>OX376307.1:12316126-17116126 GCA_947369205.1 Cantharis rufa | reverse complement strand
CTCGAGCCACAAATCTGCTTGGCCGCTGAACTTAACAAGATTTATTTTTGGCAAGTTTACTCTTTGCAAATTTGTGTAAGAGTTCGCTGAATGTTTACTTCCATTTGGCGACAATGGCCTATTTGAAGCATTCCCTACTGGATGATCAACTATAGGACTCAATGCACTAATTAGAACCTCTGATGCAGCTAATTCTTTGTAATATGTATTTTCAAATTCTAATAAATGTAATTCGTTAGCTTCATCGTTTTCAGATGTTGACATAATTTGGTTATAGATATCAATGTATTCTGACAAAATTGTTGAAATGTTATTTGTTCTAGTTTGCAATTCATTAACCGTTTCTTGTTGAACGACTTCCTTTTTTTCAACTGACATTTTAACCTTGCTTACAAATGTTTGAAATCTGGTAAGCCTAGACTTTATGGCGCTTCTTTCGCGCATTAAATTACTCATCTTATTTAAAAATAATTTAACGTGCTAATAATTAGATATTAATGTAAATGTTATTTTGAGGTATAACTTGACCTTTCTCTGACCTTACCGTGTACAAATAATGCTAGATAAAGGGATAGATAAGATTTGCTCTCTTACTCTCTCGACGATTGTACGCACACCCGTTTTCTTATCTTGCTTTCAAATGTAACGACTTGGTCTTGACGATTTTCTATCTTCGGAAAACCGCTGTTGCTAGCAGTAGCCTTCTGTTGTGGCAATTAAAGTATTTTAATTGTTTGCTAAATCATCCGGCTCGCTAGGACCATATTCACTTTCGATAGAAGATTGGACTGTATTTTTGAGTTTTGTGTGAAAATATGAATTTTCGCAGTTATTGACACAATGCTTGTAAAAAACTTTATTGAATATTAAATTTTTGACTCTGACTGTCTTGATCAAAAAAAAAACAAACACATGATTACAAACTACAAATCTTTACAGTATAAATTAACCTAGTCTTATATTTGTTCCTCATCTCGACTATTACCACTGATGAGCTAGGCAGGTAAGATTACTTAGTAGGGAACGTGCATTAAATATAACGTACTATATAACATAATAAACTTTTTTTTATCTATACATATAGTATAGCGAATATTGGTCATTTGATATAAAAGTTTTAACCTTTAACCTTAATTAGCTCAATATCTTAAAATGTACAAGTGTAAATAATTATAAGTGAAATACACCTTAAATAAGTAGGTATTTGATAGTTTCATATACATTACAATCATTTTAGAATTTTTTCCACATTTAACCAAATTCCTCCTTCGGCCGCTGGAAAAAATGATCTAGGAGCTCTTTTCACTGGATACCCCGTTCTAGAATCTAAGCTGTATCGAAAATCTCTTAGTAACGTAGTTAAAGCGACTTTCGTTTGCACCATGCCAAGCCTTTTGCCTAAAAGTATAAATTATTTAATTAAAAATTATTTGAAGATAATCTGAAAACATATACCAATACATATACGAGGACCTTCACCAAACGGTAACCACGTCACAGTACTTCTTTTCGATATGTTTTCATTTGAAAATCGTTCAGGATCAAACTTTTCTGGATTTGGATAGTATTCTGGATCGTAATGAAGTTCATTTGCGGGAATGTATATAATCATATCTTTTTCAATCGTCAAGTCTGAATTTGGATCATGATAAGTTTTAGTGCATCGTCGAAATAAGTGCGACAATACCGTGTACTTTCTAAGTGTTTCTGAAATTATACAAATTAAGGATTTACTAAACAATAAACCACATACTTAAATATTACCATTTATACATTTATCCATATATGTCATTTCCTTAATTGCGCAATACGAAAGTTTTTGATCATGCTCATTTAATACAGTTTCTATCTCATCTCTTAATTTTTCTTGAATGTCCTGATGTAATGCAATTTCATACATGCAAAATGCAATCGTTGCTGACGATGTATCATACCCGGCCGTAAAAAATAGTATTGTTTGGGCAACAATCTCTTCAATTGACAACGAACACAAATCTGTTTTATTTCCAATATGTTTCCCGTTCTGCATGTTTACTTTTAAGTTGAAAGAATCATCATCATTAGAGGAAATATCAATGTTATTTTTTAGCTGAATCATTAGTTGCATAAAGTCTTTTCTAACTATTTTGTTTTCTTCTCTGTAGTTAATCGTATTTTGCACAATTTTTGAGAAGAAATTCGACACATCAAGGGGAAACATGGGAATTTTCAACCATTTTGCCAAAGCTGGCGTAAGCGATTGTAGGGTTAGACTTATTTCATTCAGTGTACCTGCACGACCCACTGCACGTTCTCCATATTTTCGAAAATCCGAAGCAGGATTTTTTAAAGAATTACTTTCAATTCCAAAAGCAACAGAAGCTATAACATCTGTAGTATATCTGCCTGCTATGTCTTCCATATTTAATATTTCCGAGCTTTCTGCAGCAGCATTTATCAAAGTTGTTAGTTGTACGCAGCAATGTTCAATTGATGAAAACATCATTTTCAGTTTACCACTGGTAAATAAAGGTGTTAACTTTTCTCGCATTGCTTTCCATTCAGGACCTTTCAAAGCAAAGAGATGACCACCAAAGGGATCGTAATCTCTTTTTTCGAATATTCCATGGTCTGTAAAATGGGCAAAATCTCTAATAAGAATTGACTTGATTAATTCTATATCAATCACAACTAGCACAGGTTGGTGAAGAAGGTAATATCCGAAATATTTTATTCCTTTGGATTTGAATTTCGTGTACGTTTGTTTAAACATGTCTTGAAGTGATACCCGACCAAAAACAACATCATTTAAGTTACCCAAAGGAAAATAATAAGAAGGTGTAATAATTCCTCTACGACTCCAGTAGGTATAGGTCCGATTAAAATATAAGTATAACATAAACACAAAAGTTACAAGTAAAACTAATACGTTATTAAAGGTAAACCCATCTAAAAATTTCATTTTTTATGTTGAACTTTTTAATTTACAATTAAATTGATGTTGAATTCACTATAGCACTTTTCTAAATTACTGTAATCTTGGAAACCTATATAATATGTAACTAATTTAATTTTATTATAATTATAAAATAAAAATTTTAATTAAACAAGTAAATTAAATATTAAAAACTTAAACACGTGTAGTTTTATTCGTGTTTAATTAACTTGCAGTTGCTGGTTAAATTATGACGCTTTTAACGTAAGTAAATCATGTTATTATTTCTAACTGCGCCTAAAATAACAAAATTATACATTTTAAATTAATTTAAGGTCTTTGGTAATCTAATACCTACATATTAAGGACAGTAATTACTAGGGATATGTCAATTGTTAATTTATACAACAAAGACTTTTTTGCATGAACCCATCGAGAATAATGGGTTATCTCGGACACAAAAACGATTTTTTCCTAATCAAACCCAAAAAAACTTTGCGAGAAATTCTAAATTACGCAAACAATTCTAAATTCCAAAATGGAGGAGCCAACTTGGCTGAGGCTAAAAAACAATAAGTAGTTTCGCTAAATGGTTTAGCACATTTGTGGGTAAATCCGTTCCAGTTTGACAACAAAGTCACTCTTTTTTGTAATTACGGTCAAAACTTATACAGTTTATTTTTTATTTTTTCAAAACACAAATATAATATATTCAATAATAATAATCAACATCATTTCAAAGGCAAGAACGAAGTTGGAAAAACTCGTTCATAGCCGCTATACTGTGGGCATCGTACCGAACACCGAAGCAGCATTTCCTCATTGAATACGTAAACTAAATTTTTGTTCCAAAAAACTTTTTGCGCAGCTATCTCCTGACACATCAATCAATAGTCCACCGATTCTAGTGATCAAGTCCTTTGTAACGTTACTCCATGGTCCAAAAGTCTCGGCAGCAAAAACCTGAAAATTCGTAATTTTCCTGAATCGTGCAATATTTTTTTCGATTAAGATTTTCAGTTTTTACCGCTGCCAATCCTGCCAATTTGATCTGAAATATACAGATAACTGGGAGCCATGGTATCTACGCATGTCGCATCCCACAGCAAATTTCGCCCTTGTCGCCACGGCATGAGTCATCCCATCTGGTCTCTTTCCGTGGATGAAATCCCGACGGGCTCTAAAATACTGAGTTAGTTTGAGGTAGAAAGAGATCGTCTAATTATTTCTTTTAGAGCAGCGTGTATTGACAATCTGCCTGCAGTTTGGGAACACGAGAGACCTGGGTAGCCAAACCGATTGACTGATTTACCGTATTTACAAATGTGGTCTTGACACATCTTACCTCCAACTCTAATAATTGTAAGACTCACACAAATTCTAAGAGACTCTTGATCTAGAAGTGTACCTAAATGGGATGATAGATACGCTTTTAGCCAAGCAGATTCCTTTTCTGAAACAGCGAAACTGCGTCCACGGTCAATGTCTGTCGCATTATTTAATAAATTTGAAACAATTTATTTGGAAATTGGAAAATCCCACTTGTATTGAGAAAAATTCAAAGACGGCAATATCTCATAGGGACACGTCGCCTGCCAGGCCGTCACTGCCTCTTTCAAATGAAAGACCTCAAAATCCCACAAGGATGGACTAAGGATAGAAACAATTAAGGTCTCAGTACTATAAATTGTTTAAATAAAAGCTGGAACAGCTACGTCTGCTGTTTGTGTAATTCCCAAACCACCCAAAGGTTAGCTTTGAAGTAGCTTTTCTGAAAGAAGAGTCTTCAAATTGAATATTTAATAACTTTTCTAAATGGGTTCTCATTACATAGGTACATTATATATAAAATACATATTAAATAAGTATTACATAGTTTCATATACATACTTTGCAGTTATTTTACTATTTTTTCTATATTTAACCAAATTCCTCCTTCTGCCGATAACAGAATTGATCTGGGAGCTCTTTTCAATGGATAAGCTGTTTTAGAATTTAAGCTGTATCGAAAATTTCTTAGTAATGTAATTAAAGCAGCCTTTATTTGCATCATACCAAATCGTTGTCCTAGAAATTATTGATATTTTAATAAAATTTATTTAATCACAGTATAAAAACCTATACCAATACATATACGAGGACCTTCTCCAAATGGTAACCACGTAAAAGTATTTCTTTTCGATACGTTTTCATTTGAAAATCTTTCAGGATCGAACTTTTCTGGATTTGGATAGTATTCTGGATCATAATGAAGTTCATTTATCGGAATGTATACCAACTTGTCTTTTTCAATTATAAAATCTGAATTTGGAACTTGAAACGTTTTAGTGCATTCTCGAAATAAATATGGCAAAAGTGGGTATTTTCTAAGTGTTTCTAAAAAAATAATTTTAAACATTTATTAATTAGAAATAACGATTTACAATTTTTACCTTTTATACATTGATCCATATAAGTCATTTCCATAATTGCGTTATAAGAAAGCTCTCCGTTTTGTTTTTTCAATACAGCGCATATTTCTTCTCTTAACTTTTCTTGAATATCCTGTTGAAATGCTAATTCGTACATGCAAAATGCAATGGTTCCTGAAGAAGTATCATATCCGGCTGTAAAAAATAAGATGGTTTGAGCAGCAATCTGTTCAATCGATAACGAACACACATTATTTTTATTTTCGACATCTTCATTTACTTTTAAATTGAAACAATCATCATCATTGCCAGAAATATCAATGTTATTTCTTAGCTGAATCATTAATTGCATAAAATCATTTCTTACGATGTTGTTTTCTTCTCTATAGTTAATCGTACTTTGCACTATTTTAAGAAAGAAGTTGGAAGCATCGGGAGGATACATAGCAATTTTAAAAAATGTTGTTAAAGCTGGCATGAGCGAATGCACGGCTAGACGTAACGCATTCCATGTACTTGCGCGACCAACCGCACGTTCTCCATATTTTTGAAAATCCGAATCAGGATTTTGTAAAGCGTTACTTTCAATTCCAAAAGCAACAGAAGCTATAACATCTGTAGTATATCTGCCTGCTATGTCTTCCATATTTAATATTTCTGAGTTTTCCGCAGCTTTTTCTATCAAACTTGTTAGTTGAACGCAGCAATGTTCAATTGATGGAAACATCCTTTTAAGTTTACCACTAGTGAATAACGGTGTTAATTTTTCTCGCATTGCCTTCCATTCGACACCTTTTAAAGAGAAGAGATGACCTCGAAAAACATCGTAATCTTTCTTATCGTATAAACCATGGTCGGTAAAATGAGCAAAGTCTTTAACCATAATTGATTTAATTAATTCTAAATCAATCACAACTAGCACAGATTGGTGAAGGAGGTAATATCCAAAATATTTAAATCCTTTAATCTTGAAATCTGCATAAACGTGTTTAAACGTTTCTTGAAGTGATAGTCGGCCAAAAATTACGTCATTTAAGTTACCCAAAGGAAAACTACAGGGAGGTGTAACAACTCCTCTGCGACTCCAGTAAGTATGCGAGCGTTTAAGATATAAGTATAACATAAACACTAAAGTTATAAATAATAAAACCAAAATATTAGTAAAGGTGAACGCATATATAAGTGTCATTTTGTATGGTACACTTTTCAATTATTTACGATTAAATAATGTGTATTGAAGAAATCACTATCGTATTTGTTAAAATATATTTTAATACTAATTTTGTTAGCTTATGCTTTGCGGATAAACATAAATCTGTATAAAGCCATCTTATCTTATTTATAAAATGTTAAATGTAATTAATCTGAAGCCGAAAATATTAATCTGCCAAGTGATGAAATAAAACACAAATAACACATTGCGTATCAGATATTAAAATTCATCTCATTATGAAAAAATATCCGATAAAATTAATAATAATTATATTAAAAATAATTATCCACAATTACAAATTCGAGTACAAAGATTCCACTATAAAATGTCTTGTATCTATAAAATCAAGTTTAATTGACCGACTATAATTGATCAACGAAAATAAAGCAAATTTGTATGAAAAAAATAAAAATTCGAGAAGTTATGAGGTTTAAAGCCATTGAAATGTAAGTTTTTTTTAATTAAACTAAAATTTTTTAAATTAAGTTCTAAATACAAATGTATGTTTTAACTTGATTAAACGTACGAGTAATTTTTTCTTTAACAAAATTTTGTTTGGGTACAGTTTTTGTGCAAATCACTGTGTATTGCATATTTTACCGTGATATTGGTAACTCTATTAGCATTAATAAAGCTATTATGGAAAAAGCAAGCAAATACGAGGGAAATGAGGATGCCGGCTCTAAAACTGCAACAGCGTGGCAGAACAGATGGCAAAATTCATACAGCGGACGGTGGACCTACAGTCTCATACCTTCCATCAACAGTTGGGTATGCAGAAAGCATGGGGAGCTGAGCTACCACCTTACCCAGATGTTCACCGGGCATGGTTGCTTTCAAAGCTATCTTTACCGAATATGCAAAATAGCTGAGCCAACCTGCCGTTTTTGTAACAATGTAGATGATGCTAATCACACGTTCTTCGATTGTTGGCGATGGGAACAATCCAGGCAACTTATAGCGCTTGCAATAGGGGATCGGCTCTCACCGGTTACATTAGTTCCGCTGATGCTCGAAAGTGAAGAGAATTGGGAAAAGATACAACAGTTTGTCACCAGAATTCTTAAGCTCAAAGAAGATATGGGTAGACAAAAAGACGCTACAGCACGAAGAAATATGTAACATATTCCATTTCAACGTTATACGGAAAATCTGCAAGTGCGCTGACGAAATGTCTGACGACGGATACCACGTTCTTGTAGTGACTATTAGCGGAGAGGGTTTTAGTCGGTAAGAGTCCGACACTACTACCTTCGGGTAGTGTCCATGAGGATTTCCCCCTCCCCAACGTACCATAAAATTTAATTTCATAGAAACTAACAGTAGATTAAAAGTTTTGTAGGTTTTGTGTTATGTTCATTTCAGTAAATATTGCTGATGCACATTTATTTATTTATAGTATAGGGATAAACCAATTGAACTATAATACATAGTAGCAAAAAAATACAATTTTGCTCAATCCTGCTATTGAAACATGTCCTTTCTTACTTGGATACGCAACTAGAAACTCTTTGTTTTACTCATTCAAATTATTTCTAAGGTAACGAGTGGGCAAAAGAATTTTCAGCCCCTAGTGAGTGAAAAATGCAGTCGTTCATTGTATTTGTTTATGCAAACTATAGCAACGCAACCTGCCGTCTATGTTGATTTGCCTACTTATTTTTATATTTTAAAACCAAAGCTAACTTTTTTCTGAATTATTTTGAGCGCAAAGTGCGCGCTATTGATCTAGAATTTTTCATAAGGCTTCCTACCACGAATTGCTAGGAGGGGTTGAGTACGAGAAAGGGGGGTAAATTTTTTGCTCAGTTTTTCGATATCTAGCGCCGTTTTCGAGTTATTGCAAATTGAATATCTCAAATTTAATTATTGATGACACGAATTATAACAAATTATATTTTCATAAATATTTTAGATTTATAAGTGCAGGATTAAACAAAACGCTATACATCACTCGTGGAGAAACCCTTTCGCTCACTTACTTGCGTCTGCTCACTCGCCTAACGGCTCGCGTGCAAAACTCGCAAATGTGTGAGCGATTCATTCGGTTTCTCCACTAGTAATGTAATATACTATTAAAAATCAAGAGCATTAAACTCCACATAAGCACTCTAAACATGTGATAGGAGCTGTGGACGATGTCGAAACTCGGGAACTTATTCTACCTATTTGCTGAGTGACATATTCTAGTAATGGTGCTGTTGTAACATGACAAAATGCGTTTTGTCAGTTATAATTCGTTTTCAAGCTGCACCACTAGAACGCCACTGTGTTTTTTAGTGTTTGGGGTTGGTAGCAATTCTTATAAACACCATTATGCGGTAGATTTCTTCGGAGATTGACGTATAATCGTAGTGAGTCCGATTTTATTTCTTTATGTATTTGTTTTAATTCAATTTTGCCGTTTAACAGGTAAATATAATATTTCCACCTAATTAATTTGTGTTAACAAATTACTTTTAGCACCCATCAGGTTACGGGTTAATTCGTTTTAAAAATTATTTGTTTTGGAAATATAAATATGGTCGTCGTAAATTGTCATTTTATCAAAGTTAGAAATCTTTTCCATATCCAACATATGGTTGTTAATTTTACGATGACTTAAGTTTGGATACTCATCTGTTGGAAGATTTGGGGTTGATGAAATTATTAGTAGCAATTTCCCGAAGAATGGTTTGCTTTGTTGTTTTGGTTTCGATACCCGATGGTTGGATTTTTTTTAGTTCATAAGAGGATTTGCCTTATGGATTTTTTTGCGCCTAAGGGATCGGAACTATGTATTTGATTGGAGAGTCAGACTTCGTGAACTTTTATTGTTTCGTTTCCTTTCGATCTTAGACATGGATTTATGTTTTATTTAGAATACGACACCTCAATTTTCAGCAGATGTTTGGTTTATGAAGATGCGATAGTAGAGATTAATTTGTATTTGCAGTCACACATTCTCATTTTATGAGTCTTGGAACTGGCAAGCATGTTGATTTTTTTAATAAGTATTTTGTGTTCTCTATTTGGTAGACTTTTATTCCTAGATGGTGATTCCTAGATTAAAGTGAATATTAGCGCGTCTTTAAGTATTCTAGTGTTCTTTAAAGTTTCACTTCAAGTTTCAAACAATTGATGTGAAATGACCCTGTACAATAATCTTTACGAGGCTTATCGGAAATGTTTATCCAACGAGTTTTCAAAAGCCAAACTCCAAAATGATGTTAATGAGTTATGGAAATCTTTTAAACAGGACACAACATGTCTTCTGGACTTTATAGGAAAAAAAACTACGTTCCATCTAAAGGGGGGGAGGGGTATCATGGTAAAAGCTACGTTATGCTACATGATGGGAGGGGTTCTAAAGAGGTCAAAATCAAACTACGTGGTTTACGAACGCTCCCTAATACGTATAATTCCATCTTCAATTAAGCAAGTGGCAGTGTGGCTAAAATTTAAGAGCAATTCACGCTACACTGTTGAAGGCATAATTCGTACGGTGATGACATATCGTCAAGCCTTGTATAGTTGTATACGACAAGCCACACGAAATTTTAAGCGATCGCACAGTGGGACGAAACCTCGAAATCGTGGACCAAATTCTGAAAGTTACGCAATAGATTTACAACAAGGTCAGAATACTTGAAAACTTAGAAAACAGAAAACTTGAATTCGTTAGAAGTAATTCTGAATATTGCGGGAAAAATATTTAAAAAATTTATTTTAATAAAATAGGGTAGTTTTTAGAGGGAGAAAATTAAAATAATTAAGGAAAATTATAAAATCTTGAATTATTATCTTAAATTATAAAATCTTGAATTGAATAAAATCTAAATATTTCTGTAAAAATTGTTTAAAAAATCTTGAATTAAAAAAACGTAATCAGTATACTATAATATCAAGAATTAAATCAAGAGTTAGATCTCTGCAATATCAATGTATATACCCTCTTAAGCTATGCTAAAACAGCTAAAACTACACGTTTCCGCAGGATTCCGCAGGCATTTTAAGTCGTTTTCAATAGCCAATAGACTCATCTAAAGCCTCCAATTTGAAAAGTTGTGAAATATGGTGGTATACTATACTTTTTGTCTATTTGAAAGTAATAGTTTCGAAAATTTTCTTGTTTTCGCGAGAGTAACTAACATGGCCGTATTTCAAGCAGATAAACATAAATTTTCAATGTAACTATACGTGAATATGTTCTACATGTCTTCGGGAGTAGAATCCATTTTTAAAAATTGAAATAGGTCAATTCACTTTCGAGTTATGGAATTTTAAAAATCACTGTTTATGCTTTACCTTCTGGCGTGACGCGTGTACTCTTAACAAAGGCTGACTTGGACGACCCAACCCTTCGAGGTTTGAATGCACCAATGATTTCTCTACTCAAGCCAAGGGTCAAAATTCCCTGAATCCAAAATTCATTTTTCCGATTTTTGTCCACGAATTCAAGGTTTCGTCCTACTGTGGATCGTGAAGATAACTGCAGCTGATTTTCCCATGTATGATGCGATGGACGAAACAGAGTTCGGTTACGGTTCTTCTGCATTCCAAAGATTTAGTCCTACATTAAAGTAGGCTTGTTTCATAGCAGAATAACATGTAATTTTTTTAAATTTCTTTCCTGCTGGAGATTCCACAAAGTTATCATTATTGCTGCTTGCATCTTGGCTTATAATAAATTTGTATTTTGATTAACCATTTTAATTTAATTTACTTAATTATTACAATAACATATGTACACACGTGGTTGGAACCTTTGCAATGAAGGCTCCGAGTTCTTGTTACAGTAATGGTAAACTTAAAACTACTGACGACCGAAGGGTTTCTCGGGTCTAAGGTTAACAGTACGAAGAGGCTACCTGGTAGCCATTATATAAATTTTTTTTGCGTACGTTGGGAGTGGGGAAATCTTCAAAAAACACCACCAAAATTTGGTGGTAGTGTCGGATTTTTACCGACTGAAACCCCCACTCCGTATCGTATATACGTCCGTTGACCCTAGGATGTTTGCACAATTCTTCACGGTGTCAACGGACCCTTGTTTTCGTTTTATTTATTTTGCTTGTTGGCGTGTTCTCTCATTGCTTTCTTTTCTCTCATGATCTCGTTTAGAAACTTGTCAATTTGAGTCCATACCTTGTCGCTTTCCAGTATAACTTCAGTCAGGTTGGCAGGGCTGAGAGCAGTACTGATCTGCAGTCTTTGGGTGGACCACTTGGTGCAGTGGAACACCGTATGTTCAGCTGTATTCGTTTCTTTCTTTCCGTTTTTATCTTTCGATAATCCCTTACGTTAGCTTTAGCCTTAGGAGAGAATTGGTTTTTCATTCTTTACAATAACTGCATTTTTCCAATTCAGCTTTGCCAGTTTTGTATAGGTACTTGTTAAAGCATCCGTTGCCGCTCAGCACTTGGGTGAGATGGTAGTTGAGCTCCCCATGGGATCTTGTATCCACGTCGCAATCGTGAGTATAAGTGCTCTGGTACATGTGCCTGTTGTCGATCTTGTCCATCTGCTCTGCCATGAACATATCAGTGCTTCTCTGTTCAATTCTTTTGGGCTCAGGTCCGTCATGGTAGTTTGCCGCTCCCTCTGCCACCAGTAGGTAAATTGGTGGTATGCCCGCCAGTACCAGGGCCGCATTCTCTGAAACAATTCTATAGGCGCAGCACACCCTGAACGCCGTTCTACGTTGTACCTTCGCAAATTTCTGGCGGTGACGATCTATCTCCACTGATTCTAAATCTATCTCCATTGATTTGGCTCTCTTCGGCATGTCACACTTGTGCTTTGCGTGATTAGGGAAACTTTCATTTTTCCTTTCATTCCACAGCGAGGTTTTCGTGTTATAATTTCGTGTTATAATTTTTTGAGTTAAACAACTAAACCGTTTTTACCGAAAATTGTTTAATTTCCCACCGGATCAACTTGTAAACCTGTCTTAAATGTCTTTATTATACACTGAATCAATATTTGTCTTTTATACCTTGACAACGAGATATATTAAATTGGCTTTAATGCCTTAGGGCGTATAAATCATAATGCCCGCTTATTATGCCCTCTCATTAGCAATTATATAATATAATTTAAAAAATGTGCCATTTTATTTAAAATTAAAAGTACAACTTGCAAATGAAGATCCACTAATTGAACAATTAAAAATTTAAAAAAAATTAAATTTAGCAATCATCACATTCAAAATTTATAAAATTTTTAAATGTTGAAAAATCCAAATGCAGTGAAATATAAACCGTTGTATGCATCACGAGCGTTACTCGATGTTTATGCTCTCGAGCAACTTAAAAACCCTCGGGCCTAGCGGCCCTTGTCGTTTTAAATTGGTTGCCCTCAACATAAACATCTTCATATTGCCCTAGATACATAAATAACTATTATGATGAAGTAAAATAATTGCATAAATTGATTAATTAATGTCAATCACCGCAAGTGAATAAACTACTTGAATCGAAAATGGTTACCTAAGTGATTTGCTTGGTTGGTCCATTGTCAGTTGTACTTAAGTGCATCTTGTACGTCTAAGTTTCCAGTTATAATTATTATTAGGGACTCCGATCCAGTTAATAAATCCTAGTTTTTGCTTTTACTTTCCTATTTACATAGTAAAAGAAAGTACTGTAATCGAGTAAAAAAAATTTTTTGAGTCAGCATTTTTTCTATAGTCTATGAGTCCATACAAATCGTTTGAGACAAGTTTTGCAATGATGTCCAGATGTGTGTGCGTGTGTGATGGTGTACATGTGTGGCCGATATTTTCGTCCAGGATTTTTTCAAAACGCGTGAACCGATTTTATTCAAATTTCACATACTGGTTTGTAGCATCAATCTATAGAGCTGATTAGATTTTAGTTGAAATCCCTTAATTTTTACTTCAATATTTCATAGAATGAAAATTGTTAAAGCCCGGTACTTCTTTCCATTAATGTAGATAATAGTGAAATTATTATCAGCTGAAAAATAATTTCTTAACGCTTCTGATGATGCCTAGTACTTGACATTTTTCTTCTAAATTCCTATTAAAATAAAATTATAAACATAGAAATGGTAAAATTCTTATTTAAAATTAGTTATATTATATTAAACCCAAGTAATAAATAGGAAAGTTATGTGGTGCCACATCAGATTTTTTTAGTTTGTTAGAGATTTGATCTGAGACATTTATTTGCTTAATAATATATTCAAATTAACTATTATCGTATAATAAGTGTAATACACATAAATAATCACAAATTACAATCACTGCAGAATTTTTTCCACATTTAGCCAAATTCCTCCTTCGGCCACTGCCAAAAATGATCTGGGAGCTCTTTTCAATGGATACGCTGTTCTAGAATTTAAGCTGTATCGAAAATCTTTAAGTAACGTAGTTAAAGCAACTTTTATTTGAACCATGCCAAGGCGTTGTCCTGAAAATGATCTGCAGTTTAATAAAATTTATTTTATCCCAATGTGAATCTAATACCAATACATATACGAGGACCGTCTCCAAATGGCAACCAGGTAGAATTATTTCTTTTTGATATGTTTTCATTTGAAAATCGTTCAGGATCAAATTTTTCTGGATTTGAATAGTATTCTGGATCGTAATGAAGTTCATTTACGGGAATGTATACAAGCAAATCCTTTTCAATTGTGAAATCTGAATTTGGAACTTGATATGTCTTAGTGCATCGTCGAAATAAGTATGGCAAAATTGGATACTTTCTAAGTGTTTCTAAAAGTATTCAATAAATTTAAAAATTACTCTAACAATTAACTACAATAATATTTACCCTTTATACATTTATCCATGTAAGTCAATTCCATAATTGCGTTATAAGACAGCTTTCCGTCTTGCTCCTTTAATACAGTTTTTATTTCTTCTTTTAACTTTTCTTGAATATCCTGTTGAATGGCTAATTCATACATGCAAAATGCAATGGTTCCCGATGAAGTATCGTATCCGGCTGCAAAGAATAGAATTACTTGAGCAACAATATGTTCAATTGATAACGAAGACAAATCCATTTTATTTTGTATATTTCCATTGTTTATATTTACTTTTAAGTTGAAGCAATCATCATCATTATCGGAAACATCAATGTTATTTTTTAATTGAATCATTAATTGCATAAAGTCTTTTCTAACTATGTTGTTTTCTTCTCTGTAGTTAATGGTATTTTGTACAATTTTAAGAAAGAAGTTGGAAACATCGTGAGAATATATGCAAATTTTAAGAAAAGATGTCAAAGCAGGCATTAGTGAATGCACGGCTAGACGTAATTCATTCCATGCACCGGCATGACCAACTGAACGTTCTCCAAATTTTCGAAAATCCGAAGCAGGATTTTGCAAAGAGTTACTTTCGATTCCAAAAGCAACAGAAGCTATAACATCTGTAGTATATCTGCCTGCTATGTCTTCCATATTTAATATTTCCGAACTTTCTGCAGATGCATTTATCAAAGTAGTTAGTTGAACGCAGCAATGTTCAATTGATGGAAACATCATTTTCAGTTTACCACTGGTAAATAACGGAGTTAATTTTTCCCTCATTGCTTTCCATTCGGCACCTTTAAATGAGAAGAGATGACTACTAAAAATGTCGTAATCTCTCTTATCGAATATTCCATGATCGGTAAAATGTGCAAAATCTTTAATCATAATTAACTTAATTAATTCTACATCAACCAGAACTAGTACAGGTTGGCGAAGAAGGTAATATCCGAAATATTTTATTCCTTTAGACTTTAAATCTGTATACATTTGTTTGAACATTTCTTGAAGTGGTACTCGACCGAAAACGACTTCATTTAGATTACCCAAAGGAAAACTACAAGATGGAGTAATAACTCCTCTACAACTCCAGTAAGTATATAAGCGTTTAAAATAAAAATAAAATAATATGAATGCTACAGTTGTAAGAAGAGCTAATACGATATTAAAGATAAACATGTTTAAAAATAACATTTTACTATTTTAAACTACAATTACATTGATATTGACACTAGCGCACTAATAGTTAAGCAGTAAATTGAGAACTAAGTATTATTCGTAACCTACGTTTATTTTTATAATACTTACAAAAAATTTAAAAATATATTTATATTTTCGTAGCTTTTGTAGTTGAAATATAATAAGATAAGATTATAATATGAAAAATGGGGAACACAAGTCATTTGTAGGTCAGGTGAAGGTACCATAAATATTAGGACACAGAAAAGTACAACAAAAAATATTTTTATTATGTAGTTGTATTATTTCCGCATTTTTAACAATAATAATTTGATTAATCAAAGATGTATTTTAAAGATTTAAAACAACAATTTTGAACTGTGTGTGTAATTTTGAAATTATTTTATTTTGTTGAAAATTTTTTATTTTGTTTTGATTATTTCGTGAATTTAAATTTAATTTTGTTAGAAATAGTTTAAATAATTGCTCTCGCCAAAATTCTTATGTTGGCACGAAAGTTTTGTGATAATTGCTTTTGCCAGGTCCATCAAAGTGGACGGACGCGTTTGCGGAAGTTTCAGTATAATTTTATTAATTAATTGAATATTTATGCAATAAAAGTTGTTATTTATTGTGAGTAATTTTTTATTCTTGATTTGGATTACTTTTGTACGTATTTGGACGATTTTGAAGTGATTTGGAAAATTTTAAATATGAAATTTGAAAGCGTTAGTATGATAATTGGAGATGATAATTAAAATTTGGAAATTGGAGTATTAAAATTTATAAAAGCAAGAATCTCATGTTCATAAAAATCGGTGGACCGCAGGCAAATTAATATTTTTAGTTAAATTAATTAATATTTTTTAAGTAAAAGTGTTTTTTACATCTAGGTTGCATAAATAGCTATTATTTAATAAGTAGTAAATTACCTATAGTTGACCTTTATTTAAATTTGATTAAAAATAGTAAAACGTAAATCTTTAACCTTCTCAATGCCGACCTTATTCTATCCAAGAAGTGAATTTAATTTTTATCAAATGCCGAAGCATGTTTCCAAAATCCTGAAACCCCATACTCACCCATGACTAAGCTCGATGGCCGAAGTAAGCCTCAGCAAATCTTTCCTAATACCCAGCCACTACAACAGACTAGAATCTGCCCTGATCAAGTTAATATAGATCAGTATGTGATAACTAGGCCTAGTGATAAACATTACTTCATCCAACAATCCGATTATCACAAGCAAAAGCAAGTAACACGGGAACCTTGAGTTGGAGACTCCAATCCTCAAGCATTAACGTAAGAAACAATGCCAAGAATCTCTGAAGGAGTAACCCAGTCTATAGCTGTTTGCATCATAATGGAGGCTGTAGCGGACACTTCAACGCTACCCCAATTGACAGAAAAACAACAACTATAATATAAGTAAATCTCTTCATTCAAAAATATAATGTCCCACAATCATATAAAATTAAAATTTACCTCTTTCCAACCCTCCTGTTTAGTGACAGATATCAAATAAAATCAAATAAAGTTTATTACCCAATAATTATGTCGTCACTCTGTAACATCGCAGATTGTACAGATTAACCAAAGCCATTCTTTTAAATCACATTACAATTGTTACAAAATAAAATCTTCTGTAAGGCACGATCCCATCCATATTAGATGACATCCAACTCAACGAATGACGACGCCAATTACACCTCCTTCAATTTCAGTTCATTTTACGTGAGCCGAAATGCTTTTAACAAATCCCAATTAAAATTGATAAAATTATTGGTAATATTAACTCTTGAAAATATATAAAATTAATTAAAATATTAGAGTCAAAGGAAATAAATCAAACAACAGACTTCGAGCTAATATAAAATTGATATACAGGTAAAACTGCTATTATGTACAATATAACAATTTCTATAAATAAAAAAGTTTGTTGCTTAGTGAAATATTTATATATTTAGATCAAAGTAACATAAACTGTTATTTAAACAATATTAGATAACTGTAATATAGTATACCAACAGAAGCGCGCTTTTGTGAACTTCAGTTTGAATAAAATACGCAAATTAATAGCTCAATTAAATTTTACGGCATGACAATGTAAATCTAAAAAAATGTTTTTTGTAATATGGATTCAATTAGAGAAATAATAAAATTGCAAAAATAAATATCTTGGAAACTTATATTAAATAAATATTAAAATTTGGAAAAATTGGGTAACTAGTTCGCCAAAACATGTGGAAATTTTAGAAAAAGAATCTGTTTTTTGATAATGTAATGTCAAAACGTAAACTCAAATTTTCCCACCGAATTCCTAATTCCGAATCCATACCCTTACTTTCCTAAGCGCTATAATGGTTGGTGGCCACAGTGATAATAATATAATAATTACCCCACGTCGTGGTATTTCTCTCGTATCGAAGTATAAACTTTGGCAATAGCAAATTGAGTTAAGAGAAACGCAAAGCGAACACATAATATTAAACACAGAACAGCAGTTTAAATATTTATAATTTATAAATCATTGTCATATAATTTCAGTTTAAACATTGTGTTTAAGTTTTTGTCATTTTGTTTGTAATTTTCAATATTCATTTTTATGGTTGGGCAAATTATGCACATGCTATTTTCGGAGCCGGACATTTGAACGCGGCGTTTGAACGCAGAGACGCTTGATTTCATTATAATTTGAAAACGGTAAGTTTCTGAACGATCTTTTTTAATTTTTGTTAAATAACAATAACAAAATGTAATGACCATGTAGTTAAAAAATCGGATGTGGCCATCACATAACTTTCCGAAAAATGCTCAAAAAAACTCCCAATTTACCTCGGATAGAAAAAACTACAATACAAAATCTAATCAGGGGAGCAATAATAGTGAAAATATTAATTTTTTTATGTTAAAATTTCGTAACAGTTTAAGTGGGCAAAAAACAATCTTTGAGGGAAAGGAAAAATATGTAAACGTTAAGCAGAGCCTCAGGAAGAGACGCAATGCAAATTTGGGCCATTTATATTCCGAAATAAAAAGATGCAAGCGAATTAAGATTTGGTAAAACCACGTGCTTATTAAAACTTCAAATGCTCCTAGCGTCCTAGCGCTCCTCTGGATGAACAAACTTTTATAAAATTTCTTGAGATTGTTCTTGGAACCTAGGGAAAACTTTCCACCAAGTTTGAAACAAATCGGTAGATAAAAAAATTTCCAAAAAATTTTGATAAAAAATAAGAAAAAAAATTTTTTTTAATATTTATAGAACAAAAGTTGTAGGAAATTTGATAGTGATCTTTTTGTCATAATAAACTTTTACCTATTTCATTGCATTTAGAAGTTATGATGGATTATGTCTTATAGCTTCAAGTAAACCCCCTGTTCCCCCCATTCGATTTTATTCATTTTTACTGGGCTGCATGCCACAACAGATTAAAACTTAAATTCAAAATTTGAATTGATTTAGTTACTTATTAGTTCAGATGCTATCGTGTTCACAGACATACATACATACACACATACACATACATAGGCTTTTTCAAAAATTTTGGATATAGCATAAGGGAACCTCGAAACATAAAAAATTGAAAAAAAAGGGGTAAAAAATTTTTTTTAATTTCAGATAACAATACTTTCCTTACTAAGGAGTTCGGAAAGTAAAAAACGATTTATTATTAATTATTAAAGATTATTTTTCTTTGTAATTTCACTTCAATTTGTGAATAGAATCAAGGAAATAATCCCAATTGATATTTTTGGAAATTTAAAACTGGAGAAGGTGGAGTGTTAAATAATAATATAATAATAATTTAATTTTTTATTTTGGAAAAATTAATAACCTTAAGTAATAGTTAATAATTACACGCAAAGAAATTGTTTCAAATGTTACAGTGTACCAGTACCTGCTATTATTAAGTTTAATTTAAGATTAATAAAATTCGAGTATGTTTGTGTAAATAATTATTTTAAAACATTTCTCCAACTGGTCGGATGGTAAGCTCAGTTATCTAAAATAATCAAATATTACTCATATCATTATATATGATTTACAAATATCGATAAAAATTATTAAACTCGAAGTGAGTTATTTTTTTGATAGCTTATCACTTGATTAATCTTTATACATAGATAATTAAATACCTGCACATGAGAAGCTGTTCCTAAAACGTAAGCAACTGCATCCGCAATATCTTTTGAATATAAACGTGGTAGAGTTCTAAACAATTCTTCAGTTTTGCTGTCGTCAAAATATCCATTAGCACTAAATATTTCGGTTTCTACATAACCTGGACTAATGCTCTGTAAAATAATATAAAAATTTATATGGGTGGTTTTAGTTTTAAAACGTAACAATAGTACAAAACAATAATTATAGCTTGACTAAATTAATAGTATATTACATTACTAGTGGAGAAACCGAAAGATTCGCTCAAGCATTTGCGAGTTTTGCACACGAGCCGCCAGGCGAGTGTGCAGACGCAAATAAGTGAGCGAAAGGGTTTCTCTACGAGTGATGTATATAGCTTTGTTTAATCCTGCACTTATAAATCTAAAAATGTATGAAAATAAAATTTATTATAATTCGTATCATCAATAATTAAATTTGAGATTTTGAAATTGCAATAACTTGAAAACGGCGCTGGATATAGAAAAATTGAGCAAAAAATGTACCCCCCTTTGGCTCGTACTCAACCCCCTTAGCAATTTGTCGTAGGAAGTCTTATACAAAATTCTAGATCAATAGCGCGCATTTTACGCGCAAAAAGTAAATGAATGACTGCATTTTTCACTCACTAGTGGGTGAAAGTTTTTTCGCCCACTCGTAACCATAGACATAATTTGAATGAGTAAAACATTGTTTCTAGTTGGGTATCCAAGTAAGAAACGATAATATGTTTCAATAGCACGATTGAACAAATATATTTTGTGATATAATTATGTGCTTAATGATTAAATGACAAATAAAAATTAAAATTTTTGAATACAATAATTATTGTGAATTAACTTCTTCAAGTAGCACAATTTAAATAATGTTGGCATTGAATCTATGCTTTAAATTGCTAAGTTTAACAACTTAAAATAATAATAACCACTTTAAAAATCAAGGATATATACAAATTACATGCGAAATATTATGTAAGATCTAATTTCCTAATCAAACGTTAATGTTGAATTAAATAATTGATATATTCGTACAATAGGAGACCTATAATTGCTTTCATAATGCTTTTAATTTTACAATTAGCTAATCCAGTTATTAATTAAAATCGGAAAATGCTTATTTAAAAAACAACAAAAAGACATTTAATTTCAGAAATATTAATACTCCAAATATGGATAATAACATAATACTTTTAATTGAATATTAAAATAATGTAACACTTTAAGGACCAGTTTGTAAATAAAAATTAAAGAAAACTTTAATTTTACAGCCAACTTTAACACTAAACTTATGAGTTTTATTTGTGTGTTTTGTCTTCAAGTTACCTTTAAAATTAAAGTTTTTTTTATTATTTTTTATAACACTATCCCTTAATTAAATTTAAGATAAATAGCATTACCATTTAAGCAGATAATTAAAGTAAAATTGGTCAATAAGAACTTTCGGTTTTAATTTAATTTCCAGCTTAAGTTTCAATGTTACCTTAAATTTAAAAATAACTTAAAGCTCAATTAAATGCTAAAAAAGCATATTAACTAATTTTTCACAGTTGAAAGTTCACAAAGTACAAAATATACTTACAGTAATTTTAATTTTACTTCCAATTGCATTCAATTCTTGCCTTAAAGTTTCCGTTAAAGCTGTAACAGCAAACTTAGAAGCAGGATAAATATTCAAATTAGGTGCATTGGGTATATAGTGCCCAGCAATGCTATTAATATGAATAACATGACCATCAATGTTGTTAGCTCTCATATCTTGAACAGCTTCTCGTGTTGCAATTGTTAAACCCATGACATTTGTATCCAAAACGCTTTTAAAATCATTCGTTGTACCATCTAACAAAGTCGTTTTTTTAAGGATTCCGGCATTATTTATCAAAATTGAAATTGGCCCCAAATTTGCTTTTACCCATTTAAAGGCATTTAAAATGTCATCTTCCTTCGTTATATCTGTTGTAATGCCATAAAATTGTTTACCTTTAAATTTTTCCGACATTTCGTCTAGTATTTCTTTACGTCTTGATAATCCAACTACCTTTTAATAAATTAAATTAATATTAAATAAAATAATTTTGAATCATCCTGTTTTTAAAAAATTTATAATGTAAAACACAAAACAAAATCAGCTGTATATTATTTTCAATATTAGATAATTCAAATATCAATAACCACATTTTAAGAATAATAAAATCAAAATAAAGATATGTTATAATTATTTACCTTAAGGTCATAATTAACAAGATTTTCAACAATAGCTGCCCCAATTCCTGCACTAGCTCCAGTTACTATTGCTATTTTACCTGTCCAACGTTCCATGGTTAACTAACAATGATTAAGCTGCTAACGAAATCCTTGCTATAGATAGATGGTGCGTAAATAATATATAAGTGGAAATTTAATTTAATGTAATCAGATTTTTAAATATTTTTATTAATTTATTTTTCTTCAATCTATTTTAATATTCTTGTAGTTTTATAAATATTTGGCATAGGTATGCCATTATACTTTGCAAGTTTTTTTTTGCAAGTTATTCGTACTATATCGCTATCTACTTTACTATCACAAATTTTTGTTGATTTTGGTTTCAAATTATTTCCAAGTGGAATTAAATTACTACTTATATTAAATGAGAGTAAAGTGCCTTTAATGAAACCTATGAATAATATTAACACGCTAGTTTATAACTGGCACTTCATTTGTTTCGGAGTTTTCGATTTTTTCTTTTATAAAATTGATATTTCTTTCGTCAAGTTTATTTGTATTAAATTTTAAGTCATCGAAGAGTGGGTCGATGTAGTATATTTGAAGTTCTGTGTGAAAGTAATTTAAATAATTTATTGGAAAGTTGGCCTAGAACATTTTAAGATTTGTATTTTTTCTAGAGATGCCGTTTGGAAATTTGAGACTCAGAAGAAAAAACATTTCAATATATAGGCAGTATTTTGAAAAATAGTACATTATGCACCAAGAGAATAAAGTGACCTCTTTTTAGTGTGAGGATAAAATATTGTTTGCACGAGGCGTTAGCCAAGGGCAAAAATTACCCGAAAGCTAAAAGCCACTTTATTCCCGAGGTGTATTATATGTTACCGGCAATGCGCAAAATCCGGCAATTTGTAAAATTCCTTGGTAATCTGCAAACCGACTAAGTCGTAAGCTACTATGCAAATTCACTAATACTTTAGGCAATCTGCAAAATGGCTACGGTGATTCAGGCAATTGGCAAATTGTCTATATTGTTAGTTAATGTGCTTTTTGAGTATGTAACAGATTCACATTGACTAGGCAATGTAAAAAACGATATTTTAAATAGATAATTTTAAAAGAACCATTTATTAAAACATAGCTCGTTGAACATTTTACATAAGAATAAAAACTATAAACCAATAAACATGAGCGGGAACCTCGAAATTGTCGAAGCAGCGTAGACGGCGTTGGCAGAATTTTTGCCAACAACAAAAAAAAAAAAAGGAAGTTCTATCAAAAACTGTACGACAAATTAGTGCAGTGGCGCAAAAAAAATGAATAGGCCGATTGTTTCACCAAAGACGTATTTTGGCCTTTTCGTATTTGGACGTATAAGTATTACTACTTATGGTCGACG
This sequence comes from Cantharis rufa, assembly GCA_947369205.1. Lineage (NCBI taxonomy): Eukaryota > Metazoa > Arthropoda > Insecta > Coleoptera > Cantharidae > Cantharis > Cantharis rufa. Next base: position 17,092,877 of record OX376307.1, on the reverse strand, counting down.
ACCATGTGGTCGCACTATTCAATGATCAAATCCGTAACCAAATTAGAACACAACATAGATATCGGCAATTTCCACAAGCTATTCGCTTGTTTTTAAACAAAAAACCAAGGAAGTAGGCTATAGTAAGTATTTTTTAATTAATTATTTATTTATTTAATTACTAATTTATTTCATTCGCACTAATATTAACAATTAAAAAATTTAACAGCTTCTTTACTCCTAGTGACTTTTTTATTAGTCATCTGGTTACTTCTTTATTTGCCTAAGAAAAAAAAAGTTTATTGACATAGGGTAAAAAAGTGCCACTTTACACTCTCTAATCAGGGTGTAAAGTGAGTACTTCACCCCTGGAATTGCAAAAAAAATACTTTTATCTCCAAACTTAATAAAATGAACCTAATATTTTAATTTTAGACATAAAAGTTATAGTTCTTATAGAGGAAAGTCGCCTAATTTTAGATACTTTTTTATTTTAATATATTTTTACTGAAAAAAAATTTTAGAATTATTTTTTTTATTACTTAAAATGTGTTATTATCGTAGTGAAAACACGTAATGCATATTAAAATATTTATTTTATCTTTAAGCAACATAAGAAATCGGTCGAAGTAAAAATGACATTTTTTCGAATTAAAAAAACGAATTAATAAAATATTTTCTGTATTCGCATCTGAAGATAAGTGCATCGTCCCTTGAAACTAGTCATACTGATTTAATAATAAAAACCTGAGTTTTATTACATGAACGAAGATAAACTACTAATAATTCTTATTAAAAAAAAAAGTTCCGAAAATTGGATATACCTACTATTCTAAATTAGGAACCTATTTTTCCAAGCAAAAATGCTTTTTGTCACTACCAGCACAATTTTCATGTGACTATCTGAAGTAAATTGAACACTGTATCCAGTTTTCTCCATGTTCTTTTCCTTTCAGGGTAACGACTAGTAATCTCTGATTGTACAGTAGTAATTCCAGCTTTGCCAACAGTATATCCTCTTAGGGGGTTCAAATTTATCTGCTTCATAGATGGTTTCAGAATGTCAACAAAACGATTGATATTTTCCGGGTTAAAACGTTTTTTTATTAATTTTTTTTAATTCCATGTAGTTTTCTCAAAGATATATTGGAATGACGGCTGAAGAAATTTTGGAGCCATTTTTAACCGACATTACCATCTATTTTTGAAAAGGGGTGGGGAAGGTTATTTCTTATAGTAAGCTAGTACGCAGTCTGCTAATGTCTGCAAGTCTTGGACCATAATATCTTCTGTCCATTTTAAAACAGTAGTGTCAAGTTTCTTTCCATTTCAGCTGATAAAACTAATTCTCAATCCAATCGTAGCGTGCATTGTTCTTTTAAGGGTTTGTCACGTTTGACATATAATTTGAGGGTTGATTTTGGAACGTTGAAGCACTGTGACGCCTTTAAATATCCCATTTCATTATTTTTAACAGTATCAATGATAGTTTTCATATTTTCTGTATTTCATTTTTAATGTGAAAGTCCTTTCTTAGTCCTGTCTAAAGTTCGGCAACCTTCATGTTACTTAAAACCAAAGAGTATACATACTCTTTGTTAAAACAAAAAAATGCTTGACAAAAATGTTCAATTCAAATACTTTAGGTGCAATAACCACTTCCATATTGTATTAATTTGAAATTTGTTAAAATATTGTTATATCAGGTTGTAAATAATAGTGATAAAGTGATAGTCAATCTGATAGATTGATAAATCGATCGAGCAAATATTAACTCCCTTTAAAAATCGATAGTTTAAAAATTATTGTTAGTCGAATAAAAGTGAGGTTAGGATGTAAACAGCTCGAGCATGCAACGTACGCCGCCTGCGAAGAAAACATCACAAATAAGTGAACCACATGGAGATGAATCGTGGTCAAATCAGCCCAGCACAATAAAGTCGATTAACGACCGTCCTACTATGGAGTCAAACGCGCAACAAATCCATTCCAATCCAGCAATTCAACATTAAGGACCAGGGCTGTATTTGCCCCAGTTACAACTCCTAGCCCAACCATTAATTGTTTGTATACTTATTGTTTGTATAAACGGATTGTAAATATTAATTGAAATTAAAAAAAATAATACTTGAGCGTATTCTACAACTATTCTAATACATCCGTGCCAAATTTCACTCTAATGCCCGTATTCACAACGTCTGTAAAACTTTTAAAGGACCGTTAAATTTAACAAACCAATGGAAATTATCTCTCGGTACAAGCAAGCCTATAGAAATCAATCGTTAAATTTAACGGTTAGTTAAAAGTTTTGTGAATACGAGTATAACACTTTTTAAAACAGTTTTCAGCAGGAAAACAAAATACTCTGGGTCGCAAAAAACTAGTGAATAACTGAAGGACTGAAGTATATAAGAGCGCAGGCTAAGAAGGGGGTAGTCATTTTTTTTTTAAATTGATAGCTAATGCAATATTCTATTGTATAAAAATGTAATATAGGCTAAAACTGAAGTTAGGCAAAAGGTATTGCAGATTAAAGTTTGTCTATACTGGCAAAACATATGAGTAGAGGGTGGATTTATGCGCTAAAAACGTGTAAACAAAGCTTTACTTAATTAGGCTATACAAATAGCTGCTAGAATTTTTTCAATCCAATCAATGCACATCCTAGTAGATTTTTGTAAAGCCTCATTAAGTAATGCTTTGTTTACACGTTTTTACCGCATATAAGTCCGCCCTCTATATATGAGGGTTCAAACTTTAAAATTGCGTTCCTGAAAAATTATAAATTTTGACTATCCCCCTTCTTAGTCTGCGCTCTTCATATTGTTTCCACAGAATTATTTTATGTTAGAAACCTTTAGTTTTGTGAACTCAATTACAGAAAACTGTTAATAAGTTTTGAGATAATGCAGTATTAGGCCCAAAATTAGGCAACTATCCAATATTAGGCGACTTTCTTCTACAGAGATAAATATTTTTTTCATTATTTTATTGAATAACAATTATGGTCTTCTCAATCGAACAATGTTAGAATAAAATCAATAATTGCATAAAAAATATTTATTTAGCCAAACTGTGAATTAATACATAATTTTACTGCTGTGTATTCAGGTATATTATAGTAGAATATTATTTAAATTCACCACTTTGTCCACAATGTAGACTAGTTGATTAAGAAATTCATTGGTATTATAATAATAATTATGATAATGTTCATAAGTATAATAAAAGTAGTATATAGCAGTGATTAAAAAATTATTAAAACGGTTCTCCTACTGGTCTGATTGTGAGTTCAGTAATCTACAATTAAACATAAAATTAGTAACATAAATTAAACCAGATGAAAGTAATTAATTATTTATCGTTAGTTATCAGGCACGGAACTAGCCCTGTTAGACTAAGTGGGCCGAAGCCGGGCCCAGTTATTTTTAAGAGGGCCAAAAACCTAGAATGGTTAAAAAAAAAAGGTAATGTACGTGACTAATAACAAAAATAATGCAATAATGCGATTATCTTAAAAATGCGTATGTAAAATATTTTAAACTTAATTAGTCAGAAATAAATCACGAAATTATTGGAACGAAAATTTTTTATTTGCCAGGGTGGGCACAAGGGTGGGCCAGCACAAATTTTAGGTGGGCCATGGCCCACCCTGGCTCCCCCCGTAGTTACGTGCCTGTTAGTTATATTGGCCATCTTTGAAAATATTGTAGGTAAATTTTTTTCTAATATACATAATCAATATTGGGATGATATAAACTTGACTGTTCTCAAAAATGTTTATTATTGTTTATCCAGGAATTCTTAAATATACCTACCAATAATTTTTATTGGAACTTAATTTAGTATAAAATACTCTTATTGAAATCAGATAAAAAAAAATTTTAATTACGAGTATATTATGTATTTTTAAATGTTAGTATCTGTATCATATAGTTACCATTGCATGTGGGGGTGTAGATAACACATAAACAATTGCATCTGCAATATCTTTTGGTTGTAAAAATGGTAATTGTTTCAACTGTTCACATGCTTCCTTGTCATCGGCATACCCATTGGCAGAAAATATTTCTGTATCTACTAAACCGGGACTGATACTCTGTAAATTGATATTTTTAAAATAATAATTATGTATTAGCGTCTAATACCTATATAATTTAAGCTAAATACTAAAGATTAAATTTAAATTAAAATTTTAAGAAAATTAATATAAATTTGACAAGAATACAATATTATAAATTATAGTTTAAAACTTTTTATCTGGATCTTAAACAGTTTATTTTTCTCAATTATTATTTTATCTCATGCACTCATAATGTAATTTTTATGATGTACCCGATTATTTATTTGAGATAGACAGCTATCGATAATTGATATGATACATTGTAAATGTACTTACAGTAATTTTAATTTTACTTTGAATGGTGTTAAATTCTTGTCTCAAAGTTTCTGTTAAAGCTGTAACAGCAAACTTGCTAGCAGCATAAATATTCATATTAGGTATGTGAGGTACATAATGCCCATCAACACTATTAATATGAATGATGTGCCCATCTATGCTGTTAGCTTTCATATCTTGAACAGCTTCTCGTGTTGCAATTGTTAAACCCAAAACATTTGTATCCAAAACATTTTTAAAATCGCTTGTTGATCCATTTATCAAAGTAATATTTTTAATAAGTCCAGCACAATTTACTAAAATGGAAATCGGTCCCAAATTTTCCTTCACCCATTTGAAGGCGTTTAGAATTTCTTCTTCATCTCTAATATCTGTTTTTATGCCATAGAATTTTTTATCTGGGAATTTTTTCGACATTTCGTCTAACCTTTCCTTGCGTCTCGATAATCCAACCACCTTTAATAAAAACATTTTTAACAAAAACTTCTTAACAGCGCCAATTTAATAAATTAGTTTTAAAAAAATTGCATATTATCGATATTTTACCCTAATATCATTATTAACAAGATTTTCCACCACTGCTGCTCCAATTCCAGAACTAGCGCCGGTAACTATAGCTACTTGGTTACTCCAGCGTTCCATTTTGAATTCACAAAATTTCACTTGTACTTCCTGTGAAATAGTGAACAAAATTCTCACTGCTGCAGTCAAATTATTATAATGTAACCGCTAATGAGCAAAATATATTTACTACATTCATTACATGCAAATCATTATTTTTATCAATAAGTTATCTTATATTAAATATTTAAAAATTCTTAATTAGTATGTACCATGATAACACTAAAGCATAAATTGTTTCGCATAATAAAATATAGGAATGCCAAGTCAGCCAACTGAAATACTTATTATAATACCCAATAAAATTAAAATATATTTACTAAAAATAAAAATAATTTTTTGCTTTTAAAAGTTCTCGGCTTTTGGTCACTTTTTTTTTCTCAAAACAAGACATAATTTTCCTAAGGTAGGAAAATTAACTCGTTTATCTGATGCGTTAAAAGAAAAAACGCACAATAGTAATTTAGTAACTACCACACCGGTTGCATTACAATTTTGTTTACATACATTCGACATATTGAATGTTCTTTCCATTTATGCAGTATAAAATAATTTATTATAGTTAATTCAATGCAAAATCCAAGGGATACGTGTTGTTGTCAGTTGAAAAAAAGACAGTTGCCACTTCTCAAAACTTACTCTCGCGGATTGCGTGCGTTAAAAACGACGTTTATGAAACTAGTTTCTTAATATACTATTAACATTTCAATTTTGTGAATTATTTAACTAAAATGTAAAATTTGGAAAGAAATTTTATGAGAAATTATATTTTGAAAATATCAACTCAATATTTATTATTCTTTATTGTTAGCATAATATGTAATCAATGCTTAGGGTGTTAGTTTCCATAACTTTTTTTTTTATTATATTGGATATATATTTATAGATATCTTCACTTCATTAAATGATCAATTCCTAATTAGCTCAACTTAATCATTCCTGTTTCTTAGATTTATATAGCTATACATTGCATTATACATAATTTATTGTGGTATTTATGTATCTCTTTATTTCATAATTTATTAATGGTTTTCTCTATAAATAATTGCTAAAAATTAAAGTAAATTATATTATTTATAAAAAAAATTATTAGATAAATAGTATACCACCAAAGTAATTAATTATTATTATTGATAAAATTAAAAAAAAAAGTATATTGCAGTGTTTACCTTAAGTCATTGGGTTAGCGGACACCAAATAAAACTACAAAATTACTCTGCCGACGTTTCGAAGGTCTATTATGCCTTCATCTTCAGGGCTGTGAAGAAACAAACATGGAAAGTCGGTAATAAGCAATACAAAATACAATCATACCTCCGTAATTGGATGTAAATTAGTTAAATTGGCAATGGAGACGCAACTATAACTCAACCCGGAAGCAATACCTAGCTTCAACGAAGTCCACAATATTAATTGAAAAAATAATTTCATAAAAAAACTACACTATAACTAATTAATAAATACTATAAAATAAACAATATATAACAATAATAAATACTATAAATAATTAAACTCTGTAAACCACTTTAAAAATTAATAAAATTTATAAAATTTCAAAACGTTATATTTTAAAACGTTACAAAGAGAAAACTAAGTTAACTTATGTTCGCAATTGACGGCTTTACACTTACATGACTCTTGGCAGTTTCCTTTTATTTTACTAACCTTTGTACGATTACCTCTGTTGGATGTACCCTGTAATGGTTTACGCGACTTTTCGAGTGTATTTGGTTAGATGTCTCTGACCGTTGGTTTATCTATTTTTAAAAGACAATTTTTTATGTATTTTTTGATTTTTTGAAATTCAGTGATTTCTTTATCTTTTTGAAATTTTATAAATTTTATTAATTTTTAAAGTGGTTTACAGAGTTTAATTATTTATAGTATTTATTATTGTTATATATTGTTTATTTTATAGTATTTATTAATTAGTTATAGTGTAGTTTTTTTTATGAAATTATTTTTTCAATTAATATTGTGGACTTCGTTGAAGCTAGGTATTGCTTCCGGGTTGAGTTGTAGTTGCGTCTCCATTGCCAATTTAACTAATTTACATCCAATTACGGAGGTATGATTGTATTTTGTATTGCTTATTACCGACTTTCCATGTTTGTTTCTTCACAGCCCTGAAGATGAAGGCATAATAGACCTTCGAAACGTCGGCAGAGTAATTTTGTAGTTTTATTTGGTGTCCGCTAACCCAATATCCTTTTTGAGCAATCATTACATCGGACGAGAAACTTTTTTTTAAGTCATTGGGACCTTGATTTGTCTTGTTATCTGACACAAGAGTAGATTTCACATTATGACATATTAGTTAGTTGTAATTAGAGCTGGGAATTATATGCACTGGGTCCCCAATATCTGGTATGCGGCATATAATTTATGCCGTATGTAATATCTTGTATTAATGCATAAATTGTCCGCCGCATACTAGATATCAGGAACCCTAGTGCATATAATCCCAGCTCTAGTTGTAATAATCGATTCGAATATTTCTTCATATCTTGGGGTTTATTTAAAGTAAAATTCAAGAGCAGTGCTTCAGTCTTATTTTTAATATCTAAAAGTAATAAAAAGCAATACTTATTTCCAAGTATTCAAGAATCCAAGAAGAAAACAAACTGTTGAGTAAATCAGTAGCCAATATGAAGAAAACACTGAATGTGCTCAAAGCCACGATCACAACTTCGCCCGACCCAACCACCATTCTCAAGTTACTAACCAAATATAAATCCTCCAATTTGGAGGAACCGGAACCAATGATAGACTCAAAAACGGTGGAACTGACCATAGTGGAACCCTTCACCAATAATAATAATAAAAACGAAAAAATAAAACGGACCTCACAACCGCAAGCACCAAAACTGATTCCGACCCAAAAACGTCCTGTTGCCATAGCCAGGGTGCTGCCACCCCTACAACAGCGAAGGTCCCAGTAATCAGTTAATGCCCAAATCTAGAAAACGTCAAACACACCAGCGATCAACAAAAGAAGACCAGGGGCGACGTCAGTCAGCCCCCAAAAAACGCCTATTTTAAATAGTCATAGGACATAGTCGTTTCTGCCCCGGGAGGCACAACAGTCCCACAGATCCCGCCTACCACTTTAAAGGGTCCTAGCAGGTGGTTAAGACTTGAAAAAAACGAAATAATCACAAAATCAGATAGGTCACCGGAGGTTTGGCCAACACTACAACCACCGCCTAAAATTATACCATAGTCTAAAACAATTCCTAGAAAAGAACGAAAACAAATTGTTCTGTTACCAACTTAAGAACTAAATTTCACTGAAAGTTGTAGTCATAGATTTGCCCACACATGCTTCAACCAAAAAAATAGCAGACCATCTGCTGGCACAAGGATTTAAAATCACCACGATAACCCAAATTTATCGCAATAGGAGGACCACGAACCGTTTCCGTTATTTATGGTAGCCACTGGATTGGTAGATAAAACGTCAAAATTAAAACTCGGCACCCAACAACAAGAATCGCTAAATATCAAGATTTTGGCCACACTAAAAAAAATTGCCACCCTAGACCCAGGTGCGTCAAGTGTCGCAATCTCGAAAGCCACAAGCGGACCCCCTAGATGCGCAAACTGTGGAGACCCGCATCCAGCAAGCTTCTAGGGCTGCTTCAGATTCCCGAAGAACAAAAGATACAGGTCATATGAGCAAGAAACGAACAACTCAGACCACTTCTAACACAGATTCTCCAATGACATAACCACAACCTGGGCGTCCTATATGCAGAAGACCTCCAAGAAGCTACCGCCTTCAATTTCAGCATCACATGAAGATTCGAAGATTAAAATCTCAACAAGGGATCTTGAAAAACTTCAAGCCAAGAAAGAATGGATGCCATCGTCAAATAATTAAGTAGTCCAAAAGCTTCGAACTCATCTTTTTCTCTTCGAAAATATCTTACCAATACCCCATTAACCCTTCTTCTATTACAGATGGACCGACAGTAAAATAAGTCAAAGTGCTCGCGCCCTGACCTATAAAACTTCCTCCAACAGCCAAAACGACCTGGAAAAATTCAACTCAAATCGACAAAAAGGAGCAGGATCCAAGTATCATTAATCTTTTTAGAGACCCATACTCACCTTTTTATTATTTTCAGATTCAAATGGGCAAGGTCGCTTATCTAAGTTCCTTGTTTTGAAAAGTTTTTGCTATAAATCTCCCAAACAATTCACATTAGCGGAGTTTCAAACCAACAAAATATCAAAGCAGCTTAGTTTCTTATACCTATCATACTATAAACTGTTGACTTTCGGAAAATCGAAAATGTTTTTAAATTCAATAATACTACAAAACAGATGAAAGTTAGTTTGAAAGAAGAACAAGAATAAAAAATAATAAAAGTTTACAAAACTTTACTTTTCATGAGTATTATAAAAATATGGAAAGCATAAAAATTGTTAAAATGGTTCACCAACTGGTCGAATGGTAAGTTCCGTTATCTAAAACAAAATTTTTTTTAATTCTCTTAAGCATAGCACATTTTATATTATATTTTGGATATAACTATACTCATATTAAATAAGTTATTTATTATTGACAGTTTATTAATACTTATACCTGAACATGTGGTGGTGTTCCCAAGACATAAATAACTCCATCTGCTATATCTTTTGCATTTAGCTTTGGCAAAACTTTTATCATTTCAGAAACTTCATTATTTTCTGCAAATCCATTAGCAATCCACAAATCAGTGTCTACTGCTCCAGGGCTGATGCTCTATAAAATATAAAATATTTTACTTCAAAGTTTGAAAAATATTGAATTGCTTCCAACATAAACACAGGAAACTTACCGTAATTTTAATTTTGCTCTGGATTGAGTTCAGTTCTTGTCTCAAAGTTTCCGTTAAAGCTGTAACAGCATGTTTCGAAGCTGGACATACATTAAATTTTGGTATATGAGCGACGTAGTGCCCAACAACACTGTTAATGTGTATAATATGTCCATCAACTTTATTGGCTCTCATATTTTGAACTGCTTCCCTGGTTGTTATTGTTAAACCAAGTACGTTGGTATCCAAAGTATTTTTAAAATCGCTCGTTTTTCCATCGATCAAATTTGCAGGTATAACAATGCCAGCATTATTAATCAGAATGGAAACAGGGCCCACATTTTCTTTTACCCATTTAAAAGCCTTTAAAATATCATCTTCTTCTCTAATATCAGCTTGGATGCCATAAAATTTTTTATCTTTCAATTTTTCAGACAATTCATCTAATAGCTCCTTCCGTCTCGATAATCCAACTACCTAAAAATTTTTGCCTAATAATCAATTTAGTTTTTCTTATTTATTGGATATTAATTTATAGAATGATAAGATGATATTGTTTAACCAATTAGTTTATTTTATAAATTGTTTGAATATTTGTTTAGAATACCAATTACTAAGCACTGATTAACATTATTAACAAAAAGTTCTTAGTTTGAAGGTTACTAAAAAATTTTAAAAATACCTCTATCAGCGATGCTAGTATTCACAAAATCACATAAAACTGTAATTTGTATTCTTTGCTACCAGACATAACTTTCGGAGGCCTTGAAATTTAAATATAAATATTGAAGCAATTATTGCAGATTATAATGAAGCGATTAATGCAATTTTATAACAATAATTAACTTTTATTATTCCGATATTATTATTTCTTTCTGGCTAAAACTAAAAATATTTCTTTTTGTACAAAAAAACTGGATGTTTGAAATTAATGGCTATAAGAATTACTTTTTTTAATTTGACATCTTAATTTATATAATGTTATATTATTTATAATTTGTAAAGAAATTTTTACCGTAACATCATAATGAACAAGATTTTCAACAATTGCGACTCCAATGCCAGAACTTGCACCAGTTACTATAGCGACTTGATTTTTCCAACGCTCCATATTGTTAACTAACAAAGATAAAAGTATAGCTTTTGTAAACAAATTAACTCATTCTAAAGTTACCAACACAGTAAAGTTGTAAAGCTATAACGAATGTAACGATGCCAGCGATAATATAATGGGTCGGCAAATACGTATTATAATATTATTGCAATAAATTACAACTAAGTGTAGTAAACTTTTGTCATATCCGGCGTAAGTAAAGCATTCTCTCAGGTCTCGTCTCAGGTCTTCCGGTCTAGGAATTTTGGCGCTTCGCCGTCACCGTTTCGCCGTTACCAAATATAGTATTTAATGTTCTAATGTCTTTAAGACTTTTTGTAAGGCATAGTAAGCACATTGAACGCATTTTAAATACTGTACATAACAATATTAATATATTAATTAAAAATTAAAAATAAACAAATTAATGAAAAATAAATTAAAAAAAAAATTCAATAAAGTTGTACAATCTAAGATTCAAAATTATTATAAAGCTTTTAAAGCTTTTAAAATATATAAAATTTCCTACACATTTTATTAACCATATATTTTTCTCCGACGAACCGTTCGGGTTCAACCGCTAGTTGAAGTCATTTAATGAATTCCTGCTAATTATCTGCACATACTTCGTTTGAAGTAGGTATGTGGGTAAAGTTCGAAATTACATATAGGCAGTGCCGGATTAACCTACAAGCAAATTAAGCAATTGCTTAGGGTGTTACGGTTAGGATTATATTTTGAATTCCTTTAAATTTCCCGCGCCAATCTCGAAGGACCGACACGCTCAAATCTCGAATTGCCGAATGTATCGTGAGCTTAGCTTGAAGCTCAGGAGATAAGCTCGATATTAAATAAGCAAAATAGAAGTTTGTTCTGGCCTAATAAGCTTTAGTTTACCGCCATTTATCGATAAATGCTTACCTCATTGTGAATTACCGTATTTGTTGCTCAGGTTTCCGATTTTCTTGTGAAGATCACGCGAGTGATTACCGCGCTGTGCAAAGGCGATTACGCTATTCCGCCTATTTTTGTGGCTACTATTGTGGTAAAAGAAATCCAGGTAGCGCATGACGCACTGGTACGAATTACAAGTATTCTTAATTGTTGTGACGTATTACCGTACCGTCACTAGCTATCGAAGTGACGTATTAACTTTCGACGACTATAATTTGTGATGACGCATTGCGTTCACCTTACTTAAGTGCGAATCTGCCTTACGACTACTGTGAGCAGGGTCGGAAAATTCCGCACTTTTCTTCGAGTCAACATTCTGCATCAACGCCAAGTTATTTACCGTTCCGCTGTTCCGCAGTCTACATCTGTTTGTGTTGCAATTGATGTGAGTCGAATCCGACCTACCAATGTGAGTAAATATTTAATTTGTAAAGTGCATCGAATTTTCGCTACATTATCGCCTATTAGACCGCAGTCGCTGACAGCAACTAACCCTCCAAATTGTTGGAGTGGGCTTTCCTCTGTAATATTTGTGTAACTGTTTTAATATTAATTTCATGCATGCCTAGGTCGACCCTTTTTACTATCCTTAAGAACCTGCGTTGTAATACGACAAGTTTATTATTTATTATACATACCGTCATCAATCCTTTATGGCAGTTTTCTTGTGTACTTCTTTTTCAGAATAAGTTTGTAAAGATTCGAGTCATAAGCAATAAGCAAAACAACTACCTGGGTGACTCTCGTAGACGTCACCCAGCAGCCGCGATTTCGCTGAGTACGACCCTGGAGGTCCGATTACGCTACGCCGGGCCATCAAAAATAATTACGTTAAACTACCGTATCAAGGGCACCACGTCTTGGGGGGCACCACACACCAGAAACAGCACAAAAAAATATTTGCTAGCACATGAAAGGTAAGGCTGTTTGAAAATCAGAGCGTTGGCCGTTTTTTTTTTAAGACCGATACTAGTTTACTTATGGATAGGGGGCCCACAGGCGTGGATTGCTTAGGGCATCAAGTAGTCTTAATCCGTCCATGCATATAGGTGTGAATCGTTGTCGCTTAAAGGGTCCTGCCTGAGGTTCTTCGAAGGCAGAGAGTCCTGACACAGGTTCGGGTTGTTTTATTGACAACGTCGGTTCTTGTTCTTACAGAAAATGAAAAAGCTGGCGAGAAAAGAACAACTGGTGATCATATCTCAAGGAAAGATTAATGATTATGAAATAGATACACCTACCGCATCCTATAAGTGTTTTTCTTCGGTCTCTTCTTTGTCTACGTCACTATTGTCTTCCGAAGGCTCGACGTTTTCACACATCCCTTCCCACGATGTGCAGATAGGAGGCATGCCTTCCTGCATCCACAATTGCGTTGGCAGCCTTTTTTATAATAAAAGAAAGAGTATCGAATTCGATGCAGAGCTTAAAGCTGTTAGTACTAGGATGAGACCACTATTTGTTATGTTCCATTCCCAATCATTCGGGTCTCTTTGCTGCTCATCGAGTGTGGTTTGACCAGATAACCACAGCTGCACCTGAAAGTAAACTCTCAGTGAATGTTGTCCAGGTTGTCGTACAGCAGTTTTGGTGGGAGGTAATGAATATATAATGCCTGTATCTCAAATCGTTCAAGGTAGTTTCATGTCTTTTTCTATACAGTCATGAGAAACACATTTCGTGCTTCTTCAATCTCGTCCTGATGTGCATGAGGGTCTTTGAAAGCATCAATGATTGGTTGCAAGTTATTGTCCTTCTGCAGGCTTTGAAGAATTTCAGTTTCCCTGATTAAATAAAGTAGAAGTGGTATTACAACCACTCATCACGTGCAGGAATATATTATGTTCTGATAGAAGTTTGTCAGCGGCAAGATGAGGATTGTAGAGGGTTTGGGGACATCTGTACTTTCCCTGGTTGTAAAAAAAAGATATTCTTTATATCAAAGCTACACGAGCCCAATCACAATCACCAAAAGGTCGATATCTTCCCCCACCACTGTCACATATTTATTACATGTTATCTTCTAACATAAGAGCTATTGTGATAATTAAGATATCAGCGTCCTCTCAACTTGATGTGAAACACTTTTTATCATCAAATTTTTTGTTAGCATATAGATATCAGCAGGCTCTTGTTTTTGGAGTTGGCAAGGAAACTCTTCTGCGAGACAGTGGGGACCATCAATAGTTTTAAATGATATTCTATCAACTGGCATTCTCCGTCACTATGTTCAAGATAGACATCTTTCATTGCTCCTTCAATATCATTGGCGAATAGACCTCGTTTGCTCTTCTCTTCAGTTTTTGGGCGATTGTACAGTTTTCTCAACCATAAAGTATGATCCGTGACAATCATAGGCAACCAAGTCGGAGACACGCAAAAGCCGTTTGATTATGATTTGTCCATACTCATCACCACGCTCTTCTGCTCTTTTTATGACAGTTTCCTAACTCTCAAAACTGGAACCTGATATAATGACATTGCGATTAGTTTTCTTTCTTTTTTGTTGTTTTATAAACTCATGTGTTATGATAGGGCCACACATAAAGCAATGTGTGTATTAAAAAATAGAATTTAAATGCACTGCTAAAATTAAAATTAAGGAAAATGACAGCCCGTAATAATAATAATAATTAGAGTTTAGAGTGAAAAAAGTGGATTTTTGCGGAAACAGACAAATTATGCAAATTTTCAACTAGCGCCTTGAGCTTTAACGGTTTGTTAGAGAGAAAAACCTGATTAATGAAATTTGTAGAAAATTGTATGCAATTTAATTTTAGATAGGAAGGTTATTTACAAAAAGTTGATAGTTTTTGAGTTATAAGCAAAACACCGCCAAAATCTGAAATTTTTACCATTTTTGCATTTTTTTAAATGTTACTTCACGAAATTTTGTTATCAAACCTCAGATGCGGATTAACACACATCAAGCAACTTATATAATGAAATAAATTAAAACTACCCCATAACTTTTCAGCTAGTAGAGACAACCACAGACTTGTGATAAATACACACGAAATGGCCATCTCTATTTATGCTTAGGAATTAATGGGGTAGATCAAGGAGAAAACTTTTAGAAAACTTTGGTGTACAAGTACAAGAAAATCTGAGAAAACATCTTAGGAAATCCAAGGCAATTTTAGGAAATCATGGAAATCCTGGGAAATTTTAATTCTTAGGAAATCGGGGAAAATCTAAGAAAACCTCATAAAAGGAAATCTGGTGTACAAAAATTAAGTCTGTGATTCTCCCCCGGGGTAGATTTAGTGGGATTACCTAAAATAATTTAATTTCACATTGCGTGTTGAACACTGAATTTGATTAATTAAAATTGTTATTTATATGGAATGTTTTTGATTTATTAAATAAATTTTTAAAAATATCAAACATGCTTTTGCTTCTTTATTTAATAATAATTAAAGATCTATATAATATGTACAAATCATTGGATTATATTGGTTTCATATAAATATTATAATTGGGTATATCGTATATATTTGAAAATAATTAAATTAAGGAAGTTCACCAACCGGTCGTATTGTTAGCTCTGTTATCTAAAATTATAATATTAATTAATAAAAATTTTTTAAATTATCTATCACGTACCTGAACATGTGAAGGAGTACCTAAAACATAAGTAACTGCATCGGCAACATCCTTTGGATTTAATTTTGGCATTAATTTTAGTATTTCAAGCGTATCTTCAAGAAATCCATTAACAGCAAATATATCAGTATCTACCAAACCAGGACTAAGGCTCTTAAATCACCAAAAATAACAATAATATAAATCGTTTATAAAATATAAGAGCTTAAAAACTTACGGTGATTTTAATTTGACTACCAATTGAATTCAATTCCTGTCTCAGAGTTTCCGTTAAAGCGGTGACTGCGTGTTTGGAAGCAGGGTAAACATTCCAGTTAGGGACGTGAGGTACGTAATGTCCAGCTACACTGTTAATATGTATAATATGACCATCAATACTATTGCTTCTCATACTTTGAATAGCTTCTCTGGTGGCTATTGTTAATCCCAAGACATTGGTATCTAGCACTTTCTTGAAATCACTCGTTGTTCCATTTATTAAAGTTGTTGGTTTACCAATACCTGCATTATTAATCAAAATGGAAACGCTGCCCAAATTTTCTTTTACCCACGTAAACGCTTTTAAAATGTCTTCTTCATTTGTAATATCCGTTTTAATACCATAAAATTTACACGGAAATTTTTCCGACAGTTCGTCGAGTAGTTCCTTTCGTCTCGATAGTCCAACTACCTTAAATGATTATAAAATTTTAACATAAAAATTAAGAATTTTTATTATCATTTTTTTTAATAAATAAAATTTCAAGTTTACCTTGATATTATAATTAACAAGTTCTTCAACTATAGCAGCTCCAATTCCAGAACTCGCACCTGTAACTACAGCAACTTGACCTGTCCATCGCTCCATAGCTATAGCAACTAACCAACGAAGAAAGTTGGCTTCAATAAGAAGGTGGTATGCAATTACCTACTTTCATACGAAGAATGAGAAAGTATTGTTTTCTCTATGTACTTAAGTGTTTTTTAATCTTACTGCAGTACAAATAATTAAAATTTACTTAAATAATTTTATTATTAACTAATATAAATAAGTATTTCCATAGTCTTACAAAATTTCATGAAACAAATTCATTAATAAATAAATCGATTCTAGTACAGGATTGAAAAATATTTTTCAAAAAAAAAACAGAAACTTATAACTTTTATTACTTTTTGCAAACGGAGCCGTTGAACTTGTTTTTAAATATCGTACTCCACTTTCGTTGAATGGACAATTTTCGCCCATTATCGTTTCGGCATTAGAATTGCACAATCCTCTACCAAAATCTGAACAGCTCTCGCAAGTTACACCGAGAAATTGGTCCGACGTAATACTTTCAATATAATAAGCCGCTGCTCTAATATGATCGCAAAACACTAAAAGGAAAAACAAAATAATCAAATGCCTGCTACATAAAATAGAAAATTTTACCAAACGGCAACATATCATCTTCAATAGGAACACCTGGAGTTAGTGGACATCCATTTTGAGAACTTCCACAACCAAAAAGTATTGAATAGTTAATTTGGAAGTCGATGGTTCCATAATTCGGACCATATCCATTTTTATTACCATCCGTATGAATTGCTTGCACAAACGTTGCATCAGAATCATCCAAACGCTTATCTTTTGAAGTTCCTTCAAACAATGGTCCAGCTGCATCCAATCCATTAATACGGTTTACTTTTGCCCCAGTTAAATTAAATACGCGTTGTCCTGCAGCTCCAGCAACATGAGCGCCCAAAGAAAACCCATTCATTTGTACCTTTTTTACGTCCATCCCAATTTTAGTTAAATTATAAATCAAATCACCAGTCAAGTGCCCAACTGCTGGTACTAAATACACGTCTTCTACATAATTAATTCCAGCATAGCTCGACCAATCGACTACTATTATATTAACATCAGATTTCTTTAAATAAGTGTCTTTCATGACCTCGACCCACTTCTTTTTTCCGTTTTGAAGCCAGCCATGAATAATTAATGTAGTAAAGACATCGACATTTACTTCCCTATAAGTTTCTTCATTTAAAATTATCCCAGAATCCTGATATTTTCTAGTATAAAGAGTAAAATTTAAATTGGATAAGGAGACTTTGGAACTATATGAAAACTCGCGCACATCGGAGTTAAAGTTGTCAATAATTTCATCTACAAGCGCTTGTAGTGCTGAAACTGAAAATAGGTCGTGTGATCAATACACGTTTAATGTAATGTTTAAAACTATGTAATAATTACTTTTTTGATTATTGTACTAAAGATGACGTTAAAGTCGGAACCGGTACATTAATTAAAATATATTATAATATTGTAGTGTTCCAAAATTTTTAAGTGAAATAAATGAATTGATTTGATATAAGTGAAATTTAAATTTTTAAATTAAAAAATTTAAATATCAACATTGCCCAAAATTTATGTCATTGGCGTTATTGGCCAGAATTTTGTATTTTTGCAATAAAATAACTGTGCAATAAAACAACTGTGAAGTTGAAGGTGAAATTTATTTATTCAGTACACAAATACAGCACGACTGCACTTCAGTGACTTCCAAACAAATCTAAAATTGTTAAGCCTACATAGGCGTTTTATACAAACATAAAAAGACATTAAAATTAATTAGTTCTTGAGTTCCAAAAATTATATTTTGAAACAATACATGCCTTCATCTTAAGGTCGTAAAATATAGTAGGTATAATATCGACATATACATTCTTAAAACTAGAGAACCCCTAATACGTCGTAAATTTAATTTACCATAACTCTTCCCTCCTTAAGTCAGAAAATAAGGGTTCTGAAATTTTCTGTAATTGTATAGTTTTTTTTTGTAGCGATTTATTATTAGAAATACAATTTTTTTTTTGCACTTAAAATAAATTGTCACTAATATTATAAGGCCCATAACACAAAAACACACAATTACACTGTTGATTCAAGAATGGTGTCCATTTGGAGTTGATAACGTGTTGGTTGCAAATTTGCTGCTATGATGTTGATATGCTATGATGTTGATATGCTTTGATTCGGATGCATCCAAAGTTTGAAGTCGAATTGATTTTATTTGAAGATCGTGTTTGTTGTAGCCGTCTAAAGTTATTAACTAGGGTTGCTCGAAGATTAATTCTTCATGACGAAGTCCAATAATCGTCGTCGTTTGAGCAATAGGAATGGTTGTTCAGGTAAATATTTGAATGGAGAAGTAACAATAGGTATATGAATTTTGAACACTATCGTATCTTTTTTTTTTATTATTTGTATTGAAAGTAACGAATAATAATTCAAAACATTTTTTTTTTTTTGCGAGGAACTTGTGTGACTTGGTAGAATGATATAATTTTGTAGTAATTAATTGAGTTTCTTTTGGTTGCATGATAAAAACGTGTAAAATATTCAAACGAGCAAATGAGATTGCGGTTTCCATATTGTTTATTAATTTTTGAACTATTTGCAATTGTAGTATTAAGTTATCTATAGTGTTTGAAAAAGAAAAAGCTTTTTCAATGTTAGAAATCTTGTTAATTTCTTTTGATAACAGATTTACTTGATTTTTTTTTCTTTTTTTTTTTAATATTCTGATTATTTAAAAGTTTAAAAAATTTATTATTATAAGTTTTCGTGATTTCTTTTATTACGGTTTTTTTTTGTTTTGCTAAATCATTGTGCATTGATTGTTGGTTTATTTGTAGGGTTAAATTAATGTTGTAAAAGAATGTGTGTTTTGATTCAATAATTTTAGTTTGTCCTAATTGAACTGGAAAGATCGGGTTGTTTATTTCCTTTTATTTTGAGACCTAGTAAAAGGCTTGGAAGTAGTAGAAATGTCAAGTACCGGACTGGGTTCATTTTCAACATTTGAAACAAAGCGTTGTGGTTTCAGTAAAATTTGATGATAAACTTTATCGTTTGATTTTATTTTGTTGTCATCAATGATTTCTGGATTTAAAACCGTAACAAATGGTTGTGTGACTTTTTTTGAGTTCGTAAAGCGAGTTTCTTTTCTGTAAAGAGGTTTTTCTAAACTTATTTCGGGATTATTTCTGATTTGATTTAATTTTTTCAAGTTCGTTTGCTGTTTGTCGATTAAATTTTTGTGAATAATAGAGTTAAGGGTTTTTAGATTTTCGGAATGTTCATGAACGTACTGAGCGACTTTGAATTGTTCGTTTAGTTCGAACGGATTTTTATAATTTAATTTTCCGCGTGTAATTTGGAAAGGCGTATAATTAGTTGAACTGTGAACGCTGTTGTTATAAAGTAAAATCGCGTAGTTCATAATATTTGAAATATTTTCATGTGGTTTTTCTCTTTGGAGAATCCTTAAGCTTTCCGCTAGGGTCGAGTGGAATCTTTCAACTGGGCTGTTACTATTAGGATTATAAATGGTGACGTAATGGATTTCAATTTCATGGATCCTACAGAATCCTTGCATTACTTCGTTTTTCCACTCGATACCATTGTCGCAAGTTATTTTCCTAGGGATTCCGAAATGCTTTATGAATTGTAATAATTGGTTTGTGGTTTCTACGGCATTTAAACTTTGAATTGGGTATGCTAATCCAAACTTTGAGAAGCTGTCTATAATGGTTACGAAACATTGTCCAGAAAATTTATAAGTGTCGGTATACAAGTGGTCAAAAGGTTCGAATCCGATAGGTGTTGGTTTAAATATTAATTTATTAGGGTGACGTTCGTATTTAGTTTTCTGACATGTTCCACAGGTGTTAACATAGTTTTGTACGTCTTTATCAATGTTTGGCCAGAAAAATGATTGCTTTATGGCTTTAAGGTTTTCTTGAATACCTCGATGACAAGTTTTTGTTTCGTGGTATTGTTTTAATTTTAGATTCCTTTCGTCTTGTTCGAGAACGTCTGTTACAAAGTAGTTTGAAATTATAAGATTAAGTCCTTTATTCTTAAAGAATTTTTGTACGGTCCGTATAAAGGGTATTTCGAAGTCTTTATAAGTGAAATGTAAGCAGTAATGTTTTTTTCGTTCAAAATGATCTTTTATGATATTTAAAAAATGATCTTTCGATTTTGATCTAGGGATTTTGAAATAAATGCGGTCATTATCAAAAATTTTTTGTTTAGTTATTTTGGTTTGGTCATTATTTTTTGAATCACAAAGAGATATTATTATTTGGTTTTTGAATGTGTTAACTGTTCTTTCTGTATATGGTATCGTAAAAATTGGATCTTCTTGGCTAGTGTGTACTGTTTCATCGTCGGAGACCGTTTCTTTCAAATTTTCTATTTCGGAAAGATTTTTATCTACATTGTCTATATTTACTATCATCGAAGCATTATCATTGATTTCAATGGGATATATTTCGACACGTGATAGGGCGTCAGCGTTAGTGTTTAATTTTCCTTTTTTATATGTAACTGTGTAATCAAACTCTTCTAGTTTAAGCCGCCATCTCACCAATTTCGAATTTGGTTCTTTTAAAGAAAACAACCACTGTAATGGTTTATGGTCGCTAATTATATTAAATTTAACGCCAAATAAATAAGGCCTAAAATGTTTTGCCGCCCACACTATTGCGAGAAGTTCTTTTTCGATCGTACTGTAATTTATTTCGGCTGGATTGAGAGTCCGTGATGCGTAAGCAACCGGAAGGTCTTTACCTATAGGGCCTTGAGAGAGAATCGCGCCTATTGCAAAATTTGAAGCGTCTGTGGTGAGATTAAATGGTTTTGAAAAATCTGGATGTTGTAAAATGGGATCGTTCATTAAAAGGTTTTTGCAAGTTTCAAAACTTGTAATAAACTCATGATTGTGTATGATTTTCGCGCCCTTTTTTAAACATTGTGTTAAAGGTTTAGTTAACTTAGCAAAGTTCTCAATAAATTTTCTATAATAACCTACTAGTCCGAGGAAACTTTTGATTTCTTTAGCTGTTTTCGGTATAGGAAATTTTTTGATAGATTCTATTTTTTTTTCGTTTGGTTTGATGCCTTCAGGAGTAATAACGTGACCTAAAAATTCGACTGATTTGCAAAGAAATTCTGACTTATCTAGTTGAATTTTTAGTCCAGCTTCTTTTAATTTGGAGAATAGTAATTTTAAGCTATTAATGTGTTCTTGCAAAGATGCAGAAAATACAATTATATCGTCCACGTAAATTAAACATATGTTATTTAGCAGTTCTTTTAAAATGTTTTCCATCGCACGTTGGAAAGTACTGGGTGCGTTTTTTAAACCGAATGGAAGCCGTACAAATTCATAGTGTCCGTTTTCAACATTAAACGCAGTTTTTTCGATGGAATTAGGGTGCATTTCAATTTGGTGAAAACCTGAAGCTAAGTCTAATGTAGTAAAATATTGGCAACGTCCAAGTTTGTCTAGAATGTCAGTTATATTTGGAATGGGGTACCGGTCATCAATTGTTTTTTCGTTAATTTTACGGTAGTCAATAACAATTCTCCATTTTTGTTTGCCACTAGCATCTGATTTTTTTGGGACTATCCAAATAGGTGAAGCCCATGGAGATTGTGAGGGTTTTATGATGCCATCTTGTAACATCTTTGAAATTTGTTTCTTTACTTCTTCTTTGTGAACATAGGGATATCTATAAGATTTAGTATGAACCGGAATTTCGTCAGTTGTTAATATTTCATGTTTAACTTGGTTTGTGAAAGTTAATTTGTCGTCGGGTTGATGAAAGATTGTTTTATATTCGCGTATTAGTTTTTTCAAGGCAATTTTTTCTTCGATGTTCAAATGGTCAGTTCGTAGTTCTGGCAGATCTGTATCTTGATGTTTGTAATTCGGAGAAAGTAATTTTTCGCAATGGAAACATTCGAATGTTTCTTCAGAAAAGTTGGAAATAAAAGGCTTTAGAAATTCTTCGGTTATTTCAAAGATTTCAGTCTTGGTCGTCGTGTTCATTATTTCTAAAACTGTCAATCCGTTTTCTATTTTTAATAAACTCTCCGGAATTATTAATGTTTTTGCGTCATTTCTGATTTCTGGAATTAATACTTCGCGATTTGAGATATTAGTTTTTATACGTTTTAAAACTGAGGACATTGGTGGAATTTCAATTTTTTGGGTTTCAAAATTTGTTCTATAATACAAGGGTATTGATAAGCGGTCATTGTACAATAATTCATTTTGTATATCTATATTAAGTTCAAGTTTTCTTAAATCTCTTATGCCTATAATTCCATCAAAGTAATCATGAAAATCAAATAATACAAATTCTAAATTTTCTTCTAAGGGTTTGAATTCTTTGAAAAGGGGTATGTGCGCTTTAAATTGTGCATGTCTAGATCCTGTACAAGTAGTAATGGGTGTATTTGATTTAAATATTGTATTTGGAAAGTATTTTTCTGCAATAAATGGTCTAATCAACGAAGGGTGACAACCTGTATCAATCAGAAGTTTTAAAGGGGGATTGGAAATTTTTATGAATGGTAAAGAATTTGGTTTTAAATTATTAAGATCTACGTTTTGTCTTGAGAAATGTGGGTTTCTTGAAAATTTTGCATAAAATTTTCTTCTTGGGTGTTATCCGTGATATTAACTTCTGAGTTATCGTTTTCAAAATCTATTTCGTTTATTTGTTCGAAAGCTTCGGTTTGATGGTTTGGGTTACAATAATAATCATCGCCATAGTGTTGACTATTATCATCGTACTCACAATTTTCCGTTTCCACGTTAGTGAGTTCTTCCGAAATAAAGTTTTGAGGATTTCTATTTTGGAAATAATTTCTGTTTTGTCTAGAATAAAAAGAAGGGTTTCTAGACATTGTTGACATAGGTTCTGGTTTATTGAAAAAACTATTTCTTGACGTTGTAGACATAGGTTCTGGTTTGTTAATGGATTTATGAGAGTTTTGTGGACTAAAAACATTTTTTGGTTTTCCAAAAACTTGACTATTTGTAGGAAATTTCTGTTGAATTGGACGACTCTGTATATTAATTGGTGCGCTAGGAAATGGCGTACGTGATTGTTGGAAATTTTGTGAAATTCGGCTATCATTTAGTTGCGAATTAAATGGGGACCAATTGTTATTATTTGTTGAATGGTTAAAGTATGACTGGTTGTGGTGGTTCCTATTCAAATTTGTTTGAAAATTTTGACGTGATGAATTAAATTTTTGTTTAATTTGCGGTATGTTAGTATTTTTGCCAAAGTCTTGCAAACCTCTAATTCGTTGTTGATTATAAAAATGACGTGTGACGATGTCACTTGCTTCTAACATATTTCGGGGTTCCTTTAAATCTAATTTCACGCGTAAATTATCGTCTACATTTGAAATTAATACGTCAAGGGCGTTTGCTTCATTTTGTTCTATTAACAAAGGTTTTCTTAGATTAGGTATGGTGGGATCTGACATGATTTTAATTTCTAATCTTGATTTCATTTGTTTTATACGTTCTAGGAAATCTATAATATTTTCATTTTTGTTTCTCGTGAGATATAAAAATTCGCGAGTTAAAGTTTGTCTATCAATACGATCACCGAATTGTTCTCTTAAAGCTGATTTAATTAACGACCAGGTATTTAAGTCAGGTCGACACATAAGATAATTACTTACATCGTCTTTTACTTTAGATTTAATAACAGTAAATGCAAAATGATTTAAGTTGTTATCGGTGGTTGTGCCGTAAGTATTAAAGAAATTATCACATGCATTGATAAAGCTTTCTAATTGCATAAAATTTCCGTTAAATGTTGGTAAAAAATCCGCAACAGCTTTTGCTGTTTGAATTGTCGGTGTTGCTAAAGACATATTTTTTAAACAATTTGACAATTCGTTTATATCAATCTCTTTGTTTACCATTAAATATAATATTTTTGTTTATAAATTTAAATTAATGTTAATAACAATTTTGAAAACACTCGTGTGAAACGAAAATGAATCAAGTTTTATTGCATTAATCTATAAATAATTACAAGTTACTTTGAAGTTTTAAGTTATGTTTTCTATTATATTTCTATTATAATAGTTATTGTTATAATTTATAAATTGAATAAATTTTTTTTCTGGTAATAAAAATAAATTTTAAACACTCGTTTAAATTCGAAAATGAATAAAATTAATTTATTTAATGTAAAAGTTAAACTAAAAATGATTTTATTTAAAATTAATTACTCGTTCTAATTTAAATATTTTGAATTATGATTTTGAAAATGATATTAATAAAAATCACTCATCAATAATTCAATAAAATTTTAAGTTGTTCAAAATTCACAATAGGAGTGGTAATTGGGATAAAAGAAATGCTCAACGACTTACCAAAATGTTCGGAGATTTCTTCTAAAGGTGTAGATTCTGGATCTCGAATTAATGGTTGAAACCAAAGGTAGATACTGGATTCCAAAATACTGCCTTTCGCGATCCTGCCGACTGCGCCAATTTTGTATTTTTGCAATAAAATAACTGTGCAATAAAACAACTGTGAAGTTGAAGGTGAAATTTATTTATTCAGTACACAAATACAGCACGACTGCACTTCAGTGACTTCCAAACAAATCTAAAATTGTTAAGCCTACATAGGCGTTTTATACAAACATAAAAAGACATTAAAATTAATTAGTTCTTGAGTTCCAAAAATTATATTTTGAAACAATACATGCCTTCATCTTAAGGTCGTAAAATATAGTAGGTATAATATCGACATATACATTCTTAAAACTAGAGAACCCCTAATACGTCGTAAATTTAATTTACCATAACTCCAGGCTTTAACGTCAATTTCCATCAAAGCAGGCCACTGACATTATTGTCCGGCCATTGTCATTTTGACCATAACAGATATAAATTTGAAATTGATTTTCTAGAACAATATGAAACAAACCCAGAAAAACCTGGAGAAAAAAAAATTAGACTAACTCGAAAAACGTTTTTTCGCGATTTTGCACGTTATTTTTTCAATTTTTTTTTTAATTTAGAAGAAAATTATTAAAACCACTTTTCTGTGATTACTTAAAGATTATCACTTAAAGATTCTGCTTTTAATGTGGTTTTATACAGAAATTATAATAAACCATTATTTTAATATAATAAATGTACTTTGGAAGACAGATTATTAAAAAATATAAGAAAAATTTAAGTGTGCATTGACCTCTTTATTAGTTATACATACATACAATATTTATTAAGTATAAATATTTTGAAAATCTGAAGTGGGTATATCTTTTGAATACCCATTGTTGCGTTTTGTTGAAATATAAATATTTTTTATAATATAAAGTCTAAATTTTAATGTAAGCACCTACATGGTAATTCTAAATAATCCCCAATTTCCAATTAAACGACAAAATCAACACAAAGAAATATTTATTTTTATTTGCAAATTAATAATTAACTAAATTCCTCCTTACCTATACATAAAAAAACTAGACAATAACTCAAGTAGTAATTCATTACGGCATAAACTACTAATAATTATTCTATGTTTACTTATTATTTATATACAAGTACCCTTATCTAAAGAACTCAATGATAAGAACAAAATTAATGACTACTCAAGTATTTGACTATTAATACACTATAATTTGTAATTTTTATTGTTACGATAATAGTATGTTATAATATACTAAAAGTTCTCACCATTGCATGGTATGCATGAACTGCAACAGTTTTAATGTATCACCTTGTAATGATTCTAAGATTATTGCTTGATAATATAGTAAACATCTTTTTCCCACAGACAGGCCCGTATTTGAGGGGGGGGGGGGGTTGGGGGGTTCAACCCCCCCCCCCCCCCCCGAAATAATGCGCGAGATAAAATCCTAGAATATCGCACCCTGAGACGACAACTGTCGTAACTTTCAAAAGCATGTTTTGAGATAATTGCATTTTAAAATTTGCAAAGCTGTACATTCTTATGAAGTTTAAAACTGTTGTTGGCTAAATAGCGCTTAAATGATAAGCGATGGAAGTTACGACATTGTTCCACTAAAAAGAGCTTGAAAAAATAAATAAGAATCAATCAAAACCTGAAAATTGGCATTTCTAACTTTACAGTAGAGCGATTGTCCTTGAAAATTTTAAAAATTTTCGCCTGCAGCGCAATTGCGGTGTGACGCAACGCACTTTTATTTATCATTCAACCCCCCCCCGAATTAAAGTTCGAGATACGGCCCTGCCCACAGATAATAATAGTTTTTTGAGAGTAAAATCTTTAAAACATCAACAGCACTATTTGTAGTCTAATCACCCCATAAATCTCAATTTAGAATATGATCCCCGCTTTCTCCTATAGTGATTCCCAGGAGAGATGACGATTACGACACAACAAAATCGTATGAACGAAGCCAAGAATTCCTAGTCAATTGAAGGGTATTTTAATTTAAAATAAGAATACATTGGTTACCTTTGTTTTTAGCCCCCGACGCAAAAAGAGGCACTTCATTTGACTAGGAATTCTTGGGTTAGTTCATACGATTTTATTGTGTGGTAATGGTCATCTTTCCTGGGAATCACTATATCACCCTCCGTTTTCGTGGGAGGCCACCCACCTTTTTTATTACTTTTTGATAAGTTGGAGGGATTAGAAAGATTTTTTAGCCTTTGCAGAGGCTAGGGGAGGGCCCGAGGAGCTAGAGAGATGAAAAGTTCTAAACCATGAACAATTGTAGCAAGGAAGTGAAGTAGATTGGGGGAAGGATATTGTAAAAGATCATTCAAAATTATAGATTTTTCAAAATCGTTTCACTTATTTTCTACATATTCCAGTTTCCAGCCTATGTATCTTTCCCCAAACACCCCCAAATAATAAAAACTTATAGCAACAATATAATTAATTATACATATTGAGATGACTCGCCTGTCTCAAATTATAAAATAAATGAACCTCAATGAAAAACCTAATTTTTGTGCGGGTCACCCATTTTTCCCAACTGCAGTCTCGATTTTCTTCGGCATTTCTGCGTCGATAACAGTCAAACTTTTCGGACGTATTTTCGGTGGGCTCTAGTGGTAAAAATAAGGTTTTGGCAAAGAAATCTTTGCCAGGGCTAACACAAATCGAGGAACAAGGAATTTTTTCAAGTTTTCGCAAAAAAAAGTAATCTATTTTTTAATCTTGAATTCTTGGTTTTTATCAAATGGTTCTATATGCTGTCAAGTTCGGTGGGGGCAATGTCTACATACAAAATTTGGTTGAAATCCCCTCAATACTTCATGAGTTATTCACTCTTGAAGTTTAAACTTTGGCAGCTAGTAATTTTTGACAGATGACAGATAGAAATTTAATTTCACCTATTCTAGATAAAGCTTTTCAAGGTGATTAAAATAACCTATCACAAGACAAAATCGTTTTTAAAAATTTGTGTTAGTTTTTTGTAGTAGATTACAACTCTTTTAACTTTTTGAATTGTTATATCTCAAAAACGGTGGCTCTTAGGAGAAATACTATTTAGACATTTTTTATAGATAATTATCTGATCTACAATTTTTGTTTAAGCTAATTTTATGATAAAAGTTACCGTTTTGCTGAAAATTGAGAAAAACCCGTTTTTGTGACCTTTGACCCCGAGTAAATTTTTTCCAGGTGTCGGATCGATGAGAACTTTTTACATTTCATTTATAATAGTGATTTAAACAATCCTACCAATTTTCAGCCGTGTGTGAATTATTGTAACCTTGGATGTCTAAATTGACCGGACTACAAAATGTATTTGTATTTTGTATTTCAAATACCCAAAACAAATGTATTTTGTATTTCAAATACATATTTTCATGTATTTTGCCCACCCCTGCCTCCATAGTAACAACAATAGTAATAATTATACCATACATACTGCCATGTTGGATATGCTTAAATAGTAAATTATACAATTATAACTGGTTTTAGTATCTGTCATACCTATGACGATCATTAAATTAAGGTATTATTGAGTCAAATGACTGTAACGAGTAGATTGATTGTTTCGGTAATGATGTAATTTTTGTGTTTTATTCACGTTGTTTTTCATTTTGGTACTTGCACGAGAACAGCTAGTAACTCGGAATGCCAGGCGTATGACGTTTGACTGTCGGAGGTAGTTATTCTTGCCATATTCTGGAAGTTGAGGTCAATTAGTTAAAATTCAGATTTGTACAGTTGCGTACAACATAAAAACTTTACCTTACTTGTTGAGGTTTCATTAAAGTCGAAGTCATCAGTCATATTCATATTTTAAATCAAGAGGTATCTCACACATTCGTTGGAATTTCTCAAATTCCAATTGAACGATTGCCAGTAGTTAAATACTTGATTTAGTTCATCTAACTAAATAGACCTGGGCATCGGTGCTATTCAAAAGGGACACCAAGTAGTCCTCTACGACAAATCATGACACGAGAGAGGTTTTGTGAAAGTTATTTTGGTTACTCTTTGCCAAAAAATGAAAAGTTGTTAATTTAAGTAGTAGATAAGTTACGTGGGGGTAGATAGGTGATAACGATAAGGTTTTGTGATATTGGGAAGTGTAGAAGGGAACTTATTGAACATTTTGAAAACTTTTGCTTACGTCGATATTCTATGACAAGTATTTTTGTGAATAACAATTTTTTCGCTGAACAAGTTATGCCATTAATAGTAAAATGAACTGGAGATCATGTTTTGAGCAACAAAAATCTAAATAAAGCCCGCGCCAGCGAGTAATCATCATTTGAACTTTCTAACAGTTGTCATGGCGACGAAGAAGGAATTTGCTTCCTACGAGGTTTCTAGTGAACCGATTTTAATAATAATTTGTGTGGATGTTGTTTGAATCAAGATCGAAGTTTTCTGAAAATTTCAAGAAGATTGGTGATGGTCAAAATTTCGAATCAGATTAAGGGGGCCATGCAAATGGAATGAAGGTGGCTGTTTTCGAAAAACCTTTAAAGGAGGTGGCAAGTATTGCCAGCATTAGTATTGTTTCAAATTTCATTGCGAGCAGTTGGTATCAGCAGAGATTAATTTAATTTATGAAATATTATGGTTTTAAGTTAATTAATTTATGAAGTATTATGTTTTTGTGATTAACCCAATTTATGAAGTTTACGTCATTGAGATTTTGCCAAGTTTATGGTAAATTGGAATAAGAAAAATAATTATTTGGAATGAAAGCAAATAGTTTGAGATTATTTAAAGAAATAATTTAATTCAAGTAGAAGAAGGCGTAACTTAACCTAGAAATATTTACCTGCATCAAGATAAGTAAAAGTCGATAGGATATCGAAAAACGAGCGAAAAAGGTACCAATTAATTTAATCTAAAATAAAAAAGAAAAGAAGTGATATTAAAAATTGATATAATAAATCGTAATTTATTATTACCTACCTGTTTTGTAAATCATCCTTATAGTATAGTTAACTCTTCCTGCTGAGTTTGCTAATAGTTTTATGTGTTCTACGGCATTGTGTGCCTTTTAAAATAAATAATATACAGTAGATTTACACATGCTGGTCTTTGTTTACATTTTAAAATTTTTTATACGAAATGACGTAATGTTAGTGATATGAGCCGCACAATAACAGTTGTGTAATTTTTCAGTTCTAATTAAAATTTTTTAAACAAATTTGATTTTTATCTGCTTACATTAAATTACATGTAAATTGCCATAAGCCATATCCCTCACCACCAATATGCCATATCCCTACCCCCGTTAGGGATAAGGCAAAAATATCGACCTTTTCAATTAATTAAATTAATAATACTTAGCACTATCAGAATTAACTGCACTTAGGGCTAATGATAGGTAAAGGTCCTAGATATCTAAAAATCCAATCGGTATGAGAAAGTCATGATTATAGTGACCGAGAAATCGAGAATCTCCGAATGGTGCGTCATATCCCTACCTTTTACCTTAGTGATTGGCAAATTGAATAGTTAGAGTTGAGAATCAAGTACGAAAAAAAATTTTTTCGAGGTTAAATTGATAAGAAACCACGAGGGAAATATTAAAATTTGGAAAAAGATAATAATAAAATGGATTGTTACAATAAACCAAGAAATTTAAGTTTAACTGGTAATTTAAGTGAAAATTGGAAGGTATTTAGCAATGAATTTAATATTTTTATGAAAGCATCTGCACTTGATAAGAAAGAGCCGGAAAGACAGGTTGCCATTCTTTTAAATTTAATTGGTTCTGATGCAGTAGAATTGCATAACACTTTTGAGTATGGAGAAGGAAAAAATGAAAAGAATATTGATAACGTTTTAAAAAAATTCAAAGATTACTGTAATCCGAAGAAAAACATTCTACATGAAAGATTCAAATTCTATAAAAGAGAACAAAAAGTAGGTGAATCGTTTGATAATTTTTATACTGAAGTTAAAATATTAGCAAAAAACTGTGAATTTATGGAAGAAATGGAAATGCTCCGAGATAAAATTGTTTTGTATTCAAATGATAAAGAAACACGGGATAGGCTGATAAGAATTGGTGATGTCTCCCTAGAAGAAGCAATTACAGGATTCAGGATGGCTGAAATTCAAAGAACCAAATGAATAGAGGTGGTCATGGTCAAGAAATAGAAGCTGTCAAATCATCAAGAAATGAACCACAGAAAACAATATATGATATAAGTACAAACATAACTTTAGGAATAATAATTATTATAGTCATTTCAAACCAAATAATATTCAAAGTAAAAATTTTAATAATAATAAAGCTAAAACTTATGTTCAACATTCAAAATACAAAAATAGTTGCACATATTGTGGAAAGGTTCACGATAACAATATAATATGTCCAGCATATGGAAAAATTTGTAAGAAATGCAAAAAGAAAAGTCATTTTTCGAAAGTATGTAGATCTATAGTTAACGAAGTTACCGATTTAGAAATTGATTATAATGAAGATGAATATTATTGTGATGAGGTTCACTCTATAAATTCAAGGCAATGGTTTGAAAAAATTTTAATTGAACACACAATGGTAAAATTTAAATTAGATTCCGGATCAGACGTGAATATTTTATCGGGAAAAAGTTTTAGAGAAATTTTAAGAAATGCAAATAAAATTATTGAGATAGAAAGATATATTTCTAGATTAGAAGCTTACAATAAATCGCAAATAAAGACAATAGGCCAAGTTAAATTGAAGGCAGCTGTTAAAGGTCTAGAATTTCATGAAAATTTTGTTATAGTTCAAGATGATTTTAATGCTATTCTTGGATTAAGTGGGTGTATAAATCTTGGTTTAATACACAGAAATAAAGTAAATCGTGTTCAATTAAAACTTGATAAGGAAATTATTTTAAATAATTACAAAGATGTTTTTGAAGGTATAGGATGTTTCCCAAAAACCTATTCTATTAAATTAAAAGATGATGCCACGCCAACGTCAAAATCGCCAAATAGAATTCCAATAAATTTGAAAGAAAAAGTAAGAAATGAATTGAAGAGATTGACCGAATGTAAAATTATTGAGAAAGTTGAACAACCAACTCCATGAATTAATAAAATGATAATTGTTGAAAAATCGAATGGTCAAATAAGGATTTGTTTAGACCCGCAAGATTTAAATAAAGCAATTGTTAAACAATATCATTCCTTTCCGACATTAAGTGAGTTACAAGCCAGAATGGGTAAAGCAAAATATTTTTCGGTGTTGGATTTAAAAGATGGATTTTGGCAAATAAAATTAGACAGCAAAAGTTCTGAATATTGTACTCTTGGCACAATGGATGGTATTTATAAGTTCTTGAGATTACCATTTAGTTTATCACTATCAACAGAAGTTTTTATAAAAAATACTGAAGATATATTTGGAGACATATCAAATTTATGTATTTATGTAGATGATTTTATAATTTTTTCAAAGTCCTTGAAAGATCATCATAAAACGTTGATAAAAATCTTAGAACGTGCAAGGAAATTCAATATTAAGTTTAATCCGATAAAATTCCAATTTCTTGCTACTTCAATTAAATGTTTAGGACACATTTTCTCAAATGGAACTGTTAAACCTGATAATGAAAAAATTAAAGCAATAGTTAAATATGATGAACCGAGGAATAAAAAAGACATTCAAAGATTTTTAGGCATGGTTAACTATTTAAGGGAATACATTCCGAATTTGTCTGAATTGTCAAAGCCCTTACGTGATATTTTAAAGAAAAACAATGAATTTGTGTGGTTTGAAGTTCATCAGAAATCTTTTGACAAATTAAAACAATTGATAACTAATCTAATAAAGATGTTATTATTCAGACGGATAGTTCCAAAAATGCAATTGGGAGTGTTTTATTACAGAATGGAAAACCGGTGTGTTTTGCATCCAAAAGTTTATCTGAAACAGAATGCAGATATGGACAAATTGAAAAAGAATTTTTGGCAATTCTTTTTGCATGTAAAAAGTTTCATCAATACATATATGGGCGTAAGGATGTAGAAATTCATAGTGATCATTTGCCGTTAATAAATATTATGAAGAAAGAAGATATCAATAGTATACCCTCACGTAGATTACAATGCATTAAATTAAAGTTATTTAAATACGATATTAATGTAAAATTTGTAGCTGGAAAAAAATGCATATTGCTGATGCCATTAGTCGCTCGAAGATAGAAAGTAATGAAGATAAAGCAGAAAATGTAGATCTAGATGTAAATGATGTAATAGTTTCAATTAATGTTAGTGATGCAATGAAACTAAAATTTAGAGATGAAACAAGAAAAGATAAAATTTTAAGTAAAATTGTTGAGATATATAATGATAAGGGATGGGCAAAATGTAAAAAAGCTATTCCTGATGAGTTAAAATTCTATTGATTATGTAAATAATGTTCTGTGTAAAAAGGGGAGATGATGTATAATAAGGTAATGTAAAAATGAGGTTGGCAACATGCGCGAGAACCAGATGACATGTAAAATAGTGAAACGACAGAATAAAAGTTTAAGTTAATGTTACCAGTAGTTTGATTGAGATTAATTAATAGTGATATAGAGAACACAACGAATGACTAACGGAATATTAACCTTCAATTAGTGATGGACACGAGACGAGACGAGACGAGACTTGACTATGGTCTCGTCTCGAAAAGTCTCGTCGGTCTCGTCTGATTCAAATTTATTTTTAACGAACTAAACGAACCGCCAATAAATGTATTGATTTTGAGATCTATTTTTATTTTCAGTTAAAGTATTTTAAATCATTTTGGAATACAAATTAGTAATAACGAACTCTCGGTAATACTAAAAACATTTATTAAAATAAAATAAAAAATATTGCACATTAATCTACATAAATAAATGTGTAAAATCAGTAATAATAAGTAATTAAGTATGAACAATTAGCATACAATTTATGTTTTTTGTATAAGCGCTTAGTTACCCCATCATTTAGGTATATAGAGATTCTCCGTGACTGTATATTACAGGCCCTACTGTCTCACTACCCTAGGATTAGGATTGGAAGACCGAGTTAAGAAATTCTGTCAATTCCGAGATTCGAACCAAGAATTTCCGCTCTGTAACTCAACTAGCGATAACACCAATCCACGGCTGTTGCCTCATAGTTCCTTCTACCCTAATTAACACGTCAAGAAGTCGCGTCGGCACGAATTATTTAATTAGGTTTTACTATCGTGGATGATTGAGTTACATAGAACATTGAAACTGCTGAAACCTAATATTTTTTATGACGCATGCATAACGGCCTAACAAAAGAAATACATATTAATCTTAATAGGTAATAATTAATATTTTCGTTAGTTGTTAGTACAACAATGT
Organism: Cantharis rufa; assembly: GCA_947369205.1. Classification (NCBI taxonomy): domain Eukaryota; kingdom Metazoa; phylum Arthropoda; class Insecta; order Coleoptera; family Cantharidae; genus Cantharis; species Cantharis rufa. The sequence goes on along the minus strand of OX376307.1, from coordinate 17,058,777 downwards.
CCTATTCTCCCAATATGTAAAATGATTGAAATTACTGGGAGACGTAGTTTTATTATATTTTTAACCCGCGACATACAGAAACAAAACAGTAAACAGAGCGGTGTTGAAAAGTTTCAAGCCTAGTATGCCTATGTAATATGTATTAACTTTAACTGTAAACTCTCACGTAATATGAAACTAAGTAAATACAGATAAAATTTCGAGACGAGACGAGACTTTTTTTTATTAGTCTCGTCTCGTCTCGGACTTTTCATGGTATCGTCTTGAGTCTCGTCTCGATTTTAAAAAGTGGTCTCGTCTCGAGTCTCGAAATTCGAGACGAGACAAGACTTTTCTCGTTTCGTGTCCATCACTACCTCCAATGCTTCCAAAGTTATTGATTTGCTAGATTTAACATACATAGATGGATTTAACATAGATGGATTTAACATAGATGGATTTAACATACCCCCAAAGAAAATAATCTGGAGGCGTCAAATCACATGATCTTGGAAGCCAATTGACAGGGCTATTTCAAATAAGGGCCAGGGAAATAATGTTGTCACCAAATTGTCGTTTCAATAAATCCATAGTTTCGTTAGCTGTGTGGCAAGTAGAACCATCCTGTTGGAACCTTAAGTTGTCAATGTCTAACTCTTAGACTCTCGGTAGGTCGATTATATCGACCATAAAATGAGCAAAGAGCTCTATAAGTTTCGCGATTGTTCAAGTGTAAATTTTGTCATGATAAAATGGTAAACTTTTATGACTGTCACTTTGACGACCTTCATTCAATTGTTATCTCAATTGAAAGATCTCGTGTAGCTAAAAAAAACACTCTTTACCTTCTATGATATCTTCTTTATTTTAATCCGCACAACACAAGCACATAATCCATGATACAATAAATTTAAAGATATGATACTACGCAGGTTGGGCGCCATATTGAATTTTTTGTGACGTCACTTGGTTAGTAATCGCCGCGCGCCGACAGTTTGTTTTTGTTATTTTCATTTGAACGTTAAACGTCAATTTATTAGTGTTTGGTTAAATTTTTTAAATTTTGTTTTAGAATTTAAATTTTTAAATCTGGATAATTTCCAGATTTAATTAAAAATTATTTATTTTTAAATCAGTAATAAACTATTATATTAATAAATTATGTCATTATTCTGTTTCTCAATAACAAACTATTCTTAAAAAACGGAACATTTCATATTCCCGAAAGCTTGAGTTTGTGATTTTATTTCGTTCTTTTAACGTTCTTAATTATTTAAATATTAATTTAATAAGAGTAGCCAATAATACTAATAATTGATATTTTTGGTAAATTAAAATTTGTAAATATTTGGTAAAATTTCAATTTATGTAAATATTTACTTGTTTAAAATTATATTTTAGTTACATATTTTTCATAATTACATTTTTAGAATAAATAATCGACTTGATCGATAATTCATTTATTTATTTATTTAATACACGGATAAACCAATTTGTAAATTCTCGAAATTGAGAAACAAAAATACAAATATAGAGGATATCACTTTATTTCAGACATCCAAATTCCACATAACATAATGCTAATTACAACTTTCTTATTTGGGATAAATATATACTATTTTATATTCTCACAATCAGTGTTGTGATGTACTTTTAAAATATAACATAACGTAAATACTCTTGAGCTTGTTCTCTTTCTAACTTATAACATCTCTGTATAGTGTTGTCCTTATTTCTAATATTCTATTTGTAAAATGTGGGCGTGAACTTACCAAGTGACGTCATACGCCAAACCGGACGAAAATGAGACTCGACAATATCTTGTAATTAGTTGTATCGTGCACATAACCTAATTATGTAGATTCCAGGACCGTATTCCTTTAATAGCACAACACAATTCATTTAGCGCACAGGTAAGTTTTTGCATGTAATCCTGTTGTAACTATATAGTTGACTGAAATCTTCTCCAATAGCTAAAATAATTAAATTAGTTTTAATTATCCATAACTTTTTCTTCATAAAATTTTTCAAACACCGAAAAATACTTTATTTTTATTTACTGATTTATCAGGCAGAAGCTCCCGCAGCAACAGCTCTAAAAATTGGAAATTAACTCTCATTTTTACAAATGCACCTCCTTTTATTTCAAATACAAAATCATTTTTATGTCTGATTGACCAATGTCCGTTGATTATGCCAGATACCAATGAAAATCCACTAAATTCTTTATCAAATCTAGGGGTGGTGGAAAATATGGCGATTTGTGCGTCGGCCAATCATAATTCGCGGTTCCATAGGATGCCTAAATTTCTCATTTTTGTCCCAAGTAAAGTTCTTATTTTCACTTGGTACATCCACCAACACAATTTTCTTTAAATTAAAAGGTATCTTAAGCCATCAACTTTTAATCCTGCATCTTTTAGTATATTTTCGTTCATCCGAGATGTTTCCTGTTGAACACCAGTTTCAATTCTAAAGTACAAGATGTCCAAATCCGTCCACATTCTCGGATGGAATTTCTTCTTATTCTCATAATTTTCATCACCGGATCTTAAAAATTTGTTAAATTAAAGAGAATTTCATGCTCTTTCCGATGATGTTTTTATTTTCCCATTTTGGATCCTTTTTCTTTTGTCCAAACGACTTTTAGTTGAATTCAGGTGCAAAATCTTTCCTATTTACGTATTTATACCACAAAAATCCAATTTTTTCACAAACCCGTGAACACTCGCAAACCTAATCCTTTTTCGTTGCACCTTTACAATATTTTGGTCAACACCATCTTCCCAAAATGTAACCACTTAAACCTAGTCTTAACCTAACAATAATAAACACACATTTATGCAATTTTCACTCCAGCATGTTTAATATTTTCATTTTTCAGCACGATTTTTTTTATTGTGGAAACAATCCAACTTTGCAATATTGGAATATCCAGATTGACATTATCCAAAACAAAATTTGCAATGCAAGTCCTATCGCAACTGATGGTTTTCCGATAAACAAATATCTGGTATGTTGCTTAAATTTACTTTACAAATTAATAAAAAAAATTATTTTCAGTTGAATCTCCCCAAATGATGTTCTCTTATCGAAGATTTATTAACTTAAACATTGAATGGTTTTCAATGTACTAATTTTATTCCGACCAAAATTTGTCGTTTATGAAAATCTACTGAATCGTTGTTCTTTAAAGATCCTAGATGTAATTGCTCAGTGATGAACACCGCAATATATAGGCACCGAATAAAGGTACTTACTTATTTATTATTCTTTACATTTTATTTATTACTTTTTACAGCTAAAATAATATTTTTCGCTTCTATAAATCAAACTCGTGGCTATAAAATTGTCAAAAAGTGATGAAAATATTGTGTGAAAGCTCAAAAAAATTGTTTTTTGTAGACCAGTGTTATTTGAACGTAGAAAGCAAATAGAGTATTTTACACATTTAAGCCATTCAAATCTTGCTCACTGGGTTACTGATATTTTGTCAAGTTTATGATTTCAACCCAGAATTTTCACCTTATACATAGCTCATACCAAATCACACTGCTGTGAAGCATTCAACAGAAAAAACATAAACAAGCAAAAGTGCAGTTGGCCCAGATTTCCTTTGATCTAAAAGCAACCAGCCTTTGTACAGTTCATCAAAGCCGGAATATTCTAGGCTCTTTTTGCTCTTTTTCAATACCTTGAAAAATTGCAGATGGAGATTAGATCGTTATTTTTACCTCCAATCAATTTTAAAAAAAAATTGGAGGTATGGTAATCGAAAAAAAATTTCAACTTTTTTTTTTTGCATTTTCGAGATCACCGTGTTCAGAAACGTAAAGATCTGCAAAAAGTAAAATAAAAATTTCTGTGTCGGTCTGTCTGTCGGTCTGTCTGTCGGTCTGTCTGTCTGTCGGTCTGTCTGTCGTCAAATTTTGTCGATCGATTTGCTTCCGAGCCATCCAACCAATTACGACCAAATTTGGTATGGTGGTAGGGTTCACGGTGGAAAGGTGAAAATAAGGTTTTCGTCGCGATCTATCAATCAGGAGTGCCACCACAAGAAAATAATACGGGATTTTTAAAAAATATTTTGTCTTGCGATATGTTATTTTAAAGGTCTTAAAAGGCTTTATCCAGAATAGGTAAAATTAATCTTCTATCTGTCGTCTGTCAAAAATCACAAGTTGTCAAAGTTGAAACTTTAAGAGTGCATAATTCAAGAAATGCTGAAGGGATCTTACCCAAATTTGGTACGTAGGTACATTGATCCTAATGGATATGTGAGCATATGTAATCCTTCGATAGAAATCAGTAATGCAACATGAAAAAAATAAAATTAACTTTTTTGGCAAAAACATGAAAAAAGTTTTTGTCGATCGATTTTCTCCGGCATTTCTGCGTCGATTGCAATCAAACTTATTGGACGTATGCCTCGTGGGCTGGAATGGTGAAAATAAGGTTTTGCCAGAGAAATCTTCACCAGGGCCACCACAATAAAACAAATAAAAAAAAATTAAAATGTAGTCGTATCTCCGGAAATGTTTAACCGATTCAGCTGAAATTTGGTGTGTCGATGGAGCTTTGAAAGTATAAGTATTGGTGAGAAAACAAACCGAGCCAATTGTAACAGGGCGGGGCAGGTCAGAAAAATTATAGAAAATATTAACTGAAATCTTAATTTATATATTTTTTGTGAGAATTTGTCAGATGGCTGGCAAAAATAAAACAATATATTCAAAATTTTAATAAACGTCATAATTTTGTGACATATGTGTCAAAATTAGGTTAATGTTGATTTGTATACCGAGTGCAGCATAAGAATTGAGTTTAGGGCTTGTAACAATTAATTTTAGAATACAAAAATAGGTGGTTCGGTGGGAAATATTTTATAATATCGTCGTACGGACTGACGGAACGTTACTTTATAAGTAAAAGGTTCTGCCACTAGGTAGCGACCAAGTTTAGGCTGTTTGTTAAATTTTTTTGCAAATGTTTTCAGAATCAGTAAATCGACAGTCAGTAATTTACAAAAATTTATTTTCGAAAAATCCGCTAGATGACCGAAAAAATTTGTTGTACCAATCTTGGAGAAATTTTATTTGTGACTTCTTACGGTATTATGTGACGTATATAAAAATTTTGGAAAAAATTCAGTGGCGTACAAAAATAAAAAATTTTTTTCATTTTGGATTTTGTTAAATAAACTTTTATAGGTAGATTTAGGGTAGGGGGTGATACATATAGATATCTTTGCCAGGGCTACCGATATCTTTGTTAAGGCTACCACAATAGAAAACAAAAATGAACATTATGTCATCGTATCTCCGGACAAAATTTGGTGTGCTGGTGATTGGAGGTATTGCGGCAGAGAGTGACGACATTTTTTATTTTTTTAACGAGGTAATAATTAAAAGAATTAAAAATAAATTGGTGTTTTCATTCAAATAGAAAAATTAGGAAACTCCTTCATTGTAATCAATTGTAAGCATTTCTATTGTTTTTATAACTTCAATCATCTAACCTATGGCTACACATGGATCTGTTTCATAATTTATTTCTGCTTTATATTCCATTGCTGCACGGATTTTTACTGTCCATTGAAGTTTTCGTATCTCTTCTTGACCTCCTGGTGTACTTGTTTCATAACGATTTTGAACTGTTCTATGAAACCCAATGTGGTGCTGGTATTTAGCTGCTGCTCTCTTATGAGCTGTATGATGATTCTACTGGTAATTAGTATTAGTAACCTGACGCACATACCAAAATTATTGTTTCCATAGCCAATTTTAGATGCTGTTTATATGTTGAATCACTATATACCCACGTCGCACATTGCTTGTTAACTGATTTGATTTTTTGATTTAATTTAATTAGTTTCATATACGTCAAAATGACATTTGTACCTGAAAATCGAAATATTTTAGTGGGATTGTCATTATTCCCAAATATTTATTAAAGGCAAATTAATTTAACAAATACAGATTGGTGTTGGTTTTACAAGTCCACGCCTATTGTTTTGGAAAGACTTTATCGAACTGTAGTTGTGGTTTAAATTACAGGTTTTGATCTTTAATGGTAATTGAAAGTAAAGTAGTCGGGGAGAAGCGTATCCCAAACTGGAATGACCACTTCGGCGAACAAAATTTGGACTATGTCAGGGATTTAGTGTTTTTTTTGCCAATTTATTGTCGCATTTCCGATTTTGTTGCTCTACTCATTTTGCCGGAATCGGTGGCGTTGCCGTTTAAAACAATAAACAAACAGACAAACATTTATTTTTCTAAATAGAGATTCATTATCAACTAAAACAATTTGGTGTAATTATACATAATTTTTCATCCTTGGGCAAATGGCGGCATTGCGTTAGTATTCAAATATCTTACTCCATTTTGATTATATGGACACATTTCTCCCATAATCGTTTTTTTATCAGAATTGCATTTACCCATACCAAACTTGCAACAGCTACTACATTTTACACCCAAAAACTTATCCGAGTTAATACTTTCGATGTAATATGCAACAACAGAACAACACGAATGTGATCACAATATACTAAAAAAAATTGGTTAATAATTTTTATGTTAAATATTACGTCAAAAATCTGTTTACTGTAAGGTAAAGGTGAGCCATGATTTGGAAATCCTGAATTTTCCGGGCATCCAATTTGATAAGATCCGCATGTGAATAACTTATAATTTACATGAAAATCAATTGTACTATAATTTTCTGCGAATCCACTTCCATGACTATTTGTATGAATTGCTTGCACAAACGTTGCATCTGAAGCATCTAACCGTTGATTAATTGGTTTACCGGAAAATTCTTGAATGGCCGCCTCTAGTCCATTGATGCGTTTTACTTTGTATTTTGTTAATGCAAATACTCGTTGTCCAGTAGCTCCAGCAACGTGAGCCCCAAATGAAAATCCATTCATTTGCACTTTTTCTAGATCTACTCCTACTTTTGTTAAATCATGTATAAAATCACCAACAAACCGTCCAACTTGGGGTACTGCACAAGCTATTCTGACAAAATAATCATCAGTGTATGGTAATCAGTCTACTACAATAATATTAGCAGAAGTCTTATTTAAGTAAGTGTCTTTCTTAACTGGAATCCATGGCCTAGTGTCACCAAAAGGAGTCCACCCATGGATAAGTAATGTGGTTAAATCATCGGTATTTACAAGATTGTACGTAGATTCATTTAATACGATGCCATTCATCTGATTTTGACGGGTGAACAAAGTGAAGAATTCGATAGCGATACAGTTATATTTGCGCAAACATCGTTCTTACAAGGTAGAGTAATTTCTGCAGTTCCAATTGAAACTAAAATAAAAAGTTATATTTTTGTTTGTACTCCTTCGGGAGTTTAGAGTGTAGAACACGTTTCATGCATTTATGCATTTTGAAGAATGCAAAATTAATTTTGGAAACCGAAATCTTCCGCTCATCCTCAATTAGGCAAGTTAACGAAAATAATTTGGACTGAATTTTGAAAAAATAATGTTAGATTGATAGCTTTAGTGCCGATAGTAGATAGTAGTAGTAGTTATCGAGTTACCCGACCTTGCATCCGGTCATAGAGAAATTAAATGGGAAATAGATTATTTCTAATTTCCTGCTTTTCATTATAACGGATAAGCATGAGGAAGGTATCAATCCATATAGATTTTTTTTTCACTTTTAAAGATACTCAACACTGGATATCTTGTTGTTTACTTATTGTTTAAAATGCAATAATAACATAAAAATATAGCTTTTATTTATATTTTTAGTAAAAATAAAGTCGCACTCAGCGATTTCGTTGGTCGCTATTTTAATCACATTTCGATAGCCTTTACAGAGACTAGGAAAGCGCCTAAGGGGCTAGAGAGGTAAAAAGTTCTACAAAACACATTTTTAGTAAGAAGGTTAATTGGGAAAGGGGGATTTTTTCTTTAAATTGCAAAAAAATCATTAAAAATGATCTGATCCTTCAGAAAACTCCCCGTGACGCGAGTCGTTTTCTAAACCGATTACGTGCGATCGAACCGAAGCTTATGAAACCAATTTTTTAATATACTATTAAGTACCTACCGATTGAAAAGCAGACCACATACACCAAATAAAGCATTGTATTACAATCGTGTATGGAACTATAAATTTGTATTATATAATAATGTACTATACATATATTATGATAAAAGTGGTATCTACGAATATTATAATATATTATGTATTATGCATATCTTTAATACAGTAGAACTCCTATATAACGAGAACTCAAGAGACAAGCCTACATTCTCGTTATAGCAGATTTTCGCTATAAACAATCATACAAAGCGTATACAAAACAGCAATGGGCCAAACAATTTACTCGTTATAGCCGATTGTTTGTTATAAGCGGGACTCGTTATAGAAAGGTTCAACTGTAATTGCATAAAATATTGGTTTTTTGGATAACATAAACATACCTAGTTTGTACATATATAAATTGAAATTTTATGTAAAAAAATATATTTACTTTAATAATGAGTTCACACACCTTTTATTTTTGAAAACTTGAAAAACCTGTTTTTCTTTCAATTTTAACTTCCTTAGAATTAATTATTATTGCATAACATATTATGAAAATTACAGGCAACAGCTATCATACATAATATGCATACATTAATATTGACGATAATAACTTATATTTTTCCAAATTTCGTTTCATGGAATTCCTTACTTATAATAAAATAAAAAATAAATTAATCAAAATTTAATTAGTTCATTGGACTTAACTATTTTTGAACTGATGTATGAAATTTCAGGTCAATCGGTAAATGTTTAGTTCGAAATCGTGGACAAAACCAAGGCAACAGCTTTCATATTAGGACAATTTAATTTTAATTGATACAAATTCTATTTATAGATTTTTTATATGGGATCCTGTTTGTGAAGAGCAATATTGTAGTCTGCTGTTTCTTTTTAAACAATTTCATTCTTTTCCCATCTCATTATAAAACATTATAAGTTTTACCAATCAAGTACACCATCAAATACCGAGAATACCGATTTTAACGAAGGTATATTGACAACCGCCTACACAAGCCAAATAAATATGCCGACAATTGGATGAAATGTTAGAGCAAGATATTATTCAGATATTCAGTTTACTGACAGTTCTCCCGTTCACTTGGTGCACAAAAGCCGGACTCTTTTAGAAACAGGAGATGGCGACCTATAATAGATTGTCGGAAGTTAAACGACAAAACAATTTGTGACATATACCCATTAAATAATATATAATATGAAAGATCCCAATACTTCACCACTCAAGATTTAGAATATCCCTAAGTTAAGATTCATCCAGATGATATTCCCAAAACTTTAATATTTGTTTATTTTGGGAATATCATCTGGATGAATCTTACCTTTAGTGATATTCTAAATCTTGAGTGGTGAAGTATTGGTATAATTACCAAGGAAGCACTATGAACTTAAAAGCATTTGGCCTTAAAAATGCCCCAAGTACATCCCAACACGTTATGAACAATATCATCGTTACCCTTAGAAAATAATTTAGTTAATTATTGTACTCTAGAACTGATACTAACGAAGATCAAAACGGTGTTTATGCGCGACACGCATAAGCGTAATCCACTTCATTCTATTAGTTAGGGTCATCTAATCAATCTTATTGGTTTTGAACTTCAGATATTGAAAATTTGCTAAAATCTATTTATTTATAATATTCAAGTGCTAATAACAATTTATTGTATTTAACAATTACAACAATTTTAATTAAAAAACAATAATGTTATTGGTGAAGAACTTGAACAATTTAGAATTATTTTAATATTTCATCCTTTTGCAAACGGAGTCTTAGGGTTTGTATTCAAATACCTTACTCCACTTTGATCGTATGGACACATTTCTCCCATAATAGTTTTTGGATTAGAACTGCACGAATTCATACCAAACGCGGAGCAACTATTACATTCTACGCCCAAAAACTTATCAGAGTTAATACTTTCAATATAATATGCTATTGCCCGAACGTGGTTGCAAAATACTGAAAAAAATGGTATAATATATTTTTTGTTACAATACAAATCTTTTACAGTAAGGTAAAGGTGAACCATCTGTTGGAATACCTGGACAGGTTGGGCATCCAATTTGGTAAGATCCGCAGGTTAATAAATTATAATTTACCACGAAATTTATAGTACCATAATTTTCAGCAATTCCATCCCCATTATTATTTGTATGAATGGCTTGGACAAATATTGCATCGGAAGCATCTAAACGTTGTTCAATTGGTTTACCGGAAAATTCTTTGTTGGCCGCATCGAGTCCATTGATACGATTTACTTTCGAATTTGTTAATTCAAATACTCGCTGTCCAGCAGCTCCAGCAATGTGAGCCCCAAATGAAAATCCGTTCATTTGCACTTTTCCTAAATCAACTCCTATTTTTGTTAAATTATATAGTAAATCACCAACAAAGCGTCCAACTTGGGGTACCGCACAAGCTACTTTGGTAAAATTTAAATCTCCCGAATAGGCTGACCAGTACACAACAATAATATTAGCAGAAGTCCTATTTAAGTAAGTATTTTTCATAACTGGAATCCATGGTCTCGTACCGCTTTTAAACCATCCGTGAATAATTAATACCGTTAAATCTTTGGTGTTGACAAGATTGTAAGTATCTTCATTTAAAACAACACCATCTATCTGATTTTGACGGGTAGACAATATGAATTTTAAATTCTCTAATGCTACATTCACAGTTGTGCAGGTATTCTGTACATTTACAATTGAAACTGAAATATATAGAGTGTAATCAGTTACAAATTGATAATAATTAATTATTTACAAATAATAACTAAAAATAATAATAATAATAAATAAAACTATTTCTAAAGGCTACATGAATACCTATGTTTTTTAATAGAACCGATATAAAGTAGTATTCCTGATTGCAGACATTGACAGTATTATCGACATTTAATAACTTCATCAAAAATCAATAAACTTTTATTGCAAAATAATGTATGGCTTACCTGCAAAGTACACAAAACACAACACAGGGTTCATAATAAAGCAATAGGTAGTGGTAACTAGACAATAATTTAATTTAAATAAGAACACTTATCTACCAAAATGGTAATAATATATAAATATTAATAATTATTATTGAAAATTTTAAAGTTAATGTTTTTGCCTACATGATTATTCGCACTTATTAATCATGGCCAAAAATGTTGGTTATGTGGATAATATAGTAAATCTGGCTATTTAGTTAGAATTTATTTAAATTGTGGTGTAATAAATATATTTATCACATAAATAGGTCCAAAGACCTTTCATTATTCAAAATTTAACAGTAATTTAAATTTTTTTAGAATTAGTTATTAAATCACCATATATCATGCTTATATCGGCAAACAACTAGAATAGATATTGGGTACTATATATAATGTGTATATTTCCCGATTAAAACGGTTATTAGCTTAGTAATTTAGCTGAAAATTTGCTAACTCTAAGGTACTACTCAATTTAAACCCGGAGAGAGTCTAAAACTTTTATATGGACGTCTCCGTGCTTCGGAAAGCATGTAAAACCGGCGGTTTTCCTAGGCTGATGATTGCCGCCATTAACTATTTGAAACTGGGTTACAGGCTTTCCCCAATCCGAATTAAGCATCCGTAGAGTCTAAATGTTTAAGTCTGTTACGGGACCTTACCTGTAACTTATGGGTGCCAACGACTTGCTCAGCGGATCTAAAATATGGACGTGGTCTACTCTTGGAAGTTTAACACAATTAAAACAACACAAATATTTTATACGTAATTAAATTTCTCCTTTTGTTTTTCGTGTAATGGGCAAACTCATTTAATAATACAACATGTACAGAACATCGATAAACATATAGTCAACACAGCAGCATATTGTGTTGGCAACAAATGCCATAATTATTATAACTAAAATTTATGATAACGACATCACGACAAGACTGACTTTAACAGTCGTAAAATACATACAACAGATCAACATCTACAAGTAACGGCTCCAGCCTGATCAGAGGCATAAAAAAGGTCCTCTTAGCCCGCTTACGAAAAGCGTTAACAGCTGGGTCAATGGCGCAGCAAAATCCCCTATTGACCAAGTTTTACAAAAATTACGGGGGCGTAATTGTCCATTAAGGGAGGACAACTAATTCCCATAACGGTGTAACACCAATTCGTGTTAAACTTCGACGAATCGATGACAGACATGAATATATCAAAAAACACAATATGACAATTATTCCGATACTGACCTGAAAGGTCCACAGAACGTGCACACAGCACCAAGAAGGTACTAACTAAACAATACCTTCTTACAAATTTAATTTCCATTAGTAGACACAGGTGTCCATGGAGATGATTGTAGAAGCAGGTCGGCCTCGTGCAGTACGTAGCTTCAATTAACATTGAGAATAACCCGACGTCCATAAGATAGATCACGACAAACAGCAACACAATTCAGAATAACTCAGCGGCATAATTTACTACCCATCAGTTTGGAAAATTCATCAAAACTCGAAAGTTCGAAACCAAACCGCAATATCAGAAAATGACAATAATTTAGTATTTTGACACCAAAATTTAAAACTTCATAATATTGGAATAAGTTCGAAACGCGCAGTATCAGAAAACCATTTAAGTTTCAATATTTTTGCACTAGATTATAACGTTATTATCTGGAATAGTTCGACAAAAAATCGCACTGTCGGAATTCGTTCAAAAATTCAAGGTGAATACCGGCAACATGGTGGTCGGATCGCCACAATTCATGCGCGAATAGCAACGTCGTAAACATTTCCCGCTTTTACTAAGGTCGAGAATTGCCTGGCGCGCGTCGCTAACAATAATTATCTTAATTTCTTCCAAATTCGTTCCCCAAAAACGTCACAAACGATACTCGCGGAACAGAAATTCCACCAGGAAAAACGGACACTTTCACCATAATTTTAATCAAAAACTAAATATTACAGCTTAAATTAGCCGGTCTTAAAAATGACTTCCGACCCTCTTGATTGCTCGTCAGAAAGTAAGTGGGACGTTTCCCTTCGCGCTAAAACTTTCACGCTGTGCGCAAACGATTGCGCGGTGACTCGTGTTCAGAAAACCATCGGCGTAACAAGTCTTACAATACAGTAGACAGAGCTGGGAGTATTTCAGCTACATGTATTTTAAATAGGTACTTATTTTAAATACAAATGTATTTTGATACATGTATTTTCAATGAATGTCTAAATGTATTTTTGTAATAATTTATGATAGATAACACAGATAGACAACATGGCTTTATTAAGGGAAAATTTACGCAAAACAGCGATTTTTCAATTTGTAAATGAAATTCTTGAGGCCTGTGAGAAAGGACAGCTGGAGTGATCAGAACGGGAGTTAATCAAGTCGATACTGTAATTTTTGGAGTTATGGTTCTTATGCGTCCTAATTCATTACTTTACTTCAGTGCAAAAGTACATAGATGTAGTCATTTTCGTTTTATTATACTACTTATATAACTTGTTCACTTTTTTTATTGACAATAATATTTTATGTTTCAGTGTTGTACTGAAGTGTGAAATTTTGATGATTCATAAATAGTTTTAATGGACTTGAGTTATTTCTATTCTGGCCACCCCCAGCAGCTGGAGTTGGGGGTTTTCGTCGACTTATCAAAAGCTGCAAGAATGTATTGTTAATAAGTATTGTTCGAGCGTCTCTTTTGCCCTCTGCTCCGTGCCGCGAATGGAAAGATCGACGGGCCAAAGGAAATGCAGTAGAGATACGCGCGAATTAGAGAGTCTTGGGTTAAGGTTTGAGTAACGCGAATGTGAATTTGCAAGTTCAAGTGGGAATGCAACTGCACAGCGTTTATGGTTGAGTTAGCCGAGTTGAGAATTTCGAATCCGGAGAAGATTATTGTGCAAATTATCAACGTGACCCGAGACCAGTTACTACAGGTGCCTAATTAGGGGTTATTTGTTTAACCTATTCGCCATTCGATTTAGTCAATATTCCATCAACACGATCGAGAATTTTACTATCCGATTCAGTATTTGCGAGTGTAGGAATCGCAAGTTATTGTTTCTTGAGCCCTGCTACCATCTTCGACGTACACCAAGTGCTAGTGTTTATTGTGTACTGTGTTTTGTTCAGTCTCTTTTGTTCAGTCAACTGCCGAGTCGTTCCCAACAGTTTTAAATGAAGATCATCATCCTTCAAGCAGCTGGAATCGTCACGTCGTTCTTAGGATTCCTGGAGAATCGAAGCAGGGGTAGTAAACTACCATTGTCGTTTATATCTTGCAAACTGATCAGGCGCTTGGTGAGTAATATTTTATTAATTTTTATGTTTTTACTGCCGATGCCGTATTCAGAATTTCTGCATTGGAAGTTGTTGTATTGCTTAATAATAATTTTCGTATTAGATTCAATACATATCTATTCATTAGCTGTTGTTTTACTTTGTTATGGAGCAAATTCATTCTTATTTTCAGATTCACGCACTTTTGCTTTTCCTATTACTATAGACCTAGTTGTAACATCAAGGGTTTCAGGGAAATTTTTTATTACTGGGGAAAACCTATCCCAGGAAGTTATCGGTTCCGGATTTATTTGGAAAATTTATTTTCAGTAGTAATATAACAAGACCTCGTGTTTTAATTAGAAATTTTAAGCAAGTGCACTCGAGCTGAAGCTCTCGTGCGTTGCTAAGCAAAAATACATTTTTGTTTGCAAACTAAAATTACCAAAGAAAAACGCGAGGTTATGTTATATTTGTTAAGATAATTGCGTCAATAATTAATATAATTAATAATAATTAATTTATTAGCGTTGATTTGGCCACATTGGTGTTTTTGTAGTTTTATCTATTTTATTATTGTTATGCAACATAGACGTTCTTACTCTTAAATATTGACATTGGGTCCGAATATGACTGATTGAAGTCGAAACGCGTCACCCAGAAAAATAAAAAGTGCGAGAAGAGTGCAGTTTACTTTATTCCTTATTAAGAAAACCTCGCAAAACCATAAATTTTTTATTAAATAATATACTATTAATCTATTTTGATTATATTGACACATTCCTCCCATAATAGTTTTTTTATCAGAATTGCATTTACCCATACTAAACTTGTAACAGCTACTACATTTTACACCCAAAAACTTATCCGAGTTAATACTTTCGTTGTAATATGCAACAACACAAATTTGGTCATAATATACTAAAAAAATAGATTAATAATAATTGTTAATATGTTAAATACATCAAAAATCTGTTTACTGTAAGGTAAAGGTGAGCGATGATTTGGAAATCCTGAATTCTCCGGGCATCCAATTTGATAAGATCGAATTTAATAACTTATAATTTTTTTTCCATGATTATTTGTATGAATTGCTTGCTCAAATGTTGCATCTGAAGCATCTAAAGCTGAATACATGCACTAGCGTTTTGTGATTTGCGGAATGAGATTTTTGTTTTTCTTTCTTCTTTTTCTTCTTTGTCAGCCTTTCTCGGTCCACTCCTGGACATAGATCTCTCATAATCTGCTCCAAACCTCTCTCCTTGGTCCTCCGTAACCACTCTCGACCCACCACTATCTTGACATCATCGAGCAATCTCTTCTGGGGTCTACCTCTACTCCTTTTTGTTGTTCTTGGCTTAAAATGTATAATCTTATAATCCATTTATTGAAATTTAACCAATCAAAATCAAATAACAACAAAAATCTCATTCTGAAAATCGCAAATCGCTAATGCATGTATATTGGGCGCTATATAACTATTTCACAATTTCTTTCAATTGCGTGTTCGAAATTCTCTATTTTTCCACAGCACAAATTTCACAGTGGCAAATATGAATTTTCCAATTTTAATTAATTCACTATTTCCACGATTACTGGGCCGTATAACCTGTTCAGCTAAATCACTTTTCGACTGTAAATAGAGATTGAATCAACTATAAAAAATATTGTTTATATTTTTTATTTTTAAACGATTATGAACAACTTGTGAACGACTGACATATTTTGACATACATGGCCAGAGCTACATTTTCATCTTTTTAAATAACTTAAACTAAACACATAATTAACACGCGTTCGACTAAACTCAATAACTTATAAGACCTCGTAAGCACCTGCTCCCAAATTCACTGATTTTTTCACTCTATTTTTATAACCTCTATAATTTGCAATCAGGGAATCTTTGTTTTTTCTTAATTAATTGACGGGTATTTACATTATTGTGCTAATCCACACCCAAGCATCATGATTATTTTCGATTTATTTTTATAGCCTTTAATGCCTGTTTTCCACAAACCTGGTTCTGCTTGAAGGCAATCAAATAAATGCCAATTTTTGTTCGTTTTCCAATTTACGCTCATTTTAATTCACAATTAATTATACTACTATTTAATCGGTGAATCAGGCGCTACTGAAGAATGCGAATGTGCAGGTGTGGGAGTGTTATCGCGATCTCGACTCCTTTGTCTCGCATCAAAAAACCGACAACAAGTGGAGAACAAGGCGAGAACTTATGAGGAACACGAGAATCAGCTCCACTCTCTCTTTTCTCGTGTTGTCCTCGTTTTTTGTTCTCGCGAGGTTCTCGCGAGAGTCTAGAGTGGCCTGCAAGGCGAGAACCTGAAAATAAACACGAGAATCGGCTCCACACTCTCGTTTCTCGTGATGTTCTCGCGTTCTCGTGCTGTTCTCGCGAGAATCTCGCGAGAGTCTGGAGTGCTCATTTAACTTAAACGTTGATTAAATGGTTGTAACATGATAAAATGCGTTTTGTCAGTTACAATTGTTCTTCAAGCTACGCCACTGGAACGTCTTTGTGTTTTACTCATACTTGTGGTTACTTTTAATATGGACAACATTACGCCGTAGATTTTTTTCAGAGATGGACGGGTAATCATTTTCAGTACAATTTTAATTTCGTTATATATTTGTTTTAATTTAGTTTTGCCGTATAACGGGTAAATATAATTTTTTCCATCTAATTAATTTGTGTTAACAAATTACTTTTAACACCTAAATTACGGGTTAATTCGTTTTAATAATAATTATTCGTTATGGAAATATAAATATGGTCGCCGTAAATTGTCATTTTATCAAGTTTGGACATCTTTTCCTTATCCAACATATGGTTGTTAATTTTACGATGACTTAATGATGCCGATGGTTGGATTTTTTTAAATTCATAAGAAGATTTGCCTCAAGAATTCGTTTGCGCCTAAGGGATCGGAATTATTGGATTGGAGAGTCAGACTTCGTAGAATTTTATTGTTACGTTTCCTTTAGATCCTAGACATGGATTTATTTTTTATTTGGGATACGACACCTCAACTTTCGGTAGATGTTTGGTTTATGAAGATGCGATAGTAGAGATTAATTTGTCTTTTTTGCAGTCACACTTTCTCGATTTATGAGTCTTGGAACTGGCAAGCATGTTGATTTTTTAATAAGTATTTTGTGTTCTCTATTTTGTAGACTTTTATTCCTGGATGGTGGGCCAACGCAATGATGAAGTAGGGTTATTGAATTTAAAATCCAGCTGCCGCGTTAGGGCAATGTCACAAGTGTTCACAATGTCTTCCATTTACTTCTAAACACTGTTGAGCTCTTCTGGTTATACTATCATTGGCTCTAAGTACTTCTTCAGTGTTTAATGATCGACAGGCATTGCAAATTCTGAGCTTCATATCATTTCTCGTTGTCGGTTTTTCTGTAAAAACAATATCTTTGATCCGACCCCAAAGAAAAAAATATTTCAAGTGCTGACTTTTAAAGTTAAGTTCGTTATAAGAAATTGAAATTTAATAACTTAAGTCGAATATAACTTAAAAGGGGTGGGAGTAATAAAAAATTTTTTCCTACAAAACTTGCTTATTTTTTAAAGAGCTTTCCAACGATACCACTCTCGACATATGGTGCCATTTAAAATTATGGATTTCTGGACTTTCTAGAGCAATAACTACTCTGGATGCCGACTTTTCCCGGAAATAATAATATCACTATTAGATTCGTCATTAGGGCTTTTGTAATACTTTTTTTTAGCCCAACTCTCTACAACTTACCGTTTTTAAAAAAAAAAGTGCTGATACGGGTGGTTTGGGTCACCCTGTATAATATAAATATAAATGAATTTTATTTCCATAAAAACATAAATTTACAAGAATCATTTATTTATTACAAAGTATACAACAAAATAACGTTTATTTTTTCAGATTGGTAAACTTTGATAGTTTTTTGTTCAATTTTCTTTGGTGGTTATCGAAACTTATTTTACGATTTAGCTCTCGTAGTCTAATATATTATGTCTGAGTTCGACAAAGACATAAAATTACTTTATACGGAAACGAGTTGCTCTCCATTTTAGACAATGTTCGTTTTGCGAGTTCTATAAAAAAATTTTTATTCTTACTCAAAGAGGACTTGTGTAATTGGTAAAATTCTGCCTCTATTTTTTGAGCTATTTCCCATAGTTCATCATTAGGATGAAGAAGAGACCCTCTCGAAATTTTTTGTAGCCAATCAGGCGTCCTATTGTAATCCAATTCTTTTGTGGGAATTCCTAATTTGTATTTGTTTTTAAATCTGTATGCCACGTATCCAGCAATATACCTTAAAGAATCCAGGTGAATTTTCTCCTTGGTTTCAAAATTTTCCATAAATGATAACATTTCTTCCTCAACTATTTCTTCCTCCAAATATAAAGGCTCTTCAAATAAATATGAAATCAATTTTTTTACTTCACATTTATTATCGTTTGAAATGAGTTGCTCTTCTACAAAGTTAGACATTATTTGCTGTGTTAAACAAACTTCTTCTTTATTGTCTTCTTGTTCTGTATGGTCTTCTTCATTGTCTGATTCGTTTAAAATATTTAACAAACACTTTTCATTTGTTTCGACGGTATTTCTATTCTCCGGGAAAACAGCAGCCGAATGTTTACCCACAATATACCATCTCAATCGATATTTAAAATCTAATGGAGATGATTGAGACAATATGAACTTGTATCAAAGCCTTTATTTATTAATTTAATTATTTAAAAATTATAGGGTAAACGTAAGGGGGGGGTCCACCAAATCTGACCAAAGGGGGGTGTCAAAATTAAAACAAAAACACATCACGTAATTAATGGACATCCCCATAGAAACATATTACTATACTTAATAAATTTTATTTTCTTCAAATACATATATATACATAGTTATAAATACTTTAAATATGCAATAAATTATTATTATTACAAAATCTTTGAGTTTTTGACTTCATATCCATCATTTTTACGTTTCAAAAATGCAATAAGCTTTGCATATAATGAAATATCCACATATTCGTTTATTTGTACTATGTACATAGAAAAAAAAAATTTTTTTATGTGAACTGTATTTGCCAGGGTTGTCGTGGTCAATTCATACTGTTTTAGGTTAAATTATAAAAATATTTAGCTTGCTAAAACTAAAAATGTTAGTGATTTAACTTAACTTAACTTAATACTTAACTTAACTTAACTTAATACATTGTGAATTTTAATTTATTCTCTACTAGCAAAACAACGCATAACACTTCTATAGTTGTATTTTTTTAGAATAATAATAAAAAAAGAAACTATAGTACCTTTCCCTTCATTTTGCAGAGAGTAAATTTGAAGATGTTTCTAAAACTGCTTTTAAAATAACAGAATACCTATTCTTCATTTACATTAACTGCATTCATGTTTCATGTTAACAAAATAAATTATTATTTGTGATGTTTTTTTACTCACCGCTGATTGTTTTTATATTTCTACGTTAAGCAACCTTTTAAATTTTTTTTAAATAAAATAATTATGTAGTTGCATACATACATTATAATATGTATGATAAACGCATTTTTAAATGTCTAATAATTGATATTTATATTTTTTTTCACATTTCTAGCTAGTAGTATGCGAAAAACGTATTTTTCTATTTGAATTTGTTCTGCCAGGTGACGTCATGCGCAAAACTTGTTCATTTTGGTTACGCTATGTAGCATACCGGTGTAAGTGTATCGTGCTCTGTGCGTACCTTAATATATGAAAATAACAGGCAACAACTATCATACAATCAGGTCTATTATGTATCACAACCTTTAAAAATAACGGTCAACCTTTATGCTATAATAAAGTTTCAAAATAGCGTAAAGCGAGAAACATTATTATAGCTAACATGTGTCAGTAAGAGAAAGTAATATTTCTATTTTCGGATCAAAAGGCGGTTCATCAATTTTTTATTTCATAATGTCACATTAATATCGGTCACGCTGTATATAATAAAAATTATAATTAACAAACAAAATATATTTAATAAAATGGACATTACCCTGCTGATCGAACATAATAAATATAACCAATAGTATAATTAATATTAGAATAACATAGAAAAAATAGTAAATTACGATTAAGAGGGAGAAATGTCATAAAAGAGGTAATCAATCAAGGATCGAGAGTTGACCGGTAGTTTTCGGTGTCGCGAGTGCTTCCGCAGGAATCCATGCCCGAGATTATGGCAATCCTCCCTCTAATATTTCTAGAATAAGATATTTGTATATTGTTGTTATGTTTTATTGTACGTATTAAATCTTAACGTTTGACTTATTAAATCTGAGCTACTCCGTAAACCCCCTCACGAAACATTCGTGACAATAACGGTCACTGTTATAATAACGTTTGTGATACATAATAGGCCTGATTATGTATGTATAATATGTTGTATGTATTAACGATATTAACTCATATTTTTCAAAATTTCATTTCATGGAGTTTCTTACTTTGTACCTCAATAATGGTTCAAGTTTTTCTTACAAAAATACCCAATTGCAATGCTTATTCTTAATTTTAGTATCAACGATGGTCTCTGTAATGAAAATCGTTTACAAATTGTTTAACACATCCTTTAAAAAATTACTATTAGCATTCAATTGCAGGTAAAATAACTGATCTTTATGCGATCATGCTGACGAAGTGACACATTTGTGACATAAATATCAAGCAACTATAATATAATAGAAATTAAATTAATCAAAATTTAATTTGTTCTTTAGACTTAATTATTTTTGAACTGATGTATGAAATTTCAAGTCAATTGGTTCGAAATCGTGGACAAAACTAAGGTAACAGTTTGAATTATTGGAAGTTAAACCACAAGAGGTTCACTTTTTATCAGATAAAATTGTTTTTGGACGAAAACATGATAGCCATGAAAATAACTTCGACCATTTAAACTTATAGACACGCCGTTTCCAAATGGAAACATTCCAAGAATTCGAAAATGGCAATAAGTTTTGTATTGAAAGTATGAACTAAAACTCGTATTTTTTACATTTTTATACCCACACATTAATATTAAAAGATATTATGATGGACATATTGATATTTTTCGATAGTTTGGCGACTATTTGACAAAAGACAAATTTTGTTAAAAAACGATTTTGTATAACCAAGAGAAGCTATTTAATTGCATTCAAGCTATTCAAAACGTTTTTTTAATAGTTTAATTTCATTTTAAACATTTGTCGACAACTGTCAAATCAACAAAACAAAACAAATCAAAAGTGTCATTTTAAATAAATATTTTAAATTCGAAATTTTTTTAACAAAAATTTAAAAAAAAAACGGTAATAAATCTAGTAGTGGAAAAAATCGTATATAAACCACGGCTGTGAAGACCATTATAGCCTACGCGCCTTATATTCCTCGCTGCTTTGCACCTCGGAATTTAATCTTGGCGCTAGGGCTATAATGACAGTCTTCACAACCTTGGCCTATAATATACTATTTAAAAAAGTGAAGAATCTACATAATTATCCAGATTGTTTTCAAGAAGTATATAAGATGTCTCTACAATGTTTTAACTTCTAGGACCTCGCCCGTCCCTTGACCGCTCGCGCCCGTGCCCCGTACTTTCTGTATGTTTTACAATATGGCGCAGACGAGTAACCGTCGTGTCTTTTCTATATGTTTTGCATTGCGACGCTTCTATACATTTTATATGAAAAGACGCGGAAAAGACATATGTCTGCGCCCCGTCTGCGTCTTACGTCTTTTCTGTGTGTGCAGCGCCTTAGCTTGAGCAATTTTTGGAAATTCTTTAATTCGAGAGTAGTTATTACCTTAGGGCTGTTTTGTATCACAAAACACATTTGAAAATGTTGATTGGTTGCTGAAATAGGAATTTATTACTCTAATTTATTTATTTACACGCTGTTTTTGCAGCGATATTGAGACAATATTGCCTAGCAATATTGGAGTAAGATTGATTATTTTAATTGCGGCAATAGCTAACAATGTAAGGGCAATATTGTTTATCCATGTTGGGACAATGATTATTATAAACTGCACTAATATCCAAAAAATATTGAAAATATTTTTCCAAATAACATCAAAGCTTATACTTATTATTTGTGAAATTCGTTATTGGAAAATGTATTTCTATCATAAATCATCATTAATGTGTTAATGTAAAAGTAATTAATGTCATTATGACAATAATTTCTTCAAATGCGTTGAAAAATATTCAAACCTCTTAGAATTACATTTGCTACACCAATGAACATGGAATCATATTAAATCATATTCAATCAATCATATTAGTAAAGCAATAGTTGAAGACCTGTAATAGATTGTCGAAAGTTGAACGACAAAACAATTGGCGACAAATACCACTCAAGATTTTGATATCACTAGTTATGATTCATCCAGATTATATTCTCAAAACGGCATTTAGTACACCAAGGAAGCACTATGAGTATGAGTGCTTCCACTTTACACTATTTGTTAGGGTCATGTAATCAATCTTATTGGTTTTGAACTACAGATATTGAAAATTTCATCATATTTATACAAGTTTAAAAATCAGTTTTAAATAGAAATCTTTTTATTTATAATATTTAAGTGCTCGAAACAATTTATTATATTTAAAATTAAAACAATTTTAATTAAAAAGCAATGATGTCATTGGTGAATAACTTGAACTATTTAGAATAATTTTAATATTTCATCCTTTTGCAAATGGAGGCTTAGGGTTTGTACTCAAATACCTTACTCCACTTTGATCGTAAGGACACATTTCTCCCATAATAGTTTTTGGATTAGAAATGCACGAATTCATACCAAACGCGGAGCAACTATTACATTCTACGCCCAAAAACTTATCAGAGTTAATACTTTCAATATAATATGCTATTGCCCGAACGTGGTTGCAAGATACTGAAAAAAATGGTATAAATATATTTTTTGTTACAATACAAATCTTTTACAGTAAGGTAAAGGTGAACCATCTGTTGGAATACCTGGACAGGTTGGGCATCCAATTTGGTAAGATCCGCAGGTTAATAACTTATAATTTACCACGAAATTTATAGTACCATAATTTTCAGCAATTCCATCCCCATTATTATTTGTATGAATAGCTTGGACAAATATTGCATCGGAAGCATCTAAACGTTGTTCAATTGGTTTACCGGAAAAGTGTTGATTGGCCGCATCGAGTCCATTGATACGATTTACTTTCGAATTTGTTAATTCAAATACTCGTTGTCCAGCAGCTCCAGCAATGTGAGCCCCAAATGAAAATCCGTTCATTTGCACTTTTCCTAAATCAACCCCTACTTTTGTTAAATTATATAGTAAATCACCAAGAAATCGTCCAACTTGGGGTACCGCACAAGCTCCTTTGGAAAGATCTAAATCTCCCGAGTAGGGTGACCAGTCCACCACAATAATATTGGCAGAAATCTTGTTTAAGTAAGCATTTCTCATAACTGGAATCCATGGTCTCGTACCGTTTTGAAGCCATCCGTGAATAATTAATACCGTTAAATCGTTGGTGTTGACAAGATTGTAAGTAGCTTCATTTAAAGCGACACCATCCATCTGATTTTGACGGGTAAACAATGTGAATTTTAAATTTTCTAACATTACATTCACAGTTGTGCAGGTAGTCTGTGCATTTACAATTGAAACTAAAATATAAAGGGTTTAATCAGATAGAATTTGATAAGTAATTACTAATAATAACAGAGCGCTCATCAAACTATTTCTAAAGGCTACAGGAATACTATGTTGTTTTTAATAGAACCGATATAAAGTAGTACACCTGATTGCAAACATTGACAGTATTCATCAAAAATCGATAAACTTTTATTGCAAAATAATGTATGACTTACCTACATAGCAGACAAAACACAACAACGAGATCATTTTAAAGCACTGGTGGTAACTAGAAAAGAATTCGATTTATATAAGAATACTTAACTATGAAATGATAACAATATATAAATATTAATAACTTGATTGAAAATTTTAAAGTTAAAGTTTTTACCTATATGATTATTCGCACTTATTAATCATGGCAAAAAATTTTGTTTATGTGGATAACATAAATCTAGCCATTTAGTTAGCATTTATAAATTTAAATTGTAGTTTAAAAAATATTTTTATCGCATAAATAGGGCCAAAGACCTTTTATTATTCAAAAATAAAATGAAAAAAAATGCTTATATCGGCTAACTAGAATAGATATTAGGTACTATTATAGTGTAGGTATATTTCCCGAAGAAACGGTGATTAGCTTAATAATTTAGCCGAAAAACTGTGAATTTTATGGTACTCGGTTTGAATCCGGAGAGTCTAAAACTTTCATATGACCATCTCCGTTCTTCGGAGAGCATGTAAAATCGGCGGTCCCCGTAAGTTGATGATAGCCACCATTAACTATTAAAAACTTAGTTCCAGGCTTTCCCCAAACCAAATTAAGCAAGTTTGATTAATAATATAATTTGCCGATGTAGAAAACTGAGCACTTAAGTGTCGATCGCTATCGATTATTTTAAATAAAAACAATTGCATCGTGAATAAGTTGTTTACCGATATAAGAGACTAAACACTTTGTCTCTGCAATTATCAATTAATTTTTTTTACATTTTTTTTACAAGAAATTTGACAAATTTGGTAAAATTCGTTCACAAATTTAATATACCGTAAATATTCTGTTAAATTTTTTTGTCTGTAAAGATAATATTAATTTGTGAAATTTTATTTTTAATATTAAGAGTTTTATGTTACAAGTAATTTTGTAAGGCCATTAATTTTAATTATAAAAATATTACATTATTAATGCCCACACATCATAATAAAAAAAAATTCAATAATATAGCAAGTTAATTAAACATTTAATAAAAATCAAGCTTATTTTTAAGCTTTCAGCTAAGGTTATTGCTATTCAGTGCTGTGATGTACTTTTAAAGTATAACATAACGTAAGTACGTTACGGGATTATATTATTAAGCTTGTCACTTTATGAGTTTGTTTTCTTTCTAACTTATAACATCTCTTTACAGCGTTGTCCTTATCACATAAAAATACTTATTTCTACTTTAACATATTTACGTTATGTAATATTTTAAAAGTACAGTAGAATCCGCTTAATGTGATCACTTTGGGCCAAGACATTTCGATAATATTAACCGACCGATAACAATAAGCAAATTTTAGAAAAAACGAATTTTAGAAACTAAAAATTAGAAAATCTTAATTTATAATGATTTTCGATAATTTCCACCTTCTGTTTTACCGAGCGATCGTTTCGCTTTTTCGTCGACATCATAAGAAAAGCAAGAATAAACTAAACTTAAATTAAAATGCATGAAGCAAAGTGCACATTTAGCAAAATAAAAATAGAAACACGCCATGAAACGGCAAACATTATTCGTTTATGTATAGAAATTAAAACGAGTGCCTTGTTTTGTAAAGATATAAAATTTCAATGATAATTGCGTACAATAGGTAGAACAGTAGCACTTACGTTGAGAAGAGAGCTCCATCCTTTGAGAAGAGAAGGCCATCCTGTTTGTAACCCAGCAACGCATTCGTGACAGTGACGTGTGTCATTATTTGACGCAATTATCTTAACAAATATAACATAACCTCGCGTTTTTCTTTGGTAATTTTAGTTTTTAAACTAAAATGCATTGTTGCTTTGAAGCAAGTGCACTTGAGCTGAAGCTCTCGTGCGTTGCTAAGCAAAAATAAATTTTTGTTTACAAACTAAAATTTCCAATTAAAACACGAGGTCTTGTTATATTACTATTGATAATTCTACTCGTGTATAAAACAATGCATAAGAAACGTCAAACTTGACAGTTTGCTAGCGGATAAAAATTGTACTTAGGAAGGAACAGAAATGCAAGTGGATATTTTTTGCGGATATTTTTTTGTTTACCTTTTTTGAAATGACAACCAAAGTGAATTTTTAAGTTTAAATAGTTTTATGCGTATTTATGGACCATATGAGTTTATTTAATGTATGCAATATTTTAAATTTAAATTTCATCGTTTACTCGCAGAATTATCTAATTAAATACCACGCTAGCTTTGATTTCTATCCTGATAATTTTTAATTTCTGAACACTCATACGTGGTTTTAAAATTTGGCTCAAGAAAACTGTTGGTCGGACAAAATCACTCAAGCGATCTCGATTTTAGTCGACCCAGTTTTCTCTCGCTAAATTGCTAATCAGGTATTCGTTGAAATTAAAAATTATCCGGATAAATCAAAGTTCTTGTGGTATTGCTTGCGACAAATCAGAAAAATATACTTAGAAAAAGAGATAATTGTATTGGAAATTCCTTGAAAGTGATAATAGTAAGCGGCTTTTTGATCACATTATCCGATGGTTTTTTTATGTAAACTAATTAAAGGGGCCGGTCCCAGTCAAAATGATCACAAAAACCGACTGATAACATTATCCGTGATCACATTAAGCGGATTCTACTGTATATCACAGCACTGATTGTCAGAAAATTTATTTTCTGAATAAAAAATAATTTTAAATAAATTAAAAAAAAAATTTCAAATAATTTATTTTAATGATTACCTTAACATAACTACAATGTCAAAAACGCTATGTTGTATTACTGCAACGGTATGCATTAAAGGGTTAAGGAAAACCTAAGGCAGGGGTTGGAGGAACGTCCGTCTAAACCATCAAACACAGCGGAGCTGGAAATGATGAATGACATATTTACGTCAACCATCATAAAAGCCTACGAATCAAGCTGTCAGCTGAGAGAAAAACGACTAAAACGCGACGCCACTTGGTGGAACAGCGAGCTCGAGACCCTCAGGGCAGACACACGAAGAGATTTTAACAGGGCGAAAAGAACTGGAGAATGGGAAACCTATAGAAGGACCCGTCTAAAATATACGTATGGCATACGAAAAGCCAAAGAGGACTACTGGAGGAGGTACTGTGGGAATATCGAAAGAAATCCGGGATGTGCCAGACTCCAGAAAGCACTCCAAAAAGCTAACCACGCTAAGGTGGGAACAATGAAATATCCACAGGGGGGGGGGTGCACATCCTCGGGGGAGGAGACTCTGGAGCTTTTGCTCCGAACACACTTCCCGGGATGTGTACCGAAACCTAACACAAGCACCACCAGACAAGTGCCCCCCAATATACCGAAGTGGCGGGCTAGAAGGGAGCACTGGAAGGTAGCGAACAAAATTGTAAACGAAACGAGACTAGCATGGGCGATAAGATCCTTCAAACCATACAAGTCTCCGGGGCTGGATGGCATATTTACAGCATGGACTGGAGGAGGTAGTCACACCTCTCTGTAACATATTCAGGGCGAGTATAGGTCAGAGGAAGGTCAGAGTGGTATTTATACCCAAGCCAGGGCAAGCTTCTTATGCCCAGGAGATGTCCTTCCGTCCAATTAGCCTAATGTCATTCCTTCTTAAGACATTAGAGAAACTGATTGATGCGCATATTAGGGACGATGTTTTGGCCAAGTCGGAACTGCATAGACACCAGTACGCGTATCAATCAGGTAAATCTTGTGAGTTAAGTATACACGAACTAACTCACAGAATTTAAAGAGTGTTGAGCAGACAAGAAATTGC
Source organism: Cantharis rufa (assembly GCA_947369205.1). Lineage (NCBI taxonomy): Eukaryota > Metazoa > Arthropoda > Insecta > Coleoptera > Cantharidae > Cantharis > Cantharis rufa. The sequence goes on along the minus strand of OX376307.1, from coordinate 17,030,829 downwards.
TCTGGGAACCTTTCTTGACATAGAAGGGGCGTTTGATAATACGTCCTTCAATTCTATAGAGGAATGCCGTCAACAGACGGGGTGTACACCCAACCATAACGGGGTGGATCAGTGCTACGCTCAGGGGCAGAGAGATCAGACCTAATCTAGGACATGCGACCGCTGAAGTAACTGCCGCGCGGGGGTGTCCGTAGGGAGGGGTTTTGTCGCCCCTGCTGTGGTGCCTGGTGGTGGATAGTCCTTTGCGGGAGCTGGAGCAGATTGGAGTGCATGCGTAAAGATGTGCTGATAATATCACAATCCTAGTGATTGGAAAATTCGGGGGTACAGTATCAGATATGATGCAGAGGGCCCTGAAAGCTGTCAAAAGATGGTGCACGAGAGAGGGATTTTCAGTTAACCCGGAAAAAACCTCCGTTGTAGCCTTTACCAAACGCAGCAAACTACAAGACCTAAAAGCATTAAAAATGTGGGGAAAAGAACTACAGGTGGTAAAGGAAGTCAAATATCTAGGAGTAATTCTGGATAACAAGCTGACCTTTACCGCACAAATACGACAAGTAGCAAATAAAGCCACACGGCCTTATGGGCCTGTAGATGCATGATTGGCAAAACATGGGGACTAAAACCAAGAATGGTATTCTGGTTGCACACCAGAGTGGTGGTACCCACAGTCACATATTCGGCCCTGATTTGGTGGCATGCTACCAAAAAAAGGGATAGTATGAACAGGCTCGGCAAGCTGCAAAGGCTTGCATGCCTAGGAATTGCGGAGGCGATAAGATCAACGCCCACTGCAGCCATGGAAGCTCTTCTGGGACTGCACCCACTGCACTTGGTGGTGGAGGCAGAGGCCCTACTAGCAACATACAGGTTGATAATTATTGGACTTGGGCATGTTACCCCTACAAAAGGGCATCATACCATGATCTTCAACTCAATAGAGAGTAACAACATGCTAAGCATTCAATCAGATAGAACCAGCAAGGTAAGGTACTTCCGAAAACCATTCAGAGTGATATCTGAGAGGGGCAAGGAAGAAATCATATCAGAGTTGGGCAGACGATACAACACCATGTGGTATACAGATGGGTCAAAAACTAGGACAAGCACTGGTGTCGGTATGTGTGAGGAAGGAACAGGGAATGCTTTTAGCATTAACCTGGGCTGTCACGCCACTGTATTCCAGGCAGAAGTAACTGCTATCTCAGCTTGTGCTTGTGAAATGATACAGAGGGACTATAAAAATAGACGAATCTGTATCATGACAGACAGCCAAGCTGCTCTAAAAACCTTGGAAAGGGTAGAAATAAAATCCAAAGTTGTAAAACAATGCCTAGATGCACTGGTAGAACTGGCAATTTGCAATAGCAATACGCTTATGTGAATATCGGGACACCAGGGCATAAAGAGTAATGAAGAGACTGATCGCCTGGCCAGAATGGCTGCTTGTAAAACCCTAATAGGCCCTGAGCCCACTTGCGGGATTGCGTACAAAACCGCAAGGGGGGGCATCAGGGATATGTTAAGAGAAAAACATCTTGCTTACTGGAGGGGCTTTCTTGGACTGAGGCAATTGCGGATGTTCATTAAAGACCTTTCAGATGAGACCAGAAGCAAAGAAATAATTCAGCTGAGCAGGAAAAAGCTGAGAAGGATAGTAGGACTTTTTACAGGACACTGCTGCCTAAACAGACACCTCAGCATTATGGGGATAATCGAAGATCCTAAATGTAGGATGTGTGGTGAGGAGGAAGAAACTCCCCACCACATTTTATGTGTATGCTCGGCACTGTCGGTAAAGAAAATGCGTCACCTCGGACTTCCATACCCAGAAGTAGAGGAGATAGAGAAAGTACCCCTAGGCCGCCTACTCCACTTTGTCGAAGAAACTCGGCTAATGGAGTAAAACAAGGAACGTGGGGCACAATAAGCTTAAGCTTCAGTGCGGTGGGCGTAAAAACCACAACCCGTTAATAATAATAATCGCGTCTGGTCACTAACACTAAGACTATATCAGAACACTACTTTCTGTGGTCTGAACTCCGTATTAGGAGTTCTGATGAACAACAATAAAAATACAAATAAGATTTCAATTTGATTGAAATTTTCCATTACTGCAATTCATCTGATTCAAATATTGCTATATTCGGAAACATCAACATTTTTTACTTGTCCGCTTCACGTGGAATGCCCCATAAAATATATATCATTCCGTAAACAGATCGGTGAAGATATTTTCCTATTCGTATCCTAGACTAAATGGTTTCTTCAAAGAACGTCTCCCAAATAGTCCAGCTGCCTCCAGTCTACGTTTTACAGTCGTAACAGCTAACTTGTCTCAACAATTTTTGATGAAATCACCAAGGATTTGAGAAGCCGTTAAACGAGGACTTCTTTTTGCCACACCGAAGATCATTTTATTTTCTCTTTGGGTAATTTTTCGTGGTCGTTTTGTTTTTGGACATGAGTCTTTTGAGTGAGTTTTTTCAAACTGTCTCTCGGCTTTTCTCATTGTATCTCCATTATTTAACCAATTTATAACTTTGTTTGTCAAATCTTCCGAATATTCTTTACTTCTTGATGTGTTGAGATAGTTATTTTAATTTATTTACAGTTTGGGAACTGGATATGCACGTTATAATACGCTTCGCATTACTATAAATTTAAAATCTAATATGTATTAATCTACCTTATTATTATAGATTACCTACTTTCTGAAAAGTTCAAACAACTTACTGAAAGATATTTTTTTAATCCTATTATGTAATTTTTGCTAGAAACTGAGTGACAATTTATTTATGAACGCTACTGTAAGTTTCATGGGCGCTCCAGACTCTCGCGAGAATCTCGCGAGAACAGCACGAGAACGCGAGAACATCACGAGAAACGAGAGTGTGGAGCCGATTCTCGTGTTCATTTTTAGCTTCTCGCCTTGCAGGGCACTCCAGACTCTCGCGAGAATCTCGCGAAAAAACGAGGACAACGCGAGAAAAGAGAGAGTGGAGCTGATTCTCGTGTTCCTCATAAGTTCTCGCCTTGTTCTCCACTTGTTGTCGGTTTTTTGATGCGAGACAAAGGAGTCGAGATCACGATAACACTCTCACACCTGCACATTCGCATTCTTCAGTAGCGCCTGACTCACCGATTAAATAGTAGTATAATTAATAGTGAATTAAAATGAGCGTAAATTGGAAAACGAACAAAAATTGGCATTTATTTGATTGCCTTCAAGCAGAACCAGTATTGTGGAAAACAGGCATTAAAGGCTATAAAAATAAGTCAAAAATAATCATGATGCTTGGGTGTGGATTAGCACAATAATGTAAATACCCGTCAATGAATTAAGAAAAAACAAAGATTCCCTGATTGCAAATTATAGAGGTTATAAAAATAGAGTGAAAAAATCAGTGAATTTGGGAGCATGTGCCGACGAGGTCTTATAAGTCCTATTGGTTTGCGCTATGGACTCCTTGCTTGGTGACAGTACAAAATATAAAAACACAATTAATAATAAAATAATGAAAACTTGAAGTTTGACGTATTTACGTCGATTTTATACCAAAAAAATTATCTTTTTTTTAACATAATTTTGAAGATTGTTGTTAAATAGATATTTAATTTAAACTCAATGACACCAGGCCCTACGAACATTCAAGATGCGATTTTGACAAATATTAATTGTCGAAATAAAAAGTACTGCTTTTCGTGAGATCGAGTGTTGGTACGTTTACATAATTCAAGCGCTGTGACATTACTGACCTCGTTGGTCTTATAGCGCAGACAGGGTTCAAACTTCGCTGCGCTCACAATATGCGCGCGTGTATACAAACTAAAATACGCTTCAACAGTCGAAATAAAATGGCAATATTATCTTTCAAGAAAAACATTATCGGAATAATGAAGTAGAAATGATCACTGGCACGACAGTAAATGCAACAGAAAATCCTAATAGGTGTAGTACAATTTTTGAGCAGGTACAAATAGACTTTAATTCAAAAATCACACTTTTTTTAAAATTTAAACTTTTCGACATATCACAAAATTATTAAAAATATCAAGAAATTTATTTAAAAAATCTGCACTGTAGTACTGAAAACCTTGTGAGTGTGGATATTTTCCAATTTTCGATGTAACACGATCGAAAATCATTTCTCGCCTTGTTCTCGCGTTGTTCTCGCCTTGTTCTCCGATGCTATTCTCGCCGAGATTCTCGCGAGAACTTCTCGCGAGGTTCTCGCGATAGTCTGGAGCGCCCATCAATTAAATTAACTTTCTATTGTTCTTTTGGGTTATACTCTGTAACGATATTTGCTGAAAATTTGAGCTATGAATATTCTACTTTCAACTACTACTACTACTACTAATAATAATAATAATGCCAAACGAAAACTATTAAAATTAATCTCAATTATTTCTCGTAGTATTTTCTCTGGAATATCATTTCTTTTATTTTGTATAACATCAAGATCATATGTTTCCAAAACGACGTGTAGTGTGTAACAACAATTGCTCTCAAATTATTGCCACAATGCCACTTGCTTAACCGTAGATGTTATTACACGTGTTAGCTAGCTGTGTTACTTAAAACGCAGTTCTCGAGAAGCGGGGTGTTTCGAAAAACCTCGTGGATTCGTAACCAGGTACTCAGATATCTTATCAGCTAAATGAAAAACCTGATGTTATGTGGACGCCAGTCAATACTAATAAAACCTGAAGAAAAGAAGAGTCGTCTTATCGTAGAAACACAAATAGAAAGAAAGATGTTGGCGAAAATGTTTAATTAATTCAATAATCTTACATAAAACGTACACATAAGGCTCAAGATAAGCTGCTATTTAATTGAAGATTATAATAACAGAAAACAAAATAAAATATAAAAGGCAAGGTAAAATACTGACATCCACCTTGTTACGGTTTGCTTTTTAGAAACCGTCTCTTTCCAACAAACCAACAAACCCCGGCCTTAAGAAAGATAGTTGAAGAATTTGCGGTTGGTTTTCAAGCCACATGTGTGGTGCGATAGCACGACCTTTTTCCTGCAGACGGTTGCAGCTGCAAGCATTCCTGTAACGATGGCATGGAAAGGGTAGGCCGGGTGAGCGAAAACAGGGTATTAACGTTTAGATTGCCGAACGAAGAGCACAATAAGTGCCTTCAATTGTTTTGCCGTTACCGCAATTTATTCCGCTACCGAAATTATATCAAAGTATCCAAGTACCTAGCTTGTACCCATTACCGTAGTGAAATATATCGAAGTGTTCAAGTACCTAGCTTGTAACCATTACCGTAGTGAAAGTTGAATACCGAAAAATCTAAATAAGTAGAAAAGAGATTACCATATTGCGCACGGTCAATTATGCGACAACCGCGAGTTAATTTCGTTAATCCTGCAAAAAGTGAATTTAGATTCTTGCTTATCACCACCAAGCTGCCCTTGTGCAATCCAAGGTTAAGCCCTAATTGCGATTCCACGAATGCGCGAGTGCGTCACCTTCCTCACTTATTCAACCAGGGTTGGTAATTCCGTAAGAAGCCGCTGGCCAAGGCAGCAAGGATACGTGAAGTCCAGCAGATCGTCATTACCGTATGTTCCTTCATCTCGCCACCACCATCGCTACAATCTCGCTATCGTCTTAGCAGAAATATAGTCTCCTCAAAGTGAGTACTTATTTGTAAATTGTTATTAGATTTTATAGTGCGACGATTCGTTTACGGCTTGTTGAAGCCATTTCACTGGATGAAGTGAAATTATACCGTTCATGTCTTTTAATATTGGTTGTTTAGATTTAAGTTTATGCATGCCGAGGTCGACCTACGAATTTAAGTTTGGTAAAATTCATCAGATAAAAATATTGTACCGAATTTCGTATACCGAAGTAAAGATATGTCGACCAATTATTTTGCGTATTTCTTGTGTTACTTTTAATTACAGATGTGAGGATTGTACTACGAATTTGCTGTTAAGACGAGATAAAGATCAACCTCGAGGTACTTCTCGTAGAAGTTGCCCGAAGTACCGAAATTACTCGAACACGGCCCTGGAGATTTCTCTCCAACTGAGCTACCGGTCTTTGTTTGTAAACAAGTCATATTTAAAATACCTTCGAAGCTTACGTATCAGCCTGAGGGGTATATTCAGTCATGTAGCAAAAATACAATTGATCATCCCTGAGGAGGATAAATCAACAAAACGAAGTTATGCTCTAGCAGAAACTAATTGCACACCGGAATTCATTATCTCGGTTATAATTGATATTAAAAATAGAACTTGGCATACAGCATCAATAATGAATAAGTAAATGTATCTCTAAGAGACTTACCCTGAATGCAATGCTACCAATTTCACGACTAGGCAAGTGTCTCTCCTTCGAATTCAATATCCTTACTTCATCATTACGTTTGTCCACCATCCAGGAATAAAAGTCTACAAAATAGAGAACACAAAATACTTATTAAAAAATCAACATGCTTGCCATTTCAAAAACTCATCAATAGAGAAAGCGTGACTGCAAATTCAAATTAATCTCTACTATCGCATCTTCATAAACCAAACATCTGCTGAAAGTCGAAGTCTCGCATCCCAAATAAAACATACATCCATGTCTACGATCGAACGGAAACGTAACAACCAAAGTCCACAAAGTCTGACTCTCCAATTTCATAATCTCAACCTCTTAGGCGCAAACGAATTCATAAGGAAAAGCCTCTTACGAATTTTACAAAAATCTAACCATCGGTATCGAAACACAAAAAACAACAGAGCAAATCATTCTTCGGGAAATTGCCACCAATAATTTCATCTACTTCAAATCTTCCAACAGATGGTTATTCAAAACTTAAGCCATCGCAACATTAACAACCATATGTCGAATACAGAAAAGATTTCCAATCTTGATAAACTCACAATGTGCGACGACCATATTTATATTTCCAAAACGAATAATTATAATTAAAATAAATTAACCCGTATCCTGGGTGCTAAAAGTAATTTGTTAACACAAATTAATTAGTCGGAAAAATTATATTTACCCGTTATACGGCAAAAGAAAATGAAATTGAAACATAAGAAACTAAAAATCAGACTCACTATGATTATACGTCAATCTCCTAAGAAATTTACCGCATAATGGCGTTCCTATTGATAACTCCAATGAGTTACCAACCACAAACACTAAAAAAACACAGTGGCGTTTCAGTCGGGAAGCTTGTAAAAGAAATCTAAATGACAAAATGCATTTTGTCATGTTACAAGTGCAACTACAGTTTTGAAAGTTTCATTTGCATACTTTCAAGCGGGAGTTTTTGTTCATGCTTTGACAAATTGGCAATTGCGGCTAAATTCGTACCTTCTTCTTCTTGTTCGGTACCTAATTACCGAAAAAGTACGAAAATTCGTACCTAATGAACAGAAATCTCTGGAAAGTACTTTCAAAATTGTCGGTACTACGATAAAACTTAAAGGTCCATGCGATGGTGGAAATATATTGTGAGAAGAGTGTCTATCTTCACGATAGATCTTTCCGACCGAATATCTACTTACGCCTATTTTTTGTAGATTTTGCTTTTTTGAGTTGTCAAATATGGTAGTTTGATATGTAAAAGTTTATTTTCTTGCTGTAACATACTGTTTTCATAAAAAGAGAACCTGAAATTTTAATTCTTAATTGTATGTGGGGGTAACTTTTACTATGCATTTTTAAGATGATGTGTTACGCCAACGTTTTCTGACCACTAGTTACCGCGCAATCGTCCGCGCACAGCGTGTAAGTTGAGAGCGGAAGGGGAGGCGTTGAACACTTTCTGGCGGGCTAGCGAGCGAGTCGGAAGTCATGTTAAGATCGGCTAATTTAAGTTGAAATATTCATTTAGTTGACTAAATTATGGTGAAAGTTTCCGTTTTCCTAGTGGAATTTCTATTCCCGCGAGTATCGTTTGTGAAGCTTTTGGGGAACGAATTTTGAAGAATTTAGGATAATTATTGTTGGCGACGCCGGCCAGGCGACTTTCGACCTTAGTAAGAATGGGAAATGTGGTCCGACGTTGCCGCTCCGCGCATGGAATGTAAGCGATACGACAACCATGTTGCTGGTATTCATCTTTAATTTTGAAAGATTTCCTATCATGCGATTTTGTTTCGAACTTTTCGAATTACAATGAGTTTTAAATCTAGTGCAGAAATCTTTAAAATTGAAATTAATTGTGAGCTTGCGATTGTTTCGAACTTATTCGAATTATAATAAAGTTTTAAAATCTAGTGCCGAAATATTTAAAATTGAATGTTATTTCTGATATTGCGATTTGTTTCAGACTTTCGAGTTATGATGAAGTTTCAAATCTAATGGTAAATAAATAATGCCGCTGGGTATATCTAAGTAATGTTGCTGTTGTAGTAATGAGACATCATTTGGACGTCGGGTTATTCTCAATCTTTGGTTGGAGCTTACGAACTGCATGATGCCGAACGCTGCTTCAACAACCATCTCCATGGACACCTGCGTCTAACAATGGAATTTAAATTGTAACAAGGTATCGTTGTTTTGGTATTGTTGTAATTAGTACATTTCTTGGTGCTGTGTGCACAATTTCTGTGGACCTTTCAGGTCAGAATCGACGTATTTTTCATGTTGTTTGATTTTTCGATAAATTCATGTTTGTCGTCATATTCGTGGAAGTTTAACACGAATTGGTGTTACACCGTTATGGGAATTAATTGTCCTCCCTTCGTGGACAATTACGCCTCCGTAACTTCAGTAAAGCTCGGTCAAGAGGGGATTTTGTTGCGCCCTTGACCCAGCTGGATAACGCTTTAATCGTAGACGGTCAAGAAGGATTTTTAGGCGCCTGTGACCAGGCAGGAGCCGTTTGACTTGTAGATGTTGATCTGTTGTATTTTTACGATTGTTAAATCAGTTCTTGTCATGATGTCGTCATCATGATCTTTAGTTATAATAACTATGGCAATTGTTGCCAATAATATACTGCTGTGTTGATAATATGTTTATCGATGTTATTTTGCATTGTTGTATTATTTAATGAGCTTGCTCATTTCACGAATGTCAAAGGGAGAAATTAAATTACATATAAAATATTTGTGTTGTTTTGATTGTGTTAAACTTCCAAGAGTAGACCACGCCCATAATTTTGATCCGCTGAGCAAGTCGTCGGCAGTAATACGTTTACAGGTAAGGCCCTCGTAACAGATGTTATACCAATCTGCTATAATATCCTGTTCTTTATTGTTAGTGTTAGTTTTTTATTTTAAGTTGCTTTATGTTATAACAATAAATATGTTCCATGCTATCTCGTCTGGATTTTATTCATGACACGCTACCCATATTTTGATGATGAATAAATTACCTCTTGATTAATTTTTTTTGTTTATCTGTGGTTATGGATTAGCATACTAAGGCTCAGTTTTTCAATCGCAAGTTAACCTTAGGTTAACCCAAATTTAAAGGTTATCTTAGATTTCTGACCAATCAGGTAGTCATAAACGTAGGTTAACCCTCAAATTTAGATTAACTTGCGATTGAAAAACTGGGCCTAAGGTTTCTAATAATAGCCACATCCATTAAACAGAAAAAGGTTATTGAACGGCTTTTTTAAACAAGTGGAAACAACACTTTGTTCCAATTTTTGCATCCTGGAAGTTTTTCTGAAGGGAAAAATAATAACAATGCACGATATTATGTGTGCATTCTTAACTTACATTTTATTATTAATTTATATTGTAATTGTAACATTTAAGAATAGCAAACTTATTTCATATTATTTCGAATCCATTGTACATAAGTAGAAACTCTTGTATAAATATCAGGTTTTTGTCGAGCACATGGAACATTTGCCGAAACTATCCCCATCTGAGCCTTTGATTTTTCTTCCACTAAAGGTCCTCCAGAATCACCCTTAAATATAAATTATATTTAATAGTATATTATTTAATAATATATTTATTAATACATCTTTAGCAATATTTCGATGGAAATAAAGCGGTGGTTAGAGATAACAAGAAATTAATAAATTATTGCTCTTACTTGGCAAAATCCTTGTCCTGCTACGTTTAATGTGCATAGATTTCCATCATTAATGTCTCTAAAACTTCTGGCACATTGCTTATTTGTGATAGTACCCACCCGGAGTTTTTTAAGATCATTTGTTCTTTGCGTTCCATTTTGCTAAAAAAAAATTATTACGCAAAAAATATATTATTACACAAAATAACTTACATTAGTATATCCCCATCCCGAAACAATCCCAATATAACCTCGCCCAACATTTCCCGTTACTATTTTAACAGATTGAATATTTTTGTCAAAGGCAAGACATTTTTGTAATTTAATAATTGCAATATCATTAATAATCTGAGGTTTATATTTTTCATGCGGGATAATTTTTTCGATTGGAACTCTGACTCCACCACTGTTTAATTTAGTGGTTCCTGCTAATATAGTCAATTGTGATTGAGGAAATCTAAAAACGTATACTTTAGAAAATATATAAATATTTTTGATTGAGTACCCCACAACACAATGAGCAGCGGTAAGGATCCAGCAATTATCGATGATGGAACCTCCACAAATATGTTGCCCACGAAACTGTAAAGATACTTGATATGGTATTTCACCTGGGCCAGCATTAACTCCTCCTACTATATAGTCAGATTCTTGGGCTTCTACAAAAATATATTACAAAAAATAAATCTTTAACTATCAATTCTGAAATTGAACTATGCATGTTATAGCTTGATTGTTATCGATATGTTGATATGAACTGATCCTATATTATTTTATAAAATTAATAAACTTTAAGGTGGCAAAAATATAAATTGTTTTAAAATAAAACTAACAGATATTTAATATGTTGCACTTGAAGCATTGAGTAGCAATCTTCGTAATTTTCGTAGCTGCAGATTAAATATTATTCAATTTGAACCGTTGCTTATTTCTATTATTATGCAGGTCAAATTACAAACACTATTACATACCATTTATTGAAACACAAATTAACACAACTACCAACTGAATCAAAAGTAAAGTACTCTTGAGGAACATCATCTTGACTTGGTATAATTTGAAGGAAAATGCTCTTCCTTATATAGTAATTCTTTTCGGTATTATGCGTCATAAAATAAACTATAATATGATAAAAATGAGTATATGTATTTGATAATAATGGTGATAATGACAATGTAAGCATTTGAAATAAGCGATTCTCATAAAACATTGGTTAACGGTTTCTTTGTTTAAAAAATTTTTAGTATTCCTCATTATTTTGTTATAATTAAGATAGTCATTAATGTGTTGTACTTTAAACAGAATTTTATGGTTTTACATATTGTGTTTTCTTCTCTCTTCCGAGACTACCTTAATCCATTACATCCTACCTACATATTATTTTATCACAAATACATATATTGGAAAGAACGCATCAGCTACGAATTAAAGTCAGTTAATATACATAAAACTATTAATATGTAACAACTTAAATACATTACATTAGATACATACAAATTCTAAAAATTATAAAAATTAAAATTTTAAAAAATCTCAGGAACGAAAAGAAACCTCTAAACAAACCTCCAAATAAGTAGTAACAAAATAATATCTATAGGCCCTTTAATTCTAATATAAGTAGTAATATAAATATTGAAAAAGTAGTTGAGTCAGAGGTCAAAATGAAACAAATTAATTTTCCGACGTTTCGGGATCTTTAATGTCCCATTTTCAAGGCTACAAACGAAATTAAATTAAAATTAAAATACAGATAAAATTAACAATACAAAGAAGAGTTGTACAAAAGAAAAACGAAAAACAAAAACATAAAAATAGGAGTAAAAATGACAAAACAAAATAAAGGAATGCAGAAGAAAAATAATTATATAAACAAATTTAATTTTAAATTTTTATTTTTGAAAATAAAATTTTCAAAAATATTGTAAAGCTTTTAAGATAGAATACTCACCTAAGAGGAGAAAAATGGAGGTTAGAAAGCCACCATTTTCCAGAGTTGTGCTGTCCTTAGCCAAACCTCAGGAACACCACGTGGCTAAGGACAGCACTACTCTGGAAAATGGTGGCTTTCTAACCTCCATTTTTTCCTCTTAGGTTAGTATTCTATCTTAAAAGTTTTTCAATATTTTCTTTTATATTTATTTTCTGTATTTTTGTTTATATTTCTGACTATCGGACAAGAACTTTTTTCAAGTTTTCGCAAAAAAGTAATCTTTTTTTTAATGTTGAATTCTTGGTTTTTATCAAATGGTTCTATATGCTGTCAAGTTCTGTGGGGGCCATGTTTCTATATACAAAATGTGGTTGAAATCCCTTCAATATTTCATGAGTTATTCACTCTTGAAGTTTAAACTTTGGCAGCTTGTAATTTTTGACAGATGACAGATAGAAATTTAATTTTACCTATTCTAGATAAAGCTTTTCAAGGTGATTAAAATAACATAGCACAAGACAAAATCGTTTTTAAAAATTTGTGTTCTTTTTTTGTAGTAGATTAGAACTCTTTTAACTTTTTGAATTGTTATCTCTCCAAAACAGTGGCTTTTAGGAGAAAAACTATTTAGACATTTATTGTAGATAATTATCTGATCTACAATTTTTGTCTAAGCTATTTTTATGATAAAACTTACCGTTTTGCTGAAAATTGCAAAAAACCCGTTTTTATGACCTTTGACCCCGAGTAAATTTTTTTCCAGGTGTCGGATCGATGAGGACTCTTTACATTTCATTTATAATAGTGTTTTGAACAATCCTACCAATTTTCAGCCATGTGTGAATTTTTGTAACCTTGGATGTCTAAATTGACGGGACTATTAGTTTGACGTTAGTTTTCTAAAAATCTCACACATGAGTATACCACCGATAAAACAGCAAATTCTATGTGATAGAGGGAAGGTCAGAGGTTCTCAAACAATGGCACATTTTGCAGTTGTTCTTGCATAGCAAGTAGGATTGTTTGTGGGTTTTTAAGTGCTTTTTTGATTTCGAAAGCTTCCCACAGTTTTCGCTTTGTGATGTTGTTTTCTCTGTTTAGGATCTTCGTTTTCACCATATCTATTTGGTGGTTTCGTATTCTTATGTTTTCCTACTTGTCCAATGTAGATGTCGTTACAGTCTTTGCATGGTATTTTATATACTCCACAGCTATTCATGGTGTTGTTGGGACTTTTGACGTTTGTAAAAATATCTTCAAGGGTTCCATCTGTTTTTCCGCTGACGGAAAAATTTTATGTTCTATTAAGGAAAAAAAAGGGTTTAAAAAAACCCTTACTTATTACTCCCCTGATTAGATTTAGTATTGTAGTTTTCTCTATCCCAGGTAAATTGGAAGTTCATTTTTCGAAAATTTATGCGATAGCCACATCCGATTTTTAAACTGAATTAAAATAGTTATTAACGAATAATTGAAATTGACCATCATGCAATGAATATCCTGTAAACCTACCTTTATTAGAATCCGAGTACAAATTATTTTGTATACTTTTACGTAATTATAAAAAATGAAACAATATTTTGTTGTAATAATAAATAACAATAACATTTAACAATATAACAATAAATAAATTTTTTTAATAATAAATTAAAAACAGTTATTTACTTAATAAAGAGAAGAAAAACTAAAAAGTTTTTAGGAGCTTTCAGTCGCAATGACCTATCTTATTAGATAAGGTACTACCTTCAAATATTCAGCCATTGCTTTTATTGACACCAAACAAGTAGCACCAACTTTTGTTTTAAGATGTAAAATCAGATTGTTTGATAAAAACATGGACCGCGTCACCTAGACTGAGACTCGAATTACAATCTTACTCTAACGTGATGGATCTCAACGGTCAATCGCTGGTGATCGCAGTACCAAGTTCTACCAAAGTCTCTATTTGTAATTTGCATTGCTTAAAACTTTAAGTACCACCATAACATTTAGCGCCATACAGTGGTGTAATATTTAAAGGTTTGCAAGCGTCCTAGTAGGCAACTTTATGAATTACGCAAATGTAATTCTTTTGCAATAATAATGACGGCTCAGCCATTTTTAGAATAACAAAAAGATATTAAAATTTGGAAAACCAAATTTCAATATATTATCGACTGTCTTTTGATAATAAAGAAAAGAAAAACTAAAAAGCTTTTATAAAATAAATAAAAAATAATAAAAACTTTTTAGTTTTTCTTTTCTTTATTATCAAAAGACAGTCGAAAATATATTGAAATTTGGTTTTCCAAATTTTAATATCTTTTAGATATTTACTTATTTTAATTTATAAAATATAGCACGTGCAATAATTTATTGCAACGTGCATATTGCAATAATTTAATTTCTAAAAGAATACTTATCTATGAAAATTATAACAATTGATACTGTAGTTTAAGATAGCTAATTCCACTTTTGCTTTTGACTGCCCGGCGTAGCTTAATCTAGTCTGCAGGGTCGTACTAAGAGAATTCGCGGCGGCTGGGTGACGTCTATGAGAGTCACCCAGGTGATTATCTTGCGTATTGTTTATGCCTCGAATCTTTACAAGATTAATCCTAAAAAAGAAAGTACACAAAAAAAAACTGCCAAACAGAATTCGAGACGGTATTTATAATGAGAAAACTCGTCGTGTTACAACGCAGGTTCTTAATAATAGTAAAAAGGGTCGACCTCGGCATGCATGAAATTAAAATTAAGTAGTACAACAATAATACAAAGAATGTCCACTCCAACAATTTGGAGGGTTTACTTGCTATCGTTGACAGCGGCAATAATAGGCGATAACAGCGAAATTCGAAGCACTTTACAATTAAAAGATTACTCACATTAGTTGGTAGAATAAGACGCACAGCAATGGCAACACAATAACGGATGTTGACGGCGAAACAGCGGAACGGTAATAAATCCTTGCAGTCGATGAAATATGGAGGTTCAGTTGAAATTGCGGGATGTTCCGACCCTGCGCACGGTGGTCGTATGGCAGGTTCGCACTTAAGTACTGGTGAACGCGAATGCGTCACCACAACATAAAATTGTCGGAAAGTTAATACGTCACTTCGATTGATAGTGGCGGTAAACGTAGTACGTCACAACAATTAATAATACTTGTAATTGATTCCAGTGCGCCTAGCGCTACTACTGGATTACTTTTTCTACAAACGTTAGCCACAAAAATGAGACGGAATGGCGTAATCGCCTTTGCACAGCGCGGTAATCACTTGCGTGATCTTCACAAGAAAAACGGAAACCTTAAGCAACAATTAAGGTAATTCACAATTAGGTAAGGCACTTGTCAAGGCACGGCGGTAAAACAAAATTACTTGGCAGGAACAAACTTCCTTCGCGCTACTCACTCTCAAGGTGGTACCAAGTCAATACGTGCCCTGCTTGAATGCCTCCAAAATTCAACAGCGCTCCTACCCTCTCCTAACTTTGCGCTTAGGAATGCTCAGGCAGAAACTTATCGACGGAAAGGTCGAGCTTATCTCCTGACCTTCACACTCAAAACTACACGATACCTTCAGCAGTTAGAGATTCGAGTGTGTCGGTCGGAAAAGATTGGCGCGGGAATTTAAAAATACAAATATACTTCTAACCGTAACACAATATATAAATATTAATAACTTGATTGAAAATTTTAAAGTTAATGTTTTTACCTATATGATTATTCGCACTTATTAATCATGGCAAAAAATTTTGCTTAGGTGGATAACATAAATTTAGCAATTTAGTTAGCATTTATAAATTGAAATTGTGGTTTAAAAAATATATTTATTGCGTAAATAGGTCCAAAGACCTTTTATTATTCAAAAATGAAATGCTTAAATTGCAAAAAAAATATGCTTAAATCGGCTAACAACTAGAATAGATATTAGGTACTATATAGGTATATTTCCCGAAGAAACGGTGATTAGCGTAATAATTTAGGCGAAAAACTGCTAACTTTAAGGTAGGTACTCGGTTTGAATCCGGAGAGAGTCTAAAATTTTCATACGATCGTCTCCGTGCTTCGGAGAGCATGTAAAATCAGCGTTTCTCCTAAGTTGATGATAGCCGCAATTAATTATTAAAAACTGGGTTCCAGGATTTTCCCTATCCGAATTATGCAACAATACAGTAGGTAGATGTTATATAATAGATTATTAATGACGAAGGAGATAATAACATAGCATAAAACGATAATGGCATTGACAAGGAAAAACAAAATTTTCAGAAAAGTGTTTTTCAGTTTGGGTGTAAAATATTTTTAAATAAACAATCTACCAGCTTTTATCTCACTATTTTAATTACAAGATAACTTCATAAACAATATAATAAATAAAATATCAGGTAAACTTGAAAACACCAATCTGATCAGGTTGCATATTATTTAACCTTGAGCAAAAGGTGAGTTTGTATTTATATTTAAAAATCTTACACCTGATTCGTTTCTTGGACAGTTTTCTCCCATAATAGTTTTTTTATTAGAGGTTGGACATCCGCTTCCAAATTGTATACAATCTGAACATTGCTTCCCAATAAACTTATCGGAATTAATACTTTCGATATAATAAGCTACAGATCGTAAGTGGTCACACATTACTATAACAAAAAAATTTAATATAAACACAGTCATTTTAATGCAAACCTGTAATCTTACAGTATGGTAAAACAGCACCAGGTTCAATGGCTACTCCCGGATTTAACGGACATCCACTTTGTGAAGCTCCACATACAAGTTGTACAAAATTTACTTGAAAATCTATAGTACCATAATTGGAAGAATAACCATATTGGCCACCGTTTGTATGAATGGCTTGTACAAAATCAGCATCTGTTGCATCCAGGCGTTCCGAGGTTGGAGCGCCTTCGAATTCTGGTCCCGCTGCGTCTAATCCGTTTATTCGAGCAACTTTTGACAGCGTTAGAATATATACCCGCTCTCCAGCAGCCCCTGAAACATGGGCTCCCAAAGACATTCCGTTCATCTGAAGATTTTTGATATCGACCCCAATTTTAGTTAAATTGTAAATCAAATTGCCAGTAATAACTCCAACTGGTTTTACATAACAAGCAGCATCGGGATAAACAGCACTCGAGTAGTTTGACCAATCAACAATGATTATATTATCAGCTGATTTGCTTAAATAGACGTCTTTCATTTGTTTAACCCATGCTGTATTAGAATTTTGATTCCAGCCATGAATAATTATTGTGGTTAAATTATTGGGATCTACTTTATTGAATGATTTTTCGTTTAGAAGGATTCCGACGTTGGCATTAGCTCGATTAAATAGTGTAAAATTTAAATTTGACAATGACACCTGTTGTCCGGAACAAGTAATAAAATTCTGCAGTTGGTTTCCATTTGCATTGTCCCTAGCAATCACTAAAAATAACAAATTATAAATTCAAACATAAAATTTACAAAATTAAACATATTTTAAATTATTTTATAAGCTGACTTCAATGCTTTATTATTTTTTTTTTATATTTTTACTTATTAGTAAATAAATATGCTGACGCGAAGCTTACCCAGGGTCAGAAAGGTGATCATACAAACAATTAAATACATTTTGATAAACCTATTTATTTTTTTTGTTATATATACTAGCAAAAAATGATTTTTATCAGCTACTCGATACTTAATACAAATATTTTAATTTAATTAGAAAAAGGATTGTTTTCAAATAAATGTAATACCTATAGTTTGAGTAATAATATAATTTGTCGATGTAGAAAACTAAGCACTTAAGTGTCGATCGCTATCGATTATTTTAAATAAAAACAATTGCATCGTGAATAAGTTGTTTACCGACATAAGAGACTAAACATTTAATAACTAATAATTTCCAATTATTGAAGTTTATTTAACTTGTTATATTTTAAAGTTTTATCTTATTATAAAGATATTATTAATTTATGAAATGTTATTTTTAATATTAAAGTTTTAAGTTATAAATAATTTTGTAAGACCATTAATTTTAATTATAAAAGTATTATATTATTCATACCTATATACATAATAAATTAAAAATTTAATATAGCATGTTAAGTAAACATTAACAGAAATGAAGTTTATGTTGAAGCTTTCAGCGACGATTATTGTTATTGTCAGAAAATTTATTGTTTGTGATTATATTTTATTTATTATATTTTTATCATTGATACTCTAAAAACTGTAATTTCGGAAAAAAAAGCGTATAACTTTAATTTAAAAGTTAAGAAAATAATTTAAGTATAATTTAATAATTTTGGAAAGTCTAATAAAACGGAAGCATTAGATAAGTATTAGTTGACAGAAGATAAGAGAGATTATACTAGATTGAATAAAGAATAAAATTATAATTTGAATTTAATTGTATGATAGAACAAAATTGGCCTCCAAAATCGTGTGAATCGATGCCTCCAAATTATTTTTTTGGGGGTATGTTAAATCTATGGTATATGCTAGCAAACCAACAACTTTGGAAGTTTTGGAAGTTAATATTCAGCAAGTTATTAATAAAATAAAGCCAAAAATGTTGGAAAAAGTGGTACAAACTTGGACTGATCGTAACGATTAGTCGTGGTGATCATATTATGTCAAATATTATTTTTAAATCATAAATGGTGGTAACTGCACTTCCATAAAAATATATTAAGAAAAAAATTCCATCAATTTTTTAATGTTTTATTTCAGTTTGAAGTTCTCATGTTGCTAAAAAAACACCCTTTATAACAAATTATACAATTATAAATACATAAAATATGAAAAACGATGTCTGGGCCTAAACAATTTCTTCAACAAATCATAAAATAGTTATTTTTGCGTTTACCTATATTAAGAATATTCTTTAAAATTTTCAAAAGTATAGACACAATTTTTACACTCTCACCCATATTTATTGTAAATAGTGATATACCTACACCGTACTAAGGTTGTTTGAACAAATTCTAATATTTTCACTAGACAAATTTATGTAAATAGTAATATAAAATTTATTAACTTAATAATATAGTAAACAGGATCAGTAGAGACCGGGTTGATATGCGAAAAGAATTTAATTGAATATAAGTTCATGCAAATTAATTATTTTGTTCACATGGATGATACTTGATAGGTACGCATTTGCAAATAAAGCTTTTTAAAAAATCACTTTACTAAAATGTAAAAAATTATTTTTAATACTTAATAATAACAATAATAACTCTATTATAATTAACTCCTATAAAAAAGGAGTAACAGAGTGCCGCCGAAATAACTCGAAAATTATAGAGTTACTATAATTACTACTTAATTAATTAATACTCAAGAGAAATAAGTACAATCTTTTCGAATGTGGCCTTCAGGCCGCAAGACTTTAAGCAAACAGAAAAATCTTAAAATTCTTAATTCTAATAGCAAATTGAAAAAATTTCAAATGCCTATTAATCCGGCCTACCAATTGAGTATGAAAATATCTAAGCAATAGCAATACATTATCGTTAATTGACTTCTATTATCGCGTATAAAATCAAACTTCAAGTGTTATAGACACCACAATACATACTCACGCACTCATGAAATATTAACATATAAATACACAAAATATCTGTATATAAATCTAACACTACAAAGGATTTTAAAAACATGAAATAATGCGATGATTTGCAGGTTTAAAAAGTAAATCATAATAAGAAATATAATAACAACAGAAAGAAATTGTGAACTATTTTCATGTAGCTATTAGTTATTTTAAAAAGTTTTCTATAAAATATCCATTATAGAAAAATAATACATTATTATATAATTTATCTTAAATAATTAATAAAAACAAGCTAATTTTATTGAAAAACATCGGATGTGGCCATCACATAACTTTCCGAAAAATGAACTCCCAATTTACCTCCGATAGAAAACTCAACAATACTAAATCTAATTAGGGGAGCAATAATACTGAAAATATTAAATTTTTTATTTCAAAATTTTGTAACAGTTTAAGTGCGTGAAAAACAATTTTTGAGTGAAAGGAAAAATATGTAAACATTAAGCAGAGCCTCAGGAAGAGACGCAATGATAATTTGGACCATTTATATTCCGAAATAAGAAGATGCAAGCGAATTAGGATTTGGTAAAACCACGTGCTTTTGAAACTTCAAATGCTCCTAACGTCCTAGCGCTCCTCTGGATGAACAAACTTTTATAAAATTTCGTGATAGTGTTCCTGGAACCTAGGGCAAACTTTCCACCAAGTTTGAAGCAAATCGGTAGATAAAAAAATTTAAAATAATAATAAATTCCCGATTGCTAAGAACCTAACGAAATAAAAGAATATTCCCTTGTAATACCATTATAGTCCATTCGTTTTAAGATTAGTCTTGAATTCGGAACTAAAAATATTAACCTTGAAATGTGATTGGTTGATATTTCAAAATGAATTTGCAAGTTCACACCACTACAATCGTTTGAGATTTGACGTTTATAAATATTTTTTCGTAAAATTTTGTAACGTATCTTTAATATTGCTAGCGGATATATTGCTGTTTGAACCAGAAATACGTTGAAATCTAATTGTTATTCTAATAACATTTTGGTTTTGTTAAAAACCACATTTGTGTAATAATTCTAACCTTAATTTGTTTTAGAAATTTAAGTTTTTTAAATTAAATTGTGGATCAACCAGGAACTAGTAATCAGGAATTTTATAATTTTGAACAAGAATTTTTCACCGTCGGAAGTCAAGAATCAAATCAAACCGAATCGAGTTGTTCAAATGAAGCCAACGATAATTGGAGTTTTCGGGATGTCATTAAAAATCATCACGGTAAAATTATACATAGTGGACAGAAGACAGAAGATAATGATGTATAACATTTATATAAAGTATCGTAATGCAGGACACATCAGAACAGGTAGTGTAACTTCAGCTGCTAACGATTTGGGAATTTCAGTTCAGTCGATGTGGAACACTGTTCTCGAGATGGAGAAAAGGGGCACTTTGGCATCACCAACAAAAAGAAGAGAACGTAAGAACTCTTATGACAAATTAAACGACTTTCAGAAATCAACATTACGTAGAATAGTTCATCAATTTTTTCTTGCGAATGATGTACCTACCGTCGATAAAATCCTCGATGTAAGTATTTCTTTAGTGTGGTATTTTAAAATATTAATTTTATTTATTAGAAAGTGCAAAATAATGAAGTGCTTCCTACCATGCAACGAACTACGTTATACAAAACACTGACAGCATTAAATTTTGTTTGGGAAAAGAGATCACGAAACCATTTATTAACAGAGAAAGCAGAACTGATCATATGGCGGCGTAAGTATTTAAACAGTGTTAGAAATTTTAGAAATACAAGGGCGTCCAATATACTATCTTGATGAAACTTGGGTGAATGCTGGTCACACTACGGCTAAAGTATGGAAGGACAAATCTATAACAAGTGCAGGTGAAGCTTTCAACAAAGGTCTCTCGGTAATAGTATACACTAATTTTTGTGATTATCAATTACTAAATTATAAATATATTTTAGACAGGATTACAAAATCCCTCAGGTAAAGGTAAGCGATTGATTATTCTTCATATAGGAAACGAGGCAGGATTTGTGGAAAATGGATTATTATGTTTTGAATCGAAAAACACTAGCGACTATCATGAAGAGATGAATTCAACTGTATTTGAAGAATGGATGGTAAGAATTTTACCTCTTTTGGAACCTAATTGTATTATAGTAATGGACAACGCTTCATATCATTCGAGAAGAAAAGACAAGAGACCACTTAAAAGTTGGACCAAGTCGCAAATGATGGAATGGCTTGATGCACAAGGAATTCCAGCAAAACGGACAGAATTAAATGTAGAACTATTCGGTGAATCTTATTCTTATATATCTAAATAATAAATTTGGTAATACATAACTGTGTTCATCATCATGTTCATTATCATTTGCATGTTTTAGACCGTGTTTACATCAATAAAATTATAAATCTTTCAACAATTATTAATTATTGATATAAACATAACAAACACGGTATTTAAATATACCTAGTTATTGGAATGGGGATCATTCAACTTAATCGGTGGGAAACTGAAAGGTAAGTTTTACTTTGATACTTACAATATCGTATAATATGGATGGTTATTACAACTGACCTAAATTTTAGCTAAAATAACGAACAATTTGGTAGGGAAGCCAGACTGTTCGTATGTGATAGATGAAATGGTTAGGTCCTCCGGAAGAGAAGTTTTAAGATTGCCTCCATACCATTGCCAATTTAATCCTATCGAATTAATTTGGGCACAAGTTAAGGGCTATGTTGCTGCCAATAATAAAACTTTTAAATTTGGTGATATGAAAGTCTTGTTTCAGGATGGTTTGAAAGCAGTTACACCACAGAGATGGGCACAGTGTGTTAAGCATGTTATAAATGAAGAAAACTTTAGATATCCAGTGGACGATCGAGTAGAAACAATGCAATTGGAATTTCAAGTAAACACAGGTTTTTCTTCTGATGAAGAACGCATGCCAGATTAAATCCTGAATTTATTTGAAAATGTTTATTGTTGAACATCAACAGGAAAATTTTTTTAATAGTGTTGATAATATGAACTTTAATTTATTGTTTTTAAGGCAAATACTGCAGTCAAAGAAGCAGACTGGATGATAATATAGTATAAAAGCCATTTAATTGGAATTTCAAGTTAATACAACTTTTCTAATTTTCTAAAATTGGTCTTATGTAAAAATCTTGCTTACTTTTATGATGTAAAGTTGTATGTAATGATGAAGATGTAATTAAATAGTTCCTAAATAATTTTTTGTTCATTGAAATTATATCAAGTTAATATTTAACGTATTAAACCCCCTTGTAGGTATGCAACCAAGCATACCGCAATCAAAGTAACTATCTCTCTCATTTATGCTTGTAAATCTTCCTATGTAAACCCGACTTGCGTAGAAAGCGACATCTAAGACTAATCCTAACCCAAATCGACTATAGTAGTCGTAGATATGTCGAATATTTTGTCGTGATATCACGAATATTCGTTGCGCTTGCAAAATGAATAGCATGAGTGCGCCAGCACGAATGCTATTCGCAAGCTTCGAGTAAGTTGAAGTAATTTTACTTTGTTAAAACCATTGTTAAAAAAACTCCGTGCAAAGACATAGGTTTGTTATGCAATCACTTTTTTCGATTTTTTAACAATTAACGGCGGAATTATATGGAATTGTACATTATTGGAGAGAAATCGTGCAATCTGAGTCAGTAAACGGAAAAGCGACCACATGAACTTATCTGTAATAAATACATCCGCACTAGACCATGCAAATCATGAATTAATTGCAGATATACTTGAGGAAATTAAGAAACTATTATACAAAAAAAAATTCAAAAAGAGACGATCTTATAGTACTGATGGAATCTGTTCAAGCATAAGAAACAGCAGTGGATTGAAAAAATTACGACAGATACAAAAATAATGTATAAAAACCTGAAAGATGTTTACATAAAAAAGAACAGAAATAGCGATAAAAATAATAAAATTCAAGGAATAGACTACATAATTATAAAAACTGATGATGGTACTATATAGAGAACAGATAATGATAACAAAATGCAAAGTAGCAAAATTCATCCTAAAGGCGAGCTTCCACTAGCAAGTTTTCTTCTGTAAATGACATCTGCAAGTTGCTTCCAGAAGTTATTGCTTGTGGAAACACAATCTGCAAGCTCACTCCACCGTAATTTTGTTTTATATGGCACAGCTTGTAATTTAGAGTCCTGAAGAAGCCGTGAGATACGGCGAAACGTCCACAATAAATTAACAAGAATATTATGATTTTGTCTAATAACCCATAAACCTAAGAGTATTAATCAATGTGATGAATCAATTATCAGTGCGATAAAAGCTGGTAAATTGTTTATTTAAAAATATATCGCACCCAAACTGAAAAACATTTTCCCGAAGATTTTGTTTTCCCTTGTCAATGTCATTATCGTTTCGTGGTATGTTATGTTATTATGCACTTCGCCATTAATAACCTATTATATAACATCTAACTACTGTATTTAAGGTTTAAACATTTATAGACCCCACGGTTGCTTAATTCGGATTGGGGAAAGCCTGTAACCGAGTTTTTAATAATTAATGGCGGCTATCATCAAATCAGGAGAAACGCCGATTTTACAGGCTTCCCGAAGCACGGAGACGGTCATATGAAAGTTTTAGACTCTCTCCGGATTCAAACCGAGTACCTTAGAGTTAGCAGTTTTTAGGATAAATTATTACGCTAATAACCGCTTTTTCGGGAAATATATTGTGATGACCCTGCTGTCTCAAATTGTTAAAAGTTGTAAAATAAATAAAATTTTAAATAAAAACTGAAATGTTCTCCGTATCGCCCATTTTTTAAACACGAAACTCCTAAATTAATAAAACTCTTTTTTAAAACTTGAAATTAAACACTTTTATTATGTTAAATCAAAACTTTAATTAAACTAACTTGGAAACTTAAATTAAATTGGAAAATTATATTAAATTAAATTAGAAATTTATTTTAAATTTGAACGGACAAACACACGTCCGTTCTCTTGGCTGTCGGCCATCAAAAACCATACATACACATTTTTCAATTCACAAACTTAACATAATAATACCAACTTAACATTTTTTAACGATTTAAAATATACAGGACGATTAAAATAATTATTTACAACACAAAATTTATTTACAAAAATTAAATAATTATTATTATCAACCTATTTTGAACATGACAATACCTATATAGTACGTAATATCTATTCTAGTTGTTAGCCGATAAAAGCATTTTGTTTTGCAATTTTAGCATTTAATTTTTGTATAATAAAAGGTCTTTGGACCTATTTATGTGATAAATATATTTTTTAAACCACAATTTAAATTTATAAATGCTAACTAAATAGTTATATTTATGTTATCCACATAACCAACATATTTTGCCATCATTAATAAGTGCAAATAATCATGTGGGCAAAAGTATTAATTTTAAAATTTTCAATCAAGTTATTAATATTTATATATTATTATCATTTTCATAGATAAGTATTCTTATATAAATTGAATTCTTTTCTAGTTCCTACTATTGCTTTAAAATGATCTCTCTGTTGTGTTTTGTCTGCTTTGCAGGTAAGCCATACATTATTTTGTAATACAAGTTTAAAATGTCGATAATTAATTATCAAATTATAACTGATTACACTCTTTATATTTTAGTTTCAATTGTAAATGCACAGAATACCTGCACAACTGTGAATGTAGCACTAGAAAACTTAAAATTCACACTGTTTACCCGTCAAAATCAGATGGATGGTGTCGCTTTAAATGAAGCTACTTACAATCTTGTCAACACCAACGATTTAACGGTATTAATTATTCACGGATGGCTTCAGAACGGTACTAGACCGTGGATTCCAATTATGAGAAATGCTTACTTAAATAAGATTTCTGCCAATATTATTGTGGTGGACTGGTCACCCTATTCGGGAGATTTAGATTTTACCAAAGTAGCTTGTGCGGTTCCCCAAGTTGGACGCTTTGTAGGTGATTTACTATATAATTTAACAAAAGTAGGGGTTGATTTAGGAAAGGTGCAAATGAACGGATTTTCATTTGGGGCTCACATTGCTGGAGCTGCGGGACAACGAGTATTTGAATTAACAAATTCGAAAGTAAATCGTATCAATGGACTCGATGCGGCCAATCAACAATTTTCCGGTAAACCAATTGAACAACGTTTAGATGCTTCCGATGCAATATTTGTCCAAGCCATTCATACAAATAATAATGGGTATGGAATTGCTGAAAATTATGGTACTATAAATTTCGTAGTAAATTATAATTTATTAACCTGCGGATCTTACCAAATTGGATGCCCAACCAATCCAGGTGTTCCAACAGATGGTTCACCTTTACCTTACTGTAAAAGATTGGTATTGTAACAAAAAATATATTAAACCGTTTTTTTTAGTATTTTGCGACCACATTCGTGCAATAGCATATTATATTGAAAGTATTAACACTGATAAGTTTTTGGGCGTAGAATGTAATAGTTGCTCAGCGTTTGGTATGAATTCGTGCAGTTCTAATCGGAAAACTATTATGGGAGAAATGTGTCCATATGATCAAAGCGGAGTACGCTATTTGAATACAAACTCTATGACGCCATTTGCAAAAGGTTGATATATTAAAATTATTCTAAACAGTTCAAGTTCTTCATCATAGAGGTCGAGAACAATCGATAGCGCTATCGATTATTACACGACTCTACAAAAAAATTTTCGTTCTTTGTCCTAAAGTTTATTTTATGATTTTTCGGTTAATTATGCACAAAAACGAAAAGAAAATACATTTTTTTTGGTATAAAGTTTGCTTTTGTAATAGTTATAGTAATAAAACCTATTTTTAAATTTTTTTCTAAATTTGTTGTTAATTTGAAGTTAAGTTTCAGTTAAAATGAAATTTTGTATTTGAGACTTTTATAGCATCTAGTTGTGCACCTCCAATTTTTGGTTGCAATTGTCCGGGCAAAAAGGGCACATGTAAAGCGATACATGACACGCACGAATGGATCAACGAGATTCTAACAATGGAAAATTTGCATGTAATTCAAATTCACTTCAAAATCGCATTTATTGGTAGTTCAATATATCTATAATCAGAATATTCGAGTAGTTTTTCAAAATTCTGTATTATTAGCTCGCAAATAATTTATGGAATATTAGAATTTATTTGAAAAATTCACGTGATCGAAAACAGGTGATGACGTCACAAACACAAAACGCATCTTACATGTATGCCAATACACCCGCGTAATTTCCCTACTCTTGCCATTTAATTTAGATTAGACCCTGTGTAAACATTGCATTAAGACGAAATGTCAGAAATACAACCAATATAAAAGTATTTTAGGTTAAATTTTCCGTGTTTTTATGTTGGTAACGGTATTAAAATTTGCATTCAACGCCAGTAAAAGTTGTGCATCTATACCAATCTTTTATCTATGAACTAATTCTGGTTAATTAACTTGTTATTTTAAAGTTTTAATATTACAGTTGAACCTCTCTATAAACGAGTCCCGTTATAACGAAAAATCGAGTGTAACGAGTAAATCGTTTGGCCCCTTGCCGGTTTGTATATGTTTTTATGATTGTTTATAGCGAAAAATCTGTTGTAACGAGTAAGTAGGCTTTTCCGTTGAGTTCTCGTTATAAAGGGGTTCTACTGTATTAATTTTCACAAGTTATGAATTTATATGACAAAATAATACAGTTACTCTTAAAAGAACTCAGACACTTCTAGCTAGCAATATAAATTGTACCATTTGCAAACTTTTTTGTCATATAAAAATAGATGTTACAGCAAACCTTAACCGACATTTTTTGTTGCAAATTTTGTTCTCTTCATTTTTGTTTATATAAACTTTTCTATTTTGTTACTATCGCTCAGAAATGCTCTGACAAAATAGAAAAATGTATATAAACAAAAATGAAGAGAATAAAATTTGCAACAAAAATGTCGGATAAGTTTTGCTGTAAAATCAATTTTTATATGACAAAGTAAGTCTTCAAATTAAGATACAATTTACTTTGCTAACATGGGAGTGTCCAAGTTCTGTTAATAATATTATTTTTAAATCACAATAATATATTTAAATGTTAACAAATGAAGAGTACAAGGGAATAACGATCAGAGTCACAAACTGTATATTTTGCGTAAATTGAACTTCAAGATTTACGGACTCATAAGATCGTTAACAAATGATTTTAAAAATATGGTTTTTTGCACTGGACTTACATCATTTTTAACTTATATATTTTTACTAGAAGATACCTTTCATTACCATCTATCGAACGGCATTAATAGTTTATTTTCAGAAAAATTAAACCCTGATCGTTATTCCCGTGTACTCTTCAAATAATAAACAGTAAAACTTGAAATATAACAACAACAATTATTTGGAATCCACCTGATGTGAACATTCTCTTATCGTTGCACACAATGTCTGAACCTTTCCCTGGCACACATCTCGTATTCCTTGCAGGCGTCTAAAACATAAATTGTTTTTAAGAAGTGGATATGAAGTACTTAAAGTCATTACTTAACATTGTTGTCTTAATTTTCAAATTTTTTAGTAGATAATTATTCTTCTGGCCCGTCCAGGAGCAGCTCATTCCCAATTTATTTGAAAAAAACCGTTTAAGGTACCGATTAATAAAATCGTAAGGATTTTACACCCTCAATACCCAGAAACCAAATCTTCTAAAATATAGATTTTCAATATAGGTAACTATTATAGTACATAAAATATTTACAAAAAATGGAATACATTACAGTAGAACCCCGATTATCCAAATTCCACTTTCCGTGACTTTCACATACAATTAGTAGAAAACTCACGGAATTTAAAATGAGTTGTAAAATTCATTCAGTTTAAAAAAAAATTAAAACACGGTTAAACGTAGAAGACAAATAATAATAATTTATTTTAATATTAAACGAATAAACTGCACCTGCATAATCGAGGTTCTACGTGCTGTATATTGTGTAAATGTGCTTAAGAATCGGTGATTTCATAACTTACCATAATTCATCTTTTACAGCTTCCAAGTCCATTATACTATTTCCGATACCTTGGAGGTCCTCTACACTTTATATTGAGGTCATGAGCAAATCGAAATGTAAAGTGTTTTTTTGTTTTGTCTTGATAATTTTCTATTTTTCTTCTATGAGGATAACTTTCGACAACTGGAGCTTAAAATAAGTTTTTGTAACCTAGTAGAAAAATTGAACGAATACAAAAACAGTTACAGCATTATTTGGTATATTTACTTGATTCCGAAAACTTCCATTTTTTTCTTCATCTCCTGATGCAACGTCCTGATGTTCTTTTCTCGAATATGTGTTTTTCGTGAGAATCTCCTGAAGTTCATCCATATTGCTTCCTACTACTACATAAACGTTATTATTTTATTGTATTATGCATTTTTAATTAAATTTTTAAGTAATCGCTTTCCATCACCAACTTTATAGAACTACTATCTACTATTGCACGCAAAAATTATTTGTAAATTTGTTTTAAACAATACCAAAAAATATAAAACGATAAATAAAAAACGACTTGCATTGCACAATAGAAAAGTAAGCGTAAGACATGCAGATTTTCTATTTTTATAAAGGGAGCGTTCATAAACCACGTAGTTTGATTTTGACCTCTTTAGAACCCCTCCCTCCCATCATGTAGCTTAACGTAGCTTTTACCATGATACCTCTAGATGGAACCCCCCCCCTAGATGGAACGTAGTTTTTTTTCCTATAAAGTCCAGAAGACATATTATGCTCTCTGTTAACAAAACTATTTAAAAATTATTTGATATAAAAAATGAATAACACCGATATTTGTTTTTAAAACAAATAGCGCACCTATATAAAATATAAATAAAAAAAATCCAAATACGGAAATAAATATTCATATTATGTTGTCGCTTATATTCTGCAAATTGCTTTCATAATAAATAAAGAAAACTACGTAGCTTGACTATAACCCCCCGTACCCTCACGTAGCCCTGCGTAGCTTTCTACCTAACCCCCCCCCCCTTGGCCAAACCACGTAGTTTATGAACGCTCCCAAAGCGACAATGCAATAGTAATTTAGTACTAGATAGTATTACAATAAATGATAAAGGCGTTGGAAGTAAATTTTATTGAATTTTAACAACTTAAATTCAAAAAAAAAGTAAGACACAAAAATAGCCACAATTTATTCAAAACTTCACTTGTTAGAGAAATTTTTTCTCTGGGGTGTTAGTTAGCAGATCGTACACGCTAGTATGAAAAAAATTATAAAAATTGTAACATTCGGTAACCTATCAAAATAATCTCTTTTCATAGCCAAAAAATAAAGTTAACAGTTGCGGATGAAAATTTTATTATAATAAAAAATAAAACAAAAGCCGAAAATAAATATGCCAAAAATAACGGATAGTTTCTACAATGATTGATAAATGAATTTCAACAAATATCTTTCGAAGAATCCTTCTTCGAGAGGATATAATGGTCGTATAACAACGTAGAAACCGTTCGTTTCTAAAATAAAAAATTTATAAAAGTTCAGAATTTTACAAAGTACAATAATTGTATTATAAATAAATAATTTATTTAGTGTGAATTGCAAACAAATTGTATGATCATCAAGCCCACCAAGGCCGAATACTGAACCGCATAAAGAAGCCTATACGTGGAACAACGAAACACGGTTATCGTTCAGCTTTAGTCAGCAGGATAACTACTAAGAAAATTCGTCGTATTTAGATCGCGAATTGCTTTTGTACCATGTACCATGTACCTAAGCTATTGAAAAGCAATCACTGCGGATCACCCAACCTTAACCCCATAAAGCATTTGTGTATCCCAAAAATTAAAAGGGTCATTGCATTAATAAAAGAGAATAAAAACCAAAATTTTTAGAATGCTGAATTATATTACGCCCATACGTCAGATACACAGGTTAAACTTATAGCACACCCCTCTTTTTGCGTCGGTTGTTAAAAACGACCTAACAATTTTTAAAAAATCAGAAATTTATAAATTAATATCAGTTAATTTACGATGTGTAAATTGCTAAAATATTGTTGTGTATTTTTGTTGAATTCACATACAAACTCTAAATTATGCTCCGGCTTGCCAGATTTTCGTCGGGAGATGAGACTCTCAGTTTGTAGGTTCTTGACGATCTTATTTATCCCCTGAGTCGTAAGTAAAACTCTTATTGACAACGAAAACAATGGTTTATTCAAAGGCAAATAATAATGTCGAACAAACTCGTAGCTAAATAAAATCAAGTGTAAAGTGTCGATGGCAATTGATATCAAAATTACATTTACTATTAACTTCGAATCGCTTAATTTTGTGATCATTTGCCACTCTAGTGTGATTATGTGTTTTAAATTTATACAAAATAAAAATTGGATGTTCATAAAAATTAAATTAAATGTTTTTTTATTTTCACTATCTTTTAATCTTAAGTAAACGATACCTTGCACGCCTCTGTTGTCGATGACGTAATCGCCCTCTCCAGTAGTTGCTAAGCTGCCTAAAGCTACCGTATTCCGAAGGTGTCTTCGCACGTGTTCACAGTTCCTGCCGTACAAAACTTGGTTTATCATAAAATCTCCTTCCAAATCGCAGCCACGATTATTCAAACGGTTGTTGTAAATGCACTTTAATAATATTTGAAGTTCCTCGTCCTCAAATTTCATCGAGGTAAGTAATATTAAAATAAAACAGAAAATTTCTCGTTATTTTCAAAATGGCGTCCTCAAGGCGTTCTTTGACAAATTTTACAATTATACGCTTGTATCTTTCTAGGAAGGTCATTCAACCCCAAATTTGGTCGTCGTCTCAAAAATATCACACTCGTCGATGGTTTCACCAATTTCACCCAGAAATTAGTGAAAAACTGCACTTTGGGTGGCTTCAAAAAGCCCGGCTTGTAAAACACCTCTTTGTCCTCCTCGGCGTATGCGGAGAGAGCCTGTTTCAACCTTAAGAAAACTAAACTTTTGTACGTTCTTTAAAAACATACACGATGTTTCGAAATTCACTGTTATTATTTTTTAGTTCTTCGTAGCACGAAACAAACACTGATGGTTACAAAATAAAATGGTAAAATTGTGTGAAAAAATGTGTTTAAGTAACAATACAAAATCAGCTGTTATTTACCTTTGAATAATTTTACCTAATTTGCATCACATAAACAAATCAAATGGCCGCGTTCTAATTTTAAATATGATCGACCTTCGTTTCACGACAATTAGTGATGGACACGAGACTTCGAGACGAGACTCGAGACGAGACCACTTTCTTTTTGTTAGACCGTTATGCATGCGTCATAAAAAATATTAAGTTCCAGCAGTTGCAATATTCTATGTAACTCAATCATCCAGGATAGTAAAACTTAATTAATCAATTTGAATCTGAGACCTATGAGATTTTTTGAGACGAGACGAGACTTTCTCAAACGAGACGAGACGAGACGAGACTCGAGACGAGACCCATCTTTTAACGTTCGAGACGAGACGAGACCAATTCAAGTCTCGTCTCGTCTCGTCTCGTGTCCATCACTAACGACAATATATTCTCTATATTCAGATCTTTAGATATTCCCTGAAATTTTATCACTTACTTAAATGAAGTTATTAGTAAATAACAATCTTCCCGGACTTTATTTACTCTCTTGGACGGTATTCAATAAATAATAAAACAACAAAGTAATTTTGTAATTAAAAAACTAACTTGGTAAATAGAGACTTTTTCATCAAAAATGATCATCATACACCTTGTAACGAGGTGTTACCTCGTTACATAATACTTACTTGATATTAATTACTTTATATTATGGGCGCTCCAGACTCTCGCGAGAATCTCGCGAGAACAGCACGAGAACGCGAGAACATCACGAGAAACGAGAGTGTGGAGCCGATTCTCGTGTTCATTTTTAGCTTCTCGCCTTGCAGGCCACTCCAGACTCTCGCGAGAATCTCGCGAGAACATTGTGAAAAAACGAGGACAACACGAGAAAAGAGAGAGTGGAGCTGATTCTCGTGTTCCTCATAAGTTCTCGCCTTGTTCTCCACTTGTTGTCGGTTTTTTAATGCGAGACAAAGGAGTCGAGATCGCGATAACATTACCACACCTGCACATTCGCATTCTTCAGTAGCGCCTGACTCACCGATTAAATAGTAGTATAATTAATTGTGAATTAAAATGAGCGTAAAGTGGAAAACGAACAAAAATTGGCATTTATTGATTGCCTTCAAGCAGAACCAGCTTTGTGGAAAACATACATAAAAGGCTATAAAAATAAATCGAAAAAAATCATGATGCTTGGGTGTGGATTAGCACAATAATGTAAATACCCGTCGATGAATTTAGAAAAAACAAAGATTCTCTGATTGCAAATTATAGAGCTTATAAAAATAGAGAGAAAAAATCAGTGAATTTGGGAGTAGGTGCCTACGACTACGATGTCTATAAGTCTATTTGGTTTGCACTATGGACTCCTTGCTTGGTGACAGTACAAGATGTCAAAACACAATTAATAATAAAATAATGAAAACTTGAAGTTTGGCGTATTTACGTCGATTTTATACCAAAAAAATTATCTGTTTTTTGAACATAATTTGAAGAAATAGATATTTAATTTAAACTGTACTCAATCACACCAGGCCTTACGAACATTCAAGATGCGATTTTGACAAATATTAATTGTCGAAATAAAAAGTACAGTTTACGTGTGATCGGGAGTTGGTACGTTTACATAATTCGAGCGCTGTGACATTACTGACCTCGTTGCTCGTTGGTCTTGTAGCGCAGGCCGGGTTAAAACTTCGGTGCGCTCACAATATGCGCGCGTGTATACAAACTAAAATACGCTTCAACAGTCGAAATAAAAAGAAATAAAATGGCAATATTATCTTTCAAGAAGAACATTATCGGAATAATGAAGTGGAAATGATCACTGGCACGACAGTAAATGCAACAGAAAATCCTGATACGTGTAGTACAATTTTTGAGTACGTACAAATAGACTTTATTTCAAAAATCATACTTTTAGATGATACTAATCCATTAAAGGGGCCAAAAATTCCAAATTTAAACTTTTCGACATATCACAAAATTAAAGAACTGTTAATCGTTTTAGAAAAAATTATAGAAATTTATTTTAAAAATCTAGACTGTAGTACTGAGAACCTTGTGAGTGTGGATGTTTTCCAATTTTCGATGTAACACGATAGAAAATCATTTCTCGCCTTGTTCTCGCGTTGTTCTCGCCTTGTTCTCCGATGCTATTCTCGCCGAGATTCTCGCGAGAACTTCTCGCGAGATTCTCTCGATAGTCTGGAGCGCCCATTACAATAATAAAATAATTTTTTTTTAATTTCCATTTTTTTTAATCTGCTGTTTTTATTGCAATAAATAATAAACTGTGACTGCATCGCATGCAAACATAATAAAATAAATATAGTACAAGGTGGGCTAACTTCGAAAGTTCGTCGAAGTTGGCCCACCCTGTATATAATAATATGAAAAAAAATCATTTACTTTTGTAACTTATACCAAATATTTATATGCTGAAAATTGATATCAAAAAGCTTTGTATAAAGTAAGAAAAACAAAACTCAAAGTAGGCTATAAAATTCAGGGGAATTACACGGGGACGTCATACTCGTATGTCGCGTCAAGTAGACGCCGAAAAACATTCCATTACAAGATACGCTGAACCACATTAATTAAAATAAAATTTGATTTATAAAGAGACGAATTATATACAGTTACTCACATAAATATTCGGACACTCCTATGTTAACAATGTTAATTGGACGTTTTCAAGACGTTTTTTTTTATATAAATATAGCTTTTACAGCAAAATTTTGTAGACATTTTTTGTTGGAAATTTCATTGCCTTAAATTTTGTATATATACATTTTTCTATTTTGTTGCGCCGTTTCCAACTGACAGCGACTTAAACAAGACTCGGTAAAATCCAAAAAATATTATCATCTATATCTCGGAAACGATGCGACCAAATAGAAAAATGTATATAAACAAAACTGTAGAGAATGAAATTCACAAGTAAAAATTTAATATTCATATTTTTATTATGATGCACCGTTTCCCAGATATAGATGACAATATTTTTTGGATTTTACCGAGTCTTGTTTAAGTCGCTGTCAGTCGGAAACGGTGCAACAAAATAGAAAAATGTATATAAACCAAATTTAAGGCAATGAAATTTCCAACAAAAAATGTCTACAAAATTTTGCTGTAAAAGCGATTTTTACATTAAAAAAAAGTCTTGAAAACGTCAAATTAACATTGTTAACATAGGAGTGTCCGAATATTTATGTGAGTAACTGTATAATTTATGTAAATTATACTTACATAGATTTTTATTATAACCGTTGTTATAACTGAAGAATTATTAAACACGTTTTATAAAAAAAAATCTTCATAAAAATTTACTTTATTTTTAGTAAGTAAAAAATTGCTAGTAAATAGCGCACAACACAACAGTTAAAAGCACCACGTAAAAATGCACTGCATAAAAAATAAGACAGTGTAAGACAGTACATTATATTACACCATACCACCCCGCACCACCCACGCAGGATTACATCTAATGGGCGCTCCAGACTATCGCGAGAACCTCGCGAGAAGTTCTCGCTAGAATCTCGGCGAGAATAGCATCGGAGAACAAGGCGAGAACAACGCGAGAACAAGGCGAGAAATGATTTTCGATCGTGTTACATCGAAAATTGGAAAATATCTACACTCACAAGGATCTCAGTACTACAGTGCAGATTTTTTAAATAAATTTCTATAATTTTTATATTTTTATATTTTTAAATTTTGAATTTTTGGCCCCTTTAATGGATTGGTATCATCAAAAAGTGTGATTTTTGAATTAAAGTCTATTTGTACCTGCTCAAAAATTGTACTACACCTATCAGGATTTTCTGTTGCATTTACTGTCGTGCCAGTGATAATTTTTACTTCATTATTCTGATAATGTTCTTCTTGAAAGATAATATTGCCATTTTATTTCGACTGTTGAAGCGTATTTTAGTTTGTATACACGCGCACTTATTGTGATCGCAGCGAAGTTTGAACCTTGTCTGCGCTAGAAGACCAACGAGGTCAGTAATGTCACAGCGCTTGAATTATGTAAACGTACCAACACCCGATCACACGCAAAACAGTACTGTTTATTTCGACAATTAATATTTGTCAAAATCGCATTTTGAATGTTCGTAGGGCCTGGTGTCATTAAGTTTAAATTAAATTTAATATCTATTTAAGAACAAATCTTCAAAATTATGTTAAAAAAAAGAAAATTTTTTTGGCATAAAATCGACGTAAATACGTCAAACTTCAAGTTTTCATTATTTTATTATTAATTGTGTTTTTATATTTTGTACTGTCACGAAGCAAGGAGTCCATAGCGCAAACCAAATGGACTTATAACACCTCGTAAGCACCTGCTCTCAAATTCACTGATTTTTTCACTCTATTTTTATAAACTCTATAATTTGCAATCAGGGAATTTTGTTTTTTCTTAATTCATCGACGGGCATTTACATTATTGTGCTAATCCACAACCAAGCATCATGATTATTTTCGATTTATTTTTATAGCCTTTAATGTCCGTTTTCCACAAACCTGGTTCTGCTTGAAGGCAATCAAATAAATGCCAATTTTTGTTCGTTTTCCAATTTTACGCTCATTTTAATTCACAATTAATTATACTACTATTTAATCGGTGAGTCAGGCGCTACTGAAGAATGCAAATGTGCAGGTGTGGGAGTTTTATCGCGATCTCGACTCCTTTGTCTCGCATCAAAAAACCGACAACAAGTGGAGAACAAAGCGAGAACTTATGAGGAACACGAGAATCAGCTCCACTCTCTCTTTTCTCGTGTTGTCTTTGTTTTTTCGCGATGTTCTCGCGAGGTTCTTGCGAGGTTCTCGCGAGATTCTATCGAAATATTTGCATGTAAAGAGATTAAACCATTAAAAGAGACCATTAAAAGAATTTAATTTTATCAAACCAACACAATATTTTTACGTTTTCATTACTATCAATTAGTTTTAATTGATAAATATTTATTTTAATAAGGTGCTATACAGGATAATAATTTTACAGTATTTTACGAAATTGTATGTATATTTTAATGTTTTTTAACCATAGTCATATTTATTTATTATTTATATTTTTAACATTGTTGACTTTGTTGAGAGTGACCTTTTGTGCGACATATATGTGTATCTCTTTACATGCTGAAATCAAACGAGCCAACACCACTCGGTTTTTCGGTGAGTTTTTTTCGGTGTTTGTTTCTGTGTTGGAAACGTTATTTTTGAATTTTGTCGGTTTCATATTGTATTTTCTCTTTCTTAGTCTTGAGAATGGACTCATAAAGGCGTCCGAAACGTCGAAAAACTGAGATAGCGTTTGATTTGCAAATCCCAACCAACCTGCAACTTCCTTATCATATTTTAGTATAAATGCTTGATGGTGTGGCCCGAAGGCGCTTTGCTCACTGTTGAACAAATTGTCCGACGGTCTGGTTTCTTTAATGACCCATTTTATTTGTTTTTATTAAAACTGTTAACTCAACCATTCAACCAATATTTCATTCAAATAGTTCTGACGTCAGTTTCATCTTTCGTGGGAACAACTATAATGCAAATTACTCAACATACGTTTTGTATACACTTTTGTGGTTTACTTGTGACTAAAGTGTGTACCACCCTTGTTTTGTATTTTTTGTATTAATAATTATTAAAATTAACAATAAAAAACTATATCAAATTCAAAATTATTAATTTTATTTAAATTTTTTAATTTTCTCTCCGGCAACTAATGGAAGCTCAACTTAAAGTTGTTGTTTTCCCTCCGCTTTATAATCAAAAGTGCAGTTGTGGCAATTACTGTAGCGATGAACTCCACAATAGTTTCCACCACACCGGCACCGGCATGTTAATGACACAAGCCCCAGTTTTTTCTTGCAGTCGGAAAATTCACCCCTAAATTTCTTTGCTTCTTTAATTAAAGGGTTGTTGACATTAGTGGTTTTCAAAGTTGCAAATTCAAGACCATTAGCAACTGCAACTTTTATTTAAGAGTTTAACAGATTTTATTTGGTCGGCTAATAAATTTTTGTCGGATATTAATGGAGAAGAGGTGTGTATATTCTCAAAGAGAAGTTCTTCTAGTAATGATTTTTTAATCTTCTTAGAACAAACAGAACACTAGCCGCCTGTTGATGGGTTTCCAAAAAACAGTAAATTTTCACCCAAAAAAATCTCTGATTAAACAAATTTAAATGAAAAACATGCATGATATAAGGATAGCCACTAAAACCTGATGAAATAACAAGCAATTATAATCTTTGTGCTTTTCTCGATCAAATTGAATTTAGTCATTACATATTTTTAATTTAGAAATAGGCTGGTAAAATTTAAACATAATAAATAGAATAAAACAAAATGTACTTACACTTCAGGTACTTGAAGAGTGATTTCTCAAATTATTTTCAAAGTTGCAATCTATTAAAATTAATAACTTTTTATGAGCGATTTTGTAATAACTCAATTAATAATGCCGAATAATAAAAGCCGAATCTCCGATTACAAACAAACTAGCTGGGGATAAGACTGGCTTTCTTTTAAAAATTTCTCAGCCTGGAAGGTAGTTAAAGCCCTCCGTCAAAATAAAACCACCATCCCCTTCTTAGACCGACTTAACGTTTTGGCAATTCAGCAATGAGAACAAAGCTGAGGCTTTTGCCGAAAAAGTAGAAACCCAGTTTAGCCCCAACACCTTGAACACTAATCCCGATTACATAACTATCCAACTAATATTTCCCTATCCCAAAACCCTACTTCCGATCCCCATCTTCATCTTCCAAGCGTCATGACGCTTCAAACGTGGGCTGTCAGAAGCCAATCTGAAAACAAATGTGAAAGGTATAGGGTAGCTAGATGCCAAAACTTTAGATGTCCCATCTTGTAGCAACTGCAACGTTAATGTTGTGCAGTGTTTTTGGAAAATTTTCGTCCATTTGTGAGCTAGTTTTTTTAGGGTAGTAAGTTTAAATTGATTTTACCAGTAAGATGGATAGCCACTGTTATCAGTGCAATTCTGTAGTTTGTAATAGTCAAGAAATGAGATAATAAAATTAAACAAACAGTTTACTTTTATTTAGTTAACTTTTATCTTCACTTGCATTAATTTTTATTGTCGATAAAAGTTGTTTAAATATTACAAAGTAAGTCACTTGATATTAAAAATATTATCTGCATCTTTTAATTTGTTTTTCAATAATTATACAAATTTTTATAAATTTTTATTATTTATTAAAGTGATTAACTTCAACCTTGAGCAAAAGGTGGTTCATGATTAACATTTATATATCTTACACCAGTTTCATTCCTTGGACAATTTTCTCCCATGACTGTTTTTATTTTAGAATCTTTACATGATCCAATTCCAAATGAAAAACAACTTGAACACTGCTTTCCAATGAAGTTGTTAGTATTTATACTTTCGATTAAGTAAGCAGCTGCTCGTACATGGTCGCAGTAGTCTATAACATAACAGTAAATAATATAATTTAAACTTTTAACAAAAATAATTTCTTACAATATGGCAAAATAATTTCTGGATCGATTGGTACTCCTGGATGAATTGGACATCCGTTTTGCAAACTTCCACATCCAATTATTGCAACATAATTTACATGAAAGTCGATAGTACCATAATTGGGAGAATAACCTAATTGGCCACCGTTCGTATGAATAGCTTGAACAAAATCTGCATCTGTAGCATCCAGACGTTCAGAAATTGGTTCACCAAGATATCCTGGCCCAGCTGCATCTAATCCATTAATACGAGAAACTTTTGATTGTGTTAAATTATAAACCCGCTGTCCAGCAGCTCCTGAAATATGAGCTCCCAAAGAAAATCCATTAATTTGAACTTTTTTCAGGTCAACCTCGTTTTTCGTTAAGTTATAAATCAAATCTCCTACAAATACTCCAACTTGTGGTACAAAGCAAACAGCTTCGGGGTAAAGGGTATTCGCATAAATTGACCAATCAACTGTAATTATATTGTCAGCTGATTTATTTAAATAAACGTTTTTCATTTTTTGAATCCATCCTTGATGCGAATCGTCGTTCCAACCATGAATAATAAATGTCGTAAAATTGTTCGGATCAACTTGATTAAGGGTTTGCTCGGTTAAAAGAATTCCTTCTTGAACATTATTTTGGGTATATAATGTAAATTTTAATTTGGACAATAATACTTCCCCTTCGGAACAGAAAATAGAATTTTCTGCTGTATTTACGTTACCATTGCTCTCAGTAGTGGTAACTAAAATAATCAAAATTTAATAATATTTAAAAGGTAAAATTTAATAATTAAAGTTTAAATTTAAATTATTCGTAAACACTTATCAACAGTTTTATCTGTTTTAAGAGAACACTTTGTTATCTATGTTTGTTACGTAATGGAGACGCATAAAAAAATAATTCTGATCAAAATATTATGTTATTGGGGATATGAAATACAAATTAATGTGATATCTCCAATCTAACTTACAAATAGAATATATTAAGTAATTTTGTAATTATATTAATCTACTGTATTTGGATGATAAGTTTGAACTGAACTAAATCCTATTTAATCAAGTTAAATTTGAACTTAGTGCACACTCAGTGCGCATTCAACTTATAAATTTAGTTACTTAGTTTAGTTAGTTATGTACGTATGTAGTCGAGTTATGAATAGAGGTTCTTAAGAACCCTTTAGATTCATTGAAGATTGTGTATTGTAATACTCGAAGTTGTAATAAAGATCCTATTATAAATTTTTGTTTGATTCTTTACAATTGCTTTGGAATGCCCAGCTTTTCGGAATTTTTATTATACATGAGATCAAAACCATAAAAATTTGGCTGGACCTTACCAGAATCGACCTATACATATATCTCTAATTGCAGGAATTACCTCTAATGCCCGTTTTCTTCACCTTGAGATATCTATCGGATACGAATCCGTTCGACAAAACAATTAAGTAACCAATTAAATTTTTAATTTGTTACTTTGAATTTGAATTACTGTTGTGTGATTAGTTACTTCATTAATTATCGGTTTCGTAACCGATAGATCAGTCAAGGTGAAGAAAACAGGCATAGGTAACACAAATTTATTTTTATTAAAATGAATTAAAGAATAATAATAGGTAAATTTCATTAGCGAATTTATATCTTTTCTTTCATTCATTTTCTAATTTAAACAAACTCCTTTAAATATACAGTTTCAAAAAACACAAAAAGTAAAATTATAACTTACCTAGGACCAATGATGCGATCATACAAATAATCAAATACATTTTGGTAAATTTCTTAATTGAGATCTTTAATTTATATACACCGCTGATATCAATTATTATCGGCAATCAGATACTTCGATATATTTATGTATTAATAGAGTAAGAAACTATTACAAAAACTAGGTAAGGACAAAATAAATCTCAATATTCGATTTATATAGCAAATAAATCACAATTTTCGCTAATTATCGAAATAATTTAGTAGCCGACGAGATAGTTAATTAAAATGTAGTTACTTATCTTATTAATATTTTTTATGGAAGCCGGAAAGTTGAAAGGGCTTTTGATTAGTGTTAAAGGGAGGTCAAACCTGGTAACCTAAAATACAGCTACGTTTCAATAAAATTTTTCGATGTGCTACACTCAAACAAATTTCATTCTTTATATTAATTAATAGTACAATACGATTAAATGTAAAACCCGAAACCCAAAATCCAAAAATCAAAAAGTTTGTTACCTATTGCTCTATAAAAGTATCCGGCTCTTTGGAGGAAGGAAGGAATCAAAATTTTCACAGTTTTTTTCAAGTAAATTTTTTCTAAGTTCTTTATTTTACAGCTTGTAAAGGCAGACACTATCAATAGCACATTTTTCATTTCCGTCATCTCCTATGACGGAGATGATGGAAATCGGACAAGAACGGACAAGAACGATACAAGAACGGACGTTCTTGTATGTTGTGTATCCAGGCCCGGACTGGCCATAGGGCAGATCGGGCAAATGCCCGATGGGCCGGTGCAGTCAACGAGCTGTTCAACCAGCAGCACTGGATGATTACATCGCGAAACAAATTATGCTATTTTAGTATATAACAACAAATTATCGTGAACAGCGAAAGTTAACAATTGTCAATGTTGTGTATTAAATATCTTGATGTCTACCAGCCACTTCTAATCACTAATCACTAAGATAGATCTGTGGGCTGTGGGGAAGGCAACGGGAAACCACCCCATTAATTAAATTCCCTGGTACGTCATCTTGGTTCAGCTAAGTTGATCGCCAACGCCCATTGAGGGTATGGCACATTAAGAAGAAGATTCAATTGTAATTTTTTTTTTCATGATGTTAGTATGTAATTTTTTTGTGATTCTAGGCAAAACTTGTTTATAGCTATTTACAGTCGTGTTGCAGAAAGTTTAACATTGCGGTTGAGTAAGCAATATATCAGAACTCACTAAACGCTCGTTCTGATAGCTTACGAAACCGCAATGGAACTTTCTGCGCGAGTCACTGTATTTAGTTTTACGTTCAAGACAGGTCCTTTCCAAAAAAAAAACATAAATTATGCTTTAAAAAGTAACGTTTATATAATTTAATATAATTTATAAAGGTTAATAGAAATGTAGTAAATAATACTCTTATCTATTAGCTTGTGAAGCAAAATTGCACGTGCACTTCAGTAGGCAGTGAAAACGCAGACAGAGTAGCAGTGTATTATAAAAGTTACATTTTACATTTTAAAAATGAAAACTTAAAGTGGCCTTTGTAATTTTTATTTTTTAATAATTTAAAAGTCTAGCGTTAGAATTTAAAAACAATAAAAAAACGTAAGCAACCGCCGTCTTTTACTATTTATAATAATCTTTCAGGTGTGCCTTATCGCTTATCAACAACCGTCGTAGCCAGGAATTCACGATTCGAGTTAATTATAAGGGTATTGCATTACTTGATTGTATGAGTGCGGAAAGGTACTAAGCGTGCGGAAAGGAACTAAAAGCGAAGCATTCTCACTACATACAATAACTATAACCCACTATGTACGCCACCATTGCTGCTTATGTGAAAAAATTTTCCGAACACCGCTGCAAAGTATCATTTTCGAGCGATAAAAACTACCTGATATCCTATCCTTTCTATAGTCGTGTACGTAAAATAATTTATTATTATTTGATTGTGTGTGTCCGTGTTTTTTTATAAATTTTAGTTGGTAAGTATTTTTAATTTTTATTTCTGTGAATAGGTATAGGGTAAATCAAAAAATAGCTTAGTGAATGTTGCTTATATTTTAAATTTTTTAAATATTTTTATCAGATATCCCTCTTTGTCTTATTAAGTTTAAATGTTTGATTAACTTTTTTTAACATTCAGTGCTTTTGGGCACACATGCTTTCTCATGCGATCATCATTTTAGCTAAAATCAACTTTTTTTACGTAAAACTTCATAATTATTTTACACTTGTGTTTTTTTTTTATATTTATATATCTCATTTTTATTTTACAACTTTATGTATAAAACAAAATATTCAATTAGAGTTAACACCAGTTATTGCATAATTTAAAAATAAAAATGATTGTCTTTGTCTTGTCTTTGGTGAACTGAGTAATGGATAAGAAAGGAAGCGCAAAGGAGGAGCAGAAAAACTTAGGCTAAGGAAACGAAAACTTTTGGAA
The DNA here is from genome assembly GCA_947369205.1 of Cantharis rufa. NCBI lineage: Eukaryota > Metazoa > Arthropoda > Insecta > Coleoptera > Cantharidae > Cantharis > Cantharis rufa. Next base: position 16,987,503 of record OX376307.1, on the reverse strand, counting down.
ACTAGTGCCCAAAAATGTGTTAAATTGACAAATGTTTTTGCATGTCCACATTCGTCTACATCTAATGGAGTGGCGGGAACTGAAGTTAGAGTTACTAATAGTTCATATCAAGATCAAGAACTAGTATGTATTGAACAATTAGATGATCAGAAATCAGAAATTAATCAAGAGCACAATATGACACACCATGCTGAAGCCTTTGATCTTGCTACAACCGAGCTAGAAACTGAGCAAGATAACAATTCAATTCCTTCGTTTAATTATTTTGAACATCCTGAGAAAGATCAACTGGATTTATTTTTTAAGTATCATCCGAAGCAAGACATCAGTGATCTTGTGTTAAAAAAAGCCATGTATCGGAAAGATGGTTCTAATCGGAAGTGGCTGACATATAGCGAGAAACAGAATGCTTTGTTCTGTTCAGTTTGTATAGCGTTTTCTTCGACTTCTGATACCTATTCATCTCCTTTTATACGAGGCATGAAAGATAGAAGGCATGTTCATGTCAGAGTCGAGGAACATGAGAAAACCGAAACGCACCATGCTTGTGCAGAAGCTTATTTTTTTTTAAAAGAAGCGTTTTTGTGGGAAGTAGAGGGCCGACAGTCTCTAAAATGCCCGGGCCGGTTTTAGGTCCCAGTCCGGGCCTGTGTGTATCTAATCTTTCTGGCTGCCTTTTTCAGGCGCAATATGTCAAGGTACAGTTTGAGGAAGCAATATTGATTAACACAGTAAATTAGTATCGTCACCCAAGCTGGAAGGGAAATTATCAAAACTCCCCCCCCCCCCCGAAAATATTTGCTAATCAATAGTTTACCAAAAAAAAATTTATAGGAAATGTAATGGCCTTTAATTTTGTAAAGGATGATATTTGCTGTATCTCACATCATTTTTGAGATATTTGATAAAAACTGTGGAAATGTATGGTTTTGACTCCTTCCCTCTCTCACCTTACGCAAACCCGTCGGTCTAGAGCAGAAGACTTTTTAGTACTTGTAGAGCAACGGGTAATGAACATTTTGTGACAATCAAACATTTTATTTTTCGGATTTCCCGGTTTCGGTTTTTTTTAAGTTTAATTTTACTGTATACTACAATAAAAGAGGAGATAGTCAGAAATAATGGCGAGTCATCGTAGTTTGTTTTTTCCCTTCTAGAAAATTTTCAATTTTCAAAAATTAATTTTCACTCTACTATTATAGTGATTATTAAGTAGTATTAATATTTACTGTGAGAAATAATGGACTACATTAATTCTCGCCATTTTTTTTTATGGAAAATAAGATGAGTTGTTTCAATTTTGATTTTTTTAATCTTTACACTTAATTATATTTACACTTAAGACTACATGATTAAACTATTTTGTCGACAACCTAACTACTATTCTTCTATTTAATATTATGTATTGTGATATTAACTACTTATTCATCACATACCAAGGGGTTATCACACGTTGGCTTCCTTGATATATGAATATTGAATGCGCAGCAAAATAACGATATTGCTGCGTCACCACAACTGGAGGTCCCGTAAACATTGAAATTTGCGTCTCTAATTAGAGATTTTTGTGAAGTTGAAGTTTGTTAATTGCGTGAGTAATTTGTCTCATTATAAATTTGGATTTTGAAGTATTTAAAAAAAATTTAAGTTATAATTATGTTCCATGCTATCTCGTCTGGATTTTATCTATGACACGCTATCCATATTTTGATGATGAATAAATTATCTTTTGATTATTTTTTTTGCTTATCTGGGATTATGGATTAGACTACTAAAGCAGTGGCGGCTTGTCATAAAGGGCACAGGGGCACGTGCCCTCCCATCCCAAAACCAAAAACAAGCACTATCTTAAAATAATTATCAAAAAAATAAATTTTATATTTTAAAAACTACTTCTTTTATTTTGTGCCCTCCCACTGAAAAATGTCACAAGCCGCCACTGTACTAAAGTAATATCCACCACCCTTAAATAGCAAAAGCTTGTTGAACGGCTTTTTTAAACAAGTGAAAACATCACTTTGTTCCAATTTTTGCATCCTGGAAGTTATTCTGAAGGGAAAAATAATAACAACTCACTATATTATGTATGCATCCTTAACTTATATTTTATCATTAATTTATATTGAAATTGCAACATTTAAAAATAACAAACTTATTTCATATTATCTCGAATCCATTGTACATAAGTAGAAATTCTTGTATAAATATCAGGTTTTTGTCGAGCACATGGAACATTTGCCGAAACTAACCCCATCTGAGCCTTTGATTTTTCTTCCACTAAAGGTCCACCAGAATCACCCTTAAATACAAAATATATTTAATAACATATATTTATTATTACATCTTTAGAAATATTTCGATAGAAATAAAGCGGTAGTTAAAGATAACCAGAAATTAATAAATTTTTGCTCTTACTTGGCAAAATCCTTGTCCTGCTACATTTAATGTGCATAGATTTCCAGCATGAATATCTCTAATGCTTCTGGCACATTGTTGATTGGTAATAGTACCCACCCGAAGTTTTTTAAGATCATTTGTTCTTTGCGTTCCATTTTGCTAAATAAAAAGATTAATTTACAAGAAATATGTTATTACAACAAAATAACTTACATCAGTATATCCCCACCCCGAAACAATCCCAATAACACCTCGTCCAACATTTCCCGTTACTACTTTAACAGGTTGAATATTTTTGTTATAGGGAAGACATTGTTTTAATTTAATAATTGCAATATCGTTAGTGATCACAGGTTTATATTTTTCATGAGGGATAATTTTGTCGATTGCAACTCTGATTCCGCCACTGTTTAATTTAGTGGTTCCTGCTAATATAGTCAATTGTGATGTAGGAAATCTAAAAACGCATACTTTAGAAAATATATAAATATTTTTGATTTCGTACCCCACAACACAATGAGCAGCGGTAAGGATCCAGCAATTATTGAGGACGGAACCTCCACAATTATGTTGTCCACGAAACTGTAAAGATACTTGATATGGTATTTCACCTGGGGCAGCATTAACTCCTCCTACTATATAGTCAGAATCTTGAGCTTCTACAAATAAGGTATATTACAAATAATTCACTAATTACTAATTCTAAAATTGAATTATGTAAATTGTAAAATATACAATGTAACAAACGTTACAGTTTGATGGTTATCAATATATTGATAACTTAAGGTAGCAAAAATATAAATTGTTTCAAAATAAAACTAACAGATGGCTGTAACAGTGACTGTTTCAATATTATCTCTCCACTAGTTAGTACTTCTTACTGCTTACATAATATTTTAATGTGTGTTGCACTTGAAGCATTGAGTAGAAATCTTTGTAATTTTCGTAGCTGTAGATTAAATATTATTCAATTTAAACTCTTGCTTATTTCTATTATTATGCAGGTCAAATTACAAACACTTTTACATACCATTTATTGGAACACAAATTAACACAACTACCAACTGAACCAAAAATAAAGTACTCTTGAGAAATATCATTTTGACTTAGTATAATTCTGAAAGAAAGTGCTCTTCCTTATATACTACTTCTTTTGGTATAATGTGTCATAAAATAAACCATAAAATGATAAAAATGGGCATATTTGATAATAATGGTGATAATAATAAGCATTTCAAATAAGCGATTCTCATAAAATATTGATAAAACAGTAACTTGGCTAAAAAACTTTTAGTATTCCTCATTATTTTGTTATAATTAAGATAGTCAATAATGTGTTGTACTTTAAACAGAATTTTATGGTATTGCGTATTGTGTTTTCTTCTCTCTTCCGAGACTACCCCAATCCATTACACCTACCTACATCTACATTATTTTATTACAAAGATATTGGAGAGAACGCATCAATTAAGTACGAATTAATATTAGTGAACCTAATTTATAAGTAACAAATTAAATTCATTCTGAATTTTGAGCTACTTTGTGAATACAGGTTTAATTCTATCAACAAAAATTAAGAAAGGTCATAGGAGGATAAGCATGGTGAATCTGCTCCCGGGGAATATTAAATCGCCACTTTGGGAATATGTAGGTACCCATGAAATACTAAGATCCTGAAAATTTTAAATCTCTAACTCAATGCCTTTTCGAGAAAATCAAAAAATACTGAAAAATAGAAAAAAATTTTTTCCTCGGGAACGGCTCAATTGATTTGTATAAAATTTTAGTATGTTATATGGGTGTATAAAGGCTACCTTAAAACAAAATAACAGCTGTATAGGATTTCATTATCTAATGAAAAAAAACAAATTTTTTCCAAAAATTTTTTTTTTTAAATAAGATATGATTTTGGCAAAATTATGAAATAATTTTTTTTAGAAGGTCCATACTCTTTTATATAATATATATTTTTTTCAATTGATTCGAAGTGGTGCACCATACTAAAAAAAATAAAAATTGAATTTACTATAAGTTTTCAGTTTTATTGGTAATAAAATTTTAGTTAATTTACAACTGGCAACGGACCAAAAAACGTTGAAGTCGTATTTTAAACAAGGTGTAGGTTAAAAAAACATAAATTAATGGAAAGAATACTGATAGGTGTAACAGAACTTACAGAAAAAAGCACCATTACAAATAATACAGTGCAACACCTTTTGAAAAGAACATGCCTGTGTGCTGAAAATGAGGGAGGCCATTTTGAAAATTTATTAAAATTTTTGTGAATTTATTTAGTTTTTTTAACCTACACCTTGTTCATTATTTTCGTAATTTCTGTGAAAACGGTTGGTTTCCCAAAAAAAATTATTAAACTAAAGTTGTAGCCCGTTAAATTCCCTATCCGGTTTAGGCCATTAGTTTTTTTGTAAGACGTTTCGTTTAAAAGATACGGGGTTGGCAAGAAAAGTAAAAAAATAAAACTCGGAATTTTTTGACATTTTTTCCCTTAATTTAATTCATAACTCGAAATCTGCTGATTCTAGGCGATAAGAGGTTATAACATAATTTGTAGATATTCAAATGCTCTATGGAAAAGCTCTAATCCATTAACCCAAAAAATTAAAAATATCGGTGCAATGGCCGCTTGAAATCATAAATTGAAAAAATTGCTTTAAAGTGTGGTACCCCCCCCCCCCAAGGGTTTGGACTTGAACAAAAATTTTATTTAAAAATATGTCTTAGAAAAGTGTCCTCTATCACCACCTAAGAGGTTCTCCACGGTCACGGGGACACCCTGTATATCTCTTTAGTTTTCTTTATATATGAATTTTCTATATAACTTTTTAGTTTTCCTTATTATCAAAGTAGGTCGATAATATGTTGAAATTTGGTTTCCAAATTTTAATATCTTTTTGTTATCATATATCTATTTATTCTATTCAGTTGGCAATGTGGGTATATCGGGATATAATCGAATGTCGAAAGCGCAGCACAGTGTTTAATCCGGGTTGCCTCAAATCTGCGGCGACTTTAAAGAGTTCAAGTTACAATGTTAGATTAGGGAAAAGATTAAATTAATCAGTTAGAATTGGAAGTTCAATACTTGAAGGCAATTAATGGTGGATAAACTTACACTGAAAAAAATGGTTTCATATTGAAGAAATATTTATCATTTTTGCCCCGATGAACAAAATTTGTCAATGCAATGATTTATTCATCGATATACTATGAATTTTTCATTAATATGATGAATTTTGTTCATAGGCGAAAAAATGATGAATTTCTGAAGCTTTTTTTTCAGTGTAGAAGTAAAATTAAATTAATACCTTGCTCGGGCATTGTTGAATGATAAGTAGAAAACTGTATATGTTCAAGTTTATTAATGAATTGATTTAAATTAGTTTAAACGCAATTTTATTGTATTATAGAGATACTCTATCACAATCGACGTCCTTGTGAGATAACGATCATGCTAGTTGTTTTATTTACTTACAAAGTTTTAAGTAGTTGACATTTCATAGTTTATTAAGTTACTAACTTAGTTTCTATAGCATTTTAGTTAATTGTATTGCTGTTTTAATAATATTGATGTTATTTTCAAATAATTTATATAATTTTAGGTGTTATGTGTGTAATTAAAATGTGATTACTGCGATAATGTTAATATGCAACATCACAATTTCTATAGGTTAAATTATATTAAAATATAAACAACTTAAACAGTGCTACAAACTTTAAGACTAGTTGTAAATTCTGAGCAGTACATTGTTTGACATTGGCGTTTTTAATCTTTAATTAAAATTGTAACCCACATTTTTCATCTGTCTGCAATGAGGTCTACAAGTTCCTTTTACCTATTTCATATAAGTATTTTTAAGACTATTAAAACGTTGAAAATATTTGTAATTGGCAAGCTCTAATAATTCATGTCAAATTAATTAAATAAATTGTGTAGTAACTGTACGATTTCTAATATAAAAAATCAAACTGAAATGTTTAGTCTAGTTTTATTTATTTTTTGTTACTTACACATTATTTAAACATTTTGTTTCAACCTTATGAAAAAAGTTATACAATTTATTCAATTAATTTAATATTTCAATAATTAAATCTCATCAATTATAAATATTTACCAATTTTAATTGCAACATAAACTTGGCGTTTTCCGGCCCCAGGAAAGTGATAAAAATTTATTTACGGGTTTCATTTCGCTCATGAAGAACAATAATGAGCTGAACAACATTTCTCATTTAAAAAATTACCAAAAAGTAAGCTTTTAAGCGTTATCTATTACAAATATAGTTGAAGCATTAACACTAATACCCGCTTTAACAGCCAGTACAATATCGGAGGTTTTAGTTACATTGGTGGGCGCTGGTACATACATATTATATAAGTACATTCATTCATACATATAATATTTATAATATGTACTAACAGAGGCGAACACCTCCCACCTTAAAGCTTTTTAAGTTTTAAGTAATAATTTCTTGACACGAATAGAGATTTTAAATGAGTGCGACAAAAAAGTCTTATGCGTAAACATACGTAGGCACGAGAAAGAAAGATTATCGACACCAGCCAAAGCTCTGACTGACTACTGACTCGCTGGGCTGTGCTTGGTTGCTGAAGGACCTCGTCTCGTGGTTTCGATGTAAACCATATATAAACTACCTATAATCGTTGCTATAATTAAATTAAAGTTTGTAAGAAATAGAAATTCATAATTATGGTGGTTTGTTGGGTTGCCTATTAATTTACTTATGCTTCTATAATTTCAGTATGCTATGGTAACTTAGGGAGGGGAGATTTTAACGCAATAAAATATAAAGGATGTTAGTCGGTTTGACGATATTCATTGAATTTTACTACCGAAAGCATACGTTCGATAAGATTTATTAAAACGCCTTCGAAAAGTTCTTGAATAAACCCACCAAATTCAATTTTTGTTATTGTTACGTTATACTTAGTTTTGCAGCTAACACTTGTCGTCTTTGGCAGTTGATATCTCGGAACTTATATCATCGATTTGAACGTTCTCTTTTTCAAATTAAGCGTCTTTCCTAGAACTTTATTTTAGTACTTTGATATATTTTCCAAACTGCAATACCGCATCACAAAATAATTTATTAATAAGGACTACATTTTTCAAATTGTTAAAATTGCCCCAAAAGTGGCTAAAACACAAATTTAATATTAATAACAATTCCATCTGATAGTTAAGAGGTCCAAGTTTGTGTACAAAAATCAGCGCCAATTAAAATGCCTAACTTTAACCCCAGCATTGACGCAAAAAAATGTTAATATTTTGCGCTGAAATTAATTAACAAATGCCTCATGCCAAAACTATCACATCAACTAGGATTGGGTTTTGGAATTTCGATTTGTAATACTTGAGAGTACTATAGTCCAGATTTACAGTAGATATAGATAATTTCTTACCTATGAGATGAGCGCTTGAAAATGCCCTTGCTTTTTACCTATTTTTGTTTTTAGGTTATGACCATTTTTCAACAAAAATTTTACATGTGCGTATTTTAGATCAATTCCATCTATAGATAATTTTATAGCGAACAAATTCATAAGTACTATTTTTTTTCTAAATTGCATATTTACAATGTTATAGATGAAAATATTTGGTAAAAGGTAAAATTTTTTCTTCAATTTTCACTTTCGAATTTTTCCTGAAGCTAGCACACCTTTTTGAACCGGCGGGAAATTATATTTTGATTATATATTATATTATTTGTGAGCGAATCCAAAAAAAATCTAATCTACTATACGTTACAACCATACCAATATCTAATTCTCTTGGACTTATTATGGCTTTTGCCATGGTCATGGATAAAACGTTGAATTACATTCGGGAATTAACAAGCTTCTAATCATCTCGAAAAAATGGGACTCTCGGTTGCGCCTCGAGTGCCCATTTTTCTCGTGGATTAGAGGCTTGTTAATCCCCTTATATAATTAATAACTATTAAAAAAACTATTATGAGCAATCGAAACTATAATAATCTCGTTACCAATTGCCAATTTTTCACGAGATTTCCACCAAAAATCAATTATTTATAGCTCATTAAATTTATCGTCCCCGGTTTTGAACAACTCTCCCCTACTAATGATCACAAGTTATATTTTATTTAAAGTTAATTTAGTTAATAAAGTTATTTTAATTAAACCATACAAACCGCTCAATTTTTATTTTTAAAGAGTTAGAATTTTGCTCCCACGTTTTCATGCGAGACGACACATTAAAAAAAGCTCTTAAGCCTGCTTACTTAGGACCATTTTTAGTAGTCTCTCGAAATAAAAAATATTTTACCATTAGAATTCGTAACAAGGAAAAAACAGTGTCACTAGACAGATTAAAGCCTGCTCACTTGTTGGAGTAAACCGTTCGTTAATAATTTTTTCTGTTTTATACCCTTTCCTTTCCTGTTTCCTTCTTACTCTTCTCTCTAGAAGGGGAAGTAATGTGGTGGCACAGTCATGCATGCACACGCATGCAGGACAATGTCACTGCAGCTACATTCTATGGCATTACTTGGCCATTGGAAATTAATTTGGAAATCCAGGTACTCAAGGATAATGTTTCCGGTTAATAACAAAAAAAGCAAATGCTGAGCGTTGTTAAGGTTTTTTTGTTATTAGCTGGAACAGGCAGTTGAACCGAGTCCGCCAAAGGAACAACACGTTTCCGGACGCAATTTTAAGTATTACATAATATTGTATCAATTTTAAATCAAGTATTATAATTATTGTTCCTGTTCATTTTTAATTTATATTATTCAGATGAATAAAAAGTTTTTGTAATAAAAACCAAAATTATTGTTTAGCCATCCTAACAAATGTATGACATGATTGAACCTCGAAGAAAAACTAGAAGCACTGCCGAAACCCCACCCGGCGAGATTCAAGAAACTATTAGCCAAATTCAGCTATAATCCGTGAAATTAATTCCAATTTGAAAGTACCATTGATTTGATTGCGTTACAAAACTCATATAAAACTTTGCAGGTTTATATTAACTCAATGGTGGTGTAGAAATTAAATAAGCATAAAGAACGACTTAAAAAATAAAAACGTTAAAATGGTGTTAGTTTTGTGGGTGCTACGCATTTTTAAAAAGATCAGTTACAAGTTACACTTTAAACGCAACGGTCGTGTAACTAAAATAAACGAACAAAGGGACTAATTTTTCTCACATTAATTAATTTTCTTGTATTTTCTGTTTATTTCATAATTGTTATTATTTTTATATATTACTTTTCATTCAATTAGTTAATTTACATTTTTTAATAAAGGACCTATAAACGAACGGAGTTATTATTCTCAGGTGGGGTATTACTTTACCTACGAACTTTATGTAACCTTAACCCAATCCGCCACACAACATTCATCTATAATGGCCGCGTTCGCTTTGGGACTTTTTTCGCTTCGAAGCGCCGACAAACACTTTTTACCCGTTCGCTTTGGCACTTTTGCGCGCTTTCATACGCGTTGGCTCCACCCATTTTGAAAGCTTCAAACGCTTTTTTTCGCTTTTTCATTTTAGGTGGGTTGGAAAAAGCGTGGCGCTGTAGTGGCAAAATTGCAAATTAATTTGAATTTAAATTTGAATATGGTTGCTTTAAATTTTCTACACATTCAATTGCAAATGAATTTGAATTTAAATTTTAATTTAATTTCAATTTTTTATGTCAATTATGTCAATATTTTATGTCTACGAGTCTCAAGAGTTACGTCATGGCCACTTCCTCTTCACTAGAAGAAAAAACTTCGTTCACAATTTCTTTCACTGCCGCAACAAAAAGAATCACATTTTCTTCGGGGATCATTGCTAATTTAAAAAATTTAATTTAATTTTAACAAAGTATTTTTAATTTAAATATTTCACTCCCTGTAATAATTGCTATAATTTTACAGCTTATTTGATTTCAAGAGTTGTTACTATAATAAGTTAGGTTAATACCACATGTAAATTTTACATTACCAACATTCAAGCATTCATCGCTTTAAACCCCGTTCGCTTTGGAAAGCGCGTTGCACGCTTTTTTCCAAAACGAACGCAAATTTCGTACGCTTTCAACGTCACGCTTTCAAAGCTTGGAAAGTGCCAAAGCGAATGCGGCCAATATAACACAAATATGCCTTTGACCCAATCCCCCACACAACAGTCAATTTTATAATAACCCAAATCTTACCCTGAATTATATGTTTTTAGGAATTTTACATTACGAAGTTTACACCAATCGGTTGTCCGCTCCAGTTATTATCACCCCTATTCTGTAACACATTCGTTACGAGATTACGATTCGTTACGCCTAAAAATTCGTTAAGTTGTCTAGTTGGTATTCACTAACCTCGAAATTCGTAAATGCCTTCGTTACCATTTTCGTTATGACCGTATTTTTGTACGAAAGCTCTGAAGCTGTCGTTGCGTATTTTTACGAATTTGTTGAGAGCTAATCTGTCAAGTGACAGATTAAATTAAAGGTTAATTTTGTTTTTATTATTATCTTAGCTCCTATATTTATAATTTATTTATATAATATTATTTCAAGAGCTAATAAACTAATAATTTAAGGTTTGCTAATTCTTTTTTAATTGAACATAATTATTGTAAAACGTTTATAATACAAATATTTGTACAAAAACAATTTAAAAATATACAAATGGATCCACAATTGTTAGAGATCATTCTAGCAGGTGAAGAACTGCAAAATATAAGATCAGTACATGTTCCTTTATGTACAATACGTATTTAGTAAATAGTGGTGGCTTGTGAGAAGTTTAGGCGGTGGGGCAGGCTTGTGAAACCGAAGTTCGAGGTTTTTAAAAAATATTAGTTATAGTTTTGCGGAACTATGCTACTTGACTTCATGAGGCTCTGCCTACCCCGACAGGCCACCACTAAATCAGATTGTAATTTTTAGGGACAATATAAGGATTAATCATCGACATCTTCGAGATACAATAAGTAACCCATTTCATTATTTGGCGTGGTTTTTTTTGTTCGGAAAGTTTCATTATTTCTCATAAATTGCACGTATATTGCTTTCTGCACATTAGTCACCTTTGAAGAACTTTTTTTTTTCAACCCGGTCATTATTGCAAAAAATATAAAAAATTGAAATTGAAATAAAAAGTAAAAATAGTGTAAATGATCACTAAACCGCTCATGAAAGTACACATTTGTTAACAATTGTTTTAAATAACTAGAGGAACAAGGCAATAAAGATTACCCTTAAATCTGCTTATTTCTTTGTCGTCTTGTAAAAGCAATTTTACCGAAAATATTAAACATCTGATGGACATTTTATTATAACTTGGTTTTATTTTAAGCATACATAAATTGAGGTAAATACGTAAATTATAATGAGTAATTTTGGAAAAAAGAAAATCTATGAATTTTACTCTAACCAAGTTCCAATTAATTTGAAAAATTTATAATTGTTATTATTTTGCCGCTAAAATAGCAAAATTCAAATAATTCAAATATGTTTATTGTTTACAGAGCCGAATTATGATACAAATACAACTTCGTGATTAATCGTAAAAAATCGCTTAGCTTTTTTGTTCAGAACGTCGTACGAACGAACCCCGTAACGAATTCGTTAGGGTGTAGTTACAGAATACCATTCTCAACGAATTTCGTTACAAAATTGTTAACGAAACCAAACTTTACGAAATTCGTTATGATAACGAAGGAGTTACAGAATAGGGGTGTATACCGTGTTATTTATCTACAGGGTGTTCCCAGTAAACACAAACCTGTTATAGAGATATAACATAGTTTACCCGTCGGGAAGTGTGATGTTCTGATCTAGTGCCTGTTATCTTCTCTGGGACATCCCCGTCTACTCTTATGTCCGACTTTTAAGGAGCAGTATAAGATGTCACATAGAACTTCCACTAATAGGTATTGCTAACATCTCATAAAAGTTTTAGATATGACGTTATGCGATTAACCGCTATGCAACAACTAATAGATGGCACTAAAAGATGTTATACGTGGGATGAAAATAGGAAGTCGCATAACATCCCATGGAGTTTTGTGTTTACTGGGTTAGGAATTTTACTTTTCGTTTAATTTTTGCTTCAGGCTTTACCCTTTTAAAACAGAAATAATGTGATAATAAAGATTTCACATAACCCAAATATACCATGTTTTATTTGAGCTGTGAGTTATGATCGTTTCCCTTTTTGGAGCGATTATCTGTTTGTTTCAGTAATTTTTTTCCAAATTGTATTTACATCGGAAGAAAGAACTTGTTACTAGATAGCGTTCGGTAGGTAATGTTACAACGTGGTGGTCCATGGACGATTTTCCGTGTCATCGATGATGATAATATGCTGACGCTAAATTCAAAATTTGAAACCTGCATCTTACAAGTTTAAATACAATTAAATAAAATCTCTCCATTATACTAAATCACTTTCTAAAAAATTCGTTTTTAAAGGAATCATCAAATAATCAAAATATATAAATTTGTTCTTTATTATCAACTAATGATGTAGTATAATGAAAAAATTGTTGATCTGCAGCTAAAATTAGTTTCGTGACTATATTAGCTAATACAATAACAAATTTATTTTTCTTTTAAACATAATTTAATAATAATCAATTAGTTCCTTTCAAAATAATATAAAAATCATTATAGATAATAATGGTATTGGATTTCAGCAATTTTACCACTTGACCCGACTTCAACTAGTGAACAGTTACCATATTTTTGTTTATGACAACAACGTAGATTAAACTTGTTTAATTTTTTTAATATAACAATATAACAACTTAAAAGTTAAGAAAAAAGATAAGGAGATGGTAGCAGGTTCAAATTACAACAGGAAATTCCTAGTTTCGAGTATAACAAAATATTTACTAACTGTGTAACAATATTTTATTAAATGCAGTAGAAATATAAATTCTCTAAAATATCACAATAAATAATAACTAAGTTGAGCTAGTCTAGTAACCATCATTCAGTAAGATAAATAAAAATATGTAAATTATTCGTATAACCGTACAATGCTATCCACATTTTTTACCGGTAGGTGTGTAACAGGGCAAGATCTATTTACCACTAAATGCTTGTAGATACACGTAAAGCAGAAAACATACCCAGACACGGGAAGACAAGTTGGAAGTTTCCAGGCTTGTAAACAAATGGGGCATTTTCCTTTGAAATCTGTCGCTTTAGAATCCAACTAAAAATAAAATGTTTATTGTCATAAATAAGTACTCAACACGATTACCAAAATATAACATACTTTAGGTGGATCAGTTACTGGCAAAGCAGTCAAATCGCGATTTGATTGTTCAGTGTTCCATACTTCTAAAAATTGTACAAAAAATGCAGATATTTCAAAAAAGCTTCTGATTACATTTGGAAATAATTTAGGCATTACTTCAGACAGTGTCAACTGATTTCTAAACAGCGACATCCAAAATCCTGCATCTACTTCGGTTGAGTAAACTAGTTTCAAATTTAACAAGCGTAATGGAATGGTCTGATGTTCACTTTTGCCAGATATGTAACGTAAAGATTGAAACATAGTTGATAAGTAATAAACCACTTGAAATAATGAGTACAAATTGAGAATGCTCTTTTTACAAAAGCCTTGAATACCCTGAAATATTGAAATTAGTTGCTGAAAATTTCTAAAAACAAGTAACCGAACTTACATTTTCTAGAGTTCCTTCATCGCGTTGAATTTTATAAACTTCCAGATGCTCTTCTAACTTTCTTTTCAAATACGGCAAAGTTATTAAATATATTAAAGATAAGGTTTTGTCAGCTGTTGTTAATTTACTGTCGACATCAGCAGGAGCCCTTCGCAAACCATAAAAACACTCGGCAAAAGATGCCTCTGCAATTCAAAAAAGACAATGAATAAATAACAAAATTATAATAACTAACCTTTTGCTTTTAAATAATAAAACTGAAGTGCGCCGTTTAAAAATAGAAAAACTTCTTCGTAATATTGAGATAACCAACTAAACTTATCTGGTTTTGACGTAGCTAGAAACTGTACAATTCGATTAGTTTATTTTATATAAAAATCTAATAATTTAATAATTACCAATGCAACTCTTTGTAAAGCTGGGTGTATTGTCGCATGTAATGAGTTAGTTGCTAAAACTTCAAAAATTGATGGCTTAAGATCCAAGTTTGCCCTAAAATTTGCTGCATTCACTGCCATGTTTCTGTATTATACAAATTAAAATTTTTCTTAAAAATCTAGTTAATTGAGTTTAAAGGAACAACTTATAACAACATTCACATTGAAATAAAAAAGTTTAACTTTTCTAGGTTACCTTGTGACAGTTAAACTACTGGTGGTATTTTGACCTACTATTGCTAATTTTTCACTTCATAATTTCTTTTTGGAATTTTAGATTTTAAAATCTTGCTTCGATAGTAATGTAGTTACACAAGTGGGATTAAAGAATTTCTGTGAATGTTTTACGCCACGACGGTCCGAGTACTTCAATTCACAAATTTAAAATCTAATAAGGTACATTATTTTTGTTATACCTTGTACATGAAAGTTTTATGTCAGTTGAACTACTTTCAAAAAATTTGTCACCTTAAATTTTTGAAAGTCAACCCAGTTATTTAAAAACACCGCTTAGTAGTTGATGATTTTGAAATTCACTCATAAATTAAAAAAATTACGAAATTTTTACACTTTAATTGTTCGCGATTACAGTAAATCAACAATGCCGAAAAAAGCTTTAGTATTCTTGGCACCTGGAGCCGAAGAAATGGAATTTGTAATTTCTGTGGATGTTTTACGCCGCGGTGGCGTGAGTACTTCACTTCATAAATTTACATTTTAGAAAATTAATTAAATTTCGACGATAGATTGACGTGACTGTCGCTAGTTTAGCAGACGGATCTTCTGTTCAGTGTAGTCGTGGGGTGATGATTGTTCCCGATGTAAGCATTGCAGAAGCTTCTTCTAACGGTCCATATGATGCGATCGTTCTTCCTGGTGGTTTGGGTGGATCGAAAGCTTTAAGCACAAACGAGGAAGTTGGTAAATTGCTCAAGGAACAGGAAAGTGCTGGAAAAATTATTGCTGCAATTTGCGCAGGTATTAAATCAAAAAATTTTTATTTCCATATTAATAGTGTGCTATTTCAGCTCCTTTGGCTTTAAAATCTCACAATGTTGCTGGAGGAAAAAATATCACCTGTTATCCAGGTGTGAAGGATGATGTGTGTTCAGATACTGATTTTATTTATAATGAAGATAATGTTGTCGTGGATGGCAACATCACTACCAGTCGTGGACCGGGTACTGCATTTGACTTTGCGTTAAATTTAGTCGATCAACTTACAGGGAAAAAAAATGCAAAAGAAGTTGCCGAGGCCATGTTGTTGACATATCCGGCAAGTGAAGTAACAAGTCTTACTAGTGACCTTAGTAATGATACAGCATAATTCAATGAAATATTTATTATATTTGTATACCAAATCATCGCAATATGTGATTTGTAACAATATTCTTATCATTATTAAACATTTAGCATCACAACGATTATAAAGAAATTTTATCTGTTTTTAATATGTAATGCTGCCTTTTACTTGATTAATGACGCAAAAATATTTATATACTTCTTAAACTTCTTATTTGATCGATGATTATGCATAGACTGAAACCACATAAATACCCTGGTGGAAATATTTCTCTGAAAAAGTAAAACAATAAAGTCTACAGAAGTCTTACAAATTCTGAGAAACTCTACAAAAGTCTAATTCAGAGTTTTCACAGAAATATTTCCACCAGGGTATATTATGCTGATGTCAATAATTGACAGCAGTGCCTTTCGGGATGCACTGAGTGAAATAAGTTTTTGAATTTGGCACCCCTTTGAATTGCCGTCCGGGGCAGGTGTACCATGGTTTGCCCCCCCCCCCTAAATCCAAGGCTGGCGACAGCAACCCTGTTGTGACTAGGACTTCACTCTCCAATGCTAAATCTTATTGAATATATTTGGTCGAAAATCAAGGCAGAAGCCAAAAGCAATATTCGAGTTGCGAGTCGAGGTTGTAAAAATGGTACGATGTTTGTATTATAAGTCTGAAGCAAGTAATTTTTACATGCAACAGTTGCGGGAAATATGTTTTATAATGGAGTGTCTTTTAACAGAAAGTTTACTGCGTGTAAGAAAATAAGCAATTCTTAAAATTGAGGCGTCAAACTTGTTTCCTGTAAACATAAACCAGTGTTTCTCAAACAGGGTGCCGCGAGTCTCCCACAGGGATGCCGCGAAATTTTTCGCAACAAAAAAATTTTATATGAGATATTCGAGATATTTTAATTTTATTGGACAAATTGGAGAAAGTTACCTAAACATGGAATTTATGTGGTGTGGTGATAAACGAAATAGTCTCCCAAGTAACATTTTATGCTGAATATCAACTGCCAACCCGCTGTGTCAGTACAAAATTACAGTACAGTACAGAAGCTGAATCGCTACTGATTCAGTTGATATTCAGCAATTTGGCCAGCTGCTGCAGCGCATTATCAGCTGGTTTTTTGCCGCCAAATTAGCAATTCAGCTTCTGACATTACTAAATATCAGCAGTTGATTCAACTTCTACTTTTTGAAGTAAACTAAAAAAAAATTATTTTAAAGAAATTTTAAAAGTTAAATTAACCCATTTTATTTTATTCCTTGGTGGAAATATTTCTCTGGAAAAAGTAAAACAAAGTCTGCAGAAGTTTTACAAACTCTGCAAAAGTCTAATACAGAGTTTTCAGAGAAATGTTTCCACCAGGGTTGGTTAATCAAGTTTTTCTTACAATCATTAATTTCATTAATGTCAATAAATAACAGAAATTTTTGAATTCTTGACAATGAAAAAAAGTTTAAAATTCAGCTAATCTACTAGTGCTGACAATCAGCTAATGTGTTGGTGCTGAAAACCAGCTGAATTATGAGCTGACGCTTCGTTGCGTCGTGGTCTAAAATTCTCCATGAGATTTTTAATTTGTATTTTTTGTCAAAATTTTGTTTATTTTAGATTTGTAAATATTCTAAATTTTCTGGTTTCCCTGCAAACTAGTTAAGGTGGAAGAACCAGGCATTTTGGGAAGCCAGAAGCTGCAAGAAAAATTTTTAATTACGTGTGTACCTTGAATATTTGGAATTTAGATATAGAAAGATATGTAAAATAATAAAATAATATAATGTAGGTTCTATTTAAAAATGTACAAATGTGAGCCGTAGAGCAAAAACAAGTATATAATTTCTATTAACTTTTTACGTCATTTAATTTTTCATAAAGAGTTTTACAAAAAATGTCTACAATTTATCTGAAACTTTTAAAACAGCAAAGTTGTAAAATATTTTAAAACTTGATAACAAAAGACAATAGATAACCTACATCTATTTATGCAACCTACCAAGCTTTAAAAAATCGGTTCGGAATATTGTTCATTCCTTTTTTTCCCAAGTTTAATAATGACCGAGATAGCTTACAAAAACAACGACATTTGCCCATCTTCTATAAGCTGCTGTTAATTTAAAAAAAAAGTTAATAAACAGTAAAACAACAAAACTTAATCTGATTTTGTTTTATTTTTAAGTTTCAACTTATTTCTTTCTTTTAAATCATTCTTGCACTCCTCGTAAAGATTTTTCAGATCGAAAGACGCCTTAATATTTTCATCGGAAAACAAAAAGGTGATTATTTTACTTTTTTTGTCAACAAGGGGTCTCCTTTCAACCTCTTTGCAATCTTTAAACAAGATAATCGTAGGCAATTGCTTACTGTAACTACTATCACTAATTTGATACTTTCGTCCAGCATCGGGGTAACGTCCAACGTCAACTTTACCAAACTTTAAATTATCCAAACCTCCAAATTGAGCACTGATTTTCGAAAAAATTGGAGCAAAATTACTGCATGCTGGATTCCAAACCGTAAAAAAGGCGATCACCCAAGTTGTGCGCATATCACGACTTAATTCTTCCTCTAAACTAGCAGCTCCATTAAAGTAGATTATATTTTCGGGACCCTTGTATGTAGGCTCCGGTAACAAAAGCCCCATCACTACAACAAGAACATAGCGTGTAAAACTTATCTTGAGAGGTGATTTTTATTACTTACATACAAAAACTATGGCATATATGGCTCCCATAGCAAAATCAGCTGTACCCCATAAAATTAAATTTGCAACTTTGGTATAAATAAAACTAGACGATAAATAGTTAATCATGGTAACACTGCCCGTCTTACGACTCCTTATCATTATGACTATCATGAGAAAGAATAAAATTTGAGTTTCCCTCTGAAAACATTTAGGGAGTTAATGAAAAATTTAACCGCAATCAAACAACTTACTCCATCGAACTCGCAATCATCCAAACTGAACAAATAATTACACATTCCAGGCGTCTTTCTTGCGACAATGTAAGATAAACTTAAAAATATGTTAAAAATGTAATAGGGCTTCAATAACTGCACACAATCCTGTTTAAAACCCATTTTTCTTCTTATTTTAAGATCTGACTAAATTTTGACATAGAAATATTTCGTTTTATAATTCACCACGTCGCACAATGAAAAGAACCGAGACTATTCGACGCTTTTGCAAGTGCAACGGAGATGACACTGAACGATGTAGTGCATTGACAATGTGACAGTTGTTCCAAAGTGTCATAGTAAATCTCTCAAAATTTGTTGTAATTAACTTAATAGTTATCAAAATGGAACTTCCTGTAGACGAAGATGATGCTTTTAACGATGACAATCAAGATTTATTAATAAATTTTCCTCCAGAAGTCCAAAAGGCCATAGAACAGGTACATAACCTAACATTTGAATGTGTATTTTCCAAAATTTAGAAAAAATACGCAGTGGCGTAGCGAGATTTTTGTTTCATCAATCATTTTCAAAACAGTTGTATTGGAATTCCATTGCTCTCTTTTCAAAATATTTTTGATAAAATAATAGTAGTAATAATTATTTGAAGCAATTTATGCTAGAGTAAACCATGCAGTTATTGAACTATGTCTATGTGACTTTCCAGGTCACACTCAAAATTTAAAAAAATAACTATTACAATATTAAAAATAGTATATTGTAGTATAAGTGCATGAAACATGATTTTTTAGTAAAAAAACATTAATTGAATTCACTCAAGGTATATCGTAGATTTTTGTTGGTAAGTGACTTCTGATCAATCAAATATTTAAATTTTTGACCAACCAGAAGTTGGGACTGATTTTAATTTAAGTATCTGGGTTCAAAACAAAAAGCATTAAATGTATTAGAAATAATAAACAGCTTACTAGTTTCATAATCTTAATTTTTTAGATTTTACCTAGCAATGATGCCCTCGATCAGCCCGATTTTAACACAATCGATTACATCAATTCTTTATTTCCAACGGAACAGTCTTTGTCAAACATAGACGAAGTCGTTTTAAAAATGGAAAACAAAATTGAGCGCATCGATAATGAAATAAGTTCGGTAGTGAGGGGTCAAACCACGGCTAGTCAAGACGGACGACAAGCTCTAGACGAAGCTCAACGCGTCATTCGAGATCTCTTCATACAAATAAAAGATATAAAGGAAAGAGCCGAGAAATCGGAAGAAATGGTGAGGGAAATAACGCACGATATCAAACAATTAGATTGTGCCAAACGCAATTTAACTTTTGCCATTACGACTCTCAATCATCTCCACATGTTGGTTGGTGGAGTAGACACCTTAAAGTCTCTCACCGAAAAGCGATTGTACGGAGAAATAGCGTTACCCTTACAGGCGATCAGCGAGGTGATGATGCATTTTGAAAATTACACCGACATTCCCCAAATCAAAAGTTTAAGCGATCAAGTTAAAGCAATTCATGTTGAATTAGCTGAACAAATAACGCACGATTTCAAGGAAGCATTTTCTAGTACCAACGCAAAAATTACTTTACCCAGTAAACAATTGTCTTCTGCTTGTTTGGTTGTTTCAATCTTAGAACCTAAAGTAAAACGTGACCTCTTGAAGTGGTTTATTAATTTGCAACTTCAGGAATACAGCCATCTCTTTCAAGAAACGGAAGATACCGCGTGGTTAGATAAGATCGACAAACGATATGCGTGGTTGAAACGTCACTTACTAGAGTTTGAAGACAAATTCGGCAGCATGTTTCCTCAAAATTGGGAGGTGTCCGAAAGAATTACAGTGCAATTCTGCTTCATTACACGCGATTGTTTAAATAAAATAATGTCGAAACGAAAACACGAAATTGACGTCAAGTTACTCTTGTACGCAATCCAAAAAACTTCGGGTTTTGAACATTTATTATCGAGACGGTTCACTGGAGTGACGTTAAAAGAAAACGAAAACTTTAAACAGCTGCTTCAAGAAACCGAAGCTTCACTCGACGATTTAAAGCAAATGCCTTTTGCAGGATTAATAGGAAAATGTTTTATTCCGTACTTGTACATTTACATAGAAAGTGTCGATAGGAATTTGGTCGATTTAATCGAAAGGTTCCAACAGGACAACAAACAAATTGTAATGACAGAAGCAACAGAAACTCAAGCGAGTGTTTTACCAAGTTGTGGTGATTTATTTATGTTTTACAAAAAAAGTATGGTCCAATGCTCGCAATTAAGCAAAGGACAAACGATGCTGGATTTAACTAAAACATTTCAAAAATATTTGCGCGAATACGCAATTAAAATGTTACAAAATAATTTGCCAAAAATTGAGGCCCAAACGTTAGGCAGTAGCGTGCAGTCTATAACGCGAGATTTACAAAAAATGTCGACATCCGGTTTAATACAAAACTTTTCATCATTACTTAAAGAATACGAACTAATCACGTTTACAAACGACGACTTAAAAAAAATTTGTTGTATTCTTACAACTTCCGAATATTGTTTGGAAACAACCCAACAACTTGCCGAGAAATTGAAAGAGAAAACCAACCCCAATTTGGCAGATCAAATTAATTTATCACAAGAGCAAGATATTTTTCATGGGTGAGTCATAATTCAGCGGCTAGATGAATCTAAAAATTAATTTTTATAATTTTAGTGTGATTTCGAATTCTATACAAATTTTAGTTCAAGATTTAGAAAATTCCTGCGAACCAGCTTTAACGGCCATGAGTAAGGTAAGTGTCGGTCTTTAATAATGAATTTGTTATTAATGTAATTTCCGACAGATTCAGTGGCAAACTATCGACAGTGTTGGAGATCAAAGCAGCTACATAACGGCGATGACGACCCACTTCAAAAAAACTGTTCCGGTAATTCGCGATCATCTTTTTCATTCCAGAAAGTATTTCACACAATTTTGTATAAAATTTGCAAGCTCGTTCATTCCAAAATTCACCAATAACATTTACAAATGTAAGCCCATCAACACAGAGGGAGCCGAACAGTTACTCTTGGACACTCATATGTTGAAAACCATTCTTTTGAATCTACCCTCAATTTCCTCGCAAATAAATCGTGAGGCGCCACCTTCTTATACGAAAGTTGTGATAAAAGGAATGAGTAAAGCAGAAATGATTTTAAAGGTTGTTATGACGCCAGTCGAACCTGCAAAGTCGTTTTTGGAACAATACATGAAATTGTTGCCCGATTGTCAACTCACAGAGTTTTCCCGAATACTGGAAATGAAAAATATAAAGAAACAAGAACAAAGTGTTCTGTTGGAATTGTTTCGCACTAGGAAGCCGGTTACAGAAAAAGATGCATTAGAAGAAGACGGGTCTGATCAGGAAGCAGGACGAATTAAAAAGTTGGAAAAATTGATTAAAAAAAGTTTACCAAAGTAAATAAAAATTTTGTATATTTATTTAATTTTAATCGAAAGTATTTTAGATTGTATGAGTGTAAGATGCATATAGAATTTTTTAATTGCACTTGTAATTTGATTGTTTTAATAAAATATTTTTTATGAAAGTGTTTTTTAATTTGGATTTAATGAAAATAAATTCCGAGGAAGACCGCTAACAAGAAGCCATATTCTAGTAATAATTGATCGATAAGCGTATAAAAACCAAGTAGTTTATTTCTCAAATTATGTACACAGCGATTATTTAACCTTATTTTTAAAATTTTTTTAAACAAAAACAATATAATTTGCATTAAATTACTCAACGCTAATGAAATTTTAAAAATCACAGTCTTCTTTACATTAATCTTTCTCTAAAGGTGGCCAGAACAGCACAACTTCACTTTGAGCGGATTCCGGAAGCCATTGCATATATTGTGTCAACAAATCTAAAGAAAATCAAAATTTTATGATTCAATTATTAATATTATTAAACCCAAGAGGTAAATATCTCGAAAATTTTGTGTAGGCTTGTTTGGAAGTCACTGGAATTCTGAGTCCTGCATACAAATTTTTTTTCTAAATATTTACCCCTTGATTAAACCGTAATAAAAGACTTACATTTTGGATTTTCTTCAAAGGCATTCAACAAAGCCTGCTTTGTATAAACACCTTTAGATATTAACGGTTGTAAAAATTTATCAGTTTTAGGATGCAAATTCCGCCAACTTTTATTCATCACACTGGGTGCGGGAGTAAGAACATCTTTATATTTGGCCAATCTAGGTAATACCTTGCCTTCTAGCAGAAACCTTGCAAACCATTCGTATGCATCAATTCGATTGGGAAACGGAATTTCCACCTGGGGCAATTGCCAAGCCTGAGTTCCAAATGTGCCCGTAACAGTACAATACATTTTACCTTCGATTGAATCATATCTAGGTTCAGGATCTTTCAAAGGATCACTTAGTGTGCATGCCTTCACTACATATATCGGTAACCATTCTGGTTCGATAGCCGTGACACCTCTCATATACATTTTATTTGTTTCGTAAATTTCTTGAAATATTACATACTCAGGAAGTTTACGTTTCAAAACCGACCCTTGATGCAAAAACACGGGTTCTTCCATATTATAAGCACGGTAAGCGTATTTCAACTTAACTTTATCTTCATTTTCCTTTAATTCCTCTGGCATAATTTTTTTTGCAACTTGATCGCCCATACCAGCTAATAAAATTTGACGAAGAAGTTTAGCTTGAACATCAGTAGGAGGTTGAAGTTTTGGATCAACTACAATATCAGAATCCGGCACGTTCATTTTAATTTCGTTGGTTAATTGAATCCTTAGTTTACGTATTTCTATCACCGCTTTCTCTCGAAGTCCGTTTTCCCGACAAAATTCTTCCAAACGTCCTTGTGAATTTGCGTATTCTGAAGCACCAACCGCACGTAATAGCACCATAGGATCGCCCAACAATAACGAATTATTCGCTCCCGCCCATTTTAATCGCGTGGTAAACCACTTATGCCTAATCAATTTCATATCGTCCCTACCGACCGATTCGATTGGAGTTTCGAGTAGAACTTCTTGAACTGATAAAGAAGCGACCATGCATATAGTGTAGGGGAGTAAGTTATGTTGGTGACTTAGCGCCAACATTTTTCCAAAACGGGGCAAAACTGGAAACTTTGAAATTGCGCGTCCTAGTGAAGTAACTCGAGATTTTTCGAGTGCTCCTAAAATTTCCAAACGTTTTTCGGCTGTTTTAAGTTGTGCCATGTCGGGAACAGTTGGAAATGGAAAATTTACCACTTTGTCCACATTCATGCACTTCATTTGTAAATACAAATCGTCGACAGGTTTTTGTTGAATTTCTGGAATGCCAAATTTTAAGAATTCGTCGTTAAAAACTGCACTGGAGTACAAACGATAGCAATGTCCTGGTCTGGTACGTCCAGCCCTACCGGCTCTTTGATCAGCTGATGCTTTATTGGTCCAGCTTATAGCATAGCTTGTAACTCCCGTTACTTTATCGTACAATTTTTGTTTGCTTTTACCTGTATCTACGACATAACGAACGTTGGGGATGGTTAAACTAGTTTCGGCTACGTTTGTACTTACGACACACAAACGGCAACCTTTAGGGGGTTTTTGGAACACTTTAGCCTGCTTGTGTGTCGGCAAAAGAGAATAAAGTGGTAAGACCCATAAAGGTGATGAATGTGATAAGTTTGTTCCATCTAAAACAATGTCATCGTTTTCGTCGTCATCGTCCGAACTCATTCCGTCTTCTGAATTAATTTCGTTATCACCAGGCATACTATAATCATCCAGATTTATTTCGGGCAAAACTTCTGTTTTCTCAATTTCTCGCTTCGTCTTAAGAGTCTTCTTTAAACTCCGCTCAACTAGTTCTTCATCAGAATCGTCATTTTCGCTTTCAACGACTTCCTCCTCCTCAATTACAGGTTTATTTTTCAATTTGAAAGTGTTACGCAATTTGCGTATCAAAGTATTCACTTCCTGTTGGCCAGTAACAAAAACTAAAATTGCTCCTTCAGGCAATTGGGTATGAATCTTGACCACTTTATTAAACGCTTCTTGCAAGTAGTTTTCGTTAGTTCTTTTGTTGAAATGAATAGTAACAGGAAATTGACGCGCATCCACTTTTATCACGGGAGGAGTGATCTTGAAAAGCCTCGAATTTTCAATAAAATCTTCCAGTCGTAGGGTGGCCGACATGACAATTAGTTTTAGAGGATCCCCACGTTTATTTCTCATTGGTGCAATCCGAGAAAGTAAACCAATGAGAATGTCGGTGTATACAGATCTTTCGTGTGCTTCGTCTAAAATGACTACTGAATATTTCGTTAGAAGAAAATCGGTTTGTATTTCTTTTAATAAAACACCATCAGTCATGAATTTTATTTTTGTGTCTTCTGTTACGTTGCCTTCGAAACGTATCAAGTACGAAACTTCTTTAGAAGTTACGTTCATTTCGTGGGCTACACGTTGGGACATTGTAATTGCGGCAACTCGACGTGGTTCCGTGACGGCAATCATTTTATTTAATGCGTAACCAGCTTCGTAGAGGAATTGTGGCACTTGCGTCGTTTTTCCACTACCTAGAAATGATTGAAAAAGAGAAAAATTATAATGTAGGTAAGTAAAAACTGGTATGATGTCAATAAGTAATGAGAGAGAAATTATTATCTATGGAAGTGGTAGGTATGTATAACTTAACAATATGCTGTATATAAATGTATGCTTAACAATAATGAAATCTATTCTGTATCCTGCTTGGGTTATCATAACCAGATGTTAAATGATTTCTCACCGGTATAAATTTTGAACTTCATACTTGGAATCTGCTGGGTTTATCCCAGTCAAGTTCTACTAAAACGACAATCACGTCTGCATAAGGAAAATATTTTTGAAGTTATTAAGAAATAGACAAAATTATTATTTGTAACTGTTTAGTAAAATCTAATTAATGAAAAACCTTACCAGTTTCGCCAGCCAATATTACCACAGGACTCTCATTGATAGCTTCCATAATTTGTTGTTCTTCTGCCAATATTGGAAGTTTCAATCTTGCCTTTTGAACGGATGGCTTTCTATCAACTTGAACAAAAACGGCAGGTTTCTTTACAACCGGCTGAGGCTTAATAGTTTTCATTGCCTTTTCATCTTTCTCCTGAGGTTTAACTTTCTCAGTATTATTCTTTATATCATCAGATTTATCCAATGCATTAGAATCTTTCTGTATTTCCACTTCAGTAACTTTAACTTGTGCAGCAACATTTTCGTCATCTAACTTAACTTTTTTTGTAGTTTCTTCGTCACTTTCATCGTCACAATCACTTTCCGAAGAAGAATCAAAACCTAACACATTAGGATCGCTACTTTTTTCAGACTTTTTATCAACCAGTTCCAAACGTTTTCGCTTTGCTCCTTTAAGGCTGTTAATTTTAAGTTCTTGTGAATTGATTTCTTCTACTTCAGCTGTTTCTTCTCTTTCAGGTTTTTGTAAATCTTGAAAATGTCGTCTCAATCCTTTTGTTTGTATGGAAGTAATAGAAGTTAAATTATTTAATTCTTCGAGTGTTACCTGATGCTGTGACAACGCTTCCAACAAACTTGTTCTCTATAATAATTACAAAATTAAATAAAAAAAAAAACTTCAAAATAAAACTAAAACACATACATTTTCCTTTTTTTGCTTCTTCTCCACTACTTTTTCAAAATGTTTACGTTGCTTCCTCGAAAGAATTTTCGTCACCTTAGTTTTATCATTTTTAACTTTAGTTTTTCGTTTTTGGGATGGTAAAACTAGTGCATTGCTATCGCCGTAGTTACCTTGAACATCAAGATCCAATTTGATCTGTAAAGTAATAAATAAGTAATTTTAGTTAAGATTAATTTTCAAAAACTAACCTTCTTCGTTTCGGAATCATCAATTACAGTTTCAACCACTTGTCTGCTTTTCCAATTATGCCCTTTTAACCCTTTTTTACCCATTTTCTAAGAATTTAAATTTTATAAATCCACATGAACACATCAAAATTATTGAGGTTATGTTATTTTGAATCCACATGAAGTTGATACAGAAAATGACACGCGAGGCCATCTAGTGACAAGAAATTCAACTAATACAGGGACAGCGTCGCTGCTAGGGCAAGCAGGGTAAGTGGCCGCTTATGACCTATTAGTTCTAAATTCTAATGATAAAATGATAAAATTTATGATAATTTAAATTTAAGCTTTTTTTAAGATTATTTTCATTAAATATTAAAAATTAATTATTATATTTCGTGAAGTTTCAAATGTTAACCAATACCAATACAATAATTTCAAATAGCAGTTCGAAATTTTTACTTTATACATTTATACATAAATCAATTTTTTAATAATGTAATAGAATACAATCTTCAATCGAATTAAAACTAATCGAGTTGACACCAGTATCGACTCCCAAACCAATCCTGATCTACTGTATTATCTTATTAGGTCATTGCCGAAAATGGTGGCAACTATACCTTCTAATAGATACTTACCTACGTATATCGTATGTTATATGTAATGTATGGTTTATTAGATTAGGGGGGTCCACTGCGATCAGGCCGCAGGCCGGTCCTGTGTACCTAACTGAAGACCATTAGTTAAGTACCGTCAAGTACCAACTTAATGATATTGAATTATTTGTATACCCCCAGTTCATGCAGCAGATGGACTGGGTCAGTCAGTTGTTGTAGTAGCTTGTATGTTAGTGAATAAAGAATGATCAAGTAGTTAGTCAAATACATAATATTGGGGACGGGAAACGGAGCGTACCTAACAGAATAAATGGCTAAAATCCAGGAATTTAATGAAGAAATTGAAGATTTCGAATCATGGGAAGAAAGATTACGATTTTATTTCATAGCCAATCAGATCAAAGAAGATGTGCAAGCAGCGTACCTATTGGCGTGTATAGGTGCAAAAAGTTATAAAGTGTTGAAAAATGAATTATACCCTGAGCGTACGGAAGGAAAAACATACCAGGCGTTAGTATATGTTTTAAAAGAAAAATACAAGTCGGTGACAAGTATATTCGTAAAGCGGTTTAATTTCTATAATCGAAAGCAAGATGGAAGCGAGAAAATAGAATCATTTATCTCAGCGTTAAAGGAATTGGCAAGAGAGTGCAAATTCGGAACATTTTTAGATCAAGCTCTACGAGACCGGTTAGTGTGTGGCATTGTTAATACAGATACACAAAAGAAGTTATTTGGGGAAACGGAAGACTTAACGTTCAACAGGGCATGCCAAAT
Source organism: Cantharis rufa (assembly GCA_947369205.1). Classification (NCBI taxonomy): domain Eukaryota; kingdom Metazoa; phylum Arthropoda; class Insecta; order Coleoptera; family Cantharidae; genus Cantharis; species Cantharis rufa. The sequence continues at coordinate 16,959,479 of OX376307.1, read as the reverse complement.
CGCGATTAACGATGAAGCAACAGAGAATCAAAGACAAATGATTTGCGGTGAAATTCAAGTCAATCAATTAAACAAAAGACAAAGCCACAGAGACAATCAAGGTAAACCAAAGTCACAATGGGCATCGTCAAATAAAAGTTGTTTTCGTTGTGGTAGAAAACACGACCCAACAAAGTGTCCGGCCATAGATTGGGAATGTTTTATTTGTAAGAAGAAAGGGCACACAAAATATGTATGCAAAAATACAAGGTACGTGGCAAAGGTCGGTGAAGAACAGGAAGAACTTCTGTCATATTTAAAACACTTAGGTAAGGCTCGTAGCGAGACGGCAGTAATGATCAATTTGTGTATAGAAAACTTCAAATACGAGTTTGAAGTCGATACGGGGGCATGCCGGACAGTACTACATATACAAGATTTTAAGGAACTACGAAAGTTATGTGAAATTAAGCCAGTTCAATTTAAACTTCGAGTGGTCACAGGTGATATGGTTAAGATCATAGGAGAAGCAAGAGTTAACGTATGTATCAATGAGAATTGGTACAAAGATTTGCCGTTAGTTCTGATTGATTGCGAGAATAAATTTTCGCCTTTATTAGGAAGAAATTGGTTATCCGTCATAAAACCGGGGTGGCAGAAAAAGTTGAGGGAACACATTACGGAAGCAGAAAGAATTAGTCAAATCGTCGTTAACAAAAATGATGAATTGTTGAGCAGAGAATTAATGAAGGCTTTCCCTAGCGTTTTTGATGAAAACATGGAACTTCCGATCAAGGGGTTCACAGCCAGCATTAGTCTCAAAGAAAACGTAAAACCAGTATTTCACAGGGCGTATGAGATGCCGTACGCGCTAAAAGCGAGAGTTGAAGAAGAACTGAATCGTTTAATCCAGGCTAAAATCCTAGTTAAAGTAGAACATAGTAACTGGGCAAGTCCCATAGTGGTCGTACCAAAGAAAGATAACCAGGAAGTTAGAATATGCGTAGATTTCAAACGAACGTTAAACCCAAATTTAGAAACCAGTTGCTGTTCGTTACCGATTCCTGCAGATATTTACGCATCACTCAGTGGAAGCAAAGTCTTTACCGTATTGGATTTAAAGGGGGCATACCAACAATTGGAAGTCGATGATTCGTCAAAAGAACTACTCACTATAAACACCCATTTAGGTTTATTTAGATTCGTAAGATTAACATATGGAATTAAGACGGACCCAGGTATGTTTCAAGCGTTTATGGAATCCGTACTAGCGGGATTTCGAAACACTAAGTGCTATTTAGATGATATACTTATTTCGGGGAAGTCGCTAGAAGATTGTCACAAGAACGTCACCAAAGTGTTGCAACGATTGCAAAAATACAATATTAAAGTTAATAGGAAGAAATGCGAGTTTTTCAAAACGACAATACAGTTTCTAGGGCACGTAATACAAGAATCAGGCATAAGTCCATGCGAAGATAAGTTGCAGGCGATTAAAAACACCCCAAACCCAAACAACGTAATGCAAGTAAAATCCTATTTGGGGCTGTTGAATTACTACGGACAGTTTATACCAATGTTGTCATCTAAACTAAAACCATTATATGACTTGTGCAAGAAAGAAGTGCCGTTTGTATGGTCGGAGGAATGTTGTAAAAGCTTTAAGGAAAGTAAAGAATTGTTAGTATCTGATAAAATATTGGTACATTATGATCCTGAACTACCACTAATCGTAACGTGTGATGCTAGTTCATACGGTGTGGGAGCAGTGTTAAGTCATCGAGTTAATGGGCTAGATAAACCGATAATGTTTGCTTCTTCAACACTATCAAACGCAGAAAAAGGTTACTCCCAAATCGAACGAGAAGCTTTGGCAATAATGTTCGCAGTGAAGAAATTCCATAAGTTTGTGTTCGGACGTCAATTTAATTTAGTAACAGATCATCAACCGTTACAGTACATTTTCGGGAACAAGTCAAGAATACCGGTAACATCTGCAAATCGCCTTCAAAGGTGGGCAATTATTCTATCAGGATACATGTACAACATCGAATATAAAAAAGGAAAGAGTATTGGAAATGCGGATGCCTTATCTAGACTACCAACAAAGGACAACACTAATGTCACAGAAGCCTTATATTCATTTAATACAGTGGAAAGTGCTCCACTTAGTCACATTGATGTAGCAGCGGCATCTACAACAGATGAAGTTATAGCAAAGGTATTAGAATTCACATGGAAGGGTTGGCCAACATCAATCAAGAATGAAAAATTCAAACCATATTTCACAAAGCGACAAGAGCTATCGGTAGAGTCAAATTGTCTTATTTGGTGCAACAAGGTGGTCATACCAGAAGGAATACGTCGGCTGGTACTAGAGTCATTTCATGACCAACACATTGGGGTGGTAAGAACAAAAATGTTGATGCGTTCGTACTGTTGGTGGCCAGGGATGAATGAGGATATCGAAACATTTATTGCATTATGTGGTAGGTGTCAAGAAACTCAAAATAATAGATCGGATGCACCTTTACATTCATGGCCAAGTGCAATTAATAACTTCCAACGAGTTCATATTGATTTGTTTCACAAGTTCAACTATAATTTTCTAATATGGGTAGATAGTAAATCTAAATGGATCGAAGTTAAGTTTTTAAACAAAGGAACATCAGCGAAGGAAGTAATAATAGCCTTAAAAGAAATTATTTCGGTGGTAGGGCTACCAATGGAATTGGTATCGGACAATGGACCGCCTTTCAGTTCTCAAGAATTTATAAAATTTTGCCAAGCAAACGGAATACAACCAAGCAAGTCTCCACCGTATCACCCACAATCAAATGGTCTAGCGGAGAGAGGGGTACAAACGGTCAAGAAAGCGTTAGAAAAAGCAGTACCACGAACCGTCCAACGGTTATCAGAAAGTGAAATGAGAGAAAAGTTAGCACACTTCTTGTTCGCATATCGAAACACCCCGAGCACCGCAACGGGAACTTGCCCATCGGAAAATGTACTAAAAATGAAACCACGGGTAAAGTTTGACCTAATCAAACCTATGTTTAATGGTCAAAGCAGCAGCAACCTTATAAGAAAAGGAAAGGTGATACCAGTCAGAAATACGAAACTATATAACACGGGAGAAACAGTATTTGTTAAAAATAAACACGATCGTAGTACGGTAAGATGGGAAAAAGGAAAAATTGTTAGAATCATGAGTTTCAATACGTATTTGGTTTTAATAAACGGAGTCATAAAACATGTACACAAAGATATGCTACGAAGTGCACCAGAAGAAATGGTAGGAACGGATATTAGAGAACCACTACGGAGTCAAGAAAAAAGGCAACGAGACCAAATGGCAGCAGAAGAAGCAGAATCAAGAATAGAAAATCGACCGGATGTAGATGTGTTACAAAAAGATTTGACAACAAAGTCGTCGGAAAACAGCAGAAGTCGGGAAACTGCTACGACAGAACAGAACATTGACCCAACACAGGAAACTGCACCACCACAGTCAACAACAAAAGAAGTGCCGGAAGTTCAGAACAGACAATCAACGCCAACAGCAATCGAGGTCAGAAGGTCGAGTCGAATCTCACGTCCTCCCGTACGATTCAATATTTAAAGGGGAGAAATGTAATGTATGGTTTATTAGATTAGGGGGGTCCACTGAGATCAGGCCGCAGGCCGGTCCTGTGTACCTAACTGAAGACCATTAGTTAAGTACCGTCAAGTACCAACTTAATGATATTGAATTATTTGTATACCCCCAGTTCATGCAGCAGATGGACTGGGTCAGTCAGTTGTTGTAGTAGCTTGTATGTTAGTGAATAAAGAATGATCAAGTAGTTAGTCAAATACATAATATTATAGTAGCACTACATTTGCAATTTGTAAGTTACTAAGTATTGGTGGGGGGGGGGGGGTAAATAGAATATTTTACAATAAAGAAGGTATAAGTCATGTAAGTGTATACTCTAGTAATTCTGTGCATTTAACTGGTGTTTTAAATTAATTACACGTGGTCACTTTGAGTTTGAATAAACTCTTTCATAGATTTGAGGTTGGAGTATTCTTGCTGTTGTTGTTTGTTTGAGACTTGTTATTGGACAAGTATAATTGTCATTGGGCAATTCGACGAGCACCAGGCTGTTCTTTATGCTTAATTTATTTTTCAATAAATGAAGTCTGCGGATCGGGGACAATGAGTCGTAATGAAGTTTTGTGCAGTCTCGTGAAGTCTTTGAAGTCTCGTGAAATCTTGTGCAATCTTTATGAAATCACATGAAGTCTATAAAATTTCATGAAATCTATAAAATCTCATGAAGTCTTATGAAATCTCATGAAGTCTTGTAAAATCTTTTAACTTCATGAAGTCAGTGGAACGCAAAATTCTAAGAGATTACCCCCTTGGGTTATAGTTTCTTTACTTTTATTAGAAGCACGTTTAGACTCAATGATTCAAGGATTTCTTTAACGATGTGTGTGTGTGTGTGGAAGAGGGTACTAGTACTTGATCAATGGTGCCCTTGAACGTTTTGTAAAGTTGGCACTAGTGCCACACCTTGTCAAATGCTTTGGCACATCGAGAAACACGACTCCCGTTGCTTGATTTTTATTCCAAAGCCGCGTGATGCGTTCCATTAACCTGAGCATACTGTTTTGTCAAGTGATGTGTGAAAAAAGCAAACTATTAATTGTGAAGCTTCTATTATTAATAAGCTATATTAATTGTGAAGAATTAACCTTACACGCAAGCGCAAGTCATTTCCGACGCTTCTGCGAAGATTGGCAATTTTGATATTTTTAACGCCTAATAAATAATAAATTTCTACGCACGAAATTCGAGGAGTACCCTGTGTACCTACCCATATAAAAATATTGGAATTTTGGACGATTTTTAGATGAAAAATTGTAAAATTTAAATTTGACGTTTGTCAAAATCAAAATTGGAGGAAAAAATTACAAAATTACAAATTTAAATCAAGATACAAATTCAATAGTGACTCAAAGATCACAAATATATAAATAAAAATGGATTTTTGTATGAGATTTAGAAGAAATTTGGAAATATAATTTTGACGTTTATTAAAAATTAAAATTGCACAAAAATTTCAAAATTATTAAGTAAATTCAATTTAGAAAAATAGATCCGGTCCCAAGAATCATATAAATATAAAAATTTTAAAAATTAGACTGTTTTTGGACTAAATATTGGCTATTTTAAGTTTGACGTTTCTTCAGAATTTTAAATTTTTCAGAGTTAATCTACTAAATCATTATGTTTGCAACGATAAACACAATGGATATGCAAAAACTCACCTGTTGCTGCAAGAACATTGAGGCGGAGCTCGCAAAAAGTGGTAATCTGAAAACCACCATCAAGGAAAACATAACTAAAATTCTTCAACAAATCCTCACCTTAGGCAACACTATTGAAGCCTGCAACCCGAGGCCAAATAAACCTACTAATCTTAAAGAAGAGAATGTTCTATCTAACTTTCGCAGTGTATTGAAAGAAGAACTAGAAATTCTAAAAAAGATTTGTTAGAAGTAAGTTTTCAAGTTCTTGAAACTAAAAACGTAAAAACATTCACCGAAGTAACACAAAGCTCAGGAAAAAATACAAAAACCAAAAAAGGCCCATCTCTAATTATATCATCAAAATCTTTAGTCAAGATCACTCATGAATAGTTGGCCCGTAGATGGAAGGAGACGATTTCTTTTAAGAAAAAATCATATGCCCCAAGCTCCATTAAAAAAACCGCTGATAATAAGCTAAAAATCGAACTTTCATCTGTAGAAGAGAAAGAAGATCTAAAAAATTCTCTTCTAGGTAACCTTAATATACAATGTGAAGAAGTGATGTTGAACAACCCCCACCTCATAATAAAAGGGGTATCAAGAGATGTGGCTGAGGATGAGCTGGTGGACGTACTAATATGCCAAAACAGCATTATAAAGAACTCAATTTTGGAAAAAGGAGACCTTAAATTAAAATTCATAAAGAATAATAAAAACAAAAAACTTTAAAATGCTGTTTTGGAGGCTAAATCCAATGTGTTTAATAGCATAACAATACATGAAAAAGTTAACATCGACCACGACCGAGTGCACGTAGAGGAATACTTCTTGAACATCATCAACATTGAACATCAAACAATGCTTTCGCTGTTGTCGTTATGGCAACACTGCAAAATTTTGCAGGGAGCCTTCGGCGGTGTGCTCTTTTTGTGCGGGATCGCACAACTTTAATGAGTGTAGAATGAAGAACAATAACCTAAACGCGAAGTGCATTAATTGCACTAATAACAACGTACACTCAAACTTCAAAGTAAGTACCAGTCATTCTGCAACTTCAAACATATGTCCGGTACACAAATTATTGGAGGGAAGGATAAGGGACGACATAAATTATGGTTAGTAATCCATTAAATTTTGTACAGTGTAACTTGATGCGCTCTTATCTCGCTTCTCGTGAATTCCTTTCTTATTTTATGAAGAGCGATAGAAATGTCGCTCTCATAAGCGAACCATACGTAGGACGAGTTAACGAGTTAATCATGTAAAAGGTATGGACGGAGTATATGTCTTCCAAAGTAACAAATTCACTGCTGGCAATATGAGAACAAAAAGTGTAATTTTAATCAAAGAGAGTATTGGGGCGGCATCGGCAGGGCCGTAGTTAGACATTGACCAATGGGGGGGGGTTTATGGAATTAAAAAAAACATTTACATTGAAACATTTCTTAAATGTAGTAATTAATGAGAATTACTTAATCCATGGGAGGGGTTTGAACCCCCAAACCCCCCCCCTTATATACGGCCCTGTGGGGCGGTACTTGGTATATCCCAATACTCTGACACAAATCTAGTTGTAGCCAGACTAACATTTAAGCAGCGGTATTTGTACATTGGAAGCATATACATCGAGCCTGACCTAGACGCAAACAATACTCTACTAAACTTAGACAATTTCCTACATGACATCAAAGGATCGCATGTTATCATTGGCGGTGTCGTGAATGGGACCAACCCCGCATGGGGATCCCATAACAGTGACAGCTGTGGTGATGATGTTCTAAACATTGCATACTCACACGATCTAAACGTATGTAATGTTGGAGACTCATCGACGTTCGAGGTTATCAGAAATGGTAACCTCTTAGCATCTGTCATTCACGTAACGATGGCCTCCGAGAGCAATGTCAACCAGCTATCACGGTGGAGCGTCGACAATTCAATCTGTCCGTCCTCGGACCATAATGCGATTACATTCCAAATTTTAGTAGAAAACGAATTTAGTGTAAATTACACTAATTCAACATACCTATTTAGAAACAAAATTGTAAATTTAAAGATAAATTATTAGAACATTTCGATAAATCCAAATTATTAGAAACAAATTTCGACAATATATCTTCTGACGAATTAGACTTAACCGTGGATAAACTCACAGAGGACATTCGAAACAGTTGTTTTGCCTCAATGAAAATACGTGGAAACTCTAAACCGTATAATCCATAGTGGTCTAAGGAGTTAGAAGACTTGAAAAAGAAGTGCATAAGACTGCATCACCGTATTCATTCTTGTAAAAAGCAAAATGTTGATGTAACACATTTTCTACAAGAATACCAACTGCAAAAGCAGGAATACGGTGGAGCTGATCAAAAGCACTTCTACAAAACATTTTAGACAATTTTGTAATCTGCAGAACAAAAAAAATGTATGGTCCATGACAAACAGATTAATAAAAGATGCCCCATTAAAACACCCTCCGCTAACGTTAATGTTCGAGAATAAGTTTACTACTAACAGTGACGAGACCGCGACTAAACTAATAAACCACTTTTACCCCGACGACACGGACGATACGCGACTGAGACACACTGAACTTCGACACATGTTTGATTTGCCCTATGTTTGCGACACTGAAGATGAGAAAGAGTTCACGGAGGGCGAGGTGTGGAGCGCATTAAGCAGCATGATTCCAAACAGAGCACCTGGCCTAGATAATCTTACGTCTGATATTTGCATTGCGTTTGCCGAGGAGAATTTAACATTTTTAACAACTTTATTGAATTCATTTTTGATGACTGGCCACTTTCCAAAACCGTGGAAGAGGGCTTTCGTTAAGATATTACCAAAAGAGAACAGGTCGGATCAAAACGACCTGTCCTCTTATCGCCCGATCGGCCTCCTCCCGGTCTTTGGAAAGTTACTAGAAAAACTGTTTACCAAACGACTAGTATATTACGGCCAGCAGCATCAAGCATGGAATTCAAATCAATACGGCTTTAAAGAGCAAACTTCCACCTCCGAGGCACTAAGCAATGCAATTGAAAAAATCAGGCGTGAGAAAAATCGAAAGCGATTGGTATTTGGTGTATCCCTCGATATCAAGGCGGCGTTCGACAATGCATGGTGGCCAGCTCTTTTTAACAGACTACGGAACATTCAATGCCCACCGAATATATATAGACTCCTTAAGAGCTATATTGAAGATCGGTCTGTTGAGCTGGTCTACGCTGACGGAAAGTCGCTGAAAAAGATGACCAAGGGATGTATCCAAGGCTCTGTTTGTGAACCTACTTTTTGGAACATTATGCTGGACGAACTCTTAGATTTGGGCTTGCCCGAAGGATGTCATCTGCAAGCAATTGCAGATGATGTCATTTTAATCGTGAGTGCGACCAGTACAATGAAACTCGAAGAAATAACGAACATCGCACTTAGTTCAATTGCTGAGTGGGGCGCTGGAGTTAAATTAACTTTCAGCGCTGCAAAAACTCAAGCAATCGCCTTCACACCAAAATATAAATTAACAAGTATCTATTTTGGCACACAAAAATTGAAATTCGCACCTTTTATTAAAATGTTAGGGATTATTTTGGACCAACACTTGAAATTCGTAGATCATGTTAAATTTATCATGTCTAAAACTAGCAAGATTTTTCAAAATTTATGTAAATATGTACGTCCAACTTGGGGTATACACCCCGAAAATGTTGAGACAATATACCATTCTGTCGTCAAGCCCATTTTGACCTACGGGGCTAGTATATGGTGTGGAGCGCTTAAGTATAAATACATATGTGCGATGTTGGTTACGCTCTTTTCAAAGGGTATTCGCCATTAGGGCCATACGAGGTTTTCGAACTGTCTCGGCAATATCTGCGTTAGCTCTCTCGCTGGGTTCGTCCCCATCGAACTTAAGGTGAGGGAAATTGCGAAGATAGAGGATGTGAAAGTGACTAGAACAATCGATCATCTTCCTGATGACGTCATCTTACAGGGTCGTACGTCGCCGGCAGAGATGCTACATCCCTGCCAAAGACAAACGATCGAGTTTGTGAAAGTAAGTGACTCAGAGGAAGTTGATCGATTAAGCGAGACGGTATCTGCTGCCATTTTTACGGATGGAAGCAAGCTAGAGGGTGGAGAAGTGGGTGCGTCGGTGGTCATATACCATGAGGGTCGGCAGGAAACACAAATTTCGACTGTACAAGTCATGCAGTGTGTTTCAGGCCAAACTTTATGCAATCGACGCTGCCCTGAAATGGATTTCTCCCAGGAGAATACACTCCGCGTGTATCTTCTCCGATAGCCTGTCTTCCCTTGTTTCTATTCGTGACAGAGACAGCACTGTACCGTTGGTCAGTTCAGTTCACTTTTCGCTTCTCAAGTTAAAGACTCAAACCGTCGTATCGTTCGTGTGGGTTAAAGCTCATTGCAGAATTGGTGGAAACGAAGTTGCCGACCTCTGCGCCAAAGATGCGGCAGCATCTCATTGTCGCAGCGCTTACAACGAATTTCCACTGCTGAGCTATGCAAAACGGGAGATCCGCCTTGAAATGAGGAGTTTTTGGGAAACTGAATACCAAGACGCAATTCCACGCAAGACCACTCGTGAGTTTTTGCCTACAATTCGGGACGTCGATTTGTTTCGAGACGCCTTTCCAACTTCCTTTGAGCTAACGCAAATATTGACGGGATACTCGTATGCACGATCTATCTCCACCGATTTAAGATCAGTCCTACTGACTTATGCCCCTGTGATTCAAAAAGTAGGCAGACTATGCAACATTTGATGAAGGACTGTCCTAAGTTTTTGGTCGGTCGATTCGCTCATGTTACGCTTTGTTGCCTCTATAATACTGATCCCTTTGTCATTCTTTCTCTTGCCAAAAAAAATCAACCACGTTCTTCTTTTATAAAATTTATTAAACATATTATTAATTCATTAAAAAAATTCAATTCTTGATATCATTTTGGCTCCAATCATTTCTCCTTCTTTCAACTAATATGAGCGATTTGGTCGGTCGAAACGCCATTAATTGGTGTACCACATCTAAAAATTATAAATTTATTACAATTTAAAATACTTGACTGACATCGACTTTAACTAACCTTAACTATTAACTATTAACCTTAAATTAACTAACGTACAACATTTTACTGATATTGACTTTTCTAAATTATTGACAGCGACAATTTTATATACATCAGCGACGAAAATTAATTTTAACATTCAAAATTAACTAACCTTTAATAGTATATTACTGGCCAAGCATAGAAAATGATCCGTTACTGGGCGCGCAGCTATATTAAAAAGTGAGCGTAGCGAGCTTTTTAAAGCTGTAAGCCCAGTAACGGATCATATTTCGAGGCGAGGTGAGTATACTTTTTTATCGGAAAACATAAAATTATCAATTATATCAAATATTAAAAAATATTGTTTAAATTACAAATTGTGACAGATAAGACAAATTTAAACAATGTCATTAGAGCAACCCTCTATGGCGAAATGCAATAAGCGATTGAATCATAATTAAATCGTTTGGCGATCGCCAGTTCGAATCCCACGTCGGACAAATTTTTATAATAGAATTTTTTTATAATATAAATGAATTGACTTGCAGAAGTAACAGAACCATTAATAAAAACACATTAATGGTCGATTTTACATTATTAGTCGATTTGTGAGCTGACTAGGAATGCTTCGTTTTAGCTGCCGGATGGACACTCGGAAAGCATCGCTTTCGTTATGTTTTCCGATAAAACATTTTAATGACAAATGACAACTTCAACATACATCGACGAAAACTTATTTTACATTCTTACAATCGTAAAGTTCTGCAATCCCGTACAATTAATTTATATTACTTTTAATTATGAAAATATTCAATTGTTTCACCTCGTTTTAATTAGTTCTAACCCTACCTTTATTGTTCAATTATTATCTATTGTTAAAATTATTGTTATTACGTTTTTAATTTTAATTATTGTTATTATTTAGTTCAATTGTTATTATTTCATTATTGTTTTTATTCTTTGGTTATAATTTTTACATTTGTTACTTTTAGTCAATATTGTAGTGTTATTTATTTTGTTTGTTGTATCTATTAGCAACAATATACTCCCCGGCTAGCTGGGTGGTTTAGCCCAGTCGGGAAACAGGAAAAAAAAATTGTGTACAATTAAGAATTGTGGGTCATCGGGTTCAGATCCTTTTCATTGTCATTCTCCAACCGTCGCGTCGACTGCCGTGGCGTGTTCTTAAATAGGACGCCAATGTTTGGTTCACTTGCACCTCCAAACTATCAGCTAACGCTTAGTTCTTTGGACAAAACTTGCTTGCCTTTACTGCCTCATTTTTTCTCATATTTTTTTTAAAAGCTCCTAGCATTTTGTAATTCATTGTAATGTAAATTTTTTAAGTTTTAAAATCGTTTATTCTTATTTATTTATTTCAAAGAAAAATGTTTTTCTTATTTTGGTTGTAGTCCTTAATAATTTATTGTAAATTAATTTTTCTGATATATAAACCGCTATATACAAAAGACTTTATGTAAAAATTGTACAAAGTTAGGTTTTTATCAGAATCAAATTGTGCAGCACTTGTGTGTTAGTGCTAGCAGTTGATCGTCATAACTACTAGGTCAATAACCGCATTTTTTTTGGAACTAACGAAAAATTTAAATTTAACAATAACGCCTGTTCCTCTAACAGATAATAAAAGTTAGTAAGTACTAAGTTAATATTATTTCCATTGTCCCCAAAAGTGTAGGAAACATTTGGTTATAAATTTGGATATCATAATAATTACCTAATATTAAAGGCTTTGTTTTAATCAAACGGCAAGTAAATATTTAATTCAATTTTTGCTTTTTGAAGATTATTGCACTAGACATAATAAAAACAATACCCATGCAAACAAATGCACAAAAATGATTTTATTTTAAGATGTATTTTAAGATTTCGTATTAAAACGTAAAATCAAATTTTCCCCTTGTCTTTTGACTACACTAGAATTAAACCCAAACTTCCTTAGCGCAAAAGTATAATGACCATCAAATCCATAAATACTAAACAAGTAAATCTCAACTTCATTTCTTAGAAAACGCCCAAATTTCGGTTTGCGATTTTTGAAAAATATTAAGTGCAAATTATTTTCAAAAGTCGCCCAATTTGCAATAAATCCCCAATCTGACAACATATCTAACAGTTGATTGAATAGCTATAAAAGAAGAAGACCAGAATATATACTCTTAGTTGTAAATATTATTACAAAATTAAAATTATTAGATTTTTGTTGAGGTTTAGGTCTTTATTTTAATTTTAATAAAGGTCAACAATAATTTATAATTTATTATTACAAAAGTATAGATTACATTGATTTCGATAAGTTGACACAACAGAATAGGATAACAGTAAAATAATTTTTATAACAAATAAAATTGATCTGCTTTGATTGAAAAAAATTTGATTCAAAATCCATACTTCTTGTTCCTGCTTTGCTATCGTTGTCTTTCTTCTCCGTTTTTTTGTATCCTTATTAGTTTTCGCTACTCTTACCACGCACTTCCGACGCGAGTCTTTTAATTAATACATAAGGCAGTAATTTAATTAAATAAAATTTAAATTATTACACTGAAAAATCAATTGATGAAAATTTCATAATTTTTGCGCCGATGAACATAACATCATATTGAAAAAAAAAATTATGGTATTTACCAAAATATTATTATAATTATGAATTTGTTCATCGATATGATGAACATGATAAATTTTTTATCAATATGATAAAAAATTACTTTAAACAGTTACTTTTACGGGAAAAGTACAAGAAGTCAAATTTGTAGCTCTCAAACTTGGAAAAATTCCACATTTCAAAATAAATTTTGAGATTCTGACTCTAGGAATTGAACTGATGTCAAAACAATATAAATGTTTTTTTCCGGAAATTTTGAGAGCTACAAATTTGATCTCTTATAATTTTCCCGTAAAAGTAATTCATAACAAGATATTCACGAAAAACCGATTTTCGTTACCTTTAACCTAGCGTAAAATTGTTAGCGGCACTCGAATCGATGAGAAACTTGCAAATCTTATTTAGAACCACAAAAACAACATTTCTACAAAAATACAGTTTTTCGCCACTTGTTTCATAGACACTCATTTTTTTTTGTCTAATTTCCCTGGACTAATAATTTTCCAACAAAAAGACTTTTCTTTCTTTATAAGTCTTATTAGATTCCTTAAAAAAAAGGTATCGCCGGTATGTGACGTCATATAGCTGTAGCAAGAGGTGAGAAGCTGTTATTAGACAGTAGTATTAGAAAATTGTTATCGACAGTAATATACCAAGTGTTTGCAATATTTTCGATAATTTTGATAAAATTGTGAAAATATTGCGTAATTTCATATTTTACTTTATTTAAATAAATGCAAAATAGTATAATAGTTGAGATAGGGGTCACTTTAATCTACAAAGTAGATATATTTCTAACTAACCAATTCATTGTTCTTAAAAAAACAATAGAATTTATATATTAAAATATCAAGTTTACATTTTGCAAATTATGTATCTACAAATATTTTAGTAAGAATTTTTATTTGTCTAATTTATATTTTAGTAATAATTTATCATCATGGTAGATAAGATTTACATGTACTATATATATACCCCTATTTATGTAATGCAACTTACAAATTAATGGTATTGGTTGAAATGAATTCCTTGGTGTATCTAGTATTTATTTCCATGGGTAAGATACCTACATAATATTATACTATAGTTGGATTTTTTAAAAAATAATATAAAAATTTATACTACACCGATGACCGCAAAAACATTAACCAATGAAAATGGTTTGAAATTAGATGTAAACAAAGCGTAAATTTTGCTAGTATAAAGCTGACTAATTCTAAAGCAATTCTTAAAAAAATCCAACTATAGGTTTACCATTAGCAAGCCTTATGTTTTGGTCAGTTTCTTACCACTGTGTACAATATACCATTTTTAACTTTTATCTAAAATTAGATTTTTTATATTTTAGTTTCCATTGGAACTGAAACCAACACTCAATTGCTTCCGTGCATTGTAAATGTATTATCGTCAAATTTAAAATTCACATTGTTTACTCAACGAAATCAAGAAGCTGGTGTCGCTTTAAATGCAGATACGTATTCTAGCGTGGATACTAACGTTTTAACCACATTAATAATCCATGGATATCTTGAAGACGATACCATGCCATGGATGGGAATTATGAAAGACACATATTTAAATAAATTACCGGCTAATATTATTTTAATAGATTGGTCACTATATTCAAGACCTGACTACCACCAAGCGGTTTGTGCAGTACCTCAAGTTGGAAAATTTGTCGGTGATTTAATATATAATTTAACTCAAATAGGAGTTGATCTAGGAAAAGTACAAATTAATGGCTTTTCTCTTGGGGGTCACATTGCTGGTGCTGCTGGACAACGAATATTTGCCTTATCAAATTCGAAAGTAAAACGCATTACTGGAATGGATTCGGCCAACCCAGAATTTTCCGGTAAACCAATTGATCAGCGCTTAGACTCCTCAGATGCAGTGTTTGTACAAGCAATACATACAAATAATAATGTGAATGGATATCCTGAAAATTATGGTACAATAGATTTTCATTTAAACGACTTAAATTCAGTATGTGGAACTTTTCAATATGGATGCCCACTGACTCCAGGAATTTCAGATGGCAATATATTATGTATGTTTTCTACAAATTTAAGTAAATAACAAATAGTTTATTAAACTGATTTTTTTAGTGCCTTGTGACCACATTCGTTCAGTTGCATATTACATTGAAAGTATTAACTCTAATCAGTTTTTGGGCGTACAATGTGACAGTTGCTCCAATTTTCACACAGGTGAATGCAACTTCAATCTAAAAACTATTATGGGAGAGATGTGTCCATTCGATCAAAGCGGAGCAAAATATTTAAATACAAATGCTATACCACCATTTGCAAAAGTATAAATTAATTACATTGCAAGAACCAGTTTTTCACAACCAGTCAATCATACAATAATTGAATTGTAATTAACCGTTTTAGCTTATTAGTACGAATAAATATATTTTTCTTCAAAACTAATATTTAAAATACGTCTATAAGAAGCTCTTCGATTCCAAGCTATAACAATGAATGTGAGTCGTAAATAAAAACACAATGAAATTTCTCTTAGAGAATTAATTTAATAAAATAGAAATAAAATTCAAACTAAGAATTTTAAGTAAATTCTGTACTATTTATAGTATGTCATTAAACCTGGATATCCTTTTTATACAGTGAGTAATAAAAAACTCGAGCACCTAATAAAATTTTAATGATTTCTATATAATTCAATTATTTTAAAGGAAAACAGCGTTGAAAATGCAAAAAAAGTTTTAAAAAGTAAAACAACAAATCATATTTATAACGTTTTAGTAAACCAACGTTGCATTTAACAGTGACAAAAGAACTCGGACACTGCATGATATAATATTTTTTCAATGTTCTGAGCGAATGTTGCCATTATTTATTAATTACAATATTATACAAGAATTGCACTTGGCTAAAGTTACAATAATTAATAATAGCAGACAATGAAATATTATTGTTAAATCATATTTACTATTGTTAAAATCATATTTATAATTTCATTATAATGTCATTTTTATTATCTAACTTTCTGAAATACGCATGTTTGTTTTAAACCAGTGTATAGTTAGTAATAAATATCGGTAGTAGTACAATTCGTTTTTTTACAACATTTTTAGGTCCTTCGAACCGGATTCAAAATCAAAAGTAAAATTTTTAGTGAAAAAATGAAACCCAGCTGATTTGGTTTCTCGTGGAATTTTTCCAAGTAATTGTCATTGATTAAAAATGGTTTATGGTTTCATGGACCAAATTGGCTAAGCAAAGAACGAAATTATGGCCTGAATTTACTTTTCAATTATTAGAACACGATCTTCCAGGAAGAAAAAGACAAATTATTTCACTTCCGGTTGTAGAAAATAAACCTTTTATTGAATTTAAAAATTTTTTAATTTCACAAAATTAAAACGAGTTGGTGCGTGTTCTACGCTTCATTAATGATTCTAAAAATTGTAAATTTCTCTTCAAGGTTCTCTTACTACTTGTGAACTAAATCAAGCTATAAAATCTCTTGTAAAAATTTAACAACTCGTTAAAACAAAATCACTAAATAAATCTTCGTATCTTCAAAAACTTAATTCATTTTTAGATTCTGAAGGAATTATTCGAGTCGGCGGGCGCTTGCAGTTATCAGATTTATCTTACCGTCGAAAACACCCAATGATGCTATCATCAAAACATTACATAACGCGATTATTATTAAAAAATGAACATCTTCGGCTTATGCACGCTGGCCCTCGACTATTACTATCATCAATAAAAGAAAGATTTTGGCCAATTTGTGGAACGAATTTAGCCAAGCAAACTGTACACTCTTGCATAACATATTTTAAAGCAAAGCCTAACATAATTACACCAATAATGGGAGTACTACCAGAAACTCGAGTTGTACCCCAACCGCCTTTTTGTGATTACGATGGATCCATATTAATAATAAAGCAAATAACATCGAATCAAATAACATGTAATCCATCAGATCTAAAAGGTTATGCTATATTTGTATGTTTTACAACTCGGGCAATACATTTGGAACTGATTACAAGCTTAACAACGAAAGCGTTCATTTCAATGTTTGGAAGTTTTGTATCGCGTCACGGTAGACCTCGGAAGATTTTTTCAGATAACGGTCGTAATTTTGTAGGTGCTCGGACTGAGTTAATTGAACTACAAAACTTTCTAAACAACAACGAGAAAGAACTTAAAAATTCTTTTTTCAAATGATGGAGTTGAATGGTTTTTTATACCACCACTGCACCACATTTTGGCGGTATATGGGAAGCTGGAGTAAAGTCTTACAAATTTTATTTAAAACAAGCTATAGGTAGGTACTTCAAAATTAGTATTTGAGGATATGATAACACTGCTTGCTCAAATTGAGGCAATTTTAAATTCTAGACCCTTAGTTCTTTTGTCCTCATATCCTTCCGATTTTGAACCCTTAACCTCAGCTCGATTTCTAATAGGAAGAAGTTTAACATCTCTGCCTGATCCTAGCCTATTGGAGGCTAAATCAAGTTTACTATTGTTAAAATCACATTTACAATTTTATTATAATGTTCATTTTTATTACTCTAACATTCTGAAATACGCATGTTTGTTTTATGAGTTCAACAGTTCACTTTTCATTTCCAAGACCAGTGTGTAAAAGACATTTCAACCAGCAACAATCACCATCGAAATTGCGATTTTCAATAATGGACCAATATTGATTTTCAATATTGCGGCAATATTTGATCTGCATAGGAGAATACAACCTTGGCAACTCCGTTTCCAATATCTCCATACAATTGCAAAAAATTTTAACTGTTGCTGTTTAAAGAAGTTTCTCCATATTAAAATTGATAAAAAACTTATTCAAAATTTATAATGGGTTCGTTAAAATATAGAATCTCGCGATATTTTCTATTAAATATAAATTATTATCAAATGAAATTTTAGATAGTATTATTGACAGGTAGGCACAAAAGAAAGCAAAATAAATTACTCCTAATTTGTAATATGTTATAATTAAATAAAATAAAATATAAAACAAATAATCATTTCTCCACTTTTATTATTTTTAAAAATTTTTCATTGATCTTTGTACTTAATAATTTGATAAGCCATGTGTTGAGCGCAAAAATTGGGCAGAAACATTGACTTCAGCAAAGAATGGGGCCAAATTTAAGAACCACTTAGCATCTTAGCAATCCTAGCTTAGTGCTAGTCGTTTGACGTAAAAAGGTACAGCAATATATTTTAGTGGACGGAGCCGGCCGCAGGCGACTTCAAGCTGTTCAACTGCTAACATCATGTTAAAAATTTATTTTAAATTGAATTACGTTAATTACAACCGAATTTAACTTAAAAGCAGATTTCTGCCATTCTAGACCATTCAGAAACCAATTTGCCTTTAACGTTTGTTATTTTAAGACGGAAACAACATATTATCAATTTATTATTTATTTATTAATTTTAATTTATTTATATGCATATTAGCATATTATCACTACAACAATTAATATCATCATCATCATCATCTTCACGTGTGAGACCGCGGTCCGTTACGTCACTCAAACTGATCTCGCCATCTCTTTCTAGGGCGACCTACGGATCTTCTTCCTCTGGGTATATATTGGTACAGCTTCTTTGGCAATCTGGAGCAATCCATTCTATCCAGATGTTTCCTCCATGCTGTTCTGTATTCCTTTATATATTAATATATTAACAATTAATATATTATATATATATACCTGACCTTAAGAAATGTTAAACAAAAATACATTTATATAACTAAAGCAGATAAATATAACATTTTTATTATCTAGTGGAAAACCCTCTTGAGTATATAAATATATTATATTGAAACACTATAAAAAAAAACACTTTAAAAAATCCATATAAAATAAATAATTTACTTCAGGAACGTGTTTCAATATAATATATTATTATTATCGTCTAATCGCCTACTTTTGCCAATCAAAATATAGTGTAGGCTGACGTATAAGGTTTTTTGTTAAAAAGAAACAAAATTGACAACTTTTTGTTACTTTTGATACTGATCTATCCTAACTTTTTGTGTCTTGTTTTTGTTATGTTAATAGTAGTAATCGCGTTATAATAAAAACATCGTTAAATTTCTATTTACCTTTTGATTAAGATAAATCTTTTAATACAATATTATGATATCTAATAAAATCTACACTAACTAACCGGAGACAATGGAAATAATATTAACCTAGTAAAGACTTTTATTATTTGTTGCAAATAATTGTCAAATTAAAATTTGAGATTAATTATAATTCAGATAATGCCCAAAAGAGGCGACCATTGACCTGGTGCCATTAATGTAGACAGATTAAATTCGGGCGTTTAAGAAAATATAAAATATGGCGTTTTTGACCCCAAAAATCAAGCCAGGATTTTTACCTTTTAAATATTTGATCAATTCAAACACAGAGCGTTCAGTGTTTGGATTATCAATCTCACAAAACAAAAGAAAATAAATGCAGGGGGGCGTACTTGCCCAAACTTTTTAAGAAATATGTTTACCGGGTGACCGACCTTACTCCCGATCATAGGGAAATAACTTATGGGAAATTGATTATTTCCATTTTTTTAAATGTTTTCTTTATAAATTTTACATCTTTCAAACATGGTTATTCCAAAATAACTGAAAATATTTCTAGTTTCTTACTGCTTTTTTTTAAATAATATGCAATCAAGGGCCAAAAATAATCGTGAAATTGGATCTTATATTGCATTACAATCTATTTTATATTCGTATTTTCTTGAATCTTTTCAAATATTGTTAATCCCAACCTGTCGAAAGTTGTAAAAAAAGGTTGTCTGCCTTCTTCTCGACAATTTAGATTATCTTAGTTTTTTGGTAAATAGAATGAATCTAAGGTAAGCAAAATCTTAGAGATTAGCCCTATAAAAAGGATTTCAATATACGTTTTTTTAAATCGCAATGTAAATTAATAAATAAATTACAACGTTTTAAATTGGCAAGCTATTTACCTTTATTTACGCATTATTCTCATCGTAGTTAAGATCTCTGTATATATACCCCTATATGTATGGTATAATGCAACTTGCAAATTAACGCAATTGTATCGAAATGAATTCCTTGGTGTGCTTATTTCTGGTTTCAATATGTAAGTACTTAGTATATAGTTATATTGTACATAATTTACTTTGCAATGACTTTTTGATAAATTTTGATGGAGCTAGGCAATATCGCCAATGCTTTTAAATATATCAAATATTGTATTTTTTCATATTTCAAACTGTTATTTTCAATGGTTTCCTATGCATAACTTCCACAAATAGAAACTTTTTTGCTTTGAAAGTTGGCCGTATTATTTTGAAAATCTACCTGCTGGTTTTTAAAAATTATCTTTATAATTGCAAGTATATTTATGTCGATGCCTACTTTACTCTTTACAAAATACGAATTTTTTTACAATTTATAAAGTTTTATACAACTTAGGGCCGATCTTTTCATATTTAATTTAAACGTCAAGTAGTTACTTGACGTTTACTTTACTTGAGCTTTTTAATCGTTGATTAGGACATTTGGATCTTTTCATCGAATTTTATACAACCAGTAACTACTTGAAGTATATGACGGTTGGTATTATATTTAAAACTAAAATTTAGCGCTGATTTGAACTAATAACCATAGATGAGAGAAATAGTTTAAAAATTCAACTCAAGGCGCTAAGATTTTACCACTGGCCAGGGATGGCGCTGTTAGTTAATAAAAAAATTTGAATTAAAATTTTTTTAATTTTTTTAAAAAAAAGTTTCTATTAATGATTAGTGAGTTTGTGCACGGTTAATTTGCGTAAACTCCCTAAATTAATTTAAAATGCAAAATTTTTAAATATTTTAGTTTACTATAGAAAAGCGAGAAAGAAGTGATAATTTTACATCTCACAAACAACGATAACTAATAATAATTAATTGTGTAGAATTAAGGTACACATCAGTGGTCCCATTTTCAAATTTTTGAACGAGTTTAGTGTCAAACGTTAGAGCATCGTTTGAGCTTTAATGAACTTCCATTATTTTGAGCCTCAATAAAGGTCGCAAAGCTATTAGCAAAAATCTACTGGGGAGGGCTGTATGTTCAAATGAAGTTAAAAATAAAAAAAACTGATGCAGTTACAACACAGCAGAAAAATGATGTTTGGAAAAGCGTTGCAATTCACTTTAATTCACAATTTACAAACAAAATACGAACAGTAAAATCAATGAAGATTAAATACGAAGGAATCAAAAGGTTATTAATGAAAAAAGATGCACAAAGAAAACAAGAAATTTTTAAAACTGCCGGAGGAACTGTAGAAATTCCCAAGTATAACTATTATGAGGAAAAATTGATAAAATTGTTGGGTGTTATATATATTTACTCCTTCTATTTCTTCCAATTCCAACAATTCTTCAATTTCAAAAATTTTTGATTCAAATTGTAAAATAATTAATTAATAATATTCCAATTTTATAAACACGTTATAAAATTACTAAAAACGTCATTATATTTTAAACTTCAGTAAACAAAATCATATGTGCGTTTTTTATCCGTCAATTTTATCATGCTAATAAATATTTACAGGGCTGTGAGAGACGCTAATAACTTTATTAGCCAGTAAGCTGATTTACTAGGCTACTAAATTTTACTTGTAGTTGAAAAGAGCGAAAAGTAACTTACTTGTCGATTAAAACTTACTTGGGGTTTACTTGAAAGTGAAAAGATCGGCCCTTATTTTAATATTTACAATCAATTAATATTGTCGCACTAATTTATAATTTACATATTTTACTTAATATTAATATTACATTTTTTATATTTTAGTTTCCATTGGAACTCATTCACTTACGTGCAATGTAAATGTATTATTATCAAATTTAAAATTCACATTGTTAACTCAAGAAAATCAAGAAACTGGTGTGGCTTTAGATGCAGATACTTATTCAGACCTAGATCCCAATGTCACAACCACATTAATTGTCCACGGGTGGCTCCAAGATGATACCAAACCATGGGTTCGACTTATGAAAGACACCTATTTAAATAAAGGGCAGGCTAATATTATCTTAGTAGATTGGTCAGCCTATGCGGGAGTTGATTACTTTCAAGCAGCTTGTGCGGTACCCTACGTAGGAATCTTTCTCGGTGATTTAATATATAATTTAATACAAGAAGGGGTCGATGTAGCAAAAGTGCAAATTAATGGATTTTCACTTGGAGCTCACATTGCTGGAGCTGCCGGACAACGCGTGTTTGCGTTATCAAATTCGAAAATAAGTCGCATTAATGGACTAGAAGCGACCAACCCAGAATTTGCCGGTAAACCAATTGATCAACGTTTAGACCCTACAGATGCAGTATTTGTGCAAGCAATTCATACAAATAATGGCGTGAATGGATATGCTGGAGATTATGGTACCATCGATTTTGAAGTAAATACTAACCTATTAACTTGCGGAACTTTGCAACCCGGATGCCCACTCAATCCAGGAGTTCCAATTCCAACCACTGGTTTACCTTTACCTTATCGTAAGATATTTTTGATGTAACAAAACATTTATTAATCTATTCTATCCTTTCAGTATTTTGTGACCACATTCGTGTAGTCGTGTATTACATAGAAAGTATTAACTCTGATCAATTTTTGGGCGTAACATGCAGCAGTTGTTTAAATTATATATCAGGTGGATGCAATTCTAATCAAAAAACTATTATGGGCGAAATGTGTCCATTTGATCAGAGTGGAGTGAGATATTTGAAGACCAATTCCGAAACACCGTTTCCCAAAGGATAAAAAATAATTTCATCACCAGAGAACCAGTTTTTTGCAACCAACGGCTATGATTTATCAAGTATATAACCGAATTATAATTACCCAGTTTAGAATGAATAAATAGATTTATGTTAAAAACTTGTTTTTTCGATTTATAAGAAATAACTAAACACATTTATCTTTCAACACGTTTATCCCAAAACTAAATTTTTCAAATTTGCTCCTGTTCTAACTGGAAAACATGTGATCCGATGGAGTTGAATCTACACTGTGAAAAAATAAGTTTTGATTTAAAACGAATTATTTTGTTTTAAAACGAATCATTTTAATTAAAAATAATTCATTTTGACTCAAAACTTCATTTTTCACAGTGTAGTTTTATTGTATGCAGTATTTGTTTCTTCATACCCTGAACCTCCAGTTTTTAATCTGTTAAAAAATGTTAATTTGCCATGCGAAAAACAATGAGATTTTTAGGTGGAATTTGGAACTTTTCTTTTAAAACTCCGCTAGTTTGTTGGATTTTAATTAAAAAAAAAATTTTTTTGTAATTTTTCTTACTGCCGTGCTTCATGGTATATAAAACACCTTCTAGTTTAAGGGTTTACACCCAATTACAGGAAAGAGATTGATAAGAGTTAAAGTAACTACAATGATACATAAATAATCTATGTACCAAGACCTAGCACTTCCCGTCAATGCACTCCGCGACACAATGCCAGATTTTCTTTACATTATCAGCATTGATATCAAACAATAAGTGTGCAATTAAATTGAGATTATCACACATAACATTTATGGGGCATTTACCGCAATATTTGGTGCGATACCCATCCAGATAAAAAACTTGCTCTGTGCGACTGGCAAGTCTCGGTACATAGAAATTAACTCTCTCTAAAAGTGTGCTACAATCAATCTGCCCAATCAACAGTTTATGCAAAAATACAATTGAAGCAACAACTCTACGAGTGTACAACGTCTGTATGTTAAATTCTCTCAACAATAATCCCCGGTTGAAACCGATCATCGAGTACACACCGTGTGCCTTGAAATACGTGTATTTAAGAAATCGTCTTTGGACAGATTCTAATTCCGATATGTGACACTGATAGATTGGATACCAGATAATCGATCCAAACTACAGTTAATTCGGACATATCTTTACAACTTCGTATTATAAAGCCTAAAGTTTTCATAGCTCCAACCCTCACGTCGTGTACATGTTCTATAAAACTCAAGCGAGCATCAAATGTAATGCCCAGATCCTTACATACAGTGCTACGATTTACATATTCCCCGTTAAGAATATAATTATATAATATGGGACTTTGAGATCTGGAGAAACTCAAAACTTGACATTTATTGATGTTTAATTGTAAGTTATTATCATTACACCATTCAGAGATTAAATTTAAAGAGTTTTGTAGTATCTCACAATTATGTCAACTCTGCAATATTTAAATGAATTTTTTGTAATTGCAATCAATGGTGTTAGGAAGGTCGACTCTCGTTTTTTTTTAAGCCACTTTTTACATGTTTTAATAAAATAATTTCAATTTTTGTTAACTAAAATTTTAAAAATATTGATTGTAATAAATTATGAAACTGAAAACTTTTAATAAAATCAGTTTCTATTTTTTTTAATATGGCGCACCACTTTGAATCAATTGAAAAAAATATATAATAATATATAAAAGAGTATGGAGCTTCTAAAATAGTTATTTTTATCATAAGGCTCGAAACTGAATTTTTCCGAGTACGAGTTTTTTTACAGGCTGAGGCGGATTAGCCGAGGCCTGTATTTACGAGTACTCGGAAAACAGTTTCCTGCCGCATGATAAACGTAATTTTTTACGCCGATTTCTATAATTTGTTGCATAAACTTTAATTATTTTTTGAAATATTTGGTATTAGGGATATTTTGTTGTTGTTGGTATAACACATTTGAATTCAAAATTTGACGTTTAAATTTAATTATTTTGTATCGTATTATAAAATTGCGACTGTGATAATATTTGTGATAATGGATACACCAGCAGACATTACAGAAGCGGCAGAATGGGTTATTGGTAATTTATTGCCAGAACACTCCGCACCCCGATACTGGCATAAATACGAGTTATTTATGAAATGTAATACTTATTTAATTTTAATTCAATTTGACGTACAAAATATATAACCAAGAATGCCAACATCTTATAAAATAATCACTGCTTTCTTTCAAACGCTAGGCGAGAAAACCAGCTTTTCACGCCGTATTTGAAATATGCAATTGAACACTTGCCTGATAGAGGTGTAAAAAAAATTATTTCATAATTTTGCCAAAATCATATCTCATTTAACCTTTATGTGACTGAGAAATAAAACACCTTCTAATGACGGCATGGGTACCCGGGTACCTTCATACATTACATGCACCCATCCGCGCCTATGCAAAGTTTATAATTATCTACGATAGTAGTAAGACTATATTTTTATTGTGCTTTATGCCTAGCAAGGTTAGATCATATAGATCCATCTGATTTTTAGTTAAAAATTACAAGTATTTTCAGTTATTATAAAAATTAAATTTATAATTTCAACTAGGATGTCTCATAATGAGTCTACTGGACCAAGTCACGGATCTTTTCGAAAACCAAGATTGTCGAAAATGAAGTAAGATAAATAATAATTATTGTAATTATAAATTCTTTAAATGATGCAGTTACTCGCAAAAGTACTCGGATGTTTAGTTTACAATTAGCCATGGAATTTTTCTATTTCTTAAATTTCAATAATTAAATTAATATAGTCATAACAATGAAAATTCAATTTTCAATATAAATAACTTTTATAATTTTTAGCACATGTAAACAAAAGCATAATATGTAGTTGACAAATTACTAAAGGCCAATTTTATAATAAAAGTTAACAGTTAAAATTTAAAAGGCGACTTAAGACAAAACAGAACAATAAAAATTATTAGTTTTGTTCTAAGTCTCCTTTTAAATTTTAGTGCCCTGCTAACTTTTATTATGAAATTGGCCCTAAGCACTGCAACTTTAATTGCTTTAATTTAATTTTCTTTTTATTACTACAATTCCTATCTAATTTCACATAAAACTTATAGAGGTACCCGGG
This sequence comes from Cantharis rufa, assembly GCA_947369205.1. Lineage (NCBI taxonomy): Eukaryota > Metazoa > Arthropoda > Insecta > Coleoptera > Cantharidae > Cantharis > Cantharis rufa. The sequence goes on along the minus strand of OX376307.1, from coordinate 16,933,617 downwards.
TACCTACACCGTCATTAAAGGGTGAAATAATTTTGAACGCCATTTTCTCATAATAAAATTAATAATAATAATCAAAATAATATAACAAAATATAGAATAAAACAGGCTAAGAGATGTTACGAAATTTCCAAACTCCACGACATTGTACACAAAAAATATGAATGCTTAAAACTGCAAAAGGTACCCGGGTACCTATTCAGTCGCATAAAGGTTAAAAAAAATATTTTTGGAAAGACATTTTTTTTTAATAGATAATGAAATCCTATATAGCTGTTATTATATAGCTGTTATAGCCTTTATATACTCCTATAATATACTAAAATTTTATCCAAAACGATTCAGCCGTTCCTGAGGAAAAAATATTTTTCCATTTTTCAATATTTTTGATTTTCTCTAAAAAGCATTGAGCTAGAGATTTAAAATTTTCAGGATCTTAGTATTTTATGGGTACCTACATATACCCAAAGTTGCGATTTAATATTCCCCGGGGGCAGATTCACCATACTTCACACTTCTCACTTCTTCTGGAATTGTTGTGTTCTATATGTTACAAAAATAAGCTTTTAAAATACATCTATTTATTCATTCTAAACTGGGTAATTATAATTCGGTTCTATAGTATATAAAGCATAGCCGTTCGTTGCAAATAACTGGTTCTCTGGTGATGAAATTATTATTTATCCTTTGGGAAACGGCGTTTCGGAATTGGTCTTCAAATATCTCACTCCACTCTGATCAAATGGACACATTTCACCCATAATAGTTTTTTGATTAGAATTGCATCCACCTGATATATAATTTAAACAACTGCTGCATGTTACGCCCAAAAATTGATCAGAGTTAATACTTTCTATGTAATACACGACTACACGAATGTGGTCACAAAATACTGAAAGGATAGAATAGATTAATAAATGTTTTGTTACATCAAAAATATCTTACAATAAGGTAAAGGTAAACCAGTGGCTGGAATTGGAACTCCTGGATTGAGTGGGCATCCGGGTTGCAAAGTTCCGCAAGTTAATAGGTTAGTATTTACTTCAAAATCGATGGTACCATAATCTCCAGCATATCCATTCACGCCATTATTTGTATGAATTGCTTGCACAAATACTGCATCTGTAGGGTCTAAACGTTGATCAATTGGTTTACCGGCAAATTCTGGGTTGGTCGCTTCTAGTCCATTAATGCGACTTATTTTCGAATTTGATAACGCAAACACGCGTTGTCCGGCAGCTCCAGCAGCGTGAGCTCCAAGTGAAAATCCATTAATTTGCACTTTTGCTACATCGACCCCTTCTTGTATTAAATTAAATATTAAATCACCTACAAATCTTCCAACGTCTGGTACCGCACAAGCCGCTTGAAAGTAATCAATTCCTGCATAGGCTCTCCAATCTACTAAGATGATATTAGCCGGCGCTTTATTTAAATAGGTGTCCTTCATAAGTCGAACCCATGGTTTGGTATCATCTTGGAGCCACCCGTGGACAATTATTGTGGTTAGGACATTGGGGTCTACGTTAGAATACGTATCTGCATTTAAAGCGACACCAGTTTGTTGATTTTGTTGAGTAAACAATGTGAAATTTAAATTTGATAATAACACATTTACATTGCACGTAAGTGAATGAGTTCCAATGGAAACTAAAATATAAACAATGTCAATTTAATACTAACTAAAATATGTAAATTATTAAATATTAAATTATTGTTGACTTTTATTAAAATTATTAGAAATCATGATAAGTGTGAGGTCTATATTTTAACAATGTTAATTTTCCAACATTTCGGGTCTTTAATGACTTATTTTCAAGCCTATGTAAACAGTATGACATAATTTATCATTTAGCCTTGAAAATGAGTCAGTGAAGACTCGAAACGTTGGACAAATAACATTGTTAAAATATAGACCTCATACTCAACAATATTTCTAATAATTTTAATAAAGGTCAAATAATAAATGTAAATTATTAATTATTATTAGTTCAACAATATTAATTGATCGTAAATATTAAAAGAGTTACTGTATTATAAAGCTTTCTAAATTGTAGAAAAATTCGTTTTTTTTAATGGGTTTCTCTTTCTTTTAAAATGGGTGTTAATGGAACTAAAAAAATTATAATTTTTATTAAATTTAGAAGCATTGCCGATTCTTCCTAGCTTAATCAAAACTTATCAAAATGTGTTTTGCAAAATAAATTACGTAAAACATAACTCTAACAAGTACTTACATATGGAAACAAAAAGTAAACACACCAAGGAATTCATTTTAATACACTTGTGTTAATTTGCAAGTTGCATTAAATATATAGGGGTATATATACAAAGATCTTATCTACCATGATAATAATACGTAAGTAAAGGTAAATAACTTGCAAAATTTACAGGTTGTATTTTATCTATTAATTTACATTGTGATAAAAAAAAGCGCATTTAAATCATTTTTTATAGGGCTATTCTTTAAAAGTTTTCTTTCAATAGGTTTTTTCTATTTATCAAATAAATATAATAAACTAATCTGTAAGTTGAGTGGAAGATAAATTGAAATCTACTGTATTTACAGCTTATTATCATCTCAAAAGAAGTTATATAATTTGTGATCGTTTTTAAAGTAGTAATACAATTAATTATTATTATTAAGATAGCTCCTGAACCAAGCCGATTTCCTAATTGGTTTACATTATATTTTTTTACGGATTGTTTTATTCTCATTATACCTAGAGCAGGTTCTCTCTAGTATTATGAAAAAGGAGTAATACGGCCCTGGTGTTGATTTTGTAACTACTCTATAATTTTTTGAAACGTAGAGCATAGAGCGTAGGTAACAAGTTGATGATTTGCTTTCTCACTTACTTAAATAAATAAACCACTCTAAAGGTGACAAAAAATTTAATGATGAAGTAAATGTCTCACAATGCAGCAACAATCGCCAAGCAAAATCAATTTGAAATCGGTAGTCAATTCATGAAAAAAAACTTTACCGTCAACATGTAATACATAGTAGTGTGAAGCTATTAGTGAAGTGAAGCCCGTAACTTCAACAGGTTCTAAGTACGTACCGAAAGTAAAAGAATATAATCCAGGAGCGCCTCCGAATGCATTTTATTTAGTGTTAATAAGAGAAAATTGGGTGCGCCACTGTTTAAGTCCGATAATTTATTAAAATCTGAATTTTTTTTGCGACATTAAAGAATCACGCTGTATAAACACTTTATGCAGACACAAATGACGATATTATTTGACAGTTGTAATCATTAGGGTTTGAATAAAATGTGTCTCATACCAGGTGACATGCTGTGTCTCATACCCGGATTATGACACTAATTTTGAGAATAACGAACAAATATTTTTTTTTATAATGGGATCGCAAAATATAAGTAAAACACTAAATGCTAATGCATTACACTTACCGTTTTCGATTTATTCACTCAATAAATATCGCTTTGAAAAAGATTAAAAAAAGTTTTACCAGTGCAATATCGATACAATGTTTGCACTTGATACAAGCAATGTGTCTATTGATTTCGGTGTTAGCACAAAAAGTGACCCATGACAAATGAAATATTACCTTGAAATATATGCCAGTAATTAGATCGGCCATATAGACATTGCATAATGTAAATAATTGACTGTCTCATACCTGGTGCTGTCTCATACTCGGGAACACTCCCCTACATTATTGTCTTATCCACATTAAACGTAAAACTTTATTTGACACTCAGAGCGTTAATGGGGCCGATTTAGGACTATTGTCAAATCGGCCCTTATAATGTAATTTTGTTATTTGTTTCTTTTTTAATTTTGGGTAATATATATAATATAAATTATTTATTATTTTCTTTAGTTTTTGTCTTATTACAAAAACAGAGCTCCCTTAAACTACCTTCGCACATAGGTCCGTCAACTACTGGTTACGCCACGAGTTCCCGCACACGAACAGCCACTTAATGACTCTTCACAATGCATCCCTTGTGTTTGTCGCCAACTGTTCTACATCATTTTAACATTTTTCGAATACTTTCGATACCTCTCACATCTTCCCGACATCTCATTTGCACCTCTCTCTCATCTCTTCTATATTCTAGATCTCCCATATCTTCTCACACCTCCTCACATCTCCCACACATTTCTTGCCTCGTGTACACGAAATCTCCCCGGTGATTTTGCCTCTCGATAGTATAGGAATTAATATGTGGAAAAATGTACATGTTAGAGAGATACTATGTATAGGTAGTACAATATTGCTATGATACGGAATTTAAACAAAAATAATAGTATATTACAGGCCAAGCATCGAAAATGATCAGCTTTAAAAAGCTCGTTACGCTCACTTTTTAATATAGCTGCGCGCCCAGTAACGGATCATATTTAGAAGAGAGGTGAGTATACTTTTTTATCGGAAAACATAAAATTATCTATTAATATATAAAATATAAAAAAATATTGTTTAAATTACAAATCGTGACAGATAAGACAAATTAAAACAACGTCATTAGAGCAACCCTCTATGGCTAATGCCCCGATTGCACCACCTACCCTTAAACGTTAAGCGTTCCTTAAATCACTAAGCCCCACCCTATTTCATTGCACCACTGAATTAAGCGCCCCTTAACTTAAAACAGACCACCTAAATTTAAGCCTCCGAAATCTACCGCTTAAACTGTCCCTTAAATATTCCATAAATACATACATTCTTATTTTTACGGATTTATTGCTTTTATTAATGTTATTTTGTTTATCCTAGGGATTAACTAATTATTATTATGATATTTTCTATACATGTAAGTAAAACCCAGTGCGAGTTTAGTTTTAAATTCGCAAAATACATTGTCACACGCCATTCTCGCTTGGCATGCATCAAGGGTATCGGGTTAATTTGATAAAATTTTAAATGATAAATTTTAAAACTTTGATTAAAAACTTAGGCGTTAATTATTTTATATTAAAATAATTATAATATAAGTGTTAGAGGAATTAAATAAAATATCAATATTTCGAGTTTTCGGTAATATGATGTTCTCTTTGTCAAAAATTTATTGATAATGAATATTAATTATTTTAGGTTGCATTTATTCATGACAATAAAATTTAGAAATTAATATCATCATAGATTTATTGAATTGCATAGATGGGTCTAAATTATTACTTAATTAAATTTTAATATTTTTGAATGTGACAATATCAAGATGACTAATGACTTGTTTGAAGACGATTTAGAAATTTCGTTGACATTTGCAGATTTAACCACACTAAACACAAATATAACCAAAGTTACCATAAAAATGCGATGTTGCTACATTTACTGCACGCTTAACTAAACCGAAGCTTAAAAAGATTGGTGCAATGAAATGTAAACTAAGGGCCGCTTAAAATTAAGGGACGCTTAGATAAGCGTGACATTTAAGGGTAGGTGGTGCAATCGGGCATAAATGCATTAAGTGATTGAATCATAATTAAATCGATTGGAGATCGCCAGTTTGATTCCCACGTCGGGCAAATTTTTATAATAACATTTTTTTATAATATAAATGAGTTGACATGCAGAAGCAATAGAATCGACCATTAATAAAAACACATTACCAGTCGATTTTACATTATTAGTCGATTTGTGAGCTGACTAGGAATGCTTTATGATATTATAAAAGTACACTTTCCTCAAGAAATTTATTTTTATTTAACGTACTAGTTTCGGCGGTTAGCCTTCCTCAGCGTTATCTACAAGAAATTTATTTTAACAATTAGCATGCTGAGCTGGTGTCAACAACGTTAACCTACCGTCATACACTTCTACAAAAACTTTCAAACATTTAAACTTTACAATTAAAATAATACATTAATTCAGCTGTCAATAAATAAAACCTAAATTATTTTGTGTGAGCATTAACCTTGTACTGATATAAGTATGTATATCTCATATCACAGTTCTGCAAGCTATACTCAGAACACGTCAAAGATTGGAGTGTATCCCAAATTTTCTTGCTCATTAAGAAATTCAACATCATTATCACTTCTTATCCTTCGTATTTCTAAGTGTTCCTAGAGGTCCAGCTTTCTTCCTTTCTTGACATTGTGTAGCAACTCAATGTTATTTTGGTTGATGGTGTGTCCAGTGCTTACCAAGTGTTGCGACACAGCCGAATATTTGTATGTGCGTTAACTGTATGTTAACGTAACTGTGTATGTTACGATAACGAACTAATAAACAAAATAATAAGCAACAAAAGCAAAAATAAAAAAGCCAACAACATAGAAATGCTGCCTGGTTACAACAAGATCTCCTACCTCGGCCCGGTCACCCAAAAAATTAGCCGACTGCTAAATAAATTTAGAATACGAACTTCCGTGAAGAGCGTGAACACGGTAAAGCAATCAATCCTCAACAACAAGGACAAAATCAAGACGTTAGAAAAGAGCGGGGTATACGCTGTAAAATGCAATGATTGCAACGCTAAATACATTGGACAGACAGGCAGGAGTCTCAAAACCAGGTTAGCAGAACATAAAAATAAAAACAAATATTCGGCTGTGTCGCAACACTTGGTAAGCACTGGACACACCATCAACCAAAATAACATTGAGTTGCTACACAATGTCAAGAAAGGAAGAAAGCTGGACCTCTTGGAACACTTAGAAATACGAAGGATAAGAAGTGATAATGATGTTGAATTTCTTAATGAGCAAGAAAATTTGGGATACACTCCAATCTTTGACGTGTTCTGAGTATAGCTTGCAGAACTGTGATATGAGATATACTTATCAGTACAAGGTTAATGCTCACACAAAATAATTTAGGTTTTATTTATTGACAGCTGAATTAATGTATTATTTTAATTGTAAAGTTTAAATGTTTGAAAGTTTTTGTAGAAGTGTATGACGGTAGGTTAACGTTGTTGACACCAGCTCAACATGCTAATTGTTAAAATAAATTTCTTGTAGATAACGCTGAGGAAGGCTAACCGCCGAAACTAGTACGTTAAATAAAAATAAATTTCTTGAGGAAAGTGTACTTTTATAATATCATAAATTAACAGCCTCAAGGGGTACCTTACTAATAATAGGAATGCTTTGTTTTGGCTGCCGAGCAGACACTCGGAAAGCATCGCTTTCGGTATGTTTTCCGATAAAAGAAATTAAATCATTTTGTGTTAGACGCTGGTTCGGTGAATCGTATGATGGTGCATATGTAATGAATTTGCGCCGGGTTTAAATTATTTGAAGTTTTTAAATTCGTTTGTCCAATTTTACTTTTAAGCAATATAACATCACTGGAGGAATTGTACACTGAAACACTCCAAAACATTAAAAAAAAGGAACAGAAATAGTTCTGACTCTGTGTACAAAAGAGCTAATTTTTCACTTGTTTTAAGCAAAAAAATGCTTCACTCACCCGAGCAATTTGTCGCTGGTGTACATACACCCATTCATGCATTCGAACTGCTATATCCAAGTTTGGATAAACAATCTGCAAATTCTATTTAAATTAAGGTAAAAAATCTTATCTTTCACTTTGACTACCTCTCTTTTACATGTATTTTGAATTCACTCTACTGCGACATTAAAAGTATAACTTCAAAAAATTTTTACCGTCCCTGAAATCTACCGCTCTAGGCTCCAGCCTACTCCACCTGCTGGTAAATCCGCTACTGTTTACATGGTACAATAACAACATGCCAACAGGTGTAGGCCTTACGGCCTTGTTGTGCAAACCAAGGTAAAATATGGAACAAAACATAAGAAGAAGAATAATACTTTAAATATTAAATTCATAAGTAGTAAAATAGTAAAAGAATTATTTATTACTAGCACTAAACAATTTGTAACAAAAATTTATCAAATATAACTGGTCAATTTAACTTTGATCTTTCAATTGAATTAGTAATGAAATTGATAAGTTTTCTTACTTTAATTATATTTGTTTGTTAGAAATGTAAACCTTATCTACGCACCGAGAACCACAGTAAATTTCGTAAATTTATATTTAACAATATTTTTCAAAAATTTCTGAATTTTTAGTACATAATTTTTTTTAATTACAATTTTGAAACTACCTATGCCTAGCTTTTCATTACATAATGAAGAGGTTGAATTAAAGTGATTAAATTGAGAATAATAGTAAAAGCGGTGCAATAAATTATATGAAAAGGCAAACGAGAAATGAATAAAAAAGTGACATCTTCATAATATAATAATTTCCAAGTCCGAGGTTTAAACATGGGAAAAATAACGACTTTCTGTTGATTCTGATTTTATTCGCAATGTTTGTCCTTGTTCGATTTTTAGTGTTTTAATAAATTCAATTTTCATTAATAATTTTTATTAAATAAAGTATTGTAAAACATACTTTTATAAAAATTGTTGAGTTTAAGGTCTATAATAGTACATTGTCTTATTCGAGTTAAAAGTGAAACTTTGTTTGACAAGCAATATTAATTCTTATCAGAGCATGATAAGGAACATTTTAATATCACAATTTCGATTTTTGGTTTTTGGCTGGATTACAATACTTTCCCTTAACATACGTTAATACGTATTGGGGAAAGTAAAAAACAGTAAGAAACAAGAAATATTTTCAGTTATTTTGGAATATGTTTGAAAGCGGTACGCGAGAACTTGGCAACGTCAACTCGGCGACTGATCAACTCGGCGACTGGTCAACTCGGCGATGGTTCGCCCAAACCTACGTGATAACAAATTAATTCGTAATTTAACTAGGGAATCTGGATTTAATCGATATTACAATGCGGTTTGATTATTTTCAAATCTTACATTTATATTTATAATTTATTATATTTTTGAATCACCCTGTACCAAGTTTTTCCGAAAATACATAATTGTTTATTACTATTAATAATAAAAATGTTAATTAATTCACTGTTTAATTTTGTTGTTTATATATACATATTACAAAATTTTTCCTGTTTTTGTGATGATTTTCATATGTTAAAATCTGTTTTTAAAAGGTTTGAAATTCTTTTCAATTATTTTGAAATACTGTATGCTCTTAATTTCAAAACATATTGTTACTACTATAATCCTGAAATTAAAATATTTAGTTATATTTATTATAACTTATAAATATTAATTATTGTTTATAGTAATAAACAATTGTATATTTTGATACAGGGTGATCCAAAAATATAACAAATTTTAAATGTAAGAGTTGAAAATTAATCATAACCACATTGTAATATCGGTTAAATCCAGATTCTCTGGTTAAATTACGAATTAATTTGTTACCACGTAGGTTTGGGCGAACCATCGCCGAGTTGACCAGTCGCCGAGTTAACCGTCGTCGACTTGGCTATCGCCGAGTTGACGCGTCGCCGAGCTGACCGGTCGCTGAGGTGACCGTCGCCGAGTTGACGTCGCCGAGTTGACCGGGTCCGGTTTGAAAGATGTAAAATTTATAAAGAAAACATTAAAAAATATAAAGGCAATACCAAATTTCCCAAGTTATTTCCCTATTATCGGGGGTAAGGTCGGCACCCGGTAAACATATTTCTTAAAAAGTTTGTACAAATACGCCGCCCATGCATTTATTTTATTTTGTTTTGTGAGATTGATAATCCAAACACTGAATGCTCTTTTTCTGAATTTATCAATTATTTAAAAAGCAATAATCCTGGCTTGATTTTTGGTGTCAAAAACTTGAATTTTACATAAGATCTTTATTATTTTCTTAAACGCCAAAATTCAATCTGTCCACATTAATGGCACCAGGTTAATGGCCGCCTCTTTTGGGCATTATCTTGTATAAATAACTTAAAATTTAAATTTGTCAATTATTTGCAACAAATAATAAAAGTTTTTACTAGGTTAATAATATTTCCATTGTCTCCGAAAGTTAGTGTAGATTATATTAGAGATCATAATATTGTATTAAAAGATTTATCTTAATCAAAAGGCAAATAGAAATTTAGAGATGTTTTCGTTATAACGATTACTACTATTAACATAACAAATACAAGACACAAAAAGTTAGGATAGATCAGTTTCAACAGTAACAAAGAGTTGTCAACTTAGTTACTTAACTTTTTACAGGCTGAGGCGGATTAGCCGAGGCCTGTATTTACGAGTACTCGGAAAACAGTTTCCTGCCGCATGATAAACGTAATTTTTTACGCCGATTTCTATAATTTGTTGCATAAACTTTAATTATTTTTTGAAATATTTGGTATTAGGGATATCTTGTTGTTGTTGGTACAACATATTTGAATTAAAAATTTGACGTTTAAATTTAATTATTTTGTATCGTATTATAAAATTGCGACTGTGATAATATTTGTGATAATGGATACACCAGCACACATTACAGAAGCGGCAAATTAGATTATTGGTAATTTTTGCCAGAAAAATCCGCACCCCGATACTAGCAGAAATACGAGTTATTTATGAAATGTAATACTTATTTAAATTTAATTCAATTTGACATACAAAATATAACCAAGAATGCCAACATCTTATAAAATAATCACTGCTTTCTTTCAAACGCTAGGCGAGAAAACCAGCTTTTCACGCCGCATTTGAAATATGCAATTGAACACTTGCCTGATAGAGGCGTAAAAATGTATTTTTATTTAACATTTCTTAATGTCAGGTACTATATATAATACTTGTTGTAGTGTATACTTTTTAATAATATGCTTGTTTCCGTCTTAAAATATTTAATAAACGGTAAAGGCAAATTGGTTTCTGAATGGTGTAGAATGGCAAGAATCTGTTTTTAAGTTAAGTTCGGTTGTAATTAACATAATTCAATTTAAAATAAATTTTTAACATGATGTTAGTAGTTGAACAGCTAGAAGTCCACTAAAATATATTGCTGCACCTTTTTACGTCAAACGACTAACAATAGGCTAGGATTACTAGGATGCTAGGTGGTTCCTGAATTTGACCCCCTTACTTGCTAAAGTCAATGTTTCTACCCAATTTTTGCACCCAACACATGACTTATCAAATTATTAAGTACAAAGAACAATGAAAAAATTTCAAAAATAATAAAAAATGGAGAAATGATTATTTGTTTTATATTTTATTTAATTATAACATGTTACAAATTAGGAGTAATTTATTTTGCTTTCTTTTGTGCAAACCTGTCAATAATACTATCTATATTTATTTCATTTGATAATAATTTATAGTTGATAAAAAATATCGCGAGATTTCAATATTTTAACGAACCCATTATAGATTTTAAATAATTTTTTATCAATTTTAATATGGAAAAACTTCTTTCAATAGCAACAGTTAAATTTTTTTGCAATTGTATGGAAATATTGGAAACGGAGTTGCGGAGGTCGTATTCTCCTATGCAGCACAACTATTGCAGCAATATATTGGCGAAATATTTAAAATCAATATTGTTCCAATATTTGCAGTTTCGATGGTGATTGTTGCTGGTTGAAATGTCTTTTACACTGTTTTTGGAAATGAAAAGTGAACTGTTGAACTTATAAAACAAGCATGCGTATTTCAGAAAGTTAGAGTAATAAAAATGAACCTTATAATAAAATTGTAAATATGATTTTAACAATAGTAAATATGATTTAACATGCCCCCCCCTTGAAAGAATCCCTTGCCAAAATAATACGTAAAAAAATAGCATTTTTAGGCGTAATTACATAAGGGAGCTAGACAAATAGAATCTGATTATAAAATAAGTACTTAATATGAATATAAAAAAAAAAATCCATTTCCTAATGGAAGTGGACAAATCTTGGAAAAAGCACTTTTGGTAATTCCGGTTGATGTGCGTATAGTTGCTACTCGCGCGATGCTATCTGGACCCGGATGCAGAATTTCTATTCTCCCCATTTTGTAATACAAGGGAGGAAATTGGTCGTCTTTTAATAAAACTAGACTGTTGATCTCTGGATGTTGTTTATAGGCTTTCAATTTGACTCAATGTTGAAGTTCTTGTAAGAATTCTTTCGTCCCACGACGTCAAGATAATTGATTGATTTCTTGAATTGTTTGGAATCTAGAAAGCCTATTTTCCGATACCTCCAATAGGCTAAGATCAGGCAGATATGTTAAACTTCTTCCTATTAGAAAGTGAACTGGGGTTAAAGGTTCAAAATCGGAAGGATCTGAGAACAAAGGAACTAAGGGTCTAGAACTTAAAATTGCTCAATTTGATAAAGCAGTGTTATACCTCAAATTCTAATTTTGAAATACCTACTTATTGCTTGTTTTAAACGAAATTTGAAAGACTTTACTCCAGTTTCCCATATACCGCCAAAATGTGGTGCATGTGGTGGTATAAATAGCCATTCAACCCCATCATTTGAAAAATGATTTTTAAGTTCTTTCTCGTTGTTTAGAAAGTTTTATAGTTTAACTAACTCAGTCCGAGCACTTACAAAATTACGACCGTTATCTGCAAAATTGGCTATGTAAACATCGCATAACTTTCCCCATTTAATTCGTCAAAATGCAAAAAAATGAGGTTATGTCGTTTGTTTAAACATTTCATTTCTGTTAAAGAAATTGAATAAAACAGTAAAAATAGGGTGGCCCAAAGTAATTGACATTTAAACTTTTTTCATTTTCTTTATCATTTCCATAATTTTCCACCAATTTTCACCATTTTTAGCTGCCCTCTAAGTTTATTTATGATGCACGTTTGTGCCAAATTTCATAACATTTGGTTTCGCGGTTCAACTTGTGCAATTGATACTATTTATTTTATATGTATCACAACTATACACTGACATACTGACATACAGACGAGCATCCGATTAAAATTTATCACAATCTTATCCCTTTAATGCATATTGTTGCAGTAATACAACATTGCGTTCTTGACGTTGTAGTTCTGCTAAGGTGATCATTAAAAGGCTTACATCCATACTAGCACATTCCTATAACATTACCCTTTCACGCTTTTCCATGATAAACTGATATTGCTGTTTCGGACAATGCAAGCCTTTCTTAATTATTTGATTAACAAAAACAGACGCAGCATAAAATTTTTTGATGTTTTTAATTTATTTTCAAGTGGGTTAAATTTCCAGGCTGCAGTGGATATTCTCAAACATATTGTGCTGCAAAAAATTATACACAGAAGCGTAACAGGAAAATCACCTTCCCACTGCATAGTGTTGCACATCTAAAACATACACTTTTTTAAAAGTTTGATTGCCACCGACTTAAAAAAATTTTTTTGTTAGTTTTTATGAATAAAGAGTATATAGGTTATCCATTATAAATTTTTTTATTAGTTTTAAAAAAATCATGCATTTAAAGGGTTATCAGAGCATGATAAAGAACATTTTAATACCATAATTTCGATTTTTGATTTTTGGGTGGATGTAGATATTTTCGATACAAGTTAGGAAAACTAACATTTTTCCATTCAAGGCGAAGGTTTACGATCGAGGCCGAAGGCCAAATTTTTAAATTTATAACCAAATATTCTAATCTACACTGACTGATGGAAACAATGGAAACAATATTAACTTAATACAAATTTTTATTATTTGTTATGAGAACAGGTGTTAATTGTCAAATTTTAATTTTACGTTGTTTACACGAGATAATTCACAAAAGAGGCAGTCATTAACCTGCCGACATTAACGGTCATAGTTTGAATAATAAAAAATTTATAATAAAAAATAATAAAAAAAATAAAATAAAATTTTTCTTATAACCATTGCCGTGCTTCGAAGGGCACAAAAGCCCAAGGTCTAAACGGAGTATAAGACATTCTCTTTTCTATAAGAAAGAAACCTAATGTTCATCAGTGGGCAATAAAAAGCTGTTATTATTATTATTATTATTATTATTATTAAATAGCATTACATTCATAGTTGAATTGAGCTAACCTTTTTAGGTTTTACAAATCTTTTTTAAAAGGTTGATTAGACCTCATCTAATTACAGTCATAACTTTTACATTTCATTTTTACTCATAGTCTGGGGTGTGTCTTCATTTCCGTCACTATTGCTTTCCAGATCTTTCTATCGCTACAGGCCTGTCTCCAGTTTGATGCTTCGATCGCTTTCAGGTCTTCCATAACACTGTCCCACCAACACAGTCTCGGTCTTCCTCTAGCACGTGCTCCATCCGGTTCCCATAACATCATTTTCTTTGTTATCTCCTCATTATTACTTCTCATGACGTGTCCCAGCCATTTCACCCCCTGCGCTTTCATAAATCTCACCACGTTCTCTCCATTCATCTCCCTCTATATTTCATGGTTCATTTTTACTCTGTATACGGCGTCTACATATTTTGGTCCTAGAATGGCTCTCATTATCTTTCTTTCAAAGACATTGAGATCCCCTTCTTCTCTCTGTGTTAGACACACAGTTTCGGACGCATATGTCACCACAGGTCAGGGATTTGTAAATTCGTAACTTCGTTCTTCTTGATATTTGTTTGTCTTTTAGTAACAGTTTGTTTGCGAAATATGCTCTGTTTCCAGCTTGTATCTTTGCTTTGATTTCCATTGCACTGCTATTATTGTTATTTATCTGTACTCCGAGGTAGTTGAAATTTCTTACTTGTTCGAAACTACAGTCGTTTATTACTAAAGCATGCATATTATTGCTGTTATTTCTCTGGCACTTCATAAATCTTTTCGACATTTATCAATAGGCCCGCTGTCTCTGCCGGCTCTTTTATTGCCCTGAAAATATTTTTTTAATCCACTTTTGGTTCTTGATATAATTACCATATCATCTGCATATGCAACTAACTGACTTTCTTTGTTTATGATTGTTCCGCTACATCCAACTTTTCTAATTATTCTCTTCAGTACAATATTAAACAATGTTGCTGATAACGTGTCGCCCTGTCTAACACAACTTTCTACTATAATTTCATCTGTTATACCTGCCGGTTGTTTCATTGTTGTTTTCGGTGTTTTTATTTTAGCTGTTGTTTTCATTAGTGTCATTTTGATTAATTTAATCAGCTTGGTTGGTATTTTCAGTTCTTTCATGGCTTTCTTCATTTCCCTCCTGTTCACTCTATCAAAAGCCTGCTTAAGATCTCCGAAGAGCAGGTACACATCTATTCCATATTCGCTGGTTTTCTCCATTATCTGTTTCAACACGTGTACACGTGTATACGACTCCAACCGTCGACTTCCCTCTTCTGAATACGTATTGATATTCTCCTATCATCTTTTCTGTATATTCTACGAGTCTGTTGTTTATTATCGATGATAGTACTTTGTATGCTACGTTAAGAATTGTTATGCCTCTATAAAAAGCTGTTAAAGAAGAGAATATCTAAGAACTCAGCGCCCATTGTACTCAAGAGTATTCGAAAACTCCAGCTACTACTAATATTTATTTTTCATTTCTAAAGCTAAAAAATATTTTAACAAGTTTGGTATTATTAATTTAATAATTAGAAAAAGAAATGACGTCAATCAGAATATTTTACCGTTACATTGGTTAATTTAAAACAATTGAATATATGTATGAACAACTTTTTATGCGCCCTATAAGCTCCGTTTTGTCCGACGTAGATAAAATGGTAAAATTGTGTTCCAGCGTAGGGAGTGCTGAAAATGTGCTGAAAATGTGAAAGTCCTGTACCTTAAGTAATTAATGAATTTACTTTATTGCCCATTTTTAATTGATTCAGAAAACTGGTTAATGTTAACTAAAAGCTGCTAGTTTATAATATTTTCCGAGGTTTCAGGGACGATTGGGCATTTCAATAAATCATTTAAAACGGTTTAAGATTTTGTTTATTAATAAATGTTTTACAATGTGTTACAAAACTCGTCTGCACTTAAGCGCAGCAAAATCATTTATTAAATCATCGCAATTCAATTTGCTTAAAAAATCAGCTTCTATTATGTTAAGCAGAGCAAGATAGTTTAACCTCTGCTCCGTCATTGTTGTGCGTAAATAGCTTTTAACTCTGCGCAAACAAGAAAACGATCTTTCTCCACGTTATATTATCTACGTTTGGGTAAATGGTTTGAGGACCTTCGATTCGTAACTATTTCAGTAAACTGACTGCACTCTTTCGCTCCTTATTTTTTATGCTGCAGTAAGAACGAAAATGAAGGCATTCTTTTGTAAAATTTTCTTCTAAGTCCGATACTTTGCATTTGATTTATTTCTTGTTAATCTTGTTATCAGTGGGTTTTTTTTAGCCCTGGGCCTGGGCCTACTAGGCCTTATGGAAAATCCGCGACTGGGCTTTGCGCTAATTACAATTCTTTTACTTTAGGTACTTAGAACGTAGAACCTGTTGAAGTTATGGGCTTCACTTCACTAATAGCTTCACACTATGTATTACATGTTAACGGTAAAGTTTTATTTCATGAATTGACTGCCGATTTCAATTTCATTTTGCTTGGCGATTGTTGCTGCATTGTGAGACATTTACTTCATCATTAAATTTTTGTCACCTTTAGAGTGATTTATTTATTTAAGTGAGAAAACAAATCATCAACTTGTAACCTACGCTCTATGCTCTAGGTATGATGATAATAAAAAAATCGGTAAAAAAATATTATGTAGTAAACCAATTAGGAAATCGACTTGGTTCAGGAGCTATCTCAGTAATAATTAATTGTATTATTACTTAAAAGTCGAACACAAATTATATAACTTCTTTTGAGATGCTTAATAAACTGTAAATACGATTGATTTCAATTTACCTTCCACTCAACTTACAGATTAGTTTATAATATTTTTCTGGCAAATATAGAAAAAAACCTATTGTAGAAAAAATTTAATAGAATTATAGCCCTATAAAAAATGATTTAAATGCGCTTTTTTTAATCGCAATCTAAATTAATAGATAACATACAACCTGTGAATTTTGCAAGTTGCGTAAAACTGGGAGGGGGGCTAAAGTAACGCAAAATTTATACCATTTTTTATTACCCAATCCTTAACCTTCATATTTATTGGTTGCTCATTATCACAGTTGCAATAGTTCTTGAGATATTTGCATTAACAATTGTCACAAACTCATCCCAGTTCGTGGGGTGACTTTGTGACAAGCGTTATTTTGCACTAAAATACAAATACAATTAACCAAATTGACCTTCTTCAAGATGTTCATCTGTATAATCGCGGTAATCAGGGCCGGCGCTAGCCAATTTGCCGCTTTGTGCGAGTTTTAGGCTGTGATGCCCTTAACGGGCGAGGTAACGCGTTACCTCGGGGAAAAGCTCGCTGCCGCGGCTAAGTAGCATTTGATTTTTTGAATTTAGGCTAGCTTTTAAAGTCAAAAACCCCACTGGGGATCGCAGGCAAAATTGTTTTTAAAATAGCGTGGCCGTCATTTCATGGCTTTCATGGGAATAAAATGTTGGAACTGTTGGATAGATGATGGAAAAACAAACGGGGCGTCCAAATAAACAGAAGCAACAAAGATATAAAATAATATCCAAAATTTTACATGCGAAAATACGAAAATTTGCCGTTCCAAAAATCTGCCACTCTGTGCAAAGGCACCGTTCGCACATATGGTAACGCCGGCCCTGGCGGTAATACCGGGTACCAAGTCGTCTTGTGTATCTTCTAGGCATGTTTAGATTCTTAATAAAGCAATGCAGGATCTAAAATTCAAATGTTATTATTTATTAGGTAAATTATTAATTCATTTTCACTCATTTTAAGTCACAAAGTAACCCCGCAAAACATCGATTTTTTTCTTTTTTTACGCATATCTAAAAAACACTTATCAAAAACACACTACATTTTGGTAAAATCTAGACAACACTCTAACTGTTAGTAAAACATACCTGTTTAAACAAGATTGTGAATATAAAAAACTGCACAGATCAAAGTTGCCGAAAATATTGTTTACAACGCAATATCGGTAGTTTGTAGTGTGATGTGCAGAAACAACTATTGCGGCGTTAGAGGCACGAGCGCGTTAACCAAGGTCGCGGTATGCCTACTCTTCAACTCAAGACGTTTGGTTACATTCAATGTTTCATTCGCGGCGAGAAATTTAAAAATAAGAAGACATTGATGGTCTGCCACAAAGTCACCCTATAAGTCACAAAGTGGCCCCTTCTTACGGTACTGTCCTAGTGTCCTTCAAAGGTTAATTAAGTATACCTAAATGTACTTTTTTTCTAAGTAATGTAAACAACTGTATTTTCCATCTATAAAATTAACAAGTTCTGTGTTGCATATTGTGCATTGCGAAATACACCGACTCAAAAAGTCTCCGTAGGGTACTGAAATAGCACTTTATAGTTATTTATGTATCTAGGGCATTATAAAGATGTTTATGTCGAGGGCAACCAATTTAAAAGGGCGAGGGCCGCCAGGCCCGAGAGTTTTTAAGTTGCTCGAGACCATAAACATCGGGTATTTGTTTTCGTTTGGGGTATTTTTACAATGATAAACCATCACGTTCCTGAATGTCTTCTATTTTTATATTATACAACTTTTCTCTTCTGCACGCACCAGCTATTCCTAATATCATTCCTACCTATAAAAATATAATAATTTACTAAGGTATTTTTACTTTAATATGATTGTTATCTACTACTTTGTGTGCAAGATATTTTTCGTCTGCAGCTTCAAGTAAAAATTTAGTCAAGTTTCTTCAGTAAAAACACTGGCCTCTTTTGGTCGATGTCCTACATTCTTTTTCTTTAAGAAAGCAATTAATGTAAAAAACTTTGAAATATTAATGAAACCGTGAAGAAATATAGTCCATTTTAACATCGAGTATTCAGCCCACAGACTTCCTGGAGCTTGTAGTTTTTCATTTCTTCTGACAAAGTACGCCAGGAGAGATTTTTCACTAATACTGATACTTTTCTGTGTGCACCAATCTTTAAAAATTTTGTATGTTTTTTCGTAGCGTTCCCTAGATTTTTCCGGAATAAGAGCCGTACGTCCAACAATCCAAGCTTCTTCAACTTCATCAATTTCATTTTCAGATTCACTTAAAATATTGATTCAAAATATTCGATCGGTAAAATGTCCTTACTGTTTTTATAGTATATACTTAATACTACTATACTATAAAGCCTAGTCGGCACAGGTTCCTGTGCTTACAGAAAGCTGAAATTTCACATTATAGTATATTTTAGTATAACTATAATTATAAAATCTTGAATTCCTATAAAAGTCAATCTCAACATTGATGGAAAAATAGTTTAAAAAATCTTTTTATTAAAATAGTGTGGTTTTTAGGGGGTGAAAATTAAAATAACCGAGAAAAATTATAAAATTTTTAATTTCTATAGAATTTAATCTGATTATTGATGGAAAAATAATTGAAAAAATCTTCTCATTAAAAATGGGTAGTTTTTAAATAGCGTAAATAATAATTCGCTGCAAGTTCGCTGCAAAATAAAATTGTGATTCACGCACCTCGGCATGTTCAAATAGAATTACTCACAAAATGGCACCTCTTGGCAGCTGAATAATACAAAACATCTAAGGCACACTTCATACAATATTTAAAAACTTAAATTACCTTGGAACCTTGCGGCACTAAAAAGTTATAGAAACATAAAATTAAATTTGTCAAATTTCTATCGTTGAAATCTCTTATACTTTAAGGTTGGTTGATAGACCATACACTAAACAAAGTCAATTATGTATATTGTCGTGTTCAAAATTAATTAAATGGGGATTGATTATAATAATTTTTTAATTTCGTAAATAAATTTTGTGTTGTTAGTTTCAGTCGTTCGATATAGTATTTAAATTACTATTTATAATGTTAAGTTGGTAGTATCTTGTTAAGTTTGATTATTGAAAAGTGTGTATGTATGCTTTTTGATGGCCGATAGCCAAGAGAGCGGGTGTTAAGTTTGTCCGTTCCAATTTGAATTAATTAAAATTTTGATTTCAAGTTTGAGAAAGAGTTTTTATTTAATTAAAGTTTAGAAAATATAAAATCTACAAAAAATTACATTGCAATATATAATATAGCCCTTACCTTGTTCTGTATCGGACATCGCTATTTAGTAAAATTAAAGTACAAAAAACAAAAAAAAACAGTTGCAAACGCAGAACTTTCACTACACGCTTATTTGCTTCAACCCCTTCTTTACTTATAGGGGTAAAATAAAAGACTGACAGGAGGTGGAGGGTAAATTTCCTTCAGTTTTTTGAAGTTCAAGGTCTACCCTTACTGATAAGCCGGATATTTACCTCTTTCTGAAAAGTTGCTAAAATCGTGTAATTTTACTTTTGGCCAGAAATTTATAAATCTATCCCACTGTAGGTCGGGAGGATGCTTCAAGATAACTTTTATAGAACGTAATATGAATCCTAATTAATTTGGCTTAAAATATTAATTCTTAAAATTTATGTAAGTATAATATTTACATAGCCGATATTTTCTACTTCACACTTCTCACTAGTTAGGAATTGTTTTGTTCTACATGTTACAAAAATAAGTTTTTAACATAAATCTATTTATTCAATCTAAACTGGGTAATTATAATTCGGTTATATAGTACATAAATCATAGCCGTTCGTTGCAAATAACTGGTTCTCTGGTGATGAAATTATTTTTTATCCTTTGGGAAACGGCGTTTCGGAATTGGTCTTCAAATATCTCACTCCACTCTGATCAAATGGACACATTTCGCCCATAATAGTTTTTTGATTAGAATTGCATCCACCAAATATGTATATAATTTAAACAACTGCTGCATGTTACGCCCAAAAATTGATCAGAGTTAATACTTTCTATGTAATACACGACTACACGAATGTGGTCACAAAATACTGAAAGGATAGAATAGATTAATAAATGTTTTGTTACATCAAAAATACCTTACGATAAGGTAAAGGTAAACCAGTGGCTGGAATTGGAACTCCTGGATTGAGTGGGCATCCGGGTTGCAAAGTTCCGCAAGTTAATAGGTTAGTATTTACTTCAAAATCGATAGTACCATAATCTCCAGCATATCCATTCACGCCATTATTTGTATGAATTGCTTGCACAAATACTGCATCTGTAGGATCTAAACGTTGATCAATTGGTTTACCGGCAAATTCTGGGTTGGTCGCTTCTAGTCCATTAATGCGACTTATTTTCGAATTTGATAACGCAAACACGCGTTGTCCGGCAGCTCCAGCAGCGTGAGCTCCAAGTGAAAATCCATTAATTTGCACTTTTGCTACATCGACCCCTTCTTGTATTAAATTAAATATTAAATCACCTACAAATCTTCCAACGTCGGGTACCGCACAAGCCGCTTGAAAGTAATCAATTCCTGCATAGGCTCTCCAATCTACCAAAATAATATTAGCCGGCGCTTTATTTAAATAGGTGTCTTTCATAAGTCGAACCCATGGTTTGGTATCATCTTGGAGCCACCCGTGGACAATTATTGTGGTTAGGACATTGGGGTCTACGTTAGAATACGTATCTGCATTTAAAGCGACACCAGTTTGTTGATTTTGTTGAGTAAACAATGTGAAATTTAAATTTGATAATAACACATTTACAGTACACGTAAGTGAATGAGTTCCAATGGAAACTAAAATATAAAGAATGTAAAATTAATACTAATTAAAATATGTAAATTATTAAATATTAAATTATTGTTGACCTTTATTAAAATTATTAGAAATAATGATAAGTATGAGGTCTTTACTTTAACAATGTTAATTGTCCAACGTTTCGAGTCTTTCCTGGCTCATTTTCAAGCCTATATAAACAATATGACATAATTTGTCGTTTAGCCTTGAAAATGAGTTAGTGAAGACTCGAAACGTTGGACAAATAACATTGTTAAAATATAGACCTCATACTCAACATTATTTCTAATAATTTTAATAAAGGTCAAATAATAAATGTAAATTATTAATTATTATTAGTGCAACAATATTAATTGATCGTAAATATTAAAAGAGTTATATAAAGCTTTCTAAATTGTAGAAAAATTCGTTTTTTTTAATGAGTTTCTCTTTCTTTTAAAATGGGTTTTAATGGAACTAAAAAAATTATAAATTTTATTAAATTTAGAAGCATTGCCGATTCTTCCTAGCTCAATCAAAACTTATCAAAATGTAACTGCAAAATAAATTATGTAAAATATAACTCTAACAAGTACTTACATATGGAAACAAAAAGTAAACACACCAAGGAATTCATTTTAATACACTTGTGTTAATTTGCAAGTTGCATTGAATATAATATAGGGGTATATATACAAAGATCTTATCTACCACGATAATAATTCGTAAGTAAAGGTAAATAACTTGCAAAATTTACAAGTTGTATTTTATCTATTAATTTACATTGTGATAAAAAAAGCGCATTTAAATCATTTTTTATAGGGCTATTCTTTAAAAGTTTTCCTTTTTTTTTTTTTTTTTTTAAATATAAATTATTAACTTGTGAGAATAATAATAAGATAAAACTTTAAAATATAACAAGTTAAATAAACTTCAATAATTGGAAATTCAATTTGAGCTTTCAGCGATGGTAATCGCCTTCGTCAGAATGTTTAAACATTCTGACGAAGGCGATTACCATCGCTGAAAGCTCAAATTGAATTTCCAATTATTGAAGTTTATTTAACTTGTTATATTTTAAAGTTTATTTAACTTGTTATATTTTAAAGTTTTATCTTATTAAAAGTTTTCCTTCAATAGGTTTTTTCTATTTACCAAATAAATATAATAAACTAATCTGTAAGTTGAGTGGAAGATAAATTATTGAAATCTACTGTATTTACAGCTTATTAGGATCTCAAAAGAAGTTATATAATTTGTGATCGTTTTTTAAGTAGTAATACAATTAATTATTATTATTAAGATATACAAGCCGATGTCCTAATTGGTTTACTACATTATATTTTTTTACCGATTGTTTTATTCTCATTATACCTAGAGCAAGTTCTCTCTAGTATTATGAAAAAGGAGTAATACGGCTCTGGTGTTGATTTTGTAACTACTCTATAATTTTGTGAAACGTAGAGCATAGAGCGAGGGGTAAACCACGGTCAAAAATTGTGTACACCAGACTTCCTCCTACTTCGGACTTCCCAAACTTCCCCGGACTTCCTCAGACTTCCCGGACTTCCCCGGACTTCCCCAGACTTCCCCGGACTTCCTCGGACTTCCCCGGACTTCCCCAGACTTCCCGGACTTCCTCAGACTTCCCCGGACTTCCCCAGACTTCCCGGACTTCCCGGACTTCCCCAGACTTCCTCAGACTTCACCGGACTTCCCAGACTTCCCCGGACTTCCTCAGACTTCCCGGACTTCCCCAGACTTCCTCAGACTTCCCGGACTTCCCCAAACTTCCTCGGACTTCCCCAGACTTCCTCGGACTTCCCCAGACTTCCCGGACTTCCTCAGACTTCCCCGGACTTCCCCAGACTTCCTCTGAATTTAAAGTGGTTCTTAGGAATGATAAAGATGACGACACAATTTACTGCATATATAGTTACGATGTACGTGAATAATTAACAAAAAACATAAAGCGCTGTTACTGTGACCGTATGTGTATGACCGCTAGTGTGACAATATTTGAGGATAATGATTAAGGGTTAAACTTAACATTAATAAAAACAACTATAAATCTATAGGAACAACTATTCCTAAATTTCTAGTTTTCACAGATCATTAAAATAAAGCTGTCAACCTTAAAAACGCTGTCATGCAAAATTTCTTCAAATATTTAGTACATAGTACTACATATTATGTTGTGTATTTGCAACATCAACGTTACCCCACCCCCCAAGAAACCTGATAACCAGACTTGGTTGGAGTCTGCGGTACAAAATGCAGTTCTTCATTATGCTTGTCTAAGCTTGCGTCTAATATAGTAAATATGACCTACAATAATATTCCCCGTAATTGATTAGATTGTCGGCACGATATCATTAAAAGAATATTGTTTTACGCTATGGATGTTTATGTGTACAAAGTTTAAGTCATTATCAGTAAGACACCCATCGGAGTGTTACTTGTAAACCCAAGTTTTCAAGTAGAACTGAATTGCATCACGCATTGGGATGCACCTACTGTAATTTTTTTTTAAATTGAAAGCAGTTTTTGCATTAATAAATGGTTTAACAACTTAAGAATAACGTGTAAAAATTTTATGATTTCATTCGTAGTAACATTTATTTATAACAGTTTAAACGGCAGAATGTAAGCTATAAATTGTCAATTGTCGGCAGCATTTAAAACTAAACCAATATGTTTACTTAAATTTTGGAAAGAAAGAAAATAATCTTTAAGGTGCGTTTAGATCTGGAACTTATGTCCAGACATATATGTCAAGTGTCGGACATAAAATCGCTTTGACTGTTTACACTTGAGATAGAAATTGCTTGAAAGAAAAACATGAATATGTGTATACATTGCCCTCCGTTGAAATTCGCAATCCTTTTAACACATATAGAAATGTATAGAAGATCAGATGTAAACGCTGCATGAAATTTATGTAAGACATATATGTTTTAACTTCTGGTGAAATGTGTCGGCTTGTAAAAATTCCGATGTAAACGATACTTTTTTGCACGTTCCGACGTCCTTGAGAGAAATTACAAGAGTTGACCTGTCGTCTACTTTTATGAAAGTGTCGCGCAAGATTCATGCATGTTTCACAAATTATTGTTCTTGTATTCTTGTAATTTAAGTTTTATTTAGTACTTATAAGTAGTAATATTAATAGTAATTAATTGTAAATATTTAAAATACACTTTTGTTTAGCTTAAACAGCTTAAGCCCGTGAGTAAGCAATTTGGGTAGACTGGGGGCCCCTGACCGGCCACCTCTGAAATTTACCGTCTTTATATTGTAATAAAAAAATCGGTAATTTTTCAGTTAACCTTCTGTTCATTAGATAATGCATTAAAATTATTTTTTAAACGTTTAAGCGTAAACACTGAGAAGTTGTACGTCAGTAGTTTTGCCTGCAATTTCACACTCCTACGACATGTGTATTGATAGCATTTTGCAACTGGTATCCATCGTTATCTTATCACCTGCCTATTAAATTTCGACAACAGGTGTGGTGTACTTTTTGACGGGGAGAAATCTGTACACATATTCATATTTTTCTTTCAAGCAATAAAGTATTCAAGATTTCAAAACGAATTTGATGGCATATCAATATTGAAAAACATGCAAATGCATAAAATCCAAGCTCAAGTATAGTCACAAAAACTTAAGCTAAACAAATGTGTATTTTAATTACTTACAATTAGTTACTATTAATATTACTACCTAATTACTAATTAAAAATTAAATTATGTTAAAAACAAGAATTTGTAAAACATGCATGAATCCTATAAAAATATCGCGCGACGCTTTCATATAAAAGTAGACGAGTGATCAACTCTTGCAATTTAGCATTGAAATATATAATATTATGTCTGACATAAATAAATGCGGCGTTTACATCTGATCTTCTATATGTGTCGACATATATTGCCGGAATTTGAAACCTATATGTCGGACAGAAATTAATCGTCGTTTACATTAGCGACAGTTACTGTCGGACATAAAATTCGTGTAATAAGTTCCAGATCTAAACGTACCTTTAGAATGATTTGATAACATAAACCGAATTTATGATTATTGTAAGCGGTGTTTTCTGTGTGATAAGATAATCATAATAATATTATATCCGTCCCGTTCCTCGAAAAAGTGCTAACAATTCCCGAATAATAACATTAACCGTGATTCAAAATAGGCGGGCTCCACTGTATTTAATAATATTATGCCAATCGATGTTATATCTTGCAATTGCAAGAATATCTTGGAAATATTATAAGATCGTACCTAGGCCCGTATCTGAGGCAGGCACGTAACTACGGGGGGGCCAGGGTGGGCCATGGCCCACCTAAAAGTTGTGCTGGCCCACCCTTGTGCCCACCCTGATTTATTTCAGATTTATTTCTGACTAATTAAGTTTAAAATATTTTACATACGCATTTTTAAGATAATCGAGATAATCGCATTATTGCGTTATTTTTTGTTATGAGTCACGTACATTACCTTTTTTTAGCTTTTTTAAAAAACATTCTAGGTCTTTGGCCCCCTTAAAAATAACTGGGCCCGGCTTCGGCCCACTTAGTCTAACAGGGCTAGTTCCGTGCCTGATCTGAGGGGGGTTTTGAGGGTTCTACTCCCGCAGCGCGAAATAAAATCTTAGAATATCGTACCCTGAGACGACAAAAATTTCAAAAGCATGTTTTAAGATAATTGCATTTTAAAAATTTCAAAGCTGAGTATTCTTATTATGGAGTGTAGAACTGTTGTTGGCTAAATAACATTTAAATCATAAGCGATGGAAGTTACTACATTGTAACTATAGGTAATTGCAGTTTTACAATGATAAAACGCCGTATATGAGGCAGCGCTGAATAATCACTTTTATTTTTAATATAATTATTTTTCAAATAAATGTGCTTCATTAAATTTTTTAGAGAAAATAAATTCGTATCTAGATTTTCCAACTAAAATTTCAAAAATTTTGCCTCGGTATTCGGGCAAACGCAACGTACTTTTATCAGGTCAGGACATTTGGGCACCGCTGTTTGGGCGCCTCCATTTGGGCGCCGCCATGTAGGCGCCGGCCTTTTGGGCGTCAAGATTATTGGGCGCCCGGACATTTGGGCACTCGCTGTTTAGGCGCTCTTTTGGGCGTCATCGTTTGGGAGCTGGACTTATTTTTCGGGGGAGCGGGGGTAAAAAAGTGGGAGTGGGTGCTGTTGTATTATACAGGGTGTCCCAGGATACACTTTACATAACTTGGGTGGTGATAGAGAACACTTTTCTAAGAACAATATTTAACAAAAAATTTTTTTTTAATTGTAACTAATTAAAATCGAATACCGAAGACGATATCCTCAAAAAAGACGAACAAGACGAGAAAAAATACTGGTCGATTTTACATTACCAGTCGATTTGCTAAGTGACTAAACATGCATCGCTTTGGCATCCGAGAGAGAGCTCGGAAGGCATCGCTTTGTCTATGTTTTCCGATATAAAAGTTATTTATATCACCTTAGGGACCGTCCATTAATTTTACTAGGGTTTGGTGGTAGGGGGAGGGGTATGGGAAATCTTACGGACCTTTAAGTGGGGTTTTAATATATTTTTTATACAGATATACTCATAGTAGTGAATTTGTACATAACTATTGCTTCATCTATATATATAAAAATGGATGTATGTATGTATGTAGGTATGTATGTTCCTTATAGACTCCTAGACCGCTTGACCAATCTTTATGAAATTTGGTGTATAAGCTAATTACGATGCTGCGAAGAAGATAGGCTACTTTAGAACGGCTTTCAACAAACTTTAATAAAATATGTGGCAAATAGTGCCTATTCATCGGATCAACAGATCGACGGATCAACGGATAATTGGATTAATTTCCCTATATAGGACATTACCCTTTCAGTACAAATGTAAAAGTTTCTGTGAACATAGAGACTACTTTGTTAGATTGTTAAACTCATCTTAGATAAAATACATTCAATGCCACCAAAAAAAGCAGCTGTTGGAAATAAATCATCAAAGGCTAAGAAACTCAGGGAAAAAAGAGCTGCTGAAACGGAGAAAAAACGTGAAGCTCGGCTTTCACAAAACCGCAATAGAGCTTCAACGTCTAAAGCTGCTGAAACGGAGGAAGAACGTGAAGCTCGGCTTTCACAAAACCGCAATAGAGCTTCAACGTCTAGAGCTGCTGAAACGGAGGAAGAACGTGAAGCTCGGCTTTCACAAAACCGCAATAGAGCTTCAACGTTTAGAGCTGCTGAAACGGAGGAAGAACGTGAAGCTCGGCTTTCACAAAACCGCAATAGAGCTTCAACGTCTAGAGCTGCTGAAACGGAGGAAGAACGTGAAGCTCGGCTTTCACAAAACCGCAATAGAGCTTCAACGTCTAAAGCTGCTGAAACGGAGGAAGAACGTGAAGCTCGGCTTTCACAAAACCGCAATAGAGCTTCAACGTCTAGAGCTGCTGAAACGGAGGAAGAACGTGAAGCTCGGCTTTCACAAAACCGCAATAGAGCTTCAACATCTAGAGCTGCTGAAACGGAGGGAGAACGTGAAGCTCGGCTTGAACAAAACCGCGATAGAGCTTCTGCGTCTAGAGCTGCTGAAATGCCCCCAACAACGTATCGGACGACTTGATGCCAACCGCTTACGGTTGGCTCGATTAAGACAAACATTGGATTTAACCTTGGAAGCATTTCATTACGACAAAGATTACGATTACAGAAATCACAGGGATGTAGTAATAGGACAAATGAATATAGTTTGCTTGCATTGTCGTGTTTTGAAGTTCGCTAAGGAATCACCAGGAATGTGTTGTTCGAACGGCAAAGTTGTTTTGCCACCGCTGATTGATCCACCTGAGCCACTTCTGAGTTACCTTACTGGCACCACTCCAATTTCAAAACACTTCCTGCAAAACATTCGCAAGTACAATTCATGCTTTCAAATGACTTCATTCGGGGCAACAAACATTGTTTACAACACCGGTTACATGCCCACATTCAAAGTGCAAGGCCAAATATATCACCAAATCGGTTCGTTCCTCCCAGTACCGCAACAAAATCCAAAGTTTCTGCAAATATATTTCACTGGCAATGAAGAAAGAGAAGTTGAGCAGCGTTGCGCAATTAGTACTGCAACCAGACGCGAAATCATTTCAAACTTACAAGCGATGTTCCATGGAAGCAACAATTTGATTCGTCTTTTCAAATCAGCTATAGATCAGATGACTATACTGTTGTTATAAGAGCTGACAAATATATAGCTGATAAATAAATATATAAATTTTATCATCCATTCTACCCGTTTTAATTCTTTTTCAGAATGTTGCTGCACGAAGTCCAAGAGCCTACATCAAAATACTTCAGGCATAAACAAAGCGTTTTATTTTTAATAACACCCCGAGTGAAGCCGGGTATTCATAACTATATATAGATAGACAAAAGAAAAACCAAAATTACTGTTTTGTTGTGTGTACGCATTGCTGAAGTCCGTTCGTATGAAACAAACGAGTAACGGAAAGCAAGATTGGAAAACGTTCGAGTACGTAGACTAATGCAAAGTATTTTATTTTTAAAGAGACCCCGGGCGAAGCCGGGTATCCAGCTATAATTTATATGGCAGAACGTTCGCCGAGTCACTTGGTATATTAATTCTGAGGCGGTACGATGTTCTAGAATTTTACAAATAATTTATATGGTTCAAGTTCTGAGGCGATACGAAGTTCGCCGGGTCAGCTAGTAAATAAATAAAAACAGAAAAACATATTTGGTTTGACAGATGACAACAAGCAGTGGCGTAGCCAGGCACGTGCCCTCCCCCCCCAAATGGATTTCACAATGTATTTTGAAATCATTTAGTTGTCTTATTCCATCTCCAAATATAATGTTATAATATTAAATATAAATAAATACATTTATCGCGATTTTTTAACTTTACATCACATTACTTAAGCTTGAAAATTTAAAAAAATTTTGCATGCGGCAATTTTGCTGGCTGATACTCCGCACCCCCCAGTATTTTGGCATACGTCAACAATTCTGTGCCCCCCCCCCCCAAATGAAAATCCTGGCTACGCCACTGACAACAAGTAATTTGTTAAACTAAAACAAAAGTGAGAAAGAAAATAAAAAAAAGATAACCAATATATTTGTATTTTAAAATACACTTCGTTTGACTAGGGATTCTTGGCTTAGTTCATACGATTTTGCAGTGTGTCATCATCGTCATCTTTCGTGAGAATAGGTATAGTTAGTTACAAGTGAAGCTAATAAAAGCGTGTTAAAAATTATAATATGCAAGAATTCATATTTTATAAAAATAAAGACTGGAGGTGGGCCTCAAATATGATATCTAGATCTTAAAAGTCTCGGCGCCAAAAAAACGGCACCCAAAATTTCCAGCGCCCAAACGGTGGGGCCCAAAAATCCGGCGCCTAAGAGTCTGGCGTCCACTTTTATTTATCATTAACGGAGGGCGGCAGACAGGGAAACATGGAGAGAGATGAGAGAGAGGCGTACATTCAGGTGTGGATGGTTACAGGCTAAGAAGAAAAACCCCCCTCCCCCCCGAATCAAAGTCCGAGATACGGTCCTGATCGCACCAATAATGTTAAAAATGCCGCCTTGTGAGACATTGCCATTTTTGAAATACAGATGAAAATATTTTTAGTATTTTACAGTCTTTTTTTAAGTCGCTGTAACCTGGAAACAGCATGATGAAATAAAAAAATGAATATAAACAAAAATAAAGGCAATGAAATTTGCAACAAAAATTGTTTAATAAGTATTGCTGAAAAAGCGATGTTTATGTGTCAAAAAAATACTTCAAAAAGTACAATTCATTTACATTTTTAGTATAGGAGTGGATGAATAACACTGTGGGCCACTATAATATACCATAATATACACTATATGTATACCATAAACATAATTGTACATATTTTTTTGCGCGCGATCAATCTGAATTTTTGCATATGCCCTCCTAACGATAATTTACGGGGTGAGGTGTTAGGGAGGGGGAGAATTTTTAGCTCAGTTTTTCGATATCTAGAGCCGTTCTTGAGTTATTGCTAATTCAAAATATTTATATATATATATGTACCTACAAACAATACCTACAAACAATACATACAAATCCGTACAAATCACATTTTTTGTTGTAAATTCATACTCGTCTATCCCAGATAAACTAAAACCTGAAACTTCCTAAATTTTTAATGTACTTCTCTGAGAATCTACTTTCCCGGACTTCCCCGGACTTCCTCAGACTTCCCAGACTTCCTCGGACTTCCCAGACTTCCTCGGACTTCCTCAGACTTCCCCAGACTTCCCCGGACTTCCTCAGACTTCCCGGACTTCCCCAGACTTCCTCAGACTTCCCGGACTTCCCCAGACTTCCTCGGACTTCCTCAGACTTCCCCGGACTTCCCCAGACTTCCTCAGACTTCCCAGACTTCCCCGGACTTCCTCAGACTTCCCGGACTTCCCCAGACTTCCTCAGACTTCCCGGACTTCCCCAGACTTCCTCGGACTTCCTCAGACTTCCCCGGACTTCCCCAGACTTCCTCAGACTTCCCAGACTTCCCCGGACTTCCTCAGACTTCCCAGACTTCCCCGGACTTCCTCAGACTTCCCCGGACTTCCTATAAGCTGTACACCAGACTTCCCGTGAGATTTACCCCTCGGCATAGAGGGTAGGTTACAAGTTGATGATTTGTTTTCTCACTTACTTAAATAAATAAACCTCTCTAAAGGTGACAAAAAATTTAATGATGAAGTAAATGTCTCACAATGCAGCAACAATCGCTAAGCAAAATCAAATTGAAATCGGCAGTCAATTCATGAAATAAAACTTTAGCGTCAACATGTAATACATAGTGTGAAGCTATTAGTGAAGTGAAGCCCGTAACTTCAACAGGTTCTAAGTACGTACCTAAAGTAAAAGAATATAATCCAGGAGCGCTCCGAATGCATTTTATTTAATGTTAATAAGAGAAAATTGGGTACGCCACTGTTTAAGTCCGATAATTTATTAAAATCTGAATATTTTTTGCGACATTAAAGAATCACGCTGTATAAACACTTTATGCAGACACAAATGACGATATTATTTGACAGTTGTAATTATTTGGGTTCGAATAAAATGTGTCTCATACCCGGTGACATGCTGTGTCTCATACCCGGATTATGACACTAATTTTGAGAATAACGAACAAATATTTTTTTTTATAATGGGATCGCAAAATATAAGTAAAACACTAAATGCTAATGCATTACACTTACCGTTTTCGATTTATTCACTCAAAAAATATTACTTTGAAGAAGATCAAAAAAAGTTTTACCAGTGCAATATCGAATACAATGTTTGCACTTGATGCAAGCAATGTGTCTATTGATTTCGGTGTTAGCACAAAAAGTGACCCATGACAAATGAAATATTACCATGAAATATATTCCAGTAATTAGATTGGCCATATATACATTGCATAATGAAAATAATTGACTGTCTCATACCTGGTGCTGCCTCATACCCGGGAACACTCCCCCTACATTATTGTCTTATCCACATTAAACGTGAAATTTTATTTGACACTCAAAGCGTTAATGGAGCCGATTTGGGACTATTTACAAATCGGCCCTTATAATGTAATTTTGTTATTTGTTTCTTTCTTAATTTTTGGGTAATATATTGCTGTGATATTTTATAATTCCCAAATTTTTAATTATATTTGCTTCACAAACCAAAATCCAAACTATTTTACTTCATTCATAATAAAATTTCCTATATCAAATAGGAACACAAATCGAAAGATAACTTGACCATACCCTATTGTTATCAATTGAAGGCTACAGGAATAAAACGAGGGATGTCCATTATTTGGCAAAATGAAACCGTTAAACCCATTTCTTACCTTATTTTGACACTTTAGGTTGGTAAAATGTGTTTGTTAAAAAACTATGAATGTCCATAAAATTTAAGGTTTAAATTTTGTTCTACCGGTATAAAACAAGGTAAGCATTAATATTAAAATCGAGATTTCTCAATATCTTTATTTTGTGACATTCCTCGTTTTATTCCTGTAGCCTTCAATTGCATTTACACTGCCTTGAAAACTTATAATTGTTTTTTTTTTTTTTTAATATAATAAAGCGTTTTTAACTACTACGGTCATTAATCAAATATACAGGACAATTTAGAATATGAATCAACTGGCACATTATCATAGACTGTATAACATAATAATTCAATCCCAAACAAAGAAAGCAAAACGTCCGAGTCTCGAGAGTGACTTACACAAAATGGCCTCCGTACAAAATAACCCCAAACTTTAATCTCATATCATAGAATCTAGGAGTACCTGCAGTTTTTGTGTTATCAGTATTCAGGTTTTTAGTTAGTCATAGGTGATAATAATCTACCATATGTGGTTTTAACATAGCCTGTGAGCATGCCTGCACATAAGTTCTAATGATGATTAAAGTTTACAAATTTGAATATACGTGTTCATTTAATTCGATTACTCGAAACTCGTACCTTTTGAATTTAAATATATTACAATAATATTTACCTCTAGATTTGCCGAACCACAATAATTAAAATAATATAGCAAAGTAACACAAATACAACAAATGAATTGAAAAGCCGTCCTTCCGGTCCTTTTCTTCTCGTACCTTCCTCTTTCTCCCACTCCTCTTGTGCTGCCCTTTGGCAGTGTCTCAACAGCCAGTCGTTAGATAGTTGGCAATGTTTACGTTCAGCACTTCCAATGTAATGTATGTGTATTTGACGGTATGTTTTAATCATTTAAATCGTTCATTAAGCGCCAAATATAAATTACGTAAATATCTTTACAAGTTATTAAAAATAACTATACTACGTTTATAACTATATAACTATAGTTATTTTATTTAATTATTAATAACTATTTACTACAAAAATAAGTTAATTAATCGTTGAGGATTAAATACATGCATATTTAAACAACAATATATTTTGAGATATTTCAGAAAATAAAATTGGGGATTCTCATGGAAATGGTATAGTATTTTGTACTTGAGTTTCATTTTTGGACGTGCACCCCAGCGTAAAATATGCGACAAA
This sequence comes from Cantharis rufa, assembly GCA_947369205.1. Classification (NCBI taxonomy): domain Eukaryota; kingdom Metazoa; phylum Arthropoda; class Insecta; order Coleoptera; family Cantharidae; genus Cantharis; species Cantharis rufa. The sequence goes on along the minus strand of OX376307.1, from coordinate 16,900,072 downwards.
AATTATACACAAAACAAGTAAATTCTGTATTAACTTCATATTATCAAATAATGTAGTGATGTAACTACACCAGATACGAAAAATAAAAAATTTACAATAAACATTTTGTAAATTAAATTTTTTTTTTCGTGGGTCGGTTATATAGATTAGTGTCAGTTTAAGTTATATTTTATCAAGATGGCTCATAAAAAAGAAATCTGGGCGAAAATGGAGATCTGTGCGCAGGCTTGGGTCAATTATGTATGTAGGTTAGTGTTAGTTTATGTTATTTTTTAGCTAGATGGCTCATAAAAAAGCGATCCATGCTAAAAGGGAGATCTGTGTGCAGACATGGGTCCAAATTTGCATTTGGCCCAGTTTACCATTTTAAAAATTTTAGTAAAATCTAATTACCAAGAGGTGAATTTACCGGGGGCGAAATTACCGGGGATCAATTTACCAGGGAATCACAATACCGAGCGATAAAATTACCGGAGGGTAAATTGCAGGGGATCAATTTACCAGGGGATCACATTACCGAGCGGTGAAATTACCGGGGGTCAAATTATAAAGGACCAATTTACCGCCGGGACCAATTAGCGCCGTTTACATGTTACAGAAACAATGAAAATTGTATTGACATGATTTTCTTGAGACATTAGGGATGAGATATTCAGTAGATACTTCCGAGTTATTGATGAGCGTACTACACACATTCATAACATGTGCAACAGAAAACAAACACAAAATAATTAACTTCAGTATCACTTTCATATCAAATTTTACAGTGGAGCTCTTTGGTATTACAGTGGCTCCAACAATTATTAATACACCCCTATGTTAACCATGTAAATTGCACATTTTGAAACCGTTTTTTGACATATAAAACTCGCTTTTACAGCAAAACTTTTCAGATATTTTTTATTGAAAATTTTAATCTATTCAGTTTTATTTCTATACATTTTTTTATTTTCTTTCGCCGTTTACGAGTTACAGCGACTTGAAGAAAACTCTGTAAAATACTCCCATAAGAGCAATGTTAGTTTTATTAACGTTTTTACTTAGTTTTCTTTAAGTCGCTGTAACTCGTAAACGGCGAAAGAAAATAAAAAAATGTATAGAAACAAAACTGAAGAGATTAAAATTTGCAATAAAAAATATCTGAAAAGTTTTGCTGTAAAAGCGAGTATTATATGTCAAAAAACGGTTTCAAAATGTGCAATTTACATGGTTAACATATTGGGGTGTATTAATAATTGTTGGAGCCACTGTATGTCACATTTACATCAGAAATAAATTATTTTTTATCTATAGCGAAAAGTGCAATTGGCGGTGTGGTATTAAGTAACCACGATATCACTAGTCATAACAACGTATGTGTATTTTCGCCGTGTTGCTATTATTCGCTTATGTAAATTTACCTTTTGCTTCGACGTTACTTTTATTGCATACGCCTATAGCTTCGGCAGTCTGGTGACGTATGTAGCTGATTAGATTACAATTCTGCTGACTTTATCTTGCTTTATCTTTATATAATGATGATATATAATGATAAAAGTGGTAGTTTTGTTACTTATCACTTTATATTTTTATTTTGGAAAGGACCCGTGTTGGATGTAAAATGCATAACGTCATTCGCGTAAAAAGCAATCAATTTCAGAGTTAGCTATCAGTTAGCATAAGCTAACGCTTATACGTTAATAACTATATCCATTAATGTGGTAATATAAGTTGCACTCTTACATGAGAAAGAAAAATTTGTCTGTTAATATCTCTAATCTACTATCGAAGTAAAAAGTTCTGACCTCGCGATAACTTGAAGGGCAAATAAAATATTCGCTAAAAAGTTGTAAAAAAGATTAAAAAATAAACCCATCACAGTACAATATTTTCCCACCCTATGATTTTCGCGTTTTCCGAACTCCTGACATCAAATCACGTCGAAAGGTTAATTTCGCCTAGGTAAAATGTGGTAATAAAATTTGGCTTGTTAACGTTTTCGTTTTTGTATTAACGGATTATTCAATAGAGAGGATTTGATTTGCGGAAAAATTGCCAAAATAGGAAATTGCTCTGAGTACCATAAATACTCTAAGCTATCCAAATGACTAACGTAACAATAAAAGTTTTTCTTTTTTTTATGCGCAATTCTAATAATTTCTCATCAATTATTTGAAGTTTTCCGAATTTAAGTATTCAACATGCAGTTTTTTTTTTAATGATACCCCATCAAAGTATAAATAACTGTAATATACAGGGTGTCCCCGTGACCTTGGAGAACCTTTGAGGTGGTGATAAAGTACACACTTTTAATAAAAATTTTCAAATAAAATTTTTTTCCTAGTCCAAACCCTGGGGGGTACCTCCCTTTAAAACAATTTTTTGAATTTCTGATTTCAAACGGCCATAGCACCGATATTATTGCTTTTTAAAGCTTAATGGATTAGATATTTTTTAAACATCATTCGCTTATCTACACATTAGGTTATAACCAGGGCTCGGAACTTTATGCACTAAAAACAATAAAATATGTGCATACGTATACGCTACAAAATAGAAAAATATGCGGTATAATATGCAGTAAAAACTAGGATAATATTATGCAAAATTAAAAAAAAAATTTGTTTAATCAAAATAACAAATGAAGAAAGTTGTAACTGCTGACTGCTGCTTACATTTATTGAAGAAAAAAAAATAAAGAATAAATATTTGAAAATTGAAAAATAGCACGACTAAAAAATTTTATCATCGACTAAAAACACATTTTCACCAAACTCTTTTTAAGATTTAAGAAGACAAGACAGAATTAAATTCCTGGTAAATGATACTTTAGTAGGTAAACTGTAGTAATTTGTGTTATTATTTATTATAATTTTTATTATTTTATTATTATTTATTATTTATATTTCCTTAAGTAACCATATTTTTATACCCTTAAATAACAGTTTCTAGGTTGTTTTTAATAATGTGATCGTGCTGTATTATTTTTTCCTTAAATTAACAAAATATGCAATAATCAATATGAATATAAGTTCTTAAACCTAAAATATGCGAGTTTGTAAAAAGTAACGAAATATGCAAAATTATGCGATAAAAACTTTTATATTTGACATGTATTTAATATGAAACAAATTTGTGGCAAACCAGAATTACAATATGCACTTTCCAAGCAAATATGCAAAGGCCTAAAGTTCCGAGCCCTGGTTATAACCCGCAATTAACCGAATTTGAATTATAAATTAAATTCAGGGAAAATATGTAAAAAAAAATTCAGGTTTTATTTTTTTTACTTTTTTTACGAACTCGCATCTCTTAAACGAAATAAATTTTGATGGGAAACTAACCGTTTTCTTAGAAATTCTGAAAATAATCAAAAAGGTGTAGGTAAATGTCAAATAAATTAACAAAATTTATTTTCATAAATTTTCAAAATGGCTACACTCATTTTCAGCACACAGGCTTTATATTTTCAAAAGGTTATTTATAATGGCCCTTTTTTCGTTAAGTTAATAAGTTAAGTAAATACAGATATCTGTATTCTTTGCATTAATTTATTTTTTTTACGTACATTATCTTGTTCATTATTTTCAGAATTGCTGTGAAAACGGTTGGTTTCCCAAAAAAATATATTCGAGTAAAGTTGTAGCCCGTTAAATTCCCTATCCAGTTTGGGTCGTAAGTTTTTTGTAAGACGTTTCGTTTAAGAGATACGGGGTTCGCAAGAAAAGTAAAAAAAATGAAAGCTGAATTTTTTAACAGTTTTTTTCTTAATTTAATTAATAACTCAAAATCCGTTGATTCTAGATAATCACGAGTTATAACCTAATTTGTAAATGAGCGAATGATCTTGAAAAAAGTTCTAATTCATTATGCTTAAAAAATCAATAATATCGGAGCTATGGCGGTTTGAAATCAGAAATTCAAAAAATTGCTTTAAAAGGAGGTAATAACAGCTGTTGCTACGATGCGGTCTAAATTCCAGTAATCTCATTGGTAAATTCTAGGATCATTTTGAGTCTCGGATTGATCCGTGACTATTAGTACGGGCATAATAGTCACAGATTGATCCGAGACTCAAAATAATCCTTAAATTTACCAATGAGATTACTGGAAATTAGACCGTTTCGTAGCAATAGCTTTTATTTCGAGAATTGATCTCGATACTCGGATCAATCCATGACTATCTGTACGGGCATTAGTACGAGCATTACTCTCTAAATCTCTGTTATGCATAAAAACAGTATTTACAAGACGGAATAATCAGACATGGCTGAATGCTGCCCAAATGTAGACCTGTGAAAACTCTAGAGAAAATTTGGATTATCTCTCAGATATCTCGCAGATACACGAAACAGGAGTAATTCTAGCAAATCCGTACAGTTGTCAATATTATTGAGCAATTTTATTAATTAATTAATTAAAAATATAGAATTTTATATATCGAGTAAAAAACTATAAAATTTTCATAAATATATGTATTATCACTTGTTAATAACATTGATTTAAATAATAATATTAATATAATATGAGCAAACATAATTAATTATTGATTAGCGTTAGAAATTATTCAAGTTTAAATTTCTTTAGTGATAGTAATTTACCAGTAGATTTACCATCAAAGTTGCTTAAAAAGTAAGTTATATAAAGTAAAACATAACTAGGTAGAATATTATATAGGTATTACACAAAGAACCTGGAATTCCGACAATTAATATTAAGCATATTTTAATATGCTTTACATTTTTTCGAGTGGTTGAGATTCTTCGTATGAAGGTGGTGGTGCTAGAAAAATTGAAATCAGTGTATCTGTGATATAATATGATAATAAATTTTTGTATACCTGAAGCTGTTTTATCTTCTGAATTTGGCTCTAACCAGCCTGCTTTTTGTGGATATGAACTTGAAGCTTCCGCAGGTGGAGGATATGGAGATAATCCATGAACACCTGGAAGATATGGCGCTGATGCACCAACTTGTTGAGAAAATGAAGGTAATCCGCTAGTGTGTGGGGGATATGGGGTTGGTTCTCCTACGGGAAGGCCCGGAATTGTTATGTTCACACCTGATAATGCTACAGATCCTATAGTAATTGGAAAATCTAATTGCAAATTACTGTGAGGCGATGGAAGAACAACTTTAACCTATATTAAAAAAAAACAAATTATTATATTATATGCTGATATTTCCTTCTCTTAAAATGAGTCGCACGCTTAATTATTCCTGAAAAACTACCTTTAAAGAATAATTCACATTTATGATACTGCAAGATGTTAAATTTGGATATATTCCATGTATAGGAAGAACTAAAGTTGAAGTCCAAGATTTTTCACCATGAGCTCCTATTCCCCCGTCTACACATCTTACAACATCATCATAATAATGTTTCTTGTTTTGGCTTGGATAACGAGCAATGTATACATAACTCTACAAAAATATATTTTAATTTTTTTTGTAATATTTCCTAACCAAGAACTAACGGCAACAACTTTATATTGAACTCTTTCGACATTAACATTCGTTAGGTTTTGAACATAAGATCCAATATTAATTTCTTGACCAGGAACATATCCAGTAATCGGCACAGAGAGATTAAACGTTAATGCCCCTGAATCGTTGCAACAACATGAACACACGGTTTTATCAACAGATAAACCCACAGGATCCTTGAACATTTTTTTCATAAAGTAACAAAAAAAAATAGACTTAGCAATTTACCCGTAAGCCTGGTATAAAATTCAAATCAAGAAGTGAAACCATATTTAAAGGCACTCTTGCTTTATAGTTAAATTTCCATGGACGATCCACAACAGCTTTAATATAGTAACGAATATTTCCAACTTTTCCTTCGAAGGAACTAGGTGTATTTGTAGGTAAAATGTATGAAAATGGGTAAACGTGTTTACCTGGAGGCAGACTAAAATTTTCAGCCCCTAAAAATTTTAAATATGCTCAGGTGTTTTCAAATTTTCTTTTAATAGGAAAGCAACCTTGAATTAAATTATATTCGGCGTCGATGTAAGTTTCTTTTGCGTAATATAGAACATTTCTGTATTCGTGTTTTTTCGTAGAATAGTTATAATAACTTTCCCTTTCAGTCCAAGAAGTTTTAGAACGTCCACGAAATTTAACACTAATGGCTAGAAACAGAAAAATAAATAAAAACGAGAAAAGGGTTGCTCCAAAATTACCTCGTAGCTTTTTATTGCTATTAAAAGTGCATTCAACTCGCCCTGATATCGTCTGCCCAGCATAGCATACATTACTGTAATTGTCCAGAAAAATTTCGATAGACATTTTCTGTAACAGGAAATAATTAATGCTATATAAGATTTTTATAACTTATTAATAGTAGATTATGTAGCAAGGGTAGAAAATAGGTTATAGTAACTTTATAAAAAGCAAAGTTTGTAAATAAATTTAATTAAAAATAGAGAAAATTACGAAAGGATATTGTTATAAGGTTATAACTAAATAAAATACATCATTATAACATTTAAACATCACTGCCAACCAAACTGATGTTATAATTTGTGATGTGTTTCAACTTTAAACTATTATTGTGGGACACACACTTACCGGCTGATAATATTATTAATAAATATATAACCGTTACAGATATTATATAAAAGATATAAAACTATTAATTAAAATTTCTGAACTTGAAACACCATTTACATAATATTAGAATGTTATTAAATACTTCATCCATATAAACGCGCAGCCAAATCAATAGATACAAACTATTTTTACTTAAAATACTCAAAACTAACATACCAGATAAAAAAATTTTAAATGGTATTCAAGGTAAAATTTTGTTACATAAACAATTATTAAACCTGTTATCAATACCGCTTTTTGAAACTTTTGATATCGTCATAGGCTGATTTTTAACAAATTTTATCTTTCATATTGATAGAAAAATGATAAAAAAATCGATCAAGTGGTGTTCAATTACTTTAATTTATTGCAATCAAATTATTCGAATATTTCAATTACAATAGAATGCGGTTATAGCGACGGTCAAGGGACCGGCGATATTACGTCGTACTAACCGGACGACGCACAAAACGCTGTGAAACTGTATTTGAAAACGTTATATGAAAACCTAACTTGAGGTTGCACTTCCGTAGTTAAAAGCGGTCGGTCGTTATAAACGAAGTCGTACTATTCGGATTCTACTGTATTTTAATACTCAATTGGGTGGGGGGGGGGGACTGGAGCAACCGCCTATACGTTACGGTACAGATTTTCATTTGGCATATTTTAAATCATCATTTAGTAAATATATGGTTGAAAAAAGTTGTTCGTTCAAACACCACTTTATCATTTCATCAGGTCCCTCTGATTATCGTTTTATTATTATTTTTTTCATTCGGATTGTTTTCTGTTTCCATTGCAAAAGCGGCATTTGTTGAACTGAAGTTGTTTACAAATCAGAGCTTTTTCCTAATATTTTTATAAAGGCTAAACAGCTGTTATTACAGCAAAGCTATTTTTGTTTGCCTTTTTTCAACTAACGCTATAATATATAAAATTTGTATTGTTTATACATAAATAGGGGAATTGGTTTTCCTCGTTGACTTTATTTTTTCACTTTTATCAATTAGCAACTAACAACATTTGGTAACATTTGCTCAATCAATACAATATAATCCAAATCCTTTTTGAAAATTCTCATAAAAATCATCAATTGACGAAAGAAAACAAACCACAAAAACAGAGGTTTTTTAATTTAAAAATTTTTGTATCGATAATAAAATTGTTAGCCTGATAAATAACAATGTACAATAAACAATTTGAAACATGATTATTGCCAAATTGTATTGCAATATTAATTATACAAATATTTAGCATTTTTATCAAAGCTATATGTTTACATTTTATTTTATAAAAAATCTGTTTCTAGTGAAATTCGTTCGTTAGAAACACTACACAAATTTTTGGTCAGTGACAGACCCCTTATTGTTAAAAACAAACCATCAGGTTAACAACTTTTTGTTACTTTTGATAGCGATTTACCATTCATATTTGTGTTTTATGTTTATCGTTGTAATCGTCAAAAAACAAAATTACCTTTAAATTTCTATTTACCTTTTATCTTAAGATAAAATTTGTATTAATGCACAATATTATAATCTCCAAATTTATAATCAAATGTTATAATTTACACTGACTGAGAGAAACAATGGAAACAATATTAACTTAATAAAAATTATTATTTGTTATGAGAACAGGTGTTAATTGTCAAATTTTAATTTTACGTTGTTTACGCGAGATAATGCATAAAAGAGGCAGTCATTAACCTGCCGACATTAACGTTCATAGTTTAAATAGAAAAACATTTTTCTTGTAACCATTGCCGTGCTTCGGAGGGCACGAAAGCCCAATGTCTAAACAGAGTATAAGAGCATTTTTCTATAAGCAATAAAAAACCTAACGTTGATCAGGGAGCAATAAGAAGCTGTTAAAGAAGAGAATGTCTAAGAACTACCGCAAACTATTTGAAAACTCCAACTAGTACTACTAATAATTATTATTATTCAATTCTAAAGTTAAAAATATTATTAATTTAATAATTAGAAAAAAAAAAACATCAATCTGAATATTTTGCCGTTACATTGATTAATTTAAATAAATTGAATATTTTGTGAACAATTTTTTATGCGCCCTATAAACCCCGTTTCAGATGGCACGTAGGAACGCGCTACGTCGTACGTCCGACGTAAATAAAATGGTAAAATTATGTGCCAGCGTAGGGAGTGCTGAAAATGCGCCTATGTGAAAGCCCCGTATATATCGATAATCAATCTTTACCTAAATGTTTACTTATACTTGGAACATTTATAGTCTACATATGCCTTTTACAGTACTTATGATTTGAAACATTTGAAAACAAATTTGAATCAAGCGAAACATTTATAGAACCAACGAAAACAGATTTGGAACAAATATGCTTCCAAATTTTATCGAGTTCTAATTTTTTCGTTTGTTTCAAATGTCTTTGTTTGTAACAGGTGTTACCAAATCTGTTATCGTTATTGCTGCTTAATTTACTTCATAATTATTAGAAGATACTAGAAGACCATAACTTCAAAAAGTACCTACCTAAAATTTAAATAAAAATATATTTATTCTAAACGAGTTTATAAAGCAATGCCAATGTTATATTTAAAAGAGTCTATGTATCGTAGAGTTACAGAAAAGTAATCTTTCTAACAATAAGTAATGAAAGATACATCAATCCTTTTTATAGATAGATTCTTTTATTTTAGGTACTACGTAGTACTTAGAATCTGTTGAAATTACGGGCTTCACTTCACTAATAGCTTCACACTACTATGTATTACATGTTGACGGTAAGTTTTTTTTTCATGAATTGACTGCCGATTTCACTTTGATTTTGCTTGGCGATTGTTGCTGCATTGTGAGACATTTACTTCACCATTAAATTTTTTGTCACCTTTAAAGTGGTTTATTTATTTAAGTAAGTGAGAAAGCAAATCATCAACTTGTAACCTACCCTCTATGCTCTACGTTTCAAATAATTAGAGGTTTGCTACAAAATCAACATCAGGGCCTTATTACACCTTTTTCATAATACTAGAGAGAACCCCACTCTAGGTATGATGAGAATAAAAAATCGGTAAAAAAATATTATGTAGTAAGTAAACCAATTAGGAAATCGGCTTGGTTCAGGAGCTATCTTAGTAATAATTAATTGAATTATTACTTAAAAAACGATCACAAATTATATAACTTCTTTTGAGATACTTAATAAGCTGTAAATACGATAGATTTCAATTTACCTTCCACTCAACTTACTACAGATTAGTTTATATTATTTTTCTGCCAAATATAGAAAAAAACCTATTGTAGAAAAAATTTAAAAGAATAATAGCCCTATAAAAAATGATTTAAATGCGCTTTTTTTTAATCGCAATGTAAATTAATAGATAAAATACAACCTGTGAATTTTGCAAGTTATTTACCTTTACTTACGTATTATTATCATGGTAGATAAGATCTTTGTATATATACCCCTATATGCAATGCAACTTGCAAATTAACACAAGTGTATTAAAATGAATTCCTTGGTGTGCTTACTTTTTGTTTCCATATGTAAGTACTTGTTAGAGTTATATTGTACATAATTTATTTTGAAATTACATTTTGATAAGTTTTGATTGAATTTACAAAGTACTAACTTGGCAAGCTACTAGTGCCAAAGTATAAACTGATATTTTCAAAGGTTTCCTATGCATAACTTCCAAATATATCATCAGCATTAGCTTTACTTTGAGAGAAAACAGGTGTTAATTGTCAAATTTTAAATTTGTATTGTTTACACGAGATAATGCAAAAAAGAGTGTTTTTGAAAGTTGGGCGTATTATTTTGAAAATCTAGGGGCTGTTTTTTAAAAATTATATTTTCAATTTCAAGTAGGTTCATTTATGTCAATGTCTACTTTACTCTTCAGAAAAAACGAATTTTTCTACAATTTTTATGTATTTATGTAACTCTTTAATACTTTAGTTACTTTATGTAACTCTTTTAATATTTACGATAAATTTATATTGTTGCACTAATAATAATTAATAATTTACATTAAGAAATATTGTTGAGTATGAGTTCTATATTTTAACAATGTTAATTGTCCAACGTTTCGAGTCTTTCCTGACTCATTTTCATGGCTTGGATAATTAACTTTGTTAAAATATAGACCTCATACTCAACAATATTTCTAATAATTTTAATAAAGATCAACAATAATTTAATATTTAATAATTTACATATTTTAATTAGTATTAATTTTACAATCTTTATATTTTAGTTTCCATTGGAACTCATTCACTTACGTGCACTGTAAATGTGCTATTATCAAATTTAAATTTCACATTGTTTACTCAACAAAATCAAGAAACTGGGGTCTCTTTAAATGCAGATACGTATTCTAACGTAGACCCCAATGTCCTAACCACAATAATTGTCCACGGGTGGCTCCAAGATGATACCAAACCATGGGTTCGACTTATGAAAGACACCTATTTAAATAAAGCGCCGGCTAATATTATCTTAGTAGATTGGAGAGCCTATGCAGGAATTGATTACTTTCAAGCGGCTTGTGCGGTACCCGACGTTGGAAGATTTGTAGGTGATTTAATATTTAATTTAATACAAGAAGGGGTCGATGTAGCAAAAGTGCAAATTAATGGATTTTCGCTTGGAGCTCACGCTGCTGGAGCTGCCGGACAACGCGTGTTTGCGTTATCAAATTCGAAAATAAGTCGTATTAATGGACTGGAAGCGACCAACCCAGAATTTGCCGGTAAACCAATTGATCAACGTTTAGACCCTACAGATGCAGTATTTGTGCAAGCAATTCATACAAATAATGGCGTGAATGGATATGCTGGAGATTATGGTACCATCGATTTTGAAGTAAATACTAACCTATTAACTTGCGGAACTTTGCAACCCGGATGCCCACTCAATCCAGGAGTTCCAATTCCAACCACTGGTTTACCTTTACCTTATCGTAAGATATTTTTGATGTAACAAAACATTTATTAATCTATTCTATCCTTTCAGTATTTTGTGACCACATTCGTGTAGTCGTGTATTACATAGAAAGTATTAACTCTGATCAATTTTTGGGCGTAACATGCAGCAGTTGTTTAAATTATATATTTGGTGGATGCAATTCTAATCAAAAAACTATTATGGGCGAAATGTGTCCATTTGATCAGAGTGGAGTGAGATATTTAAAGACCAATTCCGAAACGCCGTTTCCCAAAGGATAAAAAATAATTTCATCACCAGAGAACCCGTTATTTGCAACGAACGGCTATGATTTATGTAGTATATAACCGAATTATAATTACCTAGTTTAGAATGAATAAATAGATGTATTTTAAAAGCTTATTTTTGTAACATACTATAGAACAAAACAATTCCAAACTAGTGAGAAGTGTGAAGAAGAAAATATAGGCTATGTAAATAATATTACAGGTACTTACATAAATTTTAAGAATTTATATTTTAAGCCAAATTAATTGAGATTTATATTACGCTCTATAAAAGTTATCTTGATGCTTCCTCCCGACCGTAAGTATTTAATATAAAATAAAGGGCATAGGAGGATAAGAATGGTGAATCTGCCCCCGGGGAATAATTAAATCGCCACTTTGGGGATATGTAGGTACCCATGAAATACTAAGATCCTAAAAATTTTAAATCTCTACCTCAATGCCTTTTCAAGAAAATCGAAAAATGCTGAAAAATAGAAAAAAAATTCTTCCTCCGGAACGGCTTAATCGATTTGGATAACTGTTTAGTATGTTATAGGAGTATACAAAGGCTATCTTAGAGCAAAATAACAGCTGTATAAAATTTCATTATCTTATGAATAAAAAATTATTTTTTCCAAAAATAATTTTATCCAATACCTTGTAATAATAGAGCCATAACTATGGCGATTTGAAACAAGTAAAATAACATAATAACTCACTACAGTTTGACCACGCTAAGAAGGGGCGTGGCTGGCACTGGTGTATTTAAATTTGTACACTCAAAAGAAAATTAAAGTGCATTCTAACCTAAAAAAGTACTTTCCAAATAATGTTTAATTAAATTGATTTATTAAATATAGCTATGAAGATTTTTTCTAAAAAAAAAACACTTTTCTGTAGGCATTGGCATTCAAGCCAATAAACAGCATCTCAGCAGCATTATCTTCAAGAAGTGAATTGATAACAAAAATGTAGTAAATTTGTAAATTTTTGATCCAAAAATAAATAAAAAATTGAAACAAACCTACTTATCTATAATTCGGGAAGCGAACCTAGACTTTCGAATTAACTTGCTAGTACTCTACCATTATGTTATTTTTTGTTGTAAGATTTGCTAATACCCTAGTTAAAACAGTTTTTTGTTTTCAAAAACTTATAACTCAAAATCTAAAAAACATTTGTAAAAAAATTTTTGGTTACCGAAATCAACAAGAAATTTGGTATTTCTATTGCAGATATACTCATTGTGATGTCTCCTTCTAAGTACGAGGTAAAACAAAAATTTTTTAAATTTAACAGAACATTATAATTAATGCAAAACTCTAAAATTATGTAATCCACCCCAAATAAATTAGAAATGTGTTATATTGCATAAATTTTTATATGAATAAAAATACTAGTATGCAAGTCAGTAACATCTTCATTTATAATATTAGTACTAGGGGTTAAGCACACAAGTTAACGCGGTGTTTTTTCTTGCGGTTGAGATTCTTCATATGAAGGTGGTGGTGCTAGAAAATTTAGAATGTAAAAAATGTATGAGTGATTTAATGCAACACTAAATTTTTGTATACCTGAAGCTGTCGTATCTTTGGAATTTGTCTCTAACCAGCCTTTTTTTCAGGATATGAACTTGAAGCTTCAAGTGGAAGGTATGAAGGTAATTCATCAACATTTGCAAGATATGGCGCTAATGCACCGGCATGTTGAGAAATTTGATCTGATTTGCTTGTAGATGGGAGGTATGGAGGTGACTCTACTGCAGGAGGGCCCGAAAGTGTGGTGTCAACACCTGATAATGCCACAGATCCTATAGTAATTGGAAAATCTAACTTCATATTTTTGTAAGGCGATGGAAGAAATATTTTAGCCTAAATTAAATAAAAAAGCAAATTACAAGAGCGACTCATATCATGGGACGGAAATTAGTGTTATCGGCAGTAAACAGGAAAACAACTTCTACTGACGAAATATAGAAGTCATATTAATAAACGATAATTTACGGAATATTGTTCTGTTTAATATTGATAGTTTAAGGGGATTACTAAATATCCGGATTATTCAAATAACTCATAATAAAAAGCTCAAAAAACCTATTATTTTCTAATTACAGACTTATAAAAATTTGATATAAATTCTCTTTAATTTGTCAAATGAAAAAGTTGTTTTTCTTCGTATGCAACAACTCCATGCTCTTGTTTTTTTATTGTTGCGCTACCTGCTGATAACACTTCCCTTTCCTCTTGAGAAATATAAGAAACTGTCAAAAACTACCTTTAAAAGGTACTGCACATTGATAATACTGCATGATCTTAAATTTGGATATATCCCATTTACAGGGATACGTAAAGTCGAGGTCCAAGATTTTTCACCATGTGCTCCTATTCCCCCTTCTACACATCTTACAGCATCATAATAATACCATTTGGAGTTTTTCGATGGATGGTGAGCAATGTACTCATAAGCCTACAAAAAAATTTTCAATTTCTTTGGCAAATATTGCGTAACAAAGCACTAACAACAGCAACTTTGTATTGAACTCTTTCGGCACTCTCATTGCTTAGGTTTTGAACATAAGATCCAATATTAATTTCTTGACCAGGAACATATCCGGTAACCGGCACGGAGATATTAAAAGTTATTGCACCTGGATCATTACACCAACATGAACACGGAGTTTTATCAATTGATAAAGCCACAGGATCCTAGAATAACTCATAAAGTAACAAAAAAAAATCGACTTATCAATTTACCCGTAAACCTCGTATATCATTAAGATCAATAGGTGAAACCACATTTAGAGGCACTCTTGTTTCATAGTTAAATTTCCATGGACGTTCCACAACTGCTTTAATATAGTAACGAATATTTCCAACTTTATCTTCGAAGGAACTAGGTATATTTTTAGGTAAAATGTAAGAAAATGGGTAAACATGTTTGCCAGGAGGTAGGGTAATATTTTCAGAACCTAAAATTTTAATAATGCTGAGGTGTTTTCTACTTTTCTTTAAAAAAAATAAAACACCAACCTTGTATTAAATTATATTTGACATTGATATAATTTTCTTCTGCATTATATTCAACATCTACGTACTCATCTTTTTTCGTAACAAGGTTATACTCACTTTCTCTATCAGTCCATGAAGTTTTACAACGGCCACGAAAATTAACTATAATGGCTAAAACCCGAAAAATAAATAAAAACAGGAAAGAGGTGTAGAAAAATTACCTTGTAGCTTTTTACTGCTATTAAAAGTACATTCAATTCGCCCTGATATCGTTTCCCCAGCAAAGCATTTATTATTGTAATTGTCCAGAATAATTTTCAGAGACATTTTCTATATCAAGAATGAAATTAGTGCTAAGTAAAATTTATAATAACTTATTAATAGTAGATTATATAACAACAAGAGTGTAAAATGGATTAGCTGAATAACAAATCTATCCTGGATCCTAGGAAAACTTGGCACGTTATCATAGTGTCTTAAATAGGAATTTAAAATTTATTAAAAGTTTATTCAAATTTTTAGAGAGTCTTTTAGAAAGTCACTATTACTCAAAAACGGTGCGACCAAATAACAAAAAGTATTGAGCTCTTGTCGCGATTTTTGCTTTATCATCTCTATAGTGTCGAAACGTTGTTTTTTCAATGTTTTTTTCATTTTTAGAAAAAGAAAAAAGTCGCATGGAGATAAATCAGGCGAATACGGAGGCTGCTGTAACACGATAGTTTCGTTTTTCGTCAAAAATTAACGAATTAATATATCAAATATGTATATCTGAAAATTGATATGTACATCACAGACAGTTGTGCCTATTTAGAAAAAAAAATTATCTCGTTCATTATTCAACAAATTTTTAGAAAAATATTCGAAATTTAAAAGTTACCGTTTCATTTCGAACATACCTCGTATTCAGATATGAGTACAATAATTCTTGTTTTTTATCTACAATTTGTTATAATTCTGTGATCTGTGAACAGAAGATAAGATTACCGTTCCCTTATTTGTTTTTCAATTTTGTTCAAGTAAATTCCACATAGGTATAGTTATGTGACATTTTTTGAAACTAACTTATAAATTTTAAATTTGATAGTTATTTACATAATTACATAATCCCAATTTATTTATTTATTAATAACACACACGTGGGTTGGGTTTAAGAATTTCACTGCAAAAGTTCTTTAGAAGTAATTTGTGTTATGGGATTTATAACCACCTATATATTTTTTTAAAGGACACACAAATAACGGTCCCTGAAGATGGTTGTAATAAACCGAAGCCGGTATGCAAAACGAATTTTTTATTGCAAAAATACCTTTTCCAAAATAATATATTTTAACTTGAACTAGAAAGTAACAGAGATAGATAATCGTTATCAAAGTTTAAAAGAAGTGATTGTGATTTGTAAAAGAAACTTATTGATTTAAATAAAATAATACTTTTTCAAAAAATCAGTATATGTACACGTTTATCGGTAACAAAAACGCAGTTTGATATGAAATTTATTGAAAGTAATTAACCATTGGATTTGTGAAAAAGTTAAATTGGAACATATTTAAAATATTTGAACAAATATTATTAAGTTTCATATGCATCTTGTATTTCTGATTAAAGCACAGCAATCTATTGATGTGTGATATTTTTAAGCCAGCTCTCGACTATGTAAATTGTTTAATTTATAAAATAGTTTATTATAAAATTTTTGAATTATTAATATAATTCTTTCGTTAGTTTATTATTAATAATAATAATAATATTATTGTTATTTAATAAATAACTAATAATATTAATAATTATTAATACTAAAAAAATTTAAAAAACTTCAAGCATAAAGTTTGTCTTGAAAATATTTTGTAAATTATAAATGATTAGATACTGGCAGATACTGCTATTGTTAGTAAATAAATTAAACTGTTACCTCTATATATGTAGTAGGTATACGAAAACAGAAAATTGTTAATTAAAATTTCCGAACATGAAACACCATACACCAATTACAAGTGAATGTTACTAAATTTAATACATCATCGATATAAACACTCAGCCAGATCAATAGATACAAACTATATTTACTTGAAGCACTCCCCATTAATAGGCTATGTCTAGATAAAAAGATTAAGAATGGTATCTAAGATAAAATTTTGTTACGTATAGTGATTCCCAGGAAAGATGACGATTATAATATAACAAAATCGTATGAACTAAGCCAAGAATTCACTTCATTTGACTAGGAATTCTTAGCTTAGTTCATACGATTTTGTTGTGTCGTAATCGCCATTTTTCCTGGGAATCACTATGCAAGCAATTTATTATACAACCGAGAACCGTTTATCTATACCGCTCTTTGAAATTTTTGATACTATGCTAGGCTAAATATTTTATAAGTTTTTATTAGTGGCGGTTTGTGGCTTTGTCATTTAAGGAAGTTAATTACAAAGTATACTGTAAAACAGAGACAAGCCAATGTTGGGTAGAGGGAGAACTCCGTCCCTCCAATCTGTGCCGGATTAACCATAAGGCAGAAAAGGCAGATGCCTAAACATATTTTTTAGGGTGGCATTTTGACGCAATGTAAGCAAACACTTGTTAAATCAACATGAATTGCAGTAGTATCGCCCACACAATGATAATAATGCTGTCATACTTGTAACATGATCTCTTAAGAAAATAAATTTTCAAAAATATTTTTTTGAATGGCTGAACAGATATTTTTGTAACATAGCTAAGAACACTCTCGATCAAGTCATCTTTCAAACAAAAAAGAAATTCAAAATCGGTTCATCCATATGCCACAGACAGACACACAGATACACACGTTAAACTTATAGCACCCCTCTTTTTGCGTCGGGGGTTAAAAATGATTAATTTATATAGTAGGAGATACGAATAGGAAAAGATCTTCACCGATCTGTTTACGGGATGAAATATATTTTATATCAAATTTAGTATATTAATAAATATATCGCGTGTGGGTTGCCTAAAAAAATTCCGGCCAAACTATGATCAATTCAAAATTCAAAAATGACTTTTTACGGAATAAATTTAATACCAACCGAAAATATGAAGCCTATAGAATATGCTAATGTAGGGTTGCCTAATTTTTTCCTGGCCCAACTAAGGGGTTGCCAGGTTTAAAGAAGTAGTCGAAAATAGATATCTTCACCCATTTGTTTACGAAATGAAACTTATATCAAAGTAAGCGCTCTTTCATTGCGAATACGATGATATAGAGTAGCCTGCAAAAAACCTGACCAAAATAGGGGTTGCCAAGCTTTAAAAAGTGAAATTTTTATTAAAAAGTAAATGGGCGACAAATAGGTGCGAGCAGTGTACCCGTACAATAGAAGAGGATGCAGTTATGGTAACATGAGATTAATTCAACATCGTCGGATATTTTATTTTAAACACTTTGCTTTTTTTCTTCAAAACAACAAATGCTTAAATTGGCAAATGTAATAATTGCTCAGCTACATTGCTGCGTCCTCTTCTATTGCACGGGTACACTACTAGCACCTATTTGTCGCACTTTTACGTTTTAATAAATTGTTGAATCCTGTCGCAGGATCCTTTTTCGAAGTTGGATAGTGGACCGTATCGTTTTTCAGTAATTAAATAAAACCACTTAGTTGAAAGAACTGTTTTATTTATAAAAGAAAGTGAGCAGCATTTGCAAGACGCGACTGTCTTTGTAAGAACACAATTGCATACTGACGACCAAGAGACCAGTCGCGCATAAGGGTTGGCGCACAGAAAATGAGCTCAAACATTACAAGTAAAAAGAGCTTGTAAATAACAAATATAAATTATACAAATTTTGAACATGCCCCCGGCGTTGAAATGCGAAGCTTTTCGAAATAAACAATTACATATTACTTAAACTAAATAACTGAAACAACTTAACCTAAGAAACTGAAAAAGAATGCATAAAAAATGTTAGTATATAGAAACAAGTAAACAAAACACTATTAATTCTAAATACAAATACAAAGATAAAACACTAGAAACTCACGCACTAGGTAGTCGACAAATTTTTGCAAAAGATCGTTTTATAAGTCCACTCGCAGTTTTTAGCGTTGCAACTAGCGTGGCAAGTTGTCCTCCTTGATTAATACGAGAGAACCAGCAGTCATCTGGGATTGTTGGGCTTTCCACTTTACAAGGGTCTGCAACTCGGAGACGTACTCCTTACTCCATCGCTTCCACAAGTGTTGGTGCATAGCTTGGATTTTTTGGAAGTACTTCAACTGATTTTCCAAAATATAAGTGCAGTCCGGATCAGGAAGTGACGTTAACGGTCTTCCAATCAAGAAGTGTCTAGGTGTTAGCGGCTGGAGATCATTAGGATCGGAAGAGAGAGGAGCAATAGAACGAGAATTGAGGATTGCTTCAACTTGAGCAAGTAATGTGCAAAGCTCCTCATAGGTGTAAACAGAATTACCTATTACTCGTTTTAGGTGAAACTTGCAGGACTTTACATCTGCCTCCCATAGGCCACCAAAGTGGGGACTATGCGCGGGAATGAAATGCCAATTTATTCCTTCGGATGAAAGCAACTCCGGAATAGAAGATTCATGTTGTTGTAAAAATTGACCTAGTTCCCGTAACTCGTTGTTAGCACCAACAAAATTGGTACCACTGTCGGAATAAACATGTAAAGGTTTGCCACGTCGGGCGACAAATCTTCTAAAAGAGAGAATGAAATCCTCTTTTGACAAACTCGTGACTAACTCAAGGTGTACAGCCTTGGTAGTAAAACAAACGTAAAGACATAAATATGATTTTAAAGTCTTTGCACCGCGGCCTCTGCGATCCTCTATTGTAATTGGACCAGCGTAGTCGATGCCGGTATTTTCAAACGGAAAGGCAACACGCGTTCGTTCAGAAGGCAAATTGCCCATGATCGGTTTGGTGACAATAGGTGAAAATCTAAAGCATTTTACACACTTGTGTACAACACGTTTAACCACATTTCTTCCAGAAGTGATCCAGAATCTGTCTCTTAGAAACGAAAGCAGCAGCTGAGGGCCTGCGTGCAACAATTGTAAATGTTCTGGTTCTGCTATAAGTTTGGCCAAATGATGTTTGCCAGAAATTAGCAGTGGGTATTTTTTATCATAATTGAAATTTGAATTGCAAAGTCTTCCGCCTACACGTATTAAATTTTCGGAATCTAAAAACGGGTTAAGACCAATTAGTGATGAAGTCGTTCTTAACGGTTGACCGTTTCTTAACTGTTTGTATTCATCTTTGAACGAATCTACTTGAGAATTTTTAATTAAAATTTTAAAAGCGGTTAAGATCTCACTGGGGGTTAAATGTCCAGTGCTCCTGTTACCCCTTGAAGTGCAGTTTCGTTTGAAACGTAAACAGTAAGCAATTATTTTTTCAAGAGATTTCAAGTTAGAATAATTTTCAATATTAAATGTATTTTGTCGTAACATGACAAAAACCTTTGCCTCTGCTTTGAACTCGGGCAAATTTGTAGGACAAAAAGTAGGGTTTGGCCACTTTGACTCTTGTTCTAACAGCCAAGTAGGGCCATCCCACCACAAGCTAGAATCCTTTAGCAATTGAGGTGTAGTGCCTCTGGACAGAAGGTCCGCAGGATTCGATTTAGTAGGTACATGACGCCATACCGCATCTAAAGTTAGATCTTGAATATTTGCGACTCGATTGCAAACAAACGTTTTTAAAAGGTTAGGACTGGCTTTCAACCACCCTAATACAATTGTAGAATCAGACCATAAGTAACACAATAGTTGTATTGATATAGCCTTTAAAACTTGACGTAATAGTTTACTTAATAACAAAGCTCCACAGAGCTCGAGTTTTGGCACAGTGATGGGTTTCAAAGGTGCAACCTTTGATTTGGCACATAACAAATTAATGTGAACCCGGTGATTAGAATCAAGGACGCAAAAGTATATACAAGCGCCGTAACCATTCATTGAAGCATCGCAGAATCCGTGAACTTTCATTAAGATGAATTAAATCTGCACGATAAGAATTCCATTTATTTTCCAAGTCAAGTGGGACAAGATCGTCCCAATCTATTCTTTCTAACCAAAGTTGTTGTACGTGAGTGTTCATGATCTCCAAACTCATGAATTCCTGGATGGATATCGCCTTTAGGAATTTCATAAAGTACATCAGGGTGGTTTGAAATCCACTTACGTAAATTGAAACATCCGTGTTTCAAAACATTAGAAATTTTTGAACAAATATCGCGAGCCGTTTCTATACTGTCTGAACCAGAGAGCAAGTCATCAACGTAGAAATCGTTTTTGATTATTTGCGCAATTTCAGGCAATGATTCGCATTCAATGCCTGTTTGTATTAAAGAACGAATGGCAAGGTAAGATGCCGAAGCCGTTCCGTACGTCACGGTGTTGAGATCGTATTCATCTATGGAGCTTGTTGGAGAAAACCGCCATAAAATACGCTGTAAAGGTCGTTGACTCTGGGCTCTATTTGTACTTGCCTGTACATCTTTTCCACGTCAGCAGATATGGCGTAACAATGTTGCCTAAAACGAATTAAGATTGAAAATAAATCTTGTTGAACGATCGGACCAACCATTTGAATGCTATTCAATGATTGTCCAGTTGTGGTTGTGGAAGAGCCGTTGAATATAACGCGAAGTTTGGTTGTCAGGCTGTCTGATTTATGAACCCCATGATGCGGTAAATAATAGACAGGTATAGCAGTAGGATCAGATATGGACATATGACCTAAATCCTTGTACTCGCGCATAAAAGCGCAATAACTTTCTTGCAGTTTGGGATTTGCTACCAGTCGGCGTTCCAAAGAGAGAAATCTTCTTTGGGCTACGAGATGTGAATTTCCCAATGTTGAAGGTGATTCCTTAAAGGGAATTGAAACTTTAAAGCGACCATTGTCGTTTCTGCGTGTAGTTTCTTTGAAATGTAATTCGCACAGGTTTTCTTCGGGTGACAAAACCTTTTCAGATGGATAATTGTCAATTTCCCAAAACCGAGTTAATTATTCATGAACGTCGTTCGAAAGATTCAAATGGCATTGTATTTGCGTGGCAAAGTTCGCACTCGTTGGACCAGACACGACCCAACCTAATCTTGTCTTTTGAAGTATGGGAAGTTCGGGACCTAACTTTATCTGTCCAATACATAAAAGCTCAAAAAAAATAGGAGAACCTATCAGGATGTCGATTTTTCCCGGTTTACTAAAAGGAGAATCAGATAACCGTATGTTGTTTGGTATCTTGAAGTTGTCCCGTTTCACACTGAAACTGGGAACACTTCCCGTTATTTCATCAATAACCAGGCACGAAAGTTTAATTTTGTAATCGGAATAATTTGCGTTTAAGATGAAATCACATCTCGATCGGATGTGTTGCAAGCTTGAATTGCTTAAACCTGAAACTGAAATATTTGCCCCTTGAGTGGACAAGTTTAAAACTTTGCAAACGTCGTTGCGTATAAAATTCGATTGCGAGCCAGAATCAAGTAAAATTCTGACAGTTTGGAATTTTCCCATTGTATCTAAAATCTTTGCAGTTGCGGTTGGAAGTGGAACCTGTGACGCGGTGGTACAAAAGGCAGAAATAGTTTGCATGTGATCGTCCTCGTTAATAACCGTAGATGTTTCTACTAATGCTTGAGCAACATTAGAACTTTGAGAAGGCGCATGCAGAGAGTGTGATGCCTCGACTTACATATTCGGCAAGAATATTTAGATTGACACTGATTCCGTGAATGACTTTTCGATAGGCAATTAAAACATAATTTAAGTTGTTGCACCTTGTCCGACCTTGATTGATTATTAAGTTTTGCAAAATCATCACATTGCCCAATGAAATGGTTACCACTACACATAGAATCTTAGCTTTCCTACTTTCAAGATTTTCTAATAAATTAGCGTGCGATGTAAGAAATGTTCTAAATGCCTCTAATGTAGGCAGGAGCGAGGTATCTTTGTTGAAATTTAATTCCCATTCTCTCAATGAAGTTGAGTCTAATTTGTTGGAAACTAAAAGAACTAACAGAGTTTCAAAAAGTTGTTCTGGTGTAGCTAATGCTTTAACTGCGGATACGTTTTTGAATAAAGCATCGTTTATTTTTCCTTCAGACCTTGAGAAGATTCTTGTTTTTGAGATTCTATTTCGATAATAGAGTCCAAATGTCTTTTTACAATCAATTTCGGCTGATCATAACGCGATGATGAGGTTTTCCAGGCCACATTATAATTATCTGAAGTGAAATCTAATGACTTTATGACCTCGGAAGCCTCACCTGTGAGCGTACCTTTAAGGTAATGTAATTTTTGGATGTCATCCAACGTTTCGTTCTTATGTATAAGACTTTTGAAAATTGCTTTAAATTCTAACCAATTTTCAATTGAACCATTAAATTTTGTTAAATTAATTTTAGGTAAATTAATGTAGGGTTTTAAGCTATTGTTAGTGCTTTTCGCGGGTGAAGGGGTGCGGCTAAGTTTCCCCGGAATTATACTGTCGTACAACACAAAATCAAAAAAAAATGAGTTAAGATAGCTATCTTGTTTCATTTTTTTTACTCTATCGATTTGAATTTTCAAAACGACCCTAAGTTGTATAGTTTCCGAGATATTGGGTATCAATTTTGTCGTATACGCCACAAAATGCGATAATACTGCCGCAAACGCCAAATTTTTGGATATACGACATAAAATCTGTGTAAAATTGTGTAATAAAATTATCCTCAATTATTTTGTCGTATGCGTGCAGCAAATGTTATTGTGTCATATGTGTTCATATTTGGTGAATACGGTTCCATTCTGTCAAGTTAAAATTATTAAATATTACCAAGATGATCGTTTTATAATCAATTTTAAGACGTCAGGAGCCCAAATAGATTTTATGGCTTCATTGTAAAAGATATCTTCCTACACAAAAAAATATTTTTTGGTAAAATTAATTTATATAAAAATAATTTTCAAGGTGAATTTAAAAATATTAAATAGAAAAAAATACCTGTGAGAAAAAAAGTGATATTATAAGTCTCTATATTTTTATACCTAAAATTAATTGAATATTACAACAGTTATAGGTAAATTAATTAAGATAATTAATATGGAAGATAGTGGAAACACATAATTTTAGTTTATTACCTATATTTGAATCCCCCATTATATTTATATCCCCATTATTGAACATCTTCAATAATTAACCTGCTTTTTTGCAATATTTAAAAAAATACTCCCCCTTACTTAACCAATAGGAGTTTGTAACCCTATTTAAGCTTTTGGGGTTACAACCCCGGAAACTCAGTCAGCTAGGTGTGGGAGTCAGGATAAAAACATGCGAAATAATTTAGTTGAAAGGGCGCCACCCGTTTTTATTGAACAAAAAAACGGGAAAAATTGAACTGTGCTCAACCACATATAAATACCAAAACATACAAATAAATAATTTACAATAATCTTCCGGTTTTCCGGATATGGAAACAAAGACTTACGCTAGCGCTCCTTTAGTGGATCAGCACGTTCAAATTACTTCTAGGCACTATTACTCTTCAAAAATATGCTTCCAATGTGAAAAGAAATCTTAAAAACAACTATCTTCAAAACATTATTTTCATCCTGCTCGAATTTCTCAACAAAGTATCTATTTTTATATTCTAAATTAGAAGCCTAAAAAGAGCCAAATAAGTAATAATAGCTGTTACGATAATTCAACATATGTACCTTCTTAAGAAGGCTAACTTCCGAAATATATTGACGTAAACCACTATCAACCATCTATACTAAATAACAGTAGCGTTACCCAAGTCCAAAGCCAATTACTAATTTTACCACGATATCCAAATTATCCTATCTATTATCCGCAATATCTAATTATCCACAATATCTAAATCCAAATTGATAGTTCAAATCAAATCTGTTGGTTTTCTTTAAATACTCTAGTTTTCATAACCTCTCTTATCTATCTTCTCTCGCGTAAGTCCTTTTTCCTTTAACTATACCTAGTGATTCATTTTAGACGATACGATATTGATATGATTCACATCTTTTAATATGATATCTGGCACTTAAAGGTCCCAGCGCCCAAATGTCACGTACCGTAAATCCGCCACTGCATTTCACTGTAGTATAAAAAATATACAGAGTTGTGTAAAAGGAACTTAAAACAAAACACTCGAGAGCTAGGTAGACCTTAACGCAAAGAAAAGCCGAAAGGAAACCTTTGAAAATTTAACTTCCACGAAAATGATCCTTTAAAAAACGAAGTTACTGATATTCGAAATTTTATGTTGTGATTTATTTCTAAAAGTAGATGGAGTTACTCCTAATTTTCTGTTGAAAAAACAGTACTAATTTAGTAAGACATTACTTACCCTCTAGCGGCGTTGAACACAAAATAAATTAAGTTGGTTAGTGAAGTTTGCAGCCTTCCCTTGTCAGACTAATCAATTCTTTGCAAAATGGTATTCTTGCAGAATTTTAGGTTGGCAACACTTGTAATATAGTTATCATGTATGTTAGAGTGAGTGAGACATACCCTTAGTACGGATCTGCTAGAGTAATCTAGACATACTCCCTAAACCAACTAGCAACCAATAGAAAGAGACATCACCCAAGTGCGGACCTGAGAAGAAGACTAATACAATATATTCGAGCCACCCTGTATGTAAAATATCACTAAGTTTGCGTTAAGTTGGTAATGTGCAGTAATACTAAGAAACACTATATAAAAGGATTCGTTTGAGAATAAAATATAGAAATTAAGAAGTAAGAAATACAGTAATAACCATTGTAATAACAGAATTTAGCGTTTTAATTAATTAAATAAAGTTTATTCTAACATGTATATATATATACTAGATCAGTCAATCCGATATTTTTATTAAAAAATTATTATAAGAAATCATTTGAGAAAAACGTGGCAAACAAAAATATAAAAAATGGGAAAACGAAAGGTTAAATCTACAAACACGGACCAGTCAAACCCACTTGGAAAATCGGGACATACTAAAGCCACTACAGCAGAAGATTTAAGATTCATGTCTTTACAGAAAAAAATAAACAAAGTTCATCAATTGTTACTTGAAGTAAAGATTCAGGGACCACGTTACACACAAAGTACTGAGAAAATAGAAGAAATTAAAATGATATTAAATTTTACTGTGCGCCATCGGATTATTAATCATCAAATGTACATAACTCGTCACCCCCCAAGAAGAAGTACTAAGTGGACCAGTCAAACCCACTTAGAAAATCGGGACATACTAAAGCCACTTCAGCAGAAGATTTAAGATTTGTGTCTTTACAGCAAAAAATAGACAAAGTTCATCAATTGTTACCTGAAGTAAAGATTCAGGGACCACGTGACACACAAAGTACCGAGAAAATAGAAGAAATTAAAATGATATTAAATTCTACTGTGCGCCATCGCATTATTAATCATCAAATGTACAAAAACTCGTCACCCCCCAAGAAGAAGTACTAAGTGGACCAGTCAAACCCACTTAGAAAATCGGGACATACTAATGCCACTACAGCAGAAGATTTAAGATTCGTGTCTTTACAACAAAAAATAGACAAAGTTCATCAATTGTTACCTGAAGTAAAGATTTAGGGACCACGTGACACACAAAGTACCGAGAAAATAGAAGTTATTAAAATGATATTAAATTTTACTGTGCGCCATCGCATTATTAATCATCACATGTACAAAACTCGTCACCCCCCAAGAAAAAGTACTAAGTGGACCAGTCAAACCCACTTAGAAAATCGGGACATACTAATGCCACTACAGCAGAAGATTTAAGATTCGTGTCTTTACAGCAAAAAATAGACAAAGTTCATCAATTGTTACCTGAAGTAAAGATTTAGGGACCACGTGACACACAAAGTATCGAGAAAATAGAAGAAATTAAAATGATATTAAATTCTACTGAGCGCCATCGCATTATTAATCATCAAATGTACAAAAACTCGTCACCCCGCAAGAAGAAGTACTAAGAGGACCAGTCGAACCCACTTAGAAAATCGGGACATACTAATGCCACTACAGCAGAAGATTTAAGATTCGTGTCTTTACAGCAAAAAATAGACAAAGTTCATCAATTGTTACCTGAAGTAAAGATTTAGGGACCACGTGACACACAAAGTATCGAGAAAATGGAAGAAATTAAAATGATATTAAATTCTACTGTGCGCCATCGCATTATTAATCATCAAATGTACAAAAACTCGTCACCCCCCAAGAAGAAGTATGTGGAAGAAAATTTCTGAAAAATTATTTCTTTTCCCAATGGCCATCGGTCGACGTATGATTTGGATCGACTGTAATGTAATGGAGGCTATTTTAAATTGTTCCATACAGAGTCTTGATTGATGTGCCGATCCTGTATAGCATTTGTGAAAAAATTTTGTTTTACATATTAAATTTTTTATAAATAAAATCCAAAAGTAATATTAATTTTTAATAATAACAAATATGATATTGACCATACAGCTAAGATAAATTTTAGATTTACGTGTGTAAAGACGTAATGACTTGGTTTGAAAATCTGCACCCCTGTTAACATATTTTTGAACGAAACTAACGATTTTGAAGGTGTGGGCTTTTTTAGATCGTCAGGTTATTTAGATTATTCAGAGGCGGATTAAAGGGATATTGCGCCCTAAGCTGAACCAAAATTTGTGCCCCCTTGAAAGGGGGGGGGGCAAAATAATAAATTTTAAAATGATAACAAAACACACCACGTTTGCTAGAAAAGTTGTGTGTCTGCATATAAAAAAACGGAGCAGGACGATTGGGCGCCGCCATTTGGACACCAGGACATTTGGAATATAAATATTTTCCACAAGAAAAGTATAATATTTCTGTTCCATGCAAACCGGTATTTGCATTACCAGAAAGCGTTTATAGCTTAATTAAATTTAAATTTTAAAATATTTTTAAATTAATGCGTATAACAATAATCGTATAACACTTACCGGATATTACGTTTAATTTAATTGTAATAAAACAAAAAATATGCACATCACAAAAACAATGTATTTTATAGAAAAAACTCTTATTATAAACTTTTATTCATTTCTATTTTTAATTTTTATTTAATTGAAACATGTTGATCATTAAAATATTTCAAAAAATTTAAAACATTGCGAAGAAGTACGAAATAATTATTTAATATTAAATTTAGCTATTAGAATAAATTATTAAAAAATTATTAAATATTTTGAGATATATTTATTTTAAAAAGCGCCGTAAACTACATTGCGTGTTTATTAAATTTACGGCACGCATGCGCAGTAACGCTGCCGTAACCCCAATATCATGATACAATGAATTACAATTAAATTTATTGTATCATGCCCCAATATAAAGCAACATGGTTTACGGTGCCGTAAGTGCAGACACAGCGTATTTTATTATATCCTCTTTGTGTATGTGCGGCTTTACTTTTGAAACGAATAGCCATATTTTCGGTTGTTCGGGCCCTACAAAATCTAAGGCATATTTATCAGTGTTATTGCCTACCTTTGCTAATTTTTGTTTATTTCGTTTCTTGTAAACCATCTTATAGCCGTTCTCGTCTTCTTCCTTGTTGAACTGGTTTGATATTTCATTATTTGGTTTTGGTTGTACCATATTTGCTAATTGGTTTTGAGCTTCTATAATGCCTTCGTGTAGTTGTTTCTTTGTTATTATTGCTTTCTTCTTAATTTTCGGCGCACCATTACTCTTTTCGATAATTTTTGTATTTTTACTTTCGTTTGATGTATTTGAGGTTATTGTTTTCTTCTTTGTTTACGATCAGATTTTTATGTTCATTTAAGGCTCGCGACATATGGGGTGTTGAAATTTTCTGACAGTGCACTATACTTTCGTCTCAAGAAAAAAGTTTAGTATCATCTACTATACCGTCAACCGAAACAGTTGAACAACAGAACAAGTTAAAGAAGCAAAGCAAATAGCGGCCCTCAGAATACACGTGGAAAGGGTAATAAGAAAAGTACGTGACTTTCAAATGGTAAATATTCATTCAAGAGTAAATTCACAATTACTATATCTTTTAAATGATGTAAATTTTATTGTATGTGGAATAATTAATATGCAAAATCCTATATTATAATAATTAGATTGTTAAAATAAAATAAATAACATGCAAAAATTTGTTTGTTACAATCATAATAAATATACATTGATTACATTTTTATTAATTTATCAAAAATATGTTCTTTCCAAAATGTAGCAGCCAACGTTAACACCTCTGTCATCTTGGCATCACAATATTCAACATCAACAATTTCTACCTTTCTGTCAACTTCAAAAATGTGGATGAGGTTACACAAAACAGACTTTTTTCCTTTTTCGCAAACAGCATCTGCATTTGCAATTGAAATAAATATTTATTTTCCGGTATCCCATTTTTGATATAATTTTGTATTGATTTTTCCTTGCTTGGACATTAAACCTCGATACAGAGGTTATCGGTCATGCCGTCCGGAGATGCCCCAAAAAAAAATACTTTTCATTTAAAAGTAATCCTGTTTTTCGAATTTTTAATTTTCTTCGGTTTCTTCGTCTAAAATCTCATTGGTTTATGCGTTCCCGCTCAGGTTAGGGCTGTGACGTCAAAGCCCTAACGATTTCAAATTTCAATAATTTTTTTCTTATACTAAACGCACTCAAAAAAATCTGAAAAAAAAACCTAAGACTCCGTTTGATCTCTAGTTTCGAATAAAAAAATAAAAAAAAATTAGGAAACTCCTCCATTGCATACTGACATACCATAGTTTAAATATACAAGCCTATTTAAACTATGCCCATACCACCCTCTTTCATATTTAAAATAAAAATAACTAAATAAAAACATTTGAATTTGAAAACAACTCCATCGACCAACTTGTAATTTTTAAGTTTGCTGATTATCGTAATCAAAATTAAAAATTAAAAATTTCAACATCAAACATTTCAAAAACGTGCGAGGTAAATTGTAGGTTTTATCGAAGTTGCCAAATGCCAACCGCGGCCATATTCTAACCCTACAATTGAATTAACGGTTTTTAGCTGTCTTGTGCATTTAATTCAATGTTTCAAAATGTCTAGCAATAAATTAAACGATTTACGTAGATCTCGAAGTTCGTCCTCTATTCCTATGCCTACGCGGCTCTCCAAATTGCCGACAAAGTAAGAAAAAAAATTCAACTTGAAATTAAACTAACTTCTATGTTTTTAGAAACTCAATACAAAAACCCGGAAGCCAACCGACTTTGAATCGTCTTGGTTTAGAAAAGAGATCGATCGATCAAAATGTGAAACGTTCAGCTAGCAATTCAAATTTGTTTGAACTTCAGCGTTTAAGTCGTCAAGGTAACAGTTCCTTGTTACGGCCAAGCGTAAGTAAAATTCTAAACTCATTTAAAGCTTACAATTGCACTCTATTAATTTAAGGGCGTAACACCTTCATCGCGTCACACTGCAATTAAGTCTGGAAAAAAATCACCAAGATTGTCGAACAGAAAAGATAACCGTCCGATAAGCGATAAAACATGCCAATACGAACAACACGTAAAAGTGCGCAACTTTGTTTCAAGAGAAATTCCTGATATAGATTACAACGCCATTAAAAATGGAATTGCCTTGGACGTTTTTATTGAACTTATACACAACCTGTTTAAACTTATCGACTCTCGCATTAATATCACACGTGAAAATGATATTACCGAAGTGGCAGTTAATTTGAACAGGTACTATTATCCAACTGCCGTTAAACCATCCTTAATGAAAACAGGTAAGTCCCACCCAAGCGAATGAACTAAAATTTATTTCTTTTATTATTCAAGTGAACGCGCCACACTCGTGGCCTGCTGTATCAGCAATTCTCTCTTGGTTGGTGGATTTTATAAATGAAATAAATCAAGAAGAACAATGGACAGAGGATTTGCACGATGCAAGTTTTTAGTGAAGTTACAAAGTTGGTTGCTGAAATTTAAGTTAGATTGTAGATAAAGCAGAATTTGAATCTTTTAACCTCTGGAATTTAGGTTCACGAGAGATTGGAATTGAAAAAACAGTTTCGTTGGAAATTCAACAAAAACTTGGTGAGTAAATTGTCTAAATCTCAAATTTAGTGTATGACGTGCGAATTATAGACAAAATTTTTGATGTCAATGAGGAAATTATCCAAAACTTAGACAAGCAACTCTCTCACTTACAAGCAACCTCAAATGAACTCGCTTCGAAAACTAATAATCTTGTCGAAGAAATTGATTCAATTCAAAGCAATATTAACGTAACAAATCAGAAATGTGATAATTATGTGAAAGGAAAGGATGAACTTGAGAAGGCTTTGTATAAGAGTTTGGCGGAATATTCTGAAAAAGGAAAAATAATAGGTAAGTTTTTATATTTAATAATTTAAAAACTATTAGCATCATAAGACGGAAAAAATTTAAATTTTAGATGAAGAATTATCTGTAGCTAAAAAAACGGAAGAACGTTTGAAAAATTTAGTATTATCCCAGCCCCATTCGTGTTTCGAAAAGGCCAAACTATCCGAAGAGATTAAAGCGTTACAGAACACTCAAACTTTAAAGGAAGAAAAATGTAAACAGCAACGTGAGCTTTCGAATATCTGCGATTATAAGCTTGTCAACTTAAAACAAGAAATTGAATCTAATGCGTACAAGTATAACAGCATCATCGATGAATTAGAGCTGTTAAATGCTGAACTCAGGTGTCTTCATATAAGAGATACTGGATTTGCTAGTGTCACTGTTACACAATTTAAGTGTGTAATTTAGACATTTTAATTGAACATAATTCAAATTTTTAATGTAGGAATTTGAGCATGTGAGTAAAATGCTTAAGAACATTATAGAAACGTTGACAAAAAAACATGTGACTTTACAAGAGTCGATGAATGAAATGGCAAAAGAAAATAAACAGCTTAATGATGAACTTGCAGTAGTTCAAGTTCAACTAAAGGAATCATCTGCTTTGGAAATGGAGTTGGTGCATACCATGAAATGCGACGATAAAAATCATAACTTGGTAAGTTTTTTGTTTTAATTCTATTAACACATTTTGATTAACAATTCATAATTTAGGAAAAAGAAAGTTTACTAGAAAGACTTAAATCTGTTTGTGCCAAATTGCAAGAGGTGAAAGATAAAAAATTACAAAGTTTGACCGCCCTGAAAGAAGAACTCCAGGAGAAACAAAACCAGTAAGTCGAATGAAGTTTTAATTTCTTTTGTCTGTACATTCAAATTTTAAGGTTTACTGCAAGAAAAGATTTTAAGGATAAGTAACAAAATAATGCCGTCATGTTTTTCCATAATATGAGAACACGCATGCACAGCACATTGGAAGTTTATCAGGTTTTTATATTTGGTATGGTTAAAATCGAGGGGTAGATATTCAATATAATTTCTGTACACAAGACTCGGAATTTCAAAGAATTTCGACGACTTCCAAGGATTTCCAAAGAATTCCAAAGAATTTCAAAGACTTCCAATGATTTCCAAAGAATTCCAGTGATTTCCAAAGATTTCTAAGGAATTCCAAAGATTTCCTAGACTTCCCAGGATTTTCAAAGAATTCCAGCGATTTCCAAGAATTCCAATGATTTCCAAGAATTCTATGGATTTCCACAGAATTCCAGTGATTTCCAAAGAATTTCATTGATTTCCAAGAATTACAGGGATTTCCAAAGAATTCCAGATATTTCCAAAGAAATCCAGTGATTTCCAAAATATTCCAGTGATTTCCAAGGAATCCCAAAGAATTCCTAGACTTCCAAGGATTTCCAAAGAATTCCAAGGATTTCCACAGAATTTCAGTGATTTCCAAGGAATTCCAATGAGTTTTAATAAAAGTGCAATCTAAAGAATTCCATTGATTTCCAAGGAATCCCAAAGAATTCCAACGATGTCCAAAGATTTCCAATGATTTCCAAAGAATTCCAGTGATTTCCAATAAATTCTAAGGAATTCCAAAGAATTCTAAGGAATTCCAAAGGTTTCCTAGACTTCCAAGGATTTCCAAAGAATTCCAACGATTTCCAAGAATTCCAATGATTGCCAAGGATTTCCACAGAATTGCAGTGATTTCGAAGGAATTCCAAACGAGTGTACACAAAATTTTTGGGATATTTACCCCTTGGTTAAAATTGAATGATTCCTAATTTGATATTTCAGCAACAAATGAGAAGAATTACTGATAAAATCAAGGAATTACAAAAAGAGCAAACTCAATTCGTGAGCGATTCTCTATCAATGTTAAAGAAAGAAAATAAATGATAATTAGAATGGCAAGAATTTTATATGCTCTTAAGTTGGCCCTCTTCTTCAATGTTAAAATATATTTAGTAATTAAAAAATAAAAGAAATCGACTTTTGTTAAAATATTTACCTATCGTTACCCAGGCATTGTAGGTAAAATTGTTTTTGTTTGAATCCTAGAAAATATATATTATAAATCTGAAAATTGATTACAGTATCCCTCAAGCATCACTGCACAACATATTGAACCTCTTAGGACTGCAACCAATGCTTTCATTGATTTACAGTAATCAATAATATTAGAAATATTAGTAAAATTTTGCTAAACACCAACAAAAATATTGGAAATTAAAAATTAACTTGAGCTGTTAACTGTTGCAAAAAGTTTTTGTACAGCCCTATGTTAGCAATGTAAATTGAACTTTTTGAAAAATCGCTTTCACAGCAATACTTATTAGACATTATTTGTTGCAAATTTCATTCCCTTCATATTTTATTATTATAAATTTTTTAATTTTTTCTCACCGTTTCCGACGACAATTTTTTGTATTTTACAGAATTTATTATAAGTCGCCATAACTCGAAAACGGTGCAACGAAATAGAAAAATGTATATAAACAAAAATTAAAGGAATGAAATTTGCAACAAAAAATGTCTAATAAGTATCTCTTTAAAAGCAATTTTTACGTGTAAAAAAAGTCTGAAAGATACAATTTACGATGCTAACAGGCCTAGGTGAAAACTTTTGTGTGACTTCATATTAATTGACAAATTTTAGCATTCCATTGCTGGTTCATTTTTAATGTTACAGCTCGGAATTTTCACTAAAATAATAATTTGTTATTAAAAAAAATTTCAATTTTACGGCGGGAAAATTTGTGGTGCCATTTAATCTTTGCACGCTGTCCGCTGTTGTTTCTAACCTCAATCGCTTGCATATTAGAAAACTTATTATTATTGTGCGATGGTAAGTTCATTAATTCTTCAATATTTTACTAAACATTTTATGATTCCTCGTGATCTTACAGGGTATCGACATCAATCACAAGTACGATCGGAAAGTGCGGAGAACCGAACCCAAAAGTCAAGATGTGTATCTTCGACTTCTGGTTAAAGTGAGTTTTTAAACTGAGATATAAATTTAGATTAACATAGAGGATTTTCTTTGTAAATATCCGATGCACCTACGCCAATGTTTCCGAGATCTTATTTAGCATCCGGTTTGGATTTCGCTAAATGAATATTAAAAGCGTCTTTAATTTTAATTTGTCAGTATAAGAACGCCTCGAGTGTCATTAAATTGACTTATTTTCTTTGAATAGAAAAAAATTGGTTTCTTGTAAAGTAAATTAAAGCTTACTGTTTCTTCGCGTCGTCGTCAGAAGATTAAATGCTATTTCTGTTATTTAATTTATTTTTCAAAAAACATTCAATAGATAAATGTAAATATTATTTTCAAGATTTTTGGTATTTAATTATTTGTGGAAAATACTATTTACTGAAAATAGTTGAGGTATAAAAACGCTATACTTCAGTGCCGTCCGTCGCCGGCAGTAAAGTAAATAATTGTTTTCAGAAATTTGTTTTCATGTTCTTGTCCCCTCTTGTTTTTAATCGACATGTAAAATCTTTTTTGTAATGATTAGCACAACACAAGTTTGGTAGAATTTACTATAATCTATTTTGTCGTATAAATAAGTGTAAAAAAGCTAGAAATTTAAAAATAATAAAAAACTATGTTCGCAGTAGCGTATAAATACAAAAATACGAAAAAAGTTCTATCTACAAATCCCCGTAGATACACCACTGCTTTATCAGTCTTTTGACCTTTAAGTTCGTTTTCTATTAACCTGAAGGTTTTATTAGTGGAAAAAGTTTTGCTGACAACAGTAATAGGTAAATTAAAAAAAAATTATATTATGGAAATTGTATTTACCGGTAAACGAGCTTTAGTTACGGGAGCTACCAAAGGTAATTTTAAAATAAATAATATTTAATAAAAATTTATATTTCACTAACTTGTAGATTACAATCAATTACATAAACTATTAATATTTATGTGTCTTATTATTAATATCTTATCTACAGGGTGTGGAAAAACATTTTTTTAAAAACTGAATTGCATTATTACAATAATTTTAGGTATTGGACGAGAAATTGCAAAGCAGTTGGCAAAATGTGGAGCAAAAGTTTTGGCCATTGGGAGATCTCAAGAGCTATTGGGTTAGTGGTAAAATAATTTTAAAAAATAATTTTTTAAAATAAATTTTTAGATTCTTTGAAGGCAGAAGATTCTTCAATAGAAGTTATAGCAGTAGATCTTTCTGATTGGGATAAAACTAGGGCCGCTCTCAAGGACGTACACGATATTGATATTTTGGTTAATAATGCCGCAATTGCTATTTTGGAACCATTATCCGAAATCACAGAGAGCCACATTGATCAGTATGCAAATTTACCTTTTACAATTTTTTCTTTTTATTAATTTCTTTACAGATCCTTCAATCTTAACGTGAAAACTACAATTAATCTTACGCAGTTTGTGGCTACACAACTCAAACTAAGACAAAAGGGTGGTTCCATAGTAAATATATCATCTCAAGCATCATCTGCTGGATTAGAAAACCATGCGGTTTATTGTGCAACCAAAGGAGCAATGGATGCTTTTACCAGGGCAGCTGCACTAGAATTGGGTCCTTATAATATTAGGGTAAACTGTGTTAATCCCACAGTTATAATGACCGACATGGGGCGTTTGGGATGGTCTGATCCAGCCAAAGCTGATCCAATGAAAGCAAAAATTCCTTTACGGAGGTAACACTAAAACTCAGTGTAATATTTAAAAATTTACTTTTAAAATGTCTTGCAGATTTGGGGAAGTACATGAAGTTGTAGACAGCGTTCTTTTCTTGCTAAGTGATAAAGCCAGTATGATTACCGGCACTTGTTTGCCAATCGATGGGGGATATTTGGCTGTATAATTTTGATCAAATAAATAAAATCCTGTATAAGAACGTTAAGCACTTTATTTTTGTTATATTTACAACGTAATATTTAGAATTAGAACAATGAAATTAGAACAAATGAAGTGTGTGTTTTGGGCGGGGGAGGTGAATTGAAAATAAATTGTTCTACAAATTTGGGGATGCACCTAATTTGGCTTAAAATATACTAGAAAAATTGTTTAAAAAATTAAATCTTGAATATGGCTGGGTTTTAGGTAGTAAACTAAAAATAAATTGCTGTAAGAATTTAGCATCATATAAAGAGCATCCCCATATTTTTAGAGAAAATTTTCAATTCCCTAAAATCCACCATCCCTTCAAAATTTAATTTTTTTGAACTATTTTCGGTTACTATCAGTTAATTGATTCTACGAATTGAACTTTTTCTTGTCGACTATTGGAAAGAGAACAATTTTCTAAGCATTAAAAAGAACAAATTGGATTATCCATTAGTTTTTGAGAAAACGGCATTTAAAAATCTAAATTTTACATGCATTTTAAGTGGGAATTAAACCAAGATTTCTACAGGGGTATTCTGTTGCTGGTACGTGTGCTCGGATATACTCATGCGTGAAGAACCCCTTTGAAGTAACCGCACACTTTATCGAGTTGCAGCAGGTAGGGGAATGTTCCTTCTAGGAAAATCTCAGGTGCACCCTAAAATGAGTTTCACCCTTTTTGAGTAGCACCTTTGGCAAGTTCAAGCTACTTTCACCCAGAGGGGTTCACCCCCTGGAACCCACCCCTTTAAAGATTTATGTTTTCAACTATTTCTCCAAAATAATATGTTAATTCAAATTAAATGCATCCCTAAATTATTAAATTTGTAGGGAAATTTATTTTTAATTTGTCCCCTAAAATTTTTTTTTTTTTTCAATTTATCATAAACTCTCTCTAACTTTCTCTCTTAATCAAATCGTGAATAGGCCCCTGGTAACATCCAAATTTGCAGTTACATTGGAAACCAAATATTTATATAATATTCTTGAAGATAAATTAACCATCAGTGATCCCCTTTCTTGTGAAGGAACCCAGTCCAGGTGATCTACAATTTATTTCTAAATTAATTTAAAACAAATATCAAAGGGTACACTTATTTGGAATTCCCTTTGAAATCTCTGGAAATCACTGAAATTCGTTAGAATGGAACTTAGGCAGCGTTGGGCGGATAGCACAAGTTTTATTTGATGAAGTTTGTTAAGTTATGTTTTGTACGTTTTTGTGAGAGGCTTTTGATTATTTATGTATTCTTGGTGATCTTGTGACTATTAAACTTGTAAACAGTAATTTGTGTTTTATATATGAACTTGCGAAGCGACCAACCTTACAATTTAAACAATATTTTTTAATATTTGATATAATTGATAATTTTATGTTTTCCGATAAAAAAGTATACTCACCTCGCCTCGAAATATGATCTGTTACTCGCTACGCT
Source organism: Cantharis rufa (assembly GCA_947369205.1). Classification (NCBI taxonomy): domain Eukaryota; kingdom Metazoa; phylum Arthropoda; class Insecta; order Coleoptera; family Cantharidae; genus Cantharis; species Cantharis rufa. The sequence goes on along the minus strand of OX376307.1, from coordinate 16,862,603 downwards.
CACTTTTTAATATAGCTGCGCGCCCAGTAACGGATCATTTTCTATGCTTGGCCAGTAATATACTATTAAATTACTTGCATGTATTTTTAAATTAATTAAAAAATAAGTTGAAATATAACATAAATGTAAATTTTTAATTATAAGAAAATAATAATAAAATGGACAACCCCGAATAATTTGAAGATTTTCTTAATATAATAAATTATTTGATTTTACAGTTACGGGTCAATTATTTAGACCCAAGCCAAGAAAAATAAAAATGGGAGAATAAAAGGAGAAAACAAAAACATGCTTAGAGGAATTATTGAAAATATAGTGATGAATATGGACAACAGTATAAACAAAAATGTATCAGAAGTAAAAAATCTGATGTAGACACCATATGACTTCTTTATTAAACTGTTAACAATTTTCTGAAAAACTAAAACGTAGAATTATTATTTTCTTCTTGTTCGGTACAAAAATTTTTTTAAATGTTTCTAAAACAAAGTATTGTTTTTAGAAAATTGGAAAAACAGTGGTTTTTAGTTAGAATTTTGTTAATCCCTTCATGCGCGTGACGAATCGCGAAGAAAAATTAATATTTTCTTTGAATATTAATTATTTAACAATTTGAGACCAACGGATCATCTCAATATCTGCATAAAGTTGACATAGTATTTATATTATCACTATTTTAGTAAAACCATCGATTACATATTATGAGGACCCCCAGGGAGAAAACATGCAATGTAACATCGATGTGATTTTAAGAAAATTCAATTTTTATGTTTCTAATTCGAAATTATTAACCAAATTCGTTAATTTCATTTATTAATTGAAAAAAAAATTTACAAATTTTGTTACATTGCATGCTTTTTCCCTGTCCTCTTTATATTGGATAATAATGTGTTATTTGTTAGTGTTCCGTGAAGAATTTTTTGAAATAAACCGAAACTAGTAAGCAACACGAATTTTATTTATTGCAAAAAAGTTTTACTAGGTATTTGCTAGATAGTGTAATCAGGGCCGGCGTTACCATATGTGCGAATGGTGCGTTTGCACAGAGCGGCATATTTTTGGGGCGGAAATTTTTCATATTTTCGCATGTGAAATTTTGGATATTATTTTATATCTTTGTTGTTTCTGTTTATTCGGACGCCCCGGTTGCTTTTCCATCATCTATCCAACAGTTTCAATATTTTATTTCTATGGAAGCCATGAAATGACGGCCACGCTCCTTTAAAAAAAATTTTGCTTGCGGAGCATAGTGGGGTTTTTGACTTTAAAAGCTGGCCTAAATTCAAAAAATCAAATCCTACTTAGCCGCGGAGGCGAGCTTTTCGCGTTACCTTGTCCGTTATGGGCGTCATAGTCTAAAACTAGCCGGCGCTAGCCAAATCGCCGCCCTTGAGTGTAATGAAATTGATCTTCCCACAAAAAAATGCGAAAGCGAAAATGCGGGTAAAACCCGAAATGAAAAAAACTAGCTCTATGGTAATGGAGTAGCAAGAGCGTGAATCTGAAAGAAAATGAGTTTGCTTTTGTTCCAATAAAACAACAGTTAAAGAAATGACATTTATTGAATATATTGTTACAATTATTAAGCAATAAATTTTACAACAACTTCAAATATACAAATCTTTGAAATCGGCAGCAAAACACAAAATATCAATCACGCCGCGAATTATTCCCCCAATCGATAACAAGTAGTAGCAAATCAAAAAATTACTCACCAAGTGCTTGATGAATTCACACAATAACAACGACAATGGTTGTTTACCACCCCCTGCTTCGATCTCGAGGAATCTGTTGAACGACGTGACGATAACAGCTGCTTGTAGGTGATGATCTCGCTTGAAGCTGACGAAAGGATTATCGGCTGAAGACTGGACAAAAAACGGTCACACAATTCTGCGCTTAACATTCACTAGCACCTGATGTACGTGAATTGTGATGGCTGCATTGAAGAAATAATATCTTGTGATTTCTACACTCGCAAACAATGAATTCGATGGTAACAATCTCGATCGTTTTGATGGTATATTGACTAATGGCATTCGCAACAGGTATAACATAAATCCCCCAATTAGGCACCTGTAGAATTGGTCTCGGTTCACGTAAAATAAATCGCACTATCTAACTTTCCTGGATACTAACGACTCCGTTATTTCCAAACAAAACCCGTGCATCTATCTTCCCACGAACTAATTCACGTTCAGCTCGTTCGACCTCAGAACCAAGACTGTTTAATACTAGCGTGGATCACGGCACTTCCTACGGCGCTTCGAACTCCCATAGGCGGCGCGGAGCAGAGGGCTAAAAGGATACTCAACAATTAATAACAATAAATTGTTAATAGGAGTAACCCTTGTTACATTACAGATATAATATAGTTTTCACCAAGAATGCGGTAATTACTGATTTATATAAAGAAGATTTTAATTTAATTAAAATTATATTTAAAAAGGTGATTTGATTTGATGACCAAGAAACAAATGACTAAATTTTGAGACCTTTTATGAAAAAAATAGTTTATGGGTGTCAAAAACGCAGCATGATATTAGATATTGCATTTATCGAAAATAATTAACCATGGATTTTGAGTAAAAGTTAAGTTGAAAAATATTCTCTTTCACCCTACCAAAGCTTGTCCCTGTTCTCGAGTTCCACTTGATCAGTTCCTTTCACGAATGAATAAAGGAGCTAGTTATCGCTATTGCATTGTTCTTTCGCTTAATAAAAATTACTTAGCTTCATTTTACAAATTGACAAACTGCTAGTATACTGTTGCTTACTTGTGGATAGGTTTATAATTATTCAAAATAGTTTGTGAAAAATAGTTTTAAAATGATAGACATCATCTAATTTCTACATCAACGACCTATATTGTGTCAAAATTTACAAAGGTTATACAAACATTAATCAATTTTTGATTTGATTAGACTATCAGCTATTCTGATAGTAATTTAGTAATATTATATAAAGTAAAAAATAATTCGGTATGGGTATTGCTCCAAGGAACTACCCTTAATTTCAAAGTTTACTATAAAGCACAGGTTAATACGCTTTATGTTTTTTCTTGTGGTAGAGATTCTTCATATGAAGGTGGTGGTGCTAGAAAAATTAGAATATAAAAAATGTATGAGTGATTTAATGCAACACTAAATTTTTGTATACCTGAAGCTGTCGTATCTTTGGAATTTGTCTCTAAACAGCCTTTCTTTTCAGGATATGAACTTGAAGCTTCAACAGGTGGAATGTATGAAGGTAATTCATCAACACCTGCAAGATATGGCGCTGATGCACCGGCATGTTGAGAAATTTGATCAGATTCTCTTGTAGATGGGAGGTATGGAGGTGACTCTACAGCAGGAGGCCCCGGAAGTGTGGTGTCAACACCTGATAATGCCACAGATCCTATAGTAATTGGAAAACCTAACTTCAAATTTTTGTGAGGCGACGGAAGAAATATTTTAGCCTAAATTAAATTAAAAAAACAAATTACAAGAGCGACTTATTTCATGGGACGGAAATTAATGTTATCGGCAGTAAACAGGAAAACAACTTCTGCTGAAGAAATATAGAAGTCATATAAATGAACGAAAATTTACGGAATACCCTGGTGAAATATTCCTCTGAAAAAGTAAAACAAAGTCTGCAGAAGTTTTACAAACTCTGAGAAACTCTGCAAAAGTCTATTTCAGAGTTTTCAGAGAAATATTTCCACCAGGGTATTGTTAGTTTAAGGGGATTACTAAATATCCGGATTATTCAAATAACTCATAATATTAAGCTCGAAAAACTTTCTTTTTTTTTCTAATTAAGTATTCTTCTTTATTAATTATTACAGACTTTGATAAATTTGACATAAATTCTTTTTAATTTGTTAAAAGAAAAAGTTGTTTTTCTTCGCATGCAACAGCTCCATGCTGTTATTTTTTATTGTTGCGCTACCTGCTGATAACACTTCCCCTTCCTCCTGAAAAATATAACCAACTGCCAAAAACTACCTTTAAAAGGTACTGCACATTTATAATACTGCATGATCTTAAATTTGGATATATCCCATTTATGGGAATACGTAAAGTCGAGGTCCAAGATTTTTCACCATGTGCTCCTATTCCCCCTTCTACACATCTTACAGCATCATGATAATAATATTTGGTATTTTTCGATGGACGGCGAGCAATGTAGACATAACTCTACAAAAATTGTTTCAATTTCTTTGGCAAATATTGGGTAACAAAGCACTAACAACACCAACTTTGTATTGAACTCTTTCGGCACTAACATTGCTTAGGTTTTGAACATAAGATCCAACATTAATCTCTTGACCAGGAACATATCCAGTAACCGGCACGGAGATATTAAAAGTTAATGCACCTGAATCATTGCACCAACATGAACACGGAATTTTATCAACTGATAAAGCCACAGGATCCTAGAATAACTCATAAAGCATAAAGTAACAAGAAAAAGAAACTTATCAATTTACCCGTAAACCTCGTATATCATTAAGATCAATAGGTGAAACCATATTTAAAGGCACTCTTGTTTTATAGTTAAATTTCCATGGACGTTCCACAACAGCTTTAATATAGTAACGAATATTTCCAACTTTTCCTTCGAAGGAACTAGGTATATTTCTAGGTAAAATGTAAGAAAATGGGTAAACATGTTTACCAGGAGGTAGGGTAATATTTTCAGAACCTAAAATTTTAATAATGCTGAGGTGTTTTCTAATTTTCTTTAAAAAAAGAAAAAGTCACCTTGTATTAAATTATATTTGACGTTGATATAATTTTCTTTTGCATTATATTCAACATCTACGTCCTCATCTTTTTTCGTCGAATGGTTATACTGACTTTCTCTTTCAGTCCATGAAGTTTTACAACGGCCACGAAAATTAACTATAATGGCTAAAAACCGAAAAATAAATAAAAACGGGAAAGGGGTGTAGAAAAATTACCTCGTAGCTTTTTACTGCTGTTAAAAGTACATTCAATTCGCCCTGATATCGTTTCACCAGCAAAGCATTTATTATTGTAATCGTCCAGAATAATTTTCAGAGACATTTTCTATAACAAGAAATAATTAGTGCTAAATAAAATTTATAATAACTTATTAACAGTAGATTATAATAACAAGAGCGTAAAATGGATTAGCTGAGTAACAAATTTTTAGTCTTCATTAAGTCACGATTAAAAAAAAATTGATAAAAAATTCTCGAATTTTTCAACAAATTTTTACTTACTTTAATTTATAACTAGAAAGCCATGGATTTTAGACAATAAAACGTTTGAATCTAGTTTGTAAATTATTTCACGCTCTTTAGAAAAGCACTGATCCATTTTTCCGAAAAATCAATATTTTCTGGAATATAGCCAGGTAAATGTATAAATTATGTATGTATACATATTGTCATGTTCAAAATTAGTTTAATAGGTTGATAATTATAATTGTTTAATTTTTGTAAATAAATTTTGTGTTGTAAATAATTTTAATCGTCCTGTATATTTTAAATCGTTAAAAATGTTAAGTTGGTATTATTTTTGTTAAGTTTGTAAATTGAAAAATGTGTGTGTATGCTTTTTAATGGTCGACAGCCAAGCGAACGGACTTGTGTTTGTCCGTTCCAATTGAATTTAAGTTTTCCAGTTAATTTAATTAAAGTTTTTGATTTAAAATAATTAAAGTGTTTAACAACATAAAATTACTTTTAATAATAGCCGAGGCCAAAAATCCGCAATCGATTTTATAATAACAAACAGACTGATTCCACCAACACAGATTCTGGATGTAAGAACTTGGACCTCCGCTAATTTGGGTACAGATCATGGTCTTGTGCTCGGAAAAATACAAATGGATCAACCGCATAAAATGAAAACATACCACAATTCATAGAAAGATGCAATATAGAATCATTCGCCAACGAGAGCTCTCAGAAATAATAAATAAAGAGTGCAACATGGATGGAGACGTGGAAAATAATTGGAGTGAGATCAAAAAATGTATCCAGGAAGCTGCGGAAGAGGCTGTCGGAAAGAGAAAAATTAACATAAACGCTGAAAATAAACCAAACCCTGGTTTATGGCGGAGGTTAAGGAACTTGCAGAGGAAAAAAGAGAAAGCTATCTGGCATATAAGAGTGAACCATATCTCGGGAAGAACATTGTAAATATGTCAAAATAAGAAACCGAGTTAATTCAAAAATAAACGAAATATAAAAAGACTTCTGGATAAAATTTACAAAAGATATGGAGCATGATCTATATGGTGCACAGAAGAGAGTTTGGAAGATGTTGAAAAATAGAAAGAAGCCCGTTAATGATTTTAAAGAACTATATACTATAGTGCGAAAGCAAATGAAAAATTAAACCAGGAAACAGAATATATAGAAAACTTCAACTCCGAAAACATCGAAAGCAAAGAGGTTCTTGAAGAAATAAGAAGATTAAAAAACCGAAAAACTCCGGGCGTGGACAACATTCCAAACAAACTTTTAAAATATGGTGGAACCAGGCTGGCTGAAGCATTAACCTTGTTGTTTAATGGAATCCTTCAATTGCAAAACATACCAGAAGAATGGCATAAAAGCATTACCATACCAATTTTTAAGAAAGAGCAAAAAACCAACCCAGAAATTTCAGAGGGATTACTCTTCTATGCTCAACACTAAAGTTGCTCACAAGAGTGAAACTCCAATCTTACATCTAAAATAGAGAGAGCAACAAGGGTTTCGACGAAACAGATCAACTACTGATGCAATATTCACCATCCGACAGTTAAAGAAAAAAGCATACGAATATAAAAGCAACGCATACATTTGTTTTATTGATTTGACGGGAGTAAATACTCCTTATTTACCGTACGACCTGTTGGTAAGAATTCATAATGTAGGTACTACCACCGTTGTAATAAAAAAAAAACAGTAAGAAGAACCTTCACTTTTGATTGAACTTGACTCATCAGTAGTCTTCCATTGCACAGTGGGTCAGACGCTCGGAAAAGTGGCCAAAAATACATTTTTGTCAACTTAACAGTATTGCCACAAAATTTAGTATATCTTTAGAGAAAACATCAGTGCACCTTTTTCTCGAATCTCAAGTGGATTGAAAAATATTTCTGCTTGTTAGAGCGATGCAAAAATCACCTTCTATTAATCGCTGATTTGAGTAGCATTTCGCTCCATGCAACACCAAGTTTTGACGACTTATTGTCCAGATTTCAGCTTCGAGTTTAAATTGGTATTTAATAGAAAAGTTGTCTTGAAGTATGTACTTTCGAATAAAAAAATTTTTAGACAATACAATGGTGCAATAATTAAATACATTATTTCATTCCGGGAGCTGCTCAATAGAAAATCTCAAATAATTCTCCAACTTTGTGTGGACTTATAAACAATTTCCCGCAATTTCCCGTTTTGAAAAAATACGCAAAAAATACATTAGACATTTCTCAAACAAACTATGTAAAAATTGTTTGTGCATTCAAGTGCGTTTTTAAGTAATTCGCGTTTTTGAACAACGGCGACGCACGACGCGTCGCGTATGTGCAGATTCAACACACTAATATAAAATCACTTCGACTGTACAACCAACGATTTCACCTGGAGTTTTTTTACTTTTCAAGAGATTAGATTTGTAATATTCTTGCTGCTTAAAAATTTAATATAATTCAAAACCAAACATCATTTACCTGCTGTTTAGGTATAAGTATATGTAGATAGGAATTCGAGTATACGGATAAATAGATATTAGCTGATTATAGCAGAAAATTGACAAATAACTTTCTATTATGAAAATATAAAATATTATTGCTCGACATGACGCTAAATTTTCAAACAACGAAAAAAAAACAATTTAAATACAATTTAGTTTACATTTTTAAAGTTATAAAAATGTATGCATTTTTACCTATTTCCGGAAGTTTTCAGTAATAACTATAATATTTTGTAAGCGCTTCTTTACCTAAGTTGACTACCTTTACTAAAATGTAAAATCCGAATTCACCTAATTCTTATAAAATTAGAGATGCACTATTTTAAAATTAAGTAAAAAATTCTTGTCCGATGTTAAATATTTTAAAATTACTGCAATAAAAAAGTTAAATTATTGGTTAAATGTATTTATGTGTAGACAGACTGATGACAGCCCTTAAATTTAAAAATGCAACTATGTCTATTTTATTATATTTTTAAGGTCAAAAAAACTTTTAACCTAAAACAACACAATTTGGAATTTTTTTATTAATTTTCCCGTATTATTTGTGCCAATTTTTAGTCATTAAAAGTAAAATCATATTTTAACTACAACTTTTATGAAAAACACCCCTCTAAATCACCCCTGTCAATTTGGAATTTTTTTATTAATTTTCCCGTGTTATTTATGCCAATTTTAAGTCATTAAAGTCAAAATCTGATTTTTGGCCACTTTTTCGTGTTTTGGTCCCACTGTGCATTGAGAAGATTAGACCTTTGTTTCTACGTCATAGCTGTATACCCACGTTTCGTCACCTGTTATGATGTGTTTGAGGAAGAGGGAGGTTACTTCAAGACCTTCTTGAAAACGCTTGTACCACTCATAAACTTCCGTTTTTGACATAGTCTGTACGCCAAAGACCTTAGCCAAGATTTTCAACACTTCACTACACTTAAATCCATTTTTAACACAGAATTTAATACAAATTCTTTGATCCATCATTTTTATAATAGTAAATAATCTAAAAATCGTTGATCTTCAATATTTTGCCGTAAACAATAAATCGTTCAACACAAACTACACATCAAATATGTCTGAAAAATGATATGTACATCGTTAACAGTTGTGCCTATTTAGAAAAAAAAATTATCTCGTTCATTATTCAAATCATTTTTAAAAAAATTTTCAAAATTCAAAAATTCCCGTTTCATTTTGAACATACCTCGTATTCAGATATGAATACAATAATTCTTTTTCTTTTATCTACAATTTGTTATAATTCTGTGATCTGTGAACAGAAGATAAGATTACCGTTCCCTTAATTGTTTTTTAATTTTGTTCGAGAGAATTCTACCTATAATAGTTATGTGATATTTTTTGAAAATAACTTAAATTTTGTAATCTATTACATAAAATTTGATAGTTATTTACAAAATTACATAATCCCAATTTATTTATTTATTTATAACTAACACGTGTTAGTTATAAATAAATGACGCTGAAAATCAGCTGAATTTAAAGCTGATAGACCGCAATGGCAGCAAATAATTAGCTGACAAAATTCTTCAGCACAAAATGTTACTTGGGACGTGAGTGTGGTTTAAGAATTTCACTGCAAAAGTTATTTAGAAATAATTTGTGTTATGGGATTTGTAACCACCTATATATTTTTTTAAAGGACACATAAATAGTATTCCTGAAGATGGCTGTAATAAACCAAAACCGGTATGCAAAACGAATTTTTTTAATGCAAAAAAATACTTTTTTCAAAATAATATATTTTAACTTGAACTAGGAAGTAACAGAGATGGATAATAGTTATCAAAGTTTAAAAGAAGTGATTAGTGATTTGTAAAAGAAACTTGTTGATTTAAATAAAATAATACTTTTTCAAAAAATCAGTATATGTAGGTACACGTTTATCGGTAACAAAAACGCAGTTTGATATGAAATTTATTGAAAGTAATTAACCATTGAATTTGTGAAGAAGTTAAATTTGAAAATATTTAAAACATTTGAACAAATATTATTAAAATTGAGATGCACCTTGTATTTATAATTAAAGCACGGCAATCTATTGATGTGTGTTATTATTTTTCAGCTAGCTCTCCACTATAAAAATTGTTTGATTTATAAAATTATTTTATTATAAAATTTTTGAATTATTAATAATTCTTTTGTTTGTTTATTAATAATAATAATTATTTTTATTTAATAGATAACTAATAACATTAATAATTATTACTACTAAAAAAATTTTAAAAACTTCAAGCACAAAAGTTTGTCTTAAAAATATTTTGTAAATTATAAATGATTTTTTTTATTTACCGGATTACCGGCAGATATTATTATTACTAAATAAATTAAACTGTTACCTCTATATAGTAGGTATACGAAAACAGAAAATTGTTAATTAAAATTTCCGAACATGAAACACCATACACTATTTACATGTGAATGTTACTAAATTAAATACATCATTGATATAAACACTCAGCCAGATCAATAAATACAAACTAGATTTACTTGAAGCACTCCTCATTAATAGACCATTTCTAGATAAAAAGATTAAGAATGGTATCTAAGATAAAATTTTGTTACATATAAACAATTTATTATAGAACCCTTTATCAATACCGCTCTTTGAAAATTTTGATACCATGCTAGGCTAAATATTTATAAGTTTTTGTCAGTGGCGCTTTGTGACTTCGTCATATCTTCGGTAGTTAGCAAAAGTTGGCAAATTCACCAAAAAGTTAGCAAAATGATATCGATTATAAAAATCAATAACAGTACTTGAAAAAAATGTGAAGAAGTCAAAAACAATATGGAATGTACCAGTTTTAAAGCCTTGGGGTCCATGTAAGTGGCTAAACTATCTGCATGTATGTTCTAGACCAAGGTTGCTACTTCTGCGGTAGCCGTATTTTACTTTTTGAATATCTATTGTAGAAGAAGTATTCATCTTTTGATAGATCTCACAATTGAAAATTCACTTTTTAATTGTTTGTTAACAAAAATGGGGGGCCGCCGCTGGTTTTTATCTACTCAGATTATATTTCAGCACTTGAATTTTTTATAATTCTGAACATGCTATTATCACAGTAAGAAGCACTCTTGTCACTCGAGTGGTCTAAAGTTCAATATTGACCTAGGAGTTACGGGGAAGGCAACGAAATACCAACCCATTCACAACATTTCTTAGTAAGTTAGTCATCATGGCTTCATCCGAATTGATCGCCTACGCACTGCTTAAAACAGTTATTTATTAACTCAAAATTAGAGAAATATTAAATATTAACGGAAATTGGGGTCGCAAAATAATTTAAATAAATTAACATTGTTGCATTTATTTTTCAAGCTTTTAAATAGCACCCTTTTTAAAAATACAAATTTAACGGCAGTAGAAGTTAAGACGATTCTTTATCATTTCATGCATGGCAGTTTAAAATTACATCTTCCATGTAACGTAATGTACACTTTGATACGTTAGAAACTGTTTCAGGGAATTGTTGCCCATAAGCCTTCTTCTCATTCATGAGTTGAAGCACGGGAACCTACTGTTTAATGTCAGTCTGAAAAAACTGATATATTACAAATCGAATGAACAAAAACTTGGTAAATGCCAAGATGAATATTAAAACCCAGCTGAATGAGTTTTATTTTTATTTTTCTTGTGATCGAGGTGGTGATGCTAGAAAAATTATTAAAATATAAAAAATGTGTAAATCATAAATCTTATTTGTATACCTGAAGCTGTTGTATCTTTTATATTTAATTGTGACCAGCCTATTTCTTCGAGAGAATATAAACGTGAGTTTCCAGTATATAGAGAGTATGGAGATGATCCACCAGCAGGTGGAGGATATGGAACTGATCCGTCGATAGATGGAAGATAAGGAGACGATCCGCGAGTGGGTGAGGGGTAAGGGGCTGACCCTCCTGCAATAGGTAAATATGAAGGCATCAAACCTGGCGCTGGAGCAAATCCACCTGTTTCTCTTTCTCCACCTTCTGTTGGGTATGGTGGTAATACTCTTTCCGAATACTTTTCAAGATATGGTATATTGGAATTTGTAGGTGTTGGATATCCTGGTAAATCATGATTTATTAAAGGAGTGTTATGATTAGGTAAAGCATTTTCGTTATTGGATACTGGTGGACCTAGAATTGTGTTATTCACACCAGATAACGCCACAGATCCTATAGTAATTGGAAACTCTAGTTCTAAATTTGAGTGAGGCCATGGAAGAACAACTTTCGCCTAAATCAAAAAAAAATCAAATTAACAAGTGGCAAGCAATAGAAATACAAACGGATAATTTTCGTTGATGACAATCTGTTTGCAAAAATAGCATTCATATAATTTATAATTACATAAACGATCCAAATATATTAAATATTGGTGTACTTAAAAAATATAAGAAACTGACGGTAACTCTTACCATTATAATATAATGTATATTTATAATACTGCATGGTATTAAATTTGGATATGTCCGATTTGTAGGAATAATTAAAGTTGAAGTCCAAGATTTTTCGCTATGTGCACCTATTCCCCCTTCCACACATTTAACAATTTCATCAAAAACATGTTTGGTTTTTGTAGAAGGAGAGTGAGTGATGTACTCATAATTCTATAAAAATGATTAAAGTATATTTCAATTTCTTTTGTAAATATTTCATAGCAAAGCACTAACGGCAACAAGTTTGAATTGCACTCTTTCGGCACTGATGTTGGTCAGATTTTGAACATAAGATCCAATATTAATTTCTTGACCAGGAACATATCCAGTGATCGGCACTGAAATATTAAAAGTTAGTGCACCTGCATCATTGCACCAACAAGAACACATAGTTTTTTCATCAGAAATGGCAACAGGATCCTAGAATAACGTAGGTAAAGTAATAAGTTAAAATAATAAGACTCATCGATGTACCCGTAAACCAGGTATAAAATTCAGATCGATGGGCGAGACAACATTTAAAGGCACTTTTGCTTTGTAATCAGATTTCCATGGACGATGCACAATGGCTTCAATATAGTAAAAAATACTTCCCACGTTTCCTTCGAAGGAACTAGGTAACTGTGGAGGTAATATGTAGGAGAATGGATAAACATGTTTACCGGGAGGTAGGCTAAAATTTTCACCACCTAAGAATTTTAATAATGCTCAGGCGTTTTTAAATTTATCTTAGCAAAAAATAACCTTGAACTAAATTATATTCAGTGTCGAAGTAAACTTCTGCTGCAGAATATACAACAAGTGTGGATTCAACTTGTGCCGTATATTTATTATAGCGATCTTCTTCTACACTCCAAGAAGTTTCAGAATATCCAAGAAACTGAACTGTCATGGCTAGAAACAGGGAAACAGATAAAAACAAAAGCAAGTTTGTACAACAATTACCTCGGAGCTTCTTTTTGCTATTAAAAGTGCACTCGATTCGTCCTGAAATCGTTTGCCCAGGAATGCATACATTATTGTAATTGTCCAGAAAAATTTCGATCGACATGATTTACAATAAGAAGCAATTAGTATATTGAAAAATATCAAGCAAGTAAATGTATATAAAAAATATCTAAAATTAAGAGTTTTCAAAATAAGTCACTTTCGAGGTTATAACAGCATTTTAAAGAAAAGCATGGGCGTCATTTGAGAAAGTCAATTCAAGGCTACAGCCTCTTTCGGAGTTCCGGCTTAAAAAAATTGTTTTTTAATTAAAACACAGTTAATTTTTAGAGAAACTTAAAAATCTAAAATTTGTAATATACTAAATCACTTTTAAATTTCCGGTCAACTTGACCTAGCGCAGATTTTGCCAGGAAACAAGGCGCTTGTTTCTTTCTGCAAAAATATCAAACTTCAAAATTAAAAGTTTGAAGTACTTTCGAATGTATGAAAGAGTACAAAGGCAAAAAAATCTTATCGGGTAAATATCTCGAAAAAAAAATGAAATTCTTTACTCTTTAGATTGGAACTAATTTGGAAATCATTCAAATTCGTTATAATTCTTTGAGAATCATTGGAATTTTTGAGAAATCTTTAGAATTAACAAAAATCACTGGAATTCCTTGGAATCATTGAAATGCTTTGCATTAGAATTTCTTTGGAATCATCGAAATTACTTGGAAATCCTTGTAAGTTTTTGAGAATCATTGTACACAAGTTTTTCGAGATATTTGCCCCTTGAAATGAACTATAATTTGAAAATTGGTAAGTTCATACTCAAGAGTAGTTTATCCTTCTTATATTATATTTACATTTTATATTACAAAATATTAAATTATCTTTCAATTACATTGTTGTAATAACATAATGTATGGTGGGGAGTCGAAGGAATTCATTAATAAAGTCAGTCACAATCAAGCTCTTGTTTTTATAACATGGTGTCAGGTTAGCGGTCAGAGGCGGTAGAACAGATAATAAAATGTTACTCAGTGTAAATTTTATTCAAAAAGAACAGATAATAAAATTTTACTAAGTGTTTATTTTATTCAAAAGAACAGATAATAAAATTTTACTAAGTGTTTATTTTATTCAAAAAGAACAGATAATAAAATTTTACTAAGTGTTTATTTTATTCAAAAAGAACAGATAATAAAATTTTACTAAGTGTTAATTTTATTCAAAGAGAAGAAATTATAAGTTTACTAAGTGTTAATTATAATCAAAGACAAGGAATTTTAATTTTACTAAGTGTTAATTTTAATAAAAGTCAAAATGGAAGCATCCATGAAACCGCCAAAAGGACTCACAACAGGAGAAACAACGAACTGGACCAAATTTATTCAACAGTTTCAGTTGTACCTGAAAGCAATAGAAATGGAAAGCAAACCGGATGCAAGAAAAATTGCCATATTTCTAAATGTCGCGGGAGATGAAGCGATAGATATATTTAATACGCTTAAATTAACAGATGAACAAAAAGGAAAATACGATGAAGTCGTAAAAGCTTTTGAAGCCTACTGTAAACCAAGGAAAAATGTAATAACGGAAAGTTTCAAGTTCTACTCCAGGTCGCAAATGCCAGATGAAAGATTCGATCATTTTCTTACCGAAATTACAATTCAAGCAAGGCTATGTGAGTTCGGGGACCAAGAAGAAAGAATGATAAGAGATCGGATAGTAATGGGGACAAACGACCCTCAACTAAAAGAAAGGATGTTGAGAGCACCAGACTTGAATCTGAACAAAGCCGTAGACTTCTGTAGGGCAACAGAAATTGGTAAAGACCAAATAAAAACTCTGCAGCAAGAAAAACCGATGGTATCAGTGGTGAGGAAAAAGGAAAAAGGAAAGGCAATGCCAACATCAAGTGGTTGTGAAAAGTGCGGGAAAGTGCATAGGGGAAAATGGTGTCCGGCTTCGGGAAAGTTGTGTATGATCTGTAAAAGAAAGGGTCATTATGCAGTGATGTGCGGCAACAAAGACAAAACAAGTGTCAAGACGCCAACGTATAAGAAGAAACTACACACCGTAGCACAAGAATCATCTGAAGACGAAGAATCATCTGAAGACGAAGAGGGCGATGAACGTTTTGAACTAAGCGAACTTAAACAAGAATCCAACAAAATGGAGCAATGGTTACAAAATGTATACGTAAGTGGTACTAAAATAAAATGCAAAATCGATACAGGGGCAGATTGTAATGTTTTACCCTTAAAATATTTTAAAATGTTAAATCAGGATTGTCAAGATAAAATATTAGATAGTACATCAAAATTAATTGTGTATGATGGGGGCAGTATTACTCCATTAGGATCAGTAGTTTTAGATTGTATTGTCAAGGGAGAAAATTATCAGTTGAAATTTCAAGTAATCGAGCAGGACAGTAGCCCATTGTTAGGTTTAAGTAGCTGTATAGAATGTAATTTAATATCTAGATTAAGTGAAATTACACACAAAGCGAACGTCAAAGAATTTGTTAAAAATAACAAAGATGTTTTTACGGGCCTAGGGAAAATAGGGAAATACAAAATCGTGTTAAAAGATGATTTTGAACCGGTAGTAAAACCAATAAGGAGGGTACCGGAAGCCCTAAAAGATAGGTTAAAAGAAAAACTTGATGATTTGGAAAATAGGAATATTATTGCTAAAGTAGAAGAACCGACAGATTGGTCTCATAATTTAGTAATTGTAGAAAAAACGGATAAATCGCTTAGGTTATGCCTTGATCCTAAAGATTTAAATAAATACATATTGCGAGAGAGGTACTTAATACCTTCACCAGAAGAAATTTACAATCAATTAGAAGGGAAAAAAATTTATAGTGTACTAGATTTAAAAGATGGATTTTTTCAAGTCGAACTTGACAATCCCAGTAGCTTACTTTGCACGTTCGGAACACCTTTCGGGAGATATAGATTCAAAAGAATGCCATTCGGCATATCCTCAGCACCGGAAGTGTTGCAAAAAATTAATAACAAAATCTTTGGAGACATCGTAGGCGTTGCAATTTATTTTGATGATTTAATTATCGCAGCGGATGACGAAGCGTCTCACGATAACATTATGAATAAAGTATTAAAAAGAGCACGCCAGCAAGGTATAAAATTCAATCCGACGAAAGTACAGTATAAATTAGATCATGTAAAGTATGTAGGAGTCATTATTTCTAGAAATGGAATAAAACCAGACCCGGAACAAATAGAAACAATTCTAAATTTAGAAGCACCTAAAACTGTGAAACAGTTACAAAAATTATTAGGTATGACAAATTACTTGAGTAAATTTATACCCAATTACTCACAAACAACAAACGTTTTAAGGGGTTTGATAAAAAAAGATGTAATTTGGCATTGGGATAGTACTCATGAAAAAGCGTTTAAAAATTTAAAAGCAAAAATAAGTTGTGCACCAACTCTAAAAATTTTAGATAAAAATGACGAAATTAAAATTCAATGTGATAGTTCAAAAGAAGGGTTAGGTGCATGTGTACTGCAAAAGGAGCAGCCAGTGTCTTTTTATTCAAAAGCACTCACAGATACTCAAATTAGATGGGCTCCAATTGAAAAAGAATTATATGCAATTTGTGCAGCGGTACAAAGATATCATCAATTTATTTATGGTCGCAAAGTTGTAATTGAAACCGATCACAAGCCATTAGTGTCTATATTTGCCAAGGACATAAGTAAAATTAGTAATAGGCTACAAAGAATGATTTTAAAGTTATTAAAATATGAACTTGTCATAAATTATAGGCCGGGTAGTAAAATGTACGTCGCCGATTATTTATCGCGACATTTTTTAAAAAACAATGCGCAAGATGATGTCACGTTGTGTGAAATGGTACATTGCCTTGAAGTCGATCTACCAATTTCAAAGAATAGGTTACAACAAATAAAAATCGCAACTAAAGAAGATCAAATATTAAAGCAAGTTTTAAATTGGCATTATCAGGGATGGCCAAAAAATAATAAACTCTTAAATAAGGAACTTAAAGTTCTATTTAACTTACGAAATGAATTAACAATACAAGATAACATTATTTATAAAAATAATAGGGTAGTTATTCCTAGAATAATGCGTGGGGAAATGCTAAGCTTATTACATGAAGGTCATTTAGGCATAACAAAATGCTTACAAAGAGCACGTACGTTGTTATATTGGTATGGAATGACAACAGATATCATAAAGCTAATTAATTCTTGCACAGCTTGTGAAAAATATCGCGTTACAAATAAAAAAGAACCTATAATATCACATAAAATTCCAACCATACCGTTTTTAAAAGTAGGAATTGACATTTTATATTATAATGGACATGATTACTTAGTTTTGATAGATTATATGTCAAAATGGATCGAGGTCAAATCATTAAAATATAAAACAGCGGAAGAGGTAATTACAAAATTAAAAAATATTTTTGCAATTCATGGAATACCAAAAATAATAATAAGTGATAATATGCCTTTTGGAAGTTCAAAATTCAAAAATTTTGCCAATGAATGGGACATGGAAATAATAACATCCAGCCCTAGATACCCAAAATCAAACGGGCTAGCGGAAAAGGCGGTAGGGATAGTAAAAAATATAATGAGAAAATGTAAAACCGGTAATTCAAACATACATTTAGGCCTACTTAATTATAGGAATTCAGTAGTAGCAGGGTTAAACAAAACACCTAGCGAAATGCTAATGGGTCGAGTGTTAAGAACAAAAATTCCATGTACGGCTAATATTTTAAAACCGAAATTTTTTAGCAGTAAAGATTTAGAATTAAAAAGAACAGAAGTTCAAGTAAAAACACAGGATTATTATAATAGAAATACACAAAAGAGAGAAGGTTTTGAAAAAGGAGAAAATGTAACAATTCAGAATCTTCCTGATAAAACGTGGTCACCAGGAAAAATCATAGAAGTGAGTAACACTCCAAGGTCCTATAGAATTAAAAATAGTTCGGGCAATATAGTT
The DNA here is from genome assembly GCA_947369205.1 of Cantharis rufa. Lineage (NCBI taxonomy): Eukaryota > Metazoa > Arthropoda > Insecta > Coleoptera > Cantharidae > Cantharis > Cantharis rufa. The sequence continues at coordinate 16,844,503 of OX376307.1, read as the reverse complement.
AGGCGAAATAGCCATCATTTAAGAAAATCAAATAATGAGTTCACCGAGGAACTACCGGAACTAGATTTAAATTTAGATTCAGAAAACAATGAACAAATAGCGGGCCCTTCTATGATTGATCCAAGCTCGCAAATAGATCCTAGCGAAGAGGTACAACCTCAAAAACAACCTGAAATAATAAAAACCAGGTTGGGAAGGACTATTAAAAGACCAGAGTATTTGAAAGATTATGTTAAATAAAAATCTTCAGAATTACTTTGTTTAATTATTGTTCATTTAGAATTAGAATTTTTAATAATTGTTAATTAGATTTAAGATTTGTAAATTATAATTGTGTTTTTGAAATTTGTAAACCCTAATGTATCAAAAAGGGGAGATGTTGTAATAACATAATGTATGGTGGGGAGTCGAAGGAATTCATTAATAAAGTCAGTCACAATCAAGCTCTTGTTTTTATAACATACATAAAAATGAAACGAAATAGTATAATCACAGTTTTAAAATTCTCAAATTAAAGTTCTTTAATTTTCATCAGTGTCAGGATCACTGTCAACCGCTAAAATTTGACCTAAATCTACGTTTGTTTGCCTAAAAGTTACGTCATAACAGCGTTGAAAAACCTGATTTATTTTCCTGGTTTGAAAACTATCTAGAGATTTTGGAGAAGCATCCAAAACTTCATTGTCGTTATCCATGTTAAGCTCGCTTTCTGTATATCCATTTTGTAAATTTGAAGAAAGATTGTTATCCTGTGCACATTTTGGCACATCATCAATCTTTCTTCTTTTATTTGCTTCAGGCAGTACATCATCTTCAACTGTCTCCTCATCTTCAGTTGGGTCCAAGTGACGAATTATTTTTTGATTTACAGAATAACACGTAGTGGATGCAGTAGTTTGTAAAGCATCATCAGATATAGTAGCAATTAAAAAATTTGCATCAAATGTACTATTTCCTAAGATTACAAAACAGGGTCTGCAAATTATCACAGTTAAATTAAGTTAACATTTAAATCCTTACTTAAAATTACCTTCCAGCCTTTTCAAAATTTAAGGTCACATCCAAACTGAAAGATTCTGCAAAATTTATAACGGCCTTAAAAGTTTTTTGAGAAAAAGTTATGCAAGTTTCATTTTCAATTTTGAAAGTTTTAAATTCCCCTGCATTTAAGGTCAGTTGAGAACGTATTCCTTTTGATGCATATCGTGATTCTGAAATTGTAAAAACAAATTTTAATTTAAAAAAAAATAATAGTATTGTATAATTTACCTGCATCATAATTTCTTAATATTGCTTTGTCCGACTTAGTTTCTAAACCAAAGTCATCGTCACCCAACTGAAAATTTGTGAGAATTTGAGAAAATAAATGAGCTGAAGCAGAAATTTGATTGTGAACTTGATCCAAATTATAGCTAACATTAGAAGTCTCCACATCACTAAGCTTCAAGGACCTCACAACCACGATATCGTATTTGTATTTTGTCTTAAAAATGATTTCATTTTCTCCATAAGCTATCTCAATTTTAAAGTATTCAGGCTAAAATTTTAGTTTGGCTATATGAAACACAATCAATTGCAGTTTCAATTTACCTTATTGTCTTTATGTGACTGATGCTTAAAAATACCCAACAGAGCTTTGACGGAAATATTGCAATGCAAATTTTGACCGGCATCTTCATCTAAATTATACATGGAGAAGAAAGACTCGTTAAAATTTATAGTACAATAGGCGGTTTTGTTGGTGTTGAGACATCTAAAGGAAAGGCATTGTTTTTCGGGGACCAATTTTATATGATCACCAATTTTCGATAAGGATTGTACAGCTTTGCTAACAACTAAAAAGTTTAGGGTTATTAAAGGTGCAGCCCTTAATTTATCATGTATGTGTACCTTTTATATTTACACCCGGAATTATGCACTCCATTATGTAGGAAAATCATGGAATCTCAACTTAACACTAGAAATGTATTTAAAAACAAAACTCATAACCTTACATTTTAAATTGCTTCATTTCGCGGTGACTTTTGTTTATTTTAGAAATGGAAATTATATGATGTACAGGGTAATTCAGAAATATAATATAATATGAATTTTAATACAAGTTCTAAAATTTCTTGATAGCGCTGTCCCAGTGCAAGACTGCGATAACTCAAAATTTACCACTTTTGAGTTAATGGTAGGAAAATGCTCCTTTAAGTGGTACTTTCCAGTTTTATACTACATTATGTCAAATTCGCATTTGATAAAGTTGTAAGAGTGTTTAGTTTACTTTCGAATTTTAAAATATTATAGACAATTAAAAATAGACATTCTACGTAAAACCAAATATAAACAGAATCAATGAAATTAGAGTCAATTTTCTAGGGGCTCTAGATGTCTGATGTCAAATCGATCACATTCCTTCGAAATTCTTTAGATTAGAACTTGTTTGGAATTCCTTGGAAATCACTGGAAAAATGAAGGGAATGCAATTTACAACCAAAAACATCGGGCAAGGTTTGCTGTAAAATCGATTTTTATATGACGAGCAAGTCTTCAAAAGGTACAATTTAAATTGCAAATATAGGAGTGTCTGAGGTCTTTTATGAGTAAACTGTATGTATAAAAAGTTCTCCAATCTTGTGCATAATTTTTATTTTAATTTATACTTGTACCGTACAATCTTGACGTAAATATAAGGCAAACATTTCTATATTATGTGTATTAAACATTTAAAGCATATTCGAATATAGATCGTTTTCAAGAATACCAATATTATTACAATATCTTGTACATTTATAGAATAAGTAAGTACAGGTAAAATGAATATTTTTCTCTCAATACACTAAGATTATTTTTATACAAAAATGAACACTCAAGTGTAGTATAAGTTAGTAATGTCTGAGATTATCGAGTTTTAAGTGTACCTAATTAGAAAGCCTAGCAGGACCTTCGTTAAATATTGAGATTCAATAATTATGTATACATAATTTATATCCTTCAAGTTTGTAAAATCAGTAGTTCACATCATATTTTATAAAAATATAAAAATTCTAAAAAAGTAAATTACTGCCATGCACTTCAAATAAAATTGAGATTTTACATTGAATTAAAACGAACAATCTTTTATAGTCGTGAAAATGTTTTATAAAAGGGAATATCACATCATGGGTACTTAAGTTGAAAAACTATTCGGTAACTTCGATTTACCGATTTTAAGGACTTTGCCATGTATGAAAAATATTCTTAAATATAAATCGTAGGACTTTAATACTTCGTGCTACTTAAAAATTTAAATAACCACTTAGTGATTAAATAAAATTTGAGTTTTATATTTGCAGATGTACATTTGGTATATCATTAAGGCTTCAAGTGTAAGACATTTTTCTCCTCCCTCAATTATATTTTGCATTATCGGTGCATTTCCAAGCAACGCTGTGTGCAAATCCGCAATATATTCTTATGACTAAGTAAATATAAAAAAAAAATAGTAATATCCAATTATCCATTAATATTACCTATTTATAGTGGCACTGAGTTTTCTTTAAGGCTTAAATCTTACAACTACTTTAAAAGTAAAAATGTGCAAATTTAAAAGCTATGAAAAAATTTCAAACAAAAATAAATAATATAATTTTTGTGAAATTCAAATATGTGCATAATTCCCACAAGCCTATAAAATTTTTAAAATATTCCATTACAAATTCGACCAAGTCTACCCAACGATTTTTAATTTGGCCAATTATTTTTTATTTAGTACCCATAAAACCAAGAACATCAATTCTGTGTAGATTGCAAAAAACTGCTTAAATTCATGTTTGTCAAACTGAGATAATGGCGAAAACATATTTACAGAGTAAAACGAGTCAAGTGTACTGAAAATCGTCACGTAAAAACTGGTTGAATTTGTATAGAAATCCCCAAATATAACTACCGCATAGTACCTTTACACAAGCAACAACAAAAAATTATATAATTTGATTACATAACAACACTTAAATATCAAGTTATCAATACTTACGAGTATTAGATTTAGAATATTACAAAAACCAAACTTTTCGCTTTTTAACGCAGTTTGTTTATCTTGATAGGAAAATATCTATTTTTGTGAATCCTCAATACAATATTTTTTATTCTTTTTAAATGATGTTTTGTCCACTATTTTCACCTCAATGCTGAGATTAAGCATCATGAACCTACTGTTTAACGTCAGTTCTGAATATGAGAAGTTTGATGCTAGAAAGCGATTAATATATTTTTTTTGTAATATTCTGAAAATAAGCCACATAATAATATAATAAACCATTTAATATACCTATTACTTGAAATGACCCGTAAATAATAAGCATACTTGAATAAGGTTTATTTTTTTTCTTGTGGTTGAGATTCTTCATATGAGGGGGGTGGCGCTAGAAGAATTAGAATGTAATGAATGTATAAGTGATAAAAAATATTGGTATACCTGAAGCTGTCGTATCGTTTGGATTAGGTCCTGACCAACCCGTTTTTTCGGGAGGATATGAACTTGAGATTCCGGTAGGTGGAGCTGAACCACCAGCAGATGGAGGGTATGGAGCAGATCCACCGGCAGGTGGAGGGTATGGAGATGATCCACTGGCAGAAGGAGGGTATGGAGCAGATCCACCGGCAGGTGGAGGGTATGGAGATGATCCACCAGCAGATGGAGGGTATGGACCCGATCCACCGGCAGAAGGAGGGTATGGAGCAGATCCACCGGCAGGTGGAGGGTATGGAGATGATCCACCAGCAGATGGAGGGTATGGACCCGATCCACCGGTAGGTGGAGGGTATGGAGCTGATCCACCAGCAGATGGAGGGTATGGAGCTGATCCACCGGCAGGTGGAGGGTATGGACCCGATCCACCAGAAAATGAAGGGAATGGAGCCGATCCACCAGCAGATGGAGGGTATGGAGCTGACCCTCCTGCAGAAGGTGGATATGAAGGAATAACACCTGGGGGTGGAGCAGTTGCTCCAGGTGGATAAGGAGCACTTGCACCATCTCCCGCTCCTGAAATATATGGTGGTGGTACACCACCAGGATACTTTTCCTGGTATGGTGGTGGTACTCCTCCAGGATTCTTTTCAGGATAAGATATATCGGAATTATTAGGTTGTGGATATCCTGGTGGGCCCGAATTTATTAGAGGAGCATTCGGATTATATGGGGCAAATTCATTATCGGGAAGGGGAGGTCCTGGAATTGTAGTATTCACACCTGATAATGGCACAGATCCTATCATGATTGGAAAATTTAATTCCAAATTAGTGTGAGGACATGGAACAACAACTTTGGCCTGAAATTAAAAAAAAATTATTGTCGCCTATTTGAAATTTAAGACAGAAAAGCTTACCTCCAAATTATAATACAAATTTATAATACTGCATGGTATTAAATTTGGATATGTCCGATTTGCAGGAATAATTAAAGTTGAAGTCCAAGACTTTTCACCATGTGCACCTACTCCCGATTCTACACATCTTACAACTTCGTCATAATTATGCCTGGTATGTGTACGAGGATGGTGGGTAATGTACTCATAATGCTTTAAAAAAACTGTTTCAATTCCATTCTAAAATATTTTATAGTAAAGCACTAACCTCAGTAATTTTAAACTGCACTCTTTCGGCAGTAACATTAGTTAAATTTTCAACATATGCTCCAATATTAACATCTTGACCAGGAACATATCCACTTATCGGCACGGAAATTTTAAAAGTAAGTGCACCTGCATCGTTGCACCAACAAGAACACATAGTTTTATCGTCTGCAATGGCAATTGGATCCTAGAATAGCTCATATAAATTAACAAGTTAAAATAAGAGTAATGAAGTTACCCGTAAACCTGGTATAAAATTCAAATCAATAGGCGAGGCGACAGTTAAAGGCACTCTTGCTTCGTAATCAAATTTCCATGGACGATCCACAACGGCTTTAACATAGTAACGAATATTTCCTACAGATCCCTCGAAAGAACTAGGTAGACTAGGTGGTAGAATGTAAGAAAATGGATAAACATGTTTACCAGCAGATAAACTAAAATTTTCGCCTCCTAAAAGTTTTGATGATGCTCAGCATTTTCTTATTTTATTTAAATAAAAAATAACCTTGAACTAAATTGTATTCGGCATCAATGTAGATTTCTTCTGCAGAATAATGAACACTTCTGGTTTTACTTTGTTTCGAAGAAGAATCATAGTAAGATTCGCTTTCAGTCCAGGCAGTTTTAGCACGTCCCCGAAACTTAACCCTAACAGCTAGAAACAAAACAATAAATAAAAATAAAAAAATTGAACCAAAAATTACCTCGGAGATTCTTTTCGGAATTAAAAGTACATTCTATTCGCCCTGAAATTGTTTGTCCAGGAAAGCAGACAGTATTGTAATTGTCCATAAAAATTTCGATTGACATTTTAATATCTATCAATGAAAAGTAATAAATGTTATGTAAGATGTGTAATTATGAAGGTACTATTAAATATTTTGGTAATATTATGTTAAAGAAAGTTAAATAACCGCTGTAATGCAATGCCTACTAATGATTTATTATTTGTTCAAAATGCTGTAAACCGTCATCACACGTACCACTGTTTCGTATTAGTTGACGTAAAGTAGATAAAAAAAAACAAAATCTAAGTTTTCAAAATAACCACGTTTGAGGTTATAACAGCAATACAACCATCAACCAGATAACAACACCCACCACGAACTGAAGTTTTTTACGTAATCAAGAGTTTCGCTTGGTTTCGCGTTGTCTATCGCATAATATATCCTGTGTCATCAAATAAATGCTTTACCGATAACATGTTTGCGACATTCCAAAAATTATAGGCGGGATCGCAAAAAAAGTTAAATTAAAAATATAAATATAAAAATAAATTAAATTTTTTTAATCTAAATAAAATAGAAAAACTATAAGATCAATTAAATTTTTTTCGGGTAGAAGTCCAAGAAAATTCAAATTTAAATAAATTATTTCGAAAAATCGAAATGTAAATTAAAATATTTTTAAGAGATCGACAACTGGTAGACACGTGTTTCTGACATATTGGTCATCATCAGTACCATACTGTAAAACCATTTAATATTTTCATTTTTTTCTACTTATCCAGTTATCCACTTTTTTTTTAAAAAAAAAGGAGAATTTACCCTGTTGTCATTTCTCATAAAAGCAATTTTACATCCGTGAATAAAGCGTGACAACGCTGTAAATTTCAAGTCACTGTCAAGTGTCAACTCGCGAAGTGTCATCTTTGACGTCTATGAGGTTATATTATCAAATTTTAACCGAAACATCCCCGATTTTAATTATTTTATTTTAACTTATCCACACTTTAGGACATAATGGTAATTAGTTTACAGTTTAATTAACCAACCTACGTTTCTCTTTAATTTTCGATCAGCACTAACCTGATATTTTTCTTAGTTAGTTTTAGTACTGGGAGATCTACACATTCCACATAGATGTAGCAGCTTACCTGCTAAATTCAAAAAGTTGCTGGTTCCTGGAAGAATACAACACATTTTGTGTACCGGTAATTTATGCACGAAAGAGTCTTACGATTATCTCAAAACTTTGGCTAGTGACGTTCACGTTGTGCGGGGAGATTTCGATGATGTAAGTAACCGATAGATTTAGATTCAAATTACATCGGCTAATATTACATTATTACAGAATTTAAATTATCCAGAGCAGAAGGTAGTTACTGTTGGTCAATTTAGAATTGGTTTATCTCATGGTCATCAAGTTGTTCCTTGGGGCGATCCCGAGTCACTTGCTTTAATTCAACGCCAGTTAGACGTAGATATTTTAATATCGGGCCATACTCATAAATTTGAAGCATATGAACACGAGAATAAATTTTATATAAATCCTGGTTCCGCTACCGGTGCATACAATGCATTAGATATGTAAGTATTTTATAACCTTGACTTTGAAATGTAGTTTGACAAATAATAGAGAATTTCCTAAAAATTAAAATTATTTCAGGCTAATTACTCCATCTTTTGTACTCATGGATATTCAAAATGCGACTGTGGTGACGTACGTGTATCAGCTCGTGGGAGATGAAGTGAAAGTAGAGAGAATCGAATATAAAAAGAATTAACAATAATTTATTGTATTTCTTCTATTTTAATTGTTTATATTTATTAATTTCATGTCCTATAGTGAAATGGAATGCACTATATAAACTGGAGTAATTTTAAAATTAAGTAATAAAATTGAGAATAAATAAAAGAAAGCATTATGTATATTTTGAATAATTTGTAATCTTGTTACTTCTTATATTTCTATGATATCGTGTCTATGTATGTCTTGTTTATAATATAATACTATATTACAAATTCGTGGTGTTAATTTATTTAAAAATAATAATTTTGCGGTAGGTACTTCTTTTTATGAAGTTTTTACAAAAAATTGCAGGTAAAAAAAATAATACTACATGAAATTCCTGATTTTTATTTTTAAATTTAAACTAAAAACTAGGTTTTTAATATTTTTCTATTTTTTTTAATTTCAGTTATTTATTATATTAGCTGAACGGCTGGTGATTGATGTCAGAGTACAGAAATTTATAATTGTTTCAAGATATGATCCAAACAAAGTTTATGGAGGAGGCAAATGAGGCTGGAGGAGAGGTAAATAAATACATTCTGATATGAATTTTGGTATATTTTTCAAATTGCAACCAAATTTAGTAGATTTTGATAGAGGCGGGGGGGGGGGATATAAACCTTTGAGTTGATTTTGTATTTGAATAATTTTTATAATCAGATTTTTAAATTTGTCCCTTCCCAAATTTTGATTCAAAATCATAATAACAATAATTACATATTACATCAAAAACAAAAAATCATTTTACATAAAAAAGTATTAAAAAATTAAATAGTCTATATACTGAGTGACCAGCCAAACACCGAACCATGGGCGTATCCAGCTTTTTGGCCTAAAATGAAAAATCATTTTACATAAAAAAGTATTAAAAAATAAATAGGGTATATAACCGAGTGACCAGCCAAACACCGAACCATGGGCGTACCCAGCTTTTGGCCTAGGGGGGGGGGCAAATCAGGAATTTTCTGTTAATAAATAATTATCCATAATATTACACAAATTACATAATAATAAATATTACGTATGGGTGACAGGAAGTATCCAGGGAAGGGCAGCTGCCCTTCCCTCCTCCCACTGGGTACGCGCATGCACTGAACATATGAAAATATCATGGGAAATTGATTTTTTCTAAATTCCTGCTTCCATTATAACGGATAAGAATAAAAAAAAATATAAAATTAAAGATATTTTTTCCGCATCTAAAGATACTTTTAATATTGATAGTAAAATTAAGAATATTGCTTTAAAAAAATTTTGTCCGGAGATACGATATGACATAATGTTCATTTTTGTTTTCTATTGTGGTAGCCTTAACAAAGATATCGGTAGCCCTGGCAAAGATATCTATATGTATCACCCCCTACCCTAAATCTACCTATAAAAGTTTATTTAACAAAATCCAAAATGAAAAAAATTTTTTATTTTTGTACGCCATTGAATTTTTTCCAAAATTTTTATATACATCCAGAGATGTTAACCTATAACCTAGATGGCTAACTACGAATTCAAAAATGAAGCCAGGTCGCCATTTTTAGTTGGGTCAAGCGGCCCAACCAAATTGCGAGAAGGAAAATATTCTATCTAATCCCAGAGATGTTACCCTATCACAGGTAGAGAATAGACCCAACTACAAATGGCGGCGATCACGTGACCAGGCTTCACTTTTTGGTATACAAAATATACACAGTTAGCTATCTAGGTTATAGGTTAACATCTCTGTATACGTCACATAATACCGTAAGAAGTCACAAATAAAATTTCTCCAAGATTGGTACAACAAATTTTTTCGGTCATCTAGCGGATTTTTCGAAAATAAATTTTTGTAAATTACTGACTGCCGATTTACTGATTCTGAAAACATTTGCGAAAAAATTTAACAAACAGCCTAAACTTGGTCGCTACCTAGTGGCAGAACCTTTTACTTATAAAGTAACGTTCCGTCAGTCCGTACGACGATATTATAAAATATTTCCCACCAAACCACCTATTTTTGTATTCTAAAATAAATTGTTAAAAGCCCTAAATTCAACTCTTATGCTGCACTCGGTATACAAATCAACATTAACCTAATTTTGACACATATGTCACAAAATTATGACGTTTATTAAAATTTTGAATATATTGTTTTATTTTTGCCAGCCATCTGACAAATTCTCACAAAAAATATATAAATTAAGATTTCAGTTAATATTTTCTATAATTTTTCTGACCTGCCCCGCCCTGTTACAATTGGCTCGGTTTGTTTTCTCACCAATACTTATACTTTCAAAGCTCCATCGACACACCAAATTTTAGCTGAATCGGTTAAACATTTCCGGAGATACGACAACATTTTCATTTTTTTTTATTTATTTTATTGTGGTGGCCCTGGTGAAGATTTCTCTGGCAAAACCTTATTTTCACCATTCCAGCCCACGAGGCATACGTCCAATAAGTTTGATTGCAATCGACGTAGAAATGCCGGAGAAAATCGATCGACAAAAACTTTTTTCATGTTTTTGCCAAAAAAGTTAATTTTATTTTTTTCATGTTGCATTAGTGATTTCTATCGAAGGATTACATATGCTCTCATATCCATTAGGATCAATGTACCTACGTACCAAATTTGGGTAAGATCCCTTCAGCATTTCTTGAGTTATTCACTCTTAAAGTTTCAACTTTGACAACTTGTGATTTTTGACAGACGACAGATAGAAGATTAATTTTACCTATTCTGGATAAAGCCTTTTAAGGCCTTTAAAATAACATATCGCAAGACAAAATATTTTTTAAAAATCCCGTATTATTTTCTTGTGGTGGCACTCCTGATTGATAGATCGCGACGAAAACCTTATTTTCACCTTTCCACCGTGAACCCTACCACCATACCAAATTTGGTCGTAATTGGTTGGATGGCTCGGAAGCAAATCGATCGACAAAATTTGACGACAGACCGACAGACAGACAGACCGACACAGAAATTTTTATTTTACTTTTTGCAGATCTTTACGTTTCTGAACACGGTGATCTCGAAAATGCAAAAAAAAAAGTTGAAATTTTTTTTCGATTACCATACCTCCAATTTTTTTTAAAAATTGATTGGAGGTAAAAAATTAGCAGGCTTTGTTGCGTCGCATTACGTCTTAGTTGTCGCATTGCTATTGTTTTCGTTACCTTTGAAATAATATTTTACCATGGAAACTTTTTTAAATGCAAAATTAATTTTCATCTATCAAAGCAACTTTGTTGGTAATATTTGGTTTTCAAACAAAAACAATAGTAACGCAGCAATTAAGACGTAATGCGACACGACCAAGCCTGTTTATATGTTTTTTAAAAGCGCTATTTTCTGATAATTTGTCTATCAGGTTTTCAACAATAATAATTAAAAAACAAAATCTCTTTAATTTGATATTTTTTTAATTCTTATCCGTTATAATAGAAAGCAGGAATGTAGAAAACATAAATTTATCTCATGATATTTCCCTATGTTCAGTGTTCGGCCGGTCACCCGGTATAAATTATTATTAACTTGTGAAATATATAAATGAAAACTTTAATTAAACGTTAATAAAAAATCAATATTATTTGAGTTTTCAGCGAAAGATATCGCTTTCGTCAGAGAATTTATTTGTTTATAAAAATTTTGAAATTATTTGCTAATGCACCTATTATTTTTGTTAAACTCCAAGGTACCTACATATAATATTAAATTTAAAAAAAATTTTACCCTTAATTATAATGCTTTGTTATAGTTTTTTTTTTACATATTTATAACTTTATTGAATAAAAAGTAAAGTTTAGAAAATTGCAGAGATATCCAAACAAGTATACCATTCTATATGGTATAATATTGTAAAGAATACCAAACAATTTCCACGGAAATTCAAAAGATTTCAAAAGAAAAATTTGAATTGTATATCGAAAAACTATGGAACAAGAATGCAATTAAAAGCAACAGTTTTAGAAAATGTCGTGATGAAATCGCCAGTCTCACCACCTAATATGAAAACCATAAACCAGAAGACCGCTCAAGTCTTTTTAGCAAGCTGGAATTATAAATAATTTTTCAAAATGTTAATAAAAGAAACAAGAAACACTGGTGACCAGCAAAAAATCACTATTAACCAGAGAAATCAAATTCTCCCATTTTCTCAAAGTGTATAGGAACAGGGAAATTACAGAAGTGATCAATCAACAACAAGTAAGAACTCCACATCAAAGCAATAGATGAAAAAGTCAATAGATGGAAGTAGGAAACGTTATACTAACAAGGAAGAATTCCAGATGGAGAAATAGCCAAAGCTGAAAAATGTATGACCAAGTCTAGTCCGACCAAGCCTTGCCTCAAATCCACGGAGGTTATCGCCTCCCAAAATCCCACCGCCAATCAACCCACATGCCACATGAGATGAAGTAGATATGGGGACATCCCGGCACTCAATTACATGACGAAGATCAAAAATGTATGACCAAGTAAGCGTTTATAGCAAAAAACAAGGAAAACCTGGCAGACATAGAAGGTATGATAATACCGAAGCGATAATAGCGATTCTCGCTGTACTTTACCAAATCAGAGAATCAAGATCCTGCAAAATCGGGTGAAGAATATTAATAGCATAATTAAAAGTACAAAGTACTACATATTTATGTATTTAGAAAATAAAAAAAAACTACATACAATAAAAAACAAACATAAAATATGAAAATAAATACAAATTATCGGGAATGTGGACTTTTGGCTTAAATAAAACAAAACCTTAAACTTTCAGTCGACGTTTCGAGTTATCTTTTACTCCGCATTTTAAAATAATTCAAAAATATTAAAAAATAAAAGTTTAGCACAAATAGATGTTTACTAGGGCATAGAAAATAGAAAACTGACTGAAAACTGGCCGTTAATAAAGAACCGCAATTATAAAGGGTTTTCCAATAAGAGGTTTCATTTTGATATTAAAAAAAAACCAATATATTTTAAGAGAAATCAATGGATATTTATTTCTTTGTAAAGAGATAAAACGATATCAATCAAATGGCCGCGCCCACTGCTACGCTTACAGCACCATATAATTTTCATGAAATTTTCCATGACCAATTCGCACATTTGCGGCTGTATGTCCTCGATAACTTCACGAATTCCATCTTTACTCTGGTGGAAATATTTCTCTGAAAAAGTAAAACAAAGTCTGCAGAAGTCTTACAAACTCTGAGAAACTCTACAAAAGTCTAATTCAGAGTTTTCAGAAAAATATTTCCACCAGGGTAAGTTTTTGAACCGATTGTGAAGCATTGGCGGCATAGACCTTATCCTTCACGTGGCCCCAAAGAAAAAAGTCTAAAAGTGTTACAAGAAGCAGAGATCACAAGATCACGGTGGCCAATTGTGATCACCTCTTCGAGAAATAACAAGGTCAGGAAGCTTTTCTTGCAAAATTGCGATGGTTTTTTGCTTGTGTGGCAGGTATCGCTGTTTTGTTGAAAATTTTAATAATGGCGTAGGTTTTACTTGTTAAATGTCAAAAGATGATAGCTTCAAAAGTGACAGCTGCAAAAATTGTGGGCTATTCAAAATGAAACCTCTTATTGGAAAACCCTTTATATATGTATCTACCTATAAATAAAGATTTTAAAAAATTTTGTTTTCAAAATTTTAAAAAGTAATAAAATTTAAGTAAAAACGTTGGTATACAAATACAACCGATGCATAAATGTTGCCGACAATTGAAAGATTTATGGCTTACGTCCTGACCAGATTAAACCTTATAACTAAAGAAATACTACGAATATTGGGTTGAAATTTTTTCACATTAATCTTAAAGATGTTGAACAATTTTTTAAAGCAAAAAATTTTTTTTGATTTTTAAAAATGTCACATTATGATTATCCCATAATTGATAAATAATTTCGGGGCCTTGGGTGATAAATACGGCCTTGGGTGAAAGCCCAGGATTAAGGGAAGATTCTTCAACTAAAATCCCAATCACAATGCAGAAATCTTCCAAAAACCTTCAACACCACAAAACCCTAGTTTGTGGTGTTGAAGGCCCTAGCCTTGTTTCAGAACTCTATCATGCGACGATAAAAAGCTAGAAGAAAATTTCAACCAAATAGCCCTGCAAAAAAAAGATTAAAACCTGATATTTCCCGGAGAAGGCAACGACGCAAAGACCTCAGAGAAACAAAATAAGGTTGCGATCAGTATTAGTCAGTAAAACTTTGGAATAAAGGCTGACACAGCAATGAAAGTCAGGAACAATGATGCTGTAGTCGAATCCTTCTGCGACCCCCAGAGCCGTATTATCGCATAAGCCCATGAAGCCCGGGCTTGTGGCGCAAAATTTCAGGGGCGCAAAATTTCAGGAGACAGCTTCCTTTTCTCTATAAATTATTCTAATAAAAAAAATGGTCTATTGTAAAGTTGAGGATAAGAGCGCAAAATATTAAAGGTTTGCGGCATCAAACATGCGTAATACGCCTCTGGTGACCCCATTAAGAAACTTATAGAACAATCTCTCCTTGGAATAAAGAAATTGGAAGTCCGTTTACTTTAAGCACTATGGCCTTCAATTTTCGTACACATGGTTGAAAAACCCGTTATCAAGAAAGAACACATCCGGGAGTTTAAAAGAAACCACCACGATGTAGTTAGAAACGCGGGACATAAATGGTACAAAACCATACACCCCATTTTTTTTAAAGAGAAGACCCATAGCAAGTGAGCCAAGAACAAATAAAAAAAATAAAGCTAAAACCTCTGGAAAGGCTAGTGGCAGACTCAAAAAAGAAAGAATCCAGCATATAAAAATTGTGTGTCTAAAATGGAGGAGTGAAAGACCTTTCAAACAAAAATTATAGAAGAAAAACCACTAACCAATGGAAAATTTAAATTTATAAGTACTTTGCAAAACCATAGTAATCCCGACATCTTCTTATTCACTTCACGGTATAGGCAGTGTTGCGTGTTCCGGCACCCATATTTTCCTCGGCCGTATCACATTTCTCTTCCCTGAGGGTTTGTATTTTTGCTCCAAGTGTTCATTCCACCTTCTGTTGTATTCGACGACTTTATCTAGGAGGTTGTAATATATACCTAATTCCTCTCTAATAACTTCGCTTCTCTTTCTATCCTCTCTTGTATATCCCTTTAGTTGCTCTCGAAAATCTCATTTCACTAACTTCTACTTTGCCTTTGTTTTTCGATGTTGGGGCCCATATTAAGCCCAAAGTAAGGGATTATCCTTCTTCTATGTTTCTCGATAGTGAATTCTCCAACTCGGGTCAAGAGTGCGTTGATTTGTTTGCCAAGCAATTCTCCACCGTTTATTGTGAAGATGACGATAATGATGTTCATTATGATGCGATTGATGGGATCAGCTGCGACAGTTTGAACGTGACAATTACTGATGTTTTTGATGCAATCGGAAGCCTACCCGATAGTCTTAGTTCTGGACCCGATGGTATTCCTTCCTTTTTTATTAAGAAGTGTCAATATTCTCTCTCGACTCCCATTTATAATATATTTTTATTATCGTTAACTACTGGTCAGTTTCCTAGTATTTGGAAAAGAAGCTTCGTAACTCCTATTTTTAAGAAAGGCAATCGCTGCGATATCAAGAATTATAGAGGTATTTCTATTCAATCGACCATTCCTAAATTACTGGATAAATTGGTTGCAACTCAACTTCTGTCTGCTAGTAAAGATCACATAATAGCCGAACAACATGGCTTTTTTCCAGGCCGTTCGACTACTACAAACTTGTTATCGTTTGTATCGGATGTAGTTGAATCATTTGAAAATCGCATGCATGTGGACGCTGTTTACACTGATTTTTCAAAGGCGTTTGATCGTGTACACCATAAAGCTCTCCTGTCGAAACTATCCTCTCTAGGTTTTAGTACGTTGGTAGTTAAGTGGATTCGTAGCTACCTAGTTGGTAGGGAGCAAAAGGTACGGATTAAGAATTTTATCTCAATTGATATCTCTGTATCGTCTGGAGTTCCGCAAGGTTCCCATTGTGGTCCGATTCTATTTCTCATATTTATCAATGATATAGGTAAATTTATCAAACACTGTTTGTATCTCCTGTTTGCAGATGATCTTAAAATTTACAAATCAATCAAGTCTATTTCAGACTGCTGGTTAGTACAGGTAGATCTTGATAACCTTCATCGGTGGTGCCAACATAACAAACTATATTTAAATTTCGATAAGTGCTCGGTAATCTCATACTCCAAACTTAGTGTTGACGAATTTGATTACAATATTGATGGTAATGTACTCAATCGTGTCATTGAGATCGATGATTTAGGTGTTCGACTTGATAGTGGCTTAACATTCAAGAATCACATTGCAAAAATTTGTGGTAATGCCTTACGCACCTTAGGTTTTATTCGTAGACAAAGCAGGCATTTTTCTGCTGAAACAGTTAAAACGCTGTACTTTTCTCTTGTAAGGTCCCAATTAGAATACGCTTCATGTATATGGTCTCCGTTTTACCAAGTCGACATCGACAGACTTGCTGCAGTTGAACGAAAGTTCCTTAAATACGTTCACTTTAAGTGGGGACGTACTCTGGAGGAATTCAACAGTTCAAGTTGCCTCGTTGCTTGTAATACGAAATCATTAGAATATAGACGCAAAATCGCAGACTTATGTTTTACCTTTCGTTTGATTAATGGAAAGGTAGACTGCCCACGTTTGTTGAATTATTTCGTACCGTATATATCTTCACACGATACTAGACACAAGAATGCCTTTGCCACTGATGTGCACCCGACTAATTATGGCCTTCATAGTCCTATTCCAAGAATAATTCGGTTAGTCAACAGACTTAATGGACAGGAATGGTTTGATCTGCATCAAACATCATTGACTAAGTTCAAGAAGGACATCATGTGGAACATGGATGTAACGTTTTGTAACTAGGTCCGATAGTTATAGTTAGCCGTTGCTATATGATGGTGCTTTTTTGTAATTATTGTGTAGTAATTTCGTTTTGTATATGTTTTTGTTTAATATTTAAATTGGTGTATCCGTAGATATAAATAAATAAAATAAATAAAAAAATAAAAAATATGTCAAAATCGGGGCAGCCCATTGTTTTATACAGTTTCATGCGTGTATCAGTTTTTGTTTCGTTTTTAAAAAACCCGTGTATTGTTCCACAGATGTGTCCAAATTTGGCTAGTTTGTCGTCTATATTGTGGTCTTTATCTACAGATATGTACATCACATGCCAGATAGGAGTATTTAAAATGTAACACTTGTTCTATATTGTGGTTGTTTACTGAAATATTTGTTCTAATCGGGTGTTCCCCTTTAAAAGCCATATTTTTTGTTTTATGAGTCGAGATCTTGACATTGTATCTTTTGCATATACAATTTAGATGGAATATGGCTCTTTCCAGATCGTCTTCATTTTTTGATATGATTACTGTGTCATCCGCGTATAAAATAGAACTCAGAGTTAACTCGTTGCGGCCCACGTGTATTTATGAATATCTTTATTCTTATGGTAAAAAGTGTTTACAATTTTTAGCTCATTAAAGAGTGAGAGCTGTCTCAGAAGGTCGCCATTTTCATTTTTAGTTTGTTCACCATATTGCCTCACTACTTTTGGAATTGGTAAGTTACCTACCCTTGCGTTTAAGTCTCCGAGAATTAAGATATTATCGGACTTGTTACTTTTTGTCTCGATTTGCTGCAGAGTTAGATAGAACTTATTTTTCTTTCCATTCTCAGTTAAATTTTCTGAATCTGACCATAATAACTCTATCGCTAACAAATTTATAGCTTCTTATGTGTGATTTCCATTTATCATCAATAAATACCTGTCCTTTCACTGAGATTTACTTCGCTGTATAATATCACGTATTTTCCAACATTTTTACTTCCACGCAATTTCTTTTTTGTTTCAGATATTACTGCTATATTGATATCTTTCTCGTCGATTATTTTTTCCAACTCTTGTTCTTTATTATTTCTTGCTTTCACATTCCAGCACGCTTCCTTCCATTTTCCCGTAATCCAATTCTTATCCTTCTTTCTCGCGTTAGTCGTCTTTGTGGTTGTAGCACCCTCGCCCTGGATTGTAAAGTCCTGCGATTATTTTTCTCGATAGCTGCCACCAGTCAATTTTTTATTCTCAAGAAATTAACAAAACTTATAAAATGGTAACGTGGAAACTTACGGATGCGTAGGAACCAAACCAATAGAAACTCAATCTTTGCACAAATAATAAGCCTTGATTTTTAATTTAATATTTATTAACAATAAAAAAAATAAGGTTTGAATATTACAAAAGAATTGCACAAAATATGAAATGCAAGCAAACTTTCTTTTTTGTTTTTAAAATGGGTGCACAAATTGGGTTCAATATATTAGGGTGAACAGGGGCACAAAAAGTTTATAAATAAACTAAAAAAATAAATTATTGAAATAAGCATTACATAAGCAAAATAAAACGTATATTCTAAAGAAAAAGAATTTTAAGAATATTAACAATACACATCATACTTACAAAAAAATAGTAGGTGATTAGGTTTACAAATAAGATTAGGTAACACTAGAAAATAAGAAAACTCATAACTTTCAGATGTTAAATCTATTTAATTAAAAATCTTCTGCAATTAGGAGAAAAAATACAAAAAAATGCATGGGGGGTGGAGTTTGAACCCCCAAAATTCCCCCTTATGCACGAGTCTGCATTTCATATTGTGTTGTCTTTAATAATCTACTTAAACTATGTATTCTAGTGTCCATAATACAGAGACTGTAAAAGCTGGTCTAATACTTTTGACTAATGATCTATTTATGTTTGTATCAAAATGTAATAAATGCAAATAGCACATGTTAACAAATAAAATACATATACAATTTGATAAAATAATTAGTAAATAGAATAATTAGTTTGAATAATATACTAATAATAGTAAATTTGTCTATTTGTATTTGTATTAAGTAATAATGAGTGCAATATAAGTAGTCGAAAAGTTAACGTGCTGAATGAAATGTAGCAGTTTCTCGTAAACATGGTCTACGTGCGGTCTGTGCCATAATCTGTGCCGCTTACCTTGTTTACCAGTTTACGTGACCCATCAGTAACATTGACTCCCCAAAACGACGACCCAATTTACGTATTATTTAACCTTCACAGGAGTGTTTTTTTATTATTGACAAAATATAAAGTTTTAATTATAGTTTTTATTTTAGAAATTTTACAATTTATTGTTTATTTTTCTTTAAATTCAGGAATTATTGTTTATTTACTCGAAAATTCAAAAAAATATTAAATTTCATGATTAAAAAATAAAAGAATATATTCAATTAAAATAATTAATAATATATAAATTAAAAATCAGCATTCGAATATATTAGTATAGCTGCAGGTGATAATACATTTAATATTAGATCCAGTTCAAATTTCTAATAAATGAAGGTCAAACATTGTCTTAACAGCATTAAGTATTCTTATATACATACATACATATACATACTTAAATCCACATTACAAATTTAAGTAATAGCAATATGGTAATGGTAATAGCAACATTAAAAAACAAACTTTCACTTCCTAAATCACACAATTACATTATTGAGCTTGAAAATTTTTGCAAATCAGGCTGTCTAGCCGAATTCAATAAACCTAACGAAAAAAATTAATTTTATTATATTTTATTTTTTTAATATAAACAAAATTCATGTAATTTTCATTTATGTTTAATTTTATTGTTATCTAATTTTTACCAATTATTGTTTTCAATGCATAAATTTCAATAATAATTGTGAACGATCTAGATATTGAAATAAAATTAATTTATTGTTGATTGTTCTATAATTCAAAAATAAATAATGATTTAAAAGAGTTAAATTTATATTGTAAATATACAGTTGACAACTGATATGATAAATAATTTAGAGCAGTCGCAATTTATATGATAACACTAAATTTGCATTCTGTCAACTAATTTAACACATGCTGGTATCCGCTTTCCAATTGGTACATACTAAGTACATAAGACATAACACATTTATAATTTAATATTTTCAAAATAAAAGGACTATCAGTTTATATCAACAGCCAAACATGAAAAAGGAGGGGGTTGAAACATAAAACCATGCAAACAAGACCAGAATTTCAAGTTGTTGAACGAAGAGCGTTGGCGAAAGAGTCCCAATAGTGATATAGTGGTGTCGAAAAGTGGAATTAAAACTAGGTGTATAGGTTTAGTTTATGCGGTGAAAATGGCGTTATCGGCTTTACGATTTAGTGTGCGTCTTTCTAACATTTTGGGAAAAAATGCCGGAGCTTTGAATTTTATGAAGACCAATAATTTGGAAACTCAGAAAACTGTAAGTTGCACTTTTTTCAAAATTTGTATAAAAATGCATTTGAAAAGACTTAATAATTTCATACTTGGTTGCTTTGCGTGTAGTTGACCTTATAGCTATTAGGTAGCTATATCCGTCGAAAATTTTTAATAAATATTCATTTGAATTACCTTGTGGACTTTTACTTAAGTTAATATTATTAAATAATACAAGTTATCGCGTATACCACAGCCTATAAAACATAAACGGTTAAATGACCTCTGCGAAGAGGCTAAGCACTATCTAGAGCTTACGAGATTTGAATTATCAAATTAAATTAATTAGTAACTTTTATAAAATAATGCAATCAAAAATATTGTTTTCTTATTATAACAGGCACATCACATGACCACAACAACCATGTAACCTTCGACTTTCGATTTTAATCTCGTAGGTCTTCATTCTTTGTATTTGCCAATATATACATAGCTTCGTTCATTATATTCAGACATTGAACCAGACATGTAACGTGGCAGACAGAAGTTAATATTTTTTTGTGTACTTATTTAAAGTAAAAAATGTTTTTTAATGTCTGAAGATAATATGAACCAACCTTGATATATTTTTGCTCTCGGGAAATTTCAATCTGAAGCCGAAAATCGAAAGTAAGATTGGGAATAAATCATTTTCGATTTAAAAAAGAATATATATTAAAACACTAGACATAGTAACTGTGTTTAAATTTCGTAAGATTATATAAGGGTACCTTTTTTACCTGTAGATAGGTACCTGTTTGGCTCCAAGGAATACAAGTAATTTTCTAGCTTGTCTAATTAGATAAAATATATTAAATAAATTTTTCATTATTTAAATACAAATTAATAATTCAAAATAAATATTAATAAGTTTTTATGAAAATCACGGGGTACCAGGGTACCACTTTATAAGTAAGGTTAAAATGCATCGATTGTATTTGAAGTTAAGAAATAATAATTAATTATAAATTAATAAGTAACAATATTCATTATATTCTAAGAAATCTAAGAAATACATAACTAAACCATTGCATCGTTCAACTGTGTTTAAAAATCATTGAATGCCAGTAAGTTCTATATTTAGTTTCACAAAAATCTTAATAGAATTTTCTTGATTATCATGTCAAGTCTAAATAATTAGCATAAAGCAATTTTAATAAATAAATATAATTTTTTATTATAAAAATCTTAATGATAAATAAAAATTTATCTTTCAGTGGCGTAAAGTCACGGGGGGCACTCAACAACCCGCACTTGTTCATATCTCTTAAAACTTTAAAAGAAAAGCTAATTGAGCGGTTAGTACTTCGGACCTCGGAACTGGATTTAATAATAATTGTTTATAATATAAAATTATTTTCTAGTATTATACTCGTATTACTACTTTCTAATCTCAAGTACCTACCTACCCAAGTTTTATTTTGGTCGACGATAGTATCATGATGTCAATAAAATGAATATCAGGGTCAATATATGTCAACAATGGGTTCAGTCACATTTGCAAACTTATGCATCAGCTTCCGCCTGCTGTATAATATTTCAATGTTAAATCAACTTATAATACAAAATAAACTATTTTTATTTTTTCTGTGTGAAAGGAAAGCCAACTTCGTTGTATTGCTTTTTAAGCTTGCATAAGGCCAGTGCTACGCTTGCGACCCAAACGCTGCGGTCAAGTCGCAATGATGTGCTACGTGTATTTACAGAGATCTGTCATTACTTTTCATTGTTATTTTTGTCGCGGCATTCGGGTCGCAAGCGTTGCCCTGGTCTAAGGCTACAAAATTAATATACTGCAGAAAACCTTCCATTTACACCTAAAGTATGTAGTAAAATTAAAAACAAATGCTGCACCCAATCGTACTCAATTCCTCAACCTGGCGTAAGCATATTTGGGGGTCGATAAAATTCTGTTTTATACAAGATGCTTGAATTGCAGTGTAACAACAGCACATTATACTAATTGTCTTCTTTTTCAGTGTGATAATACAAAATGTATGCTGCAACCAACATTTAATGGACAAGCATCTAGCCTTTCAGTAAGAAAATACAGCAAACATGTAAAACACGTGAAACATCACAATTCAGAAAGCCATAAATACAAACAGCATTCTGACTATGATTCTTTGAGCAGCAGCGATGACGAGCTACTAGGACACAGGGTAAGCACCAGTAGTGTTTTGAATTTCATACAAATGTAAATTCTAAAATTTTTAGGGAGAATCCGAATTTTGGCGAAGAAAAATTCGCACCTTCCATGGCATTCTTGACGTTAATAACGATGGCGTAATATCTTACGACGATTTTAAATTATTGGCTGATAGATTTGTAAATTTAGGACATCTTAGTGAAAAACATCAAAAGGAATTTCAGCATCTTATTCAAGTAAGTTTCAGGTGATTTTTTTCTAATAAAATTCAGTGAATTAAACTTTCTTATTTTAACAGGATTTGTGGGAAAAATTGTGGGGAGAAATCACGCCATACAATTTGGTGACTGTAGAAAGATACCTAGAAGATATGCATCATGTCCTCAACGACCGCCCCCTTAAGAAAAAAGTTCATGGATTTTTACCATTCTTATTCAAGGTAATAATTAGCATTGTTGAAACTGGCGTACAAACTGATATTTTCCATTTTAGGCAATTGACCACGATAAATCAGGAACAATTTGTATAGAAGATTTCAAACTGTTTTATAAATGTCTTGGATTAGATGAAGCCGATGCCGTTATGTCATTCCGTTTGATTGATAAAAATTGTGATGGAAAACTCACACTCAAGGAATTTGTCACAAATGGAAGACAATTC
Source organism: Cantharis rufa (assembly GCA_947369205.1). Classification (NCBI taxonomy): domain Eukaryota; kingdom Metazoa; phylum Arthropoda; class Insecta; order Coleoptera; family Cantharidae; genus Cantharis; species Cantharis rufa. Next base: position 16,821,253 of record OX376307.1, on the reverse strand, counting down.
TTTTTAACTGAGAACGAAAATTGTACAAGTAAATATTTTTGGGGCCCACTGGCTACACCCTAATGTGCATCGCATCGGTGCTAAAGTATTTAAGATGTGCTGCTAAGCTCATATTTTTGTAACTGAATCAGTTATGTGCCTATGTATAATTTTACTTTTTTTATAAAATAGTATCTACAATGGAATAAGTGATTTTAAGACTTTGTGAAATAATTTTTAATGTGATTGATTATCTAATTGAAATTAAATTGGGTGATATATAATATGTCTAATTCCAAAATTGTAAATTTTAAGATGTTTTTTATATTATAGGAATCTACTTATAGCTAGATAAGCTTGTTCAATATATTTTAAGATTAAAATTTTGTATAAAATGTAGGCGAATAAAATTTTATTATGGTATGATTTTGTAATCAATTTGAAATCAAGAATTTAGAGAGAATCCAAGTTTTGGAGAAAAGAAATTCCCACTTTCCCTAAGTGTCTCTGTAGGCGTCGCACCCTGTAGCTGAAATACCTACGAATGAAATTAATTAAAATGGTAACATTTAATTTGTTTTCATTAAAATTTTTGCTATAGTTAACTAATTTTGGGGACCAAGCCACTTTGGTTTCTAATTGATACTATTTCTAAGTAAGAAAAAATGATTTTCAGACCAAAATTGGTCAAAAAACTGCCAGGCGGGAGTAACAATCAAATCAGCTAAATCTATGTTATTATCACATACTACTGATTTTTTCGCCATAAGCACATGTATATTAATAATATATTTTATTATGTATTAATCTCAAGATCTCTTGTTCACTAACGAAACCCTGTGCGATCTACCAATTACATACTTCTAGAAATATTAAATGAAACAGCATAGTTCAGTACACAATCATGTAGCATTTCTACATAAAATGGTCTACGTATTTATATTTTTTGCCTTGCCACGATCGACTGGACTAACAGTCTCGATCGACCTGTTGGCCACCCCTGCTCTATAGTCTAAGATAATACACCATGCAATGTGCTCGAGAATGCACGTTGGCAGGGTTTTGTGCGTGTTGCGTATAGTAGTCCGGCATGTGCTTTGACCAGTAGCCATTTGGTGCACACAATTAAGTGTTTTTCAACAAAGTATGCGGCACTGATGACGACTAATGAGTCAGAAACACATACGTGGTATGATGGCTTGATGGTCGAAGAAGCAGTGTGTGTCTGCCCCTCTTCCTTAATTGTGTTTTAATTTTTGAAATTTATACTGGCAAGATTGCGAGAACTTTTATCTTTATCAAATAAATATATTTTGATAAGAATTTAGGTATATTTTTAAAATTTCAACAAAACTCAGTAGAATTTGTTTTGATGGATCATGGGTTTCCCTTTGATTTATGTGTGCTAATAACAATAGCATTTAATATAACTCTTATATCCAATAAGATCCAGGTTCCGTAACCCAGAGTGCAATAAATTAAAAAATTTAACTGCTCAATAGTTTATGGCCCCTTCAAGATCTCTCCAAATATAAGAAATCAGTCAAACATCTTTACCATTATCAAATAATTAAATTAAAATACATAATATATGTAAAAATTAAAATCTCTGAAAGCAATAATAAATTTACATTAAAAATTGGGGGACATATAGGGTAAGCCCCAACTGATCTTCAACTTTTAGAAAAAAAAAGTTTTCTGAAAAAAAAAAAACGATTTTCAATTTTTTCAGACAAGTTTTTTAAGATATTTTTAAGATATTCTAAAAATCAAGTGCAAGGTTCCACGGAAGAGAAAAAATCTATCTAAGAAAAATTACCAAGTTGGCTGTAATTTTTTTATGCTATACATCAGGCGTTGGCAACCTTTTTTGGCTGCGGGTAAAAATCAACCAAAATAAGACTATTTAGAGACGGGAAGAGGGGGGTCAATGGGTATTTTCATTTTGTCCTACCTTCATACTTTCAGTATTAAAATATTATTAATTCTAATTTAATTTTTGAACTCAAGTCAATCATTTGATATTATCAAATGGGTCACTTGGTGACCCACGGGCCATAGGTTGCCGACACCTGCTATACACCGAATTTCTGAGAATAACATTTATTTTGAAATTCTGCTATCGAGCGCCAGGACCGTTTTTGAGGTAAACGAAAAATAAAGGCCACTGCAGTTTGAATAAAAAAAATTTTATAACAAGTAAATTGTAGGGTTTGAAATGGATTCAGTCCACAAACTAATTTTGGAAATGGTGATTTTCAGTTTCAGGATTTCAAAACGTCTAAAGTCACATAAATCTCAACTTTTTTTCTGCAAGATTACAGTACATACTTACAATTAATATTCTGTGCTGTGAATTCAGAAGAGCTGAACCCCTGCACTAAATAGCCCTGGGATTTCACCATAATTACTGCGCCGCGAACCGTGCTCTGTAGTTATACCCAAGTCAAATTTCAATATATCATTTACATCACAAATCAGGTCAAACTTCAGTTTCAAACTTGCTAAGCATGCATGGAAAGCTTTGCTTAGAAGTAAGCCAGAACGCTCGTAGTTTATCTACTACTCGTTTCAAATCTTTCTTGTTCTTGTTCAAAAATGCAAATATGCTAGAATAAACTGCTATCATTATTATTAATTTTGATCATACTTAGCTATTAACATCATTTTGAACATAACTTCGCTATAGTCTGTCCCACAAGAGCTCAAGTGTGATTCATATCTAAAAGCTATCCTAAAGATATAAAATATTTATATTTAGTAATTTAGTAAGTAAATACTAAACAGTAATTTTTAAAATACAAATATTTTAAATCGTTCAGATAGGTTTTAGGTATGAGTCACACTCCAGCTCTCGTGGTACAGACTATATCAACACCATTTTGATCACTATACACATATTTCGATCTAAAATGTAAAGAAGAACCTAGAAATCACTAATCAAATCTTAGTTTGATAATAAACTAGAATTATTATACTACTTTCCCAGAATAAACATACTATATTAAAATAAAATCAACAAACATGTAGAAAATTTATTTTTATTTAAATGTAGTTAAAAAATGTTTTAAAAAACAAATAGAAAAAATAATAAATCAACAAAATCGTTAATTATTCAATTTAAGGCAAGTTGCTTTTTATACTGAGTGACTTCCTTAATCGTCTCAGTTATATGAAGAGTCCTAAAATACAAATTATTTTTAATTTTTACATTATCTGATAATACTTATTAAAAACTTACATGTCTTGTAGATTTCTTTTAATTGCCTGTGACTGAATAGATCCAACCCCCATTTCTTTTTTCGATTGTTCATTCTTCCAAGTTTCCATCTAAAATTGAAAAGTTTTACTTTTAAAAATTATCCCAACACAAATTCTTTGAAAACCTCACCTGAACTTCCTGATACTTCATTTGGTTCCTCAATTTAGTTATATTATTAGAGTACCTGGCAAGCTTTTCTTGCGTTTCTTTCAGTTTACTTAAAAACTGCTTTTCAGGTTCTGAAAGTTCGGACTTCTTCTGAGATATCAAAATTAGTAAACGTTCGCACCTTTTCCTCAAACTTTCTTGTTTTTCTTTGATGTCTTCATATTTTTCAGCCAAACTTTCGGCCTTTTCTTGTAAAATCTGTTTCTCATTTGTAAATTTATTCAATTCCTTCGATTGAAATTTCTTCAACATATGCAATACACGAACACGCTTTCCAATTTCTTCTATTGCTTTCTTATGCTTCTCAAAATATTCGTCTCTAAATACTTGTGACGCTCGCTGCAGCAATTCATAACTTTCTTGTGAAGTACGTTCACCACAACCCGCCAATTTGAGGATGGGTTGAGAATTCACTTGAGTCAGTATTCTTTGTATGTGGAAATCAAAAGGTTCACTCAGCATCTAAAAAAAAGTTATAGAATATAAAAGTATTAAGTAAATTAATTATTGTGATTTACTTTCTTCAAAGGAGTATTAAAATTTTCAATATCTTCAGTTTGCAGCTCTTCATCTGATGATAATGTGAACGAAACGGCGAGTGAACTTACTACTTGGCCCTGTGCAAGCAAAGTAATAATACTTGTAGGATTGTAATAAACACCAAAACCAATAACTGGGTTGATGCTAGCCGACGAAGCAGTTTTTGTGCAAAGCAGATAATCTGCTGTGCAAGGTTGATTCACAATCAATTCCAAAGCCTTATCATCTAAAAATGCATTTCCATGTTATATCATACAAAATTCAGAAATGAAAGAAATACATACCTGTTTCTGGTCCGTTAACAATCTGCTGTAAACCATTCAAAGATGGTAAATTAATAGAGTGAACTCCTGCTTCGTGGGTAGCAAAATAATGTCCTAAACGAGATTCATCGGCGTGCAAAAATACAGGACAAGAGTAGTCACTTAATTTTTCCGTCACAGCATATCCCAACTCTAATTCTAGGGTTTCAAAAATGTACAAGGCACGATCTGGTGGTTCAGCAAAACGTGTCTCTTCCTGTAAGTCCTATAATCGCGATATTAATAAAGTCATAAATTAAAAAAACAAAACCAAATTACCTCTAGTTTTGGATCGTCGGGTTCAACTGGTAAGACAACCGAATGAAATATTTTTCCGGTGATCGTCCCAATACATATTATGGGAGGATTTGAAGATTGACACAAGATTGAACACGAAGAATTTATAACATGATTGTCATAATAAGGCCAAATCGGTAAGGGACCTTTCACATTAACTACTTTTCTGCAAAATCCAATCATTCATTTTTTGGAATAATGCTTTAAAATTATTTTATACTCACATATCGCGGATGTCAATTGAGATGAGATAAACAACTCCATCTCCGGTTAAAATAAAAATCGGCCACTGTAATTCGTTTACTTTATCCTTTGATTGTTTAGCAAGTCGTTTTTGAAAGGGTTCGTTTGGTAGAATGCTCACATTATGGTTGAAAGAATTTGACGGCGTGTATGTATCTAAATCATTAACATTTTAGAAAATTCGCTGTTAGTGTTTCTAAAACTCACCGAGTGTGAATGGATTTGCATTTTGTTTTTGAGGAGGCAGCTCAGGTGGACCAAAATCAAAATCGACTCCGGTTTCTCCTAAGATACCGAGAAAAAATGATTTTGTGCCAGGCATTACGCCCATAGGTGTGCGACCTACGCTGTATACGCTTACAGCAACGGCAGAATTATTCACAATATTGTATAATCTAAACAGAAAAAAATCGCCATAATTTTTTTTAATTACTGTAAAGAAAGTTTACAAACCTGAGATTGTTGTCGGAAGTCAGCACCAATATATGGGTATTATTTTCACTTGCGGGGTGAAATCGAATCTGTCGCACTTCAATGTTTTGATTGTAAGTTAGTAGTTTTTCATCCAAACTGTAGCTTCTGTAAAATACAAAAACAAGGTAAATCATGGTAATATGTAGTTAATCAAAAAAGAAACAGTAAATTTACTGTAGTTTTGACCGAAATTCCAAAGTTAGTAGGTAAGCATTGTCATGATGGGTTTATGAATATAGTTTCTCCTTTACTGACTAAAACTGAGTGAGGTTTTCGCCAAAAATCAAAATTCATGAAATATTTTGAAAAAATTATCGTCCAATATTCATATTGAGCCTGTCATATCAGTATGTGTATGGAATTTTTGAAATTTTCGTGAGAAATTTTGTAATTATCATGAAATCTTAGCGAAAGTTTTAGGAAACTGTAGTAGTATTATTTTGAAATAGTAGAATTTGAATTTTTTTTTTCGAAATTTTTCTGGAATTTCAGGCATTGAGGAATTTTGGGGTACACAATTTTTCAGAGTGACTTACTCCTCGCCAACATCAATACATTTAGTTACCTATTACTTTAAAATTTTCATTATAATTATATGGTAGGTAATCCTGCAGAAATGGGTGGATTTTTGAATTTATTGTTAAATGACAGTTTCAAAAAATGCATAGACGATAAACTAATCCATATAAATCAATATTTTGATGATATAGAAAAAAATTACATTTCAGTGGGTACTAATTCCAATTTTGGCAATAAATTTCAAAGAAAAAAAAACAAAATAAATAAATAATTATTTCCAGACGAGCGAAAAGTGTTAACTTATGAACACCGAAGACGCGAGTGAATTATTATTATTCAAGAATTTCAATTTTTTTCTATAGCAAAACTTACAAAAAAGGATACAAATTAAATTAGTATTTACATTTATTTGCATATTATTTATTTTAATAAATATTATTTATACAGTAAAACCTCGTTTATCCGAGGTAATATGGAGAGGAGTACTTCGGATAAGCGAAAACTCGTATAATACGGAAGATATAAAAAATTCAAAATTGTTAATAATTTTTTATGTATTTGAAATGGTAGCAAGAAATTTAATCACAAAAGTATAGGATATAAAAGTGAAAATCTAACAAACGTAGATCTTTGGGGTACAAAGCAAAGTGACATGGTAATGTTCTTTCATTAATTGTTTAAGGCCAACTGTTAATTTTTAGCTCGCTCATCTGTTTTATCCGAGTTCTTTCGTATTATCCGAGCATATACATCGATTAATCCGGAGTGTTTGGGTAAGTCCGTTGTCTCGGATAACGCGGAGATTCGATTGATCTAAGACCGGATATACGAGGTTTATTATTTGCAATCGCAATATTAATTTCAGTAAAAAGAAAGTGTTTTATTTAACCTCGCAGTTAAAGCACCATTTTATACACCTTTGAGGTTAAAGTGTTACTTGTTCTACTCAGTTCTACTACCTTAAGTCGAGTAAACCTCACAAACCTCACGAGTAAACTACTCACTGTCGAGTAAACATCTGCATTAGAAGGAAAAATAAATAAATAAAAAATGAAATTTATTATAATATATCGACCGCGACCGCATAGAAAGAATTATTTGCAACTTGACTTATTTTATAACACTTTTTGCTGAGCGATGGAAAAACATACCATTAATATATACTTAAATATCTAAAATACTTAATATATTATAATAAAAGGTGACTTCGATCTGTTTTTCTATAGACTATTGGAAAGAGGACAATTTTCTAAGAATTTAAAAAATTCAAGGTGGGTTATCTATTAGTTTTCGAGAAAACGGCATTTATAAGTCGAAAATTTACATGTATTTTAGATAGGGATTAAACCACGATTTACACGGACATTCTGTTGCCGGTCCGTGTGCTCAGATATACTCTTAATGTAGGCCTCTGTCGAGTTACTCTGTCGAGTGGACATCGTACGTGAAGAACCCCTTAATAGTGACCGCCCACTTTACACCGTGTTGTAGCGGGGTAGGGGGATGTTTTTTGTGCGTTTTATGAAAACCTTTGGCGAGTTGGAGCTACATTCAGGGATGTTTTCAGCGAGCAAGCGTTCGTTTGTTCGTCAGACGAAAGTAATTACGGCAAATCATGGATCCAACCTAAAAACTAGTTCGTTTGTTTAAAAAAAAACTATGTTCGTTAAATACCACTTCAATGGCAAAGACTAAGAGTATATCTGGGCACTCGTACCGGTAACAAAATACTCGTGTAGAAATCGTGGTTTAATCCCTATCTAAAATGCATGTAAAATTTCGATTTTTAAATGCCGTTTTTTGCGAAAACTAATGGATAATCCACGTAGATTTAAATAAAATGCTTAAAAAATTGTCCTTCTAATGTAAATATTTAAACAATTAATTGCATTGGACTAAAAACATTGGACTTATTGGATTGAAGCAAAAGTGTAAACTTCATTCAGTCTTCTCGTCAAATGACATTTTATTGAACCTTGCACCTTGTTAATCCATTCATGCGCAATCAAACAATTTGATACGAGCGATTTACCTAGGGCACCCTATATTCTAAGTACGCCTCTGCAGTCTGAGTCTGAACTACACCATCAACAGAATTTTGTTGGCATACTGAAGATGCTTATTAAAGATGATAAGGGTTTTTTTGAACGTAAACTACTTTTAAATTGTAGAGGTTAATGAAATTAAGGTTTTTTAAAATCCCAAAATACATCTAAAATTTCAACAAACGCATAATTAATTGCAATTAACAACAATTACGAAGACGTGTATAAGAAGTAAAAGATAAAAGACTGTTAAAATTATATTTAATATTCAATTTAATAGGAAGCTCTTAGAATAACTTTGAAGAGACATTTAAGTAAATTTAATCCCAAATCTTTATTTAGGAAAAAGCAGGAAGAGCGTTAGAGTAGCGGTGGTCGTAAACAGTTGCATTTATATCACGTCATATTAATTATGCTACCTAACCTTTTAATAAATGTCCGGACCATAATGAAAAGAAATTCTAATTAGGGAAATAAGAGCTGTGGCGTAAAGTCTTGGATTTATGATTTTTATTCGCGGCATTCGCAGGAAATGGTAATGCGACATGTTTTTACATCAACCGTAATGGATAAGTTTGGTTAAATGTGGCAAACTTCTCTGCATTATGCCGATAAATTAGAAGAACTTTACACCCTCAAAAGTTATATTCAAGGATAAATGTAAAATTGTTGTAATTTTGATGATGGGATGTTTTATTTGCGCGCGTGCTGCAAGCTTATAAAAGCACATGTACCTACCCTTTTTAGACAATCTTACCTATTTAATTACTAACTGAGCCCTAAATTAGTTGGCAAAAGTATACAAGCTCGTTTGCTTACTTACTATAGTAGAAAAATGCTATAGGGATGACAATCACACGCACTACAGTTTTTAAAATATATAATTTTACTTTTATTAAGTGCTTTATGCGTACCTCAGGCACGTAGCACAAGAATAACCGAAATTTTAAAATTCATTGCACATGTATGATATGATATATGACAGAAAAGGGTAGCAAAATATAGGGTAATTAAGAATCGAGGGTTGGGAAGCCGCAGTTTATTCAAAAAGTCATATAATGTTGCTACAATGTAATTTTTACATTTAATTCGGTTCACCAATATCTTCCATCTTTTTCGGTTTGGCCGATGGCAAATGGGAAGAAGTGAAACAAAATTCGCGCGTAGTGGACCACATCAGATCATATATTAGATGTGTACTAGTCATTTTTATCATTTAGTCTGTTTCTCGAGTCCCTGGGTACATGCTTTTATTTTTTGGATAGGACATTAATATCTTTTATTTTTAACAGATGTTGCCTTTTTTGATTTCGCTAATGTCAGGTTTATGTAGGCATAGTACGTGTGATGCATTACAACGCAAATACAAAAAAATATTTAATAAAACAATGACATTCTACTAAATTATGTCAAAAATTTAACGGTCCCTCGCAGTCCCTTCTATACAAAATAAAATATCCAAGGATATATATGGCGATATTAAAAAAACAATTTATAGAATATTTGATCAGAACTCGATTCCCATTTTCGTCCAAGTTTTATTCACAATCTAAAATATTCAGGGTGTCATTTGTCACGTTTAGATGAGGAGTCGTAAAACTGAACTGCATCAAACACGAAAATCGTCCAGGAGCATGCAATTTTTGTAGTATCTGTTGTTGATACGGAACAAGCTCATGGGAACCGTTTGTTCAAAATAAACGAACACTTCCAGTATAAAATGACTGCAAGTTTAAAATTTGCGATACTTTAACTTAAAAAATATTCACTCGCTTTAGATGTAAGAAAATGAATACAAAACCGAGTTACAAATTAAAAAAGAAGTCGAAGCACGTAACGCAATAACGGGTACCCTTTTTGTGGGTGGTCAACATGATTGACCAATGTGCGTGAGTTGATCGGTGTCATTACTATTACATGAAGTGGTAAATAATAAATTTTTAAGTACTTTGTTTACCTTAAGCAATACAAAGAATCGCATGTAATTTATTTTTATACACAAATGGTACAATTAATAATTTTGATTGTTTTACATTTCTGGTTAACTGTATTTTCTAGAATATTCATATATGAAATATTAATTCCCATTTTATCGCGGTGTCCATTGCGAAAAATTAAACGATGTTATGAATACAAAATGTCCGTTCGACCTCATATTTTAGCTTGTATCCCTCAGGAGACTTGCATATGAGCTCGCATTTCTTCATGATCCTAAAAGGGATGTGCATGTTTACGTTTATGTCAACCTCGTGCGATTAGTGGTGCACCGCCAATTTTAATTTTGATACAAAAATGAAAAACATTAGATAAGAGTTATAAATTTATTAATTTTTTTAAAACGAATATATTATACCCACAACGAATACGTAATTAAAACAGTTAAAAATATTTTTCGTTAAAATCAAATCAAGCAATGCTCGTCCCGTGTGGCCCACATATACACCGAATCGCAACTGCAAACATTTTTACTGGCGATATATTATCGTCTAATCGATGAAAAATATTCGAGCGAGCCAGAAAGTTAAAAAAAAAAAATAATTCAAAAAATATCAAAGTTATTAGTCTGTATTGTCATTTGCAGAAAAATATTCAAACGACGAAAATAAAAATCGTTTATCAAGCGTGTACTGTAATGACCAGAAAATATCCGAGAACAGTAAAATTCATTCAAACGATTCCACATTTTTGACTAATGTCTTTTACGGTAGATTTGAGTCCAGTTTTAAATCCAACAGGAATTATCGCAGTCGTTTGGATTAATCGTTTGTCGACTTTACAAAAATTATCTCGACTTCCGTTGGCTTTCTTTGGCCATTAAAATTATGCTTTATACTAACAAAGCTTTTGGGTTTTAAAAATTATACCGAGGAAAATGTGAAAAATTAAGATTTTACCTTCTGCAAAAAGGATTATGAGTATTAAATTAGAACAGGTACGAAAAAACTTTTAATATTATATGGAGTATTAACACTTAACGACATAAAATCAGTATTCAAGTAGTAGCAAGCAAATCCCCGCGGGGTCGGTTAAAATTTTTGCCTTGTAAATCCTTGTTAAGTCCTTTACACTTCTTTTAATGTAGGGTACGAGACATTTAAACAATATCATAATCCTAATAATTGCAGTTATAAGCGTTGTTCTCGTAATCCTACAAACTTCTCCAATTTCATACAAACAGAGATACCATCTATTTATTAACTTCAACCATTATCTATAGATACTCAGATAGTATCAATTAATTAATTCATCAAAGCACCAATTTAAATCCCCTCGACTTGTCACTCCAGAACCCTATATCCTAGTTAGGTTAGAAAAATATTTTTGAAGTAAGAGGTCAGAACATAAGACAACAAACCAATCAACTTTTACAAATTCAGTGCATATTTCTTTGGAAGTTGCTCGTCACCTTCGGTACACCAAAGTAAAATGATTGCAAATAATCAAAAGAAGTAACCGCATAATGTTGATAATACAGTCGGTTATTACGGCTCCCTTAAACTGTAACAAGGCTTAAAGTTGACTGTAAAATTAATACGATAAAAGTTACATTTTATAGTGTGTCCGGAAAATATTGCAACTTCAATTATTCAGAATCCGTCAGGAGTACCTCAAGTTTCTGGACCCTGGACCTGATGGTGAAACGAGACGGCCGGTTCAACAAACAACTTTTTTGGAAAAAACAATGGCAAACCACCGAGGTGTAATCTTAGTACTACTTAATAAAACTGAAAATGAAGTGAATTACACTTTTGCGAGTTGAAGTTCATCATAAGCAGTACGTCCCTTATGCGTGCGAGAATACTTCGCACGTACACAACAGACATAAGGTTGCTGCATCGTGAGTACCCGGCGTGGCAATTACAAGAACAGCTATGAACTGAATAGAAAAATTGATTAATTAAACTTGAAATTAAAGAGTTAAATGGGAAAAAACTTAATCTAATTTTTATGTTTCCTGCAGGAAAATATTAAATTCGTCCACATCGAGCATTATTTTTTATAAGAAAGAAATTAAAATTAAAAAAATTTTAACTGATGAATGAATCCAAAATCAATTTTACACGGACATAGGTTCACTCCCAGATAGAACAAAAATCCTTCTTTACTAAGAAAAAGTCTATTATTTTTTGTATTCAGATTTTACATTTGAGTTTCCACTTCTTTATTTATCTTTGCCATATTATGACCACTCATATAAAATACAATTTTTATTTCATTAAAATTCGAAAACGGTTTGTTTCTGAAAGATTTTATTCAACACTTTCTTGTTTATAACGATGAGTACTACTCTATTATAGAGTAGTATAATAGTAGTATAATAACTAAAAATTTAAAAGATTAAAACAAATCAGTTTATTTTTTATCACCAGAAAGGCTATGGATGGTTGTTCATAGAAAATACTTTTGGTTTATGGCTGTATTTATGAGCGATTTTAATAATATGGCAAGAGACTGTATGTATGCAGCTAAAATTTTGTGCAGATGAATAGCTGAAACACTTTTTTGATTTTTTTTTAGTTTTGTTTAGCTTCTCTGAATTTGAAATTGTGTTGTAAGTGTAATTAAGCATTTTCGAAGTAATTAGTTTCATACCTACGTAAAATACAAGATCATCTTCGCAAGGAAGCGATGATACAATAGTATATTACATAACAAGCATGAGAAGTGACACATTTTGCATAAAGGTCCTTTTAAAATTTTATCAAAATCAGAAATATTACCGGTCTCTTGTATTATATTTCCGGTTTCTTTCTGTAAGAAAGAATTTCATCGTCTAATAAAAAATTGTCAGAAATTAAACATTCTAAGCAAAAAAAATTTTATTATCGTACTGATAAATAAATATGGTTGTCATTTCAATATAAAAATAAATGTGAAATGCAAAAATATTAACCGCACCTAACTACATAATGTAAGGGCCAATTTCATAATAAAAATTAACAGGACATTAAAATTTAAAAGGCGACTGAAGGGGTAACATTATTCTAGGATTTTGGAAAAATTATTCTGTTTTTCATACTCCCATAAATTGTCAAAGTTAGAGGCCATTTTTTCTGTCGCTAAAGTGATGTTACCCTTAAAACAAAACTAATGATTTTTATTGGTCTGTTTTGTCTTAAGTCGCCTTTTAAATTCTATTTTTAGAGACAATAAACTAGTACCGTTGTACTTGAAAATAGATGAGTAAATTATCAGAGACCGCTATTTTGTTGATTTTCAAAATAAAAAAAAGCTTCGATAAGGCCCTAAATTAACTATTAAACTAATGATTATTTTTATTTCATTGATTTTAAATAAACAGTAGAATGTTATGCTGATTAGCGCAAAGCACTACTTGTGGGACATGGTCCAACAAACTTAATCGAGAATAAATATTTTCTTGTTTTAATTTTTGTAAATAAAGTTAAAATATTACATAATAACTTAGTATTATTTGTTTTATAAAATACAATAAATTATTTAAAATACTCATATTTGCACGTCGCTGACTGCAACTTCCCCCTTAAAATTAAATAAAACCGTTGAAGATCCTCAAAATCGGAAGAAATTCCAAATCCTCCCAATTCAGGACTAATTAGATCGAAGGGATAAACATTAAATCCAAATGACATATTTATTTTACATGGCAATTAAAAACTGCATGTGACAAATACTATTAAATTTATCATTCTTCCTTAAATTTATACAAATCTATCTCCTGTGTCCGCAGGGAGCGGGTTGAAGTACAGTGTAACGCGAGTCCCGAGCTTGTCGGTGAAATTTCTTTTCCTCAGATCATAATTAATAATTAATAAGGGGGGTAGTCATTTTTTTGAATTTTTAAAATTTTTGCGGCAATTGATAATAGCTAATGCAATATTCTATCGTATAGAAATGTAATATAGGCTAAAATTGAAGTTAGGCAAAAGATATTGCAGATGAAAGTTTGTCTATACCGGCAAAACATATGAGGTTTCAAACTTTAAAATCGCGTTCCTGAAAAATTATAAATTTTGACTATCCCCCTTCTTAGCCGGCGCTCTTCAATTATATACATTTTTTAATTTTAATTTTTTAATTAATAATTTTTTAATTTTAATTTTAATTTTTTAATAAACATTAATACACATTTTCAGATATATTGAATAATATAATACTGCTATGATCTTCTCTTAAGCTATTTACATTTTTCAAAATGTAATTTTTAAATATGTATAGGCATTTTTTTTTTATTAAATACAGGATCATCTGAAGGCTACTAGAGTAGTTGACTTATAGTTTAAATAAATACAGACTTATTGTTAAGTGATTGTTATTAACTTAAACTGTAAATAAATTTTAGCCCTTAATAATAATTAAACAAACGGATTAAACATAAGCTATGTGGTGAGTACTACCTCGCTAATGTTTCATCATCAGGCGATTAACTACAAGAAAATATAAAAATTAAGATCCAATAAAAAATTCTTTAAAATTTAATAAAATAATAGTAAAATAAATTCAATAAAAAACCGCAGCAAGAAATAATATGTGGTGAAGCCTATAGAAGTCGAACAATTCCATGGTTATGCAAAACATAGCAGGGCAACTCGCATAGCAATGTGGATATCACTATTAAAATCGTATGCTTCCACTTCTATGTTTTACATTGGCATAGCATAACATAAGCTATGTGGCGAGGCCTTAAGTCTGTATGACTTGGCACATAGACGGAGAGCGGAAAGGATAATAATAATTAATCAATGTTGAGTAGAGAAAAAAATTCGTGTTATTAAACAAATTGCAACAAATTAGCAAGTGATTTAAATCGCACTCAATTTTGGTAATTGCCCTTTCCAAGATTCATTTTATTTGCTATGGGTTTACCAATAAGACGTTTGTTTTTCAATAGGGGCATATTCGCATATTTTGACAGTTCTGGCATTTAGTTTCTTGACCTACGTACAGCAGAAGCTTTGCCATTTGTGAAAATGTCTTAAATTTCAATTGAAAATCGTATTAAAATCATTGAAGCCTATTACGAAAATGGTCGATGTGTGAAAACCACATTTCGTAGAATTCGCGATATTTTTGGTAGTCATGATCGGCCTTCTAAAACCGCTATCAAGAATTTGATGGATAAATTCAAGTTTACTGGTTTGGTACATAACATACCAACAACAACAACACATACTCGTTTGGGTCGTTCAGTGGAAAATATCGCTGCTGTAAGTGAAAGTGTAAAAGAGCATCCAAATTTGTCGATTCCACGACGTTCTCAACATTTGGGACTATTCACAATGACCACATGGCGAATTTTGCGGAAGGATTTGGCCTAAAACCTTATAAGGTACAGCTGGTGCAGGAATTGAAGCCAGTCGATCATTATCTTCGCCGATAATTTGTTGATTTTATCAATAAACAAGGTGCTGGTTTTTCTGGAAAAATCATCTTTTCAGATGAAACTCATTTTCATTTGAATGGATATGTTAATCAGCAAAATTATTTGCGACACCTAATTTTACTTCAATCTAAAAGTTGCTAATAAAATCTACAGCCAATCTTTTAGTGTGTAATCTCTTCTCACAAATTGCAATAACGCAATTCTGAATTTTTTCCACCTACAACTTTTTTCGTAACATTATTAACTGTACAGCAGTAATCACAATATAAATAATTTCGCAAATTCGTCCACGAACCGACGAACACAGCACAATTCTTCTAAACAAAAAAGTTATAAGACATGGTTTTGTACATCTCATCGTTTCCGAGAAACTGAATCTTTGATTTCTACGTTTGTAACAAATAAAAAAAGAAAATCATGTTTTGAAAGTTAATTAATACTATTTGGGTGCAGTAACCGTTTTGTACGTCTTATCGTTTCCTTTACGACCATGACCTTGATTTCTATCTTATTTCGAAGATGCAGTGATTAGCTTGGTTAAAATAAAGATCATTTCAGTATAAAAATCTTCGTTAAGTAACGGCAATCTAGTTGTATTGTAAGAGCGTGACTTTCTGAGCAAGCCCTTTTAATCTGAACGAAACAACGTACTATTTTTTAGATTAAAATTTTACTTTACAACATTAGTATAGTTAATGCGATAACGCTGTGTATTACACAGTCACAAATATTTTCTGTAAAAATAACTCTGAAAAGATCAGAAGAGAACAAATTTGAGTGTATTAAAATTCCTATCTTGAGTAAACCGTTTATGTTTATTCTACCTAAAATTTTTAAATCGAGTGCGTTAATTGTGGAAATCGGTCGTAAGAGAAAGATGCCCAAAAGAATTTGTGGGTAAAATTAAACACTTGCTACCCTAAAATACACATGTACGCAAGTAAAGTTATGGGTATTAAATTTGCATCCCAGGACAAACACGGACGCGATTTTTCACAAAGGGTGAGTTGACTCGAACGGGGAGGTAACTTCTTTTTTAGATATATCCATTTTGCAGTTACACTAAAAAAAATAATTTTTGTAAAAAATAGTTACGAAAGAAATGTTTTGAAATATTCGATCGATTACTTCAGTTTGACGTTGCAGAAATCTTGAAAAGCAATTATCGTTTTAAAAATATGGTTTCGATCGAGAAGTGTAAGCAAAAATAAAAAACTTGAAATGTCGTTTTAAAAATTAATACTGTTAATTGAAATTCTAAGTTAATCAAAGTTTTAAAGTGGAAAGTTGAAAAAACTCGCAATTTTTTTGTGACAGTGTAGATTTTGCGGTAGTGGTGGATATTCTGATAATGTCTCGCCAGTAGGAATTATTAAAAGTCCAGCAACCCTTTACTCTTTCCCTATAATTCTTTTGTTTCTCGATTCCCGTTCCCTCGCGGTTGGGCCGCTATAAATTTGGAAACGGTATCGTTTTACATATCCTATGATCATCACAAACAAAGCATCCAGATTACGTAACCACTTTTCTTGCTTGCATTGAATTTTATATAATTTAATGCTTCTAATTAACAGGGGAATTTAAATTTTTTGGATCGAAATGAAGTGAGGACTATGTAGTTGGAGAAAAATTTTAAATTTTCAAAAGAGATATCGTGTAAGAGCTTAAACGGCAAGCAATATGAATATTCAACTGGAAATATATGTAATTAAGAATACATAGGTTATAATACAGAATTATACGAGTCGGCAAGTTGGGCTGTAAGATTTCAAAATTAACATAAAAAAGCAATAAAATTATTGTTGGATTAAGTTTTGGCAGAGTGCGGGAATCCACGTATCTTGCGGGTTTACTGGAATAATTCGAGAATAAAACTCCATTTAATTCTTGTATAACTTTACGGAATTGTTTTCTTACCCGCCGACAACCCCCCGTGTAACGAACCTGTGTCTTATCGCAAAGCGAACACGTAGGCAAAAAACAATTCAAATCTATATAAAAGGCAATATTAAGATAGAAATATATTTACTTCTTTCGGCCATTTTGTTAATCCATTACTTTATAATCTAAACGGTTATTTAATTATGAAAAGCAGTGTTTACTCGTTAATTTTCTTGCAAAGCGCTTTTTGGAAAAGTGGTGAAAGTAAATTGTATACCTACAAAAATTAATAGGCAGATACGTAAATACTAATAATAGGGTACCGCGGGGTATTTAATTTTATAGGATATATATATTTAATTTGAAATGCCATTATTATGATGGCGATAAATTAAAGTAACGACTGGAGAAAGCAAACAACGAAAAATTAAAACCGTTATCGATGTTAAATTCAAATATAATAACTCAAAGCAAGATATCGCTTAACCCCAATGGGGCATTAAAAATGTGAAAGACGGAAAATACACATTCAGCACGTTGGTCAGTCCTGATAAAAAATCGACTGTTTAGCATCGGGTGGTATTTTATTAAACACACACAAACTTCGAAAGCAAATATTGAATTTTCACCGATTATATCTATTGGTAGGCATTTATTATCGCATTTAAATTTTATAAAGCAATAATTCAACCAGTCCCATAATAAACAAGAAAATAAATGATTAAGAAGTTCGATTACGGCACTGCAGTAGATATTACTTATTTTGAAGGTTAATAATAAACAATGTAAAATATGCCCCTACTTCAACAGAACCACAGCTACCTATTAGCTTATAATCAAACCTTCCCAGTTTATTATTTATTCATTAATTAATTTTCTCACACCCCAGCTATCGGTTATCCCTCGTTGCTCCTATACTATTTTGCCATCGAGTCTGCCTATCTATCTATCTATCGTTCACCTTTCTTGCGGGGACGCAAATTAAAATTAAAAAATACCCATAAATTTTCTTCTTTTAAAATAATGTCGAAAGTTAAAAAATAATTTAGTCTTATAGCGTAATGCACGAAAAGGGTAAGTGACACGTGTAACAACTAGTAACTGAATTATGAAGTTTCTTTACCACTGAGGGTAGTAAAGTGAGGTCCTAAAACACCTGAGGAATTCATTTGATGTTGCAGAATGTTGTAAAAACTCAGGTCTAATGAAAAATTCGGGGCAATCACATGGCGTGTCGAAGTATTAAAATTTCCCAACTTTTATTGGTCTATTTTTATGAGCAAAACTTCAGATTGACTTCATTAAATGTTTGTTTAACGCCTTTTGTTAGATTGAGTTGAATTTTTGATAACTCTTGTAATGCGATATTTTCTACACTATAAAACACGAAATCGTAGAGAAATATAATGTAATAAAAAATTTGTTATAAAGTCTGCACATCCATTTTTAAAAACTAATATCGTCAAATTGACTTCAGAATTACGCACAATTTTTAATATTACCTACGCTGTCGTAATTTTTTTAGTTGTGAATTACCTTCAAAATGAAACAAACTAATGAGACTACTGCGTTCTACTAACTTTTCTTTAAATTCCTCTTGGTTTCTTTGACAACAACAACGTAAATACCTTTCGGCAAACATGCAACAGTTTTAGTACCAAAATTAAGTAATTAAACAAAAATTTATCGCAATTTATTATTATTTGATTACATGATTCCTCATTTTAAGTTCATGTAATATAATAACTTCACTAATTTAGTTTATTTCATTTAAAACAATTGGATATTAAATTGAAAACTTTTACGAATATAGAAGTCATAAAATAATATCGCAAAGTAAGTACATCAAGCTATTACCAACAACCGTATATTGCATAATAATTTATTTGTGTAATTCGTAAGAGGATACACCACAGCTGACGAAATTCCTTTTAAATGAAGATAAAGCAAAAAAGAGAAAACATGTATTTTTACGATTATTGATCTTTATTCGGAGATAATTGCATCCAAATATTCAATGCTAAATTGTATACACTTAAAAAATCAATCAGATAACACACAACAAAATGGTACAGCGATCAGCGTTCTATAGCTTAAATTTGTTAGCACTCCCAGGTTTGTTTCCAACTGGCTATATTAAGGTTGGCGTTTCGCCTATGTTAAATATATGGAAGAAAAAGTAAGAACTTTTAGAAACCAAATTTGGAACCATTTAAAAGCTAAAAGTTGGCTCTCGGACCCTAGCTAGTTTTTATTACGATCAGAACATCGCAAATATTAAAAATTTTGCTGTTAAATTTACAATTTTTTTAACCACAAATGTAGCCATTTAATAATTTTTATAAACATTACTTTAATAAATAGAAGTATAAAAAGTAGATCACATCCAGCACACATGTTCCATCTAACTTGAAAAAAATTTTGGTAGCATTATATGCATTTTTGTAGAAACTAGAGCAAATATAAATTGATAATACAATATTTCTTCTTATGGCGAATTTACTTGAAATATTTGATAGAAATCTGCCGTATTACAAGAAAAAAAATTAAATTTTATTGTGTAATAGTTTGTCTATTTCTTCAGCAACGGCGCTGATTATAAATGCTACCAATGGTTTTAAACTTTGCTAATTGCATAATACTAGCAGGTAAAATAAGAATCATTCATAATATACGTGTGTGGGAAGGGTATGCTGATTGGGCGTTATCATACGACTGTATACGTTATCAAAGGTCAACCGTATACTATTTTTATAATATTAAATATTATGATATATAAATAGTAGAGTGTTTTCTTGAAATTATTTTGACTTCCGTGGACACGTCAGGCTTAAAGGCTGAAACTTTCAAAAATGAAGGGTTACATGCCATATATTCATAATCCGAAGGTAATCAAAAATTAGAACCCGTAAAAGGGCGCTATTAAAAAAAAGAGATAAGATCATTAACAGAAAGCTAATAAAATGTGAATTATTTTGATATTATAATTTGAAATAATTTTTGTACGAAATCCATTTCTTTTTATGTTTGAAAACTGTAAATTGTTAAGTCGCTTATGAAGAATAAAAATTTTTTAACCACCGCCAATCAAAAACCGGACGTTTGGTAACCCTATTTATATTATAAATAAAAATTGTATAATATTATTAAATTTTTGCGAAGTTCAATTCAAGCTCTTATGCTAAGTCAGTCAATTTAATTGTGTATGTGGATGAATATAATATGATGCATTACATCATCACATGATAAAATCTTGCGGGCTTTATGTTGCGCAGGTCAGTGTTCATAGCGAGATAATAAATTACATGATAAAACAGTAACACAGGTAATTAAATATTAGTAGATTCTCGGGTGTAAGGGAAGGGGATGAAATAAAACAACACGGTTATCGGCCGACTAGTTTTTAGGGAAAGAACTTTTAAAGAGAAAGAACTTTCAATATTCAGGTAATTAATTATTTCTGTTAAATTTACAGATCATGTACTGGGGTACATGGGGGGATGGGGTACTATGGGATAGAGAAGCGTAAGTTATAGCCTCTCCTATCCAAATGTCAACCTCTCCTGCTCGTGGTGTACCCTGCTGACACAAACGAGGCTCTGACGACCGAGTATCGGCGGTATAACCGTACATCAAACGCAGAGGAAATGCTACGTTTAACAACAATATTCATCTGTCTGGATAATAATAGACAGAGAGCTAGGTTGGAAGCTCGGAGATGGCAGCCCCATCACCAACCTACCTGCTACAGGCCAGTCACCTGCACAGGGAGAAAATTGACTTTCAATCACCAACAATCAGCCTCGGATACTGAATTGGATCCATCCATGACAACCAAATGCAAACGATTACGGAATAAACGACTAGGTATATCGGAGTGCCTAAACATTGGTAGCTGGAATGTGCGGGGGATATCAAATAAGATTAATGAACTGGAAAGTGTACTACAAGAAAGAAAAATACATATAGCCCTCATTAGTGAAACAAAAAAGAAACTCAATGGAACCTGCGACCTCCAAAAGTACACCATGATATATAGCGGTGTACCCCAGGAGGAGAGAGCCCGCGCAGGAGTGGCAGTGCTGTGCGATAGTAAGTGGAAAGAACGAATAACTGCATACAAATGGATAAACGAAAGAATAGTCCAAGTACGATGTAAAATAGACCGAGGAAATATAACATTGATAAGCGTGTATGCACCAGAAGAAGGAAAAAAGGAAGAGACGGAGATATTCTACGAAAACTTACAGGAAGTACTGAATGCTTGCCCAAAAAATGACTACATCATTGTAGGGGGTGACTTAAACGCCCGCATTGGAAGAATGCCCATAGACCAAATAATAGGAATACATAATGAAGACATACTGAACGAGAATGGGAAAAAATTGCGGGATTTCGCGTGTTTTAATAACATCAAAATAATAAATACATTCTATAAACACAAACGGATACATAAATTTACCTGGGCAGCTCGAGGACAAACGTCAACTATAGATTACATATTGGGTAACCAAAAAACAGCAGAATTGATCAGAGACGCAAGAGTATACCGCGGCGCGGATGTGGGGTCGGATCATTACTTGCTGCAAACTACAGTAAACCTAAAAACTAGGTGGTTCAAAAAGAAAACAAAAATAGATAGTGGGGAAAACTTGTTCAAGGTGCATTTACTCGAAGAAGACTCAATAAGAGACCTTTACCAACGAAGATTAAATGAATATCATAAAAACACTCCAATAGGACAAGATATTGAAGAAGAATGGCTCAATATTAAAAGAATATTGAAGAAAGCAGCTAACGAAGCCCTTGGATGTCGAAGAAAAATTACTAATAAAAAAAGTTTCAAAGTATGGAGTACGGAATTAGAAGAAGCTATTGATAGAAAAAAGACAGCGTACATACAATTACTAGGCAGAGAAACGCCAGAAAATAGAAACAAATATAATGACACAAAAAGAGAAGTGAAAAGAATACATAGAAACTTACAACAAAATAAATGGGAGACTTTTATTAGCAGAATTGAAAACGACATACACGGGAGACAAAACGTAGCTTATAAAATATTAAAGCACCTAAATAGTAAAGAAAAAGACATTGCATCATTAGAAATTATAAGTAATGAAGAGTGGCTGGAATACTATAAAAATCTCTGGCAAAGTGAAAACGAGATAACATCTGACACGGTAGAAGAAAATTATGAGCAAGTTGACCCAATAGAAGGGAAAGAACTAGATGACGCTCTTAGAGTAACTAAGAATAGAAAGGCGGCAGGAAATGACAAAGTAAGTAGTGAGCTGATAAAATACGCGTCGGGGGAATTCAAGCAGAGATTTTTGGAGCTGATAAATCAATGTTGGAAGAACCTAAAGATCCCAACGGAATGGAAAATAGCAACTGTGAAGGCTATTCATAAGAAGGGAGATAGGACAGCATGCGAAAACTATAGAGGCATTAGCCTTCTTAACACTTCCTACAAAATATATTCGAAGATCATAACTAACAGATTGAAAATAATAGCCGAACAGATATTATCGGAGGAGCAGTCGGGTTTTAGAATGGGACGATCATGCACAGATAATGTTTTCAGCATGAAACAAATTATGGAAAAACATAGAGAGTTCAACCGCGAAACTCACATCTTATTTATTGACTATACCAAAGCATTCGACCGCGTACTACGCAGCAAATTATGGAAAGTATTACGCAAACGAGGTATCCCACACCACCTGGTCAACGTCATAAAAGAAATATATAAAGATACACAGATATGCATATCAGGAAGTGAAAGTAACCTACGACATATCAATAGCGGACTGAGACAGGGCTGTAGCCTCTCGCCGATATTGTTTAACATATATTTAGACGACGCTCTTAGAGAGTGGAAAAGCAGTATAAACTTTTACTCCTTCAATATCAACAGACAAAAATGGGTGCTAACAATGCTGTTCGCGGACGATCAAATATTGGTAGCAGACAGTGAAGACTCACTCCAGTATGCATTCCACAAGCTCCAGCAAATTATGAAAAATTACAACATGATGGTCTCAAAATCTAAAACAAAAACAATGGCGTTTCGGGGACAAGAATATATAAGATCTAAAATAGTACTCGAAAATTCACCTATCGAACAAGTAAACAACTTCAAATTTCTGGGCTGCACGCTAGACCTACACTTGGAGAGAGATATACAAGAGAAAATCGAGAAATTTAACTATCTGAATGGAACAATTAAGCGAACATTGAGTAAATGCACAAATAAATCCACGCCTCTAAAGTTCTATAAAGTGATGTCCGTACCTACAGTCACTTATGGCAGTGAAACGTGGGTGATGACAAAGAAACTGGAAAGTCGACTGCAACACGCGGAGATGATATTTCTAAGATCTATCATGGGCTACACCCGAAGAGACAGAGTGCGAAACACAGACATCCGGAACGCTCTAGGCATTTTCAATCTAAACAATAAATTAGAAGAATACCGCAAAACATGGAAAAAACACTTGATGAGGATGAGCGAGACCCGACTTCCAAAACAATTATACCTACATAAAACTACAGGACAGCGTAAGGTCGGAAGACCTAGAAAAAGATGGAGTGACCAGTGATTGATGGTGACGTAACGGGTATATTTACCCAAAACATGCAGATGAAGAAGAAGAAGAGAAGAAATTTACAGATAATACCCCATGGTCAAGGTGGACTCTGGACATAATGCATTATTGTTTAATTGTAACTAGAGCTCGGATTTTATGCATTTGCATGTTTTTTAATATCGATATGCCAACAAATTCGTTTTGAAATCTAGACGAATTCGGCAAAAGTGAATCCAAAAATCCGGTTTTCAAAATGCATATTTTGCATATTTTCAACGTTTGGTGCATATTTAAACAAATGTTGCATATTTGTGCATATTTGGACTACTTTTGGTGGTTTTTAAAAGATTTTTATAAAGAAAATAAAAATTATTATTATGAGGTGTTGTACCCATTTATATCCAAGTTCTAATATGCCCCAATAACTTCGGTAGACGTCGAACTACAATACATACATAAATATTCGGACACTCCTATGTTAACAATGTTAATTGGACGTTTTCAAGACTTTTTTTTTATATAAAACTCGCTTTTACAGCAAAACTTTTCAGATATTTTTTATTGCAAATTTTAATCTCTTCAGTTTTGTTTCTATACATTTTTTTATTTTCTTTCGCTGTTTACGAGTTACAGCGACTTAAAGAAAACTAAGTAAAAAAGTTAATAAAATTAACATTGCTCTTATGGGAGTTTTTTACCGAGTTTTCTTCAAGTTGCTGTAACTCGTAAACGGCGAAAGAAAATAAAAAAATGTATAGAAATAAAACTGAAGAGATTAAAATTTTCAATAAAAAATATCTGAAAAGTTTTGCTGTAAAAGCGAGTTTTATATGTCAAAAAACGGTTTCAAAATGTGCAATTTACATGGTTAACATAGGGGTGTATTAATAATTGTTGGAGTCACTGTATAAATAAAAATTCGTTAAAAAATATTATTTTTAAGTTAATAATTACTCAATATTAGGAAAACATAATATAGAGTTATAAAAATTATTAAAACTTTAATATTATGAACTGATATAATAATTCATCGTAAAGTATGTATAATATTATAATCACTGCAATAAGCACATGGTATAATATTATTATTACCATGCATTTCTATTTTGAGAAACAAGATAAAACTAGCTAAGTTTCAATTAATTCTTGGTATAAGTAGCAAAGAAAAAATAGTTCAGCTTTTATAAACAGAGCACCGCCACCTTCTTTTTAATTATTCTGAAATAAAGTGCGAGGTGATCGCCCACGCTAGTGACGCCCCCCTTAAATGTTTTGAAATTAATTTATATTTTTCTTTCGGTGCGGCAAATGCCTTCGCGTGCTAGAAATAAATTATGATATTATTTTTAATTATTGTATTCATACCGTCAACCGTCGGGTCAGTACAATCAGAATTTAGGAAGAACCACACTACTAATGGACTAATGTCACAGCAGTTCAAAATGACCTAATCGGTGCAATGATTCCAAGTCAAAAAGTTACGATGATATGTATTGTAGGGAGAATACCATGTCTAAAGCTTTCGATAGTCTAAACATTGAATGCTTTCAAACAAAACTTGAACATTTCATTATAATTGGTTTCGAAGCTACCTAGTGGATGGAATATGTCCAATTAGAGAATGATAAGAAATCAGATCGGGAAACCCAGAAATCAGGTTCCATTCTCGGTCCAATTTCAATTCTTCATCTCATCTCTACAGCAGACACAGTCAAGGTACAAAAGTACTGCTCAATATATGTACATGTATGAAGACGACATACAATTCATGAAAATAAATGGACTTTGCAAACCGAGATACACAAATATTTGTTGAAAATTGAGAAGTGGATAAAAAATTCCTTCTTACTTAATCCAACAAAGACAACGGTATTCGAGGTATTCGCTTACAATGAGAATTTTTTTTCAAGTATGAATAGTCGATGTTAGCGAATAAAAAAAAATTAACTTATGAGTAGGCCAAAATATTTTTTTTTCTAAAATATGGTACTATTAGTTTTATTTTTGTCTGTAATCAATAGCAGGGCTATTCAGGGTTGCGTAACCTAAATTTAAATCTGAGAATTTGAAATTTCGCACCTGTGACACTAAAAAAACTGATTTTAAGTGTCAATTTTCACGAAATTCATAAAAGTACCAATATCTCGGAAACGAACGACTTTTTTCTCAAGTCATATTTCATCCCTATCCGCGGAGTTCTGGGACACCCTGTATAAATAACTATAATGAATTTAGATAATATTTTAGCCCTTTTACATAAAGTTACTCGCGGTTTTGGATAATTCATCTAAAATCATCATACTGACTTATATAGTGACCATTTTAGGTTGGTATTAAGAAAATCTGTGAAATCCAGAGATGTTACCCTATAACCTAGATGGCTAACTACGAATTCAAAAATGAAGCCAGGTCGCCATTTGTAGTTGGGTCAAGCCCAACCAAATTGCGAGAAGGAAAATATTCTATCAAATCTCAGAGATGTTACCCTATCACAGGTAGAGAGTTGACCCAACTACAAATGGCGGCGATCACGTGACCAGGCTTCACTTTTTGGTATACAAAATATACACAGTTAGCTATCGAGGTTATAGGGTAACATCTCTGGTGAAATCATAGTACTATGGCTTCTGTACAGCTATCTTTCTGGTTTAAATTTAAATCAACGCTCGATATAAATTAACTTGAATCAACGGATAAACTGATCAACGGACAAACAGATAAACTTTTGTTTGGTGTGTTACTTGAGTTATTTGTAGCTTAACTTTTTGGTTAGTAATAAATCAACGAAGCAATGAGAGATGCAAAAGAGTGAGCGTTACGAAGATCAGAGATTGCACAGACAAAACTTTGGATGCTTTTTTAATGTTTAATATGGGCCGCCCGACATTTGAACAAATGATGAGTTAGAACTTGTTTGTTGGGCTACTTTAATTGTCTCTAGCTTGATTGTGCTTTATAACCTCATTTTTCTTTAACTCTTTTATGGCTTGGTACTAAATAAACGAACCAATCAAATCAAAAAACTCTCAAATCAGTTTTTAGCAACTTGCAGAAGATTGGAAGCATTAATAAAAATAATTAATTAAATAAATCAATTAAAGATAAATTGCCGCAGAGAGCGTGAAACAATCTAAAGAAAAGTTTTAAAACAAATTCCAGACATTAAAAGTAAAAATCTGTTAAAAAGGTAGAACATGCAGAGCAAAACGCATGTGTTCAATAAATACATAAAAAATAAAGTCAGAAAAATTAACAAACAAAAAATTATAAAAGAATCAAAATGCAAGGACGTAGTTGACTAACAGAAAGCTGAAAATTAAGTTAAATTGCGAATAACGAAATTACGGAATAAAATAAAATTAGTTCCAAACAGCGACGGACAGTGAATAAGACCATCGTCAGTAAAATGTCAACCAAGCAACTCAAAGTTAATCCAAAGGATTTTCTACGACTACTAGCATCAATAATCTCAAACAGACTTTCGCGTGTATAATATTACTGTATGACACCAAATAATCAGTTGAAAAGCTACAAAAAGATTCATCAACTTTCATAATTTATAATTTTCGAACTGAAATATTATCGTTCAGAAATGAGTACACACATGAAATTGACGCAATAGCGTTTAATAAATTAATGGAGAAATTTACAAATTTCAAAAATATTTTTTATTTTTACATTCAACACAATTCGATACCTCTGGCGTTTTCCAGAAAGTTGCATATCTAGACATAGTAGAAAGAGATGTCATCTCATATTATCTACGAGAACTAGAAGATATTATTGCACGAGAGTACGAGATAGATTAAACTCGTTTTTTACGTACTGGTAAATTTGATGCAATCCCACTTTACCAGCAGTACCTTCCAGAAACAGAAAGTCCATAGCGACGCCTTCGATTTGTTTCTTTATACTGACGGAGGCTTTTATATAGCAATTCTGAACTGAGGAAAGCTTCCTACGTTTGGCATTGTTATAAAAACTATTTTCCTTGTTGTCGTGTTTTCTTTTTTCCGCTCCTTTCGATACAAAACTTCCGTTTGCTACTACATTAGCGCCCAAATTCTCCTCCAAAATGGTTGTCTTATTTTCTCGTTCTCGCCTTCTTTTAGCTTGGCGGGACCACGTATTAGATTGAGCCAAAATGTGCAACGTAATTTCGTAGTTTGTCTCGTTTATAACTTCAAATTCCATCGCTAAACTTTCAAACAATGTTTTAGTTTGATAAACAACATCTTTAAAATTTGCCTTCGCAATTGTATATTGCAAAGGTTTAGTTTGCTTGGTAGCTTGGAAAGATGGTTTTAAATCGATGTCGTAAAATGTCCATGCAATTGCCCAACGGGTAGTGTTTCCCTGACAAAATTCGGTCTTGGTAAAACTGACGACGTCATTTTGACGCAAACATTTTTCTAACGGCAATAAATTCTTCTTATGGCCGACCATGCACGTGTAAATTCTTAGTCTTTTATTAAGTTCCTTACTCTCGCTAATCAGTTTACTTACAAACTGAACTTCTCCGCCATCAACTACTACTTCATTTTTCGCCGCCACAAATGCATTATGCGGTCGTTTTCGATTATGGAGTGGATTTAATTCTTGGCTCGACGCAAAGAACGGTGGATTACACATACAGAAATCGTGAATTTCGTGGGTTACAGCATCGTTTAATAAAGTGTCGCCTTTGACGTACTTTAAATTTATCAAATGTAGTAAATTATTTCTTCTTACATTTTCTTGTGCAAAACCCAAACTCTCCTCATCGATGTCCGTCGCAATCATAGACCAATTATTACTTTTAGCCGCAAGTAATGAATAAATACAAGATGCACCGGTACCAATATCGATTCCTTTAATATGCTCTTTTCGTTGAGCAATGCTTAACAAGTCTTCAATCCATAAAATGTAATTTAACCTTAACGGAACGGTAGGTATCAATTTGGTAAGTGGTATTGAGACTTCCAAATTGAAATCTTTTTTAAGTAAAGTGCACGTGAGTGACCTTAGCGCTTTAATATTTTTAAAATCGATGGTGACTCTTCCAGATAAATCTTGCTTTATGTGTTGCCGAAAATTCGGAAAGTCTATCGCCAGTTGTCGAAAGTCTGGCGGCGTTTTGTAAATATTGCGCGGATGCATGAATTTGTTTACGGACATTTTTTTCCTTTTGATGAGTAATTACAAGAAATTCGGAAACATTTTCTCCTTATATAAAGTTAAATTGATGAACGGTTTACCAATCTCAGAATTAACGGATTACGGAACCGGTGTTTTGCAAGCAAAATTCACAAAGTTATGGTAATTTAGCCATTGTTTTATGAATTGGATTATTAAAATTGGTGTAATATACAAATCGCACAAGCAAATTGAACCAAATAGAAAATTAAGCTATATAAGAACATAAATATCGGTGCGATAAAATCACATAGCGCAAGCTACATACTCGAAAAGCTGCATGTGGCTTATAAATTTCTGAAGGTGGTGAAATAACGAAGTCATTGCTTAGTTTAGCTGCGTTACGATAGTATTTAGGGGACAATATTAATGCAGAATACAAAACAAGGTGCCTAATCTTATATACACGGTAACTTCCAAACTGCAATTAGAAGCAAACGGTTAGTTATAATAAATTACAAAATATTTCTATACCAGGCAACTTTAAATAATGCCACTTTAGAAGCCAAGATGCGAAGGTATAATGTATTCTCAACAAACTTTAGTAATATAGCGCAAGATTAACAGCGACATCAAATTTGTAACATCGTTAGATGTGATACGGACTCGCGTATATAAAAAATAATAATAACAAATTTTCATTAGTGTCGCTCACCAAAACAGACATACACGCAAAAAATTAAAGTATACAATGCTGCAAGCAAAATTGAAATGTGAGAAAACTAGTATCAATTAATTATCATGTATAATTACGCAAAACTATCTAAAATAGTGCTAAAATTGCCATCAGTTCATTTAAATAACGGCATGTGACACATAAATAAAACCAAATTGCTAAGAAGTTTAAATTATAAGGACATATATCTTCGCTAGATTATAATATACCACCGTTTGTATGACACAGCTAATGGAACTTTGAAAATTCCGAGACAGGTGTTACTATACTTTTAAAGCAATTAACTTTGCCCTTTGGTATCTAATGGGCCTTAATTTAAGGAAGAATCCTGTAATAAAATTTATTTATAAACGATAATGAAGTGCACCCTCGTTAGTATACCAAACAATATTTGCAAGGAATTAAATATAATTTTATAATCGGTAACATTCCGGGGGAATAATAGTATAATATTTAAAAAAATATATTGGATCCTATACCTGCAATAAACCATTTCCTTATTATTAGCGAAAGCTCCATGCGGTGGACATCTCTCTGGCAGTTCCAAAACCAATATTCCACTGGAACCGGACACTACTAGCAGCGTATTTTTCGAATTGACCCTCAACAAATCTACTGGAAATCTGGTTGTCGTTGTGGGCAGCAAAATCTAAACACGAAATATAGTACAAAGTATTAATGCCAATTCCATTATAAAAATAATTATTTAAAAACGAAAATATAGGGAATATATTAATAATTAATAACCCAATATTTTAAATTTTAGATGAGAAAAAAACGAAGAAATTGCTCGTCTTAATCCAGGTTATTGCCTAATTTAAATCGAGCTCGGCAACGAGCGTATAAATTATTGAAATTATTATATTAAAAAATCCATCTAAGAAGTCAAAGAAGCCATTATGCGAGCCCGTTTTGCCGCTAACTAATAGCTATTTTTCGCAGCCTCCGGCGTTTTCCGGTTACCAACTCGTCTCATAAAAATACCCTTACAATTAAGGGGTCCCGTGGAAATCGATTGGTTTTCCGAATAAAAAATATAAATATTTGCCTATAAGCGAACTGCAATCGTTTCGATTAAGCGACAATAATTGCTGCGAGGCGCGCACAAATTATTTTGAAATTATAAGACAGTTTTTCTGTTCGGTGCGTCTTTTCGTTTTACCAATGAATTATGAAGATTATCAAAATGTGAGCACAGATTATTTTTATTGCCGTCATTCGAGAAAATTTTCCTTTATAACGCTTATCGATAATTGGTAATAAAAACGATGATTTATACAGCCAATCGTAAAAATTTGCAAATTCAAATGGTTTTCGGTGAAATTTGTAATAAAAAAATAAATTTGTAAAAAACCAGACTCGTTGAAACTTTTCTGCTCGGTCGAGTTTGTGCAACTGATTGACTATTTAAACAGAACAATTAAATTAAACTTATTAAAAGAATCGTAAAACACAAAGTATGCAGTGATAATAATATTTTCAGTACTGACAATTTTCCGGAACGCTGGCTTCGAGGTATTGAATTTCTTTTTCAATCAAGTTCTGAAGCTGGCGGTACAAGTTGGCGTGCTTCGCTTGTTTTTATTGAAAAATTATTCAATTATAAAGTTTTAAAACAGATTGGAAATCATACGGTTCGCTGAGAAAAGAATTTTGAGGTTAGGATTAGGGGATTTATTATAGCACTGGTTATCTAGTTTAGTATTCATTGCTTTTTGATTTTTCTTTCGTTACCTTTAAATATTTTAAGCATCTTTTTATTCAAATATACATTAGAATATTTAATTCGATATACGACACGAACTAACGCCTAATTCGTGTAGTTGAGAATTTTTTCGCTTAATATTCAACAAAAGTTTGCACAATATTTCGCGGTGTATTGTCGAATTTTTAAAAAGTGTCGCCTCAGTTTTCAACTATTCGAGCAATCAGGCAAACAATAAAAAACTCTAAAAACGTGACAAGTCAAAAGCAGCAGCTACAGTGTTGTACATTACTTACAAATTGGATGAAATCTACTACAAATTTTCATATGATTAGCTCAATTTATTTGTAAATTTTTGGGAAAATAGTAAACAGGTGTTGGAAAATATCCGAGAAAAGCAAAAAATTTCATACCCCATCTATGCCGAGACGAGGACGGAAGGAACAACAAAAAGAAACGACGCTATACCTAGTTATCAGACGAAAATTATTATACAAAAGCGAGCAAAAATAACCTAGAAATATTTAAAGGAATTTATTTTTAATATACCTTTCGTAATGAATCGTTAAGCTCATCGCAATTTTTATGAGCTCAAAACTTCTTATTATAACAAATTTAAAATTGCTTGAGGATACAATTTATTCTTATACGAAAAAAACTTTACATCATTTCATGTCAATATTATTTTCACAAAACTTTTCTTATTATATTTTAATTTTGCGTGTTTCGGTTAATCAATCAAGAAATTCAAAAATGTGCAAGATACCTGCCGCGGTAACTCAATTATACGAATTCTTTATAATCGGACACGAATGGAGAAAAATCCAATTTAATCCAATAATTTGTTCATAAACTTCGCTTTAGGGACCGATACAAACAAATTGGTGCAGGGTGTCGTTGTAAAAACAAAAAAAAACACTTTGGTATTAAGTTTTATTTTAATCATCGATTACCGATGTGGGGGGAGTAGGTACTTCCAGGCTAACGAAGGAGCAGCTCAATTTCCGAGAGTGCATAAATTTAAATGGCGCAAGTATAAAAAAATTTATTAAACCCAAATGTGTAGCACATCTCATTTTATGATCATAACAAGAACAAACTGAGAAGCAAATTAGGGAACAAAAATTAGTAAACACAAATACAAAGTACTCGCTAAAAATGATTGTAGCCAGATACATCTACCGGGAGACATTACCATTAGCTATGTAAATCAGCACACGTGTAAAAGACAAGTACACGTCGGCTTTTCATTGCTTCTATATTTATAATCAAAATATAGGGAAAGAAAAGGATGCTTTTGGTATTTGTACAACAAGGTGCAAAGATATTTAGCTGCCGAACTCGAGTGCCCCGAGGGACTTGGAAATAATTACGAAGCTCAACTTAAAACTCGAGAAAAATTGTACCCCATTTTTATTATCATTCACCTTTCGAGAATAGAATTGACTTTTAAATTCTTTTCCATTGTACGTACAGTTCCAAATAAAAATACACTTTTGTTATAATATTAGTAACTAATTAAACTATATTCGACTGTGCCTGTTAATTAAAAGTATTATAAAAGAAGAGAAGAAGTCGATTAGTTAGATAATTATTATTAAAAGTATAAAGCTGCTAGAAGACCGCTTTCCACCTTATTATGTCTGCAAAAAAATTAATTTATTAAATGTGCAGTAGTTTCGCTAGACGAAATTTAAAGAAAAATTCGTATCCACGCAGAACGAAGTAGGTATACGAAATAAGCACGAAAGAACATCTAAATGATGAAATTGTAATATTTATTATGCAAGTGTCAATTTTTGTTGTGTTTTCCACTCTCTTAATAATATCTACAAATATCTTTAAATATCTCATCCCCTAATAGTAGCCCCTTTATTTTTAATTCTCGCTGAAAGCCGCGTATACAGACATTGCATTTCAAGCCTTATTAATCTCCACGGAATATTTTCAAGAATAAAAAATTAAAACCGAAAGCATAATGTTCTGTGTTTGGATGAAAGTGGGGGGCAAAGGGCGTTTGAATATATTAATTGAACAACTCGGCATTTTTCTCTTAGAAGCGACAACAGTTTTTATTGTTAATCCGGAAAAATTGCCGCCGTTAAGTGCTTCCTTCTTTATTCTCCATTCTTCAAATCGATGGTGAAAAAAAGGACAGCCAATATTTCAAGTTCCAGGGATTTTAAGAACCAGCAATACAAGTTGATATGAATTAGTCAACGACTTTTAAAGTCTCAAAATGTAGACTGCCACTTTTTATTTGCATGCCCAAATTATTTGCATAATATTGTCCTTAATTTTCTTACACCTTTTTAGTCCCGCTTAAGCTTTCCCGATGACACTTTACTATTGAATAACCAATTTAATAAAAAGAAAATACGTATCCAAGAATAGGTACATCATTACATTTTAAATGTCATAAAAAAATTACAAGAAAAATATACAGTTTCGTAAATACACAAAAAATACAGTATAAACTAAATGAAATAATAATTCGTTTACGAAGATCCTACAAAGTAGTATAGAGAAAAATGTAAGCTTCACTTTGCAGGAAGTATCAAAATGAAGCTATTGGAATTAGAAATTCTCTCGGAGATAAAAAATTTAAATTTCCCTTATTAAGCATTCAATTAGCTTGTTCCTCTGAAATGTCAATTTGTATTTTTCCTCTTCTTAAACATAAGAACAAATACTGAATTTATAAAATATTAAAAGTTGTTCGGTTAATTTTCTGTCCGACAAATTCCATCTTTAATAATTCATCTTTATGCCCTGCCAGCTTGCAATTAATTTGTTAAATATTGCAATTTTAATATAACGCAATAGTAATTGGCAAATTTTTATAAGTTTCGCATACACATTTTTAACGAATCGTGTGCTAGGGATACAAATAATACACTGCTTTCCGGTTGTTTACCACTGCATTGTCATTTGTTAATTTTACAGCACACTATATAATTCGAGGCTTGCAATTACTACGAAAATCGACATGCAAATTACGCCTTTCTGTACATCCTCGTACGGGCTCACACCGTATAAATGCGTTATTAATGAACACCAAGAATTTCATTAAAGATTGTTTGTATATCAAAATGTCTACTAAATTATGTTGCCGGTTTTAGCATAGTTGTATTGCGTATTGTTTATATGTAGCGCTCATAGGTAGTCCGCATACATACTCGGCTTCGTTTAGCAGAATATGTGTATTCGACCCTTATTTAATTTCATTATCAAAATTCCCTACAATTGAGAAATACGAAAATTAAACGTTACAAAATTAATACAATATGGTTAATTAATTTTACTAAAACAACAGTGAACTTGTGCTAATAACCAATCACTGCAGGATCAATTTACCAAAACTACATTATCGATGAGAATAATTTCAAATACAAAAAAATAATAATATAAAATAATATCAGTAGGGGAAATTAAAGGTTGGTTTAATCACGACGCCGCCGCCGCGCCGACGTAGGGACATATAGTACGACATAAAGTTGCGAACAGAAAAATATCAGTGATTACGAATTTTTTTAAAAACTCAAAATTTCTTCTAACTTAAAAATTTAGAATTCCGGCTTTAATATAATAATATGTTACTCTACTACTACTATACATTATACTGTATCTACCCTATAATTATATTATATACAAAAAAAGTTAAGCTAAATTATGCCAAGTTTTTGATTTCGTGAATAGTTTTACTATAAAATGTAAAATAATATAATTTAAATTAAATCCTAAATCACAACTATTTTAAATTTTAAAAAACTATTACAACAGGTTTCGTTTTTTTAAAATTTGATTGAAGCCAGTAGACTGAGCAGGCCACTCCAATTCCTCAAACTTATCAACACAAAACCATTCTTCGGCCATCCATCCGATACATTTTGGATCATTACCTGCTGTAACATCCATTTTGGTGGAATTTTTTCACTGTTACACGGTAACATTATCATGTTTTCGTTTTCCAAAATTATCACACAAATATGCTTTTCAATTTCATTAATTTTGTACACGGGACCTCGCTACGGTTATATACCATCGTAGAAGAAATATCCTCATAATATTATAATTTTGAGCCACCATGTTTTACTATTTTAACTATGCATTTTGGTGGTTTAATTAATTTCACCCGACGCCCTGTGTTTAGCATTTAAATTTTCCCTCTGTTATCTGCCAAACAAGCATCAGAATCCAAAAATTCTAAAGTGTCAGCTCTAAAACTGAGTATAGAAGCTAGCCACTCCTGATCAATATGGTGCCGACAAGGCCACCACAGATTGCTAGGTAAACACCAAGGTTGCTGTCAAGTAATTAATCCCACGAATTGAAATTTTTCCTATATACTATTGGAGAGAAGACAATTTTCTAAGCATTTTAAAAATTCAAGGAGGACTATTCATTAGTTTTCGAAATAACGGCATTTAAAAATCGAAATTTTACATGCATTTTAGATGGGGATTAAATCATGACTTCTACACAGGCATTCTGTTGCCGGTCCGTGTGATCAGATATACTCTTAATGTTAGTCCTCAGTTGCGATTGTTACTCTGTCGAGTGCACATCCTGCTAGTGTAACAGCCCTCTTTACACTACACAGGGGTGTAGGGGGATGTTTTTGCGAGTTTTAAGCAAATCTCGAATGCACCCTAAAATGAGTTTCACCCCTTTCTATGGGGTTTTATGGTTTTATAATGTTTTTAGGGAGTAAGCGACAAATCACAGATCCACCCTAAAAACTAGTTTTGCGTTTGTCTAAATATAACTTCAATGGCAAAGAAGAAGAAAATGATCTTCTGTCCAATAGTCTATAAGAAAAAGTTCAATTCGTGACATCAATTGCGTGACAGTTTCGCAAGTTCTGAGGTATTCAATTTACCAACTAAAATTTATATCTAATATGAATTACAGCCAACGATGTTTGATCGTGAAATTGAACCTTCAGATCAGTTCAAAGTTTTTATGGCCATTTCTAGTTACTGCCCTGCAAGGAGGGACCGTTTTAGGTAAAGTATAGGTGAGGTAAAAATTTCAACTACGACTCACGAATATTACCAACAACTGAATCTTATATTATATAATTCCTATTTCGTCTGTTTGTCCTATCTTCGCAGTTGTAGGAGGCATCTGATGTCGGTGATTTCCACGCAACATAATAAGTTTATCCTGGATTCCGGATGAATTTTAGGTACTTCAAAATTTCTTGAGTGCTCCATGGGGACAACCTTATCAGTGCCGGTCGCGAATGAATTAATAAGATACCAATTAATGTTTAAAAAAAATTTTGTAATTGGAAAATGTTCGAATTTCGAGTTACCATCATGCACGTTACACATGCTAATAATAATACTGTCTTTATCGATTAACTTCACATCAATGGCATCCAGCCAATGCAATCAAGATTTTTTGAGAGGGTTTGTTGATAATTTTGGGGTCAACAAATTATCGCGTATGCCTTGGAGTAACGAAAGATTACAAGATAAAGTTATCATCACAACTAAATTTAATTATGTTCTAATAATTTGCGAACAAAACAGATTTGCTTCGATTTATATTATTAGGTTGCGCCTAAATTCTGCTAATAATTTTTTAAGCATGTGTGGCAAACATAAATAATTCAAATTTCAAATTAAAATATTGATACAGTTCGACCATACTAAGAAAAGCTCTGAAGGGGCGTGGCTGGCGCCGGTGTATTTAAATACGTACACTCAAAAGAAAATTAAAGTGCATTCTAACCTAAAAAGGTACTTGCCAAATAATGTTTTATTAAATTGATTTATTATTAAATATAGCTATGAAGATTTGCTATAAAAAGAACACTTTTCTGTAGACAATAAAGCTCTAATATGAATATCACGAAAACGTACAAGACAAAAAACCAGCACAACGACAATTGACACACAATGATTTGTAACTTTTACAACAGAATGTACTTAAAAAATAACTGTGTTCATTGGTTCATTCAAATTTTTATCAAATCAGTTGACATATTTTCCAGGGTTTTTCTTAGCTTGGTGGCACTGTAGTTGGTAACAAGCCAAGGGTACCAACAACGAAATCGACGGGTACGATGACGAGGGGAAAAAAGTTAGTTAGTTAGTGACGATTCGACGACAACCACGTGCACGAAAAGAAGTAGCGATTTATTATTTGATTGATATACTTATTTAATCTGTTATTGTATAATTTAATTATATCTCCAAACATGTATTTAGTATGAACATCGTTCATATAGTTTAATTATGTTGTCTCTTTGTTTTATTAGCCTGTTTGTCTCGTTTTCTGCTTCAACATCTTATTGTTAACGGCAAAAAGTGTGTGGCGATCATATATTTTGATTTACAGGAGTTTTTACGCAGTATTCACTCTCTTACCTAAAAACATAGTAGGTATATTCTAAATATCACATTATTATGTAAACTCAAGCATGACTCAACCAAGTCTATTGTTCTATAGAGTTCTCAAAAACAAAAACAATAACTCAAAAACGGCATAAAATACCAAGAAGTTGAAGAAGTCAAAGGTATTCCAGCTTGAAAAGATTAATATTTTGTCTTTTAAATTTTTGATATATTTTCACTCAATCGATACGTAATGATCTAAATATTATTTTGATG
Organism: Cantharis rufa; assembly: GCA_947369205.1. Lineage (NCBI taxonomy): Eukaryota > Metazoa > Arthropoda > Insecta > Coleoptera > Cantharidae > Cantharis > Cantharis rufa. The sequence goes on along the minus strand of OX376307.1, from coordinate 16,783,408 downwards.
TTTGTCAAAACGTTGTATAAAAAAATGATAATATTACAACATTGCGCAAAATAATAATTGTGCGTAAGATTCATAAACAATTCTGATTGTAACTGCTGCTTGGAAAGAGAATATAGCAAAACACGAGTTGCTAAACATAACGAAGCTAAATATCTAACATTCTATGTCTACATTACCAACTGACTGATAAGTAAGGGCTCGTGGGCTGTCGAAGTGAAAGTAGCTCGACTTGATCACAAGGAAAAAATATGTGCCATGAAGTAAACTTGCACTGTGTGGAATTCATAAACAATTCTGATTGTAACTTTGCTACTTTGAGAGAGAGAGAGAGTGGAATAGGAAATCCTAAATACAGCCAAGGTGAGTTAAGCTGCTTTACATCAACTACATTCGCATCGTAAATTAAACCTAGTGCATCCAATTTACAATTAGTGTTTTCTTACTGGATTATTTAGCCTAACTGCCATCATCTTTGCTATTTTGTTCATACTATTAGAACATTCTTCGGAAAAACTAGAAAAAATGTCAAGATTCGATGCGCGACGGGAGATAGATCGCAATATGCAAAACATCCTGTAGATATTAAATCGCAATAAAATTTCCAAAAATTTTGTTCTAAAGTCAATATTTTTTATTTCGTTTTTACTATTTAATTCGATTTAATTTATTAGGTCTTATTTCGATATACCCATTGCACATAAAACAGACTAATTGGCTAGAAACACGCCTAATTCCCAACGAGATATTAATTTACCTCTAGACTAATAAATTATAAAATTTTTGCCAACCACCACAAGGTAACATCAAAACATAATATAGTATTTAATAAGGCTGTGTAAATTAACACTACGGTCCTACATTACAAATTCCATATACACGATAACATACTACCTATACCCAATAACAGTTAACGAACATTACGGTGGAGTGTTCCTTCTCTATTCGCGCATTTCAATTTAACAAACATAAGCAAGAGCGAGGCAAAGCGTCGAGACGCTATTAAATAGGGTAGATGTAAGCATTGGTTAAATATATGTGGATGGCGAAAGTGTCCTCGATAATTTATTACAGGAGTGTTAACAAAAAGGTGTTGTAAAGCGTTCTGCTGCAATAAGAAAAGCTAAAAAGGAAAAGCTTCTTGGGACTTGGAAAAAAATATCGTGTTTTTTATTTTAAACTTTTTAGACGGCAATAATATCTGCATCGCGCTGACGAGGTCTCGAGGTCCGAAACAAAAGTGACGCGTTTTTATTTACGGAGCAAAATTGCGCTTTATCGATTTAATATTAATGAAGCTTAGGGGCTGTAAATCTTGAGCAGTAGGTAGCACTCGTCTATTACTTTAGCACTTCTACTGCACCACTTGGAAAACTGATGGGCAATAAATAAGAAGCTACTGGCATTACAAAATTGTACCTACATAAGATATTAAAATGTAAAAGTCGTATCATTACGCGAATGAACCAATAATAAAGATTCTCTTGTTCATTTTAGTTGTTAAGGAGCAAAGAGAATTTAATCAAATGAAATTTACAACCTGAACAATGTTTGATAATAGACAGAAACGGTAGTTGAGTGTTTTGGCAGCCAGTAGTCATTTAAATCCTTAATTTCGTAAATCAGTTGTCTCTTTCTGCTCACCTTTCGTTCGAATGTTTATCTCGTTTAGGATGTTTTCGTGCTAAAGAACTTTGCAACTCTAATAGGTGATTTCATTTCACTATATCAACTTCAGTTCATTTGACTGCAGCCAAGAAGTTATGCGAAAGTTCCAAGTGATGTACCGATTTTAATCTTATTAGTAATTCAAAGTAGACCAAAAAATTCCTAAATTATAAATCTTTCTCGTATGCAAATAAAGCACAAAAAATGTTCCCATTAAGCATTACACGATGTACATTAATATACGACATTTTTACATGCCCGCAATTTGATAATTAACTAAGGTGTGAGAAAGGTTGTCAGTTACGATTTTATCTAAAAAACATCATCAATATCCTCAAGTAAATCATTAAAATTTATGTTGGTAAAATTTTTGAAAGCAAAACAGCGTCTGGACTATTATTATACGAATCGAAAATTAAATTAAAGCACCTCAAACAAAATACTTTTAAAAAAGCTACGCCTAATTTTAATTTACATGAACATAAAAGCTTAAAACATCGGTAAAATATTTTCTTACATTTTCATTTGCGAATTTTTTTATTTTCGTCCTTCTCTTGCAACGAGAACATTCTCAAAGAAAAAGTCAACAAGAGATATTTTGTCATCAGACCCCTTTTACGCATAAATGTCTCCACAAAATATAATTAGAGAAGCAACCCTTGTTTAATTTAGATCGCCTTCAACCCCATGTGCTCAGAAGATAAAAAAAACTTAACCGACTTACACCAATAACTGCTAATTAAATTAACTTTTTAATGGTGCTCTTTTTCATGAGCTGCCTTGCAAATGGCTCCAAATTATTCCAATGCTCGCTTGTTATCTGTATATTATCTTCAGAAAGGGTTTTGTAGTTTTAATTCCTTCTGTTTGTCTTGTTCAGTTTGCTTTTTAAAACATGTCGATGTTTTTAAGATAATCTAAAATGCACATGTCGTAATAAATTGTTTGCTTTGTAAAGGAATAAATTGGTATATAAGTTAACTTTGACACTCATAGTCATCGGGTATTATTATTTAACAACACGGACCAAACGTAATATTATAAAATCCTTATAGAAGATGGCGTGTCCGGCAACAATACAGGACCTACTCACATATATAACCTCGCCAATATGCTTCGAGCACAAAAGATGACAAATTTTATCATTAGGGAAGTGTCGCTTGAGTGCCATATCACGTTTTGTGAGTTGGCAACACTTTGTCATACAGGAATGCGAATGCGATGTAATTTTGGCAATTTTTATTTTCGGGATTGTGTAGGTACGATGATTACTGTTATTATTCTTGCTAATTTCTCTAAAACCACCTCGAAAATTTACAATCGCGTTTGTTCTTAAATTATTGTGCATCAAAATTAATTGAACTTTACTTCTTCCATCACATCCAAATAACAACGGGAAAAAATGTGTACGGCTTCGTAATTAAATAAAACAGCCATTACAAAAAATATTAATTAGAGTGATAGCTTATAGGTTCAATTAATTAAAAATGAAAAACAATTTTTATTACGTACTTTTTTAATATGCATTCCTATTAATTTGAAGATAATATCAAACTCGTAGTTTACACAGAAAGTTACATTCTAATGACATCAAACACCGAGGGATGATTATCATATCCCTTATGGATAACCACACCTTCAATTATTTCAATGCTAATAGTGACAAATGTTACATCAATTTTCAAAAATAATATACGACCAAGATAACGGCCGATTATATTAAAATGGCCATCGGAACATTTTTTCCCAATTTATTCCGGCTTAAAAGCGCGTAACAGCATATATCTATCTCCTGTACCGAGTATTACCCCATCAAGAACAGAATAATCAAAAGTGCCTTACAATGATTTGCATAGAAATCGCATCTGAGATAACGACAACCCTTCCGACACTCGTTATCAGAGACGTTGATTGGCTTGTTTTAATCGCTTCTGCATTCGCATTCCTTTACGCCGTTGCGTATTTCTATATCATGGAGGCTAACTTTTTATTGCATAGACAGAGTTCATTTAATCGGTTACGTGGTGAAACCCTTTTTGGTATTAGTTTTATAGGAATGATTGCGAATACAGAATAAGATAATGGGTATCGTGTCTCGTTAATGTAAATGTGTTTGCGAATTTCTGATATCCAATGCGATTTTAAGGTGAGCTTCTTGAGATTCTTGTTTAAATGGGTAATCGTCTTTCCGTATCCCGATCGTAAAGATTGTTTCAATGTATATCATTCTGCTCTTATCACTCTTTTAATTTGGTGTTTGATATCAGCAATTCTGCTTATTAGATTGGAGTTACAAAATCTGTTGCTACGTACACTTGGATATTTCTTCCTATAATTCTACCGTTCTCAACAGAGGAAGTCTAATTTTCATAAATTTAAATTAACAAGGCATTGAATTCTGTTGGATTCCTGAAAGTAATTAATTGATCAAGGTTTAGTATTTTCACAATATTCAAAATCTTAAATTGAAATCCACGAATGTCGATGTGCTGCGAGTCTGCAGGGAAATTAACCAATGCCTTCTTCTCCACTTTGTAATTTTTGAATTTAGGTTTTTCGTCAACTGTGTGCACTGGGTGTAAATAATATTATCCAAGGGTTATGCCTGTGGTCGAGCATATTGAAACATTTTGCCCATATATTATGTGAATCATTGATTCAAGTTGTGCTTTTATCGTGCAGCACTCTGTATGCCCGATTTCGAAATTAAAACTAAAAGAAATCTTTTAATTATTGCATTACGTGTAGGTTACTTTGCCATTAATTGAATTATTTTTGCCTGTGATAAAATTTATTTGTTTCTTTCGTTTATATTTTGTAATCTAATGATAGAATAAACCAATTTCGCTCCTATATATTTTCTTCCGCAAAAAATCGTATCGGCATTTTAAAATAACACCTCGTCTCTGTTGTAGTTATACGGTTTTTAATGTAAAAGCCATTAAGAAACACCTATTATAGATTATTAGTATATAGAAACAAATGATTAATTTTCATAAAGTCATTACATTGTTGCTGTCATTTATTTAAAACACACCCTAATCGCGTGTTCACAATCAATGGAAACTAATATTGTCCTTTCAATTATTTTACCTTACCCTATTATTATTCAAATTTAAGATTTCGGTCAATATTTAATTCTCATTTTGATAATGGATAAATAGAAAATGCTTAAAAGGCATAATGATACAGCAAAATTTAAAAAAGCACAACCCGATAATAACATTCGTAATTTTTTAAAAAGGAAACAAAACTAAAAATTCGTCTGATCCATGTTAAATGTAATAAAAGGGGAGAACATTTCAGAATGAAATTAATGTAACAATAGATAAGAAGTGTGGTTTTGAATCAATGATCTATTGCAGAATTTCTCGAATGTTTTTTTGCAAATTGCCGTTTAGTTCTGACAAACGATTAATAACCGGAGTAAATGGCACATAAAAACCTGATTTATGAAAGGAAGCAATCTGCGCTTAGGAAAATTTTGCCAATATTGAACATTAAAATTAACTTAACCGAGAAAATATTGAAATTATTTAAAACACGGGTTGGGTATAATGTCCAAATTATAGTCGCTTTAATATTCTTGTTTTGCTTAATCTTTTAAAAATCTCCATTTATGTGTGTATATGCGATTTTAAATTTAAATTTTTAGAATTGTTTTCAAAGCGATATAAAAGTGTAACTAGCACCACCGAATCCTTGCAATGATTGATGAAATAACAAAGTTTGACTTTTGATTTATCCGTGGATTTTTACCTACCAAGACGGATTGCTTTAATAAAGTATGGAGTAAAATTAATGACAGACGAGAAAGACGAACTCGTTTTTCTTGATCTTAGTACAGTTTGTCTTCGTTTTATACTATCGTGATGTCGGTTAATTTTATAACCGTATTAATGCGTTTTAGAAAAAAAAAAAAAACTAAACTAACTCTATTATTAACGCTTCTCGATAAGTTAATTGTCCGCAATGTACAATTTTAAAGAACATTTCGACTGCTCGCATTTTTAAGCAATTCTGAATTATTCAAATCAGTTTTGAGTTTCAAACTAAATGATTCAAAATTTCTACGTGTTATAATATTGTACATACGTACTATATAGACTAGAGAGCACGTAGGAGCTGTAGAATACTCTCTGGTCATTTTCCAGCAACACTCGTAATGACCGTGTTTCCTAGGGGACCCTATGATGGAGATGGCTTGGGATAGACGTCGTGCCTGCCACCAGCACTATTTTTCTACCTCCGACTTTTCGTTCGCGTCATTTACTTTCTTTATTTCTATTTGTGTAGTTTTCCATCTCCACATATTGACTTACTAATTTTTTCCACAAAATAAAATAAATGGAACTTTTGATAAGATACGCATTGAAGCTGACAATCAAATCAGATATTTATAATACTGCATACCACCCCTTTGCGATACTGCTATTGACGTAAAATTTGTCAAATTTTATCAACTTCAACCTCACGACATCAGAAATCCATGTAAAAAGTCATTCGTGCATGTTTAATAATAAAAAAAATTACGATCATTCTTAAAATAACCGTTAAAACATTCAACCTCAATTATTCGGTTAACAAATTTTTAGAAAATGTAAGATTTGCTGCTACCTTTCTTCATAAAAATTTCTTTTAGTGCATAATTCAAATTTCAGTTTTACAACTTGGAAGTATAAACAATCATAAAGAACTCAAATATCAAACACGCAAAGCCATCATCATAACCGAGGGTAAGGGTTTCAAGTTCAAGCTCGGTCAAGTAGTGTAAATGACCAGTGTCCACGCTCAACAGGTGCCCTATAGTTCAGCCGCCCCCGATCATCACCTCCACCCTATCTATCAGCAGCCCATTACGCTCGATCGAATTGCTTATACCCCAAATCCGCGTTCGTTCGTTTTAAAGCTTTAAAGGATTTTAAAAATAATCGACCTTTTATTTTGAGAGGGCTTTTCCCGTCGAAACTGATAAACTAAACACGAAGAATTTTTCCTGTTTTTTCAAAGATGACCGCGGTTTAAGACAAATGTCGGTCAAGTCAACCGACATCATTAACTATCGCTATCCAATAAACCAAGCACGGAATTGCTCACATCTATAAACCCTAAACATTTATTTATTTTCTTTCTTAATCTTGCGAATCGCTTTGATATATTACATGCCTTTCGTCTCTTAATTAAATATATCAGACCGAACGAAGCCTTAAGAATTTACGTTTTTCGAAATACACCCTCATCTATTCTTTACTTAGCTTAATAAAAGTAAATAACATTAGTTTTCTATCTCATATAGGAATACCGCAACAAAAATTGACTATTACTCACTATTCAAAATTAAAATAGTTGCAATATCTCCAGTTGAACCGGCCAGAGAAAATTAAAATTGAAAATCATCAACCCAACAGTGCGAGAGAATAAATAATAAATGTCAATCGTGACTCATTGCCAATACAAAATTACTAAGAAATACGATTTATAATCCAGTTAGATCTAACCCTAACAATATGGACAGAAAATGGTGTCCCATTAATTATGGACTTAGTATTAACGTCCATATAAATCATCTTCATATGGCCGGTACATTCCTATAGGAAATTGTTTCTTCTGCAGTTTTCATCGTGCATGGAGTGAATTATGTTCAGCGTTTTAGTATAGCAGTTCCTAAACAAACTCTCAGTTAATTTTGGAGTTAGATTGTTGAAATCGCAGTTGTATATTACTGGAACTAGACACATTTGCAGCGGAAGCCAGCCGTAATAATTAAGTCGTAGTGATTCAGGGTTCATTTTGGTTGGACTATACGGATTCCAACGTAAATGTTTACATGTTTCAGTGAAATCCAAGAAAAACAAAAAAAAAACGATAGTGAGCTAGAATTCCAATTAATTAATAAACTAACGCAGCTAAGCACTATTATAAACCCGCTTTGCCGTTATTACGTTAAAATGAATCCTTGATAATCTCCAAACAATCCAGGTAATTTCGCAAGAAGATTACGTCGTAAAATAAGGAAACCTGAAAATCATCTTTCATATGCATACGACTGTGTTGCATTTATGCGAAAGGTTTAGCAGAACTCGTATATCGCAAATCAGTGCGCAATAGAGGATGAAACATCTAGTTAGAGTAATGTCAAATTTTAAGTCTTGCTGTAGGTTATGCAGTCCATGTTTTGTCAAGGCTACATTTATTTCTTATATGTTGAAAGCTCTACCTCTAACAATGCTTAACGTTAAAGCTCTGAATATGGTTTTGTAAAAGAACTATCTATCTTGCGACTTTATTTTTTATTAGTAGTACTAGGTTATTTTCATAGTCCTTCACCATAATATTGTATTTTCCTTTTTAGCCGAAATAATCGAGAGGTTTTAAAATCTTATTGTTACGAACCTGTAAATGGTTTTAGAAATTCCGGCTCTCAAAAACTGTTGAGTTAGCTCCCAAAAGCTAGCTGACGTGTAGTACATCTTGCATGTATTTTTTTATCGAATAACTTACTTTCTTATTTGATCAAAACTATATGCAAACAGGCCGATATAGTTTTCGACTATTTCAGTATAACAATTACACATTGGTAAACCATCAGTTCTTTAAAAGTGTCACCTCGTTAATGCCGAAATTCAACGATTTGAATTAAAACAGTCTACGCTCCGATTTAATAAGAAGATTTAATAATAAGTTAATAATAATCGATTTTACATGCTGTGAAGTCTGTAGACTTTTTTAATCAAATTATTATAGTAAAACAAAGAAAAAACGGCAAAAAATTTTCTCTTTCTAAAACAATCGATTGAAAAATAATTGGATTATTAAACACAATAATTCGTTATTTAATGTACTAAAGAAAAACTGTCACATCCAAATTATTTTTCAATTACGTCTGCTCATTAACACTTGAAAAATTCACAATAATTTTCCTCGCGCTACATTGGGTGCAAATTGTTCAAGAAGATAAAGATGTTGGATAAGAAAGTAATTACAATGTAGAGAATAACATTAACCAATAAGTAATTATTTTTTTTTATTGAACAAAAGGAAATAAATTTGTTGATGTAAAAGCAGAACGCATATAAAAAATTGCACGAAGCGCGACGGTGCCAGTTAAAATTATTGCTTTTACTTTGAACTTTTTATCGTAATAAATTTTAATCAATACTATGCAGTATAGCATCGACATTTTTTATAACAATCTAGTGGCGACAAGTAATGCCTTACGAGTTTATCAAACTTGGAGCATTAAGACAGAGCAGTAAGGGTGACTGTTTTTGATAAATGCATATACATTAGAGCCCCCCTGTTGCGATTTCATGCCGCAACTCTCCGCAAAAGCGCGGAAAGGGATTTCTAATCTTACACCGAATTAATAATATAAATAATAATCAGAAATAAACACAACACTTTAATTTACACGTGATCAATGCCTCTGTCTTTTTCTCATATACAACAATTTGTTGGGAAACAAACATTTGCTGTTTGGAGTAAAATGTATAAATCACCTGTATAGGTCGCATATTTCTATTTTCAGTTGTACTCGTCGCCATTTTAATTAAAATCTAACGAAATGATTGTCGGTTTCGGAACGATTGTCATTTGTTAACAAGGTTTTGATTATGTATATTGTTTTATTTTGATATAATGGTCTGGGAACGTAAAATCATTATTGAATTGTACTTGCTCTAGTAATGAATTTTCTGCAGAAATGATTTTGGCTTTTTCTTACGATGCAATCAACTAAACAATTGTTCGTCACAAATAAGGTGCGAGCCATTACCATTTCAAATGTGAAATTTCTTCCATAATATAATAAATAACAAATTGCTTTAACAAAAATAGTGGGGTTAGATAATAAAACAATAAATGAAAATAAATTGAGTTTGCACGTTGAAATCTCACTGATCCAAATCGACAATTTCTCTATGTCTCATAGCTACTTTTTCGAAATTGCATTTCTTTATACTTTTTTATTCCTTCTCGACGTGCCAAGAGAAAATAAATACCATAGCTGATGTCGTTTTTCTTACTTTTCTCCTTTATCGGTTTCATAATTATTGGAGCTCTTAGCATAAAAATGGAAGGATTACAAATGCACTGTCTAAAAGTAACCGGTGTAATAATACTGTAATGTTTATTAAAAATATTAATAAATTTACCATTATATTTCACGAAACTTTTATTACAAAAAACAATGTAGTATTTTTCGCATCAATAATTGTCAAATTTGAAAAGTTTTGATTTGAAAAATATAACAAAACGCAAGGGAAAACCTAAAGGAATGAGGTTATTACAACACAAATTGGTGATTTTTTATCAGACGCAGAGCGCACGTATAACGAAACAAAATTGTATTATAAAAATGGCTCACTTTCAGACCTGATCAAGACAAATTCCAATACATTGTTTATTGTGAAAGTGAGATGAATAGATAGAGCATTCGTCGGTGGAATAAAATAGATGACCCACGAGTGTAGAATCTCGACGTTATTTCGAATAAACTTTCCAGGATATTTTGACTTTATGAACGACGCGTGAGTGCGTCCTATATTTTAAAAATATTAGATCGAATATAAAACAAGATATATTTTGACAAATGCCATCCCATTGGATTAATACCATGCAGTAAAATGTCAAATCGAAATTAAAAGGTTGCGAATTTTGGGAACGTGTGCTCAGGCTTCATTAAGTACGGAAATGACCTTCTGGAGTATTTGACAATTGATAAGCCAAATGCAGAAAATTTAATAAATTCTTCCAACACTTAGCAACTCACCCTAGACGTTGGTTAAAACGACTCATCACTCACAATCATGTTTGTACCGCCTGGTGTAGAATTTATAAGGACCAATGTATATGATGAGTTTATAGTAAGATTTATCAACAATTTATTTTCAGTTTCGGGGAAAATTAGGATTGAGTAAGTAATATTAAGACTGGAACAGTAGGCGGTGACAGTAAATTAGTTCCGCCCTCGTACATACAGAATACTGCGCATTGTCAACACCTTAAGATTGATTTTTATAATTCTCAGAGCTCAAATTATGTAATTATATACTTATATTTTCAAAATCTCTCCAGAAACAACTTGGAAAGCAAACGTCAAAAATGGAAGCGCAGCCAACCTTCCCAGCAGCATTCGCGTTCCTACAGTCGTCAGCACAATACACATCACGTGAATGGAAGAGTAATATTTATACATACACTGCCGATGATAATAATGTTAAAATATTCTATTTAACTGTAGGAAAAACTTGAAAATGTACTTGCTGTACAAAACAATGTTAAGGAAAAAATAAAATAGCTTTCAAAAGTTTATACGTGAGATATTACTAAAACTACATGGGAACCAGAAGACACTGATAATCTTAGAGAAACGTATAGAATCAAACAAGTGTCAGGATACAAAAGGTATAGTAGGGAATTGCGTTTACAACATAATCGGCGTTTTCGTGTTCTACTGCCTAAGTAATTCGTTCAATATTCCTAAAATACAGGTGATAATTTTACATAAAGAACATTTATGTGTAATTTAAATAATTTCCTACGATTTTATCAAATAAACGACAAATTAGTTCCAAAACTTCCATAGTAAGAAATTACATCTAAACTGTTCCTATAACAATTGAATTAAATTACAAATTTCGATATTCAAATATGTAATACTATGCTACAGATAATATATTATAGTAATAATAGTAATACAACCAGCGCTGTTAAATTAGGAAAAAGAATAACATAACCTAAAAATGTGTTTTTTAAAAAAAATTGAAGATTTTGTTCATGTGAAGAACTTAAAAACTGCTGTAGATTAACATTTCACAAAATATCTAACCTAATTTTAAAGATTTTTAACCTAATATAGTTTGTTTGTAAATAATTAGAGAATATATATGTACATATGACGCGTTGTGGCTTCTATAGAACTGCAGTTGAGTCAAATTTATAATTGCAAGTAGATTATTAATGATGATGTGGTAATTAATGATAAGTGCCAATATTGAGACATCGCAGAGTCTGTACCACTCATATAAGTTACCGCAAAATCTTAAATAAAGCAATGTCTTCTTCGTCAGCATAGACGGCTTTACGTTAACATAATGTCAACAGTTGATCAGCTAACTTACTAGGGCAATGACAGTCTAATAATAAATTAATGTTTTAATGAAATTATCTATAGTCTATAGTACTTAATCCTCGGATATCCGTTTTTAATATCATATTAATTATTTTAATCATAATTTTTCAAAGCACCACTCGTAATTATTATTGTTTATTCATAACTATTCAAAAATTAGACTGCGCCAATGCAACTACCCTAAGGGGATAGCGATACGAAATACGATAGGTACTTCAATCCATAAAAATGTAAAAATTTTTAAAACCAAATTAAACTAGAAACTACAGCAGTTTTTCTAATTATTTTATGGAATAACGTCGGTTTACCTCACATCAATAGCGTAATTTTATTGTGGTTTCCCCACACTCGTAAGCTTGCTCGTCTGTGTAATGTAATAACGCACGATATCATTTAAGGCTTTCCATCTCGAAACATCATTCTCGAGGTGTTGAAATATTTTACGGGCTACTATACAATTGAGTAGTTCACCGTCTTGTTTTCGTTTAGGGATTAGAAGGGTGATCAAGAAGTATGCGATTTCTTATTGTAGATGATAATAATAACAATAATTAATGTAATTTTTAAATTTAGTCGTAAATTTTTCTGAAATGCCTAGAAATAAAAATTTAAGAATTAAAATTCTTCGAGGATTACTAATTAATTGAGGTATGATATAATTAAAAAGGAATAAGAGCAGTATACGAGAAGTAATTTAAAATTTATTAAAAGAGGTGTAAGTTACAAGAGTAGGTACTTTAAACAAGAAAATTTAATAAGGTGATAATTATCGCAAATTTAAGTTCCTTTTATTTCGATTTTGAACTGGATAATTGCACACTTTCTATATGGTTATATGCATATAAGTACGCTTTGTAATAGAGAAAATTACCAAACTTATACGTGCATAATCGAGTATCATGCGGGTAACGTTTAATATGAAGTAGGAAGGTTAAAGGATCAAGATTGCATTGTGAAAGACTGTTAAATCTCAATTATTAATCTGAAATTAGCACCACCATAGATACTATGTACGGGCCTAGATTTTTTAAACTTATTGTTTTCTTAAATAAGGATTGCTGACCATAGCGATATATTGGTGTGACCGCGTCGCATAATTTCTCTTAATTTTTAGCACCTTGCTTAATTATGATACACCACATTATAAGGCATGCACAATCTTCGGTTTAAGTTTAATATTAATAATTTAACGTTTATTTAGTCACTACCGCCTATTATACGGACTATAAACTATAATTATTGAAGAATTCGCTTCTGTTTTTTTATTGTACCGATGTTCTTAAATTGACAAATTAATGTACATAAGGTAGTAAACCTAACAAAATAAGAAGTAATGTCAATTTATTAGTAATCCACTCAAGTTTGTTGCAATTCCATCCAATTTTGAGAATTAATCTTGAATCTCGGATTAATTCGTGACTATTAGTCACCTATTTAGGTCTATACACTTATTTCAACGTTTTTGCCAATTTTCAGATGCTTTCCAAAAAATAGGATTGCTCCAACCCTTCAAAATAGGTGTTTGTTTCGTGGATAACTTCATCATTAGAAGCGAATCTCTTTTCGAGCCCCTTTTTTCAGGTTTGGAAACAAGAAATAGTCGCAGAGGCGAAATCTGGTAAACATGGTGGATGAGAAAACAATTCGTAGCATTTCTTCGAAGTTGTCACACGACTACGTTTGTTGTCAATTCTGCCCTACTTAGGAAAAACACCGTATGTGCATTTTTGACTATTTTGAGTTAGATGCATTTTCTTAATTAATTTTTTCTTCTCTTTCCATTGAGAAATCTTCTAGAGAGCAAAGAAACATAATTTAAAGAAACTGGCAATAGTTGGTTGAATGTCTAGAGCTGAAACAGGAAGAAATGGGAAACGACTAGGAAGGCCTTTAACCAGGCTGTAGTGGAACGACTGGATAATGCCACATACTTCTACAATTTAAAAGGATGTCGGTAATATTTCACAAAATTAACTTATACTTGGAACAAAATATATCAGAAGTAGGCTAAGCAAAACATTCCTCTTTAATGTAATACGCAAACTAAATATGTAATTAAACTAGCAGTTAGCATTGGGGTTTACGACAGATATTTTTGAATAATTTCAAAAAGTATTGTGGAACCCAAAGTAATGTAAAAAACAATGGTTGGCCTAGTAGTTAGCGCGATCAGCTGCTAACGCAAAGGTAACCCGGTTTGAATCCAGGAAAAGAGCAAGACTCAGAGTTGACAATTTCCACCATTAACAAGTTCACATGCACATCCAACATCAACCTAGCAAGATACCTCAGTATATTCAGTAATAATGGCTGCGGAACACTATATATTTTAATTCGATTGGTTCTTGCAAGCTCTTACAATAATTAACTAAAGCATCACGACCCTATGGTAAAAAAAACTCGCGGTGAAATTTGAATAATTCTTATTCTCCCGATTTTCAAGCGGTTTGAAATGCATACAAGTTATAGTTGGTTTAAATACTATGTTTCAAATACAAATTTAGAAAACGAAAACTAAAGACAATATTACGCTAACTGTACCAAATACAGAAGGGCTGCACAGTCATACATTAAGAAATTCGTTAAGCTGTTAATACAAAGTTTACAAGTTATTGTTGTATATAGTAGATATCGTATGTAATTAACTTTCTGTGTACTAACACAACTTGCAAAATTTACCTAAGATCTATTGAAGATTTATAGCTGGAGTAATGCACACTCTATTTTCAGTTTACGCCCCGGAGTTAAGTTATAAGCTATTCTCTGATGTTAAGAAAGTTAATTTAGTTTTCCTGATTTACGTACCTACTATTGTGTGGTCTGCATTGGACAGCACACAGTTGTCCTATACCATAGAACAAGACCGCTAAACAACAAGACTAAACGGGGATAGTTGTTAAGTTGATTGTTAACGTGGTGCTTGTAATTGTTGCCAATCCCCGCAGGGCGACCAACATTATGAGAATGTGACCACAGAGTGCAACAACTTCCCGTTTGAGTGCTTTAGGGTGATTGGCTTGAACTTGCAATTCTTTTCTAAATAAAGCGAGCTTTCCAAAAATTTCCAAGAAAACTCGGAGCGAAGTTCATTTACTCGCATTTAACGCGTGACACAGAAAAACGTTTGACAAGTAGGTAAGGTAGCAAAATGCTGCTTTCTCTGTAGCAAAACTTACTTGTCTGTATAATACGGCTAATTATTAAATCTCAAAGCGACTTCCACAAAGCAATAAATTTAGAGGCCATTTCCGAATGAAATAATAAAGTTAAATCAAGCCAGCGTAACGATATAAAACAAAGGAACCCTTAATACATTTCTTTCACACAAAAATCACAATGACGTTATACCATTTTAAGTAACAAATGAAAGAAAATAACAATGGTTGATTTGCATTTATGGGCGAGTTAAAACAATCGAACCGAACTGCCCTTGCAACTTTCGCGCGATACGCACCACCGGTGGACAACGATCGAAATTAAATTCGCATTTAATTTATAACTTGGAAAATTCAAACCAAATAGCCCGTCTGAAAAATCGACGATTCTTAATCGTAAAAAAAACTCAATATCATAACAAGTCTTCCTCAAGACAGACTTGTCGCATCCTTTTAATCAAACGTATTCGTTCGAGAATCGTCACACTTAACTTGATAAAGCTGCAATTTCAACCGCCGTTAAATTAATCATTTGATTTTAATTTAGCCTGACTATTACTGCAGTAATTTACACGTAGTTAACGACGAAAAAAAGCGACTCGAAATGAGCAAACGACAATTTTTTTTCAAGCTTTGGCAATTAAATATCTAATTAAAATCATCCACTATCTTTACTACCCTCTCCAGTCTTTCATTATCAGAATGTTTGCCTTTTTTATACGTAGATAATTTTAACTGCAATAAAATTATCAGCCAAGTGACCACGGAGTTAGACTTTCGGCTTTCCATAGTGGTAGCTCTATTTTCGGATCTCGCTGTAGTCAGAAATTATAATGAGACCTGGTACAAAATATATTGTCGAAATTACTTGCTTTAAAGATAGGATTAACGGCCACCGCGGCGTAAAAAAAAGAAGTAAAAATTCTAATACGTAATTTTTGTTTTTGTTAAAATTTCACGAAACGTTTTAGAATAAAAAAGGCGTATAAATGTCGCTAGTCGAGCAATTTAGTAGCTAACATCTTGACAAACTTTACATATTTCAAGTAAATCAAAACACAAACGGCAAACACCTACTGAACACATCAAAAATAAGAAACACTCCGCAATTCCAAACAATGTAGCACTCAAATGTTATATTTGTCACCTTTCAGATGCAAAACATAAGGCATTGGGGGTGAACAACGTGCAAGTTTCCTGATATTTTTCGCATATATTTTCGTCAAGGGTGCGATTCAGCGTAATTTATTGCAAAATAATGTCAATTTTGAAACTCCTAAGGCGCAAATATATTCGAATACCTTCCTTCTTACCAGTTTCTCTATATCGTCGTAATGTACACATCGCATCGATTCAATAATAAAATCGCATAATTTTCGAGTTTCTTTGTTTGCGAAATTAAATAGGTACGAAAGTATAAAGCGAAATTATGAAAACGACATATTAAAAGTATGTTATGAAACAACCATTAAGACTCATGGTAATAATAATAATATCAACGAAACTTCTTGCCATCTTGCTTACTATATTACATCTAGTTAAATAAAGATTCGCAAGTATTTCAAAACTCATATAACTAATAATTATTTCCGTTGTGAGCGGCGTTAACGCCACTTCGCAGCAATCTTACCAACGTAATAAATACAATAACAATGGAGAACACAATAAAATATCCCCCGTTTTACTTGCTTAAGTTGGAATCATAAATTATAATCATAATGCGGTCTCGTCGGTATATTAGAACCATCTCTGGAGACAGGATGCACTTGTACAAATGTATAAAAGCTAAAACCCTGAAGCGGAACCAGTTAGGAAACGACAAGGATGCTAACCTACCGGAGTTATTTCTCCAGATCCTACTTATTACCAAAATGTGACACAAATTGCAAGTTTATCACAACTTCAACAGTTAAAAAAAGGCGATTATTAACTTCCAAAATCAAGTTTCCAACCATGCATTATCAAAGCCATTATACATTATTTTACCTTCTAGCAGAATCGGAAATTTTGCCATATAAATCATCCCGATAAAATTAAGTTATAAAAAAATTTGGTTAAAAATGTGAAATATAGCACTAAGAACTTTTAGCACAACAGACGCTGAAATATCGGATCATTTAAAATCATTCACACATACTGAATTATAGAATTAGCAAAGAAAAATCATGTCATTATTATAGAAGTAATGCACAAAACTTTATTAACATCCCTGCTTAAAAATTAACTTCACTTGATTTCACAGTATTGGCATATACTAGAAATAGTACCTGGTTTGGTCAAATGTCCCAATCTTCCAATGGGCCATGTGAACAATTTTAACTTTTCAAGTGGTCTAAAAGTGTACTACAACATTTTAATTGTCAAATTGTCAAAATAGCTAAAGAAGGCAATAACTAGAATTAGGAAGTACCTAAATTGATTTTATAAGAATTGGCTATATACAATCTCGGAATGGTATAATAGTTATTGCCATTTCCATAAATACTGTCAAATTGTTACAATTCTGGTATTGGCCGAGGGGAAACTGTTGAGACAACCTGGTGTACAAGCGAAGTAAAATCAGAAGAAATCCGGCAAGATTTAAGGAAATCTAAGATATCTTATAGACAAGCTTTTTTTGCTTTTTTAACTCTTTTGGACAGAAACTCGAGACAATCCAGGGGGAAAATCCGGGTAAATTTTGCAAAAAGCTCAGAAAAAGAAATTTAGAGTACAAAAATTTGCCTTGTGATTCGTCCTTCGAAGTTGGCGGTAATTTCAACATTTTAGGTTATGTTTATAATAAATCAGATTTTCACGGCTAAACTATTAAGGCCGTCTTACATGAGGCGATTTTTTCCTCTTATCTTTTTTAATTTTGCGCGTGCCAAAAAATCCCTGCAATCGATCAGCAATCGATGGCATGACAAAATCGCCTTGTGTAAGACCGCCTTTAAAGAGAAGTACAATGAATAAGGAAAATATCCGGATACTCCTATATTAACAATGTAACTTGCCGGTTTTGAAGCCGTTTTTTGGCATATAAAACTATAAAAGTCCATTTTACAGCAAAAACCTTCTACATAGAAATTTTGGGATCTGTCAGAAAACTGTCAACACGAATTGAGCCTCGACACCTACACTATAGGAAAGAGGACAATTTTCTGTGTATAATAAAAAAAGAAAAAATGCGGATTATCCATTAGTTTTCGAGAAAACGGCTTTTGAAAATCAAAATTTTACATGCATTTTAGATAGGGAAATCTTTAACATAAAAGTTCTATTGACGGTGCGTGCGTTCTGATATAGTCTTAGTGTTGGCAGTCAGACGCGATTATAACATTGTCCGATGTACATCGGTGTATTACGCAACATTATGCATAACATTATGCTCTAGGTCGCACCACCTCGCCAAAGGTGCAACTCGAAAGGGGTGAAACTCGTAAGCAGCGCTCGATGTTGTATCGAGCGGGTCACAATCGCGTCTGACTGCCAACACTAAGACTATATCAGAACGCACGCACCGTCACTAGAACTCGGGAGCGGATCAATTCCCTATGTAAAATGCATGTAAAATTTTGATTTTCAAATGCCGTTTTCTCGAAAACTAATGGATAATCCGCATTTTTTCTTTTTTTATTATACACAGAAAATTGTCCTCTTTCCAATAGTGTAGGTGTCGAGGCTCAACTCGTGTTGACAGTTTTCTGACAGTAACCGAAATTTTTTGTTGCAAATTTCATTGCTATCAGTTTTGTTTCTATACATTCTTTTATTTTGGCGCACCGTTTCTGACTGACAGCGACTTAAACAAGAATCAGTAAAATGCAATAAATATTATATCATCTATATCTCGGAAAAGGTGCGACAAAATAGAAAAATGTATATAAACAAAATAGTAGAGAATAAAATTTATAAGAAAAAATGCTTATTATTTTTTTTTTATTTCGTCGCACCGTTTCCGAGATATAGATGACAATAGTTTTTGCATTTTACAGAGCCTTGTTTAAGCCGCTGTCAGTCAGAAACGGTGCGCCAAAATAAAAAAATGTATACAAACAAAACTGAAGGCAATGAAATTTGCAACAAAAAATGTCTAGAAGGTTTTGTTGTAAAATGGACTTTTATATGCTGAAAAACGGCTTCAAAACCGGCAATTTACATTGATAATTTATTATAAGGGTGCCCGGATATTTTCGTTATTCACTGTACATAATTAAACTCCTGCTTATTTTTCTGTATTTCAAAAATATGTCTATAATATTGCGCTGTACTAGAATGACAATTAACACAATGGTTTCTAAAGTTTTACGTTACGTTACGTAAGAAATTCTCAATTTTAAATCGTCATAAACGGAATAATACGGAACCGTATTAAGCCGTGCCTTTTATGTCTTGTTAATTATAACGAAAAACAGCAATTGACATCTTGGCCATAATTAGTTTCTGTTTTTTTATTATATGATGATCATAACGCTTGTCAGTGGCGTAGCCGGGGGTGGTTCGCCCCCAAAATTATTTTTGTATTGTAACTTTCTATTAAGCGTTTGACCTTGAAAATTAAAAAAAATTTTGTCTGCCACATTATTACAAGACTCACTTCGCTCGTGTTATTGTGTTGTTTTTTTTGTTGTTGTTGTACTTTGTTTCAAATAGTTGATTAAGTTGAAGTAAGCGATGTTGTGTGCATTTTAAAGGTCTTTTGATTTTACCAAGAGAAGTTAAATTAAGTGCCGACAAACTTAATATAGCAACCAGTACTTTTGTCAATAACACCCTTAATTTAGAAAATTTTTAATTCTTAAGTAAGAACCACCCCTCGCGCTGAATGCTAGCCAGCAACCTCATCTGACGTTGCGCATTTTATACCGTAACAAAGGTATTACATATTACAGTATTCGTACTACAACTATAGCCCAGTGGTTAACACTGTTCTAAATGACATTTTCTTTCTTATTTTTTGTGAACTTTGCACCTCGTTAATCCATTCATGTGCAATCATTTCAACGCATATGAATTCCAACTCTTCGAGCTATCCTATGTACATATACTTTCAGTCGTTAAAAGAGACATAACAGTGGACAGGCAAGTACGTTAAAAAAATTAACCTCCGTGGTTGCGCCCCTGTTTGATAAAACCAACGCCGAAATTATTTTCAATTCAAATTTATTACAAAAAAAAAAATAAAAACATTTTTATTTGGAGGAAATGTACTTTTTGGGTCCCGTCTGTAACTGTCAGACCGCCTGAATCCGCTTGTCTATCAATCCGACAAACTCGCCTCAAAAGTTAACCAATTGCTCCTAATAAAAGAATATGCTATTTTAGGGTATACTTCAGTTATAATATAGCTTTGACCTCTGATTAGTTGAATTATATAAGCTATTGTTTCACCACTGACCCTATGTTACTCACTATACAATAATATGTGATATCGGTCAAAAATTATGTTATCGAACTACTAGATATTATGATTACCAGCAGTGTGGTGTAAAGTTAAGTCGCGACGACTGCACTGCTGTGATCTTAAAAGTCCAAGTTTGATCTATGGGATCTATGCATCTAGTGAGATTAGCACCGTACTAGAATATATTATTTAAGGACTCTCAAAACTATGAGTGCCACGTGTAAACTTGGTACATTAACGGTAAACAGATCAACAGATCTCAAAAAAGCGATGCTGACCGTCCCTGAATGCATCCAATAAGTTCAAATGATAAATCTGTGGCTAAAATATTAATCATTTATCTTTAGAGAATGCAAAACCTTGATTACTTCACTAATTAAGTCAACTTTAAGATGTAATCGTCTAAATGCAGATTAAAAAAATATATTTCTAATATTTGTACAACTTACAACTGAAAATTACGTTGGCTGGAATTTTACTGCCCGATGTGAATTACTTCAAGAATTGAAAATAAACCCAAAAGATTTAAACTTTGCTAGAAGTTCATTTCTCATAGAATAATTGCTTATGAACCGAATTTATAAAAAGCACTATACTTAAATTGATAGCATATTTCGAGAAATCATGCTGCCTGCGGTTATACCAAATCAATGAGTTAAATCGTTATAAGTTTAACATTTCATACATTGAAAGTTTTACTTAACTATAGCCAGGGACTATAGCCCACTACCAATAACCAAATAAAACGTCTTCACAATCATAATAAGTGGTTACAGTAAAGAAAACAATTTTGAGGTTAGAATATTTAAAATGTAATTTAAACTTATCCACAGCGAACACAATAAACGGTGTTATGTAAAATAAAACAATATAGTTTAAAATATATAGAAAATTATGCTTACCTGGTAATTTGGGCGCTCGTTTTCGACACATTGCAACCTTTTTAAATTTAAGGTTAACACACAATTGTCTTTAAAATCCCAAGTATATAGAACATCGTCGTTGACAGTTAATACATTTTGAGTTTTAATAATATTTTTCGGTAACGATTCATAAAATTTTTCAAATAATTTTTGGCGATTTAAACCCAAATAATCGGTTGATTCGCTCATGTTTACATTAAACGTTTCACTTTACGCACTAAACGTCAAGTGCGAGCGGGTCGGCTGTGTCTCATGACACGGCGTTTCTAGCTGCACCGGTAAATTTGAATTTCAAAAGTGTTAATTCTGTAGTAGAGTAATAATTTAATAGTTAACTATGCCAACTTGACTAAATACTATTGTCGTGAAATAGTTTATTAGTTAGCTGAATGGACTTTATCTTAGGTACAAAACATATTCTAGAAACTGTGTATTGTTCGTGTAATGCATGAGATTGCTATTCCCAACAGAAGTAACTACTACAGCATATCGTACTAATTTTTATTTATATTTTGTTTTACGCTAGAACTTAAATAATGCAGTAAAACCCTTTTCGCTTAATTCGAAAAGTGAAAAATTGGAAATAGTTTCGTAAATTATTGATTTAATTTGATTTGTGCACTTTAAAGAGTAAATATTGAAGTCTGGTTTTTTTAAAATTAAATAAATACATTTAAATATAGCAAAACATGCAATATTTTTTCTATAACATGATTTCTTTTATTGAACTTTTTTTAAAAATATTTTTAGTATTTTATAAAAAATCGATAACTTGATACTGCTGAATCGAAAATTTGAAGATTATACGCACCATTACTGCTGACGTCACAGTATTGAGGTAGGTCAGCAGTTGGACCAAAACAAACTTTTTTCTTATGGGATTTTACACAGTACAAGTTTTGATTTCATGTTTTAAGTTAATATTTCAACACTAGTACAAGTTTTATACAGTTCAGCTAAGCTTATTTTTAATACATTTTGGTATAATAAAGTTATTTTGAAATTAATTGGTAAATTACTTAATATAATAATTTCAAAATAACTTTATTATACCAAAATGTATTAAAAATAAGCTTAGCTGAACTGTATAAAACTTGTACTAGTGTTGAAATATTAACTTAAAACATGAAATCAAAACTTGTACTGTGTAAAATCCCATAAGAAAAAAGTTTGTTTTGGTCCAACTGCTGACCTACCTCAATACTGTGACGTCACAGTAATGGTGCGCATTTCAAGAAATAAGAAATTTTGAACTTTTCTCACAAGTCGCTCTTCATTATAATTGTAATGGCATTTAGAACTTGAGCTTTTCACCAAGTTGTTTTATATTCTGGAATTTAAAAGCAACAATACCATTTCTTGCATTTTGTGATTTTTTTTCAGGCGTGGCATTCTGAGTAGACTAACGACTTTCGCTTACCGTCGAAGTTGAGCAGCTATAGAGCAGTGATTTACTCTATTCTTAAAAAAGTGGAAATATCATTTTATTAAATATATGAACTTTTTGAACATTGTTTGAGCTGGAATGGGAAGTGGATAAATAAATTGCTTAAATCCATACACTTATCATCATAGAACATAGAACCATGATGGGTCTAAGACGCAAAGTACGCCCTCGGGGTTTTATAGTAACAATAAAAATGCTTGCAGAATTTGAAATTTCTTATAATTTTTTATAACTTTTTATAATTTTTTATAACTCTGTAATTAATTTTTGCTTTTTAATTTTTAATTTAATGTAATTTAAACTTTCTTTAAACCAGATTAATTCCCTATCTCCAAATTACCATTACTAATTATCCAAACAATTAATTAAATCCAAAATCTTAATACATAAAATCCCAGAACTCTGCTGCTCCGGCTCCGGCTCCTCCAGCGCAGCGTGTCATTTTTTGGTGGAAAAAGAAACAATCTGATTGGTCGACTTTTTTTACCAACCAAAAAATATATTAAACCACCGCCGGTACTCCCCCTGGGACGAGTTGCACATCAATCGAGTTTCCAACTAATCGGGTCTAGATGCCCGTCCGCGGACGGGCTTTTTGCTATACTTAATAAAATCATTTACAAATCTTCAGAACTTCCTGAATCATCCAAATAGGGAAAATCAATCTTATCATATTAATTAAAATTCCACTTAAATCAAATCAATTTGTTTATTTGCAAAAACTTTCAAATTTCAAACTTTTATGGCTTTGCACGACTACCTTAGTCGACGTTTACATGGAAAAGCAAAGTTATTAACTAATTTTCGTACCAACATAAAATAGTTGTCGCGAAAAACAATTCAAATATTTACAAAATACATAAATCTTTACAAAAAAATAAATTTTTTAAAAACAATTAAAACAAAATTTTAAATTTACCGAAAATAAAATTTTAAAATTCAAAATTAAAAAATAAAAGATTTTGGTACAAGACAATACCTTCGATTTTTTGCCATTTTTACCCGAATATTTGGATAATCTACTTTCAAAGGCAAAAATTCCTAATGCAATTCTCTAGGAATTCTAGTTAGGTATCAGTTTGGCATCATAGATTATTGAGAAATTTGCAAAATCACATATACCGTGTGTTTATTTTAAAACAACCTATTTTATTATATACTAGAATTGGTACTAGGTTGCGCCCGTTTTCACAATTAGGAGAGATGTTTGGTATTGTCTCATGTACTATAATTTAAATACATTATGCAACATTTTTATTGTAGATTGTTTTAAACTTAAAAATAGTAAAAAATTAAAAACAATTTTTTTGGCAGTTTCTTTTCATTTACATTTTTTTCAACAAATTTTTGCGTGTTCTAATCTACTAAGTAACTAAGTATATTACTACCCTTGTAGCATCGGACATTCTACGGGCACCCTTGTTAACTATCGACTGAATACACATGTTTCGGACTGTTTACCTTTATCGATGCTTAATGTTTAATTGTAATAATTACAAGCACATGACGAATCCCAAATGTATATCCAAAATATAAAGAAATTCTTAAGCTCTTTGATCTAAATTTTTTGGCAGGTTAGTCTTCAAAAAATTAATTATGTTCAAGAATTTCCAAACTTATTAATTAAACCTGCAGACAAAGTAAACAATTTTAACACTGCACAGATAAATTGATTACTTTATGGGTATATTTCTTGTCGTTAACTTTTTGTGACAGATAACTTACGCATACTAATAATGTTTAATATTGTGAGTTTGTAAGTTACAACGAGATCGTCTTGGTGGGCACCTTCGATATAATGAAAGGACTTTAGTAGATATAAAGGGTTAGTTAAGATGAACAGGGTAGTAAAAAGGGGTTGGGTGGTTATTTACACCCTCATCAGTTTACAATGACCCGCACTAAAGAGGGAAAGTGGTAAAATTGCACGCGTGAATTTATGTCTATGCGAAACTCAATACTTAAGCTTTAGAGATAAGAAAATGAGTTTCACTCCAACCTAAAAAAATCGCACTTCCATTGTCGAAATAGAATGCTGCGACTTATTTTTCTCCAACTTGAAACATCCTAATGAAGTAGTATTACTTCATTTTTTTTTAATTAATAGCTTATTAGGGAAATCGGTAGAAATTACAAGGTGTTTTTTTTTTGGTTAATTTGTTACTACAAAACGTCATCAAACAAGATTTAGACAAAAGAGCAGTAAACGTTAACAAGGACTATCATAATTCATAATCTATTGTCCAACGGTTGCAAAAGCGTGAACAGCTCTCCAACTTTGTGGCTTAAGATTAACAGGGAGTAATCTTTAGACAACTTTACATGCATAAATATCCCTATATATCTCTCCAACCAGGACAGAAGCCCATATCTTTGATATTGTTTGTTTAATCACAGCAAATACTGGACTCCCTACAACTTCTCAGTTTTGTTCTTCCATCTTTGTTCCTTAATAACTTTTTGAATTATGGTAAATAATAATGTAAATTATTTTGTAAATTAGGTATATAGAGGATTTCACTTTTGTCACAATTTTTATGGGTATTAACAAGATTATCTTTGTCGCTTAAATTACATACTTAGGGATGAATAAAGACTAGACTTTGTTGTGTTCTAAGATATTTGATGCCCAGTATGTTCTATTCATTAACTTGAATAAGGAACATTGATATTGTAGGGTAAGGGATATATAGCATACCTTGTGAGAAGGATAACTTTAGTTATCATATTGCGTCTTGGTTTACAAAATTAACGGTGCTGTAACAATAGAATCAGAGCATCCATTTTTCATACATTTTTTACAAAACCCAAACCATTTTAGGTATCTAAAATTTTAATTAGTACTTTCGTTTGATAGAATCAATCCCAAAAAAGTATTCTTTCCATAATTATCCCGAGAGTTGCAATGGATTCATTTTTTAAAAACAACCTATCGAAAATTTTGCTTGCAATTAAAGCTTTAATAACCTCGCACCGACCAATTTAAGTTCTTGTTGTATAACAAGCCAACATCTAAGAAGCTGACCAATAAATTTTCCAACCTTGTCGGTTTTGTAATTAAATACATACACATGCGATCTTAGAGGGTTGGTTCTTGTTCGCTTCTTCAGAGCTAGTAGGGAAATACCATTTGTACTCTAGTTTATCTTTATTAGATTTTACATGCAAAAAATTCGTTTTCGTAAAATAATATTATATATTTTTACTTTTTTTTTTCGAAAAAATAATTATTGGATGAATAAAATTTGGTACTGAGGTTCTTGGAGATTGAAACGTTGGATATATAAAAACTTAAGCAAGGCCTAGCCTATCCAAACCATTAATAAAGTTAAAAAAGTTTAGTTAATGAATTAAGGAGTGTTCACAAAAGGGTTGTTATTTAGAAATTACTTTCCCATATAATTATATGTTTAGCTCCCTAATGATATTTGATCGATTTACAACGGTAAACTATTATATGACTAAGTGACTTGGGTGTATACCAGTTATTAGGTAAAATTCTTTTAATGAATTAATTGAACGTTTTTTTCAGCTTTTTACAGTATGAAAAACAATGAAGTAATTTTGTGGGTTTCTCGGTTATGAAGGATAATTTAAAATTATTTTATATGTACATCAGAATTTACTTCTTCCAGAAGCGCCAATGTACAATTAATATTTTTAAACAAACGTTTTCAAACTTTGCAGAGTTTGATTTAATTTGAGGGTGTACAGAAATAATCTCTCTCGCTTAAGAATCTTTAATGATCAATTACTTATTCTTCTGAATTTGGAAGTGAAGTTTGAATTTGATTTAAAGTGTAGATTTTTGTAACGATAAAAAGAATTTTCTGGCAAATATTTTATATATAGAATTAAATTTGTTATTTAAAATATTATTGTGTTAAGTGATTTATTAATTTTTAATTAATGTCTGTTATACAGATACACACCTGCCAATATATCATTATAAAACCAATCTTGTCGATATTTTCAATTCAAAACTAGAACTTCTGCCTTATAACTAATCGGCGATCACACCATCGCACTCTTGTGATTTTTTTCAAAAGTCTACAAAAGTCATAATAGAATCGTAGCAAGCAAACTTTTAGGATCTTTTTCGAGTTGGTATAACAAATGTACTGCAATGATCTACCCTTAAAAATTGGTTTAAAATAATAGTATATTACTGGCCAAGCATAGAAAATGATCCGTTACTGGGCGCGCAGCTATATTAAAAAGTGAGCGTAGCGAGCTTTTTAAAGCTGTAAGCCCAGTAACGGATCATATTTCGAGGCGAGGTGAGTATACTTTTTTATCGGAAAACATAAAATTATCAATTATATCAAATATTAAAAAATATTGTTTAAATTACAAATTGTGACAGATAAGACAAATTTAAACAATGTCATTAGAGCAACCCTCTATGGCGAAATGCAATAAGCGATTGAATCATAATTAAATCGTTTGGCGATCGCCAGTTCGAATCCCACGTCGGACAAATTTTTATAATAGAATTTTTTTATAATATAAATGAATTGACTTGCAGAAGTAACAGAACCATTAATAAAAACACATTAATGGCCGATTTTACATTATTAGTCGATTTGTGAGCTGACTAGGAATGCTTCGTTTTAGCTGCCGGATGGACACTCGGAAAGCATCGCTTTCGTTATGTTTTCCGATAAAATATATTTTAAGTTACAAATCTTTACCTTTTCATCAAGTTAGGGAAAACCTAACAAAAGAGGCAAATTCACTTTTTTCAATAATATAATAAAATATATTTGGTGAATATTTAATAATTATGAATATAAGCGTGATCAGTCTGCAAGGATGAAAAAGATACTATATCGAGTAGTTTTATGCGAAAGCACATATATCGTTCACAATAATATTTCAAAATAACTATTAGCTATAAAACAATATTTGACAAGATATACGATGTGTAAGACTTGATATTGATATCCTAGTCAGGTAGATTGTCTATAGGGAATGGTATCAATATATCTACCAGGCTGGCGTCTGTCACTTGATTCATATATATAGAATGTCATCAGAGTAGTTGATAGTTCCTTCGCGTACCTTCCGTCCTAACCAATCAATGTATTGGATTATTTGTCGTTGTCACTTATACTTTCGACACTAAGTGATGATTGTTTTTATTGCAGTATCCCACCGAATTATTATTATAATGTCACTTTTTACTTTGCTTATAATATTATTTGTTTTCAAAGTCTTAATTTTATTATTTTGTGAATCGCAACTAATTTAGTTAAATTGTTTTAGAACTTTTACTTTGTCTAAAATTGCCAATCTGATACAATTCTACAGAAGAAATATAAAATTAACCCGAAACTTGTATGTGCATTATTATTAAAAATTGAGATGTTATTTTAGCTTAAAGACACAAAATTGCCAAATTAATTCAGAAAAGGAACTTTACAAAGCTTCATCAAAGAGTACGATTAGTATCAATGTTTCTAACAAAAACTTTGTTTTAATTACTCTACATACAGTTACTAACAAAAATATTCGGATACTTCTATGTTAACAATGCAAATTGTACGCTTTGAAGATGGTTTTTTTAATAGAAAAATCGTTTTTGCAGCAATACTTATTAGACATTTTTGATTGAAAATTTCATTTCCTTTATTTTTGTTTATATACATTTTTAGTTACAGTGACTTAAAACAAACTGTGTAAAATACAAAAGATATTTATATTGTCATCTGTATCTCAGAAACGGTACGTCAAAATAGAAAATTAATGGTACGTCGTAGAGACGTGGGGTTTTCGAAAACGGATGTGCCCCCTAGTTAGCAAGAATCCTATGTCAAAAGAATGTTAGGTTGGGCTTTCCAGAATCGGATCGGCCGTCTAAAGTACTCTATGAATCTTCAAAGTTATTAAAGTTAATAAAGAGTTATTAAAGATTTAAGAAATTTAGTGTGTCGCGGGCCTTAGATTTTAAATTTTTTTAACTTCTTGACTGAAATTTACCAGAAAAAATACTTATTCATTTTTTCTGAGGTGCAAATGATAATATTGTTTGTATTTGACAAAGTCACCGTAACTCGGAAACGGTACAACGAAATAGAAAAATGTACATAAACAAATATAAAAGAAATTTGCAACAAAAAATGTCCAATGAGTATTGTGTAAAAGCGATTTTCATATAGGTAAACAAAAAAGTCTTAAAAATGTACAATTTACATGCTTAACTTTTATTTCTTTAACTTTCTTAACTTTTATAGGCATTCAGCACTGTCAAAATGTAATTTAAAAAAAACCAAGACACCGAATGTTTTGTTTTGGGAAACAATAATTAAATGTAAACAAAATTGATCAGAAATATAAATTGTGACGTTCCATAGAACAAATCTTTTTAATTAGTGCATCATTCGCAAATCGCTACACGACACCAAACCGAATCACTCCTCAACATGGTCCTTCAAACCGGATGTTGATACTACAGACGCGTCGAAGACTACTCAAAGCTTCGTACTCAAGCTTTCTTCCCTTAAAATACCATGATAGGTATGTAATACGAAAATTTATTTTCGTTTTGGTGAGATTCCGACATATGTCCTAGAGATATAATTATATTCGTTTATAAATGAGACGTAAGATTTGTTAAAATTAGTATCTGAATTGAATCGTTTTTCCAAGTTATACAACCATCGGGTAGCAATTTTAAATGTGTTACGAAATTTGTCTGGAGTGTCTTTTAATGGAATTGTTACAGTGAAGCGGCCATCTATGTCGCGTTTGTAAGTGTCTACAAAGTGGGATTCACAATAGCGGTCTTCAATAGTTAAGGGTTTGACTGTTGGACCGGTTTTCAATTCCCAAAATTTCGCTAGTTGTTCGTTCAAGTTAGAATCGTCGGTGCTACTAAAATTGCAATGTACTATTTGTTTTGATTGAAGCGTCATGGGTCCCGATACTATCCACCCAAATCGAGTGTTCCGGAGGATTGGCAACCTAGGCCCAAGATTAATTTGATCTTTTCTTATTATTCTCCAAAATCACTCGGCTCCTATTAAGAGATCAACTGGTCCTGGTTTGTGATAACTGGGGTCCGCCAGTTTTACGTTATCTGGTATAATAATTTGAGATGGATCTATTACAAAATTCGGTAAATTGCCGGTTATGGTGTCAATTACTAAACACGACGTGGCAATTGTAAACGAAGAGCATCGTGATGTTAAGTTAATGTTACATTTTTCCAGCGTCTTCGATGAGGATTGGCCTATACCGTTGACTAACACGTCTGCCTTCTGTAAAGTCAAGCCTAATAAATTGCACATGCGTTTGGTCATAAATGAGGACTGACTTCCTGCATCCAGTATTTCTCTTACAATGTGAGATGTGCCTTGAGCGTTTGAGATGCAAATGCAGATGTTGTGGTGGATCGTTTGTCAACTATTTCTTCTGAAGTTGGCTAACATGGTGTATTAGTAACTGGAGTTAATACTGGGTGTAATAAAGTGTGATGTTTTCTATTACATGTTTTACAAAAGCTAGATCTGCATTCACTAATAAAGTGGCCTTTCCTGAAGCAGTTAAGACACAATTTTAATTCTTTTATTTTGTTCTTACGATCTGAAATACTTAGGTTGATGAATGTTGTACATTCGTTTACGTAATGAGACTTGTTACAAATCGGACAATTTAATGTTTTATTGTGCTGTAGTATCAGCGAACGAGAATGCTTTGGCGAATATTCAATTTTCTTTGAACCCTTAAACTCCGTAGTTGAGTGCAGATTTTCTAAATTAGATAATTCGTCTCTTGCTTTATTTTGCTCTCATTCTCGAGAGGTCACGGGATCCAAATTTGAAGAAATTAATGAAACTATTAATAGTTTAAAACTATTAAATTAAAACTATTAAATTTTGATTAAAACTGCTCAAGGAAGTGGGTGCAAAACCTATAAATCCTATATTTGTTTATTTTTAATGTATAACTAAAGTTATACATTTGGAATTGGTCAGTGACTTGATATGCAATCTTTTATCTTATATATACGTCGCTTTGCAGCACGCCGAGGAAAACCCTCTGACAATGGGAGACATTTCATTGGAGCCAATTCCAAGTAAAGGAACTTGATCAATTTTTAATTAAAAATGAAACCGAGATGAAGGTACCTCTTGGAAATTCAATCCGCCGTACAGCCAGCCACATTTTGGTGGACTCTGGGAGGCAGAGGTAAAATCTTGTAAATTACTACTAAAAAAAATTGTTAATAACTCATTTTTAAATTATGAGGAGCTTTATACGTTGCTAGTTCAAATAAAAGGCTTAACTCCTTAACTCTCGACCTCTTACTCCTCTCTCTTCCAACCCAAACGATTTGCACCCATTATGCTAGGTGTAGCCGGGAATTTTAACCCCCTTTTATTTTATTTTAGTGAAATTTTTCCTCCGATAAATATTCCCTAGAGAAATTTTACCCCCAGTAAAATTTCCCAGTAAAATCAAATAGGGAGTAAAATTTCACTAGGGAATTTTTACCGGGGGGTAAAAAAGCTCAAAATATTCTTATTGAATTTTTACCCCCTTAAGAAATTTTATAGGTAAATAAGAATTTTTATATCTGTTTATGTATCAAATTCCATAATATTTTACTGCGAAATGCTAAAATATCTTCCTCAAATATTGGAAGAATTAAATAGGATAATTTAAAAGTTTATCACAAAATTTATTTAAAACTTACATTTTCTTATACACTTTTTATACAGAAACTACTACTTCAAAATTATTTGAATTTTTATGGTTCAAATATATTGCCAGATTTTTGTAATGAGGTTCATCGGAAAGGTGCATTGTACTTGGAAACCTTAGCCATGCAGGATTTTTTGACATTTGAATAAACGAATATTTATCGGCTCCTATGAGTGCAGCTATGAAGAGCATCTCAACATCAGTTGTCCAAATTGCATTTTCGTCTATTTTCGTCATATTCATGTAATTCTTATCACCAAAAAACAGATCAACTTCTTGTTTTCGAGTTTTCATAAATTCGGTAATTAGCTTTCGTACTTCCTTGTGCTGATCTTCACTTCCGGTAATGCATAAAGATATGCATCTAAAGAAACAGTTACCGTCTGCCTTGACGCCTATAACTGTGTGAGGCGAATAGAGCAACGAATACCGTACTAGTACCGATTCTCCAACTTTAAATTTCACTGCATTTGCACGGCGCATATCATAAGAAGTTTTTTGCTTATTTTATTTATTTTTATTCTTCCTAAATCTGAGGAAGATATTTTAGCATCTCAGAATAAAATATAATCGAATTTGATACATAAACAGTAATAAAAATTCTGATTTACCTATAAAATTTCTTAAGGGGGTAAAAATTTACTGAGGTTATTTTGAACTTTTTTACCTCCCGGTAGAAATTCTATACGGAAATTTTACCCCCAGTAAAAAATGATTAGGGGGTAAAATTTAGTGATTTTACTAGGGAATTTTTACCGGGAGGTAAAATTTCACTGGGGTAAATATTCCCGGCTTCACCGGTAGAACGAAAATCTACTGTAGTGCACTTTGATTCAATATTGTCCTTATATTTTATTTTATTGAAAGATTTATGGAAAGATTCAACTCTAAACATCAAAACAGATTTTATATTTTTAAAATTAGAATTTAAAAGAATATTTGTGATGTTGACGATCGAATAACAAATACATATAACTAGATATAAAATAACTCAAGTTATATTTGAAATAAGTAAACCTAGTACTAGTTAGAGCCCCTGCGGTAAATTTTTAAAAGTACATCCAAAAAGAATCATAAATATTGCAGTTTTTCTGAAAAAATAAGTTAATAGTTTTTCTCAAAAATTAAAAATTTTTGATTATAAATGAGATTAACATTATTTATTTCAATATCTTAAAATGCCACTATTGAGGATCAAGAATTTCTTTAAGGTGAAAAAAATACAGGTCTCCTCAGTTTGTAAAAACACTAACATATTTCAGCAAACACGAATTTTGGAACAGAAGGTTCACCAGTCTGCATGATTTGAAAAGGATTCAGTGTATTAGGTTTTCCACTCTGTGCTAAGTACCAGTGAACTTTTATAAATAATATGTTATACTCTTCGGAAAATTCTGAAATTAATTTATGACGTAAGGGCACATAGAGGGGCGGATGGGCAATATCTTAGCGGCCCGGGAATTAATATTTGTCGGCCCTTTTTTAATATCCGGATATTTCTAAAGTATACATTTACAGGGTGTTACGCATTTTTCCTTTAAAATTAAATATAGGTTTATTACAGACAAATCAGATTACATTTACTATCTAAAAAACATTTTTTTATGTTTAGAAATTAATAACCCACAGTACAGCAGACCCTCTCCTTATTAGATGTACTTTCAGTCACCGGCCCTGGGCGCATATATGAGGACCATATTATGTCAAAACAAGTTTTTATTGCCAATTGGGTACAAGACACTTTGTTATAATTTTTAAAATTTTGTTTACGTGGTTTTCATATTTTTTGTCGAATTAAAATCACAAAAAAATTACTGCTTATAAGTCTCTAGTACTTCTACAACATATTATTCTAATATCATGTAGTTCTCAATATCGATTCTTAAGAAAAAAGTTTTCAAAATTTTGAAAAAAGCTTTTTTTTCCAAATTTCAAAAAATAATTTGAAATCATCAAAATTTAACAAAAAATTTGATGTGTAGCAACGGTCAAACTATTCTTTCAAATGTGGTCCATCTCACCTAATTACATAGGAGAGACGAACCACACTACTTTAGTCGTATAAAGAATAATAGATCGTATTATAAGGTGAGGTAAGAGTAAGAGGTTAGAAACAATTTATTTATTTAACACTGTAAGAATTATTTAAAAAAACTCACCACGACTTCAGTAATCTTATCAAACGTACAACGTTCAAAAATTTCTGATACTAGTAATTTAACAATATCTTGATAACACAAGTATTAACAAACATTGGGCAACAATTTCACACAATTTTGTCTATAATGATGGGATGGAGATAAATATGATATACACAACTCCCTCTGTTAAAAAATAGTAGTCATTCTCTCACTGGGCTATCCCTCCGCGTGGTCAACTCTCCTAGAATTACCCTATATATTTCTATTTTGTTTTTCTGTTTCTAATCGTTAAGGAAATTCCGTAAAATTTTTAATAAAATTAACATTAGTCTTTTGGATATTTATTTATTAAAATATTCAAAATGTTTAATTTAATTAATTAATTTAAGTGTATACGATTTAAGATTAGCAGTGTGGTGTAAAACTTAAATCGACGGGCTAAGTGGGAAATCACAGATCAAAGTTTAGTGGATCAGACTACATAATTATACTACTCTGATCCAAAGCCTAAGTTTTATCTTTTGGCTATGAAGATGGCAACGGGGAACCACATTTATTAAATTCCTTAGTACGTCAACTTTGGAACGGATAGGCACCCGAAGAAGAAGAAATTTAGTTTTAATTTTTGACGGAATATGTTAAAAATGACTAGAATCAGTCGAAACTGGCCCATTCAATAAAAATAAAATACAATTTAGGAAAGCGTATAAATTAATTTAATTTACTAAGCAAATTCTAGCAATAATTTTGCATAATTTTGAAAATTGCAATTTATTAATTGCAATAATCAGGAAATAAATGGGATAAAAAGTAAATAAGTATTTTATTGCCGACAATAATTAGCAATACAGTAAAACTTTATTTATCCGAAGTAATGTGGAGAGGAGCTACCTTGGATAAGCTAAAACTCGGATAATAGGGAAAAAATAAAAAATTCGAAAATTTCAGTTTTTTTATGTATTTGAAACGGTAGAATGAAATTCAATCAGAAAAGTATATAAAAGTGAAAATCTAATGAACTTAGATTAATCTTTGGGCTACAATGCTAAGCAACATGGGAATGTTCTTTGACTCGTTTTATCCGAGTTTTTCCGTATTATCCGAGCATACACCTTGATTAAAGTCCGTTGCATCGGATAACGCGGACACTCGGTTGATCGAAGGCCAGATATACGGCCCTTATATTCAGAGCTGGATCAAGCTATTTCAGCGCTGGGTGCAGATTAAGTAAATGGCGCCTTTAATACCAAGGGGTAAATATCCAGTAAAATTTCTGCACACAGGACTCGGAATTCCAAAGACTTTCAAGAATTCCAGCGATTTCCCAAGACTTAAAGACTTCCAAAGAATTCCAAAGATTTCCTAGGAATTCCAAAGAATTCCAAAGATTTCCATTGATTTCCAAGGAATTCTACAAAATTCCAGTGATTTTCAAAGAATTCCAGTGATTTCCAAGGAATTCCAAGGATATTCAAAGAATTCCAAAGAATTTCAAAGACTTCCAACGATTTCCAAGACTTTCAATGATTTCCAACGATTTCCAAATAATTCCAGGGATTTCCAAAAATTTACAAGTAATTCCAAAGAATTCCAGTGATTTCCAACGAATTCCAATGAGTTCAAATGAAATTGCAATTTAAAGGATTCCAGTGATTTCCAAGAAATTCCAATGAGTTCAAATGAAAGTGCAATTTAAAGAATTCAAGGGATTTCCAAAGAATTCCAAGGATTTCCAAGGGAATTCCAAACGAATGTACACAAAATTTTCGGGATATTTACCTCTTGTTTAATACTAATAATATCATATAGAATATTATAATCACAAAAAATGCAGTACCTTGGAATCAAAATGCACATTTATCCACAATTAAAAAACGCTAAATTTTGGCGCCTTCTAAACTTCGGCGCTGGGCGCTCCATTGCACCCATGGTTTATCCGGCCCTGCTTATATCGTTTCAAGCCTATAGGCTTGGTAAATTCTCAATATTGATAATTTTATGTAAATTCTTTAAGATTATGTTTTACTCTTATATTAAAGTGTATTTTAAGTTTTTTGGTAGGTTAAATATACCTTTATTTATTGTCTCCAAAGGAATTTACAAAATAAGTAGATTTATGAATTTCTAATAAAAGAAAAAAGTAAACTAAAAAAACTGTTAGTTTTTTTTACAAATAATGCGCCTTTTCGACTTGTTCTTAAAATAAATTACATTACAAGGCATCAAAATATTTAAATAAAAATCCAATTTTTCAATGTCCGTGAAACAAAAACAATTTTAGTTCATAAATGAAATTGAAAATTCAACGATGTAGGTACATACATATGTAGTTATGTATCGCATATTTGAAAGAGAGATGATGGTTTTTAAAAGTTTGATATTTTTAAAATTTAATTAGAAGTTAAATCTATTTATTTGTTTTATTGGATAATACAGTTGTAAATTTTGTATTATAAAAGCAAAATGTAATTTGTAAAGTCGTGTGTAATAAAATTATCGAAAATTAGACTGTATACTAATCTAAAATTCTAAATCCCAATTGGTTACACCTTAGTAACATCGGTGTATATTTTCGACATTTTCAAATACAGTATTCCATTCAAATTTGCATTTTCGCAATAGCAGTGGAACATTTATTTACATTGAAATTTCTAAATTTAAATAAATGGAGTTCACCAATACGCCGTGGTGCCAACATTTTATTACGATCTAACCCTATCTGAACAGACACCTCGGCAGCATCTGAACTAACAGCTTTTGCAATTACCAATAATTCCTGTTGGCATTGTCTACTCTGTCTGTTTTGCTTGTGTGAATATAAGAGAGAAAGTACTGCGTGTAATAAAATAAAATAGGAATGCGTTATGTATAATTACATTCACAATCATTACGATGCAAATTTCTTAAACTTCTATATCCAGTGTTTGCAAACGGACTTCTTAGAATAATATTCTGGATTAATTCTAGAATATCTCCTGGTAGATCAGCAAGTAATGTTTCTTATCCCGGTTCGTGTATCCCTAAGGAACCCTTTACTTTCGACACACAAAATATTACGTTTGTTCTGTCTGGTTTCTGCGATACGCCGATACGAAACGCGTGCTTTATTGTTATTAGCTTGTTCTTTAGAATTCTAATGAACGAAAATTTTGACAAAACGTAAACACTTTTTTCTATTTCATTTTTCAACCGTTTAAATGTACCCACCACTTTGCCTTACAAAACTACCGCTAAACCTCTCATTCGTTTATATCGGGTGAAATTTGGATTTGTGCATTCAACATAAATCTTGCATGAAAAAAACTAAATTTTCATCGTATAGTCAAGTTAGTTCTAGCGTGCAGTATTTTCTATTCACGTTATGTATCTGTTTAACAGACATGATATGTTAGGAAAAACTTTTGACATGTGTTAGGATGTCATCTCATATCATTTTGATTTGGTCTGATTTTATGAGATAGAATTTATACCTAAAATGAAAATAGACATATATACACGTATAATTTAAAACATTTACTTCAAGAATTGCTATTAAATTGTCAGCCATCGTGCTCGTACAATTTGCTTTTTTATCCACCTACCTTTATAATTCGATTTTAAGAAACGAGGGTTTAATTTTATTTCATTATATATGCATATCTACTTACGATTTGCATTATTTTTTATTAATAAGAATATTAAAAAATAATGAGATGCGCATCGCTCTAATGACGTATCTTCTATTCTCAAACAAATTATTATTATTATTATTATTTCTGGAAAAATATGTGCCAACTTTAAATTAACTGTTAGAGTGTTATTAGCATTTTATTAATAACATCGCAGGAAGGGCGCTAAGAATTTCACTATAGATTAATCGAAATTATTCTCCGACGAAAACAAATTGCTCGACATTCGTGTTACCTCTCTAACTGACCAATTGAATCTTTAATTAGGAAAAGCAAAGAGAGGACGGAACCCGCATTTTCAGTTGGTATAGATACAGTTTAATACACAAACAAACCCTCACGTTTCCAGAGATATGCAGGTTCAATTAAAATACTTAATTCTTATACTCTTTTCCTTATGTCACCAAATGCAAGAGAAGACAGCCCAAACATTTTAGCGTAAATGTGTTGTTTGTATTATTAGAATCGATACGCCCTTATGTTCTTTGATGGTAATAAAGGGTTGAAACGTATATTTGAAGAATGTAAATTTACAAAGCTTTGCGGGCTCTTTTAAGTTACCTAAGGGCGTTCTTTTATTTTTGCTTTGTTTTTGTTGCATTTCTGTCATTGTAACTGGAATTTTAAAATTTTTGCGGAGTTGTTAAAATTAAAAGAGATAATTTTAAAATTAAATAATATTAAACAAAAAGAATTTTTTCATTTGAAAGAATGTCAAGAAACAAAGGCTTAGCGTTTTTAAAATTATAACATTTTAACACATTCTTGTCTGATTTGTTTTTAGAACAAGTACAGCCGTGGTCAGCAGTATTATGCCACCCTTTACAATCTCGTTATTACGGAAACTGTTAAACGTTTTCTGAAAACAGCCACGGTACCGTCTTTCTGGTACAAAACTGTTTTGTTTTCGTGTTTTAAAACTTATTAAAAGCGCACAAAATAAATCAGTTTTTTACCAGAAACACTGGACCAAGGTTGTTTTCAGAACGAGATGCCTAATACTTCTGACCGCGGTTGTATAGTTTTTAAATGAAATTACATAGATATCATGACTGTAAGCTCTTTAAGGGATACTTTTGATAACATCGAATATTGAATTCAGGACGTGTATTGTGTGTCTGGGGAAAACAGCAAACACATTGATAAGTAGAAAAATTTCATTACGACAGTTGTCATTAATAACCGTTGAGTTGTATTCTGTCATTAGATCGGAAAATGACATATGTCGGAAGACCCTAAAAATTTACCAAATACAATAGATTGACTTTAAAATTGATTTGAAAATTTTATTTCATATTACATTCTTATTGTTTAAAATATTTTGCCTAAATTTTAAAAATTATTATTAATCTAGAATATTAAATAAAAATTTTATCGAGCCAATAACGGTAGTTTTGTGATTTCGCTGGAGCGAAATTAAATTAAAATTTTTTGTTTTACGAGGAAATTAAGTATGCACCTGTGAGGTATGTGGATTTGTCTTTATAAGGTTTTGAGATAGTGTAAAGATCATTCATTCATGAACAATCAGATTATGAAATGCTATAATGGTTCAAATATTATGTAAGCAGTCTTAGGGGGCAGGGGGGGTTTAAATTATTGTTACATTTGATAACAAATGAAACGGGGAGAATATATAATACATAAGATAAAAAAATTACAAAATAATGAAAATGTTTTCAAAATAATCGAATATCGAATTCAGGACGTATATTGTGTGTATTATTGCCTTTTTTAAATGTACCGATGTTCAATTCGGGGGAACCTTACACATACTATGACATTAAACGCCTTGAAACAAGTAAATATTACGTCAATTGTCATCTGTTATGACATTGTCTAACTATTGTTTTATTCTTTTAGTTTAATATTTATTTAGTTTACATTTGTTTATTTACTTATTAATTTGTTTTTGTGGAAATATTATTTATAGGTTGTTAAGTTTACTCTTCAATGTTTATTGAACCAATCACTAATTGGTTTGTATAATTAAAATTCGTAATGTTAAATTTTTGAAATTAATAATAATTGAAGATATCAAATAAAGTTTGATACCAGAGCAGATGGACCAGTTATCTTTCAATGTAATAATTTTGTTTTGTATTAAAATTTTTAGAAGTTTGGATATGGATTTATAAAAAAAATAAATAAATGGAAATTATAATTTTAAAATTTGGTTTTCTTAAAACCAGTATATTAATTAGTATATTAAATTAAAATTGGAATTTTATACAAGCGAGTTCAGTTATTAAATTAAATTTAAAAGTTATTATTGATGGAATTGGAAAATTTTGGATTTTATAGAAAACTCTTTATTATTGCTCATGTCAAGTTTAGGGATTCTAGACAATAACCTACAATAGCATTGCTCGTAACTCGAGAAAGTGAACACAATGCCTAACGTCGTGCAGTGAAAAAAATATGAAGGGTGTTTTAACGGAAATTGTTATTGCCAACGTTTATCTGAAAAGACACATCCATTGTTGTTTATATCAATCCACCTGCATTTTCATCTTGTACAAGAAGGTGACTGCTGCTACTGTGTGATGTAAAAAGGAGTGCGTGAGCTCACAGATCTTGTTTTATTGGTTTTGTGAGAAACATCGCCGTGACGGAAGAAAAATACTCGAATCTTTGCCCGAATAATGGTGATTCGGAAACATTTTTTGTTCTTACAGTTAAACCGTTAGTAAGACCTTTATCAGTAGCGAAAAGACAAAATAAAGTGTTCTTTCTTGTGCCGATGACGAAACCGCTGACTCGACGCCAGGCCAACTCAGCGCCAAGTTAATTTCGCAAAACTATCGCTAACTGATGTTTTTTCTGCATTTTTCAAAAACATAATATAATTGTCAAAAAAGCTAGATCGGGCTATTTAAGATCTACCGCGAGTCAAATCGGTTGCGATTCAGGCATGTTTTTAATTTTTGGGACCCGCGGAGCGGGAAATACATAACCACCTTTATTGGGTATATGTAAAGTCCCCTAATGCAGCAGGTAAAAGTAAAAAGAATTTTGAACTCCCCTAATTCTAAAGTTTATTGTAGTAATTATACATGTAGAGTCCCCTAATGGGATTAACATTTTAAGTTAGTTATTAAGCAGAACTTAACTAAACTAAACGTAATCTGTAATAACTAAGATAAATTTGAAATTTAAAACATACTACACTAATTCAAAGCAGTAGAATTGTGGTAAGAAATTGCCTTTAAAAACAGCAACTGTGATACTTGACCAGCCTTGTAAGTGGTTAAAACGTGAACTAAAGCTGTTTTCTATTTGTCCAGTTGAAGCTGGACACTTTTTAGTGCAGCATCTAAACTTTTTTCACCATTTTGTAGCAGAGGTTCAAAATAACATTTATGCTGATCATAAATCACCAATTTATTACCACGCTGACCCGCAGCTATCTGTATAATATTGGGGTTGGGTACAACTCGCCGCGCACGATTCGCCGCCAAGCACGATTCGCCGCGGCACGATTCGCCGTGGCACGATTCGCCGAGAGCTTCTAGCGCCATATATCAATAATCTAATTACTCGATTTGTTGACCTTTTGTATTTACGTGAGGACACAGGTCAATTAATATGGTTGAAATTTTATCTCTAATGAAAAAAATTATTTTTTAAGGTGGATCCGTGTATTGCCAAGACTAAACTAATTAAAAATATCCCTGAAAACCGAAAGAATTCGGAAAAGGTGGAACTCGAAAAAGGTGAAACTCGTTGAAAACGTGAATATCGTTTTGTAACAGTTTAATTTATTTAATTCATTTTTATGGATTAAAAATCTATCAAAGATTATCGATAGATGGGGTCACTGAACGGATAATAATAGATAAAACGTGAACCAATTGCGGAACCAATTGCTGTAATTGTGCACATAATTAAAAGTTACATCATAGTATGCGGCACTGATGACGACTAATGAGTCAGAAACACCACTTCGTGTGATGGTTTTTTAGTTGGTAAGTCAGTGGTGTCTGTCGCTCTGTTTTTAATTATGTTATTTTCTTATATATTTAATAGCATGTATTGTGAAAACTTATTTTTATTAAAACTTAGTATCAGGTGGTGTCCTGGAG
Source organism: Cantharis rufa (assembly GCA_947369205.1). Lineage (NCBI taxonomy): Eukaryota > Metazoa > Arthropoda > Insecta > Coleoptera > Cantharidae > Cantharis > Cantharis rufa. Next base: position 16,742,097 of record OX376307.1, on the reverse strand, counting down.
ATTAGCACGTCGGCGCGGTTCACATTTGTGTAGTGACGATATGTAAGAGTCCACATGAATTGCGGAACCAATTGCTGTAATTGTGCACATAATTAAAAGTTACATCATAGTATGCGGTACTGATGACGACTAATGAGTCAGAAACACCACTTCGTGTGATGGTTTTTTAGTTGGTAAGTCAGTGGTGTCTGTCGCTCTGTTTTTAATTTTGTTATTTTCTAATAGATAAAAATAAAAATAAAAAAATCGCGGCGAATCGTGCTGCGGCGAATCGTGCCGCGGCGAATAGTTCCCGGCAAGTCGTGTCGCGGCGAATCGTGCGCGGCGAATCGTACCGTTCCCATAATATTGTTTGACATCTTAAAAAGTATAGCGCCTGATATAAGCTCTCAGATATAAGAAGGGGGAGAGATAGACTCCCTTTAAAATAACAATTTGTAAATTTTAAAAATGGTGTATATTTTTACAACGAATTAATTCTTATAATCTGGAAATACTAGACAGAAAACATCCTAGAGATGGGGTTCGAACCTCCAAAACCATCCCCTTATATACGACCCTGGTGAGTACTCATGTAAACCTGCGAACGAATTGCAACATTCTGAATGTAAGCTATATAAACAAAAATAACTAATAAGCTAACCCTATTTAGGGTGGATCCGAGATTTGCCGTGGCTGCATTTGTCAAAACCGACCCTCCGCTCCAGTCCCCTTCACTTCGGACGCTCCGGGCCATTTTGACAAACGCCATACTCGCTAAAAATATCCATCTAAACCGGTCCTACTCGGCTACCAGGAATGGATGCATCTTCCCCAATGTGGACGCAGTGTTATTTTTCTATTGAACTTTTTTATTTATATAGAGAAGAAAAAAATGAAAATGAAAATTTACAAAAATTTACCCGTAAAAAATAAAGATAATCTTAATACCTATTAAATCCCGCGACGTTAGGGGAGTTTGCAAGTAGGTTTTAAAAAAAAGTAGCCACTTTATAATCAGCTTAGAAATTAGTGAAGTTTATAAAACTTCCATTTTATTATACGAGGGGCGTTCAATAAGTCCGGTAAAAATCAATGAGATGGTGTCACAAAAACAAAAGCAAAAAAATATTTGACAGCTACAGTCTGTCATTGGTCTATATATAAAATTTCTCAATTATTTTTGTCGTGAGAACGATTTAAATAACGCAACTTGTGATTTGTTTGTAAAAATGGAAAAAAGTGAATTTCGCGCATTGATAAAACTTTATTTTTTGCGGAGAAAAACAATTACATAAACAAAACCAAAGTTGGATGAACATGTCAACTAGTGCAACGGTTTCAATTTTGCCCCAACGTTTGGACATGAGGAAGCTATCAGCAAGATTTGTTAACTGATGATCAAAAAAGCAAACGTGTGACAACTTCAACGCATGGTTTAGAATTGTTTCAAGGTAATCCAAGCTAATTTTTCCGTCGATTTATCACTGTTGATGAAACATAGATTCATTACTATAATACAGAAACCAAGGAACAATTTAACAATGGGTAGAAGCCGGTAGAAGTGCTCCAAAGAAGGCTAAAGCAGTGCCATTAGCTGGGACGATTATGGCAACTGTGTTTTGGGGTGCATATGGTATAATATTTATCAATTACTTGTAAAAAGAAAAAACGATAACAGGACTATATTATGTATCATTACTGGATCGACTTAATGATGAAATCAAGCAGAAACGACTGCATTTATCATGGATAATGCATCATGATAATGCACCAGCTTATTTGTCAAAAATTGCAACAGCAAAACTTGTAAAATTGCGCTACGAATTACTTGCTCGTCCACCTTATTCTCCAGATTTGGCACCTTGTGATTATTTCTTGTGCCCAAATCTGAAAAAAGGGCTTGCTGGAAGAAAATTTCAAACAAATGATGAAGTAATCGTAGAAACTAATTCATATTTTGAAGGTTTTGGTAAATCTTACTTTACAGACGGCATTAAAAAATTTGAACAATGTTGGAATAAATGTATCCAGTCAAAAGGAGACCATGTTTAAAAATAAAAAAAATTTTTGCTAAACAAAAATTCCTGGTATCATTTTTACCCTACTTATTGAACTCCCCTCGTATATTTTTGTTTTTATACAGAGGTATCGGAAATCTTAGGTACCCTTACCTAAGGTGGGGTCAAAAATATCAAAACTCGTCCTCATGTAAATAATTGACGCTCCGACAAAATTAAAAAAATATAGGAAGTGCGATGAACGAATTTTGAAACTGGTTACAGATTATGAAAACCGAAATATAAATACATTTTTACGTGGATTAGCGCATAACTACGAAATGAACCAATAAGCCAGTTTAATTTAAACATTTAATTTTTTTTAATAGCTTTTAATTTAATAAATAATTTATATTTAATTTTAATCATCATTTATTTATACTATATTAATTATATTTTAAAATGTTACCTAGTGCCGGTTTGGCATAACGACGAGTTGGCATGGCGCTGAGTTGGCCCGGCCGATACCAGACCGTGCCGATGACCCAATAAGAAAGCTATTAAAACAATCGCAATAAGATTGCGATAATGTACATTTTTTTTCTCTGCTATATGTAATTACGCCGACAACAAATACATCGAAAGAGAGTTATACCGAATACCTTAACGTCGAAAGCATTCAAATAATGATGCTGGCAGTAAATAATTATTTAATTTTAAATTAAAATAAGAAACCATAAGACTTATGAAATATATGTTACTAATCCACACAATTGTGCTAAAAAAGTACGCAATTGTGTTATTTTTCTGCACAATTGTGTGGATTAGTAACAAATTATATTCCTCTCTGTGTGGTATAATCTGGGTTTTTAGCTTAGTATTGAAAGCGGAATTTATTTAATAGTCAATTATAGCGGAATTTAACTTAAAAAGAGTAATTTAATTATAATTTTCGAGCTCTAGCCACTTCAGGGACGTATCCATCAGCGAAGCGACTCAAAAATCTTATTTTTTTAATTATTAAAATAATAATTTAAAAAAATTCGGACAAATAAACAGACAACAGTTTGTTCTGTAAGTTAAAGAAGATTTAAGTTATTTTTTTCAAAATAATCTCCAAACAGTGCCGCGTCACAACTTGATGGTGTTAAAACGTGCTGATGTCGAAACCAACTCGACTCATAATATTTTTTATTTATGTTGCCGTGTAATTTGGGTGGATAAAATAATAGTTATTTACCTAAAAGTCAGGAAAATGATACATTACTCACGAGGAGCAATGTTGAAATACGAGGCACTCTGTGCTGAGTATTTTAAAGCTCCGAGTATAGTGGGACATTTTGCTGACAAGTATGGTATTAAATTTTACCGAAAATCGTTAAAAATCGAAAATTTAAAACATTAATTGAACAACATTTTTAAAATGAGCAAAATTCAAGTGTGTCAATTTGTTAACTACATAGTTACCATACATAGTTACTGTGAAAACAATAATAAGTAATAAAGAAAAGAATGACGTCTCTTTTATTTTATTACAATTACTAATTATTACCGGACTAGTCATTAAAATCCAATTTCCCTGCGCGTAAATTAGCAGGGAGCTGTTGATTTGATGACGATTTTCGGTAAATAAATTTTTTCTTAAAATTTAAAATCCGAAAATAATCAAACTTACTTACTGAAAATCACTTCATTTGCAAAAATAATAAATATTTAATATAAAATCGCAGTAAATAGTTTAGAAACAAAATCGTCTTTGACTCCTTTGGCAGCAAAATAACAGGTTTCCCCATCTAGTTGTTACAACCTCGACTAGTTGGCGGGAAAGTTTAAAATATTTACAATTTTTACAAAATTAACAAGTAAATCAGAAGTTCATAAATAAATACAAAATTTTCAAGAATTCTCAAAAATTCCATGGAGGATTTTGGAACACGACAATATAAGAAATAATTTTATAACCTGCTGAGCTGCCCAGTACAGATGCATTTTCCTGCTGGTTACGTAATTATCCTACCTACGTATAATGTACGTATGTATACTGGCACCAATAAATAAACAAAATTATTAAAGTTAAAATTGTTATTTTGTTTATTAATACAATTTGTCATGAATAGTTTGTTAATTAAAACGATCATATTTTGTGTTGGAGATTTATAGCGTATTTTATGCATTTTTTTATTTTTAATTCAAATTTGTTCCCTAAAATTGTTGTTTATGTGTTACATTATTGTGTATGTATAAGTCTAAACTTTAATTGTTTAAATTAACAATAATTTAGCCGTTACCATTGCTAGTAATAAAATGTTTATTAGATAAAACTTATTTGAAGCCGGCCAGAGTTAATCTATGGAAAACTGTAAAGATCAACTGAACACTGAAAATTAAACAAACATATCAAAACATTAGGATTTATAGAAGATTGCAACAAAACAGATGAAACACCGGAGCACGCACATGTTACTATTAGCCTCTAGTATTAAATTGAGGTACCATATTGGAGGAATTCTGGCTTAACACTCTGACAGCGTGACACTCTGTCTGCCAAGATATTTACTTAAGTTTTTTTTGTATTTGAAATGGATTAAAGAGTGAAAGGACAGTGGGCTAGGTTTAGCGAAAAAAGTGCGTGTGGGGATCTTTTCCTCTGCCTTCCCGCCTAATTTCTAGAATCCAAAAGGTTTTACACCAACGCAAAAAAGGTAATGCTCAAGACTTCAAAAATGGTAAAATATAAAAAAAATATTATTTTAGTGGTTTATGGGAATAACGTTGTTATCACTTTTGTCGATTTACAACGCAGATTATAAAAAATATTCTTTTTCTTGATTGCAGGAGTTGGAACTATTTCCAACTGAAATCACAACTTCGCATTCGTTTGAGAGCATTAGATTTACATTTTAACATTACAGATTTTGTCTCAATCGGTTTTTGAATTTGCATTTATTATAACTGGTAGGAACCTAAATGTCAGTGAGTTTGTAAGTGTGAGTTTAACTATGGTTTGATTTTCATTTCCTAAGGATACTGATTGCCTTAGTCTGAAACATTTGTGTTTGGCTGGAAGTTTAATTCGTTTTCAAACAAATATGTTTGAAGATGTCAGCATCAAACGCTTTTGATTTGCAGAATAAAATATTTAAATAATCTAACAACAAATTTCGAATATTAATTAATTTAATTTTATAGATCTCTAAATTGAATTGTTTTAAATACTGTGGTAGTACCAACTAAAGTATTAATGAAAGAAAAATAAATGAAGCATCAATAAAAGTTATGGAAGTAATAGAAAACTTCCTTTTTAGTTGAGAATATCCAATGTCGGAGACATGTTCTTTATCCTGTATTATTTTAACTGCAATTAATTAGTGGTCGTTTGTCCGTGTTCAGAAACCTTGTGGTTGTCTTTCGAATAAGTGAGGGATGTATTGATTGCATTTTGTAAGCAGAACACATCCGATTTCCCAAGGTACTATTGGGGTATCCTTATTTGCTCACACTACGTTGATTTTACAGGACTCCTTACATAATTGATTGTATGATGTGAAAAAATACAAAAATATTTTTTCTCTTAATAAAATTTTTCAAAAGTAATTTTAGCAGACGTGGAATTATTAAATAGTGTGTATAAATTATTAATCAAACAGTTACACTTAATAAGCTTAAAATACAAATTCTCCAATTCCTTGCGCTAATATTTATTCTAATTTTAAGCTTGATTTCACTACAATACACTTTTAGAGCAGGTAAATAGAAGTTTGCTTTCGATTTAGTATTGTTTGAAACTCTTAAGTCGGAGAATTATATCTGATAATTTGGTAAATATTCAATATTGCTACGTCTCGAGGGATTTTAGAGGGTTAGTAGATTCATTGCGTCTAACAATTATTTATTACTTGATGAGTGAATAAGATATTAAATTAATTTCCTTACCACTTGTGTAGTATAGGTACAACCGCACTTATTCATTTTTTTGGACGAATAATAATTATTTAACGCAGGTTTATACCTATATTTCATTACTTATAAACTATTATTCTCATTTTTATCGGTGATGGCAGAATCGAGAAGTAATTTTAGCTTCTCCCTTCTATACAGTAAAGATGTTTAAAATTTAAACTCGATTTATCGAAGAATGGATATTGGCCTAAATTTGCTTCTATTATACATAGCGAGGTATTCAATTTATACCCTTGTGCTTTGCATTATCCTTCCAACCGCCCTTCATAAATATGAGAAAATACCAATACGAAGCTATATGGAGGTAAGGGAAAGTAAATAAATTCGGCATCAATTGCTTCATCTGTAATAAGTAACCGATTAAAACGCCGGAAAAAGAAATTAAGATGTTAAAAGTTAACCAAAAATCACAAGTACGCTAAAAAGGAATCATTGTCTTCGCCCCCTATTTTTAAACACAAAGCTTATTCATGGATGAAACATTTGTTCCACTACAAGAATATCAGTCCCGCAAGATGCTCCCAGTAGTCTCTGGCAAAACAAACTGAAGTCATCGGTTCGATAAATCGGATTGGGATTTATAAAGGTATGTTGAATTTAAAGCAACCCACAAATTTACGTTTAAATTTGGGTAAATGTTTAACTTTGAATAAGGGATATAAGATAACATAAAAGATTAAGAAGTTATAAAGCTATTTTGTGGACTTTTCATTTAAAAGGTTTTTTTTCGGTGTGGTTGAATTAATCGATTGGAAAATTCGAAAACCAGAAAATTGTTGTATAATATACTGCTTACGAGAAAAAACAATGTTTTGTACGATTTATTATATTTCAGGAATACAATTGAGAAATAGTACAAAGGCAGACTAATATTTACAGTACAAATGAAAAAATTGATTATTTATAATAATATAAGAATTTATATTTGGCTTGCTAACAAAATATACCTAGTATTATATGCGTATAATAAATTCTGTTTACAGGAAGATATTTCTGTGTGTATGTTCGTTCTTGAAAATGTAAGTCGTATTGTGTACCAAATGATCGTTTTTTAAATGGAACGCAAAGTTTGAAAAAGGTTGCTTAATAATTAACACATCATTAGGGAATGAATAGATTCTATACTCCAATATATACCCGCAGATGATGCAATACGAGTTTGTATGAAATATAACTCCTTTTTAGAATAATCCCAACTATTAACACCCGGTAAAAAATTTGTCTTTAAGCTCTATTTTATATTTGAAGAAAATTTTAATATAGAAAAACGCCAAGTACATTTAATACCCTACAAAGTCATAAGAGCTGCATAATCAATTTTTCAAATATTTTACATCTAAACGTTTAAGATGAAAATAGCTTAATAAAGGTATAAGCATGTTACAAACGTCCAACGCTTCATTCACTTTGAATTGACGTTTTTCAAAGTGATTTCTTATTGATATGTAGGCGGACGAATGCTTGTCTACAGATAAAAATGATATCAAAGCTTTTACATCATCAAACTTTTTGGTTATGTATTGTTAATAATTTTGAGTTTATCGATTTCATTTTCTTTGCATCTCAAATTATAACATCGAGTTGAAATTGATGAGAAAATTTTTGTGCACGAAAAAGTATTCGAAAATAATTTTAAGTGATTGCTTTCAGACTTTGACAATTTAGTGTCCTATTAGGTAGACGAAATCGTTGTTGCGTTTTTTTCCCGATGTTTAAAATATTTAAAATTTCGACTTGGAAAGTCAAAATCTTGATAATCCAACGGAACGACCATTAGATTAGATGATGTGACAATAAAAAAATTAAATCGTATAATTTAAATTAAAATTTAATCTGCTGAAGTTTATACATTTTCTCCGGTAAGTTTTCAAGTCGTAGCCATAAAGATAATAACGGCTTTTGCCACAAACGTCGATATTTGTTGAGAATATTAAGACAGAACGTGCAAGCAGCTTACTTGACGATGTAACACATTAATACGCACTTTTAAAGTGAGTAATTTTATAAAACATCGTTCGTCTTGCTTTTGCTCAAGAAAGTCGGATTTGCAAATGTAAGAGAGAAATCTAATAGGTGTACGTAGCACGGATTTTGTGAGTTTAAATAACACGTACCTCAAGTCTCACCTTAAATAACACAATCATACTTAGGCGAGCTATAATAATTTTAATCAAATCTTCCCTAAGTTAAGTGTTCTTATTTTAGACGAATATAAAGGCGGATTTAGCGCGTTTAATAATCAAAACTGTGACTTTCTCCAACTTTCTCCTAACGGCCCTCTTGATATTTCGCGCGAAGACGTTAACTAACGCACTTGGCAAATTACAAATGAGAACTTATATTTTCAACACCCTCTAAGACGGTCGAGGTTTCGTTCGTAACCGCTACATTGTTACTTTGATTAAATTTAATACCAGTGTGTGTTAAGTTTGGCTGAATTTAGAGCCTGTTCGGTATTTAGCTTTGGTTTATAGTAATTGTACGTTTGTTTGCGAACGTTCCTTAAATGAATCACGTCTTTCGGGATTTCAATATACTCCTGAGATAGACTTCAAATAACGTATCTACATACATCGGAACACCGCGGAAGATGTTTTTGCACCATAACTACACTGTACAGCTTTCAAATCTTCTGACTTTGAGGTCTTCGAAATAGTCAAACTTGAATGATAAGTCTGTATTGTATATCAAAACTAAATTGTTCACATAAGAATATGCTACTCACAGAATCCATCTTATTGCCATATATCCTAGCATTACTTCCGTTGTCGATATAAAGCACAAATTTTAAGTCGAGTCAAACTTGAGTAAATAATTAATCGAAACTGAAACCTCCAAGTAGCCATCGAGGTAACATTTGCCTTTAGTAGGTGTAATAAACACTTCCTGTTTAATAATGTGTAATATTAGTATTATATTTAAGTTAAAAGGTTATTGTTTTATTAGGACGAAATGTTACATTTTTATCCAAATAAAACGATCAAAAGTCGAAGATTAATTTAATTAATTAAAAGTAAGGTGACATGATTGAATCGGTCAATATTTTTAATTTAAGTTGGTATAATATTCAAGTTTAATTCGCAACTGTCAATTAATTTCAATTGTGACGTTTAATACATTTTTTAGGTTAAAAAACCAAAATTTTTATTTATTTCATTAAAAATAAAATTTTAAGTTGGTAATATTTAAGGATTTTAGGCTATCTAAATGTCAAAGTCAATGTTGACATCTACAAATTTTTAAATTAGGGCATAAAAATTCATATTTGAAGTGGTAGATAAATTTAAAATAATATTTAGAAAAAGTAGATACCAAAATCAGTTAATTTCATTAAAAGATTCTAATTTATTATTTACTTTTCTTGGAAGGTTTACAGTTACCTCCTCGCTACTTAAAGATATCTTGAATATCATTATTAATGTCTGATAATATAATCTCATTGAATTTTGCAAACATTTTTTATACGACTTGATTAGCTTGCTGGCAAACCAAAAACCCAAAACTAATTTCCACGAATTTCCAGTAAAACTAAGTTCCAGGAAAACTAATTTTGGTGCCCAACGTGGTGGTTTTATGTTATGTTTTAATACCACGCCAATTTATAGGTAATATTATAATAATATAATAAATCAATTTAGGGTTTTTATATTTACTATTTATTAAAAAATCTTTAAGGGGCCTTTAATTCTCGATAATGCTTTTTTACATAGCTGGCAACTTTTTGTGGTATTCTTTTACATCCGCTCTTTGCAAAGTTACGATTCGAATTCCACTCAATCAAGTTTAAAAAGTAACTAAAAAAATACAAGATTATTTAAGTAAGTTTGATCAACGCCATAAGAACTTATAAAATAAAAATTAAAAAAAATTTTAATAGACACTAGAATACAACCTATATTTCAGAATTTATCGCAACTATTGAATATTTCAAAATCAGTAAATCAATTTCTGACACATATTGATTGGTTGATGTTATTTTAAAAATGTTGTTTTCTGATTGGTTAAATTTGCAATATATATCAGTCAGAAAGGCAAAATAGGGTGTATCCTAAAAAATATTCAAAAACTGGAATTTTTAAGTTTTGCAATAAATTTACGATCCAGTGATAGAACGGTTGCGTAGTTTACTGCTGTGTGCAAAGTAAAATCACTGTTGGCACCAGTAAATTACTTTCAAAACCAGAACATCACTTTCAACATGAAATCTAATAAAGTAACTATAGGTAATTACGTATTTTTAAAGCAAATGAATCTTGAAGGTGCACTTTTTTGAACAATAACAGATTGATAACTATACTTACTAAATATCTTTTTTTGTAAGGTTTAAAACATTGCGTTTCTTGAACTCTTGCAAAATACACTGTTCGACATGGACTGCTGGTAATGGCATAAAGGGCACAAAATGATCAATCATACTGTTTCTTATCGTATCGGAATGATGGAAACCGCCTAATATAAAAGTTAAACTTTATAGTAATCAAATTTTTCACACGATGTTCTCAAATACATACCATCTTCATTAGCTTGGCTTGCAATTGTATTTTCATTATCTTCCATCCTTATGTTTTCCCTTATAACTCCCATTTTCCATAAATCGTTGGTGATTTTATTTATTGAATATTCAGCAGTATTTGAGATAAAAATAAAAATACTTGGCTCGCTTTGTCGAAAATCAATTAGGGGCTTAATAGAATTTAAAACTCCTGGCGGCATCTTATCTACTTCATCAAAAATAAATAATTGTTTAGGGCACAGGGTCAGGTTTCCTACGATCCAATTGTAAACAGGATTTTGCTAAAAATTATAAATTAAATCGTGAAAAAAAAGTGCTAAGTGGTAATAAGTACCTTGTGCTGCTGGAAGGAACCCTCCAATCCGAAGTCTCTTCTACCGACAAAGTAATGTACAAAATTACTTTCCAGACCATTCTTATATAGGCTTTGTGCTTCAAAATTAGCCTCGTAATTTTTTCCAATACCAGGTAACCCGTGAAAAGAAAATGTTAGGGCCTTCTTAACTTTAGTTTCTTCGTTTAAATGAGCTCTCAGTACATTAATTACAACATCTAATGCCTATATGCTGGCCAAACACATTTTCATTAAGCGAAATCTGCAATCCTAAAAAGAAAATCATTAGATTTATATTTTTTTATCTAAACTTATGTTTTAACTTACTCTCCACATAGCCAGGATTTTCGTAATCAATACAGCATTCTTTAAAATGGCAGACTGTATTTTCGTACATGAATGACCGTACATATGTCAAGGTCAGCTTTGCGGAAACGTGCGGTGGGCTAAAAACACCCAAAGAAAGGATAAATAATATTACCTATCTTGAAATTTCTCATTTTCGTTTTCACTAGTATATAATTATGTACTTGATTTACTAATATTTCTTTTTGCTTTCTATGTATATTTGATTTAAAATTAAAATTTTTGTGTATATAGTATACGAAATATATCAGCATAAATATCGTACCAATTAAAATTTTAGCTTATAAGCTTTGTATTTTTGTCACTATTTGAATATTTTTCGGACTCCCTAAAAATTTCCTCTTTTTCCACTATTTTTCCCACAATTTTTGCCACTACAGCTTCACTACTTAAATGAAATTTGCGTTGTGAACGTGAAAAACATTTCGAATCTGCGACGTCGCATAGTGGGCTGGAATCACAAGTTTTGGACTTAAGAGCTATAATGTATATTTTTGGTATCTAGGGATTATTTAACACTTTTTTTATTCTTTAAGTTTTTTTCTAAAACTAATACTTTCTGATACATAGCTACTATTTTAATTTTGTATAGAGAAATAATATTAATTGATGTTGTTAAACAAGGTCACGGTTCAACCAATGATGGAAATACCGCCAGAAGATTTTTGTCGACCCAAACATGGCTGCTGAGATGACTGGTGCGAGTAAGCACCTGATCAGCGATTTTCTGTCATTTTAGAATCGATTTCGTCAGGTAACCGCATTGACATAGTCAACTTTTAAGAATATGCTGAAGCCACCATGAATTTGTATTTGGACTTATATAGCTGGTATTATTATCTTCAAATGTCCATAAAGTTCTTGTGCATGGTGCAGCTATTATTGATAATTTTGGCTTTATACCAATTGGACAGTTATCTGAAGAAGCAGCCGAAGCCAGAAATAAAGACTTCCGCATGTATCGCCACCATTATTCGAGGAAATGCAGCAGAAAAGCCACAAACGAAGACATTTTGAACAATATGTTGATAAGTTCTGACCCATACATTTCAGCAACACGCTACAAACTCCACAGAAATCATAAACCATTGTGATATAGAAGAAGTACAAAGCTTATTTATTATTGAACAGGCATTTGATGACGACAAAAGGGAAAATTTTGAATTTTGAAACTGAACAATTTTAATTGGGCTGGGTTAAAATGTGGATTAGACATAAGGGGACACCACTATAAAAAAAAAATCGGGCATAGTTCTCAACCTCTATGGTGGGTAATGGAAAAACAATCTCGTCCAAATGCAACTATATATTGAAAAAGGATAGCGGGATCGTGGAACGCTCAAGAAAAACAAACAGACTGTTGGTCAGACTCTATGGTGGGGTGGAATAAAGAACATAAGTTGAAATTATGACTAAATCGAGAAATATCGAGGCACGAACATAGGTGTAAAAATAGGATAAAAATATGTTGTATACATATATAAAGTCAGTTCGTTGAGAAAATTTGAGAATTCAGAGTTTTTAATTTTTTTATGTCTTTCGCCATACAAAAAATATTTTGAAAATTAATAACTCCGAAAATACGGAGTTATTTTTGAAAGACTGTCATAACAATAATTTCTTATATTTAATAGAAGAGCCCAACACAATATTTTATATTAAAAAAAAAATGTTTTTTTTTCAATCTCCTAAGTCCATTACCGCTTCATTTCAGCCCACCGTGAGTCGTCGTGCATAACATACTGCACTGGGGCTCACATAAATTGCGCCAGCGGTCAATATTTTCTGACCTTATTTTGGTGGGCAGTATATGAAAATACGTAAACTGTACCAGCGGTGTTGGTGTGGACAACTTAAGTCAAGTGTATACCTTTGCAAGATAAAAGGACGTACGAAATGTAGACTGCACCGATGGTCAAAAGTTAATCCTTTTTTTTGGATTTTGACCGAGGGTCACATGTAGATTACACGGGCGCATCCAAATTGTGTCCCGTGGTCACTATTTTTGAAGGTTTTTGAAGTGGTTAAAAAAAGGCACGGGTAAATTGCGTCCCGAACCCTAAGCGGATTAGCTGTAATCTCTAATACAAATCCCAACGCCCGTACGGTAAGTACGGTACTAATTTTAAACGATTAAAATTGTACAAATTTATTAAATTTAAAATTATTATTAAAATTACTATTACTAATTTATTATTATAAAATTACTATTAAAAATTTGTAAATTATACAAAAAGGTTTTAGGGTGGATCCGAGGTTTGCCGTGGTTGCATTTGTTAAAACGGCCCGTAGCGTCCGGAGCGGAGGGGACCGGAGCGGAGGGTGCGGACGGTCTATTTTTGACCTATTTAGGAGTCTAGGGTCACTATTTTTGAAGGTTTTTTCATTTTACAGCGCAGGGTGTTACAACTACTATTTATTGTTAAATTGTTTTTCTATAAAAAAAATATTTACTGAAAATATCCCTCTACTCGGCAAAGTGTGTTACCAGAAAGGGATGGACCTCCCTCGTTCGTAAAAAAATATTTTACAAAAAAACAATTTAATAATAAGTAGTAGTTGTAACACCCTGTGCTGTAAAATGACCTAAACATTGTAAACCTTTATGCAGCTTAAGAAATAAGAGGATTTTGTTTAACATTCCGACCATCGATCCCGTTGGGACGCAATTTGCCATCTCCCGATTGCACCACCGATGGTCAGATGCAGATTGCACCGATGGTAAAATGCGGATTACACCAATATAATTACTTAATCTCTTAAGTATGTATAATTACTTCGTATGTATAATTGTATCTCCTATACAGGGTCACATTATTAGTCAAGCGTAGAAATATTTTTAAGGGTGAATCCGTGATTTGCCGTGGCTAAAAAATCCCTGAAAACGCTACACCTCGACTGGGATGGTCCACCGTGACTGGGAGCAGTGGCGCAGCCAGGATTTTGTTATAAGGGGGGCTAAGAGATGCGAGCTGCGGTAAAGGCGCACGCCGCAGGCAAAACTTTTTCGGAAAAAGGTCATCTTATTTTCGAGCATAATTATTGTGTTACCACTGTTAACTACCTTAAATTGAAGTGGGAATTAAAGGACGGCATTTCCGAAATAACTCAGGGAGAAATTATTATTAAAATGATTATTATTAAAAAAAGAAAGATTGTTTGGGGGGAGGCTATAGCCCCCTAGCCCCCTTTGGCTGCGCCACTGACTGGGAGGCTCCATCGCGATAGGGTAGCCCAATCGACTTTTTTTTAAAGTTTTATAAAATTCTAAAATTTGCAGAAAGAATTGTCAAACATTGCGAAGACACCCTCAACATTATACAAGTAAACAATAAGAAAGTAATTCCCATGAACCCATCCACACCAAAGCTGTATTTCCAGCCTAAGCTATACAAACCAAGAATCTCAATGCGCCCCATCACATCCGGATGCGGATCTCCGACACATCGCTTGGTACAGATATTGAACCAAATAATAATTCATAAACTGTATTATAAGACAAAATATTCACTTGTAATACCACCAGTAGTCGTAGATATGTCGAATATTTTGTCGTGATATTACGAATATTTGTTTCACTTGCAAAATGAATAGCATGAGTGCGCTAGCAGGAAGTTTCGGCCAAAACCGAAACCAGCTTTTTTGACCGAAATTGGCGAAAACCAAACTTTCGGTTGGACTCTAAAAGTAAAGTTTAACATGGTGCTAAAAATATTTATATACTCCCAAATAACTAATAGAGGAGACCGAGGGGATTTGAAACTGAGGTGAGTTGAAACTTGAAACAGTGAAGCAGAACTCCGCAACCGCGCAACTTACGCCACCGACGCAAACTGACACGTCGGCGGAGGGGGGAGTGATTGAAAAGCGACGTTGCCAACTCGCATTGTCGGACTCGCATTGGGTCCAGAATTATAACCTGTTTTAAGTTCCAAGAAATCAGTACTGTTTTAACTCACCTCTGTTTCAAATCCCCTTGGTCTCCCCTACCTTTATTATACTTGAGTGTAGCTCTTGATCTTCGTATAAGTTAGCCGGTACCGTGGCGGAACCTAGGTAGTAGAACGTACTTGGGAGACTTTCTCGGGAAATAAAATAATCATATATAGGTTAACAATTACCACAAGTACAAAAAACTAATTTAAAACAATTTCAGTATTAAATTGAAGTAGTACAACTAAGTGTAGTCAAATAACCACTCTAGAAAATTGCCTAAAATTACTGAATATAATTAAATGAAACTAGTAAACTTGGCTTAACCTGAATATAAAATATACTTCTCACCAAGAACCATCTGAAAAAGTTACAAAATCGTTCCAAATATGCCACTTACATTAATTACTGAAATATAGTTTAGTACTTTTTTTAAAACTAACCAAAACGCAAAGTCACTATACTTTTTTAAATCTAACACGGTTTTAGGGAACAATGTGATCTGATAACGAAAATCAAATTAATTAAAACTGTTGAAACATTTGAAAGCTTTTGTTAACGAATTTTCACTTTCTTGCAAATGTAACTATACAATTTCGAATCTAACATTTAGATTGTTTATTATAAAACTGTTTGAAATTATCAAAAATATAAATGATATACTTCTGTTTCTTCAGTCTTTTCTGTCCACTGGGAGACAATCGATTTTTCAAATCAAGTTTTCATTAATTTAGTTCCGAAATCTGCTCGTGAGCAATAATAATCGATTGATTTATAAATTTAAATTCTACTAAAAATCCTGCAGTAATTAGTATGTAATTGGTAAACATTATAAAGTGACTGCAGTCATCTAAAGTAAACTTGCGATGATCGCAGATCATTAAGGTTTAATATGGTTAAGAGTTTTGAAAGAACCGACAACCAAATCATGCAGATGGAGTTGAAAGTTTTAACAGGATTTTGAGCTAATTTATAGAGTAGGAAAAATAAATACAACAACTGCGTATTTATTCTAATTTATATTTTCTTGCTATGTTTATTTTTTGCCAGTCATCAGAAACCTTGAACTATAGTTAAAAATGGAATAACGATATAACTAAAATAGTTATGTAAATAATACATTAAATAAACCAAAAAGAAGAATTCGTAATAGAACGAATGCATAATTTATTATCGATAAAATAACATTTTCGTGAAATTGAATATCTTTTAATAATAGCTGATACGAATTAAATTATATTTTGATTGGGGTTATAAACTTGGAATGCATTTATAATACAAAGGAAAAAAATGCAATTTGTCTAGACCAAAATAACGACGATGACAAAATAAAAAAAATGGAAGTCAGGAAATGAAAGTCCGAACCATGATTTATAGTTGTATGCTTTCATTGCATGATTGGCGACAACAAGGTGACACGCAACATTAACTTATTAATAGCTGTGTGTATCTACTATCAATACATTAGGTACCTTAGGTACTCTATTATGTAGTTCAGATAAGCACCTCTATTTTTTAAATTATAATGCATTACTATACATCATAGTTCTTGCCCAATAAATATAAAAAGAAACTTCCTTGTGAGCTTTGTGTGTTTTCAGTTAATGCTTAGCTAAAACGTGAAAGTGTAATTTTTCTCCAAGACGGAAAAACTTATGTTTTGGCACGACTTTGAATTAAGTGAACTGTAAAGCGACAACACATAAAATTAAAAAAAAATTATTGAAGCTCGGCTGTAAATTTTTCTCTTTTTCCCTCGACAGCCAACATGAGTGGCACAAAAAATATAACGTCGGTCGTGTGCTGGCCGATTCAATTTATAAGCAGTTAAGTGGCAGTAAAATACAATTTAATTTCTTTAAACACAATCAATTTATATTTGCATATCACCTCAGAATAAATCAATATATATTCCTAATTGCTAAGCAACGTAAATCCACACAAATATAAATAAATACAACTAACTTTAAACATACATACACCGAATGTCTTTATCTACCACATTAAGAATAAAAGGTAGAAAATAAACACGTTCTACATAAAAGTATAAATTAGTTCGAAATGTCGTGACTATTACCAATGATATCAGATATGCTTGCTATGTTTGAATGAAATTTTGTATAAATTTGATAAGAGATAAGAGTCGGTATCAATTTGACGTTTATAGAATGATGTATGCCGTTATACAAGTGCTTTACATATTTTATAGAATGCTTTTACCAATCAAGATATTGGTGACACATTTCTTGTTTTACAACTGTTGAAAAGACTTATTGAATTTTATTTTCGTAATGCATAACGACACGTTACGACGTGGTGTTGCTTTATTTGTTAATAACAAATCGTTTTTTAATTCGTTCGCATTCTGAACAACCGAGGTTCGCACCGCCAACGCGAAAAAAAATAATAAAGCTTTCCCCTTTCTTACGACCGACGGACGTCTTTATTATTTTAAATTATAATTATTGGTTTCGAGTTTGTTTTGATATCTTCGCAAATTTCACCGCTGGCAAAATTGAAATCCTTAAAACGAGCGGAGCTGCTGTTTTGTTCGGTATTCAACTGAAAACCATAAAAATATTTTTTCATTTTAAAAATTATACTTTTACTTATTAAAGAACATGAAAGAAGTACAAGCATATAATTCTAAACAGGATTAAGATTGGAAAAGTTTGAGTTGTTGCGGATTCATAAACTCTCAAACTCACAGCTGGACCAAAAAACTATTAACTGAAAGTTATTTTAGAGAGATTACAGAGTAATAAATAAAACAACAATTTTGCTGTCGAAACTTTTCTAAAAACAAAAGTTGATATCGCTTAATCGGTTTGTGTCATCACTGTCATAAATATCATAACCGCAATTGTCAACTTGTGTCGTTATTTTTATATGGATGAGCGATGTTTAAGAGAACTTTTATCAAAACACAATTAGCAGTTTTATAATAAAGTTTCTAAAACCATTAAAGTTTAATTCAAACTTTCTTCGATATATCTAACGAAAAAATTGCAAAACTAATTTAAAAAAAAAATTGCATTAGTGCAGATTTACTCTGGCACCACTCGTATTGCAGAAATACAGGTAAGTAGGACTCCGTGGCGCAACGGTAGCGCGTCTGACTCCAGATCAGAAGGTTGCGTGTTCAAATCACGTCGGGGTCATTTGCTTTTTTTTTTTATTTAATTACATTAACAGAAAAATTCTAAATAAAATTAAAGTAAATATTATTTTAATTCCAAATAGAAAATATAGTTTTTCATATTTAATAATAAAAATAGATATTTTAGTATTATTGAATTTATACAATGGCAGTTCGCTACTTTCGCGCTCGTTCAACATTTTCGTTCGTGTTTCGCAGATCACGTTGAAATCAAATAAAGAAAGGAGTTAGGGTATTATGATCGATGTTGTTTTTATATAGCGCCATAATCATCTATCTTGATATCTTCACTTGCAGATACTGTGGATTGGAAATGGCAAAAGTTTCTATATTGCATCCCACGACAGTATATCTTTTATTCGAAAAAAGAATTAAGATCCTTATTTTTAGTTTCGAATTGTCGTCTCAAAAATATATTTTTTCTATTGCGTCATTTCAACAAAACAAGACAATATTAAATATATTATGTGACAGAGAAAATAATAATATAAAATATCAATATAAAACAAACGTTTTTACAATTCATACGTGGATATTAAAAGTCATAAATTTGGAAATAGAAATTTCGTTTTCTCATAATATAGAACGTCATACGCATATGTATATTTTTAATATCGAATTGACATGGCTTTTTTAATATTCAATTCAATAGCAAAATTGAAAAATTTGAAAATATCACCACTTGGTATAATGTGGGGTAAGTCTTGAGAAAAGCATGTACAAAAATAAAAAGTAATTTATATTGAAACGCACTCGATGTGCGTTATTTTCTAAACACGCCTACATTTTAATTTTAATATAAAATAATGTCATGTAATCAGTGTATTAAAACGAAAATATCTCAGAGGAATCATAACACTCATAATTACTTTACTTCTGATTTATTACTAAGATTTATAGTTAGGCATGATTTTTGACATTCCTAGATGCACGTTTCTTGTTACCATTAGTATTTGGATAACGAAATTTAATTTGGCTAAATTACGGGGGATACGTGATAAATAAACGCACATTCTTTGTATTTAAAAAAATAAAAAGTGAAAAAGTTTGAAACCTCTCCAATCTGAAACTTGAAAATTAAACTTTTTTTTTTACAACTCACTTACTGGCTTTACTATATATGCAGAAGTAATAATATTCACAACAGTTAAGATTTGACAACTGTAGGCAAGTTAATCTAGAAGATAAAATTTAATTCGCAGTAGAATTCTCCACGGAGTATTTAAGCCTTTGTTGGTCCTTTGTTGGTAGCCTTTCTATGTCTTAGACCAATTCCTCTTGGCGGTACATACATCATAAACACCGCAATCGTAGTTAACGCTCCCGGTTTGTAAACTTTGATATATGTACCTTTATCTGTCGTAGTTCGTGATAGACGTACTAATTATTATCCTGTTTACATTTATGTCATAGTTATCAAATTGCTTAAAGTATGTTACAGTAATTTTTTTTCAAAACTCTAAAGCTATATACGAAGAAATTAAATATATGCGACAAGGAAAACATGTAAGTTTTCAAAAAAATATAAAAAGGATTATATAGGTTTTCCATTTAATCCAATTCATTTTAAAATACTATGTTAAAGAAATTATACAACATATTTCGGATGCAGTAGATTAGTTTAACGTGGAATTTGAACCACAGCACAAAAAAATATCGTTTGATATTTTCGAAAAAAGTAATCGAAAATATTTTATAAATTTAAAACAACGCCAATGCTTTAATTATACCAAAACATAGCAAAAAATAATGTATATTCATACAATAGTAAGTATGTTGTTTTACTAAAATAAAAGTTTGAATTTTCCGTGCCGAGTTTTTGTAAAACAAAGCAAACCGCAAAAAGTACACTAACTTGCTTCGTATAAAAGGTAAACAAAATTAATAAATTTAAAAAATGGATAAAAAAGCTTGATATACAATAAAAACGTACATTTTCTAAACTATTCTATTTTCGATTATAGCGGTCTGAACAACGTCTGTATTTTAACTACTTTCTATACCTACTATTGTAAAAGATAATTTTATTAATTGATTCCTGCTTCCCATTGTAACAAATAAGTATGAAAATATGTATATAGAATTATTAATCAAAAACAGACTTTACCCCCCCTTTCCAATTTTTGCTTCGGAGAGCACGTAAAATCGTCTCCTGGATTAGGTACATTTCGCCAGCTCCCCCCACTTTGAATTTTGGATCAAATTGGCGGTCTGAATAACGTCTGTATTTTAGCCACTTTCTATACCAACTATTGTAAAAAATAATTTAATTAATTACTGCTTCCCATTGTAACTAATAAGTATGAAAATATATAGAATTATTAATCAAAAACAGACTTTACCCTCCTTCCCCTGTTTCTGGAGCAGTACTCATTTCCGTGCTTCGGAGGGCACGTAAAATCGTCCCCTGGATTAGGTGCATTTCGCCTACCCCCCCCCCCCCTCATTTTAAATTTTGGATTCAAAATAGTCTGAAGTTTGTACCTTCCTTATTTTCGTTTGTACCCATTTTACCCATTTCCCATTTCTAAAATGGGAATTTTGCCAGCTCACCCCCTCCATTTTGAATTTTGTATCCAAGATAGTCGAAATCGTTTTTACCTCGTTTGTACTTGTTTGTACCTTCCTTATTTTCAAAACCTTTCAATATTACACCGCTGTATGGCGCTAAATGTTTAGTCGCTGCTTGAAGTTTTAAGCATTGCAAATTACGAGTGGAGACTTTGGCAGATCTTGGTACTGCGTCCATCAGCGGTTGACTGAGGAAGATCCATCTCGTTAGAGTAAGATCGAAACTCGAGTCTCAACCTAGGTGGCGCGGTCCATGTTTTTGTTAAACAATCTGCTCTTGCAACTTGAAACAAAAGTTGGTGCTACTTGTTTGGCGTCAATAAAAACAGTGGCTAGATATTTGAAAGGTAGTACCTTATCTAATATGATAGGTCATCTCGACTGAAGGCTTATAAAAACTTTTTAGTTTTTCTCTTCTTTATTATCATAAAACAGTCGATAAAATGTTAAAATTTGGTTTTCCAAATTTGGTTTTCCAAATTTTTAATATATTTTTGTTATTGTTTTTCCTTATTTTCGTTTGTACCAATTTTTTTTCTTTAATTACATTTTTAGTATTTCGTTATTTGCGGTGAAACTAAGTAGTGTATATTACAATTAATGTTTTCTGAATTACAATTAACTAGTCTAATTACTTTAGCTCTAATTAAATTAGAAATTATGATTTAAAACTTAAACAAAGTTGAACTAAATGACAAACGAGGTAAAAACAATTTAGACTATTTTAAATCCAAAATTTAAAATGGGGGGGGGTAAAAAAAGTGATAGAAATAGGGAAACTGAGAGACTGAGCCCCTAAATGCAAAATTAGTCCCTTAAAAGCACAATAAATTATTTCGTTGTATTTATAAATTTCTGTATGTCAAACCTCTCCCTCCCCCAAATTTTCACAAAAAAATTAGATTTATTGCTAGAGATTATAGGCTGCTCCACTACTTTGAGGATTTTATTGAAAAATTAATGATATTGACAAACGTTTTATTTGAGAATATGTCAAAAACGGTCGTCTATTTAGATCCAAGGTTGGTAATCAATAAAAAGTTATAATTTTATTAAAATTTAATTTTGGTTGTAATTCTTAAACAAAATCTGTATGATTTCGATTTTCATAAGTTTATACGATTTATACGATAATAAATAATTATTATTGTCTCAGAATATTTTATTTCCTTTCGAGAGGATTATTTTATCCACAGGGACCCCGCTATCGCATATCGCTATTTTCCAGTTAGTTGTTTGATCACTTAGGGCCTCTCACATAGAAATAAACTAAGTTTACTCAGTTTGTGAAGAACTTTGTCATTTCACAGGAAAGTCAAAATTTATCGCACCACTATAAATAGTTCATCAGGGTGCTGTGCTGGAAGCAATTTGAATAAAATTTAAAATATCTGAAAAAGACTATTGCTCAAACTTCTGAAATAAATTGAAATTTTATAATATAAAATATTAATAAAAGAAATTATACCAAATATAATACATTATTATATTTTATGCTAAACACATTCTTAAATTATATTTATTACTCGTAAAGCATATTTATGACATGAATGGTGTTACGCCTCTAATTTTTTTTTTTATATTAACAAAAAATTTTAGTTTTGTGAAAAAATTACTACAGTTATAATTATAATTAAATACAATAAATTAGAGTGGGTAGAACTAATTTGATTAACATAATAGGCGGAGTAAACAATGTATGGCACTTTTTGACTTTCCAGGATGCTTATGATTTTCTTTTAAAATCCCAAAGATAAATTCATAGATATAACTACTTATCGCTTAAGAAAAGTATGCAAGAAAATTTCTGGCTTACAAAAAAGCTACATTTTTCTCCAGTAGTATACTAGACCGCTTTAATCCGCAATTCTGCATTGCAAATCGAAGTTGTATAGTGAAATTATAAATTTTAACAACAACTTAACTAATCGCCAAAATATTTAAATTTTAACTACAACTGTTGGTGGAGGTACATACATTCGTTTACCACTTTGTGACAGGGTAAGAGTATAAATATTTTTGAAAAAGATAATAAAAATGAATGGGGTGGATCATGAAAATCGTGAAATTTGTTGAAAAACGATTAAATAACTCGAAACAGTTAACTTTAAAATTCCTCATTATTGCATTTTTGTTAAAAGCTTTTATTGGTATTCGCGACAGAAAATACTTCGTGGGTAATTTTTGGAAGTTACGCAATATAAAGCGAATTCTATTAATCGACTAATTTAGAAAATTAAAAAAAATTGTGACACGAATATTTTTATAAAACATACTTGTAGTAGCATGCGTTTTAATGGTAACATGACATATAATGCCTTTCATAAGACATAAGTTATCTCTAATCAGGTATAAATGATTCTTCACCTAGGGTGAGGCAACCTGCTGGTAAGGGATTGGTCAGATTCGTGTGTTTTATCACTCCCGGGAGCATATGACAAATTTTTGTATTGTATTTTTACTAAGAGACCTTCCCATTCATGAATTGTTAATTAACAAGATTTATTAATTAGGACAAGTAATGTGATTTCGTCGTTACAAATAAATTTATTTATTTCATAAAAAAATATTAAATGAAAAGAGTTTGGTGAATATTCAATTTTTAGCGAGTTTCCCTACCGTTTTACTGCGAGGAAATGTCGCCAGATGGCAGTGGATGTTCAAATTTTCATGCAGTTTCAGAGATTCGTTTGTTGATCTGCTTTGGAATTTTAAGTGAAACAATCACCGAATTGACAATTTTACGAAAAATTGAAAAACAACTGTTTTTGAAAATTGTTGTAATTCAAAAATTGACAACTTCTTTTTAGAAGAATTTATTGTAAATGTTATCGTCCACAAAAGAAAACGATTTTTGTCAATGTAAAAATCTTATTAATTTTATTTGCATGGCAGGCCAATAAAAATATAAAACACTTAAAAAATATGGAAAAATAATGATAAGATCGAATATTGAGTGATAGTATCAAAGAAACTAAGCAATAAAAAAAGCGTAACATAAAATCGTAAAATCAAACCACCACATCACAAAAGAAGTGTAAAACGCGGAAGCGCGATTTCGAACGGTTTCTCCCTCAACCCCCTGCAGAGTTTACGGATACGACTAAACTTTGAAATATATCTCTCAATATTTTTGCATGCATATCAAGAAGGCCATAAAGCAAGTGCCTTTATATTTTATTGCTCATATCAGACTGTTTTTAATGCGTGTATCCAATACGGGAAATGGCATTCTTTATTTCTTAGCTTCTTTATCCGAATCGAGGCGGTTTTACATAAATTCGCCTTACTATTGAGAAAATTTGTTTTTGTCTATAAGCTTAGAGAAGATTTGTCTACTAAAACCACTCGAATGCTTCATGTTTGCTTAAAAACATGTTTTAACGTTTATTTTGCTATGTCCTTAAAAGGCGACTCATAAACTCAATTAACTGCGGAAAATATTTAAATAAAGCAGATAAGGACAATAAATTTTGTTATGTGCAGCAATAACTTGAAAACGAATAAGACGAAAAAAAATACAAATTAGATATTTTGAAATTAAAAGCTCGAAATAAGTCGACCCTTGAAAGATTAAATTCTGTGCGGTGAATACGTCATACGTTGGTTTTATTACAGAGGACAAACAAAAAACCGAATATCCTAAAATTGCCTGCAAAATCATAGATATCAAATGACATACAAGTTTTCGTTCTTTTCAACATATTTTCTAACGTTCGATTCATCTAACTTTGTTTTGCCACGGATATGTGTTCGTGTATCAGAAGGAAATAGACTAGCAGCGGGTTAATAAATAACAGGAAGAGAATGAAACAGTCGCCAGAATTAAGCCTCTATATTTCCCATAGTCCTCCTCGCCGAGCTTAGCATTGGACAGTGGATTAGAAATTCAGTTGCGACGTTTTGATCCATACTTTTCATCTTTCCTTTTCTGTCCACCCTTAATCTACATAGCTTTCTCCCTCGTTCTTTCATTCGTTCACATGAATATGCAGATCCCGTATTAGGCTGCCAAAAACCGAAGTTATATCTCAGTAGGCCGGCAGTCGATATTGAGATCATTCTATACAGAACGCAAAGCTCAACATTGTCTCTTTCAGAAGTGGTACGAATGCAAATTTTGCCGATTTCTGAATACTAACTCATCCTTGACATTAAATAAATTTAATATTACTAAAATCTCGGCATGGCGGTTTTCTTATTTTTCAATTAAAATTAAAAACATCGATTTTACAATAAAATCAATCTCGAAACATTAAAATGTTATTAAAATGCAAATGAAAAACAGTTAAGGAGATCAGCGAGAAATTTTCTCAACAAAATTGAATGAACAAAAGTATCAATAAAAAGTAATTGTGGTATACCCTCTTATTTGGCAACCCTAAAAATTTTGTTAAAAAACCGCACCCTTAACCTTTTCCTCCAACTTCAATTATTTTTAATTAAATTTACTTCAAAATTATTCTAAAAATCAATTTCACGTTGTAAATAATAAATTATTAATTTTACATACGGCTTAAGGAGCCAACAAATGGCACGTGAAACTAAAAGAAAACAAAATTTAGTGTTTCCAAATCACCGAGTTTGAAAATCATTTTATCAGGATATATTTCCTGTGAAAAATAACATTTGTAAGGACTTTATTGTAATGCAATAACGTGGTTAATAGGATTATTAAAATTTACGTATCTACATAAATAAATGGCATTTTTTATTGTTTTGTAACTTTTATATTTTATAAAATTCTTTTTAATTGAAAAGAAAATATTATTAACAGGAAAATTCATTTCGTTAGGTATTTCAATGAAAGACATTAACAATTTTTTGTAATTTCATTATTTTTTAACATATTTGGTTTTTTGTCTTGCTGGTAATGATCCTACTAAAGATATTAGGCAGTATTTTAGAAGATTAGTTTTCTTGGTATTTCAAATTAATTTAATTTTGCGATTAAACACAATTCAATATAATCGTGGTTTTGCGGTATGATTGTTTCCGCGTGAAATAGATTCAGCTTTAGATACATCAAATTAGTGCGACCATAGTACAGCGGTAGGGCACTTTTCTTGGGGCGCGCAAGCGTTGTAATGAAAAATATTATTTTATTATTTTTAATTACCTATATTTTTTTAATTTATACGGTTACTTATTGACGCTTAAGTAACGTTTAGATATGGAGTGTTACAAAATTTGTATGCAAATTCGAAAATGCCGTTTGAAAAGTTGAGATATATTTTCTCATTTTGAATTTCAATATCTACATTTTTTATATTATGTAAACTTTACCAAATAGGGTGTAGTAAGTTAACTGCCCCCACAGGTTTTTATAGTTACCACCAAAATTCTTGAAGTGATTAAATTGAAGATCAACATACATTTTTTTTAAATTTCAAAATAATCGAATTTTAAATATCGATTTTTCACAAAGGAGTCGGTGTTTTCCTCATTCTGTTGATTTAATGGATGGAGCCGACCGCAGTTGCCTTCTAGAAGTCCAACGGTTAACATCATATCATATATTTATTTTAATTTAGATTTTTTTAATTATAGCCTTTAATTTAAAAACAAAATTCTTGTCTTTCTAGGTCCGTAATTTGCGAGTCGGAGCAGTTTTAATGAATGGCGTGACTCAGAAAGTTTGATCTAGATCTGACCATTCTAGATTTGCCATTTTTGAGTGCAATTTATTCTCAAAAAAATCTTGTATACTATAAAAACACGCTATGGGCGGGGCTACTCTTATGGAAACAGCCAATCAAATACTCTCATTTAGTTTTTGGATTTTTAACGCATATTTTGGAATAATCCATAAAATTAATTTTTTATTTATATAAATGTACATTTATTTCTCATTTGTTTTAATAAATATTTACTCATTTTGTTTAAAAGATTTGTTTAAATTTTTTTAGCAATTTATTTATAAAATCATTAGCTGTTAAGCCAACTTCGTATATTTACATTATTGCATTTTTGTTGAATAATTTGCATTATCAGTTACATAAGAATAAACTTCTTTTTTTGAAAAAATGACTTTATTTGCCTCTGTTGGTTTCATGGTGAAATTCCCCCTCATCCTAGTTTAGTACCGTAACTACTAGTGTTCGATCTGTTCAATGGAACAAGGGCCCGGACATTAAAAGGGCCTGGCTTTATTACTACCAGAAAAATGAAATATTTTAAAGATTTTGATGAATTTTTGTGTGATTTATAGCACTAAATATTGAAAACATCAATAAAGCCAGAAAACATACGACTTGCTTTCTTGATTTTCTGTTAACTGGTTTTACCTATTAGTAGTTAATCAGTGGTGTGATGTACTTTTAAAACATAACATAACGTAAATACGTTACGTTACAGGGCCGTATTTAAGCACAGGCTACATAGGCTGCAGCCTATGGGGCCCGCGCCACAAAAATCTGTTTGAAAATTTTAATTTTGAATAATTAAAAATTTGTTTGGGCACTAGAATCAGCAGGAAAGGTCTGCGGGAAAAGCGAAAGAGCTAAAAAAAAGCTCAACAGTCTGATTATAGAGGCATCAAGAGCTCGCACCACAGATTCAGCCTAGGGGTCTACAGATCTTAAATACGGCCCTGTTACGTTATATGAGATTGTTCTCTTTTTAACTTATAACATCTCTGTATAGTGTATAGCGTTGTCCTTATTATGTTATGTTTTAAAAGTACATCACACCACTGATTACCTAGAATGATTTTAATAAAACTAAATAACAATATTATTAATTATAATTTTTGTATAAAAATTAATTAAAAAAAATCTTTTCGCATATAATGCTATTGAAAAAAAATGTATGCTAATTTAATATCCATTTGAAGGACCCGGTTTGAGCCGGAAACACTGGTTAGTGGCTGCCTTGTTACGCCACTGTCCTAGTTATACTGGCTGCGCTTCTGTAATTTTATGGTTAGACGGTTACGGTAGGTTTTTGTAGGCAAAAACTTCGAAAATTTATTATGTTTTATAATAATCAGGTCTCGCGTTTTACTATAATTTATATCCATATCATCATTCTCTGCTGAGGCTTGTATTTTATAACCTGGGGCGTAGCTGGGGGGCGAAGAGGCCGGTTTTAGGGGCGGCATTTTTTCTAAAAAAAAATTCATTTTGATAGTGTTATTGACAAATTTGCACAATTAAAGGCAAGAAAAATTGATTTGCAGTAAAGTAATTAAATAAAATATAAAACAAATAATCATCATCATCATCTTTACGTGTAAGACCGCGGTCCATTACGTCACTCAAACTGATCTCGCCGTCTTTTTCTGAGGCGACCTACGGATCTTCTTCCTCTGGGTTTACAGTTTCTTTGGCAATCTGGAGATTCTTTCATTTAAACTGTATATGCTTAGCTCGTTTCTTATATTTGTATTTCTTTTTCTATCGGTTCTTTGATAACCGGCCACTGCTCATAGGAATCTCGTTTTGGCGCTTTGTAATCTTTGCTCATTAAACAATAGTATATTACATTACTAGTGGAGAAACCGAATGATTCGCTCACGCATTTGCGAGTTTTGCACGCGAGCCGTTAGGCGAGTGTGCAGACGCAAATAAGATGTTTGAGTTTTTGTTTGGATGCCACTTTGAGTTGGTTGCCGCACGTGGAGAATCTTTTGGGGAAGTTGAGTGGAGGTACACGCTGCGTATGTTGAGAGAACATGTGACTTTGTGCGTGCTGAGAATGGTGTATTTTTCAAACTTTGAATCACATTTACGATATGGTATTATTTTCTGGGGACTTCTTCGGCTGTAGGCCGTGTATTTGTAAGTCAGAAAAATAAAGAAAGCTGTAGAGGAGTTTTTCGAATGTGCAATGTGTTAACGGTATTTCATAATTTCGGCTAAATTCATTAAAAATAAATTTAGGAGGACGAGGAGGATTCAATTGATGTGTACCTCTATTTTTGCTCAACCAATCAGAGCGTGATTATGAAAGCTTCCGCCACTGAGTCATAGAGTCAACGAGTTATTTTACAATATATTATTAAATTTGATAGTGAAGCAATATCAACAGGAATAAATTTTGCAATTTTGTAATTTATTGTTGTAATATTTTTAATCAAAATGATTTTGTTGCCGTAAAGACATTGGATATAATAACGTCCCGTTTCGGAATACGAGTCCCATGTATACATACGGTTCTTGTTACAAATTTTGAAATACAAAAACGACGTAATTAAATTATCATTAGCAAAACTCGTCACGTGTAATTACTCATACGTCAACACGTCAATATTAAATCACTCATACATAATTGAATAGTTAATTCGAACCATCTAAAGCAAATTAATAAATGATTATTTTAACAGAAAATTTTTGTCGTAAACAACGCACGTAGGTTCTTTTTGCTACTTTATCTACCGATTGTTATCCCTTATACTTGAATATTGATCAGTTTCCCCTCGACAGAAAACACTGTGTATAATTTTCTAAATGGCTCACTCTTAATATGTGTCTCAAGTTACCATGGAAACACCTGAATTGATTGATTTGGGATGAGAGAGCCTTCGTTAAGGGATCATCTAAAAGGTACGCGTTGTGTTGAGGGATCAAAAATCATAAATATTTAGTACATTCAGCTTAAAATGAGAAAATGTTTTTTCAAAGCTACATACAATTTCCGAGAGAGACGAGCGCACATCTTAATTTCATTATCTAATTACACTCTCTATTGATTACATTAAATTTTCTGTTTCAGAAAAGTATTTCAATTTTTTTTAAATAAACAACTCCCTTAGCTCAATTACCAAGTTAACATAATCGAAGATCAAAGAAGTTTCCTTGCACTCATTTATAAGTGTCGAAGCAAATTTCTGCCCCAGATCGAAAGTGTTTTAAGACGGAGCTTTATAGTAATAAGGGAATGAACAAAGTATATTTTCAATCAGAACACGTTTTCCTTTGAGGTGATTTTTTATTTAACATCTCTGAGGTGTCAAGTTTTAAAATGAAATCAATGACTAAATTGAGTTAAGTTATACACTTGTTGGAAATTTAATTCTGGGGTTTTGATAGATTGATGGCAAGCTTCGTGATATCATATTTGATTTTCTTTGATATTTTTTTAATACAGACACCGATCTTGAAAAAATATTTATTTTTGAATTTATAATTTCATAAAATAGTTTTTAAATATTGTCCTGAAACTGAGATTTAAATAAACTCATAAAGTTTTGGTGCAAATTAGAGAAATTCGCTGTAAAATTAAAAAAAAAATAAACCAGGGCTAAATTACTTCTTTTAATGAAATCGAGCTTAAGTAGTTTTGGTTTGGGGAATTACAATAGAATTAGAACATAACCAATTCAATGCAGTATACACATGCAAACAAATAAATTTATCAGTTAATAGAATTCGCATACCCTATAAACAGTTTCGTAAACTTGATGCACAAATTTGGTTCGCGGCCAATTGTTTGTAAGAGGCTTGCCTAAACTTATATCAGTTAATATTCAATAAATTAACCTCAGATAATTAACAAGCGGGTAATATAAATTCAATTAATGTAATTTGAAATTAACATCACTGCAATTTAATGTTTATAACTTTTAAAATTACGACATCACCAAATTTGTAATTGAAAATTCTAGAAGTAAGTCCTGTAAAGAGATGCGGTGCTAGAGGCAATGAAGAGAAAAAAGTTTTATGTGGCGCATATTGGAAAGAAAGTGGAAACTGTTTTGAATCAGAAACATTTGTCTGCCGTTTATTCTTGATTGCGCAAATTTTCGAATTTAAATAATAATGCTCCGGTAAGAATTTTTTATTACTAGAATATAACATATTAATTTGCAGTTTCTTGCATTTTGCATATAACTTTCTGTATTTCAAATTCGTATTTATTCACAACAACCTCTTCACTCCATCTCCAGTCACGATGCTGACTACTCGATGAATAAGACGACGAGCATAGAAATGAAATAATTCCCAAATTGGATCTGTTGCAATAGAATACGACGTGTGATATAAATGCAAACTTATAATATTATTGGAATACAGGTGAGAACTAAAAATTAATATCAATGGAATAGGACACTGATAACAAACCATTTTAAGAAGTGGGTCAAATTTTGTTCATTAGTTTTTTTAATACAAGTCTGTGGTTACTAAGTCGTTAGCGTTACTTAGAATGGGGGGGGGGAGGTAACTGCCTGCAGTAACTGCTCTGCTGCTACTGCTTCTAAGAAGCAGTTTTCTCCCTGCGACGCGACGGATAAGCAGTTAACATTATGGAGGATAAAAATTTTTTATATGGCCTAAAAATAGCACGTTTCCTTTAAGGCCATTTTGCCAGCTGCTTTGAAATATTATTTGAAATATGAGAATAATTTTAAGCAATAAAAAAACTGAAAATGCACTTTATTACATTCTAAATCATTTTTTGTTCAAACGAAAGAAGAAGTAATACAAATTTTTCGTTATAAGGCCGTATTCAGGCAAAAAAAGTTTATGTAGGAGGTAAATAATACTGTGGGGGGGGGGGGTAAATAAATAATTTTTTTATAAAGATTTAAGTACATTGTTCAAATTTTAACAAAATACAATAGATTTTGTTGGTTCTTTTTGATCTTTCGATAGAGATATTTACCCCGCTACATTCCACGTTGTATCCGCCTTTGTTTAATTATACAGGGTGTCCCCGCGATCGTGCAGAATCTTTGAGATAGTAATAATGGACAAATTTTCCAATACATTTTTTTTGTCCAAGTCCAAACCCTTGGGAAGTACCTCCCTTTAAAGCAAATTTTTTGAATTTCTGATTTCAAACGGTCATAGCTTCGATATTATTGATTTTTTAAGCTTAACAAATTGGAACTTTTTTAAATATCATTTGCTTATCTACAAATTGCGTTATAACCCGTTATCGTCTAAAATCAACGGATTTCGAGTAATAAATTAAATTAATGGAAAAAATGTTTAAAAGAGTCAGGTTTCATTTTTTTTACTTTTCTTGCAAACCCCGTATCTCTTAAACAAAACGTTTTAGAAAAGAACTGATGGCCCAAACTGGCTACAATTTTGGTCAAATCCTTTATCACCACCTTAAAGGTTCTCCACGGTCACAGGGACACTTGATATATAAATAAAATAGGATGGTATATAATTTTTAGCACCATATCCTGCATTGTGTTTAATTATTGTTATTGAATATTTTGTTTCTATTCCACCTATTAGTAAATTATTAAATTGTTAACCTAAAAAATTTGAGAGATTGATGAACAGTGATGGAACTACAATGCGCGGGACCCCGCAACGCGAGGGGCTCAGAGCTATAAGGTGTCCAAAAGCATAAAAAAAGAGTAGAACATTCTCAAAACTGATACCAAAAATGTTCAGTAATTATATCCTGAGTGCATGCCAAATACCTGAATATTTTCGCGAGTGCGCGAAATACTTGAGTATTTGCACTAATGCATGAATATACTTCCCCGTCATTTGTTAAAATTAAAAAAATACAGTGATTTTATTGGTTTTCTCCAGTACACCGTAGATTGTGCGCAAAAAAGTGTTGTTAAGCTTATGAGTTTCAAACCAGAAATCTAAGTAACTTCTAAAAATCTAAAATCTAAGATTTCTGATTGTGTTTTTCTTTATCACACACATTTTCTTTTTCTGAACACAATCACTGATGTTCTGGGGGTTTTCCACACCTCCCCAGACCCCCTGGTTTGAAAAACCTAGCTTTGTAATTGTGTTTGAAAAAGAAAATGTAATTTTGAGTTTAAATAAAATATTTATTAACTAAATTACTGTAATTTTGAACATTAGACTTTAATTTCCAAAAGAATCTTAAATTCAATTTCAATGTAAATTTTTAAATAAAATTTCCAGATACCTCCAGTTTTAAATTTATATTTTACGAATTTCACTATACAACTAATTATAATTTTCCAATTAATATCAGCTTCTCAATTTAGTCCAAAACCATTGTTCAAAATTATTCCAATCAAAAATTTATTCAAATTTTGGAACAAGTAAAAGTCCGAAAATTATTCGCAAAACTCTAATTTCAAATAAAATTGAAAAACTATATAATAACTTTCGGATCGCTCATGCGGTGACCAAAGACCTGGTTTTTCCACATAGCACATAGCTGATGCAAACTAGTTAGCAGGAAAATCAGAAAATATTAAAATATTTATACAAATTAAAACTTCTGAAATATTTACAATAGCAACTTTAAAACATTACAACACAATATCAAAAATAAATCAAAATCGATTTTAAAAATTGTTCTTCCCGAAAAATTACAAATCTTTAGAAATTTACCCGGCTAATTTTAAAATTCTAATTCTAATACAATCAGGTCTATTATGTATCACAACCTGTAAAAATAACGGTCAACCTTTATGTTATAATCAAGTTTCAAAATAGCGTAAAGCGAGAATAACATGTGTCAGAAAGAGAAAGTAATATTTCTATTTTCGGATCAAAACG
Organism: Cantharis rufa; assembly: GCA_947369205.1. Lineage (NCBI taxonomy): Eukaryota > Metazoa > Arthropoda > Insecta > Coleoptera > Cantharidae > Cantharis > Cantharis rufa. The sequence continues at coordinate 16,708,826 of OX376307.1, read as the reverse complement.
CGGTTATTCAATTTTTTATTTTATAACTGTCACTGTTATAATAACGTTTGTGATACATAATAGGCAATGTTTGCTATAAATGATATTTGAAAATGACAATATTTAAATCATTTGTTTCCATTTATTTCCTCATAAATTCAGTTTTAAATTCAGGTTTTACTTTAAATAAATATACAATACTTATAAAATAGCAACGTAAAAAACCTACTAGATAACTTACCCACATGTAACGGTATCATATCATACTTTGCGATATCTTTCATTTCCAAATCTTAACTTTTCAACTAATTACATTGATGATTCTAATCTTCGCACAAATTTAAAATATTTTTACTACAAATTCAATCCAAAATTAATTGTTCAAAACTAATCACTTCAAATTAAATTAAATTAAATAATTAAAAACCGAAAAAAAACACTTTTTTTATGAATGAATTTCCACATATTCGCATTTCCACAAATCGTATTTATTTTTACCTGAGTATAATCGGTAGTTTGCCCGAGTTATCTCGGGTGTGGGAATTTTGGAAATTTCACGCAAAATAACCCAAAATTATAATTGAATAATTTCAACTCTAACAAAAAACTTACTCTTATTTTTCACTCACTTATCCAGTGATAATTGTGATAATTTATAAAAGAGTGACTTTTATTTAAAAAATTACAAACACTAATACATCTTTAGCGACAGCTAGAGGTCATCGATAAATATCGATAGTTTTCGATAGTGGATATTAAATGTAGGAAAAAAAATTTTTAGCAAAAAACTAGCATCTGTTGAAAGTGCAAAATGCTCAAATAACTAACATTGCATTTTTATTCATAAAAATCAAAGTTATGTTAGTACTGATAAAGGTAAATTGCTAGTACTGAAGGCACCTGACACGTGTCACGACCAGTGGCGTAGCCAGGAATTTAGTTCTGGTGGGGGGGGGGGGCACGAGCAAAGCAAGTTTTTGTGATAGCGCCGCAGACAAAAATTTTTCAAATTTTCAAGGTCAAACGCTTAATAGAAAGTTAGAAAATTACAATACAAAAATAATTTCGTGCGGCCCCCCCCCCCTCGATACGCTACTGGTCACTACTATCGAAAACTATCGATAGCTACAGAAAACTATCGATGCCTTTCGATAGTAGTAACTATCGATAATAACCGATAGCGCTATCGATTGTTCTCGACCTTTAGTACAAAAGTAATTATGTAGATCACTATTTATTTAATGAAAACATAGGTTAATTTTTCTCGACTTTCGCCTCAAAAATATGTAGAAAAAAACATTAAAACATCATTTATTTACATTCCTTTTTTTTTGGACGACTTGTATTTGTATTTTCTTATTTCAAGAAATTACAAGTTTATAATAAAAACTTATAAGCAGTTTTCTACAAATATTTCTACCATTATTCAATAGTTTTCTAATAAGTTTTAATAATCGTTTGGGCGCCCAAACCGCAGTTATATTTAGTGATAACATTCCAATTTAGAATTCCTCCTAATAATCTAGACCGAAACGGAACTGTTGCATAGTTTTGGACAAAAAAATTAGGGCTACACTGTTAATAATTTGATATCAAACATGTTTTTTAGCAAGGTTTTAACCACAGCGGTGGCTAATGTGTTCGCTAGTTGAACTTATGAGCGGAGATTCTGGGTTCAAATCCCGGACTCGGCAGAATTTCTTAGCTCGGCCCTCTGGTGAACATTACGCTGTGGATCGAAATACTTATAACTTTCCTTAACAACTCAATGGAAAACGGGGTACAATAAGCCTAGAGCTTCAGTACAAAGTGGACCTTGGACCACTACCCTTGTAGCAATAATAATAGCAAGGTTTTGTTCAGTTTTGTCAAACGACAATTTTTTAAAAACTTCTTATACATTTCGACGCGATTTTTACCTATATTGTAGTGCCATTATTAATGATATTGATATACATATTGTTATCGTGAACAAAAAATATATAAAAAATGCTAGAAAATATAAAGTTTTATTGATGTAATTTGTAAAGAAATAAAACTGGAAAGTCAGTAAAACTAGATAGGTCAAAGAAAGAAAATATTGCGGTCATTTACCGTCAAATGATACTCCTATGCCTAAGCTATACATTTTTGTGCATGACGGGAATTTGCGATTTCGATCTTTTCAAGTGACAAAGCGCTACAGTCTAAGGATGGACCCAGGGGTGTTGTGAATATCCTTACAATGGACTATAATTCAGTGTTTTATTCAATTCTTTTTAAATTTGATCTTGTTTACTATTGGTCAGAAAGTTTGTTTTTTATGTCCCCGTCACATAAATAGTTTATAAAATTAATAAATGTTATATTATTGCAACGAAAATTATTTTGAATCCATTAGACTTACAGAATCTCTAAGTTTAGTCATTCTGTTTCAGAATACCTAAAGTAACATTAGCAATCTTAACACTAAGAAGTTGTGTGTTAGAATAACGCATTAGCGAATTTGACGCTTTCCTTTGGAATGTAGGTCTTAAGTTTAATTAAGAATAAGGGTGTTATTACGAAGGGTTGTAAAGCCTGACAATTGTCTCTAAGAGGTCGAAAGTATAATGAGTATAATGTATGCAGAAGTATGTATGGGCGCTTATTTTCTGTTATTGCTACGTGTTAATGTCTCTTCTGGTTTGTTCTAACAACGAAGAAAGCATCGAGAGTATAGAGTAACTCGAAAACGTGAACAAAAAACAGTAATTAATACGTGTTAGTACCTTACTTACGCATTCTACTCTCTAAATGTAATATTGCAGTACTTTTGGACTAAATAGAAATATATATTAAAGGCTTTCTTTGAATGACTACTTTGGGATACGCCTGATTACTTAAAACTTACATAATATAATCACACTATAATAATATTTTAATGAACCCGATGGAGTTAAAAATTTATAATGTTGGTAATTTAAAATACAACTTACTTCTTAATGTAATTTGTTAACTTTTATATTACGTGGTACATACAATGTTAACTATGGCAAGTTAAAAAAATTAAATTACGGTTACCCAGCAACTATACACCACAAAAAAAGAGACCGTAAAATTATTCTCGTACCACACAGGCCGGTGCGGGGTTCAAACTTGAACTTACGAAAACCACTATGTATAATGGAGCGAAATAAGTTCTATGACACTCTTAGCTAAATGGAAGTTTTGATAAAAATGTTGCAAATAAAGGACGACGTCCAGAATGGAAAATTTCCAAGTTAAATATAATCGTATTGATTACTACACCCCCATCGTGTATACCTTATTACTCACATTCAGATATATCCGAATAGTGGCTTACATCCCCACAAAAAATATTTAATGTCACAATAGTCTAAGCGTGCTGTGGATAAATGCTACGAAGCAGATACGACATTTGCAACCACAAATCATATGTCAGCTTTGAGGCTGACAGGACGAATATCAAACGTTCCCAGTGAAAGAATTTGAAGGTATTCAAAATATGGATATGGGATTGGATCGCTTATTTTGATTAGAAAATTTTTCTTCCGACTACATCGCATAGTTTCGCGAGAGGATTTATTATGTCTTTGGCGCCTCTTATTTAAAATCAAATATCTTAGAAATGTTAACAAAACCAATAAGCAAAAATGTGTGAAAAAATCTGACTATGTACACAAAAGCTAAGCTATTTGAGGGTGTTCACCCTTGGAGAAAATATGATTGTGAATATTCGCAACCCTTCATCGAGGGTGAGCCTGATTTGAATATCGGATCTGGTGAATCTATAACTCAGCTACTCAGCCCCAGTCAGATATTAGACATTAGAATGGATGTTACTTTACTGAAGTTACGAAATCGGCTGTTATTGCATGCCATGTGTAGCTAAAGTGCCGCTGTCAAAATGTATTTTTAATAACTTTTGTTTCGAAATTTTTTATTGTCGACGCGGGAACGTTTGAATTGATATCGAAAGAAAATGCTTAAGATTCGACATACAATTCGTGAGAAAATAATAATGCGATATAACTTTAGGTGAATATATCGTGTATCTTTCCTTGTATCAGTTGTTATTTCTCGAATCTCAATCTTGAAGATTTACGATATCCGTTTCAAGGATTTGAAATCCTGTCGCACAAACCAAAACATTTAACTTGTAACTCTTGTGGTTAGTACTAATTATGACGAATACGTTCTCTAATTGTTGTTTGCACACTGATGAGCATCGGTGTCGCTTGCATATTTCATGGATTTGGACATGACTTGAACATTTTACACTGACATAATTTAACTGAATTATAAAATGTAGTATGTAGTATAAGTTTTTTAATGTAACTGAAAAACTCGCATACTACTTTGAAAAGAGTGAGCGGTTGTATAATAAAAATTATCACTTAAACGAATTTTATGAACATAGTCAAAAACATGTCACTACAAAATGATATGCTGCAACTTTTGTCGTTGACAGCAATAAGGTTCGTAAACAAATATTCTTCTATTTTTCGCCTCCCACAAAGGGCATATTTATAATAATATATTTAATTAGTAATGTCGGAATGTCAAAAGCAGAGAGCTTTACACTGGAGTTACTTTGTCTCTGCTCATATTAAAGACTTAACATGTGATGCTTGTACACCATGTAACTTCGTCACCCCTTTACAGTTTTGTATTAGTATCCTGACAGCAAATCAATGTTTAACAACCTAATTCTTTTTTATTATAATGTTTTAGCGGCAAAGGTGTAAAAATATTATTGTTTTACAACAAATCAGATAAACCGGCTTTAGAATTATTGAAAAAGCAAGCAAATATTTAAATACTTTGTATATTTTCTCTACATTTTGTGACAAAATATTTCCAGGAAAAAGTAGAAATTGAAAACTATAAAGATTATTTCGAAATAAAAGTTATGTTATTATCAATCAGACAAAACACTGTACGACAAGACTCTCAATCTAACGTAAAATGAAAAATACATTAAAAAATCGTTCAGAAACCAAGATTTTTCAAATTAAAATATAAATTAACAAAATAGATCAAACTTGACTTTAAAATTTGAAAATCAAAACACTGCACTACAAGACTGCAAAAAAGACAGCAACTGATTGTCAGAAGTAGTTTCCGAATTTTCTTCTACATTTGAAAATTAAAAATTCAGAAAATGCGCTGTTTTTATGTCAAAATAGATTCAATTCATTTTTAGTCATTAAAAAAATTAGTTAATAATACAGAAAATTTTAAGAATAGAAAATTTCTTGTTTTACTTTTTTTGTTTGTTCTTGAATTATTATCAGAGAAAGTATTTAATAGTTTTAATATTAGATGGAGTGTTACAAACCATATTTAAAATATTTTACTTACTAGCCCTGACCTTCATCTATCCTCCGAAATCTAGGAGGATTGTTTTCTACAGAATTGGTATAAATATTCGACCTCATAGCGTGGAGTCTTTGCCGTTAAGCGTAGTAGATCTAGTCAATAGTTAAATGCAGACCGTATCTACCTAATATTTTGCCAAATAAAATTCAAAATTCTTCAATAACTTTATAACATTGCATTGATACCTACTTAAATGAATATAATTATAATATTCACATATCACAGTGTCAGTATTTAAAAAAAAAGTGAAGAAGTCAAAATCAATGTGTAATATGATTTAAAGCCTTGACATTCATCTGAGTCTGAATGCGCTGTTTCTACAGTAGCTGAATTTTATTTTTTGAATACATGTTTTGGGAAAGGTATTAATCTTTTAATAGACCTACAATCAAAAATTCATTTTTTAATCGTTTGCATATTTTAATGTTTATTATTCCAGAATTTTAGAGGAGACTAAGCCTACCTTGCCTCCTCTGACGAGCCGCAGCTGCACAGTGTTTTCGCAAAGTATATTTTCTATTTTGTTGCACCGTTCTTGAGATCTGGCAATTTTAGTTGTATCGTACAGAATCTCGTTTAAGTCACGGTATCTTAGAAACGGTACAACGTAAAAATGAATAAAAACAAAATTTAGAGAAATAAAATTTGCAACAAAAAATGTCTAGTATTTAGTCTGATTTTGGGCCGATGCAGTAAAATTGTTTAATTATATTCCAAAAAATAATTTAAATACATCTACTACTCTATTAGAAAATTGAAGAGCTTTGTTAAAAATCACTTGACTTCAAGGGCGTCCATAGGATCTTTTCTGGGAGGGGCAAAATCAAAAAAAATGTGTACTTTGCAATTATTTAAAACCAAACGTCTTAGAAAATTTTAAAAACTTACGTCGGCGAAATATTTAATGCCAAAAAATATAAATAAGAAAAACCAGAGGGGGCAACTGCCCCTTTGCCTTCTAATGGACGCCCATGCTTCACTTGATACTAGAATGTTAAAATCACCAAATAATAAAGTTCTATGTAATTCAGTCCTCATTAGAGGACGGTTACGGGTTGATGCTTAAGTGCATCGACTACTAAGCAGAGAACCCTGGTTCGAGCCTGAGTGAAGTAAGAACTTTATTCTAACCGTCCTCCCTCGGCGGGCAATGGCAAACCACCGAGGTAATCTGCCTTGAAAACCCTTCATAAAAAAAAAGTGGTTAGCCAAAACCCACCCTGGGTTGTAGTGCAACTGTGTGTGTGTAATTCACTTCTATTAGAAAAAATAATATTTTTCATAAATTTCCTGAAAAAAATAAATTAAGGTATCATTATCCGAAGGATTCAGTTAAATAATTCAAAAAAGGAAACAAATCAGGAGCAACTAAATTAGTCTTAAATATTATTTCTCATTCACAATACCGGCCTGCAAATAATAATTTTTTTTTTAGCTTCATTCCTGATAATTTAATCTTATGTAAAATGACTTCCTGAATCCGAATATAAAAGTAAAGCTGAATCCGCTTTACTCCTTATTTTTATCACTTTTCGATAAATTAAATGAATTTGATTTGGAGCAATGAACAGGACTACTTTAGCTGTAAAGAATAATAAATAAAAAGGAATAAATGTAAAAAGTAAAATAATAAATATGTAAGGAATAATAAATTAATAAAATAAGTACTTTCATTCGGTGTTATATATTTTTTATTATTTGGGAGTGTTTTGGGGAGGATGAGAGAGCCTGGAAGCTGGAATATGTAGAAAATAAGTGAAAAAATTGCAAAAACATCGGAAAAATCCGATAATTTTTAATGAATTTTTTACAATTTAAGGGGGCACGCTCCTCCCCTCCAATTTGATTTTTTTGCTATAAATGTTTATGTTTTAAAACTTTTCACCATTCTAGTCCCTCAGGCTTTCCTCTAGGCTTTGTAAAAGCTAATAGATTCATTTCTTCACTCCAAATGATCGAAAAGTGATGAAAATAGGTGGGGATCCTCCCACGAAAACGGTGAACGATGGGAAAAAACGAGGTCGTATTCGAATTAAGGGAGTCATTTTACATAAAAATTGGCAGAAATTAATTAAATTAATGAGTAAAAATTTTTTGTAAATAGCCTACTAATTTCAGTTTTACATACATATTTGTAACTACTTATAATGGAGTACTGTAGTAAATTATTCACATTTACAACCGTCAAGAAATTGTATTTATTAAATTGGAAATACCTATTGGAATAAATTATTATTTTAAATTCTATGTACCATGGTGACCGGACACTTCGCTACTGGACATTTCGCACCCGAACATTACGTACCCAGACATTTCGGTAGGGGGACATTTCGCTACTAGGACATTTCGCTCCCGAACATTTAGCTACCGGGAATATTTCGACATTTTGCTACCTGATTTCACTACAACTTTTAGAATATTATTAAAAATTAATACCGTACTTTCAAGGATAAACGATAGATATTACGTGTTTCTGAGTTCTTAGTAGATATTAGTTATTAAAGGTCCAAATTAATCTGTTATTATTACAATTGAGTTTACTTCCCACCTGTTGAAAACATCCTGTGTATGTTCATGTTAACATTAAGAATTGTGACGACGGTAACGCCAAAGTGACGATGGTGACATATCTCGATTCGCAGACACCCCGGCTTAAAACAATTTAATTTGATTAAATGGAAATTTTTTTGTTTTTCAGGAAAAATACATCTATTATATTGAGAGGTCTGGGGGGGTATACAATACCCCTAGTACATCAGTAATTGTATAGAATACCTTTTAGAGCGTCAAGATTTAAATTTAAGATACCGAACGAGCGATATTTTTTACCAAGAATTTAAAACTGCAATCAGAATCGGCACCATTCACATCCAGATAATTAAAGTTTTATATAAATAAAAAAATCAAATTATTAAATTTATTAATAATTTCAAAACGAATCAAGAATCAATTTTTTTGCACCAAAATTTTTTTTGTCTTCGTGAAGCTGTATGAAATAAAATAATTGCTATAACTTCTTTTACAGCACTTGAACACTTCTTGATAACAATTGAGAGATTTGATTATTAAAATGTTATTAAATCTAATGTATGTATTTGAATTAAGGGCAATTAATTTAAATTAATGACAAAGTAGTAGTTAACACTTGACTAACGATAAACCATTAAATTTCAAATCAGATTTCTAATGAGAATCCATGTACTTTAATTAAAAATTCAGTTACAATAGAATCCGTAAATGCGATCATCTCAAAGCTCGCTTACGGCTGGCGGTCCTGAACTCTGATAAACTGGAGCACAGTATTTGTTATTGATACACCAATATCTATGCATGGCACATTCTAAAGCTTGTATTTGTAGTAATTTTCATCCGTTATATTCCATGCTCAATCACATTACATCAATTTCTAGTTTAATTTCAATTGACAATTTCTTTAAATTGAAATTTATTTATTTACAAGTTAAATCTTGAATGGTGGTGGCAATAAAAATACAACAAATACGGAATTTTGTTTAGTGCAAAAAATTAATTTCCTATTTGTCGCTATACAATTTATCAAAAGTAATTGATGACAACTTATTTAATGATCAGATGGTTCTTGTCCAATACTCAAATAAAGAAACTGAAAACACTTGGATCTCAATTTTGTTGCACAAAAGAAGAGAAAACAACGTAATTTATTGTTGCTTGTCAGTTTATAGATAGAAAGAATCAATTTGAACACTCCACTGTCGAGTTTTAAAATAGTGAAAAAGTGCCTTTCTCTTAATCTTTTAAGAAAATTAATTAAGACGAATTTATGTTTTAAAAACAATGATGGCTCGTTTTTTAGTTATACAAAAATTTAATTTGATACCACCAACCAACCATTCAGAAATTTTGCAATAAAAAATAATTTTAGTGATCGAAAGCTTTGTTGATGATAATAATGCAGAGTAGGTCGTTTATTCGGAGGAGTTTTAATGAAATAATAAATAATCAAATGGCTTCGGTGCTCTCACATTCTAAGAATCGATAGAAGATGATATCTCAGGAGATACTGGCTTAATGCAAATGGTCCATCTCTGAGCACAATAGTGCTTTGATGAGAGCCAATAAATCAGGGATATGCAAAACCTCCCTTTTATTAAGGGGTGGTAATGGTACAAACACATCAATGTAGCCGGCTATGACGTCTATAATTTTATTTCAAATGGAATTGAGGTGTAAATTATTTGTCATCATAGTCTTTTTATAATTTAAACATTCCCAAGGGATTACAAAACCTAAGTACTTTCAAATGAAACTCATACTCGACGCATTTCAATTTCTCTTTATCAATCTCCATCAGTTGAGAGGCCTTTACACATTGTATACTTAGTTTCGAGCAATGTTACCCATAGTTTATCAACTAAATTTCAAAAGTTATTAACACAACATTGAACTAATACGATTGTGCACTAAACTACGAAATCTTTACATCGCCATCGATTCGAAATATAGATTTATGATTTATGCAACTATCTACCGACATTTTTGTGCTACCGCATCAACACCTAATTTTGAATTTAACGCGGAAGCGACTACCACTGGAAAGTTTAAGAATTGAAAGCTAAAGAAGCTTCCACAACTTTGCTTGGAAATATTATACGTACCAATTATTGATATAATTTATTCAGAATTACTGGAAAATTATAAATGCAGAACTGTCACTTTATAGCCAACATTTCGCTTCGACTAAGTTATGATTTGAAAGTTCTGAACTGGAGAACAGAATACACTTCGTTGCTCTTTTTCAGTGCTTTTAAAAATGTTGAACAATAAATATTTTTTTTCAAACCTATCACTCTAATTATTTTTATTGGCTAAAAGGTTTTTTAATGACCACATCGCGATTTATTCCAAAAGTGCTTCCACCAATATTATAAAGCACACGACTACACAAACGGATTTAATTTTATTATATTTAAAATTTATCTTCATTAAGTAAGTGTGAAATCAAACAAACTATAGTAGCTTAGAATGAACGTGTATTTTAAAAAGCAATATCTGTATGTACCTATCACAAATCAATAAAGTTACTGTACATGTCTGCTTGATTTATTAAATAAGGCTGTGATGAATTGCAATGATTACGAATTGAATTAACGGTTAATGTCACATTCTACGGCATGAAGAGCTTTCGACAGGGAGCGAACTAAGGAATTATCGATGCAAATGAAATGACGCTATAATGCAGTGACTGCCAAAAGTTATAGCATCCTCTTGATCAAGTAAAATACATCTTGAAAATAACTGACTAAACACAATCTTAGTTTGTTATTTTTTAATTTATTGCAAATATATACCGAAAGAAATGTATAGTAATTTTCACTACAATATTATTGTAGCAAAAAGTATTTTAAAATAGTAATTTGCACAAATTGTAGTAAAAATCTGAAAAAGAAAAAATTTTGAGAAAGGTAAAAAGATTTTGAGTTCTTCAGAATTGTAGAATTTTGTAATATATGTATGTTTACTTTTGTAGCAATAAATGCTACAATTCAATTCTATAAATTTTTAATAAATCTAGAATGAAGCTACAGAGTCTAGAACAAAGCGTAACAAATTGTGCAAATAAGTATTACAAAATATTTACGACAATTTTGAAGGAAAGATTTTTTAGAGTTTAAATTGGATTGTGAGTTTTTAATTAACAATGTTTATGTTTTTTACTAACACAAAACCTGAAATTATTAAGAGTTAATATTAAAATCAAATGCATTACCCATGACTGATTTCTTAATTCATAATCTCATACACTCAAGCAAGTTGACTTGAATTAGCTTGGAAGAAAAAATTTCTTATGACTTTTATTCCAACTTTTTGATTAAATTGGTCTAAAATTTCTAAATCACTTCTATCACTCTAAATCACTAGACTTTTAAGTCTAAAAACAGACTTTTTCGTCCTACTTACTTTCAAGCTAAATTTTAGTACATGAGACATAAGTGATACTAGTGTACTTGTATGGCCACTGGATGGGCGCAAAAATTCAAAATTTATATAAACAATTTATTTCGTCATAGATTAGGTTGTTGACCTGTTCTAGCTCACATTTCTTTCTCGGTCCATAAAAATTAAGTTAAATTATTAGGGTGGCAATATGAGGGAATAATAAAACAATTTTTAATACAATAACTATTCGATCGAGTTGCACATCAATCGAGTTCCACACTAATCGAGTTGCATATCAATCGACTTTCACCATATTCACTTAGTATTAGATGTCTCTCTTTTGCTACATCTACATTTTACTACCTTTCGGTGTTTTTCCAAATTTATTTTAAACTTTTTCTTCTAAACAAAGTAAATGTTACGTTTTGATGAATACAAGCAACACGTATTTGATTCATAATAATAAATAATATTGGAAGATGCGAGGGAAATTTTTACTTTATTGCTTAAAAGCGGTTTATGTTTGTATAATAAATATTTGATTGCGGCTTACTTTCAGCGAACTACATTGTACTCTTAAGTAAAGATTTAAAACTTTATTTTATGTTTAATCTAAATACAAGAGCACTGTTGTAGGCTAGCTGTTAGAGTGTTTGATTGCTATGTCGCATTCTTTCTCACAAAACCCTGGCAACCTGTTCGAGGTATTAAATGTCTAAATATTAGGAGCTTAATCTTGTGTAGGGTTATTAACCATTCCACTTTCGGTAGGACAATCCTCTTTTGATATTGTCTAATTTGTCTGATTCTTATGTATAATATGTAAATATTTGTAAATTAAAAAATTGAAATGTTATTACCAACCTATATTCTAGTAATTTTAGTATTTTAGTTTGCCTTCCTGATAACTCACAGATCGATATTGGACCTTATATCAGAGCAGCGTATTCGATATTAAAACGCAGTCTCTCGCTTTGTAATCCAGTGTAGACATGATGTTATAATGTTGGTTATTCAATTTTACAATGTTTATTTTTTGGAATTTCGTTAAACCTTTCATACTGATCAGTGATATACTGATAAGAGAGAAGTTTCAAAATGTCCAACGTTGGGATTTTAAAAAGTTAAAAACCCTAGTTTAAGAGCTTTAAAACTTGTAAAATCAAAAATGAAGAACTATTCAGTCGTCAATGCTGTAAGATATTTTGTTTCTCACCAGACTTCCCGGGTACAACTATTTTTGCAGCGGTTTGTACAATTAACTAGTAACAATTAATCTGTTTGGCGACGTTTTAGATTTTAATACCAACCGCCGTTTATTTCAAGAATTTAAATTGACGATTTTATGTTTTATTAATTTTAAAACATTTCATATTAAGCAGTTACGAATTTCATTACCAACTCAAGAATTATTAATATTACAAGAAAGTGATAATTCATTGAATCAAGCTTTTTTTTACATTGAAACCCATGGGCAGTTTTCAAGTCATTATGAATTTGATCAAGTCAAGTTTTTGCACTTAGTAGTAATATTCTACCCACATTTATCCTTGTGTGAAAATCACATTTCATTCATGTGTTTCATTTTTCACCGATAAATTAAACCTATTTTATCGGAAGCGTAAATCGTAACCCTAGCTTCTGCTTCAGCCTAGAGTTAGCTTATTTAAAGATAGGGCTATACACAAATAAAACCCAAAATAGTTATTTTTTCTATTCGAAAGTAGATCCAACTTAAATGTAAGATTCCAAAAACGTCAAGTTTCACCGCTCGATCCTTTTTTAAATCCTTGTTTTTTAACTTCACAAACATTAAAACCAAAAGTCGGATGTCGATTTTTTTCTTTAGTAAAATTTTCTTGTTTTTCTCGAACATTATCGCGATCGAGTTGATTAGTACGTCAAAGTAAAGCAGAGTTAAAAAATAGTTTGTAACGGTATTGTTAATTGGAACAAAGGTAATTAGATCTAGAATTAAGCAATACACGAAACGATGGGTAAACTAACAGATGCGTATGAAGTTAAACAATTGAACTGAACATCAGTGAACATAGACATACAAACATAAACACGAACTTGAACAGGGGAACAATCAGACAACTTAGCACCTAACATCAAACACTGGTCCTCTTGATTGCTCAAAGGCGCGTCCTACTAAGACAATACTTGTCGAATTTACTGAATAATTGTCTTTCTTAGAAGACAACATGTTCTTGTGTACTTATCGTATTTTCGTAAGATTTTTATGCTGACTTTTTGTAAACGTTATCTAGCACTGCCAATTTGCTTCTAGCCATTTTCTTCTGAAATTGCTTGAGGAACATAATTATAAGGTCATAACTTAAAATTTTGTTTTAATTGGAAAGTTGTTAATTAGATAGAACATACAACTACAATCAGTGTAAATCTCAAGTTGTAATTCCGATGCACAGATCAGCTGTCACTCGTTATATAGAATTCCATTCCACTTCACAGACTTGGGGTTAATGAAATTTAATTATAAGACAATACAGACACTTGCTGCTCACACCTCAACACATACTTTACAATATCTTATTGCATTTCGCCACTTGAATTTCTACCAACTTGATTAATCCGCCTTCGTTATAATCTGCTTCGCATTTGAAAGGAATTGCAAAAACCTTCCGTTAGATTTTCTAAGTTGTGATTGAGAAACTTCGCAGGACGAAAATGAATTTCAGTACAAAGGTGCCTTTTTAACATTAAAAAGCGCAAAATAATAAATTCTTTTGGATTGCAAAAATTGGTTCGAATTCAAATCCCGCGTCACTCGAATTGTGAAACCTTAGTATAATGAAAATGCACTTTGCGAAAACAATCTAATGAAAAAAGTAGGACACTTAATCAAAACCTTGATTAAAATTTAAAAATTATTTCACTAAGTTAAATGGCTAAGAAAACACTAGATAATTTCAAATTTCAATAAGAAATGGTGGGTAGATAATTCGAGTTAGGGTTTTAAAATTCAACTTGCGCCCGTTTTTTTAATTGCAAAATGAATTATAAATTTCCGCACCTTGACTCTAGAGTTGCTTTACGACATTTTTCATAATTAATTATCCCCACTACCGGTATCTGACCGCACAAAACCATAGAATTTAAAAATTACAAATAATTGTGTTTTATAACTCATAATAATAAATCAAATTTTTGCAGGAAAGTTAACTATTTAGTAATTAGGAGAACAAAACTTTGCTGAAATTTTCTAAAATTTTGATATATTTATGTGCCATACTTTTTAATTTTATTTAATTAGAACTGTGGAGTTTTTTAAGTCTTTGGTGAACCTTACATTTTAATGCGCCACGGTGTCACACAAAAATTATTTATTTCAAACTAACTTCCAAATTAGATAAAAGTACAACTTTCGTCATAGATATAATTTGTAGATATAAAGCTGCACCGAAGACTTGGATGCGATGTCGGTTTTTGAAATTAATTTATTTTCGCCGCTGTGTTTTATTTATTTAAAGGCCGCGGACGTACGACCGCCACTGTTAATTGTGAATTATTAGAATTATGTTCGAGGGAGAAGGATTTTTGTTAATTCTAGCCTCGGCGGTGTCACTGTTTTTAAATTGGGTATTGCGAACAAATTCAGTGAATTTTTCTGTTGGGAAATATTGAATTAATATTCATTTGGTATATATGTGGTATGCTTATGCATTGGTCCACCATGTCCACACGATTGTTGATGATAACAATTTGTCATCTCCAACAAAACATTCATAAGCTTTTTAATTTTTTGGGGTAAATTCAGTTTTATTGAAATTTTCAATGCTATCTCGAAGAGGAGCCTTAGCTAAAGCTGCAAGAGACATTGTCGCAGCTTAAATGTTTTCGGGACATTTAACTTAACCTTACGCTTTACAATTTGTGACACATCTGTGTTCAACAAGCGGCGTACAGGTTGGGGCTTAGTAAATTTTTCATTTCAGTTTTTATAACTTCGTTAAACGAGATTTTAAAAATTTATTTCCGAAATATTCCGGAAAGTGTTTGACCTACTTGAGAACGATTTATAAATTTGATTTAATTATAAATAAGTTTTATAATATGTCGCATCAAGAAACATCATTCAAAATGCAAAACTCTTAAACTTTCTAATTATGGACTTTTCTTGAAGTTTCCACTCCGAAATGTATATCTTATCATCGTATTATTAGCAATTAACGAGTAAACTACTTCTGCATGTATAAAATCAGCACATGAAAGACCGAGCGTCTCTTTAATAAGCAATTTTATAGGATAGACAAAGATGTGCAGGTCTACTACAAGAAGAACAGAGAGGTAACAGCAGTTTGGCGTATTTCAGTTTGCTAAAATTGCGAACCAGGGAGTCATTGATATGCGTATAATAAATATACATTAATACAAATGGTTATCAGACTCGCAAGCTAGAAATTTAGTTTTGTGACTTTGTTTATGACGAAAATTTGGTTATTTCATTTGGTTTTCTTCATTAAAATAAATTTGAAAAGTTACGAATCATATAAAATGACAAATTATAATTTCATAAGCCAAAACTAATCTATTATGATTTTACTTAATATACTCACACATTTATACTTTTCTCAAAAATTTACTCACATTTTAAATAATAGACTATTACCTATTGTATAATATTTATATAGGAACCTCTCAATATTATAATAAATTGTGCTATGCGGAAAATTTGCATTTATTGAATATTAAATTAGAATAGTAATAACTTAAAGTGAGTTTATGCACAAAACCGGAAAACTTTTGATGACGGAAATGCAAGTGAAGAGGTATAAAAAATATTTTTGTTAATGCACGCCATCATTCCAGTGCATGCGGTAAAAAAAATGTACCGCTGTGATGTTGAAAATTCAAGAAATTCGTACATTTACCAATGACCACTCCATTGAGCTTTGGCCATAACTGATATGACAAATTGGAAACAAGAACTAATCACTGGAAGTTTCCGACCAGACGGCTTCTCTTCGGCGCGGCGTTGTGATAAGTTGGTACTTAAATAATTTAATTTTCTTTTTTTATTAAAAATAAGTGAATCAATTCACTTATCACCTATCATCAAAAAAAGTGATCGATTTGATATTTGGAATTAAAGGAAAAATATTTATTAGGATAAATAAATTGTATTTACTGAAAATATATTGTAATCAACTTTCTACATTAAACATCTTTACGATTGCAAAGCATAGAACGTTAAAATCACAACTTGCACTTAAATTTTAAACGAAAGTTTTTCTATATTATATATTATACTACTCGTACATGGAAATGTACGTTATGTTACATATTAAAGTCGTGCAGGAAATGGTGAACTAAATTATAAAATTGGAAAAACATGAACACATAATTAACCGTTCACCGAAGTTTAATTTAAAAGATTAAAAAGAATTTTTTTTAGTTTAATTTCAAAATTTAGTAGGGATCCGGTCTCCAGCATGAAACGGTTAGCCACCCTAGTGCTGTCCGTCCTTGCTCGAGTATTTTGGGTTAGTAATTGGTGTTAATGTCCCTATTACAAATTAACTAAATAAAATCAGAAAATTAAATTAGATCGATTCGTACGAGTTGACGTAATTGACGATCTAGGGCTCCAACTTAAGAAAGGTGTAACCTTTAAGTCTCACATCAATAAAAATATCAAAAAATGGCTGAGTACCATTGATTTTATTCGTCAACAGGGCAATATATTCTCAATTAGAAAGCGGATGTTCCATAATATTTAAAATAAATGTTTTCAATGCAAAAAGTTTTAAAAAATGGATGAGCGCCACCGAAGAAATTCAAATAAAAAAAAGTACTACAAAGCACATTTTTCGTTGGGAAACTTAATTATCCGAGAGGAGTGGATGCGAGCGAATGCAAAACTTGCATGGTAAGAAAAGTTACCATTTCATCTAAATGAAACAGGAAACTTTTTCATTCTTCTTCTGCTGGTTTACCTTTAAACAACAACAAACATAATATAGGTAGAATAAAAACAGTAAAGTTAAGTAAAATGAAATTGATGATTAAACTTGACCAACTCGATATAGAAAATATTTCATTCAAACGGTTTTTTGCCAGAATGAGTTTGTAAACAAATCTTTTTTCTGTCGCTGGGGCTTAATGCATACTCGATTAAAAGGCTTGGCAATTTTTAAGAAATAATTTCTACATAATACCCAGACAACACAAACTCATCTTCTGGATATCCATTGGATGTATTGCCAAGATAATCTGATATCCAGGGGATATCTAAATTAGATTGGTAAATACAGTAGATATCTAGTGGACGTCCAGGTGTCACAAACCAGATAATCCTGTATCCAAAGGATATCTATTTACATACATTATCTAGATTGGAGCTGGATATCCAGTAGATATTGAGTGTTATCTGGGATAGTAAACTGATTAAATAAGAACTCACACTGGCGAGAAACCAAAATTAGAATGCGGCTATTGTAAATTAATGGAAAACTCAAAAAGGTAAATAATTACCAAAAATAGCAGTTGCAATGTTGTTTATTTATTTATTTCAATTTATTTTCATTTAAATCAACTGTTAAATAAACAAATTGTTGTAATTTTCAAAAATGTAATAACATTAAATTTATTCAATTATTTTCAAGCATTTTAGATAATTGCATTTAAATTTTTATTTCTTCTAGTGACTTTCGTTAAAAATAAAATATTAATTTGGTAACATTTAAAGATTGTAGATTATGTAAATGTCAACGTCAATGTTTAAGAAAACATTTTTACAAGTTAGTGGTGAAAACTCGACATGATTAAAAAATTATATTTTAAATATTAAATGTCAAATTTTTCAAGTCATCGAATCCTTTAATCGGATTATTTTGCCTAATAAATTCAAGTAAGATGTATAAATAGACATTATTTGAAATTTCGATTTTTCGTTTTAAATTTGATGATATTTCTACAAATTATTATGTAAACTTATATTATTTTAACATTTCAGTTAAGTTATTTTTGTAAATTATTGTAAGAAATTATTTGTATTTATTTATATCTCGATCAAATGAGTGAAGTTGTTGATAATAAATCTGCAAGTATAATATCGCAAGAATAATATGAGCAAGGATTAATTCGATTTTTCAAGAGGTGCTTAAAGATGCTGATTTCAAGTGGCCACTAAAAGTTTTCTTTGACAAGTGAAACTTTAGTATCCCGCTGATATCACTCCAGATATACAATTTACCTCCAAGACTACATTTCGAGATACAAAACAAGAATTTTGCGGAAAATATTTTTAATGAAGTTGAATACTTTCTGTGTACTGTTTAAAGAAATTAAAAAGAAAAGTAGGGAGAAATTTCCAGGATTATTTTAAACCCTTCTGAAGTATCATTGGTGTATGAATATTTATAGGCTAAATGACATTTTAAAGCGTCAGTTGAGCTACTTAAAGCAAATCGTGAATTGTATTTATTAAGGTTTTTAGATATTAAAGTATTGAATTGCTTAACATAATATTAATTAAATTTTTAGAATATCTCTTGATAAAATGGAAGACCAGGATTAACTATATGAACTGAAAAATTGAAAGAAATAAATAAAAATTGTTTAATACCATCCCAGCCGAATTAATAATCCGCTATCGTAAAAACCGCTACGGCTTAGGGGGATCGAATTACACGAGTCTTAGAAAAAACGCAAATAAGTTTTGTATAAACTGTTTTCTGTTTCTTTTACTAGCAAAACATTTTATAATGACCGACAAAGATGCAGTAAAAGATCTTAGCTGAAAAATGAGAATTTAAACCTATTACCCTTAAGCTTATTATTTGGTTTATATAAATGAGCAGTCATTTATATGCAATTTTAATATTGCTACACGCCATTTAATATTGTTTAGTAAAAAAAATGATGCTTTTTTTAAGATTCGCGTTTGTATCGAACCCAGTTTTCTATTACAGCGTTTTTATTATCTTTTGTTACTTACTACCAAAACGAAACCGCGAAAATTAATATTGTGCAATTTATATCGCACTTATTACCTATTCGTTAATATTAAAAATGATTTATAAGATAATTATTAAAGGTTCTGATTAGAATAACACGGCGATTGAACTTCGCCTATCCAGCTACAAACTGAGAAACTCTGGTGCGCTCTTTTGCAGAATACAAATTAGTTGTTTGATTTAGTAAAAATCAGTTAATATTGCATATGTACACAACATCCATAATAAGGAAAGATCCGATATTATTCAATATGTACATGTTCCGTATATATCAGATTTATCACCAAATGGATATTATATCGTCCAGCAAAGGATTTACTTACGTTAGTTGTGTTTGTGAGGGGCTAAATAATATTGCACTTTCTCAATTAAAATTAAATTAACACTTACCTCCAGCTATGTATATCATTGAAAATAGTATATTGATAATAAATTGAAACCAGTGGCGTAACCATGCAGCCATAGGCCTGTGTCCTGGGCCTCCAATATTTTAAAAAAATAGCAGTCTCACACTTAATATTATATTATCCACATAAAATATTTTATTTTTTGGTCGTGATAGAACCGGATCCTTGTTCGATCGAGCGCATAGAACACCGGTAGTTACGCTACTGATTGGAACTCTTGAAAGTATTTAATTGTTAGGGTATTAATGATACCAACGGGACGGTATTACGTTTGGGTATTTCAAGGTTATATTTTAAAACGGTTTAACCCTTTCAATAGCAGCCAAAAGCCACTTCACTGAGACATCTATCTGAATATATTGGTCGGCGATGTTATTACGTCACATCTATTAAGGGGTTACGCCCACCTAGGAATTTTAAAAAATCGATTTTTCAAAATCATATTTTTTTAAAGTATACAATGTCAGACATATCTCCTAAAAGTTTTAATATAATCTGGTTAATCCATTATTTTGACGTCCTATGTGGGCATGACCCCTTAAGAGAAAATAAAATGATTATAGTTTGCTATTTTGTATCGAATGTTTGTCAAAAATTGTTTAAACTATTGCTAACCCAAATTTTAAACTGCACTAATAAGTGCTAAACCAAAGAGGATAACTTTACAATTTCGTACAAAGGTGTAAAAACGAAAAAGATTTTATTTTGCAAATAATTGTTTGATACCTACTAATGTAGGTATAAAAATTAGGTAAATAATCATCCAGTTTCGTTATTAGTTTCGGTGTTGTAAACTCGTTATTTCATTGGTCTATTTATTTCACTAGTAATATAATGTAATATTTCGTTTAACATGTGTGAATTTGGTAAGGTATGACTGGGGGGGGGGGAGTAAAATTTTACAAGCACGGGTAAAACAATAAAGTTTTAATGTGAATGCATTGAAAATAAAAAATTAATAAAGTCAATATTTTTCTACATCTTCCTAGGTAAACTCGTTTTAAAATTTATACTTGTAAAGACCTGCCTGCGCATCCAAAACCTTTAAAAATTAAATAAATACTCAAAATAAAACTTACTTTCAGAACACACAATGTAACTAATACAGATAAAGTTATCGAGTTATCTAACTCGAAGAAATGGTAACTGTTAGTTGTTGAGCAATTCGGACCAATTTCAAAATGCGCTAAATGAGGAAAGTAAACCGGTAAAAAGTAATACTCTAACATCAGCGACGGCTAGCCAGAGGAGGTATGGGAGACTTAGCCTCCCCTAAAATTCTAAACTATTAATTAAACTAATTTAAATTTAAAAAAAAGTAAAAGTGGAGTTTTGATTGTAAGAACTATCAAATGATAAATACTCCCTCCTCAATAGTTATTCCAAATATAAAATATGGCTACCGTGCAAGCAGAATCCTCGGTCTAGAACATTCAGGGATACACTTTACATAACTTAGGTGGTGATAGAGGATACTTTTATAATAAACATTTTTACCAAATTTTTTTCTAAATGCAAACCCTCGAGAATTAGGCCTCTTGAAAGCATTTCTTTTAATTTTCACATTCACGTGGCCAAAACTGGCTACGTCGAAAAGTCCTCGACCCCATTCTGCATACTACGTACATACATAAAATTTAAGGAAATAACTACACTTTGATTAGGAAACGTTTGTTTTGACATATTTTCAATGTGAAAATTAAAATCGTCGTTATTCGGAAAAAAAAGTCGAACAATTTTAGTTGAAGTTCAACCGAGAATGTTTTTGCGATGAAAAATAACCTGAAGTATAGTTGAGATTTTAAGTATTATTTAGTGTCTCCGAAACCTGTGGCATATGTGAAAGTTTGAGGTAAACTTAACGCGACGTAACTTTGTAATGCTTATACTAAAAAGTGAGTACATAACAATGTTAAACAATGTTAACAAAATTTTAAGCTGAAAAATATTCGCATTGGAAATTTTTAAATTATATGCGTTTCAGCGCAGTCTTATTACATAATTTGCATTTCTTCAGAAGTATTCGAATATATAGGGTCATAACAATACAAAGTAATCTTTCAATTTCAAGAATACGCATCTAAAATCCTGTAATCATATTCTATGTCAGCGTTCATAGTAATATTTCACTAGTTTTTATGTTTGAGCGAGACATTGCGCATCATTTGCCTAATGTAAAGTAGCCCACTCTTCCTCCCTATAGGAATTCAAAACTATACTTAATGTTGCGTTAAATATGCCTCTTTGGGGTCAATTTTTATTTATTTTATTTTTATTGAACAAAATTCACTTCATCAAGACGCACTTATAATTTTATGGGGAACCAGTTGCAAACGAGCAACATTCGATTCGCAAAAATAATTTTAAATTATATACCTCAAATAATTTAAATGTTTCACATATTTTCTAAGAAAACAGCACATTTCTATATTTATTTTGCTTATATAAACGGTTGGTTGACTGGCAATTGGATTATAAAGCTTTTGGACCTTGAAGGGACTGAAAGTTCTTAACATTAAATTTGACCAGTGGACAGAAAAATGTTATTTACCGAAGTGTGTGTGCGTATCGTGCCTATAGGAGAAGGGTGTTTATGTTAATTTCAGAAAAAAATTTCATAAATTCAAAAATTGCTATTCAGTTATCAACATTTACTTGTTTAAAGTTTATCTTGAGCTGTAAAAATTTCGAAGCGCGTTATTTGCTACACCTTTAGTGTTTCGTCCAGGATAAGTGTCTGGAGCTTTCAGTGGAAAGCTTTTTTAATAATATAACATTTTGGTAGTAACTGAGGGGTCATCCTGGAATGCGGGCTATCGGAGAATGGGTCAGTTGTACGGTAGGTTGGCAACCCTACGAAGTTACAATTTACTGTGTGAGTTGTTAAGATACGAGACCCAGTACGCAATTTGTGTGCTGTAATTGTTCCTTGGTTAATGATCCGATATTTAGATATTTCTGCCTTTGCTTCTGTTAATATCTGTTGTTCATTTTAGTCGCGTGGTTTCCTTCTAAGTTACTAAATTAATTATTCAAGAATTTTAACACCCTTTACGAAGATTACCTGAACCAATTTCTATTAGGCAAAATTATTTTAAGTGCTCAAAAATATCGATACCCTGTTAATTTACCAAGTTACTAATTTTCTCTTTATGTGCCTTCCACGTAAAGTTGTAAATTATTTGTGGTTTATGAGAGTACATAAAAAATTCAATTAAACATTGCGCACCGAAGAGGAAATTAAAATCAATTAATTTTATATTTTATGTATCTTTTAATAAAATCTAGCAACTTCTATATTACACACGTTCAAAAATTAATATACCATATGGAAAATGATTATAAATTAAAATAATAACATACATATAATAAAGCGCAAAAGCTTAAAAGTTTTAATGAACGTGATATATGGATAATTAAATTTAATGAACTTTATTTAATGTTTTACAGATCTGCACTTCGATGAAGGTTTCTATCGTTGCGTTTGACTTGAAATATAGTAATTTTTAATTACTTTTATCGGGGAGTATGCCGCTTAAATTAAAAATTATGTTTCCGCTCTGAAATTCTGTGACTTTATCATTAAGCTAGAGTGGTTCACAATCACACTTTTAAGCAATTTCAAATCGTGCTACGTTTTTACGTGCTTTATATAAAGATTCACGCTGTTGAAGTGATTTTTAAAAAAGAAAAAATTAATGGTAAACATTATAAAAAATAGGTATAGTGCAAAACTTCAAAAATTAAACAAATTTAAACTTTTCCTAATATGAAAAATATCAGCTGACGGATAACCGAAGATTGAATAATCATAACCGAAAGTATTTTGTAAAAATAACTTGAATAACTAAATTGTTGATATAATGAAGATTTTAAATGAATACTAAAACAAGAAGGGAATAGAACAGTAGCTGATTCCCAGATTAAAAATCAGGGCTTTGGTTTCATCTTGACGGATTTTATAAAACGATATTATTTAATGACAAGACCCTGAAATTCTAATCAGATTATAATAGTACATAACGCAAATGTAGTTACCTTAATAGTTAGTTACCTTAATAGTTTTCGTTTGTAATTATTTTACAAGCGCTTCTTTTTCATTAAAAACAAAAATGCCAACATGTCCTTCTACGCAGACGATACTGAGCTATATTTACACTCATTCTACACGTAAGAAGCCAAAAAATGAATTCCGAAACTACATAAACAAATACTTTTTTATGTAAACTGACTAATCACAAAATTTCTGATTAATTTCTAAAATTACATCTAAAATACACTTTAAATACTTAAGCCTAAACTAGAATTCTAGACTTATGTAACTTGAATCAAGATTTACAAGATACAAAGCAAAAAATATACGGACAAATGAGAAAAATAAGGATATATAAACAGCTGAGAGATTGATAATGATTATAGACAGGGCAGACAACAACCTATCACAAATACAAAGAGTGGCGGCAAATTTCGAGGTAGTCAGTATAGCTTTCAATATCTAGGATCAAGGATAGACAACATGAGTGGATGTCAACAGGAAATAAGAAAACGATTAGCCATAGCCAGAACATCTTTAACGAAACTCAGCAGAATATTAATCCTTGATGTTTCCTATAGCAATATATAAATCAAACATCGCTTTTGAAATGTGGTGCTTGTGGTACCTTGGACAGAACACCAAACAAATGAATCAATAATAGAAAAGCTAAAGATCAGAACCAGATTATCTCAAACAATCAACCAACAACATTTGACATATCTCGAACACATTGCGTGGAAAATCAATCGGGGAAATACCAGTACCCGGGTATTGGAATTCCAATTTTATTGTTGACTATGAGCTCACCACATCTTTAAACCAAGTTAAACCAAGATGGAAAGTTGATAAAGACAGGTAGTATCAATAAAGTTTAAATAAAACTAGCTTTACAATTTGAATGTACAAAATGTCGTGTTTCAAAATCCATTTTTTGAATTTTGAATTTTGAAATTTAAATTTTTGTTTAATTTGGAATTTTGTTTGTTTAAAAATTTTGGTTTAAATTTAATTTCATGTAAATATTTGAATCATTGTTCGAGCCAATATTTTATTTGATTGAATTGATAGAATTGTATAATATGGTTTTGCCGGGTCCGTCAAGGTGGACGGACGCGTTTTGCGGAAGTCTTCGCTAATTTTGTTATAGTTTGCGTCCCTGATTGGAAATAATTTGAATTCATGTGAATAAGTAGTTTTGATTTGCGTGAGTAATTATTTTTTTTGATATTTTGGATATTTTTGTTCCGATTTCCGATGAAATAAATTTGGATTAATGCGATAACTTGGAAAACCTATAATTTCAATAAAATTAAAATTTTGAATTGGAAGATTGAAATCAAGTGTGATGCAACGTGTGGTGTTATCTCGCATTATTTTATCACCATTTTCAATTTTGGACGGCAATATACAAATTAATTTTCAATATTTAAAAATTGGTTATATTTCAATAAATACATCGCAATATACAACATTTACAAAAAAATAAACATCTTCTTTGAGTGCCATGCACTATGCAGTGCGCAGACGTTCAACTTGGTTAAAGCCAAGATGACTTACTAGCACATATAGGCATATCGGATTACAGTATCCATCTGACGCGACCAAGATTGGAACCGCGGTCTCCCGCTTGCCAATCGGTCGGTGTAATTATTATTTATAGAAAAAAATATAATATGCAACAGAATTATTTCATTTTTTCCATTTTTTCATCATCAATCAAAAATTTTTTTTTTTATTTTTAATTTTAAAATTTTACTTT
Organism: Cantharis rufa; assembly: GCA_947369205.1. Lineage (NCBI taxonomy): Eukaryota > Metazoa > Arthropoda > Insecta > Coleoptera > Cantharidae > Cantharis > Cantharis rufa. Next base: position 16,683,383 of record OX376307.1, on the reverse strand, counting down.
TGATAAATTTGAAATTTTGTTGTAATTGCTTTTAAATTTAAATTTAATTTTTGTAAATAAATATTTGAATAATTGTTTGCGCCAACTACTTTTATGTTATTAAATTGGAAAAATTGTTAATAACTTTTGTTATTAAGCTTTTTGCCAAATCTGTAAAAATTGACCAACGCGTTTGCGGAGTCTCCGTTAATTTTTATAATTTGCATCTCAATTTTGAGATGCTTTTGATTGATTTTGTGCAAATAAAAAGTTTGTTCTTCATTGCGTGAGTAATTAATTTTTTTATTGAAATTGGAAATTTTTGTCCATTTTTGAGACGATTTTGAAATGATTTGGAAAGGTTTGAATACGAAATTTGAAAATCTCATTATAATTGGAGTTTATAATTAAAATTTGGATAAATTGGATATAATTAGAATTAAAAAGTTATTTGGATTTTAAAATTAATTTTAATTGGTAAAATTGGAAAGATTGCAAATTTGAAAACGTGAAAAGCAACACGAGTCGAAGCGATAAGACAGCAGCGTGTGCTCTTGTCGCACACATTTTGTTATAAGTATTAGGTACAAATAATTGAACGGCACCGGCGTTGTACAAATATTTTTATGAAAATTATTTATTTTTTAATTGAGACCATGGGTCATCCCAATATATTGTTGTGTTCCAAAATCATTTTCTTTTTAATTTTGAATTTTAAAATTTTAATTTTTGTTTAAAAATTTAAATTTTATTTTAATTTTTATGTGAAATATAGTTGTTTTGAAAACATGAGCAATCTTTTGATAAAAATTTCAAGTTTTGTCTTTAACTTGACGATTTAAAAAGTGATTATAAAAGTGGATTTGAAAATAGGGTTTGGAAGAAAATAAATTGAATTGAAAATATAATTGGATGATTAATTGAAAATTTAAAAAAATTAAATAAAAGTCTCGTGTTTATTTTTCTTAGAAATAAATTATTTTATATTTTGAGACTCTCATGTCATCTCAATATATTGTATATTTATTTAATAAATAGAAGAAGAACTAGGGTCAGGGTACTTGGATTTGGAAAAAATTTAGTTCTCCATGAGTTCTAAAAAAAGCAAAACACCTCACAATCTGGTGTGCTGATGAACAAAATTGGAACTCGATCAATGAGATGATGTGAACAAAGGAAGATGAAGAGGGAGGATATGCTGAAAACAGGAAACCGTACCAACCGTACCCTCAAGGCAATTCCGTTTGCACCACGAAGAAATGCGTGAGCTTTTTTGTGTGTAATCGCAAACTGGTGTAAAACACCACATAGGGAGGGGTTTTTTAGTGACTAAAAATCTTACAGTACCACCCCCAGAGTACCTATGCTGGAACTCTTTAGACTTGATTTGCATACAGATCATTATGCTTCGATTTTGTATTAAAAAGTGACGTATGTATTTGCGTGCGAGAGTCTAGGCTCTAGGAACCCAGGACCTGGGGGTGGTCGGTATACAAGATTTTTACCCCTCCCAACCGCAGAAAAATGGTATAACTTTTCGTTAAATAGAGTAAAAAACAAATTTTTTAAGTTGCTTTGAGCTTCTTTTACTTTACCTTCCGAGGTGAGAGCGAAGTGTAGTATAGACCACTACTTCTAATACATCAGTACCGTCATTTAGGTTAAAAGTACTGATGCTATGATTACACAAATATTCAAAAGTTTCCATAAAAAAAAATCGGTTAAAAATATTATTATATTTACTTCTAAAACTACTTGGAGCAAATATGCTAACAATAATATGTGCTAATTTTCAGCAGCTTATCGTGTAATGTACATAATTACAGCTTAGAACAATTTTGAGAGCTACTGCAATGATAAAATCGCCGTTCATTGAATATACCGTGTATAAGTGTTCATTTATAAAAAATATTATTTATTTATAGTTTTAGTGTTTAGTAATATCATTTAGTATAGGGAAAATATTGTTAACGCTGATGTGAACAAACCACATAGAGATTTGGCGTAGAAAAGGTCTGCTTTAGATAACTAAGAGAAAATTTTTAATTACTATCCACCCCTTGTGTAAAAAACTCGCATCTTATCGGTTTGTGATCTCATCACTCGTTTTCAATTATTTATAGTTATTTTAACCAAGCGGGAATGAAAAATAAACCAACCGCTGCTAATTTTTAATTTTCGTACCATTCTCAAGACGTTACAACGCTTTCCATTTCAAATTTTCTTATGAAATTGCGAATGCTAAACTAAGACGGAAAATGAGTGAAGCATATTTTTATGTTCAAGACGTGTCACGATTCTTGTCCTCTTAATTGCGTAGCATCTCTAATATTTATGACCTTAGGAGATAAGGTGTAGGAATACGAAAAAATGTTTAAAAGTTTGAGTTCAATTTATGATTATTTTAAAATGACGAGCTTTTTTGAATTTGCGTGGAAAATTAATTTTTAACGATTGTTGGTTCTTCAAACTAATTTGATTAAAAATGTACTCTAAATACAGCTAAACATTTTAGATGAAAGTCCAGTTAATTATCTACCTTAACACTACGAGTAAGTTATATTTTAAGTAAATAATGAAGTATTATCCTAATTAGTCGGATATAAAGTAAGGGTAATGTTCTCCCTCATTAAGTACGGAAGTGACCAACTGCCCATTGACCGCTGCTCTTTAAGGATTTAACATCTCTAATATGGCTTTCAAAATTACAAGGGAGAATATCTCTGTTTTTACCCCTTCCTTATATTTAATGGGATAGGAACGAATGCTCTTGCTTTGTAGTTTAACTTCGCATTTGGTTTTTATTAAATACACCAACTTGTTAGCTGGCAAGCATGGTTAAGATGTTAACACGTTATCTCTTAATATGCCTTTTTCTTTTTAACATTTTGATCTACTTACGACTTTCACTTTTGCAATAAAAATTCAATTTTTTCTGATTACTTAAGGTTACATTTTAAAGTTTCAAACTATGCATAATAATTTACTTCAGCTTTCTTCCTTAGTTTATACGACGAAATGAGAAAAATGGCTTTAAAATTGCCCAAGTTTTATCATAAATTGTTCTTCATTGAAAAAGCGTAAAGTTACCTACAGTTATATAACGTCAATTCTTTTGTAATTAAAGGTCTTAAATCACCAACTTTTTATTGTTATTAGTTTCAAAGTAACCCTAAAAATTTTTCTATAGGGGGAACTTTGCACAAGAACGTCATTTATAACTACATTTAGTAAATAATTAATAAGAAAGTTCAATCTTTTAAAAATTGTAATTCGAAATTACAAATAATTTAATGATTTCTTTGTTTTCCAAATTATTTTCGAATTATATTCCAATTGGGTAGATATTATCTATTGCTTATTAAATGAGAATTAGAATTTGACCAATAATTTAGTACATGGTTAAACTACAATTAGTACAATAATTTTAATTAAACTGTAATTAAGTCTACAACATATTGTAATCATTACAGATGAGAAATTTTTTATTTACAACGCAACCAAATAATTTTGAAACTAATATTGTTCATTTAATTTAAATTAACTTTGAGAAAACCATCATTTTTAAATCCGGTTTATTATTTTAATATTGGTTGTATTTTCTAACACCTTTTACCTTTCGGTCCTGTCACAACGTTAAAAATTCCGGTCACATTTACCGAAAGCAAATATAAGTCCAAACCGATTTTCATTTCCTATTATCAGATCGGGTTTCTTTCTTATTTGTTTTATGTCCCTATGGCTCAACAGTATTTAGAGTTTTGACAGCAAGTCACATAGCTTTGGGAATACAGCATATCATATCTAATCATGGAATATTCTTCTACATCGTTTTATAAAAGACCCTTAACCGTGAAATAAAAAAATCAAAATAAACTTGATCTGAAATATTAAAATAAAATTTTATAATCTGAATCGGTTTTCCAGCAACACACACATTAAATGGGTTGCCTACGTTAGGCGCTCAAGAGTCCATCATCGCGATAATTTTAAATGTTATAATGGAACAATTTTTGCATCATTTTTGCTACTCGACTATATTTTCACGACACAAAAAAGTTCCAATATAGTGACTTATCAGTGCGTAACAAGTTATTTTACACACCTATGGCTACCCTGATAGTTGTAGTCCTTAGAGTCCTCCTTATGCTGGCAACACAAACCACACTTGGAAGGACGAGAAATCTCCAGGGTGCTGTTATATGTAAAATGCATTATTGGATAAATAACATCCACGTGCATTCTAATATGGAAGCTCTAGTTTTAATGCAATCCAAATTTAAAACATTCATTTATTTTTTAATAAAAGTTTACATTTTAATAACAATTTTACAAATTTTGAATAATTACGATTTCCCCTTTCTAACAGTCGATCCTTCCCGAGATGCAGTTCCTATAAAAATTTATGTATTAAACACTAATTTATATTTTTGAAAAGGTAAATGAGGAGGAAATTTTTCTTCTTCTAACACGTAATCTTTTAGATAAATGTATTCCTGAAAAATACCAGTCACAGTCAATACAAAAAGTGATAAATATATTAATTACTAACAAAGTGCGGCAAGTTTCTGGATAAAAAAGTTTAACTATGATATCTAACACATAAGTAGTACATGGTAGTTGACCTTTGTTTAAATTTAATTAAAAATAGTTGAGTTTAAGGTCTATTTTAGACAATGTTTTATTGTCCGACGTTTTGGGTTACTTTTTATTGACCCATTTTTAAGGGTAAAATGTTACAAAATTAAGTAAAAACCTAAAATTTAAAGATATTACCATGCTCTTAAATTAAATTTATTGAAATGCAAACTACATTTTGAAAGATAATTTAAGTAACAAAATTATGTGTTTACTACTTTTTAACAAATGCTCCTTCCCAGGTTCCATTTCCAAGAAAAATCGTATCATCTAGAAATGCTTCTAGATATAGTTTGTATTTTCCTATTGGAATATGAGGTAGAAATTTTTCTTCTTCTATCAAGTAATCTCCTAAAACATATTTTCCCTATAAAAAATATTGTTTTATACTAACTTTGCAAAATTTTTTGCTGCACAAGGTACGTTGACAAATTATTATAGATAATAACACTGACAAAACATTAATTATATTTTATAATTAATTGAATAATAATTACTATTTAAAACAATTTTTGTTATATTTTCTAAAATATTAACAAAACTTAAAATGGAGCACATAGAAATCTGGTTACGGTACTGGATTTAATAATATTAAATATTACCGAAACTATTAAAAATAAAATTAATTTACTGGTAGATATACTTACCGGTGTTGTAGGACAGCCGCGTAGATTTGAATGGTTTAAAACAACTGCGAATTCTTTTCTATTCTGTAAGATATCATTACAAAGATCAAAAGAACTATCTATTGGAAGAGGAATGGTCCTATATACTGTACCAACCAGTTTGTAAATGGAAACCGAAATCTAAATAAAATTTAAAATTTTTACTTGATTTGCAAAAGAAATATGTACTTAATTATTATTTGGGTAGAATATAAAAAATTTTAAAAAACTGAATATTAAAAATTAACAAGCTATAATAATCACTGTCCTTTAGTCGGTTTTAAAATAAAACTAAAAAAAGTTCAAAAAAAAGCTACCGGAAAACGATGGAACTTAAGATGACTAAAAGAACAAGAAATGAAGGAGACAATAGCAAGACTGATAGGTGAAAGGCAGAAAGAGCTATGCTGGACGATTCAAATTCAGATGATCTGGACAAAACAATATCAAAGAATTTCCAAGAAATTCGAGCCAAGCACCTGACAAACAAGGATGCAAGGACGGATGACAGAGAAGATACTACAACTTATGCAGGAAAAATGATAATTGAAGAACAACGTAGCAGCATAAGGCCACTCAGAGAAGCGAATAAAACGAGAAATTAGAGCAGCGAAGGAGGGATGGCTCAGAGCATAGTGCGAGGAAATAAAGGAGCTCGTAATTATCTTTCTTTTGGAATTTCTAATTTTTCTGAGATGTTTATTTTCAATTTGTCTTTTACTGATTTCTAAATTTCCTTTGGTTTACGTCAGCATTTTAATTTTCTATCGTTTCACCTGTCTTTTAACATTCTTTGATATCCCTTCTGCTATGTTCAATTTCTTTTCAAAGTTTCAAATAATGTAAAATTAAAAATTAATTGAAGTAAGAAACATTTAATATTGGTAAAAGTTTAGAAATGATATTGATGTAAATTGTCTCTTAAGCTTGTTAATTTTTAAATTTTAATTTAATGATTTTTTTTAAATTTTTAAGGTGTAATTTTTAGTATTTGTTTATTTACTTTAATTTTCCGTTTTATTAACTATTTTTAGCAAGAACACTTTCAGATATGATTTTTAGATCCCAAAAAACCGCATCCAAATCAACAAACAAAATTAATTTCACTTAATTTCATTTAATTAATATAATTTGCATTGTTCTGTTGTTTTTTTAATTAATATTATTAGAATTTAGCAATTAATGTCCTCTTTTTCAAGGTAAATTATATTAATTACTTGGTTTCTTGTATTAAAAAGTTGAAAAATCAGAAAATTGCAAATGTATGATTTTACATCCAGTCTTATGACCGAGAGTCGCGAATCGCGATCACGACTTTGATCACCAAGTCACAGATTTATTATTTATTGCATACATACCAATATATTTCTTTTAACTCCTATAATAAAGTCCCCAAACGCATGAAAAACTCCATGTTTGCAAGTTGAATTAAAATCTCTGACAGTTACACTAGGATTGCGCTATACTGAACGGTTATAAGCTTCAATTATTATCTTATCATGAATTATACTTAATTTGTTTTGACGAAATCCCTAGATGTATAACAAAAAAGAAGTTATAAATAATAAATATTTTAAAATTTAACTAAAAAATTAAATGAAAATTTTAGATAAAATAAAAAAATTTTTAAACAATTTTTATATTTAATTGGCTTGCTTCAATGTTAAACGTGGGGCATTCTATGCCAAATCGAACACTATTTTGCTTTTGCACTGCAGATTCGAAGCAATTAATATTTTTATTTTTTAATAGCAATATAACAAGATTTCTTTAAAATATGATTTTTTTCATCGGAAGTCAACTGAAAAATAATCATCAAATTGTAATTAATACCTTAAAGATACCTACATATAATGTGGTATCTTCAAATAAGAATTATCGGTCGTCGTTCATTGAATAATAATTAAGATACATCTATTTTATTTGAAAAAATAACAATAGTTGCTGTTCAGCCTGAAAAAGTGATTATTATTAATTTTCAACATGGATAACTAATAACATGAAAATTAAAAATTCGAAAAAAAAAGATCCCATCGAGTGGGTGCTCTACAAAAATTTTTCAGGAAAATCGACCGATTAAATTTGTCGATTTGGTTTTGAAATTTGAAAATCTACTAGTAATATCATTTTAAAACTTTTTTGATAGTTTTCACGGAAAGTACGTTTAAAAACAAAAATTTTTAAATAAGAAAAGATTCGTTTAGCCAATGTTTAAAAAAAAAAGATTTCAAAGAAAATAAAGATAATTTTTAAAAAATTTATACTTTTTGACTAGCTTAATAAAAAAAGTTGAAAATAATCATGGAGACTAACCGAAAAAAAATTTTTTTTTATTCGAGAAACAGGTGTACGATTTAGTATGGAATGCTCCATGTGTATAATACACAACATTTATATTTTTGATTTGGTAAGTAAATTATTTTTTTTGATTTTTACAATAATATAATATAATTATTAATACTACCTACCTTTTCTTTATTTTAATATATTTTGTTTGATTTTTTTCATAGGATAGAAAAATTCTTACAAGATCTAAATATATATGTATCATAAGTTGCCATTGTTTTCTAGGAAATCATAATTATCTGCAGTTTCGTCTTTATTTATTCTATATATTTAGTAATTGATGTAAAATAAATTTTTGTAATACTTTTTTATTATTAATCATTTTTGTAAATTTTAGGATTTTAGTTTAAAACGAAAAACCATAATTATTCAAATAAAAAAAAATACAACCACTTTATTGAAAAAATTACTTCAGCTTGTTTATATTTTAAAATATGATTTTTAAACTTACCAAACACAAATACAGGACACAAAAAACCAATAGAAACAAAATTATAGATTTGTTCATTTTATGTTAACGTGTAAAAGTTATGTTAATGATAAATAATTATATTATATTGCTGTTCTTTATATAACTTTTCGTTATAATAAATATAAAAAGTGTAATTATGAAATTCCGAACTTCCTTCCTAAACCGTAAGCATTCGATAGTCCTCTCTAACCCAAAAACTACAACTGAACAAATTAAAAGTTTTAATATTAATATTGACATAAATCAATCGATATTTGAAGTTCCATAATTTATTTACTTCAATTTGTTGCTATGTAGCAAATTTTATAACATTCTTAGTTATCCCTATGAAATCCTGTAGGCCCGTATGTGCTTGTTCATCCTGAAACAGAATGGCTTGAGAAGTGACAGAACTGCGGGCCGTTCCATCAGAAGCAGTATAATAGGCCCGAGTTTAGTGTCCGTAGGGACTCCTTCCTGCCTTCCCACCTAAAATTCAAAATCTAGAATGACGTGCTAGATCATGTTAGATTAATCTTGATTCTATACTATTCAGAAGGTAAAAAATTGATTATTTAATTTAATTTAGTATTAGTATATAAAAGTATTAAAACCAATACTTTTCCAAAAATTTCAATCAAAAGAAAATTCCAATACAAATGGAAAACAAAATCGTTATGATAAATTGACCAAACTCACACAAAATATCAATTTTATTCTTGATAAATTTTAACATTTTTCCAATCTACCGATTCAAATCAACAATCATCCAAAACCATCTAAACTCAGTCCAAATTTGAGACAAATCCCAATATAAAATAGAAAATGATTTTCTCCAAAATAAAAAATCTTTGGCAAAATGCCAACTTCATGGCGGGAACGTAAGAAAATAAAAATATTAACAAAATTTAAAATCAAATAACATATTTACATAATTTATCAAAATTAATACAATAATAAACACAAATATTCAATTGAGATTTTGGAACATTACAATATAATTATTGCAGATATCTCTGATATTTGCTATTTTACCTTTTTGCTGTATTTTAAAGTATCTTTTATGCAGCCCCGAAGGTTTGATACTAAATTTTTATTTTGATATGGTTTATGGTTGATATGGTCATTATTTGGTTGACTTTCACAGCTAAACAAACAAAATTTATTTATTTAATTATTTATTCTTCAAAACGAAAATTGATTTTAAACAATTAAGATTTATTTTTTTTAACAATTGCCCCTTCCCAAAATCCAATTCCTATTAAGATGACATCATCTACATACACTTTTACAACCAGTTTATAATTTCCAGAAGGCAGATGAGGAGGGAATTTTTCTTCTTCTAATAAATAATCTTTTATAAAATACTCTCCCTATAATAAAAAATTTGTATTATAAATCTAATTTAGAATTATTCTACAGCAATTAATAATAACAATATTATTATTCCACGAAAAAGATCTCACAAATTTAACTCTAAACTCACCGGTGGACATGGGCAAGTGCGCAGATTTGAATGTTGTAAGGCAATTTGTGCCCCCAATACATTATGTTTGATTTCATCGCAAAGATCAAAGGTAATATTTATGGGAAAACTTCTATATACTTTCCCTACCAATTTAAAAAGTAACGCGTTCACCTGAATAAAATAAATATTACAAAATTATCTTAAATATTTCATTGGTAAACACTTACCATTATATTTTTTTTAACTCCACAGGTAAAATATGCATTTCCCCGAATTGTTGCTTTTCGATAAGTCGAATTAAAATCTTCAACGTTTATGTAAGGGTGGAGTGTTGATGTGCGATTATATTTTTCTATTACCACTCGATCGTGTTTAATGTGATAAGTGTCTTGATGGAATCCCTAAATATTAATTTTTATTATTTTCTTACTTATAATATTAAAATAATTCATATGAATAAAATAAATAAATTAAAAATAAGGGAAAATAAATAATTAACTATTTTCCAATTTACTCTACATTTTCCCTTAAAACAATGTTTCAATTGTTTAAAAATTATTTTGGGCATGGCATTCATTTTGTGATTTTTGAAACTTCTCTCGACAAATTTACCTCTGCTTCCATTGGAACCTAATGCAGGCAAAAGGTAAAACCGACAGCAAGTATTTTCAAATTAATTTTTACAAATAAAAAGAAAACATTTTAAAATAAAGATAACTAAATTTGAATTAGGTGTTCCCGAATCCTTCCCAACTAATTTTATAAAAATGTTTAGGCAAAACAAGTTTTGTTAAGATCGTATTTATACAATATATTTTGGTTTTTGGTATAGGTAATAATATTGCTTTGTATTTATAATTTATTAAAAATTAATCGCATATCAGATCATAGATTATTACATTTATCGGTCAAATTTAAAATTAGTAATTCAATTATTTAATAAAATTTCTTTATTGTTAAAATCGAATATTTGGTATTTCGTTTAAGAAATTTTATTAATTTAATTAAATTTGTTTTTATTAGTAAATTAAATTAAAAACTTACCATACATAAATAAATAACAGCCAAAATTAAAAATAATATAAATTGCTTGATCATTTTAAACCGATTATTAATACAATTTGATTTTAACTGAACCTAAATTTTATTATTGTTCTACCTTATATAACTTTTCAATAATATAGAAAATGTAATTATAAAATCATTATATAAATTATTGTAAATATTCAAATAGGATAGTCGAACATTATGTTCGTGTTTTATGACAATTTAAATGCAAAATATTAGCTAATTATTATTTAAAATTCTACTTTTAAGGGCACCAAAATGAAAGAAAACAATAATTACACTAAACAAACTAAAAATAAGAATTGTAGTTTCAAATATTCTAAGAACAAAAATGTTCTTTGTTTTCGACAATTGGAATAAATTATTTATTATATTTATCTACAAATTTGTTTACCTAATTGGTTGAAGAAATTCTGTAAAATCAAATGATTTGATTTTCTCGATAATTTAAATGAAAATATTTAGTTATAAAATTTTTACATTGTTTGATTTGTGCAATAATTAAGTTTTGGAATTCTGTAGTTGACACTTGGCACAAAGACAACCGATTCAAATACTTCAAAGCCGATGCTTAAAAACATGGATAAGGACTTATCATTTTCAAATTTTACTGATGCTACTGCATCAATACCATCTTGAGCAATATCCTTTGCTAACATTTTTGTTACCAATTTTCCATAGCCTTTCTGTCTGTACTCTTCAAGAGTATATAGAATTCCCACCCCGAACAAATTTCTAACAATCCAAGCAACCAATTTTCCGGAAGTTTTTAAAAAAACTCCAAAACCTCCATTTAGTTCTATTAATTTTGCTATATATTTTTCAGAGTTCGGGTATCGTGGTTCCCAGAAAGGATTTATAATTAAAGCATGATTTTTTTCAAGTTTTGCCACAAACACTTCATCGGGACAACTGCAAATTAAAATTTTTTAAATTACTTTTGCTGTTTAGTAATTTAATGCTACCTACTCAATTTTATATTCAAGAGCTTTTGCTCTAGGAATCCAGCAGTGCTTATAAGCTTCTATCAGAGCCGGTACAAATTTTGTTAGCTCCAATGCTTTTAAAACGTTTTTGTGATGTGGATAATATAAGGCATATAAAATCAGACAATTCCAATCTATCAGCTTTGTGGTGGTTAGAGCTTCGCATAATGTTTTGCAATTTTCTTCCAAAGTAAACATAAACAATTCGTGACACCAAAACTAAAAACGAAAACATAATTTAAAATATTATATAATAATGTTTAATTTATATTAAATTATTTATTACCCGATTAATTCCTATAAATGTACCGTCTTCCCAGTTTCCATTTGGTACCAATATCGTAATATATTCTTTTCCGGGTTCCTCGTTATTCCATTTATATGCTGACTGTAAATAATTGTAAATGTATAATGCATGTGGTAAATTTTGTTTGTAAAGGTTTATTAGTTTTAAAATATCTTCCAGTGAAATTGGTTGTAAGATATCTTTTTCTTGTTCCATTTTTAAATAGAAAATAATGCTGACACATATACACAACCACTTATTGTCAAGTTCTATAGGGCAACTGCTGATTTATTCAAGTGTTACTGTTTCATAAAGAGGCACTATTAAGTAATAATCATGACGCGATAACTGGTTAACAACTAATAGTTAAATGTTACTAATTTTTCTTTTAATATAAGAATAGTATATTACGTGCCTAAGTAGAAAATTCTTCGTTACGAGTACATATCTCAAGTGGGAAAGTAGAACAAAATATTTTCGGGAGTTGGAAAGTTAAAGTAAATAATAAACATATTAAAATTTAGTTCTAACTTTACTAACTGATTGTAAATAATAACTATTTGTGCAACAAGTAATGAAAAGTGTCTTTAACCGAAACGTTTTTTCTGCTATTGTTTGAATAAGAAACAAACAAATACATTATTTAAACTGCTATTTACCTACTTACCTATACCTGAAATGGGCAGGCGTCAACAATGTTGTAATAATTTTTGGAATTTTTCAAAATTTACGGTTTTAAAAAATTTGTAAACGTAAATGTTTAGATTACAATTGAAATTGGTTTTACGAAAATTTACTTTGGAATGGCAAATTTTTTTCAATTTTATTGAACCATTGACTTGTTCGGACGCATATGAGCAATAGTAAATAGTTGTTAATTGTTTTCTGCTTGATTAAAAAAATTGGGTAAGTAACAATAATTATATTATTTTATACATTTCATGAATTTAGCTATGAATTTAAGTTTTGTTACAAAATTTTTATTATACAAGACATTGCTTTAGGCGCACTTCTGGTACCTATTAGCTGATCAAAAAAAGGCCATCGTTTGGCTGAAGGACATGGTGAATGGAAATCAACAAGTGTAACATAGGGGGTGTAAATTGAAGATTCAATCATTGCAAGTTACTTTAATACTCATGTGCGGAAAAGTAAAACGCACTAGTGCGCGAAAAGTTACTTTTCCGAGCTTGTGCGAGAAAAACTTCTTTAACCTTACCCAAACGAATATCAAAAAGTCACACTTTTTCAAACACTGGTAAAAGAAATTACTTCTATGACTCAAAAATATTGTTTATGGGTCTAACAATGGTTTGTCTCCATTACTCAAAAAAAAAAATTAACTTGCAATGATTGTAAAATTATGAAAAATCATCTAATATGTTTTAATTTAGGTACAATAATTTTAATTTATCAATTTGAAATTCTCATTGTTAAAAATCAAATTTTCAAGCAGCATGTATGCAAGTTAAAATAATAAGATGTACCTACATATAGACCTATAATAAAAAATTATGTATAAATATTTGTTAATTAGTATGCATTTGATAAATTGTATAAAAAAATAAATGCTAGTAGGAAACAAACCCCCAGACTATCACAGCTATAACCAGAGTAGTAAAATTTTCCAACTCAATTTTCTCGGGTTTGTCTGAATATCTGGCTCTATGATTGCAGGATTTGATATTCAATCCCTGGTCTTCATGTACTATAAGTATACAAGTTTTTAAAAGTGCGATTACCCCGTTCCCTCCTGGTTAACATGTACGGTTCCACGTCAAAACGACGCGGGAATTTGGACGCGCGACAATTGGACGCGGTCATTTGGACGCGCGACAATTGGACGCGTGTAAAATTGGACGCGCGTCAATTGGACGCATGCGACAATTGGACGCGGATAATTTGGACGCGCGTCATTTGGACGCATGCGGCAATTTAGGGTACGACAATTGGACGCGGAGATTTGGACGCGCGTCAATTGGACGCATGCGACAATTTGTGGTAAGACAATTGCACACATGCAATAATTTGACATTAATATAGTAGATATAAGATTTATTTATAAAATTAAACTACAAGAAGTTAATTAGTTTCCTTCATGACTTCACAACATAAAAGAAAGAAGAAGTTAGCACCAAGTAATCGGTAAGCTTTAAAATTGGTTTAAATTTTATTTCTAGTTTCACTCGTATAATAGCAAAGTATTCAAGATATTAACATGCCCCTTGAATTTATAAAAAGTCAGAAAGGCAACGACATGTTAGTTTACGATGGTTTTGTGCACAAAAAGGAACGAACCATTGCAGAGAAAATTATTTGGAAATGTTCTACTTATACTAAGCTTAAATGTCCTGGAAGAGTACACACTTTAGGAGATGAAGTTGTGAAGAGTGTAACACACAATCACGTTGCCGATGCTGCGAAACTTGAAGCAAAGGTAGCAAGGGTGCTATGAAACAAAATGCTTCAGAAGTTGAGCAAACCACTCATGGTATAATAGCCACTGCATCCCAGGGAATTTCTTTAGCTGCGGTAGGCCAATTACCGCCAGTTCCTGCCATGAAGAGAACCATACAGCGAGTACGTCAAATAAAAAAAGCCGTCCCTGCAAATCCCAGAAATCTGATTGAACTTGAAATTCCAGAGGAATACAGGAAGAACAACGATGGTGAACCTTTTCTTCTGTTCGATAGTGGTCCAAGTGAGGAGAGAATTCTTTTGTTTTCGACGGAGAGAAATTTACAGCTAATGCAGCAGTGTGAACATTGGTATGCTGATGGAACATTTTCTTCTGCACCTCCAATGTTCAATCAGCTGTACACTATTCATGGGGTACAGTATAGCAACGTCATACAAAGCGTATACGCATTACTCCCCAACAAGACCGAGCAAACGTATAATCGTCTTTTTCAAGAATTGAAAAACCTTAAAGCAGGATTACAACCAACAACAATTATGGTAGACTTTGAGAGAGCTGCTATCTCTGCACTTCAAAATAATTTTCCGAATGTTAGGATACGTCGATGTTTCTTTTATTTTACGCAATGTGTATGGAGGCACATTCAAGGCGCGGGCTTACAAGAACGATACAGTGTAGACTCTGATTTCGCTCTACATGTAAGGAAACTTTCAGCTCTAGCTTTTTTACCAGAAGAACATGTCGTTGAAGCGTATGAAGAGCTGCTGGACAGTGAATTTTATCGAACCAATGAAAATTTACTATTACCAATCATTAACTATTTCGAAGATACATGGATAGGCCGACTTGATAGGAGGGGACGTCGAAGACCACCATTATTTTCAAGTAATTTGTGGAATTGTTATCAACTGGTGGAAGATGACATTCCACGAACAAATAATTCCGTCGAAGGATGGCATAATGGATTTAAGTATTTACTTGGTGCTGCTCATCCCAATATCTGGAAATTCATTAAAACTCTTAAGAAGGAAGATAGTATCAATCAATTGATAACAGAACAATATATCGCAGGAGATATCCCAGTACGCAAAAAAGTGTATAGAGATACTGCAAAGAGAATTAAAGTAATTGTCGATGATTATGCAAACAGGCTACTGCTGGATTACTTACGAGGAATCGCGCACAACTTTCAGCTGCAGATTTAAAATTAATATGATTAGTTTCTTTTTATGTAAATATTAAAATGTTGTAAATTTAATAAAAATGTATTGTTTACATTACAAAAAATTAATAAAACTGTCTCTAATTAACTTCTTGTAGTTTAATTTTATAAATAAATCTTATATCTATTATATTAATGTCAAATTATTGCATGTGGGCAATTGTCTTACCACAAATTGTCGCATGCGTCCAATTGACGCGCGTCCAAATCTCTGCGTCCAATTGTCGTACCCTAAATTGTCGCATGCGTCCAAATGACGCGCGTCCAAATTATCCGCGTCCAATTGTCGCATGCGTCCAATTGACGCGCGTCCAATTTTACACGCGTCCAATTGTCGCGCGTCCAAATGACCGCGTCCAATTGTCGCGCGTCCAAATTCCCGCGTCGTTTTGACGGGATACCACATGTACATACAGCCTTGGTCATAATAATGGGACATGTACAAAATTTACATACAGATTTAGGTAGGTACTAAATTTTCAGGTAGTTAAAATCTTGTTTCGAACGTTAGGACAATACAATTTTGTGCTTCCTTTTATAAAATATATTTTTATTAAAAATTCAAGGTTTTTCACAAAATCAAATTTTCAAAAAAATTGGTTGTTCTCGGCACCCCGTCCGGAATGCTATAGAACGGTTTAGTAAAACTAGTGACTATAAATTTAAACCACGAACTGGACGAAAAAGTGCTATAGCAATACGAAAAGACCGGTTTTTACAACGAAACAACTTTAAAATAGAAGAAAAACGTCTTCCGACCTTGCCAGAGACTTTTCGGAAGCCGTAGGGCCTTCAATCTCATCGAGAACATTGCTAAGAAGAATAACCAAAGTTGGTTTTTGCGATAAATCCCGACGTAAGCCACGGTTATCTAAAAAAACAAAAAAGCACGGTTGCAATGGGCTATTCAACACCGAACGCGGACAAAGGAAAACTGGTCAATAATCGTGTGGTCTGACGAGCCGAATTTTGAGGTATACCTCAATTACCTCAAATACCTCAATTATTACGCTATAGCGTAATACACCTTTTTAATACAAATATAATACAAAAATTTTAAAATTCAATAAAAAAATAATTTTAAAATATTTAAAAATATCATTTTTTGGTTTAGATTTTCGGAACTTCTAGAGCCGTTTACATGTCAAGGGACGGAATTTCGGGAAGATTGTATGGTGCCTACGATAAATAACGTTGGTAGTAGTGCAATGATTTGGGGTTGTATGGCAACAGCCAGAGTAGGGAATATGTTTGTTTGCGAACGTCGAATGAACAGTGCGACCTATATTGCTAATGCTGGAATCGACTTTGATTGCCTCATTATCAAAAATATTTCATAAGAAAAGCGCCAAAACAATCATATTGTTCCTTCCCGACAAAGTAGGGGCTGGTTTGTTTCGAAGGACTTAACAGTGTTAGATTGGCCTGCACAATTGCCAGACCTTACCTTATCGAACATTTACGGTCCATTCTTTAAAAAAAGTTTCCGAGATTGAATGGGGTAAATTATCGCAAGCTACCTGTAACGCATTAGTGGAAGGCATGATACAATAACTAGTAAGATACGATAGATACGATAGATACGATAAGAAGATACGATAACGCGCATCTTAGCTCAAAGTTGTGATGTCAGTTGGAGCGTTTACGGCTGGTTACGGCATAGATGAGTGAGACAGAGATGAGAGAGACAGAGAGAATCTGTGGGTTACGGGTATCATGCTTAACAACCGCTCCAGATGACATCACTGCGCAGAAAATTCCAAAATAAAACTCGTGGTGATCGTATCTTAGGGAACGTACCCATACTACGTGACCCATTTTTTTTTTTGCAATTTTTTACCCCCCCCCCCCTCGGTGATCACCTGTAGTATATTCCAAGACCCCCTTCCCTCCCCCCCTAGTTTTCACGTAGTAATTCATAAATCATTTTCAATCATTTTTTGCAAACAAAAAGTTAAAAAAACTTAATTTGGATCAAATTTGTCTTTATAAATACGGCGATTAAAAAATATTATCAAAAAGAAAAAACTTACAGTGGCTCCAAAAAGTATTCGTACACTCCTATGTTAACACTATTAATTGTACATTTTGAAACCGTTTTTTGTCATATAAAAATCGATTTTACAGCAAATATTTTTAGACTCTTGACTCTTCTGTCGCTTCTGTCAGTCAGAAGCGGTGCAACAAAATAGGAAAATGTATAGAAACAAAATTGAAGGCAATGAAATTTGCAACAAAAAATGTCTAAAAAGATTTGCTGTAAAATCGATTTTTATATGACAAAAAATGGTTTCAAAATGTACAATTAACATTGTTAACATAGGAGTGCACGAATACTTTCTGGAGACACTGTTTGTAAAAACATTATGCAAAGTCTCCCTTTTCAATCAGTTGACGTCCAGGCATATCGTCGCCTGAGAATCAGAGTATTCTATTTCCACTTTTCTAAATCTTACAGTACGACAGTTTATAAAGATTCTATAATGCATTACTCTCCATTAGAAAATTTGTATAAAACTTTAATTTAAAAATTTATTATTAAATTTAATTTCCCTTACACCCGAGAATCTACTCATATATGTTTTAAAGGGAAAGAACTTTCTACATTTAATTTAAAAAGTTAATAATAAAGATTTTGACAATTTGGCCTAACGCTGTAGAGAAATTAACATAGAATAAAATTGCATAGGTAACTTAATTTATCAAAAAATTTTGACTACGTGACGTAAGCCTAACCCCCTTCCCCGCTCCTGTGACCAAGCGTGGTATTTTGAAGACCCCCCCTCCCTTAAATGGGTCACGTAGTATGAGTAGGTTCCCTTAGTAGTTATTGCATCATGAGAGGAAGGTATGCCGAATAAGGTTGCAGCAGTAATTGCAGCCAAAGGAGGGCCTACTAAATATTTAAATCATATTATGTAGTAATAAAGTATATTATAATACTTACCATCGCGTTTTTATTTTTATTTCATTTAAATGAAACAATATACCATATTTTTAAATTTGTATCGCTCTTGTAACCAAGGCTGTACAATTACAGTAGTTCGCTATAAAGGGAAGTACGTTATAACTGAGTCTGTAATAGCACAACACCATTGTATTTAAGATGCATTGATTACATATTAAATGAAAATCCGTTCAAGTACAAAATTCAAAATATCTTCTTAAAGTTAATAAACGGAATCTAAATTATTATTTGTTTTAATTTCAGTAACATTTTTGTAAAAATAAAGTTCTTTGTCTACCCTTGCTATTAAAATGCTATTTTATCTACTCTTGCAGTTAAAGTTCCACTTATTCTTCTATTTTCAGCAGAAAACAAACCGTACTTTAACATCCGCTATAGAAAAAATCGGATGTGGCCATGCCCATAGTACTATCATACTTTTAAATAACAATAAATTTAAAAAAAGGTTTTTTTGTAAAAACAATTTAAGAAGATTAGAAAAACTATATGTAAACACAAATTGTAAAAACTAGTTATATAAACAAAAATAAGATATTTACACGATTATTGATTAATACTTTTTTACTATTATTTTGGAGCAGAATATAATAAAAAAATAAAATTTAAAAAATTAGAAAATAATTATTTTTTTAATTTACTAAAGTCTGTAAGTCTAAAACTCTCAATATTTGTGTACTAAATACGAAATTTTGTTAAAAAATTTTTATTAATTTTTAATACCTTCTCAGACTTCGTATGATAAAGTAAAAATTAATTTTTACATAAGTAAATATTTTAAATTTAAAAAAATAGGCAGTGTTTTGCACAAATTTTGATGCAAGTCTACTAAATATTAATGGCAAAATTGTGATTGTCATATTATTAAATTATTTTAATCTTTATCATAATTACATTAACTTACGAAAAAATAGTAAATTGATATTATCTTATGTGTATTGTGTACATCATATACTACCTACATAGTAATTATGTTATGTATATGTATATGATTTTTATCAAATGTCATACTAATGTGGTCTATTCAAGGTTCTAATTTTTTAAATTACTTAAAATTGACATAATTATGATATGACGAATAATTTTTAATTATCAAAATTTATTACTAAGTTTTTCGTGTAACTTGAGGCGAAATTAGAATTTTTTCAACTTATCCGTGAGGTGGCGAATACTTGTGGCATTAAGATGAACTAGAGAAACTTGTTCGGAAGACAAACTTGACGATATTCGTCGTCGTTTGCTTTTCACTGTTCTTAAATTTTTAAAATACGGATTTGTAATTATTATATCTCAAATTTAGTACTAGAATAATTTGAAATTTATAATTTTCTAGTTTATTTACTTTCAAAAATCGTGCAGACACTAATAAGAAATTGTATTGTACTTAATTCACAACTTTAACCTAACAAAGCAACTAGGGACAATTCAAATTCAAGTTTCTATTAAAGGCTATATTGGTCCAGTGACCACATTCGTGTTCAAGTTCAAAATGAATGTGGTGTCAACGAAGCAGGACGGCGTATTCAAATCTGACCGCCGATTTATTAGCTGAGTTTTGATTGTTACTGGCCGAATTTGAGATTGAATTAAAGACATCAATATATCGAGGGGATTTTCGATGCTTTCGCACCCTTGGGATTTGAAAGCGACGTTTTAGAACTAATGAATAATTCTTGCGTAATAATTTGTAAAAAATACAAGTTTCCTTTCAATTTTTCAAATAAAAATGTAAAACGCAACAACTGTATAATTATGGAAAAACTCGTTTTGCGGACAAAAGGCATTGTCTCAATTTATTGTTGAGAAAGGTAAGTAATCACTTGAAATCGATATTTGTAATAAAAACCGAATCAATCTCTCAGAATAATTGCAGAACTTAGTAAAGAACCGCCATTGCCAACCATCTGAAATTACTGCCATGGAAGATTGAATATCTTTTGTTGCAATTTTTAAAAATCGTTGGTGCAAAACTGCATATCCTGAAATCGTATATTTCTATAAAATTGTAAAGGGTAAAATTATAATACCCAGTTTACTAATTATAGAATAGTAAGTAATACTTGGCAAATTAGTCATTTATAAATTTCAAATAATTAATGCGCCAAATTTATCTCCTATTCTAAATGGTATTTTATGTATTTCGCTTTTCAATTTTGCTAAGCAGAGGCATTCGTTTCGATATCATTGAAGACAAAGACATTAAGACATCAAAGTTCTATTTCCTTTTAATTGAATGTGTATATCAAATTCTATTAGTCTCTACAAAATCGTATCGCTATCTTCCATCGCTTGTCATTTCCTTAAATTCTAAGATGCTTCTATACTCGAGCACAATAATAAAAACTCAAAGCTGATTGCTTGGCAAGTTAATATTCAAAAGCAAATTTGATTTAATAAGAAAATAATAATTTGTGATTTCTAAATTAAACGTAGACAGTAAGTTGTAGAAAAATCGGTGAGGCAACTTTTTAATTTTAAAATTTAAATGAATCGAAGTCGCCGAAGTGGAAACCGTACAGTCCACCATAGTAAATTTATTTGCTTCATTATTTATTTCTGCAATAACATACATCGCTAGCCTGATTTTGTGATTTGTTACATTATTTCTATGTACTTACTAGTAGTTCGGTTACGACACGGTTGCACTGTCCAGATTTAGTTTCTATGGGTATTGTTCAGCCATGGTTCACAAACTTGAAACAATCATAGTTAACTTTAGTTCTGGGCAGTGCATTTTGCTGGACTCTGGTCGTCTATTTACAATTTATTTATCAAGACCAACATAAGCAGAAATAGGTAGAAACGATATTGTGTAGTGCTGTAGAGATATGCAAACTATATTACTACTAGTTTCACCTATACTTTGTATGCGACGCAAAAAAAATTAATTTTAATTATCAATCGGATAAACGTTTGAAACACTTGTATGCAATTATTTACACTTACAAAATGCTAACAAATACAAAACGCATGGTAAAATCAGACAAATCAAAAGCTTCAATAGCAGATATGCTGCAACGGTGATATAGGCAATGGACCAGGTGAGGTTTTAACGTCAAAGCTGAGAGCTTTTAGGCTTTTATAAGTGATGAGCGCACTGACTGAAACGGTACACATGTGAACGAAAACCGCAAAACCAAAACCTCGGTTAATATGTTTAACACCTAACCTGTTAGCTGTACACATTGATATGGGATTTGTAAATGCGAAAAGGCGATTGTGATAGATGTGCCTACATTGGTTACTGCAATTGATTTTGTGGGAAATGGCGTTTAATTCAATTAGACCGCTTTAATTTCAAACGAATTGCGAAACTCTTTTTATTGTTTAACCAAATCCGCTCGAAGTAATAACATTAAAAAAAAATAATAGATGCAATAAAAAAACGTTTGACCCATTAAGATAAGTTGACCAACATAATTGCGCACAAAATTCTTTGGAAAACTAACCACATAATAATTGAAACATTTTGTAGCAACTCACGTTCTTAGAGCTATCATATTTTAGTACAAATTATTCATTTTGTAGATAAGCAAAATAAAATATACCGGTCTTTTTGACGGGTAGCCAAAAGCGTGCATTAAATCTTTCCTATTCTTTCCCGTAAGAGTTTGTGTAATTCTATCTTTTAACATTTATCTGTCGTAAGGGAAAATCTACAAGGGTTGAAATTGAATCATAAAGGTTGTAATCGCCATAGACTTTGTTTCTTTCATAATATTATTAGGTAGTCACGATTAAAGCGGTATTTTTATAGTATAAAGCTTATCTGATATAATTGCTGCATGCTCCATACGCCTACGTTAAGTTTTATTACAATTTTATGGAAACTCTAAGATGTTAAAGGTTGATACTATCAAAAGCGTAGGATTCCATTTCAAATTTGACTTATAGACTTCATTTTTAACTCATCGGAATGTTATGATTTTCTTTTTGAACCTATTTAAAAACCCGATGATAAAATTTTATAGTCAATTTATAATGCGAATTTAGTATATACCCATTTTTAATATTTATTTTATTCCATCTAAATAACACAAGTTATTGGTCCATAAAATACAATGTATTTAAATTTATCTTTTATAAATTACCCTTTGCCATTGTTTTCTCTTATTTTTCAATAATCACGTCAAAGATTAGATGCACTTGTAGCACGAAATGCATTCTATTATATCGTGTTCATAGAGTAGACCAATATTAGTCTACCAGCGCACCTGAACAAAATCCCATAAACATAATATTGGTAATCTTAACCGCTTGAAAAAAAAGCTAATCTTCTGTCAACTCGTTAAATGGAATCACAAGCAGAGTGGCTAATTAAAATTAATGAATTACTATTTAATGATTATTAGTATTTTAAGAACAACCCGTCGAAGAGAAAAGAGTCATTTGATATAGCCGCCATTTTTTGTTTCAGCCTACGTCTACAAGTTTTTCATGTTGAAAGCACATAACAAAAATGTCCGTGGAATTACAACTTTCACCATTAAAAACACTTAACTTCCTTTGGGTTTGGGCCTTCCTCAACCACCTCAAGCCAACTCAACTTTTTTTAATTAAAACAATAATTAACTCGGTGCTATTTACAGCTACTTTTTAGCTATTACAGCTATAGGCGCATGACTTACCAAAGAGGCTGACACTCAATTTTATTTACTTGGATACACAATATAAGAACTGAGTTAACTGTATACCGCGTTAAATCGATTACTGAACGATATTTACTATATTTATGCGGATGTTTCAGTCGATGTGTATATATAGTCATTACGGGTTAATTTGTATCTGATGATGAAAAATCTCTTAAAAGTAACCTTTGCGGTATTTGTGTTGACCAAACCATCCGAATATATGTGCAAGACTGAGAGTGCAGCTTCTGCGGCAGCCTCGCGTTACTTTTTGGATATGTATTGTGGAAGTAGTATCCATTCTTTAATTTCTATTAGTGATACGCGTGATTGGGTCTCTCTATTATCTATTTACGTTCATCTTTAACATTTCAGCTTTAAAATGTAGTTCAAACAGCCAGATGTTGTGTATAACAGTTACAATTTCCATGACCGCTACTGTATATCCAAGGGTCCTCTTATAATATAAAGCATCGACAAAATAAACATCAACTGTTTAATACTCCCAAAAAAAATTCTCTAAATAATTTGTTGAAAAAACCGCATTTTTGCAGTGAAAAAATTAAACCGCATTTACTCAGTAAATTCTCGTGGGACGCTAGCGATTACTAATATTTTAATTATAATTCTAAATATTTACTTTTAATAAAATCCCATCATTTTTTTTTACCGAAAATTTGAAATTAGAAATTAGAATTCAAGAAATAAGAGAAACAACTAAGCAAATGGGCTTGGAGATAAATGAAAGGAAAACGAAATATATAAGATGTCAACGAGGAGAAATACAAGACCAGGGTGAACTGAGAATGGGTGACCACACATACGAGGAGGTAAACGACTTCGTATACCTGGGAACGCAGTTAAATAATTGAAACAAAAGAGAACAAGAATTAGGAAGAAGATTGCAACAAGCAAATAAAGCCTACTACGCGAACAAACACTTTCCAGAAAAACGATGTGCCATAGTAGAGGAGAGGATGAAAAGATGAGAGTGTTTGTAAGAAAAATGCTGCGACCAATAAAAATTAGTGAACAAGAAACCAGACTCATGATAAATTATGAGATACTGAGAGAAATTGGAAATGAAGACATCGTCAAAGTAATCAAATCGCAGGGATTGCAATGGTTTGGTCACATCATGCGGAAGAATGAGAATGACGTGATAAGGCGAATCACGGAGTGGAAACCGATGGATGACCGCTGGAGAGGAAGACCGCACTTGAGATAGTATGAGCAAGTGATGGGGGATCTGCAAAGTATGGGGGTCGTAAACTGGAGAGAGCGAGTGAAGGATAAGAATTCTTTGAGGGCAGAATGCAAGAAGAAGTGAAATGTTGTAAAAATGTGGATGTGAAATGTAAAGACAACGCGGATTAATCCACCTCAACAAACGGATTTGTTTAGTCCAAAATGGATAGTCATATTCCTTCGGGAATGTAAGACTATTTATTGTATTATTTGTATTGTATCATTTTTTTACTGAAAATTTGAAATTTATGGGTGCATTAAGAGATTAATAATACAATTCCAAAAAAATCAAACATTACAAAAGTTATCTTATTTCTTCTTCTTCAAAAACTTCTTATTTTGGAATATAAATGGTCCAAATTTGCATAGCGTCTCTTCCTGAGGATCCGCTTAATTATAATATATCTTTCCTTTCACTTAAAAATTGTTTTTCGCACAATTAAACTGTTACGAAGTTTTGACATAAAAAATGTAATATTTTCACTGTTATTGCTCTCCTAATTAGATAAATTGGTAAATTGGGAGTTCATTTTTCGGAAAATTATGCGATGGCAACATCCAATTTTTATTATTTCAAATTTTTTATTGATTTTAGTTTCTTAGATCGGTTCCAGTGATAGTGATCTATTCTTTAAAAATGGGTTTTTTGCATTTGAAAGATTTTCTAAACAAAAAAACATTTTTTTAATTAAATTCGAAAATTTAGCTTTTTTGCACAATTCTATAATATTTTAATATTTAAATTAATTTAGATTTTATTTTGTATTATAATTAAGAGCCAATTTCATAATGAGCTTTAAGGGTAGCTTTAAACTTAAATCTAGTTTTAAGGCCAATTTCATAATAAAAGTTAACAGGGCATTAAAATTAATTTAAAAGGCGACTTAAAACAAAACTGATGATTTTTATTCGTCTCTTTTGCCTTAAATCGCCTTTTAAATTTTAATGTCCCGTTAACTTTTATTATGAAATTAACTTTAAGTTTTCCAATTTTCATTATTATAAAGCCCGGCGCTCAAGTTTCTTTAGCTCGTCTTTAAATTGAAGTCGGTAATAAGTTAACTGAACATCAAAATAGTTATTTCTAAATTTAACGTGATTTTCGTTAACAAGCAAGTTCTATACTACGTGGGCTTACAAAAAAAAGGCACTAAGTCAAAAATGATAGTTTTGAGTAATCAGCATTTTAATCAGATATAAACTTACTGCGTTCTTGCAGTAGGAAGATCACTAAAATTGAGATCTATAATTCACTAAAAAAAAGAATAAATACAATTTGGACTTAGTGCCTTTTTCTTGTAAGCCCACGACTACTTCTATGGAGTAGTAGTCATAGAAATATGCTTACTATAAGATTTACCCAAATATAGTTTGTTGTGAACTGAAAAAAGTACTGAAGGGTGTCCAATTATGACCGCCTATTACGAAATTTAAAAAAGTACTCAATGTTTCTTTGAAAAGTCAGATGTTTTATGTTTATCCAATAAAGGCTACATCATGATTGATATCATTCACAGATCCGTTTGACAAAATTTCGGAAGACAATTTAGCACAGTGTCGGTTAAATTTCATTAATGGTTGCTTAAATCTCGTCTTTCAGTTCAGAAATTGTTTTAGGGCTATTGGCATACGCTTTTCTTTCCAAAAAACCCTAAACAAGAAATGCAACGGCGTCAAATCGAAGAGGATGATTTCCTACAAAAAACATCGTTCTCTTGTTGGTTCTCTAAGATACGTTCTACGTTCAGCCCTACGAATGGTCTAGTGGCTTCAAATTTTGTGTCAACTGTATCTTTTAAGAATACAAATAAAGATATTTAGTTAAAATTCGCTGTAAATTGCGATGACGAATCGAAATTTGAGTCGCCTCAAATTTATCGATGAATCGGGCCACTGTACGACGAGAAGATGTTTTGTGGTGACTGAAAAAGTTTTGTCTCGCCGTTTCGGTAGAAGACTATCAAAATTTTTATGCATGGTAATTTGCATGGTGAACCTCAATGTTCACACATGCAAGACAGTCGTCAAAGAACAAAATAGGCAGTTTTAATGGGACACCCGATATATTACATATTCAGAGCTGGCGATAATAATGATTATCATACAAGTTTTCATATTTGGAGAAATTAAAACAATTAAGGATGAACGGTAGACACTGTGTTTCTGATTTTTTGGTTTTCCTCAATACCGTATACAGTTATACACAGTTAAAATAGTTCTTAATTATACAATATTGCAATAACGACTGTAATAATCGTGTATTTAAAAATTAATAATGACTTAATATTCCATTTTGGGTAGTGGAGGCACCAGTCGGTAATTTAAAGTCATTATCAGTGGCGTAGCTAGAGCTTTCTAGCTAAAGAATTCTACTTAAATTTAAAAAAAAAGCAAAAAAAAAAAAATCTAACATTATTTTTGAAAGCCAAAATTTTTAAGAGCAAAAAAAAAGGTTATCCAGATGTTCGTAAACAAACATTCGACATCCCCCCCCTAGTTACGCCACTGGTCATTATTGAAGAAGATTTTACAAAAAAATCTCATAAATGCACCATTGTTAATCAAAATATCCTAACAACCTGCACTATTGCAGCTGTCTAGATTGCTGCCGGTTATGTCAAACTGGCGTGTTGTTCATAAAATCCACTATTATTATATATAGTGCGTGGGTATATTATATCGTAAAAGAGAAAATTAAAGATTGTAACAACTACGTGTTTTATCGTCTACTTAGAGTGGACGTTGACATTGCAATAATTTACATATTACGTATAAAAGAGCAGATTTGCTGTCTGTCAATTACCGATTAGCAATACTTGAATTTATTAGATTTAATAAGGTTGTCAAATATTGACATCTATAACAATATTGTTATCTAAAGGCCAACGCGAATACCACTAATACATTCAATTTTATAATATTAATTTGAAAATCATTCCAGTCAAAATTAAAGAACAATAATATTTTTAAGATTTCTAGTAGGTAGGAACCTAATTCATGCAAATCAATGAAAGGCATTATCATATTTCAATTAAAAGCACCCTTAAGCCGATACGATATTATCATTGAAGGGTGTAAAAAAAATTTATGTGTACAAAACACGTGTTTCATGCTTGTTGGCAATGATCAGCTGGACATAATTTTAATCAACTTATAAAGAAAATAAGTTAAGCGAAATAAGTTTTTTTCACATAAAAAGACGATTGCCGATAAAAAAATATGAATAGTAATGGACGTAATAACTTTAATTTTGAAAAAAAAAAGCTATCGATATATACTACGCCATTTTGTAAATTGTCTTTTATCTGAAATTAAAAGTCTACCATAAATGAACGCCAGTAATGTCGTTAAAAAGATGTTTAAATATTAATTGAGCCACGAATTAAACTTCCCGGCCATGATTTCGCTTCGTGGTCCGTGCCGATTATGATGATTTGATTCTATACTGGTCTAGTCGTATAGGTACATCGACTTGACGTAGTATGGGCATATCAAGTAGTACCTAGTACAATAATTATTGTTAAAAATGAACGTAATTCGGTAGTTTAAATAAGTTGAAAAATAATTACAAGCGGACATTGTTGTATTTTGTGTAGCTGAACGAGAATATCAATGTACTTATAAAATTTATATCTGCACTTTAACCGAATACGTGTTCGTTTGTACAATCCGAGCGTCATCTCTCTGACATACGAGCAGAGGTAGTCACATATTTGCAATTTTTCCGTCTGCACCGTCATATGTTGTAATGCGCTGCAATTTGTAGCCCGCTCTGGAGAGTAATAAAGATATTACCGGTGTTCACCACAAGAATAACATCTAGATTGGCTGATTTTGTATAAAATATAATACAACCTCTACTATCTCATGCGATCAAACTTTGAATACTCAACTTCTGAAATGGTTTTTGTGACTTGCCAACGATTCGACCTACGAGAGCCATTAAATTAATAGCAAAAAGTATTCCAATTGTAATATATCTTAAAATCTCGATGATGTTTCGGAATATTTAATAAAATTTGCAGACGAGAATAAAACTAATCGAGTATTGTAGAATTTTAACCATTAATAAGCATTGCACTCCTGGATGAGGGCATCAGCAAGCGGTCACCCATCCAAGTCGCAGTTTTTAAATCAAAATATAATACATCATGTACTTGGTGTTTTAAAATCTTTGGCCCTGACTGCAATGCTTAAATTAGAAATTAAAAAACCCGAGTCACTGCATTCCCAATGAGAAATTCCATATTAAGCTAGAATATTTTTAATAAATCTGTAATAAATTTCGGATTATCGATAACAAAGCTAACGATTTAAAATATAAATTTATAGATTAGTATCTCGGTAGGTACATACTACCTGCTTAAGCAATTTTCATACACAAAGAATATAATTTGATGTGGTCGTGTTAAAAATCCGAAAAATGAAGACATAACCGACAACATCTCACTTCTGTTGAAGTGATTACTATTGCCATTGTTCTAGGAAAGTTTAAATTATGAATACCATAATGCCGCAGCTACCTGTTGTAATAATTATTGTTGAAAACGGCATTACTACTAAGAATTATTTTATCTTTATGGCCATTCTGTTCACATAATGCCAACATCAATGTGCAGCTTCCATAATAAATAAAAATTATCATTAAATTACAAAAAAATCTGTGGCTAACAAATTTTGTTGATTTGTAAATCTGGCAGTAACCTTTTTCAATAGTTGTAGGAAGGTAGACGTATGTAGAGATAAAATCTTAATTGCGTGCGGTTAAATAAATTTGTGCTTTCTTAAACGTGAACGTTATAAGCGTGCTTCGCACCACTTTTACAAAAACTTTTTATACCTTGTTTACCTTGTTACTTAAACATAAAAATTTGTACCTTGTAATTAAATATTTAAAAACGCAAACTTTTATAAGGTGACGCTTTTCTCCCAATAACTATTAGAACTAAACTCAACAATCCTCCCAGTATAAAATTGCAATAAATTTAAGGATTACCGATTGACAGTCGAAACGGAACAGGGTTTATCCGATAAAATATCCGGTGACAACTCAAGAATGATAATATTTCATCTACATTCTATACTGTCTCTTTCACCAAGTTCTAGAAATAAGTCCATACAATCTTTTCCAGTCATTTCTACTTCGCATACTACCAACGACAAAGAATTTCGCAAAGGAAAACCACATAAGTACCCAATGTGGGGCTATAATCTTATAAAATAATTTATCAGTATTTTGACTTGATCGTTTCTAAAAAAGAATCAAAAGTTTACACATTAATGTAGTTATAATGTGACATAAAATATCGACACTATATTTCTTATTTATTTTTATGTTTGTTTATGGGTATATTCCGCAAAATGTATTATATATTCCTCTGCAATACTCAATTGCTTTTATTTGATTCTACATTCTACCATATTTTTTTCATTTACTTACTGATTATTTTATAATATTTTATTATGTCCTCTGGTGCTTCCTAATGGAATCCTTGGAACGTTGCTTATAAATGCCAAATCTACAAGATTAAAATATCATGAAATGTTGCAGCTGAAACCTTTTGGTATTTGAGTTGATCCTGGATGATCCTGAAACTGAACTTCACCTCTTCCTAATTTGAATTTGTAAAAATCTAATGCTAGAATGCGGTTTTCAGTTTCTTCTCGCAATAGTCTTTACGATTAATTGAAATAATTTAATTATTGGAAGAGTGCACCCTACTAGAAAATTGCTCCAGCATACCCTAACATACTTCGGGTCGGATCAGGATCCAGCATAGCATGTCCTATTAGGACATTTACATGTGGCTCTGCTCCTGTTGAAATCTGACGAGCCCTATCAGAACAGGGACCTGTGTGTTGCCAAATCCAGCAAGAACCATAAAATATCTGAGCTGAACCTGATTGTTGCCAGATCCGACCTTCGTGCAGCACCTAATTAGGCTCTACTACAATAGGTCAGTCGGATTTGGTCTTAATGGAATTTTACTTTCTACTACAATTTTGTGGAATCTTTGACTCACATTGGCCAACAGGGCTTCACGTCTTCGTTGTTATTTTTTATCGATAAAGGCAATTTTTAAATTATTTTTCATGGTATGAATTGGGTTTTGTTGGATGATATTGCTTTGCTCGTAGATTGTTTCCGACCGTTAAGTTTCAAAATTTGTGATGGAATTTTTAAAAATATTTTAAGAAGCAAAATTCATCAAACTTTAAATGAACTTAAATGAAAAACACATAAAATTTTAAAGCCAATTTTTTTTCACGTAAATTTTGCCTCAAACCATCTTGCCTTTGCAGGTACATTAATTTAATGCAAAAGTAACAAAAGTAGGGGTTATAACAATAATCCCTAACAACATTTATCATAATAATTGTGTAATATATTGCAGCGTTTCTCAACCTTTCAGTATTTGCATCCCAATTTCAATCAAAATTTTCATCGCGCTCCCCTCTCATCGATATTATTTTGAATTTTTGTAAATTTTTAATTGTATCAGAATGTTGTTTATCATAATTTTTTTTCAGTAAATTAAATATTTTTTTCTAATTATGTTTCAAAAAGTGTCACTTCCTGACATTCAAAAGTGTGCGGAAAAGTACTACTTTTCCGCCCTAGTGCAGTGAGTAATACTTTTCCGCACACTTGTGAAAGTGTGTGGGAAAGAAAGAAAAGTTCTAATCTACTTTATTTATAATATCGACACCCCCAACGAAGAAGGACGTAACTCATTTTTGCCTATTTTCCAGGAGAGTGATTTGAAAGTTTGAAAAATTCTAGAAGTATTATTTTAAGCGCGAAAAAAATATTTTAAACAGGAACACCTTTTAAATTGTTATAAATTATAAATAATGTTAAAAATAAATTATTATAAATGTTGTCAGGGAACCTATAATATACAGTAGCGGTCATGGAAATTCCATTGGGAATTATTTCCGAATTACAAAAGTAGATTTCTATGTATATTATATTTTTAATAATAAAGAATAGAAAATAGAAGAGAATTAGATGAAAAGTTAAATTTTTGGTTTAAAACTCATAAGCTTAAAAATACATTTTTTTTAAAGCTACGTTTTTCACATCAGTGATTGTGTTCAAAGAAAGAAAATGTGTTATTGAATTTCAAATCGGAAATCTTAGATTTTAGAAGTTTAGAAGAAGATTTAGAAGAAGAATTTAGAAGAAGAAGATTTAGAAGTTAGATTTCTGGTTTGAAACCAGTAAGCTCAATGACACATTTTTTTGCGCAAAATCTCTGGTGTACTGGAGGGTATTCCATGTCCCCCGACCCCCCGGTTTGAAAGTCTAGCTTTGTGTGCGTATTGTGTTTATATTGTGTGCGGTTATTGAAATTTCATTGAGAATTGTTATTTTAATTCAAAAATAATTATACCGATGCAATTTCCATGACTGCTACTTTATATTGTGCTCTTTCAAAATCCATTTTGATTATAAATTTATTATGACTTTTATTTTGTATATTTGATATTTTGTAATTATTAAATATAAAATAAAATTTATTTATTTAATTTATTTATTATTTTAATTAATTTATTTTTTATGTGGACTAGTTTCGACAGTCTTCGTCGTCAGCACATCAGTTTAAAAGTATCATATTTTGTTAAAATATTTAAGTTGAAGTATAACAATGTTATAAAAAATTTGACGGGCACAATAACAAAATTTGAAATTGTTGTTTTTAGAATTGTAAATACATAATATTGTTTTATTGCTCGCCTTTTCCGCCTGCAAGTGAAGTTTATAGGAATGAGAAGAAAGGACGCAGGCCCGTAGCCAGGATTTATTTCGGGGGGGGGGGGGCACTCGTAAAAAGCCTTTTGTAAAAAGTAAAATTTTCGGGGGTTGTCCTTCCAAGAATTTTTATTATTACAAACAAATTCTTGTTTTTTTCAAATTTCGAGGGGAACGTGTCCCCAGGTGCCCCCCTGGCTACGGCCCTGAAAGGACGAGTCCTTTGTGAAAAAAAAATCGAAAAATTTGGTTCCCACCTCTCATGCAGCTATTATAAAATTATTATAATTATTTCCAACTCATTATTTTTCGATTAGTTCCTTTTTACACTGATATTATTTGTACTAATCTTAATTTTCAAAATTTAAATTCGATTTTGAGATTTTGACCCATTTATCAATTTTTTAAATGCTACCGTATATTTAACATTGCGGTTTATGTTTTATTATATAGATTATCTTGCTTATATAATGTTACAACTATAAATCATAAATATTCTTTTCATTTAGTAAGTATAGACTTGTGAAAAACATAAATCAGAATGATGCTATTCAAATATATTTGAATACTCGATAAATTATAATATTGTCATTGCTACGTGCGGAATACAAAATAGCGTCGTCTATTTTATTCTTAAACCCTTAAGTCGCTGTCGAATCCAAGAAAATGTACCGTGAATATCCTAGAATCTATAGCTCCCCACAAATGTCACTACTCTTTTATTGTACACGATAGTCATAAAATTCTTCGGTGATATTATAATAATGAAATTATTTCAAAAGCACAAAATTTAGTTTATGTTTTTTTAATCTTAAATTAATTATCAATTTTTATAATATTTAAAATAAAGAAATTTTTAATTTAAAATACTTTTTGAACCTCCTCGTAATCGGCACGTGGCACTTAAAATTGATATTTAAAATATCATTCCCAATTTCAATAAACATTAATGTAAATGTCGCATTTTATTATCGAGACATCAAATTTTGTGTATGTCACTATTACATTTGGAAAGATATCAATTGATATGAATTTTTGTTTCATTCTTTTGTGCCCATAAGCTAAGCCTAACCAAAAAAGATGAGTTGTCTGTTTTTTATTCAGTTCACGCCGTATTTCTCATCGGATGAATTGTTTACAGGGAAATGAAATAACTGACACTGACAAATATACAAATGAGAGTTGATATCTTCTGCTATAGATATTTTCTATTTGAGATATTGCTGCTGCTGTATACTTTTCAATAATGTCTAATGGAAATATGCCTTTCTTTGTTTTAAGTGTTGTTGACTACAGAAAGTCAAGTTTACATTGTAATATTATTTCTCAATTTTATTACTTGTTTCCTACCAAAAATTGCATGGTTAAATTTAAATTTTTTATTCTGAATAATCACGGACCGGTTGTAGTATTAATTTTCTGGAAAATATTTTTATTTCTAAATGCATGCATTTGCTCAAATTAAAATACCTTTATAATTTTTGGGTACGAATTCAAAAGTTAATGCTTATTAGAAAATTTATACCTTGTAAAACTGTCTTACGTATAAACCTCATGTCGAAAGTTATTTCAAGTCTTTTTACGTGTACCATCTATTGGTAACGTTATTGCATATTTAGGATCCATTACGAAATTAAAAACTGTTAAAGCTCTTTATAATTAAATTTTTGTTTCGAGAAGTTTTGTTACTGGAGTGGAACGAAGTACTGATAAGTCAATTCGCTAATTGACAATAAAGTTTCATTAATTTTTTAATGCTTCGGCAAAGCTACAATCAAACGCAGAGATTATCGTTTTATTAACATAATATATGGCACATTCAGACAATCTAGACAATGTCTCAAACGGCAATAGAGAAACATGCACAAAGAGAGAGAAAAACTCTAGAATTCCGATTTACTATTACGATTTTCAACAAATAATTTGAATTTTAAGTGAAACTTTAAATTAAAAATTTATGCAATATAGTACTCAACAAATATTTAGCTTTAGTTACGGTTGTGCTTATGGAATTAATAAAAT
The DNA here is from genome assembly GCA_947369205.1 of Cantharis rufa. Classification (NCBI taxonomy): domain Eukaryota; kingdom Metazoa; phylum Arthropoda; class Insecta; order Coleoptera; family Cantharidae; genus Cantharis; species Cantharis rufa. The sequence goes on along the minus strand of OX376307.1, from coordinate 16,649,236 downwards.
TTAATTAAAATACTATAATATGAATTGTTAGTTTCCAGAAATTATTATTAAATTATATATGAAAAACATATTAAAATAGTAGATCGGTGACAAAAATGTTGACTGGCTTTATTTATTTTAAATTTAATAATAATTATTTTCAATGTTTTTTCTTGTCAAAAATATCTTTTGTCTTTGATTTGTATTTCTTTGAGGTAATTCTCAGGTAAACCTCAAAAAAATCCCCTTATTTTAAGAGGAAACTAAATTGTAACATTATTTATTGTTTCCTTATTTTTTTAAAATAAGGATTTTTTTAATTGATTTGTATTAACTAAAGAATCTAATCCTTGTAATTGCTCTCAATTATACATATTAGAACATATTATGTTTTAATATGAAACTTAGAGACATGATGAACACCACCTTTACCACAGTTCCACCCCTAATATCTTAGCCGGTATCTCCTCGTAAGTTATAAGTTCAGTAATTTCTGCTCACTTAAATACTAATTTCATCAAAATAAGCTTTATCTAAAATCACTTAAAAAAGTTGTGCTGAAGTTAATAAATCAAGAATATGTAATTTTTGATGGAATAGTTGTAGATTAACTACTTTTCGTTAATAACAGGTAGTTTATAAGCGTATTAGCTTCTTAAGAAGCTGTTCTTATTAGAACGTAAGTTACTTTTATAAATAGTTTGATGGCTCTGCGTTGATTTACACTAGGCTGACACTGAATTCCCATTCATCACATAAATAATTTGCTTGTCATCTCTAAATGCATAAAAGTGTCTAATACTTGAAACTTAAATCTGCGTAATACGAATACATGCAGATGATTTATTTACATATCAAAGAGAAAATTCGATTTAATATAAATTTGCCAACAAATTAATCAAAAGAGTCATTTCTGGTTTGTTTAACTTGTCGTCTAAAACTTTTTGTCCCGTTCAAATATTTTTTGAGGGTAAAAATTGACCACCGGTGGTCGATTTTATAAATTCCTCAGGGGTATGTTAAGTGATTTTATGGACACATCAAGGGGATGACTTTTTATATAGGGGCCGATATTCAATTTTAAGATACATATTTGATGTTTTTGGCGTGATTTACGCAAATCGACTGAATTTGATTTTCTGTAGGGATTTGTGGGGATCGCCCGGCAAATTGTATTATGTTTGTTATGCACATATTTATTTTTACAAATAATATTTTTTTATTTTACATCTAACACTTTGTAATATAGAAAAATCTGCTCACACCTCTCACTTGTATATTACCAGTCTTCTGAAAATAGAGTTACATTCTCTTTAACTGGTATTTTATGATTCCATAAACAATTTTTATGCAGATATTAAATTTATAATTCATGGCACCTTTACTTGTCCGTTTTCACCAATTAAAATATATTAGTACAATTTCTGTAATTATAAAGGTTTTGTCTATCCCCTAGCTTATAAGGTATATTCGTTTCGCTCGATATTGGTCCAGAGATCACAACAAGCCGCTGCTTTTTAGATTTGCAAAATAATCTCATCAAATTTATCCAAATTCCCATTTTGAAAGTAATGTTTTCCATCACCATGCAGATAAGACGAAGTTATTATTTTTTATAGCTACTTATTTTAGTTTGCACGAAAATATATTCAGTCTTTAATAAATTTTCTCTATAATAAATGACATGACAAATAGTATATTGTCAATATAAAAAGCCCCTTCAATAAATTCAAATGGCCGTTTCGTTTCTTTGTTTTACAACGTAACATCGTTTTGGTCTCTAAATTCGCCCCCATCTTTACCCTTACATCGGTCAAATTGATGTGTATAAATAAAATCAGTTCGTAGTGTAAGCCATACGTAGTTTTCAAAAAGTGCTAAAGATAACAGTGGAAGATAACGAATGAATGCAAAATTAAATAAATTCAGTAAATTAATGCAAGAATAAAATTATTTTACCTTGTGATTGGCAATACTAATTTTATTAATACCTGTTTCTTGACATGAATGACCACCATATCAGGAATAATAAAAAGCTCCATAATTAATGATCAAATTAAATGCATAACCATAATCTGCATCGAAATAAAAATTTTAAATACAATCGTAACTGAAACCTTGAAGAATAAAACATCAATTAAATTTAAAGAAAACGAAAAAGTTTAACTGCAAATTATATAGCCTCCCCAGAAGCTTTAAACTGTATCGCTTGTTGAACTCGAAGCTTCCTGCGGAAACCTCAAGTTACCCCTTAAATCTACTGGCCAAGTGGGCAGATAAAAAATAAGAAGAATGCCCTTTTATCCCTTAAATTCAGTCTATTTTATTCGCCCTATCTGTCACTATCGTTGTTTGAGGATATTTATCGTTTGGAAAGTAGAGACGTCTGTTCGCGAATAGCCTCGTCGAATTTCCTGCGATGTGGAAGTGTTCAAATTGATTTATTTCTGAATTGTTGTCCTAATAGAAAAATCCGAAAAACATCGTTGCCTTTTTTACTTGTCTATAACAATTAAAGTTAATTAATTGTCCAAAAAAGAATTGGCATTTATTTTCTTAACCGTGACGTAATGCTTGATTTGTAAGTGTTAATAGAGAAACTATTATTGTGGTTTATGCGGAATTACGCAGTCGGGATAGTATATTTCCATCATGCAAGTAATATACATGTCAATAGAAATCCAACGGCCAACAGTAGCACATGATACGTATAAAGTGATGTACAGTCGTCGTTAACTGACTCCAATTAGTTTGCTTATTAACATATCCAGGTTGCACATGCAAATTACAGTCTTAGGTCTATCAGATTTAGTCAAAATATTCGTTAACCTAATTTTTACTTGGTTTAAAAGAAAATTTCAAACCTACTTGTACGATATTGAATTTTGTAGGTACTTAAGAAGTAAAATATTTATTAGTTGTCAAATAAGCAAATAAAGTTTATAAAATTAAGTTAAGTATAACTTCGAAAACGCGCTTTTAGATGCCTCCTTATGCGTACATCTTAAATCGTTACTAAGAAATTCTTCCTGGAAACTAATACGTCGTTCCACACTTAACTTTTCTATATCATTCCCCCGAAAGTCGAAGAGCGATATAGAAAACACGTTGTAAGTGAACACTTTTGTGTCATTTGTTATGTATTAAGATTCTATCACATCGTAAAGCATTTTAAAAGTTTTAACTTTACTAGCTTTGTATCAGGGCATATCTGAAACTTTACTGCTCGACGGGGACAAATTTTAACTTTTAAATGTCTTCTAAATTTATATAAAATTATATCGATACTTCAACGTTATTTTGTAATGTGGTCCTACTACGATTTATTAGTACTGAGGGTACGTCAGGCGAGCAGCGAAATCAACGGAATTTTTTTCTCCTCTTTCCTACCTTACAATCATCCAACAATACCAAGTGGGAAATCCATAGGTAGAGAGGTGGGGAAAAATTGTTGTAATCTAAGATCAAACGATCGACATCAAAGATAAATAACGTTACAATCGAAATAGCCTAATACTTTTTTATCTCTTACTTACAGGGCCTATTTTATCATAAGGCCAGTTAGGCCCGGGCCTGGGGCCCCTGAGTTAGAGGGGCCCCCTGCTTGACCCAACTGTAACTGTTTAAAACTACAGTTTAATGTTTTATATAACAATTTAAAAATTATATTTAAAAATATCTGTCGACAACACACTCTGGCCCGTAACAGCCCTGTTTAATTAATGAATGAAAAAATAATTTTTATTATCTTCAATTTGTTACATCAGTACAATTTTGCCTTACCCATATCCACTTAGAAGTGTCAATTGCGACTTTGAAGTGTCAATTGCGATTTCGAAGTGTAAATTGACGGCCACATTGAAAATTTATTAAAATAAATTTTGTGAATTTACTATTTTTTCACCTACACCTTGTTCATTATTTTCAAAACTTCTGTGAAAACGGTTGGTTCCCCAAAAAAAATCATTTCACCAAGGTTGTATCCCGTTAAATTTCCTATCCGGTTTGGATCATCAGCTTTTTTCTAAGACGTTTTGTTTAAGAGATACGGGGTTTTCAAGAAAAGTAAAAAAAATAAAACCTGAATTTTTTTAAATAAAGCGGTTGAACGGTGAAAACACCTAACATTTTCTTTTAATTTTCTGTAAATTAATTATAAGAAAATAATTTTCTGTGAAATAATTTATTCTGTAGACAGTACGTGTGCTCCACGTAAATAGATGCAATGGTGTGTTTTTAGTACTACTTTTATCCATGCAGCTGAAAACAACATATATATTGGATGTCCCCAAGACTCAAATTATAAAATAATTTATTTTTAGGAAATGTTAATATTATTTCTTTGGGCCATTCATTTTTTTTTTTGAACATGAGACTCTTCAATTACGAAAATTTTTATAAACAATTCTAATTTTTCAATAATTAATGTTTACTTAAATAATTAAAAGTTACAATTTATAACTTTATAATTTCCAAAGTTAAAAGTGGAAGAGAAAAAATGGAAATATGCAACTATTTAATTTCTTCAAAATTTACCATGAAATTATTTTTCATACTTTCCCAATCCAATTAAATTTTTTTTTATATCCAAAATTCTCTTCTTAAACGTGCAATTTGCTGACAAAACTTCCAAATTACTTAATAAAACACTGCTTAAAATTAATCAAAGTTTTATTGAACATAATCTCAAACTTGAGACGCAATTTATAAAAATTAACGAAGACCCTCCGTAAACGCGTCCGTCCACTTTGGCGGATCTGGCAAACAGCAAAGTTCTAACAAATATGCGTGCCAATATAAAATTGTTGGCGCCAACAATTATTCAAAGATTTACAAATTTACAAAAATATTAAATTAAAACTTAAAAACATATAAAACAAAAATTCAAAATAAAAAAAGGTATTTTAGAAAAAGTGTTAAACCAGAAATCGAACTTCTAAAAATCTAGAATCTAAGATTTCTAATTTTAAATTCAACTACACATTTTCTTTTTTTGAACACAACCACTGATGTGCTGTACCCCCCAGACCCTCCAGTTTGAAAAGCCTAGCTTTGTGATTGTGTTCAAAAAGAAAATGTAATTTTGAGCTTATTTCTATTGTATTTTCTATTCTTTATTATTTAAAATATATTTCGATTTCGGTCGCGCCCAGTGTTTAGTGATGTTTACAGTGAGCAATATTTAAGGAATTCCACGAATTTCCAAAGTTTTTCAGAAAACTCTAGGAATTTCAAAGATTTAAATAGGAATTCCAGAGATTTCCATGTAATTTTAGATTTGGATTTCAGTATTAAAGGTTTAAGCTTCAACATTTTTTGGGTTTCCTGCACCGAGGAACACAATTATTTGCCAAATTTTGTTAAGCTTCAGTTCTTCAAAACTTAGCTTAAGCTGTCAAGAGCCAGTTTTATATTAAATATTAAGGAAAACTTTAATAAATCGTAAAGCCAGCTTTAAGACAAAACAGGCCAATAAAAAGCACCAGTTTGGTCTTAAAGTTGGCTTTAAAATTAAAATTTTCTTTAATATTTATTACAAAACGGACCCTAATTATTATTAAACAGAGTTTTAAAGACACAAACCTTAAGTAAACATCCGGGGGATCTGGGGGGTATGGAATACCCTCCAGAGCATTTTTGGCTCTTAAACTGGATATTTCAGCAATGATTAGTTGTTAAAGCTCTCGACCGCGAGATCTCACGGGAAGGAATTGAGAACATAAACAAAAATTATGTTTATATTTTAAAATTGTGTAACACTAATTTTTTAATTGATCAAAAGTACTAAACTGATTTCAAATAATCAGTAAAGCAGGAAATCTTAAAGGATTGGGACATCTACATATTATACAAAAAGTTCCTCATTTAACCACTACAATTTAAGATCACTAGCCTCAACGACAAACAAAATTTGCTACTCTTCAAATTAAAGCCGAGCCTTCAAAAAAATGTTTTGTTCTTCACAAAAAAAAATATAGCGTTTACAAGATTAAGATGATATCTAGCGTTGAGATAATTTTTAAATGTTTTGTTTGTTAATTTTTTTGTACTTATTGAAATAAACGACGATTGTGTATTAAACTCGAGTTCGATGTTAACAACATACGGTTGCAGCTTTGCATAGTTGAACAATACACCATAATCGGATATTAAGTTCGATTTATGAGTTTGGTTGTCATAGGATATGCAATAAGTCGATTATAGTTTCCAAACGGAACGGCTATACCATTGGTAATTAAGCATTTCCTAATTGTACCTGTCTACAAACATGCATCAGTTTTGATGCACATGTCGCAAACCATAATTTATACGTCATGGTTAAATGTAAAACCATAACTTATTGTTGCAATTAATAGTAATTCAAAGTTGAAATTTTTTTATTAAAATCATTGACTTTTTAAGATCGAAAATTAATGCTTTTCCAAATGGGAAATTCGAATGTCTTGGCTTTATTTGGCACAATATTCTAGAGAGTGCACTAAATCTGTAATTCAAATACCTATCAATTCCAGTATCAATTACGTGGGAGACAGTGATAAATAATAGCTGATAGATGTGTCATGTGTTACTGCACAATTGCATCTCCAATTGCATTGATTAAATTGATTTATATCTGGAAACGTATAGAGCAAGTGATATGGTAATAATTATTAATTCATATCATAATATGCGTACTACGTCCTGTTTTGAAAGCATAATGTAAACCACTTAATATGTTATTATATTCAAAGATAATTGCATTGTCGTTGTACCTCACTAACATGCGATTACCTCCAGTACATTTTTAAATTGTAACATCACTAATTTTATTATTAACATATTTGATCTGCACTCGCATCATTGACAAGTACTATATTTGTCATAGTCTCCTTTTCTTTCCGTAAGCTCCAGGTTGGTTTTAATTAAACTGTTTGAAAAGTAATAAAATATTTGGGAATAAATAGAAACAAAACAGTTGTAAGTAACCAGTGATGTGAAAGGGTCACTAAATGCGAGTGTTGCCATTAAACGAAGCAATTGAAGACTAACGTTAGTGTTCGAACCCCGGTCAGCTCATTATCAGTTGTTCCGGGCATAAAACTGAATTGCTTGGTTTAGGTTACGATCTTTCGTTATTTCAAAGATCGTTGATTGACCCGTAGTTGATTGTTTCCAACAAATTAGTATTGCCTTATTTTTATTACACCCAAGTTTTCTACTTTCATATTTTTATTCCCTTTTTGTACCTAGATAACATACCTCTATGGTACTTTTGTTTATTATCTTACCGATGAAACATCTTTATATCCCGGTACTTACAATCATTAACACAGAAGCGAGATATCTAAGTTTAGATGTATAAGAATCTTTTGGAAAACGTAGTAAAAATAAATGAGAACTGGTATGGGTTATAGACAGGACTTGATTACCAATTTTACCGATGTAAGGCTAAGTGGCTGCCTGCTGCAGATAGGTTAGGTTTACGATACTACTCCAATTAGTATTATGGCTTAAGCCTGCGATTTCTCCAAATATCTACGATTTCCCATTACACTAAATTGCGAGAGAATGTATAAGATCAAAGTGGTCAAGCTATAACTAACCGGAGTAGCTGATGCGTTTTAATTTTTCTTTTACGACATCTCAATGTAAACGCTTTGTTATGTAGTCTAAACAATAAAATACTTCAAAAAGCTAAATTTACTTTTTATTCATAAATCTATAGTTTACAAAGTTAAATTTTCAGTTTCAAACAACAGGACATCTTAGATCATCAAACGGATTTAAATATTTTATAAAGCAGAGAGAAATCTGCTTACGCATTTTTAGTAATATCCTGGAAAATATTAAGAGTGAGGATTGCATGTGCTCGGGTTTAATGGGTTCAAAGATGCAATGTGCAATTCTCTCTCAAAATGATTCAAGTTGCAATCTGTTTGAATTGCATTTTTCGTTTTACAGAATTCAATGCAGGGAAGAATTCATATTTTTACCACACATTAAAGTCGAATGATGAACATATTTGAATATTTTTAGTAGGTCAATTTTTTTTAATATTTGAGTCATCTACTAAAATTTGATGGAAACAAAAACATTTAAATTACCTCTTTAAGATATTTTTGATCAAATTTGTAATGCGATTACGTGATTATACGAATTTATATGTCTGAGTTATTTTAAGAGATCGGTAGGTCATAACATACCGACATACTGTCTACCAAGATTTATGCACCCGTATTTAAATACTTATATCCTTAAATTATGGATTAATAATACTTTAGTGGATTTTCTTTGATACTAATATAAATAATCTTACATTTGACAGATTTATGTTAAGATTTGTTGGTTTTATTTATCAATTTAGTTAGCTTAATTGGTAGAACTACCAAATGATTTCATCTTATATTCCGCATTAATATCTAAATTTCGACTTTTATTTAGATTTTGTTAATATAATTTTATTGGCTTAGTTAAATTTGATGCTATCCTAAAACAACAACAGAATAATAAAGTGAAATTTATATATTATTATTACCAATATTATGATTATTAATAATTTTTCACATTCCTTTGATTGAACTACAACAAATAGAGTTTCTCTTTTTTTTATATCCAAGGACTTTAAATAAAATTAATTTAAATTAACAGTCAAAAAAATTAGAACTCATTTTACGGAATCTTAATTTAATAGATGTGCTTTAATTTACTACAAAAAAAATATGACAAATAATTATAATAGTATATTAGATAACAAGGACGTCAACTAGGTTATTAATCGCTAGTGGGGATAATGTACTCACAAAGCAGCTTAAGCAAAAGAAAGAATGAAGTAGGATCTTGACCAAATTTCTACGGAGAGGAGTGGGGTTGACGACGTCGGGTCGGAGGTTTTTTGAAACTTGATTTGTCGTTTTAAGACAGAAACGAGCTTTATCACTGTATTTATCTGGTATATGACACCTTATAGGCCAATAATAAAGTAACGTAACGATCATTTTCCATTTTTCTCAGGAGGCAATAAAAACTAAATCATTTATTTAATTTTGTAACTTTAATGTCGGTCAATAAGAGCTTTGTTTGTGGCGAATTTAAAACCAATATTGAAATAAAATTGTTGATTAAGCCCATTGGCTTAAACTCGCATTTAATGTTGTTGCTTAAGCTTTCATATTTTTTTAAACAAAATTGTAGTTTAAGCCCATTGACTTGTATTCAAATTTTGTATTATTGCTTAAGCCGTGGCTTTATTTTTATGTTTTAATATAAAGTAATAATTGTTGTAAACTAATTTATTAAAAATTCAAGCGACAAAAACAGTTTAACAAATAGCACTAACTGGAATAGGTGTAAAATTAAATTTAATACAATTTAAAACAAACCAAAACCAACTTACATTTAACAGCAAAGTTAAAAACGTAGAATTGCTTTCGTTTTTTTTTTAATGTTTTTATTTTATAAATAAAATGGTATTGACAAAAAATCATCTTAATCATAGTTGACTGTATATAAGAGTAATTGGAAATCATTGGAATTCGTTGGAAATTTCTGGAATTCTTGGAAATCGTTGGAATTCTTTGGAATTCCGATTCTTGTGTACTGAAATTTTACTGGATATTTACCCCTTGATAAAAAATATTCATTCATTGGATATCATTGGAATTCCTGGGAAGTCTTTGGAATTCTTGGAAATCTTTGGAAATCTTAGGATATCGTTGGAATTCTTTGGAATTCTTTGGAATTCCTTAGAAGTCATCAGGGATCTGTCGGGGAAGTTCAACCACGAATCGAGCCTCGACTTGTGCACTATTGGAAAGAGGACAATTTTCTGAGTATATTAAAAAAAGAAATTTTGCGGATTATCCATTAGTTTTCGAGAAAACGGCATTTGAAAATCAAAAATTTACATGCATTTTAGATAGGGAATTCATTAACCCGAAAGTTCTATTGACAGTGCGTGCGTTCTGATATAGTCTTAGTGTTGGCAGTCAGACGCGATTGTGACATAGTCGGGTGCACATCGTACATATTGAATCCCTTGCTTGTAACCGCACCCATTATATTAAGCAACATTATGCAGTAATTAAAAAAAAACGCAGAACTCGTTTTTAGGTTAGAATCTCGATTGCCTTGGTTGTGTTTGTCAAAACCGACGCTCCGGTCGACTCGCTAAAAACATCCCCCTAGATAGCACAAACTCGTCAAAGGTGCTACTCGAAAGGGGTGAAACTCGTAAGGGGTGAAACTCGTTAGCTACGCTTGATATGTACCTGACCGGGTCACAATCGCCTCTGACTGCTAACACTAAGACTATATCAGAACGCACGCACCGTCAATAGAACTCTCGTGTTAATGCTATCTAAAATGCATGTAAAATAATTTTGATTTTCAAATGCCGTTTTCTTGAAAATTACTGGATAATCCTGACCAAAGTGCGGTCTCAAAATGCTCAGAAAATTGTCCTCTTTCCAATAGAGAAAAAATCGCGGCCCGATTCGTGGTTGTACTTAACTGACAGTAGCCGGAAGTCATTGGAATTCTGTGGAAATCTTGGGTCTAAACCACGGATTTAGAAGGACTTGAATCTCTGTTTTTAAGTAAAATCCGGCTTGACTTTGCCCTTGTTATAAAATCTCTCAAAAACAGCATGGGCGTTAGAGACTTTCTTGTTGCAAAATAACGTTGATTGACTTATTGCAATTTTAATATTTGAATAAGAGCTTTAGTTTTTGATTTATGACAGCCAATCGGAGCAATTCCAAAGTGATCCGACATAGGCTTGCACTGTCTTTGCATTACTGAAGATTGATGTATAAATAGAAATAAATTTTTTAACTTGTATTTGGTTTCGGTCCTGACCGAGAATCCATAAGAATGAATTTGGAATCTTTTGGTATCCAATAATTTTAGTAAAAATGTCTCAGACATAGATACTAATCAGAATTAATTAAAATTTCGAAAATTTGGCAAAATTTATATTCTAAAAATAATAATTTTTGCCATTCAATATTGAAAAGATGTTATGTAAATAAATTATTTTTTTCAGTCCATCCTGAAAATATTTATTATTGCAATAAAATGATTGATGTTATTATTGATATTTCTCTTACTATTAATTTAATTTTTTAAAAAGACGGTTATTTATCGCCTATTTAAATTTTTATATTAATGATTCCAAGTTTTGGAAAACATCTTAGAGTTAAAATTAAAAATTCTGAAAAGTATTATAGCTATAACTATAACATTACACATTAACATTAAGCAATAAAAGCTTTTTCGGGAATTCCTTTAAACAATAAAAAATTACGAATTTAATTATAATTTAATTGTTGGTACCTAATCTTTTAATACAAGAGCAAGAAGTGATAGTACTACCGATGCCTTAAGATTCCTCAATCGCATACCGATTATTTTTGTTGCTACTTTAATAAATTAACGGAATTAAAAAAATGTTGATGTTTTTTCTATTAACATTCCATGTACGCAAATAGTTTAAAACGTTAACCAAAATCGATAAAGTAGTACTATTAGTATATGGCACAGGCTTAATAAAGATGAAAGATAAATCGAAATATTTTTCGAACGAAAGGGTAATAAAATGTAAAACAATATTAAAGTCGCTAGTTTGCTCGCAACCGAAAGAATCTGGAATCGATGCACTAAAACTTTAATTCCTGAATATTTACATGGTCATAACAACAAACATTTATTGTTATCGTTTCTGAAAATTTATATAAAATTTTATTTTATAACATCGGTTTACACATCAAACGTCACATTTCGTACTAAATTCTGCAAATTTTGTTAACGTATTATGATTATGGTATACAGAAATTGCAGGACTTATACCAGTAGCTGGAAGTTATTTTAGATTTTATCTAAAACTTGTATCGCTGGCTTGTAAACCAACAGATTGGAATTCGAACAAGATTTTCAAACTTGTCATATAGGTAATCGTATTTGATTTTGATATCTGGAAAATTTATATTGAGACGAACGCTTGGGTAGTTCAGGAACCGATTTTTTTGGATAAACCTTTGTGAATAACGATCAGGTTTGTTGCTGCTGCATACAGGTAGGCAGGTATGTAGTTACCCATATACAGAAATCTATTAATATTGTAATGGGGAGCACATGTTATATGCAAATTAAGAGTGTTCGATTTCAATCTAATAAAATCAATCTATTGTTCTTATAAAGCAATAAATAAATTAATATTTTAAAGTTTACATTCGTGCATTTCTGTTTTAAAACTTACAATAGTTAATTTGAATATCGGCTATCAGCATTACCAATGGTATTTATAATATCTGATTTGTGAATAACGTTCTGGAGGTTTTATTAAATCCTATCTAAAATTCATATCAATTGTTTTAAAGAGTATGAGTGCTTCGTGCATGATTTTCAGATTAATTAATGTTAAATGCGCGATTACAATTTTAAGAGTTTTCGAGTTGTGGTTTTGAATTAGTTCTACCTTCAGTAAACTCTTCCGAAGTAAGAGAACTAAATTCGAATCCGGACAAGACCACAATTCTAAAGGTATTTCCTACCGGAAACCGGTTAAATGCTCTCGAATCCGGAAATGTCGGCTGCCGGAATAAATACACATATATTCTTAACGTGACTCGTAGTGAATCTCTTTTAGGCACAACAAACCCTTTCCATAAAACCCTTAATCATGTATGCATAAGTAACATAATTTATACGTTTTTAGCAGAAAATATTCAAATTTTTTAATTTTGCGACTAATCAATGTGTCTTTAAACAAAGTTTCAACGAGAAAGCGTCCAAGAGAAGTTGATTGCGAATAATCCCCGAAGAGGAGAGAAATTATGAGATTAAAAGACGAACGTAGCCTTCAGGAGACCCTTTGACTTTGAGATTAACCGTTATTTATAGGGTCATCAACGATCCATTGCTCTATAGGCAATCAGTGATCATTCAAGGATGGTAATTTGGAATTAGCTGGCTTTAGTCTTCATTATAACTTAATCGAGTCTCTTGATTTACGTACATATTTTGTTTCTAATATAAATTAACATCATACGTTAGGTAGGACGAAAAATAATTTTAGGCCTACCACGAAGAGAGATTATCGAATTTTCCTCCCAATTATTATTATCTATAGATATTCAAAGTTAAGATGATTACTATAAGCTTAACAAAGTGAAGGTACACAAACAGCCACTCGTAAAAATAACTTATTAAATTACGATCAGGTGTGTAAACAGATTATCTGAAAACGACTTAACCTTAGCAATATACACGTATGTTGCGGTGAAAGTGAAAAGGAAGTCGTAGAGCAATTTAAGTTAGAGTAAGATAAAACAGATGAAGGGTTAAAATAAAGGGCAAAATAAATCCTTAGTCTAGTGTTTGTCTAACTGAAGCTTAAGAACACTAATTATCAAAGTTGGAAACTGTATTAAGATTATACCAAGGTGAGGTGGTATTAAATATTGTCAATTTAGCAATTTAGGAACTTCTGCACGTGATTTTAGCTGTTATTATAGATAATGGTATGCTAAATGAGTTGACTTTACGGTAAGCAGCCCGCTTTGTAGGATTATTTGACAGGTGACGTTTTACACCGCATTTAGGTTACACTAACGGCGTGTTTTACATCCTATATGCTTGTATGTAAGCTAGTAAATATGCATGATATAATGGAGCATAAAGCCACCAGTCCGCAACTTTTGATTATAGTTCTTTAACATTACGAAAATTGTACACTCCAAGATACAAACCGACAACAGGTTGTTTTTTCTTGATCGTCTCAAATTCGAGTTCCCAAACACAAGAAAATTATTTTTAATTTATAATTCTGCTATTTTCTTAAAATGCTATTTTGTTTATTCTAAATTAATAAGCACCAAAACGATCGTGATACCAAATTATTCCATCATACGAAGAACCCTGACCCGCATTTTACACAGGTAATTATTTAATGTGCCATTATTATTATAAATTGCTCAAAATGTTTGGAATATTTTATGAAAAGAAAATGCATTCTAAAAATTTAAATAAAAATAAAAATTTTAATGCGGTCGTTCTTAAATGCATGTTTTCAATTGTGAAGGGCAAAGCTCGTGCTACGCCCCGTGAATCGTTATGGTTAACATATTAAAACACAAAATTTATAATAATAAATTAAAAATATATATATCTGACAAATATGAGTGTCTAGGAGTACGACAATATTACATTACTTATCGTGGCACGGACTAATAGCGGGTATTGTTATTGCTACCGTATTCTTCTTGGGCGGCGACTCCCTGCTGCACAAAATTATAACTAACTCTACTGCTTTTGACCCGCAATTTTTAATATTGTCATTAAATGATCCGTTTATGATCAGTTATTGCTTTTCGGTTAGCCTTTAATCTTATATTAAAAATTAAAATTTTAGCTTTTCTTCTTGATGGCTCGGAGGAGCACAACGTGAAATGATAGACAGAAATCTAATAAATATGTATATAACTTTGCTACAGCTAATAACGCGTTTTAATATTATATGTGTCAGTCGGAATGATATTGATACCCAGTTCAAAAAAAAAATTCTTCGCACCGATTTTAATCACGTCAAATTCACTACCTCTCTGTCTCTTTCGCTTTAATTCCCGATCCGAAAAATAAGATAGGGCATCAACATTGGAAAAAATAACGCGTTTTTGATAAATCAGGCGTAAAGAAAGCGGTTAGTTTGATGAGGGATCAAAATGACTGACTGACAACAGAACAACCCACACTGTCAAAAATTTCTATCGGAATTTTTTTCCTTCAAATCGTACTCTGATTGAACGGTGTTATATACTCAAGATACCTACTGCACATTAGAAATTATCTCAGAAGAAAATTGTTCTAAAAGATTTCATTCATTTTTACGTTCGTACACAAAGGTTTAACCCAAATGCTAATTATTTATTTTTAGTCGGAAACTTGCATGAAACAGTTTCACGACCCCGTTTATACTACACCGTTCTGTTCTATCGGACACGGGGGTGGACACCATACTTGTTGCATCTCATTCAAACTCAGCGGGGTTTTGTGTATCGTGATATAGGTAGAACTACCTTACCTACTGGTTTGTCTATTTAGAGCAGGGCACATTTGTTATGACGCAGTTTTATTTCTCGCATAATTAGGTGGTTCTTAAAATTCGATCAAAGTAATCAATTTTAAATTATTAATAAAAATGAATGCTAATTTGTAAAGAGTAGTTACACAATGGAGTATTCAATATTTTTTTCAGTAAGAAATACTACTATGTTATTTGAGAAGGCTAAGTCTTTTTAAATTAGTGGTTGTCAATTGTATATCTATCTGATATTTTTAACTGCTTCTTCTCTTCATTATTCTACACGTATTGACAGCATCACGTTGAAGAATGTTTTAATCAAAGTGTAACTTGACAGCAAAAATTATCATGAAGTGATGTCTACACGCCCTTCTCCACTTGTGGTGCTCGCCAAAGAAATTAAAAAGTAAAGTTTAAAAATGGGCAGTAGGTACCATACTGTCGAGGACATGAAAATAAACGAAGCAAATCAACACTTGATTTTGCTTACGATCTAACTACCCAGTTTAATATATTAGCAGTTGTTATTGCTATAGCTTTTCAATAGGTTATTAGCTATTATCATACCTATTTTAAAAATCTTATGGACCTAAAATAATTTGGATTTATTTTCTTTGATTTCCAAATACGAATTGAAATTTTAATTTAAAGAAATTTTTAATATAAAGGACAATGTTAAATTTACGAATAACTGGCCCATATGCAACGGTATCAAATTTATTCTACGATACTTCTAATCTATTAATCTAAATTCAAAAAAATTAAAAATTAAATTTGCCAATCATCATCATCATCATCATCAACACGTTCTAGACTTATAGTCCGTTACGTCACTCCGTTACGTCAAATTTGCCAATTTCATCTAAAATTATATTGGATAATTCTCAATCCAAATCACTTAACATGAATAATATCTCACCAATTTATTCTCAAAATATAAAAATCTCAATCAAAAACTGACTAACTGATTTCCCCGTTTAATTGACGTAATGTCAACTCTTTCACGAGTAAAGTATAAATTTCAAAAACTATATTTTTAAATTTTTTAAAAACAAAATATCAAATTTTCAAATTATTTGAAAAAATGTTGAATTACGAAATTTACATCAAACGACCTTGATGTGAATCCAAAATATCATACATCATAATCAAATTACTACCATCGAACGTATTTCCACAGAATTAATTTTATCAAAGGAGGATGTTGTCGCCATGTTCATCAACAGTTATTTAACACGCCAAACTCATTGACATTCCTCAATCTTGGTTCAGATGTTGGAACTGCCGATCCATTCTTATTAAATGGACCATTTTGCAGGATAAATTTAGAGCAAGAACGTGGAGTAGTTCATCTGTCTGTTGTACCATTTACAATCTCATCATTTTCGATAAGAATCAGCATTATTTTTATTATACATATGAACTTCGATCGTCATTATTTTCAACTGCTTCTTTTTTTTAGTAATATCCATATCTTCTTTCTTGACAACGTTTTAATTTCTGTTAACTGTCATCAACGAAATTTTCTTTAAGTTTTAAATTATTGTTAGGGCCAATTTCATAGTAAAAGTTAACAGGGCATTAAAATTTAAAAGGCAACTTAAAACAAAACTGATGATTTTTATAAGTTTTGTCTTGACGGGCATGGAAACTCGATTGATGTGGAACTCATCCCAGGAAGAGAGCCGGTGGTGGTTTAATATATTTTTTGGTTGGTAAAATAAGTCGACCAATCAGAGTGCTTTTAGATTTTATAGACAGGATTAAAAAATTGTTGAGATGAAAGTCTATTTTAAACAATTTTATTGTCCGACGTTTTGAGTTATTCGTAACTCAAGACTAAAATTAGATAATTATAATTATAACTACTAAAATAAATTTTAAATTTAAAAAAACTGTTTCATATATTGTTTTACGTTTTTTGTCTATCCTCTCCCTGGCCAGTATCCATATCCTCGCGGTTTATGGAATGAGACTCTAGAGCTGGGATTTTATGCATTTTGCATATTCTTTAATATTGACATGCCAACAGAGTTGTTTTGAAATCTGGACGAAATGGGAAAAAACGAATCCAAAAAGCGCTTCTCAAAATGCATATTTTGCATATTTTTAATATTTGGTGCATATTTCAGCAAATAATGCATATTTGTGCATATTTAGGCCACCTTTGGAGTGTTTTTAAGGCTTTTTATAGAGAAAATAAAACATTTTTTTTATTAAATTTGTCAATTTAAACAATTATTTTGAAAATCTCATACCATATATTCAGACCAATCAGATTTGACTATTTTGACTTAAATATCAACGAAATCTTGATTATATGGAAATCTCTGTACAGTCGTACAGAAACCACATGTGATGATTTCCGGAAATCACCACATGTGATGACAGCGAAAATCATATTGGTATTTTGCTGAACTAATTTTTTCATAAAAAGAACAAACATGAAACTTATTCTATAATTATTTTTTAAAGAATTACAATGAAAAACGGAATTATTGTATATTATTTGGTTTTGTCCACTTCGGGTCGTCGAAGACGACTCTTCATATCATGCGATTTTCTAGCTGAATCTATTTCGTGATGGTTTAATTTCCTGTGGAAATTTGTTTGTTGTTCTTGTGTTCCTGTGGAAGTTTGATTTCCTGTGGAAATCAAAACCATCACTTAATAGATTATATATGAAAATTGCAGTGCGTTCTGTTTATAACTTCCTTTTTGAAATATGCTCTCCAAGAGGTAAATATCCCAAAAATTTTGTGTACACTCGTTTAGAATTTCCTTGGAAATCACTAGCAATCCCTGGAATTCTTTGGAAATCGCTGGAATTCTGTGGAAATCATTGGAATTCGATGGAATTTCTTGAAAATCACTGGAAATCTTTGAAAATCCCTGAAATTCTTTAAATTGCATTTTGATTTGAACTTATTGGAATTCCTTGGAAATCACTGGAATTCTGTGGAATTCTTTGGAAATCATTGGAATTCTTGAAAATCATTGGAATTCGTTGGAAATCGTTGGAATTTCTTGGAAATTCCTGGAATTCTTGGAAATCGTTAAAATTCCTTGGAAATCCCTGGAATTCTTTGGAAATCCTTGAAATTCTTTGGAAATCCTTGGAATTCTTTGGAATTTCGAATCTTGTGCACAGAAATTTTTTTTCTTTTCGACATTTGAAAAAGTGTCCAAATCCGAGATTTGCTCTCGCATCTGACCGATATCACTAAGACTATATCTGAGCACACTAATAAATATTAGTTTTCTTGAAAACAAATGGATAATCCATTTTTTTTTCAATGCTTAAAAAAGTGTCTTCTTTCCAACAGTCTACAGGAAAAAGTTCAATTCGTGGGTCAATTATTGTGACAGTAACCTAATCTCCATTTAATTCCAGTATCATTTGCATAATAATTGCATGTTGTATTTTTATGTCAACT
Organism: Cantharis rufa; assembly: GCA_947369205.1. Taxonomy (NCBI): domain Eukaryota; kingdom Metazoa; phylum Arthropoda; class Insecta; order Coleoptera; family Cantharidae; genus Cantharis; species Cantharis rufa. Next base: position 16,630,762 of record OX376307.1, on the reverse strand, counting down.
CTTATCTCAGGGTCAAAAAATAGGTTTTGATTCATCAAACCTCACGTTGTTGAGATGCCAATTGAAATGTATTCTAATAATTTTATGAAATCTTCTAATCTTAAATTAACTTTTCCGGATAATTTTCCAATTTTAATTTCCAATATAATTTCAATATTCGCTGGTTATTAGGAAAACCCAAGGGGGTAATCACTTAATGAAGTCTGTGGAACGGGGACAATAAGTCATAATGAAGTCTCATGAAGTTTCATGAAGTCTTATGAAGTTTTGTGCAGTCTTGTGAAGTCTTTGAAATCTCATGAAGTCTCATGAAATCTTGTGCAATCTTTATGAAGTCTTGTACAATCTTTATGAAATCTTGTACAATCTTTATGAAATCTTTGCAGTCTTTATGAAATCTTTGCAGTCTTGATGAAATCTTTGCAGTCTTAATGAAATCTTTGCAGTCCTGATGAAATCTTTGCAGTCTTTATGAAATCTTTGCAGTCTTTATGAAATCTTTGCAGTCTTTATGAAATCTTTGCAATCTTGATGAAATCTTTGCAAGTTTGATGAAATCTTTTGCAGTCTCTATGAAATCTTTGCAGTCTTATGAAGAGACGAAATCTTATAACGTGGCATCATGTGGCATTCTAATTGTAATATCCAACGAATGTTTGATATTAGTGTGTGATATTTGATATTGGTGTTTGCGTTTTAAAACCGCAAACACCGTACAATTAAAGAAAGGGTCAAGTATGCGAAATTTTGTTTTTCTTTATACATTGTTTACTACGACAAGATTAGATATTACGAGAATGAAATGCGATAGTGCGGTATATTCAACCAATTTCGAAGTATTATTTTCAATATGATACATCGTATTGAATGTGATACTTTTGTTACTACCTATAGGTAGTGCTAGGTAGTAAAACATACTTCACTGATGATTTAATGTGATTTTTCGAATTTCAGAATGATGCACGAGCGAGCGAGCAAGCGGGATATGACTTATGACTCCGAAGTCAACGCTCTAGTCAATTTTCAAACAGCCTTACCTTTCATGTGCTAGCAAATATTCTTTTGTGCTGTTTCTGGTGCGTGGTGCCCCCCAAGACGTGGTGCCCTAAGCAATTGCTTAATTTGCTTATGTGTTAATCCGGCACTGCCCATACTACGTGACCCATTTTTTTGCAATTTTTTACCCCCGTCAGAAATAGACGGTTTTTTTTAACAGAAAGTTAAAAAAAATTAATTTCGAATAAATTTGAGTTTATGAATACGGCGCTTAAAAAATATTATCAAAAAGAAAAAACTCATGTAAAAACATTTTGAAAACTTGCACTTTTAAAAAAGTTGACGTCCCCGGCATATCGTCGCCTGAGAATCAGGGTTTCTAGTTCCACTTGTGTAAATCTTACAGTACAACAGTTTTAAAGATTCTGTATTGCATTACTCTCCATTAAAAATTTTTTATAAAACTTTTTTGCAATATTTCGACAAAATTTTAATAACAAAAACAAAAAAATTTTTTCAAAACTTGAAAAAATTCAGGTAAAAAATATTACCTCTCACTTTGACATAAAATACATATTACCTCTCTTTTACATGTATTTTGAATTCACTCTACTGCGGCATTAAAAGTATAACTTCAAAAAATTTTACCCTAAATTTGCCGTCTCTGAAATGTGCCGCTATAGCCTCCACCCTACTCAGCCTGCTGGTAAATCCGCCACTGGTTAAATGCATAGAATAAGTTTTCGATGAGAATATCATAGCATTCCGTCGTAATTCGAAAATTAATTTCAAAAGTACAAGATTGCATAAAAAATAAAAAAAAAGATTGTTTTTAGTGTTTACGCAATCCTGCACAGTTTTGTTGAAATTCTGACACGTCTCTACTGAAACTGATACATCAGCAGTGCCATAATATGCTTTAGTAAACTGTGCTAATTTTTAAATAAACATCAAGAACCGAGTACATTTTGAGTACCCCAGTCGGTGTTTCCCAAATGTCCCGAAATTGCCAACTCCCAAAATTAGACAACAGTATCAAGGAAACATCCGGAAATTTTGTTTTCGTTACAAAAAAAATAAAGTAACTATGGTGTTTCTTAAATATGTAATTATTGTAATTAATAATTAATAAGACTTAAATAAAATACCAATTAATTCTTAAAACTTCAGAAAAACTTGATTGTTAACGTATTTTTGCCTATGCACCTATTTGTTTTTTTCTTATGTCGTGGGTTTGCGGATCGTCAAAATGAAACATGCCGCGGACCACTATTTGGGAAACATTGACTTAAGTAATTAATTTCAGATTTATACAAAAATTTAAATAACGTCAATACCGTCATATAATTTTAAAACAAATAATTGACAACATGGCTTTTAAAAAAAATATTTAGATCAAACAAAAATACACAAGAATATCTAAAAGCAAAAATAACAAATAAGAAATGTATACATAATTTATATGTACTCGTACATTCAAAAGTGCTCGCACACCATCGAATAATTGATCTCGGATAGGTGCCGACCGTCATTGTACACAATATGTAATAGAAACTTCAACAAACGTCTATAATTTCTTAATACGCAGCGAAAACAAAGTAAGAGTCAGACAGTAAGAAGTCTACGGTATTATGGAATCTTTATGAAATCTCATGACTCCTTGTAAAATCTACTGAAGTCTTGCGAAATCTCATGAAATCTTTAGCAAATTTTATGAAGTCTGCAATCTTGTGCAATATTTATGAAATCTTATGAAGTCTTATGCAATCTTTATGCAATCTCATGAAGTCTATAAAATTTCATGAAGTCTATGAAATCTTGTGAAGTCCCGTCAAGTATCGATGAAGTCTCGTGAAAACTCATGCAATCTTTGTGAAGTCTCGCGAAATCTTTATGAAATCTCTGAAGTCTTGTGCAATCTTTATGAAATCTCATGAAGTCTATAAAATTTTATGAAGTCTCTAAAATCTCATGAAGTCTTATGAAATCTTCATGAAGTCTTGTGAAATCTTTTAACTTCATGAAGTCTGTGGAACGCAAAATTTTAAGTGATTACCCCCTTGGGAAAACCAATTGTTCAAAACAATTTTTTCAAAATATAAAAGAAATGCCTTGGAAAATATGCCCCATGTTGAGTCACTATTTGAAATACGTACTTTTAAGTACGGGGTGGGACAAAAGTAAATCATTGATGTTTTTCTACGTAATTTGGTGAGCTCAATACGAAAAATTTTTTAAAGGCGCCCATGACCTTGAAAATCGCATTTGATTGTCAGATTTAGTGTTATTTTCTTTCTTTTTTTATGACTTTATGACTTCGAAAATAATTTTTAACAGAAGTAAGAATGGTTTTTTTCGTAATTAGTAAATCAAATTAAAAAACCTCAAATCGTTTCAGCAAAATTTTATTATATTGAACTTTCCGTTCTTGCTATTGCTACGTGAGAAATTAAATAATTCATGTACTTTCCCGTCCTTAAAAGGTTAAAACCTTATAAATCTTCATAGTTAGTCTTTAAAGTAATACAATATTTTCAAAGTTTTCCCCGGCTAACTAACAAAATGGAAAGTTTAAATCAATCAGATACACATCTGCAGCCAGATATAGCTTTATCAAATTTAATAAATCGTTCCTTCACACATATTATATACGTATATGTACCTACTTAAATGAAATATTGCAACCAATTTTTAATTTCTAATTCTATTTTTCACTATAAGCTTTTTAAATCTCCAATTCTATCTCTATTTCCTTCCAATTAAAATCTTCTTCTCTTGTAACCAAAATTACCACTACGGTAAATAATGGAAATTTTCACCAGACCTCCCAAGTAACATTTTTACCTGGCGACTACCTCTGTAATAGGTCTTCTCCAGTAATTAACAATTTCTGTGATGAAACCCAAGATCTTATACCAGCTCTTAATGCGGAGGCAGAGCGTGGATTCAAAAAAAGCAATGACTGCAAGAAGTTGTTGCCAACACATTAGCAGCCTCAGCGGAGTTGGAAAAGAAGACAGCCGCTACTCGTCTCAATATTGTCCTTAGTGGAGAAACATATAGAGACAAGCAGTCGATTTTCTCAAAATTAATTAAAGAAACAAAAATATCTTACCCACTACAAACCAGGTTGAAAAATCCCAATTAGGCACCCGGCAAGAAAACTTGGCCGCGGACTTGCAAATCCACACCTAAGCACTCTAACCCAAGACTAATTTAATTCTATCGAGTGCCCACTGCAATAGAAGTGGCGCTTTGAAACGATCCTTCCATTAGCGGCACGGAGCAAAGGGCAAATGGGCGCTCGAACAATTATTAACAATAAATTGTTACACTCTAAATCACTAAATTCTTCTTTAAATTACCAATTTCAGATAGAACATTTAAATCAAATAATTCATAAAAGCTTTTATTACGTTAACTCGCAAATTTAGACATTTAGTCCGTCGGCCATTTTGACCAAAAGACCCCAATTATGCCGCTAACGGCATTGGGGTAAAATCTCACAATTTGAAGCAAATACAAAATTCACAAATCCAATAAAAAATTTTAAATTGTCTAAAACAAATAAATTTAAAAAAAATTAAATTGTTTATCTATAAATGGAATCTTATGTAATTTGAATTCTTTTTTATGCTTTGCGCAGCTCATTTAATAGTAATTAAACAATTATTATCTAAGAATTATGATGTAATTCAACTTTAGAAAAAAAATTACAATTCTTTTAATTCAGAATATTATACCTATGTGCTATGCATTAAGTTAGGACAAATATAATGCCAGATTAATTTACTTAGCTTTGTTAGCTGTTATCGAAAGGCAATTCGTTTCTGTTTAGGGTTTTGAAACAATTGTTTCTACTTCTATTCGTATCAGAAAATATCAGAAAAATGGAATACATTGGTTGAACCAACCGTTTAATTAAAGGAAACAGCCATTGAAAAAATTTTTGGAAAAATTTCTTTACCGGTAGTTTTACTTAATTTTCGCTTAAACTAGCAAAATACTGAAAATAGCAATTAATCTAAATAGTAATAATAGAAGTATTGAAACAAAGTGTTTAAATTTAATTAGTTTCACTTTTCATATATTTAAATGTATTAATAAAACCACCCTATGTGTAATATTGCAGAATTCCTTACCGCAATGACCGACTATGCCATCGTTACTGCTTTACGACTTTGTATTAGAATATTCTCCCACGATATTATGTGTGCTTATAAATATTTAAGGCCATCTTGTGTTTTAAATATATGATTTTATTAGTTCCATACTCAATTGTTTTTTATTAATTTCAGTACGTAAACCATCTATTTTCGAAATAATATTCAATTTTGTAATAAAACATTTTATGAGATCGTTATAATAGTTAACGCATAGGTTTGTGATGGTCTCAATATTGGTCATAAAATTATGCAAAAAACTTAATCTAGCATCAGCTTCATATTGAGAGAATATTTAGTGCTGAAAATAAGACTATAAATTTGCACGTAGTCGGTAAATTGAAATATTTGACCCCCATAAACACTGTTATGCTGCAGTGGAATTCTAAAATCGACATGTCGCGTCAGTTAGACTATATATTATGGCAAATAAATATTTTACACGTTATATTTAATGCCATCCACTTTGCTGCTTTGGAAAAAATCCAAAGGGTATAAGAAACCACTCGAAATTTAAGGTTAAACGATTTTGATCTCGTCTTATGTTAGCCAATCTATTGTATACCCGAAGCTTTCTTTAATCTTCACATAATTTTTTATTTCGCTTTAATGCTGTTTTGAATCATCAATAACTTATTGTCAGGAATAGATTGAGAAGAATGTAGACGTTTGTCACAGCATGAGAGAGGGTGGATATTTGAAGTTTATAACTGAATAGAACAAATATAACTTTATGGATCGATGGTTTTCTAAAATATACAAAGAACATCGAGACACATTGTAAATTTTGTAGCAACTTCCTGCAGACTTAATTTTTAAAAATATTAAAAATTTACAAAATAAGCATCTACATAATTTTTTTATTTTAATTTTTCACAGTGTGGAAGGTGAGAACGATCTAAAAAGGTAGATCGATTCCTTTGATCAAATTATGATAAAGCTCCAATAAGATATGGATTAGTATAAAAAATAGAATCCGGACTTACGTGACAAGCCAGGTGTTTTCTCTAAAGAAGGGGCAGCCGATCGCTCGGTTTCAAACGACATTTACTGTGATTTGGAAGATTACTTGAGCGACAAATCCCACCTTCAAATGTACGTCAAAACCATTGATCAAAGCAGAGATTATAGTGTTTTATTGTGTTCTTTAGGTTTTTTCATGGACATAAATTAAATCTGACCTGATATTAAATCGATATCCAGGATTTCTGAAGTCACTCCACTTCGGTTTTGTTCTCAAACCGAAATTCGATTTTATTAATTACGAAGGAAAATTCTACGAATTTTTATTACATTACGCAGAGGTTATTAATTTTTTAAATGCCACTTTAATTGCTTTTATTAGTTGGTGTAAACATTGGGTTATAAATTAATTTATTTTTCATGTTTTAACTCGAATTTTTTGCAATAAAGAATTTGTCTCTATCGATATTTCTTAATTAAGCCTGTCACAATGTCAATTTGTTTAATCAACTGGTTTTCTGATGTTAATAATTTTTCAACAATATCAAACAAAATTTAAAGTGACTTGGGCTGAAATTATGGCCGCAGGTTGTGATTACCTGCAACATAAATTATTTGATGGAATATAATTTTATAAACAGAGTGATTAAAAAATAATTGCAATCTTTCCACCAGAGAACGACGTAAAACTGTGTATAGTATTCAAAGAGTAAGTTCAATAATCTTGAAAACAGACTACGTTCGGGTGCTTGCATATTTTTAGGTTTTATGAAAAAAAAATTGTGGTGTTACTTTATTGAATGCTGTTTAATGTGCAGAATTTTATTTGATAATTTATAATTTTATTGAAACGTAAAGCACCTTTTTTTAATTCTTTTGTTGATATTACAAAGGCAACCTTTGCTATTGTTGCTTTTATTATTGTGGCAACTTTAAAATTTCATTTTTTAAAACGCTGTGCCTTTCCTTTAATTTAAAAAAAAAATTAAACTTCAGAATTAATTAGGTGTATTATAATATTAAACGCTCAAAGGTTGATTTTCTAAAATAAATTAAAAATCGTGAAATAATTAGGTTTACTTTTTTAAATTATGCATAGTGAAAAGTGACTGACATATTAATAATACGATAGCCTTACTCTTTTATATCCAATAGTGATCTACCTAATATTGTTTTATCTATACGTAAAAACTTAAGCCCATTGTAGTATACCTTTTTGGATAAACAAGAGAGACTTTTGTGTGAGATTTTATTTATTGAATTTAAAATCTGTCAAACCCATAACTAAATTAAACTGACACTTAAGTTTTTGGAATTCACATATCGAATTTGTATGCGTAGGTGCTTTATTAATAACTGAAGTATAAAATTAGTTTTGCTGGAATATAAACTTTCGTAATTTCGATTTAGGTAATTTTGTATTAGACGGTTTCAAAAATATTACGTTTTTAAAATCTTTTAATTATTGCGTTCGACTGAAAAGCCCAGAAGCGGACAGAAAATTGAAATTCTTAAAGAATAAATTGGCAATATCTCGAAAATTAATGCAAATTTAAATAAATATGGAACATCTCTCATAAATTGCGATTTAAAAATCCGATAATAATTTATTTTCATTTCAGCAAAGTTTGAAATTAATTCAGCTTGAAGTTATGCTGCATATTTTAAAGGATGTTCTACATTGATATTTATTTAATGACTTATTGAAATTTGATTATTTTAGGGTCCCGCTAATTTTATAATACATTTTTAAATACTCGCTTTCAAAATTTACTGCTTTAATTAGAAAACATTTAAATTATTTTTAAAAAAATGCTCTTCTACGACCAAACTATAGCTAATTTAGACTACACGTTTAAAATAAACATATATAATAATTTAAATTTTTCTTTGATATAATCAAAATCAAATTTAGTGGTAATAGGAAGGCCTAAAGGGATTCATTTTTTTTCTAATATTTAGATAACTTCTTGAAGCTTCAAAGTAATGGGTAATGACAATTTAATAGCCGACTAGCATTATAAAGTTCACATTAATGGCCTTAAATTTAAATTGTTCATAGGACAACGTATGTCGACCAAAAAAAAAAGTTATAATATTGATAAATTAAATCACACCACAAGAAAATTCAGGTAATGTTTTTAAAATTTAACATGCACAAAATAACAACAACTGCACCCTGTCATCAACTTAATCTTTTGGAAATCGATGGAGCTTTAAAGAAGAAAATAACAGTCAATTGTTGCTATATACATACACTGGATTTATTTATCGACAATGAACAGTGTCGCCACAAACAACTTATGGTCGTTAAAAAGCATGATTTTGTCATTTCGAAAACTGATTGTCATCAACCAATATGTTTATTATATTTTTGTATTCAATGATTTTTTTATACCATTTATAAATTTAGTGCCACTTAAATGAGCAACCGTTCAGTTCAAGGTTAAATTATGAACCTACCAAGAAGAAGACTAGCTCAGAGGCTTTTCTTTCTTGTATTTACCAAATCAAAACAAAATTGATAGGTATTAATATAAAAAATTGGTTTTAATGCATTAAACAATTTTGAAGATAATTGCACTATTCAGGAATGGTATTATTAATTTCGTATTATAAATCGATTTAAGAAATTCTTACCATCACGATTTGCTATTTTTAAGATTGAAATTAAATAGGTAGTATTGCTTTATTAAAATTTTATTAAATATTCTCAAAATAATCGTAAATTAAAGCCTTTGTCCATGCAAGAACAAGTTAGACAGGCATTCACAAAAGTTTTTTCCATTTATCTTCAATCTATAGCTACCAACATACGCAAACCATTATTTCAAAAGCTTATCTCCTTTCAAATATTCAAATCAAAGACTTCAATTGAAAACCAAACTTTAGATATCTGAATATGAATAAACTTCAATCTTATTGATGATTTATGCAGGTGTACATTTAAATAAAGTAGTTTTGAGTTTCTTCAACACAAATTTTGTTTTTGAATTAAGATAATGAAAGGCGAAACTTACTTCGGAATTAAACATAATGAAACCGAAAGTAGAAGATGTTGAATCTTAAATTTCTTTAAACGGTTCAGATGTATGAAAGTAAAAACGTCGACTTCATAACATTTTTGTTATAAACTTAGTATAAAAAGATTTTCTTACCGACTTAAGAAAACTTCCCCGACTGCTAGATGGCAGAATAAGTGCCATCCTGTTTTGCTAGGTAAAATTGTATTACAGTTGAAACAATAATAATTTATATATGGCAATAGCAACATTAAGAAGGTCAAAAACCTCGGTATTATTGTAATGAATCAGATTCTTATTATTAAATGTAGGTACCTAACCTACGGTGAAACGCCTTTTAACAAACAACAACAAAACAAACAAATTCGCTTGCGAAATGTGGAAGCTGAGCAGTAATTTTTAAAACAAGTAATTCATAAAAAATAATACAATCGCGACAATTCGTGTCTCCTTGAATAAATATCCTTTCAATATACTACCATTTTACAGTAACATTGGAAAGTCATTTGATATTTCATTGTTGATAATACGCTTACTTTGCAATAGCTTTGCGCTGTTGGGTAAATTTTATTCTAATTTAAAATTTCGTTATCCAAATCTTGGTGATTTTGTCTTTATACTCGTAAATATGTATATCCATAGTTTTCTTACAATGTGAAAAATCGTTCTGTGAAAAAATATTGTCCTTTTATGTTTCAAGTTTAGCGTTCAACAAGTCAGATATCTAAATGGTAGTGTTAGGGAAAAAGAGGATAAAATGCAGATTTATTTGCCAAAATTCGGATAGAATTCATTATTCTGCATCTAAATCTAAAATCTGTGGGTCACTGTAACTCCTACCCTGAGATATACTCGTATTAAAAATGGATTACCTATAAGATTACGTATAATTATACAAATTTAAATAATTCTAGTAAAAGATGCCTACTAAATTATGTAGCTACATAATATTTTTCCCTAACGCCACGGAAAAGTTTACTATAATTTTCAATAGTGTGCACAGGTTCAAGAACAAAAATTCAGATGAACCATTAAAGAGATTCTATACTATGTTCTTGAAAGAACTCATTTACAGAGAGACAAGCGCGGATTCAGACCTCCGTTCTAAGTGGAGAAATTAATTTACGAAAAATATGTTTGATTTTTTTTAATACCAAATAAATGTCACTTTATATTCCACTTATTTTATTCAACAAAATAGAACCGAAAGGCCTGTATTAGTCATACTTGATATTGGCATTCACAAAAAAAACTATCTTCTGACAAAGAGTCTTCTGATTAGGCTACACACATTTTTACCATTTCTACTTGAATTATACAGTTATGATTACAAATAGTTTATTTATTTTTCATATTTTATGCACCAAGGGAATAAGGTGACTTTTTTAAAGTATTGTTTGTACGAGGCATTAGCCGAAGGCAAAAATTACCCGAACAATTTTGTGCAGTGGTGCAAGAATAATTAATTGGCCAATTATTTCACCGAAAATGCGTTTTTGGTCTTTTTACGACAAGTCTAAAATGTTGAAGTCGTCAACCATGTGATCGCACTATTTAATGATCAAGGCTGTAACCAAATTAGAACACAACATAGATATCGGCAATTTCCACGAGCTCTCTGCCTTTATAAAACGGAAAAACTCTTTTTGAAAAAGGCGCCAAGCCAGAATTTTAGTGACTTTTTTATTAGTCATCTGGTGACTTCTTTATTTCCTTAGGACATAAAGAAATGCATTAAAGTGCAATTTACACTCGAAAATAGGGGTTTAAAGTGAGTACTTTATCCCTGGAACTGCAAAATATACAGTACATTATGCACCAAGGGAATAAAGTAACCTTTTTTTGGTATGATGGTATAGTATTATTTGCACGAGGCGTTAGCAGAGGGCAAAAATTACCCGAAAAACCCCTAGAATTGTCAACAATAATTTTTATTTAATTGATATATTCAGAAAGTAACGTCAACTTTTCGTCATACACTAAATCAGATTTTAAATCTAGACTGCATCGTCAGGCAAAGAGTAAACACCCGATGGCATTAATTTAACCTTCCATGCCTCCTAACATCCCCCCCTTCCGGTTTAAAACAGTAGAACTTATAAGTTGTTTTAATTTAATTTTTGCTTCATATTCATCTTTTGAAGAAAATACGAAAAAAGTTATCCACGATTCGGCAATACTAAAAGTAACAACAATGCTGGTAATTTGAGTTTCGAATAGGCAATCAATTTTCACAAAAGCTTTTGTGTTTTTTTTGAAAAATTTTTTTTTACAAATTAAAAAAAAAATGTGCTGTAAAATATGCACTTAGTACTAATTCAGTGTAGATTTAACTTAGCAGCTAAAAACGCAATGGAACAACAAGATTGAAGCAATCATTAAAGCACTTTATTGCCGTCAGTCGCCAACAATAAAGTAAAACAAATAAAATTTCACAAAATGTAAAAACTTGAAATTTGACAATTGAATGATCAAGACTGGTTAGGTATAGTTGAAACTATTGGAATAAATTTTTACATTGTGCACAAAGCTAATTTATTATAATTGTTTTTTTCAAGACTGACGACTGAATCTGCCTAATGAAGTTCCTCGGTAATTATATTATTGCCACTGCGAGTCTCCCGATTTTACGTCATAATTTTAATCGTTAAACTTAGGTCTTATAGACGACATTACTGGACGTAAAATTTACGTTAGTAAATGATATTGTGTAAACGCTGCACCTAAAGCCTGTATTAGACGGTTATAATTCTGTAACAAGATTGGTTAATAGAAGTTATTATAATTTTTTAACCAAATATTTGTTAGCTGTCCTACTATTTGTGTATTAGACGGTCACAATTTTCTATATCTGTCGAATAAATTTTAAATTTATTCCAAGTTACGGTTGGCTATGCTAGTGATAATACAACTGGAGCAGTACCATGGCAGGACAAATCTATCTCGATATAACATTTTAAATAATTAGAATTATTAGCTCTTGAAAATTTATATAAATATAATATCAGTAATGAGCTAAAATATAATTATAATATTAATATATTAATATATCTTGAAAAAGAGAGTATCCACTCTCGAAAGCTCGAAAATATTAGTTTGATTTATAGTTTATTTTAGCTCATTACTGATATTATATTTATATAACATTTTAATAAAAAAATATGAACTAAAATGTAGTTTTATTATTTATTCCAAAAAATACAATAAATGGATTTACTCATAATTGTTGTTCAGTGCTGCTTGATACAATAAATTGTCAATTTCATGTTTGACTTGTAGTTTCATTTGTTTATTTTCTATTCTTTTTAATCTAATCGCCACATATTCACCATAAAAATCATCTTTGGTTTTTGAAAAATGTTTGACTTCCATTTGGCTTTGGAATACATTTGAAATTGATCGTAAACAATCTGTAATCCAGTGCGCTTGCGTGCGTTATAAATTGTGATGAAAATAGAACATGTTCTATTCCGTCACAATTGATGTCACAATTTGTGATCAAATTTCTATTATCTGTATGAAACAATAACAAAAATCTTGTTATACAAATCTGGTTATAGAATTATAACCGTCTAATGCAGGCTTTAAGGCTTTAAACACAAATATTATTGTATTAAACACAAATATCACTAATACATTTTATCCATTTTAAACATTTTATACGCTTTATACATTTTATTCATTTTATACATTTTAAACAATTTATACCTTTTATACATTTTATACATTTTATACATTTTATACATTTTATACATTTTATACATTTTGTACATTTTATACATTTTATACATTTTATACATTTTATACATTTTATTTATTTTATACACTTTATACATTTTATTCCTTTTATACGTTTTATACAATACAGATACATTATTTTGTTTAGCTTAAGGTGCATAGGAGACAAAAAAAGAAAACTCAAAATAGTCTGAAATCAATGAAAATTGGTACACATATCCTCCTTGACTGTATGTAATTTAATACAAAAAAAATTTCAAATCGATTAACTACACTGTTTAATAGCAGGGCCGCTTTATCCATTAGGCAAGAAAGGCAGCTGCCTAGGGCGGCAGTCTTTTAGGGGGCGGCAAAAATATTAATTAATTCTAATAAAAAATGTAACATAAATAGAAACTTGATTGTAAATTGTACTTATTTAAAAATCATATTACATTATGTACACAGTTAAAAGTATTTCGTTAAATTAACAAAAAAATGTTGTTCCAGAAGGTCTACTACAATTTTTTATAATATTAACAAATTTTATTATTATAGTACCATAAATACTTACAAAATATAATAATTTGAATCATAAAAGTTGTTATTCTGCGTAATAAATTTGCTAATATAACAAAAAATTGTAGTAGACCTGCTGGGACAACATTTTTTGTTAATTTAACGAAATACTTTTTACTGTGTAGAAAACATAAACAATTTTTAAGTGTCGCATAGTAATTCAAAAGAGTAAAGAATAAAAATAAACGAAGATATAAGACTGTCTACTGCAGTGTTTCCCAAATGTCTCAAACTTGCGGACCCCCAAAATTAGACACTAGTATCATGGGGACCCCCAGAAAAAATTTGGTTACAAAAATAAAAATTTAAAATTTAAAAAATTATTTAAAAAACATGAAATGTTTGAAAAAATTAAAAATAAAATACAATGAATACAAAATATAGGGGTTTGCGGACCCCCACGAAACATAATTTGGAAAACACTGGTCTACTGTTTAAGTAAATAAATTTGTTCTCAGAGTTTATATTTATCTTGCTAATTAATATTATGCTGTTATAATAAGTTCAAATTTTAATTTTCAGGGGGCGGCAAAAAAATATGCATTTGGGTACTCCCAAGGTACCTAGGGTACTCACGAGCCTTAATGTGGCCCTGTTTAATAATTCTTGCGGTTTTAAGGCTTAACAGTTGGCTTTTAGGGAAAATCATAGGGTGTAAATCAGTAAAATACTTGTTTCTACAGGGTGACCCAAAAAAAATGATAACAAAGTTTAATCGGACCTAACACGCAAGTTTTTTGTTGTTGGTATTTTATTTTAGCACACTGATATTGCCAGTTAAAAATGCTACCTGTATGGTAAACTGTCAAATTTTGTTATGTGTTTTATTGCTTATTTTATAGATATCTAATCAAAGAGAGAAAATTTTAGAGTTACATCAACATGGAATGCGCAATTGTGACATCGCGCGAAGGCTCGGCATAGCGGCACCAAATGTCAGCCGAATAATCAAACAAATTGAGAAGCGCGGTCAAAACGGACGTCATCCAGAGAGCGGAAGAAAGCGAACAGTCAGCACGCCGAGGGTCCGTCAGATCATCAAGAAACGATTTCTGCAAAATTTGAGGGTCTCAATGAGAAAAATTGCCCGCGAGATCGGTGTTTCACGTGAATCGGCTTGCTGAATAGCTAAGAAGCACCTTAAGGTCAAGCCCAATAATATTCAAAAAGTTCAACTGTTGACCGATGTTAACAAGCTCGTGCTACTTCAAAGATATCGTCAGCTCCTTTGTCGCGCCGCTTCTCTATTGTGGAATCGGATTGTGCTTACAGATGAGAAGCTTTCACCGTCGAGCAAGCGCACAACCGTCAAAATGACCGGATTTGGTCTGTTAATGCTCTAGGTACTTCTGCTGCCGTATAGCACCGTGAATATCTACAGTCTGTGATAGTTTGGGCCGGAATTTGCTCAACTAGAAAAACCCTCTGGTTTTTGTGGATCTGGGTGGGAAATTTAACCAAGAGGTTTACCGACGCGACGTTCTCGAAGCCGTCGTCTTTCCATGGACTCATCAACATTTCGACGATGCGAATTGGACGTTTCAACCAGATTGGTCAACGAACCAACGCGCATAGGGCAAAAAGCCACTCAAAATTGGTGCAAATCTCATTTCCCGGATATCATCACATCCACGGAATGGTTCCCCCTACTCGGCAGATCTCAATCCGATGGATTACAGCGTGTGGTAAATTTTGAAGGCCAAAGCCTGTGAGACACCCCACAAAAGTTCGGAGGCGTTAAAGCAGTTGTTGTGCCGTGATTGGGATCGGATATCCATGAAAGAGCTTCGGCGCTTAGCCTTAAATTTTCAGAAGCGTTTGACGTTGTGTATATAGCAGTAGAAGGCGGTCATTTCGAAACTAGTTAATTATTTTTCTCAACAATAATGTTAGTTATTATTATTTGTTGTGAAAAAGTTTTTCTTCAGTTTAATAAAGTTCTTATGATAAAAAGTTTTGTTATCATTTTTTTTGGGTCACCCTGTATAAAAATCTAAAGTATAATCTTAAAAAATATTAAGAATATCTTGTAATATAAAGCCGTCTTATGAAAAACAACATATTTTTAAATATTAGCTTAAAAAGATGGAAGAAAAGTCCGAGTTCTTCCAATTTTTTTGTGATTATTATAGGTTACTAATAGAAGAAAGTTTCAGCAAAATTTTATTACTGTTTACTACCCGTTCTCGAAATATTAATTATAAGTTGCAACAGATACAGCGTTATCACGTTCAAATCTCCAAAAAGTATATGTAGATATCGATGTTAAAAGGACTTTAAGAGAATTTAAGACTGCTGGTATTATATAAATATCATGGCGTGTCGTGTTCCAAAATCACTGTTTTCAATTTTGAATTTTAATTCAAGGTTTCATTTTATTGAAACTTTGAAAAAATTTTGATTATTTTGTGTTTTTATTTATATTTTTATATATGTTATAATTTAGTTAAATTTTTATTGTTAATATTTGAGTAATTGTTTGCACCAACAATTTTATGTTGGCACGAACATTTTGATAACTTGGCTTTTAGGCTTCTATACAACGTATAGGAAGAAACCTTATGATCTAGCTCCGTGTCCGTCTGTCCGTCTGTCCGCATAATTCAAAACCAATCAGAACGCACGTTCTTAAAACAATTTTACTTCATATAGAATATTTTTAGATTGGTATTAATTATTCAGATTATTTACATATATATTTTTTAATCCGATATTCTTATTTTGTATTTTTAGAGTAGGTATTTTACGTGTTTCTAATACGGTATTCGGTACGTGTTTCGGGTATTTTAATATTTCATTAATTGTGTTTTATTTGTGGTTTGTAAATTGCAAATATTTACCTATAAAGGTCGAAATAAAAAAAAAATATTAAAATGTTAGCGTTTTCCTTATATAGTAAAAAAATCTACCTAATTAAAAGATTAACGCATTAAAAATTGGAATAAAATAAAGCCCAAATAATTTAACCTACCGAAAAAGTAGATGTATAGAAGCCTAAGAACTGTCGCAAAAGCGAGTTCCACCTTGTTTTTTACGGAAGGCCGCGTAAAATTTATATTTTGAGATTTTTGAATGATTTTTGCAAATAAATAGTTTGGTTAAGTGAGTAAGATTTTTATTATTAATGTGGATAATTTTCGTCAATATTTGACCAATTTCTGAAAATTTTGGAGGATTGATTTTGGAAGCAATAAAAAACTAAATGGTAATAAAAATTTGATGGATTAAAATTATTTTGGAAAAGAAATTATTTGAATATTTTAAAAAATAAAAGGATGTATGTACTCCAGCCAGGCGCTCTTCCTTGGCAGGTAAATTTTTCAAATTAGACCACTGGGGGCATAGCAATATTATGTATCTCGGTTTTTATCAATGTTTTAATAACAAATATGTTATTAAGTTTATGACATTAAAAAAAATTTCTTACTTAACGCATATGGCCAATATTCGTGAAAGTCAAATTAAACCTACTTTTATCACCGATTGTATCTCCCATACATCCTTAAACAAAATAATGAACAAACCTGAAATTAAAAAAAAGTTAAATAAGCTATCGTATTAGAACAGAACTATTCTTGAAAGCTGATGAGAAAAATTTGTATTGAATTTAGGCTTGTGTAAATCTGTTAAAATTGAACTCCATTGGCGTTTATTCTCTATTGTCCAGGTTGTGCACTTTGAGGATGACACTAATCCGTCATCACGTCACCAAGTCCTTCGTGGTGTAAGGAAACACAAACAGAAAAGGCTTTTTGTTATTATTATTATGACGTTAAAAATACGTCAGAAAAACGTGAATAACGCCATGGCGTTATTAATAATATCATATTGCAATATGACATCATTGGCCAATAATCAACTATTTTTGAGAATTTTTAAAAATATTTTTTGTAGTTTTAAAATTATTGGTTGGTCCTTTATGTGATAATACAGAATCCTATTACTATATTATATAGCAATAATAAATTAATTTATTGCTATAAAGTATTTAATTAGATGATAAAAAGTTTATCGCAATCTTGCCAGTATAAATTTAAAATTTTTAAAATAAAACACAATTAAGGAAGAGCGACAGACACACACTACTTCTTCGACAATCAAGCCATCACACCATGTATGTGTTTCTGACTCATTAGTCGTCATCAGTGCCGCATACTTGATGAAAAACACTTAATTGTGTGCACTAAAACGGCTACTGGTGGAAAGAACATGCCGGACTACTAATACGCACGTCACCAACACGCACACGACTTCGCCAACGTGCAATCTCGAGCACAGCGCTTGATTGTCGAAGAAGCAGTGTGTGTCTGTTGCTCTTCCTTAATTGTGTTTTATTTTTTAAATTTTAAATGTATTTAATTAATTTACATGTAATAATTACTAATATATTATTTCAATTGTTTCACCCTTTATTTAAATAAAATTTTTGCAGACTATAATTTGTGTTTCATCTGTGGGATAATACAACTATAGATGTGATTGTGGTGACAGCGATGCTGTGGTGATAGCACTTCTGAGAAACGTTAATAAGTTGGCAACCAGTGGCAAAAGAAATTAAATTATGAGTTTAAAGTGTTTTTCAAGTTTATCTCAAGTTGAAAAACTGTTCTTCTTGTGATAGATCTACGACCATCATTTTTAGCAATGGTAGCTTTATAGTTTTCTTATCGTAGTTGTTGTATCTCCAAGGTAGCTTTACTGATCTGTGACTGTTTTATCGTTAATGATGTAAATTCATCAACTGAGGATGTCGAAGCACATTAGAGACGATTATAAAAAAGTTAATATCTTGCATGATTTAGTTGATTTTTACTTTTCTCTATTATTAAGTATACAGTCATTCGACAAAATTTAAATTAAGGATGCAAAATGAAATTTTGTTTTCCTATGCAGTTTCTGACTTACTCTTTAAAGAAACGGCGCCGGCGTGATTATATATGTATGTATGTATGTTTAAGTTATCTACTTATTCCTATTAGAATAGTATGTTCCTATTTCAGTTTCAATAATACATATTCAAATTGTTTAATTTGTCTTTGCTTTGTTAATCTTAATATATGTAAATGAAGAAGGAGGAAATAACCCTTTCAATGTCTTAGTTTCTTCTACAAACATTAGACTACAAAGGGAGTGTTTGGTTTTGATTACCTGCCAAACTTTACTTTTAAATGAACTTACTAAACGTATTATGGTATGGTAATTGTGAGAATTAGCCAAAACAAAAAATCAATTGTATAGCAATGAGGCAAAAAATAAATTGAAAAGGAAGGAATTTTATGCTAGTTAAGCTGGCAATATTTCTTAAACATAAATATTCATTTAGGTGTGTGCTCGTCGTTTACAAATTAATGAAGGCACCTAGTTATTGATGAGTGTATGTTAGCGATAATTATATGTATGTAAGCATAAGATGTTTAGTTTTCATTAGAGGAACAGTTGACGTAAAATGTAACTGTTGATCAACAATAAACGTTTATGCAAATTTTAAAATAATAATTGAATGGCACTAGAGTTTGATAATTTATAAATAGCTGCAAAGGTAAACTCTCAATAAAATATAAAATAATATAAAAACAATCAAAAAACATAAGCACACGATCCGAGGCAGGTGGTCTTTAAATATAAAAAAGTAATACAAGATAAAGAGAACCAATGGTCAGTATCTGTCTGTCTATCCAAGTCGTCAAACTGCCCAAGTCTTGAGTTCGAGATTCTCTTATAATCGTAGTCAGCCAGTAATTACACAACCTCCTCCGATACACTTAATTATAAATGGAGATCGGTTGTGTTAAACGGTTTTTAATTGGTTGTCAACTTGTTATTCGATCTGATTTCAACTCGATGGGATGTGTCTGTCTAACTTTAGATGCTCAATTTTTTTTATCTTTTTATTGTCTTATTCAAATCGTACCTTATTGCTATAAATGCAATAATCATCTGCCGACTTCAACCTGACATGATACTTATTTTTTATTTTATATTAATTGAATGTGTTAAAAAATTTAGAACAAGCTCGTCTTCACATCAAAATGATATTCAAATTTTCATCGACTCTCTTGTTCAAATTAGAAAGAACACTTCCGTTATAAATTTTATTATATATGCGACTGTGGGAGTAAGTAATAATAATTTCATAAGTATTTAAAAAAAGATAAAAATGAATCACATCAATAAAAGAACTCATCTTGCTCCTACTACTTATTAGGAGCGTTCGACGTACAGACGTAGGTAGCAAAACCAATCGCTACGACCGTTGGCTACTTTTTAGCTATTCTTTAAGAAAAATCATTTATTTTATTTGTAAAAATCAAATATAAAGCGCCCGAGTGATAAAACATAAATTTATTAATAAATGCTTAGAGCAATAAATTTGGTGATTAACAATAATAACCCGAGGCACTAATTTATAGGACACCTGTCAGGTAATTAACAGTCTATAATTAACCTCGCTTTTACCTAAGGGGTATCGATTTAACCGTTAATATCGGTTAACACTCTTTGAAATAATACGAAATGCTCTGGCTATAATGAACGCTTGCGAAGTTATTATTATTTTTGAAACCCACCTAAATTTTTCCAATTCCTGCGGAGATTAATCAAAAATGGAAAAATAATTTGGGTTAGTTTCCCATTATCTATAATGCACGGTTGTCAGATGGATTAGAGCGTGGGTGTCACTTGTCAATCCTAGTGCCAAGTTCGATGTGTCTTTTTATTTGAGAGACGCCTCTGAGATTCAATTACGCACGTAATTGGAATCAATCGTTCGAAGTAATAGACGGAAGAAAGAAATTTTTTCATTACGATTGTTTAGTCTTCTGATTAAAATTAAATTACATTTAGTGATGTATGCATAGAATTTAACAAGTAATCTGTTTTTTATTTAAGTAGACTTATTTAATTTGTTGGCTGACGTTGTTGTACCAATTTTTAACGAAAGCTCTTAAAATTCAATACACGTTCGGGGTGGTTTTACTTAAGTTATACAATGGCAAACAAAAACTTGGATACGAAATGTAAATAGCGACGCAGGTTAATTTTCTGAGTTTTCTGTTAATCTAATCAAACGTCGAGGAGTAAAAACCCAAAGTTGTCTTATTTCGGGCTGTTTTTCCTCCTACATTTATAGGTCAAATTTTACAAGTTGTAATTGTAAAAATACATAGTATAAATAGTAAAGTGCATTCTGATCTCGTATGTTAAGTCAAGCTTATGGAAACCCTGTATATAAGTGGGTGGTTTTGAGAAAGAGCGCACAGGAACAGTCTAGAGTCAATGAATATTCAATAGCTCTAACACAAGAGTCGCAAACGAGCATCGGAATGCGGTTTTGAGTAACTTCCTTTGCTTTACTTAGGATTTGTGCAAATTCTATAACATGCACACACTTAAAATTAAAATTTAAACTGCAACTGCGAAACAATGACGATGTTTACTATAAGGTTATTCTATTTTAATATTTAATTTTCTATGGAAATTAAAGTGCAAAGAAAATACGAAACCGTAAAGAGAATCAAAACTAATTTTCAAAAACTTGTAGACAGAATGGATTCAATATTTGCTTTTTCAATTAATTAGTATTTGTTGTTTGCGAATTTGAATTCCAATTTGTATGGAATAATTGATTTGATTATTATTCCTATTGTATTTCAATATTATTCTAAGATTATTTGTACTTCTGTTTGATTTCGTTAAAACTTTTAAGTGAAAATTGTTTTTCCAATTTTAAGAAGGGTAATTTTAATTGCGTTCTTGTAATTGATTTATATTAACTACATGAACGGCAATGCATTTCCTGTGCAAGTATTGACAATATCAAAGAAACTTGTATTGAATCACACATCAAAGTCTTAGTTGACATTACCACTGAAAAAATGAAAGAATAATGCATTTTGGGGATGTAAGATGTGCGAGGGTTTCGTTAATCCGCTATATCAAATCAAAGATCAGTAGATTTTCTTTCTGACCAGATTTTATGAGATCTTATATAGAAAGACGTATATAGATTTATATTTGAGGATGTTACTAATCCTTGAATTTAGGGCTTTACCAGTCACATGGACTCTTAACTATGATTTACTGCACATTTTCTTGACGACATCGCTTTTTGTTGGTATAAGTAGGTGAGAAAAATCTTGCAGTTTAATTATTTAACTAATATTTTTGTATGAAAATGTTTACAAAATTTGATAATAAATTATAATTGAAAAACAAGCAAACTACTTTCACTGATAATTATATATTTAAAGTAAACACGATTATTGCATTAGTTCTTGACGTCGTTTAGTTGCGTCTTAAAGGGTAAATTGTACGGAAGGTTTCTTGATTAAACGGATGTATGAACAATGGGCCCGGATTCAGAAATCATACACATGGAATAGACATGTATTGTCATCGACTATTCAATATGCTATAGCACCAAATCTAAACTCATATCAAGTATAGCTTTGAAGTTGACAATTCAATTGTCCCAAGATTTCCTTATCGCTTCCAACTTACCAAACTTAAGGTACACTCACGTTTTCAAAATTAGGAAATAATGTATACATATAATCGTTTGACTAATTGAGTTAATGCTTAAATTTACTCAAATGGGAAAATGGAAGGAGGTTTAAATTACAGACAAGATGGGCCTATTACTATAAAATATTTTATTACCATCACATCTATTTTGAAAATGGACACTATATTTCACTAGTGGCCACCCTATTTAGTAGTAGTACCTATTTAGAAAATCTTTGTAAATAGCAAAAATAGAATTTCAAAATGAAAAATTTACAACTTTTAATGATTTTCTACTTTAAAAAATTATATTTTACTTTTAAATTTAAAAAATTTTTTTTTTCAAAAAATTAAGTTATTTTATAGAAACAAAATGCTATATCGACTACATGAGAAAAAAAAATAAAATAAGAGACAAGTAAATAAAATACATATGTATTTTAAAATCATTCTCTAGGAATTAGTGTAAAAAGAGCAATAAAACGTAATGCTACTGTAAGATAGGATGACCATACGTCCCATTTTTAAACTGCGTGTCCCGTTGTCCCAAGATATAATACTAAACTCAAAAACTAAACCTTGTGGATATAAAAAATAAAAATTAAACAATTTATAAAACATTGCGTCTTTCAGGTCTCACAATCAAAATGTTAAATATTTAATATTAAAAATTTTAATTTCTAATTGGTTGAATTTGTCATTACAGCTGAATGTCACATATTATTTTTATAATAAATAACAACAACAATAAATAAAAACAACATAAGTTGTGATTGTATTTATGTTGCAAGAGGTTCAATTATTTTGATGAATAGAAGTGGAAATTTGAATTGTTGTTATTATATTGTTGAAGCAAGAAAAACAACATTTTACTCTGAACTTAAAATTTTGTATGCACATTTACCAGCTCTTAAATCTTAATCTACTCTAATACAATTCCTTAGTTATCCGTTTTACTAGGAAGTCTGATAAGTCCCTGAATAATGAAACACGAAAACATTTTTTTTGCCAAATTCGGCTTAATTTCTCAACATACTTTCTTTTTAGGTCGATACAACGAGTCCAACAATTTTCTTACTTTTTTTACCGTCCGAATAGTAGTCTATCGGAAGTTCCTTAAAATAGGCCTCAGTTTCAGCTATGAGCTCCTCATTTGAGTAAATACGTTTACCGATGAGCCATGTCTTCAGGTTTAAACGAACTAACGATGAATGAACAGACGCATTATCGTGATGATAAAAGATTGTTTTCTTCTTTAAATTTGGCCGCTTTCTGGCGATTTCATTTTTCAAACAACCCAATAATGATGAATAATATGCGCCAGTTATAGTTTTACCTCTTTCAAGGTAGTCAATGAAAATTATTCTATGCGCATCCCAAAATACGGAGGCCATAACCTTTCCAGCCCATTGTTGCGTTTTCGGATGCTTTGCAGCAGTTTCACCCGCAGAAACCAATTGTTTTGATTGTTGTTTTGACTTTAGTGTATAGTATCCAGGTTTCATGAATCGGCGAAAAAGGTCTTTCGGATTACACGTAAACATGCTCAAATTCTGCTGGAAAGTTGTAACACGAATTCATTTACGGTCGACTACGAGCAAATGCGGCACCCAATGCGCGCAGAGCACACATTCCATTGATATACTTACAGCCTTAGCTAGCTTCCTTAATTTCACTTTGGAATCATTCATCATCGTATCATGGATTTTTTTTGATATTTTCTGGTGTAGTGACCTCATTTGGGCGTCCAGAACTTTCAGTATCATCGGTGCTCGTACGTCCACAACAAAAACATAAACCACTTATGAATCGTTTTAATCGACAGTGCAGAGTCCTGATAATACTTATTCAGCCTGGGTTTGGTCTCGGTTATCGTTTTCTTGCGTAAATAATAGTGTTTAATCAAAACTCGAAACTCACTTTTTTCAATATTAAAAAATATTGATTGGTTGGTCTCTTCTCGGTGCTGTAACTTGTAAATGAGTAATCATAAATGGCTGAAATTTTGATAGACGTCATTTAAAGGATGAAGCTTGTGAAAAATGATTCAAATTAGTAAATACTAACACTAATGTCATCTCTTAGAATTTTCAGAGGCTTATCAGACTGCCAGGTAGATATAGATCTGAAACTAGAAAATTACAAGTTATTTAAGTTTAACAACATTTTTGTATATTTTTGTTGTTTTTAGACTTATATGTATCATGACAAACTATTAATGAAGAAACCAATGCTTTGAAATGAAACCTGAAAAGTCAGAGAAATTGTCGAATCAAGAACATACAGTAGCAGTCATGGAAGTTGCATTGGGAATTATTCCCGAATTAAAAAAATAGATTGCTATATTAGATTCTTAATAATAAAAAATAGAAAATAGAATGGAAATAGATAAAAAGTTAAATTTTCGGTTTGAAACTCACAAGCTCAAAAATAAGTACATTTTCTTTTTTGAACACAATCACAAAGCTAGGAGGTTATTTAAACCGGGGGGTTATCACAGAATCGCAGAATATTAGTGATTGTGTTCAAAACTTTCAATTTTTCAATTCTTTCAATTTTAATTCTATTTTTCAATTTTATTTCTATCATTTCAATATTTCAATATTACAAAGAAAACCAAGAAATAAATAATTTTTGATCAATAGGTAATTTATTATAAAATGACAATATAATGGTGGGCAGATTTAATTTCACCAAGGGAACTGTCATTTAAATGGGCTCACGAATTTAACTTTTTCCTATAGACCATTGGAAAGAAGACAATTTTCTGAGCATTTAAAAAAAAATTATTGCGGATTATCCATTAGTTTTCGAGAAAACGGCATTTAAAAATAAAACATTTTCATGCATTTAACATAATTATAGGAATCTTACTCTTATTATTTGTCTTTGAACTAGTATTTTAGGTAAATTTTTTAATTTGACCAATTCAGAACTAGTTTTTAGGGTGGATCTGTGATTTGTCGTGGTTGCTTTCGTCAAAACGAACACTCCCCAACCGTTTTAACAAACGCTTCCTTGCTAAAAACATGGCTGAAGGTCATTCGAACTCACCAAAGATGGTACTCGAAAGAGGTGAATCTCACTTTAAGGTGGATCCGTGACTGCGGTTACTATAGTAAGGTTACACGTATCAACAATAGAAAGCTCGTGTACATAGAAATCCTTATCTAAAATAGACTGAAAATTTTGATTTTAAACACCGTTTTCTCCAAAAGCAATGGATAATCTGCAATAACTTTTGTTTTTGGCTCAGAAAGTTGTCCTCTTTCTAATGGTCTTCAGGAAAATGTTAAATTCGTTAAATTCTACAATAAGCTAAATTTTTATTGTTTTTTCCAATCACAAAGCGGATTTATATTTTTAATATTAACGAATCCTTCAGTCTGTAGGGTATTCCATAATCCCCCCCAGATTTTGATTTCTTCAGTTTTCCCTTCATTTGTACATTAGATTTCCTCAGAATTCACCCCATCATTGTCAGGTGTAGGTACAAAATTTTTGTTGGCGCTTTACTCCTTGACGAAAAAATATTTATGAATGTGTTTATCAAAATACTGAAATTCATTCATTTGGTGCAATAATAATAATTTGGTGTTTAATATAGAATTTTTCTTTATTATATTTCGATGGACAATTTATTTATAGAAGACACTCCCCTAAGAAAACATTAACGGAAAATTTTCACTTTGTTTCAATTTTTATCCTCACGTGCGCTAAAACTATATTAACTTTTTAGAGTAAATATTTAAGTACTTTTTGCGGAACGTAAACTTTTGTGAACGGCTTTCGAGTTTTGGGATAAATTGAAGGGTGAATCTCAACAAAAATTATTGTACACCAAATTTCTTTCTTTTTAAGATTTTCCTTTGGGAAAGTAAAATAAACAAAAAAAAACTGTAATCTGTAATATACGTTATGTAAAATTACAACTTTACGGAAACGACTGGGTGATAGTTGAAGCTAGAAAACTATTACGTCTCATTATCAAGAATCGCAAAATATTTAAAAGTACATATATTCTGGTATGTTTATTTAATTCGCTGGTTCGTCCTAAGCTGCAATATTGTAGTGTGGTTTGGAATTCATCGCAGACATTCGATCGTCCTTGTAGTATATTATGTATGGGAAACTACATAGTATGTACATACATATAAAGCCAACCTACATACCTACAATAATAAAATATTCAAATTTAATCTACTGTCCTCTACTTATACTCCTGTATAATCTATCGATGATATTATTTTATTGTAGTTGTGTTGTTGAAAATATTGTAATGTTGATCTTGCAATAATGATAAAAAACTTTCAGTTTGTGAGTCGCTTTTACGGTTGGCCTTAATTTTTAAATCTTAAAAGAGTATGTCACTCTCCTCTTTTTACTCCATTCTGTTAGCAGTTCGTGCAATTTAAACGACTTCCACTTTTTTAAATGCTACACAAAGATCCTGCACTTCCAATAGTTAACTTCCTATGTTTTGAGACGATTGTTAGCGTAATATGCCAGCTGAATAACTGCTGAGACTAAATTTCTGCGCTTCAGAAGGCACGTAAAGCCGGCGGTCCTTCTGGATTGATAATTTGTTTTCACCAATAATAAAAATCCAAGGTTAGGGCACATCTGAGACAATCTGTGACAAACTACTTCAGATGTAAAACAATTAATATGCTTACAAACATCGGAACTATAGATCTTCGTATATGTATATACGAAGAAGAAAAGGCCAAATTTTACTTAAAAACACAGATTCTAGCTCTTCTGAACCGGTATATCTGTCGTTTTGGGTGAAGTAAGAATAATAAAAACTGCAATTTAAATAAATTTTTAGTTATAACGAGTTTACTCGTTACTATAGCAACAAAGAAATTAAAAATTTTCTTAAACGTATACTTACTTATCTTTTTTTTCTATACGTGGGGCTAGGCTAGCCATATGGAAACAGCAATACAGTATTCGAATTACATTTTTAGGGTTGTTGGTCATTTTTACTATTTTTTCAGAATGCTACTCAAAATCGTATATTTATATTTATAATTTACACTGTCGCTTATCATAATTTCAATAGAAAATTTTTTAATATTTTGCTATTTCCAATTTGTCATTTTGTACCTCAAGACAGAATACCCATGGCCGGCTTAAGTAAACTCTAGAGTAGGCAACCCATATATCTGCAGGTTAATTATTATTTTAATTTTTCTTGTCGCTTATTTCTTTATTTTTCTTGATCACTATTCGATCACCTATCGGAAAAAGCAAAAGTACCTTTTTGAATTATATTTTTTTATTTAAAATTTTTTATTTTTTTCATTCTGATATAAAAATCAAAAATATTCAATGTGTCAATATCGAAAAATACTCTAAAAACTGGCGCCTGAGAAGGGAAACGAATAATAACTTGACGCTCGATAACTACAATAAGAGCATGGATCAGGAGAAAGGATTCTGGAGAACAAAACGAAGTAGAGTAATAATTCAAAAATGAAAATGATGAACTCGATTGTGTACATTTCATATTTTGTATAATGATACATAATAAGATAATGCGTCGATACTTGCATGTGTTAACGGGCGTTAACCGAGCGGGCGTCAATAAGCGGATCATTGGCAGGATATGATGTCATCATTGACAGCTGTCGTCTGTAACACAGTAAACTAACTAACTAATCACTACTAATTATTACATCTATACCATTGTACTACTACATCACGATGAGTTAATGAACTTACACTTATTGTTAGTCTGACTTGAACAGTATTTTGGATCTTGTAGTAAATTACCCAACAAATTGCTTAACAACTTCACCAAAATTTTAAATTTATGGAATTTTGATTATTAACCCTTAATCTGCAAACCTGGGTATTTCGTGTCCGAGTGAAAACAACTTTTGTTAATAAATTTCTGAGAAAGGAAAGGTGGGCGCTACTACCCCTACCTAAAAAAAGTTATATAGGTAGAGAAACCCACCACCAAATTTTAAGGCCCTAGATCGCTTTAAACAGTAGTTGTACCCAATTGAAATTCAAAAAGGACACGAAATACCCAGGTTTGCAGACGACGTATACTAAACGTGTAGGTAAGTGAAATTTATTTTTTACCTTTAACATGTTTTTTTGTGTCATTATCATGTATTTGTTGTGCAGAATGCTTTGAATGAAGTCTTAGGACCGTATTGTGACTTCTTAGTAAAATATAAAATAAATTTAATAAAAGATAAGAAATGTTTTATTATAATAAAATGTGTTATACTATAATTTTTTTACCTTTTTTACCTGTCCAAACTTAAGCATTTCGTAATAAACAAATAAAACCAAATATTTTTTTTCTTAAAGCTTTACTAATAACATTTAATTTGCCGCTTTATATGTAAAATTATCTTAATTTTTCTTAAAGTTACAATTTTTTCAAAAAATTTCGATTTTCTGACAACTTGCTTCAATTATTTAAAAAAAACTATAAGAAAAAATTTTATTTTTTACAACTTTATGATAGATATGTCAACTAGAATGTTTCGAACATCAGCATGAATTTTTTCGAAATTTTTTGAGCTCATTAACACGGCGTAATAACGGCCGGACGCGAATGACCCAGGTTTGCAGATGGAAGGTGCGCAAAAAACGTTTGCAGAAGAAGGGTTAATATTATGGAGTGTTTGACTTCAATTGATTAAATTTTTTGTAAAAAAAAATTTATTGTATTGTTTTTATTGGTATAATGATGCTGCCTCACAGAATCCTCAGTAGGAGAAAGAAGTAAATTCTACCTTGTTGGTTGAACCCACAAATGGTTCTTATGGTGCTTTTGGATATAAAGCACTGGAACCCACCGTGGGTCAACAATTTCACCTCAAACTATTTTGTATGTTAAATTCGTCCAGCTGAAAAACATAATTTGGTTAGGCTTAGGATAATTTATTTTATTTATATAAAACCAAATACTTTAAGTTATGCAAATGATATTAAATTTGTATAAATTTCTCTAATCTTCTTTTGTCTCCTAATTTAAGGAATAATTTTATTTTAACGAGTTGTCTGCATAAAACAGGAAATATGTAGGAAGAAATATAAGTAGTGTATTTACTTCTCATAAATGACGAAATGCTTCGAGTTTTACTCATTTCCTACTTAAAGGCGTCGAATTCAATTGAGTCCAATAATGAAAAATAAGAAATTATGAAAGCTTCATGATACCTGATTTCAAATTGAGAAGATAATAGTCAACTATAACATCGCAATGACGCAGACAAACTATTTTATTAGAAGTTTGGGAAATTGAGCAATGTTCTCTCCGTTACAGGGTTTTCCACGAAAATGAAAAATGAAAACTTGGAGAAATTCCAGTGTAAGTTTCAATATTTTTTTGCAGAACCGAATTTCTTATAATAGGCCCGAACGAAATTGAATCGATCAAGTCTTCTTGTAACCCTTAACTATTTGTAATTCTATCAAAATCTTGAGCATTTAGCGTTTACCATCCCTACATAGTTGGACACTTTCAGTGATCCGCACAAAGGGTTAGACACGATATCAGAATTCGCCAATGACATGAGACAAATGACCGTTCTTGTCTAATTGATGATCGCTTTGTCATATCTAGAGTGGGAAATCTGGTAAGCTAAATAAACGATAGCGCATCTTTAGATCGTTCTTGTTTTAGTTAGCACTAAAGATTCATATTCATGGGTGGTCTTGTCAAACTAAAGACCAGTTGCTTATTGAGTAAGGTAGATTATTATTTATGTTAGCAGTATTATTGATATCAATTTTGGACACGAAATTTAAATGGACACCATATCGAATATTGTCAAAGCTCGAAGACGATTAATGGAACAAAATGTTCATGCTGTTTATCAAAATATTCCGCCAACACAATAACAAAATAATCTATAATCGAAATGATCGAAATTGAAAATATTCCGTTTGCAACTTGGAGAATGGAAAATAATTCAATTAGCAAATTTTTGTCTTTACAAGAAAGTGGATAATTTTGAAGCTATTTATAAGTAGTTAATGTAAAAGTATTGCAAATTTTGTGAGAAAAACCAACAGTAAAAGGTTTTCTAATGCAAATATAATGATTTAAAAGTTTATTGTTTCGTAAAACAAGTGTGATTTATTTTGGTTAATGCTTATGTAAAAGTTATGTAATTATATTTACCGTATTCATTGTATTTCCTGAAAAATTTTAAGTTATCGCTTTATTCTAATTACATTAAAATAATACAAATTATACTTTTGGACTAAAAAGCGACGAATCTGACATTTTACCGGTGGAAGAGTAGACAGACCGAGGATACAACAACATGCAACATGAAAGGAAATTCTGAAGTACCTAACGTACATGACTATCATAAGATTAAAGAAGCTTTAATAAATGGCTTAAATATGTAAACAGACATACAAATATTTTATTGATGTCGTCCATAATCTTATTTAATTAATAACTTGTCAAATTGTGAAAAAAATTATTATTAATATTAAAATACTTATGATGTGAACTCGTTTGAAAATATTCATGTTAAAACTGTGAGTTTTGATTGCCATAAATCTAAACTGATGACAAATTACAAACTAACACAAAAACGACCAATTTCTTACTGTTTCTGATAATTAATGAGTGATCAAATTTTAAACCTACTAATATGTGAACACCAAATGAACAGAAATATCGCCTTTGAAATTGTCAATAGATACCAAGATTTTACAGTGGGTCTTAATAATTGTGCTAAATTGAAATTATTAATTACACATCAAAGCACGCGTTTACATAATTATTTTTGTATTTACAAATTAGTAGGGAAATCAATTTAAATTTTGTGTAATAAAAATGTAAAGTATTTAATTAAAAATGTGAAGCAAGCTTTTTTCAAGAAACGAAAATAATTTATACTTTATAATATTTGCAATGAAAGATGTAAAAATTAAAAAAGAAAAAACGACAAAGCAAACATAATTAACCGTTTGACTTAATTATTTTATTTGTAGTCGCTGAAATAATAAGAACAATCACTAAAATTACAACATAGCTTTTTAAGTATACGGTACTCTGCAGAAGAGATATCAACGACTTGACAAAAATATGTAAAAATAAAGATAACCTCAGTTATGTGGGGTAAATATTATTCGTATCTCGATTGAAATTCTTTTAATTTAACCTTTGGCTTGTTTGAAGAAACCCTTTTCTCTTTTTTATTTAATTTGTCATTTTATTGTTCAGCCATTCGTCGCAGACGTGCGCTGTGATATCAGGAGAATTTTTAATTGCCTTTGCTGAGATAACAAAATCAAAATGTTAATTAACAATCTGAGCGTGTTCTGGACTTACAAATTAAAGAAAAATACTCGCTAAATATTTCATTACTTTTGGAATGATAAGTTTATATTATTATACATACACACACAAAAATACAAAAATTTTAATAATTAAACAAAAGATGAAAAACGTGACACATGCTGTTAAATTCTACTCACATTTTAATTTACTTTTTACACAAGTATAATACGATTAGATGTGACCGCTGATTATTATCAATAAACACAGCATCTCTAATTTTAAATTAAACAGTGCTTACTTTATAATTCGTGCAAAAGCGCTAAGAATTCCTGCTATCCTGCATTAGGATAAATACTACGTGTGGATCACCAAGTTGTAAATATAGCACTTTCCCTACTTTATTTTTTTTGTAAAAGTTCGGCTCACTCTTGAAGAGTTTGGTCGATTTTCTGGAAACTTTTTTAATGTCTCCCGGTCCGTTTCAAGAAAAAGTTTAGTAAGTCAGTGAGCGGTGTTCAAATCGCTTCCAAAAAATACCAAATTTTGTTTTAAATTTAATTTAAAATATTAATGTCATACTACAGAGTGTCCCAAAACTTAAGTCATGCCTTGGAGGGCTGATATTAGGCCAGCACATGACTGATAATATAAAATATATTTTTTTAAAATTTTTTTATTACTTATTTTTTATTTGTTTTGTTTATGTATAAATTTAATAACTTTAACAAGGGTTTTCATTTATTGAAATAACAATTATAGAAATAATTTCACTATAATTATGTTCCTTTTGCACTAAAATAACAATTTTTTTTTAAGTAAAAGTTTTAAAAATCACTCTGAATGAGCAATTTTATAAAATAACTTGCCAGGTAAGCTTGGTACATTTTTTTAAGTGTGAAGAGTTAAAGTGTGCAAATTAAAATACCTAAATGAATTTATTTTTTCTCAAATAAATTTGGCGCTCAAAGAACAGCGCCAAATTTGTATTGGCGCGCAAATACAAATTACCAAATTTAAAATATTGCCAATTTTTCGCCTAATAGAAATCATGGCAATGCATACACTGAGAAAAAAAATGGCATCAACAACAAAATATTATTTGATTTAACAAATGTATTAGTTGATTAAACAACGTTTTATTTTGTATTACAAAATAATTAGTTGTAGTACCAAACAAAACTTTGTTTATGTAATTTTTAATAAAAAATGAGTTGCTATTACAAATTTTTTTCTCGGTGTGGTTCTGAAGCGCTGCTGATTAATTTCTACTGGTTCTTTCGTTGCGTTGACCATACTTTTAATTTGCGCGGATATTTTTATTTCTTTTTTTTTTCTTATACTTGGTTTGTCTTTTTTTTTTCTTCTTAATTTCTTTAGATATCTGCCATTTCGTAAAAGGAATTAAGTTAGAAACTTCCAAATTATTTTATTGTTTGTGTGAAGTATATTTGGTATGCACTTTCGGTAAATCACTACAATAAATAAATATTTACCGAATTTACAATTTGCATTACAATATTTTTTTTTTGTTTTACCAAAAAGTACGTTTTTTGACCTAAGTCCTTTATATCAAATTGCAAAGATATTTTTTTTATGGAAATAACTAGTGAAATGAGATTAGCTCACCACAACATCGCCAAGTTAGACTCTTGCCCTTCTTTCCTGTGTTAGGTGGTACGTACGTAATTGTATATAATTATATTTTTTCAAGATTACTAAACTCATAAATGTCGAAAACAAAATTTTATAGCCATGTTTATCTAGTAAAGTCCATACCCGAATACGTATAGAACAATTTGTAAAAACATATACAGTATTAAAATTCAGTAATTCTCCTTTTAAATAAGCGCAACTAAGAGAATGTTAATTGTCTAATTTAAAATCCAATTACATTATGCAAGCAATATTGAATTTATTATGAGCTAGATAATTCTAAGTAATTTAAAAAAATAATTGAAAATTCTGAAGTATGCGAATAAACAATAAAAATTTATATTATTTTAAAATAAACTGCAACTTTAAATAAATTATTATTAAAATTCAGTAAAATTAATAAAAATAAAAGATGAATTAATATTAAGCAGCAATGTATTTTTATATACTATGCAGGTACTGTATACATTGCAATATTGTTAATTAAATTTGAAATTTTAAATTAATAAAATAACTCTGGATTTAAA
The DNA here is from genome assembly GCA_947369205.1 of Cantharis rufa. Taxonomy (NCBI): domain Eukaryota; kingdom Metazoa; phylum Arthropoda; class Insecta; order Coleoptera; family Cantharidae; genus Cantharis; species Cantharis rufa. Next base: position 16,597,365 of record OX376307.1, on the reverse strand, counting down.
AAACGTTTGCAACTAAACTGAAATAACTAGCAGTTCACTTGATGTATACAGGTTTTAATAACCAAAGAAATAACTTGATTGAATTCGGAAATTACTGCAAAAATATCTTCTATATATATATATTTTTCAAACCGCTTAAAACAACCGGTACTGGGCCTATTTTTTATTTTTTAAGGATTTGAAGACTTTTCCATATAAAAGACATAGTAAGTAACTTTAAGAACATGGATCACAATAATCTCAGCGCGTGATCGGTTTTAAATTAAAGTTGATAATATTTATTATGCTTATAATATACAGAGCAGTCTTAAATTAAAATTTTAAAAATCAACTATAAATAACGCTCAGTTTTTCAATCTGCAGTTAATCCTAATCAAAGATTCATCTCTACAAAAATAATTGTTGCAACAATAAATTATATTAATTTATGGAAATAACCCTTTGTGATAATTCTACTGATTACTGTTGCTTAGATTACTCTACTTAAAGTTTGTTTCAAAAAATTTAAAAAAAGTAAAATTTCAATCAATGAAAAAATTCGTCGTCTTTATAATTTTTGTTCATTACATTTATGAATGTTTTCATTGTAATTGTGGAAGTTTTTAAAAAACTTTATTGATTGCAAAATTTATCTGAATCTTTACTTTTAAAGAACGAATTATTTCGTTTTTGTGGTGATTTCAGGAAACACAAGGAAAACTTGTAAATTTTAGTTTTTACTGAATATTTTTCGAAAAAATTGACGATTAATATTTTTTTAAACTAATTTTTTTATATTTAAACAGAACAAATAATAAAAAATGTAATCTCCACTGATTTGTAATTTTGTCAGATTTTAATATGACATGCTATTCTACTGATTTTTATTTTATTAATTTCCTTTGTTTAGTTATTTGAAATATTTAAGTAACTGTTTGCTATTACCCATTCGTAGTATGGGGTTTAATTTAAAATAATCAGTAATGCAATGTCCATTGACTGGTTTAAGTTATCTGTTATCTTAATTTTTACAATTTTTTGAAATTCACCATGACTTTTTTAAATGTTTTTCAAATGCTTGTGGTGATGGATCGGTATCTTTTAGAAAATTTCATTATATTAAGAAAACTAGTTTGCATCACTGCTGGTTTTCCGCTGACGCTATTTCAAGAAGACGTATGACTAAAAGCTGGTTCATATGACCTTATATCATATGACCAACAGTTTTTATGTTTAAAATTGCTGTGGATGTAGATGTAGGTATATAGAAAATAAAAACCATTTTATTTTAAAAATCAAGGTTAGTATTTAGCTTTAACTTCTATAATATCAGAAATCGCATATTGTGAACCAAATCACTGTCATTTGGCCGAAAATTATTTGACCGAATTCTATTGGACGACAGTTTGTGGCCGATAGATCATGTGGCCGACACATCATTTGGCCGATAGATTATTTGGCCGACCAATTTTTGGTCGACACTCATTTGGCCGACATTCTATTTTTTGGAAAATAAATAAATATTTAAATAAATTATATTGCTTTATCAATCACACTAAAAATGCATATACATAATACGAAATATTCAAAACACAAATCAACGAAATATTTCTAAGATCCGTTTGGTTTAAACCGAGGGGTAAACCACGGTCAAAAATTGTGTACACCAGGCTTCCTACTACTTCGGACTTCCCAAACTTCCCCGGACTTCCCGGACTTCCCCGGACTTCCTTAGACTTCCCCGGACTTTCTCAGACTACCCCGGACTTCCCCAGACTTCTTCGGACTTCCCAGACTTCCCCGGACTTCCCCGGACTTCCCAGACTTCCCCGGATTTCCCCGGACTTCCCACAAGTTGTACACCAGACTTCCCGTGAGATTTACCCCTCGGTTTAAACTGAAGATTATGAGCAATACCACGAAGGAAGTCGTCTGGAGTTTTGTTGGAAAAATCTACGACAAGTGTTTTGAGGTTGTCCGCAAGTTTAACGTACTTTTTCTTGGAAGGATTGGGATCGCAGCTTGAGAATGAGGTCAATCCCAGAGTCTTTTCTTTAAATATTATAAAATAAACATAATATCTTCCTTAATTTCACTTTTAGCGTTAATGGATACCGAAAATTCTTTTGACCCGATTCGATCTAGCTTCTCATTGGGTAACAATTAATCTTACGTACGATTATTGTGGGGAGGAGAATAAATTTCTTTAATTTTTCTTATTATGGTATGGAGGAAGTCTAGAAGTAAAAAAAATGTCTTACGTAATACATAAACGCCCCCTAAGCACATAAAATATTGGTATAAACGATTGCCGCCAAATAACTGTCGGCCGAAGAATGTCGGCCAAATGATGTGTCGGCCAAATAATTGGATACCGTGTTAACCAGCTTTAAGACTAGTAAAAGTCTAGTGTCTATTCTATTCTGGTGAATTCGTATAAGGATTCCCTTTGTCTCCCGCTCTTAATTTTATTTTAACGATTTAAACGAATTATCGTCTCATTTCAATTAAGTCACTTATACCAAAAATGTTTGAAGACCTTTGTGCTGGACGTTATCTCTTCTGAGCTATCGAGTCTAATAGTTTAAAATCTTCGGTGACTAATCTTATAATACTGTATGAGGACTATATCCAAAAGTGTAAAAAAATTGCTACATTTTGACGCCAAAAATTGACATTTTGAAATTTGAAGTTTTTTCTACGGTTTCTAACGCAATTCGACGAGAAAAATCGAATCGCGCTGGCAGATTTTCGCTAAATATAATATTTATCATTTTATTTGGCCTCTATGTGAGCAAATGCGATTCTCATTTGCCCTATAAATTTTTCACATTTCCGCACGTTTTTGTGCGCTTCCGCCAGGCCAAAGTGCGTTTTCCGGGTTCGACGCATCCAGAGGCGCTGTACTGGTACTCTGAAGTTTAAAAACAGTTACACTTTAAAGAATGTATACGTTAGATCGTTAGTGGACTGTTGTTCTTCTATTTGATTACCGTATTATGCGGAGGATTCACGTTTAGTTGAAAGAATTTAAAACAAACTTCTGCTTTTGATGGGAGCATAAACTTCAGTTGGATATAGAAAAATGTAGCAATCCATAAATTATTACTGCGTCGTGGGTTCAATAATATTTGTTAGACTCGGTATAGAAATTTAGGGAGAGTAACTTGGTACGTTGGCAGAAGATAGGGCTTTTTGATAATCTATCGAAAGTGTGAGGTCGCAATTCTAGATTTCTGAAAAGAATAATTAATATTTCTGGTTAATAATTTGCTGCCGAATTATTTTAAGTGACAAATCCACCTGCGCTATCCATAGAGAGCACCAAGAAGTAGTTTGGAATCCTATGCTGTGTGCACATGCCGTGCCTAGCATGTTGAAGGTGATTATTGGTAAGAATTTTATCATTCTATATTTTATAAATTTGTCCGAATTGCTTTCGATTTGCTGGGTGGGTTTGCTTTGCCGGTTCCTTGATACGATTGAGTAGTAACGGGGTTCTGTTCAATATCAACTTTTTTCTTTTATCTGTGGAGTTTCAAGTAAAGACCCCTTCAATCCCCTTCCCAGACAACACAAACCTATCTTCTGGATATCTATTAAATATCTTGACAAGGTAATCCGGTATCCAGAGGATATCTATATATCTCCAGTTAACATCAACAATCATGTAGTAGGGCCGTGGTCCAGTAATTGTAAATTATTGGCACAAGAACAAACCTATATGAGTTTATATGTTTCTCCTTTGGTTTCCCACCTTACATCGTAAAGGAGTAAGGAGTATGTCTGCCTACATATTTTTATTTCAAGTTGGCGATTTAAATTATCCAGAACTCTTGGTAAAAGGTAATTTTGGGGTTTCTCGTGATGATTTAAGATTAGGCTTTGTAATGAAACAAACGTAATTTATATTTAGCGCTTGATGTACGATTTTAAATTATTTGAAATTACCGCCAAATATTATACCGCATTGGAAATGTTGAACGAAATGCGAAATCGCTAATTATTCTTCGTTATACTGAAAGCAGTTATTGAAGAAACCACCGCGCAATTCGAGAACGCAGGTTTCGAGAAGAATGATGTGACAGAAAAAGCGACCAGGGGAATGGTCAAGGGTTCTTGAGCCACCAAACAGGCTTTCTGTTATAAAATTGTATTATAAGTGATATTTTGTGACAAGTAGTGGAGAGATAATTTAAAGGTAAATTGAATTTATAATTATTATTGCAACTAGAAATACAAATTCTCGTATATTCAAATTAAATTATTATGTTTATTAAATGCTACATGTATATTTGCTTGAGAAGGGCTAAATGTGGGAAGATTTCCGATTCGGGTGAGTCTTGACTAATCACTGTATTAATTAACGCATTTGTGCCCATAGAGAGATATTAACAGCTGTATTCATAGAAATATTGTAAAACGCTCTCTAAACCTATTTTAGTTAGAACGTGTTTTAAGACTTAGAGAGCGTTCTAACTTTTGTTCATTCATAAACGGTTTTTAAACCTATTTTAACTAGAATGGTTTTAAATACCGATTCTAGTGAATTTGGTGTAATTGAGTTGGTGTCTTCGAATTATATGAGCTACTAACTGAATAAGTGAACTAAAGTATAATCTAAACGTTGTTTTATTGTATGTATAGCAAGGGTAGGCAACTCCTGTATAAAATTTGTGGCGACACGCCACCTGGTGTTACATTTTGTATATTTGAATATTTTGAATATTTCCATTTAGAAGGTTGTAGCAACAACTAAATGTGTCTTCATTTTTTATATAGAGTATCAACTTTCCTTAAAATAGGTTTAAAATTGGTTTAAAGAAGGCACCATTCATTTTTAAATAATGCCAAGTTAAAATACTGTTAGCGAAGGGTTTTAAGCTAAAATACGTTTATGAATAGTGTTTTTTGACGTTTACGCTAAAACAGGTTTAGAGAGTGTTTTAAGTCTATTCAAAATTTTTATGAATACAGCTGTTAAAAACTACAATGGCGACGGATTGTGATGATTCAACGGGGAAGCTGTAGCACGAATATGGGCTATTATTAATCCAGTACTTACTATACTGCCCTGCTAAACGAAAGTGCAGTATCTACAAAACAGTCAAAATTACGCGGTAATTTCAAATCGTACATTTGGGGGTAATTTCAAATTGTACATCAAGTGTTTTTTGTATTGCAATTGTACAGTAAGTAAATTTATGTATACTCCCCCATTACTCACTTAGAGTTATCTACTGTAATAGCAACAAATACAATGTAGGCAACGACGCGATATAGCAATATAATTTTTTTTAATAAGTCGAAATTTTGTATATAATAGTATTTTTAATAAAATTTGATGACTATTAATACTTCTCGTTCAAATTTTCCTCCAATACAATATATTATGTATAGGTATGTAGTGAGCAATTTTGAAGAACACTTGTCTGAAGGATGGTATTCGAAGTTATTGAAATACCTATATTACGATTTATTTTCTTTTCAATAAACTCGAGAGATTGAAAAAGGTATCTAACGTCGAGATCTTAATATAAAATAATATTGTTTTTATAATATCATTTCAATTTTTAGGGATTTACATTTAAAAAAACCAAATAAAATACTATAATATACATGTCCCAAAAGAAGGTCACATCAACTGTTGACATTTATATCTTTATAAAATTATTGTTTTGTATTTTATAATAAAAAATTTAAATAAATAAAATTACCATCACAGTTATTTCATTACTAATTTATACAAATTCAGCATAATAATTTATAAAATTAGCGTTTACACTATAGGTTTACGTATACGTGTACCCATTAGGTAGGTACTTGATAAATAATGTGAGATTAGTTTACCGAAAATTATGTGCAAATTTGTAATATTAAAAATTGTCACAATAAAAAATATTCTCAAATAATTCATATTAAATTGGTTAGAACACAATAAAAATAATACTAATTGACGTCATTATATGTTTACTTGCTTTAACTTTTTCGTGAAAGATTTATTATTTGAACCTTAAAAAATGTAGGTTGAATTAATCTGTGTGTGAAAGTATGTGCTATGTTTTAAACATTAGATAAAATGGAAAATTACAAAATTTATTATTGAATGAGTTGCAAATTTTCTTGCGAAAATTCTTATGTTTTAGCTCTCGTTATGAAAAGGCCGATAAATTTAATAATCACAATGTTAACTGTATTTTGCATAATTGTTTATTAAACATGAGCAGGAGAATGGATAAAGGTGGCAATACATCACACATTTTTGCGTACGATATCTGTGTTTGTTGTGATATTATTGTGCTATAGCGTTGCGTGAGATCTTGCTATTATAACATCAACTGTAGCAGTTTATCGTAGTTATGTTACACTTAACTGCAGCACATATTAGTTATTACCAGACAGAATCGTTTACCCATCAGTTATCGGTTATCTGTCTGATCTGCACAGTGTCAGTTTGCGTCATAACATTTATTGTTTATTACATTTCAACAATCAGTTTAACTCCAGAAAGTTGCCCCAAAAATTTGGCTAAACTGAATTTATGAAAAAAAAACTAATTTAAAATGAACAAAAAATTGCAGGCATCTCAAATTTGTTGAAAATACGAATGTCAATGTGGTATTTCAATATATTCAACTTTACAAATGGAATGTCACTAGCCAGCGGTCACCACGATCCAATAAAACATTTTTGCACAAGCAATAAGCTTTCTTTTGAATATATTTACATTCTTTCCTTATATTGCGACTTCCATAGATGCTTTCTTTTTATTTCGTTGTAAGTAAATCTACATACACTCTGTTCTAAAAAGTAAATTTTATGATCTTATAATCAATATTTTACAAACAAGCCTCGCACTTCACTTCATCTCATCCCATATAGCAACCTTATTCGAGTCGTTAAAATTTAACCACCAATGGCAAAATCGTTTCACATCATGACTTTGATTATATGCAAAGAGAAATCGGCTATACATATGCCAAAGAGTACAGCCAGTCAAGCGTATGGTGTAAGAAATTTTCATGAAAAGAGCGCAAACAAGTTCAATATTAGTAACTTCCACTAGCAACCCTCAAAAATATCATCTAGTCAATTACTGATTCCCTTTCGTATCATATCTGCATAACATTTCTCTCTACTATGTTTACAAAGGTTACTTTAAAACGACTTCATTGAATTTCCTTTTTTATTTAATCCACATTTTCATTTCACACATTTCATAATTTACACTAACATTTTTTTATTCAAAAATAAATCTGCATGAAAAATTTGAAAAACCAAAACCATTTCATCGTCGTTTTTTTAATGATGGCCTAAAAAAACTCCTCAATTTAATGCTTAAAATTTATGCTCTCCAAAGTGTCCGTTCGAGTTAATAAGTAAATTTAGTTTATCGTCTAACTCTCCGCTGGTGACAGTACAAACATAGTAAATTCAAGTGCTTATGCAACCTCCAGGAGATGAACAATAATATCGAGAAGGGAGAGGAAATAGATTTTAATAAGTAATAAAAACAAGTATAGATATACACACACACACCTATATATAGAAGGGTAAGGGATAATCTTACCCTCACATATGCATATTGATCGCTACGTACACTCTAAGAAAGAAGTTGCTTCACCCCAACTTAATTATTCTCATACAAATTATTCGTACCTTTTTTCCGGAGAACTTTTCTAATTGAAGTATCTGTAAATTAAGAAAAAAGAGACGTTCTGAACCATGACATCTAAACTGTCAGGACAAGAAAAAAGTAATTAACTTGAATGAATAATTAAGAATGAAAAAAGGAATATTTATTTTAGCCGGCATTATTAGAAATCAAGTGCTATAGGTGTTACCGACGTTCATTATATTTCAGCACTGCACAAATGTTTGTTATTAAACAAGTTCTCAGTCTCCAAAATATTGTTACTTCGCAAAAAGGATGCAGCACGAAATGCCGAATAAATCTCGAGGAGCGATTCGAAATTGGTGCAATACTCGAGTGTTAATTAATATTAGCCACTTGATTTCAATGAACTCTTGTTTACCATCTTATTCTTTTATACTAGAAAATTTTCAATTAATTATTCCCCTTTCGGTTAAATTTTATTCGGCTTTTAAGTGAAAATTTCTTTATTAAAGACAGCCGAAGTGACTTTAGAGAGAGAACATCCTTGTATTGTTTCTCGTTTGCAAAGCGAAGAGCTTTTGAAAAATTCATCACCGATAATATCTGCCATTTTTGTCAGTTAAATATTCCGACGTCTTCCTATACGTGACTCCATATTCTTAAGAAGTATTAAATTATTCCCAAACATATACCGCCTCTGACGCCCAACCTAAGCTCGTTTTGTTTTATTCATATACACTCGATTCCGACTTTCGGCCCGTAAACTTTAAATATGTTCATCTTGAGTGCCATGTTTGATATTTTTGATGCAGAATAATGTTAAGCCAATATGCAAAATATTTTCACCCCTCGAGATATAAACTTTTCATAATACGATTGCTATGTCAAAATTGTTTTTCCAGTAATCGCTATAATGTACGACGTGAATTTTTAGTACATGCATTATATTTCTTTTTTTTACTTATTAATACAATATTCAGCAGTCACCACTTCTTGACAGATAGAAATTTTCCAAACAAACTTTAATGCTTTCCTTGGTGTATGTGCCTACCTACATACCTACTATAATAGTGAGAATATTACGATATTGGTTAAGTGGTATATTAAACGCTGAAATTTTCAATGGATTTTCTTTAGTAATATACCTGCATATGTACTACCGGAAGTTATACTTGCTTACACTATAATTGACAAAACTTAAAAGTTTTATTAATATAGCGATTTTCCGCTACCTTTCCCTTAGCCCTCAAATTGATATTAAACTTAAGATAACATCAGTTGGTGTAGTCGGTATGACTGGTGATGAGACCACGGTTTTCCGTATCATTGTATATATTGGTCTATACTACTCAACGGTTTAATTACGTAATTGGAACAACTACTAGTATGGTCTTTGATATACGAGGGAAGTTAACCCGTCAAAATCCTGCAGACTTATCATCATCATTATTTGTTTGATGCACCTCTTAACGCGGGATTCTAAGATGGAAATTAGTAACTGTGAGCTTGCGGTACATTCGTCATAGTAATACCTTGTTGAAGAATCTCATCCACCCATTGTAACAAATACACCGGAAAAAGTTCTTATTCCTTAGAAAACTGATGACAGTAGAAAAACTGAAAAGCTCTTAAAAGTGTATTTTAGTAATTTTTGATGATAATGAAAAAAATTAGTCCTGTAAAAATACAAATAATAATTTTCTTAATGCTATTTAATTTGAAGTTCAAATTTTTACTTTGCAAATATACTCCAAGTAATAATGACAGACCATGGTCTACAGTGGTTTAGATAACGAAAATTTTAGATAAATCTTTGTAAAAAACCATTTCTATACTTGAAAAATTAAATTAAATGTTCACTCTTGCTTGGTGTTGGTCGATAAAATTCGTAATAAACAAAATCACGCACCTCTAATAAATATGTAGTTGAAAACTTATGCAGATTTTCCACATTTATAAATAATATGATGCATTTCTTTCTATCTAATTTTTTTTATTCAAATTTTTGCCGAGCAATCGCAGGTTTTGGGTACATGAAATATAATTTTGGAATGTTATAGTTTTTTTGTGGAAATTTTATTTTTTTAATATGTAATAAATTTGTATTTGCAGGTTCTCCCGCCAACTAGTGAAGGTGGCAATGGTGAGCGGTGAAAACTAAGCTTTTCGCCAAAAATGGCCGTACAAAGCGGTTGAGGAGAAGTAGTCTCACCGTATAATTTTGCATTTATAGTGTGAGAAATTAATTTTGCGATTTTTGTATTTTAAGAATAAATTTTATTAATTAAAGTAAGTAAAGTTTTGAATTTTTAACTTTGGAATGTCCCAAATTTGCATTTAAATGATTATAGTAGTTGAAGATTTACGATATTGAATTACTGATTTCGATATTAAAAATATTGATTAAAGTGTTTTTTATAAAAAAATTGCTTAATTTTGAAGTTAAAAGTTGGAAGGTGTCGTTAATAGATTAGATATGAACGCGTATGATGCAGTTTAACTTTTCCATTTTGTGCCTAAAAATTTTATTGAAAATTAAAATTTAAATTTGGATTAAAAGTAGAACATAAAAATAATTACTTCAAAATATTGATATATGTCCTTAGGCACAAAATTTTTGATTTTGTAATAAGAACTTCTCACCGCAACGATCATCCATTTTCACTAATCATGAGACTCTTGATAATTTATAATTTAAATTCAAATTTTTAAGCAATTCCAAATATTTTAATAAATGTTACCATAAAATATTCGTTAATAAAACGCCAAATTTGCACGATAACTCCTCACGCCTCGTACCATCAGTTTGATTTTAACTTGCCTTCAATTTTATATTAAATATTTCCGAAAGTACCATGTATAGTTATTATATAAGTTCTCCAATCCAATTTTACTTTTGATAATCCAAATTAAACAAATTAAATTATAACATCCAATTGATTACCTTTTCCAAATTACTTTTAAAATTTCCAAATATCTTCTATAAATCGTCCAGTTATGACGAAAATCATTCAAAATATTAACAAAACTTCTACTCACGTCAAATTCAACTCAAAAATTCAAAATTTTACTTAGATGCGTAAATGCCCCGTCGTCGTCTAGCTTAAAAAAACTCTACCAACTTAAACAGTCGGCACGAAAGACCAGCCAATTAAAAAATATTTGCAAATTTACAAATAATTGAAAACATCATCTTAATTTCAATTTCAATCTCAATTTTTACAAAATAATTATCAAAATTCAATAAAATTCAAATTCAAATTTAAAAAGAAAAAAATTTTGGGAAACGACAATATATACCGTATCTTAGTATAATTACCTGTTTACTTAGTATATAAGTCAACATTACTCAGTTCACCTAAATTTTCAGAAATACGGAATGGCGTTGACATGAACCTATTTTCATTGAAGTAAATACAGACAAAATTTTGTAAAGTTGGTAAATTTTTGAGTTGGGATGAGGTTACACTATACTTTTGATTAGCCTCCTTAGATGATAAAACCACGATCCGCCACTATATATTAGATATTAACATATGAAGAGCGCAGGCTAAGAAGGGATAGTCAAAACTTATAATTTTTCAGGAACGCGATTTTAAAGTTTGAAACCTCATTTGTTTTGCCGGTGGCGGTGTAGACAAACCTTAATCTGCAATATCTTTTTCCTAACTTCAATTTTAGCCTATATTACATTTCTATACGATAGAATATTGCATTAGCTATCAATTGCCGCAAAAATTAAAAAATTTCAAAAAAATGACTAGCCCCCCTTCTTAGCCTGCGCTCTTCATATTATACTTACCAATATTGAAATCCATGGGAACGTGGCCAAAATTAAGATCTCCAATTGTAAATATTATTACAAGGGGGAAACCGTAAACCTAAATTATTTTACACCAGATTTCCTTTTATGAGGTTTTCTTGGATTTTCCCATATATCCTAAAATTTCACCGAAATTCCTCAGATTTCCTTGAATTGCCTCAAGATTTCTTTTAGAAATAGTTGAAAAGTAAAACAAAGTTATCTGGAATATTTCTAAGATTTGGTAGAATTCCTCATATTTCCCTTTACTTGTTCACCAAATTTCCCCAGCGGTTTCCCCTTGGTGTTATTATGATGAAAAATAAACTAACAAAACAGCAAAAATAGTGATAAAAAAATTTTTCGAAGTAAACCACTAACCGAAAATTAGACGTCAATTTTGTAAGTTGTTTTATTGCTTTTTATAAGCGCCACTAGGAGGCAATGGGAGCTTAACCCCCCCCCTAATTAAAGGCTGATCAAGGTTTGACTTTGAAAAATCATCTTTTATCAGAGTTAAACAATTTTCTTAAATTAAAAATTTACTGTAAAACTACCAGCCTGATGTAGTCAGAGTTAATATATTATATTTGTTAATATTACAATTTATTTTTTATTGTTATATACCTATTTACATAATTTTTACAAAAATTACATACATTCAAAAATAGTATATTAAGAAACTAGTTTCATAAGCGTCGTTTTTAACAATTCCTATGAAACGAGTTTTTTTATACCATTTTTTCTTTTTTGCTCTATTTACGTTCTAAAATTTAAAAATTGTAACTATTTTATTTTTTTTATTGTAGTAGGTAACAAACATTAGCAGGTAAAGCTTTGGAATAAAAGTTTAAATAAATACTGTGCTTGCAGTTTATAATTTTCTTTAACGTTAATAATTATTTTCAAAGTAATTAACACATTTTGCAATAATTTATAGATTTATAATTTTAGTTAGTGACACCAATAGTTTTAATTTTCACTGACGTTTAGTTACCAACCCCTTAAAACAAAAAATTGCGTTTCATAATTATGTCCATTTCGATACGCGATTGAGTTTCAAATGACTTTACTTAAGACGCAAATTGGAAAAAAATATTTTCCGTATTACCCAAGTGGAATAAAACACCACCATTAATATTTTTGAATTTTCTTAAATATTCAATAAGTTAACCGAATAGTATACAAATTGGCATAATCTATTAGATTATACGTGTAATAAATTACAACCTTAGAAAACCGCTAGTGAACCAAACGTATTCTGTATTATCATAATTCAATCCCTGTCTTAAACTTTTGCAAGTAAAATATCTAAGAAAAACGTGAGCAATATAATATTGTGACGCATTTTAAATTGTAAAATCAATATTTCGATGTTGCTGACAATATTTGTAATCGCCTCCGGTCCTATTGTTCCAGATGCTACTACAATACTTTATGCAAGTTTAATGCCCTCTGGAAGAAAACACGCAAATATGTACACTCCACATCAAATACTTCAAATTGATTCTTTAATATTTTTATGAAACCCTTTTGCATCTTCTCTCCAACGCTTCTTCGTTAAGAATATTTTAAAATTTCGCGCTGAATTTTTTCATGTTATGCCAATATTTTAATCTAAAGTACATTAGATATTACTTACGATGTTAAATGATACAATGGCCAAACTGGGTGAAATGGATCAGAAAAAATGATGTTTTGTTGGTTTGAATACAAATCAATGATGTTCAAATATCAAGAAAGTCTGATAGGATTTTAAGCGTTTTTCTTTAGAAAATAGAATTTCCTTCCGTAAAAATGATTCCTTAACGATATCAAACATTAAAACTTTTTATAATTAATGTTTTGATATTAGACAATAATCATTTAAATTGTTTTCTATTTGACAGCAAAACATTTATACTCCCCAATTTAGTAGCTCAAGGTGGCAGGTACGAACTAATTGTCAACTTTATTTAAATTAAGTAAATCAGTTTTCCTTTATTGCTCAAACTTACGTTATCAAAAATGAAACGATTACTTCTGTTAAACTTTGAGTTTTGTTTAAAGTTGAAAAACAAAAAACTGAGCATTTTACAAGTCGTTCGAAAGAACTTTGATGTAATATAAAATCGACATCTGTAACAGATCGGTTACAAAAGACTGAAATCGCTTTTAAAGAATATTCCACCCTTCTTTGAAATGTCTTGTTCCCCACAAACGTAGCATTGCTTACCCTTAATAGTGCACCCACCCCATCAAACACGTCGAACACGCTATCAACTATCAGCTGATCAGAGAAACACAATCACCCCGCCATCTTCAATGCAACTTCTTTCGGATGTAACTAATTTGGGATTCTACAAATTTTAAGTGGAAATCGAATAAATTATTGCGAAAATTCTACACAATAAATTGTATAATATTGCATAGTCGCTATTAGTTATAGGCACGTCAGAGCTTTTCTTTCTTGTCAGCTTTCAATTTAACTAAGATTTTACAATAAGGCACGAAGACGAGCTTTCTCCACAAATACTACATGAAATGATACGCCTTTCGCGTAAAATTCTCAATATTCAAAATGAATTTCGCTTGCAACTTGTCAAACTTTATATTGTGTACATATTAAAAGCAATAAAGTGTAGAAAGCGATATTGATATCTTTTGCTCTCGAGTTTAATTTCAAACAATTCCTCTTGGATAATTAAGTGTCAGTTGTAAGCATCCGTCAGAAAAAAATTACAAAAATTATGATACATTTTGTAATTCATCAAAATTTAGATTTAATATCGAAGCGGCTGAACTTATTAGACAATTTCTGAATTCTTCGCGTTTTGGATAAAAAAAATTTGGATTTCCATAACATTGGAATATTGAACTGGAAGCGTCCCCATTAAACGACGAGAGTAAAAAAAGTTGTCTTTTTTAAAGGAAATATCTAAAATGATTTTCTTTAAGATGTGAAATAGAATGCAAAGATATTTGTCAGAACGTTTCCGTCTTTTAGAATTTGACTAACGAGACAGCAATATAAAGTTTATATCTTACAAACTTATGAATGTATAAACTACTCTACAGAAATCCATATCTTTACTCAAAAACTTCTTGTATGTTTGTCACTCGAATTAATATTACAAGAATGCAGTCAGAAATAAATTTTTGTTTTTGATTTGAAACGATACTTAGTTTTAATTGAAAATTTACAAAATAAGTATGGAGTAAGTAATATAAATTCTTTGAAGTAATACAACTGAAAATATGATAGGAAATATTCACGATATGCTTCGAAAGAGAATCTGAGGGTGGCTCTTACTTTTCTCGGGGTGGTTAGAGCTTCAGGGTATAAAGGAAATGAAGCAACAAACTTACAAATGGCCCGGAACGACATTAAACAGCGGCCGATCTAGTGTTTCTTGAATGCTCTTTTGCGATCTGCTTCGGTTTACCAATTGAAACTACACCATTAAATAATACGAAATTTTTCGTTTACTCTCTTCCATACGAATTACAATAGCATTTTAACTTATTTTATTAGATTAAAATTTGTTTTCTTACTAAAACTATTACATGGAACTTACATACAAAAGCAAAATCCTTAATTTGTATTCAGTTCTTGTTCAATATTGAAGCAACATTAATTTTAACATATTTTCTCCAAGGGAAAGGAAGTGGAGAGAGTATCAACTAAAGACAGTCTTGAATTAGCGATTTAACGAGCACGTTTCCGAATCATTGATTGTAATTTTCTTACTAATTTGTTTGCGTTTTACGTTCGTAGATTAATTTTATAAGGTTTAGTGTTTGCAATCAACTGAATCTCTTACTGATTTTCAAATGAATATGCAAAAGATTTATACAATTTTCATATAACTTTGCATATTATTTTGGCGTTTTCCTTAAAGGCTCACGTTTATAGTTTCACGACTTAAAATCAATAGGCACAATTTCAATCTCACTCGAATTGTGTTCTGTTCTTTTAACTGCCATTAAATCTACATAATATATCAATAAGACCATATGAAAAGTTGAAGGTTAACAAAAAAATTGCTATTTAACCTCAACCTGGTATCAATCGACCTCTGCCATGGTTCAACTATTTGTTTTTTGATTCAATCGCTCGGTTTATTTATAGCACGCTATTTAATTTCTTTTGAATTGAGTGTCTATCTTTATAAAAAAAATTTCAATAATATGTAACCCATGTGTTTTTAGTAATTGATTGCAGCTGATGAAATAATAATGAATGCTTAATTAATCAAAGCAACAATCAATTGTTAAATATTATAATTATAAAAATAAATATGATTTTGTTTCCCAAGCATGAAGATGATCAATTCATCAAGTTAGCACTTAACTTGATGTTCTTAAATTTTATTCTCTATTTATAGGATTTCTCACTATCCTCGAGGTGATTGAATTGCTATTCTCAAGGAAATATATGGTGTTAAATGGACCGAATATATCTTAATGGGGTGAGTGGTTAACTTAACTTTGTCTATATTTAAACCTTCATCTGTTATTCATTTTATTGGCTTCCAAACTTTCCAGCTTTCCTTGATCTAATCTGTTTCCTTTTTGTGACCTTTATTGATTAACTTGCACGAATTTAATTTTATTTGCAGTCGGAGAAATAGAAAAGAAAGTCTTCACTTCATTCCTTGGCTCCTCAATTCCATTCCAGAAATAGAGATTAAAATGGAAAAAAAATTACTAAATCAAAAATATGAAAATAAAAACCACATACTCTTTTGAAATAAGTAATAGTATAAGAGTTATAAAATAAAAAACAGTTTTTCACACCAGGCAAAGGTGTAAAGGCACAAAGTGTAGTAAAGGTGAATAAAGGCTTAATTAACTCACCGAAAGTGGTGTCACCATTAAAATGTTTACAATTTAAAACAATTTGAATTGTTCATAAGATGTCAAAAATGATAAATGAATCATATTTTGTAAGAAATTGAAGATTTGTAACTATAGAAAGCAAGCCTGTATTTGAGGGGGGGGGCGGTTGTAACCTCACCCCTTCCCGAAATTATTTATCAATTAATACATACAGGAAATATCCGACTGCAATCAAAAAAATAACCTGAAAAAAAAAATTAAAAAACCGGAAATTCGGAAATTCGGATTAAAATCCGGCGATTGGCAACACTGGATTAAATGGATCTACACAGTAAAAAATATTTTGTTAATTTAACAAAATAATCAACGATTATCAAAATAATCAAATAAAAATCAAGGTTGGTACCTTAATTTTTTTTTCTTTTATTTTGCCAATTTTAGCATGACTGGCGGTTTGAGTTGGGCATTAAATTATTTTATTTGAGTATTTATTTATCGAGTTCCTTCTATTTTTATTTTTATATTTTGTTTGTTGCATTTCTTTTTATTTCTTAAATACATATATGTACTACTTTATACTTATTTTTTGTTCTGAATTTTAGTTTCCTTTGTAGTTTAATAAATTACCTATTTATTTTTTTTATTTTTTAACCCCCCCTCCCTCGAAAATCTAGTCTAATACGGCCCTGATAGAAAGAGCTGTGGTGATTGTTTGTTGATTATTTGTAAGCTAATTGACAAAACGAAAAATTTGAGAATCGAAATCGATTTAACAGATCATTGCAGCTTCTTGAGAATATTGCACGCATTTTTTTTTTTTAGAAGATCCAGAAAATTAAGTTAAAATAATGAAAGCGGATGAAAGCTGTCGAGGATATCAAAAATAATTAATGTTAGTGTTTGTAACGATAAATTTTGATGAATTTCATTTAAATCATGTAGATCAGTGTTTCCCAAATTGAGGTCCGCGGACCCCTATATTTTGTATTCATTGTATTTTATTTTTCATTTTTTCAAACATTTCATGTTTTTCAAATAATTTTTAAAATTTTAAATTTTTATTTTTGTAACGAAATTCTTTCTGGGGGTCCCCATGATACTAGTGTCTAATTTTGGGGGTCCACAAGTTTGAGACATTTGGGAAACACTAATGTAGATGAATGATTTTGGTAGCAAAATTTTGGAGACCGTAAACTATAATTTTTTTTAAATTCGTATTTACTTACCTGTTTTGAAGAGAAGTCAATGAAATGTTAATATTTGGGTGAATTGCAAGAAATCATCAACCAGAGGTAAAAACTTATCAATGCTCTATTTATAACTTCTGTGAAAAATTAAAAGCACTCAACAGTGATTTAAAACTCATAAGTACAGAGCAGTCATGGTAATTGCATCGAGGAATATTTCCGAATTACAATAACTATTCCCAATGAAAATTCAATAACCGTACACAATATAAACACAATACGCACACAAAGCTAGGTTTGTGAAACCGGGGGGTCTGGTAGGGGAGGGGGTATGGAATATAAATATATCTCCAGTATACCGGAGATTGTATGCAAAAGAAGAGTTATTTAACAAGTTTCAACCGGAAATCTAATTTCTAAAAATCTAAGATTTCTGATTTGAAATTCACTAACACATTTTCTTTTTTTGAACACAATCTGGGGTATTCCATACCCCCCAACCTCCCGGTTCGAAAAACCTAGCTTTGTGATTGTGTTCACAAAAGAAAAGGTATTATTGAATTTCAAATCAAAAATCTTAGATTTTTAGAAATTAGATTTCCGCTTTGAAACTTTATAAGTTCAATAACACTTTTCTGCTCACAATCTCTGGTGTACTGGAGGGTATTCCATACCCCCCAGACCCCCCGGTTTGAAAAACCTAGCTTTATGAGTTTCAAACCAAAAATTTGACTGCTTATCTATTATCAATTTTTCATTATTAAGAATATAGGTACTTAATACACTTAGAAGTCTATTTTTTTAACTCGGGAATAATTCCCAATTCAATTTCCATGGCCGCTGCTGTACATAGTATATACGTATACCAGCGGGTATAAAGAATTTAGCAAACTGTTGAATCCTCAAACTTTGGAGATTATTTTATCTTATTAGATGAAATAGTTTAGATGATGGGTAACAATTTACGAATAGGTATATCTAAATATAATTGATCAAAGCACAAATGAAATCATTATCGCTCATGAAATAAATTTTAAAATTGTTGTTTTTTCTTATCTTACAACAAAACATTTACTGAGCAATTTATAAATTTATGTAAATTAAACATTTGACAATTTCGATTTTAATAAATTATGTAGATACATTTTGAATTAGAAATTTTGATTTTGTATTTATCATTAATTTTCAAAAGAGATATGCCAATCGTGCAGATTGATCGGAAGAGATGGCAAATTTAACTATTGCGGAAATTCCTAAGTTAGATACAATTTCAAAAATTAGAGCACAGTGGAATTTGTTGTCAATATAAAGGTGGTTCTGGTTCAATACCAAAGACAGAAATCAATAATTTTTATTTAAATTTGCATGATTATTCGATAAAAATATCATCAACCAAAATGCCCTTGTGCCGATTTCTTCACCTCGAGATATCTCTAAGATACGAATCTGCCAGATGAGTAGTGAGCCATTTAAACCTTCGGGATGCTTTTTGGTAATATTTTTTTAAACACAAATTAATTTGCTCTGAAGTGATTTTTTGTTTATTTTAAACCTTGCAAATTTGTTCTGATAATTTTTTGAATATGATATCGTGTAAATGACCGCTGGCAGAGGGAATGGCGCAATGTGATTTTTTTCGGCAATTACCGTCACTTTTCGACGCATTTTAGGCCGAATAGCGGTTCATTTCCTTTCGGATATTGTTTTTCAAGGCTTCCAGGGTCCGTGGCTTGTTGACATAAACTTTTGACTTAAAATATCCCCACAGAAAAAAGTCTGGAGGCGTTAAATCGGAAGATCGCAGAAATCAGCCAAAATCATCTTTTTCGAAATTATAGGTGACCAAGAAACAAAGAGCACAATAAAGTGATCGTGGCTCGGGCTGTGTGAGCTGTGACACCGTCCTGGTGAAAACAAAAGTTATCCTTATCAGTCAGAACTGGCTTTAAAAAATCTGTTATCGTGGCCCTATAACGCTCTCCATTGACGATTACGGCTACTTCAATGAAGAACGGTGCAATAATTTTTTCCGCACAAATTCCAGCCCAAACGATCAATCGGTGGTCGTGAAAAGGTTCCTCGTGAATTAATTAAAGATTTTAATTAACGTAAAACCGACAAGTTTGTTTGTTCACAAAAATGAGCCTCATTGCTCATGATAATTTTTTTGCCATAAATCATCGTTAGCTTGACCCATTTTTACCACTAAGTTTGCATAATTCAAGCGATGTGGATTGTCAATTGGTAAAAATCGATGCGTTAATTGGGTTTTTACAGCAATAACTTCAAATTAGCTCGAATTATGCTTCGGAGAGACGTGTGGAGAGATGCCCAACTGCGAAGAACGGCAATGACTCGATGTTGTCGGTGATCTCTCAACGCTGGCCTATATAGCCTAATTGATCTCATCATTGTGTGGTCGTCATCATTAGTGTGGTCTGAAGGCGCTTTCCTCACTCGATATTTTGCAAAACAATGTGAAAGTTATAGAGTTGCTAGATGCCGAAGGTTTAAATGACCCACCCTGTAGATTCGCATTTTAGAGATATCTTTTAGTACAGTAAAGAAATCGACATTAGTATAATTTAAAATGTAAAGTTAGTAAAAAGGGAAAGTAAAAATAAAATAAAAATTAACCGACGAAAGTTAACAACTTCAAGCACAAGTGCGGAAAGTAATTTATTTCTTAACCAACACAAATGGGTTGTTCTCATTATGTGGGATCTTCGTGAGTTCTATATCTGTCTTTCGGCAATTAAAAGCAAAAATCCACTGAACCTATTAATCCGATCTTTTTCTATAATTTTTTTTATGAACAAAATGTATATACCTACCAAATATTGCATATATGAGAGGAATACTTCTTGTTAATACTGTTGTGATTTAGTAATCGGCAATAAAATTTTGATTAGAACAAAACCAAATGCCTAATTTATTAATTATTTCACACTACAATATTTGACTTTCAACGGCTGCGTTATAACATGTAATATACAAAAATTTTATTAAAGTCTTCAAATGCGGAAAATCTATTGCAGCTTTGCAAGTCTATTGATAAGAAATAGAAACAAGAACTCGGCGCTAACTCGAGTGGCACTCTTATTAAAAAATTATAAAAGCAACACAGACATCAAATACGAACGCTGTTCTTTTTTTAAATTAAAAAATATAACTTCAATTAATTTCTTCCAAATCAAATACTTTCAATACGTTCAAGGATCGATTTTGATTCATTTTTAATTGCAAACCTGCATAAAAGGTCGTTTGTATATGATTTTCTCTCGTTAGCACCAAGTTTTGGTATAGAAAATTGTGCGCTCGTGGATATTCACGCATTTGCTAACATCAAAGCAACTTTATAACTTACCTTTTAGTTTCTGTACTTCTAAATAAAGTAATTTGTTTAATCGTTAATGAGGTACGCCTTTTTATAACTCTATAATTTTCTTATTAAATAATATTTTTTTATTAAAAAAACAAAGAAAAAAAATTCGAACGGTTCTTGACAAACCGCATATTTTACCACTTTTCAAGAATTAAAAATAATTATGTTGAATTTTAACTTTCGTAAGACTTTTTCGAGTTTCAATTTTCAGCATAAGAAGGACCTGATTTATTAAAGCTTGTTTGGGTTACTATGTCTGAATACTACATTGAATAGTAGTGGCGATCGTCCACGCGCCTTTATCAACTACAGGATTATTTTGCCTAGACGGGATCTGAACGAGTGACCCTTACAGTATCCAATAAGACACTAATCCTGCAGGACCTCCTGGATATCCTGGTATTACCGGTCGGCATGTCCTGTTACTGATATATAGCGTGTAAGAGGTTCTACTTTAGTGTATTAGGATCTAAAGGGTTGATATAGGAGAAGATTATATAATTAATTGGTTATCAGGATTTATACTACATACAGGATTATCGAGATTGGTTTCTTGGAACGATTATTAGGGATAATGCACCGACAAATTAACAAAGTAAATGGTTGAAAATTTTCCATCTCGTCTGACGTTAAGTACTTATTTGAATTGTTTCGTGTTTGTAAGTAAATTTTTACACGTCATTTATGCATATTCCGATTGTGAATTTATGCAAAAGAAGAAGAAAGTTACTAACGCATCTACAGAAATCAGACCGTCTTTGATGTCACCGCTTATTGCACTGTGGTTTATTTATGTACAACGTATCCAAACAATAAAAGAATAAATACATAATTGAAGTTCACTGAAATTCAAAGAAATGCAATATTCCGAGCACATGCTTAATTAAATCATATTTCAAGATGCCGATTTTCGATAAACAAAGTTTCACTTAATTTTTTTTATAATTATTATTTTGCTTCCCCTCCCGTCAAAACGAGAAGTAATTAAAGCGAAAATTGTATCGTAGCAATATTTATCAAAGTTCATCCCCAATTGTAGTTAATTTACGAGTTTTAGCTGACACTAACTATTTTATTTAGTCGATTTAGAAGTTCTAAATATCGGTAAGCACGAACATTCGACATGATATCTTCGATATTTAACAAGAATTATTAAGAAATTAGATTAATTATGGTATACACGGTGTGCAAGTTTATAAAAGCGTCGAAAGCAAGAAACGCTCAAGTTTTTTCCCGTTTTTCTTTTATTACTCACTAGGTCAGTGGAGACCTAGAACTGGGTCACATAGTCTCATAGGGGTGACTTATTCTCTCTCTCTCGCTCTCGGTGGCTTTTAATTTGCAGTGCGTTTTTTTTAGAATCACACTATAAAATAAAATAATTCACTAATATTCTTGCAAGAAAAATTCTGCATGATTACTGAAACAATAATTTTAAAAATTTTCCGCTAAAGCATTTCCACTGAAAGTCTGGTGTAACTTTTACCTAATTGTTGCATAGAACTGTAAATTTGTATAATTAAATTTAATTTAATAAAATAACTCGATTTTTTCCAGTTTACATTGCGATTATAAAACAGTAATACTATTTAAGTTTCGTAAATAATAAAAAAACAACAGTTAATTTAACTACAAAATTTACTGCACAGAAATTATTATTTTTAAATACAATTAAGATAATATCTAATTAAAACTTTAGCGTTGTTTACATAATAATTAATTTTTTAATAACATATCAGTAATATAAATCAAAAAATAAAATACATTTGCTGCAATTTACCAAAATCTCTAAAATATAATTATAGCATATTTATAGGTTAAATTAATGATTTTCTTAATTAGTATCGTGCGTGTTTGATAGTTAGGTTCACTTTAGTATATTTCTCCTTATTAATAACGGAAAATCGCTCCTAAAGGTTTTACTTTTTCCAAAGTCATGCAAGCTTCCAATTCGTCAAAGACTTCGTTTTGTGTTTGACAAGATATCAGACAGTTATCGGTAGAACTATCAGATTAGACGTCGACTAATACTAATAATACCTAACGATTTTCTTTAAACCAAAACAATTTATCGTATATTTACTTAAAAATTAATTTTTACAAGAAAATTCCATTCCAAACTCTTCATTATTGTCATTATAAAAATGAAAGTATTTACAAACTTGATGTCGTTTGATCATAAATCATAAACTGAAATCGAATTCTTCGTCTGAAATATTGAACTTTCTACATAATAATTGTTATTAATACATTTTAATGGAAATATTTAGACACAAAACTATAAAGGAATCTTTTTGGGATCATCATTGATTCTTTTTTTAATTTTAAAATTTTATTTAAAAACAATTGAACTAAAAAGAAATCTATTATAAAATTGTCATAAACATGCCTTTAATGCTTTTACTAATACCAAAATTTCCTGATGCAGGTTTCTTGGTCTTGGTTAAAAAGGTCAATTAAAGTTTATAAAATACATTGCAAAGATTCTTTCTTTCCAACGTAATTGCTGCGTTATGGGGGGTATGCCATACCCTTCACACCCCTCCAGTTACAGACACCTGAGGTTTATGTGCATTTTTTGTTAAAAAATTTTTATAACATATTATTTTAAGAAGAATGATTATATGGAAATCATGTAATTTAACTTTCCCCCTCCCTAAAGTTCGATGTACAAGTAACGGGAAATCTGAGGAAATTCGGGTAAATCCAAGGGAATCTAAAGAAATCTCTTAAATGTAAATCTGGTAATATAAAAATTTATAGTCTGGAATCCCACAAAAGTTATATGAAATGCAGGATAGTCGCGAGTAGTTAACATGAGTAAAAGTCGAAGTCCGTGGCAGTCCAAAAATTTCAAAAGTAACCGAAAGTATGAAGTGTCTGGTATACACAATTTTTGTTCGTGATTTAGCCCTCGCATAAATCTGTAACAAAACAGCAATTAAGTAAATAAATTGCTAATTGTTAATTGACACTTCTTGACATCACCGAGGAAATCTTAGGAAATAGAAAATTTGAGGTAGTGTAGAACTTCATAGGAAATCTTATAAAATTCTAAAAAATTCAAGGAAATCTTGGAAAATATGAAAATCTTAGGAATACTACAGAATAGACAATCTTTCTTTTTACTTTTTGATCTATAGATCTTGAGGAAATCCGGGAGAAAATCCGGGGCAATCTTTCAAAAATTTCAGTATCCAAATTTTCATATTGAATTCAATTAAAATTGTGAAAATTAGAACTTGACATGATCAGGAAGAAACTAACATTTTTTAAGAAACAAAAAGGAATATTTAAAAATATTTAAACAATTTGCATTAGTTAAGTATGCAACACGTGAAACACGTGTGTCTTGGACAGAATGTAAACAATGTTCTGCAACCAATTGCATGAGCTTCAAACAAACAGGCAGATCACAGATTTATTATTGTTAGAAATGTTAATGCTTTGAACACCCGCCATAAAAGCGATCTCTTGCGGGGTCACCATATAGATGTTCTGATTAGAAATTCAAAATCTAACCGAGCTACATAAAATCTGACTTACTGTCTGACACCTTTACAGCGTTCTCGTATGCAACCAGATGATGTCTAAGCATGTCAAACTCGTCATATTTG
This sequence comes from Cantharis rufa, assembly GCA_947369205.1. Taxonomy (NCBI): domain Eukaryota; kingdom Metazoa; phylum Arthropoda; class Insecta; order Coleoptera; family Cantharidae; genus Cantharis; species Cantharis rufa. Next base: position 16,572,956 of record OX376307.1, on the reverse strand, counting down.
AGTGCTACCTTTTGCCTGTGCATATTTTCTTTGTACATTAAATTTAATGCCAATAATAATTACACTTTTACATTTAATGCTTAAAGCATTGGAAAATTATGAAATAAATCCTAAAAGCAAGACGGAAATAATTCCTGTTAAATCATAAATTAAATCTAATCAAAAATTTCAGTGGTAAAATTTTAATCGGATTAAAAATTTTAATATCAATTTCCATCGGATACTTTTCGATTAACCTAGAAGCAATAAGTGGGTATTTAATCGTTTTTAAACTTTTCTCTTAAAAAGAGGGTGCATTTTTATGTCCTATCGGGATTCGTGAATCCAAGTTACCGTGTAATTGGTATGCTATATCGTAATTTTTAAATAATGCCTATCTTAAAGAGACGTGTAAGAGTTTTTATGGATAAAATGAAATTTTTTAAAATTTCATGCACGTCCAATGCGAATTATGCGATGCAGTAACTCTTTCCCCAACTAAAAGTAATAAACATGTGGAAATTTTAATTTTCTATCAGAAAAATGGAAGTTTTTAATTTGCTGTCAAAACAAAAACCCTGCTAAAATAGTCTATAGAGCATAAGAGTGTGTTCAGATTTAATAACTTTTGAATATTCATCTGAGGATGTTCTAAATGAAAGGAGAAGGACGGAATTGTGTGTTTTCAATAAGAAAGATTGAGAGAGGCTATTGTAACTATGACAACCAGTAAATTAAGTCATCAATGAATCATTGCCAATGCGGAATATCGGTGGTGTAAGGAGGGTTAACTCTGAATAAATTAAAAATGTCTTTGGGTATGAGGATGCTTCGTTACTTGCAGTGTTTATGCTCGCGATTGATCAATAAATTTGGCTAAAATTTACCATGTGTTTTACTATCAATACGAAGATAATTTTGCGCTCTTTCTCTCTAGTGCATACAATATAGAGCGCAGAGAGGATGTTTTTAAAATGTAGCCAAAGTGAAGAAGGAAAGAGATTAACATCAATGCATCAATAATGCATAAGAAACAAAACAGCTAATATATATTAATAAACTTACCCTTTCGTACCCCTATGAAAGTTTTCACCCCATCCTTTTACTGATCACCTACCTTACTCTAATTTATACTAATTGTTGTCTGTTTCCAAGGTGACGCTACTGTATAATCATCAATAGATTTGATTATTATTGATGAAGACACAACATGGCTTCGAGTTTCATCCTAGCACTGGTTTGGTCCTGAATTTTAATGAAGTTAAAATTTTGTTTTGCAGTACATCATTTTATTATTAATCGATATGAATTGATAATTAACAACGGTTTAACTCAAATGGGGAACTAGTAGCGGGAAATTCATTTTTAGGCAAGCTTAACTATTATAAAACGTGTTCTTGGAGTGCTTGTTACACGTTATCCTAATCTTTTATGAAAATATAGAACACGCACTTCACTTAAAACTTCAACGCCTGGATATTTTACAAAATAGTTTTAGTTTTACGTGCTGCGATTGTTCGCAATGGTGTGGCTATCAAAATTAGGGCGGGTATATGATTGGTCACTTATTTAATTACTTTTAATCTATCATTTTCTGTCTACAGTCTTTGACTTTGATCGATTAGGTCATGCGTTACTCACGAATGTGTCAAAAATCTAAAATACAAGTCCTAATAATTGTTTTCAGTTTGTATGATCACATCATTTATTTTTGAATTTCACTCATACGAGTGAAATTCTAGAAAATTAGACTAACATTTATTAAAACTCTCGGTAATGGCCATTACAGTTCTATTTTTATTTTAACTTAAACTTTAATTTTAAATTAGTTTAATTTTTAAATTGACATTTCTCTATGTTTGTTATAATTTGTTTTTAATTTAAAAAGGATACAAATTTATCAAAAATTGAATATTAAAAACTGACCATATAGTGGAACGCAAACAAATTAAGTTTTTATGTATTGCCCCTGCCCCAATAAATGTATAGAAAATGTTTTAAAAAATTAATTACTCCTACTTATTATATTTTTTATCTTGGGCATAATAGCTCAGTCAGTTAAATAATTATAGCATGAGTCTTCCTTTCAAAAATAGTAATGAAGATCAAATTTTGTGTTTACAAATAAAAATTTTATTAAACCAATTACAACCTTAAGTTTTAAATTTAAATAAATGTAATGTAAAACTATTATAAGCCGCCAATGTGAAAATTATTATTCGTGAAATAAACATTATCCGCAATTCTAGAAAAGGGCAATTTTTTTATAATCATAAATATTAATTTTTTCTGTGTTATCATTTGTATTGCAATTTAATAAATCTAAAATGAACAAATTTATAAATATGCTATTTTTTATGAATTTCATATTCCTTGATAAATGTTTAAACTACTTGCGTTTTGCTAAATTTATTAGTGGCTTGCAACGGGTGACCACATGTTAACTGCACTCTGCAACTTCATGACTTCAAGAAAATTTACAAACGAAACAATCATCCATCAACTTATACAATTACATACGCATCCATACTTTTTCATTCCACCGTTTCCAATTTCACCCATCAGGGCCGTATTTAGACCAGCTTTTCGGGAGGAGTTTTAAAATATTAAAAAAATTTCTAACTAATAATTTATTTAACTACCAAAGAAGTTAAAATTCAGAACAAAAAATAAAAGTATAAAGTAGGTACTACACAATATCTATTTAAAATATAAAAAAAAACTACAGTAAATAAAATATTATAGTTTAACAAAAAAACCAAAAAGCACGCTTTTATGGCGCACTAAAAATTTTAAAATAATTTTTAATTTAAAAGAATAAACTATTTCGAGAATAGTCTCTTTTAGAGTAATAGAGAAATAGTGTCTTTTAATTAATTTTGACCATAGATGTTTATATAATTATTATATATGATGTAGAAAGCCTTCTATAATATAAACATCTATGATTTTGGGCTACTGTCAGTTAAGTACTACCACGAATCGAGCCTCGACTCTTACACTATTGGAAAGAGGACAATTTTCTGAGCATTTTAAGACCGCACTTCGACATGGATTAGGCCTTAGTTTTCGAGAAAACGGCATTTGAAAATCAAAATTTTGCATGCATTTTAGATAGGGAATTCATTAACACGGCAGTTCTATAGCCGTCAGACGCGATTGTGACACCGTCGGGTACACATCGAGCGTGGCTAACGAGTTTCGCCCCTTTCGAGTAGCACCTCTGGCGAGTTTGTGCTATCTAGGAGGATGTTTTTAGCGAGTCAACGGAGCGGAGCGGAGAGTAGCGGAGCGTCGGTTTTGACGAACGCAACCAAGACAATCGAGAATCCACCTGAAAAACGAGTTCAGCGTTTATTTTTTAAATTGTTGCATAATGTTGCGTAATATAATGGGTGCGGTTACAAGCAAGGGGTTCAACATGCACGATATGCACCCGACAATGTCACAATTTTTTAGTGCGCCATAAAAGCGTGTTTTTTGTTTTTTTTTAAACTATAATATTTTATTTTAGGTATATTTTTCAGTCTTAAAATAACTTGAACATATTTATTACTTTAAGATAATTTGATAAGTCGTAAATCTTAAAGAGTAAAGTAGATTATCCGATTATCTTATTACTGCACGTACCAATAGTCACAGATTAATCCGAGATTCAAGATTAATTCTCGAAATAGCAGCTGTTGCTACGATACGGCCTAAATTCCAGTAATCTTGTTGGTAGATCCTAAGATTATCCTGAATCTCGAATTAATCCGTGACTATTAGTACGGGCAAAAATCACTTTTATAACAATGTAAATAGATTAAAGTCATAATACATCTTTGCTTTCGAAACGTAACGGTAATCCTCGAGGGGTAAATATCCAGTAAAATTTCTGTACACAAGACTCGGAATTCCGAAGAGTTCCAAGACTTCCAATGATTTCCAAGGAATTCTAATGATTTCCAACGATTTCCTAGAAATTCCAGGGATTTCCAACGAATTCCAATGATTTCCAAGAATTCCAAGGGTTTCCAAAGAATTCAAGTTATTTTCAAAGAATTCAAAGGATTTCCAAGGGTTGATGATGGGTTGATGTTTAAGTGCGTTGACTACTAAGCAGAGAAGCCTGGTTCGAGCTTGAGTAAAGTAGGAACTTTATTCTAACCGTTCTCCCTCGGCGGGCAATGGCAAACCACCGAGGTAATCTGCCTTGAAAACCCTTCATAAAAATGAAGTGGTTGGCCAAAAACCAAAAGCCACCCTGGGTCGTAGTGCTACTGTGTGAAGTGTCTGAAAATGCATGACAATTATAATATTATCACAATTCCTCCAGGTAATGTAACGCTAATTTAAACTCGACTAAACACTGAGAAATTATTAGGTAATTTAAAAAAAATATTTTGAAAGCAAAACAGGTTTTTAGTCTGTTATTGAGATTAGTTTGAATGAATTTCTAATATTTTTAAATCGGTTTTTTCGGTATTCGTCTTCTAATGTAAGGCTTGTGGCAATTCTACAGATAAATCTACAAAAGTGGGTGAGGCAAGCGTTCTTTTGGACCCATTGACGCTACGCCACTGAGTATTCGTGATAGTTAACTTCAAATCTAAATTACTTTTAGATATTTTTTTATCGTAAAATTCAAATAAGGTATAAATGACTTTGCAATTCTACTAGATTTGAATGTATACTCACAACTGCTTGGCATAAGTGTTCGTTTTTTAAGCAATGACAGAGTTTCATGGGGTATCCCATACACCCAGATCCCCCGGTTTCAGAGATTGAAATTTTGAGACTTTGTATTCATGATCTGTGATCGAATTTCTTAAATATAAAATATAAATCTTTCAAAAAAAATCCGGATATAAAATCCGAGGAAATCTAGAAAAATTCAAACCAATTACAAGTACTATCCCAAACTTCTTAAAAAAGATTTTAAAAAATTGGGGCTAATTAATATTATTTTTATTATTCAAATGAATTTTCCAATATCAAAATAAATCTTGATAAAATTTCTTAAGCAAAAGTTTCAAGTTTCAAAAAATGGACTGATAGCAAAATTTATAAATAATAAAAGCATGCAGATGCTTGAGCTTTCAGTAAAATTTTGTCATTCTTTAAATAAGTTTTCAGTTACATATTTTGAAAATTTTCACCACTAGCTAATCCAGGTTTTGATTTATTAGGCATTAGCTTTCTTTATAATTTTCAATAATTTTTTAACTTCTCTTAATTTTTTCTTAAATTTACTTTAAGAAAATAAATCACAATTCTTTTTTACTATTTATTTGATTTTAACAAATTTACTGTAAATTTTACAAAACCGCTTATAAATTCGGATTTTCAAAAACAAAATTTTACAAATTATTCATATTTAATGTATACTTTTTATATTACTATAGTTGCAGCAGAGCAAGAAAAGAATTATTATGGTTTATTAATTTTATTTTAAGTTAATTACAGCCAAATTTTGCTTAAAAACAGAGATCTGGAGGTTTTTGACAGTAGATATTTTTATTAAAATATTTTCGTACAAAGAACTTTGCAGTTAGAACCATAAAAAAAAACATTATGATTCTAAAAGTTTCTCTTCTCTTTTTCTAGACCTTTCCAGATCAAAAGCTTGTCTACATGATTTTTGATCAACATTGTTATATAGGAACCTTTGCCGCCGCACCCAGTGCCAAAGTTTAGAAGGCGCCAAAATTGAGCGTCTTTTAATTGTTGTGATTCCAAGGTACTGCATTTTTCTTTGATTATAATATTCTATATGATATTATGAGTATTAAAGGCACCATTTACCTAATCTGCACCCGGCGCTGAAATAGCTTGATCCGGCCCTGCTTAAGAATAAATATAATGTCAAGTTTCAAAATCTTCAATTGTAATTTTTGAATTTTTTTGTAAATCTGCTATTTTTGAGAATTTTTATAATTGTAAAAAATTGTAAACATTTTAGAATTTTTAAAACTTTTTTGTAATTTTTGAAAATATTTGTATGTCCGTTATTTTTGCTAATTTTTGATTATTATTGCAAAATAAAAATACGCTTTTTATTTAAAAAGGTTGTTGATTTGGATGTAAGGATTGATTGAAGAAATGTTGGACAAAAATTGATTAGTTGAATTAATTAAATTCAGAAGCACAAGTACGAAAATTTTGAAGATAATAAATTTTAATGAAGATTAGACTAAATGTTTTGGAATCTAGAAAATGGTAAAATTTGTGATTTAAAGTTATAATTTCAAGGAAACTACAAAGTAAATGATAAGCATACCGGGATCAAGTTTATTTTGACTTCTCAATTTTTGCAAATATTTGAAACTTACTTAGCAAATAAACGCAATAATTAAAATAATTTGTAATTGTATTGCTTCGAATTACAGTTGATATTTTTAAAATTATTTTAACAGAAATTTCAAGGTAAACTTTAAGGTTTTTCTTAAAATAATAACAAATTAAATTGTAAACAAGGTGGAACTCGCTTTTGCGACAGTTCTTAGGCTTCTATACATCTACTTTTTCGGTAGGTTAAATTATTTGGGCTTTATTTTATTCCAATTTTTAATGCGTTAATCTTTTAATTAGGTAGATTTTTTTACTATATAAGGAAAACGCTAACATTTTAATATTTTTTTTTATTTCGACCTTTATAGGTAAATATTTGCAATTTACAAACCACAAATAAAACACAATTCATAATGAAATATTAAAATACCCGAAACACGTACCGAATACCGTATTAGAAACACGTAAAATACCTACTCTAAAAATACAAAATAAGAATATCGGATTAAAAAATATATATGTAAATAATCTGAATAATTAATACCAATCTAAAAATATTCTATATGAAGTAAAATTGTTTTAAGAACGTGCGTTCTGATTGGTTTTGAATTATGCGGACAGACGGACAGACGGACAGACGGACAGACGGACACGGAGCTAGATCATAAGGCTTCTTCCTATACGTTGTATAGAAGCCTAAAATGACAATAATTATATTAGCACATCCTGAAGAACGTCAGGACACGGTTCCATTGGTGATATTTTTCTATACTTCAAATAATCATTGTGTACCTACATACTTCGGTGTCTGATGATAATAACCTTCATTAGAGAAATCACTTGAAGAAGTGTGGCTTTGGACTTCTTCAAGTTTTATTTTCCATTTTCTACAATGTATTTTATTTCAAATAATTATTAATTTAACAAATCAATATTATTTTCTAGCAAATTTATTAAATTAGTCGAAGTAATTTAACAATTTAAAAACTTCAATATTGTCGCATTTCGAAAAACTTGTCCCTTTGGAGAAAGAGTAATGAAAATTTGTATATAAGACAATTTGAACTTTTATTTCTTGTTGCTACTTTCTGATAGGGGTAAAAATTAAACTTTTTTATTCTCTATGGATTTCTTAAGAGACGAATTGAGCGAAGCCTTTTTTACATAGCTTTAATTTTAGTTCAAACACTAAATCTAATTTTCTAAGTTGGAGATCAATTTATAGAAATTTAACAATTTTTGTTTAGTATTCTTGTCGTTCAATGTGAACGGGTTAAATAATGTAATTGTTTTATTAATCGCGACAAAGGAAAAGTCGACTTTTTAGTTGTGAGTCACAGGCTTGAGAGAAAACTTGGAACTGATAAGAGGAAATTGGTATTTGTCGCTGCGTAAAGAAACGCAATGCTTCGATTCTCTGGGGAAAAAATTATTCGACTTCAATTCTTGAAGAGTGTTTAGCCTTTAGGCACATGTATAAGATTAGTTGATCCTCTATCGGTTTATACTCAAATTGGATTTGATCGTATCGCTTTTATTTGGTTTGTTATTGCTCACTTTTTACTAACGGGACGCGTAGTAAATCCACATACACAAAATTTATGTGTTGCAATTTAGATTCAGCATTCGAATAGAAAAATTGATTTTTAGGTAGAGCAAAATTTCAACACTAGAAAAACTGATGCAATTTGCATTTTCATAAATTCGCATTTAAATGTAGAAGCCAGAAGAAATTAATAATGAATTATTTTGACGGGCGGAATATAAAAATTATTTAATTTTTCGCGTTTTTGTTGCTAGATACATTGTTTAAATTTAAATTGTTAGATGAAACTAGAAATTTTAATTGTAATTTAGTTAATTCAACTCGGGAGAAAACGTAATATTGCATTTTTGTAATTTTACATAACATAGGAATACCAACTAATTGAATACGAGAGATGCAATACGTGTAATTTTTTTTTGAAAGTTTATGTAATAAGCACTCTTTGATAAATTATTATGTATGTATTTCATATAAAATTTTTATTTAAAATTTTCCAGTCGACTTTATTAAATTTGAGAAATTAAAGAATATTGCTTTACATATTTCAGGAAAACGCAAAAATAAGGTGTCACGTCGATCGCGAAAATTCAAAACATGCAATACTTTAGTGTACTCACTTATTTATTAAAAATTGCAAGAGAAATTATTATAAGATGCAACTTTTGTATTTAAGTTTTCAATTAAAATTTTGTATATCTCTCGGTGAGTTTTCACATCAAAGCACAAATTAATTATTTGTTTAAAAAAATTCGAAATCTTAAATATATTTTTTAAAAACTACCAGAAAACTTAAAATTCTATATATTCCTTTATATCCTTATTCGTAGTTATTTCACTTCACTTTGCTCTTTATACTGCTCCTTCCATTGCAATTTTAAAGAAGATAAGTGGCCGGGAATATTCTCATCTTATTTATGTATTTCTGCGTTTATAGTAAATTTTTCCGTATTTTCTTTTGCAATTACTACTATTGCTGTAGTTTTATGGACCATCATGTGAGTTAGTCAAGCAATTCTTGCTATTAGTATATCACCGTTGTCGGGTACCAAAATTCTTTCGGTTCTATTCCACAACGTTTGCATTATCTTATCTGTCCAACTGTCCAAATAATTACATTTGTTAGGTGCTTATTTCAATATTGTATTTTCTTGATTGTATTTGTATGATCCTGCCCACCCATTTAAAAAATTCTGCCGCCATCACTGGACTTACGGTGTAGATTTGTATAGCAAACAAGAAAACACACAAAAGTTTCTGCTGTAATACATTAAGATTTATGAAAATTACTAGAACTAGAGATTTTCCGGTTGCCATGACCTTGTAGTTGCCGATTGAAGGGATTACATGGCTTTGGGAAAACAATCGTTTACCAATTTTTTTCTCTACGTCTCAAACTTTTGTTGTTTGTATCCTTCGAATAGGTACTATAGCTGAATGATACCAATCTGGTGTCTGGGGGGGGGGGCGGTATATAGCTATATGGTGAAAATTGCTTGAAAACAATATTACTCGAAAGCCTAATTGCTCGAATAACAATCACCCGAATAACAATTGCTCGAATAATAATTCCTCGAAGGAAAATTGCTCGAATAGTGTAGATGTTCTACATTGTATTCGAAATTTAACATAATTACCAACTTTTGGGATACCAACATAAGTAGTTAAATCTTCTAATCTAGATTCAGGATACATTCAATAAGTATTGGATGTTTTCTGCTTAACACCACTCATTTAAAGTTTTATTCTTCTAACTGCGCGGAACACTGGCGTATTAAGAGGTGGGCAAAGAACCCCCCTCTTTCCCCCCCAAGTATGATTATGAATGTATCAGTGGCGTATTTGATATATTTTTATACATTTATAAGCAATAAATGTCTACATTAGTTCAATTGGGAGGTGGAAGTGCTCGTTTCAATCTATAACAGAGAAAAAATAATAAATCTTCTATAATGCTGTGAAAGTTATATTTTGAGGCGCCCTGTATATACTGGGTAAAACAAGTATCAAAATTTTAAAATTTTAATCAAAAAGATTAAAATTCAAGCAACTGGTTTTCAAGAAATTGTTCATTCGAGGAACTATTTTTCGAGCAATTGGCTTTCGAGGAGTTGTCCATTCGAGGAACTTTTTTTCGAGCAATTGTTTTCGAGTAATTTTCCGCCACCCGCGTAAAAATTAACCTGGAAGGTATTCTATACTTCCCAGATTTGCATGGTGATGACGATAAGAATAAATGTTACATCAGCAGCTTAAGTCTTAGCTTGGTTCTAGTATACCTGAGTTTTTTATTCAAAATTTGACACTAAAACAGATATTTCAAAAAATCGTAGCTTGGCATCCGCCTGGACCCTGATCAGACTGTTAAAGGTTAAAACTGTTAAAATAAAAAAAATTCAAGTAATTAAAAAGTATGTCAATTATTGTTTAACTGGTTAACATGTGCCTATAACCTGTTATTATTAGTGCTTTGTAATCGTGCAAAATCAACTCGGCACTGTAAAAAATGTAGCCAAACTTACAAATAAAATTCACAAATATAATTTTTTTATTTATTATATTTATTTATAGATCAATTCTCGACATGGTATTTTCAGCGTGGGACTCAGAAAATCTGAATCAGTCACTCCAATTTTATTTATTTATTTTATTTTATGTGAGAAATGCAGAATTTTTTAAGAAAACGAAACTTTGTTGGTAGTTTTTCGATTTTTAACTAATAACAGCTCGGTTTATTTTAGCAAAACGCTTTAAAGAGAGGTTTTCAAGATAAAATTAAGTTTACGAATTTTTTCTATACTTCTAGTATATTAGTAGCAGGAATTACTTCATGTCAATGCTGATTGAGCCACATACTAAATATTTTGAGTCTGAGACTTTATACAATATATTCCAACTCAAATTGGTCAATTTTGTCGAGAACAAAATTCCACGTCAGATAATGTAACGAAATTAAAACGTTTACTTAATCATGGAGGGCTAAAATATACTTACAGGTTACCAACAAAATTATACACTAAGATTTTACACTAACACTAAAATACACTACAGGTAATAACAATCAGTCTGTATAAATATAAACTAAGTCACTGTATTTAACACTCTGTATATTTACTTATCACACTGCTATTTATTTACACGGTATTTATCTTAAGACTTCCGAGTCTAGAAAGTCTGGAAATTTCTAGAAAATTTTATAAACTTCTATGAAGATCTAGACCGCAAGTCAGCAGTTTTTTCTAACAGCTACCAAGGTTATCATAATATATGACTCACCACGAGTGAGTCATCATCAGACATGACTAACCATCGTAACAATAAAAAAAGATAATTTTGTACATAGGTACTACATAGCATTTTCTGGACAGAAATTATGATCTACCACATTTAATTAAAATTCTTTTGATAGAGGGCGGCAAAATAACAGACCATGTACCAACAATTGCTCTCAAATTATTGCCACAATGCCACTTGCTTAACCGTAGATGTTATTACACGTGTTAGCTAGCTGTGTTACTTAAAACGCAGTTCTCGAGAAGCGGGGTGTTTCGAAAAACCTCGTGGATTCGTAACCATGTACTCAGATATCTTATCAGCTAAATGAAAAACATGATGTTAAGTGGACGCCAGTCAATACTAATAAAACCTGAAGAAACGAAGAGTCATCTTATCGTAGAAACACAAATAGAAAGAAAGATGTTGGCGACAATGTTTAATTAATTCACTATTCTTACATAAAACGTACACATAATGATCAAGATAAGCTGCTATTTAATTGAAGATTATAATAACAGAAAACAAAATAAAATATAAAAGGCAAGGTAAAATACTGACATCCAACTGAGGAGTAAATTCAGTCATGTAGCAAAAATACGATTGATCATCCCTGAGGAGGATAAATCAACAACACGAAGTTATGCTCTAGCAGAAATTAATTGCACACCGGAATTCATCATCTCGGTTATATTAAAAATAGAACCTGGCATACAGCATCATTAATAAATAAGTAAATGTATCTCTAAGAGACTTACCCTGAATGCAATGCTACCAATTTCACGACTAGGCAAGTGTCTCTCCTTCGAATTCGATATCCTTACTTCATCATTACGTTGGTCCACCATCCAGGAATAAAATCTACAATTTAGAAAACACAAAATACTTATTAAAAAATCAACATGCTTGCCATTTCCAAAACTCATCAATAGAGAAAGTGTGACTGCAAATTCAAATTAATTTCTACTGTCGCATCTTCATAAACCAAACATCTGCTGAAAGTCGAAGTCTCGCATCTCAAATAAAACATAACTCCATGTCTAAGATCGAAAAGAAACGGAACAATTAAAGTCCACGAAGTCTGACTCCTCAATCCAATAATCTCGACCCCTTAGGCGCAAACGAATTCATAAGGAAAAGCCTCTTACAAATTTTACAAAAATCCAACCATCGGCATCGAAACCAAAATAACAAAGCCAATCATTCCTCGGGAAATTGCTACCAATTATTTCATCCACTTCAAATCCTCCAGCAGATGGTTATTCAAAACTTAAGCCATCGCAACATTAACCACCATATGTCGAATACAGAAAAGATTTCCAATCTTGATAAACTCATAATGTGCGGCGACCATATTTATATTTCCAAAACGAATAATTATAATTAAAATTAATTAACCCGTAACCTGGGTGCTAAAAGTAATTTGTTAACACAAATTAATTAGTCGGAAAAATTATATTTACCCGTTATACGGCAAAACTAAATTATAACACATACATGACGAAATTAAAAATGATCTCGAACGATTACAAGCAAATTCTTGAAGAAATCTACGAGCAATGGCGTTCCTATTGATAACTTCGCCGAGTTACCAACTACAAACATTAAAAAAACACAGTGGCGTTTCAGTCGGGAAGCTTGTAAAAAAATGTAAATGACAAAATGCATTTTGTCATGTTACAACCACCCCAGGCGGCAAAAGCTCTAGGTACGCCACTGATCTACCAAAATTAACTGTTTTAGTTAGTAGGATTTGCAGGTACCTACTTAAAAATACACTGGCAACTATACTTTAGTAGCTACAATTTTATTACAAGCGGTACAATATGCTATTTTCGATTAACAAAAAATTAATTATATTATTAAATAAAAGTTGAAATAATATTTCGAACATTACCTACCTGCTGCGTATATGTACATATTACATGTTCAGTATTTTTTATGGCAATTACCTTCAGGTTTGTAATTTTTCCTTCATGAACTATCAACAATAATATACCTTTTGGAGGTTATTTTCACCAAAAATTGCAGAAAATGTGTACGAAGCAATTAAAATTCACAGTATATTGAAGCAATTATTAAACGTTTAGTTTTTTGGGGTATGTATACGGTATACCCACCAAGTTTACAAATAAATTAAGCATTCTTCAGTATTAGGTAAATTTACAAGAAATACCAAAATAAATATACTAATTATAAGGGAACGTTCATAAACCACGTAGTTTGAGTTTGACCTCTTTAGAACCCCTCCCTCCCATCATGTAGCTTAACGTAGCTTTTACCATGATACCCCTACCCCCCCCCCTTTAGATGGAACGTAGTTTTTTTTCCTATAAAGTCCAGAAGACATGTTGTGTCCTGTTTAAAAGATTTTCAAAACTCATTAACATCATTTTGGATTTTGGCTTTTGAAAACTCGTTGGAAAAACATTTCCGATAAGCCTCGTAAAGTTTATTGTACAGGGTCATTTCACATCAATATAACACTTGGAACTTGAAGTGAGACTTTAAAGAACACTAGAATAATTAAAGATGCGCTAATATTCACTTTAATAATACAAAATTAAAATTATTTTTTCGCCTAGTCGTATAATAGTGACATAAATAATAAAAAAAATCCAAATACGGAAATAAATATCCATATTATGTTGTCGCTTATATTCTGCAAATTGCTTTCATAATAAATGAAGAAAACTACGTAGCTTGACTATAACTCCCCCCGTACCCTCATGTAGCCCTGCGTAGTATTCTACCTAACCCCTCCCCCCCCCCTTGGCCAAACCACGTAGTTTATGAACGCTCCCTAATTATTAAATTATTATTTAATCTTCACTAAACAAATTATTCTCTTTATTTGTGAAAATATACTACGTATACTACACAGTGGCGGCACTAGAATTTTTGAAATGGGTGGGCACAAGTTTGACCCAATATATTGGGGGTGGGCAGAGAATCGAGTGGATTAGTAACACATATTTTCTCTGTGCAATGTGATGGTCCATTATAGTTTATGGTTTCCAAAATTCTACTTCTCCAACAGACCACAATGTCCAAAATTCGGCATTTAGCATCACTTACTACTTGAACGTGAAGTAGGCAATTACCCTTCTACTAGATTGCGATAACCTGCGATAGCATAAAATTCTTGCTAATTTAAAAAATAATTTTTAATTTTATATACAATCCACATTTACTTTTGGTTTCCTATTTACATAAAATTTCTTCAATATTTACAGCTTTTCTGCATAATTTTGAAAAATTACAATATTACAGTGGCTCTAACAATTATTAATACACCCCTATGTTAACCAAGTAAATTGCACATTTTGAAACCGTTTTTCGACTTATAAAACTCGCTTTTACAACAAAACTTTTCAGATATTTTTTATTGCAAATTTTAATCTCTTCAGTTTAGTTTCTAAAATTTTTTTTATTTTCTTTCGCCGTTTACGAGTTACAGCGACTTGAAGAAAACTCTGTAAAAAACTCCCATAAGAGCAATGTTAATTTTATTACCTTTTTTACTTAGTTTTCTTTAAGTCGCTGTAACTCGAAAACGGCGAAAGAAAATAAAAAAATGTATAGAAACAAACCTGAAGAGATTAAAATTTGCAATAAAAAATATCTGAAAAGTTTTGCTGTAAATGCGAGTTTTATATGTCAAAAAACGGTTTCAAAATGTGCAATTTACATGGTTAACATAAGCGTGTATTAATAATTGTTGGAGCCACTATAGTACTTTTGAATTATTATAAATCACTGTGTGAGGAGGGGCATCCGATAATAGCTCGAGGGCATCAGAAAGATTAGAAAGAGTTAACTTTGGAAGATTATAACTCGTAACCCATAAGAGCTATAATATTATTACTTTTTCTTGTTTACAATTTCTTTTTATAGAATAAGCACTGAACTGTTTTAAAAAAATTATTGTAACACAAGACTACCAAAAGCTACATAATATTATAATATGTTGTTATCTATTTTAAACTATTAAAAACGAGTAATTCGTCCTGTAAAAAGAATCAATTTTGAGAGATAATAACTTAGGACCTATTAGGGCTAGGACAATAAGTTTTTTATTAGAATTAATAGAAATTACATATGTCTACTGTAACTCATCTGTAAAACATTTTTTTTTATCAAATTCACAGTTTCCAAGCTACGGATATGAACTTGAAAACTCGGAATCTACTCAAGTTAGAAAATATTCAAATTTTTGAAATTAGGTTTACTTTAATTTTACTCGCGAACACTAAGCAAAAAAGTTTGATGGAAATCAGGGGCGGATGGGCCATAAGACGAACCGGGAAATTTTCCGGTGGGCCCGGTTGTTCAGAGGCCCGCAGGGCCAGTGGCTGAAAGTACCTACGTCTAACTGGAGAGGGTCTGTACTGTGGCTCATTAATTTCTAAACATAAAAGAATGTTTTTTGGATAGTAAATGTAATCTGATTCAAAAATCTGCAATAAACCTACTATGCTCTATTTAATTTTAAAAGAAAAATGCGGAACACCCTGTAAATGTATATTTTAGCCATATCCGGAAATTAAAAAGGGGCGACAAATATTATTTCCCGGGCCGCTAAGATGTTGCCCATCCGCCCCTGATGGAAATCAACAATTTACGAAAACAAGATTTTTTGGAACTTTTTACTAAAATATTTTCGAAATTCGTAGGACTCTATTCTAGTCCGAGTCAAGCAAAAAAGGGCTATCAATAAAAAGTCGAAAAGATATTTTTTCTGACCAGGACTAAATCAGGATTTCTAGGATACAAAATTTGGCTTTACAACCGAGATAATTGCGTAATTCAAGATTAAAATTCATATTTAGTGAATTATACTAAACAAGAACGATCTTCAGTAATTCCAATAGTTTTGCTATAAATTGGTGTCTGACACAATAAATTTCGGTAGTAATAATTTCTGTCATTGTTAAATTGGTAAATGCTCTAATTTGTTACTTGGGATACATTGTAAAGAAATGCAGATTTTTTACGAACGTGGGAGTCATCAGCAAGTATCCTTTACCACTGCAAAATTGCAGTTATAAGTGGAATATGAGCTTGAGAGAAAAAACCGTTAAAAAGATTTTAGTAATATCCACGAGCAATAATTTCAACGTGATAAAGGTGATAAAAAATCTTGATATTTGCAGTTTCGTAATAGCGAAGATAAAATAATTACCAAGTTGCAGAAATGGATGCTACAATGAAGAACAAAAATCTATCGTGTGATGCATGTGTGGGCCTATCAGTACATAAAATATTATGCTGCAGCATTTTGTAACCAGGTATCAAATTTTGTTTATCACAATCTTGAGACTCCGTGTTTTTAATCTTTGATAATGGAAAATCGCACTGGCTACTTTGTAACAGTCGTAATACATGTTGTCCACGTGAAATTAAAAATATTCGTATTATCAGCTTCATTCTGTTATCGTGAAAATAATACCATTGCACAAGGTATAAAATAATATCCCGAGTTTATCAATTCTTCTCGTTCTATGAATATTAATGTGTATTTACTGCAAGTGAAGCAAATTCAAAGGATTTTTTGAACGAGCAAGGTGACCTGAAGATTCGTGTCGATTTACCACATCACAACGTTGATTTATAAGTGCAATTGAGATTACTTTATCGAATATGATAATTTCTTTTAATTTTTCAAATTAATCTGTATAGTGGAGTATTCCGAAATGAACAGTGAGTGCGGGCCTAAATAACGAAACATACACTACGTATTTGAAATATAATGGTTAAACTACACGTATAATATGTAGATACAAAAAGTAATTAAAAGAATTTAATGTTCCAAATATAAAATTCACCCCTGTTCATACAAGTACCCCCTACTGTGTAATCCATCCTTTTTTTATTTTCGTAGCACGTTTTTATTTTGGTTATGTTAAATGGTTTCCTGAATGCTTTCTACAGAAATAATTTTACAAGCAAACTTTTGGTAATAAACTTGGTAATATAAAATGTAGCACATTCTTTACACTACCTAAATTAATTAAATTTATTAACAATGGTGTTTTTAAAACTAAATTTTAATATAATAGTCAAGAATGTCGACTAACAATTTGAATACTAAAAGTGTAACAAAGTGTATTATTAATGGACACCTAAACAAATACCTACCTTTTCACGAAAATTTACATATAAGGATGTATTGTAGGTACGTAGAGGTGAAATTTAGTAATAACACAAACGATAATTTTATTACACAACCGCGAAGTAAAAAGGAATATTCGTTATCGTATGCAGAAGCAGAAATAAAACAAATATACGCCGCTCAACCCTTTTCTTTGTAATTGTGGATACATGGTTTGGGGTTTATTCGGTTAGCGGCCGCGTCGTTCGCTGTTATTACATTAAAATGTGGCCATCTTTGCGAAACGGATTTAAAATTCTACTCATGGAGATGTGTTTTGAATATTGTAACCGAGTGTGACTTTACATACACTTATTTGATTTATTAAAACGAGAGAATGCCACCGTTAATATTAATGCACCGAATTTGTTTTTTGCAATTTTAAAAAATATTAATTAACAACTTTTTTTTTAAACCAAAAATTCCTAATTTTAAAGCAGGAACAAACTCTATCCTGAAATTGATCACACATTCAACGCACCCCTGACCTAGATAACTTGCCCTCGCTGCTAATGTGTGCCAAATCCCCAACAAATTTTAAAAGCACTTTTTTTTTTAATAATAAAATCGAGGAAAACTACATCGAGATTCTTCTATACACACTTACATTGTTCCTGAATATAAAATTTTAGAATTGCAGAATAATGGAGACATCAATAAGATATCCTTATAGTGCATTTTCATATTATTTTTACGACATTATTGTTTCTATGGCCTCTTAACTTTATCGTAAACTGTTTTATGCGCCAAAACAAATTACAGCTTTAAGCAGTTACTACTCCTAAGCAGACGCTTTTATACAACACGCGAAAGCACATCAACTGATAATAAATAATCAATTTTCCTATAGATTTTGGGGGTACGTTAACCAGCCATGCACAGACAACCCAGTGATGCGAAATTCCTAGTGTGTACAAGCAGTAACCATTGACTTGCATAAAATGCAGATCGAATCCTCGATATCGCTGAAATTCAAAATATTTTCAAAATGCATTTATATTTCCACGAAAGTAGCTAAAATAAAAACACTGAAAATACAATACTGGGACTTGCTGCAAATAAACGCAAAATATACATCGTAAAATCTACCATCTAAAATTTGTAGGGTTTATGATACTCGAAGCCACTCATCCTTTAACCAAACATCTCAATATTTTCCAATGTGAACATCTTAATCCCGATACCCTCTTATCCACTAACAAGGTTCTCATCAATCGTTTTCAGTCGATAAACCCTTTATGTAATTGTACTTATAAATCGGACTATTGCTGGACTATTGAAGCATCGAAAGCATTGATGCGTTATGCTTTTAACAAGCACGTCAATTTTATCGTCAATTTTTCTTTTTATTACATCAAGGCTCGTGACGAACCGAACTTTTAAAGAGCAAAATAAAAAAAAATTGATGGTTTGCTATTGCAAATTTGTCACAAATTAGTTCCTAATTGTTAGCTGGAAGGCTCTGCTGCTAAAGGTAAGGGATGCTCTGGCAAAATTATTTCGTAATTATTACTTAATACACTAAATTGTAGTGATATTTAGTAAATAAAAGGCGGATTTGTTCCTTTATTTAGAAAATTTATAAATATATTTATTGGCAATTCTTACAAGTTCCAGATAATGCACAACAATAATATGTAGTGAATTGAATTTTAAAATCTTTAATTAATTTAAAAATAACGAATTTGTTAAAGAATATTAATCTATAAGAATATTTTTTCGTCATAACTTGTTCAGTGTCCATGAGAGGGATTGAATTATTCAAGAAGTCTGTCTAATTATAAATTTATGCGCTATGCTTGGGACTTTTTTGATTAGATTGGGACCAATTTTTCTTTCAAATTAAAAAAAGAACTGTATATTTGATGAGAGTCGTTCAATTAGCATGGCTAATTAGTTTTTTACGCTGTTAAAGAATTTTTGCAATATTTTTAAATTATAATTTTTTTAATATTCACTTTAAGAAGTTGAAAACAAATTTGTACTTTGATTAACGCGTTTATAAATTGATTGGCCATTTTCGAGTTTAACAAGAAAGCGAATGAGATATCGGATTTCTTTTAAAATTTTCAATCCGCAATTAATATTTAATCGTTCCAATTCAAACTAAGGTAACAAACGTAGCGATTTTCTGCCAGTTTTTTATTTCGCTTATGATAGTATCAAGCGAACCGCTTTTTAATATGTTTTGAAGTTTCAATTAAACCCAGTCCCCTTTGACATCGGCTTACGCCGCCAATACGATCCACGGCGGCTACGAAATTTCTTTTTCCAATTTAATAAAGCTGCGTAGCAATGTTGGCAAATAATTAATATCTATACGCGGTTTTTAGGATTTGATTAGGTTCTGATGCTATCTGCAGAAACTTAGACTTTTGTGTCTAAAATTTATACTTAAAAATTATTTCAGCCCCCGCCATGAGTTGCAATAATAAGGTGATGCGAGCACTATACCGAACTGTAACTTATAATTTGGTCAATGCTATAACCACCCCAATAATGGTGAAGCCCTCTTAGATGTTCCCTAATGGTGTTCACCGATAACGGCCTCGTTTGGACATTAACAATCGCACTCTCCACACATTACGTTATTCACTAAAATCCTTCGGTTGACACTTTGATGAAAATTGACTCGTAATTTGCAGGACGAAATCATTAATTTAAAATTTCTGAAAATGCTTTTATAACTTCCATATTTAATCTCCACTTGCAATATCATAAAAGGAAAACTTGAAAAATACGACCGATTTTAAAAAATCAAAGTGACAATCTCGTTTTATGTGTATATTGCCCGAAGACTTCAAGTTTTATACATATAGACACATTTGAATGCCCGTTCCGATGAAAACAAATACAGAAATAAACTTATTATCGGGATGCAGAATCTGAATGGGAACGAATTCTCATAGCGATAAGAACGTTCCGAACAGGAAATGGCACGGGTAGTTCCGGTTGTCGCCTGTGGACTAGTATTATGGATTATATCTGATTTTGTAAACTACGAATTGACATCGACGCTTTACTATAAACTTACGAAAGTTTTGCTGAAACTATTAAACGTCGATGTCGAATGCAAACATACAGTTTTAACATATCCGACGATGATGACGACGACGACGACGATTCTTGCTGGAAGGTATTGATTTTTAATTATTTCGTGTCGAGGTCCACCTCTATATTAGCAATAAAAGTCTTTGGAAAGGAAAATGTGGCAATATTTGAAAAGCTTCCCCCTAGGTTAAAATCAAATAACTGGACATAAGATCAGGAAGGAATCATAACTTCCAATAACCGATGACAACTAATAGTTTGGTGGGTTCGTATTGAGCAGAAGATATTGGGTTCTGAAAGCCGCTGTCTCGTAAACCTAACGTTTTATTACTCTGTCTTCAGACCGTCAAGTCGCGGTTAACCGCACTATGCAATCTTGATAAATTAGCGATACATTTTATTGCTTGCCAATTATTCCCAATTATGAGTTTTAAATTTTTGTAGATGCTCAAGTCTAATTTAAATTTTTACTGCCGCCCTTTATGAACCTTGTGGTTTTAAAAATATCACTTTCATTTTCTGCGAACTAACTTTGTAACGAGCAAACAAACGCTTCCTTATTTTTTCAGAAGTGAAGCTGCGGGATCAATACTCACTCGCCTTCGTCTTTGATGACACCAGAAGACGTGTAAGTTGTAGTACAAACATCATTTTGTCGATATCAATAAAAATAAAAGGGAGTGCGGCTTTGTTGATGTGCAGAGCAATGTTATGTCGGAAGCCCTTTTTCAATACTCTGACCTATAAAAGTCGAAGCCATTACATGTCTACAGGCAATGTAATAACCACTGTTGCGTTTACGCTTATCCGTCTCTCTAATTATCTCCAATTCGATTAACAAAAAAACTGCACCATAAAAGTTGTCAGCTTACATAATAGCTGAAGAAATAATAAACGTTTCCCCAAGCAGTTATCGATTAGAGAAAAATTTTATTAAAAATAGCCAAGCGTCGTCATTTGATATTACATTACACATAATATTTGTCAATAAGCCACCAATACACGGATTACGGTCTTCTTGAGCTACTTTGTGACTTAAACTGCGTGGAACAATATCATCCTTACGTCAACGTCCACAAGGACTTATAAAATGTCTCTGACCGCTGGCAGAACCGCTATAAAAGATTTTATGAGCCCGTATTGGTTATCTGTGAGCGCTGGACGCCTGCATTTGATGAGAAAACCGCACATATGAAACATTTACCACCCTAATTTGATTTCTTGATAAAAGAATTAATTTCCCAATTACTCACGTCACTCTTTATTATTGTTATTCAACTTTTGTTATATCTTTCCAATATTATTACTCCTAAATTGTTTTGTAAGGTTTTTTGTGAAAACAGCGTTCGCGCAAATTATTACAAATTCCAACCCTTAACCACGTACATCAAACATCGATACAATAAAGCACAAACAATAACAATATTCAGTAGAAATTAATCGCTGAATTGAACAAAATTAAATCACACGTTCCAATAATTGTTTTATTAATAATGTAGTGGCTACGCTTCAACACGCATAATGCGTTATTAGTTTCAGCTGTCGCCTCCTGGTTCGCCTTGTCGCCTCGATATTACCAATAATGGACGTCACATGCCGATACAATGCTGATTTCACGTCCTCTTCAGTTTTCAGTTTCGCATTAACACAAAACCTAATTTGATTTTTTCCTCTGTAAACACAAAACGTTTACGTTTTCATGTTACAATTTTATTTGATTTTCAAATTTATGATAAGTCATTAAAATACAATCAAAATTTGCATTATTAAATGGAGGTAACTGTTTAAGGGTTTTTCATCATCATATCATATCGGTTCTCGTTCAATTTAAATTGATACTTCACTAGATATAGTACTATTACATTTTGTATCGTATTCGGTCTTAAATAGAATTTCACAATTGAAGTGATAGTAAATTTCGGATGGTTAATTTCCAATTATTGAATTTATAGTGTATTTCGTATAAGCTTATTGTTAAAATTTAGGTTCATATTCAATAATTTACAAAATTATCGTTTCGTTTATAATGTGAAATTTTGATTATTGTGTTCCCGATACATTTATCAATGTCGATTAATCATAAACTTCTAATATAATTATAATTTACATATTACCTACTATATAATATCGTATAACAGGTAAATATATTAAATTGTTAATTTGCAGTAGATATAATTGCATATTTTTAAAGTATTGCAATAATATGAAGAGAAAAATTCTATACAACATTCATATTAGGTAGGTAAACAATACAAGGAATGTAATACTTTTATTTTGTAATATACTGGAATACAATGCCAATATCTACTTTGTAAATTAACAGAAAATTTAATAAATCAGTATACTTTATTTTATAGTATATTTTGTAATTTTTTTAAATAACCCTCTTCGGCACCAATATTTTGTTGATATAATTAAATAAATTAATAGACAGAAAATTTAGTAAAACTTGGATTTATTAAACTTCTCTACGAAGTCCTCTTTAACGGTGCTATGTGGCGTAGTGTAGTTCATGTACTTAAAACTTGTACGTCAAATAAAATGTCTTTTGAAAATTAAAAATATAAGTTTAGTTTCAAAAACTTTCGGTATGTTTTAAAATTTTAAAAAACGTGGAGTCAAAGGAGAAATTGGAAAATTTAATAAAAAGAAAAATTAATTTTATCTACTACCGTTCCGAAAAGTGCTCTTTCAACAATTATTTGCGATAGAAAACGTGCTTCTCTACGAGAAATTAATGTGTGTACTGGCGTTGAAAACAGGGCTGAGCTTAGAAATATAATTCATAATTTTCTTAAATATAGCATTGAATAGTTTTACTGCAAACAAAATCTTTAAATATATTTTACATCAACATCTGCAGTAGCGATCATGAAAATTGAATTGGAAATTATTCCCGAAAAAAAAAGATTTCTAAAAGTATATTTTCAAATACATTTTCTTTTTTGAACACAATCACAAAGCTAGGTTTTTTCAAACCTGGGGGGTCGGGGGTATTAGTGATTGTGTTCAAAAAAAGAAAATGTGTTATTAAATTTCAAATCAGAAATCATAGATTTTAGATTTTTGGTTTGAAACCCATAAGCGCAATAACACATTCTTTTTGCGCACTATCTCTGGTGTACTGAAGAGTATTCCATACCCCCAGACCCCCCGGTTTGAAAAAATCTAGCTTTATGTGCGTATTGTGTTTATATTATGTACGGTTATTAAAATTTCATTAGGAATTGCAAATGTCATTTTAATTCGAAAATATTCGAGCGATGCAATCTCCATAACTGCTGCTGTAAGTTTAAAAAAAAAAAACTTAAGGCTTAGTCTTTTGAAAAAATTTTCGCCTATATAGTTTTAACTGATGCATAATATGGATTGCCTTACAGCAATTTATTGCGGCTGAAAAGATTCATTACTAACCGCTGAACGCCAGATATAATAAAATGTATACCTATCTTTGTTTAAAGGCTAATGTCCACTTGAGACACAAAGTTTCGAGACTCGTATATAAACCCATGCTAATACTAGTCTCAGTATTAGTCTCAGAAACTTAGGTATTGGCATGGTTTTATATGGGAGTCTCGAGACTTTCTGTCTCAGGTGGACACTATAGGCTTAAGATATGGAATCCAAGTTTGTTTGTTATTGTTTTTGATTCATGTTGCTGTTGTGTCAAGTTGGCTTATAATCTAACAGAACAGGTAATTATACTAATATATCTGAAATATAATATCATGTGAACGTTCATATTTGCAGCACTAAATTTTTTTTGTTCCCCTTACGTGATGACGATTTAGTGACGTGGTATAGAAAAAAAGCTGTTTTTCTGGAACCTCTTATTATGTCTTTATTCTTAAATATCGTTTTCATTCTTGTTGTTGGTCTTTGGTAAATACATTTTCTGTATGTTGTTCGTATGTTTTTATTTTTATCTGTGTAATTATTTTTTAAATAATTGGTAGAAAAAACAACAGGTAAACTAATATTATTTCTTAATATATGAATAAAAGAAAACTAATTACTAAACAGTGGTGTATATAAATTATATTGCAGGTATTGAACAGGGACATATACTGGAAATCAGGAAGAGATGTTGAAACAAGAATTGAAGATCGCATTAGAAAAAATTCTAAAAGTAACGTAATAATTCACCTAAAAGGGAATGAACATAAACTAGATAATTGAAGAACGAAGATTATTAACAAACATTTTTTTTTAAATTTGATTTTAATTTAATTTTTTTTTTTGACGTAAATTAGTTAATAAAATAAATAAAAATCAATTTCAAGTCCAATACATCGACAAAAATGATATTTTAAAGAAGAAATCTTATATTTTTTCGTTATTTTTGATTAATTTGCGTTAGTTAATTGGACGAGAACGACGCTTAAATCTTCATATTATTATTGTAATCTACCTAATCAAAATGTATTTCTTAGTTAATCCAGATGATGGTAAACTACCGAAATTGTTTAATTTTGCAAGAATTATTTACTTTAATAAATATTACATTAATTATTCAAACTTCTGTAAAGAACACATAAATTAAAAAATATATATTCAATTACCTGTAAAACAAATTATAAAATTTTTGTGTATTTTCAAATCGAGAACATTGAACTGTATTTATTCAGTTCTTGACCTACCTGACGATGTTTATTAAAGTGAAAGATATTATACACTTCTATCAAACTCCGAATTTATTGTCCATTCTTCTTCTTCAGTTTAATTTAGGACTTCGTTCTGTTATTGCCATTATAATGTACCAAGTTTACATCTGGCACTCAGGGTTCTCTTAGCACTTGAATATTATTCTAGTAGGGTGCTAATCTTACTAGATGCATAGCCCATAGATCGAACTTGGACTATATGTAGATCACAGCAGTAATCGATGCGACCAGGCATTTAAGCTTTACACCGCACTGCTAGTCTCTAAGGTAACTATCTGATTATATCTTTAATTATATTTGCATTGTATCGTATCAAGGTAATCGGCAAAATGATTTTTAATTAATTATTATCCTAAATCGGGAACATTTAATTATAACTTCAGTTCTTGACCTACCAGACAATCTTCACTAAAGTGAAACATACATTTAAAGTCATGTTATGGTTATTTCAATAATTTTATTTGTTAAGTATTGGATTATACATAACTTGAAAATAATTTTCATGGCAATTTAACTTGTTTTTTATATTTTTACGTATGTACATATGGATAATTTCCAATGGAGAACAGTAAATTACGTTATTCAGTTCTTGACCTACCTGACGATGTTCAGTAAAGTGAAATACATACATTTAAACCTTATTATGATAATTAAAATAATTTTATTTGTTAATTTTTGAATTTTAAGTAAATTTAAAATAAGACCGAATTTATTGTTATAATTGCCAATTTAAAACTTGATTTATATTAACGCTCGCCGTACCATAATAATTTTCAATCTCGATTTACCAACTGGTAAGTTTGTTTAAATGACCAAAACTAATGTCTATTTTAGTATATTTTTGTAATATTTATAGAAGTATCTGCAATAATTAAAGTACCATCCTAGAAAAAATATAGTAAAATAAAATAAAAAATTTTTAGATCTGTTTAATGTAACCGGCAAAAGTGTAACAAATTTATAACATTTTTAATTAAAGATTATTTTCAAATCGAGAACAATTAAGTCTTCAGATCTTGACCTACCTGACAATCTTCACTAAAGTGAAACATAATGTAATTAAACTCATATGTTGTGGTATCTTAATTTATTTTATTTGTTAACGTTTAGATTATGTAAAAGATGAAAATAATTTTCATTCTAAGTTTAACTTGTTTTATACTAAAAAAAGCAAAACATTAAAGAATCTCTTTAAAATATACTTAAACTCGAGCATCATATTCCTCTATACAAAATATACTATGTAATAATGTAAATAAAATTTCTGTAGTCAATAAATTACTTGTAATGTATAAAATAAATATATAACGTAACATATTAAAATATGTAAATTATTCGGTTGAAAAAAATTATTATTAAATTAAAAATTAACGATGTAAATAATAAAATTACTATATTCTTCTCATGGTTTTATTTTGAAAGAATGAAATAAACTCAAATTTTATACATTTACGCATCTTTTAATTTTTAATTTAAATATAAAATTAGTTACAATGACCGAATCCTTAATAACTTATAATTAACAATAGGTAGTTTAAAACAAATAAAAAAATTTTTTTTTAATTTTTTCAGTTCGATTAACTGAAAATAATAGAACAAGTGACACTTTAACCGCACTAGTTGATAAAGTAGCATTTGAATACCAAGAGTTGATATTTTATTCTTCAGTTGTTTTTGGATTTTTGTTATATTACTATTAAAATTAATAGAAGATACTGGTTTCAGTACCCAACTTTCATAGTAGATCCCATGAATTTTTGGTGGAATATGAGAAATCTATTAAAATCTTGGGCGAACCAGCATGCTATGTATTATATTATATTGTATACATATTATTTTTTTATATTGTATATTATTATTAGATTTACTTGAATTATGAAATCAATACTTTATAAGTGACGAGAAATTACAAGTTTCATGGTATTCTTACCATACCTAGTAAGATATTAAGGTAACCTCTAATCGACTACTTGTAAGTTGTAATTTGAAACCTGTGGATTTGCCTTTATTGCGCAAATAATAATATAGTATAATAGTCGATAGGTATATTAAATTATTAGTTAGTTTAATATTATTTGAATTAATTTAGTATTGCACGAAACACACATTTGCAAGTTGGAAAAAATTTTAAGTTTTTCTGTATTCTAAAACGAGTGTATGCAAATCTGGGATCTAAAATTTTTGTAGCACATAAATAAGCGAGTAAGTTAATAAAATAGCTTGAGTGTTATGTTGAGCTGCACGTTTTTCAAGTATATAAATACTACATTATTTACCGATGTGTAGGTACCTCTTAAACCATACTAATTTGTACATAGGAAAATATTACGAACAAAAGCTGTTAAGAAGTAATAAATTTAGATTAATTATGTAATAATGAGTACTCAACATTTTTAAATGTTTGTTATTCTTATTTTTTTGTTATGCAAAAAGAAAGTGCTTTTAATTTTGTAATTGTATCTCTAAAAAAGTTAATGTAAAAATATAATAACCTAAGCTATTTATAAGGGTTACAAAAGGGATGATTGCAAAGAAAGCAAAATGAAAGGGGAAACGCAAATATGTGGGTAGAAAATCGGTATAAAACAAACATGTATCTGAAAAATTAGTATACCCTTAATTCGTACATTAGATTACCTTAAAAATTCGTTATTTATTACTGCAAGCTTAACAAGTTAATGGAGAAAAAGGTAAGCGCTCGAGTGTCTGACAACTTTAAGGGTTGGTTGCATAAAGCTCAAATTAGCTGAAATCCTTTTAAATGTTTTAATCTCATATGGAGATAGATACATTAGAGACTGGGGCACACATTAGCAAGTAAAAAGATTATAAGGATTCGAAAAAAATATTTATGTACCTACAAGTAATATTGTTAATTTTTGCTTATTCGATATTCGTTTTACTGTATCTGCTGTATGTATTTAAAAGAATTTTGTTTCATCAGTTAAAATTAACTTACTTCAAAAGGTTTCAGTTAGTGCACATAAATGTTAAACCAACGTTTCTCATTTCACCGACATACTCTCAATAAATCAGGGATAAATATCTGTTTCTGATCGGCATTTGTTGGGAACAAACAATAAATATCGCTCAATTCGTTTGGAAATAAATATTGATATCGGTAAAGCATTTTCCACCGTACGGCCCATATGACACGTTGTCGTATTTACTTCCTATCAATGTTTCAATTTTCAAGTGCACCGTTATCCAATTCATAAACAGCGTTTTAACAAGTCAATAGGTTTACGTTTTGACGATGCAACTCTTATCGGATTGGAAAGTGCCAAATATGATGCTACAACAAACCTGCATAAGGGTGGTTTTTGTCCAAACGAATCAACATATAAATTGAACGAATTTGTCAATTGCACTCTCACGCCTTGTGTGTGCTATAGCAGGTAATTAAACATTTCTTTAGCAAGCTTTATTGAATCGCAGAATTAAAATCGTAAAAGTTGATACATTTTGTAATTAAATTAAACTGTCACGTACAGTTATAAATTTTAAAGGAACGTTCCAAACATTACAGGGTTAAAATACTAAAAATCACTTTTCATAAAAATTAAAAAATATATTTAGCCACTTATGATACCATCACCACGAGAACTTCAAAATTAGCGAGCGAGCGACAGGCAGCTAGCTACCAGTTTTTGACAAAATCACCTTGGATTAAATTATTAGTACATTTGCTTAATTTGTACGAGGGTACGTATGTACATGTGTCCACACTTCAACTTAAATCTTTTACTGTTTATTACTTCCTCGATGGTTTATATTGAGAAAATTGAAAAGTCCACCTGCAGCTTGCAATGAGTGGGATCTAAATCACAAGATTTATGTGTCACAGTGATATATACTTTAGAAAGTATATAAAATATAGTGTTAAATGTTGATGATTTATGGTTTATTTAAAAATATGCGAGGAAAGATAAATTTAAAATTTCTCAATAAAATCTATTTTACTTAAGTATCTAGAACGTTTATAAAGAAAATGACTATTCCGCTGCTAATTGCAGCTATTTATTCAGCAAATTTTTTTGAAAATCTTACTTTCGTATTCTGTTATATTCCACTTTTTGTCTATTTTCTATTTGACAAGTGATTGATTGCAATCCTTTTATAATTTATATTGTTTATATAAATACAGGATAAGTCTTGCAATAGTCACAGTGGAATTTAAAAGTTTTTGTTAATTAAAAATTTGCTATTTTATTTATTATATTCTTATATTGGCTGTCAAGTTTTAGACAATATTACTAAAAATATTGATTGCAAATAATGACCGCCAAGCCTAACCCTGGGTCTACAAGCAACGGGCATGCAAGAGTCAGTATCTCACAGTCACACTGACTCTTACCTAGTATATTGTTAGGCGGTAAGGCCTATTACTTTAGGGGTGAGAATATAGTAAGTCAATGTTGATACAATATAATGGCAATATAAATTGAAATGTTTGTACAATCAAGATTAAAGACCAGCTACTTGGCACTCACTGAGTACAATATCGATTAACAACATTGCGCAAATAATATTGGCAAAATATTATATGAACACTGGTACAATATTGCGATTGATTACAAATACTGGTAAATTATGGATTAATAATAATAGGTATCAATGTGTACTGAACCATTACTACCCATGTAGCACACAATGTTGGCGCAATATTGGGGCAATATACCAGAATGTAAGCGAAATATTACAAGATTCAGCCAATATCGGCCCAATATTCAAAAACAATATTATAGTAAATCCTTTTTGTAATATTGAGCCAACATTGACAACCGATATTGCCTGCCAATATTAAGCCATATCTGTCCAATATTGTTTTTCAATATTGTTTTGACGGAAGATTTTCAAAAATAATAAAAAAAATTTTTAATATTTTTTAAGTAATATTTTTTAGCTAATATCACTTCAATATTGTTTTTCAATATTGCGCTGATATAGGAAATCCATATTGAGCCAATATTGGTTGAAACTTGGTGCAATATTGGGCTAATATTGGTAGCCAATATTGCCTGCCCATCTTCAGTCAATATTGAAAATATTGTATAATGGTCCAATATTGATTTCCTATAATGGTAAAATATTGAAAAATAATATTAGACCATTATCGGCTGTACCTTTTTCTAATATTAGGTCAACAAAATTTTTTTTAAATATTTTGTTATTGTATACAATGTAGTGCATACATTCGTATATAGACTGTTAAATAATTGCCAATTTAATGGTATAACCAATAGTGTTTTTCTATATTTACCCCCAAGTCAATATCCCTACAATAAATTAATCATATTTTGATTACTATAATGTAATTAATTAAACATCATCCAGAAGTATCGTAGGTAAGCAGTTAAAATGCTAAATTGTTATACCGCGGTGCGTGGGTTCGATCCAAACTAAGCACACTTGGCTATATTACTCGTATCTCCTCCCAAGATGGTGGCAACGTCTGACCTGGAGTACGAGACCTCTACCGTTTCCTCTATACAAACCTATTAATTAATTTCTAATTAAAGGAATATTATTCTGAAAGAAAATTACTAAACTTGAAATTACCCTTATGAACAGAAAACGTATGCGTAAATCTGGGGGTTATAGAATACTCTCTAGCGCACTCTTTGATTTTATCTATGACATATAAATATGGAATTTGGTAAATATCATGATTGGTATCATCCAATAACAATAATTGAATGCAGCTAGCTACTCGTAGCTTTTCAATAGAATATGCTGCATAAGAGTAGAAACTGTTTTTCGAACATATTAACATAGTCAAATACATACACAGTCAGGCCCGCAGCCAGGGATAGGCCAGGACGGTGGCCGGACACTTCGCTCCGGGACATTTCGCACCCGGACATTTCGCACCCGGACACTTCGCTACCAGGACATTTCACTACCGGAACATTTCGCTACTAGGACATTTCCCACCCGGACATTTCGCACCCGGGGACATTTCGCTACCTGATTTCGCTACCACTTTTAGCATATTTGGATATTTAACATTATTGGAATTATTCTTTTGTTTAAAAAATAAAATTTTTTTTATTTTTAAAAATTTAAAAAATTTTTCTTTTCAATTTAACCACCTTGTTAGTAGCACCTATTTGAGTTCTGGGTTAACATTTATTAAAAAACAAGGAATATAATATGCAAGAAGTGGTTTTAAATCAACAGGGGTCAGGTCCGTATTCAGTACCAAAACAAAATTAGGTAATAAAATATTAACAATTAATAAATTTAACATAATTTAAAAAATTATTAGTTATTTCAAATAAACATTTCTAAAATAATTTTGACTGTTGTTAATTTAAATATTTTATTACTTAATTTTGTTTTGGTACTGAATCCGGACCTGACCTCTGTTGCTTTGAAACCACTTTTTGCATATTATATTCACTGTTTTTTAATAAATGTTAACCCAGAACTCAAATATAGGTGCTACTAACAAAGTGGCTAAATTGAAAAAAAAAATTTGTTTTAAATTTTTAAAAATAAATAGATATTTTCGATACAAGTTAGGAAAACTAACATATTTCCATTCAAGGCGAAGTTTTACGATCGAGGCCGAAGGCCGAGATCGTAAACCGAAGCCGAGAATGGAAATAGATAGTTTTTCACGCGTATCGAACAATATTTTTTCTAATTATGTTTCAAAATGAACCGATAACATACTTTTTATACCTAAATTAAAATAAATTTACTAAAAAATACTTTATGAAAATAGAAACATACTTAAAATTTAAATTTTTTTGGTACCAACCGTGGGTGCGGTTGGTACCCACGCTGTGGTTAGTTAGTTAGTTAGTAATATCAGGTTTAAGGTGGCAGTTACAAATTGAATAGGTTAGTGAACACACGTTTTTTTTTAAATTATTTCAAGTGCCAGTTACAAAGGGAAGAGGTTAGTGAACACACGTTTTTTTTTAATTTATAGTTTTACAATTTGTGTTTTTAGAAAAAATGTCTTCTGATATGTCGGAATGTTCGGATGTTGAGGAATCTGCGGCATTGGCGATTCAAGCTCTAATCCCACAGAAATCAAGAAGCAAGTATGAAAAAGCATATTTGCAATTCGACACGTGGTGCAAAGAAAAGCGAGTGAAAAGCATCACGGAAGATGTTTTACTTGCTTACTTTGAGCAACGAGAAGATTGATCCGGGTGCTGTGAACACATTAAATTAATAATTGTTTAAATGTAACGGTTAATGTTTATTATAAATAAAGCAGATTTGTGTTTCTGACTATTTCTTTCTTTCCCGCATACTTTTGGAAGTGTGCGGAAAAAAACTACTTTTCCGCACACTGTGCGGAAAAGTAGTACTTTTCCACACACTTTTGAATATCACAAAGTAAGACTTTTTGAAACATAATTAGAAAAAAAAATTTTATTTTTTAAACAAAACAATAATTCCAATAATGCTAAATATCCAAATATGCTAAAAGTGGTAGCGAAATGTCCCCGGGTGCGAAATATCCGGGTGCGAAATGTCTTAGTAGCGAAATGTCCCGGTAGCGAAATGTCCTGGTAGCGAAGTGTCCGGGTGCGAAATGTCCGGGTGCAAAATGTCCCGGAGCGAAGTGTCCTAGAATCGGCCAGGACAGGCTCAACTTTTTTTCTGTTTTGATTTAAAACTAAATTA
The DNA here is from genome assembly GCA_947369205.1 of Cantharis rufa. Lineage (NCBI taxonomy): Eukaryota > Metazoa > Arthropoda > Insecta > Coleoptera > Cantharidae > Cantharis > Cantharis rufa. The sequence continues at coordinate 16,540,369 of OX376307.1, read as the reverse complement.
AATATTTAGAAGAATATTTAATTATGAAGATATTTGGTATATGATGTACTTGGTGAAAAATCAAATATTGACCAAAATTTTAAAGCAATCTTTTGTGAAACTCTTGATGTTATTTTGGGTGAAATGAAAAGGAGATTTATTGAAAACGATGCACTCCTAATTGCAGTTTCCAGTGCAGAAGAAGAAATAATTGATTTGGAGAAAGTTAAACATTTGCAAACTTTGGGCATCCAACTTCCATCACCGCAAGAAATTATAGTGGTGAACAAAAAGGAATGTCTAATTTAACGCTTCTCGTATATGAAACAATTTGTGCAAAATCATTGGATTTAGGCGTACTTCTGAAAAAATTTAATGAGCACAAAAACCGATGATTGCAACTTTTTTAATATTTACTTTTTATTTTTATTTTTTAAAAATAAAGCATAGTTTCACTTTTTGGATTTAACCTTTTTCTTAGACTTCTCAAGCTTACCTTGAGCCTGCCCTAATTTTTCAGTTTGGCTACGGCCCTGTGCACAGTTTGCGCGTTGCACTCAGTGCACACAGCGTTCATTTGGTGGCATTGGTACTTTCTGTTCTGTAAAACTAGATCACACTTTTATTCAATTCCTGTGGTTGAAATGATGTTAATTTTGTAATTTTGAAGCGGCGATAAATAAATTTAAAGTTTTGTTGGTGTAGTAAGGTATTAATTACGACGATTATCTATTTTAATTTTCTGATAAGATTTTTATTTTCTTTTCTGTTTTTATTTTGCAAGTCACTCGTTATTTTAAGCATCTGTGTTAGACGGCCTCGGTTTTTTGTTGGGTCATGAAGCGGCCTTGAGGATGTCTTTTTGTTATCAGTTTTGCAGGTGAGTTTTTTGAAAACACCTAGGTGTATGATTCTTTTGTCAAACTAAGTCACATTTTTATTCAATCTGTAGCTGAAATGATGTTATTTTTGTAATTTTGAAGCGGTATTAAGAAAATTTAAAGTTTTGCTGGTGTTTTTTACTTTCCCCAATACGTATTAACGTATGTTAAAGGAAAGTATTGTTTATTTTAATGCTCTGATAAAATTTTTATTTCTTTCGCTTTCTTAATTTGCAAAGTATTTGTTATTTCCAGCCTTTATGTTTGACGTCCTTGTTTTTTTTTTTTCAGGTCATGAAGCAGCTTTTGAGGATGTCTTGTCGTTATCATTTGAGAATTTTGGGAAACACCTAGTTGTATGGTTGATTGCGATCGGCGTCATTTTTTTTTGGATTGAAGATTGCCTAGTGTGGACGTGGTAGTGCCATTTGGGAAGATTTTATATGCAGTTAATTGTAATATGATTTTAATGGATTAATAACACAATTATTAAGAAATAAACTTTGATTATGTTTTGTTTTACTTTGATGTTTCAATGATTATGTTAAAAAACAGAAGGATAGAGGTGCCAAAGGAGTAACGTTGAAGTGTCCGCTACAACCTCCATTCAGATGCACAAAGCTTTTGAGCTGGGTTTCTTCTTCAGAGATTGCTGGCATTGTTTTTGTGTTAACGCCTGGGGATTCGAGTCTACAACTTGAGATTTCCATGTTACTTGTTTTTGTTTGTGATGAATCGGGAGGTTGGATGGAGTAATGTCATCACTTACTGATCTCCAGTCTGTTCTTTTATGTTTCTAGTCTCATAAACTTTTTAGGTTGATAAATAAACAATGTAGAGTCAATGTTGAGCAATATCAATTAATTGTTTTGAATACAATAGCATAGCATTTTTCATTCTTAGATGTATTTTAAAATAATTTATGCATAAAAATGTATGTAGCAATTCTTTGGCAAAAATTGCATATTTGAAATTTACTTCGATGCTTTAGACCTGTTATATTTTAAAAACATAATCTTGACGTTAAATGCACTGCATAAATCACAATTAATTGCATAACAGTGCGTAGAAAATGTATCGTGAGTAAATCATATAAACTGAATTTATACACCTAATATAAAATTTTATGTTATGGTTTTGTATAACGGCAAAGTTATAATTATTGGAAAATCATATTTTACATTTGTTTTTATTATGTTTCCCTTATTCAATTAAATAATAAGAAAAAGTGTGCTCTTGGAGAGAAACTACTGAAGGGTAGAAATTAATGTGACCATATAAATATGTTCTGCTCTATAAATATAGCAGATGCCGCAAAGAAGCGATATAAGTAGGAAATATGAAGACCAATACTGTATTATAGCTACCAAAATGTTATATTGCTTAGTTACTAAAGCATTAGTAGTAATGCGCTTCCGCTAATGTGCCAGTTTGTTAGCTTGATGATTTAGCTATTGCATTTTCCATAATACAAACTTCTATTAGAAACTTTTATTTTAACACTGCTCGGGAGGTGTTAACACAAATCATATCTGGTGTGAACAACTATTGCTTGCATATTTTCGATTCATAATTTTGTTTAATAGGCTTTGAGAGAATTTAAATTCTCAATAGTTCAAAAGGCAGGATGTTTATTATATTCCCCGTGCTACCTGATTTTACAACGTCGAGAATCATTTATTAAGATTAAAATTAATGCTGTATATGGCTTGATTTCTGGGTATTAAAGTTTTAAAAAGGGCCATCGCATCTTTTTCTCAATACAAAAATGAATTTTAACTTTAATTTATATTAATGCATTCGTATCGCCATCGGTGTATATTATGGTACTTTATCTACTTAACCACCTACTAGCTGCAGCTAAAAATTTTTGTTTCATGTTTTATTTTAGTTATTGACCGAAACGTAGCTTTACTTAAATTAATATTAAAATGCTTTGATGTTACTTTAAACAATATTAGTACGAATTAAACATTAAAATGCAGTTTAGTTTTATTGAGTTTTAAGGATCGTTAAAGGTTTATGTCGTACTAAATTAGAACTCGATTAAAATTAAACCGGTCAAAATAAAACTAATACGAGTTCCTTGTGAGAGAAGCGTGCAGAATCCTTTAATATCGCAACTAATAATGTCTGTCTTGCACATGGCCCACTAAAGTGATTGGAGTTTTTGTTTCTAGTTGTAAAAATGTTTGTCTGAACATTAGTGGGTGGTCCATCATCATGTTTATGATCTGTCTGGTCGATACCAAACGTTCATGATATACATAAACATTATAAACGATATCCTGTTTATTTAATTCATCATTTATGCACGAAAACCTTAGGCTATTACGGCTTATATTAAAGGAATTAAAAATATTTTGCAAAGTTTTTTTTTTCATTTCGTATAATTTCGACTCACGCGGTAATATCCAATAGGCACAAAAATGACAGGTTCCTCGGAGGTACGCTGAGAGTTTAGAGCAGAACCATCCTGGAACGAAAATTTTGAGATTACAGCATCAGCCGCTTCGGAACGTGGAAAATTATTTTATTAAACTGTCAAGTTTCATATAGTTTTAAATATCGTCACCATTTTAATTACCTAATTAACACGTATTTCTTATATCTAATTCTATTTATAGTAAATATTTGTTATACAACATTAATAATCCGAATCTGTAAGCAGATGCGTGGGGTCTGTACACATGCAGTTTCCTGTCGATGACTTTAGATAAGGGCGCATCGTTTGAACTTTGATGACTGTAAAGATTTGCTTTATACTCATTAAAATTTAATAAAGCATCTTTTCGGACCACTGGAAGCAGTTTCACTCAAATTAAATGACACAAGAAATTGAAAAGCATTGTTAGGGATATTTTTATTTTTTTTAATTATACTCGATTCATTTTTAATCGAAAGAAGGAATCCCTTTTTGGTCGAATCACCGATTGGGATTGTAAATAGTTAGCAGATTAATGTCCTTAACGTAGATTGGATGTTTACTAAAAGTGAACCGCACATTCCTGGGTTTAACCGCGGAATCCAAACTTGGTATTCAAGAATTCTAGTCCATCAATACCCTTCTAATTCAGATAATTCAGATATAGAGACACAATTAATTTAATTTTATATTGTCTGAATGTTACAAGAGAGGACGAACCGGCAGCAGGAATTAGCGTTTTTGATCGCGCTCTTCAATTTCAATTTTTTAATTAAAAGTTTGGAACGAAAATTGTTATTAAAATTGAAAAAATAAATGTTGAGGTGTTTTAGTTATTCGTTTAAAGAGGGCTAAAAATAAAACACAGCTTTGCTATTATTCAATACCACATAACTGAAATTTTTGTTTTAAAAAGATGAGCGTAATATTGAAAAATCTGAACGCATATAAGAATGAATTCCAATTAGTGTAAGAGGTATACACCTTGGTAATATAGCACCCTAGTCTATCGGCCGTAGGCAATATTAAACAAGCAACCCTGATCGTAGACAAGGATATTTTATGCTTCACCCCCCGTTGGACAAAGACACGACCATTGTAAATTCTTGAAGCTTCTTATTACCGTTAACATGCGCGATCATTTCTCTAAAATTAAAAACGCCTCTGGCACGTATCATTTTCATTTCTATTCTGAGATAACAAAAACATAATTTAAAAATCGTAATTTGTGTTTTTGTCATTATCCTACCCCGATAGAACAGCAAAATTCAAACATCACTTGTAATTACTTAAATTTACATTACTAATTTTCAGGAAGCCTTCAAGTGCTGAAAATCACGATTTTTCATCTTGAGATTAAAAAGCGCCTCTTATTCGGTACTTTACTTTTAAGGGCCCCCTATACTGAAAATCCTGTAAATTGGAAATTTCCTTGGAAAATGTAAAGAGTAAGCGGTGAACTCATACGAAAATTAATTTAAATTCACTCTGGGTTAAAAGTTGGAGACAAAAGTTACGTTTTTAATAAAATAATATTAATAATTGTACATTACGAATGAGAGAAGTTAAAATGGATGCATTCGAGTATAGGTAAATGCAAATGTAATCGTGACTACGCTGTCTCTTCCAAATGGTAAAGTCACCGGGCCGGTTAATGTTAATTCCAGAGTTATCCACGCGCCGCGACACATGTCTCCCTTGAATTATTATCCACTCTCTGGATACCTCAGCTTCATTTCGGACTCGGCATAAAAATTTTAAATGGCGATATCACAAGTTGTTTACTTAGTGCCAACAATTTTAATCTAAAAAATGAGAAAGCTAAAATGTCAATTTGGCGAAAAATTTGCAATGTTCTCTTTAATAAATATTCAATCAGTCAGCCGAACAACCTGCTGCATTATACAGAGATTTAAGTATTTTAGGTGTCGACAAGTTTAAATAACGGTTCGTGTTTTTCCAATCGCTGCTTTCCTCTCTATCCGCTGCCAAATAGGGCCGGTAAGTTAAAGAGAGAAAATGCATATTTCCGTAAAAAGGGTGACGTCTTTTTGGTACCTATTAAATAAGCAATCGTTTTCTCCCCTACCGGAAAAATCAGAAATTCACCAAACGATGCTGGCAAATTATCGGAAAAAGTGATCATTACAATACCTTCTAGCAGCTGCTTCGAATGCTAAAGTCTAAGTGGAATTTAATTTTCGAGTTAGTGAAGTGGCAAATTTGTGGAAACGGTTCGATAGAAAGAAATTAAATTGAAATTTATTATTTGGTGTATAATTTAAAATGAAAAATTCGTGCGTGTAAGTAAACAAGCTTTTAGAAAATGTTTAGAACGTTTTGGGTAAAAGGTTACTTCTCTATTGCGCTCAACATTTTATGTTGTAAAAGGACCTCATTTTACGACTTTTGACGTATTTTCTGGATATGTGTCATATAAAATCGACAGAAATAAGTTTTGAGGTGAAAAGATGGACTGCTTTAAAGCAGTTTTTACGTGTGGTGACTCGATATTAGTGGTCCTCTTTGACATCAATCAAGGCGACCAATCACACCATTTTATTGTCCTAAGATTATATTTAGACGTGCCCTTCCACTATGGTCTTTTTATTAAACTTTTCTTGGTTTATGTTACCAACGCACGGTTTACGACGATTTTACGAAGTTGAGATCTGTGATCTAAGATTTTATTTGTTTTAGATGGTGGAAATGTATTAGCCTAAATGTACATATTGCTAGTTTGGGGGATGATTTTTTCTTGTATCTGAAGCTATGTTGCAATAAAAATGTAGTAAAAGTATTTAGGTACCATAAGCTACCTAGGATGTTTGTAGCTTTTTGCATCATAAATAATTTACCTATCCAGCTAAAAACATTGATTAATATTTTTTGCGAGCGAATTGCGATTTTCAACTGAAATTGATACAAATCATCCAATATTCTATTGTTATTATTTAGACATACATACATACAGTGGATAATATGGTAATTTAAAAAAAGAATTTTACTCGACCACATTTATGTAATTAATTAAATTTCTCTTAGGTTACTTTTTCGACTAAGCAGTCGAGAGCTTAATTAATTTTATATTTACGAACATATACAACATCGAGACTACTCCATCTATATTTTATAGATGTTAATAAAATATAAAGCTTTGGGCATGCAAGCTTGTAATAATATAACAAGACGCTAAAAACAAATACCAGGTAATATTTCACGATTTTCCAAGCGAGTAATTAAAACTTACGGAAATACAAAATGCGTTTTGAAAGCCATCGCCTGCAGGCATTATACATCAGTTTGAAACAAAACAGTAGATACGGGTAATTAAGAAACACTCATGCAAAGTAGGCGATGGATGGAGTTATACACCTCCGGCTCTGTTTCTTCAATTGTCTATCAGAGAGAGCTTTGAATGGAATGGAATATATCGCCGTTAGGTATAAATTCAAATCGACAATATTCAAAATTATTTGAGCGTTTTGTTGTTTGTTTTGGTTTGCTTTACTTGTTGCAATTTGTTTGTTGCTTTCGTTTATTTCTACAAATTGTACTTGTTTAGTATTAATGTTAAGTAATTGATATTTATGTTATTATTTAAAGAACGCACTTTAACGAACGCTTTCGAAATGTAAATAAAAGTGAAAAATACATATAAAAATAAGTTGAGGGAAAAACATATAAAAGCTGTGATTGGGAAGCAAGGATGCAGCAAGGCTATGAAAGAATTAACAGGGTAAAGGCCGAGTCATCTCCAGTGTTGACTTTGATCAAAGATTAGCTTTGAGTCCGCTATGATTGTATGAAATATTAATGAATTGAAAGGTAATGGAATAAATTAATTTCTGAAAGCAATATTTCGCTGCAGGATTAGCAGCAGCACATCGAAACAGGCGGAAATTAAAGAGAATAGCTAATCAGAGCTTGCTAGGATCAATATGAGTAATTGATTTCGCACATAGATTAGCCATCATTAATATCTTGTTTGTGTGCGTTTGAAAGTGAGATTAGTTTTGATCACATAATAATAAGTTAATTTTACAACAACTGTTCACTTGGAAACTATCATTCCGACCGAAGGATATAATCGATTATTGCTGAATTTGCAGCTGCAGCCATTAGCTCAGACAATTTTTTTGCTTACCTACATGAAAAATGTTCTTTCGATCGCTTAAGCATGCCTTAAAATATTTCCGGTACTAACGTGGTTATTAGGAAATGCTATAAAGACTGTTAAAGTACGGCGTTATTGTTTAAAGGCCACTGAATTCCCAGCTTATCAGATCATCATCAAATATACTGAGTAAAAATTTACGTTAAGGAAATTAATGTTCTATATTATCATAGATGTGGTTAGCAGTTAAGCTTAAAATTGTAAAATATCGCAGTAGGAGCATCCGCTTAATTCAATTGTTCAAGTGATCTAAAAGTTAAGTAAGATTGTTATAGGGATTGATGTCTCCTTTGTACTTATTTTTATAGAAACTTGTTCTATAATTAACATCTACAAGGCGTTAATTTTTTTCAAGTAATTTATGCGAATATAAATGAACACTCTTTTTATTTAATAAAAAAAAAGGTTAGATAACGCTTACGCATTCAGGTTAACGCCTGACTAATTTTTTATAATTATATATTAAATTGAATGCACCTTAACACGCTGAAAGAAAAACCAATTGTAAATGATTTTACATTAATTTTCTACCAGTACAACTTCATTATTTAAACATCTCAGAAAAAAACCTTTGAGTTTTTTAAAAATTTGCTTAAAAACTGAACATTCGATCGAAATGGTCTACTACTCACCACCTCTGTTAATTTAAAAACTAATTGTGCCGGCATTTTGTGGTCCAACGAGTTATGACCGTTTTAACGGTGTAAGTACTAGATTTATATCACGACAGCACCTCCTTTTTAGTAAGTTGGTAAATCCGTTAATCTATTCGTGCGCATCATTTTCAACTTCGAATAGTTGTATATATTGTCATAACTCTTATTAAGCGCCAAATATTGCCTCAACGTTGCCTTGCGAGCAAGACTTAAGAGAAAGAACAAGGGGCCGCCAGCTTTGAAATTAGTTGTACAAATATGTGGAATTTAATCGGAATTAACATAGAATTTTAATTCCATAATTTTAATTGAAGACGGTCACGGTCTGGCGCTTATGTGCGTCGATTGTTAAAGCCGAAATCCCTGGTTCGACCCCAGGCGAAAACAAATTTGTATTCTGACCGTCTTCCCTCGGCAGGCAACGGCAAACCACCGAGGTATCTGCCAAGAGAACCCTTAAAAAAAAAGTGGTCCTAAGCTCTTACGTAAGGCGAAGAACTGGAGAGAAATTAAAAATTAAAAAAGACATCGAAATTACCGGAATCCGTTTGGAATTACTGGAATTATTTTGGTAATTTAAGAATTAATTTGGAATTACTGAATGATTACAGGAATTAAAAATGGAATTACTGAAGAATTATCGGAATTACTTTGGAGTTATTGAAATTATTTTGCAATTATCGGAATTACCGGAATTATATTGGTTCACCGGAATTTTTGGAATTAAATTGGAATTGGAATTAACTGTACGAATGTTTTCTTGGCGGCCCCTTGTAATTTAATATAATGATATTGTACCGGGTGGCCGGTTTCAAAGTCGAACATGGGGAATTAACGTTGTATGCCATTTCCGAGAATTTTGGCTTTTACTTTTAATTATAAGAAAACAAACGGGTGTTGAAATCAAGAAGTTAATTTCTTGATGAGCTAAATGAGCTAAAATTCTTGATAAGCTAAAAGTTGGTATTTTAAAGTAAAAGTTCGATTTCCATTTTTATTTTTAGAATCATTTGATGCGCAATAATTTTATCTTTAGATAGGCACCAATACTTTTCTTGTACCTTGAATTAGCGCGCAAGAATCAGCAGAAATGAACTAAAAAATGTTAAATGCCTATGTTTCACTTTTCACACCTGACACCCTGTATAAAGATCAATGTCTTTCCGTAACGTGACGTAAACCGTCGAAATAACGAAATAAACGGATTGGTTTAATTTTTATTTTATTGCCAACTTAACAAAAACTGAAAGGTTACAGAGTGCCGAGTCAGCGCGGCTGTTATGCCGCATAACTTATTTCTCGTGGTTTCCGAAATCAAACACTTTAAGGTACGCCAATGCCAGTAAGCATCAAAACTAAAAATTTAACACAGACGCAAAAATCCCGAAAGAGCTAGGTTAGGTCGGTTAAAGTTAGTTTAGTTACTAAATTTCACAGATCACAGATCAATCCGAGACTCAAAATAATCCTAGAATTTACCAATGAGATAACTGGAATTTAGACCGTATCGTAGCAACAGCTGTTATTTCGAGAATTGATCTATTAGTACGGGCATAAGTAAGTTAAGTCCATGAGTTAACTTAGGTTTAATTGGAAGAGATATAATTTAAAGTGTTTGATAAATTATAAATTACAGGGAGTAAAAATACTAGAAGTGAAATTATCGGGTGTTCACACATCCAGATTCTTAAATGACCAAAGAAACTATTTTCTATACGACTATCATAGAATGTGGGCATTCTGATTCTATTTTTAAATACAGAATATCTACATTCTTTTTTTTTTTATTCTCACACCGATATCGGTGCGAGAATAATTATTCTCACACAGATTAGACCAATTAGAGCAAAGAATAGACTACTATTTGAAGTGACATCTATTACCAAATTTTTGAACTCAATTTATTTACACATCTGTCAAATTAATAGGAAATATTATATTTAAGTGCCTGGATTACAATTTATAAACAAAAATCAAGTTTGTCAAATGAGTAAACTTTTTTGCGTGCGATCGATCTGAATTTTTGCACATATTTTTCTACCGATAATTCACAGGGAGTGTGTACGAGGGAGGACAATTTTTTGCTCAGTTTTTCGATATCTAGCGCCGTTCTTGAGTTATTGCTGCGTTTCCGCCACACAAACTTGAATTAGCAATAACTCGAAAACGGCGTTAGATATCGAAAAACTGAGCAAAAACTTCTCCCCCCTCGCCTCAACTCCCTCCTGTGAATTATCGGTAGGAAAGCATGTGCAAAAATTCAGATCGATCGCGCACAAAAACATTTTCTTATTTTTACAAATTCTAATTACGGTCAAAACTTATACAGCTTATTATTTTAATAGTCGTATAGAAAGTATAGTCTAAAACACGTTTGGAATGGCTATTCCGCACTCGTGAACTGTCACCCTCGCCTATTGGCTCGGGTGACAAACTTTTCCCTCGTGCGGAATATGCCTAATTCCTAACTTGTTTCAGAATATACTATTTTCTCTATTACAGGTTCTAAGCAGTAATGGCTGGTACGAGGAGTGCTAATGGTCTATGCTCTCCCAAAATAAAATATTTAATCATTACTACTTTACTCTTTCAGTGTATGGTGCAAAGTGTTTTTCTTTTGAACACAATTCCTAGGATACAAAATTATCCCACCCCCAAGCCATTGCTGCAAACACCGAAATTTTGTGTGCATCATGATTTTATTGAACAGAAAGCATTAAACCTTTCGGAACAAATACATTTAAATGTAGTTATAGTTCACATGGGGGAGGGTGCTCTATGTAATTTTCCAGAATTTCACGAATTTTATTGTATATTCTATGAGAGTGAAAAATTTGAAGAAAGCACTGGTCAAAACACACATGATCGGATTGCATCAGATATTACAGATTACTGATTACGTATTATTTCAGAGTAATACCAAGAATTCCATCAATTTCAAGTGATTCTAAAGATTACTAACTATTAAAAAGGTTACCAATGACTACAAAGATTACTATAATAAAGTACGTTATCCTCAAAATTGGGCGTTGAGACCTCAAATTGATTCTCTTATGCCCATACTAAGAGTTATGCATTGATCCGAGTATCGAGATCAATTTATTTTTGCAGTGCTTTTTGTTTTAGCTTTGATGATTAATGTCATGATTGCATTTTTGTTATTTCAATATACAGTAGCGTTGACCTATCCACTACAACTTCCATTTGGATGCACAAAACATTTAGTGCTAAATTTCTTCTTCGTAGAATCCCGACATTGCTTTTGTAGCGGAGGCTGTCTTTTAATTTTTGACAGAGTAACAGAATTTTTGTAACCTTGGAGCTCGAGTCTTCAACTGCCAGTCTTTTAGTTCTAAGTTCTAGTAAAAGTCCAATTTATATTTTTTATAAGTAGCACTTACAGCATTTCTATAAATTTCTTATATTTTTTTATTATTTTCACAATTTTTTAACATTACAATATTAGATACTTTTCAGTATGTACTTCCAATTTCTTAAATATCATAAAAAATTTATCAGCCAATATTTTTTGGTATTTTTTACTGCATCGTGCATAAACAAAATAAAAACAAAGCGAATGAAGCCTGCGATAGGCAGAATCAAATATATACTTAATTAATGAGATTTTTGTAGCATAAGAAAACGAAAGGGAAGTTATATCTGAAAAACATCTGCATTTGAAGATATTCATGCTTTAATACTACCTTTTAATAAATTATTAAGCATCATACATAATGCGAAGGAAAATTTTGCAGATTTTTAGTCGATAAATGTTATTTTTTCTCGAGGCAAATTGTAAATTGTAAACAAATGTTTATCTTGTGGAAAGACGATTTGTCTTAAACACGACGTAGTTGAACTGCGCACATTTTGGTCTGAAAGCCTGATATAATGCATATTATATGTAAATTGATTTCGGTGTGTAATTATTTATTGTTAGTTTAGATGTAAAGCCACTGAACCGATTTACGTATTATCTTTTCTTCCCTCAACTCATTATCTATTCCGGAAATGTGGTCTGATATTTATCGTTAAATGTATATTTTAGTAAATACTAGCACTTGTAAGATTGCAATAAGGACTGGTACCTGCTTATTAGGCAATACTTAAGTGCAGCAACGTTTCATTGGAAAATTGATATTCATCAAATCTACTTAGAATACACTCTATAATTGAATACCTAATTATTATCTAACAAATTAATTAGGAATATAATACGAGCGATTGTAATCCCCAACCTTTCAAAACCTTCCTTTCCTTTCGGCTTAAATCGACACGCAGAAATGAAGTGGAGCTTTTATTAGTTCAGCTAAAAAATTAGGCTTTACATTATCCAAGTGGAAAACCCTAGGTCAACAAAAACGGTATTTTTGAAAGTTTTCCCAAGTTTCTTCTCTTACGTGACATACGTGACCTTTTCTTATTCAAAATGTAGCACACCACCGGATTAGGTAAAATAAATATTAGGGAATTCTAAATTAGGGGGGAAAACATAAGTACCAAAGTTTGTTTTAAAAAAATGTAGGTATTCAACAAGTTGAATGAAAATTTAATTATCGTAATTGAAAAAGTGCTTTTAAGTCAAAAATCAAATGGTTTTTGTGTTAAAATTAAAACAAACGATTTGAATTACAAAACCAAATCGCTTTATAGAAGGGTGGCGTTCAATCAGTTTGAGGTATTGGCTGGATACCCAAGCAACAGGTTGAATATTGTCAGAGAAAAATAGCTTTTCAATAGCTTTAAATAAATGGTTTTCGATGTTATTGGACTTTTATACATTTTTAACACAATTGAGCGAGATATTCAGCTTGTGTATTTACATAAAATTTAATATTAATTTTTATTTGCTTAAAATTTAATTTTTTTTGTTGAAAATACGCTAAATAAATTTAAATTTCTAATCTATACGATACACGTAATTAAAGATATTAATTTGAAAAAAAATTAAATTTTATTGTTATTAATTGCCAAAATAACAGTTTATTTGCTAAAATATAGGTAATTATCCTTAATTTTGAAATATGAAAAAAAAATTATTGTGTTTTTAATATGGCAAAAATTTAAATTTCTATAAACCTACCATATTTTTTAATAAAATGGATTTTATTCACATAATATTATCATTAAAACGTCAAAATTATTTTATTTAAAAGTTCACACAATTAATATCCTTCATTATAAATCTTTTTCAGACAATCCAAATATGACGTATTTTAAATTTTTTTAATAATTTTGTGTGTGTTTACATTAAAACTGCGCGTAATTTAGGTTCTTTTTGAAATTATAATTACTTTGTTTGCTTATAAAATAAGTATGCTATATTAACGATAAAATAATATTATTGTAATAAAATATAAAAATATAAGATTCAAGTATGTATGCTTTAGGGGATTCACCGAAGCGAAACCGAACTTTTAAATTGATAATTAAAATAATGCAGACAAGAATAGATACGCAGATAATGTCTAATTTATAATTAGGCACTAAATTTCACCCAAGTATTGTGTGTTAATCTTAATAAATAAAACTAATTATTAACGACTATAGCAGTATTTTTGATTAATTTTTATAATTATATTAAAATTCCTTACATTTAAAAAATTTCTTGTCCACCTTTTATATGTTGCTTCCTTGCCAAACTCAATTAATTTTATAAATATGACGAATGTCACTTTTATTATTTCCGAAATCCGGAGTGACCGAAGACAAATTTTCGTCACCCTAAACAATGAGCAGTCTATTTTCTTATCGTTTGATCTACAATTTTAAAGAAAACGTTAAATGTCTTTATTAAACCTAAAAATGTTTCGGTGAGCGTTCAATCAACCTTGTACTTACATCCTCAACGGGCAACATGTGACGAACGTCCACGAAATTTGTTAATAATTTATTTAAATTTTTAGCATTTTGCAGACTTTTTGAAAAGCATATAACTCTTCCTGATTTCGAAAGATTTCAACACGTTACAGAACAATGGCGAGTACTACAAGTTTCTCAAACAAATTTATAATTTTTGAAGTGCATTTTAAAAATAAGTTAATAGTTATTAAGGAAAAAAAAGTTCACAGGTAATAAAAGGTCATAAATATTTTTTAAACTAACTATTTGTGTTGAAAGCAAAGATAGCACTGCAAAATAGTATCAATGAATAATTATGATATTATCTGCAAACGCTAAAACTAAATAAAAAAACTGATTTGCATTTGATTAAAATTCAAACTTTTCGCTTTCCATAAGAAACTTTGTAATCAAAATGATTTTCAATTTTTGCCCGTTACCACAAATATATAATAATAATAGAATAACTGTTGAAAAATTGAGGAAGTTTATAAAATGATAGAGAAGGTTGATTGATTATCTTCAAGTTAGGTGATCGCGTACGGTTATCAATAATATCTGACGTAACTTATCATTATAATCATATTAGGCTTCGGCAGTCAGCACTCAGTCCGATGTTTCGAAATATTGATTATAGACTATGTATGTGTGCCTATCACTATTCCTGGTATTCACTTCTTTTGACAGTTGTTAATCGAGGTATTAACGTGAATGATTTCGCTTATACACGTTTCAACAGTTCAGGCTAATTTAAAAATTTACCCAAACGCAAATATCACGACTTACACGCAAAATCCTTTAGAAAATTATTGTTTTTATGTAATGTTCACTTAAATATGTTGAATTTAAATTTTCATTTATCTTTTCAAATTATAATCTCTTCCGATTTCTTATTTGCTCTTAAACATTCTCAATATAAGTTCAAACTTGGAATAAACAATTTTTCTTTCAATGTTTAATTATTCTTGTTTTATGGCAATTTTTCAAAAAAATATATTTCGGAATGCTACATAAAATTCCAGTCGACTAAATCTAAATTAAATTAACTTGTGAGAACTTATGTTAAATTTGAGATAGTAGAAAATAATTGTCTATAATTAATACTTATCTTAATTTTAATTACATAGAAACTTTGAAATAACCAGTTAAGGATACCAAAATATTATAAGATCATTAAACAGTTTCAAAAATGCTGTTTTTTACAATGCTTCCTGACAATCTTAAAAGTTTCCCTCAATAATTAATATAGGCCATCAAATTTTTCAAGTGAGACCCGAAATTAGTTTTTTAAAATTTAAGATTGATTACCGAGCAGGAGGTCGAACTAAAAATACTACTAATGATAGCTGCTTAGTTTTCGGTAATGGTTATTTGGATTTTATCGAGATTTGTAAATACGGGTGAACCATAAATACGTTAAAATTCAAAAAGTTATTTTATTAACGACATAATTACTTAATTATTTGAGGTAAAGTTGTTTGTTTTTACTTGAAAAGAGGGGAGAATTTCGAAGTCTAGGTTTTATTAACCAATTAAATCGCCACATCACGTGATCAATAGTTCTATTGTGAATTTTGATTAAATTATTATATAATCAATAGGTATATCAAAATATCAATATATCATAATATCTCTTTGTAAATGTATGATTGTTAGTCGATTTATCACAAAAAAAATCAAAACAAGAGCTGTGCAATTAAATCAAATTCATTTATTATAGCCATGACTATTCTCATTACTTTATGGAAGCAATGACAACAATTTATTATCACCTGGATATTCGGCTCCAATTTTAAAAGTTTTATCAATAAATTAGGTACCATGGCAAACGGCCGTTTTTGATTTAATTTAAGTTCAGCTGAGCTTAGCTTATAAGCTTAAATAGTAAAACCGACTTGCCAGTTCTCAGTTTTACCCAGGGCCGATCTATCCATTAGGCAAGAAAGGCAGCTGCCTAGGGCGGCAGTATTTTGGGGGGCGGCAAAAATATTAATTAATTCTAATAAAAAATGTAACATAAAAAGAAACTTGATTGTAAATTGTACTTATTTAAAAATCATATTTCATTATGTAGAAAACAAACTATTTTTAAGTGCCGCATAGTAATGCTAGAGAATAAAGAATAAAAGTAAACGAAGAACAAAAAAATGTCTACTGTTTAAAGTAAATAAATTTGTTCGCTAATAAATATTATGCTGTTATAAATTTATGATAAGTTCAAATTTTAATTTTAAGGGGGCGGCAAAAAACATATGCCTAGGGTACTCACATGCCTTAACGCGGCCCTGGTTTTACCATGAATAGTAATTTACAGAAAATCAAGTTCAAATTATATGGAATTAGAAAAAAATAAATATTCTCATTTTTCTCTAAAGTTTTCAAACCGGGCGGTCTGGGGGGTATGGAATACCCTCCAGTACACCAGAGATTTTGCGCAAAAAAAGTATTATTGAGCTTATGGGTTTCAAATTAAAAATCTAACTTAGAAATCTGAACTAGAAATCTAAGATTTCTGATTTGAAATTCAATGAAGCAATTTTTTTTTTTTGAACAAAATTACCAGACTGCAAATTACCGGTTTGCAAAACCTAGCTTTCAAAAAAGAAAATGTATTTTGAGCTGTTGAGTTTCAAGCTAAATATTTAACTTTTTATCTATTTCTGTTCTATTTTCTATTCTTTAAAAATAATTATAGCATACTTAAAAACCTATTTTTTCAATTTGAGAATAATTTCCAATGCAATTTCCATGAGCGCTACTGTAAATGGTTGTGATTCTTCCTTTATAATTTAGGTTAGTCACCAATTTTCCACTTATAAATTTAAAATATTTTTAATTTCCTACAAATTTTTATTTCTTATGTGGTTAAATGCATTTAAAATAATCTTAGTAACGCAATATAAAGCCCTATTTCACAATTATTTTTGATCATCAGTTGCATATAACTAAGAAATAAAAAATAAGAGAATAAGAGACAGGGAGAACAATTGAGGAGGTCGTGTGCAAAACCGGTTAAATCCATATTTTACCAAAATAAAGTAAAACATGTTTTCTATATAAATTTTGTGCAGCTTACACGATTCTGAAGTTATTTGTGAGCAAAATCGTTTACATGCTGCTTAAAAAGCCTATCAAAGTTGGTGTTTTGGGACAAAATCAGGACCGGCGTTACCATATGTGCGGACGGTGCCTTTGTACAGGGCGGCAGATTTTTAGGGCCGCAAAATTTTGTTTTTTCGTATGTGAAATTTTGGATATTTTATTTATATCTTTGTTGCTTTTGTTTATTTTGAAGCCCCTTGTGATTTTTTATCATCTATCCAACAGTTAGGTAATTCACTAGAATTCTTATGAAATCCATGAAATGATGGCCATGTCCCTTAAAAAAAATTTTTTCCTTAAAGCTGGCCTAAATTAAAAACATCAAATGCTTTTCCCATCACCTCGCCCGTTAAGGGCGGCATAGTCTTAAACTTGCACAGGGCGGCAAATTAGCTAGCGCCGGCCCTGGACAAAAGCGGTTGTATCCCAAATTTTACAGCAAAACCGGTTATATACTTATGTAGAAATAAACCTATTACAGTATTTTTCTAATTTTTATCTTTTATCTTCTCTCCAATAGGCAGAGCCGGATTACCAATGTATCAAATTTTTTTTGAGTTTCATTTTTTTCTTTTTATTGTTCTTGTTTTTACAAAAACAGAATTACAACTAATTGTAATTAAAAGAAGAATAAATGTACGTTTTGAAAGTATTTATTGATTTGCGTGCGAAACCGGTTATATCCATTTGTATTTTTAATTTTAGGTGAAAACTTTTAACATTTTATAAAAGTTATATTATTCCAGATATTCTATGCGCAGCCATCGTCCCAACAACTGACTGTTTAATTATTTTTTTGGGCCAGAAGGGAAAAGGTTTTTTTGCTTTCCTGAACATTTTACAAAAATGGATTTAACCGGTTTTGCACGCGACCTCCTCAATTATATTCGAATAACATTATTAAGAACAATATTTAAAAAATGTAAAATGTTAAAAATTTACGAAAAATATTATTACGAAAAACACAAACTATCAAACACACGTGTTACGAATGATTTGAAATCTGAGAAAAGCAATGAAATTTTAATAACCGTACACAATATGCACATAAGCTAGGTTTTTCAAACCGGGGCGGGGGGGTCTGGGGGGTATGGAATACCCTCCAGTACACCAGAGATTGTGCGCAAAAAAATGTTATTGAGCTTATAAGTTTCAAACCGGAAATCTAATTTTTAAAAATTTTAAATTTTTGATTTGAAATTGAATAACACATTTCCCTTTTTTGAACACAATCACTAATGTGCTAAGGGGGTATTCCATACCTCCCGACTCCCGACCCCCCGGTTTGAAAAACGTAGCTTTGTGATTGTGTTCAAAAAAGAAAATGCAAATTATAAAAAAAAATTAAATTTTAATAATAACTTTCAAAACACCAAATTCAGATCCGGATAAAAAGAAACAACAGCAAAGATGGATTGCAGCATGAGAGTTTCTTTCAACGCTGAGACAGCCCAGAATCCAGCTACTTGATTTGCCCAAATTTCATGATACTAGGGATGTAATATCCCTGTGTATTGAAAATTATAAAACTGTTGTTCGTCTAGATATGTTCATTATTTCCAATAAAATACCAATAAATTTGAATGAAACTTTTTATTTACAGTCGCACAGTCCGTTAAGCCATAATTCGAAGCCTAATAGCCAATCAAATTTTACACTCATAATAAAAATTATAGACACGTAATTGGTATTTTACTTATGCTTTGCTGGGATGTTAAAGTTTTCAATTATTTTAAATTATTATGATTTAAACAATATGATATTGTATGTCTAAACAATAAACTAGAGAAAATAATAGATTATTAAGGTAAATAATATCAATTATAATCGAGTGTAAAGTGTGGGTCTAGACATGAATAAGCACAAATTGAAGAACAAAATTGTCAACAACCACGACTACAGTGACATTTTTCTAAAAGTGATCATTAAATACTTAAAAGTTTTAATCACTTATAGGGTATTGTGACTCAATCAAATATTGGGAAACAATAAATGTTCACCAAAAATATCGTTGCCATGTTTTATCAGACGACTTTTCATTTTGAATTTTATATTATCTTCATAACTTGGTTACAAAAGGTAGCTTGTCATCACGTTTGATTGAAGAATTATTTTAAAGATCTCCGATTAAGATAACATAAGTTGATTATTAATTTTTTTATTAATATAATTTTGTGTGACAAAGTGAGCGTTATTAGAAAATTCCAATAATTAATTACTGTAAAAATAATAAATAATTGGAAAAAAGAAGGTAGGTATCGATAATTACCTACGTTACAGAGTATTGACAAAGATTATATTTCATAAAACAGTTTTTTGTTTTGTTATCTCTTCCATGACAAACCGTTTCGAATTAATTCTATTGGCCGAAAGGAACAAATTGCAGCTTTTTTGTTAGCTTATGTAGTAATTTATGCATGAAAGAATCAAAACTAAATTTCTAATTAAAGCTGTAGTTTTTTCGTTCTATTAGAAAATCAGTTCAATAAATTACATTCATGACAGTGCCACTGCTCGCGCGTTTTTTGATTTTTATAATAAATTTGCAGATTCTTAAAATTAATCACAACATGCTTTTCATTTTAAAGCAGAATTACGTTCGTGGAATTTAAAATTGCTTAAAGCTCGATTAATTTATAGATTTGATTAATCTGGTTTTGTTCGAAACAAAAATTAATTAATTTTATATTAAGGAAATAAATGGGATGTCAGATTATTGAATATGTTCACACGTTTCTTTAATAACAAATAAAAACTAATAAATATAAAAAAAACGATCATCAGACTTCGATCAAAATGTATTTCTTATGATGCATAAAAGCATTAAGTCAGGCAAAATTGTTCTTTGTCAATTTGTACCTACCTTAATGCCCCATAGGCATCATCAACGTATAGGATTTTTGATATTTGTAGGCGGCCCATCTTCAATCCACCTTATCAGCCTTTGTAATTATAATCACATTACGGATAGTAGAAAGTTTTGAGTCAAATTTATCATAAAATAAAGTAATAAATATTTAAATGCTATTTATTGTGCACCAAATTGAAATGCACTATCTTCGGACGAAGTAAACGTTGTTGTAATTACTGTAATTAATTCGTAATTAAATTAGTTTAATAAAGTTAAATAGTAATTTATGTACAAAACTGACTTCCTATGGTCTCGATCATCAATTTGTAATACCTAGCCTTGAGCTTTGTTTTTGTTAATGACACAAGCACTGATTGATATTAGGGAGGAGTACGGTTTTCTAATAGTAAATTGAGAGGATGTAGGTTCGAAAAGTTTAATGGCTTGCTATACATTTTTGATTATAATCGTGAGATATTCTCGACTACAAACAGTTTTTTAAAATAAAAGTACCTTTTTTGTGCTAATTTAAAACTATTATGAGAAAACTGTTTTACTTATACTTTTTAACTGCCTGCGCAGTATTAACGACCTTATAACGATGTCTATAATAAAACAATAAATTATAATTTAAAAACATTAAAAAAGTTGAAGAATTCAAAATTGACTGCTATTTACCATCATTTTTTTCCAAATACATCCAATGCAAAATCTAACATTCAGATTAAACTTTAAGTTAAAATCCATGTTACTTTTACTTGTCAATTAATTATCGTTTTCAAATAAGTTTCTTGAACCACAAATTTTATATTTTAGGTAGGCGGTATTGTAGTTTAACTGTAAAAATATTCTTTTAATTTTAAATCATTTTCGGCACAGGACAGGAAATTTTCATAATAGACGCGACTGACAAGGTGTCCCTGCTGCACCTGTATTGCAAAACATTGTTTTTGCATTGGAAGCAAAGAAACTAAGGATTATTTTTAAAAATACAATAATAAATTAAAATCAATTTTGTATGACGTTTAAAAGCTTTGTAAAAAATTTCTTTGAAGTTACAATTACAATCGAAAAATTAGGGTGTCTATCAAATATTTAGAACCCCCTTAATAAAAACCAGACACCTATATAATTAATAACAATGCGATAATAATTATAAATTAAATCAGTCACAAAACTATTGGTTACGGTTCAACAATAAATAATAAAAAAGTTTGAGAAACAAAAAAAAATTGTGCCAATAAAAAAAATCCCCATCTGCCTTAAACTATCAATGCGTCGTTGCCCCTTAATAATTACATATTACTAGTATAATTTTTTTATTAATACAAACGGTCTTCTATTTTCTTGTTCATAATTTATAAATAGCAGATGAATAATAAAGATTAAGATTATTAAAGGAATTCAAAAGATATATGGCTTATGATTATTTTTATATATTTTATAAGGAGACATTGGACTTTTTCAATTTTACTAAATAAATCATTACAACATAAAACCTCATTTTATTTTATTCTATTTATTCATTCAATTCACACAAATCAAACTTCTGACTAGTTTTGCTTGAGCCGGATTGCTTTGAACTAATCTTTCGTCTCTTTCCCATTAAGAGCTTCTTTAGGGCACGAAACAGAGACGCGCATAAGCCCGTGATAATGCATTAAAACAAATGTAAATTCAGCCCAGGTGTCTCTGACGGTTCGGTTTGGATCAGGTTTTTTTGTCTCACCAAACGTTTGATTGAACGTGTGTGAGAACGGCTTGCATATGCTGAAAATCTATAGGTTGTTATACATGATTTGCATATCAGGTGGTGGCGTATGGATCGCTTGCATGAACATTATGGGCCCTTCCATATACTATATATATTGTTGTTCTATCTGATATGAATTTGGTGCCTTTTTAAAATAAATTTCCTTGTCTGTGATTGTCGATTGTCTCTTTTCCCACTATTTCAATCAAATTTTATTCATATCGCCCGTCCATTTATAATTTATAAATGTTTCACTCTACGTGCACGAAATTTATGCATTTTAATTATGGAAGCTTCAAAAACGTTAATCATACAGGTTGATTGGTCGACAAAACTGTTGCATCTGAGTGTTGATGTAAAAGTGACCAGTGAGAAAATCATTTTTCGACTAATTATATTTAAAAGCTTTGTTATCCATACTATACCTTTTCGAAAAGAGCCCATTCGTGTTAATTGGCATTGAAACTTTTTGTTCGATGGTGCCAAATAACGCTTAAAAAAGTATAATTCCGGTTTACGGTATTTATTTTGACGTTTCGTGCTAAATTAATAAATATAATATAATCGTGGTTCCACACACACACACACACATATAAAAGTAAGCACTAAATTAGCAACTAAACGCAACTTTAAAAAATCTAGTTTGAGTAAGACAAATTGCTGAAAATATAAGGAAAATCTAATCTTGGTTTGTGTTGCATGTATCAATTGATAAACATCAATTATACTACAAGTTAATTTATTTTGTAATCATCATAATATGCACATACGTTAAACGACAACACACTCGCATGTTTGAAACATATTATTAAGCTAAATGTAACAGCGTCGGCTATAAATTTGTATAATAATAAAGCTCGATTAAATTCTGATATAACCGGCATTAATAACACACTTTATAAATATAAACTCTTAAATTTACAACTCCACAAGCCAAGTCAACTTTATACCTACTTAAGGTTGTTAATATTATACCACTTCTTATCGCAACTTGTTATAAATTAATAAATGTGACCTAAATATTTATTTATTGATAAAAATTAAGTACTTCATTGTGCTTTTCTGTTTTAAACCATTTCCAGACGAACGCCATAAAAACTTAATTGTGTAACGCAATCAAGAGATTTCAGACTTTCCATTGACGAACAACTAGTATTTAGATAAAATTATTCCTACTGTTTCTTTTACTTATGCATGCAATATTGAAATTGCAATACTCCAGACTACAGATCTACTTTTTTTTCTTTTTAACTAAACAATTAGACTTCGAAACAAGAGAGCAGCTTTTAGTCGCGATTGATAAGTAAGAACGCTTATTTCGAGAAATGTTGTATTGACACGCACAACGTTTAATAGCGTAATAGTTTCATCTAAAAAATCATTTGTTTAAGTATTTCTTCAAGAACTTTATTGATTAAAAAATTAGAACCCGATAAAACCCTCTAAATGTAAATTAATAACTACACGACACAACCAAATCGGTTATAGTAGCTAAATTCCAATTAAAAAGTCCTGATTCCGATTTGGAAATTTTGATTCCTCAGCTAACCTGTTGCTTACGAAAAAAAGTTTGTAATAAAGAAAATTCCATCTTAAAGGAAATAGAATTCCTTCAAATTTGTACGAAAAACGCAACAATGCAGCTTGGACGGAGAAGCTTTTGCATAAGATATATAAATAAAAATTAAAAAATGCAACAAAACCGACAAAAATCAATTAAAAACATACGAACTTAAAAATTCCGAATATGTATTCATTTTTCCCAAAAATTATGAAATTTTTATCTTTTCCTGATTTTCGATCAAAAATTGGTTTGAATCATGATTTAAATATTTTTCAAGTAGGGATTAAATAACTCGAAGAAACAAAATTTACAGTTTTTTGTCAAAAATAACTAAGTAACTTACAAGGGAACACCATTGCTGACCACCTGTAAATTCCAGGTAAACTTAGATTTAGTGAAAATAGGGTACAAATATGTCCACCAACACTAAAAATTAGCAGACGACTTCCGATAGTTTACTGGTTAAACATTCTTATCACTTTAGAATCGGGTCCGCTTCCGGTAGGTCTGGAATTTTATAAAAACACTTAGTTTTTTCACAAGTGCATTGAAAGAATGCATAAATGGAAGTTGCGGTACTTTACAGGTGTAGCCGGGAATTTTAACCCCCTTTTATTTTACCCCTCGGTAAAAATTCCCTAATGAAATTTTACTCCCAGTAAAAATTCTTTAGCGAAATTTTACCCCCAGTAAAAAATGATTAGGGGGTAAAATTCTACTAGGCAATTTTCATTGGGAGCTAAAAAAGCTCAAAATATTCTTAGTGAATTTTTACCCCTTAAGGGGTTATAGGTAATGGGTAAGGGGTTATAGGGTTATAGGTAATTATAAGAATTTTTATATCTGTTTATGTATCAAATTCCATAATATTTTACTGCGAAATGCTAAAATATCTTCCTCAGATATTTGAAGAATAAAATAGGATAATTTAAAAGTTTAACACAAAATTTATTTAAAAATTACCAAAATGATTTGAATTTTTATGGTTCACATAATATATTGCCAAATTTTTGTAATTAGGTTCATCGGAAAAATGCATTATTGAACTTGGAAACCATAGATATGCAAGATTTTTTGAAATTTGAGTAAACGAATATATCGACACCCCCAACGAGGAAGGACGTAATTCACTTTTACTTGATTTTCAGTAGAGAAATTTGAAAGTTTGATCCTTTATTATGGGAACACCTTTTACTACGTTCCCATATTATGTAATATTTTTATCGAGTTAAAAATAATACTTCTAGAATTTTTCAAACTTTCAAATCGCTCTACTGAAAAATAGGTAAAAGTGAGTTACGTTCTTTGTTGGGGGTGTCGATATATCGGCTCCTAATATGAGTGCTGCAGTGAAAAGCATCTCAACATCTGTTGCCCAAATTGCATTGATATTCATGTAATTCTCAACACCAGAAAACAGATCAACTTCTTGTTTTTAAGTTTTCATAAATTCAGTAATTACCTTTTCGTACTTCCTTGTGCCTTCCTTGTCTTCACTTCCAGTAATGCATAAAGATGTGCATCTAAAACAACAGTTGCCGTCTGAAATTTCCTATTTTATTTATTTTTATTCTTCCAAAATCTGAAAAAGATATTTTAGCATCTCAGAAATTAAAAAAAAAAGACATAAACAGTAATAAAAATTCTGATTTACCTATAAAATTTCTTAGGGGGTAAATATTCACTGAGGTTATTTTGAACTCTTTTACCCCCCCCCCCCCGGTAAAAATTCTTTAGAGAAATTTTACCCTCAGTAAAAAATGATTCGGAGGTACAATTTCACTAGGGAATTTTTACCGGGGGGTAAAATTTCACTGGGGTAAATATTCCAGGTTACATTTTTATCATTAGTCAACTGTTAACTTATGTTAAGAAATTGTTTCTTTGGCAATTTTAATTTACGTTAAATTTACTCTATAATTGAAATTACACATTTGTAATGTTTTAACGCCAATATGAGTATCCATAGAAATGTTTGTTTTTTGAATTTATTGTTCTGTGTGATACCTATTTACCGTCGAAACAAATTCAAAATTTATCCTTGCATTTAATATCAATCAAAAAATAGTATTGTAAAATTAGTAAAAGAAGACTATTTTTCAGGTTGTGCATTTGTTTATGAACATCTTAATAAAGCGGCAAACTTGACAGTTTTCAAAACTATATATGCAATTGATTTATTGCTAGGACGTTACAAATCTGCGAGAGATTCGTCACGAAAACTCATGATGAATGTTTATCGATGTGTTATTTTTGTAAGAAACTATAAATAATGTAGTTTGCAGGTAAAGCTATTTATTTAGATTCCTCTAAAAATGCAAAAGTTGGTATTACTTTACAGCCTATTACCTTTATTTCAGGGTTTAATTTTGCGTTTTAGTGTAATTCTTGGTTTGGTCGTTTTTGTTTTCAGATGCTGTGTTTATGAATTATCCGTAGAATACTATCTGAATTGACAATCAATACTTGATATTTGATACAATAAGGTTTGTTGTGGTGTCTAGTAATAAATAGTAATATCGCAGGTTAATGTGTAACGGATCAAATGTAAATTAAAACTATTACTATTACAGAATTTTACAACAATTAAAATTGTTCAGCTTGTCTTTTAGTTACAATTATTAAATAAACAATAATATATTGTCATAATTTTATATCCTGTGTAATCATAAGAACAAAAGAAACAACATTGTTTGTCTTTTTTTTTTTTTGTTTGTCTGTAACATTGTTACAGACATTGTAACTTGTAACATACTTTAGGACGTATGGCTAACTTACGGCACTGTGTAGTGAGAAAATAAAATTTCCAAACCTTTGACGTAATACACACTAGTGGTAATACATTGCCATGAAAATTCTTCACTTAGAAATTTATTTTAAGTTTTGTAAATAATTTTAATCTACTGCATTTCCCGCCAACGATTGGACTGGAAAATGGCCGCCTTATGCGGTTGAATAGAAAAAAAAATCATTTCAATATATTTTACTGATTCCGAGGGGGAAATCGCTGTGGAAATTTGGTGTACAAGTAAAGGAAAATCTGAGAAAATGTAAGGAAATCTTAGGAAATCTCATAAAAGGAAATCTGGTGTGCAAAAATTACGTCTGCCGTTTTCCCCACGAATGATATGATACAGATACACCGATCTATTTCTCCACGTAGTCCAACTCTCCTAGACTTACCCTAAATTTTAAAAATAAAAATTTATTAACTAAATATAATCGAAACAGTTTTTTACATTGAATTTTTAAATAGCATTAACCCCAGACAGCCGATAAAATACAACAAATATTAAGTTATTTATTTCTTGTTTACAAGAAAACAATAATTGGCTAAAATACATTTGAGTTAGAGATTACGAGGTAAAATGATTGGTTGATTTAATCCTAAAATTTCGGCGTTTGATTTTCTGCCAAAACACAAATATCAACACAAAATAAATAATTGTCCAGTTATATTCTGTCATTCGTTGCCTAGATAACTGACGTTGAACTGAATTATTTCACTCGATTGAAACAGATTGATGCTAATAGTCGCACGTCATTCAAAGCCATAGCTTTGAATACCTTATTTCAGTCTTGATTGATCCAAGTTAACTAGTTACTTGCATGTTTTTCACAGTAAGCCTTTTATAGTTCTCCAAATAAAAGAAAATTGGTAATATTGCTAAATTTAAAAAAAATAATTTTCTGATTCCAATTTTTGTGAAAAACCATTCTCAGTATATTTTTTTAATTTTGAAGGGCAAGATATTCCATGACAACTTTTTGATTTTTTTTTATATACCAATATTATATTAAATAATTCAATTCATGAGAAAAGTTACAAAAAAAATTAATAATTTATAATTTTTCCATAAATTCAGTATAATTAAGTTCTGCTGTTATACATAGAATGCACACGAATATATTTTTGAATTATGTAAGTTAAATTTTACGATTCGGTGTATTCCTTTTGAAAACTTTTTTCTCATATTCTGGTGCTGAAATTTAAAGGATAAGCGATTCAAAGGTTTTTGCATGCTACTAGGTATGATATAGGTAAGTACTTTTTATACGAGCAATGCATGAAGCATCAAATATTCCACTATCTTTAGTTTTCTTTTTATAAACGAAAAATTTCTACATCATATATTAACTTAATGGTGTAAAATTTTAAAACCGTAATTTATATATTTAAACGAAAATAAACCCAAGTTCGTGTTCACCTTCTACGATGACATTTTTTAATAAATATTTGTTAATAATAGAATCAAAATTAACTACACCTTAAGCTTTATGAACATTTCGTTGCTTCGTATGTATATTTATAGCACGCAGCTGATAAGAAAATTTTATAGCACCCCCTTGCAACGGCCTGGTTATCATAACTTACCTGTTTTAGAAATTTATTAATAGTTTTTAAACTTGCTGAGTATTAATGCCAACATTCTGTGTGTCAGGTGTTAAAACACGTAAAGATTAAAAGTTAAAAAATTTAAAACGGTTTTCTAACTCTTGCACGATTTTTATCAGTGCGTGGCTAAGAAACCTTGAAGTAAAATATGGAAAATTTTAAACTCGAAATAAATTGCATTTGAATTAATTACATTTTATTTTGCTATATTAAGAATAGGTTTACGTAACAATAACTTATTCGTCAAGGTGTATATAAATAACTTCGGTAATAAAGTAATAAGAAAATAAAAATATTTTCATTTGCATAAAAACCGAAAATATGAATCATCGATCGCAACGTAATTTGGACTACTACTTGCTACGCCACTGCTTTATATGGTGTTATTGTTTTTGTAAATTTAAATAATTTACCAACATAAATTATTCTATAATAAGATATGGTTTTAGATGAAGAAGAAGAAAAAAAAAACATCCAATATTAGGTATAATTATATAATAAAATGCGTAAATAATCTTTTTAAATACCAAAACTATTTTTTACAAATTAGTGAATATCTAAAAAGACTTGCCATTCAAGATGTGGTATTTGTAATTTATCGCATTAAAAAATAATAATTCACACCATCTCTGTTACGCACCCAATAATGTTAAGAAACCATGTGCGATAGTCAGAGGCGTAACGCTGATTTCATATCCCGCAGTGGCTCACGTTGTGGGGGGTCTTTACATAAATCAGAAACTACTGATAATATGAATGCAATGGTTGCAATTATGAATGCGTCAAACTTTAATTTATGTGACTAGTTCAGGTGCTTCCCGCTGATAGTGAATCTGTTTTACTAAAGCTTATTTATTACATCATTTACTATGTGTTTGTGATAAAGCTTTGAATCCAATCAATTGTATTTAAATTAAGCAGACTTGGCTATTAATAGTAATTTATAGTTTTAATTTTCAATAATCAATAAATTTATTATATTTCAGATCTTCTTAATTTATTCCTATGCTATTAATCAATCTTCTACTTTGTATTTTTTTTTTCGCGTTTCTTCTCTTTCTTAGTCACGGTTTGGTGTTTAGTTAGTATTAAGTTTACCTAAAGGGATAAAATATTTTATTATTTAAGACGTTTTAAAGTTGCGTGCTTGAACACATATTGGCGTCTTTGTTGTGCAATCTAAAAAGCGTAACCACGTTATCAATACGTAAATCATTCGCAGTTTAGATAAAGTTACCTATATGGCTATTACGAATAAATGACAAATTGTTATTGTTTTCGTGCCACTTACTTTGTATTTTTATGCTACTAGCTGGGAACTTTAATATTAGTAATTTAATAAATTCCAAGTTTGTTAATCAAGGGTCATTGAATTATAGTATTGTTGAGTAAATACAACACCGGAGTGAATAGCCATGTATAGCAGTTTTAGTTAAATTAGGAGGATAATGTGTTAACGTTACTAATATGCAGCATAAATTGTAATATTCAGCTTCTTCATTTTGACGAAACAAAAAGTATTTTTTATTTTATTTTTAATAGTAGTTTAAGGATAACAGCAATAATGTAAAGGAGCCCCGAAATAAAAAATTGAAAAGAAACGATTAATAAAAATTAAATAAATATATCAAGTTCCTTCACCGTTCAACTTCTTTCCACGCCACTGAATTACAAAACAATGTAGTTAAACCAGTCAATTATTATTTTTTGTATGGAAGGTTTTTTTATTATATTAATTATATATAAATATTTTTAACTGGGATTTTCTATAAATATAAGGTAATACATTGTACTTGAAAGTTTTGAAAAAACAATCCCATTTTTCATTTAAAAAATTTTACATGGCAATATTTTTAATTAATTAGCACATGTTTGCATATTATCTCCTAAATTAAGCAAGTAATATTCATAGTTAATTTTTTTAATTAATTTTATTCATGTGGTAAGTGAAGAGCTATTAAAGCATTTATTTGATACTTTTCTAAAATTAATAGCAGGAAAACAACAGTGTTTCCTAAAAATTAATTATAATCGTGAGAAATTTTATAAAAACGGGTTCGCTATTGCTATAGTTTTACGCAATTTTTTTACCGAAATGGTTAATCTTTTTTATATCGTGATACTTAAATTAAACTAGGAAGTCGTTTAGTGAGCGAATATCATCATTACTATCATTTCCAGTAAATTTTTAATATTTACTAAAAGTACCAAAAAAATCCAATTATTGCGCAATTTTCTCGACGATAATAATAGATTTGCTCTTCATTTTTGAGTTATGGTTTTTCAATAATATATTTATTGGATATCTATGTCGACGGAACAAAGGTGTTTGGGGTTATCGAAAAGAATATTTGTCGAATCACTTGGAATAATGTTAGCAATAATGCACTAATCAAAATTCAATAAAGTCGGCGAGAAGCTTAAAAAGTGCATTTCGAAGGTCAAGTCAAACATCTCGGATATAAATTGGTAGATGTAAAAGCAATCAGCAGAGCCTTGTAATTTGTAGAATTGCCGACGTGTAAAACGGTAGCTGTGGTGTTTCATCAATACGTTCTTCTGTGCACTTAAGTAATTTTTACACGACCGTCTCCTCTTCATTTATTGAATCAATAATCAAATAAAGTCCAAGTCAAATAAAAGTAAACTTCATACTAAAATTTTTCGACGATCTGAGATTGAAAACTTTGAGTCTGTTCAAGACATGGTATCTCGTTAGTCTAAATCTCTCCGACAAATGTCACTACGACAATTACTTAAACGTCACTTGCATTGATACAGCAATAATTGGATACAACTTTTGTGTTCTGATTTTTAATTTAATTTTAAGATAACGTCTATCTGCAAAGTTAAAAACAATATTTTTTTTACTTTCCTTCCAACTTAAATGGATTTCTAATAATGGAAATGTGGAAATGGTTTTGTTGCTTTGCGAGAATAATTTGAAATTCTTAACTATTTAGTATTGAAGTGTTGAGAAATTAGTTTGCAACAGGTGCTTTCGACAATTAGAATTACACTAACTGTGATCTAGTCGAAACTTTTAAGCAGATAATTAAAACATGTTTCATTTTCTGAAATTTTACATTAAAATTTTAAATTGACGCTTTTAAAATTGGAGACAAAAAACGGTGACTTACATAATTGAAATTCTATTTTTAACTGCAGCTTCAGTTGGTTAAATTGTTATTTATCTTTCTAGATTTTCTATTTTCGACAAGTTTCGGTGGGTGTGAATCGATGATTGCAATTTAATCTTCAGCTAATCTTATTTAGATAAAATTAGAATTGCTACAATGACGAACAGTTCAGTTTTAACCAACCTCAGACGGGAGAATCCCTCTGTCTTCCGATATTTGAAAAATAAAATTTATTAAAATCAATGTTAATACTTCAAGAAAAAAAGAAAAAATTAATACGAATATTAAATTTGATGTAAGGTATTTGCAGCCAATTTTATTTTATGAAGAGATACATTTATTATATTTAATTCCACCTTTCGCCACCTATGAAGCAAACAGTTTTGCTTGAGTCAAGTCAGCTTAAATCAGATTGATTCAAGCAGCTGAATGATGTGAAGATGTCAACTTTAAACCGTTCAAGAAGCTCGGAAAATTTTGCTTCCAATATGGCGGATATTTTAATCTGCTCATTTGCAGTAGGGTAAATTGCATTAACAATTTTGGTTACGTAATTGATTGTCGAAATTGAACTACTCACTCCCATAAACACTCTCATGTAATTCCCCAATTCTTTTCAGTTGGTAACTTAAAATGAACCAATGGGAAGTGCATTATGTAAGAAAGAGATAGCTTTCAAAGTCGCAGTGACAATAACCTCTTAATATTTTTAAGTTGGTAACTAAAACCGAAACACTTAGAGGTAGGTTACGGAAAAACAGACTAGGAGGCAGGTGGTTACCATGACCTCCTGGTGTTTAAACGAAAAACTAACCGAAAGTCGATTAGTGTTTCCCCCCCTAAGTAATGTTACAACTAGGTGGATATTAGCGGCAAACGGTGATAGCGGTTAGCGGCGCTTCTATTCCAATCAAACAAATGTTTAAAATAAACAGTTGTTGAAGTTTACTCACCTGGTAATCGGTAATAGAAAACACTGCGGTATAATATAACTCAAAAAAATTAAAGAGTAAATGAAATTATCATTAACAGAGAAATATCAGTAAGTTTACAAAAATATTCCATATGCAAATGGTCTAACTCTATGAATTGGAGAGTGAAAATTGGAACATTGTACCAGATTTCCAAAGAACTGTTTGCTGCCACGCAACCTAGAAAAACGGCAACGGTGTACTGGAACTGCTGTCACATGTTTCTCTGTTGACAAATAAATAAAAGACGGACTCTACCTTACCGATATGACCGATACCAACTTTATAAAATTTAACCAAAACTTAAAAGATATTGGTGTCTTGAAATAGTGCACTAATTTGCGATAATACTTATTTGGGTATTAGGTACTACATACAGGGACGTGCCCGGCCAACTTTTTTGAGAGGGGAGCAATCTTCAATTTTCCAACTGAATAAATAAAAATTGCCAACTTTTTCAAGGTTTTTGCACTTTTTTTTTATTTTGTCAAAAAGACTAGCAAAAATCCTGTAATTATTCAAGAAATGTTAAATGCAATGACATATTTTATTTTCAAAAACGTGGTTTAACGCCAGTTTACACGAGGCAAGTTGGTAAGTGAAACCAGTGAAACATACACTAGATTCTATTCTACTTACCAACTTACCAACTTAATTTTCACTTAATAAACCGTTTACACGTTACAATTAAGTTGTCAATTAAGTTAAATTTAACTAAATCGAAAAATTGACTGGATTCTATTCTATTTTAATTTAACTTAATTGACAACTTAATTGTAACGTGTAAACGGTTTATTAAAGGCCAGTTTACATGAGGCAGGTTGGTAAGTGATTTAGTTACTTAACTAAATCGAAAAATAGACTGAATTCTATTCTACTTGTAACTTACCAACTTAATTTTCACTTAATAAACTGTTTACACGTCACAATTAAGTTGTTAATTACGTTAAATTTAATTAAATCGCTTACCAACTTGCCCCGTGTAAACGGCCCTTAAGTGAAAATTAAGTTGGTAAGTTACAAGTAGAATAGACTACCAACCTGCCACGTGTAAATGGCCATTTACCGTTGCCGTTGGGGAAA
This sequence comes from Cantharis rufa, assembly GCA_947369205.1. Taxonomy (NCBI): domain Eukaryota; kingdom Metazoa; phylum Arthropoda; class Insecta; order Coleoptera; family Cantharidae; genus Cantharis; species Cantharis rufa. Next base: position 16,507,550 of record OX376307.1, on the reverse strand, counting down.
ACTTTATCTTGCCTACTAGCAGATATTTTTATGGATTATTTTTTGAATTTTTTTTCTTATATTTAAAGTTCCGTCATTAAAAAGTTTTTTATTACTTTAATTGATTTGGGTGATAAAATTTATTCAAACCTATTTTTGGTTTAGCAGCTTTTGCCAACATAGCCAACTATTAACTGATTTTTCCAACTTTCTAAAATATTGGGGGGGGAGGCTCCACCCCCCCCTTATGCACGTCCCTGACTACATAGATATTAAAATAGCTAAATTCTTACTGTTGAGCGAATATTAGGACTCGTAATTAATAAAATAAGACACAAGAAAATTTAGCAGGTACGAAGACGACCGTCATACCAGGCAAGATGTCAATACCGTAGAACCGTATCAATTTTAGTGTAATTATTGCGATGTACTTTATATTTATTTGTAAAAAATTATTACAATTGGAATTATAAGCTTTGCATTAAAGTAAACTTTTGTCACTTGCTTGTAAAGATGGAAATTGGCTGTCGATAAGTGCATCGCTTGCTATTCGAAGACAACCGTTGAGTTTAAGTTACAGGTTTTTGATTAGAGTGGATATTTAAAATGCTTTCAAGAGGTAGATTTTTGTCTGTTGGGATTGAGCTAGCATCAGTCGAGTAATGTACTTTCTGTTCTGATTTTTTAATGATAGATAAGCTAATGCAAAATCGTGAAGCAAACATAGAACAGGATATTTAAACTCTTATAAAATACACCATTAACTTAACTTAAATTAACTTAAAAATTAAATTAACTTAAAAATTAAATTAACTTAAAAATTAAATTAACTTAAAAATTAAATTAACTTAAAAATTAAATTAACTTAAAAATTAAATTAACTTAAAAATTAAATTAACTTAAAAATTACATTTAATTTAAAAATTAGTCCATATACCTATTACCAGTTCTGAGTAACGGTTGAACTGTTGGTAGCATCTCAATTTTTAAGAATTCCTCATGAATTCTTGAGAGTTTCTAAAGAATTTTTCAGAATATCTTAGAATTCTTGGTGTATTTGTACACTAAAGTTATCAAGAATATATTGAATTTCAATATATTGAAGAAGACTGTTGTTTGATTTATTTCCTTTAACTCTAATATTTTAATTAATTTTATATATTTTCAAGAGTTAATATTACTAATAATTTTATTTTTAATTTGTTTATTTTTTTATTATTTTTTTAAATATTATTATTATATTATAATAATTATAATATTTTAATTATTTGTATATATAAGCTTCTGACGAAAGTGATAACCTTCGCGAAAGCTCAAAATATTAATTGATTTTTATTAGTTTAATTAGCTTGTTATATTGAAGTTTTAATATTATTAATTTTCACAAGTAAAAAATGTATGTAATTAAAGCATCTAATTAACGCTACGTAAAACCTCGTTTTCATTGATGTATTTTGGGTAAATTTTTTTATTTATTTATTTTATTAACCAATTTACATCAAATCCATCAATAAAATTGAATTTTTCAAGAAGAAATACCTCGTTCTTAATTAATTGACATCTAAATTACGCTGCGTTAATTGGATGAGAATGGCACTTAAGTCTGTAGTTGTATTTTTTATTTAATCTGATTTTTGAAATGTATATTCTAATGAAAAAAATTCTTAGTAGATACTTTGGTCACTGGTAGGGATTTAAATTCTCTATTCTCTTACCTGTCTCTTATATCTCTACATAAACATAAAAATTTTATTTTATAATTCTTTTTTGTGAATGTAAATTCAAAAAAAAATGAAAGATTCCTAAAAAATTGCATTACATTTTCATTTTTCTTCACAATGCAATTTGATAAAAAATATTTGCTAGAAAAACACAATATTCCAATATAAATTTTTCTACTTGCAATTTAAAATCATCACGTATTTTTTAAATTTTATAGAAACAAAATATAAAGGGGGTTTTGGGTTTTGTTAATTTTGTATGCAAACTAAATACCTACAAGGTTTAATGAAATCCTTGCATAAATTGCAGATTTTAGCAACAACTCGATAAAAATTAAATGAATATTATCGTGCCATCATCATATACATTGAAATTATTTTTAATATCTCCATAAAATTACATTGCTTATACCTGCATCAATATAATACACATAATACTTGATATTCTACCATTAAATTGTAATTTAATATTAAGACCGCCATTAAAATTGTTTTCTGATATTTTGACACCTACTTACCAATAAAACGGGCCTTCATAAATATTGTACTTTTCGAAGCATTAACCGAACCGGGCGACCGAACTTCTTTTCAGTTTTCTAATTCATCGATGTGAATTGACCCCGCATTGACCTACTATCCTCTTCAAAACTGAAATAATATGAAACAAATAATAAATACTCGATCGATCAGAAGAACTTTCAAACTACAAAAAATCGAATCCCAAAGAATTCGTTTGATTTGTGAGATAATAAAATAGTTTCGCAGCAGGACAATACGAAAGGAACCCGTTCTATAGTCAATTAGTTCGATCAAAAAATCACAAGAGTTGAATTGGCATCAAATTTAAGATGTCGGATACCGATAATACATCATTTCTGTCTATACATATCACAAAGAATATAACAGAAGCTTGACCACCTCTATCGGTTTTGCCGCTGCTACAGGTGAGAGAAGTCATTTATTACATCAACTCCCAATGACTGACAGAATGACGCTACTGCATGACTTGATAGTTATAATGAAAAAAAATAAAATGATAAATGATTAGTATCAATGTAAATTATATTGAACAAGAAAACGAAATAAATCATCTACAATTAAATTAGGAATTTTTAAGTTGAGTTAATTTAAAAAATTATTTGACCCAAGATTGCAACACACAGTACGTATTTCCAAGAACCGGCAACTTGTCAACAAGCTGATTTTCTCAGGTGATACTTTTCTTCTTTGTAATAAATCAGATGTGTAATGTCAACCTGAATGTAAATATTCTCATAGAACAAAATATTTTATAATAACCGATAGAAATCGTTGCCGTTTACGTTTTACTTTGTACAATCTACCTATACTACATTATTCAAAATAAATCGAAACTTTTGAAAATTCGAGAGAACGTATAACATCTCTTCTGTTGCAGTCCTGACAAGTTTTACAAATTAATTTAAAAATAAATTATAAAATTTAATTAAACGTTGTTAAAATTGCTGTTTAATGCTATAAATATAACAGTAACACGTGAATCATCATGGGTTGGTGTCCCATAAAGAATTAAATTTTTTATGTAGTATTTTAATTTAATTTAGTAAAATACCAAGAATTTACAATTTTTAAGTTGATTTGCGTCTGGCTATTTGAATTTATTATTTTAATTTTCTTATCACGTTTTGGTTACAAGGTACCGAAAAGAGAATGCGACTAAACCTACCTACCTTTGCGTAAAGAGAACGCCGTGTCATTTAGCTTAACAAGAAAAGTAACACATGTAAATTGTAAAAATTGATCGTCGACCCCAAAAACCGGAGGGAGGGTTTTCAAATTACGGTAGACGAAATAGAAAACTAGAAGTTTTAATTGAAATAAGCAAGCTTAATTTTTAATGTACTTTACTAGAAAATTTTCTATATTGAACATCACAACTGAGGACTAATTTGCACCTTCGTTAGTTGATGTTCTGGGGACAAGTAAGATTTAAATACGAAAGTTTTTATTAGTTTATGTCGCAGTACGCTATTGCTATTTCAGGCAACTAATAATGGCTGTCCATCTTATTTACATATTATTTTGATATGATATACGTACATCACAATAACAAATAACAAGGAAATAATGTATAATGCCTTGACAGAGACGCATCCTCGTATTACTCGTAGTCCGTTTGAGTCAGATTGCTTAATCTGTAGGTATTATTACGTCAATGTCATTTATTAGATTAGGAGCAGTCACTACAAAATACTGTCAAATTTTCTATTTAGATATACTAATCCTTCGCATTTTAAATGCGTTACAATGTCAAATCATTGTTTTTTAATTTTCTAAAATTTTGTCGGTTAAAAATAATGGGGATATTTTAAAATTGTTCGGGTATTCGAGCAAATCTTAATTAATAGTCGAAATCCCGAGACGCTTCTCTTCGAAATCCTTACAGAAGTAAACCGGAAATAGATAGTATAGTGACGTTATACTAAAACACACTTATACTGTACGTTTATAAACCTATACGTGATGTATTATAGATATGATTAATTAATTATTTGGGTCGGTTGAAGGGTGTGGGGAGATGTGCCAGCGGTAAAGGGTGTAAAGAGAAAGGATTGGAAGTGTCGGACAGTAGCCTTCTGAGGATAACTAATGATATGTAAAGACGCCACCGTCATCCACGCTCACCAGTGTCCGTTAATTTTCCCTGTTACCATTATTAATAATATTAAGCGACGTCTTTCATACGAGTCAAAATAAATTCTATATTGTGTAAAACGTAGATAACGTTTCAAAATTATTACTTCAGTTAAGATAATTCGTTATAATAAACAAAACTTTTCAGCTTTTTGTTTATTTATTAATTTTGCTCGTAATTTCTATTATAATAATATTACAAAATTTATTAGAGCACAAGGTGTGCGATTTGTGATCCTTCGTAAAGGAGTTGGTGGTCGATTTTGGGTTACGTTAAAATTTTCGGGGAAGTGAAGATTGCAACAACAAATCTTTCAGCTTCCCATTATAATTTTCCACAATACGCCTGTGGATGTATCGTTTATTTCAGATTAAGTAATCTTGATTGATTGTAATTACTTATAGGAAGTTTGTTTCTGATCTCTTGTCTAAAATCTACATGTTTATAACACTTTACTTAATAATAAAACGTGTATATCGGTTGTACTCTTTTTATCATCAAGTTTACAATAAAGTTAACAAAGAAAGAGGTGCTGCGTGCTCAAAGTTTAATTAAACGAACTTCGTTCTCAAGTTTTGTTATGCTTTAATACTTCGAAAGTTCAGTCATGCAGTGAATAACAAATTTGCGATTATGAAGGTTTGATTTTCTTAAGTAATTATCTTCAATTTTGTGCAAATATATTATTATGTACGATAAAAGTTGCTACGTTGCAAAGAAAAATTGAGAGTAAGGTTTAAGATTCCTATAGTACTTCTACATCGAAAACTTTTAAGAAACGAGCCAAGATTTAAGATCTTCGAATATCGAAAGGACGACTCGTCCAGTGAGGCTTTCCGTGACAAAACGTAAAATACATAAAAATTGAACCGTAAAAATTAATGAATAACAGAAAATATAAGAGATAAATTTTTATTGTCTTACAATTTGTAGGTATAAAATTGCAAATGGATCGTAAACATAATTATCGACCGACTATTGGCTAATAAAATTTAAGTTGTAAAATTTTGTATTAAAATTCTTTGTTTTTATAGAGCAATTTTTGTAAATAATTGCTATTTTACAGTAAAGGAACCCGTCTACAATAATAAAATTTTAATTCCGATTTTTTGCCGGAAAGGTAAATTAAAAATATAATCAATGTAATGATAAAATGTTAATATTAAAAGTTGACTAAGAATCTCCGAAAATTGACAGGATAATTAATGAATTCCGTTTTAGCCTTAGGATCAGCTCTTGTCTTGCATATTCATGATGTGTTTACCAAACTTATATTATCCTTAGTTAAAATAGCTATTCAGTATGGTCTTTGATTACATTTAAATTTCTTTTATCAAAACTTAAATTTTCTTATTAAAGTTTATAATTTCTGTCCTGAATTATCACTATAATATGTATAATTTTCTAATTCTAACAACACGACTTTTAATTAAAACGTGTTTTTGTCTACTGTAATCAGTTTTAAATGCATCAAACATCTAATATTGCAGTGCAATCCGAGAGAAACTAGAGAAGACAATTATGTAGTATATAATATTACACATCTAGTTGAGGTTCTTCATACAAAGTTAGATTTTTGCCGTGGTTCAAATTACACCATAAGCTGTGGACAATAGTCCAAAATGCGGGACCCTTCGAGTTAACTTTTTTTTAAGGGAAATTTTTAAACAAGTGCACTGGTTTTTTGACCAAATCAATAAATGCAATGACGATGACTGTTATAATTGGAAATTTAATTTATATCTTTACAATCTGAAACTCAACTCTTATAATATACATTGTATTAACTACCTACCCGAAGTGATTCCTGACGAGATACTGCTGTTGTAGTTTCAACATATTTTCAATATAATACTAATTTAAAATAAACTTTTGGCACTTGCTTATTCAATTTTAAAATTTGAAATGTGACTCGACGGACGATTTACTGTTCAAATAATATTATATGATTTTTTGATTCGAAGTGCATTAGGAAAGGCTCTAGTAGAATTTATTAACGAATTCAAACAGAATAATTTAAAATTTAGTTATTTTTACTTTAAATCATATGCAATTACAAATACATTCTATTTAAAAAATTTAAAACCCGAATTTTTACGTAAAAAATATTATTAAGAAAATATTTTATTATTAAAACTTCATTTTTGGCCAAGTTGAGGTTTTAAATTAAAAATTTTGGTTTAGATAAAGAATTAAATTGGGCTAATATTTTTGAATTTATGTAGGTACTTACTTTGGGGTTCTCTTGTTTGACGGTCGGATTTTTAAGCATGTTTTGGGATTTTTTTGTGAGAACCAATGAAAAGATAGACCTTTGGAGCTTTTATCATTTATTTATAAGTGTTTCAAGAGGATACATATAAATTTTTATATGCTAAAAATATTTATTAGAACCAAAGTTATAGCGCTCTGAAGACACCTCCATCGAAAAAATAGACGCTCACTCCCTCGAAGAAATCAGCTGATTGGCTTATCTGAAACTAAAAATTGGCGGTATTTTAATCTGTAAACTTATATCTACGGAATGAACTATTATGAAAAGAAAATTTTGAAAAGTGGATTTTTGACAGACTTCGAAACAAAAAATTTCAAATTTCATGTATTCTTGGTCAACTTTTTGTTAAAAAAAAATCTTTTCCAGATGTTCCCTCCAAGCATTTGGATATTCCTTAATTCTGTCAATTAAACTAAATATCTTCAATTTATTTTGATTTATTTAAAAATTCTTATTATATTGATAAAGCGCAGAGTAAAGGTTTTGAGAGAATTTGAGAAAAGTAGGTCCGAAAGCGGTCAATGCCGTAATGTAATGCCGGTCAATCCTTACAATTGGATGAGCATTTAAAGCTCATCAGAAAAAAGGAACATAAATTTAAATTGTGCTAGTCGAGCCAAATGGGCGGTTAAGAAAAAAGAGAAGGCATAGTCCAACATTCAATTTAAAATTTTAAAACACGAAAAGAGAAGATGAAATTAAATTTACAATATTAGATGTAATGGAAGAATAAATTATTAGAATGACAGAAAAAACAAGACATTGGCGAAAAATTTGAAAAGAGATTGGAGGAATTTAAACTGGATATGACCATAAACTTACAGTAGACGCAATAAGGTAGCTATCAATCAAGAAACGGTTCTTTCTTCTTTGATTAAATTCTTGATTAAATCAAGAAAATGTAAAAAAAAGAAGTCAATTTTAAGAAAGCTTAAATAAAATGGTAAAGAAAAAAAAACAATTTAACAGACGAAGCTAAGATATACAAAAAGAAAAGGATCAAGAGAATTTTAAAGTCATACTTCAAAAGTTTGAAACAAATAATATCAAAATATTGAAAAAAAAACATCATAAAATAAAAGTAAATATAGTTAATTGTTAAAAACAAATTAGAAGACACGAAAGTTGAAAATTTGGAAACATCTCTAATTAATCAGTTAAAAACACAGTTCGACAAAAAAAATGTGATTCTAGCTGCTATAATTAAAGGTAGAGTTAAAAAATTTGAAGAAAAGATAATGAAAAGAGAAATGGAATTGGAAAACTTTTTAAATTTGGAAAGTTTTGACGCTATAAAGACAGAAAACTTAAAAGTGAAAAGGAAAAATTGAAATTTACATGTATAACATATAGGTAATAATAAATTTTGAAAATTAGAAAAAAAATTTTCCACTTGATTATTTGAAAGCATGCAAAATAAAAATAAATGAAATGGGGCAATTTGGTAATTGCAGTATGGAAAATTGGGTTAAAAACAAAAACAATAAATGTTCTTCTAAAATGAAGAAATTGGGTAGTAAAAAACTATTTTAATTAAAATTTGAACTAAAATCATAACAAATCAAAAATCTGAATTTATACAACCAAAAGTTGAAGGGGTAAAAGCAAAAAATAAAAAATCTGCAAAATAATTTCAGAATAAAGTTTAAATTAAGATTGAATTATTTTGCTAAAGATAATGGAAGTATATGTATTTCAGGATAGCATCAGATCGGGAAGAGAATAAAATGGAAACATGAATTTGGACTTATAAATTAATTGATTTAGTTACAAGAAATATAAATAATTTTATGATTTTATAATAATTACTATTATGATTTTGATTTATGAATTTAATTTCAGTTATTTTGTAAAAATCTAGAAATTATTAAAAGTTTTGATGTATCACCAAAAAACTTCGTTGAAAAATTAAAGATATTATTTTAAAAATTAACCCCCTCCCCCTCAAACAAAAGTTTTAGGTGATATTTTAGAGAACTCCAGCTAGATCAAGCCCCTCCCAAATCAAAATCCTGGATCCGCCACTGACGCAACGGATGAAATTAAAGAAATATTTGGAAAAAGTGTGGTAGTTTATTTTATTGTTTGCATTAGAAAAATTTAACTTTTGTATTTTTAACATAAAATTGAACGATATGAACATTTCAAACATACAAAAAATATAATAGGGTAAACCATGCAAAAACGCCCCACCAGCAAAAACGCCCTATCTACGGTATACCGCGGCTATCTTTGGCGCGATGGTGGTACAAGCATGAAAAATCAATAAGTAATTGACACTTACAAAATTTATTGGTACGTTTTCTCAAAAATTATTTCTCGTAAACGTAATTAGATAATGCAAATTTTGAGAACGATGTGGTATAATTATATTCCTTAACATACAAATTTGAGTATCAGTACTGTGCTGATGACATTTGTTAGAAAAGTCAAAAATAAATCTACAAAGAAAAACCAAGAAACTGACGAAACTGGTTTGTACAAAAAGAAAAGAGTTGTGAGATGGAGAAAAATTCAACTTCCAGATTCATCTGATGAAATCAACTGATCTTATTTTAAGCTCTTCGGATGAAATCCGAATCTCTACTATTCAACTACAAATGCTACAAGTACAGTTACTCACAAAATAAAGCGTACACCTAGTAATAATATAATAATTTCATCATAATTACAAGAATACAGGTTAAACAAAAAAAAAATTTTTATAATTTGTTTTTAAGGACCCCTGTGAACCACAATAGCTAACTAAAAATCAAAATTTTGTTTTGTATTACTAGCAAAAGACTGATTTAATCAGAAACAAAGAAATTAGATGTTACAAAATAAAGCGTACACCGTCCTATTAAATTCCATAATTATGAAATTAATAGTTCTTTGGGTAACTTTTTGCACTTATAATTGTTTGTAAACGTCTGGACATCGGTTATACTAATTTTATGTCATTTCTAGTGAAATTTTATTCTATTGTTTAAGCAGTTTTATTATTAGTGCTGTTATGTTGCTTGTATAGTAGTGTTTTATAGTCTTCTTCAGTTCATTCCACACATTTTCGATGGAGTTCATCAGGTCAGGTAATTGTGGAGATATTGTCCGTTGATTTGGTGCATGGTGCAGTAATTATTTTTGTACCAAGAAAACCGTATGCCTAGGATTGTTGTCTCATTAAAAATAAAAATCAGGGTATAAGTTCATTTTCTCGGTAGAAGGTCCTAAATTAACTCTCAAAATCAAAATATATTTGTACTAATCTATTTAGTATTGTTGTTTCGATATACTAGCAATGTCATTTGGCGACATACACCTCCACATCCTAACAGATCCATCCCCATACTTCACGGTTCTACATAATTTTTTTTTATTTAATTTTTTTGTATGGAGTTTTCTACACGATTTGATTTCCGTCATTACCAACTTAATTAAATGTACTTTTATCACTCAACGGAACACTATTTGACAAAAATTTGCTAACATTTTGGTAAGCATTTGCAAAATTTAGCCGTTTTAGTCTATTTACTTTTGAATAAATGATTTCTTTCTCGCAATATGACCATTATAGCCTTGTAATTTTAAAACCAGACAAATTGTTTCAATGGATATTGGATTGTTAATTATCGGTGACACTAAATTGATGCTAATATTGTTTATTTGTCTTTGAATTTCGTTTAATTTGTCGTATTATGGATTTTGAAATCCTTTAGTAATATTTTAAGCCAACAACCAGGTTTATTGTGAAGGGTTCTATTATATTTATTAATATTAAAAAAATTTATGTATAGTGAAATGTATTCTGTCAGCAAATTTTTCAATTTGGGGTAATGATTTTCCATTAAAAACTGATTTCATAAGGATCATTCTGATAGAAATAGCTTGCATGAACCATTTTTGAATTTATTTTCTCAAAAACTTAAGTAATTTTCCGAAATAATTTATATTTTTCATAAATCACGTACCAAATAACTAATGTAAATAAAATGTGCAATGATTTTTATAATTATATCTGCGCTATGTAATTCAATCTATATTATTTCTTAGATGTACGCTTTATTTTGTAACGTCGCATATCATCATGTCTAGTTAAACAATTTTTTTTATCAGTAATACTAACTAAAATTTTGATTTGTAATAAGCGATTATGATGCCCAGAAGTCCTTAGAAACGAATCATAACAAAAGAAAATTGAAAAAAAAATTGTTTCTTGTAAATAAGATGCAATTATTAAATTATTACAAGGTGTACGCTTTATTTTGTGAGTAACTGTATAACAACAAAAACATTTGCAACAAGGGTACCACATAAAATGATCATAATTATGTTATCATCTGTAGTGGGGCGTTTTATCTGAATGTACGGGTAAAACGCCTCACTTCACTCCACTTATTTTAAAATTAATTCTTTTTACAAAGTTTTAACAGTACAAATTTCATCTTGATATCATCTTGTTTAGATTATAAAATAAAATTTCCAATTTAACTTTTTTTGCCAATTAAAATTATAATGACTCCCGAATTCTGGGGCGCATTTACCCGATTTACTCTACAAAATTGAATAAAATGTTATTATTGAATTTTATTACAAATTGGTTTTAAATAAATTGAAGTAATTTGTATGATAAATTTTAGAAGCACTCCCCATGATTGGGCGATCATAAGAATATAAATTTAAAAATAATAAACTAATTGGTAACAAGTATTCAATAACCAAATTTTATATGTTGAGTTGAGGCAATTAATTAATTTGTGTTCCTAATTTATTTCGCTGGTCGGGACCCGAGGGGGGGTAGTATGAAATTTCCTGTGCAGAATTCATAAAATTACAAAATTTAATTTAATTATTTAAATTATTATACTTAAAAAATTAATTTTATTTAATTAAAAATTAAATTATTTTCAATCAAGATCTTTCGAGGAAACGGTTCTAACTATAGACAAATCTGTCAAATATTTTGCGTACTGTTCAATGCGATAGATAGCTTTTGTCTCTGACAAAAGCTCGGACTCTGTCTGGTAGACCAGGTTATCTCTAAATAAGAGTTTAAAAATCATATTATTGACTTTATTGACAAAGAAAACCTTCTTTGAATTTTTGATATATGAAGTTGACCCAAGCCCATAACCTGTTGTTAATGTAGTTGCCTAAAGTTTTCATTTTTTTATTGTTTCATACATTTATTGTTGTATTTACCCTACAATATGTTTAACTTTCGGCACTGTAAAAGCTGGATTCTCAAATGTAAGGATGCTTCACTTTAATCAATTTCAATTAAAAAAAAAAAAGCTTGCATTGCATTCATAGTATAATAATTTATAAACTTTTATAAAGCATCACAATCCGAGTCCTGTTTATAACTGTTACTTTAGAATCGTTTTCCATGCAATTTTAAATCAGAGTAGATTTTTTACTGCTTTGGAAATCAAAGCAATTTGCCGATTCTTTTTTAGAAAATGTTGAAAATATCATGAATAAGTTCATTACATGACAGATTCGTAACAAATAATAAAACGAACTTACTTTAAATTAAATTGTCTAGAAAAGTATGTACACGCTTTCAATTACGATCAGAACCGTAACGAAAATTTTACGATTCGAAATATGTAATGACTTATTATTCCCGAAGCTTAACAAAATGATGTATAAAGTTATATTTTGTTTAACGAAAGTGTAAAAATCGTTTAATTTTAATTGTTTTGGAGAAGTGTAAAAGTTTACACTAATTTTGTGAATTTGTTTTATTACGGTACTGCAAAAGGCGATGTAGTAGCGCACAGTTCTAGTACTGTTCGCCTGCACACTATAATTTCGATTCCTAATAGCGTCATTACAGTACCTGACCACCTTGGTGGCCCACACAGTAAGCAAGATAATCTATTCTTCTGTCATTTTTCTTTTAACTTGATCAATTTTCAATTAAAGTTCGTTTTCGAAAGCGATTATTTTTTATAAAGCCATTAAACTTTTATGCGTTTTGCATCCTTCCTCCGCAAATGCGCAAAAATGCAAAATAAATTTGTACGTGGTAATTTTTGCTGGAATCTAAAATTAAGCATTGCTAATTACTTAATCGGTAAAGAAATTATTAATGCTTAATTTAAAAAGGCGATAAAGACCAAACTTCTCCAACGGAAATACGGGTGTTTGTAATAAAGAATCAATTAGGATATCAAGTAATCCATAATTAAACTAATTGGTATTGATGAAAGTTCAATTAGTGCAAGTTTTATTGCATTTTTTTACCCTACGCCCAATTCGTGCGACGAATATATTTTTGATTTTAATATTGGAGAGAGATACTGACTACCGTTTTCAGTAAATTGATTCTATAGCCCAAGGGAACGATTCCTGTTTCAGATAATTTATATGGACAATCGGCAACATAATTAATAAAGGCTTAATCTTAATTATACTTCTATGTTTGTATTTATTATTGGTTCTTTCATTTCTCACCGCCTAATATGTACTTACATTAAGTCGGCTGTTTTTATCTTCAAACTTATAGTTGCATTACAAAATGTAAGTTCTTTTAAGATAACGACATTTTTTATACCTACAATGTGCTTGCAAATTAGTAAACAATATGGGTACCATAAGGTAAAAGTGCTATGCGGTAATAGATGTAATTTCGCCAAAGGAATGCAATGGTTTGATGTACCAAGTAAGATATGGCACATTACAAATATAATTTATTCACACCATCTAATGTGTCAAACTGCGTTTATCAAGAAAACTAACCAACCACATCTACCATTATTTTTACTACACGTTATGAATAACAAATTAATCCAAATTGCTTACAACTTTAATTTATTAGGTAAAAAAAGGACAATAAAGATTAATTTTGGCTTCATATTTTCGAAACGAAATTTTTTAAATGTGACTGGCTACAAAATTTAAAGTGATTTAGGTTCACCGAGATACGAGATGTTGACTTTTGTAAAATTAATGTAAAACCTATTGAAAGTTGTAGCCATAAATAAATAAACCTGATCCGAGTCGAAGAACATAAAGAAAACTTCGGCTCATAATTCACCTTAGATTTTACATATTTACAGGTATTACTTTATCTACTTAAGTAAGAACGTGCGTAAAACGTTGATTCTTCGGGTTTTTTAAAAAAAACCTTTTCGGTCGATGCCAAAAGAGACAGTCCGAGTTGCATTAGCGGAATTAGCACGGTCGACCTGAAAATACTAAAAGCTCTCATAATGAGAATGAAAACAAATCAAACCGTCTGATCGGAACCAATACAAATACCTTGAAGAAGCTCGATTTTTAAACGTTTTACGTAAAATTCTTCTCAGGTAAAGTTAAAAAGGAATAACATTCCATTGTTACAGCTTGTTCTTGTCTTGAACTCAGCTTTTCCCATTTACACCTCGATTTAAACAAAGACAACCTGTTTGATCAATAGGGTATGTCACAGATATCTTCGATACATTCCTGTCAACTGCTTTAATGCATTCTTACGAAAAAAAGAACCTTTAAGAAATTAATACAACTTCAGGTCAAACTGCATCGAAATAAAATTATGCAAAACTGGATGCAGTATTTTAGAAATTTAAGATGAGAGTTGTATTTTATTTTTTGTATTTCTGGGTGTTCAGATTTGATGCATACGTTTAGAAGTTGCCGTATGACATTAGGTTTAAGTTATGGCCAGCAATCGAATGAAGAAGTTGGGTTTATATTTGGTCACGTTGTATATGTGTATTTTAGAAGAGGTAGGTGCTGGATATATTTGTCTGATTTGTATCATTTTCCTTCAGAAGCAGCGCGGCTTATGTTTCACAATTATGATTCGCTACCTTTTTTTACGGTTAGAAACTATAAATTTTTTGGAACAACTGCTAATCTCAAGACCGATACATCAAATCGAACTTTTGCAGATGAAATCAAGTCGATCTAGATTGAGTTCATGAATCAAAAGGCAAAACTGTCAGTTTTTATAGTTCGAGTGCCGAAGATCATTACGTCATGTCTTACTTGGATTACCCACTTAAGGAGTGTCTATTATGTCTATATCATGACACAGACTTATCGAATCATTGATTGATTATTGGTCATTATCATAATAACCTTCGCCTCCACGTTTTAGCTTCAACTTTCATCTTTTATATTGATGAAAAATTGTGTAGGATACCAATAAGGTATTAGATATAAATAACTTTAAAAGAATAAACACAACGCAATTTATAATTTTGTTCTCTTAGTAATTACACTTTGTTATTTAACCCATTTCATTATGTTGCAACTTATTAGCAATATTCAGATAAACGAATTTAAATTAAGTAGTTAGTCTTTGTCTTTATATTTCGAAAATCATAAATTTTCTTTTGTATTGTCAAAGAGTGATTGATAATGGTCTACAATTAAATTGCTAAATTTGTTATTTTATTGTGGGCATACTTTCACAACCTAAATATGGGATAAAAAATTTACACGCTGTTATTCTAATTTATTTAAACTAAATAAACGATGTTTTAACAATTATATTGTTGCCTATTTAAGGCTGCAATCTCATCGACCAAGATAGATATAATATTGCAATGCAATAGAGAGAGACCGAAATATCATTTTACAATTTCCTGATTTTAATAAAATGTTTTATAAATTAATAAAACAACAGAAATATAAGGTTAAGCCTTTCGTTTAAAATTGATTTATGTGGAATTAAAGCAATTTGAATAGGAAAAATTTTCAAGTTTTTTGTATGATATAAAAACCCAAGTTTTATGTTAAATTACGTTTCAAATAAAATTCAATTTAAGTGAAAGATTTAACCTTATATTTGAGCAATGAAAAAGTATGTAAGCTGTCAGTTGCAGAAATAAGAAAGAAAAAGAATATCCCATATCTGCTAAGGAGTATTCCGTAAGCCCCCCTCCCCCAGTACTTTAAAACTGCACAAAAATTCTCTATTGAATTTTAAGTCTAATTTTTTTTTCTTGAAGAATTCTAAAATTCTATAGACAAATTTCGCAAATATTTAAAATTTTCTGATTTTACCGCCAACTAATTGAGGTTGCAACAACTATATGTGGGAAAACCAGGTCTTTTGACCGTTAAGATGGCCGCTAAACTGTTGTCTCTTGAATCTTTTCTGCAATTTTCTGAAGAAGTTGGAAAGTAATTTATATTTTTAAGTAATTAAATTTGTTACAATTTATTCAATATAATTTTGAAATAATTAGAATATAATTTTAGCTTCTATTGAATATTTTTGGATTTTTTGAAACTTTAATTTTGAAGATTTATTAATTTTTTTATTGGAAATTTTACTTAAAATTAATTAAAATCTATAATTTTCGATTGAAAAAAAGGAAAAATACATTTATAATTCGGCTTTTCCAAATTCATTTATTTTGAGTTTGTGTTGAAATCTTGAAATTATTTAATTAGCCAGTCGACATTTCTCAAGATTTGTATTTTTCTGCATGAGCCATTTGAGAATTTTGATATCTGGAATTATACACCTCATATTATACACCTCTATACAGATGCATAGACAAAAGTTATATTTGCAGAACGAGGGAGAGAGTTGAGGGAGTAGAAACAGCCCCAGTACTTTTTCGATTCGATTTAATCAGGTCAAAAATTTTCCAATACATCTAAAATAGTAGTAAGTATACCTACGAAGGAACAAATCTATATTAAAACTATTGAAGCCAAGCTTTAGGCCATTGATGTAACATTATTATACATTTCCCAACTCAAGCCCTCGACTCTAGGTATATAGGTCTATACAGACTTACAGTGTAAATTTGTACAACAAAAAATTCACAAACTGCCTACTAGGTATATAATACATTTATCAAGATTACTAAATAGAATTATTAATAGATTACTGGAGAACCTGTTATTATTGATTAAGGTTATTGTTTGTCTTTTAGCAGCACTTGGGAAATTTATTTTTAAAATTTTCTCTATGCCAAATTAAATTGTATTATACTTCGTGCTGCTATATAATCTACTAAATTTACTAAAATAATACTCATTTTTGTCGATCCGACCCCAAACACTTAGGTATAAATCCGGAGTAGTTTGGGGGGGGGGGGTATAAATCCCAATAATATTAAAATTTTAATATTACAATCTTAACAAATTTGGTTGGCTGTTTCAAATTTGTTGAGCTTATTGCTTCAGGTTAAGCTTTTATTGACTATATTATAATATAAGTTCGAGAGTAAACCCTGATGCTGAAAAGCCTCCAAGGGGGTGAAGCTTGAAAATAAGCAATAATATTTTATTGCCACAAAGTGACTTTAAATAATAACAAAAAAAAGATCATTATTAAAAAAATTTAATAATAATTTAATACTCTGTGTAGAGCGGTGATCCATTGTCTTGTCAGTGCCAGCCGCTACTGCCTCCATACAGATAAGTGAAACTTAACAGTGACTTGATAAAATTGTCGAATGTCGAAAAATAAACGATATTTTTAACCAAGAGTACCATCTAGAACATCAGTGTTTCCCAAACTTTTTCAAAATCAAAACTTGTCCACGGACTCCCAAGTGAAAAACCAAAAAACAAATGATTGTACTTTATGCACCTATCTATGTTTATAGTTCATTCAGGACGTAAAAATCGCCACTAATTTATTTATTTTAACTGCCATTATAATAAAAATGGGTCACAATATTTTTATTTGACCCCAGGTCCGGGGACCGGTCAGCAGTCCGGTGCGAGTTGGGAAGTTCCGAGTTGTCACGTAAGCCCCCCTCCCAACCACCACCACCGTAAGGACCACTTTGGGGACCACTGATCTAGATATCACTGATTATGCTGCTACAGCCAATTTTATAATACTAATTTTAAAGTCCCTTTATACGCTCCTGCCTGCACAAACAAACATTTTACTCCAAATTACAGTCAGCAAAAGTTAGTATTTAATTAAAACAATTAATTAGATTGTTTTAAAAGCAATCGACAAATCCGGCGCCGTATTTGATATTATGAAATGAATAAATCGACCAAACTGTGTATGAAAACCTTCATTAACTAAACTACAAAATTATTGTGCTTCTGAAAAGTAATTAAGAAGATTTTAGAAGAAAAATTAAGAAGATTAAGAAGAAGTAGATTAAGTAGATTAATTTAGCAGAAGAACAAACGGTCCAGACAGTCCAGACAGTAAACTGTCAAGTGAGTATTCATATGCTACGCAGTTAAATCAAAAATAATAAAATTTATGAAGTTGTTTAGATCGCTTTCCTCTGAGATCAATTTTATCAGCATTAAAATTTAATTGAACCTTATATTTGAATTTTTTGAAAACTTGGTACATTTACTGCTTTGTAATATGATTTTTTAGCCTACTTTATTCCCTTATTGTCTAATATACTATTAATTAAAGTAAACCTTTATTATAAATAATAGATAGAGTCAATAAGCTTCATTTGGTTAATTATAGTTTACAAAAACCAACGAAAATTATGAGTTTTATTCGACTGTAAGCAACCGCACACGCCAAGATTTTTTGTTGGCGAGGTTACCGACGGTTTTGTAGGTGAGAAATGTGTTATAATTGATTCTTATGGAGAATAAATTCCAGACGAAATTATTTATTGGCCGTGTACTTCTTTGTGCGAACAAAACAAAAACAATATGATTGCATCTGCTGATAATACCCGAATTAGATCGCCCGATACCCCAAACCACAATTTCTTTTTGGTTAAAAAAGTAGCAAATACAAAGAAAATGAAACTTCCGATCAGTTAATGTGTAACATTAAGTTTTTTACGTTGATGATTATAGCTTCCTTAACCCTCCATAAAACAATTCTATCGAACCCTAATGGCGGCCGTTTTCTATAAAACCTGTTGTCGTTTCTCTAAAATCAAAATATAAAAAGAATTTTTTATTATTTATGTAGAAAACGGGATTGTAAAATAAACGGCTGTTAATCGATACATGGTTTGTAACGCTAGAGAGCAACAAAATATTGTATCAAATAAATCTAAAATAACAGGCTTCCGAGTCCAAGTGACATACTTACTAATGTATCTGAAATATAATATCCAACCGACTCGACTTGTTATCACAAAAATCTATTTAAATTATATGTGTAAACATAATTCATATATTTTTTGAACAAACGACAATTAAAATAATATGGTAGTTATGCTAAATCATTTTCAATTTAGCAATTTATCTTCTAACCTAATGTATCATCACAGTAGAAAACAACACTCCATGAGAATGCTGTAGTAGTAGTTCTTATCTGTAATCAGAACACCTGTAGGAAGGCTATGATACTGATTTACCTTAACCACAAAAAATGTGTCACCTTTCGTAGAAGTCGATAGTTTATTTTATTTATGGAGCTTTTTGAAATATTTCCAAATTATTAAAGTGCCAAAAGTTTTTAAATTATACGAATGCTTTCGATTATTAATAGGCAATAAATAATATAAATTATGCTTTGATACAAAATAATAATTGAAAACTTTTAATAGACCCACTACCTACCATTTGCATTTTTATACTTTCTTAATAGAACACGAAAGTGCTACCGAAACATGTTTTTGAAATTCCGCTTTTTCAATGCTAGGTTAGGAAAGCTTAGCTAATATGCAGTTACATATGGCAGATTAGCTACTTCAGTTTTATCGCAAAGCTGCGCATTGTAATTAGGCAACAAAACTGGCGGTTTGCCAAGGTCATGGAAGCTTCCAAATTTGTTAGTAGCTACAACCAAAGAAAGTATCGAAATAGTCGAACATCGCTTTAATTTTTCCAATAGCCACGGAACCGGTTTGAAAAAAATGCAATATTTCTGCTACTTATGATACTCGGGTATATAAAAAGCAAAAATTTGATACAAAAACTAAAAATAACAACAAGAAAAGTTAATAAATCTAATAAAGAAAAGTCTGGTAGTGTTAGACAATGACGTATGATCCAATAAGCTGGCAATGTTCGAGTGGGCCATGACCGATCGTCAGCTGTTCCCTGTAGAGAACCCATGCAGTGCTCGCTCTAATCGAAGATCTGTTATCTGACAACCTCCGATAGCGAGAGTTTTGATAGAGATACATGTTCTATAGCTTCTTGGCGATTTATTGGTTTTCAGTTTCGTATGTAATTTTTTGAATTAATAAAAAAGAAATCCTTGTTTTCACTTTTTATAAAATACATCGTAATTATTTATCGTCACCGCGATTTGGTAATGCGAGAGTCGCTTTTAATATTATCGATCTCACAGCACGATAATTCTCATTAAATATTAATAGGATTATCTGATGCGCCTTCAAAAGCTAATTATTTACCCATTATTGGGTATTAATGATTATACTCAGGAAGCAGGTGAGAAAATAACTTTATTGCCATTCGTTTGATAACACGAAATTATTCAATTTATTTCCTTGGCACCTGTAAAGTATTTTAAACATCGATACCATTCTATTGTAAAAGGCAAGTCATAATTTACTATTAACAGATATCTTTAAAATATGTCAAGAATTTACTAATTAGTCCGTAAATTTGTTTTCCTAAGATTTCTATCAATTATTACCTTTCCTTATGTCGTTCGAAAATGTCAAGTGTTAATTATATCTAAAAAATTATAACCGATAAATATTGGATATCGTTTAATGATTTCAGTTCGGTTTTAAGGGCTTGAATCTTTGAATATTTTAAATTCTTGCTTTGTTTTTAGTCTAAAGGCGGATACAAACTTTCTTGCTAAAGTTTAGTCTCATGTACATAATAAAGGGAATAAATTATGGAAAACAAAATTATGAAACTCCGTAAGTGCATTACGGAGCAAAGAATTTTTACAATAGCAAAGAAAAATCGCTGTCAATCTGGTAATTTTGCAAATATTTTTTCTCTTACGAAGAACATGGTACTTGATTTTTACAAATATAAAAAAATAAAAATATTCTAAAACGACCGACATTATTACAATTTTTCTAAAGTAATTGGAAGTCGTTTTTCTCAAAATAAAACCATATTTTTTAAATTTTAATAAATATTCTTGACAAAGGGAACATTCGTTTCCGAAAGCTCGAAAATAATTTATTGTTTTAATGGTTTTCTTAGCTAATCTTCGATAATTACATTTGTTTTAGGGGAATATGTACCCTATATGTCTTAATTACATTATCGAATTATTATTAGTTTCGGAGATACTAATTTTTGAAATTTTGTAATTATTTTGCTAGTGGAATCTATGTAGTACATAACATATTAAATAATGAAGGCTGGCAAAGCTCACGAAACATCGATTCAGAATTTGTTCTCGATAAAATATGTTATTTTCTGTACAAAATGAATAGACCTTTTTTTTCATCCCAGAATAGCTCCTGACGCCCGATAGAAGCATTTTAAGTTATCGATATAAATAATATTATTCCTAAAAATTCGGTACTCAAGTATAACGAATAATCGCTGTCAATTTGGTAATTTTAAATAATTTCAATTAATTTACTTTTCTCTTAGGTGAAACATCGTACTTGAGTTTCAAAACAATATAAAAATCCTAAATATTTCCAAAAAACTAAAAATTTTTATTTTTTTTTTTTGAAAAAGTTATTTTTCTCAAAAACCCCATTTTTTTTCTTCAAATTATATTTGTATTCAGAGGATACTTATCCTGTAATGTTCTCGAAATTACAATTACAAAATCGATTAATGTTTAGTTTTGGAGATATTAATTTTTAAAATTGTATAAGATGATTTGCATATGCGTAATTTTAGTTGATATTTTGAGTATTTTGCCAAATAAAAATGATTTTCTAATTTTGAGATAATTGGTATATTTTGAGTGAAATTGATTTTGTTTTGGTTAATTAAATTCTGAACTATTAATGGGATAATTTGGGATTTGAGATAGAGAAAATAGTTTGAACGAAAGATTGGAATCATAATTAAAATTAATTTAATAATAAAAATTCGTACTATTAAAAATAATAATTTGAAGGAACCACAAATTAAATGATAAACAGATATTTTTATTTCAATAAAAAAATTTTAAGTTGATTTTTGTTTTGTAATTTCAATATTTTTTTTTAGTAAATATTTATTCTTACTGTAAATTTTATAAATATTATAGTAAATTAAAAATTTTCTGGTTTTGCGGCAAACTAGTTGACGTTGCTCTTGCCCAGGCTCTTGCGGGCAAGATGACGCCTTAAGTGGTTAGACAAAATTTTGAATTTTGCGAATAAAAGTGATTATTTTGAGTGAGTAATTTGTCTTCTTGAATTGGAAATAATCCAACATAATTTTGGTTAAAATTAGTGAATTTTTTATAACGAGAATGATATTTTTGGTTATTAATAAATTAATTTGGAATTTGAGATTATAAGATAGGAGTATCTTTAATGCGATGTTTGGAATCATACAAAATTAATTTGTATAGGAACATTTTACGATATTTAAAATTCAAATTTTGAAGAAAGAAGAAATCAATTTGATACTACTGCATATGATCGATTTATGTTTTAAAATTCAACGTTTCTATTTGTGAAATTTTATTTGTAGTAAAATTTAAAATTGGATCTATAAATAAAATAAATGGAAATTATAGTTTAAATTTTGGCTTTCCCGAAATTCATTTTTAGTAAAAAGATTATTTGTTAAAATTGGAATACAAATATTAAGCAGGCGAAAATACATTAAGGACTGTATTTTACTTAAAAATGTGATTTTAGAAATTTTGGAATACTTTGGAATTAAAATGTATCTCAATATACCTACCAATAAGCTTCCCTACAAATAATAATGACAAGCCTTATATGATCTACCTTGGTACCTTCGTCTAGTCATCATCTGTTGGTCTACTCAGGGCCCGCTGTAAGGGGCGGACAACTTGGACATTTGTCCGGGGCGGCAAATCTAAAGGGCGGCATTTTGGCTGTTGACGTGACAAATTGAAATATTAATGAAATTCTCCGAAACTCCACAAAAAGATTGAAAAATCTAAAAACAAAAAGCTCACTAACCCCATCAAGGGGCGGAAATTTGTGTTTTTGTCCGGGGCGGCGTAAAGGCTAGAGCGGTCCCTGGTCTACTGTAAAATACATTATGTAGTATATGATTTAAAATCTTAATAATAATTTTTTTTATAAATAATATTATTTGTAGTTTAGCAAAAATAGGTAATAAAATTTATTATTAAATCCAAATTAGTCAATTTATTAATCAAAATTTGACAGTTGGGAATTTTGATATAATTTGCTAAAATAGAAATGCTGTTTTGGGGAAGCAGTGGACAAAATACAGTAGCGGTCATGCGGTCAAATTGCATTGGGAATATTTCCTGAATTAACAAAATAGTTTTCTAATGCCGTATTAATAGTCACGAATTAATCCGAGATTCAAGATTATTTCTCGAAATAGCAGCTACGATACGGTCAAAATTTCAACAATCTCATTGGTAAATCCTAGGATTATCTTGAATCTTGGATTAATCCGTGACTATTAATACGGACATAAATATTACGTATGTATATTCAATAAAGGATAGAAAATAGAAATAGATAAAAAGTTAAATTTTTGGCTTGAAACTCATAAGCTCAAAAATACATTTTCTTTTTTGAATACAATCACAAAGTTAGGTTTATCAAACAGGGGGGCTGGGGGTATGGAATACCCCCCAGCACATTAGTGATTTTGTTCTGACAAAGAAAATGTGTTATTGATTTTCAAATCGAAAATCTTAGATTTTTAGAAATTAGATTTGCGGTTTGAAACTTATTCAATAACACTTTTTTGTTATCTCTGGTATACTGGAGGGTATTCCATACCCCCCAGACCCCCCGGTCTAAAAATCCTAGTTTTGTGTGCGTATTGTGTTTATATTGCGTACGGTTATTGAAATTTAATTGGGAATTGTTATTTTATTTTATTAATTTCCATGACTGCTACTGTACATTAGAATATACTAAGTATGTACCTACATATATTATTTAAAACTAAATTTAATTAAATAATGATCAAATAATGAAAATCTATTATTTTTATATTCGATAATAAAAAAAAACACCCAAAAATGAAGTATTTAAAATATATCAAATTAAATTGTAACTAGAGAAATTAAGAAACTTTTTCTTATTTCTTATCTATATTTATATTGATTACATAAAATCATATTTAGTGGCGCAGCCAGGATTTTGTTATGGGGGGCCAAAGGTGTGCGCCGCAGGAAAAAATTTTTTGGAAAAAGATGCGTGGTCATCTTATTTTTGAGTATAATTATTGTGTTACCAATGTTAACTACCTGGTAATTAAAAATTCAACTTCAAAAAATGAAGTGGTAATTAAAGGGCGGCATTACCGAAATAACTCAGGGCGAAATTAGTATTAAAACGATTATTATTTAAAAAAAAGAGTGTTTGGGGGGAGCTATAGCCCTCTAGTCCCTCTTGGCTGCGCCACTGTATATTTATATTAAATTTGATATTTTAAATGTTTTTTTCTAGCTACCAAAAAAAGTCTGATTTGTCAATTAAATAACAATTTTTATTTTAATTTAGACCGGCTATAGTTAAAAAATCCAAAATCAAAAGTAACTTCCATATATTAATTTATCGAGAACGCCAAAAATTCAAAATACTTCTTTCAAATTTTTCAATATTAACTAAATCTAAGTTTCAAATTAATTTTTTAAATTATAAAATAGAACTGCAAATCTATGTAATTTAATTTTAATTTTACAAATTTTAAGAAATAGAAATAATTAATAACAATTTTCTAATCCAAACTTAAGCTTTGATATTTACAATTTTCAATATTTTGTCAAATCACTTATCATCCAAATCAATCTTAAAATAATTCAACTTCAAAATAATGTACAAAAATTGATAGAAATTCAAAAAATATAAAATAATCAAAAATTTTGTAGCGGGGCAATAGCATCGCCACAGAGCAAATGTTTATTGGTGTAAATCGAGATATCGATAAAAGTATACACGGGCAGGAATGATTTCTTGGCAACGTAGCCAGTACAATTTTATTCACAAAATCAAATTAATTTATTCTACAAATACGAAAATCGCAAAACTAAATTTTCAAATTATAAAAGAGACAGCTTTCTTCTTAACCGCATCGGGCGGCCATCGTTGGCAGAAAAGCTCGTTTTAACCGCTCATCATTGCCACCTTAACTAGCCAGTGGGAAAACCAGTAAATTTAAAATTATTTACCAAATTTAAAATAAATAAATTTAGCAAAAAAATATCAATTTTATAAAACAAAAAATCAAAAATTCCTACGGAGAATTAAGTTTTCACGGCTGATGCTTCCATTCTCCATTTCTCAGTTTCCATCTCAGTTTCCATCTCATAATGTCTCTTTCTTTGTTCCGGTTAGGATACATTCTAATATTTTCCATGGCCATCTATTGAGCTGTATTTTAAAACAATATATTTTAACAGGCATGTCACGAAAATCATCTTCTGGCAGATTATGAGCTGCAGTCATCCGAGCTCCACCTTAAATTCCACTATTTCAACCAAGGATTTTGCCAAAAATGCCGAAAAAATTTAAAACTTAAAATAAAGTTTAACTTGGCGCCAAGTTAACCCCCAAGCAACAAAATAGGTCGAAATTACGTTTATTCGACCTTCTAATAGGTTATAAAGGGTGTATGACCAAGCCCAATTTACGTCATATAGACGTCGAGAGAAGGTAAGTGGGGAATTAAGTTGAAGTAATTTGACGGTCGAAATTAAGTAATGCAAGGCATTTCGCCCTATAAGTCATAGTCTCATTTGGTCAAATGGACTAACATTAGGTCGAATATTGGTAATATTTTGGTAATATTTTGGTAATTTGGACTTAATTCTAACCAATTTGCGCCCTGTTATTTTGACAACGCAGCCTTTGCTTTCGAAACGTCTAAACGGCAGCGTTGTACATCACGAAAATATATAATAATACAATCCTTAACTCTTTCTAGCAGGCGGTGCTTATGTTACAGCAATAACATGGCAACCAGAGAATAAAACTTGGAATTAAACATCAACATATATTTCACTGTGAAACCGAATATCGCGTGACATGACAGAAATATAAGTACGAAAGAAAATTTTTTGTGCAGATTTTCATTTTAGATCACTAAAATTAATGCGCTTTCAATAATATATAATTTAAACAATTATTAATTAATTTTTAATTATTTAGCAATAATAAATTTTGCATTTACGCTAAAAATATATTAATCTAACACCTACATGAAAATTATCGTTTAATAGAATGTTTTTTGATTCTTAGTCACGCCGAAAGATTTGGTATGATTTATTTTATAACGCCTAATTTTTACAAGCGTAAAAATGTATCATGGAGGACATATTAGTTCTCATAAAGTTGACTGATTTCCAATTTTCGACCAATAGGTCGAATTTCCTTAATGCGAAGGAGAAATGCCTAACTTTGAACACAAATTTCCCTAATCAAGGCATTTGTACTTCAAAGTCGTTGACTTTGAAGTCATATTGTCGACTAATAAGGCATTCTGACTAATAAGCCCAATTTTCCTATTTATAAGTTAGTTTGACTTCAAAGTTTAAAAATTAAAAAAGTTAATAATAAAATTTTAAAATCGAGAATGCTGGATCCGAGCCATTGAAATATACCTAGATAGAGTATTGCTATGTTAATAATACACAGATGTGTTTTGAAGCAAAATTGAAGCAGTATACAGTACTGTAAACATAATGACACGTGCTATGTCCAGTGGCGTACGGTATATATTTTGTCCTATTTAGAAGTGGCCACCAGTTTTATTGTTAAAATAAGTAACATTTTTAAGGATGCGTGGAAGGGACAATGATAATTTTATAAACCAAGAATATTTTATTTTAAATTTGGTATTTACATAAATCATAAAACAGCGGTATAAAGCAATTTTTCACACGCCCTCCAGTTGCGTTTAAATTTTACAAATTTTTGAATCCTCGAGGAGAAGCTATAGTTTTCATCCAGTGGCTTTAAACTGTCAGTCTTGAATGTATTCGAGCGAACATTAAGGGCCCGGATATTAAATGGACCCGGCTCTGTCACGATCAGAAAAATAAAATAATTTAATTTGAAATAAAATTTGCACCCCCCCCCCTCCTTAACCTTCTTTGTATTGAAAAATGAAATGAAAAAAATACTTTCAAACAAAAAAATAGTATTTTTTTGTCTGATAAATTGTAACTAGAAGCAATAGGCACTGACATGTAAAATATTCATATATCCAAATTTGTTAAATGCAATGTAAATTACTACAATTTACTGATCGACTTAAAAAATTGACTTAAAACGAAAAATCGACTTAAGGAAGTATAAGGAAGAATAACCATTGTTTATATATATCGATATTATATATATTATTTATATTTCGATATATATAAACAATGCTATAACTATAAAGTAAAAAAGAACATGTTACGCCTATGAATTTTGATAGGTTATGTTTTACGCGCGAAGATTCGGTAAACACGCATGGTAAATACGAACAAAGTGTTATGTTCGTGTTGAACAATTATAACCCGGTTGTAATATTTGTTGTGAAATAAACACTTTCCTCAAGTATTTTATAGGTTATAACCTTTAGATTACCACGTGGGGTATTTTACATACCCCAATTTTGGTTTTCTGATTGTAGCTTTACACATAATATTTTTAAAAAAAATTTTTTCTAGCTACTTAACTTTTCTTTTATGCCGGTTAAACCCATATAAACAGATTTTCAAAATACAAAGGAAATGTGGCTTAAAAAATTTTTTTTGCTTGATTATTTACTTTTGCCATTCACGTATTTTCTTTTTTTGGCCGTTTTATGTAAAGATCTTCGGAAAATAGAATGTACCAAAATGATCGTTGGTGTAGACAACATGAATTAATCAAAGCATATAAATTTTTTTTTTACAGAAAATTATTTTTTTTAGGACTAGCACTAAATAAAATTTTTTTTTTTATATAAACGTTCTTTACTTAATCTTCCAAATAACTTCTGATAAATATTAGTTTCAAAAATCAATAAATAGTCTGGGGTACCAAAAGTACCCCACGTTGTACTTAGCTTGATTTTTATTTACGTGGTAATCTAAAGGTTAAAGTAACCGTCAACAGAGTTCTAAGAGTCTAAAGACAAATAACTAACTTTCAGGGCAATTTTGGTAGGAATTTCGACCTAACCTCAGACCAGTTTTCCTTATAGGTAATTTTCTGTGGTAATTTCAACTTTATGGTTAGCTCTGGATGACCATAAAGGTTTATTTTGTGCCTTAAATATTTCCTATTATTTAAGTCAACCACACAGCACTTATATATAGTAAAAATACGTAATTCTGACCAATTAAGTCATATCGGCTATGAGGTTGAAATTAGGTAATACACATAGGTCACATTTCCTTCAAATGAGACTCTAATTTGACTTATAAGTAGAATTGACTTTGAAGGCATATCTTTGGTCAAAATTTGGTAATTTATAGCTTAATATATAACCTTTAAGTCACTAAACTTTGAAGGCATTTTCTAGGTTTAAACTACGTAATTTTTGACCTGCACACAAGACTTCATACGCTATCTGACTTTTAAGACATTTTTTATCTCGAAAATTGGTTATTTTTCGCTTAAATAGGGCAATCTGACTTTGATTTAGTCAAGCTGCCCTGCTTTGCTGCTTGGGCCTGACTCCGAGTTGTCCTAGCGCCGAGTCGGCGGCTTCGAATTGCACTGAACCGCCTCTAACTATATGCATATATGCAACGTCTCCAGAATTTAGTGGGCACTAGAAGCATTTTTTTTGTTAAACTAGGAGTTTAATAAACTCCAATAATAAATCACTATTAAATTAATAAAATATGTAAATATAATTATTTTACCTTTAAATAATGTATTAAGCTGCCCAATCAAATTTAATTAAATGAACAAGGTATGTTCACTTAAGTGCATATACCCTACATTTTCTTATTAAAAATGGTGTTTAATTCTTTAATTTAGGTTATCAACAATAATTTAAGCTTTAAGCCAATCGTTATGTAAATCTTGAACGCAAATAACGAAAATTTACACCTTTAAATTTATTTATCTTTTCTATCACTCTCATAAATATTAATTTTTTATATAATAATAAATGTTCCAGTTTAATTTAAATAATAAAATTATATTTTAAAGAAGGATGGAGAGGCATTTTTTATTGTTACAGTTTTTACACATGAACAGCCCGAAATTATTACCTACTCGGTTCGTTCTTCCATTGACATTAATATTAAAATTGACCATATTATCGAACTGTAATTACAGTAGTTCAGGTAATCTTTGTTGAAAGTTAACCGATGGCGTATATAGATTAGTGAAGTGTTTGTTTGTTGTAGGTTATGGTTATCATTGATAAACCTGACCGCCTTTGATCTGCCGATGCCGACAAGGAATACTCCGCCTAGTCCTACTCCAATATTGGCATTTGATTCCGACAAAGGTAAGGTGGCTTTTGAATCACGAATTTCTTGATTTTACACCTGTAGTTTACAATCACATTACTTGTACGTATAATAGTCGACACTTTTCCGAGTAGGCCCTAAGTTTTGGGTGGTTTCTTAATAATTATCTTGTTTACTTATTGTATATTTGAATTAAGTTTACAGGTGTACTCTGTTGGTTTTTGTTTACTTTGAGTGTTTGTACTTTTTATTACACCAGAATTGATAATACTCATGAAATAGAATGTGTGGTAAAAATACGTGTATGAGATTTACTTCATTTCCTTTCGTTTTAAGATTTATGCATTACTTCCGTTAAGGGTGGATAATTTAACTTGAGAAATGATGGGAACTTAAACTGTTCGGAATGGAACATCACAAAGACTTCTGCATTAAAATTATTTTACTTTGCATAGGGTTTTTTAATTTTCAAAAATTATCAAATTTAATTTTTCAATTTTTATATGCGGTCTTGTGAAATGCTAATTTACACAAGGTAATAATTTATTGTAATAATAGATTTGAGATAGGATCAAGGATTCGGTTATTCAAACGTTTACAACAATCGTGACATTTTTTTAAATCATTGATTCGATCGGAATATTAATTTGTAAGTTAATTGGTTGTAAGCGGCTTTTTACAAAAACCTCGTCAAAATGAACAATAAAGCAATAAAGCTGTGCGTAACTTTGTCAACACACGATAAACAAAATCAAATCGTTCCGTTCCATCTCATAGCTGCACGTAAACCTGAGATGGCCGTATTTATTTTACAAATTTATGAGTAAAGATCGCATCTCGACCCGCAATTATATATGTGATGTATGGACTAGTCTTGGTCGACCAAGAGAAATGCTACCTGAATATGTTATTATGGCAACCTTATGATTGTGGAATTTGTATTCTCATCCACGTAAATTTATATACAGAAATATAATCAAAAAACTATATCAATTACTGCAGTTTCCTGAATTAGCCAAGTTGCAACTCCAAGATGGAATTTTGTAAACCCCATTGATTATATTTTATTGCCACCGAAGTATTCCAGGGCAATGAATCATACAAATAATTAACAAAATAAACACTTGAACCAGCATTCCTTGTTAAAATATTTTAGTCATACCATAATTAATTTTTTGCACATCATATCATAAAAATTATAATAAAAAGAAAATGGTTGGATTAAGAGACAAACACCGACCACGGTAAGATCATAAATTTATGTTGGTGTGTTACTTATTCACCTGTGCTCTTTTTGTTTTCCAAGTTTTTAGAATTTGTTTGACAGTACGCCGACAGCTCAATGATATTCAATTTAAATTGCCTTGAATATGATCCTTACGTGATTTCTTTCTGTTGTCTTACATGCAATCACTAGTTTTATAATAAACATGTCCACATTTTGCTCAAGAATTTATTGCCTCCTGAAAACTACGCATTACCTCCATTTGTGTGTCAAACGATTTGCTATCAAATCAGTTAATCGATCTTACGTTCCCTGGTCAGCGAACATAAAAAGGTTAGGGGATTTATATATTTAGATATGGATTCAAATGCGAAAGGATAGAATCTTTGTGATGCAATTAAAATTTTAATTTCATAATATCACCGTGTAGCAAACTATACTTATTATAAATAACTTACTAATAATAAATTAATAAATAAATAATTTTCAGATTTATTAAAAACATTATTTAAGAAGACTAAAGTGGGGCTGGAATAAATAACTGATAACTCTTTATAATAATTATTATTATAAAATACCTGACGATGCCATAAAAAGCGAAACCGGTAGGAAATTAATAAAGAATATAAAGCAAATTCGTTAATTTCAGTAATTGAAAAATAAAATATTTAACGTTTACCTAGGAAGATTTTTCTTTCTTTCTATCTAATGCCAGAGCAAGGGTTGGCAAAGTAAAACTCAGGCCTGTGAAGGGCTTTAATCGGGTCCACCAACGTCCCTTTTAAAATAGGAGTGTATGGCCCTCGGAAATATATTTTGACAGTCTCATAGATACAAATACATAGGAGTAAAAAGATACTTTAACTTTACCAGTAATGATTAAAATTAAAATATTTGAAAACCAAATACATTTTTTGTTGGAATTCTACTCCCCCTCCCCCATATGCTAGAGTCTTGCCTAGATTTATATGGGATATTTTTTTCCAAGTTTATTGGAATTTATTTATTTCAAACACAAAAAATTAAACATTGAAATTGAAAAAAAGCTTTAGATTTAAAAAACGACAATAGAATAATGCTAATTAGAAATATACTTGGTAATAAATATTTATTTTTTGGAGAAATAAAAAAATAAAGCAAAATAATAAAAATTATTTTGATAGCAAACCAGCTGCTAAATAAAAGTTCCTGGTAGCAAAAGTGTCCTAAAGCTAATTTAGCTAAAGTAGTACTTTAGTGCCGCCCGTCATCAGCATTGACATAAAATAATTGTCTTGGCAAAAAGAAAAACTTGAACTTTGTTTATTGAATATTTTTCTCATCTTAAATTAAATGAGTAAAAAGAAATTTTACATATTAAAAATTCGTCCTCGAGTGATAATTAATTCAGAAAAATATATTTTTTCACTTTTTTGTTTGTGTTACTGTTATTAACTTTTACAATGGAAAATGTAATATATTTATTAAAGTAAAATTCAAAAAATTAGTAATTAACCAATACAAAAAAAAGATTATATTAGGCTGTAGGGGAGTAAGTTCCCCCTGCCTTTAATTTTGCTTTGCAATCATACGGAAGTAAAAATTATGTTTTAATTTAATTCCTTAATATTAATTTCCTTTATTAATATTTATCTGCAAATTATTCGGGACTTTGGGAATCTGTTTATAATTTATTTTTTCATTTAATGCAAAATTAAATTTTAATAATAAAGAAGCTAATTTTAGGAATTAATTTTTTAATTTTAGCTATGCAATTACAAAACTGAAGATTAAGCAAAAATGCTATATCGATAGGTTTAATGTGATCATTATTTTATCCATTTACGTAAAAATGTTGAATTGCATTATACATTACCGATTGATGATGGGTTTTAAGATAAATGCAAAATGATTACATCAAAGTTATATTCAAACCTGCTAATTTAATAAACTTTCGATTATTATTTGTAACCGAACGAATCGATAATATCCAGTTTAAAGAGCTTCTGTAAAATAATTTGCCTTGCGGAGTGGAGACTTTATTAAATTGGTTTTAAGTATCAATGTAGGTGGTATTACTTTATAACCTAAATCAATTTTTTATGTTAATATGTTTATGAAGTTAATAGGTTATTCTCACGAAGTTTCATTTTATTATTGAAAGGTTACGAAGATTTAACATATTAGATAAATTTAAAGTATGAGCAAATGTATTCCAAGATCCTATTGTTATTGTAATAATTACATAATAAACAGTTGCTATGTAATAATACAGCAATACTTTGTTAATATAGAAAAGATTGTCAAATATATAAACAAAGAAGTAGTTTTAACACCATTAGTAGAAAAAAATATATAATCAGATGAAGAGTAAACGTGAATGCGCTTTTAATTTCTTATTAATTACACGTCTTGCTTAAATTGCATACAGTTTTCGTCATCTTAATTATGCAGACATTATTATTTAATTAATAAGTACAATACATAAATATAGAGAGTACTTCTTAATTTCAAAATTTGCTTCTAATTACAGCAGTATTAAGAGCATCCATGTTAAGTTAGCTATAATACTACCAATGTTTTTAATTTTTTCAGCCGACCGACGGTTAAACCAGACCAAAAATGACTATAATTTAAAACAAAATTTATAACGCATTGTAAACTAGACTAAGATAAATTATTGCAGTATTAAAACAGCAATTACTGTTTGCAATTAATTAATTAAGTCAAGTCTTGCGAGCGTATAAATTGGTTAGTCGATAGGTGTCCCTACAAACTCACGTCATTTTACTAATATAATAATGTCTGTCCATTTGTCCAAAGTCTATGAGAATAGAAAATGACATCTTCATGTAAATTAGATAGTACACATTTCCCTCTCTCGCTCCTCATTTCTTAATGTCAGAATATATAAGCTTCATATTTAGAATTAAACTCAACTTTACAAATTGTTAATCCTGTCATCGCATTTTACTCAAATATGTTATACGAAAGAGTAGGACAAACATCACATGTCTGCATTACAATGGCTCGTATCTTAACAATTAAGAAAACATATGAAAATTACAATATCTGCCACAATAGAGACCCCACGTTCAAAATCGAAATTTCTTTGAGAAAAATTTTCACAAAATGGAACACCGTTTAAATACCAAAATTTATTATTACTATATTTATTATAAGTTAATTCAGTTAACTACTAAATTTTAATGTCAAAATGTACCATTTCATTGGTAAATAATTATACAGTAAGAAACAAGTTATAGTTTAATTTTAAATCACATAATAAATTACTGCAATTAAATCAACTTGAACAAAACACATAAATTTGAAATTTTTTATTTTTAACTTAATTGCTCAAAACATAAAACATAAAACTCAACACAAATATGAATCAATTTCTAAAATTTACAAATTTTTATTACATTCAAATATTTTTGTCAAATTTTCTCTATTAATAATTATTAAAGCCAGTATATTATATCACAACGAATTTTTAACAAATTACGTAGCGATTGAAATGTAGATGCGAATAAACTACTTAATATTTCTTAAAAATTTGATTCTCTACTTCTTGTATAATGTTTTTAGACCACCCATTTATCAAAATACTAAACCATCCAATGTAAAAAATATTATAATAATTTTATAATATCGCATGTACTTACATGCCCAGACTAAATTAATTTTAATTTGTAGTCTATTAATTGGTGGTTAATTTAACCAATTAAAGTCTACAAGATAATTAAATCGGCTAATAAAATTCAATTGTAATAAATTACTGAAATGAAATTTAAAATAATTTTAAATTAAAATTAGTTAAATAATTAAATTGTACCTACCTAACTTACCATATTGTAATTTTAATTCGTGATATCGCATTTCTGTTAAAATATATAAATTATTGCTAACCAATTCATATTAATAATATCTACTAAAAATTAAATTAATTTAAATTTTATGGTTCATCTTTTACATTTTAATTTTATAAAATACTAGATTTCGTACCCGGATCCGCCTGGCAAGAACTACCTCTTTTTTTAAGAAATAATCTTTGAGTTACATACGACTTTGCATCGATTAATGAAAATATTAGATATAAAATCGCCGCATCAAATTATAGCCGATTCAAGTTACCCAATAATATTAATTTATAGGTAATAAATTTAAATTTTGTTTTTTTACGGTTGACACTAACCAAAAATTACGAGCAATCGAAATACCAACAATAGAAATGTCAAATTATGTCCCATAAGTTATAATCAGCTAAGGTGTGTTTCAACAAGACGCTAATTTATAACGAATTTATTTACTTAAACAATCGTCCATTAATTCTTTTATTGAAGATTTTAACATATTTATTAAAAGTGTTTTATTATATTTATTATATTTTTATTAAAAATATAATAAATTATATTTATTAAAAATATAATATTTATTAAAAATATTTATTAAACATATTTATTAAAAATGATCTTTAAAATGTAATTAAGTCTGCTGAAAAAACAAACTCTAAAAATAAGTAAAATTTTAAGTGTAATTAAGTTTGTTTACAATTTTTGTCATTAGTCTTACGTATTTAACATAAAAGCTTTTAAATGTTTGTTTAAAATAAAGTACAAGACTAGAATTGTAATAATAATTAAATTTGAAATACCTTAGGTAATGTAATAATGGGTTAAAGAAACCTTAGGGTAAATTACTCAGGAAGGCACTGCTTAAAACAACCCAATGAAATCTTTACTAAACATGGAAAATCTGTTTTGTAAACTAAAGTCATCAAAAAAACAAAATTTTATATCAGCGAATATTTAACTATTAAATATTATAAATGCGCACATAATTTGCAAATCATAGAAAATATCACACTAAATAACAATGTTATAATAATAAATTAGTATGCAGTAGCAAAATAAACCTGCTTTCTTTCCTTCAAATAAATAAATTTTTCTTAATAATAAAGAATAGAATGTAGATAAAAAGTTAGATTTGTGGTTTGAAACTTATATTAGGCACAAAAATACATTTACTTTTTTGAACACAATCACAGAGCTAGGTTTTTCAAACCGAGGGGTCTGGGGAATATGGAATACCCCCCAGCACATTTCACAGCACACAATCTCTGGTGTACTGGAGGGTATTCCATACACCCCAAACTCCCCGGTTTGAAAAACCTACACGGTGAAAAAAGATTTGTCGCTCTAACAGAGCTATTAGTAGCTATAGCCTCAACTGAGATTTGTTTTGCTGCTATAACAAATTTTTTGTTGCTGCAACAAATTTCCTGTTGCCATAACTAAGTTGTTTTCTATTCAGTAAAAAAGATTAGTTGATTTAACAAATTTTCTTATTCTGCATTGAAAAAAACTTTGTTATGGCAGCAGATAACTTGTTACAGCAGCAAAAAACTCTGTTGCGGCTATAGCTACTAATAGCTCTGTTAGGGCGACAAATCCTTTTTCTCAGTGAGCTTTGTGTTCGTATTATGTGTTTATATTGTGTACGGTTATTGAAATTTCATTGGGAATTATTATTTTAATTCGGAAGTATTCATCGATGCAATTTCCATGACTGCTACTGTATATTAAGATGATATTTTAAAATTTTCTAAAATTACTCTTCAAAAAATATTCAAGTTCTTAAGATATTATTGTTCCGATTAATTTTAAAAAATCCAAATTCCAATCTAACATACTTTAATGCAAATGATAATTATAAGATAAGCCAATTTTAACTTTTTTTCTGCTTAAATCCAAATTTCAATTTTAATTATCGTTAAATTTTGTAGATTCTGTCTGTCTTCCTGTATCGAATTTATTTAATATTTGCATTGATTTTTTAATTTTTAATGTTATTAATTTTATATAAACTAATTACAATTTTCCAATCTTTCAATTTCAACCTAATCTTTCCAATCTTCACTTTAATTACTCAAAATCGAATAATTCTCATTTCATCCAAAAACACCACATTTATTCAAAATTTATTTGAATTATCGTCAAATCAAAGTAAAATAAAATTACTCACTGAAATGCATCATTTTTATCCATAAAGTACCGAACCTAAACTATAAACGCAGTCAAAATTTAGAACACAAACTTTCTTGTCTTGTCTCTCTCTAGTTCATGCAATATCAACTATGTCTTTAGCAGGAAACCAAAAATGTCAAAATTTACAATACAACAAATATTCATCTTTTTTTATCTTAATTTAGGACTTTGTCCTGTTAACCTGTTATTACCATCAATGTATCAAGTTTACATTTGGCACTCATGCTTTTGTGAGCACTTGAATAATTTTCTAGTAGCATCTTATTAGATGCATAGCCCATAGATCTAACTTGGACTTCAGATCACATCAGTGTAGTCCAGGAGTGCTCAAACGGTTCGAAATTTGCCGATATAGGTTTATTCACAAATTTTATTTTAGTTGATCCTCAATTGGGCCAGAATAACCCCCTCATCACTTTTCTTATGGTAGAAAGGTGACTTTATTAAAAAAATGCGCGATACTTGTCAAAAAAAAATCGGCGAAGGGCGACGTTTTTTTATCTTTTTTTTTGTTTTTGATCATAATTATACTTGTAGCCCCTCAGAGTCGATCGATCGGAGTCTAACAATATTGAGGTAGATCGCCAGCAGTTCAAGTTTGAGCATCCCTGGTGTAGTGGGCACGAGCAGGCAATAAACCGCTATTTCTCGCTTTGTAGCCAGTCAATTTAAGCTTTACACCACACTGCTGGTATCAATATAAAAACAAATGTAATTATATTAGATTTACCAAAAAAAAATCAGTTATTCAATAGAAGATTTTGGAACACGACAATATATTTAAATTTAATATAAACTACTGGTCTTTTGAGAAAGCGGCCGGTACTCCATCACCCTCCCCGTATCAGTCGCTACTATTAATACAATGGATCAGATAAGTATAATTATTATGCATATAAAAATTACTCTTTTATCTTATATGAATTATTTGTAAATTTTATAAATATTGTAAATATTATAATTTTCTGGTTTACCCACCAACTAGCGATTGGACAACATTTTGTGTTTCAATTTTTAATCAAGATTTTGATTTTGATTTTTATATTTTGTGGATGAAAGCGACTTATTATTTTGGGTAAGTATTTTTGATTTGGAAATTATTCGAAATATATTTAGATAAAATTGAATTTTTATGAGATTAATTATTTTGCTTAATTGATTTTTGGATGCCACTTTAGAAAAAAAGATAAAATTAATTGAAATCATATTTTGATTGGATAGGATATTAAATCTCTAATATTTAAAATTAAAATTCAAGAAAATGTAAATTAAATTTTGATACTGCTACATATGGGCTACACTTTATATTAAAAAGTCTATTGAAAATTAAATTAAGTTTGAATTTAAAAAGATTTTATACGTTATACGAATATACTATGAAATGTAGCATTTTAAATTTTGTCTTGACCAATATCCATTTATTATATTGAGTTTGTTTGGGAATATTGCATTTTTAAAATTAGCAGGTACAAAAATTAATGATGATTTGTATTTTTCTAGAAAAACCATTGGAAAAATTTTGGTATTTAGTAAAATACATCTCAATTAACATTCCTGAGCTGAAATAAGAGTTTTACTAAAAATACAGCATAGAAAGTAAAAGTAATAATTATATATATGAAGAGATCATAAAATGTTAAAAGAAATGAAAGAACAGTCGAAAATAAGTAGTCAAAAAATACTTAAAAAATGAAACGAACACTCAAGAAATAAAAAACTAATTAGAAAAAGTAAAAACAAGCAAACAAAAAAGAAAAAAGAAAAAAGAAACATACAAAATTTTGTTTGTGGCAGGGTTAACGGAGGTGTGAAGGGCTTTGTGAAAAAGAAAAAGTATGGAAATTGCTAGAAAGGATAACACATTTGGAAATAAAAATAATAGTCTCGAATGATAAAATTAATTAAAATTCAGGTCGAAAGTATGGTAGAAATATGAAGAACAAAATAATAAATTAAAGAGCGAAAATCCTCTTGAAAACAAAAATTTTCAAATTGGTCAGTCAGATATGAAGCGGTTAGTAAAGATGGATAAGCGGATTCAAGATTTGGGTCATGAAAAATTATTCCACTTATATTAAATACCATTGGTACATTTATCGACAAGTATCTTCTTTCAATGAAGATAATTACATCGAAATTTGTTTTTATATTGTGGATTCCCGACGATATTGAGGTTTTGCCAACTAGAGGGGGAAACCAGACTTTTTACCGTCTGAGCGAATTTTAAATGAATATTAATTGTGATTTTGGTTTAATCTTGATATTTTTGCGAATAAATTGATTTAATTTTAAGTATTTTTAGTATTTAATTTTAATATTGAATTTATTTAAAGTAAATTTGAGATTTTCTATTTGAATTTTCGGAATTTTGGCGTTCCAAATATCATTTATTGTAAAATGAGCCCTTTTGGAAGTTTCGGCATTTAGAAAAATATATAAATACACAAAAAATTAAAATGTTAATTCAATAAATGAAATTGTATTTAATATGCCAGTTCCGTAGCTCCTATAAGCGTACGAAGTAATAAATCAATAAATGAAATCATCAAGCAATAAATTAAAAAGAAAAACCGATCAGGAAATATTCAATTTTTTTAAAGAAATGATTTTTTGATATCAGCCTGAAAAGTGTCTAATGCATTTTTGTGTCTCTAAAATACTGTTACCAACTTTTAGTACATTTCAATAAATATTAGATATAATGCTATACCTTACAAGGTCCACCCTTGTTCATCACAGCCAAACCACAGACAAACTACTTGTTACATCCTGACGGAGTATCAGTGGTTAGTTACATAGGTAACAAACTTGGTTGAATTATCGTCATTTTGTATTAATGAAGCTGGCGAAGAAAATTTCCTTGTGTTAATAAAAATTTGAACGAAAATAACTTCCGACCAATTAAACAGTGTATACACACAAACCCTTTGAATCACAAATCAAATTATCAGAAATATACCCCTTTTAAAGAACCTAAAAGTGTTGAAACGAATAATTAAAAAATATACGATCGGATACAAATTGAGTTATAGCTGTAATTTAGAAGTTAAACAAAGGGTTAGACTTTTTATTAAGGAAAGTTTCTGAAAAAATCGACATAAATCATGAACGAAGTGTTATTGCACGATAGGGTTGCAAATTTTATGGGATGAGGGTAGTCAAATTAATTGTTTAAAAATACTATAAATTTAAAAATAAAATGTAGCTGTAGGTAAATTATTATATTGGCTGAAGTTATGAGTAGAGTAGCACCGTGTCGAAATTTATTTTCAGCATTCAAAGTATTTGGTGAAATTTGAATAGAATTGTAGAACGCTTCGTTATGTCGAATAAAAATTCATTAATTTATCAAAAGCTCCAAAGAATAAAAGAAGCAAATCAACAATATTAAAATTTTAATCAAATTCATTGAAACATCACAACATCGTGGTTTTTAGTCCCAAACAAATTACAAAACAAAACTCAAGTCTTCAATCGTTACGTTATTCGCAATTTAATTAATTTTTCAGAACGTCTAAAAAATATTCAGCTATATTCAATACCATTCGCAGATGGAACTTATGACTTTCTCATTAATCAACTTATTTAATTATTCCACTCCTAAAATATTACTTTATTCGAAAGGGGTAGATTTCGGTTACCGATAAAAGACCGATTTTCATTTCTTTAACATTTCATTTGCACTCGACAGCGCAAATTTATTTTATAATCCAACGATTTTTAATTTTAATTTTTATCCCAGCTAATATCGCAAATTTCGAATTTTCTTAGTTTGTTTGTTAATAACAGATGTGCGTTTAAGCAAACACAAGATCTAGTAGACCGTGACAAATCCATAATCAAAGCGAAATCAAAGTGAAATACAAATTAGCTGCAGCTTAGATAATTCAGAAGCACATCAGTGGGTCCAACGCGCCTAAAGGCAACTCTAAACAGGAGGCTAACCTTTGACCGAGGCTGTCAAATTTCCTGCCCTTTGCTGGACTAACGTTTCCTTTGTAATCCTTTCAGCACCCCTCAAACCCACTTACAGAAACACGTTGACGTGCAATTATTACTGTTTCAGAAGGATACACTCCGTACTACACTGTTTCGTTACAATAACATCTACAAAGCAATTTATCAATTTTCGTCTTGATTGTTATTATTATTATTGTTAATAAATAAATCAACCGAATAGGTTATACATACATAAATCCTGCGAGTAAAATAATATTGGTAATTTACTTTCCCGATTACATTGTGCATGTTTTCGCCTACAAAGAATTAAAAGGCTTGTGAAGTATATTTTTACCTTTTATTTACCTTGCTAACAAGTTAAATGAAGAAACGAAAAAATTGAGCTGATATACTGAAAACATTGAATGTGGGTATCGGTAGGTACTTAATATAACAATGCAGATAGACAAATAAATTTTCTTTATTTATGATTTTAATCGAAAGGGTAATTATAATAACAATTACCAAGACAGAGACAGGTATTTATTGTGTGAGGAATATTCAAAGGGCAAAATGAAATAATGTCACACACTCAGACCTGTATCTCCAGTTGCGTTGTATATAGATTGGAATGTATCGCATAAATCTTAAGGATAAAAACTTTAAAGTGTCGTAAACACCTCGTAAATCAATGGTGGTCGACTATTGATCAATTCAAGTGTAGGTCGATTGTCTATTAAACACACTAAAGGTAATATAAATCAGATACAAAAGATACCTTGTATCAGCTTGTTCTTAAATTTTAAATTATAAATACACTCTATTAATACAATGTATCGTAAATCAATCTATATTGGATTAAAATTTATTTGTTATTGTAATGCGTTTTCGAACATTGCATTGCAAAAAAAATACACACTATTGAGAACCACTGCCAGCTTAGTGTCCAAAGCACCATTAACACCAACAAAAGCGGAAGTAGTGAACTAAGATTTCCGCTTTCCGTTCTCTATCAGTTTCTCCTCAAAGCATATATATTTTTTGTTTTCTTGTTTATTTGCTTCTAAGTATTTTGTGTGTTCACATTTTTGAAACAGCACGTCGTTTGATAAAGTAGTAGCTTTATACAAAAACTATTACATCAAGAACAGCAATATATTACGTGTACATAAGAATGTTCAAATTTCAACCCCTACATCATTCATTATCAATAACAAATCGAAGGCGTTCTTTCGGATTAATGACATTTCTCTTCATTATATATAACACTACAAAGTTTTTGCCCAATATGGCATTTTCTTTGCAAACTAGCAAAAAAAATTTTTCTTAGCCTATTTATTTAGTTTGAGTAGACATTTTTCAACAAAAAAAATGATAAACATACCTTTGTACGCAGACGATACTGCAATTTATGCGTACTTGGTCTGCATGCAGGTATGTAGCCAAAAAACAACAAATAAAAAAATTTGTAGTACTACTAAATGCACAAAAAACAAAACCAAAAAGTCTAAATATTGAGTTTGGAACTTGATTGATGAGGCTGTATGTCACAGCGATATAAATATAACCTTTTTGCAAATTGGAATTTTCTAGATCTACCTTTTTAAAGTAGAAAAAATATTGAATTTATGGTCAGTAGGTTAGTAGTATTGAATGCAAATTGTAAATAATTTATATTACATTTTTTATTTAATTCATTATATTTGGTGGTGAAAAAATATCCAAATAGAATACTTCTTTGGAACTGCTGATAAACCTTTATTGTGGATATCAATCACTGAGCAAAGTAGCTAAGTATTCCTAAGATGTAAACACCCTAACTTTCCGGAATTTTAGTGATCAGTCTATAGAGATCTGCACCCTATATCGAGCTAGACAATTAATTGTTAACAATAACGTTCAAAATGCTGTTTCTTTGTGTTCGATTTTCTAACACTGTATTCCATGATGAGACATAATGAAATCAATTAATATTTAATTAAAATTTAAAAAAAGTTAAAACATCTTGAGATGATTAGCTAAAGTCTTAAGCCGAGAAGAAATATTATACAACAACCCTCGAAAACAAATAATATTTTGTTACCATCACGCCATATATTGAAATAACATTGAAAACGATTTTTATTACACGCGATACAGCGACCAGGCAGGAATAAAACGTCAAAATTAAAATACAATGTACTAAGCAACAACAAATCTTGCAACAACCTTTGCCATCCTTCTCTTTCAAACATCTCGAACGATTTTCCTGACTTAACAAGCAATAAAACATGTTTGCTGTCTTTTGATATTGTATTGCTATTTTATTGAACATTAATTATCAATTTTCAAGTACAAATTAAAGCGATCGATTTATATTCTTTTATAATTTATCGCATTTTGAACAGAACAGGAGAAAAAGTGTTATTTATGACCGATATCTCGAAGGTTGATAATTTCGCGATTCGATTGTGTGTTAGTTTTAAGTTACATTGAAGGATTCATTAATTACTTCTCCTAATTTGGTTCCCGGTTTTTTCTAAACTTAGGTTTTCATGTTTTGGGCCACACAACGACGGATTCGTCCATATTATGTATAAAAATCCATTTAATTAGAACGTTCCAAGCTGGAGGATGGAAGTTGAAGTACGATTTGAAAATGGAATGGCTGTTAGGTGTTATGAAAATGTCGTTATTGTGTCAATAACTATTTCATTTTCTGTATAACATCCTAAAATAACTTCTCATGTGGATTGAAGCAGTAATTAATAGAAATAATACATTGAGATCCCTGCTTTGTGTTGATATCTCTTCTAAACACGCATAGATACTCGCTATTGCTATCAGGTAATTGCTTTTCCTGCTCATATGTCAACAATCGAATGTAGACTCATATCCACAATTAATATTGTTAGAATATCCGTATCTAACTTTGATGAATTCTCCCAACCTTTCGATACAAACCTACGATTTATTTGCTTTCTAAAGTAACTACATTAATTTTCATAATGTTACACAAACTTATCGATTATACCTAATGTTTAATGGGAATGTCGTTTTGAATATTCAGGTCCTTTAAATTTATTGGTATGTTCGAAAGCGCAGATATAAACAAAATACTAAATCGTATATAAAAATAATAAAACTTGTATATGAAATAATAATATTCGATATGTGAAATGCAAATTTTCTGTTCACAAATAACCAATTTAATTACATCAAATTATTGTGCTTTACGCTTTAATGTGAATGTAATATAAGGACCTTTTTCCGGTAACTGCTTTTGTAATACTAACCAATCATCTGTATCACATAAAGAATCATAAAAACAGACATTATATTCATAAAATACTATAATTCTTGAATTAATATCCATTGCTTTGTTCATTATCATATCATTATAGAATACACTGGAAAAATTTCAATTCAACTTTTTGGCAATCGTGCGCACGTGGAGAATATTAGTTTCAAATTGGTTTTTCCACACACATCCCAGAATTCATTTTCAATTGAATAGGTTTTTTTCCATTTATTAGCATAATCTATTAGGATACACAATACATTACAATATACTAAATAGACAATTATAATTAATGTAGGTATATGTGTAATTGTTATTTTTTATTTCTTCGAACTTAAAGTAATAATTAAAATTAAGAAATGAAACTATTGTATTGAACCGAATTTTTCATTTTAAGTTGTAACATAACTCGCCGAAGATATTGTGTGAATTTTTTTTTCATTTTACGTAACAGTGTAGGAAATATAATACGGCATAAACAAAGAAAACAGCTATAAGCAGGTAGACTAGGTAAATTTCAAAAAATAGTCATAAATATATAATATGTGTGTTCGGTTTCTGAATTCTTATTGTTACTAGGACGATTCAGACGTTGGTTATTACCGCGGAGCAAAGAAAGGTGACAGTTATTGCTATTTACTACCATCCCTCGTGCATCTAATATGCTTCGTATCAACATCGATATTTTAAATTTCAAGATTTTTTCAAACTTTTTGTTCGATTATTGCTTTTACCACGCCTTTGCCTTATTGCAAAAGAAGGCGAGTAGCAAATCTATAGATTAAGTAAATCATTTTATGACGCCAGCATCTATAAAATTTAATTAGGCTTACAAAAACATGGTTTCGAAATGTTGAAATGTGTCCAGTAAAAGATATTTTTAAATTATACTCCGCTTTATTAAGGTAAATTGAATGTAACAAGTAGCTAACAGGGAGATCACATTTT
The DNA here is from genome assembly GCA_947369205.1 of Cantharis rufa. Taxonomy (NCBI): domain Eukaryota; kingdom Metazoa; phylum Arthropoda; class Insecta; order Coleoptera; family Cantharidae; genus Cantharis; species Cantharis rufa. The sequence continues at coordinate 16,463,108 of OX376307.1, read as the reverse complement.
TATGTATGGAGTATCGGACTACCCACTACGACGACTCGAGGATAATTTTATATGACTTGGTCTGTCTCAAAATCAGCCTATAATAATAACGTGTACCTACCTACAAAATATTATGTAATATATTTAAAAAATTCCTCAGCAATGAATTTGTTGGTGGTGAATTTAACCGAAGCCCAGACTTATTTACTACGCAGATGTAAATGAGGTTTTTATTACTATACTGCCTTAAAATAAAACGGTAATTTCATGTTCCCTAAGCCTGCTAATCAATATATTCCGATAATTCTGTATAAAATAATAATTTTTTAATCAATAAATAATATTGCTGCGTTTCGTTACCGCGATTGGGTTTGGTTTGTTCAATCATGTTAGAATAGCATCGGAAATAATAATTTCTCTAATTTCATTTTATTGAAAATGTAATTTCAAATTAGAAATTTTTCATTTTTTCAGCTAAATGTAGTTATCTTTCAAGAAACTAAGCAACATTGGTTTAAATATTTTGAATTAAAGGCCGAATTTTAAATATGAAAGTAGTTTACATTTAAAACTTTCAGTTTTTTCAATAACTTTTTCAGTTTTACATAAAATGCTTTTTGTTAAAACAGTTGAAAAAATAAATGTTTTCGAGATTATTTAGAAGTTCATTGAATATTGCTTTTTACTATATGTACTATATTAACAACTTCCAGTATTATATCAGTGCGAAAGCTATGAATTATAGTTAAAAAGTTAATTTCTCCAACTTTTGAAATTTTTTCGAATTTTTCGGGGAGTACCCCCAGCAGTGCCGTAACTAGAACTTTTGGCGCCTATGGCCAACTACAAAAAATGCGCCTTAACGGAAGGGGGATACCCCCTTCAAGAGTGGTCAGGGGTTTTCCCGATTTTTTTTTTATTCTCTACAAAATGGCGAATTTTAAGACACACTCTCAGTTAAAATTTATCAAATTTCAGAAAAATGATTAAAAATTATTTTCATTAGCAACAGAATTTTCTTCATTCTTTTTGAACCAATTGCCCAATGCAAATATTTTGATTTTATTAAATATTTAAAGCTAGGCGCCTGTTTAAAAAACGAAGGTGCTTAATTAGGCTTCTATACATCGTATAGAAAGAAGCCTTATGTTCTGGCTCCGTGTCTGTCCGCATGTTTCAAATTTAAGAAAATTCTAGAAAGATGTATATAGAAGCCTAAGAACTGTCGCAAAAGCGAGTTCCACCTTGTTTTTATATTATTTTGCTGTTATAATAAAAAAATTAACGGATGCATGATAGATTAAATAATAAAATATTTGTAATTTGAACTTCTGAATTTGAGCACCCTATTCTTGAGCTCACACGACCGTATTCGCTAACGAATCATCATATTCTAACCGATCAAAGAATAAGAATGAAGAATTTGATTCTTGAATGATGATTCGTGTGCTAATACGGTCGAGTGAGCTTGAGAATAGGGCCCCTGGCGCCTATATTAAATACAATATTTTAATTTTAATTTTTAAATTTCGGCGCCTTTAATCAAACGGCGCTTATGGCCGGGGCCATATTAGCCATACCCTAGTTACGGCACTGACCCCCAGCCCCATCAAGTCGATATAATCGTCGTAATAGAATACTTTCAAACTTTTAAATTTTTAATTTTCTAAACCATAAAACCATAAAACTTATAAAACTTCAGTTTCACAAAATAATCTAATTGTTTGCGTGTAATATTCGAGTTAAAAAATTCCTGAATTATGAAACCCCTATTTTTATTATAAAGTTGCCGCCATTTATGCAGTAAAGTGTTGACCACTCTAAAAAAAAACAAATCGACAGCTGACAGTTTAGGGTTAGTAAAAATGGAGCGTCACACGACAGAACAACGTGTCTTCATTCTTGAACAATCTTTCAAAAATAATGAAAGCTTGGCGACCGCAGTTCAAAAATTTCATACAAAATATGGTCGGAATAGTGTTTTAACTTTGTCAACTTTGAAGAGATTAATTTAAAAATTCCAGGAAACAGGATCCGTTGGAGACGCCAAATACACTGATCGTCCAAAAACAAGTCGTTCAAAAGACAATATCGAAGCAGTGCGTGAGAGTGTCGTGTAGGTGACAATCCAGGAACCTCAATTCCAAAAAAAGAAAAAAAGAAGTTATTCAATAAAATAATTACAATCAAAAGACTAAAAAATGTGTTTTCTATTTAATTCAAATCTTGCGTTAATTTTGGACACCTTCTAAAATCCCTTTATGTTCTAAAATCTTCCATTTTGTAATTAAATTTTTTTTTGATTTTTATGGTAAAATTTTTTATATATAATAAAATTTTATTAATTTGAGATTTTTGTATTTTTGAGAAAAAAAAGTGACTTGCGTTACTTAAATCATTTTTTTATTTTAATTTAAAATTTTCATTTATCGCACGCAACGTGAAACCTGATCAAGCACGTAACTACGGGGGAGCCAGGGTAGGCCATGGCCCACCTAAAAGTTGTGCTGGCCCACCCTTGTGCCCACCCTGGCAAATAAAGAATTTCCTTCCAATAACTTCGTGATTTATTTCTGACTAATTAAGTTTAAAATATTTTACATACGCATTTTTAAGATAATCGCCTTATTGCATTATTTTTTGTTATTAGTCACGTACATTACCTTTTTTTTTACCTTTTTTAAAAAACATTCTAGGTCTTTGGCCCCCTTAAAAATAACTGGGCCCGGCTTCGGCCCACTTAGTCTAACAGGGCTAGTTCCGTGCCTGGATCTGATTGTGCATCACAGAAGAGACTTTTTAAGTTTACAAACAACGTTTGGTCAGTCATGTTATGGATCATGTGGAGAGGTTTCATTAAAAATAAAAAAGGATTTGTTTAACTATTTTGATGGAAATTGGGAGGACATTTGGAGTAGCTACGAAGAGCTGTATCCTGAATAATTATTTTGTCAAATCACAAAATTTAATTTCAATAATAAATAATATGTTTTCATAAATAATTTTATTTTTGGACCAAACCCTACATTATCTATCGAAATTAACCCCGTCGTTTTCGATAATCCTAATCATTTAAATTGTGTTAACTAAATCAAATGTAAGGAATGATAAAATGTGTATCTGTCAGTTCTCTCAGTTTTTAACCTGTTAATTTCAGGTAATGAAATGATAATTTTACTTCAGCAAGCCACATTATATTATTTTTGATTTAGTTTGTTCTTAATAACAATAACAATAAATTTGATTTTTATTCTATTTCAGTAGGAGTTTCGTCTCATTCGTATGTATTTCACCGACTGAGCTTAAGTAAACAACCAAGTGTAGTAAGCAATTAATTTTTAAGACTTATCATTCATTTTATTTTATCGTCCCGTTTATTAGACGTAAATATACAGGGTATTGCAGAGAAACTATCCTATTTAAAAATGAATAACACAATAGTATGGGAGATATAAATTTAATTATTTTTCCATATTACAGAGAGATATTTCAAGTTTTTATTTATTACATTTTAAAAATTATATCATTAAGGTGGGTCTCTAAGGCCTCTAAGGTGGGCCACGCATAAGGTATCCTGTCGGATGCAGCTTAAATATTGTTCTTCAGTTGAGCCAGGGTCCTTGGACCGTTGGTGTAAACTAGGGATATCAGATAGCCCACAAAAAAAGTCACACGAGCCACTGCCACTGTCACTGAAGATCACCCAGCAGAAAAAATCGTGTGGGTTTTTGCACCAGTGCCAATTTGTATAGATGAAATAGCAATTCTTTATAGAGATTTCGTCTCACAGAACGATCAGACATCCCAAGACCCGGAATGGGACGTTTCACCGTGGTCGTTTCACCGTGGCCGTTTCGCCAGGGCCGTTTCGCTGTTACCGTTTCGCCGTCGTTAATTGAACAATATAAATCAAAAGTTACAAATCAAATTTTTTATTAAATTATATATAAAGTTTAATAAAAAAATTAATAAGGATACAAATTAAATAAAAAAATATATAAAAAATATATCCTAGAAAAAACAGTACTTATTGCCCCATTTGTAATTGGGGTAATTAGGGCTGGGCAGTATTTCAATTACATGTATTTTAAATACGTATTTCAAATACAAATGTATTTCGTTACATGTATTTTCGATGAATTTCTAAATGTATTTTTGTAATTGTATTTAAAATACTTTAGTCAATTACATTTTGTAATTTTTAAAATTATAAAATAATTTTTTTTTAAATCACTTCCGAATCTGCACATTTTAAAATGTATTTGAAAACAGAGCGCAAAGGCCCTGCACGGCAGATTGGTTTTTTTGAAAGGGAATAACAATTATGTTAAATAAATAAATAAATAATTTGTGTATAATCATAATGTATTTTAATAAAGTATTTGAAATACAAATGTATTTTGATATATTTTTCAAATATATTTTGTATTTGTATATAAAATACTTGACTTTCGAGTATTCTGTTTTGTATTTCAAATACAAAAAAAATGTATTTTGCACAATTTGTGAACAGAATTTTTTATTCTAAATTCAAATCCTCGAGGGTTTTCTTTATTTCTGCTTTTCTAATTTCCAATTTTCCATAGCCCCAAAAATATTAATATTTGTAGTCAAAATGTTATAGTTTTTTTTTATAACTTTTGAGTTATAATTTAAAGTAAAAAAAATTTCAAAATGTCGACGGCGAAATGGGCGACGGCGAAACGGCGACGGCAAAACGGCGACAGAGAAATGTCCTAGACCGCCCAAGACCAGCTGTATGTTTGCGTGCAGATCGCCTAATTGACTGCCAAACTTGTTTGATGTTTTTGAGTGTCCAGCCGGCTCTGGAACCTCCAGGTTTTCTTCTGTACATCAGTGGTTTTCCTAAAGCTGTCCACCCATAAAAGAATCGATTTCCGATCTAGAATACCACCCGTGCCCCTAAAAAGTACGTCTCTTATAAGATGTATGTAAGATTTTGAAAATTTCCCAATTGGATTTTCTCTTCGGAACTTCCACACAAACACAAAACACATCAAAGAGAATATTATATCAGAATATATTTACACTATTATTGAAAAAAAAAAACTGAAAAAATATGCAATTACTATGATTTTCACCACAGAATTAAATTATTAGGTGATAATTTGAATTGAATTAATAAGTTGGAATTTTCTAGCATTGTCAGTCGCAGAATGGAAATGATTTATTGTACCAAATTTTATTAGGTTGATTTTCTGGCAATATTCAGATAACGAAAACGGTGGTTATTATTAACAGTAAAATAAATGGTAAACTAAAGAAATGACTGTAAGGTCAAGGAATTGCAGAGATCGTTTGTCTTAATAATAAACAAAGCTGGTTCTACAGACAGTGTTACATAATTAACATTAGCAAGATAACACGATTTCACAGCAAATTAACGAATACAAGTAAAAAAAATTACTTAGGTATACACATAAAAAAAAATTTGTATATTACGTATACTGATTCACTACCAAAAACTTTTTTATTAATTTCGAAAAGAAAAAGAACGAAATAGAAAAAATTGGAATGTGTGAATTGAGAAGGTTAATTGAACAAATTGTCTTAAGAGGTTTTTAATAAAAATAGTACGAATTAAAGACTGCAATAGCATAATACATATTTTTTGAATTGATATTAAAATATCATTAAGTAAAAGTGTCATGAACATTTTTCTTTCAAAAACCCAAGCAAAAACAATACCGCAAGGTTAATTTTAAAGGTGGAACACAAAACAAGAAAATTATTTGATGATTTTATTTTTATGTGAGGTAAATTTAATGAAAACAAATCACTTCATTATTACGCAAGGGCACGTGATACGTAAAGAACTAATCTCGTATTACTTCATCATCATTTCGCCCCTACATAAAAATTTATCACTTACATTTTTAAACACAACCTCTTGGTATAATCCACGAAAACCACAAATACAGTTAAAAAATAAAATGCAATAATTTTTTATCACCATTGGAGCAGAAAAAACGGTATCTTATGACCATTAACAGAACAACACAAAGAAAATATGAGATATAACATTGAGATCGAGCAAAAGGTATAACATTAGTTCCCATCTGGAAAAGCAAGAACAGGAAGCACTTGCAATATATTCACATTATACGTTATCACCAATAGTCGTAATGATATCTAGAGCTGAAAAAAGAAATGACGTTAAGCTCGGGAATAGTCTTATAAATAATAACATATTGCGTTATTGTCTGCTCATTTGTCATAAATAAAATTACCTTCATCCTTCATTGATTTATTCGTAATCGCCAAATATTCCCAAAAATAGAAGAAGCGATTCCACGCGTCTCGTCGCTTAAAAAATCGTAATTATCGAAAGGTCGGGCGATTATTTACAATTAACGATTGGATAAATCTTGATAAATTAAAACTTTTATAGAAAAAGGTAGGAACCACGCTGTGCTTTTTCGATATTTATGAATATGACACAAAATAGTTTGAAAAATAATAGTAGGGTTAGATCGCTGTTAACTGACAGTTTTATTTCAATTGATAGTTATTAAAAACCATTTTCAAAATCGAAAACCATTTAATAAATTCTTGAGATAATTAAAACATAAGAAAAATTATATCCACTAACAAGAGCGACGTTTAAAAATAAAAGTAATCGACAAAATCGTCGATAATGTCGATCGCCTTAAATACACAAGCAAAAATGTTCTTTAATCTTTGCCGATGCCGACGACATACCTGCGAAAATATGCAGTTGACTTACACAACTGCGAAAAGTTCCCACCCTGTATGATACGGTTTCGACACTTTCCCTCACTTATTATTAGGAAAATTTGCACAAATTATTATTCGTTACACTAACCTAATTTATTGTAGGTAATTAGTTTGTGTTTTTGAATCACACAACAAAAAATGCCCTCACTTTTTCGACAAGGTCGAATTTTACACCGCACGCAAAATTATATCATTATTGTTTTATAAAAATTAAATCACTTCAGATTGTAGTAGGTAATTAGCACCTCCACAATTTTATTTTAACAACTTTGCTTTGCATTTGATGACTAAATTTAATTACTATCGAATGCAATTTGCGCGTAGGCTTAAAAGGGATTCCCGTAAAGCCAAAAAATTACTTATTAGTACCTGTCTTCAATTATATAAAAGGTTTGAATACTTGAACAGATAGATTGATCGCTGTTCATGTCAAGCAAAAAGAAACCGAAGTTGATTGCCAAAATTATCCTTTGTCGGCACCATCTAATGAGCGTATGAACATATATGTCTGTGATAAATTTGAGGAATTTAGCGGACTCGATGACTCAAAGACGACTATCGACTTTCCGTAATTAATGACAATTCTGAAATTCCTATAATTACTACTGCAACTTTTTATATTGCTAGTACAAATAATAAGCTGATTGCGCAAATACCTGAACCACAACTTTAAATTACATATTATTCCTTTATAACAGAAGTCAGGCGATTGGCTAAAGGCGACGATTAAATTCTTTTCTCTAAGAATTAGCAAATATTTTAAATTATTGATTTTATCTTTCGCGAATATGTTGTTGCACACATTAAATTTTCAAGCAATTCCAAAAATTTTGTTTGGAAAAGTGATCACACCATACATAGGAACGAAAGTGAAATGGTATTTGGAATCTACAAGTAGTAACAAATTTCAACAAAATAGCCAAATAAAAAAAATCACACTGCTTCTAGTTTTTAACCTTGATTTCGACAAACCAGTCGGTCTAATGTATTAACCTATCAACAACATTAATTCCTTCTATTAACACGAAACCAATCAAGGTCAAATAAGATGTTCGAGCGATATTCAAATTTACCGCCACGCATTACGATTACTTAAATAATAATAAAAATACAACACGGTCAAGTACGGTGCCGCTTATGAGGTTACGGGATGCAGTCAAAAGAAAAGGAAAGTTTCGAACTCAGAGAAACGATAAAATAAAAATGCGATATAATATACATAACATTACCATAAGCTGCTCAAGTATGAAACCAATTCATAAAAATTTTAGAAAATGTTTATTGAAAAATCGATTATATTAAAAAAAAACATATTTAAATATTAAATTTTATTGTCTACCATTATTTTTTATTTTCGGATAATGACATCATCATTTGTATTTTATTTAAGTGGCAACCCCTCTTATTTTTGCATAATATCTCCTTTAATTATTATTGTCTAAATGATAGCATAAGAACTTTCGAAATTTTTAATATAAAAATTAAAGACATTTCAGTCAAGGAAATAATGAAATTTATTTGGTAGTATTGTTTCCAACTTATTAGTTAATAATAAATTTTATTTAATGTTAGAGCTAACATTATTTTTTAGAAATAATGCAGTGTATATTTAAAAAACTTCGAGTTTGCTGAAAATCATTTGTACTGAAATTAAAAAATTAAATTAAATCAAAACTCTGTTGAAGAAATCGAAGAATAAGTGAAAATCAAATTACGGATTAGATTCGATAGCATCGATTCAATTAGACTTTCATGGTGAGTTTTGAATTTTTCTTATTCATTCCATTTTCTTTTTTTTTCTCATTTTAGATACTAATTTTACGAATAAAAAATTTTCAAAGATCTTTTCAATCTTTTTATTTTTACCTTTTTATTAAAAAGTTTTTATTTTCATTTTTAAGAAAACTTTTTTTTATTGAAAATTAATTAGGCGCATACTTTTTTACTCACTGCTGATACTGACACTTACTGATGATACTGCCACATACTGCTGATACTGCCGTTACTGTTTGATACTATTCTTAAAAACGATTTTTGACCTACGACTTATGGTTTTTAATTATGAATATATTTTGTGTCGCTATAAATAAACAAAGTTGCAGGTAACTATTCAAAGAAAGCAAGAGACTTCTGCTTCACTATTTAAAATTACGGCAGAAATAGCGATAAAATAAACATTTATCATCAGCGAATGATTATTACTGACTCCCAATGCATATTATTTTTTCTATTTACCAAATACGATATACTATTAGCAATTACTCCACACTACTGACTCTTGCCAATGCTGCCATTTACTGCTGATATTACCATTTACTGCGTAATACTGCACCTTTCTGCTCAATATTCCTCCTCCTCATTCCGTTCCTCTCGAGAGAGTATGGTGACCTTAGCTCAATATTATTTAATACTATTACATACTACTACTTACTACTTACTTAGGATACTGCTGCTTATACATAGTGTACTCTATACTGCCTATACTGATTTTCAATTCGATCTATCACTACTAAATAGTAATTATTTAATTCATAGCTTTCGTGCTAATATAGTGGTATAGTTGTTCCCACGAAAGATGAAGCTGACGTCAGAAGTATCTGTATGAAATATTGGATAAATGGTTGAGTTAGCGGTCTTATAAAAATAAATAAAATTGTCCGACGGTCCAGTTTCTTCAATGGCCCATTTTATTTGTTTTTATTAAGACCGATAACTCAACCATTCATCCAATATATCATTCAGATAGTTCTGACGTCAGCTTCATCTTTCGTTGAAACAAGTATAGTTGTTTATACATACCTATTATAGTCTATTATACTAAACTCAAAGTCATAGAGCCGTCGAGAGAAAATCAGACCCGGGGTGGTAACCAGCTTTATTTTTTTTATGAAAAAGTTTGTATACATTTTTTGTTTTTCTATTCTGCATGGAAAAATTCTTTTGAATGTAGAGCCCGGGTCCATCTGCGAAATGTCTTTTTGCGAATAATAGTTTATTAACCACTAACCAGTTGAATTATTTTTACTGTTTGTAATCAAATTTTTCCTCAGTTGCATAGTTTCTTATCACTTTTTCCGGATTTCAGAACTTCGATTGAAATCCGGGCCCCCTTAGAAAGTCCGGGCCCGGGGAATTACCCTAACCCCCTCTCTTAAACTCATAAATAAGCTCTCCCCATAAACTTAAGCTATCTGTTTATTGAGGAGTTAACCACAGTTAATAACATGGATTGGTGTGATCGGTTCAGTTAAAGAGCAGAAATTCTGAGGTCGAATCTCGGACTTGACAGAATTTCTTAGCTCGGTCTTCCGGTGTGCATCAACACGTTGTGGCCTCAACATCGGAGGTAGCATAATGGGCCCGATATGTGGCTTGAGTGCATGCAAGCTTCGACCTGCCCTCCACTTCCAATCCTAATCCTAATCCTTATTGACGATCCTTGGTGACCAGTCCTTGGTGATCAGTGACACTATGTTCACAATTTAAAAATAATGATTATTATTTAATTAAATAATTAAATAAATTAATAATTAAAATTTTTTAAATAGTAAACATGGTGACAATAGCCCCCGAAATTAGTCAATAAAGACATAATTTAATTTTTCGTCGAAGGACAATTACTTACGAGTTTGAGTGTTACTCTTTACTATGTAAATTATTAATTCTAAAAAATTATTTTAACCCTTCGTTAGACACTCAGTCTCCGATCGTAGACCATTCGATTCTAATGTATTTTTTATGGTACTTAAAATAACGCGTCTAACGGAGGGTTAAGAACAGGTTACATTTTTCAAACAATGGCTGAAAAGGTTGATAATCTAGCAAACATTGACGCTTTTGCGAAATTCAAAATAATTATTGAACTTTTGGCAATTGTTTTTGTTCTTTGAACTATTTAGAATTTTTATTATTGTTTGCAGTTGTATGTCTACCACCTATTTATTTTGTAATAAAGTTAATTTGATTGTCTGTGTGTGTTTAATTTAGGCGTCTTCAAACTTTGGTTCGATATAAACTATTTTGATTTCGTTTATATACTTAAGATTATTTGTTTTTCCCGGTTGTTGAACTGGAAAATCTAAAAATTTACATGTAACAATTTGGATTTTTAAAAAACATTACCACAAACAAATTATTGTCAATTGTAGTTGGTTACAAAACGGAGACGATGTTAAATCGACGGCATTTTAACGTTAAATTAACGTTTTATATTGTGTGATTATCGAGAGTACATTTTAAACTTGCAATATAAATTAAAAACCAAGTTTGAATAATTACCGAGGTACCAAAAAATATTCTTTTATTTTAGTAATGATACAGACTGATGAGACCAGTGTTACGATTGAAATATTCTTGCAATATTTGTAAAAATCCATGTTTACAATTTAGATACTTTAATTCGCATTTTCAATAATGTTTTATATATTTTGAATAAAATTCTCCTTAACCATTTGCCATTGTGCCACTTGATTTGATTTAGGTCTACCATCTGCTGGAGAAATTGTGTCTTGTAATCAGAGACGCCGTTTATTAAGATTAAATGCTCAGACACATACCAAATTAACACAAAACCCCAGTAAGGAATCGGTGAATTATATTAATTTTAAATTTTACAAATCGGTATTTGTTAGTTCCTGCAAATTTCTTTTTTAAATTAAATAAAACGCAGTATTTATTTGATTCACGAACTGAAGGAAGACATTAGACAATTAACTTTGAGACTATAAAAAATGAAAATTCAATAGGGACAATATTTTAAATACAACAGAATAAGCAATAAAAGTTGAGATAATGTGGAACGTAAATTAAACAACTAATAAATTATAATTTAGCAATTTAACGTCTCTTATAATTTATTTATCACTTATGGTTTACACTGTATAATAACTTAAATTAGTAGCTTTGTCTTCTTTGTAGGTGCATTTATATAATATGTAAGAGTTATCTTTGTTATTAAGAAGAAATCAATTTTATGTGGCATTTCCGTGACAAGAAAATTTTAATTTAAATTTCGCTTTAGAAAAAGTTTTAAGATGATTCTAAGTCGGAGCTTTGCAGAATAAATTTGCACAAAATCTATTAATAAACCCATCAAGTAAATAAATCAGTGTATTATTATTTATTTCATATATATTTCCGGTTTCAATTATAAATATGTCTTCACGGACATTTCAATTAGCGAAATATTGCGTGTTATGGTGGAATGTAGTTAACTGGTGCCCAATTCTGCCAAGTCGGTGTCTAAATAAACCAAACCGATACCTGTACACAAAGACGTTTACAACACATTTGTTCTCACGAAAACGGCACAACAAAAATATTTTTATTAAATTTTTAATTAAATAACGTAGTAATATATGGTTCGCTAATAAATAAAATCGCTACAGCACAACCCATCGATCTGAAAATTTCAGCAAATTAAACTTTTCGTTTATATTTTGCAATCAAGCTGTAGTTAAATATTTTTCAAATTACTAAAATTAAATATTTCATTTGTAATTTTATAATTTAAAATATTTCGTCTGCGGTCTTTACTGCTCGGCTATAAGACCAAACATCAAACAGCCTCTATTGAAATGTTTAATTTTAATTCAATAATCCTATTGAAATATTTCAAAGGATATCTTTTGTATTGCGCGTAAAACAAAATATAAAGTTATTTAACCGGAAGGGTTAATCGTTAAATTTTTTCTTTGACCGAGAAATGGGTATTTTGCAAAAAGATTCGCTAATATTATGTTATACCTAAACGTGCACCGCAATAGAATTCTTCAGTTCAAAAGCAGGAATGCATCAACTATTCCCGATACCTGAGGCTTATTCTCGTATGAGTCCTAAATATCCTACAGGATCAAAGGGTTCAAAGGATCTACCGCTGACTAAACTATGCTAAAAATTAATATCTAAACTCCAAGCGATGATTGTGATTGCTTGCTTATCTCGGTAAATTATTTTGTCTTGTTTTTTTGGCCTCGAGATTTACCTGTTTGGAATCTTTCGACTCCATCCAGAGACAAAATTGCTTTAAAATCGACAATTAACGGTCAATAGAAAAGCTCTAAATTTCAAAATTTTCTTATTCTTCGAAATTTATAGGCAGTTAGTTTCAGAAAATTAAACGACTGCTTCAACGATATCGGCCTTAAAAGCATTGAACAAGAACGAAGTGGGCTCTGACAGATTACTTAATCTCACATGTGCTGTGTTATGTCTCTGTGCTATTGTTAGACAATTGATGAGCTTGGTCGCCTTGGTTTTAATGCATCCTTTCAATGGATAAGTGATTAATATGGGGACCAAAGTCATGTAACTATTTTCATTCAGCATTCGACTCATTTTTCTTGCTTTTACTTGACGGTAGGTGCGGTTTGTGTATTATTAGTTGATTGCTTTCAACTCGGCGCTAATCATTCGTTATCTTTTTACCTGATGATTTTAATGTATGTAGAATGCGAAGAGGTAGGCTCGAAAATGTACTGGAATTTTATTGTTATTATAACATGAACGTTGTTACACTGATCTAATAAGAATATAAAATGTATATCAGACAATGATCTGTTTCCGCCGGAAACTATAAGGTGTACTCTATCATTATCAACGGACTCTTCTTACTATCGAAGAAAACTTGCACCCAAGTCTTGTACATATGTTAAATTTCAAACCGAAGAATGGCATTAACCGATCGAAAAATTTTTAATTATCATCAAAATTAAATCAGCATTTTGATGCACTTGTGACTAATGAAGAAATAACAATACAGGTACAGGTTATAGCAATCATTACGATGGTTGAACGAACACGCCGTGATTCTAATTGCTACCATATACAAACTTCCGGCCTAATTGTTCGACATGTCATGGCTGCCAGTCCTCGTCAGTATAGTTTCATATATTAATTATGGTCATTACGGGTCGCAAAGTCACCTATAACCTTTGTATCATGGGAAAATAATAAAAAATGTAGATGGCGTAAATATAATGGTATTATCAAGACATTTTTGTTCTTGTTTGTATAATTTCTTCCTATACAGAAATATTTCCCATCCAAATATATCATTAATTGAAGCCAACTCCATCCAGCAAGATTGATAAGTGGTAATTACCAAATGACATCGTCTTGATCAAAATTGTATGTAAGTTCCGTCATACCATCCACATCCCCAGTCATTTGTTTCGCTTGGCCAGTGGTTTACGATTGAAGCTGATAAGACGATATTTTAATATACAATATAATAATGCCTTCTTAGGCAATAAAATTTTTAAATGTTTCTTGTATCAGCGTTCATCGTATGAAGCGGAGCACGAAGCTTATGTAACGGCAAATTTTAGTTTTAAGAGATGGAGGTAATTTATATAAGCAATAATTAGAATTGTCGTGATGTGTTCACAACTCCATGGCGTCACACGTAATTGTTTATAGCAAACATGTCGCACGAAAAATTATATCGAGCACGGCCCCGTAGAATTTATTAACTTGATGCGACCATAGGAAAGATTACTTAACTGATATTAATGTTTAAAGTTTCCTTAAGTGTTCATAAAAACAATTGAAACACAAAATAAGTATTTATTTATAATAACATTTTATTATTGTTTCCTATTTGAGCAATTGAACACGTTTACTATATTCTTGTTTTATTGTTTTCTCTACCTTCCAGAACAGAGCTTTATTTCTCCAGTTGTGTTGGTGCAGTCACTCAATTGATCAGTCCGCATATGTAGGTCCCCCGCAGTCAGGGGTGAGGACTGAGAAGTTCTGCATCTGAAAGATTGAAATTTAAAATTACAATTACTTTTTAATTTTTTTTCAAATTTAAGGTTTAAATTCTCTTCCCTCTTTCTTCGGGCTTACAGATTTCGTACCTTTGCTCACTTTGGTAATCTTTTTAAATCTCGTTAATCTATACATGCGCATCAGTACAGCCACTTAATTGTAGCGCTAGTTAATTTTTCAGGATTGGGAGAGGAGAAGACTAACGAGACTTCTGCCAGAAGTCCCCACAAATTTGATAACTTCCGGTCTTGGGGATAGTTTTTTTTTGTTACACCACTGTTTGGTTTAATAACGTTTTAATGACGTCTTCTGATAGGTTGGAGTTTTGTATTTTATCAGTAACGGGAAAGTTATATAGCCGGACCTCTCTTAATTTAGAGAAGGTCAGCGAGCGACAAGGTGTTTTTAAAACGGTCACCTATCAAAGTGCGCCCCACGATAAGTACTACTTCACTTGCGGACCAGTAGTTCGGCGACCGCTGATTTAAACACTTTATAGTTGTGTGCATTTATAATATGCTATATTTTTACTATGTAAATCGGTAAAAATTCTTATATATACCTCCATTATCCAAGCATTAACTACTGAGTACCTCTTCAGTAAATGGTGCACTGGAGAGTATTCCATACCCCCCAGATCCCCCGGTTTGTCAATGGCTACACTGAATCTCAAACAATAGTTGAAGTTGTCGTAATAAATAAATATGTGTTACTTCAAGCCCCGACAAAAATAGCTAACTAAAGTTAAACTAACTATTTTTAATTCAAGTTCTAAAAATACAAAATGGATATAAACCGGTAGGGGGGGGGGGGGGTATGGAATACCTTCCAGTATAACTTTTGTTTTATTCGCAAATTAGTCAGTAGCCATTGCTGGATATCAATCCATATACCCAAGATATGGGCGGTCAGATCACTAATTTATAGAAAGTAATTTTTTGGGGATAGCGGCAGTATTTGCTTGGTCCGGTTTTCTTATCGCGCTTTTCAGTTTCGGAATACTCTCGCTCCTTGTATTAGAGCGCTCCTAAATAATAGTGAAAATTTTTGATTTCTCTTGGATTTTTATTCCGTCCATTCTTGTGCAGATTTTAGTTTTTCTCATTAATGTCATTTCCGCTGCTTGCATTTTTCATTCATATATGAATGAAAACATCAGGTTCTAGCCTGAGAGTGTTGCTTCTGCTCTAGCCTACGGTTAATTTTTGGATATATTGTTACGTTACAAAATTTTCTATTTCCAATTTTGAGCTTTATTATGTAAATTTTTATTGCGAATTTTGTAAATAATTTAAATAACTTGGAAATTTCTGGTTTTTCCCCTGAATGGTTAATATTGCAATAACTGGGTAGATAAACTAGGTCTTTCGCCAATCTAACCATAAACTCAGAAATAAAAATTTGTCGCTTGGTTTTTTATTGCGATTTATTTAGAGTTTTGTTTTTTTGCGAATAAATGCGAATTTTATTTTGAATTATTAATTTTAATTTTGAAATTGTCAATTATTTTTAGATCAAATTGATGTTTTGACTGTCTGATTTTGAATAATTAAGTTGAAGCTATAAAATTGTAATCCAATTAAAAATTTAGCAACATTTGTGAAGATTTTCATTTTACTGAAGAAACCATTCATTAAAATTTTGAATGATACATATCACTTATATTGTGGAATGATTATCTATCTTTTGATAAATCTATAATCGAAAATCTTCTTTTTACTTTTTTGAAAATGTTAATAGTTTAATAATGGTCTAGAATTTTAGAGAAGGCTAAGTCTCCTTTGCCTCCTCTGACTAGCCGCCACTAGTCCTTTTAGGATTTCATTAGTTAGCTGTTTACCAATGACGCGCATGAATATATTAATTCATGCCCGTTACCACGATCTATAATAAATTTTCAAGTTGGGGTGACCTTCGACAACTCCCAACTTCTAGTCCTTTAAACTCAAGTCTCACAGGACTTGAACCAACCTGAACGTACCTTTTTTTTGTTAAAATTTCTCTCGTTAGTGAGTCAGATAACGAATTAAACCACGTTGGTTTAAGATGCACAGGACCTTAAGTCTTCCAGAATATGACAAACGTATACACTGAAGAAAAAGCCATTTTTATGTCAGTAAATAAAATGTATTCTATTGATAAGCAAATAATAAACTAAGCAAATTTGACAGAGCAAAAATTATGACTTTCTTATAAATATATGCAGAACTTATTCATATTTTTTTTAAATTTTAGTTAAATAATATGCAATGATACATAATTGACGTCACGAGTTATATGGGTGTGGATGGTGTAGCTTGTGATTTCGGTAGTAAATTCTTGTGTCCCAAATGTAATATTGTAAAATTAACGGTAGAGCCTAAATAAAAAACGAAGCTTATACGCCCATTGGCATTGACCAATTGGGCCAGTGGAATTAAATAATTTTTAGATAATTTCGGACAATAATAATTAAAGTCCCTAATACGAAACATAATATTAACGGCACGTAAGATTAATTTCCTTTAAGTAGTTTTTTTTAAACGTGACCAAATTAGAATACAAAAACTACATAGGTAATCAAAAATTTTACATAAAATTTATTAATAATTATGCCAAAAACTGAACAATACTAACATTTAAATTATTTAATAATTATACAATTTCACGTAAGTCTAATCAATTTAACCAGTGGTTAAGAAAATTACCATGAAATTGGTCGTACTATGTTTAAATTTATAAAAGAAGTTTAAATATCTAACGATTTTGTAATTTTGGTCGAAAAGATTTTCTTCTATTTTTAAGAAATTGTAAATTTATAGTTGATATTTGTATTCACATGGCACGTCCAGTCTCGTTTTGACAGTTACATTGAAACCGGGCGTTGGTGAAGTCTTGTGGTAGGGGGTGATGAACATCGACGAAGGGAAACAAAAGGGTTGAAAGGGATAGATTTGTCACTGACTACTACTGTCTTAACTTGACCGTATCCGGATCAAAGTTTTGGTGTATTATGTTTACGCGAAATACGCTAGACTTCTGTAATAACTCGGAAAGTTTACGTATTATAGCTGTTATGTATGTGGCAAAATATTTTTTTACGAATTTGCTGATGGACAAACTTGATGATATTTATATAACGCAACTAAATTTCTTTATAAATTATATACAATGTATACAAAACTGGATCTTTCCAATTCCTCACCCCACAACTGACATTGCTTATATGGTCTTTCATTTAAGGTTATCAATCACGACACAACCCTTTATATTCAGCAGACCTCTTTCTTCGTTTAACTGACATTACTCTATCTATCAACCCTAAATTTAAATCCTAAGAGAAAGACTGACCCTTTTAAGTATAAATATGTTTATAAAATATTGATTTCTTGTCTTGGTAATAAATCAAGTTTCTGATAATATGCATATGTTACGAAGAAGAAGAAAACAGGACGACAGTTTCGGTTGGCTCTTCGAGTAGCCGAATTAAAATATTTACAAAGATAGTGATCTTTAACTAAATGGATTCTGTATTTTAATTGCTATTAATTTGTTTTTTCGATATTTCGACGACAATCAGATACTGGCGATTCGAGATGCTGATTTATGAAACCAATAATTTCTAAGGATGTTGTATAAATTTTTTACTAATTTTGATTTACGATAGATAACCTTTAATTCGAGGTTTTATTATCTTGTCGTGTATTAAAGGCATAATCGTAAAATAATAAAATAATGCAAATATGTGAAACATTCAAATGAAAGTCGAAAGAGACAAACAAAAATGTGTATGACACAAAATATGCAAAAAATGTGGTAGGTAACAATAACAGCCATATTAAGTAGGAATTAATAATTTTTGATATACAATTAGACATGCTATCGAAATAATAATATGGCTTATTAACATAAGTCATTAACATTCTAACAAGCCAAATTTATGCCAAAAACAATTTCTTATTCTCGGTAAGGAAATAAACTATACGCACTAATGATTTACTTTAAATTCCCCTGTTAATTTATATTGTGCCTGACTGTTACCGATACAACAGTTGACGTATTTAAACCAAAACGCAATGTTGTAATTCATAGTATAAACGTAAATAACTTAGTGCTTTTAGATTTTACCCCTCGGTAATGCATATTCTAAATTTATATTAGACTTTTAAACTCGGTTTAATTGGAACTTGTCGTGATACCATGGTTTTTTAAGAATTCTCCGAGAAAATTGATAGGAAATCGATGTGTGCATTCGCTTTATGATAGCTGCAAGTTTCCTTCCTCGTAATTAATGAATTTAAACTCATAAACCATGAAGTAAAATTTAATTTCGTTTCAAAATTTTAACGATTTTGTTAATGAATCGTATCCATTTGAGATGCCACCATCATTCATATATTATACATTCTATACTACAAAACAAAAACTGTCAACTATCATTGGTCATAAGCATTAGCACAATACATCCGTTCACCCACACTCCGCATTCTGAGTCGCGAATCGGACAAAACATATTACATCCTTTGTCCAAATCCATAACATACGTCATACTTTTCATCTCCCCTTCTTACTCTTTTCTTATGGTGCCAAAAAAGGACGGAATCCTTAGCGTGGTGGCAAATCCCACAAATATTGTTTGATATATGATTCGATTCATATATCATAGACAAACTGACAGACTGAATTACAATAAGTCCTTGACTAATCACCGCATCCAAATATCTTTGATGTAACAGAAGCAGAACCTGTTCCAATTGTGTCCACTTTAATGTTATCCTTAGTTGATTCCGGAATCAATACACCGAAACCTCGTGTTTGCACCACCTTCATCTCCAACCAGATACATCGTCGTGCCATTTCAAGTGTCAACATTATAAACCAATTTTTTTATTAATTAGAGTTTGTTTCTACGCTCGAAAAATTTTCATCTAATTGCAAGTCCCACTAATTGTAGCACAGAAAGTGATTTATAAAATTCTCTCACATTATAAAATAGTCGAGCGTATTTCCGCTATTGATAAAAGTTACTTTAAAAAAAAAAAACAACTCGAACCAATTTTAAATATGTATAAATGGCATTAAGTGACCGTTACGAGTTTTTTCACTTCCAGTCACTGTCGTGTTTTTGTAAAATTTAAATAAATTGTTTAACCTCATCCGATATTCTAATTCATGTCTCTGGAAACAAAGAATAAACAGCAACGTTTGCAGACAAAACTTTAATTTGCAGACGAAACTTTAATTTAAAAATCTGATTTAATACCTTCTTCCACGTCCTTTTCATTTGCAGCGATTTCATCTTAACCACTTTTGTGATTTGTAAATATAAAGGAGCAAACCAATAAGAAACATTTTGAAATGGGAACAACCTTTTTATTGTTGCTGTTTAGTATTCTGCTAGCACAAAATTATCCGAACGCTTCCTAATACTTAATCAAATCATAAAATAACGAATTTATTTGCTAAAATAGTAAACTGAGTACTTCACTTTACCAAATTAGATATAATATTTTGTCTAGGCTCCATCATAATTATTGTATGCTCTGTAAAACTGCCCACAAAATTCACATTCGTAATGCAATTTCGAACACACAAATTTAATTAATTATGATGCTGAACTAGTTAGTTGCATAATTAGTTTTCGAAATAACTGCATTAGTGCGGAAAAACGAAAAATAAAAAAATCGAACATAGGTTACGGCGCTCATAAATTTCATTTAAAAAGTCAATCGCGAAGAAAATTGAAATTCGTCACGATTCATCGGTCACGTGTATGGCCATAGACAATAAAGGATTAATTTTTAAATAAATGACTGACAACAGTTCTAACACAACAAACAACCTGTCAAATGGCAAATAAACGACCACCCACTTTTATTAGATCGAAACGAACTTGTGAACTGCGGGGGCGGATGAATCGACAGTAAACGCGTAAAACACGGAAAGCTCTTGTAAAATCCCCTATTTTCCAATAAACTGATATCAATAGCAACCTGTTGAATATACGAGGGTTAAAAAATCCCTTGAAAATTCCCTCTGTGGTCCTCGTGGTTGTTATTGTACTTTGAAAACCTCTGCCTATAAAGTTTATTTGAATTGGCGCAGTTAACAAAATTGTAAAAGGTAACCAATAATGGACTCGATGTGAAAATGGGATTTTGGGAAACATGGAATCGTTTGTCCCGGTTGTATTGTTTTATAATTTGTTCAAGTCACGCATGCCAAATGTTACGAATTATATTATATTAATTGTTAATGTAAACAATTACAAACGGTTAATTGAATGGTAATATGGATGAGAGCATTATAATGAGAAGACATATATGTTAAATAAATTTTCTTAGTATGAATAGTTAGAGCGTTATCGTTGAATTTAGCGACCCATGTTGACTACCTGTATCTGCTCCAGAAGGAAATTGTCATAATTCGTCGACTTACGGTTGGAAGTCTCTAAATTTAATACGAAATTAACGAAATGTTGGCTGAAGTGTACCGGGAGTAGTAAGCAAGCAAACGAGTAAAGCCTCGTCGTAATAATTCATAAATTGAATGTTTCACAATTGCTAATTCAACATCATTCACACACAGTCCGCTTGTTCTTAACTGGAAATGTATGTAATTAAGTTTGTTTTCTATTATGTTCCGTATAGGTACTGGTTGACCAAAGCATAAATAATTTAATTGTTCAAACAAACCGCCAAGTCAACAGTCGAAAATGGTCTATGAGCCACAATGCGGACTACTCGATTGGGCTAACGTCGGGGTTAGTTAAATTAAGTTTTGCTTTAGAGAGTGGCGTATTGCGGCTGCTACAATGTATAATTCCTTTAGGGTAACTAAAAGTCACTCAAAATGGTGTATTTGGTTGCATGCCTCCTACCCGGTCTTTCAAACGACGTGTACCTACCGGACATACAACGTACGCCAATTATGATTACTAATTTGTCGACAAACCCTCCAAGCAATTCTCCAAATTTGAGAAGTAAAAGATCAAATTTTGTGTACATTTAATTCTCGCATTATTTTAACTTCTTTAATAATTAAAATTGTTAATTTAACCTGCATAAAAAAAAGTCCTTAGTATTTCGAAGCCACATTAAATAATTTAATCATCAAAGCTAATACAGCCGTGTCGAAAAAAATTAAAATATTTCTCCATTTTAATTAACTTAAATGTTTTTAGAAATGTTCAAATAAATTTCCTAAAGAAAAAACCACATAAAACACCCTTCCTTTCCAGTTAGATTGCAACCCTTTATCTGCTTTTACCAATACCACCGCCCTTATTGTTTCCCCTAAAATAATTCTCTAGAATCATTGACGCTTAGCCCTTTTTTAGGGTCTTTAGCACATGTGCACCTATACAAGAAATTGGTATTGGAAAATTTCAAATTTCACAACTCACTTCTTCTCGTCCTTGTCCGTCCAAAATGAACGTATATCACGTATAAGAGACAGAAGCGCTTAATGTGCTTTAAAAATTATATCGATTTAAAATTATGAAGATGCGGGTATTCTCAACCCTTTCCCTTTGTTTTAACAGCGATGTTTGAGGAGACACATTAGCGATAAAATTACTCTACAGAGAAACGTAAATTCTAATACATTTAGCACTAAGGGCGGTTTTTTGGTTCAATTATTATTATTAGTATCTGAAGGGTGAAAAACTCATCTAAATATAAGGTAGGTATATACGAAGTACATTAGGAAATTTTTTTCTTTCGTTCGAATAATAACGTAACGACGATAATTCAAAATTTTTTTTGTGAGAACAAAATTGCTATCAAATAAAATAAAATTCAATTTGAACGGCCAATGTGTCGAATTGATACACGACTACAACAAAATTTTATTCCCGTATATGTAGAAGCAAAAATAACTACAAGACCATTCTTTATTCGAACTGAAAACCGACTAGTACACAGTAAAAAGAACCAAGAAATAAACTTTCATTATTTCATTGGTAATTTTATCATGGTAAAATTTCACAAAAATCGTAGTCAATTTCACTTAATCTGAAAATTTTACCTACTGGTAAAATATTAGTTGATAAATTTCTCAAACTTGATAGGTAAAATTTCATTTATTTGCCAACCTTTGTTAATTTTACTTACATTTTAGCAGTTTTATCAATGTTCTATTTATTGCACTACGATGCTTATTAAAAAAACATCAAGTGCTATTCAATTACCAATTAAAATTTGTCAATTCTCTTTATATGCCTATAAATTAGGAATGTGTTTGTTGGATAGATATCTCATGTTACATTTGTTTCTACCGCGTTGGATAATTTTCTAGGAAGACAGCAATGTTTATATAAGTGTTGGCGCCTTATATTCGGTTTGAATTGCTAGTATGAAAATATTGCATATTCCGTGGTGATTATTATTACTTTAATTAGTAGGGGATACGAATAGGAAAAGATCTTCACCGATCTGTTTACGGGATGAAATATATTTTAAATCAAATTTAGTATGTTAATAAATATATCGCGTATGGGTTGCCTAAAAAAATCCTGACCAAGCTATGTTTAATTAAATATTCAAAAATGACATTTTATTTAAAATTACACCGACGTGTTTACGGAATAAATTTAATACCAAGCGAAAATATGAAGCCTATAGAATATGCTAACGTAGGGTTGCCTAATTTTTTCCTGGCCCAACTAAAGGGTTGCCAGGTTTAAAGAGGTAGTCGAAAATAGATATCTTCACCCATTTGTTTACGAAATGAAACTTATATCAAAATGAGCGCCCTTTCATAGTGAACACGATAATATAGGGTTGCCTGCGAAAAACCTGACCAAAATAGGGGTTGCCGAGCTTTAAAAGGTGAAATTTTAAATGTGCGACAAATAGGTGCGAGCAATGTAACCGTGCAATAGAAGAGGACGCAGCTATAAGGCCGAGCGTTGAAGTCCGCCGGAAGAAAGAGAGTGAGCATGCTATGTGTTCATGCAATTGAGAAGGATAGCGTTACACTACAAAATAAATATGATAACGTGAGATTAATTCACATCGTCGGATATTTTATCTTAAACACTTTGCTATTTTTTCTGCAAAACAATAAATGCTTAAATTGGCAAATGTAATTATTTCAATTTTTATTTTCGTTATTAAGATTTTTCAAAAATCACCAAAATTGGTATAAATTTGCACAAATATGCAACATTTGCTTAAATGTTTACCAAACGTTGAAAATATGCAAAATATGCATTTTGAAAACCGGATTTTTTAATTCGTATTTGCCTAATTCGTCCACATTTCAAAACGAATTTATTATTATTATTATTATTATTGTTAAACAACATTAGATTGTACATAATAATAAAAAAGTACATAATAATTCTTATATTTTTTTTAGCTTAATGAAACTTTCACCTTTTAAAGCTCGGCAACCCCTATTTTGGTCAGGTTTTTCGCAGGCAACCCTATATCATCGTGTTCGCTATGAAAGAGCGCTTATTTTGATATAAGTTTCATTTCGTAAACAAATGGGTGAAGATATCTATTTTCGTATTTTCGACTACATCTTTAAACCTGGCAGCCCCTTAGTTAGGTCAGGAAAAAATTAGGCAACCCTAGGTTAGCCTATTCTATAGGCATCATATTTTCGGTTAGTATTAAATTTATTTCGTAAACACGTCGATGTAACTTTAAATAAGTCATTTTAGATGGGAAAAGCTAAAAAAATATAAGAATTTATTAATATATGTACTTTTTTGTTATTATGTACAATCTAATGTTGTTAAATAATAATAATAAATTCGTTTTGAAATGTGGACGAATTAGGCAAATACGAATTAAAAAATCCGGTTTTCAAAATGCATATTTTGCATATTTTCAACGTTTGGTAAACATTTAAGCAAATGTTGCATATTTGTGCAAATTTATACCAATTTTGGTGATTTTTGAAAAATCTTAATAACGAAAATAAAAATTGAAATAATTACATTTGCCAATTTAAGCATTTATTGTTTTGCAGAAAAAATAGCAAAGTGTTTAAGATAAAATATCCGACGATGTGAATTAATCTCACGTTATCATATTTATTTTGTAGTGTAACGCTATCCTTCTCAATTGCATGAACACATAGCATGCTCACTCTCTTTCTTCCGGCGGACTTCAACGCTCGGCCTTATAGCTGCGTCCTCTTCTATTGCACGGTTACATTGCTCGCACCTATTTGTCGCACATTTAAAATTTCACCTTTTAAAGCTCGGCAACCCCTATTTTGGTCAGGTTTTTCGCAGGCAACCCTATATTATCGTGTTCACTATGAAAGGGCGCTCATTTTGATATAAGTTTCATTTCGTAAACAAATGGGTGAAGATATCTATTTTCGACTACCTCTTTAAACCTGGCAACCCTTTAGTTGGGCCAGGAAAAAATTAGGCAACCCTACGTTAGCATATTCTATAGGCTTCATATTTTCGGTTGGTATTAAATTTATTCCGTAAACACGTCGGTGTAATTTTAAATAAAATGTCATTTTTGAATATTTAATTAAACATAGCTTGGTCAGGATTTTTTTAGGCAACCCATACGCGATATATTTATTAACATACTAAATTTGATTTAAAATATATTTCATCCCGTAAACAGATCGGTGAAGATCTTTTCCTATTCGTATCCTAGACTAAATGAAGTTATAGTGAAGAAGACGTTAGGTGTGTTCAAGTGCTCGTTATAAAATAATAGTGCATACATATAAGTAAGTAATTTTTATTTCTGTTTGGGGTTGTTTTGTTTAAACTACATAGTATCTATTAATTATAAATCAAAAAATTTATAAAATTATAGACGTAAGCTGTTTGAAACATACGCTTTGCTATGAGATTCATAAACCATATAATTGTGATTATACTTATATAATTCCGAAATATGCAATACTTGGTTAACTTTTACGTTTTACAATGTAATTATTAACCTATTTATAATACCTAATAGTTATTTACTGAATTTTTGTAAAAATAAGACTTATTGTTTTTATTCTAATTTTTATGTATTTATTGTTTAGAATTTATTGTAGCCGAGAGTTTTGATTTTCTTATTGTGTTTATCTTTTTGTATAACTTGAAAATTTAGTATAGAAATAAAATCTATATTTGACAAAATGTACTGTTTTTTTAAATTATTTTTCAGAAAAATTACCTACATTAAATCAAACAATTTAAGGAAAATTAAAGGTAAATATACTAGTGTTTTTTTGATAATTTACCTGCAAATTCTTAGTGAATTAAACAATTAGTTTAAACAATTCCTCATGCATTTGAGTTAAATCAGTAAAATTTTCTATTAATTTCACTATACTTACTGGTATTTTGCTTACTAACTGCAAATGTAACTACTATTGGAGGTGGTAATTTCAATTTAAAACTAGAAAAAAATAACTATTGTTATATTAATATAACTAGAAGTTATAGTAATTTATCTAGAAAGCAAAGTACTTCTCCCAAATAATTTAATTCAATAGCAAAACCTTGATAATATTTACCAAATTGTCATGGTAAATTTATTAGAAATTTAACTAATGTAACAAGAGATTTAAAATATTTTACTTACTTCAGTATGGGAAATTAACAAAGCGCATGATAATTCAACAATTAGTACTAGTGATAATATTTACCTTTATTGAAAGGTACGCGTTTTCAAGATAGGTCGTTGGCGATTTACCATTATTATGAAGTGGACCTTATTTGCCATGAGTTTTATGGGAAATTAACATTATTTTAAGTTAAATTGCCATATTTTTTTTTACTGTGTAGCTTTAAACACATATGCTGTCTTTACGTACCCGCGAAAAGCTTCTTCACGTCGTTACATTGCTCTTCATCCTACAAACCACAACCGTATACCGAGTTTAAAGTTTGATCTTAAAGTAAAATTTAAAAATATGCCATTGAACGGCGTAAATTCAGCGTAAGGAATATATGCAAACCCCTTTCTTGTAATTTACTGAAATAAACATTAACGCTACTAAAAGCAATAAAATAAATCAAGTACTTCGGTATTGCACACTGTTAAATTGAAAATGTTTCTTCCAAAGCGCAGTGTAAATAATTTTAGAATTTACTATTTAGATTTTCGATTTCAAATTCACTAATTAAACTAAACTACCAAATAAAATCGATAATAAAAACTAAGGAAAATTACTGTGGTATTCATTTTAAGGATCAATTTTTAATTTTCTAAATTATACCTCATTTAAAAATGTTTCCCGTAAGTCTGTGCTCGCATATAAATTTACCTGAGTGTGGAAGATAAAACAATCAAGCTTAGTTTTCCTTCGTGAAGTTCGCACAATAAACTTTTGTCGTATCTGAAATCTAAGGTAAATTGCAACAATTTTTAAATAAGCGTGCATTAAGTTTCAAAAGTGATGCAATAAAAATGAGTCGTAATCGTAACTACCTTTGCGTTTGACCGATTTATAAAATATCATATTTTGATTTTTTAGTTCTAAATCAAATTTATGCTTCAACTTGCAATCAGGAATACCCATAATTAACAATAGAGAGTTTTCGATTCAAAGAAAGACTTAAATCTCTTGTGCCCAATTTAATAACTTGGAAATATCTTGTACAGCCTGTAGATTATCTCTTAGATCCTTTTGTTTTTTTTTTGCTTTCTGCTGGTTACTTAAATATTATTAGTAAAGCAAACGAATTAAACATTTTAATCAAAACGAACTTAACTATTAATTGTAATCTTTACGCTATAAAGACTATTTCATGCAATTAGTAGGGTACTGTAGAGTATTCTACACCCTCCAGACACCCCGGAGCACACTACCGCGATATATACCATATACCTATTTGTTCTTAAAATTTCAACAATGTTATATATTATTTAAAGTTAAATAATGAACATCTTTGTTTAGAACTACTTCATCAGCTGTCAAAAATTGTCCTGCATTCAAGTCAAGTTGTTAGTCGATAAATTTGATCATTTCAAGATGCTGCAGGATTTTCAAGACCGGCTCTGGTTTTTATTTTATTGTAAATTTTTTAAAATTTTAGTTGTGCCGCGAATTAGTTGACTATAAGGTTATAAAAATAATAAAATTTAAATGTACAAAATTTAATGTGGAGTAGGTAAACCCACGATCGAAGGTTTAATAATTTTTCCACAAAAAGTTTGAAGATCTAAAAGGTGCGCAGAGGTTATCTGCGAGATTTTAATTTCCAATAGCATAAACTTTTCGTATTAAACTAATTATTATTTACTAATTATGTAATCCAATTTCATCTACTAAATGAATTTCCAGTTTTATCATTAATGCTCCAAAAATATTCAAACAAATCCAAAATTGGAATAGTTTCCAAATACAAAATAATCAAAAATTGTTTCCTCAAAATATAAACCTTAAAATCAAAATCTCAGAAGAAAACTTGATTCTCAATGGCAATAGTTGTTGCCACCTTAACTGTTTGGCGGGAAAACCAGAATATACAAAGGATTTACAAATTTTTAAATAACTAACTTTTTTTTGCCAAATTAAACACCAAAAATTTCAATGGAGGATTTTGGAACACAACATTAAATATTCTTATGTTTTTTTATGTGATGAAATGATTAAATTTAAATTTTATTTTTATAATTGAAAATATTTAGTTATTATCAAATGAAATAAGAGACGGTCATTGGCTTAGCAGTATTCGCGATCAGTTGGTAATAGTCAGTGCGGTATTCTGATTTAATCCGGGAGAGATTAACTTTTTTATGACCGTTTCCGTGATTCGAAAGGCACAAACAAGGATTCAGGCGCGCATTCCCCAACTCGGTTTAAGTAGCCCTGAGGACTATATATTGATGTTTTTCTTTAATGAAAAAGAAAACACCGATTATCCAGCTATAGACAGAAAAGACTGAAAAATATTATAAATTATTATTAATAATGCAAGAAATTGGTACCGCAAAAACCAAAGAAAGTCATGTTTTTAATGAAGAAAATTTATTGTGTTTGTCAATAAACACATAAATAAAGTAAAAACAACGGAATTTGTATACTGAACTAAATCGGGCAGTGAATAAAGCTAAACTTTAAAATTTGGGTAATCGCCAAAGAAACTTAGCATCTATCAGATACCAGAAGTTTCAAAAAAGCTAAAACGTTAAAGAATACTTTTTTTAAAACAAAAAAAAAACAAAAAAGTAGAATCGAACTATTTTTCTTAAGTAATAAATTTTTGAAATACATAATAAGAAAAGGAAATTAATTAAACTTGATCAATTTTAAGGAAGGTGGATTTCGAGTCGTAAACGGGATTCGTCCAGCTTAATACGTACGATAATTGCAAAACGTTAAGTTCGAAGAAGAAGTTAACTGATGGGTAATCTGAAAGAGAAAGAGAACTTTACATTTTTCGAAGTAAATGCAAATGGGGGCGTAACTCACAGTATCCAAGTCTATATGTCTTGATTCAGTGTTTAAATGTTTTTGTCGCTATAAGATCTACGACTACGTTAATTTCTTAGGCAAGAAATATAACTTTGCTACCCTTTACTTGCTGCCGATAAAAACCATTGGTGTAAAGTTGGCGCAGATCGCTATCGAATTATAATAAGATTTATATGTTTGTTATTGATTTGAAAAGTAAACAGAAAGCGTTCAAAGTTATTCCCATAAATTTTAACTTTGAACTTTCCAAAAAATCCTTTAAAGTCCAATGAATATTTAATTTTAAATTAATTTCTATTTACACGATTTCGGTTCATATTTTTTAAAACCATCTGACGTAAAATGTGTGCTCCATGATGATTTACAAGTTTCATTTATGCTAAATTTACTTATGATTTTGCATAGACAAATTTGTGTATTATATGAATACTTAAAGCAATAAAATATTTAAAATATTTCTTTAGGTATGTCGTTTAGCTAAACCCCGAGTTAATTCATAAAATTTATTGGGTAGGAACTGTAACTTGCATTAAATGTTGTGCACTAACTAAAATTTAGGTAGAGATTTGGTCGATGCATTTTATTTTTAAAATAAAGAAATAAATAAGGGGCACTAGCAAAATTATCGTCCAAAAATCTCGAAGGAATATAACTGTTAACTGTTTCCATTAAAATGCAGGACGTATGTAGGTATGCCTTACATCGAATCAGCTAAATATATCATTTTAAATTTTTGAATTTATTAATATGAACATGTTTAAATATTATACATACATGTAGGAATATTAGAATTTCTCATAAAACTTATTTTTGAAATATGTACTATTTATTTTGTCATCGCCATCCAATGTTCGTGGTTAAAATTGTCACCACCAGTGTTAACTTAATCACTATCTGGCATCTTTATATTATACAGAACCAGAATATTAACTTTATAAATCTTATTAAATTATGAAGACGAAATTGTTACCTGTTTTTTAAATTTCACCGATTATTATGATTCTTTGAATTTAAAAATTATACACATTTGATCTTAGCTGCTGATATATTAAATATACCGAATAAATTTTTTATTTTATTATAAAAATTTTATCTCCAACATGCCATTACCTTTTTCATATTTGAGGACTCGGTATTGGTATTTTTATTATCGATACAAATTATTAAAAATGTAAATTCGAGCGCGGTTCAAGCTATAACACGAGTAGTCCTGAAGTACGAGCGCGTCATACGAAGATCTTAAATCTAAAATCTTACCATTAAAAAGACAGTACAAAAAATGAAATGGTACTTGCGGTGAAATTCTGAGAATTTCAAGTACGGTTGCTACTTGCTACCGTTTATGTTGGTTTTTATGTGTCTGAAAGTTTAATAGATTAATAGAACATATCCGAAACGTGACCAAAAGTTTTTAGTTACACAATTAAAGTGATATCTGTATGAAATCTAAAATTAAAAGAAGATGATGGTAAAAAAGGTGCAATAAAATTAAAGTTTTCAACATATAAAATGTTTTATTATTTATTTTGACACGGCGGTACTGGTTTTCTTAACTAAAATAAATCAACGAAAACAAGTAAATTGTTCTTAGAAATTAAAAATAAATTGTCTCTTATAAACATTTCGGAGTCAAAGGTTATGATTAAGTGCTGTTTTGACTTTTTGGTCATGGGAATACGAAAAGAACTGTTAAAAAATTAAATCGTTAGTGCCTAATAATTACGAGTGTCGTAATTATTTTGGCAAATACATAATAATAAAAAGAAATGTCGCATTGTTTACGATTTTATTGTCAACTTAAAAGTATGTTCATTAGTTTTATTGCGCATTTTATTATTACTTGTATTTGACTTTCATATTTGATTACGGATAAAAGCACAAACTGGTCGCACGTTCTAATATTCCAGTTTTGTATAAAAATTTGATAATTTCTTAATACTTATTTTTTTTATTATATTAGTCATTTTGGTCACGTCAACGTGTAATCATTTGTGTGTAATAAACATGTAAGAAAAAGTTCACATATCCTTAAAAAACCGCAATCACAGCTACTTAATAAAATAAGACTTAATTATCCAAATTGTGCAATTATTGGTTTTTTAATAAATTTTTTATAATCCAAATTTTATGATTCAATTTTTAAATAATCCGGCATCTACAGAACCTTCAGTTATACTTGACGTTACACTAAATAATCAACATAAAATAGCATGAAAATTGTAAGCAAAGATTTTCTACAACGGAGGATTAAAGCTTAGGCCAATAACCAACCATAAAGTAACAGTAAGCACATTTTGGATTTAAAAAATTATAAACACGCAATTACTTACACAAATTATACGTACTTATATTCGAATAGAAAATGTTCACCTCACCGGGTGTTCCTGAAATGGAAATTCGACTTAATTTTTACGATCGAGGAATTACATACCAATTGCCTTAAAAGCGCTGCGATTCAACTGGAAAAATTAAGCATACATGTAACATAATCATCTTCGCAATAACTCATTAAATATACCATAAAGTGGAGTTAATTTGACCAAATTTTAACTTCTATTGTAAATATATATATATATGAGAAAAATAAAAGAGAAAATTTCAGTACTCTGAACATCTGGGACATTTTACTACAATATCAGTAACAAAAATAAAAGTGTTTAAGAGTCTTAAATAGAGATTTGTTACAAGTATAAAAAATACAGAATAAGGTCAAGATTTCTTCCTGGGCCTGTGTCCTGGGGGGTCCAAATTTTTTTTTAAATAGCAGTCTCACACTTAACATTATATTATGTAAACAAAATATTTTATTTTTTTGGCCGCGATAGAGCCGGGCCCTTTAACGCCCGGGCCCTGGTTCGATCGAGCACATAGAACACCGTTAGTTACGCCACTGGTCAATAGTGTCAATAGTAACGATATTGTCAATAGTAATAGTAACAATATTAGTACAATATAATGCGAATATTGAAACTTCACACACAAAATTGTATATAAAATATTCGTTGTTTTTGCACCTATGAACAAAAGTCATCGTATTGTTGAGAAATTCATGGAATTGATGACAAAAATCATTGAGTTAATAAATTCGTTCCTCAATATGATGAATCATTTTTTTAGTGTATATTATGCAAATTTTAATTACCAACTTTGGTAATATTTCTAAACTTTAGGAATGTCATTTTATTGTTTCACAATGTGGTATACAATATATTTGATAATATTATTTGCAGTGGCGGCTGGTACGGGAAGGGCAATAGGATGCCGCTATTTTAAAACAAAAAATCAAATTAATACAGGCAATGACAAGTTAATCATAAACTCTTACTTTAAGAACAGGTATTTCAATACCAGTTTAAACCCAAAATTTAAAAAAAACAATTTTTTTATTTTTTTATTTTTCACATTTAAAAAAATGGAGGAAACTGTTAAGCAATAGCAAATTATTTGAAATGGAAATTTCTTCTGAAAAAAACTTCTGTGCATGTTCTTAGACTGATTTTATCAATTCTATTTTATCAGCTTCTTAAATATTTAATATTCATATAGAAAATATTGGGTACCCCCCCCCCAAATTATTGTATTTTTTTATTACAAATTATAGTTTCGAGTGTTAATTACACATTAATAAAGGTTAATTAAACCGCCAAATGTCTTTTAATTCTATTTTTGTGGAAAATTTTTTTCTGTCTTTTTTACAAAAACTTTTTTTAATTTTTAGAATTTTATTATTTTACATTAGAATTACGTAAAAAAGTAAAAGCACTCTGATTGGTTGACCTTTTTACCAACCAAAAAATATATCAAACCACACGGTAAAATAACTCTGTCTCTCTACCCCCCTGTAACAAGTTGCAGGTCCATCGAGTTCCACTCTATTCACTTATTACAAGGTCATTTACCTCTTTCTTGTACAGAACTCACTCACTCCCTCACTAATTTCTTTCTGTCAGT
Source organism: Cantharis rufa (assembly GCA_947369205.1). NCBI lineage: Eukaryota > Metazoa > Arthropoda > Insecta > Coleoptera > Cantharidae > Cantharis > Cantharis rufa. The sequence continues at coordinate 16,430,264 of OX376307.1, read as the reverse complement.
AACCCTTTTCCAACCGAAAAAAAATAACACTCTGATAAGTCGACTTTTTTTACCAACTGAAAAATGTATCAACGACCACCGGTAAGAAAAATTCTGTCTGTCTCTTTCTTCCTGTAACGAGTGCACATCGGTCGAGTTCCACTGTATTCACATTAGAATTACGTACAAAACGTATTCACTTCTTCACTCCTTTACCTCCTTTAACAACTTAAACTTTAACAACAAGAAGACACTTTTCTAAAAGACATTTTTTACAAAAATTTTTTTATAAATTCAAGCCCTCAACAGTTAGGCTGTTTCAAAGTACTTTTTTTAATTTCCATTTTCACGTGGTCATAGCCCAAAAAATAATGATTTTTCGGTAAAAATGGATTAGTGCTTTTTTAAAGAGCCTGAAGTAATCTACAAACTAGATTCAAACATTTTTTGTCTAAAATCAACGGCTTTTGAGTTATGAATTAAGATAAGTAAAAAAATGTTGAAAAATTGGAGCCCTTTTTATTTTGGTTTTTTCAAAACAAAAATTCTGACGTTCCGTTCGCCGTTCCGGATAGTAAATTTAACGGACTACAACTTCTGTCTAGTAAAAATATTTGAAAAAACAATCCCTTTCACAGATAATCATAAAATAATAATAATAATTATAAATAATTTTTACAATATCACCGCTAAACAAACAGAATATGATATTGTTATCAGTCAAATTGTTGTAGGGATGAAATTTCAAGTTTAAATCATTTTTGTGTTATTTAAAATAAATGCAATGCACCAATATTAAATTGTTGTATGTAGTTATTACATAAATTAAATTGCTTCATTAATCAAAGCATAATATTGAGAACAAATCAAAATTTTCCTTATTCAAATTATGACATTTATTATTAATATTTATTATTTTTCAGTAGCTTTGTATTATTTATTAAATACCTTTGTATTTAAAGTCACTTTTGATTTCTAATATTCAAGTAAAAAATTTTTGAACTTCAGAATCACAAACGTTTACGTCCATTTCGGCCATTTTCGATAAAAAGTAAATTTATAGCGCTAGTCGGCACTAAAGCCAATAAAACGCTGCAAATACAAAATTTCACAAAATATCAAAAATTAAATTTTGTAACCGAAAAACGCTATATTGTAGATGAATTTCGAACGTTTACTTTAAATGAGATTATCAAAATAAAATTTTTGAGTTTTGTAAGCAAGAGCAATAACTTCGAGCACTCGTAAACTAAATTTTGTATTATACATAGGTAAACTACCTGATGCGTAAAGAAATTTTAATTTCGCATTATATATTTCAGAAATAAAATTTAAACAATTTTGCACGTCTGCGACTAAAGGAACAGTCGAGTGTGTTAGAATATGCATTACCAACAATAACAGCAACGCAATAATAAATTGCAAGATAAAATTGTTTCTAATGTGTCTCTCAATCACAATGAAATAAAATCTACTGAAATTCATTCTACTCACGCGATCTTCCCTTGTTATATTTCTCTCGACACGACGGAGCTTTCATGCTACCCCAGAGGTTTTTGTTTTGAAAAACCAAATTTTCGACACCACCGAGTCAAGTACCAAATGAAAGAGGCTAAGCAAACTGCGTTTTCAACAAAACAATGAACTTCTTCAAGTTGCGTTTTGGGCGATTTTCTACGAGAATAATCAATAATTTATAAATGTTAGCAAGGATTTCTCATAAAAAATTTCTACTGGCGAGAAACCATTAAACTTTTTTATTTTTAAAAATATTGCAACAGTTAGGACGATTATTTAGTGTAGCAGATACTGATTATATTTTCACAGTAAATAATTGAAAATTTACCCAAGTGTTAAGTATCGTGAAACTGGGAACTTTTAAACAGACTCTTGTAGACTAAACTAGCAGGCTCTACTATTATAGCTGGTGGAACTTATTTGGAAGTTTGAAAAGCATTGCGATTTTGTATTAAGTTTCAAATTAATTATTAATTTAATGTCTTTCGTTTTAAATTAATAAATTAACTAGATATTCGTAACTAACCATAGCTTATAATAATAAACGCAATGAAAATGCACTAATTAAGTAACCAAAGTAAGGGATGCGGGTTAAAAGTTATATTATGTAATTTAAGATGTGTCAGTAAGCCATGCTTCTCTTTACTGCATAAGCAAATTCAACAAGTATGACAGTAACACAAGTATCACGGAAAGCAAATTACAACCGAATAACCAAGCTAATTAACAGTTTTAATAATGATCTACTAATAAAGAAGTCTGATGTTCTCACGAATAATATGACTCGAATAATTTTGAATTATTGTAAGGATAAATAAGAAGAATTGTGAGATTGCTAGACTTTTCATTTAAAAAACTGAAAAACCGGTAGCATATTCGATTGATTGAATTTTGAAAATTAAAATAATTGGAAAACCGCGATTGTTAGATTTTTATAAAATGCCTAAAAAGTATGTTGCAATAAATATTATAAAAACATTTATTGTAAAAATATTTTAATAATTTGAGGTTTCCTTAAAAATAAAAAAAATAAACATGATATATATCTAATGCATAATATACAAGCAATATTTCAATTGAAATGAAATATTTGGGTACCTTCCGAATATAAAAACCGTTAATTTTATGAATTCATTACGTAATTCATTTTATTATTTATAATGTAAAATTTATTGTAGTTATATTAATTACGATGTTAATTATCTCCAAATGACTTGATTAATGACACTAATATATAGGTTTTTTATGCGAGTCAAATACAGCATGACTAAAAAGTGTTTCATTAGGCGTGACAATAAATTAAGCAATATCATTTTAAACAAATTAACAAACTAACGAATACCCACACGCATTTAAAACCGGATATATTCAATTAAACTAGTGGAGACATAACACATAGAATATGCATCTATTAATTGATTACAATTACACAACGTTTCATTAATTTGTAAAAACTCGTGGGTCAGTACATTGAATGATATTAATTGCGTTTTAACACCACTCGTATCCATAATTAATACGGTAACTATAAGTTATTGTTTACCATTTACTAAATTATTTAACGAGAAATGTACCTACCCTTTTTGTTCAACAATTGATGCCTCCATATTATTAAACCTACAAGTAATAAGACAAAGTAAACCACTTCGACAACAATAGCTATAGTTTCGTCAAATTAAATTAATGAATTTTAATTGTTTCTCTTAATTTTTGCTTGTCTACCTTAAACCTTAAACATCCAAATTTACCCAGTAAGTATCCCAATTCCAATCGAAAACCTGAAAGTTTAAAACACAAATAATAATATGTAATCAGAAGTGGAACTGTTTCCTTCGTATTTTTTTCATATTATTTAATGATTGTTGCCATTAATATTGTTATTCTGTTAATGTTGACTAATTATCAATCTCGAAAGCGTTATCGTGCCATAATGATACAGAAAAACAGAAATTAAGCATTGAATAATAAAACCTTATCGCTAATATACATTTGTTATCTAGCGCAAATTTTTCCTCTTATTGAAAAAAGTAGTAAAATACATTACTACCAATTAGTATAACTCATAATTCGAAATGTTGACAATATCAGTTATATAAATGACATCATTATAATGACAGTTACAATCAAATTATTAATGAGTGTTAAATTAGAGTATGAAGTAAAATGTTGTTATTATTCAAAATTCGTTGATCGTGCGAAGAAATGTTTACATATTATTATAATCACCATAGGTATCTGCTGCAAAAAATTTTAAGGAAATCTAAATTAAGTAGCTAATGCGGTATGAGTCACTTCCGATAATTAAATAATACAGGTTCAACTTGTAAAAAAAAAATTAGCCTTGAAGGTTCAAGTGGACAAGAGGCGTTGATTTCTTATGAGAATCGTTTTATAAGCCAGTCCAGATATACGTATGAATGTATTTTGATATTCCTTTAATATGTGGGAAAATAATCCTAAAATTAATCTACCTTTAATCATCGGAAGTTGATGTAAAAAAGTGAGAACGATTATTAACGTTTACTAGTTAGGATGCTGATGGGTGCTCCGATTCATATCCTTTCCCATCAAATTGGCAAATTTGTTTTGTGATTCTGCCATGAGAATAAATACATTAGGATAAATTGGATTTAAGATCGTTTGCGAGAGTACGTTAAACAGGAAATTTTGTTTTTGAAGAATGATAATCAGCAATAACTATTCAAAACACATTCTAGGTATAAAAAATACGATAAATGTGGACTAATGAACGATGAGTCAGATGAAGTCGTCCATGATTGCCAAATTGAAACAATAGAGATGTGGATCTCGATAAGTCTAGACCTGTAAATTAGAATGATGTGTTTAGCCTTCCTTGCTTCCTGTATTGAGAAAAATATTTGAAAATTTGAAGGTTAACGTTTAATCGATGGTATTAACCAGGGTTTATTGTACGTAATATAACTACCAAAACAAATATAACCTTTGCTTTGGAAACTTCGTTTCCTGTTAATTCACGCGTTAGATGTTAGTAAACACCGAATTACATGCAATTTGCATATATAATCGCTTATATACAACTAGCTTACTTTTGTAAATACAAATTTAATAATTTGTTAACATTCGATCAAACCTACATCATTTAATTATCAAATACTGAGAAAATGTTCCTAATTAGTTAATTAAAAAATTAGCAACTTGATGAATAAATATTAAAGTATAATATTTTTAGCCATTGTATGTTTAACCCTAAAAGCTTTAAAAATAACTCGATCATTAAGCAGTAAACCTATAAGGTATAAGCATATAAACTCAGGTACAATTTCGTTTTTTTGTGCTTGTAAATACATTTAATTTTGTTTTATTATTTTATATTTTAATTATTCCGGCTTGGCTATACATTTCAAATTACAGAAAATAATCAAAAAACCTCCCTACTGACGTTTTTTAAATAAATTATAGAAATTTCAGTTTTGAGTTGTTTCACTACTATTTACATAATACAATAATTATTATAGCTGATAGGTTTATTTTAATGTCTTTTATTCTTTTCCCACAGTGCAGATATAATTTTATAGATCTATTAACTAACAATTTAATTTGTATAAAAAAATTTATTGTGATTATCTATCATTATCAATTCAAAACGAATTTTTTTAGTGTTTTTTCAAAAATTTTAAAAATTAAGACATTAATACCATTAAATTTCTTCCTGTTTGACCAACATATTTTGCATTGCATGGTCAATGCAATTTATAAATAATTATTATCCATCAGTGTCCTGCGAGTAAATAATTTCCATCAGAACTTCTGTTATAGAGTAATGATTAAAGTCAGCTCATTAAATATTGAAGAACATATTGGAACAAGTTATATTCGCATAATAAATTATTGTCCCTGTGTCAACACACACTAATGATGAAGTGAGAATGAAGGTACAGAAATTGTGTAGGTAATTTATTTACTAACTACATAACTCAGAACACAGTAAATACATCGCAATAAAAAATCAGGATATTGTAGAAAACAAATAATATAAAACTGTGACATAAGAAACACGAGATTAGTTAACACACTTGTTAGTTTCTACTATTTTATTCGGTTCTAATCAGAAAATAAGCAAACTTGCATAGTACAATTACTTATCAGACAGCCTAAACGCGCATAAAGACCAATTGAGTTGAACCAAATGCAACTTTTTACTTGCAGTGTGTTACATTTTACAAATAAAAGCATCATCTGTGAATTTTGACAAGGCTGACCCATGTATAAAGCTCATATACAAATTAGTATAAAATTTCAAACCTTGTAAAGTTTAAAAAACGACAAATAACTGCAATTTATTTATGATGTATAGTAATTCTTTATAAAGCTGTTTTATTTATTAATGTCGTTTATAATTATTTCATTCTATAAAATGCGTATCCGCATATAAATTTTGTTATTAATTATTTACTAGTTCGATGCATTTCCTGTATTTCAAGTTAGCACCGTCCAAATCTTGATAATCACTGAATAACAGGGTTTGTCGTTAAATTCAAAACTATTTTGTAAAAAGCGTTTTCCCATTTCCGCTCAATAATCAATAGTGTCGATGCTATTTGCTGCCGTTATATCGGTGTATAATTAACCAAAATCAGAAAAAATTTTCCGACATTTACTTTTTGGAGTAAACGATTTCTTTTGGGAAATCGAGGAAAGTCAAGATTTGTTTAGTTGTTGTTTTCTAAAAAATTGTAACTGAAAAATTTCTGCTTATTTTTCTCTTCATCATTTTGTAAAAATTAATTTGAAATTACATGTAATTAGTTGTTATTTGTATTATTTTATATTTATATATTTTTTTGTAATATATAATAATGAATTTTTATATTTTAACTTTGATGTATTTTAAATTTTATAGTAAAAAATATTACTAATATAATAAATTATAAGGTTTTTGCAGCCAATATGGCCAAGGTATTAATATGGCCAAGATGTTAATATGGCCATGGTGTTAATAATGGTCAACGTTCTATATTACGGCGGTTATCGTGATATTTGGCTAGATTCCGGAAGGGGTGTATCGTATCTAATAATATATTATAGCGATAAGTATAGTAATTTTATAGAAACTGCGTTGTACCCTTACTTGGCTTGAATTGTGGATTTTGTTAAAGTATTTATTTTGTTTGTATAATATAAAAATACGGCTATACTAAACCATTAATATATTCCAATTTTTTAATTTTAAAATATGTAATGATAGCATAAATATCTGGTTATAATATAGACATAGTTGATATTTCTGATTATTTTGAGGTGATATGCTAAATTTCGAGCAATATGGCCATATAATAATAAATGATGAAATATCGTTTAGTAAAAATACGTTGAAAAATTGTCAGTGGTCGTATTGCCACACCCTATTATTGGCAATATGACCAATTTTATTTTTTTTTAAATCAAGCTGATGTTTAATTATTGAAAAACATTACTAAAGAACTGCTCTGAACTGTACTTAAGTTGAAAATCCAAAAAACTGTCTTATCAATGCAGGAAAATGTTATGAATTTCACCATGGCCATATTGGCTGCAAATATTTTAGTAATATAATTGGTACACAATTATTAATTTTTTAAGTAACACTAACATTGCTGCAATAGAGCATACAATATTGATACAATATTGATTTTTAAACACCGACATTGTCACACTATTGATTTCCAGTATAATATTGGGAATTTACATTAACTAAACGCCACCATGCGTTTAAAATATTAACTACGTTAGGCGGTATACCTTGCATACCTTGCATAAGTTTCTTATGGTAGATACGTGTGTTTCTTAGTTAATTTTGTGATATTATTACATAAAATCGTTTAATAATCATGAACATGTGTCTGTTTCTAATAGAAAACAAATCATGCTATACCGCCTAACGAAGCCATTTTGCCAGAACGGCGTCGGTCGCCCTCATCGGTAGGGTAAAATCCCAATAGTACCAATAGGTATTATAGTAATGCAATATTCTTACAATAGACCTCACGGTATTGTTTTCATACTTATACAGGGTGTCCCAGAACTTAACGTCATCCATTGGAGGGTTGATAGGCCAGCTCCTGACTGACCAGAAAATCAAATATGACCTTAGCAAAATATCGTTTTAATTTTTTTTTATTATTATAATTTATTTTTAAATTATTTTTTATTTATTTTATATATAAAATTTTTTATTATAAAAAAATATTTTATTATTAAAATAATTTCCTTATGTTCCTTTCTGCAGTGAAATAGCAATATCTTTTTTTTAAGTAAAACATAGCAAAATGTTATACTATTTTGAAAACTGAACTAGATAAAAAACTTTTTAAAATAACTTGCCCGGTTAGTTTGGTGCATTTTTTTTACAGTATGAAGTGTTGATGTTTGCGAATAAAAAATAATTAATTTTTGAATCGGGCAAAAACTTGTTTTTCCTAAATTATGGCTCTAATAGTTTTATTTTAATCTGTGATCAATGGCAGGCCTATTTGGGGTTGCGTACCAAAATCATAATCTTAAAATATGGAATTTCGTACGTGGAGCTCTCAAAAAACTAATTTAAGGTGTCGATTTTCACAAAATTCATAACAGCAGTGTTAATATCTCGAAAACTAACGATTTTTTACTTAGGTCATATTTTCATATTTTGGTCAGTCATGAGCTGGTCTATCAGTCCTTAAAGAAATGACGTTGAAATTTTAGACGCCCTGTATATTACTAAAAATATAGATGATTGAAATATTATAAAAAAGTTATTTAATTTATTGAAAGACCAAAATAAAAAACATTCTGACATAATAAAAAATATAAAATATACACAAATATACAAAAAATTATTCTGATTTATTCTGATTTATTCTTATTTATATATTTGACGATTATTATAGGTATACCTTAAATTAAAACGATTATATTTTTGTTTTCTTTATTTGAAATATATTTATTTGAAAATAAACGTTTTTTTAATAATAATTTTCTATGTATTGTATTTCTTTACTTTACTGTTAAAATTCTATTATTTTCACGTTTTGTTTAGTTCTGTTAAATATTATATTTTACAAATACATACTAAATACCACAAATCTACTTGAAATTTCTCTAGTATCTAAATATTAATTTATATTATTTAATTATAATTTACATATTGTATGCATTTTTATATTTTGTTTTAATTGTAGGGTTCAAACTAGAGGCGGATTAAAAAGAGGGGGGGGGGCTTCAAGCAACAAAATTTAAATCAATAAAGTTGTATCTCAGATTAAAATAAATTAATTAAAATTAATTGTAACTTATGTTAAAAATCGACAAAACTGATTCTCATAAATGAATATTTTATATTTTCTTTTGTAATCAATTTTATTTTAGAAAATATTCTTTATTTTATGTTTAGTAGTTATCAAATAGTAAATAAGTAGATATTTAATTTTGAAAATAATATTGAGTTGCAAATAAGAACTATGTGCACCCTTTTTTATCGTTTTTGAGCTTGAATTTTTTGTGTTTTATTAAAAACCTCTAACTTTCAGTCAACTAATCCTCTGGATACTTATAAATTAATAATAGAAAAAAATTTCTGGACTCTTTTCCGAACATTTACATACATTCACAAACTGCAACTTGAAATAAGAGAAAAATGTTTTTTATATGTTATTGTATGTACACCTTAGTTTTATAAAACACCATAATAAACTATGTCCTATAATAATTATTATCCTTTCAAAAATTTTACTTTTGATATAAGCGCGGTTGACCTTGAAAAATCAAAATTTTTGCCTATGGCGCATTTTATTAAAACGTGAAGGCCAAAGGGCGTTCAAAAAAAGGTTAGCCCCGAACCTCCCATATCCTTAATCCGGCTCTGGTTTAAACCATCAAGCTTCTTTTCCTCTGTTAAATGAATTTCAAAATATAATTCAAAATTAAATAAATTTATTATTGTTGGATATTGGGATTATACAAGATAACCCATGTCATATTTAGACTATGTAGCACGAATATTTAATTTGAATATTGTCCCTATTAATTTATATTTATTTAATTATTAAGGCTACATACCACATTGCATCAATATTAAATTGTTATGTCAATATTATATTGTTCCAACCCAGACAACATTTTCATAATTTTTGTATAATAATTATTTAATCTTCTACAATTTATTATTATTATGAAAAATCATCCATAATGATATTGATTTTATATATTTTTTTGGGGGAATTTTGACCTTTTTTTAATAAAGCTACCGTATACTTGTTGAGCGAACGTCGACAAGAACACAGTAGCTTTATCGAAAAAGATTCAAATTCCCGAAAAAATTTTATAAAATTAAAAATAATGCAATTGTAAAAAATACGATCACGATATTATATATAGTACATCATTTCATTATTTTTATTGTCCACTCGGAATTATATTTTTTATACGCATCGGAAGACATAAGTAACTTTACTAGTCCAGTTCATAGCGTAAAGCGAAAATTTATCTATCACGACAAGAATTTTTCTTTTAAACACAATTTATTACTTAAACGCTGGACGTGGGCCCTAGAACTCCCCCAGTTCTAGAAACGAAAAATGTATGTGCATTTTCTGTGATTGCCTTTATTTAAAAAATTAAAATCTTTTGTTAGATTGTAATAATTATTTTGTAAATTACATGTCTTATTTATGATTTTTATTTATATTGTAAAATTTTATTAAATAATGTAAATTTTATAGTTTGTGGATTTCCTACTGAATAATTGACGTTAGACCAACTGGGTGGGAAAACTAGGTTTTTTGCGAGCGATGAGCGATGAATCAAGATCTATTTTGAGTTTTGATATTATTTTGTGATTAAAATGATAAAAAATTTTTTGTAGACAATATAATAACAAATATAAATAACATGTAACTAAATAAGAGAAACAACAATTACAAAAAATGTAAATGAGTTTGCATGTTTTCCTAAACTTTTCTAAGCTGTATATTGGAAATTAATTTGAATATTTAAAACAATAAATTTTAAATATTGGCTTACTCAAAAATTACCCAATTTTTATATTATATGGATTTTCAAAAGTTGGCCAAAGGAAATTAATATTTGGAAATATTTTAAACGGCAATTTTGAAGAAGAATTTTAAAATTTATAGAATCATATTAAGAGCCTCATTATACTCGGCGGTAATTTAGAGTAATTATTTTAAATTTCCCACCAAATTGCATAGCAATATATTGCGGTATATTTTTTTGCGATATTTATTATGCCTTTTGCTCGTTTTATTGCACTATTATCTTCTTAACTAACTTTTTTGTCATTTTTTGTAAATTTTCAAAAGTTTTGTGATTACTATTACGAAAAATTTTGTGTACCTACTTTACTCTTTCAGTTCATGGTGTAAAAAAATTGTTTGGTTTTTTTGATTTGGCATTTTTTTATTGATTTTCTTAAATAGAAACATTTTGTTCTTTTAGAACAAAAAGTAGCTATATCTATATAAGGGTTTGTCGCCCTAATATAAACTTTTAGTAGCTCTATAGTTTCAACAAAGTTTTTCGCTTTTTTTGCTAATAATAAAAAGTTAAATCAAGTAATCCTTTTCTGAATACCAAAAAAGAACTTTGTTATGGCAGCAGAAAATTTGTTCTAGAAGCAAACAATGTATTATACAGCAGAAAAAATTCAGCTGGGGCTATACAGCCTATAGCTACTAGTAGCAGTGTTAGAGCGACAAATCCTTTTTCACACAGTGTCACAGTGATCGCAACAGTATCTTACTAATTTTTTGTACTAAGTATACTTCAGCTGGTGAAGATTAACATTGTAATTTTTAAATACAAATTCTATATAAGTAAATAAAAAAAAAGTTAATTTGAAGTCAAAATGTCTCTTGAATTAACTTGCTCTTGTTAAATAACTAAGTTCTACACGTGTATAATTTAAAAAATACACGTTATTTCAACGTTGATTTGCATGACATGTGCTCAATGTCGTACCTAAGTTGCTGCAGGTGCCACAATGCGCGGGAGCATTGCAAAACAGATTATCAAATTTTAAATACATTATTATTGACAACCTCGAGTATTTTTTTTTTTACAATTACAGAATTTTGTAATTGTAGAATTCCGCTGAATTCCCCCAAATAAAAATTTTTAATTCATCTAGATGATGTATGTTGCTCAAATTTCCCACTATTTGGTATCTTGGATGTGTGTGTTGTAACGTCAGATACCTTTGGTTAGATGCTTGAGGTAAACGTCCGTTATAAAATTGTATGTTTTATATAGAGAGTTTTCTGGAAACCGGGATATAATTATTTTTAGGTAATAATAATATTAAATTTTATTCCTTGAGAGCCCATAGTTTCGCCATCTCACCAATCTCACCAAATGCCTATATGCCAAATGACGAAAATACTTAGGATAATGCAATTCGAGGAAATACGCAGGCCAGAAAAGTCTGTGTTGAATTATACTGATGCATCAAATTTGTTATTCATATCAATCAATTAGTGTGGATAATTTTTTTAAAATAATAGGTATGCAACTTCGTCACTTTTTGTACTTGTGCACAAAGTTTGTTTATTCTAATTAGTTTTATTTTTTTTACCTGGCACCTAGAAGCAAATCTAAAATTTTGTTTACGGTCTGCTGCAATGCAAGCACCTGAGTCAAAGAATTTACGTTGTTAAAGTAATTATTCTCATTAAAGGCCTTCAGGGGTCAGAGTATAGTGTAGATTTTATTCGTTCAATGTCGCAAGAGCGTATAACTAAAGTGTATCGACTTATAAACTGTTAAATATTTTAATGTTAGAAATTTCTCAATTAAAATTATTTTTTTGAGAAAACGTAATTAATGTAACATATTTTCCCATCAAATTTTAATATAACAAAGCACATCCTGTTTAATAACTATGCAACTTTTAAAATTAAACGCGTTTAAATTGAATAAAATATAAATTTGTGTGCATCTGTAATGTGTGCTAAATTTTTTGTTTTAATTCATTATGTAACTCTTTGCAAATTTGATTGAGAAACGGAAATATGTAATAAGTTAAGTGAGGTATAGAACTAAGTAACACATATGTTCTTAAAAACATATTAATTTATAGGACAGCCAGTATGTGAGCACATGCTAAAATGAGAAAATGAGAATTTTCTCATTAGACTTGGAATGCTGTGTGTTTTGACTCGTGTTTATTTCTATATTATGAAGCATTCGACCGTTACCTATTTGATATTTTCAAAATATCGTTTTAAAACTAAACTTTATTTCTTTTAATCTCAAATGATGCTTTTTATTGCAGAAAATAAATTCCATCAAAGTCGATTTTGTGTTAGGAACTGTTTCCCTAATAATTAAGTTGACTAAACTTAAATTTTTAACAAAAACGTCCAGACTAGAAACAGTAAATAATACTGGTATAGTGGTGCAAAACAAAAAGTTGCAATTTTATCTTAAAAGTTCTTGTTGAAAGTTGTCAAGTACAATTGTATTTTGTCTTGTAGTGAGTGTCAAGCTACATCAGATGGACGATTCCGGACTGATCAAACACCACAGCTACTCGATCAATAAGCGCAGAGAAAACTTTCATACTACGGTACATAAAGACGAAATGAAATATATTGTTTTAATTGAAAACCACTAATGAACTTCGGTTACTTTCTTGTCAATAGCAAAGCTACCTTTCTCTCTCTAGTACTTAAAATGCAAATTGCTGCAAGTAATTTCGATCTAACGTTTTAATTTGTTCATTTCGGACAATGCAAATTAAAATTTAAATTATAGAATTGCAGAAAATGGCGACTTCAATTTAATTACGGTATGTTCAGTTAGCGTTGCAGTACAGCTTATTTACGTTATTGAAATTGGTCGAATATTGAAAAATAAAATTTTTTTTTCAAAATTTTGAAATAATAAAATTAAAACTGAATATTATTGTTCTTACAACGTAATACGGCAAATCCCTTAAGGACAACTAGTTCATATCGATTAGTTAGGACGATCCTTCGTAGTGAGAGCGAACAGCTGATTTTGATATGCCACTGCTAACCTATATAATTGTAGGGGTTGTTAAACATTACGCCGAAAGTTGCTAAATTTAATAATTTTATTACTTAAACTTTCCGTGACACTAAAATTTATTAAAAATATTTCTACTTTATTTTTCGGTGAAAATTTTAATAAAAAATGGTGCAATTTAAATTTATATCATAATACAATTTTATGAGGGCTGTTGAAGGATTTTTTTTTATAAAATCACGAACACGAAAAGATGATTGCAATTTGTAAGATGTGGACAATGGTGATTTAATTTATTTTGAGACATCCTGTATGGAGAACAATTTGATGTAGTATAGCAGTTAATTTGGCGGCAATCAAAAATCACAAGAATTGTCGGAAACTTTTCAACGGATTCTTATAAAACGACATCCTATTGTATTTAACAAAGTAATAACAAAAATAAAAATATAAATTGACCCTAGAAAAACAACGGAACAGAATTAGTACTTCCTTCAAGTATTAAAGAAAATCATGTACAATTGCACTTGTTTCCCTGACATCACACATCATAAAGTTGTAGAAAAAACAATCTTAACGATTCGTGTTATAAAATCACACTTTTCAGATCGTTGACTTGATATTAGTGATTTTAAAAGTACCCTATGTTACATGCAGTATAAGGATTGTTATTCTTTATTTTACATTTCACGCCTGCACAGCCATAGTGAACTTGAACAATAATAAATATAACTATAATGACAGTTAAAGGCGCTGAGGCATAAAACAATGGTGTAAAGAAATTTTAGATTTTTACATGAACTCAACCGAAATAGTATAAGTAGCCTTAATTTCGTTTAAACGAGTTATAATTTGTACTCAGCCAATTGACTATAGGCTGCTTCATTACCTATCAACAAAATGGAAAGTGGGTACTAATTGTTAACAACGAAATCTATTTATTCTTTGTATCCACGCACTCCGGATAGATCGAGAATCCTTGCGATTTTCAACACTATAACCTAAGTAGATCTATTATGCAACGTCAATTAAATAAAGAAGCTCAGATTTGAAAGGCGAGCTGTTCACGAACTTAGTCCTTTTAAATAGAACTTTAAAAGCCAACCTGGATGGCAATAATCTCTCTGTTGTTTAATAAAAATGCTTGTTATTTCCTAGACTAAAATGGTCAACGATAAACCCAATCCAAGAACTATTGAAACTTATAATTTTAGTTCACTTAAAAAACACAATAGAAAGTTATAGTTTTCCTTCCTACACAACCTAAAGATCACTAATATTGAATAAAAAATAAAATTACTTGAAAGTAAAATGCGAAAGATTAAGAATCGACATCAAATTACAGGGTAATGTTGTATAAATGACAATTTTAACATTTAACATTCTAACTACAAAACTGGATTGATGTCATCGCTTGGTTTAAGTTCAAAGTTGAAATTCTCTCGTTAAACCTCAGGTATTACAGCATTGAGGTATTTGCTTTTCAATGGAAAACTACTTTCTTCGGTCAAAAAAATTGATTCTACATATTTATAGCAAAATACAGGATAAAACAAATTTTCAACTTATTTTCACTCAGTGTAAAGTAAATGATAGACAAAGTAGGAATTCTTTGAACGAAAGAATCCTGAAAAATCATAATAATTTAATTAAAACAAATGTTAATTTTACAAACTTTTTTATAATTGTGCTTTTAATTAATTTTTATTAGTTTTATATTTTTATAAAAAAATTATGGATGGGGAGAACTAAGTGATCATAAAACAATTTTTAAAAATGAACGAGTAATAATCTTGTAATGCAGTAAAATAGAAAAATCTAATTTCTATTTATTTATTTTTCCCATGTCAAGTGCATATCAACAATCATTTTAATATGTCTAATCTAAAATTACTTTTATCGGAAAGAAAATACTATTCATCTTCACATCGTAACCTTATTATATCTTAGCTTTGGTAGTCTAACAAAAAACTTTAGATATTAATAGTATGGTTTAGCGAAATTTTGCGTAAATAACAAAAATCAGCCAACATTAAACTTTATAATATAAAAAATTGGTTAATTAAAATTAAACAACATAAAACTGCTATAGACAAAACATCAAAGAAAAAATTGGCTGTAGGTGGATGCTCTTGACATCTGCACCTTACGAAAATAGAATTTAGTCTGTTTTTTCTTCGATTTTTCCGTTCCACGTGTATCTACATCAAGTACACCGCAGTATAATAATTTTTAGGTAAGTACTTATAAGGAAAATAAATTTAATAATAAGTAGTTATGAGTATACATATCAATAAAACTAAATATGCAGTTTTTTTATTTCAATACAATTATTTACCATGTGGCATGACTGTACAAACGTTAGGTGGAAAGTTACAAGGGTAAAAGTTTCCATTCTGCAAAGGAAAGACGTCAAAAGTCAGAAACAGCGGCTTTTTTTTTTATTTGGAAAAATTAGGCTAAACTTTTCATCTAAAATGACGTTTATTTAATAATTTAATAGAGGAAAAACTAGAAAAGTGGAAAATCTGGAAAAACTGAATTTTGAAATTCTGAAATTTCCTCTTTTCTTTTGAAATTGTAACATATTTGTGCTCTCTTAATTGCATAGAAGAATAATACCCAATGGTGTATTAACCATGGGACTCAGAGGGGCTCGAGCCCCAGAGTGCTTTTCAAATAGGAGCGCAGAATTTTGAAATGAATTTAAAAAATCTTTGTCCATTAAATTGGATGTCGTGAATAGAGCGCTTAAGATCTATGGATTTGACGTAACTGGTTAGCAGGTCCGGACTGGTAATAATTTAATTACCAAGAAACTCTTTTGAAAATCCCCAGACTTTAAAAATCTTAAGTTTCTTAAAGTCTGGGGTAAGACACACAAAGAGATATACATATGTGTTACTAATCCACAGAATTGTGCAAAATAAGTACACAATTGTGTAATTTTTTGGCATAATTGTGTAGATTAGTGATACATGTTTCTCTCTGTGCAGTGTTAATTAAATTTAATTTAAATCCAAAAAAAACGCTGAAAAATTAGTTTTTTTTAATATATTATTTTAAAACACTTTTCCTACTGATTTTGGCATTTAGCACTTAGCATAATGCAATTATTACAAAATATATTCCAAACACAGTTTCAAACCCTTTTTTATCGTGGTATTTGATAAACCTGGCATAGAATAAAAAACTTAAGTTAACCCTTCGAGGCACCACCGTCCGTCTTCGGGGAAATATTTTTAAAGTAAAAATAAAATTTTTTAAATTTTAATTTAACTGAATCTTCCAACCGAAAGGCGTAGTTGTTATAACATAAATTTAAAGAACAGGTCAAGTTATTGTGACAATTTTTAGAATTAGAGCAAAAGCAATAATCCTTATTTATTGTTAAAACACTCGGTTGTATATTATCTTAAATAATATAATAAAATATAATATATTATATTTTAGTATTATATTAAATAAAGAAAATAAATTCAAATAATTATGATGAGATGTCTTGACTCAAAAACTTTTTTTTTTCATCTTCAACTTGAAAACCTCGGAAAATTATAGATCATAGTAGTGGGAATCTTACTAACCTGTTAAAACGCGTCAGTGATAGACAAATATCGGACGAGATCCTTAAAGGACTTACATATTTTCACTATTTTAATGGCAGAGGGAAATGTATGCTACTAATCCACAAAATTGTGCAGAAAAAGTACGCAATTGTTTTTTCGTATCTTTTAAACTGAAATTCAAAATTTAAAAAGTTTTAAAGGACCCACAATATCTTTAAAGCTTTGGATCCCGAAAAAGCTGGTTGCGCGGCTGAGCGCACAAGTAATTTTATTTTAAGTAAGTACTTTTTATTTTGCAATAGAAGAAGCCTGGGGTTAAAAGAATTTATATCTTTATTACAACTTGAAATATTGATTGATCTTCAGTTTAGCTATGTATTGGCAAACTGGGGGTATGGAATACCCTCTAGTACAAACAAGAGTATGCTAAGAAACCTAAAGAACTTATATTTTTCACAATTTGGGTTATTTTTCAGAACTGGCCCCCTATAAACCAGTAATATGACCGCTCTTGGCAAAGAAAATATCTAGGTGGGGAACGAGCAAAAAAAATCTTCTATTTATTACCTCATGATAAAAAACCAAATTTCCCAAACTTTCGAGTAGAAGATTTCGATCCGTCAAATCTCACCAACTTTTCGATTGAAAAAGTCTCGTTCATTCATTATTTGCCTCACTAAACTCACCCTTCAATTCAATAGTAAATCAAATAATATCAAAATTGAGAACAGCAAATTGCATATCTTGTAGGTAAGTAAGCTTTCTCCATCTCCACGATCAGGCCCAGAAAAATATTGTTTATACGGATCGATGACCCAAGATATGAGATCTTACATATCGAAATGAAACTGAAACAATATTATTCAATGCATTAGTTTGTGTCCATTAATTCCATTAAAGTCCAAATTCAAAATTTCCCGCACGGGAAAGCTGATTTGGTTACATCGAAAATTTTAAGTAAAAGTTGAATAAAAACCCTCAAACGCGACCCTCGTCTGAGCTAGTCCGATCGCATTTTCCTCATTCTTTACGTGACCAGGTTGTATCAACAAAGTTTTCAATCTGACTGACACCCAATTGAATTTATACCTGAAAACGTAATTGTTTTTTGCACGTAGTTCGTGGAGATTTAACCGGTCAAGTAAAAAAATTTTAGTGTCAATAAAATGTTGATTTAATGCAGAACACAAGTCTGCAGATGCAACATATAAATAAAATTTAATTTTTGTGCAATGTTATTCTGAACGTCGAAATGACTTTCAACAAAGTACTGGAGATTAAGCCCCAGTAAAACTGTAACTATTAAATCGTGATTTTAATATGTAAATTTCTGTATATTCCTATAATTTAAAATTAGTTACACATTTGTATATAAAGTATGTATATTATAGAAGTGATATAATCAAAAATCATATCTTTAATTATCTGGTATCACGTTTTTTTATATCCACACTTCTTTTAATCCTATTATTAAATAAAAATTAGGGCTGTTTGTGAAATACAACGAAATCGTAATAATAAAATCTACATATCCACAGTTCCAACGTCACACCTGAAAAAATTTATTTAATGTGCACATGATATAGCTACTAAAATGTGAATACATGAATATAAAAAAAGGAATATTCACAACATTAAGTGATCAGAAGGCGTATTATAAAGACGACTGAAAAACTAAGTAAAAACCTGAGCACATTTTAATAGTTGACGCTACGGTCGGTAGAAATGGTTATAGTTTTTTTATATATAAATTTAAAATCATCGCGCAGATTGACGTTTCCGTAGGTCACGGTTCCACAAATCTTTTCTAATTTATGACAAAAAGTATAATTTTCAATAGATATTAAAATTTTAATGACATCGAAAATTGTTATTAAGATTTACTTGCACAAAAAGTGCAAGTTTCTTTTATTGGAATTTGTTTTGAAAATTAATCTTACAAGTTTGAAGTGAATTTGTATAAACGCACGCAAGTTAAAGTAAAACCATAAAGAGAAGGTACCTAAAAAAGATAAACGATACAAACAGGAACACCCACAAACGAGAAGCGTTCGATATAGCAGCAGCATCTTAACATCGCCTATAACTTAAGATCTTCTGGGGCACAAACCGCTATATATGTTTCGGTTTCCAAACGCCTTAAAAAACTCAAGATATATCGTTTCAGTTAGGAATCGCGTAGAAACTTGCTCACTTCATCCTGCAGCTCCGCAATTGTTCGCTCTTCTTCTTGGACGAAGCCTTTCAGTCAATGATTTACATTGCAGTAACGATCTTGCGGGGAATCTTAACGTACTATAGACTAAAGTCCGATTTCCCTTAAAGTACTATCCAAGAAATATGCTGTGTGGTTTCAAAGTCAGTTACTCTAAAAGGGCGTTAATAAATCACCCCAAGGTAAAAGATTTCTGTAATCAATAAAGAAAATTAAAAATTCTACTCTCGTTTCATCCCTCATTTGAGAAGAGAAAAATAATTAAAAAATCGATTAAAATTAATTACCAACTTGTTATGGTATTAATTTTGTAGGAAACGTGCGTTCGACTGTCGGAGCGTCTAATAATAACGATTTTCTTATCACTTTTTTTAAATAAATCGACGATAACGCTGCAATAGAGTCAAAGTATCAACCGATCATTCCGATCAGAATAACCCAACCCTCCTCCACCAATCGCTGATTGGCGGGTAACGCGCAGAATCGATCGTTCGCTATTTCATTGCTATAGATGACTACCTATAGGCGATATCCGACCAATAACAGACCTGTTATATAGAGTACATAGCTCTGTATATAGCGCACTACGTTGCTTTAAACGTTTACTCAAGTATCAAACTTATCGATAGGAATAGGATATTGATACTGATTGGTCAATACATTCAATAAGAATTAGTGCCGAACAATCGCAAAGTAATCGAAAGGTAAATTTTGCCACGCTCAGTTGAGACGATAGACGGACGCGTAGAATAGGTATTCTAGATTATTTAATTAAATATCCTCGACGGGTAGGTACTATGAGATAGGCACAACAAAAATAAATTAAAACATCAAACCAAACACCGTAGGTACGAAAATGCTATGGCAATAAATTTAAAAAGTTAAAGAAATGGTGGAAAACTAACGTTTAATAAATAATAGGGCGATTGTTCGTAACAAAAAGTTAAAATATAGAAACAAAAGTTGACTCTTTAAGAAATGAACGGATATCGATTTTACATGTCTGTGTTCTTTTATATTTCCTCTTCTGTCTACTTCTATACCAATTCCGTAAAATTACTTTTGGAGCAATATGTAAGTTTCAGATGTTTCAGCTGATATTACCTACTTCAATGAGATCAATCCCTTTTATACAAATTCATTTTCTTTGTCTTTTAGTTTAGATTTTATGTATTAAACAAAATGCTATTTTTGTTTTCGTTTTATTTCCTCGCTATAAGCGCACAAAAAGTCGTCGATCCAACTTCTTCGGGCGATAATAAACAGAAGCAAGTAGTGCAATTATTATTACATGCATTTCTTATATAAGTGCACGAAATTGCAAATTGAAATTTTTCCAAAATCGATATGCTTAATTTTGTACGCGACTTGAAACGTAAACAATTTTTTGTGCAAATCAACCACGTCGATAATGTTATATTATGGTTGCGTGAGATACGAGAATGCCATTCTATCAGATCGAATAATATACATATATAAATCTGTTTCACTTTACAACTTTTTAAATTTATTATTATTGACCGATGCCATTATTATTAATGCATAAGTATGGCATGGTAAATAGAATATAAATGGTAATTAATTAAAGTGTTAACGACATTGTCAACAGAAAAGTACAGCCGTTTAAGTTTATTTGTAACGGTTGCCCTTTTAAATTTGCCTGTTCATAAAAGCGACCAGCAAATAACCGCAAAGAGCAAACGGAACGAAGCGTAAAAAAACCGTCTCTCGACTTTTTACATCGCAAAGTAGCATCGACAAGGGCGTCTCCCGCCGGGGAAAACGACTCACGGCGTCGGCGTCCACAAAAATCGAACATCTATAGTTCTGTGCGCAAGAAGTCGAACGCGGGTCGTGAGGTCAGAGGTTACGGGAGCGGAGGGGGTCACCGATAGAAGAAGGGGGGTCACCGATAGGAGTTTTTTACGATAGCCAACCCGGTTCGATATCGAACTCCAACTTCGTGTATATAAAACGTTTATGTCACTCTCGAGTCACCACTTTTTGTTAATGAACGTTTTTCCGAATTAAAAATTTCGTCGCTATTTCCCAAATTACATTTGGCACTAATTATCACTTAAATTTTTAGCAACTTCTATTTTGTTACTCCGTGGAAAACTACAGAACGATTTTATCTTTTTGCGTTATTTTGAAAGCCGTGTCGGTATATTAAAAGTTTCACTCCAATCCGAATCTAAATAAATATTTCACTGACCTATTTTTAAAAATTTTATATTGCCACTTATGCATACCTATTTGAAATTTCTGTATATCCACTTGATAAAAAGAGAGAATTGGTAAAAAATATAACAGTCGCTATATTAAGTGAGAACCTATGTATGTTACATAATATATAGATAATAAAACTTGGTCCATTTCAGAACTAAAATATTTTCCTAATAGATACAGAAAATTATATTATGTATGTTTAAGGTGGACAGTAATACACCTATATTAACAAAATCATCATAATGTAAAAATTTCACAGTTGACCGAATAAATATAAAAATATTACATCTAAAAACACGAGTATGCTAAGTTTTATAGTTTATCGGGTACACGATTTTTTGTGTCAACGACGATTATTTCTATTTACAGTGACATTGGAATATACGGATAACATATTTTATACTATTAGGTTTTTAGTAGATTATTTTTACATATTTCTGTATAATATACTGGGTTCATTAAAAAACGATTCGTTATAGGTAAATATTTCCTGAACCGAACAAAGATTTAGCAGTATAAAAACAAATCAACCAATTGTGAAAAAGAAATTATAAACTTCAAAAGTTAAAAATTTTACCTAATAATCAATCTAATTTCCAATATCGAGAATAGATAAAACCAGTTTTATTGGATCAACTGGGATTCGAACCCAACACCGTTGGATTTAAACTTCAGAATCATTACCACTTCATTAGATACTAAAACTGTAAAACACTGAAATTTTTGCATATAATAGATAAGTTAAATATATTATATAACATTACTTTCCAAATTCAAATTTCACTTTAAATAAATTTTCCAACATAAATGGGAAAGTAAAAATTAAAAGAAAAATCGCACATATGCATTGGTTTCAAACACTATCTTGCGATCCTTTAATTTTTAAAATTTTATTTTATGTTTCCAATCTCCAATTCCAGAATAAATTATTACTAATCAAAAAAATACCAACGTTATCTAAAGATTAGCTAGCGGGAAAATCAAAAATTTTTAAATTTTCAAAATTTACAATAAAAACAAAAATTTTTTTAAACAGAATATTCTATACAAAATAAAAATTATAATTATAAGACAATAAAGATATTTAATAACGACAGGTTAAATAGACAAAGAAATATTTTGAAATTTACATTTCTTACAAAAATATGTTTTAAGTATTACAACGGTCAATCTAACCTAAACAGTGCACCTTTATTAAACATTTTTAATAAATAATAATCTAAATAATAAAAAATATAATACAATTATTATATTGGAGTGGTTTGTAGTATTATATTAATATTATTGTAATAAATATACATTTACTACATTATACAGTACACTTTCTCTTAAGCGGACACCTGCGGTTGCCAAAAATGTATCCGTTTAATACAGGTGTCCGCTTAAGAAATACTTGCCAAATTTCTAGGCATATCATTGCAAAACAATGCTATGTTAAAATGTCAACATATCAAAAACATCGTATTTGTATAATCAAAAAAAAAAAATATCGAATTGAAATTTTAAAACAACTCTTGAGTTTTTTTTAAATACATGACGCTCGATTGCATCAAACAAAATTAATTCTTTTTTAAAGGGAGCATTAGTACTATGAGAAAAATGATTTGTTGCTCTAACAGAGCTATTAGTAGCTATAGCCTCGACTGAGTTCTTTTTGCTGTTATAACAAATTTTTTGTTGCCTCAACAAATTTTCTGCTGCCATAACAAAGTTGTTTCCTATTCAGTAAAAAAAATTAGTTGATTTAACAAACTTTCTTATTCTGCATAGAAAAAACTTTGTTATGGCAGCAGAAAACTTGTTGTAGCAACGAAAAACTCTGTTGAGACCAGAGATGTTAACCTATAACCTAGATAGCTAACTGTGTATATTTTGTATACCAAAAAGTGAAGCCTGGTCACGTGATCGCCGCCATTTGTAGTTGGGTCAATTCTCTACCTGTGATAGGGTAACATCTCTGGGATTAGATAGAATATTTTCCTTCTCGCAATTTGGTTGGGCCGCTTGACCCAACTAAAAATGGCGACCTGGCTTTATTTTTGAATTCGTAGTTAGCCATCTAGGTTATAGGTTAACATCTCTGGTTGAGACTATAGCTACTAAAAGTTTTGTTAGGGCGACAAATCATTTTTAACAGTGATAAAATTCAGGTGTTTTGAACATCACACAAGTTCACACATTTATAGAAATGCAAAATTAATTACGCAAACTTGCATAATTAAGGATGAGCGTCAGACACATGTTTCTGGCTTATTATAGCCATCATCGGTACCGTAAACATGATAACAACTCACTTGCTTGGTGACTTGCTTACATAAAAAGAAATAAAAACGACAGTCGTAAGTGCAATTTTACGTAATTAAGTGTAATTATCAAAAAAAAAAATCAAAATAAGAAAATCGTCAATTTAGATGGTCTTTTATTGACCTAAACCGACATGTTTTGAAACGAGGAGTTCGAAAAACGTGCTTTTGTTTTGTAAGCGCTTCAAAATGAAGACCAATTTTTTTCAACTTTAAAATCGCATAAATCCTTAAATATCATACTTACGTAATATCCGCCTGCGCCAATCAATTTATCTCGCCAAACTGCATAATAAAATGCCAAAAAAGGTTACGATTTAAGACTTTCAATTTTTGGGGTCAAAAAGTAGTAAAGGGAATTCTACGTTCTTTTCCAAAATCGTCAAAAATTTGAATGGTCTTTTTTTGACCTAAACCGACGAGTTTTTATGCGAGGAGTTAAAAAAACGCGCTTTCGATTGGGGAAACGCTTGTAAGCGGTTCAAAATTACGATCAATTTTTTTCAACTTTAAAGTGGCCTAAATCCTTAAATATCATACTTACATATATCTCTTCAAACTGCATAAGAAAATGCCAATTTTTGGAGTCAAAAACTAGCAAAGCACCCTACATTTTTTCAAAAATTGTCAAAAATTTAGATGATCTTTTTTGACCTAAACCAGCATGTTTTGATGCGAGACGTTTAAAAAATGCGCTTTTGTTTGAGGGAAACGATCGTAAGCGGTTCAAAATTACGATCTGCCTGCGCCAATCGATTTATCTCGTCAAACTGCATAAGAAAATACCAAAAGAGGTTTTGATTTAAGACTTTCAATTTTTGGGGTCAAAAACTAGGGTCCAAAAACCTTACGTTTTTTTCAAAAATTGTCAAAAATTTTGATGGTCTTTTTTTGACCTAAACCGACGTGTTTTGATGGGAGAAGTTCAAAAAACGCGCGCTCGATTGGGGAAATCGAATTATTGTTGAATAATCCACGTGCTTACCACTCCATCATTAATTTTGCAAGTTTACGAGAATTTTTGATAGTTTGCAAGAATTAAAATCGGAAACTAAATAGTAATACTACTAAAACGCGCTGTTTAAAAAGTGGGGGTTAGCTCAACAGAGGTTACATATTATAAAGGTAGCAGTTAAAATCATAGACCCACATTTTCTTATTGCATGATCGGTTTCAAGTACTCTACAAGATTTTTTATTTTTTATTGCAAAGTCTCAATCGATAACCATGGCAAAGCTGGTTCACATTTTAGACTGAGCATTGTTATGTTTATTACATTACTACCGGACATTATTGAAATGCAAAAAAATTGAAAAAAATTTCATGTTCAGAAACAAATTTTTTGGAAGTTAGGTACAATCACGTAAAAATTGCCCCCTTCCCTACCAAGCAAAATTCTGTATCCGCGCCAGCGAACTATAGTATGGTATTTAATTAAAACAAAAAGTTTAAGAAACCATAAACAGCTGCATACAGCATGGCACGACTACTGTATGCTTTACATTATATCGAACCATTTAAAATTTGGCTCATATTCCATGATCCTTCCGTCTTTCCGTCTGACCATCGCTGAAGTCTTGAGCCAACATCAAACTACTGGCTCGGTTATTCATAAGATCCATTGCTTGATTATTCGTCTTGCCATATGGTGTATTTTATACCATAAAAATTACTTATACTTTATTTAAGCTTTAAAATGAGAAATATATTTTAAAACAATCAGGAATAAATTACTGGGTGCCAATGGTTACCTAACAGGAGAATCTATACCTTGACTGTTTTTTATTTATCACAACAACTAAATGCGACTAAATTTTTTTTTTAATTCACAATTTATTAAAAATAAATTAATAAAATTGTTAAAAAATTATGAAGTAGATAATACAAGGGAAATTTACAAATTTCAAAAAATTTGTTAGACAAAATTACAAGCTGGGAGTGGATACTTACTGACTTCATCAAACAAAAACAGGTTAATTTGGAATTTCCTATTGTTTAATTCTTACAGAGTAATCTCGATATTTTAAATTAATTATTGTAAGACTGTTGGGATTAGTCAATTTTATTTTTAAAAAATTGAAAATAATAAACATTGCCATCTACCAATATCAATACAAACTAAATTTTCACAACTCTTATTTTCTGAAAATTGAAAGTTTACTTGAAAATAAATCTAATGATGTAAAAATATCAGTGTTATTTTAAATTGTCTTGTAAGTTAACAATATTGTTAATTTGGCAACCTTCTTGACTCATTGTCAAGTTTTGCTATTCTGTAAGTGTTGCAAGTTGATAATTTATTTACATTGACTAGACTTTATAAATTCGCCAAGTAATCTCGCAAAAATACTCAAGCTTAAGACATTTTGATATATAGAACAACATTTTCTTATGAAAAACCAATTGACATCAGCAAGTATACTTTGGACAGATTAATAGCACTTGTTAGCTGGCAAAATTTGAATGCACCGTAAGGATTAAAAATAAAATAAAATTGTAATTACTTATAATATGCTTGTCCTACATCGTGTCAATGTGCAGTTCTTCGACAGACTGATATATTATTTATAATTTACAAATTTACTTAAAATTTGTAATTTTAAAATTGATTTTCGAAAACTTTTACATTTAGACAAAAATTGAAAAATTACGAGCCAACAAACCTAGAAAGTTATTTGGTTTAAATGCTAGCAATAAATTCTAAAGCAATTTAATCAAAAATTGTGCAGGGAATATATTTTCGAAGCATTTTTAAGTTATCCTATTTGTGTCATAATTTTATGTCGTATTATTAACACACAATATGAACAAGGGATTAATTTTTATGGCAGTAACCTTATTTTCCCTGATACACTAAATAATTTTAGTTTAATGACAGAATAAGCGGCATTAACGTTTCAAACATCATAATAATAAGTTTAAAATAATCCCGAATTAATCTATAACTATTATTAAAATGTAGTAAATGATTTAGCGAGGCTCGCTTAAATTTTGATAGTAATGCTTATATAAAATCTTAAATTAAAAAACCTTAAAAGTAAAATAGCAATTTTCCAAACAATAAATCGTGAAGACCCGTTTCGAGGCAGATAAATTCACACATACACGAAAATAAAAATACACATAATTTATTTAAGTTCCAAGGCGACAACGAGCGACGAATTTAAGAAAAGCTATCATCTTAAGTAGGGAAATATTTCATATCACGGTATTAGGGGGGGATCGCGTAGAAAACAGCCCCGGATGGAAATATAGCGTGTCGTTCATAATACAGGAATAAGCATACACATAATTTACTACTTGTTATTGCTACTCTCAAAAAAAGCAACATTTAGTCGACTGCTAGCGTGCTTCGCACTTTTTAACCCTCTCGAGTGATTCTTCAATGATTCTGTTTGTTCAACAAACCACATCATATTGAGTACGTGACCATTCAGATACTTGTCGGTGGTTGCTGCGGTCAATCGTTTACCGATATCTCGATTTTCGAATACCACACAGAAAGAACTAAAACAAAATAGGGGAAATATTCTTAAAAGATACTATACACTCAATGTTAAAACAGCGTGTAAAAACAACCAATAATCATTAGGCAGTTTCTCGGAGTTTCTTTCATCGTAAATTAGGGTAGTTAGGCAGGTTTACTTACACTTGGACAGTTTTCATCCCCCATATTTGTATCAGTACTCAAAACACTAGACGCATTATTTTTATAAAATTGTAATTTTGCAAGCGAATTAATAATTTTTCTATTCTAATTTTGAAAATTACTTAGTCACTTGAACAAACAAGAACCGATGTGCATAGACGTAGATGGGAATAGAGCAGGAAAAATGAACAGCCTTTTATAGCTTATGGATTAGGTAGTACAGTAACAATAGCTATCAGCATAGGATACATGTGCGCTGTATGTTTTTAATTTAAAATACATAAAAATTCGAAATAACTAAAATACATCTCTTCGAGCGTTTGCTTACTCTTTAAAATTTATCCTTGACGATTTAATAATAACCTCGATATAAAAATTAAAAAGTTAAAAAAAAATAGATTTATTATTTTATTGTCAATTTTTTTTGTCCCCCAAGCACCAATTCAAAGTCGAACCTCTTTAATAGTCTGGTAATTTATTATATTTGTAAAACTCAATATTTATGTCTCTACGTGCAATTATAAAACTGTATACCTACTCGACACATATAATAAAAGGATCCTTTTATAGTTTTTAATAAATAATTTGCCATTAATCTATAGCACCCATATCTTAATCAAGGCGGTCATTAATCGCTGTCATTTCGTTATTGAAGTTATAAATAAATCCTATCGCAGTTGGCTAGAGTGTTAATCATTCTTAGATAATTAACCCGAACAATTTTAGTACTTTTATTACTTTTTATTGCTAGACATAAAAATCGAACCGACCCGAGGTACCTTATCTACAATAAAATGTACTTATTTCACGTAAGCACTAAAAATTTGAATATAAATATAAATGAATTCCAAAAAGATAAGATATTCAACCACCAGACGGCATTAGGATTTGAGCCAAAAATATCTATCATTTACCTTACCTATTATCGTTTATCATCAGTAAAATTGAAGCAAGGAAAAGAATAAAGACACGTAATAAGTATGGATTATCAGAGCGAGCGAACAAAGAAATCGCATTTTTTAAAATTACACGTTCTAATAGGATATCCCTTTTTAGTGTTCCTGTATCAATGAGAAAATAATGAGAAAATGTTGTAGTATTGCCAAAAAAAAGAAACCTAAAAATGCTTCCGACCACAATTCCTAATAAATTAAAATATTTATTATCCTTTTTTTTTGTATTATATTTTTTAAAAGGGTGGGTTTTCCAATACTTAATTAAAAATCCTCTTTTTGATTTCAAATCGGTAAATATTTGTATATTTTGACTGCATTGAAATTTAAGTACCCATAATCTCCACATTAACAAACTCTTGGAAAATGTATGTCAAAGAGACAAATTGTAGCAGAATTGTAAAACAACTTAGAAACACAAATGTGATCTAACAATAGTTGGACGCCTCTTAACAGCATAGCTACGTAGAAGGTACTAGAATTTCAAGAGATCTATGTATGTATCCTTCGTGTCACAATAGCATTTCTAACGAGACGATTTTTAATTGGAGTAAAGATGATGTCAAACGGAATACAAAATTGTTTCAGATTTCTAGCTTTAATTGTGTCGTATAAAGTTTCACGTGTTATACAACATCTCTACACACCGTTCCATAATGATGTTACCTATATTAATTAGAAGATAACAGGGGCGGATTAAGGGTCTAAATTGACCTTAGATTGCCAATAAACACATCTATTGCAAAAATTTATTTAACTTTCCAAAAAGTTCTGTATCCTCAATTCTACTATTGTAATCTGTTATAATAAAATATTCAGTTAACTTCTATTGCCTGACACTGCTTAATCCAATCCTGAAAACATTTTATGGGTTGTTTTAATTATCTTATCATCTCCGTGTATCAAAACAAACATTGGCTTCCATTCCTGTCAATTATAACTATTTCTTGAAAGTTTTAACAATAGGTTGCTCCAGGAGGATTGAACTCGATTTTTTTTTTGTTTATTTACTTTCTAGTTTTTGATTCCCACCTCATGCAAGTTATCTTATTCCTCTTTGCATTATATAACTAAGTTATTTTATTGGTCAAATTTGTTGATCTGATTGGAATCATCTGGACAGTGTTAGAAATGAATTTTAAGGAAGCAAGCCTTAGACTATGGAATGTACGCTATTACCAGACCTGAATTTGTTGTGGAAGAATAAAACAAGTTTTTTTCCTTATTATTATTTTATAAATTTAATCTGGCGCCCAGCAACTACAACAGCATTTTATTAAAATATTATTTATATTAGCACAAACGGTGCTATGCAAGAAAACAGGCTAGAAAATCGAGCGCATTATGTTGTTATTAACATCTTCGGAATTTTATTCTCGTAATTTTATGTTTACTCATTATCATTCCTTATAATTTTCCTTTTATGTTATTCTCATTGTTTCCATTCATTAAAAAAAAAAATAAAAAGTGTTCTGATAATTTACAAATTGTTTTGTAAAGTTTGTAAAATTAAGCAAAAAATTATAAAATATTGATAATCATCGTAATAATAATAAATTATTACATTGATGTACACAAAATTTAATTAAATATTCTGTATAATTTATGTACAACAATTTAGTAATATTTACATTTAATTGTATATTATGATAATTATTGTCTAGTAAACTTATAAGAAATAATAAAACCCTTTTTAAATATACTCCACCTAATGTATAGCATATGTATGCATGTAAAACTTGTTTTGCGAAAATGCAAATTCAAAATTATTTACAATTTTTTTTTTCTAAAGTTACACCTGCTCTTTTGTAGGGTGAATTAACATTACTTTTAAATTGAAAACTATGTATCTCATTCAAATTAATAATCTCAACATTAAAATGAAATGAACTGCTTCTAATATATTATTATAATAAATTAATAAAACAAAGTACTATAATTTCAAAACTATTTACAGATTTACACTATTCTGGAAATAACATTTACTTTACCTTTCATAATTTTATTATTTTTTTAAATTTAATTTAATGTCAATTTTAATATACTGTATTACTTGTTTATAAGTTCAGTGATTTTCTCAAATTTTCTATTGTATGTTCAAAAAGTTTCATGTATAAATCTAAAAAATTATGTAGTACTTTTTTTTAGATAAAAATAAAAATTAAAGTTAAATTAAAAATTTCAGCAATTAATTTCTTGGGATATTATATATTTTTTATGCATTTGTTTAATGGTTTGAACTTGACTCATTAAGTAGTATTGTGTCTGCAATTTAATTATTTTTAAATGCTTCTACGGTGGCTTTTAAATGAACTTTACTACATAATACATTCCTATATGATGAAATCGATTTTGAACAAAATAATAAAAAAATTAATCTTATTGGCTTCCAGTTTAAAGTAAAGTTCAATAATTTACAGAATTTTCTCATGAAAAATATTTCATAATTCAAAAATTATTTCAAAGAGTTCTGTTTAAATTTGGTCATCGAGAGATTCTTGATGTCCTTCGGTAATTTGCTATAGATTTGAGTTTGGAGATTCAGACTATTCAAACATTGAAGAAGGTTTAATAATCGAATATATTAAGAAATATTATTTTGTCCTGTCCCACGGACAAAACGTTTTATCAAAATATTGATGAAAATTTCAACTGTGGGACAAGGGAATTAGTAATATATTGTCATGTTTCATTTTTTCGTATTCCAAAATTCCTTTCTTTTTTAGTTTTGAAATTTTCTTGTATTGAATTTAAATTTTTTCTTTTTGTTATTTTTACATTTGTAGTCAATCGTGCCAACAATTTTGTCTTGGTACGAAAATATGCAAGAACTACTTGTTTTTGCAGTTACGGTTGACCGCAGTGTTCGCTTTTTACAGAGGATCTCCGTAATTGTGAATTTTGAGTCTCTTGTTGAAGTTTTTTTCTAAAATTTTTGATTTTCTGTGAGTGAATTCTTTTTATTATTTGGATGACTTTTAAAACGAAGTTGGAGAGGTACCGCTGCTCAATAATGGGAAAATTTCGTTTTTACCGATGAAAAATTTTTACTACTTATTGAATAATTTCACAATCGTCAAAATGATTGGTATTGGTCAGAAAAAACACCCGGACCTCTTGCCAGCGTTGTTCATTACCAATTCCCGAAGTCAGTCATTGTTTGGGGCGGTATTTGTGCTACCGGCAAAACACCTTTAGTTTTTGTGGAAGAAGGAGTAAAAATTAACAAGGAAATCTACCACCGAGATATTTTAGAGAATGCAGTTCTTCTGTGGGCCCTACAGCACTTTGGTGACCAACATTGGACCTTTCAACAAGACTTTGCACCTGCCCGTAAGGCGAACACTACGCAAGAGTGGTGCCGAATAAATTTTCCTAATTTTATCAGTTCCACTGCATGGTCTCCATACTCACCAGATCTCAACCCAATTGATTACGCCATATGGTCAATTTTAGAGGCCAGGGCCTGTGTAAAACCCCACAAAAGTTTGGAATCACTAAAACAATCTTTGCGTTAGGAATAGGACAAAATATCCCTAGAAAAGGTACGAAAAACAGCCAAAAATTTCATTCAACGCGACGTTTAAAGCTCTGTATCTATCCAGAAGGAAGCCACTTTGAAATTTTATAATTTATGATGTACATAAGGTTGTTGTTAATTGTTATCCATTTATACATTTTTGAATATTGCGCATATTGCGAATATTGCGCCAATATTGAAAATCAATATTGCACTAATATTGGGAGTAGGTTGGTGCAATATTGCTCCAATATTGATTACCAATATTGCATTCCTATGTTCAGCCAATATAGTCCAATATTGCTTTCCAATATTGCGCCGATATTGAAAATCAATATTGCACCAATATTGGGAGTAGTTGGTGCAATATTGCTTCAATATTGATTACCAATATTGCATTCCTATGTTCAGCCAATATAAGTCCAATATTGTTTTCCAATATTGCGCCGATATTGAAAATAAATATTGAACCAATATTGGGAGTACGTTGCCGTTGGTGCAATATTGTGCCAATATTGATGACCGCAATACCTGCCGATGTTCAGCCAATATTGGTCCAATATTGTTTTCTAATATTGCCCCGATATTAATAAAATTTTAATTTTTAAAATTTTTGAATATCTTTCAATATTGTTTTCAAATATTGCGCCAATATTGCAAAATGTTCACATTTGAATATTGGTCCGATATTGATTTCCAATATTGGTCCGATATTGTTTTTCAATATTGGGTTATTTGAATATTGGTTCTATATTGATTTTCAATATTGGACCAATATTGTTTTTAAATATTGCACCAATATTGCAAAATGTTCACATTTCAATATTGGACCGATATTGATTTTCAATATTTAACCAATATTGCGCCAATATTTGTGCTACATGGGTTTTATAGCAACAGTCGAGAGGTGAGTCACAAGGCAAATTTTGGTAAACAAGATTTACTTTTACAAGGTTTTGAAAGATTTTCTTGGATTTCCTCCTGGATTCTCTTAAAATTTCTTTACAACAAAGTTAAAAAAGCAAAAACAAGCCTATCTATAATACCATTCCTAAGATTTCGATTTTCCTCGTCCAGATTTACACCAGATTTCCCAGCGATTCGCCTCTTCGTAGCAGCTTATTAGTACCTACTGTTCTTATCTGTCATTATTTGAACTTTTATATTCTTAAAATAAATTTTTCCTGACTTGCCGTGCTATATGAAATATACCACTCGTCCGTTAATTCTACATTTGCTCCAGATAAGTCAATACACTATTTTTATTATTTCTCGAAAAACTGAATTATTTATCAGTCACTTGTTAAATTTCAAGATTCACGTTTATTAATTAAATAAAAATAGTGTAAATATGATATTATATAATATAAAGCAGATATTTAGGGGGGGGGGGGGGAGATGAAAAAAATATTTTCTTTAGAAATTCAAAAAATATAATATAATTTTAAAAATTAATTAGAACGACTTTGTGTTTAGGGAAAAACGGAAAACAAATTTTTTTGAAAAATGTCACAAAGAAAACTTGCAAGTATACAAAAATTGTAAACATCCCGCCATTGTTTTGGAGGGTTGACAAATACATTTTGTTGAAAAATCAAAAAAAAAATTTCTATCTAAGGTTTTAAATTTATAACATAAATATACTAATATCATCTGGTATTTAAAAAAAAAACATGATAAGCACTACGGGATTATTTTGAGGGATGGGGCGAGGAAGTTTATATAAATAAATTTTGCTAAAAAATTTTGAAATTTTATAAATTATACTATTACACTAGACCTACTGGCATACTATAACATTTTAGATAAATATTTAAATTTCTATTAAATATTTTCAGAAATCGAAACGACAAAGCATTAAGTGGGTCACCGCTCAGGTTTCTGTGATGGAAACGGTTATGGCCCGAGTTTTTTGGAATGCTAAAGGAATTTTAATGATCGATTATCTGGAACGTGTCCAATGTTATTACAATTGATACAATTGCTGGACGATGTTATTCCACAGTAATCTGGAAGACTACTCGGGTCTGTTAAAAGTAATTCTCCTGTAACCAAGATACCAAAATATATAATTGTTTAAGAAAGGAACTACGAATATTTTACACCTCTTGTACCTTGTAAGTAGTAAGTAGTTACTTTAAATTTCCATCGACGACCATGACTATTTAATAATATGAAGCTATAAGTAAGCAAGCTTATTATTTGCATCATGAAAATGTAGGAATTTCATTCTTATTTTATTGAAGCGCTGGTGTACAATTTTGTTGTCGATTAGCAAGAAAATTATAATTATGAGGTAAGTGCCAATTTTTAGGTTCCAATGAAAAGTAAACAGAGCTTGAAAAAATGTTGCCAAGATATATTAGCAAATGCTGCGTTGAATTTGCATATAAACAATAATAACTTTTCAAATATATCTCAATAATGCTAAATTGGCACTTCTGTAAATAAGCATTTAATTTTATGACATGTACATGTTTAATAATCCAAAAGCAATGTGTACAAGTGTTTGAAGATAATGAAGTAGTGGTGCAGATTTGTAAATATAGCAACTCTTTGATGGTCGATATAGACGATTGCCCTCGACTGTTGAATAGATTAGACTTCGTATTGCCGTGGATGATGCACCGTGTGGCAGGTGTACGGTACGTTTACATGAGTTTATTTTTTGAGTTCATTTACCTTATTTCCATATTTTTAATTCACAATAATAGAAATTCAATGATCCACTCAAACGGCTTTTCAACTTCCATAATTTTCCAAATCATGACAACGACCACTAAAAAACAACTTATTTCCTTTTCATAGCTAATTTAGTGTAATCCGCTAACGATACATTGAAAGGCTATTTTTGGCCGTCACGATACACTGTACTTAACACTTTTTTCCTCACTTTCAGTGACAGCCTTTATATTCTTACGTTAAAATCTAACTCTGGCACAATTAAGCTTTTGTAAATTTATGCAGGCGCGGGTGAGGAAATTGGCGATGAATCATATGACTTCTTAATATTAATTGGACAAACATCCGATCATCGACTATTGCCAACTTGGCTTTGAATTTAAATTGAGATTATTTGTTTAATAATTTATAGTTTACACGTTGTACCAATTAAATATGTTTCACTTTAAAAAATTCTTAAGTTTTTTTTATTTAATACAAAAAATTTGGTATGTCAACAGCTTATACATTAAACCGCTTATTTTATAGGTGAATTATTGTAGTTAGATAGAACTCTCGAGAGGATGTCACGTACTACCTAGCATACATAGATAATTTTGCAGATGTCAAATGAATTTACCTTGTCAACATATCGGAAAGGACGACGAGCGGACGAAGGGCTCTCCTAAAAGCAGACAATTGAAGAGTCACAGCTCTTCATATGAAGTACGCTCTAATGAGGAAGAGCCTGGAGCGGTGTCGTGGGATGCAGAGGCACGATGTTAAAATATTGAAAATAAGACTACTAGATTGGTTACGTGTAATTAGTTAACAACGAGGACGAACTCATTCTCTCCAATGCTTCGGCAGCAACAAATAGGAGCTTTGTTCGGGAGGCTAGGTATATATACTATTAAAATATTCTCCTCGAAGCTTATTTTTGGAAAACGAAACGACTTTCGATTATAATCTTGCCATTACGATATTCGATGTTTGCCTATTAGTTTTGTTCGGTGTTTGGTGTAAACTATCTAAGAATACTACGGTTATTAATGATTATGAAGGTGCAGAATGTGTTATTGTCTGGGATAATAGCAACCTGAGCTTCTGCCAAGAATGTCATGTATCTGCAACAGGACATAAATAGAGTAGGTGTCGTAGGAGTACTGCATCATGATCTATGCCCGGGAGTAATACGTTTATAAATAAATTTAATAAAAGCAGTTTTGTGTTGCAAAACTTCTTTCACAGCCAACTGCATTCACAAATCTATGTATTGTCACTACCAATTTGTTATTGTCGTAAAATCTATTATTACACAATTTTCTATATATATATAGTATTATCATTTATTCTACACTATTGACGTGACCAACCTGTAGCACTCAAAAAACACCACCTACAAACGAAGATACTTAAAGTTTGATCTAAAATAACCTCATGAAATACACACTTTTTAGAATTCTTTTTATATCGTTCCCATAAATTCAAGTCCATCTTCATTAAAAACAAAATAAATAAACAAATGCACAAATTTAAAATACATACTCAAAAATTGTCCGAGGTAACCTTACGGATATCGAATCCGTACACTTTTATTTGTTAAAATTAGAATCTGGGACCGTCAAATAAGGATTACTTATTCACAATTTATACCAGACAAGGTGGCGAATTTTAAAAATACATTTTTCAATTATACGGTTCGACGTAAAAATGCACCGGCAATGTTTGTATTTAGAGGGGGGTTACTGAACCTACTCGAAAATGTAACTATTTTTTTTTTAAATATACACTCTCAGATTTGGAGATTGGCGAATATATTTTCTTAAATACGAAATTTTCTTCTTTGCCTTGCTTGTATATGTTAATACCCTAAATCCCAGATATTATCAATCCCGTTAATTACATCAATTTGCTTTATCTCTTATCTCACCCAACTATTATTCACTAGACAATAAAATATCTGATGAAACTTTGTTTACCTGCCTACTAAATGTTAAGAAGTAATTCAAAAAAATTGGTATGTTGCTGTATAATTTATTTACTTACTCGATTTAGCGATAAAACGGTAGTAGTGAGGTATGGTGCTTCCTTCACCTTCAATTCACTTCCCTACCTTTAAGTCACTATACTAATTGTAAAATAAATCAATGAGACAATAGCTTGCAGTGAAACATGTTTCCTTTCGAGTTGTAGGGAATAGCAAACGATAGGGCGATAGAAATGGTAAGATAAACTTCGGCAAATAGAAAAGGATGCGACAAAGGAAGCCTAGTAATATATTGGAAGTAAATTAACCTTTGATAGACCTTTATTATTATTGAGAAATTAATGATAAGTAAATTAAGGGAAATTTATAATTTATTGCAATAATATTTCGTAATTGTTTTGCACGGAAGCACGACCCGTTAATAGACGTTGTAATAAATTAACAAATATATTGATTAATCTTTTTATAACTCGCAAACGATATTATCTAAAGACATCTAATTTGACGAAAGTATCGACTAAATACTAAACGGCGATAAAAACGACTAAACTTGTAACAAAAACTAATGCGTATGGGACATTTGCAAAATTTAATTTTCCAGTTCAGTCGTTTTTATTGCAAAAATGTTGAGTCGCGGTCACTATCCAAATGAATGTTAAGCAACTGGCCGTTTAGAACTACTGATTCGACAACTTTTCTAGGAAAATGTGTTTATTCTTGTTTCCATTAACCAAAAACATTCTAAAAGAGACATTGGTGTTTAAAATTTTGTCGTTTAGCTTCGTAGCAGGGCAAATTAGGTAGTTGATTAGAATTTCGACAGAGACGGCTCTAAGTAAATTAATGTCAATTTTCCTTTCTTTCATATTACAGTTTAAATAATTTTTGCGACTTTCTTTTTATAATATTAATTTAATTCCGAGGTTAACTTAATAAATTTAAAAAAATATATTAATTAAAGAAAACGTTAAGTTTTCATTTTCTTATTAAATTAAATTAATTCCCACAATTTTTTGATTTACACTGTGGGAACGTAATTGTTTGTCAAAAATCGTTTATTGTATAAAAAAGCAATTAAAGGAGTATAGCATTGCGGTTGTCTACAAATGTAGCTTTGATGTGCAAAGCTTGAAACACATTTAGGTTCGTAATTACATCTTTTTAATATTTCATACTGTGTGCACAAGAAATGTTTGTAATAATAATTATGCATATACGGAAGGAAAATATGATAACGTCTAAAACTAAATTCATTAGTAGATTTTAAAATAGGAATTACCAGCGTAAGCATTCCTTTTCTCATATGCAAATTATTCCTGCAGCTCGCCCAGTCATTAGACGGACATTACTAATTGTGGCTTAGGCGGTGTGCATTTTACGCCTGGATGACAACGTTGCCCTCTTGTACCTACCTACCATTAGAACCCTTAAAAATATTCAATTTAATTCAATTTTTAAGACACCATTTAATTTAATCGTTCCAATTTTCCATTATATTTTAAATCCTCTGGCCAAATATTACTCCAAGATAAACACCTCCTGAACATTTGGTAAAAAAAAATGTAATCCTTTCGTGAAATCGAGAAATATATTAAGTACACATTCCCACAACTTTTAATCGTTGGAAAAATATAGCACAACATTTTCGAAGTGTTAGGTTGATATATCTGTTGCATGTTTTCACCATTTTTCCCAACATTAATAATTAGCATATTACATTACTTTATTACATGCCAAATGTGTATTATAAGTACCAACATATCGTATTAGATGACTTATCTACATTTAAATAAATTTGGTATTTAATATTAGCTATAATTTATGTCGGCCAACACAGCCATACGTTGTTAAAAAATAAAATCATTGGTGCAAACTAATCAACACCAAAAGATCAAAATTGTAAAGTCAAAGTTATACAAGTAATTAGTGAATCTGATTAACCTCTTTCCAGTCCAATAATAGTATGTCTTACTTTATGACTATAGAACCGTGACTTTATGACTATATACTAGTCATATCCGGTATGGTTGAATGCGCTTCCGATATGCTTAACATTTTTCATTTTTCTTTGAGACTTAAAAAGGCATTGGATAAAGTAAGATGGCAATGCAGCAAATAATCGTCGTTTTTGTTACGTACGTAATAACGAAGCAATTGATTTTAAGTATATTCCAGTTGTTAAACGTAATTAATGTATAATTTATTAATTTATTCAGATATTGTTTCGAACCGAGCGTTAAAATTGCCGATAACGGACGAGATAACGCTTATATACTATTTCTGTAATTACTTTTTACAGCCGCTGTGTTATGATGGGCGACCAACGTTCATTCTCACATGATATAAAAGTTCAATGATTTTTGTTACAATTAAATGATTTTATTTGTTTCCTTAATAAGATTCTTCACTTGAAAGATTATTTCACAAATTAAAACATAAAAACCTGTCCAGTCGATAATCGCCAAGTATCACTTCGAATAATACAAAATATTCTAATTTTAAGTATCATGTTTAAAACTTTGACGTTTGACATAATCCAAAAATACTTTCTTTTAAAAAATACGTAACAATCAATTAAGACTTTTTAACACGGTTTGTTACAATATATATTCGAAATGAATTTCGGTTTGACATTGATTGTTCCTAGAATGCTTATTATAGATGATAATGACGCTTCTTCTCAAATTTAAAAAAAAATGAGATTGAATCGAAATTTTTTTATTAATTATTATTAATCTTATTATTAATAAAAATTGTGGTGACTACTTTAGCGCAAACCTACTCCATGCCCATATAAGCTTTTCATGAAAGGGCGGTTAGCCTTTACATCCAGCGTTGACAGCCGGAAAATCCTTCAGGTGATTGCACCGTCAATTATTTTTTTCAGGAAGAGAGGTCTCGTACTTTATGAAAATACGTAAGGGCATCAGAGATGTTTTTGTTTAAACTTCAAGGTCATTGTTTTTTCCGGTACCCAATATTAAAAAATTTTTATAAAAACAGTTACCTAGTTAGTTAATATTTACGCTTCACTGTTTACAATTTAAAAGTCAAACTTTGTTTTTTCGGATGCAAAAAAAAATAAATAAAAAAAAAGTTTTTAATTTTATAATTTTACTTCTTTTTTTAGTGCAATACGCATAATATTGCACGAAAGAATAGCAACTATAAGGAAGGAATACGAAATATGAATATAGAAAGAATTGGCAAAAGAAGCCAAAGAGACTTACTACAGAATTGTTATTAATTAGGTGGTTTCCATTTACATTCTCCACAGATCAATATTGGACCTTAGATCACAGCAGACCAGACCAGAATTTGAACCGTGGTCACTCGTGTCACAATCCGCCTGTATTGGCTTTATGACATATTGCAGGTTTTTACTTAAATTTCATAATAATAATAATTTACTTATCCTGACCAAATTTTAAATTTTATTAACCAAAAAACTAAATTATACTGAACCTGAAGTATTATTATATACTGACCATTTATTTTATAAGATACTGACAATATGCATAATATTGGCATTTGGGGTCAATTTCAGAACTAATATTTTTGTAATTATTATTTTATTGTATAACATTCTATATTTAAATTTCTTGTTTTTCTGCTGAACAGTTAACGTTGCAACAACAAGGCAAAATACAGATTTTTGCGAAATGCGTCTCCTAGTTTTTGATTGTAAATTATTTTCAATTTTGAAATTTTGCGAATAAATGCGAATTTGATTTTTGAGTAAGTAAGTAATTTTAATTTTGACTTTGAAATCATCCAATGTAATTTTGACAAGAATTGGATAAATTTTAAGGAGATTAATTAAAATTTCGAATTATTAATTATTATAAATTGATTTTAATTAAAAATTATAAAGATACAGTTGAATTGGATAATTAAAACCAGCCCCTGATTGACCCACTGTTTAAATCACTAATTTATCATTATATTGACATTTTTAAAATTTTTTAGTATTCAGTAAACATTAAAAAAATACAAATGAAAACTAGTAATGAAAATTAATTACAAAACTACAAGCAAAAATAAAATTATAAACTCTACTTTTTACAAACATTAGAAATAAAATTTAACTTCAAACCAATCACTCAAGTAAATGAGTTTCTGCAATGTTGGATTTGAAATTTTCCAAAACCTGAAAATAATTACATAGGATGTTTATGCGTAATTGAAAAATCAAATTCATGATAACTTTTTTATTCTTACCTTTTTGACAATAATAATTGCAAATTATCATATTATTCCAGAACTGTCCCATTGATGACTCGTGGTAACTTAAACTGAATAACCTGAATAAAGAATTCTGGGTCAGACCCGACCCGGTTGTGGTTCGGCAAAGGTTAAAAATCTGTTTTAAGAGGGTGACAATAATAATTATTAAAATATAATGAAACTATTTATTCATATAAATAGTTTTAAAAATTTTTGTATGATTTCTAAAATCAGCTCAACACAATTTTTTCTGATTACATGATGTAACGCAACCAAACTTTTTAGATTGATCAAGTTTTCAAGGTAAATTATAAATTTGGCAAATTTCTTATTGTATTATAAAATCAACAACCTCGTTATCAACTCCAATTCTAGAAACTGGAAAATTCGAGATGAAGGTAAATTTTATTACCATATTCTATAATGCAATGCCATAAATATTATTTTAGTAAGTAAAGCATTTATTACTTACATAAAGTATAAGATGTGTAATTTCTTTTATAAAAGAGATAAGTTACCGATGCATAAAAATATAATTTACCATGTAAGTCAATGTTGCGTTATTTCAATGTTAACACTAATTCTGATCGTTAAAATCAAGTTTTCTTATATTATGGTCTTAGCTTAGAAGCATATTAAGTTTTCGTCAGTTTGCTAATTTATATACTTTTTTAAGGTTTGTAACAAAAAACAAAGATTTCAATAATAATTATAATAATTGAAGGTTTCCTTAAAAGTGCCACAATTAAAATTTGTTTACCATAATACTATCATTTCTAATTTTACAGTGTACCTAGTATGTTAATAGTGGTAACATTGAATAGGTATGCAATATTATCCAATTGTACAATTGTTGACCTTCAAATTGTTCATGTCTTGAAAATTTCTTACATCTTTAATAATACACCTATCTTTCCAAAAAAATTAGTTAATTAAAGTGTCCAATGTGTCACAAACGGAGCGTCCTTCATAATTACAAATATGTATGATTATCTTAATTTTATAATATTACCTTTCAAAAAATACATTAATTACCCAAAATATAAATATTTTGGAACACGCTAGTAAATAATATGTATTGTATACAATGAAGGTCTAAAAATAAATTAATTGACACTTTTTATTATTATTTAACATTAAAAGGACATACGATTACTCTATTTAATTGTTAAAAAATCCTATTAAAATAAATATTACAACAAAATATTGTTATTATTTTGTTGCAAAATAAGTCATGCAATTGTTAAATTACGAAATTATAATTTTTTCGCATATAATATGTATCGGGTTCGGGTTTCGTTGGCTTGCGAACTGTACAAGAGAACAAAACAATAGTAGTTAAATTTTTGATACGCAAATATAAAATAATGCGCATATTAAAATAATTTAAAATTCACCCCTCACTTACCTATCGATATATTTTAATTAGTACTATGCATTTAACGTTTCAGCCCTTGAAGATACCAGCTGGTGAAGGAATACAGGATAAGAAATAACGGGGGTAAAATATTGGCCAAAGTTTCTAACAGCTGTTCTCACTATTAGCTTTGATGATGTATACAAGACCAACTTGTGTCCTTTTTTAACCCTTTCTTATAAATTCAATAAAGAGAGCAAGAAAAAACTTTCGGGAGTCTTTAAAATTCAATACAAGCACAGGTTCTTGTACAAGAAATTAACTATGTAGATTATTGGTCCTTATTTCTAGTATCATAATTAACATACCCATATATTGGTATCTTATTAAAAAGGTAGATACAGATATACCTTTTAGATCCGGTTATATTAACATACGTGCATAAATTATTGGAAAATACAATGGTAATTTGTAACGATTCTAATAGGAGTGCATGGGAAATACCGAAAGCTCTTAATATACTATGCAAAACTAAAATTTGATTCGCAATCTTTGATAAACGAATAGACTTTCTCACATTGCTCCTCGAACAAATTTAAATTTATAATTAAATTAATTGATTAGCTTCGTTTAACCATTCGTTATTTTAAACCGGTTCGAAGAAGTGGAGCTAATTCGTTATAATAGTACCTCGCGTATATAAGGGCAAATTTCGATCGCTTTATTTCGATAATTTCGAAATACATTTTAATTCACAAAAATGGTTTCGTCTATATATTATTCGCTGGTATCAGCAAAAAAGGTAATTCGTTTTAAAAAGTATTCGCATATTTCAACGACATTAAGGAAAATAACGCACTTTCAAATGTCACGCGTTTATATTTATTTCTTCCAAAGATGGATCGATATACTACAATGAAAATGTTCTAAATTTTTCGTGATAAATGGTGCTTTTTAAAATTACCAAATTTATGGTTCGAAATTATTGTGTTAATTAGCTTGTACGCATAATTCATAGCAACAAATAATTAACGCAGTTGTGTGTATACTAAATAAATGGATCGACAAAACCAACTGTTGTTGAAATTTTTACATTTTGATGATTTCGTGTATAGATAATTTAACGGACACATATTTATATAATTAAATATTTTTCGAACCAAAAACCAAATATTTGGAGTACGTGTATTAAAATTAATTCAATTAAAATAATTAAAATTAAAGTAAGCATTACAAAATGTCGCCTAAAAAATTAATGTTTTATATCCTGCACGCAAAAAAAT
Source organism: Cantharis rufa (assembly GCA_947369205.1). Classification (NCBI taxonomy): domain Eukaryota; kingdom Metazoa; phylum Arthropoda; class Insecta; order Coleoptera; family Cantharidae; genus Cantharis; species Cantharis rufa. The sequence continues at coordinate 16,386,808 of OX376307.1, read as the reverse complement.
TCGTACAAGCTATTTAAAACGTTCAATTTTTAGATTCGGTTTTTACCAATTAATGACGGACATGAAAATATAGAAAAATATTAATAAATAAGTAGGTCGTTTTTTGCTTTTAGGCCGGATTATTAAATTAAAGATGACATGTATATATGTACTTTAATTTGACTTTGTGCCGGATAACTGATGGCCCTTAAGGGGAACCACACATAATATAGGTAAAGAGAGCTTTTTGTGAACCGTCAGTTTTTAAAAATTTCGGTCGGAGACTTAAAATTTAAGATAAACAAAGCAACAAAAGGCATTTGTCATTGAAGTCAACACATTTACCCATTACAAACTTAGAGAACGATTAACAACAGAATAACAATTTTAGTATTTTAGCTTAATACGTATACGTACGAACATATAAAGCGTAGCCTGAAGCACCGCAAATAGAGTATTGCGCAAAATTGAATTAATTCCTGGCTATTTTATTTAGCGTGCTATTACCGAAAGTTAGTTTTGTGCGTAATTATTTACAATTCAATATGTCCCAAGAATCATTAACTTTTGAAATTTGCTACTTCGTTACCATAAAATAATTAAGTTACGGTTTTTATAACTGCTACGCATTAAATCATTTGGATTTAGCAAAAAAAAAGAATATTTAAATTCTGAGTAAGTTAATTTTTAAGCCTAGTAGTTTTTAGGATTTTTTAATCTTTTTAATCTGTTCATGGTTATTCGGTTACAGATATTATGTGTACCTTTTACCTACAAAAGAATTAATAAATAAATGATTATTAACAATGCAATTTCTTTTGGAGAAAACAAACTTGAGATCGCAAAAAATTGTTTATATAAATACTAAACTAACCGGTTAATTAAATTAAATTTAATTACTCGATGATAATTTTTGACTATCTTATGATGTACCTACACCTTTACTCGAATTTCTCTTTACGTGTATTCTAAATATGGGATAAATTTAGCTATAATATACTTAATTACAATAATAACCTTTAATATAATAAATGGGTGAACAGGTTTGCAGATAAAAGCTAAAATATATCTAAGTACAATTCAAAAAATTCTTAATTTATTAATAATTTACTCGAATAAAAAGTTTATATAATAAATAAATGAGAAAATTATTTAATTAGCCATGATATTGTTGAAATTTAATGAGGAAGTAATAAAATTTAGATATAATAAAAATAATTTTGAATTAATTAAAACCGTCAATAATTATATAAATTGTATAAATTTAATGATATTATTCATACAAAATAAAAATCAAATTGACTACCGAAAGTATTGCCATTGTGTGAACAGAATCCATTAAAATTTATTTTTCACATAAAAATTTTCGGAAGCTTCAAATTTTATTATTAAAATATTGAAATGATTATGGAAATTCTCTTTTTATCGACTTCAATCGAGTTACGTAAATATAAAAAAAAAATAAGATGAAAACAGAAAAACTGAGTTTACTATAAATTTCCATTTATTGTGTGTGATATCTTTTAATAATTAGATACCCAATTGTTATTTTATAATAAATTATTTTAAAAAATTTAAAAAAACTATTTTCCAGTATTTGACGTTGATGTTATTGAAGGATCTTAAAATATTCCGCATAGTTATACAACAACAATGGTAAATAATTCAAACTTAGCTAATAATTATTAAACAAAAAATATAATATTTATTGTCTACTTTGTAAACAACTATTGAATTTTGGAATTATTAATCACTATTTTTTTTGTCATAATGGGGATAGGAATCTCTTAGTGGAACGTTCACTGGTTCATGGCTATTTCAGGTACAATATTGATTAATCGGAATTGCAAAGAAAATTCACCCATCAACAGTATTTCCATATTTTTACATTTCGGAAATGAAAGAATAAGAATAAAGATAAATAATGTTGGAGGTAGGAAGAAATTTATGTAATTTAAAATTAGAAAAGCACGAACACACAAAATAATATTATGCTGCTATGTATAGTGCAAATAAAAATAAACATTTAGTCATAATCATCATAATATATAAATTTGTTCAAGTTAAACTGAATTAAGGTTTAAAAAAATTTGAATGCGACATTTCAAAATATTTCCAAATTGCGTTTATTCATTATTAATCAACCATCTTCAGAGTATTTCGCATCAAGAAATTTATATCTAAATTAAAACCAACTATAATACTACAATGTAGAAAGGTCAGTAACCAATTAGTCACTCGATTTCTTACAGTGTAACTCATTTATGTGAAATATTTTAATTTTTTATTAGAAGCCTGAAAAAAAGGCGCCTGGTTATGTTCGATCAAGATTCTGAATATTATTTCAAATGTTTTATTTTATTTCGAATTATCTGTTTTATGTAGAATAGAATTAGTTCTGTTTGACAATAAATTCAAAGTAAGTTTTGAAACTTAGCTTTGTATTGTTTGCACTACTTCTTTTATTTATTTATCGATCTTCTTCAACAAAGTATCCTTTAGTTCAACTTGGTTTTCTTTTGTTAAAATATTTTTAATTTTTATTGCAAATTAATAAAAGATAAAATTGATTTTTTTGTTCACATTTTATAAATATTTTCAAAAAATTAATTGTTGATTTTGATTTATACCAATGAATTTGAAATTAACCTTGGTACCTATTGATGACTGAGATGTATAAAAAAATCTCTTAATTTTTCAGTGAGAGTTTTTACTTAGGCATCCGGCCATTGTTAGATTAATAAACGTTTGACACCACTGTTTTGTAACTTTTGCTTTACACCGTCATGAAATTTTAATTTATGGGTAGATATTTTATTCGGGAAATTCATTTGAATTTAACGATAAGATTTCCATCAATTAATTTAAGATTTCCTATTTTGGTCTTTTTGTAAATTCATAATTGTTTTATTTTACCAAGGGAGATTCGTCGGGAAAATTCAGTGTACAAGTGAAGAGAAATCTGAGAAAATCCCGGAAAAATGGAAATTTAGAAGTGAAACAGTTTTTTGTTTTAATCAAACAGAAAACAACAGGAAATTCAACATTCAGACAAAGAATGGGAAAGAAAAGATTTCTCGTTACTTGTACAAGAAACTTCTGGCAAAAAAACTAAAATTATCTCTGAATTTTTTAGGATTTCCTCAGATTTATTCAGTTATCCTTTAATTTTGTCAGTGAATCCCTCTTCATTTCCAATAAGACATACATAATATATTTTTCTCTGTTGTTTTAGATTTTTATTCAAAATGGTAACCTCTTTAATTGAAAAAATTAATTTAGAAAGTAATTATCTTGCTGCTGAAAGTATGACAAAGGGCAAATACAAGATCAAGTCAATGAGGTTTTTTGGTAATCTATTAATTTTAATCATTCAATTAATCATATAAAGCAGAAGGTTTGTTTAAACCTAAAATGTTGCTAGACAGATTATTCCTTCAGGGTGCAGAGTTTAAGAGGTTGGGTTCCAGAATTGGAAACTCAAAGGTATCGTCAAGGTCATAAATTTCCAGTTCCAGTTGAAAGTTTACGGCACTTCCAAGTCTAAATCACATCCGAGTGAAACCATACATTTCGACTAATTACTTGTAATACTGAAGCCCACTTACATCAAAGGTTCGAAATTTTAGCAATTACCTTTAATGCAGATTTGCCATTGCCATGCCGATTTGGTACTCGGCACTGCCAACTTGACGCAACCGACTCGGCGCCTAGGCAACTTGGCACCCATCAACTCGACGCCAAGACAACAAAGTGATATCTGTGTCAAGACATTAGTTATTAGATATTTTATTTTATATTATATTATATTTTCAATAAAACAATTCGACAACCCTCCCTTGAAGAATGAATTCACATAGAGTCTGTATTTAAAAAAATTCCAACAAATCTACAGCCAATGGCAGGAAAAACAAATATAACGTAGAAAGATTTATAAAAAACCTTTTTCACATTTTCGAGTAAGACTCGAACTCAAGTTCGTCACCCAGGAAGTCTACTAGTATTAATATATTATTATGAAGTTATCCAAAAACAATCCCAAGTTTGCTTTTATTATTTATTTTATATTGTTTTTGTTATTTGTTTAACTTACTTTCACTTATTACCGTTATAATAGGTAGGTTTAATTGTTGTCATAAAATTTTCCAAATGCATGCAGAAAGTTCAAACCATCAAATTAAACTTTTTAAGTGTTTTTAATTATTCATGCTTCACATTTTACTCTGACACTACAACTTATTTTTAAAAAATTAACATTAAACATGGTAACTTTATTATGGAATATGTGTACCTACTTTAACTACCTTACTAAATTTAGTCACAGATTAAAAAAATATTCGGATGGTGTAATTTAAAAAATATATTATAACAGGTGAATAAGTCGAGGCACTTCTTGAAGTGTCTTAAAATTACCAATAACCGTCTTACTAAAAATTAAATTAAATTTTGCGAAATTGTCGTTTAAGTAACTCGAATATTGTTCAGCGAAGACATTTTGACATTAGGAATTGATGAAAACACCGAAAATATATGTACATACTTCAATGTTACATTCAATTGCGTTGTTTAATTAGAATTTCTTATTAGTGACATTTATGCCTGTTGCAAAGTATAATAATAATAACAATTTACTCAAGGGTTGTTTTTAGTTCGCTCAAAACTCTATTCCCCAAAACAGGACAATAGACAGAAGCGGCGACTTTTGAAATTTACGGTCTTAATGCAATTCTCAATTAGTGGCGTAATAGCTCGGGTGTACACTGTAGTAAATGAACTATTGCAGGCTGGAATTCAGTTTTGTGACCGAAGTCACTGTCACTGTGCGATTTATTGGGACCACTTGCTGAATTACTGGTAGAGAGAACATGAGTTATTTTAACTCTCAACGTTTCACCTTTTCAAAAATTTTTATTTCAGATTATCGTCACAATTTATATTTTCAGCTGTTCCTAGCGTTCCTTCGCCATATTAAAAATAAATATATTTTTTTAAATCGATTAATCGATTTTACAAAAATATAAATTCAAATTTCTTATTTTAAAAAATCCTTATAACATCGAACCGACACGTTTCGAAATGTATTTATAGTTTTTTAATGTGTTATTTATAGAATTCGGTCGTTAGTATAAGTTTGTAACGTATGATAGCACACCTGTTCAATAAGCTATTGATGAATACTGACATTTCCGGTATAATATACGTTTTCGGTTGAAGACAGTTTAATTTCTTCGAGTGCAGCAACTGTTTAGTTCATTTGGAATTATTGATGATAGGTTATATTAAGTTTAAGTTTACTTAACATTATCTAATAATAGTTTTTTATCAACCCGAGCCATATAATTTCACTTTGGCGTACAAAAAGTTTCTTCCGGTTACTTTTTCGATTTTTTTCATTGTGGATACTCACAGTGTACTTTATTTGTGATTTCTAAAAATATAGTAAACGACCTACCCCAAATAAATTATACCGCACCCCACTCGAGTTAATTATTTAGTTATCTCAAAGCGGGTATTGAAGTAAAATATAATAATGTCTGCACCGAAAGTTTAAGTGAGGAAAATAAAATATATTCGAAACGAAATTGATCACATTCTTCAATCAATATTAATTAATTCTTAATTACAAAAATTTTTTATTTGAAAACTAATTGAGAGATATTAAGAATGATATAGAGTAAAGAAATGTAATAGATATCCAATTATAACAACGGAATCGGCCATATGCCTTGCTAATTGTTATTACTTCGGTCCAATATCTGTTATTGCTTCACAAACGCGGTTTACACAGCAAAATTTAATTTCAATTATGGATAGGTTTGGAAACTTGAAGACTTTTTTGATTTGTCCTTTAGCGCATCGGTAAAAATTATTGGTTAGATAAATTATGACAAGTTAACCCTTTAGGCTTATATTAATTATTAATTAAAATAAGAAATAAATATTAAGTACACTTGGGTCTTTATTAATTGTTAAAGTGTATTTTAATTATCTTTTCAGGAAACGCAGAAATACATAGTAAATTTGTTTCGTACATTTGTAGCGTTGTGTAAAGCAAATTTAGCAAATTGTAACTAAATTAATACTACACTTGTCGCGTTTTCAATTCCACGACAAGCATTTTGTCGTTTAAAGCGAACTTTGTCTTCAAAATTCAGAAATTGGCAATGAGCTCTAAAACAATTAAAACTAACTCGGAAGGGTTGAATCGAAAAAAATGGATGATTTGTAGAAATAGGGGTAGCTTCCCTCGATTCTATAAGGCTTTAGTTAATTTTATACCCTCTGATATTTGAACTTTGCCGATTCCAAAATTAATTCTTATCTAAATTTCGATTGCTAATTTATAAAATTGCTCCCATTTCGAACTAATTAACTTATGTTTTTGAAGATAAATAATAATGATCGTTACATCAGACGGCGATAAAAAAACACTCGTACATCGAAAAATAGCATTTCGTACTCTAATTCCGCAGAGTGACAATAAATATTGCAGTTCTTCCAAGGAGTACACAGAATTTAAATCCATTTTGTCGTTGTCTACGTGCTATTTACAAAAAAACGAGAAACACATACAATAAATTACGAGCGAGACGAGGACGGCCAATGTAGGGGCGTAAGGTTTATCAACAATCATGTAAGATATTTTTCATAAATCTCTTAGGTTGAGGTGTTATATTCGGGACTTGAAATATTGCGTATCGGCGGAAAAATTAAATTCTAAGAAGAAAATTTATGTGTATACCTAAGTTTTAGCTGTATTCTGTATTGTATTTACGTTGCCAAGTTTTTATCAAGGGATGAACAATTTTCAAGATAAACACATTCTACTAAAGAGAATTTTATATTAAAAAGTTACATATTGTTTCATAATGAAATTAATTTTCGAACCAGATTATTAAATTATAATCTACTAAGAAGAATTTTAAATAAACTCACCTTTTTTAATTTAAAAAAATATTAAATATTTTTTTATTACTACTTCGCAATAATTTTCAATGTCGAAACAATAAAAATTCAAATTGAACGTCTATTAAAGGAGTACACACAAAGCGCAGTTGTAAAGTAACCCTTATATAAGGTAAGTATAAAAAGCTCACTTACCTGTCTTTTCACGACGAAAGTAAAACCGGCGATCCTATTTCCCTATCATTATAAGAAGCAATTGAAAGAATCCTTTCAAATGGGGTCAAATTCCGACCAAAATCTTCTTTTTTATAGCCTCAAGGACATAACCCATTCAGCACCTTTAATATATCATCTGATCTATTGAACTGGTAAGCTTCTTATTTAAATATCGGTCGCATATTTAAAGTGTGGGACTAAAATTTGCATGTGAGCATCTGGTTTTTACCATAATTTGTTTATTTAAGTATTCAAATATATGTAAGGATATGTATGTTTGCCAACTAAAGAAAGGGTTGAAATATAAGATCTATTGATGTTTGATTTATTAATAGCTTCAGAAGGTAATCCGTGTGAGATTTTTTTTAGAACACTGTCGATTTCCTCTCGAGGCTATAAATTTTATATTGCTCTCAATAATATTACAGATTATTGCTTTTCTATTTACTTAGTTTTGAATATTTTATTTGGGAACTCGCAGGTTCGCCCGGTTACCATCGACGGTTAACGGTTATTATGTCGAAAAAATGAAAAAGTGTTGAAAAATTACATGCTGAACGTTTTGCAATTATTGAAGTAAACTTTACAATTACACGCAAATTTTAATTTTAATTATAAACAATTATAACAGCTTAACTAAAATAAGTTAATATTCTTGTCAAGTTGCTTGTCAAGCTACTAATCAAGTCGTTGGTCAAGCAGTTTGTCACGTCGCTATTATAGCAGCTGCTTATTAACTGTGGAAGTGTTGGAGCATTATGTAGTAAAACATAGTTATATGTTTAGTGAATCTTGCAAATTAAATTCAAGACTGTTTATTATTATTAATTATTGCCAGTTATCTGTGAAAACGACTCTATTTTGACGTGTGTAAAATTTGCTATATCGTTGCCATCAAAATTTAAATCACTTGCTCGGTTCACACTTTTGATTTCTTCCAAAATTAGTCTTCTAAACAATTCAAAATTTAATATCGAAATTCGAATAAGCTGGTTCTGTTCATAGGCGTAAGCCTTTGCATCTTCAGAAATTAGAATAATAATTATATATCGATAGCCAATAGTACCCCTCTCCCCCTACACCATGCTTCCTTCTTACCTTGGTTAATCGTAGGATGGCAGGCGTGAAAAAAAGAAAAATTCAACTTGAAGACTTGAGTTGCGGCGTTCACAAATCATCGTTACTCCACGTTGGAACCAACAAAGCAAATTTCTTAAAAACAACAATTTCAAGATTTTTTGTTGAGGAAACTCCAGTCTAAATGTTAGTGCACATATAACTGGAGTTGCAACATTTCGAGCAATCATAGTGTAACAATATTGACATACCTTCACCCATTTCTCTCCTATCTTTCATCAACTTTGTAAAATATCAAAAAAGAGCACATGTAATTAAATCAAATTCGTTACCCTTGACTGCTCTCAAATACGTAATTTTGTGAAAAATATAAAATAAATGAAATGCAAAACGTATTCAAAACAAAACAGAAGCTGAGACTCATTGCATCGAATTTTAGTAAAATGAGAGTTTAAAACGAAAACATAACAGAGCAAAAATAAACTTAAAGCTCGTCGAATATTGGGAAATCTAAATTTCTCTAGATTTTCTCGAATTTCCGCGCTAAGAATAAAAAAATAAATGTTACATTTCATAGCGCAGAGTATAGGTCTATTTTTACTGAGCGAGATGTGATAGAAATTTTTTTTTGCGATAGAACCTCAAGAATGCTGTGTTTTTTTTTTGATAAACTTGGATATATTCGTGTGAACCGGAAACCAAGCAGCAATCCACTGTATGGGTGTTTCAAGACGAACCGAATCCTACAAAAAATTGATCGCTTTCTTCTTCAGTTTTACTGGACATGTCGCAACCGTTCCTTTGGAGGATCAAAAACAGTGAATGCTGAATGGTATACAACAATTTTATTGCCAAAAGTCATGGAGGAAATCAGGAAAAACAACCAAAAACGTCGCACCATTCTTCATCACGACAATGCCAGCTTTCACACAGCACGTCAAACGATTGCTTATTTGAAGAAGAAAAACATCGAATTAATGTCTCATTGTTCGTATTCACCTGATTTATCGCCTAACGACTTCTTTTTATTCCCCAATGTTAAACAAAAAATGCTTGGACAAAGATTTTCATCATCTCAAGAAGCAGTTGAAGTCTTCAAAAACCTGGTTTTTGAGATGCCATCTTCAGAGTGGAAGAAATGTTTCGAAACTTGGTTTTCACGTATGCAAAAATGTATAAATCTCAAAGGCGAATATTTTGAAAAACAATAAAACAGTCTGTTAAAAAAAAAATTTTTTCTTACCTAGCTTTTGTGAAAACTTAAAACGTACCCCTCGTATTCAAAATTCCAATTGATTTAAAAGATTATTCAACCAATTAATTAATTATTTTTATAATTTTTACCTCCTTAAATATATCCAAATCATCCAAATAGCTCATCCAAATTCTCATCAAAAATTATCACGAATATTTTCAAAAACTGAATAAAATTCTTACTCACCCAAATCAAACATTTTTTTATCACAAAGTTATCTAAATCTCATACTTGAGACGCAAAACCGACCACTTCGGTCTACGCAGACGACAAAAGCAAAGTTATAAACAACTTTTCGTACCAACATAAAATAGTTGGGGCTTGGAGCGAACCACAATTTAAATACGTACAAAAAATTTAATTTAAGCAATTAAAACAAAATTTCTAATTAAACAAAAATAAATTTTTAAATTCAAAATTTAAAAAAAAGTTATTTTGGAGCACGACATTTTGCTTCTCTGGGTTCCATTTCACAATCATGGTTAAATAACCGGTAGTTTGCAACGGAAGCCATTCCGGTTGTGGTCCAAAATCTGAGAGCAAGATTATTTTCACCGAATGCGAATTTCCACAAATTTATCTTCTCAGATGGAGGATATCTGTTAATCTGATAATAATTATTTTGTCCATAATTTTATTTTATTGTTCCTCATTTCTTTTTAATTTCGACTCTTCATTTTTTGTTTTCTTCAGGTTTAATTTCATCAAAATTTGTCATAAATTTTAATTTGTTGTTTTCCAATTTACCGTTTTCAAAATTTTTGTTTTCTTTGTTAACCAAATCTTTAGTTTCCAGTTGATCACTTTTCACAATTTCGTTTTCTTGTTAATCTTTATCCATATCCATTATTTATTTTATTTTTTTGCTCTTCATCCTCTTCTAGTTCCAGCTCCATTGTACCTATTTTTTTACTTATTTTATAATAATTTCTTTTTGTATATTTTTCTAATCCGTTTTTTACTTTGTTTTAGAAAAAAGAAACCCAAGCGAAAAATTTTTCACGTGTCATTTATCGACAACTAAAACTTAAGTGTCTCCGCTTTTTAATGCGGAGAAATTATATTATTTTTTAAGAAATCGGGCTCTCTAATCTGAGAACCCGGGATGAGGGTTTACAAATTTTTTTCAAAAACCTTCAATTATATCGTAACAAAACAGGACACTTCCACTAGCTATTTATAATAATAAATTCACCTTGGTTGCAATTGAGTATTTACGAATTAACAATGAACATTTTCAAATTCAAGTTCTACAGCCCCTAGATCAAACAAATTTTTAAAAAGAGACGTGCAATTTAATCATCATGACAACCAAAATTAAACTTAATTTCAACTGACATTTTGACAAGATAGCATTGTTTATGGCACGAATACCACATTAGAAACGAGCTCAACGGCTCAACTTTTGAGCGTCTTTTTTTTCATGGTCCATGTTTCTGAATCATAACAGAAGATAAAGAACAACTTCGACAAATTTATCTTTGAGCAAGACAAAGTAATTATAGGTTTCCTGAGACTAATCTCGGCACTTCGTACTTCAGTAAACCATTTTAGCACAAGGCAGTAATGTAACGTTTTCCACCTTGATGTGTAATATACTATTAGATACATTATGTTAATTATTTAACTCAAAAAAAGGTTTGCACTCTGTGTCGAAATATTTGTATTTTCTGTAATTTGGTTCACCTCTTGGACACCAAACTGGTCATTATATAATTGTTTATTAAATTTTAAGAAAACCTTTTTATGCCTTTTTGCCTTTTTTTAGCAGTAGAAAATAATATTTACATGAAAATTGAAAAATATTGAGATAATATCATGAGCTTGTATCTGCACAGCATTTTAGTATTATATTTATTATTAAAATTATTTTGCATTGGGTCAGGATGATGCAGAGCAGTTTTGTTACGTTGTTGCAATATTAAACTACATAGAATAAATAGTGTACATAACAAAAATATTGAAGTAATTCAACCGGTTAATGTATTTTCAGTTTGCGTAAGTTCGCCCTCGTGCAATTTTTTTACTGCATATAAACTTCGATTTTTAAGAAAGTAATTCTTAAAGACAAATAGGAACAAGAATCCGCAGTAAAAAGAAAACATGAAAATAATTTTTTATGTTTTGAAAAGAATAAATAAATCTCTCGACATTTTATTTTCTCAAATTGGAACAAATAAATAAAATAACAAACGTGATTTTCCAACCACCTTGGTTTCGGGTGTACAATTTAAAAATGAAATAGAACGTTAAATTGAAAATATTGCTACGCACTTTGAATTTCCGGAAATCAACACAAAGCGATAGCTTCAATTTTGCACCATTCTCGTTTTGTTTCGAAATAATAACCGCTGTTTTAATTAATACCTAAATAATAAAAGCCATAATGTGGTATATATTTTAGAAATAATATCTGAGGACATTGTTCTAGTATAAATTTACACATTTCTAGTAGGTACCTAAGCTTATAGTTAATGAATAATAAATAATAGGTCTTTCGTTGAATGTATGCTGTAATTCAAACCAAGAGTAAATTTTCTAGTTACTAGGTTATTTAGTATATTTAACACTTTTGTTGCCAAACAAACATGCAAACCTGATACAAGCCTGTTTACTTTTCTATTATACCTACTACACATAGAACTTTGTTCTTGAATGATTTTTACAAACAACCGAAGTCATAAAGCTAACCATGATGTAGATATTAATTTTCAACATTTCCATTCTCACAAACTCTTAAGATACCCTACTTAATGTAGGGTAAAAAAGATACTTAAAATGATAACCATATACCCAAAATCGATTATCGAATCTATAATGACTCTTAAAATGTGTACTTAAGACCGCATAACGTCTCTAACTCTTTAAATATTAATAGAAAAAACTGTGTCACTTCAGACGGAAACACAAATCCCTATTTCTATTGCCTCAGTAATAAGGGCATCGCATCCAAAAATTATGTAAATATATCGAGTTTAAAAAAAGATGCGAGGTACTGCATGACTATACTACGAGTAACAAGCCCAGTTGGTCTTTCTGATAAATAGTGCACCGTATCCTACTATTTTTTAATCGAGCTTTTTTAAACGACTCAACCCTTGGCCGAATTTAGTCTTTATTTTAAGAATAAACACGACTGTTTACGGTTCGATACCTTAATATACCTGCCGCTCTATTATGCACTAAAAGGTTCCATTAGCTATAGTTTTGCTGCTGGGAACGCTTCATACACAAATGTGTTACACTTTTCAACATTGCGTATTCTTCAATGACGTGATACATCAATCAGATTTTTAAAAGTGCACACCTGGAGTAGACAAATTGCGTTTTCGCTTATTTGAACTTATTATGTTATGGAAAAAAAACTGGACGCTTGTAAATTTATGTAATAGCAATCTATACAAATTATTTCCATATTTTAAACATTTGCGGTGTGACCTTTTAATTATTTTCAGATTATCCCTGATTGATTTTAAATTATACCCCATATTTTCTTTGACGGTTACAATGTTAACAATGTAAACTTGTATTGGAGTCATCAAAAATCGTTTAAGTTTCGAAAAAATTTCAAAATTTTGAAATTTTAAGAAACGCCCAAATTCGATACATCTCTACCATATGTGAGACTCCAAAGATATCTTGAATGGATTTAGTTAAACTATTGATTTATGAAGAAAAAAGAAAAATATTGGCTTATCTAAAAAATTTTATATTTAATTTAATTTTACATGAAAATTAAAAAATTTCCCGATCGGAATCTAAGAAGCGCGATAACGAGCACAAAATTGAGCATTAACCACAAATACAACAATCAGCCATAGTTTCACGTTCGCCATATTACTTTTTGTCTATTACATATATTTATAATACCAGTGAAGCATGAATTAGATTCATGGTCTATTATTTTAAACCTTTGCTTTAGATGGAACGAAATTAAATTATTTTAAATTACTCTAAAGCATTAAAATCAATCATTTGGTATATTTTACGATAATTATGTAATATAAATGAAAAAAAAGCAAAAATTTCTTGATCGCTTTCTTGCATGTCTTCAATCAATCAATGCATTACATCATCATCAACTTGCAAGCATTTTAAATGCCCACGATTCTGAGAAACCAAAATTTTATACATCGATATACGATTCCTGTATCATATTATTATAAACAATTTTTCGATTTCCTTTTCGTATCCTAAAACCTTGAATGTCCTAAATATTTCGCAATGTATATATGGTAATACTAATATGCGGAATGGAATGGTAAATTTAATTATATTTTAAGTTAATATATTTTAGAGCGAATAACTTAATAAAGATTTTGTAATTAATTATGAAAAGTTGATAAGTTCATGATTATTACTCGAAATTATAATCAAATTTAAATTACAAATTTTAATTATGTTATTATTATAATTTTAAATAATCAAGTTTTTTTTTTCATTTCTCCGCATGCACTTTTTGTGTGTGTGGTTTTATTGTTGTGTATTTTATATGGGATCATTTAAACGTGATGGTTACTTTATTTGAGTTTTATACGGATTCGAGAACTATTGCAACATTTTTGAAAGTGACAACTCAATGTTGTACAACAATTTGTATTATTGTGGCACTGTTTAATTAAGTAGATAATTTTTTATTGTTTTTGATTGTAGTAAATATCATTAAAAGGTTATTAAACTATTGCGAAAAGTTAATTAACAATCGAAACTCTGATTGGCTGCTTAAGCGATTATTTCATTTACACCTTATCAGTTTACAAAGAATAAATTGCTATAATATAGACAATACAACTCAAATATTTAATTTTTAATTATTGAACAAAACATAGGAAGTGACCCAGACCTCATTCCATTGCAGTAATTACCTTGATTTAAGCATAATCGACGAATTAATGATTTCTTAACACCATCACACGAAAACACCTGACAATTAAAAAACTTGCAGTGTCCTCCATTCTAACTTTGTAAAAATATGATTTGATTGGGCATTGGCTCTCTGAAGTTTTCCACTGTAAAATATTTTCTTTCAAAAATAAATTAAAATTTTGACAGTGTCAACGAGTCTACGTCTGGGTAAAACTTGTAGCAGGTAGCTCAAATTAAAAAGATCCTTGTTAACAATGGATGCATTAAGACATAGACAACAATCTAAACTTTATTATTCAGCATAATCTTAATTAAATTGTTGCATGAAAATCATAATGCAAATATTAATTGAATCAAATAATTCAAATTTGGCACCTAAAATTAACTTTGAAAAAATTAAGTTTGGTCATGTGAAAACTAAAATATAAATTTGATTAATTACTTGACACTCGAGATATAACGATAATTATTTTTTCTCCGATGTGAATAATTTAAATTGATTTCATTGCAAACAGATTTTCTTTTTAGGTTGCCATTACCAGTCCACAGCAGTTCTGTGTGTCAGCTTTAACGGTCAGGTTTACTGGTCCCATTGGATACCTTTTTTTTGTTTATTTATTTTTATTTGAAATAATCAGTACAAAATTGTTTAAGCATAGGAAACCAAATTTTAACATTCTCCTTCTGTTAACGTCCTAAAATTTGCAAAGAATCTAATAATAATAGTTTATTCTTTTGGTTTTGTTCACGAAAACTTCTGAGAATGTAAAAATTTTTGAGAGAAAATGCCCTACAAACTAATATGGCTGTTACTAAATTTTGCCAAATAAATTTTAAATTATAAAATAAACTGAGTTTTTATGAAGAAAAAATAAAATTTGAAAAAAAAATTCTATTTTCTCCATTCCATTTCCTTGCAAAAAGATAACACATTCTTCAAATATCAACCCCCTAGCGATTTTCTATAAAAAAAATTTTTTTGTAAAACCCGTTTTCTGACTACTTAATAAAGATCTATAAGATCATTCGCTTAATATTTAGTTCGGGTTTTCCTGTAAATCCCGCATATCATTTTTTAAAAGTAAAAAAATATTAAAGCATTTTTCTGCAAATTTATTGTACTGTATTATTGTATCCTATGTTTTACTCTTCAAAAATTTCAATTTTCAATATTTTTTTAGTTTAAAGTACCAAATTTTTATTCAAAATATTCGCATGGCCGTTC
Organism: Cantharis rufa; assembly: GCA_947369205.1. Classification (NCBI taxonomy): domain Eukaryota; kingdom Metazoa; phylum Arthropoda; class Insecta; order Coleoptera; family Cantharidae; genus Cantharis; species Cantharis rufa. The sequence continues at coordinate 16,371,284 of OX376307.1, read as the reverse complement.
ATAGGGGTTTGGCCGCCTTTGTGCTAGCATTTCAATGCCGGCCTGTCAGGACTTAAATTTTTATCTTTATTTGTAATTTATTACTTTTCATCTCTTCATTTTCCCAATTTCATTACTTATGTTAATAATTTATTTTCAATTTTTACTTTTTCAATGTTTATTTGCTACTTTTTTTAAATTTTTTACCGGTTTAAATTATTTTGTATAATTAATAAACAATCACTCTCGTCAAGATGCAGTTTTATTTTTGACATCTACATTTCCACACAAATAGAAAATAGGCTAGAAATAAATAAAAAGTTAAATTTTTGATTTGAAACTCATAAGCTCAAAAATACATTTTCTGTTTTTGAACATAATCATAACGCTGGGTTTTTCAAACCGGGGGGTCTGGAGCACATTAGTGATTGTGTTCAAAAAAGGAAAATGTGTTATTGAATTTCAAATCATAAATCGTAAATTTTATAAGTTAGGTTTCTGGTTTGAAACCTATAAGTTCAATAACACATGTTTTTTGCGCACAATCTCTGAATACCCCCCAGACCCCCAGGTTTGATAAACCTAGCTTTGTGTGCGTAATGTGTTTGTTTATATTGTGTGCGGTTATTGGAATTTCATTGGGAATTGTTATTTTAATTCGGAAGTAATCATCGATACAATTTCCATGACTGCTACTGTACTATTTTATATCATAAAATACCTATTTTACTTTTTTGTTTCAATTTTTCACTGATTTTATTATTTCATTAATTTTGTTCATCAACAAAAATCCAGAGTTACGGGCATATCTGAGACGAGCCCAGCAAAGACACTTCAGATGTAAAACAATTAATATGCTCGCAGTCTACTTCTCTTAGAACTCCGAAGTAAGGCAAAACAAGGGCAATTCTAGCCTAAAGTGGAAGAAGATTAATTTTTTTAATTTAATATTAACTTTTTAAATTTTTTATTCTAATCTTTTCCAGTATTTTTTTTTAATTCATTCAACTTTATTAATTTTTTGAGAGCGTATAAAATAGTATTTAATGTTGTGTTCCAAAATCTTCATCGATTTTGACTTATTTTGATTTTGTTTGATTTATTAAATTTTAATTTAAGTAGTAAGGTATTTTTGATTTTTTGATTTAAATTTGTCTTTTAGACATAATTTGGATATTTTGGATATTTTTGGAGAATGATAAATGGGATTATGAATTAGTTAGTAATTTGGATTGAGATTTTGGATATTACAAGAAATAAGATTTAGATTTAAGAGTTATAATTGGTAAAATCGGAAAATTTCGTAAAATAAAAGAGAAATATAATGCGAGCGCATATAGATGCGTTTATCGTTTGATTTTCCATATTGACAAATTTGAAAAGTATGCTTAAATCAAAAATCTGGATTTGGATTTTAAAGATTTTTCCGGACGTATTTATTTGATTTTAAAAGGAAAAACATAAAATTTAAGAAGTCACATTGCTCATCATACGGTAATTGAGATGTGGAATTTGGAATGAAATTTATATGTGTCTTTTCGTCCGTCCGAATTACACAGCAATAATATATAACTCGGAAGTAAACTGCCCTTTAGCTTCGATTTTCCAATGTTCGGGTAAACCTGTGGAATCAAGTTCCAAAGGCAGAAGTGATTATTTGCACAAAATCACTTTACTTTTGAAGTCTGTAGTTATACTATGCTTTCTGTCTGTTTTTCCCTTCACTGAAGTAATTTTTTCCTTTTATATACTTTTTGTTTCTTATACAGCAATGTTATTAATTCAACAAATAATAAGTGTTTTTGACGTTTTTCCCATTGTTTTATATGCGCAAAAATCTGCTTTTATTCTATAAACACGAAAGTACTTTAGTTCCGTCTGTCGTCGGCATTAAAGTAAAACAAATGCTTGGACGACAAAAAAGTGACTCCCAATTTGTAAATTGAATAGAATAAAAGTTACCTTTTTGACGTTAAAAAAATTATTTTTTTAATTACTTATACCTACAAATGGAGAATTTAAAACTATCAACTGTCAATTGACGTCGTAACTTTAAAAAATTGCTTTTTCAATTTTATGACTTTTATTGCACATTCCGCGGTTCTTCCTCCATTTTTAATTTTGCCAAAAAAAACCGCAATCATTAGAAATCACTTTTTTCGCGATAACACTTGCCATCTCCAATGCTTTGCTTTCAATAGATAAATATTTCTTTGTTTTATTTAGCGGAAAATTTTTACAAGATATCAGCACAGACACTGTGACGCCAGTTCTTGAAAACCCCGTAATACTTAATAGATTTGGTATTTTTTTTTAATAAAAGATAAAATAAGGTTAACTATGTATGTATACATGCTCAGGTAATAACTATACAAGGATATTCCTCGTAGAAATGTTTAGTTTCTAAAGTAAACATTTATGTAGATTTTTTTTTAAATCTTTTGATCTTTAGTTGGTTGAATTAAGTCGAAAAGTAGCCGAATGAAAATATCGTAAATGCATATCTTACTTACGACAGTGGAGAAACTATTTTCCGGTTGACCACCATCAAATTCGAGCCAGTTTGTTGCAGGTTGCAGGATGCTATTGCTCTTTGTGCACAGGTAGGTATTTACTCTTCCATAAGCTTTTAATAGGTTGCAAACAAAAACATTAAAAAAGAAATAATTAATATTTTGGTGTAAATAAAATGTTGATATTATTTATTTTGAAAATAAATGTAAACAATATTACAATAAATTTTATAACAGAATTTATTTACTTTCATACCTGTATCCAATTTTACATAAACAATAAATTGGCATTTACAAAATTTAATTTTCGTTAAGTATATTAATTACATAATTAAATCCAAATTTTAAAAATTGCTGAATTAATAATTTTATTGTTTAAAGTTTGAACATCAGGCAGCAATTTTTTTCATTAAAATATAATACTGCGACGTTATAGTAATTTTTAATTAGGTAGATTATACACTTACATTTGAAGGTAAACGAAGTCCATCGCTGAAAAACTTGAGAAAATCGATTAATTTTGTTTCTTACGAATGAAAACACTATAACCGTCCCGTGTCCTCGGCACCGCAGTTCGCACCGATGAGAAAAGTTACGGATTCATCGAAACAGCTTTTCAGCTTATGTCCGGCAAAAGACTGAATTCTGTGTAGAAATTGAAAAAGAAAGTTAATTTTCATGAAAAAAAAAATTTTCGGACCTCTCGACTTCTACTTTCTTGCAATTTTCATGTAGTGGAAACGAAATTGGAAATGTGTTTTACCGCTTTCGTCTTGTATTTTTTATTACTTACGGAATATTAAAGTAATCGATAAGATGAATTATTAAAAAAATTTGGATGCCACTCGTGAGTAGCCGAGACTGAAGGAAAAAATTGGTCTTAAAATTACGAAAACGAAAATGCTTAAATAATTGTAATTGTTTACGTTTTCTTTGGTGACTGGAATAATTATTGCCATTATTATTATTTAAATAAAACAATTCAACTTGTAATTTTGTATTCCGTTTATCTATTTATAATTTGTATTTCTAAACATAAGGTACCTACTTTGAAACGTATTTAACTTTGCGTAACAATCGTTACAGTAATAATTACTGGAACAATTTAATGTCACTTAAAAAATATCGTGTAACATGGTTTTTAGATTAAAGATTGATAAAAAATCGAAAAACTGGAGAATGAGATTGGCGCGAATCGTGGAGAATCTTCCCGAGATGTTGACCCAAACACCTATAGGGATAATGTGTTAGAAATCACTCAAGAAGTATCAGAATTTGAGATCCAGCACATGCGCAAGGACATCATCCCTTAACATCAGTCACAAGAAAAACGAGTTAAAGGGGTAGGGGTACGATTTGCGCACATAGAATATACTTCGATTTTTAACCAAAAAGAATATATCTTAGCCTTTTGCTTCAGTATTGGTCGCCTATGTGGTCGTACATAGAAAAGAGAGAGAAATAGTGCATTGTATCGGTAGGAGTGAAAAGAAGAGTGAGATGCATTTCTTTAAGCTGCCGACAGTTGGCGCCTACGATCAACAAAGGAGGCGGAGTCTTGGTTGAAACAGAAGTCACTAAAAGCGGGATAGAATAGGCGCCTACTGTGATGCACCATGCATGCTGTTCTATGAGTCAGTGTTGGGGTGATCATCCCGACGAAGACATGCGAGCGCAGGTTAGCTGATTGTTTGTCAGCGTTTCGTTTATCAATTTCGATAATATCATAAAATAGAATTAAAAAATTATCTCACGGACTTTTAAACTTTCAAGAAGTGATAATTGAGTGTATTGTTCGACATAAGTTATTGTTTTTTTGGTTGTTGTTTATTAATTAAACGTTGGTTCTTCGAGTGACTTCCAGAAGTGCTTCCGAATTTAATTTCTCTCGAGTGACAAAAGCGCGGTGTTTGAGAAACTCTCGGAAAATTTCGACGTATTATTAAAGAAAAAGTTAACAGTGACACGTAATTTCTTGTATCGAAAGATAATTATACATTCGACCCGAAATTACTTCTGTGTGAAAGACATTTTCGATCAAAAATTGTGTTTGCGTGCAATAGTTCGATGTATTTCAAACACGCAATCGTTTGAATCGAATTTCTAAGACACAAAAAAGAGCACTTTAGACACGTCAAGTTGGTGTCTGATACATAATCCTCCAACGCCGGGTTTGTGTCATACCCACAGAAAAACACTCGTCATTATAATCCAATTATACGTCAATTTTATCGAATCTCTCGAAATTAGCCCGAAGAATATTACCAACAGCCTTCACATTTTAAAAATTATTAAATCGATCAAAGAAACACACGGAGCTTCCAGAGAACTTTTATTGTTGCGCCATCATCGTCGTCAATTATTAGTGTATCAGTGGTGATTATCCATCAAATGGTAAAAATTTATAATAACCAGTGACTTTTTTTTATTATCATAATACTTGAACGCACGTGACTTTGCAAGTTATTTACAAGTGAAGTGGCGATCTTGTAAAAGGACCGCTCCGTAATCAGTGATGGTGTTTTCGCGGTCGAGTGGTTGATTTGGGTTTAATCCCAACCGTCACCACGGCGTTCCTAGCAAAGACCCCAGCTCTTGCGGACATAGAAGAGCGGATCCGCATGCAGCCTACGGCAACGGCTTCCATACCGCCCCCTGCGGATATGGACCTTCAAGCTATGCAATCTATGGATTGGCTTTTTAAAAAAGAAAGGATTTATCTTCTAGCGCAATTTTGGCAGCAGGTGAGCTCTTTCAGCATTTTTTATAAAAAAAACTACAAATAATATTATCTTCCTCCCTAAAATTACAAAACATTCCCTCGTGCAAAAATTCAAACAAATCCGCAAGTAAACAAACAATCGTTAATACACTAAATTGGTTAGGAATATTAGCGGTATCTTTGGATGAACAAGAATGTGACAACAAAACTTTGAACTACAACGTGCTAACACGTTGTTTAGTACGGTAGAGATCAAACACCAACTTGGCATTCAAACTTCCGAAGTAAACTATTGGAATTTCGACCGGCTGCTATAACTGAATTAACACCTCGTGACCGCGTGCGTACGAGCATTTTGGGGCGATAATGTTGTTCTGTTTGTGTAAATGTTTAGGAAAGCACGAAATTTATTTTGGTTAAATAGTTTTTCGATTTCGGAAGAAAATCCAAAAATTTTCGCCGGAAAATTAAAAATTGTCAATTCTTTTAATTAGTGAAAGGTGGTAGTAGAATTTGTATCAACTATTAGTTTATCAAAACACATAAATAAATTAAGGTTAATCTATACAAAATTAAGATAAATTACATTATTGTCCTTCGAGCTTTTTATTATAGGTTTCGTGATAATTTATTTTTAAATTGGATTTTAGAAAAAAAATTGTTTCTTCGAGAAGACCCACATAATAGATTAATAATATTTTCTCATTTGTCAAAGACGAACTTAAAAAAAAATTAAATATTGGTAATAAAAATTAAAAGCAATTAATTTCCAAGAGTCGGGATCGAATTTTATGCGGGTGTATTAGGTTAATTATTCTATTTTTCACTAATTTAACTAATAATAAACATTTGGGCGATATTTTTTATAGACAAACTTGTTTAAAAATAATTCGGTTTTAATATCTATACGTTGTTTAGGACCTATTAAGTCCTTAATAAGCACTTACTCAGGCTTAAGTGCGCATATATTTTTAGAGATTGCCCATATAACATTTCATAAAAAATGTCACCAAGTCGTAATTTTATAGTCGAATGGGTGTAAATCGTAGATATATCTTTTATATGTAGGCACCCATTTTTTTAATTGTTTATATACGATCCTGATTATAGCGGCTGTAAATAAACTTTTAAATTTGAAAAGGGAATCCAAAAGTTTATGTCGTAAAATAAACCATTAAAAAGGCTTTAAAATTCTAATTTAGATCGTTTTAAATTTTACTTTTAAATTGTTTATATTTTTGATAAGTTATGTATCAAAGCTAAAAATAAACTACTCGGAAAAAATCGTAATCATCGTGGTTTCCTTTTGTGTAACAGACAATTTGCCACTAAAATGATTTGAAATCAGCATTATGTTGATGTGATTCCATGGTGTTGATAAATTCCGCAAGGGGTAACTTGTGGCAGCACCTAACGTGTTTAGTTCACCCTTATAACTTCGTACCTTCTTGTAAACTACGTTTACCCTTACCTAGATACGTTTTCGTTCGAAAACTTTCAATTCGAATTTTTAAAACAAAAATTATTATTTATTACAAAAATAAAGAGCTTAATTGAATTTTTCTCGCTAATTGTCGATTCGATGAAATAAAATTTATTAACACTAATTATCAGGTATCTCATATCGCTTCAGCACTATTTCACGCTTCGGCAGCATTTTCTCAATACAGATAACGCTGCATGATGTGGGCAATGTAACATACAATGTATTTACAGGAGTTGCACTTAATTAGTACAAATTTAATTGGTAGTACAGCAATCTCGTTTTGCTAAAAATGAAATATTACGAAAATTACGGGAAAATCATGTTATAACGTAAAAATTCAAGGGCGCCCGTGAAAATACAACAGGTGATGAAGCAATGCACGTGATCATCTTCCAAATGAATTAGAAAAGGTTTAATATCCGTCATTATCGTTATATTTATCGGTGGTACAGAAATTAATTTTTTGCATAGGTACACGAATTTTCCGAGGAAACTCGCGAAAATTATAATTTTGTTCGGTTTTTCTTCTCGGCCAACAGTAAATTAAAACTCATTTGGTTAACGATCAAGTTAAAAAAATGGAAACCATTTTATAACATTTTTACGCTTTTTCATACATATCCATCTAAAGTCAAAGATCAAAAGAGTGGGGATATAAAATACATGTCGGAGGGATGTTAGGGGTAAGATTGAGTGGAAGGGGTTAGGGGTATAAAAGATGAACGTCGAGGCTTTGGCTTAGTTAATCAATAATATTGTATATGTATATACACGGAGATAAAATAATTCTCCATTTCTGACATATTTTAATTATTTACTCTTTTCGTATATCTCATCAGTCTTATCAACTGAAATTTAAACTACCCGATTAATTTATTCTATTCTCTCCTTTCAAAATTCACCAAGTAATATTGTAATTTTTTTTCCTCCCCACACACATTCGATTTAATTTATTTATCGAACCAGACTACTGGACAAGAAATCATTTATTTATTTAAACTACTGCAGATCGAAAAGACGATTAGCATTTTTATTAAATAAAAATAACTGGCTAAATAGTAAACAATAATATGGAAAAATTCGATAGTACGAAGTTTTTAATTGTGTTAACTAGCGCCATCTTCTGAATAAAACGATGTTGAGAGCAATTTAAAAAAACTTATATTTGTTTTTTTACTGCCCAATAGCTTATATTTTCCACTTGGCTGCTTGACTGAACCGGTATCAATATTGTCAAGTTTACCAAAATATTTTAACCGAACGCTAAAATACTGAATTTTAACTGGAAATGGAATATTTTTTAAAGTAATAAACAACATGATAATGCAGTTTAGCGCTATTTCATTGTTATTTCTAATTCTCTGTTGCATAATAATTATAATTAACAATTAAAATAAAAACTGAATTTTTTAAATAAGAACAATTGAAAATATATTGATAATTCGCTCGTTTAATAAAAATTAATTGGTGAAAATTTGGAAAAATTAATTTTCTAAATATTTTGTCGAAGGCCGGACAACCACTTCAATCGCTGACTATAAAAGTCGAGGGCGGTCAGGGAGAAAAAGTCGATGTATTTTGTTGTAGTTTATTTTTCAGGGGTCGATGGTCTCCAAATATTTAAACGTTAAATCATATCCGAGTGAAACCGGGAAGTTCGACTACTTGTTTATAATAATAGAACCCCTGTTATACTAGAAGTTATAGATCCGTCGCTCAAACTAAACGTAAAACCCAAATTTTTCTTCCTATTTCTATTCTGAAGAGAACTTCACATATAAGTAAAGGGAAATCAGTGAAAATGTGATGTTCTGTAAACGTGTATTTACAGCCTCTGTAGTAGAAGTGACACTTTATTGCTCTGCTGCAGAGCAGAACTGGATGGGTGAAAAATCATTTTAATTAAATTTCTGTGCAACGACACTGCCGTTATTTAAAGTCGTGGGTACACACTGTACTCGATTTAACATCCTACCATAATTAGCAAACAGCACTTATTTGAAATTTCTTTTTTTAGTTAATTTGTGGTATAAATACATAAACTGCGGTCGCGATGAACCGACTTACCCGAACCTTTAAATATATTTGAGTAGTTTGAAAACATAATAAATCTGTAGATGAAGTTTGGCAAACTATGCTTAATATTCCGAAACAAAATGGAAAAAACCATCTTGTAATGCATAAATATTGCAAAGAATTTTATTAAAAGTTTAAAACAGAAAAGTTACTTCTCATTTTTTATGGTCATCATACTTTTGCAGAAGCAAATTTCACGCATTAGCCGAATGTTGACGCAATGTGCCAATGTTGCCATAAAAGTATTTATATTTCATTTTTGTACTAAAATTCAGCATGTGTGGTATGTTGGTACTTTTAAGCCGTGTTCGAATCCTTCACTTTACACGTAGCTGATTAACGGTATTAGGGGGATGTAAAGGGTAACTCAAAAAAATCGTAAATTTTTGCCGTGTTTCATATTTTAGATTATATGGCTTGCGTTCTTGGTTTTATAAAGCGGCAGATATTTTTTATATGAGCAATTTTATATGGTTAACTCGTTCTTGAAACAATACTTCTGAAAAATGGGAATGTAGTTTGCCTTTCCGAATGTTTTTTATGTTTAAATGTATTCGTGTGAGCAATTCGAGCGTTTCATTTTTTGCGTTTGTTTCAATTTTTACTTTGATTTAATCAAATCCGCTAACCCTAATTTATTTTTCTGTTGTTTGTTTCACGAACAGAAACGGCACCAATTTCAGCAAATTTCATTCAGAAAATTTAAAATCGAAAGATGACCTTACCTAAACTGAAGTACTATTTGTAATATCTTTTTAATTATTATTTCGTGGTCATCTGTTTTAATTTTAACTTTCCACAGGTAATTGTTCAGTTAATGACTTAAGGTGTAGATAATCGTTACCGTAAACAAAGTTGTCTCATCCAAAGAACGTGTTAATTATAAAGCGGCTTGACTGGTTACTTGCAATTATAATTTTCAGTTTCGTTAATGCTTTTCCACAAGTGAACTCTAAAAACTATAATACGGTGAGACAATTGTAATTTCTTTTATTGCAAACCGACATCGACATCCTCCTCGGTTTCGATTGAATATTTAAAAAGCGAATCATCCAGTTTTTATTCTTCGGAAATCTGAAAGGAAATCCCGACCTGGGTTAGAAAGAAATAAAAACACGTTCAAAAGCTTCAATCGTCTTACGCACGTCTACGCGATATCCGGTGTCTTCCTCAATAAAGGGGAACCGATAAAGCCATCAAGAGGATATTTTTTACTCGTTTCTCCCCCATTCAGTAATCGGTAAGTGATCGGGAATTGGGGTAGACGCGGAATTCCCAAGAAGGAAAAAGTTTCTCACCTATCCTTTTCTATTCGTCTGCCAATCCAAATTCTTTCTATTTTTTGTTCCAACTTTAACCTACTTTTTTCGTCGAGGCACTTTTCTTATAATTTGCGTATTTTAATGGTGTAAAATTTATTTTGGGTAAGTAAATACGAACGAACGTCTCTAAACTTGGCAAATATTAGCGCAAAAAGGATTTATCTGTCGATAAGACGAATTAAAATACACAAATCGTTTCATAAACCATTCTAGTACGAGTTTTCTCAACCGTTCAAATCACGATTATTGAATAAGTAAAGAATGGAAGAGAACAAAGGATTGTTAAGCAAAAGAAAGACCCTTCTACAATTACGAATTAAAATATTTGATTTACGCTTCGATTATTTAAATTAGGTATTTTGTTATCAAAATTTATATAAAATAAGTCGACTTCTTTTTTTTATTATTATTATTATTATTATTAAAATTCGAATTACCTATTTCGGTTTAGGTTTTATGTGCCCGTTGGTTTTAGACAATAAAAATCGTGAAAAGACATCGATATCCCATTAGCGATGGATTAAAACTGATCGTTTATCGCGGTTATAAAAATTATAATTAATCATAAGAAATTCAAAAAATAAGGTCATCGTTTTATTGGAGAGAAGTTGATGATAAGCTTTGCTAATAAAATTTTGTTAGGTAGTATGTTATTCGGTGCATAATTGAATTTCGAGACTGAATGTAAGAATTCCGGATGAATTAACTCTACTTGTCGCCTAAACGTTTCCGAATGTTTAGCGTTTTACCCTTTCTCAGCTATTACTGGCTTACTTATGCACTGATGAGTTTTACAATACTGCAGATTTATTGTTCTTCCTTCAGACGCAATTCCGCACAAGCCGTTCGTTCTCTGGATTTTGGCATATGGCAAATATCTTTTGCAAAAAAAGGATGCCAATATGACACGTAGACGTATCGTTTTCCTGATTTCATTTTAGACAGTAAAACTACTCGAGTGAAGTAAAATTCAAGATATTAGATGGATTAATAAGTAATGCCTCAGTTCTTTGTGCTTGTTGGAGACTAACGTAGCAGAGAATTTATGAACGAAAATGAGCAGATGCTACATTTCATTCGATCATCTCCATGTAGGTTTGTTCTTCAGTCTCTTGAGTTCGTAACGTAACTTAGTTTGAGTTTCCAACTTTTAATCAACTTTCATCTTTGACTTGACAAATTTTTCTCGTTTTGTTTTTTCTTTCCAAAAATTAATGTTTAACACATCAGGTGCTAGAAGTAATTGATCCGCACTTGAAGTTTGTTGGTGCACTTAAGATAAAGTATGAGTGAACTGAAAAACAGTTTGAAAGAAGTATAGTAGTGGTATATAGATAATAGCAGCTTTGTGTATTGTAAGCTGGTCGAGTGTAGCCAATAAATGTTAAAATGATTCATTGAGTAGTGCTTGATTTAATAAATTGATTAAATCATCCCATCAATAGATGAAACTGTTAAGTCAATTCTCAACCTACGGGAGAATGAGATTGATTGCTTTTCGATCTGTCTTTTAAGTGCCGATGAGTCAGAACAACATCTGTTTCATATAAAATAGTTTTTCAATGAAAATATTTCTCAGCATTGTTTCTTCAATTAATTTATTTCTAATTTAATATCTTCAAGGTTGTTTTTTGGGATTATTGTTTTTCTCGAATAATTCGACGTTTTCGAATTGACCAAGTCGAGCGGAGGTTATATTATATATCAAAAAAACAACATTCTTCTGCTGGTTAGACAAATTTAACTGCTAATCTTGTGGCTCTGGCTATTTCTAATTCAGTTTTTGATGTAATGTGATACAGTGGAAGTAGGTTATTCGCAGCTGAAAAACGAGTTGGTTCATTTCGTTTTCATTGAATAATAGTCTGAACAATCGAAAGTAAACACTGGCATCAATATTATTTTAAATATATAACAAGGCTTCCTTTGTGATTATATTCACTTCTTAATAGGAATTGGGTTAACTGTTGATTTTGTGTTAACAGCGAAAAAGAACGTCACAAAGTACCTACTTGATAAATTCAATTAAAAACATCAATTGTTATTGAAGGAGGATGTTACCAATACTAATACTAATTGCCCCTTGTATGATATCCTTTTCAAATCATTTATCTAATCTAACTACTTATCTGTCTTTATTCAATCACGGCTGATGGTGTACGGCGAATGAAGACGGAGGTAATGACGGTAAAATAGGAATCAATTGAAAATACGAATGTGTCCCAATAAAAGAGGTAATTCACTGCAGTCATAAATAAATGATTGATGATTAGAAAATTGTGATTGCGTCATATCCGGTGCTGTTTGATGCTAGTACATACAACGATTGGGAATTAAGAAAATTGCAATCGTAATAAATTTTTGTTTGGCTCAATTAGCGTACATCATTTTCGAGTCCGCAAATTTAAACGCGGCACGAAATATTAATTTTTCAAAAGGAAATTTTATTATTTCAAAAATGAAAGATTGTTTTTAACACGTAATCAACCTAAAGATATTAGTTATGATGTCGGCATGCAGTAATTTTCACGAAAATCGATGAATATTTCCAGCACGTGAGTTTGACCTCTGAATTTTAAACATTTTTAGAAATTAAAATAGCAGAGCTATTCGAATCGGGATCTAAAATCGGCATCTTTTTTTTTGATCAATCGTTAAAATATCATTTGCTGATTGAAGATTTGCATGACTGGAAAATTATGTATGGTTATTGAAAATTGATAAACATTGAACTTTCAAGGATACATACCGGGTAATAACATTTAAACGACTTTTAAAACATTCACAGCGTGCGATTGATTCTTTTCGTTTAAAATTTTTCAAAAAAGACATTTATACGTTTTTAATTACCACCGTCGATAATGGCTTATAATGAATATTTAGCTCCATGTCTCCAACTCGATTAGATGCAAACTTCCTTTCGATAAAAGAAGACGAAGAAGACTCTTCAAGTTAACATGGTAATAAAAAAAATTAAAAGAGATTTACGTTTGTTTTATTAATTTTTATAGCATTCTCATACTAGAATGCTGTAAATTTTTATTGTTTTACAACATCAGACGAGATGATCGGAATGTATGGGAATTTCGGTTTTTCTAATATCGAACTTTTATTAGTTCAATTTATATTATGCTGGTTGATACGTCCTCGAATTTCGAATTAATAACTTTTATTTTTGAGTTGCTCTTGTAAATCATCTTTTTCTATCGTTCGCATTTATCTTTAAATTGTGAGAACGAGACATATGTCATGTTGTGTTACCTGAAATTTCAGTAGGGTGTAGGTATATCATAATGGTTTGTGCGTGCAGGCATTTCGTAATCGCAAGAAATGTAAGCTTTGCTGCCTTTACGACGGCATTGGATATAGGCGATTGAGCCGTTTCGTCAAAATGTAACTCGTTGTCGATTGCAGCATAATTACAGCTCGATTCGCTGAAAATTAATGCCATCTTATCGCGGGTACGTGACGTATCAAATTTTTCAACCATGCTACTAAATGAAATTTATAACTTCAATTCAATTAGTAAATTGATTAAATGTAGAATTGGTAACATTTAATATTCAATACAATAACAATAATAAATTTTATTATCAAATTATAGTCATTAAACTTTCAAATGTATCGATGAACTAATGCCAATTTATTTGATAAGATATGTGAGTCACTTCATCACAATAACTGCAAGTGTGAATTATATCAGGCTACTTACTTGGCAATGTTTTTAATTAATTAACAGACATTGATCAAATATCTGATGACTTCGTCAATTAAACCGTCTTTCATTATGAATGACACAATAATTTTCTTTAATGTTTTTGAATATATACATATTTTGTATTTTCTAAAATGGTTTTTCTCCACTACAAATTTTCATCTCTTTTAAAACTTGCCCGCGACAACGTGGGGTCTGCCCATATGGTCGTATATTTATTAGATTAGAAAATTATGGAAAAATGGAACGTGTTTTTGTCCAGGTGTAAAAATTGATTTAAGTGTCTCCGAACATGTTTTATATAAAAACAACTCCGAGGGGCCATTATTATAATTATCTTCTTTATTTTTGATATTTAAAGGAATGTAAGTCAACAAAAATAAATTCGTATTTCTTTGTAATCCAACAATTTTAATTGGTTTTCTTGGCTACATCATTTCTTTAATTGAAAATTGTCAACATCGGTGATTTGTTAGTTTATTAGTTGCAGTATAAATTTTTATTTGCAATTGAGGTTTGTTTAATTCACATGCGAATACCTGAGATTTTATTATTTCTATTTATCGCGTACTTAATTTGTTGTTAATCTCGGGCAGAGCTACATTCTTAAAAATCATGCCTCATTTCTTCATATTGCTTGATATCAACATAATCCAATGGAGGAGTAACAGAGATAGCCATGAATGAGAGACGGGATTTCAGCTTCACAGAAAATTATTGAAGCGACCAGACTTTTTCATAACTAATTTTAAAATTAGTTACACTAATTTAATTTTATTATTTTAGTGTAAGTTCCACTATTACAAGTTAAATTACTCATTAGGTATAATGGAAAGATGATGTTTATAGACACTTTTTCATACAATTAATTGAAAACGCTCATGGGAATTGTTTTCTTTATTCATTTACTTTTAATTATTTATGGTTTTAAACTTGCAAACATGTAAGCTATTTTAAACAACTAAAGAGACTTGAAGCTTGAAACACGTTTAATTAGCCTCCCTCCTCCCTTGCCGCAAAAATAAGGATTAAATTACAAATTAGTACCATTAGACCAAACCGATGGGCGTAGTGCGAGTTGATATTAACAAAAAACTGTATTTTTTAATAAAGAAATACGTTTAAATATCAAAACACTTGCCTTAATTGCATGGCTTGATCTTCGCACTTATCTTGGTATGGGGTACATGCAAATCACTACAGGAGGTCTAAGTAAATGAAATGAGTCTCGCCCTTTTTTGTCTCTTTCATAAGGACCAAATTTATTTTCGTGTGCTCGTGCACACAAAATGTGTTTTTAACAATCACACATGGTAAAGCTTCTTTTTTTATCGAGTTCGATTTAACATATATATAAATAGCGTGCCCCTCATTGCTACAATTTTAACAAGTTCGATATAGAAATTTTTTGTTAGATGAAATCGCACGATAAAATTGAAAAATATATTTCGATGTATCACACCAAGATACCCTTTATAACGAAGCACATGTGCTTTATTAATATACAAAAATAAATAAAAGACATCACTCGAAGCCATAAAATGTCTCGACATTATGTTTCGATGATATTTTTCATCACAAAGTCGCCGTACGTTCTTGTTTGGTAACTAATTAAGAAAATGCTTCTGATGCTACCATGAGATCGTAACAAATTCTTAAGACAATTTCGACTGGAAAAAAATCAATAGACGGGCCACATCTTTTTTTAAAACGTTCCATAATTTTTAAACTCCAACATATGTTAAAAAGGCAGGGATCTTATGAAGATATCGAAAACACATGTTTACTATCTTATAAATATTTAAAACTAAATGAACCGAATATTAAATTTTTTGTTATGATTTTTTTAAATTAGCATTGCGTTGCCGAACGAAAAAATAAATTATTTTTTTATTAATATTTAAAGAAACTAATGTCCGCCTACAAATTTTCAATTACATCGACTGTATTATAAATGTGCACCTAAAAATTGTAATTTTTAACGTCGCGTTCAAAACAATTTTAATTTTAAGGTCAAAAACATCGTGTATAATGAGGTATTCGTGTTGATCAAACAGACTGACTGCTGCTCATCGTGGTGTTGTGAGCATTGACTTGTCCTCCACTATTCTCGGCGCAGTTTCGGTTCGGGACTCGTAGATGTTCAAAGAACGCTAGCACCGTTGAGAAATACAATTTATATAAAAACTGGTCATTGCGCGTAACTATAGGATAAAACTATAATAAAATTCGAATTAAGAGTGGGGAGGAAAAAGGGTTATCGAAGTAGGAGGTTCCGATACAGAGACCTCCTTCGACTTCTCCTCCCTTTCATATCTGATACCAGATAGATGCACAGCCTCCAACTTTTACAAGCCTTTTGCGTTATTTTTTTTGCGCTTCTCGTTTGATTTTAACAACTTGTTTGCATTTCTATATTTATTTACCATCGGCCAGAACTTTCCACTTGTTTTCGACCATCGTGATGTGATACACTTTGTAACGGGGCAGTTTTTTTATAACAATGTTGTGATTTTTAAAATTCATGCATGCACAACAAAAAACAGTGGCGTAACAATGGTGGCTGAAAAACGGAATAATAAAAAAAATATATAAACAAGCACTTGATATAATTAAAAGATTCAATCTGAAATGTATAGTCTATTATATTTGCTTACACAATCTAGAAGGATTGTTGTTTATTAATCATAATATATACAATAGGTACAATTGAATATCTTTGTCTACTCTTAGATATTATTAAGTATTATTGATGACTTTCGAACAAATCATTTGCATATTTTGCATATTCGAGATAATCCGAACTTCATAACATATCGATTACCATTTATTTAGTCTGGCTAACCAATACGAGATAAAGTTTTTAAAATGTTGGCAAATCAACATCGCGAAGAAAGTTTGCGTCAAGTTAATTTTGGTAGATATAAGGTGGAATCGCAATATTGTTGTGGGGCACGTGTTGCTTCAAAATTAGGTGAACATTTTGAGAATCAGCTTAACATAATGTGCACCACGCCTAAACTGAATCATAAACGTAATTTCCATTCAAACACCTACGGGTTGTCTGAATTATCAACCCCCAGAGCGTTTTCCTTCTCGCTTTCGCCTTTACTTCTTAGTTGCTACAATATGAAATCGTAACTTCAAAACCACTTTCAACACCCACACTTTATTAATAGCAGACGACAATAGGATCTTTTTGTATAGACTGATGTATTTTTTCATGTAGGCAGCTTTAAAAACGGCTTTGTGTTTAAATTACGTGGTATAATAGAGCTTGCATCGGTTATGACCAAAATATACGTCTAATCGTTTTTTAACTTTTAAATTTATAATTTTGACTTGTTATTTTTACCGGCCTGTCAATTTTCGATATTAAATTGTTACCGTGGATGAACATCGGTTTGGCTATTCATGTAAAACACATCAATTTGTTTGACTGACGTATAACCGTTGATTTTCCAATGACAACAACAGGTGTTTTCCGGACTGAACCGTCAATTATTTATTAATAACATCAAGTGGCTTTATATCGGCTGTTCAATTACTCTTGTAGTCGATTTTGTAGGCTTCATTTCACTATCCGCATTAACCTTTACGCAATTGATAATTATTACGTTCAAGTCTTGTTATTGTTTGCGGGCCAAAAAAATTCTTTCGCGGGCAGCCAATTGGACTGCACTGGTCTGGTTACATTGTAACGCGCAGTTGGTATGCTACTAAATTATCAATTGTTGTGTATATTTCTCATAACTCAATTGCTGATAATACGGATTTTTTTCAAAGCGATAAATCTTGACAGTTCTTCGCGTTACAATTTTTGCGATGCGGTGGCAAATAATGCAGAAATATTAATAGATGCATGTTGCAGTGTAAAATTACCTGTGTTTATATTTGCATTCTACTTTTCTAACAACTTCTGTTCCAGTTAATATTTAAAAATATGAGCGTGGGATTCATCTTTTGTTTATTTCTAATGACTGCAATTGTTTAACTTTACCTATAATTCCCTTGTAATTAATACAAAGTATTTGTTTCTGTTTGCATTTCTTACCAGTTGCGTAATTAGAAATTATTTAAATGTAAGCACGTGAGTGTTAAAGTTCCACTGAATAATCTGAGAAGTCGAGTGAAAAGTTGAAACTACTCGGATAATTATTTCTGATGAAAAACAATCGAACAAAAGCGTTTTTTAGTTACCAACGTCACTGGGTAATTTTTGTTTTTACGGTTTTTTAAAAAGACAAAACTGTTTGACAGCTGACGTGACGGCTCATTGCTAAGATTTTGAAACATAAATTAATTGTTTCGGTGAGCGATATTTTCCGGGAAATTTGGATTTTTCAATCGATTTGTTTTTCCCAAAGTTAATATTCCGTATTATTAGGAAATGAAATCATAATTGAATACCGAAATTAAAATATATATTGTACATATCAGACAAGAATAAAGCAATATGTGACATCTAATCGTCTCCACTTCCTTTTCCGTTTTATTCACAGTTCATTATTATTAATACTTAATAAAACAAAAACTTAATGAAATCAACAGTTCGATGTATTGTGTCTAAATCAAAGGTATTAAATTACGTCTCTATGCAAATTAAGGCAACTCGTTTTAAACGCAGCTGTCAAACATAACAATAGGTGTCTCTCCTACGCTATTAGTGTATTTAACGTTTAATGAACTATTTGTAGAATTAAGATATAACAACACAAGTACGAAATTTCAATAGGTTTCTTTTTTTTAAGTACCAATCGTTCATTTATTTGTTTGTCACCAAATGCGTGATATTTCGAAACTAAATACTCACGGGTTTTTTTTTTCTGCATATCCGGATGCAAAAAACAGTGTTGAGAGTTCAACGTACACGTTTAAAGGTACGTAATGAATAGAAACTAAAGGTACGAGTATTGAAGTTCACAACATTAATTAATATTATTTTGGAAGCCTTCACTTGTTTAAATCGTATTTTTATGTTAAGTCTGCATGTTCGTTACTGTTATGCAAATGGTACTAAATATGTTTACATGCTTACGCTTTCTGCATAATTTTTCAAGATTGAGACATTCTCCTGCATAATACGGTAACCTAATATGCTAAGTACACCACCTTGACTTGATTTTGTAATGTATATAATTGAAGATTCTTGAATTGTATCGAACTGCATTGATTTGCCACATTTTATGGAAAGTAAGGTTGGGTTTAAACGGAGCGGTGCGAAATCAGTGGCGTAGCGTCACCACTCAACGCGACACCACTGAACGAAGCTCGTAAGCTTTCTTGGATAATAAGTTGGTTATCAATTTTTCTTAGGGAATTATGAGGTTTCGACTTTTTTATATTTAAACTATAAGTAATAATTAAAGAAGACGTAAAAAATCCCCCAACAGACAAAATATAGTCGTAAACATTTCAGTTTTACTTAATAAATACCAGATGCCTCCAAATCAATGCTGTTGGGAACAGAAGACCCTAACGAAAGGTGGTTCAGGATTTAGTGAAGCCTCGACTTGTTTATAATTTCGAGTTATCGGCATAAAAAACTCCCTCTTATAAATTGAAACATACCATATGTTAAATAAGAATATTTTACCAAGTCATTACATTTAAGAAGCATTGCACTTAAATATTTCACTTCGGTAGTTCGTTATTAGTGGATTACATAAAAGTGTAGTGTAAAATCAACAAAACTAAAATGTAGATCAAAGAGCGGCTTGTAAATTAATTGTAGTTTATTTTGATATTTGGAATCGTTGATGTTTGTGCCAATATTAAAATAAACTATAAAGCATTTCTCACCAGTATCATGTTCATGTTTATTTGTTCTTCTCGTTTAATTTTACCAACAGGTTGTGTTTATTTACAAACCTGAAAACTGATAGCAGAGTCAATAGTTTACGGTGTAGGGGATAAACTCCGATTATCTAGTAATTACACGACTTTACATAATGTAAACAGTTTACATAAACAAAATTAATTAAAAAAACGTGTCTGACGATGTTTCGGTAGGCGAAAATATTAAAATATCGCTTCTCGGATCATCTCCGTTTTTCAATTTTTCTACTCACATGAAAAATAGAAACGGAAACGCCCAAACGATAATTTACATAGAATTGTTATCAAGAAGGTCGTTAACCAGCTATCTAAAAATACACTACCTACTAATATAAATAATACACAATTATTATCGAAATTTTCTGGATTTTTCCCAGCCGATGCGAAAAATTTGGGATTCGTAAAAATAAATCGATAGAATTCTTCGAAACAATCTAAACAAAAACAATTAAAAATTGTATTGAGAAGTGAATCCTCGAACCAAGACTTTCAGCGATTTTCCCAGACGTAAAATGGGGCTCGACAAACATATCAGAAATTCCTACGGCGAAAAAACAGCTTCTTAAAGATTGACACGAGAAATGTCGAGAATTTCTTGTTAAATGTTTTGGTATAGAACAATAGGTTTTTGAGTGTATTTAAATGGTTTCTTATTGTAATATGGGACTTTTTTAATTAACAAATATAATTTTGGATTTTTTTTGTTAAAATAATTGTCGCAACGGAGTGTCGAAACTCGAAGTTGCCTCTATGTATCGACAGTTATAATATTAAATTTACTTTAGTGTTATAGTCGGCAGCAAATTAACCTTAAGGCCTATTAGTACTTGATCCGTATATTCCTTCCAACTACCGCACATATCCACTTGTGTATTGAAGTTCGTGTAAATGTGGTTTGTGTGGATAACTTTAGTGTTCCGCTGGCAATAATTGCTATACCTATACCACCATTCACCCCTATGCCAATAGGTAACGATTAACACGATTTTGATTGTCAATTAACGCTTTCGTTTGTTTTGAAATTTGTTATTTTTTGACTTTCGATCGATTTTTTAAAGCGATTAAAATTTTTTTTCAACGTTCAATACGTAGGATTCATCCACGTTAGGATACATCCCAAAGAGGGGAGTTAAAATTTTAAAATACTCATTACGTTTTCCATTTCGCGCGATCGTATATAAGAATCATTATTACTCGGTATCAGCTTCCGAGTTCTGATACCATAAAACAGTGTCTGAGTTTGAATTAAAAATCAAAATATATTGCTTTGCATATATCCCTAGCTAGTTTAATAAGGTAGCAGTCATCAGTGGCGTAACATTCAATTTATGGTCCAATTTTCGTTTATTTCACAAACTAGTTTTATTTTACAATTACATTCTAATTAAGGGTGGGTTTTTAATTAAAAATATTAAAACACGAACGCTTAGAATTTACAAGCAACCGATTGCGCTTAGCTATGCAACCATATAACCACCCAATAACGACAACTGTTATTATCGTAGTAAGCTTTGATTTTCTCCACGTTCGTTTGTTTTTTTGTTTTTTCCAGCGAATCGGCGGAAAATGCACGCCACTGTTTGGAGAATTGGTAGATGAAGCTATTGTTTTTATAATAACATTGAGATATTACACTGTGCGGTATAGAAAGGTACTATGAACATATTTCACGTAATAAGAAGGTTGGGGGAGTGAAAAAGTGAACGCGTTGAATAATAAGATAGCCAAGGAATATAAAACTGAATATAGAAGATCATGTTATTCCATTTTACTCTGTTAAATTTACATTCATCGCTGATAATTTCTGTCGTTCGCACACGAAAAAACTTAATAACAATTTTCTTTTATTGCGTATCTTCGATGCAAGGTTGGGAGGTATACGATAATAATCGCGAGATATCAGATACATGTTATTAAATATTCGCAGATACTCTCTTTCCCTCGTATTAAAATCAACCCCCTTTAAAACATATTTAAAAATACCGCCGGAGTGGATTTATTTCACGACGTACCTACTATAAATTTTGATCAAAAATTCAAACAATACCCGACGTTAAGAAAGTCGTTTGTCCTTTCTGAATAAGGTCTACATTCGTCGGTTGAATTTCAAATAGGGTAAGTTAGTCATATATGGGTAGATATTTATCATTTATATTTTGCATATTGGTTGATATGTGGCTGCCCATCTCATATCGCAATCATTTTACTCGCTCACCCCTGTTGTTTTATTATTTAACCTCACTTATTTTTAGTTCGTCAAAAAATATTTTGCGCCTTATAATATTAAGTAATATTTATTATCGAAAAGTATTGAACCTTCAAGTCCTAATTAATCATTATCTAATTACATCCGACGTAGTTCCCTCCCGCTCTTTTGCTCGATATTAATGATATTTGACGGGTTTGCTAAGACAAAGGCAAATCAATATCATTTTCCACATCTCAATAATTGCGTTTCGTATATAAGTTAACACAATTTGGTTTTGTAAATTTCTTTACGTCATTATCGACGATTACTTTGGCAACAGTTAAATGTAAGGCACACAAGAAAAGGAGAGAAAACTATTAAACTCTCATCAAAACCATTACTTGCTACAAATAAGGATCAATAAGAGACATTCAAAGACTTTGGTTTTAGCAAATCATTATCTGAAATGTAAAGCTGAAGTGAAGGATTGGTTTGAAAAGGACTTGGAATATTTTGAATTTGAAGTGCTTTTCAATATTTTAAGATTGCCACAGTTGTATGTTGCGTATAAAATATCTTTTCTGATATTTTAAATTTTTTTCGCCCACTCCACGTCTTGGCAATCCTGGCAATTTTCAAACCGATCTAGATCGCCGCGATCGGCAATTTTATATCGCGAAAATTTAAATAAATTAGAGTAATTTAATTTTGGTTTAAAAGTTAAGTGAAAACGTAGATTAAACTTGATCAGAACGTAGTAAACGTCGAGAAAGGGTGGAGAGACAAGGGCTGATATAAAAGGGTTAGCAGTAGTAAAATAAGAGTAGGAGAGCCCCTAGCATCACTAATTAGTTATCAAAGAGTTGCGACTAGTGACAAAATTCAGTGCTATGAGGGTTTATTTTGAGGAACACGAGCAGTTTATGACACTTCTGATCGAACACAACAGAATGTCTGTTTATTCTTTTCAATTAAATGTCTCCACAAAAGGAACACTGAAGTTTGACCATCTCTTTTCGTTTGTTAAACAAGAGTTTCTGACTGAAACGGAAGCAATAAAAATTAAGCAGTAGCAAAAATATTTGTCTTCCGTTTGAAGTATGGAAGTAACCGTTGGTTGGTTTCTCTTATGGTAAGTATTTACACTGCGTGGAAAGCAAATATTGACGGTGCTGCCGGATTTTTTTTGATTTTTTTTTTTTTATTAAAACGAGCTAACTTACGTGACGTCTAATTAGACAATCGTATACTTTTCTAATTGAAATTGGATAGAGGAACGTTAATAATTTATTAGATATTTGTTGCATTACACGAGAAGATTATCGTCGTTTAGACTTGAAGAGAAATTTCGTTTTGTAAAGTACTATCGCGACTAATTTTCTAATAGAAGAGCTCAAATGCAGTAATCTAAGACGAAACTTTAACAAAATGAGAACTAATCTGTTTTAAATTCAGTACATGAGACAACTAAAATATATGTACAGTTCCGATAGCAAAATCCGGCGCTTTGACGAAATTTAACTTATGAAAAAGCTCTGCAGTGTTTCATGGAAGAGGAAAGTTCTAAAATGTTAATACTCGAACTAGAGAGAGACGAGCTATTTACGCGTAAATCAAAAACTTCCGCGTACATATAGTAGCAACTCTAGAAGGGATTAATAAAATTAACAGATAGAATTACTTCAGTCAGATATCGTACGAGGCACTGTGTTACTTTTGCGATATATTTTCCTCTTTCTTCGTTGCACCCTCTGATTTCTAAATTTCATAAGCCACTAGAACGAGATGAAGGCATAATTTGCTTTAGCGTATAGGAAAGTCGTCCTAATGGAATAAGCGGAGATCGCTGTAGTGGAATTCACTAATACAAAGTGCGGCAATACGATTTAGTACTGAATTTTAGTCCAACTATTAACTTTGTTAGCATCAGAAATTTTGGATTATATGCACCGACGTCTACTAAATATCTCTAATACTTAAATCATATTAAACAATCTCCATGCACTTACGTCTTTTTCGCAAATTAATCTCGTCTCCTCTCGAATGTATGTCGCTTCTCTTATTTTATTGGAAAGCCATTCGAACCTGATAGTGCCGGACAGGTGGACTCGTCAATGGAATCCATCTTTTGAAAGCTACTACATGCATCGTCTCCAAAGGGAGAGAATTCGCTCGCTGCAAAACCTATACTACTATATTATGGATACGCATAGAGATGAAATAATCGTCTGATTCCAACGTGGTATGAATCGACAACTTTACGATTTTGAAATAGCATACCTAGATTTCATTAAAACGTGAGCGGGCGAATTAGTACTTCAGATCCAAAATCTAATAATAAACTATCTCAAGTTGCAATTAATGAAGTAATGCCCGGATATTTCAATATAAATTCCACTCGATTATTTGTCACGCTTCGAAAATTATTTGAGATTTTGATTAAACAAAAACCTTTGAGCATCGTCAGTGTATACCGTACTATGATATCGAAGTATATACCTACTTCAAGTTGGGTTAATTTTATTATCGATGTACAAGCCGGGTTTTCTTTTCTGTGTTTGAAAGCATTTCAAGAATTTTCATTTCTTGAGTTTGCAACGGACGACGCAGAGATTGCGATTTCTTAAAAATCGTTGAAAGATTAATTTTAAAAATAATAAACTTGATGGCAGTCTCTAAAGGGATTCTTTAATATAGGGTTGAAGTAAAAGGAGTACGGGGGTGGTTACTTAGTTAATTAACAGATGTGATTACTAATAAAGTTATCGGGTGCCTTTAAGCGGATTCCCTTTCAAAACTTTTACCTAATTAAACAGCTAGCGACAATTTTTATTTTGATTTTATATAAATTTAACTTTTTATATTCTTTTCAGACTGGTTATTTACTAATGACTTTTTACAAACCAAAAGTTTTGAAACTCTTGCTTCTAATTAATGTTCAAAATACCTACCTACTAATAGAAATGAATTCAAAAATAGAAATCAATGGTATTCATTCGGTTTGGTGGGTTACTTTTATATTTTTCTAAAGGAGTTATTGGTTCCAAGTAGACATTTCCTATCGTTTTTTATGCCGCATGCGACATCTGGAACGTCAATCGGATAGACTATGGAGCGGCAACCAGCTCCTCGAGCCTATATCCACAGGATACGAGATTTAAATCGTTTGCCGGGACGGCCTGTGAAAAGACGAAATTACCAAATTTATCTGTTGTAAAACCAAAATTAAATTTAACGGTATTTTGATATGAAGCCATTCGTTTCTATTTGTGTAGAAAAAGAAGCCTATAAGTTGGCAACCTTACTCTTCTAATTAACATTCTTTACCTTTGTTAACGTTAACTATTTTTCTACATTGTAGATACTTTCTCAGGTGCAACGAATTTGACATAAATTAAAAACTTCCATATTTAATTTCTTTGTTTATTATAAAAATATTTTATAAGTTGGAGGAAATTTTGCAATATAATCAATTTCAACAATTGAATTGAATTTAAAAAACTAAATATAAAAATATGTATCTTTCCTGGCATCAAAATTTCCACGCGAATGACTATGCACCTATATTTACCACGAACGTTCAACCATACAGTATATGACAATCACCAACTGATATGATAATTACTTCTAGCACAATGTAATTTTATTACACGTATTTTTATTCTTCTCACATCACCACCGCAATCATTAAACTGCAAAAACTATAGTTAATCCCAATCTAAACTCGGCATTATTCTTTCAATTTGGAAAAACGAAAAATGCAATCGCGTAATTTTGCAACTATACATACGCCGGGATAAGCTAATCGACGTACGTCGTTTGTTATTATTATTTTTTTTCAGTGTGGCGGAAAATTAATTGTTATTAAAACGAACCAATTCCACTGTGACTCATTAATTACACACTTGTGGTAAAAACTGCATTTTAAACAATATATTACGTTACACCGTGAAGCATTTGAAACTAAAATTAGATCTTTTTTCCAGAGAGCGACCCTTGCCGAAAAGGAAGTTACTACTTTGAAGGAACAATTAGCCACTGGTAACTCAGGTTGTGATACAAAAGAAGGAAATATGGATAAACCAAATTTTGAAAACGAACTCGCTGCCAAAGATAAAGAAGTAAGTTTTTTTATTTTGTTTTATATTTTAAGTAAGGAAAGCATGCACCAAAACAAAAAATTCCTGATATCTTTTGAATGAATGTATTTTCATAATTAACAGCTGGGAAAATTAACATCTGTACTATTTAGAAACAAGTATAGACAATGATCTTTGTTAACATGCCGAAAAATTCAATTAATACTTCAAAACTGATTTCCGAACTTGAATTCATCGTTTATAGATTCTCAACTTGGTGTTTTTTCGCAACATCTTAAGTAGGATTAGTTCAACGTTCGGGAATATTCAACACGTCCACTGCTACTCTCTCGTTCTATGCGATTCCAGCTTGCAAGTGCGCGGGCGAAAGTTGAGAGAAAACCATGCAATTTTTCTGTTATGGATACACTTGTTATATAAACCGATTACCAACAAAGAAGCGGGAAATAAATCACTTTAGGGGGATTTTTACAGGTTTTATAGCATTATCGGTGATCTTTACCTCTTCGTACACTATCAATTCGCTCACTTGAATTAGACATTTTCACGCTGTTTAACATGTTTGAGTGTTTGAATCCAATTTGAAATTGACATTTTCTATGCGTTTGAATCAACACAATGCAATTTACTACATAAACTGTTGCATACTTTTTTATTTACAAATAAATCGAATTATTTATTAAAAATTGTTTCCAAGCACATTTTCTCAAACTTTTTAGATCACATTATTTCAGAAAATTCGACGGGTGGTCAACAGTGGGGTTCCCTTGTAAGAGTAATTTACATTTTTACCTTGGAATTATTTAGCAAACTAGCAAACAAAATTATTTGTTTAATTCGTAGCTTCAGCTTAAATCTGACAAATTGCTCACTTTATACCATACGCACGATCACGAACTTAGTAGATCCAAGTTTTTTTGTGAATAAAATTGGGTTTGAAAACGATGTTTTATAATCTCCACTAGCTAACGCACCCGGTTTCACCCTGTTCAAATATCTCTATTGCGCGAAAGTAATTCTATAGGTTATTTTTTCACTAATGTTTATGACAAATTACCTCGGTGGTTTGCCATTCCATGTCGTAACCGTCGTCTTGGAAAATTATGAAATATTAATGCTGTTCCATCACTACCCTGTCATGTAACAAATATAAATAAACAGATCAATAAGACGGCTAGTGAATAATATAATTGCGAACTCCCTAGAAATTTTAATAGATATTAACTATTCAATTGACGTTTTCAGCTAGGTATTTTTGAATTTTCGAAAAATGTCGATTTGTTTCGTCTATAAAAATTAAATAATGGTACATTAAATGATACATTTTTTTTAAATGTGGACACATATATACAGAAATATTGGTCGAGTGGATTCTGTGGTGTGTTCTTTTCAAGATACAGTAGCAGCTGAATATTTCCGAAATAAAAAGGCAATTCCCAATAAACTTTCAATAACCGTACACAATACGCACATAAAGCTAGGTTCTTCAAACCGGGGGGTCTGGGGGGTATGGAATACCCTCCAGTACACCAGAGATTGTGTGCAAAAAAGTATTATTGAGCTTATAAGTTTCAAACCGCAAATCGAATTTTATTATTTTTATAGATTAAATTTTGTAAATTATAATTGATGTAAATTTGGCAGTCAATTTTACCAAAAAATTACATTACTAAAATATATTGGTTGTAAATTTTTGGCGCACGAGGTGAATATTGAAGCACGAGTGGAAGGCGAGGAACAGCCAGAAATTGACTTACAAACACAATTTTAAAAGTGTTGCGATTTTTCTTGAAAATGTGTCTTGCTGTCAGTTAATTAAAGTAATTATTGTTTTCATAGTTAAGTTTTAGTAGTAGGCTGTGTCGGCTGGTACGGAGAAAGCGTTGGGGCGCCCACCCCTGTGAACAGAATATAAAATCATTATTAAATTTTACATGCATAATAATATTACTCATTATCATCGCGAGTTTTTTTTTTCGATAGAATTACTGTTTAATTTTCCTTGGATAGTAATTCATAATCCGCTGGGCATAAAGTGCCACTTTACATCCGCGTAGACAGAAAGTCATTCTGACTACTAGACGCAGTGGTTGCTCGTATAATTCAGTAACTGTTCTTAAATTGACTACAACTCATTTTTTAGTGTGAAAAGAGAAAAATAAAATTTTTTTAAATGTCAGTTTCGACGGTTTGTATTCGTCAATGTAATTTAATTAGTTCAAATTTTCACCACCTTAAAAGTTGTATCACTTTTAGAAAGCGGCATATTCTTCTTATTTATTTTTATTTATATTCAGTTATTGCCATGCTAAGTAGGTTTTTACGGCTTTTGCGTAGGATATTAGCAAATGGCCAGGTTTTGCCCGGTTTCCAATAACTTTGTTTAATTTTATTAAATTACTGTTTAAACTTGAAAGAATTCTTTTGTTTCATAGTTGCGAGTTTAAATCGATGTTAACAGACGTTGTTTTTGGCAGTTTCTTGTTTGCACTCAACATAGCAAATCTCTAAAATAAAAAAAAAATCAGATCTTTCCCGATAGATTGCGAAATTCGATAGCCAATTTTCACCATATTTAATGTAGTTTCAAAGAACTGGTCGATTTTTAACTGGCGAAAAGACACTGGTTGGGAACTTGGGAGAGCTTTGAATCGTAATCCCGGCGTATAAACCTTGAAACTTCAGTGGGTAATTCGTTTTTGATTTTTTTTTTATGAAAAACTACTTGGAAGAACGATACATGCATAATATCGTGATTTGGGACGATAAAGTAACTTTTTAATGGGATCTACTTACCGAAGGCGATTTAGCCGTAAGTTTTTCAATTGCGAGTGTAACATTATTGGGAAAATGGAGTTGAATAGCCATGAATAAAAATTATAAGTAAATATTTTTTGGTATATAGTGATGTTTCATGATCTAGAAACCTCATATATTAAGCTTATCTAAATAAGCATCAAAAACAAAGTAATAAATTTATGAGAATTGCGTTAACTTTAACAGTCTACTTATGTATTTGCCCTTTACGTATAATTTATATTAATCCCCAAGTATTCCGTATATTTGTAATAAGTATTTCTGGCTTATCATGTTTGATCGCGATAACAAACATAGAACGGGACATTTTAGAATGTTGCTAACTTCTTAGTGCTTTATTTCACTTATTATTGCATGTTAACATTCTTCGAATTTATAAATCGTACTCAAAATGTCTAAAGGCCAATTTATATTACGCTCAAGTAGCGCAAAATTTGTTAAATTATCATTCACCACCAAATGTAATCGAAACATTAGCACTCATTTTGAATGAGGTTATTGTTAGAACTCATTTTACTTGCTCTTTTGAGTTTCTAGTCGAACCATTTAAAATTTTGTTATAGCTCAACAACGACGATTAACTCTTTAGACATTTACAAATTATCTTTCGACTATTTTTATCTACTCGACTCCGACATTTCAAAAATATATAATAATATACCAGATATGAATTATGTATTCCCAAACGATCGCGAGTCGGGCCAAAAGAAAAATGTTTTCTTGATTTTTCCCCCCCGAAATATTCTCTCCTGGTGACGGTCGTTTTTCGTAATTGCGTTTTAGCGGTGACTACAAAAATGTGTTACCGGAAACTTATCAAGGTTCGAGCAAGTACATTAGAACCGATTTAAAAATCGTAATAAAGACAATCAATTAAACACACCCACTCGTTGTAAGGCGTGAATAACAAGAAAATTCACTTAGATATTATGAAATGGCAGAATTAATCGTTATATCCTCGTTTATGGTGTATCGGTTTTTATAATATATTTATAGGCAGGCACATCGTTATACATAATCAAGTCATTTGAAAATTTAATGTTGCACCAATAGATTATTCAATCCATTTTATTGCATCTTTAATATGAATTTGCATACAGGTGAACGTGCATAATAATTCACGATGTACATTTATTAATTAAATTGGCATTACTAACCCATGTTAATCGTTAATTTTATATTTTCATATCTTGGCATATTTTAGCAGCATTAATAAACGAAGCTTGAAAGTAGGAGATAGATGAAGAGGCATCGTACAAATATCTTCATTGAAATTATATGGTATTTATAAATATCGGAGACAGTCACCCTAAACGTTTCTCAAAATAGTTCATTGGATTAAGTATCGAGTTTTTATAATGTGACTAAATGTTTATTTGAGTTGGCTCCTTTATATTTGTGCCTTAATAACGATCGAATTGACATTTCGGATGCGCGTATTAGATGGAATCGTGATGAAGCGTTAGGCCGATTTAACATTTTTTGCAGACAAGCGTCGACTACTTAATAGTTGCGATAATTTAAAATTACCGAAAACAAAAAAAATTACAATTTGTTCGGGTTAGTTTTGCAACCCCAACAACGTCAGTGAATGTATAATGAGGGATCTGAAATCACGCGAAGCTTTTGCTTGTATTTTATCGTTTAAGATAACGCCAGCGTATCGAATTTATGTCAAGAGCGTTGTGGAAAACCGTCTCGATACAAAGAAAACACCGTTATTAATTACTACCCGATTTTCAATTATTCTTTTTTTGTGCGGTGGTTAATTATTTGCTTCAGCAAAAATTACTTTGATGTTGTGCACCAGCGGCATGGTGTACTTGAACCAAACCGAGCCTCGGCAAAATTAATTTGTAATTAATTACTATTTCAATTTTAATTCCATAAAGGAAGTCGTCTGAAAAGCACGCTTCGAACGAAACGTTTTTCGATTATTCGATCGAATAATTATTGTTTCCGATCGATAATTTGTGCCAACGAACTTGATACATTATCGTTACTAATTCGTCAAAGACATGGTAATAACGGAAACGGAAACAAATAATTTTATCGAATTTCTTATCAACTTTTGTCATTGTTTGGTCGTAGTTTTTAACATTACACATATGCATGAAACAAACGAATTTTGCATTAACAAATGACTTGCGAACGGATGTGTTTAATGGACTATTCTAGTGAAGTTAGAAACTCTATATTGATGAGGGTATTTACATTTTTATTGTGAAGTGCTTTAAAAATGCCTTTACTATTATTGCATTCATGCATATTCAATAATTTTTAACTGCTTTATTACTACAACATTATCCTTTGTAAATATATCCATGGTGGCGCACGCTTCTCTTTTACCCCTTTTTCGCATACGTGTACTATGTATCCCAGCACATTACGGAATATTCGGAAAAACTTTTCGGATAGGCAAATTATTGACCAAATTATTTAGCTGGAAAATAACGCGGCACAAATGCTAAATTATACCGTCTTTACGGAAACAAAACAAAGAATTATATTTAAAAATATGAAAATTCAGCAAACTGACTAATGAGTCTTTTCTCTGTAGTGTAAAATACATTTTTCATAAACCGTATTATTAGTCGTCTTCGTTCCTTTGCTAATGTTGCAACCAACGCTTTTCCTCTTCGTGACACCGGCGAATACGTAAAGTTATTCCTATATCAAAATATTCTAATGTGATCCGTTTTTAACACAAAATACTCTTGGCATCGATACAAATATAGATTTCTGTAAGTAAATACTAATGAAAAATATTTTTCGTCTTTGTTTTTATTTTGGAACTTCGGGTTTGGTGGGTGATAAATTTAGAAAATTCTCCGCGACACTATAGGTATTTTACAAAATTATTTAATTTTATTTTCAATAAGCGATCGTTTTTGTCTTTTTCTCTTCAAATAAGCGTCTCATGTGGCCGCTGGAAGAAAACGGAGCGTGTTTATTAATGTGTTATTTTTGTAATGTGTTTGTCAGGTTTTTATTTTACTAATTTGCTATGAAGTAATTAGTCGTTTCTTTGACCTCTGGCGTCCAATTTTTCTAGACTCAATATTATGTTGCATAGGTAAACTTTTTGCATTATCGCAATTTTCACGTTATCTCGCGATAACTCGTCATTTTCGGTACCTGTTAACATGATTATGTAAACAATGAATACTTTCACAAGTAACTGATATTTCACTTTTGAACTCAAAATACAATAATCCTCCAGCACATAATACCTAAAAGCTTTTAATGAATATGGATTTTTGCCCCTAAAAGTGACGTACCTGTATATAAGATAAATGTATTGTCTTTCTCGCATTCATTTGCCCCATTGTATAATTTCTCTAATTTATTACTTCATATCAAGTTCCCATGCCGAGCCTTATATCCATCGGCGAACCCTTTCATCTCTACCCCCACCATTCTTTTAACCCCCACCCTTTTATTCATCGGCAATGATATTTGAACGAGCACTCGACGTCTGTTATGTAACTCGAACAAAGCATTAATAAAAATTTAATTTTATAATTTCACGTATCTATCGAAAATTAATTTATTTACCAATAATCGTGTGGACACACGAGGAAGCAATTAAGAGGTAGTATCATGTGAGTTTAAAAAAAACCGCGCACCCCCGAGAAGCAATATCAAATTACATCGCACGTTTTTAATCTTTCCAAAGTATTTCAAGAATAAAAACCATTTCGTATTTGAAAACGCACTTTCACGCAGATATCGTTACCGTACTCATTATTAATAATGGTATTCGGCTATTAACATGACCCGTCTTTGTCAAGCTTCTGGTTAAGTATCGTTTCTTCCTACTCCACCAAATGAATTCTATATATCATCGTATTAATTTTTTGCTAAATGAAAATGTAGAGAATCTTTCACTGTCAAAAAGGTGTTTTTTAAATTAATATACATAATATATTACATATTTCATTTTAATAACAAAAATAAAAAAAACTGTCGATAACGCTTATCACTCGATGCGGTATGTACAACTGTCGAAAAAGGTACGGACCGTTGTGTTTGTCTTGCGGATCGCCCGTCATACGATGTATTGACAATTTTTATTTTTAATCCCGATTAATCTCGTATACTGTTTTTATATTTTGATAATATATAAACAATAATACAATTAATTATAAAATTGATATAATTTTTTTTTATTGCTGTTTAATTTAAATTTGTTTTTACGAAAGCCACAAATAATGTTTCGTTTTAGTGTGTTTTTTATAAAATAATAATAATAGCATATTCGTGTTAATTTAATTGAGCACCTGTCATTATTATGGAATTACGTAATAGGGATCGGTCATTAAATTCGGCTTTTTAAAATAATTTTCATTAATATAAAATTGTTTTGATTTTCGTGAAGTAATAGTATCTGTAATTTATATTATTTGGTTTCCTAATATAATAATTATTATATCGATTGCATAATATGTTTAATTAAAGTTAGTTTTTTTTTTATATTACAAAAATATTGGTATACGTATAAGATATTTGGAATATCTAGTTAATAGGTCATAGTACTAATAAATAATAAGTAATAAAATCGAAGAATATATTGATACTTAATTTTATCTTTGACTTCTTTGATCTGTCCAGAAATACTACACTGTTATTAGGTGGAACGAAATTTTTTAGTGAATTCGCACAAAATTAATTTGATATTATAATCAACTCTTTATAATCTATAAAATTTATTTACGAATACGAAAACCTTGAAAATATCGACCTGTGTTGTAAATTCAAGAATAATTAATTACAGTTTGAATTAATCGAGACTCTCGCTTCTTCTAATTGCAATTTGAAGACTCTTAAATATTTTTACAATGCCCTGAATTATGTATTAAATATTTTAATATTTGCACGATATTATTGCAAACACTTATTTGAAAATTGATTTTTAACAGTGTACCGAAAAACTCGAGGTTATCGAAGTTCCTTCATTACTTTACGTTCGATTAGGAATAAAAATTTATATCAGTTGCTGATTTTTAAGTATTGGTTTTTAATTAGTTGTGTGCTCGTGCTTCCATGTACTCATTTTTTTACACATTCAGGTAGGATAATCATCGACAAAATAATCATGTTTTCATTTTTCCATCCTGTTAGATCGGAATCTACCTCGATCGTTTCCATCTAATTAGAATTATATTTTTTTGTAAATCGAAATTGCGTGTGCAATTAAATGTTAATATTGCAGCAACACATCGGGACGACGAGATCCTCCCTCGGGGTGGCTTTCAAATGTAATACATTTATAAAAAACATAAAACATCTTCAATTAAAAAGTTGTCTTGTTTTTATCCCTCACAGCTATAAATCAATTTGTTAAGTCATCGGCAACCACGCTTATCCTGCGCTTTCATATAATGAAAAAATGCAAATTATGAGATACTAAATTTTGATATTAATTTTACAGCTGATTATTTTCCTTATCTCTTCGTGGTTACTGCGAGAGACACTTGCTCACAAACAAAGCCATAATTTTTTTTTGGAAAAGTGGAAGTAATCACAACAAATGCGACGGTTTTTTTTAGGGATTAAGGACATTGCACGGTTCTCAAGTCATACCACTGTAAAATAGTAATCGCGATGATTTCAAACAATGACTTGCTTTCTCCCTTCATGACGAGATATTTGCATGCTATACTCCGTGATTGGATCTTATATTAAGGGACATTTGATAGCATTAGAAAAGAGAATAGACGCTATTCTACTAATTGCAATGTGTCCCCATAGAGCCGTTATTGTTAAATGTCTTCTCGTTTCGATTTGTGATTGCATTTTTAAATTAAAAAAAAACGGGGCCTTGTTTTTCTAATACACTTAATTGATTTATTTTTCTTATAGTCTTCATGATTTTGGCCGCCATTCAATTGTCGAAAAAATTACAAGTTCTCAGCCAAGGCTTGGCTTATTTTGTATCATAACGTACACTGGGTATTATAATAACGACGACCTTCTGTGGAATTTAGCTTGATTCATTGATATTTCATTACCGAGAAGAATTATTAAAGCTTGTGGCTTATTTCTAATTCCATTGACCACTAACGATCAACGTCGTACATTTTTGATGATTTATTTCTTGGGCTCGGGACGCATCAGTAAATTTTCTACGATTTTTTAATCAATCACGTTACGGATCTTTTGTGGTAATTACGGATCGCGAAATTATCGTGATTAGACATTGGAACCCGAATTCTTTGTTTGTCGAAAGTTGAGTGCACCTTGTGATTTCAAATATTGTGTACCTATTCAAGTTTGGAGAAATGCTAACAAGGCATACACGTTTACTTCGCTTAACGACCAAAAAATTGTACGCATCTATTAAAACATCAGATTTATAAAAATAGTCTAATTTACCGCAGGCCAACAAAAATTGTCTTTATCAAAATTCAACAATGCGTGAAATTTTTTTGGTTGTTCTTGTTATTTTTTTCTGTGCTCACGTGGGGAGATGTGAATACGTTTTTATGTGGTTGAACAATGATGGATGTAAATTATTGGCATGATTTCGTGATTTTCACATAAAAAACCATGTAAGTAATAGAAATTTCATATTGGTCCATTAAATCGAATAAAGAACAGGATTTATGGTGACGTCACTTAATGACCTTAGAATTATAAATATTTAATAATAATAATAATAACGAATGGTGCTACTTATAATTGATGATTTCCTCGCTTTCCACAAAGGACTTGACGAAGATTCTTTTTTTTTTTTTATAAAATACTGCAGGCACCTCTGTTAACCCATTCTCTTGTGCTTCTTGGTCATTTGAACTTAATAGACGATCATTTATTATAAATATATTGGATTTTGTGGGATGAAAACGTTTTGTGTTACTAATTATTTTAATCCTGACAGTAAAAATATTGCAGGTCGATCACTTTATTTTATTTAATTGCCACTATTAATAATAGTAATAGTTTTTTTAATTTTGTGTATACAAAAATAAAAATTATCGAACATCTTTCTGTCTACACTCGAAGTTATGTTTTGTTCCAACCAAAAATATGCAGGTAATTAAGAGTATTCCAAGTTGCTTTTGGAAGCGGTCCAACATAAAAATATTACCTCTAAAACGTTATTGTATTTAGAGAAACGAATTTGTGTCAGTAAAATTTGTGGAATTCTGCAGCATTTATGACAATTAGATGGCATTTGGAAACAAAAGACATGAAACAACTAAAAGCAGTCTTAAAGCAAATTAAGATCTGCACCAATCCATAGGCAAAATCCCTCGAGTGTCATCCCAATAGATTGAATCAAAATGGCTGCCATTGCACGCATAATTACTCCATCTCGCATACTCAATCCGAACTTCGGTCCTAAATCTCGAATTACTATGGGGAATCTCATGCTTAGGCACCTGAAATACGTGATTTGCTTTCGGTTAATGTTTACAATTTACTCTATAGCTCTTGATTTTGAAATAAAAGGATGAGATGCCTCCTCGCCCCCTCGAGGCGAGGTTTATTGTTTTACAATATTATTCCAACGAGGAAGTCTTCAATAACTTTTTATGTCGCTATAAGAACGTCTTAAAATTTTTCAAGCTTTTCCAACAGAAAATACTTACCTTTTACGAAGTTGTGGGTTACGAGCAACAGGTTTGAAGCTCTCTTTTTATTTTGCTCTACGCAACAAGGACCTTGTAAAGACGTTCGTGGTTTCCGAGTGTTAATGACTCTTGAAAAAAATTAATTATTAATGCTATCATATGTTTTGGCGATTTCATAAATTTAATGCGGTAATTAAAATAGTAATAATTTTGCTATATATGTATGTTGGTTATTAAATACAATTTGGTGTAAAATATAATTGCTGTAGTCATTATCCAAATACTTATTAAACAGACCAAGACATTTGTTTGCTCGGTTTTGGAAGAATTGAAATAATTTGTCATTAATTTAGGTAAAATGCAGGTGCCTCATTTGCTATGACTGATTGCCTGTGTTCTCATCACGCTTGGATGCACGCCACTGCATACGTGAACTTCTTATATATGCGTGTGTACGAGAAACTTTTGTCTATTGTTAAAACGAATTAATATTCGAAACATATAAAACGGTTCTTAAGATACATAAAGTTGTCTAAATTTCAATTATAATTGATTTAAAATTGATTGAGTACTTACCATCAAATTTCATCTCTTACTGTAGCGACTTAAGAAATTAATTACCATTCGAGTAATGCACTCAAATTAGTTTCAAGATATTACAGTGACGTATTTGTGTTAAGATTCTTAAAGCCGAACAAAACAGATTGAAATGTTCAATTATAAAATGTTCTCATTGGAATTGGAAATCGTCAAAACTAATTACGCTGGTCGCTTTTTACCTATCTTATTAAGAATTTTCCCCGGCTCCCAATATTTCCCCTTCATTAGCTTTCGAATATAATAAACTTTGCATTTAAATATCCTTATCGAATAGTGAAACACCACGATTAAGGTACTAACGGCCGAAATCTTTTAGAGAATTATTAAAAATATATTTGTTTCCGTTGTCATCTGCATCTTGAGCCGAAAATACGAACGCAAAGGGATAAGAAATCAAAGTGGGGATTAAGATTCTTCCTAATTACTCCAATTAAAATGGCTGACTTATTTTAACGATTGAGGAACGTTTTGGTAAATTGATTTGGTTATTGGCTCATTCTTGAAAATTAGATTTTCCTTTTACTTTACTCGAATTTATTTCCCGCTAATTTTTGCGGAGTGTTTTTAAGTTAATCGCATCTTTTTATGCTAATCTTATAAAGTCATTTTTGTTAAATACCCAATATAAAAATCTTCTTTTTTTTTCTATTAGGAAAATTGTCGGCTTCGAAAACTATCAAAAATGCTTTCCGGCAGTTTTGCAAAGCGTATCAATTGATTAAGTTTGACAAGTTTTTCGAGTTCTCTAATTGAGATGCTTTTAAAATGTAACAACGCTTTTTGAATAATTTTATGTAAAAATTTGTCAATTATGGTGTCAATATTAAAGATTTAGAAAAGCAAATGCTTACGAATTAAACGCACGTACTTTAAATCCGAAATCAAGCGAATATAATCATCAATACCTTCAGGATATACAAATGTCGAAACAAAGAGACCATGACAATTTGCGAGCTGGAGTTGAAATTATGCCCACTGCGAGCCGGAACGATCACAGTCTCACTAAGATTATGAATGTTTAATATTGAAGGCATTTACGTTATTGGAAATCTCAAAATTTGATTTAGCCGCAAAACTAAGCCGCTTTGATTTGTTTTGCTAGGTATTGAAAACGGATTGCTGTATGCATTCTAAGCGTCTGTTGTATTACACGATTTTGATGGAAGTTGACAAAGGAATTCTCTATAGGATACTTAATTGATTTATGTAACGGGTATATTCCTATTGATATTTCAAATTTTATTTTTGCATACTTTTTTCACGTACTAACTCGATAAACTGTATAATTAACTTTGACGAATCAATAATTTATTTCTTTTTGAGCTGGAAAATTTTTTCCCAAATGTTTTTATAAATCTTTCTTTAAAAGTCGCAAATTATTTCCAATGGGACCAATTTTCCCGTAATTAATTTGCGGTATTTATCGTCGTTACAGTGCGACTCGTGTAATTCGAATTCGTACGATCATATAATGCAAACAAATTTTTATCAAACCGTTTCGATCGCCGAGCTGCTCGAGTCACGATCCAGTAATTCGAATTTTGAATAATAGATGTAGCAGTGTAAGTATCAAAAAAAACTTT
Organism: Cantharis rufa; assembly: GCA_947369205.1. NCBI lineage: Eukaryota > Metazoa > Arthropoda > Insecta > Coleoptera > Cantharidae > Cantharis > Cantharis rufa. The sequence goes on along the minus strand of OX376307.1, from coordinate 16,332,765 downwards.
CACGGTACGGTAACCACTGCCAGCATGATTTTTATTACATAAAAATGCTTTAACTGTTTCCCAATTTATTGTTAGCGCTGGTTTTTGGTAGTATAATTTTGTTTAGAAAAAATTTAATTAACTTATCTATATTTGTATAAATTGCACGATTATGATAATAAAATTTTTAATGACCGCACATATCAAATAAATACACTAATAATAGAAGTTAAAAATTTCGGTTTATTCCCATGATTTTTAAATCTTAATTAAATTCTTTTGTTGGGAAAATTACACGTAGCGGTTATGCAAGTCGACGACGTTGCAACAATAAAGAGTTTTCACCGATCAATTTGGTTTTTGTCAACGATATATTCATTAATATTCATTTTTATTACCATAAATAAGTAACGTGCCATCTATTTATATTGCCCATATAGCTATGTCTCTACAATTAACTTTTATCAGATTCTGTTTATTAGAAATTCATTTTATAAGCATAATTTGAGTAATTCATCACTTTTTTTTTGAAAAGTTGTAATTTTGACAATCAGGTTTTTATTTTTCAGAAGTTGGACGGTTTGAAAGTTAAACTTCCAAGAGCGAAGAAGGAAGTAAACTTTACAGCAAGTTGTTAGAGTTTGATTTGAATCGAATCGAGTAGATCTAATTTAAACATTATATCACGTATTTTATCCCAATCAGTCAGTTCCCTAGTAAAAGGGTGAGTTTCCATATAGCTTAATCACCTCCCCATCCCTCTGTACGTCTAAGCTCCCAATAATCAATAATTATACTCAAATATAAAGAGAAAACGAGACTACCGAATGCTGATTTGCTAGCGCTAATGAGTCAGAGTAAGACAACTAATCACTTATTCCTTGTGAAAGGGAGACGGATTGTCGTTGTTTCGCCTTCCTCTTGCTTGGTCTGTACTGTAGCCATCCACTTTACATTCAGATCCGATTCTGAGTTCCAATACTGCATGAATCATATGCGGCTTTAATTAGTTTTTCAAAACTCTGAACCTTTCGTTCGGCTTTTCATTGGAATTTCGAAAACTTTCATAATCGATCAATTCCCATTAACGCAGTTCATTATTAATTAAGTAACATTTTTCTTTTTTATTTTGGTCCTTCAAATTACGATCTAATAAAACAAAATTTATGGGTTTATTACTCCGATGTGATTAAAATTTTTGGAGCCCAACTAAAAATTATTTTAAAATGGCATGTTCGCGAAACGAAATATATTAAGAAAGTTGGGTGAAATTTTAACCATTTTCCTATTTCGATATAATCAAGTCAGAAATGTTAATTTCAAGTTTATGTACTTGGAGATCATAACTCAGAATTGAATGAATGAATATCGGCTCCATGGAAAATGAGAACATGCAACGCTGCTAAAACAATTTGCTCACATTTATATTTCGGCTTCGGTTCTCAGTTTTCCCTTTATTCCTCACACCCCTTGTTACTGACAATTAGAATGATACCGGCTAAGTCTGAGCACAATCGATTGATTGGGTGGCCCATCTCTTTTCCACACGTGATGGATGACTTATTTATTTCTCGCTCGAACATATGCAGATTCATTTGTAGGATTTGCCTACCGCAGTTGAAAATGTACGTGCTTTTACATTTTAAGATAATGTGTGCGAGCTTTTTAAGCTTTGAAGAGAGCTTTTCCATTTTCTCTTCGACTTTTTTTTCCTATTATACCATTATGCTTTCGTAGTTTTCGATTTTATTCCATTATTATTTTTTAAAGCCCTAAATAAAATTTCGATATTAAGAAAGTGCTTATGTAACAAAACCATTGCTTTCCCTGCTTGATGAACTAAAATGTATTGCAGAACGAGATACGAAAAGCCTCTAGAGAAAACTCGCTCAAAGGGTTACTTTATAGCGAAGGGGCGAAGTAAAATTTGGATATGCAGATCATGTTCTCGTAAATATAGAATCGAATCGGTTAATTTTATTGGTTTTGATTTTTCGAATTATTATTTCGGCCTCGTAAATTATTTACTTAATAATTTTCACAACTAATCGATGCTCGAGCAACTTGAGGAAACCGTTTAAACTTTATTGGTAAGTTCGTGCGGGTATATCTACTCTTCCACCTTTTTTTTAACGTAACTTTTTCGAACTTTAAACTAATTTATTAATGTTCAAGGAAAACAACTTCAATTATGTAAAATACAAATATAATCAATTTAACATCAGGAAACGACACGTTATTCCGTGTTTTAATCGGCGAGGATTCCAATAGCACCAACATGTGTTCGGGGAGCAGGTGATACCTACATTTTTTGGGATAGCCCCCCACCACTTTTAAATTTTTTGAAAATTGGGTTGATTGCTATTAATAATTTTATTTTCGAAAAGATAACATGTCTGGTTTGATTTACACCTCGTATTTGTCTGATAATTAATTCGGAGCACATATCTTGTTTTATTACTCTTTACATTACGCGCATAAAGAGCTTATCAGTTATAATTATTCGTTATCTACAGATATTCGTTAATATCTGAAGATATTTTTTCTTGAACAAATAACGAAATGTTTGATTTTCGTAGAAGAATTATTTAAAGCCCATTATAAAATACACCAACCTGCCGTAATTTTTCGTGCACGTTGGCTCCGCGGTTTGCACTTTACCTTTGGCGTGGAAATAATAATTGTGATGCTTTATCGAAAAAAATAGTCGAGATTAGTTTATCATTATGTTTAGCATCAGGTAGATTTTTTGTTTGCGTTGTGGCGACAAAGCTTTATTGTTTCATCATTATAAGCTTCTAATTGCTTGATGGCCAGATTATAGATTCAGTTACTAGCTCGACTGTATTAGTGTCAACATAATATTATTATGATGGAAGAAAATAATAACGAAAAAGTGAGTTGAATTTAATTTAATTATTAAAAATCGAACAGGTAGTGAAGATTGTTAATTCGAGGGTGAAACTAAAATAAGCTTCAATTTGCGTATTGGCTCGCATGTCAAATTAATACTGGCAGAACTGCAAAATTTTGTTAATAAATTCCCCTTTCTCATTAAAAACAAAAAAAATAATATCGAACAGCTTGGAAAATAAGGGTAGAAAAGGGAAACGGAAGAGGAAACCCTTCACAGATGATAAATATAAACCAATATTTCAGATAGATACCTCCGCAAGGGTGTGTTTTTGCATATCCGAACTTCAGCCGATTCCGAATCAATCACAGCCACATCCGAAGATTGTTATCTCGTTCTATCTTGTATTTACATTCAAACAATCCTTGCCGAAACTTTAGAACGGGAAGGCCGATAGCAAACGAGAATTTATTGGCGTCCAAAACAAAAAATCGTATATTTTCAGTGGGCCAATTGTTCTTTTGCACATTTTTTGTCGGCGATGATTTTAACTAATTAGGTATCATTTGTTTGGATAACTGGATCCCGAAACAACCGCGGAAATTTTTTACTCTGGAAATGTATAGACGTTATGCTCTCCCATAAGATTTATGCGATTGATATTAATTTTTAATCTTACAGGAAAATAAATTTTAAAAACAAAATCAATTTTAACCTCAAACGGATAACGCCGAGTATTTATCGTCGAGCAAAAATACAATAAAGTGAAAAAATTTGGCAATTCTATTCAAATTCAATTGGAGGAAGTTCTATTTTAAAGTACTCAAACCTGATCTAGCTCGATAAATTTTATTTAAATAAAGATCTTGTTGCTATCGGGAACCGTTAATGGATTGGTAACTATTTTTCAAACCAATTCTTCGTTTAAGACTCTCGATTAAAGGTTAGGCTTAACGCCGAATATACATTTAAATTCTTTATATCATCATACTTTTCGGTTCTTAAATTAATTACTTTTGTTTTTAAGGTTTATATTGGCTTAAAACATTGATGAATCGATTTTACCAACACCTTATGCATAAAGGGGTTGAATGGATTAATGTCTTCATACGCGAAAGCTATTGATTGATTTGTTAATTACGAACTAAATTTAATGTCTTTTTTGGTCTCATTAATTTTAAGTGAATTAAAAGAAGACGGATAGAAATTGGGTTTGGCATTGTTGTTGCGTCTTAAATCATGCTATTGAGTCGAGTTTATTTTGATGGAAATTTCTTGCGGCATAACTTCGATTTATCGAAGTGATGGTTCTCGGAATTATCTATTTTCGCATCCTTTCCTAGATTATTAAGTTAAATAAGATGGAAATTTGAATAGATTTGCCAACTTGCAAAATTGACGTCTCGATTATCGAAATTTTGACGCAACATTATTTTCTTGCAGATAAGTCAACTATTAGAAGAAGTACAACGCCTCCAATTAAGTATTACGAAACTACAAGAGACTTCTATGTCACAAATTTCACGACTAGAAGAAGAACTAGAACAGAAAAGACAACTCGCAAACAGATTAGAAGCAAAACTAGACGTTCAAAAGGATTACGATGAACTTCAACGGGAAATTAGGTAAATTTGTATTACATATCTTGGTAGTTTAAAATTTTATCTTTCGCAAAAATACAATATATTTTTCATGTAACCAAGCAGATAACATATATTTGAGCATGATATCAGATTGCTTCCTATTGGTTACTGATAGGACTGATAGCACGATATTGTAATATCCTGTGTATTGTATTTTTTAGTTATTGAAGTAGGCGTTTATTTATAACTACAACTTTTTTTATAAATCGCGTCTCATTTTTTATTCTAAATTGATTTTTCGATCATTATAATCATTTTTCAAAATATCAACAGGTGTTATTATTGTAATTTGCTAATACAAGGACGATCTATTTGTTACAGTATACTGAGGTCAGTTAATTTTTCATCCAACAACCCTGAGAGTAAATCTGTAGAATTATTATTGGAGAGATCCAGGAGTGAAGCTTCCGAATCGACTGCTCCAGTTCAAGACAACGAAGGTTAGTTTTCACTTTGTTGTTAATTTTCAATAATTTTGCATGATAGTTTCGAAACAGACCCACATTCGATGAGCTCATTTTTTACCTCTGAATGCGTTTCTGTTCGAAACCGACATTTACAAGTCGCCGATTATTTTTTGTTTCTTTCCTTAACCATTTCCAACACGTCCCGCTATTTTAATTCCCATTCTTGACTAAATTTGTTGAAAACGTAGTAAAAGCTTTCTTGCAAAGTCATCGAGTGACCAAGGGTAGAATCCGTAGTCGTCAACTCATCCGAAACTCGAAAACCTACTTTATGCACAACGCCGACGTGCTCACAATTTTTTTTGCTGAAATTCTGAACGCGCGTCAACGCGCCGCTCTGTAAACTATAACATACTTGAAATAACTGCATTTTAGTGCAATTTATAATTTTATGTAATAGTATATTCTATAACGAGGTGGATAATGCTTCTTTACTGCCTTTTTTAAAAATTTTATTTGGAAGGAAAATGAGCTTGTCGGCGTAATGCGTAAACCCACGTTAATACCGATCCGAGTATTGCGAACGAGTTGACGTTTATAAGTTCCACCCAAAGACATTCCTTACGAGAACCTACTAGCTTTTATCATCATTTCTTCTTATGTTGGGTTAACCTTTGCGAATTTAGTGATCTTTACGCTAACAAAATTGGAGAATCAATAACACTAGAACACAATCAGAGCGAGAATTTTTCGTAGTTTAACAATTGCCACTTTTTAAAGTATCCGATCCAATTTAGGACATATAAGTAGATAATTATTTAACGAGTTCAAAAATAAGCAATAAAATTTAATTTAGAATAATTTAATTTCATATTATATTGCGTAAAAAGTCATTTGCTGCATAAAATAATAGCGGTTACCATTGTTGTTATTGTTAAATCACGTGGGAAAATTGTTTTCAAACTATTGTCGAAATCTTTTAATAAACTACTTTTGCATAAAAATTTATTTAAACTACAAAACATGAGTTATTAATTTAAGTAACAACGGTCTTATATTTTTATTATGCAAGGCATTATACATACATTTTGAAACATTACGGTACACGGCGACTTTTCTTGTTTGTGAATGTTTTATGGTTTACGTGTTCAAAATAAGTGTACCTTATTTTTAAATGTTGAAGTTGTTAACACCAAAACTCGAAATTAATTTTTGCATCTTGCGTCGCGAGAATAATAGTGATCCGCATATGGGGGAATATATTATGGCGTAAGTTGTCTGGGGACTTCCCTTAGCCCCCCGATAAGAAATAATTATTTAATTGTTATTCTAAGTAACGGATCGATGATGCAGTTTTCACATACTATTAATTTTCATAAAATTAAATTATTCACTTCTCCCACCGTTCGACTCATTTTTATTTTGATTCAAGATAATAAATATTTAAAAACATATAATAAATAATATAATAATCGCGATATTTATGTTCTGCATCTTAATAATTGTTCACATAAATGAAATTAGCTTTGGCTATATTTGGAATAATCAAGATATCATCTTGAATGTTAATCAGTACACGGTTGGCTAGCAAATTCCCAAAAATTCGAAATTACCATGGACTAGTTACTTACTATACATAATTGCTCGAATAATATAACTTTATTTTTAATTAGTATTCTTTGTAATAAATTATTGTCGGTCGACCATGAACGAAGGAAGTCGTTCATCAGATCTATTGATGAACTGAACAGATATGAACTTATACTTCTTCAAAACTTTGAAAAAAATGACTTTGCAAAATTAATTTATTTGTAAAAAATTGTAAGTAGTTCGTAAACAGCTTTGTTAATTTATTAACCATTTCATTTTTCATTTTCACTCTCTTTGAATGTTACGCATGCTTTTCTTATTAATCTAATTTACAAAAGTATCCTGAAATAAAATATCATCCCTCTTTACCTTCCAGGAGGTGCAAATCCATCATCAACACAACCTTCAGAGTCACCTTCAGGTCTTCCTAAATCGCCCTTAAACAATTCCCTTCCTCCGCTTTTTCAAAACGTCGAGACATTCGGCACAATACTCGGCGAAGAAATTGTTGCGACTTGGCGACGAAGCATCGAACAAATTACCTTAAATAACCGAATAATATCCTCCTCACCCTCTGCAGATGGACCTGTTAAAGCTACCACGCCGGTAGTGGCAGATTCTACAGAAAAGAGCACAGCATCGACGCCGCAACCCGTCGAATCGGTTTTTGGACCGCAGGCGTCTCCCGTCGAACCTCTCCTTAACGGCAACCCAAAAAGTCCCGAAGATAACAACAACCAGCACCTCAGCAGCAACAACAACGTACCTTTAGCGGCCACCATGTGTGCCGTAAATAACTTCCTTAGAAACGAAGACTCGCTCAAGAGCCCGTACCGATTCGAAGAGCACAGATCGACGTTTCGGTTTTCAGACGAACTCGGATTGCCGCCGGGTTCGATGGTGGGCCGATTGGGCGAAAGTCTGATTCCGAAAGGCGATCCGATGGAAGCGAGACTGCAGGAAATGTTACGGTACAACATGGACAAATATGCCGCACAAAACTTGGATACGTTACACATATCTCGACGGGTTCGGGAACTTTTATCGATACACAACATCGGCCAAAGACTTTTTGCAAAATACATTTTGGGCTTGTCGCAAGGAACCGTTTCCGAATTGCTATCCAAACCGAAACCTTGGGACAAGCTTACCGAAAAAGGTCGAGACAGTTACAGAAAAATGCACGCTTGGGCTTTGGATGAACACGCTGTCATGCTTCTAAAATCTCTTATACCAAAGAAAGGTGAGTTTCATAATTAACTTTTCTATATTTTTCTTGATCATAAAATAATAAATGCACGCTTTTATTATCATTGTTTTACTCTTACAAAATTAAATCGCTAATATATTGAAATTTTATGAATTAAAAACGATTTTATTAAAATAGTATTGATAATCTGATGAAAGACTTTTTGGAATCGGGTCGTTGATTTTTATTACCTAGCAAAATTTGGTAATTCGTATATTAAATTTACAAGAATATTTTAAGTTTTATTGCTTTTATGTGTGATAATGTATCTTCAATGATATTTTAAGGATTTTATGCGGTTCGGATCTCTGATTACAAATTTAAATCTTGTGCGTTTTAATTTATTAAATAATAATAATGGTATTGAGAAACGAAAGAAACCATACACAATCGGTTATGACTGACCTTGCGGGGGGATTTCAAATTCAAATTTTTATGAATTGAATGGTTGAATTATTGTGAGTAGTACATGTTGTGCATGATTTTTATAGAACATGGTTAGCGAAATATTGTGGGCAATTAGGTAATTCGTGATTTAATTGTGTTGAGAAAATCAAAGAACGTGGAAACAATCGCCCGTTAATTACAAAATCCATATCCGAATGTTGTAAAATTATCTTAATTACAAAGCAGTAATGGGAACGGAGCAACACAAATATATTTATAATAATATATAAATTTAATAAAATAAATAATTCAGTTATATAGTCAATTAGGTATATAATCTTGTTGGTTTGGTGTACAATTTTTGATTCGTACGAATTTATGAATCATTTCCGTCTATTCAATAATAAATAAATTAGTTTTTAGAACTTAAGTCACCAATGATAAGCAATAGAAAATAATTAACCAAATTATGTTGATTAAAATAAAGTACTTAATAAGCAAGCAATTGTTATTTAGGATTTCGTGGATAAATTGTGTGTGGTGTACAACATCACGAAATAGTTTTGGGAGAGATCACTAACCGTGCAGAGATGATGATGATGATGTTCCTCCATTCCACATTTTGATTGGGGAAAAAATTTGTTAATTCGATAATTTTGCACGACCATCGGATCATGACATCCGTAGTTCCATAATAATAATTGTGCTCTAGTAATATGGATAAACGATTTGTTGTTTAGTGGGTTTTTTCTCACATGCGCCTTGTAATCATTTGCCATCAAAAACAGTTTTAGTTTTTATTTGTAAATCTTATTGTCTGTGTATCACAACACAATAAGTTGACATGCGATATAAAATTGCAACATTAAAATAATATTGTAACCCAAATATTTGTAATTTCAAAACAATTATATTGTTCTATTACTCCCACGAATTTCAAAATGACTTCTTTCTTAAACACATTAATTTATGCTAACAGCACATAAATCCACTTAATCTATTTCTATTTTTCGCTTTGCTCTAAATCCTAACTATATTATTTCGTTCAAAAGTGAGGCTTTTTAAAAAAGCGATCAATTAAACTTCTATTAATGCATCCTCATCTCGTTGGATTAACAATTCTAATTTCGAACGCCCATTTTCGACATATGTAACCGAAATCATAGTGAGACAAGTCGGTGTAACTGCATTAACTCGCAATGACCCGCGAGTTAATAAACCTAACATATAAAAGTGTAATTACCCACCTACTACTACACTACCTACTTTATATACAAAATTTTCTGAAAATTAATTTGAACGCGAATTAAATTTTAACTTTCAGGACAATACTAGAATTGCATAATAATTGTGACAACTAATTACGACGGATTTATTAGCCTTTTTGTTTTCTAGAACTCGCCGTTTCTATATGTGTCCTTTTTATACCGATAGAGGTAAATTATTTGCATCGACTTCCTGGTGCAATCTTTTGTTCTGCAATCCTGCCGTTATCCTGCGCTAAAATATAATTCTCCGACACCGAACAATTGTGTATCTTTTATAGGTTTTTGCTTAAAACAATTCCAATGTTCATTTAGTTAAGTAAATTTTGTTATTTTGTGTCTAGTTTTTGTAATTTGTCTATCAGCTATGCAATTACTGGGGTGAGAAATGTCTTTTCGAACGTAAAAACGATTCGACTGTTAAATTTGTACAGCCACGTCTGTCACAGCCACATACAAAATATTGGCTTAAAAATGTATTCACACAACTGAGTGGTGGAAATAAATACATACTTTATTAATAACCTATTTTTGTTTTTAGCGCTTTCTTTGTGTGTTTACATGTTGTTTCCAAAATAAGTTTAATGCACTTGAAAAAATTTACACATTTTCGGTTAAATTCCAATTAACAGCGTAAAATTCCTCCAGTTACAACGGCGATAGTTGCGCTAGGCAATGTTTAAAAAGACATTTTTTTAGAGACTTGCGATTTGTTCTCATCATCAGCGGAATGAGGCTCAATAAATTCTGACCATGTAAACAAGTTTTTTGTCGCATTTTCTCGAAAGCTCAAAGAAGAAGAAATAATTAAAACCCTTTATTCATTCTAATTTTGTATTTTAATTATTATTAATTGAACATTCGATGTTTTGTGTAATGCAGCCACATTAATTTTCGAAACGAAAATACAAAGACAATAAATACATTGTTCTATAATATTGGCGTATTTAAAAATTTAGTGACTCATTGGTAGATTTGGAAAATTTCCAACTGAACTTATTTAAAATACTTGAAAGATTTATCGAGAGACAATAAAATCGAATAAATATGCCGTCTTTATGAACATAAAACTCAATTTAGATAAATTTTTTTTAACTTAATGTCCTTATGGTCGAAAAATGTGAACCCATCCGGAACGCAGGTGATAATAAATTTAATGATGTAATGAGAAAATAATATTTTTTACATTAAATCTCGAAAAATGTGACCATTGTTTGCTGATTTTTGGCTTCAATCGCTGCAAAGGTTGCCTTAGCAATTGCGAGAATTTTTAATTGTTAAATCAGAAATATCTAAATAATATATTGAAAGGAAATGAAAATTGTTTTGAAAAAAAAAAACTGTTTAATCATTCGGCACGGAATGAACTCGTCAATTTTTTTTCTAATATGCTTAGTAGACCGACTAATTATCGATCATAGGCGATCGAAGTGTAGATAATGATAGGCAATATTAATAGGACTTACAATAAGGTCTTTAGTCGCGCAAAAAATCGCTATTTTATATAGGCGCAATAAACCGTGTAGCTTTTCGTGGAAAGTTCGATTCCTATCACAGTTGGAATTGTAAAAAAGTTTACGCTGTTTTTACACATGCAATACTTAACACGCAATCTTGTCCATTTAAAAATTTTTCGTTACGTACCCATTGTTTTTATAGATTGATTTTTGTTGTGCTCGCTGTTCACGAAATCTTTTTAATTTCAACGAATCACGTAGGGGAAATTTTTTCAGCAAATTATTAGAATCTGAATAATATTGTGAGAACATTCGATAGTAGATTTTATTTTTTTATTGCTTTTCATAGCTTTACTACACATTTTATTTGATTTTACAATATAAATTACGTTTAACTGAAAATCAAATCGATTTACATTTAAAACAATAAAAATAAATTATTAGGCGACGTGCACGATTTTCACATTTTCACTACTAGCAAAAGTAATTAGAACGGTTGCAAACAATTTTCAGAAAAAAAAATTGTAACTTATTGTCATTTTCAAGTTTTATTTTTAAACGTCTCTCGGATCTGCCTACCCACTTGTCTATCTCTTTATGTGACGATGGATTAGGATAAATTTGTTTTTAGTTGACCTATTTTTAATAGCACCTTCAATCTGAGTCGCTTTGGAATTTTAGAGCCAATGACAAACTGGCAAAATTAGAAATATATAAATTCAATAATAAAAAAAGTATTATTATATTTTACCCCTATTTTATGCCCTAAACATAGCAATAAATATGATTCTGTTTCTAAACATAAATTGGGAAATTGATGGTAAATATAAATTTGTATGCAATGAGAAATATTTTAAAATTTCACTAAAATTAGCATTGTTCACTTGTATTTCCACAATAATAAATCTTAGACATTTCGTTCCGAATAAAATTGTAACAATTAAACAATTTCTAAAACATTTCCTACCTATTAAAATCATATTACTACCAGTATTAGAAAATAACTTGCAATTAGAAGCAAAAAGTAACGGTTTAACCGTGTGACAATACATTTGAGGACAATTTTAATATCCGTCTTTACGATCTAAGATTTTTCTTTTAACTTATAATCTAAAGATTTGAGATTTCAGTAATTATGAATGTCTTGTGTAGTTTTCATGGGAACTGAACTTGATTTTTATTATTGTTCAGGTAGATGTGTAATAATTTTAAACCCATATTGTTTGTTATATATTAAGGATAAAAATGATCATTACTATACTTATTATATGTGCATGCTAACTACATTTTGCACTGTTTATTTTTATGGTTTGTTGAGTAATCTTCAAGAGTAACCAACAATTATTACTAATATCTGTTCATACGAATTCGTTTTAGATTTTAAAAGTCAATTAGCATCATTAAATTAATCATATTAGCGATTTTTTTTTAAATTCAATATTAATTTAATGTGCACCTATAAAGTTCTTTACCAGTCATTAAGAGTTATTCCATTGGTCCTTACAGACAGTTTTTCCTTAGGCAAAGAAACCGGCATTCCAAATTTTGGCCGTCCCGAAAATGAAATGACCGACGAAAGGATAGTGCATATCTTGAACGAGGCCTCCCACTTGCAAATGAAACCTCAACTCGAAGACAGCCGCAGTAACGACGATTCCAGATCGCCGCACGGTGGCTGCATCAGTCCGTTCTCGAGAGAATTACAAAAACAAAAATTAAAGAAGTACGAAAACGACGACATCCCGCAAGAAAAAGTTGTGAAAATTTATCAAGAAGAACTCGCCAAATTAATGGGAAAACGCATCGAAGATTTTAGGAGAGAACCGTTTCCTGGGTGAGTACGCTAATCTCTTTACGTAAAGAATATCGCTAAACTAATATAGTATGTTTTTTCCACACATATTTAGTGGGGGTCCGATGGACCGAACGCAAGAAGAGATTCGCATGGCGTTGGACGCTTACCATCGCGAGTTATCCAAATTGAACCACTGCCAAAATTCCGCACAAATGACAAATTTAGGCTTGCTGGCTTTACAGCAACAAGCTCTCGCTCAACATCATAATCCTTCCATAAATGGTGGAGCGCAAGACTTATCGCTTCCGAAAGAAAAATCGAAAATGGTCAACGGGATGGACGAGAAAGAAAAAGAATCGGATGATAGTATTAAACATTCTGGTAGTGCATTTAGTTTAGTTAGACCAAAAATAGAGCCCGGAACTCAATCTCAAACGACAAGTTCGACGGCATCTAGTCCATTAAGTAACAGTATTCTACCTCCCGCGATGACGCCGACTGACGAGTTTTCCACATCTGCAACCGCCAGTCCACTACAACGAATGGCTTCCATTACAAATTCTTTAATTTCGCAACCGCCCACCCATCAACATCATTCTACAAGTCAGCGACCGTTAAAAGCTGTCTTGCCACCGATAACACAACAACAGTTCGACGTATACAACAACCTAAACACGGAAGACATCGTCAAAAAAGTCAAAGAACAATTAAGTCAGTATTCAATAAGCCAAAGATTATTTGGTGAAAATGTTCTTGGTTTGTCCCAAGGATCAGTGAGCGACCTATTAGCACGACCTAAACCTTGGCACATGTTAACCCAGAAAGGAAGGGAGCCTTTCATACGCATGAAGATGTTTTTGGAAGACGACAGCGCAGTTCATAAATTGGTAGCTAGTCAATATAAAATTGCACCCGAAAAATTAATGCGAACCGGTGGTTACGGCGGAACACGTAAGTTGTCTTTCAGTTTTTCACCATCTCAAATGATTAACTTGCCCTTTTGTTACAGCGTGTGGCACGCCCCTGGGTACGCCTCTGAATAAACCTCTACCGCCAACCCAAAAAATGTTGAGCGAAGCCGCAGGTTTTCTAACCAAAATGCAAGAAAATCCCAATCTGCTACCACCGTCGTTGCAAATGGTGTCGGCCCAAAATCAAATGTTGAGTCAACCACACGGACCACCGATGCTCCTCACGCCGCCCGGCATTCCACCACAGCATCCCATTAATTTGCAAACGCCCGAACATATAAAGAAGCAAACTTCGAGTCCACACACAGTTCCACATGCAGTTCCACATTCGCCTTTATCACATCACCAAAGTGCAAATTTAAGAAGTCTGAATCCGCACATTTCGCCGAGCGTGTACGAAATGGCGGCGTTAACGCAGGATTTAGACACTCAAGTGATAACAACCAAAATTAAAGAGGCACTTCTTGCCAACAACATCGGACAAAAAATATTCGGCGAAGCGGTTTTGGGTTTATCGCAAGGTTCGGTTAGTGAATTGCTATCTAAACCAAAACCGTGGCACATGTTGAGCATTAAGGGTCGCGAACCATTTATTCGAATGCAGTTGTGGTTAAACGACGCCCACAATGTCGAAAGACTGCAGGTATTGAAGAACGAACGTCGCGAGGCAAATAAAAGACGTCGTTCGACGGGCGCGGGCGCACACGACAACAGTTCGGATACATCGTCAAACGATACCTCAGAATTTTATCATTCCAATTCGCCTGGTCCTGGACCTCCATCGGCCAAAAAACAAAGAGTTTTGTTTTCCGAAGAACAAAAGGAAGCTCTTAGACTGGCATTTGCACTTGATCCGTATCCAAACGTAGCAACTATAGAATTTTTGGCGGGAGAGCTTGGTCTCTCGAGTAGAACAATTACAAATTGGTTCCACAATCACAGAATGAGATTAAAACAGCAAGCTCCTCACGGAATGCCCGCCGAAGTTCCTCCACGCGACCAAAGCGGAAATCAAGCACCTTTCGATCCCGTTCAATTTAGGCTGTTATTAAACCAAAGATTATTAGAATTATCGAAAGAACGAATGGGATTGGGTGGAATGCCTTTACCTTATCCTCCATACTTATCAACCAATCCAAATTTAGCTGCTTTAATTAGTAGGGGTCTTTTGCCCTCCGGTGATATGGATCTCTCGTTGTTAGGAAATGTAGTGAAAGAACAAATGAGTGGTTTAGACTTGTCGATGACTTCCTTGAAGAGAGAACCGGACGACTTCGAAGACGACGCGGAGAGTAATGTGGGATCGGAAGATTCGAACATGTCGGACAGTATGCACGGCGAAGTTAAGTCGGAACTAAACGAAAAACCGTTATCGCAAATCGGAAGTCAAGGTCGATCGTCTAGAAGAAAACCTGCAGCTCCGCAGTGGGTGAATCCAGATTGGCAAGACGAAAAGGATACTAAACAAGCGTCGGGTAGTGAAGTGATAATTAACGGCGTTTGCGTTATGCAGACGGAAGATTATGGCAGAAGAAATTCGGAAGAGACCGTTCACGTGGAGCCTACTCCCGTAATGGATAGGTTCGAAGACGATCAGAGTGACGCGTCGTCGGTTAGTCACGAAAACGAGTTAAATACGGAACAAATTGACGATAAAGAAAACGAAGACAATGTGAAAGAAACAAGTGAACGACAAAGTACAAGTGAAGATAGTGAAAAATGTATTAAACAAGAAAGCGACGATAGATGGGATTATTAAAGTTTGAGTTATATTTTTTAGGTAAATGATCGTGTTTGTCTTGTGACTGTTTTTGTTTTCAAAATGACCATCGAAGAAAAAAAAACTCTCTTGGTTATTGACTGTTATTGTATATTATTAAATGAAAAGTGCAATCAGAATATAAACAAAAATTACCCCAGTTATTTATTGTGATTTTAAATATATGATAGTTTTTTTTTTGTTAACGATAAGGTTTTTTGAAGAGCCCAAAAATTGGGTTGACTGTTTTGTTCTTTTTTTGTATTTATGTAGTTATATTATAAGACTGTTACCATATTATAAAAGTACTATTAGCCACTGTAATCAAAATATGAAAAATGGCTACTTGCAAAGCAAAATGTTTGAAACAATGTGATACTGCTTATTAATTCTATTGTTTATCCACTTATGTGCTTTCCAAATGAAAAAAGGCCAAATTTGCAATTAGTTTTTAAGAAACTTTTTTTATCGATAAAAATCCAATTTTTTCTTAAATAATATTTATGAAATATATTTAGGTGTTTACATTTCGTATTTTAGCTGTTTAGTTATTTTTGTTTTTTGTACATAAAAGGTATGTAAAACAACCGCGTATTATTCATAGAAATAAATAAAAAATTAGCTTTAAAAATTGTTAGAACAAGATTACCGTTTTTTTATTTGTTTATTGGACAAAAAATGGACCTCTCCCTCAACTATTTTGGTTTTTTCTAGTCTTCTATCGAACGAAACGACAACGTGGGCATATAATATTTTCCATTTTAATTTTAAAAAAGGTGGCCAGTGCAAGTCACATTTTTGTTTTTTAATGAACTGTGTTCTCAAGTAGATCTCATTACATTAGTAAAACACTTAATTTCTCAGCGAAATCTACTTTGTTAAATTTTTTCCCCAAAACTAGATATTAAATATACGATGCATATCGATAGCTGTATAAACAAATTGTAAAAAGTTATAAATCTACCTGTTTTTTTTTTCTAATTACGAAATGATAATAAGCACAAAGTCATTAAAAAGATCGTTATGATAGTGCAATATTTTAAAATTACAATTTTAGACTTTGTAATCTGTATATTTTTGGCAATATGTGAAAAATATAAAATTAATGTAATTCTTCCATTTACGTCATATTCAATGTATACACATTGTAATATAAACATGATACGTAAAAATCTTGCATATAAAAATTGTAAGAATATTAGAAAATATGTATAGATGCACATTTTTAAAAATTACATGTAGTATAACTTAGTCAGTTTTTTTTGCTGTAGAACAAAAGTGTTTGAACATTAATTTTTTTATTTTTGATAAAATGAATTTTCGAAATTTTAACAATAAGCAACCTTATAGCCACGATAGTTTACAATAATTTAATTTAAATTTCGAAAATTTCATTTTATGTTATTGTATAGTTTTATAAATAGTGTTGGAATATTTTAATTAGATCATAGATCTGAATCATTTCACAATTGTACATATTTATAATCATATCATTATCTCCTTTTAAAGTTTCTAAATTAAATATTATCTGTATTTCAATTTACTCTGTTTAACGTTTTCATTATTACACCTTTCCTTAATTTTTCCAAAACCATTGTGGACACACCAAAGTCAATCTGAACGGAATCGTAAGGTGAGTAAAAGATTTAAGCAGATTTTATAAGCGAAGCTACCTAAATCATTACCCGAGTACGAACTTTTAAGCATAAAAAATCGTGAAAATAGCACAAAAAATTGCCACTATATGCATAAAAATATGCAATAAACTTAAATATAAGAATTAAAAAAATTCGTTTGAAAAATAAAATTAAATAGAAAATTAACAAAAAATAATAAAGTAAAAAAGAGGTAGTAATAAAAAGTAACAATCAAATAATTCCTGTACATCATTTCTAAAAAATGCGATTATTAAACGTTTATTAAATTTTCCATTAAAAATAGATCAATTAAATCTAATTAAAAATTACCACTAAACGAAAGCGCAAACATCGAAAAGAAGAAAATTTATTTAATTTACTGAAAGAAAATCAAAATAAATAATATTCTGACATAATAAAAAAATAGAATAGAAACAAATATTGTACGAGAGGGGGCACGATGAAAATTATGATTGAAACTGGGTCGCATATACTAAAAGGTCGAGAAACGCTGACTTAACACATGTTTAAATATGGAAAAACTGCGTTCTACGTCCACACTGGTAATTTTATCGAAATTTTCAATAATTGTTTTTAAAAAGTTAGTGATCGACTTCTTGTCTGCCAATTTTTTTATTTTATTTTTAATAATAATAATTTATTTTAGTCGGCAGAACGCCTACTATGATTTCAATTTCAAACCTATGTATTACCTTTATCCGTAGGGGTACACGTCTGCCAATTTTAATTCCATAATCAAGAAGCACCCTATGTACCTCATAAAATTTTGTGACCTCTAAAATGGGTTAGGTCAAACTGTCATTAGCTCCCGATATAAAATAAACGATTCCCCGGGCCCTGATTTTAATTGAAATTCTGAAATCAGAATTCAGATACAAGTAGCTTTTTCGTATTTTTACTCATCTTTCTCTTCATTTTTAATGAACTTTTAAACAAGTTATGACTTTTTGGTATTTGAAAACTAAGATACGCAGAAGATCCGTTTTTTAATAATATTCAACTTGGTCCAAACCGGGACAATTTATAGCTTAATGATAAACAAAAATATTACTCACTCTCAATAGTAATACAGTGCGACCTCGATAATCCGAACCTTCATTACACCGGATTCTGCAGTAATCCGGCCAAGCATTTCAATTGCATTGTGTATTTTATAATCCTAATTTGGTAGGACTCGGTACTCCGAATCTGCATTTGTAATAATTGTGAACCCCGTATCGTATATGTGATTCACATAATATAAGCAGTGTGTGCCTTCGTTTTGACCGTTACATATCGCGTCTGAGGATTAATGATTGCTTAGCTTGTTACATAGTATGTTTTTCTGTTCAGTTTTTTTTTTATTAATTCATAAATATTTAACAGATGTTTCATATACCTAACTGAAAATTATTTTACTATTCCGAATAATCGTATAATACTTACCGGATATGATGTTTAATTTAATTGTAATAAAACAAAAAATATGAACATCGCAAAAACAATATATTTTATAGAAAAAACTCTCAGCTTTAAGAAAACAAAAATCAAATTTGAAGTATCTTGCGCCGCACACAGAAAAAAATCGATTTTTCCACTTTAATTGGGTATTTAAGGGTTTATTGATAAGTTTAGGATAAAATGGTTATTTTTATTCGAAAGCTGAGAATTTTTCCCACAAGATACAGTTTTACATTAATTTAAATGAAAAATTTTTCCTCACCAAAAAAATTGAAGAAAAAGTTAAAAATATCTTTTTTCTAAAATTTCAAAAAATCTTAACTCCGAATCCGTTGCATATTAAGGGCTAAAACCTTCAGAGGATTGTTTTCTTATTATAGAGAACATCTCCACAAATTTTGAACATAATCCGCGAGGGTCGCCCTGTAAAAATGATTTTATTTGGTGGAATATTTTTATAATATGTTACCTGATTACAAGAATTAATTTAAAATACGGGCATATGCCAATTTTTTCTTTAATTCTAACTCCCCCCCCCATGGCCAATGTCTAACCTGTTGGGCACTAATTCACAAGAATTGGGCAGCGGAACAATGGAATTCTGTGTTGTGGATTTCCATTAAGTAATCTATTTATATTTTACTGTATTCTCAGAAATTCACAAATAATACTTACTAAAATTCAAAACTGAAAAATTAAGTTTCTCTTTCTAAAAAGGCATAAGCACGTAGTAGACAGGAAATAATAATAAAAATTTTAATATAGCAATACATTTAAGAAGTTTTATGGCATGCGTATTGGCTTTACCCATTCCTAATCACAGGTAATATTTTATTTATAAAATTCGGTTTCATAAATACTAAAAAGGCATATTGCATTTTGATATTTTTTAAATAGTCCCAAACAGGGGTGGATGGGCAACATCTAGCGGCCCGGGAAATAATATTTGTCGGGCCCTTTTTTAATTTCCGGATATGGCTAAAATATACATTTACAGGGTGTGACGCATTTTTCCTTTAAAATTAAATAGAGCATAGGTTTATTACAAATTTTTGAATCAGGTTACATTTACTATTCAAAAAACATTCTTTTATATTTTAAAATTGCACAGTACAGTACAATCCACAGTACAGACCCTCTCCTTATTAGACGTACTTTCAGCCACCGGCCCCGCGGACCTCTGAATAACCGGCCCACCGGGAAGTTTCCCGGTTCGTCTTATGGCCCATTCGCCCCTGGTCTCTAATTGTTAATCGCAATCTATTGCTGATATTTGTATAAAAATTTAATATTAAAAACATGTATTGATAGGCATAATATCCAGGGCCGGATAAGCCATGAGTGCAATGGAGCTGCCGCACCCAGCGCCAAAGTTTAGAAGGCGCCAAAATTGAGCATTTTTAAATTGTGCATAAATGTGCATTTTGATTTCAAGGGACTACATTTTTTCTTTGATTATAATATTCTATATGATATTATTAGTATTAAAGGCGCCATTTATCTAATCTGCACCCGGCGCTGAAATGTCTTGATCCGGCTCTGGTAATATCTAGTTAGTTTTAAACGAACTAGTTGGTCTTAAACTTTCTGACGGTAGGTAGGTATAAAAAAAAGTCATAGAGTCATAGTAACTAAAACGCCCAACTTCCGCCACTTTTTTTTTTAGATTACTTCCTAGCTGCGATATCAAGAGCAAGAAAAATCCAATATATTTGGTCGGTGATGAAACGTACGACTGCAGCATAGCATTCCAACTGCCAGCTTATTACCATGTTCACTAGTTATAACATTAAGAAATACTAAACACGTAGTTACTAGTTTTCCAAAGATTAATTTTATATTAGTAGGCAAATCATCGGTTAGTCAAAAAATTATTTGAGTTGTAAATTTTAATATCATAACCGATCAGCTTCAAATGGTTGACTACCCTAAATGCTGCCCGTCCCTACTCTGGTTTTTAAGTTAGTAATTTAATTATATTGATTCGTTCCCACTGCTGCCACCGATTTTTAACCAAAGCAAACATAAAAATGGGCATAAATAAATAAAAATAAATAAATAGGCATAAATAAATAAAAATAGACATAAATAAAGTCTAGAGTTCATGCACATTCCGGCTCGTTTTACAGTTTTTCCAAACTTCTGAAAATGAATTTTCCACTTCTTGTTAAATGTTCTCCTTCAGAGCCGCCAAGGTCCACATCGGCAAGATGTCGTTGTTCATGGCTCGTCGTCTTGTTGATGTTAGATGGTTTTCTTGGTCTTAAACCTTAAAGCAAGCCGCTGAATACAGCAGTGTTTGCCCAGTTGGTGCCACACCACCAGAAAATCGACGACGAAAAATAAGATATTATTATTATCCACAAAAGAATTATCTTAAAAAAAATTATCCCATAGATTTCTTGAACTATTATTTAATGATAAACTTAAATCCACATGATGATATTAAAATCCCAAAGAAATGAAGGACCTCGATGTTGATAGAAACAACACCATCGACATCTTGGAAGAAACAAAAAATAGCTATTTATGCAACAAAAGGTAAAAGTGATACTTTTAATAAAGTATCAGGCGTGGTAATTGAGGGCTGAAGTTCCGTGAGAACTATTATACTAAAACTTTTTAGTGGACTACCAAACCTCTACATATCGAAAAAAGAAGTTAAAAAAGCAACAAAGTGATGAATGTTTAAAAGTTCTAATTGATTAATTACTTATTCGTAATTATTTATACAATTATTTTTTAATTAATTACAATTTTTACAAGATTTGTCTTGGAAATGTCAAGTTTTTTCGTTTCATTTAGATTTTAATGTTATTACATTCCTCAGAAAAAATAGTGAAATATTTGAATAATATTGAATACTATAATTTTGGATTTTTTAGTGTTTTTTAATAAATTTCTCGAAAATTTATTTTGTCAGTTGAGTTTTTGGAAGTTAGACGGGCAATTAACCCTATATCGGACCAAGACAACTAAAAAAGAACCAAACAATGCTTTATTGAATTATTATGATTTTAAATACATCGGAGATGAAGCATTATAAAATGCATAGTAACCGTATGGTTACAAAAGGCGATACAGGGTTAAAAACAATTGCATTTTTCTGAAGGAGTCGTTTGGAGAATTTAAAAAGTGTTACTATGTCCTTATATAAATGCCTTCTCTGCATTTGTTCTTACAAAAATTTTACTATAAATTTTGAAACTTATCTACTAATCAGTAATCACCATGTTTACCGTTATCGTGCTTGTAAATAATTTTGATTAGATATATAAGATATTTGATATAAATGGGTTTAAAACAAGATGGCGAGGCTGATATCATTTTCTCCTTTTTTATATATTTTGTAAGTTAATTTAATTATAATAATTAATAAATTATGCCCAATTAAAATATTATACAAAATGAATGTTAATTAACATGTTTGAATGAATATATTATTAATAATTATATGTATTAGATGAATTATCTATGTACATTATACGCAATTATAATGTATTTATTATATTATTAGTTTTGGGGTTATCGCAATTCGCATTTACTGCTTGGGTGAGTGAAAAATTTTAATGTTTAAAACTCATTAAGGACAATGTAAGTACGGTGCTATTAAAATTATTTGTATTATTTTAATTAGATTATTAGAATCTCATAGGAAATATTATAGTAAAAATTAAAAAAGCAGGGCTCGTCCGGGATTTGAACCCGGGACCTCTCGCACCCTAAGCGAAAATCATACCCCTAGACCAACGAGCCTATATATTACACGAATCGGATTGACTAGTGGGAAATCAATTAAATCATATTGTCTTCAGCTAAACCCTATTTCGTTGATTTTAAGTCAATTTAATTTATCTATCTCTAGCATCCAACTAACCTCTTCTTTTAAAAGATTTATTATATTAATTTATCTATTACGACTGCTTTGTAATTCACTTCCAATCATACTGAAATTTTACACAACGAAAAATTTTAATCTATCAGAGTTTGACCTAAAGTAACAAGGCGACTTCGTTAAACCATCACTGCGCGTCATCAGACAATTTGAATAATCGTTAAACCAAACAATCACGATCGCGTCCTTACTTGTTATCAAAAACTAAACGAAGGAATCTCGCTAAAATCATCGACTCTCCTGCAGATATCCAATTAAATAAAATCTTTTAATATATGTCGAGGTTTACCGTCTTATACAGGTCACTGGTAAACCAGTACAAAACTGGGACCTGCTAGTAGAGGTGTAGTAAGGAATCTGAAGCCCCTGGGTGCAAATATTCACTCGAGGAAAAATAAATAAAGAAGAAAAATTATCATATTTATTTTCAGTATTTTTTGATATGGCGTATACAAAAGTGATTATTTTATAAACAACAAAGCACATATAAAATCCGATATATTATAGTTGAAAGACTGTTTGGCAATTTGAAATAGCGCATCTCAGTGTTCGAGTATGAGATGAGGCTGTGAAACTCATAGGGTAAGGGAAGTAGAGTTGGACCACCTTTTAAAAAAAGTTCTTACTACAGTACATGCATAAATCATTGCTTGTCCTTTTGGTAAACTTTAATAAACTAAAAATAACGCTGTAAAACTATAAAAATTAAAAAACTGAACGGTTAAATTGGTCCATCTCTCCTACCCAGCATAGGAGAGATGGACCACGTGTGGTAAAAGAGGTGGGCGTATAGTTTTTTCGATTTTTTTGTTGTTACGTTAGCACCGCAGATTTGTCAACTTTCGGAAACACAATATACACTTTATCCAGTAATTTTTTTTGATAAGGCGGTAATCTTCGTTATAGGCTCATTTACGCCCTTATCACCAGCTATTAATGCATTTATAGTGTTATCTAAATTTTCAAAAGTCCAAGTGCCTCTTGGCATTGTATTCCTATTTTTCTGTAACAAAAATCCTAAGGCCATTTCTCTGTACAGCACTGGTCCATCTCTCCTCAAATGAGAGGATAGATGGACTAGAAAATACCCACGTAACTGTATGTGATAGCTTATCTATTTTAGCTTATATTTACATTAATACACATACATAGTTATATCACACCTAAATCCGTAAGTTAAACTTACCTAAACATACAAAAACTTAACAAAGAAAAAAATATAAATAATTTTGGAGACCACTCAAAACAATTATTTATGAATTATAATATTTCAAAAATTTACCCTATAATTACTTATTACTTGCATATATCACCTGCAACTGATGCCACTACATGTATACAGTCGAACAAAGCACTAATTACCACGACAGTTTGCAAGATATTTCGAGTGGTCCGTCTCTCCTCATGGTCCAACTATACTCCCTTTACCCTAATATAAATAAAATAGTAATAAACATAAGAGATAATTTAATTTATAATTAAAAGGAAATAGCTGCCCCCCTAACTCTTGCCTTAAATTTAATTTTCTTCTTCTTCTTAATGTGCCTATGTGCCATACCCTCAATGGGCGTTGGCGATCAACTTGGCTGAACCAAGATGATGTACCAGGGAATTTAATTAATGGGGTGGTTTCCCGTTGCCTTCCCCACAGCCCACAGATCTATCTTGGGCTTTAGATCACAGCAGCGTATTCGACTCGACCAGGATTTGAACCGCGGTCACCCGCTTCCCAGTCGGCCGGTGTAGGCTTTACGCCACACTGCTGGTTTAAAAAAATTTAATTTTAATTAATTTAAATTTCGTGGAGAAAGTTATTACTAAGTTTGCGAAGGAACCACGAAATTTGTCTTTTCTGCAAATAAAGAAAATTAAAAATTTTGAGTGTTTAATTTATTTTATAATAAAATTTTCTTTTGGTTTTGCCCCTCCCTGAAAACGATTCTATGAGCGCCTATGTGCTCAATGCAAATCTGTTGAAGTTTATCAGTTCCGGATGAAGGTTGGAAACCTGCTTAATAAAAATGCAGTTTTTTTAAATCTTCCTGCGCACTGGTATTGCAAGCAGTGGGTGATCTTGACTGCTCTCGTGTACTACAGCGTTAGCTGATATTTAGGTGACGATTTAAAGTGCCCTCGCAGTAGGTAATGCTTAAACTTGTTCTTATTGTTGATAATTTGTTATTTTAGGAACATTTGCTTCAACTGTTTCTATAATCTGTTATTGTCTGTTTGTCAGAGTACTACTATGTAAGCAAATTTGTAGTGATTTTAGACCTCCAGCTCCATTGTATAAGAGAAAATAAGAAAATAGTGAAGCCTCCCACCCTCAAATGATAAGACGTAAGAATTTTTATTTAAACTAAACAGACAACGTCATAACAGATGACAATGATTTCACATAATATATTCACTTGTTTTAAGCCGTTTAATGTCGCAGTATGTCTGGGGTTCCCCGAAATGAACATCGGTATATATACATTTAAAAAGGCTACTATACCAGCAGCATATTTCTAATAAAATATATGCAAAAAAGTACGGTATAACCATAATGAAAATATGAGGGGAGTATTTTTACGTTATATTATGCTATCGCGACAATTTTATGTCAATTTTTGTGACATTTTTTAGAGCCATCTCCAAATTAGGTTTCAATCGTTTACATTTTGTCATTTTTACATCAGTTTAGAGAAGCAAAAAAGAGTAATGTGCAACTTGAACACAGAAGCGTTAGGAAATTTCTATTGAAAGAAGGCAGTAGCCTGAAGAATATCCATGAGACAATGACAATGAAATATCACCAAATCAAATATTAGTGCAAACTGTTTAAATGGGGCAGGAAATCCATTCATGATGACCCAAACTGTGAAAAACCTTTGGAAACACGAACTGATGAGATCATCAAGAAAGTTCATGATTTGGTGTTGATTGACCACCGGTGCCGAGTAAAAGTTTCAGTTATTGCTAGAGAAATAAAAATTGCAGAAACGAGCGCTTTTAAAATTTACATGAAGATTTGGGAATGAGCCAAGTGTCTGCACGAAGGATTCTGCTGCTCAGTCCAGAATAAAAACTTTGTAGACGATAAATTTGCTAGGAGTTTGACTGCTTTATCGCAAGATACCGACTTCTTTTATAGAATTTTAATTGGGGATGAAACCCACAAAACAAATGTCTATGCAATGGATTCGTAATGGCTCTAAACCACTTTTTCTGCGAGAAAAGTGATGGCCACAGTCTTCTCGGACGCGGATGGGATTCTCTTAATTTAGTATATACCAAAAGGTACTACAAAAATGGGAAATGTATACGAAGACATCACGATTATGGTCAGAACTCTGCTTCTGTTCGACAACGCAGAGTGCATAAAGCATAAATTGTTGAAGCAGTAGTCAATGAAGGTGGCTGGAATTATAACATGCACCTGACAATCCCGACATCGCCTCCTGTGACTATTATCTCTTCAAAACTCAAAAAAACACTTCAGAGGGCATCACTTTTTATTGAATGATGACTTGAAAAATACTGTGAAGTCCTATTTTGCAGAATTACCATAAGTGTGTTAGTGTTACTGATTCTTACATTGAAAAATAAAATTTTGTTTGTCCTTTAACTCCTCATTCTCGTAGCTAGGTAGAAAACATAAAAACTCCCCTTGTAAATAATAAATATTTTTTTGAAAACATTTTCATTACTTTGTAATTTTTTATCTTACGTAAGATTTATAATATTCCCCCCTGGTTCCTTTGTCGGCAAAGGTAAGAAAAATTTAAACCCCCCTGTCCGCTTACGTAATAATACCTCCTAAATTCATTTTTCAACTTGATAGTTCTGCATCTGACAGATGCTCAACGTACCCAGCTTTTGGCCTAGGGGGGGGGGGGACAAATCAGGAATTTTCTGTTGATAAATAATTCAACATAATTAAAAATGTGCATTTATTACATTTATTACAGGTACTATAGGATCCAGGGTGCCCCCCCTGAGTACGCCCATGTCAACATCACTGGTGTTCCTAGGTATTTACTAAATTTTTCAAATAAAAGAAATAACAGAAAATTACATCAATTTATTTAATTATCAATTTCAAATAAAATTTTTAAATTTGATAACGTTTTATAATAATTTAAAATTCACTAATGTGCCTAAAAAGTATAACAATGTTTTTTCAAGTTTACATACAAATTCTAAGTTTTCAGAAAAAGAAAAATGCAGGACATACAGAAAGCTTCATTTTAAATAAGGTTTTTAACGGACAATTTGTTTGATAATAATTAAAGAAGCATTACTGTAAAAAGCATAATTAACTCAGTTTTTTAAAGCTAGATTAGGCAGCCTCACGACGACATTTGGTCGGTAAAAAACTTGACCAATGAGAGAAAAATAAATGGGTCAAATATTTTTTCCAATGAGTAAACAGCTCAAAAATTTTGCGTAGACTTGTTTGGAATTGCTTAGAAATAATTAATAATCTTTAGATTGGAACTTGTTTGGAAATCATTGGATCTGGGAAACCTTTAGAAATCACTGTGATTTAGAATTGACAAACTAAAGTTAAAAAAATCTAAAACCACTTTGGATTTAATTTTTTTGGTTTAATTGATATTATTTAACTTTATTTGTAATTGAAGCTTCTTCCTTGACTTAATCCGAGATACGAGTGTGGCATATAGACAATATATTTTTTAAATGGGCCTCTTGTCGATATCAATTATTTAATTTTTCCTGTTCAGTAGACTTTCAGTAGGAAAATTAAGTATACTCATAGTATGTATGTAATCATAGCATTGTTTTATTCAGAGAAAGGTCTACTTCTAAAAATATATTTACTATTGGAGTAAAAAGTAGCATTTTAATCCCTTGAGGAAACTTTAACATTGTTTATTGAATAACAAAGTTTATTTTTATTGATAAATCAATAATAAAAAATTTAATTTCGAGATCCATTAAAAACAATATTTTAAAGAGAACTTTCTGTCCGCATCTATACATCAATTACATAATTTTACATTCCACATTTAAAAATCTTCACAATGAAAAAACAAAAACAGCGCTAAAAAATTATTTATAAAAATACCTAGCACTAATATTGCTATCAGATAAAGGTTTCATTTGTTCTAAAGCAGTGGTTTCAAAACTTCATGAAATTACACTTAATCACAGAATAGATAATTTCAGTAATGAAAAAACCACCAGTTTATAAAATAAATCACTAATTTAGCTAATAAAAAATGGAAGCACTTGCTAGAATAATAATTTGTGATGCTTAGTTTATGCAATTAATAAATAAAATGAGTAAAATTGTAAAAAAGTATTAGTTAATATAAAATGTGATAAGAATAATGTTCAGTGTTACATTGATGGGTTCTAGCTTTGTTGTCATATATTTCCAAAATTTTAATAATTGCTAGTCTACCACACAAAATATTATAGTTTGGGAATTTCTCAAGTCTTACGAAGGAACCGCTCAAGTGTAACTCAGGGTCCGGACAAGCTTTAACAGAGCGAAGGAGCACTAAAATTAAGCAAACACCTGTTTTTTTAAAGTTACCGTATCTGAGCAAACAGCATTTAAAAGTCAGAGTGCAATACTTCAGTTAGTTTATGTAACAAAAATTTAAAGGTCTTGTAATTCGAGATGGTAACGCGTCTCTAAATCTCTAGCATGTTCTATATTGTTTTCAGATGATATAAAGTAATTTGAAGAAAAGCAACTAATAAAAGCAATATTGAATTTAATAACTGTTAAACGCTATTTTCTCAGAAACGGTTGCTCATAGCACTTTATGAAAAAACAGGTGTTGGCTTAATTTTAGTGCTCTTTCAACTTACTAAAGGTTGTCCCGTCCCAATCCTAGAGTTAGATGTGAGAAGTTCTCCTTATTAGTTTATATTTTACCCAAAATTTAAAATATTTTACTTAATATTTTCTTTTAGTAGATAGTAGCACTGGACAGAGCTCTTAAATTTGAATATATAATTTGTAAATTGTATGTTACCTACTACCTTTTCAAGTTTAAAAAATTTATTTAATTCAAATTTAAATAAAAATATAAAAAGCGAAAATTTTATAATATTCAAAAATCTAATGCCTATTAAAAATTCATTTCCTACAATTATTTTTAGATTTGGTAGAAATATAGTTTTCATCGAAAAGCACCAATTAATAATGAATTATGGCAATACAAGTTTTAATAATATCAGTAATCTATATCTTAATTATAGAGCGAATCAATCGAGTGAACTGTTGCTATAAAAATCTGTTTGAACTAAATAATTTAAAATGACCTTCAACTATATTAGATTTTCAATTTTAAATAAAACATCCTATCTGTTACTGTTCCAAAAATCTCACTTTCAACAATCATTTGCCTCACAAAGAAGCCTACTTTATGAGCATTCATATTAGAAGTGATGTATTAGTGTCGTAAAGATGTCGATACTTTCAACACCAGTAATTTACATTGGTCCGTTAGTTTATTATTGAACTAATGATAATAAAATATAGTGTTCTCCGGCTATAACAAACTTCCGTTTATAGCATACTAATTTAAATGTCCCACCTATATGACAGATGTACATAAATATTTCTGAATAAGAAGTTCATGCTGTTGACTCGCTGTATAAAAAGAATATAAGATAAATTCGAGTTCTCGTTTTTTAATGTAATAAAATAAAATTAATCAAAACCAGCTCAAACTGGAGCCTTACCTCTTTGGGATGATTATAAAATTTGATTAATAAGTTGTGACTAGATTAAAAACAATTTTGCTGGTCGAGTTGCCATTATAAAATTAAGTTAATTCAGAAAGCAAATTATAAATTTAAAGTTAACAATAATTGCTGTCCAGTTGTCGTAATTAATTTTTTAATTTGATTAGCTTGCATCGTTTCCCTACATATGGTTACGTATGGCTCGTAACAACATATTTCACTTATAATATCATCACAATTATCAATTATTGCAGAACTCGACTTTTCCTCACTTTTTATAAAATCAGTCTCATCCAGTTTTACCGGTAAATTTTGTTGTGGCAGCACTTGATGCAATTGTTCTACTGACATGCTGGTTGCAAGATGTGTTAAAATATCTAAGTAATCATAAATATAATTAAAAACTACGTTCGAAATATTCAACTCTTACCTTTCAACAACTTTTTGTGGTAAAAACAAACGCGTTTTAAATTCACATCTTTTGATAACTGCACAATTTTTTTTTGCATGATCATGATTAGGTTTTTCCATTCGTCGTTAGTCGTGAAACGATCCTAAAATAAAATTTGTTACGATCATGTTCTAATTAAAACACTTTTGCAACTACCTTCCCAAATTGCGGCAAACACTGCGGACACACTTCAAGTAAATATGTTACAGCTTCGTCGGTATCCAACATAATCGATTTCAAGCTGGAATAACCCCTCAAACTGTCATTCACTGCTATAAAAGTGTTTGCTTCCAGAAGAATATCTCTAGAAACAATTCGACTGCACATAAGCGCCTGCAATTTATGCAGTATCAAATCTGATCGTTTATTGGGCATAAATAACTCTTTGTCAATGTAATTATTAACGCAAGTTTCATACAACTTCGAGGTGATATTGACTTGAAACGGTGGCATTTTATTTAAATAATCGTGTCGTAAATCATTAAAAAGTATATCATTCAATTTGTTGTGTTTCTTATCCTTTTTTGCGTTTTCGTAATGAAATACTTTCAATTCGATTCCATTTCTAGTTAGATTTTCAAGTTTTTGATCTTCTTCACACTTTTCATCAACGTTTCTAAAATGTAACCAATAATAAAATCACTTTAATGTGCATTTTTTAGTCTTGGGAGTGATTATTTTTGCTTATACGTGGGTTTTACTCAATCAACCAAATTTCAGTGGCCTAATAAATAAAGCAAAACCTACCTTTTCTCCAAATTTTCTTCAGATAAACTTAAATCTTTAATGTGCAACATTTGAAGTTCAGACAAATACGATCTAACTAAAATTTTGATGGCTTCTTGTAACGAAGACGGTCGTTCGTTAGCAAATTTTGACAAATCTTTAACGTCTTGATTTTTAAAATAATTTTTGAAGTATTGCTCTAGAGTTTTCTGCATAACAGTGGCAGCCGTATTTCCATCAGATCCGACTCGTGATGGTAAATATTCAAGAAACATCTACAAAACATTTACTTTCATTAATCAGAATTATTTTGTTAATATAAAAACCTTACTCT
Organism: Cantharis rufa; assembly: GCA_947369205.1. NCBI lineage: Eukaryota > Metazoa > Arthropoda > Insecta > Coleoptera > Cantharidae > Cantharis > Cantharis rufa. The sequence continues at coordinate 16,302,194 of OX376307.1, read as the reverse complement.
TAATATATTATGCAAGTGAATTTTTCTGTCAAACATCAAAAACACAAAAACGTCTGATAAAACATCACATTTTGTAAACATGAGAGTTACAGAAAATTCAGAAAAACAATAAGGACTTTTATGTTTTCCACCCATCGAATGGGAAGATTCGACCAGTAATTTCCAATTTTCTACCAGAGTTTGATACAAAATTTGACTGTCGGTTATCATGTTGATAACGTTTTCTGCTTCCTTCATATTACATTCTTGAACGTATAAAAGAGTTAAAGCTAATAATTTTTCTGTTTCTTTCTTCACGTTACTAACAAACCACACCAAAATCAATTATAATAAATAATTTAAAAGAGAGATGTACCTGTACGACTGTTGTAGAAGAATGTTGATAAATTTTGATGTCGAATATTCCCTTAACATACTATTTTTTAGTACAAGATAAGCTAAATCGGAACAGTTATGGTTTTCAAAGACGTCGAGTAGTTCTTCTATAAAATTTTGGTTCCCTTCATTCTTTGAGTTAGCTAACTTAAATTTAGTGTCCGATAATATCATCGTTAGATAATATAAAATTGCATTCATTGACTAAAACAAAATGTAAAAGTTAACTTTTAAACAAGAAATGGGAGTTTAGAAAAGAAAAAAAAATGGATTCTTGGTCACATCAACAATGATTACAAGGTTTTACTGTGCTACTAGTCTCGATATTACTTGGAAGAAATTTCTCGTTTTTTTTTCACATCAAATCCTTTTTACATAAAAACTTGAAATTATGGTTCAAAATAATGAAAACGATGGAACGAAAACTGCCAAGTAACAACAGCAGTCAATTACTCAAAACCATAGCTAAAGAGAAGTAAAGCTACTTACCCTATCGTTTCTATTATATTCAATTCTCTTGAAACGCTTTAAAACTTCATGCGGTGAAATGCACGCCATCTTATAATACGGTAAACATAATTTATAATTATCATTTGAATTTCTAAAAAGAAAAAGTTTAAATAAAGTAATAGTAATCATTATTAGTTATTCTTCTTACATAATAAAATGATCTCCTAACAAGGCACAAGACGTTCGATATGTATCAACCAAATCATCAATATTTACTTTAAATGGTGCAATTGTGCAAACATTTCCTTCACGAATATTCCATTTTAATAAAATTAATGCTAATCTTAAAATCATGTGCGCTTCGCTAATTAAATGGCAATAGGTTTGAGGTGCTGTAAAACGATGTGTATTGGCAGCCATGGCAATATCGGTAAATATCATTTTGGGAGTGGGCAATTCAAGATTATACAAAGTCCAATTTGACGACGTCGAACTGTTGCTCGAATTAATTGAATGTGTTGGAGATCCATCGGCGCTTGCCAAGAGTACTAAATAATTATCACATAGTAAAAATTGCTCAATAGACAGAAACTGCTTGTGACCAATCAAGCATATTAGATCGTCTAACTGGGGACAAGCCTTAAACAAAAAAAGTAAAACTGTTTTCTAAAAGAAGACAGTTGGAAATTACCGAGTTTATATTATCGATGACTTCCAAACTTCTACATAGTTTGTGTCCAATTCTAACAGTGTACGATTCCAGACCAGTTTCTGTTAGTGCATGTAATAAGTGATCTTCTAAAGCGACATTATACACTGGACCCATAAATGGATAAACAGAAATGCAGTTATCACTGTCAATGTTGATATCTAAAAAAATAGATCATGTTTGTGATGGTACAGAAATTGGAGGGATGTGCCATTTAAAAAAATATGCTTTACTATGTAATTACAAGAAATTATTATTACCCAATTTTGAAAGAGAAAAAATTATATTTTACAATAGAAATACATGCAGAGAATTTTTATTTTAGGGTCATTCGATATCAAGTGGTACAATCCAATCGGTCAACCATTTCAGAAAAAAATGATATTTTGTGTTTAATTAGTTTAACATGTTCGTGGTTCAAAATGACCCGTATTGAAATTTTACCGTCTTTTGTTTTCATGTAGTCGCTATATTTGTTTGGCAAAGTGCAGCACTTCTTGAATTTCAAAACGCGTACAGAAACTGAAAATTATTATCTCCTATTATCATCAGTGTGAAGTTAAAAAAAATAAAAGTTTAAAAAGAAACGGGCTACAAGATTGATTCTCACCCATTTTCACCTAATTGTAATTCTAAAGAGCGAAAGTCCACCCTAAATATCTGCTGTATAACAAATGGTAAGCAAAAATTCAGAGAAATCTGAGAAAGCTTGAGAAAATCCAAAAAAATTCAGAGCAATTCCTTTAAACCTTTTCAAGCTACCACCTGCTTTTCGCATTATCATTTGATTACAAATAACTTAATGATCCATTGGACGATGAACCAAAATTCAGGTTTTATTCTTAATTATTGACTTAACTTTATCAACTGTAACCTCTGTAGATTTTATTTTTTACAAATTTATATCTTACATCGTAATATATCACAAAATGTTCTTATATAATATTAAAATACTCAGAAAACATTATCTGATGTCACTAATGTATAAGATTCAAGTGGTAGCAAGTGAATTCTATTCTTATATGAGGATTATCGTTAGCTTGGTCAAATGTGTAGGGACGAAAGAAGCAGAGCTTACGTACATCCAAATAAAAGAAAATCAATTAATTTTTGTTTAATAAATATAAATCGGATCTAAGTCGGTTTTAAGTCATGTGACACCTTCAGTTAAAAAATTGTCAATTAAATTTAGTGATACATTGTATTTATTAAAAAAAACATAGATTTTATATATAAAAAAATTGAAGCATTATAGTTATTTAATAAACTAGTTTGTTAATGAAGGCGATTAATAAATCGATACTGTTGAGTATCGTTGTACGAGTTGAGTAATAGTTGAAACATTTCCATGCCCATTTGGCTTTGGAATACATTTGAAATTGATCGTAAACAATCTGTAATCCAGTGCGCTTGCGTGCGTTATAAATTGTGATGAAAATAGAATATGTTCTATCCGTCACAATTTGTGTCATAATTTGAGATCAAATTTCTATTATCTGTATGAAACGTTAACAAAAATCTTGTTATAGAATTATAACCGTCTAAAGCAGCCTTTAACTGTTATTCCTTCATTTATCTCATATAATGCTTCGCGAAAGACAAACTCAGAGTAAATGTTAAAGAGCAAGGGCGAAAGCACACACTCCTGCCTTACTCCACGCCTGATCTTGCACACTCTCAGACTCCTCTCCATTTACACGTATCGACGATGTTTGATACCAGCACAGGTTGCCAATTATTCATATGTCTTGCTTGCGAAGGCCAATTTTTTCCAAGATTTCTACCATTTTCGGGTGATGTACATTGTCGAATGCCTTTTGATAATTTATAAGACTCACAAAGATGTCATTGTTCACATCCTGAGCTCTTTGAAAGAGAACCTGAACACTAAATAGCAGGGCCTCTCTAGTACCCAAAGCATTGCAGAATCCGAACTGTGCCTCCCTGATCTGTTCCTCACAGACTCGGTATATTCTTTTTCAAGAATTTTCAAGAAGAGTTTGAATAAATCACTCATCAGACTTATGGTACGATAATCCCCACACTCTTTAGCTTTTGGCTTCTTAGGGATTGTAATGAATGTCGGGGATCTGTCAGAAAATGCGCACCACGAATCGAGCCTCGACTTTTGCACTATTGGAAAGATCACAATTTTCTAAGCATTTTGAGATGTTATATTGATGAGGATTATCCATTAGTTTTCGAGAAAACGGCATTTGAAAATCAAAATTTTACATGTGTGTTAGATAGGGATTTCACTAACACGAGTGTTCTATTGACGGTACGCGTGGATTAATATATTCTTACTGATAGACGTAGCACTTGTATTCAGTTGTCGACCACAGTTTTTAGGGTGGATTCTCGATTGCCTTAGTTGCGTTCGTCAAAACGGCGCGTAGCGCCAAAGGTGCTACTCGAAATTGGTGAAACTCGTTTTTAATTATTAGCCTTTTTTTTATTTTTTAATTTGTTGCATAATGTTGCGTAATATAATGAGTGCGGTTACAAGCAAGGGGTTCAACATGCACGATGTGCACCCCACAGTGTAACAATCGCGTCTGAAGGCTAACACTAAGACTATATCAAAACGCACGTACGGGCAATAGAACACTCGAGTGCGCAATCCTTATGGAGAAATACATGTAAAATTTTGATTTTCAAATGCCGTTTTCTCGAAAACTAATGGATAATCCTCATCAACATCTCAAAATGCTTAGAAAATTGTCCTCTTTCCAATAGTGCAACAGTCGAGGCTCGATTCCTGGTGCGCATTTTCTGACGGTAGCCGAATGTCGACTTGATTATCCCCGGCGAGTGTATTTCGTTAAAAATAGAAGCCAGCCATTCAATGCCTTCTTTATCCAGAAGCTTGAGAAACTCGTACCGGATTCCATCCGGCCCTGGTGATTTTCTATTTCTGAGTAACGTTATTGTTTTTGTTATTTCTGCCTTTGTTATTGGTAACTGCTCTGTTACTTGGTATGAGGGTGGATGTATCGATCGGCCCTTATCTTCAAACAGTTCTCTAATATACTCTTTCCATACTGCCATTTTCTCTTCCTGCTCTACAATTTTCTTTATTGCAATTACAAGTTTCTTTTAGTTTCTTTTATTTTATTCTTTGTATATCTCTGTATTTACTCTTTTCTTTCTTGGCTTTCCTTCTATCATGCATGAGTTGCAATATCTCACTTGTCATTCATTTCAGTTCTTCCGGTGTAAATGTAAAAATGTGAATATATTGCGTCTGATATGCACTGAAATTGAGCAATGTGCAAAAATGTAATAAATCGCAAAAAAAGGGTCAAAACAGATCAAGTTTGATAGCTTACAGCTAGAGCTCTACTATAAAAATCGAGGTTCTATAAAGCACTATAGCTCAAAAACTAGATCGACTAAAACAACAATTGTTTGATATTTTTATGCAGAATTTTATCTAGTTTAATTTTGATGTGACCAGAGATGTTACCCTATAACCTAGATGGCTAACTACGAATTCAAAAGTGAAGCTGGTCGCCATTTGTAGTTGAGTCAAACGACCCAATCGAATTGCGAGAAAGAAAGTATTCTATCTAATTCTAGAGATATTACCCTATCACGGGTAAAGAGTTGACCCAACTACAAATGGCGGCAATCACGTGACCAGGCTTCACTTTTTGGTATGCAAAATATACACAGTTAGCTATCTAGGTTATAGGGCAGGGGTGGCCAACTTGATTGGACCCAAGATCTCTTGTTCACTAACGAGACCCTGTGCGATCTACCAATTACATACTTCTAGAAATATTAAATGAAACAGCATTTAGGTGTACAGCAGTAGGTGATTACGTTGGGCAGTCTGGTCTATGTATTTATATTTTTTGCCTTGCCACGATCGACTGGACTAATAGTCGGGATCGACCTGTTGGCCACCCCTGTTATAGGGTAACATCTCTGGATGTGACCTATTTTAGGTATAAAATGTACAGGAAACGTCCAATTTTAGATTTTGTGATTTTTGGGACCTTTTTATTGCAAATTTGACCCTGTTATAGTTTGAATCTGTTGTAGAAAACTTAAGACCTGTTTCATTTCATTTCCGAGTTATGAATTTGCAGGAAATTTTAATTAACTAATTTGGATTAATTGGGAAGGAAAATATTAGTGTGGATATTAAAATTTAAGATTGCATTAATTTAAATATAAAAGTTAATATTGGAAGGCAATGTAAAACGAGATAAGGGCGCCACGTTTAACATTTCTTTACAATTGGAAGTTTGAATTATAAAATTATTGGATATAAAATTGAAAAATTGGGATTTTAATTTGGATTTGTTATCAAGGAAGAGTCTCATGGTGAAAAGTAAAAAAATTTTTTTTTTTAGTTAAGATTCAAGGGTCAGCACAATATTTAGAGTGAATTTGCACCATTTAGGTGAAAATGTGTAACGAAGAATTATGTAGTTAGTTCCTTTTTAAAAAAATTTATAAATGAAAGCTGATATTTTAGTTCCCAAAAACTCTTTAAAATTTTGCCCAAGAAATATGGCAGTTACATGAAAATTAAAGGAACAAAATAATGGTAATTTTGATCTACAAAGATGTTAGACTAATTATACACAAAAAATCAATTTTTTTAAAGGACCGGATTTGACCACTTAATATGGAACGATCCAGAAGTTATTATTTAATGTGAGCAATTTCATTGGTTTCATACCAATATACATTAATATGATCAAATAATAATATGCTGCATTGCATTAAATTTAAGATTAGGTTTTAATGTATTCTGTATGAAAGTAAAAGTAATTTTAAATAATTTCATAAAATAATTAGTAATATTAACTCTTGAAAATATATAAAATTAATTAAAATATTAGAGTTAAAGGAACAAATCAAACAACAGTCTTCGAGCTTTCGGGAATGTGGGGTTTCCTTTTGACTGTTGTTTGATTTGTTCCTTTAACTCTAATATTTAAATTAATTTTAAATAATTTCAGTAATTATTAGCGATTTCTTAAAATGTACATCTAACTATTGAGTGGCATGCCTGTTGATAAAAATTTTAACGCACCTGAGTCACAAAACTGAAACAAATATCCTTCTTGTGATGTGGCAATAAAGCAAACAATGCTGGTTAAACAGTCCTTGAAGTTGCTCCTCAAGAAGCTACCACCACTAACTTTAACAATCTTTCGCAGGTTTTCATCCACATACAAAGGTTTTAAAACTAAACATCTAAATTCTTCAAATATTTGTGTTTGGGAATTATCTATCGTAAGTGGTTTAAGCTTTAGTTGCATCAAATTTATAACATTGTAAACGTATGCGTCCTTGAAAAAAAGTTACATTAAAATAATAGTAAAATAAAATTTTATGATGTAGTTAAAATACCTCAGAATTAAAATTATGATGCACAGTTGCTGTCATATCCTTATCAATATAAATGAAGGGGCAATGTTTATATATTAAACTGTTATGCCTAATAATACTTGGTAAATTAACAGTAATTTTATCCTTTGTGCTATTTGTACTTTCTTTCTTCAATAATTCTTTATAATCTATAGGTACATCCTCTTCAACGACTAAACAAAGCATAAATCGTTAAAAAATAATTAAAAATTGTAATATAAAACTTACACTTAAAATTAGTATCACAATATTCCGGTTCTTTGGTTTCTTCATTACCTTTTTGTAGCTTCCTTTCCATTTTAAAAGTGTGTATAGTATCTTTATTTAGACAAGAAATATAATTTTCACAAAATGCAATTCTTAAAGGTATAAAATTAATTTCTAAGTAAATAGGGAGTTCTTCAAAGTCAATAAACTTTAGCTTAGAAATATCATGCGTTTTGATTTGAAATGTGTAAATTGTTAAGAATCGGCTTGATTGAATTAAAATATTTCCTGATATCTATAAATAGTTAAAAATTAATTTATAGCTACCAAAATGTTAATTTCTTACTTGACAACATTCAATGTTGTGTGGATTTTGCCTAACAGGAATTTCAATCATTTCTAAATTACTGATTTCCGACTGGTTTGTAGTTGGAGTAACTCTTCCAGCAATGCGTGCTCTCATCGGTTGCACCATGCCACATTCGGATGAGTCTAAACTAGCTCCACTGGTCGTCATTTTGGATTGTTGCAAAGTTGCTATGCTATCCCAATTTACGTACACCCTTACATAATTAATTTCTCTATTTTGCCTATTAAATTTTGATTCTAATGTAGCGACATAATCACCTGTAAACATTTTAAGGCATTAAAATAATATTGTAGTTATATCTTTGATTTGCCCTAAATAATCATTTGGCTGCTACCTTCAACAAACTCGACCTTTTTTATACTCACCATTTAAACAATGTATAAGTTTAGTAACTTGATCTACTGTGGGAAAAGTAAACAGTAAATTAGCTTCATCTTTTAAATCTCGAACTTCTATGCAATGACTGGATAAAGCCGAAAGTAACCTGTGTGGTGGTGCAATTGTGCTTGCAGTAGGTTGCTCTACCGTATGAATATGCTGGCTTGCAAAATTATGAACAGTTAATACACGAACCATTTTGTTAACCTGGAAGAAATAGAAATTAAACTAAGACAGCAAAAGCTTAACGAAAGGTCGCAATTATTGATTATTCGCTTTTGAAATGGCAATCATTGATTTATATATTCAGGACTCCCCACAAATTGATTTCTATTTTAAAGGGATAAACGAAATTAAATTGGACTCACCTTATTAATCTAGAAAGTTTAGTTTGCTTTTTAATTTTATACAATAGAAAAATGACTTCGCAAAAGTCACAAGAAAGGACACACCTAAATAACAACAATCGATAAAACTTTTGTTTATTTATTTGACCTATAATTCGTAAATCATTCTGGTAACCGTTTGAACTACGATTAACACGAACTACTGCATAATCCAGATGACATACCACAGGACCGTATTTCAATTTTGTAAATACATAATTATTTATTCTTTTTCTATAACGCTCTCGTCCCACGATCAAAATTTTTATCAATATTTTGATAAAAACTGTTTTAACCATGGCGTGGGTCGTATTTTTACGTGTTTTTATGGGTTGTGACGTAGTACCAGCATGCTGATCAAAATTTTGATAAAAACGATTATGGAAATTTTAATCCCGGAACAGGAACATTACAGATGTTAAAATAAGGTTACTTCAACTCAAAATATAGTAGAACAAGTGATACTTTAACCTTAAAGGTACATAAAATATCTAAACAGCACTTTAACAGCAAGGGTAGGTAAATATTTTATTTCTACTGAAATTATAAAATATAATAGGTAATATTATCAAAAACTTATCGAAAACTTTCCGCTAGTCAATAAAATAAAATTTTATTTACAATTTTTAGTTGAACAGTGAGATTGAACCACTTAACATGAAATAACTCAAAGGTATCATCTCTATTTTTGTAAATAGTGCTCTAATTATAAAAATATCGCATATTAGACGAACTGCTACCTTGTTAAAAATAAAATAAGCAATAATTCTGATAAGACTTTTTTTTTTAATCAATAAATCTAAAAAACAATTATTTAAAATAATTTTTTCTAATTATGTTTCAAAAAGTGTCACTTTGTGACATTCAAAAGTGTGCGGAAAAGTAAGTCTATTTTTTAAATATATGGGCCATCTGGGATCCCAATAACGCTTGAAGGTGAAGCGCCTTTAAAAATGGTTGTTTTTAGGAAAGGGGGGGGGAACAAATTATTATATTATTTATTGTTTTTCCATATTTATGGGAAGGGCTAAAAAGGCTTCGGCTTCAAAAAATCTTTTACAACTTTAATTACTTCTATAGTCGATCAACTATACGTCTATTGAAGGTGACGCATCGAACGCAAAGCCTTATTTACAAAGGAAAAGTAATTAAAAAATTTAAAATAAATGTGTTATGTGTGTTGCCTAATTTAGAATGCATTTATATTGGTATACTAGACCATTATCAGTGACTCGGTAAGTATGAATTTCAGATTTTGCCTCATTTGTTTCTTAAGATTAATATAATTGCTACGATAATTAACAATTTCTGCAATAGTATAGTCTGTGCTTTATGATTTTGAATTTTGTAATTAATGTTAAAAATGCCTGCTAATTATTGAATTATTACTTTCAAAAATTACCACAACTCTTTCATTTGATTTTTATTTGAACCTTAATTCATATAAAAAAATTTAATTAGTATACTATTTATTCAAAATCTAATTTAAATATAATTACAATAAAATATAATTACTTTCGTTAAATGACAAATAATCGCAATAATGTCATTTTAATCAAATTAAAATATCGCGAATAAAACATTCGATTAAATTAATCCGCGAATCAAAAATTCGATTAATTAATTTCGAACTTAGAAAAATTAAAGAAGAAGTGGTTTAGAGTCTGCTTAGTATATCTACTGATAGCGTTATCTTTATAAAACAATTAAAATTATATCAAACTACGATTACAATTTGATTTGTTTTAGTTTTTTTAGTTTATTTAGTTGAGAAATTGATGTTTATGAAAGTTGAATAAAAATAATCTACTAATAAAACCACAAATTTAAAATTTAATTAATCTTTTATTTCAATTAATTGAAAAAATATATTTAAATTAATTACAAAAACTGAAATTTAATTTTGTCCTATAGTTTTTAATAATTTTACTTCATAATTTTTATTTGTAATTTTTACGTAAGTTTGTTTTCTCTAATTTTTATTAATTTCAAACCCTCCCTATTTCAAATTCTTAATTTCCATTATTTCAACTTAAATTATCATTTTCTGTATTCTTGTGAGATGATTTCGCTATTAAATTTGTGTGCATTTAAACTAACAGTTAAAATTATAATTGTGTTAATATTTAAGTAAAGTCATCGTGGAAACTTGATAATAAAATTTTGTGAAGCTGTCCACTTTTATTTTAAAAACTCAATTACGTTTACAAACATATTTCTCAATTAAGATAGTTAAATAAAAAATTGCTGTTTCAAAATCAAATTAACCACATTTTAAATTAACAGTGATTCAAGATTCTGTGAATGAAAAAAATATATAGCAGAGAAAATTAACGTTTTATTTAAACGCAGACATCGCATAATAGTTCCGGTTGAGTCTTTATTTTTGTATATTAGATTTGATATAACAAAGCTTCAATATAAGAGGTCAATTAAAATTCTGTACGTATAACGGTCCCGACGTCTGGCACCGGGGGTCCGCCGCCAACCTTGACGCATCTGAGGTGGTAGCCGCCTTCCAGTCTACCCTTAAAAATGTTAGCGTAGTGACGAAAACGAGAAAATTATCTCATTTATTTTTCTTACATCTACAATATTCTGCATAACATTAGGCTCTAATTGCACACAATGAAGTCCCAACTTAAAATATTAGTTACTTATTCTATAGAACTTTTTTGTAATTCATAAAAAAACGGATATTATTTCTATTTTAATATCATAAAAGTATAATATAATATTAATTATTTTATTCATTCATCAGTCGCTTTTTTATAGTAAACTCAGTCAGTTCGTTATTTATTATGAACTTTATGTGCTTTTTGTCGAAAAAATTAAAAAAGAAATAAAAATATATACATTTTTTTTGATGATCTGTGACGGTACTACATTGCAGTATTTCCTTATCAATAGTATCTTACCAGTGGTGTAGCAATGCAGCTATGGGCCGTGCTCTAGAGTCAAACTTGGCACTCAAATTTTTTTTATAATATAGCAGTCGTACACTTAACATTATATTATGTAGATAAAATCATGATAGAACCGGGCCCTTTAATGCCCGGGCCCTTGTTCGATCGAGCAAGTGGAATACCGGTAGTTACGCCACTGTATCTAACTACTTTAATTCTTTGTCGTTGCCAGACGTTTTGGTTTGGGTGGACCCAATTGTTTATTAAATATTAATAATTCATAGTCCGCGATTGGTCGATTTTTGATAGAAATGAAAATATTCCACGTATCTCCTGTTCAATGTGTAATCGATTGCCTTTGCATTTTCTTTGTGGAAAACTTTCGATTAGAGTCCAACCAGTAGCATAAAAGATTTAGCTATCGCACTGAAAAGTTTTGTAGTGGTAAAAATAAAATTTGTATTTGGCGCCTGATGTACGATTTAAAATTGCAACCGATTTGAAATAATTACCGCCAACTGCATTATTTGAAATTCCAAGTAAGAAATGGTCGGCGTAGCATAGACTACTGCAACTACGGAAAGAAAGAGGGGTCTATGAAGCAAAAAGTAGACCCGGATTAAATCTTAAAATCTTTTAAAAATTGAAAGCGTATTTTCTACTATTAACAAAATGATAAAGATAAAAGTTCTCGCAATCTTGCCAGAATAAATTTCAAAATTTAGTATAGTAGTCCGGCATGTGCTTTGACCAGTAGCCGTTTGGTGCACACAATTAAGTGTTTTTCAATGAGTCAGAAACACATACGTGGTATGATGGCTTGATAGTCGATGAAGCAGTGTGTGTCTGCCGCTCTTCCTTAATTGTGTTTTAATTTTCAGCAAAACGGTAAGTTTTATCATAAAATTAGCTAAGACAAAAATTGTAGATCAGATAATTATCTATAAAAAATGTCTAAATAGTTTTTCTCTTAAGAGTCACCGTTTTTGAGATATAACAATTCAAAAAGTTAAAAGAGTTGTAATCTACTACAAAAAAGAACACAAATTTTTAAAAACGATTTTGTCTTGTGATAGGTTGTTTTAATCACCTTGAAAAGCTTTATCTAGAATAGGTGAAATTAAATTTCTATCTGTCATCTGTCAAAAATTACAAGCTGCCAAAGTTTAAACTTCAAGAGTTAATAACTCATGAAGTATTGAATCGATTTCAACCAAATTTTGTATGTAGAAACATTGCCTCCACAGAACTTGACAGCATATAGAACCATTTCATAAAAACCAAGAATTCAACATTAAAAAAAAAGATTACTTTTTCTTGCGAAAACTTGAAAAAAGTCTTTGTCCCTCGATTTGTGTTAGACCTGGCAAAGATTTCTTTGTCAAAACCTTATTTTCACCACTAGAGCCCACGAAAAATACGCCCAAAAAGCTTGTCTGCTATCGACGCAGAAATGCCGAAGAAAATCGAGGGACAAGAACTTTTTTCAAGTTTTCGCAAAAAAGTAATCTTTTTTTTTAATGTTGAATTCTTGGTTTTTGTCAAATGGTTTTATATGCTGTGAAGTTCTGTGGGGGCAATGTTTCTACATGCAAAATTTGGTTGAAATCCCTTCAATACTTCATGAGTTATTCGCTCTTGAAGTTTAAACTTTGGCAGCTTGTAATTTTTGACAGATGACAGATAGAAATTTAATTTCACCTATTCTAGCTAAAACTTTTCAATGTGGTTAAAATAACCTATCACAAGACAAAATCGTTTTTAAAAATTTGTGTTATTTTTTTGTAGTAGATTGCAAGTCTTTCAGCTTTTTGAATCATTATATCTCAAAAACGGTGGCTCTTAGGAAAAAAACTATTTAGACATTTTTTATAGATAATTATCTGATCTACAATTTTTCTCTGAACTAATTTTATGATGGAACTTACCGTTTTGCTGAAAATCGCGAAAAACCCGTTTTTGTGACCTTTGACCCTGAGTAAATTTTTTTCCAGGTGTCGGATCGATGAGGACTTTTTACATTTCATTTATAATAGTGTTTTGAACAATCCTACCAATTTTCAGCCATGTGTGAATTATTGTAACCTCGCCCCTATTTTTTGGTTTAATTTGACCGAACTATAGCTGCATCTAAAAAATTTAATAAATTAAATGTGGAAATAATTATCATTCATAACATGACGTTTATTGTAACGGGCTAAATTGACCCAAAGGATCGATGACCGATTTACTGGACGGCGCACAGTGGAACGAAATGCCAAAAACCGGGACATTTTTATATTTTGCGTGTTAGATTAATTTATATACTGGTTTTTTTTTTTTGGTTGGTTTCGATATAAAAAAATTAAAATTTTGCATGTGCAGAGTAATGCTCTACTAGGGTATTTTGGCGTTTCAAATGCATATTTATAAGAATAGTACTTATGTTAACTGCCTGGGCTTTATTTGAAGACGCTTTTTTTGATTTAGAGTAAATAAACAGTTATTTTCAAAGCGACATTTATACCGATTTTCTTCAAAATGTCCAAAATTGTCCAAGGTGCAGTTTGTTCAGGCGTTATTATTGACTAAATAGCTACATTACCTCCAAATATCTCGTCCCCCTTTGTCCCTCTTAAAGAGATATTAACATTTTAAAAAAAGGGATTAACTCTCAATTTAGAAGACATAAGCAGCTATAATTTCAAGGTGATTTTTTTTTCAAAATGTCCAAGATTGTCCAAGGTGCAGTTTGTTCAGGCGTTATTATTGACTAAATAGCTACATTACCGCCAAATATCTCGTCCCCCTTTGTCCCTCTTAAAGAGATATTAACATTTTAAAAAAAGGGATTAACTCTTAATTTAGAAGACATAAGTGGTGATTCTGTAAGGAATATGTTAATTTTAACGTGCGTTAAAATATATTACTTTTTAACATAATTTTGCATTCTGTAAAACAGTAGATAACGTATGTGTTAAAATTTTTAAATTTAACATCATGCGTTAAAATGTTCGGTAATATTCGTTAAAAGTAGTTGCAAGTTATCAAATTAGTTCCAATAGCGCTCAAACAAAATTACAAATGTCAAAATATAACCAACATATGGGACATTTATAAAAGATGGGAACAAAAGAAAAGCAGGAAATAGTTGATATCGAATTTGAACTCATTGATTTAATCATTCCATATTATGGGGCGGATCATTCTGGTGATTACATCTTGGTGGGGAAGTAACTGGTAAGTAACAGGAAGAAGAATTTTGTAGGTTCTGCACATATTGTGCCAAATTGCACCACTATAAATAATTTTTGCAACTCTTAATGGATTGTACTATAAAGCTCTATGACCATCAAGAGCTCTAAATCTTCTTTTTAATAAACCAGTTGTATGTTCCACCACGGACGTATCTAAGAGAGATGTTTAGGGAGTCTAAATAGGGCAGTAAATAGACCGTGGGATTCTTAATAAAATTACAGAATCACAAAAAGTTCAGTGTTAACCCCCCCATCCAAAAGCTATAGCCGTGTTCCACTATAATTCTTTGGTTTGTAAAGGCGAACGTCCACTATCAAGTTTTCTTCTGCAAGTCGCTTCCATAAGCTATTGCTTGTGGATACACAATCTGGAAGCTACTCCACAGTAGTAGAAATACTTCTGCAAGTACTTGCAGACGGCACTTGCAGAAGAAAACTTGCTAGTGGACGTTCGCCTATAAAGCAACATAAAATCTTGATTGAGGGCAATTTTCTGCAGCATTTATAAATGGTACCAACAACCAAGGTTCTAATGGATACCATTGTCGCCAAGAAGATGGTTAAAAGAGCCGGTTAATTAAAATGATTCCTTTCTAAAGACGCGTCTCCACTTAACCGGTTTTTACCGGCGGCTTTTTATGTATGCTTTAACATTGCCTGCACACCTCCCCACTAAAGCCGACGGCAAAAATTGCCTAAGTACAGACGCGTCTTAAGACTCTTCTTGCAACACACGTCATCCATATAGCAGAATCGTGCACAGAACCGGGGAAACGAGCATTTAAATTTAATATATTTGAAGTTACCACTAAAATCACAAATAATTTGTGCATTAATTGAATAATTAATTAAATATCCCTTTCTACAATAACACTAGCATATTATGTTAATTGCCTTTGAATAGTTCGAACTTCTCGTCTAAATTTTAAATATTTTAATAAAATACAACTAAATATTTATATGTATAATCATTACGTGCTGTATTTGTTGTTTATCATGATTATCAACAATCATAAGATGAATAAACTCATCCAGTGCCATATTTTTAACAAAAATTTATAAGATAACGTTAACAACTCTCACAAAACAAGAATGCAAATTATTAACATGTACTACTTGGGTAGGCTTTAAAATCAAACAATAAACACCTTGACATAACGCATTAGGTTAAAAATTTAACGGTTCCCGATCTTACAGAATCGGAATTTACGTTAAAATTTTAACATTACGTTAATTGTTGTTTATAGAATTGGAATTAAAATTAACATCACGTTACAATTTTAACACCCGTTAAAATTTAACATATTCCTTACAGAATGAGCACTATAAGCAGCTATAATTTCAAAGTGATTTTTTTCAAAATGTCCAAGATTGTCCAAGGTGCAGTTTGTTCAGGCGTTATTATTGACTAAATAGCTACATTACCGCCAAATATCTCGTCCCCCTTTGTCCCTCTTAAAGAGATATTAACATTTAAAAAAAAGGGATTAACTCTCAATTTAGAAGACATAAGCAGCTATAATTTCAAGGTGATTTTTTTCCTAACAACCCAGGCAGTTAACATAAGTACTATTCTTATAAATATGCATTTGAAACGCCAAAATACCCTAGTAGACCATTACTCTGCACATGCAAAATTTTAATTTTTTTATATCGATACTAACCAAAAAAAAAACAGTATATAAATTAATCTAACACGCAAAATATGAAAATGTCCCGGTTTTTGGCATTTAGTTCCACTGTGCGGCGCGGCGGCTAGCTCAAGTCGCGAAAGTGTGGTTGGCTAAAAATCAGGGAGATTGGGGAGAAGGTAGGAAAAAGAGCGCCACTCAAACTGAATCAACCAAATCTACCCCTATCTAATCTTGTCATAGCTCTGAGATTCAATTAAAGGTAGACTTGTACGAAAGTAAACTGGAAAAAGAAGGTCGACTAATTAAACCTAAACTTACTAGAATTTAAAAACTTACCTAAATTTACTAGAAAGCTAAGGCGAATAATGTCTGACGATGTATTAAATAATCAATCTGACTGAAAAATAAATAAAAAAACAATAACATTGAGTGATAAGTGCAATCGCGTCGTCTAAGCATAGGCGACCTCAGTTACGCTTTCTTAAATTTTGATATATGAAATCATTGGATAATAGTGTTGAAAGAACTGCAACTGCTGGCAAAACAGCCTATGCTCTATACCGGGGAAATACCAGCAGGTTAATAAGCATTTAAACTAAACATGATCACAATACAAATAATTTACTGATGAAAAAAAAAAGATTATTCTTTCCATAATTTAATGATTGCACCAAAAACGTAACGACTCATAACGTAACGAAAAAATGCTTTCCTGATGGCTCGTTCTGCCGACAGCTGTCTTGAATTTTTATATTTAGTATAAAAAAACACAAGAATAGTGGCACTGAACTGAATAAAAATTATGTCGTAATACTATTTTATCGGAAAACATAGACAAAGCGATGCTTTCCGAATGTCTTCTCGGGTGAGAAAGCAAAGCATTCTCAGTCACTTAATAAATCGACTAGTAATGTAAAATCGACTAGTAATGTGTTTTCATTACTGGTCACTTCTGCATGTCATATCATATGTATTGTAAAATGCTATTAAAAAATTTTGTACGACCGACGTGAGGTTCGAACTCACGATCACCAAACGATGTAATTCAAGCGCATAACACGTTTCACTATCGAGGGTTGATCTAATGACAAGCTTTTCCTTCCAAACTACCCTCAAACCACGGTGAGAACTAAACAGAGCAAATTTAAGAGAAATGCAGTTTTTCATTTTTTGGATTTTTAAGATTTGCGAGTAAACTAGTATATGGCCTATAGACGTCGTTAAATCTCAAATCTTAATGTGCAAAAAAATATTAATACAGACGCTTATGGCTTTTTTTGAATATTGAAATTGATAGAACTAATAATTACGACGAAGCTTGTCATCGAAAAATACAATTAGATTTTGGTAGTGGTATATTTCATCCAACCTTGTGGACCTTTTTGGATAAATTAAGACGTATTAAAAAAACTTTCGACACAGAATACGAACCTATTCTAGCCGGACATGCACATGACATGCTCCTAAAAAGAAGCCGCGATACGAAGCGATTGATTCTTGAATTTTGGCGAAGGTAACCAATTATAATTCTAATAATGTTATTGAATATCTTCGCGGTATAGCTTGTAATAATTATAACATGGATTAAAATTTCTTTAATTGCTTAAAAAGATGTATACATATATAAGTAAATATTTAATTTAAAAATAAAAAATTAATTTTAGTAAATAACACTTAAATAAATTTTCAGTCATCGAATTGACGTAGTCGAATTTTCTGTCGCCGAATGAGAATCGCCGAAATGCCGTACCGAATTGGAATCGCCGAAAGTAGCATAGCCGAATTTACCGTAGCCGGTCAATTGTTAATTGTTTAAGCTTGAATCAAGTTGAAAAATATATCAGTCCGTCTCTGGATAGAATGAAAATTTACCTTACGGTAATAAATGTAGAAATCTCGATAAATTTCACTTGATGACGGTTAGAGTGTACTATGCAGAAATAAACAATTAATTATGTTGCAGGGATCCTGTAAACCGCTACATTGCTTACTTAAACAGTTCTTGAACGATTTTAAAAATAAAAAGTGATAAAAGTTAGAAAAACGTATTTTACTTCCTACCAGAATATTTAAAGAGAAAATTATAAATTAAAGAATTAAAAACTAAAATTTTTTAAATGGGAACTTTTAAGTAATTATCACCAGGTTATCGAGAAGAGCTATCTGCGAAAAGCGGTGGCAATGTCTGAATAGTGAATTATAAAGATAGGAGATGACTTCAGTCCTATTATACTCAAATCATCTTTTATGTAAATATTGGTAATTAAACTTTCTGTTTTTTGTTGTTAGTATAAAATGTTTATCAGAAGCTTCTGAAAAATATGAGAAAAAGCTGTTAGTATTTCTTGTATTTATTGACCAGAGATTTATTTGACTAAAGAAGCTCGAATCTCACAAAAGCTTGAGTTACTCGTACTTAGAGAAAATATATAGATAGATATATTTCTATTTTTAAGTTTAAATCAGTTTTAATCCACATATCAAATAATCAAAATTTTAAGAATTAACTGATAAAGTTAACAAAAAATACTATAGCTGCAGGCTTATGAATAAAATTTGTAGTTTACTGTTAATCTAAAGTTGATTTTTAAAATTTTAATTTAATTATTTATAACTTATGTATAAAAGGTCAAATTGTGCATTTCCACCCACAAACAAGGCAAGTAGAACACTATTAGTGCATACTTTCACTTTTTTTTGGTTTTTACCAAATTATAAGATTTATTTTTAATTTTGGAGTTATAAAATAAATTTTGCGAATAACTCCGCAAGTTTTAAACCTCTGCCTTTTTGTAATTTAAATACTAAAGCGGTTACTTAACTTCCTTAAAGTTGAAATAAAATTAATTAATTGAATATTGAATGCGATTGTTTAATGCACTATTGAAGTACATATAAGATTTATAATTTTTGTATCTTGGTTTATATTTCTTAATATTGTAATTTTAATAGTATGATAACCTTAATACTTTAAGTGGTATCTTATTGTAAAACAATGTAAAATATTGATAGTATAAATCTTTGCTAATGAGTAATGACTTAACAGTCAAAATAACTATAACGATAATTTTGCATAACTTGCATAATTGTGCAATTTGAATTATTAAATATTAATTAGTATGACGCGTGATAATTTACTATCACCGATAAAGAATTTACGTTCGGTCAATCGATAATGACAATATATTACTTCGCAAAATATTTTTACTACGAAATTATTTTACAATAAGGAACAACGGCATTACTATTGGAAGACGATGAATTTTGGAAAAAGTTTTTCTTTGAATTACAATGAAAGACCAAAAAAGGTAGTGAAAAGGATCATCGATAGAAGAAGGAACTGGGAGAGTAATGATGATAATAAAAGGAAAACGAAAGAGAAGAAAAAGAAAGAAAATAATTAAATATTGAAAAAAAAATGAGGAGCTAGATTAGAAAATTGAAACTTTGGAGAATTATTAACAGTTGTATGTTGTATCTTTACTAATCCAAACTTTTTAAAACAATAAATAAACCCTTTCGAGACAGAAATAACGGTAGTGTGCTTTATGATTACCTGGGCAAGACACCTGCGGTTTTATCAAATAGTCGATTAACTAAAGGTTTAACTGCAAAACGTTTTTCCAATTTGGAAACATTACCTTTAACTGTAGAGAGATTATTTCTCCAATACACAAGTTCCAGTATAACTTTTGAAATAAGTTTAATTATGTGGTATCTTCATCTGAATGATGCTAAGTTGATGAATTATTTTTGATAAATTAAAAGAAATGCAATTCTCAAGAACGCTAACAATACCTAATTGCAAATAAATGCTAAAATATGTGCGTGATAAAATTTGAGAAGGAACGAAAAAATGTTTTAATATACTTTATTTTAATAACCACATTTTGTAAAACCTTTCACATACGTTAAGTTGACAAGAAATAAAAAAATATCCAATACTATTCGCACATGTTTAATAAAAAATTAATGTGATAATAACATGTCGGCATTTTTGCAAAAGGCTTGGTTTTAAAATATGCACGTTCCGTATTTTAGCACCATATTATTAAATTGCATCGAACTGCATTACAGCCAGTCAACTCATTGATTAATATAATACTACATAATATGTTTTTGAAATAACTATAAAATAAATGAATATATCAAAATTTCATTTGCCAAAAAAACTGGTTTGCTCATACCTGAATGGTGTCCATTTTCTAGTTTCTTTTTTCCAACAAAGTAATGTATGTCATGAGAGTGATGTTAACTATGGTGCAAACATCAAGGACGAGCCGATAATGATAAAACTCAATTAATTTTAAACAAAACTAGTTTTCATTTGTAATTTTTAATTTAAGGGTAAATGCAACGTATTATCAAAAATACATTTGAGAGCTTTGCTTTTTTCTATTTATTTTATTTTCAGTACCTATTGAATTTTCAATAAGCACAATAAGCATAAATATGAAAGCACAATATTCAATATTTTAGTATTTATTTTTTTTAAATTAATTAATCGATTATTTTGAAAGTAAAAAATAAGTTCCATAAATATAAATAAATATTACTATCCTTAATATTTTGTACAAAAGTTAAAAAAAAAAGTCCGACTAGTTTTTAATTTAAATAATATTATAACTTTATTTTATTATTTTATTTGTTTAATTAATTTTTGTTTAGAAAATGTTTTTTTCAGTTCTACCCTTTCAATAGATTTTGTTTTGAAATTGAAAGTCTAAAGGTACGAACTTTCAACGTTTTTTATATATACTTATTTAATTCAAAAATTTTATGATATATTTTTAATCGCATTTTTATTTATTTTAATTACTAAAATTATCTTATTTTTGACTTCTATAAAAAAAATTTTTAAATTCATTTTGTAATTAAATGAATTAAATAAATTGACATTCGGATTGAAAATGGATAACATATGTTTTTACAGCTTTCTCAAGTAGAGGTAAATAATTTTCAGCAGCGGTGACTGGTGACTTTTTTCTGTGAAAAAGAAAAACTTTTAAATACAATAGAATCTGCTTAATGTAATCACTTTGGGCTAAGAACATTTTGATAACATTAACCGACTGATAACAATAAGCAAATTTTAGAAAAAAACGTATTTTAGAAACGAAAAATTAGAGAATCTTAATTTACAGTGATTTTCGATAATTTCCACCTTCTGTTTTACCAAGAGATCTTTCGCTTTTTCGTCAACATCGTAAGAAAAGCAAAATAAAAATAGAAACACCCCATGAAACGAAAAACTTCATTAGTTGTTGTATAGAAATTAAAATGAGTGACGTGTTTTGTAAAAATATACAAAATTTCAATGACAAATCAGAAACAGATATTTAGAAAAAGAGATTATTGTGTTGGTAATTCCGTGAAAGTGATAATAATAAGCGGCTTTTTGATCTCATTATCCGGTGGTTTGATCACAATAACCGACTGATAAAATTATCCGTGATCACATGGGGGAATGTAAACTGGGCCAAAAAACTATCTGAAAGTGGTAAACTGGGACAAAAGGAAATTTTTCTAAAATTTTAAAAATGGTAAACTGGGCCAAAAGCAAAAATTATGGATTGAGAAATTGTAGTATGGGGTTTGAAAATCAAAAACCGATACACGTCAGCGTATCCGGAATTTTGTTCAACAACGTTTGTTCGAATAGCAGTTGTTCGATTTAACATTTATTCGATACCTATCGAATTTATATGAATTTTATTTTAATTTTAATTTTTTATTTAGTTCGCCATAAAAAATAGTTCTGCGGTTTTTATAATTAAATGCCAACAAATCCCTGCCATTATGACATTAATTATATTTTACAAATGCAAAACTTGTTTTAGGGTGGATTCTCTTCGCACCCCGCACTTTAGGATCCACCCTGAAACGAGTTTCACCTTTTTCGAGTTCCACCTTTAGCGAATTCTTTCGGTCTTCAGGAATAATTTTAATGGGTTTAGTCTTTGTTAAAACGGCTCGGAGCACCCGGAGCGGAGGGAACCGGAGCGCAGGGTAGCGCAGGCAATACACGGATTCATCATAAAAATATGCGCGAAAAGATAGATCGAGCACGAGGATGTAGATTCATCGGTAGGTTACAGTTGGTTTCTGAATTTTTTTTGAAATAATATCAAAATAGAATTCACAACTGGCACACCCTGCCTGCATCTCTTTTTTTTACCTTAAATTTGTCTTTGGCCCAGTTTACTACTTTCATAATTTTAGTTAAGTGTCTTTGGCCCAGTTTACCATTTTTTAAATTTGGTCCAGTTTACATTCACCCGATCACATTAAGCGGATTCTACTGTATAATATAATAGAAGTAATTTAATATTACCTATTGAAAGCATATCTTCAAATTAAATATTGTCTACATTATTTCTTCAAATTTCAATTTTGTTTCACTCTTAATGTAATGTAATGTACCTACATTAAAACTAAATTTATTTTGAAATACAAATTAATCTTATATACCGGGTGCTGAATGAGTTAGTTGAACATAGGAATTTAACATGTAAAAACCGATTTATGTAAATTCTTACTTCCCTAATTATTTTAGAGAAAAAATAAAAGATACAAAGGTAATGAAGAAATGTAAACTACGAATGATAAGAGTATTAGATTTCAACTAGCTTTTACTTAAAGGGACAACAAATTCTTTTGAAATTGTTAAAATTTTGCCATGAAATGAACTCAATTTAAAATTGTCCCCTTTGTCAAGAAATTATTCGTAATCCGAATTACGAATGAATTCAATTTAATTTGTTCCGGCGTAACATAATTTTTAGTTTTTTTTTTAAATTTTAAATAATAACGGGTTTCGATTTGCTAAGTTGTGAAATGTACGATGAAATTTGTACAATATTAAAATTAGATTTAAACTACATTTAGTAATTTTTTTGCAAATAAAATTAATTGTTTTTCGAAGGTTGCAATAATTATTGTTAAAAAATTTATTTTGGTTCTAGTTAGAGTTCATGGAAACTATAGCAATTAAAAATTACATGATTTTAAAATTTTACTTTTAGTAGATAGAATATAGCTATGAATGTGTAACAGCAAACATGTAGGTACCATTTTAAGATATTAAATAGTTTTATGTTCTTGAATATTGAACCCAAAGAATATGTTTTAATTTGTTAATATTTAACATTTCTGATTTCTACTGATTGAGTTATCCATGTATTTTCTGTATTAATTTGATTTTTTGAATTTCTATTTCATTTTTTGTAGATTTACATTTTTCTGGTATTTTTTTAATATCAAGAATATCTTCACTTGGTGTGTGTTGACTTTCTGTATTTATTACTGAAACAATTGCATACATTGTATTTTCTAAGATGATCCGTCTCTTGTTGTGAGCCGGAAAAAGATCTTTTCACGTTCATTATAATTATATATTGTTGTGTATTTCTAAGGTCCAAAATTTTAAATCAGGAATCGCTAGAAAAAATACAAATATACTGTCGCCGATATCAAATTTAATTTCTATTTTCTTGCATTTTAATTTTAATTTTACAAAAATTACGATTTCCACAAATATTTCGAATCCTCATCCACATTGATTTCCAATCTCAAAATCCTCCAATCATTCAAAAATTAGATTTTAAAATTATTAATCCAACTTGATCCAAAACTGGTACAATTCTTCTTATTTATAAAAATCAAAAAAAACCTGTCCAAAACATAATCAATTTTAAAATTAAATATAGTACACTTTCCTCAATTATAAATTTATTTATCTATGGACTATAGTTTTAACTATATTGATCTTTCAATTAAAAAGAAAAATTTTAAATTAGAATTTGACATAATATATAGAAAACCTACCAACACCGGCTCAGTAATTCAATATTTATCAAATCATAAAATAAAGCACAAATTAGCACCATTTAAATTATATATTGATAGAATAGAAACTATTTCAATGAACAAAGAAGATCGAAATTAGGAAATCAAAACAATTAAACAAATCGAAGAGAATAACGGCTATAACACCAATATAAGTGACCAACTGATCAGAAAATACAAAAAACAAGAAACTAATACCATTAATGAAACTAATAAATTAAACGTAATATATTAGGTATGCTAAAAAGTTCCGGGCCCAATTAGACAATAAATGACTTCAAAGTAGATTATCTCTGAAACTACTTATCTGATCGCATATTAATATATGTCATTGGAAAAATGACACTTTTAGTTAAAAACTAAATGTTAAATCATTCGATTCGGATCGTGCAGTTGTGAAAAATTGCTGTTTAAAGATGGAAGTAAATAAAGAAAAAATTCGCTACATTTTACAATTTTTCTTCGATCAAGGAAAAAACGCCGCGCAGGCTCGTGAAAAAATTTGTGCAGTTTATGGTCCAGATGCTTTATCGAAAACCGGAGCAAAATAATAGTTCCCGCGTTATCGTTCTGGAAATTTTGATGTCAAAGATGCACCACACTCTGGTCGGCCATTCATTGAAAAAGTGGAGGAAATTCTAGAAATTGTGAAACAAAACCGTCATATAAGCACTGTAGAGATCACCAGGAGTCTAAACATCAATCGCCAAACAGTTGCAAACCATTTGAAAAAATATTAATTCAATAAGAAGCTTATTGATAAAAGATCGTGGTTGAAGCGAAGTAAAGCTTTCCAGACGGTAGCAAAGCCGGGACTCACCAATCGAAAGGTGAAAGGTCTATTTGGTGGGTTTGGAAAGATATTCGTTATTGTGAGCTGTTCAAACAATTGATTCTGCACGCTACTATCAACAGTTTACTAGAGATTACAGCAAGAGATTCAAAAAAGCGGCCAGAATTGATAATAGGAAGGGTATTGTGCTCCATCATGACAACGCCAAATCTCACTTATCTTTTGTGGCCCGAGAAAAACTGGAAGCGCTTGGCTGGGAAGTTTTGATGCATCCACCGTATAGCCTAGACCTTGCACCATCAGATTATTATTTGTTTCGATCTTTTCAGAATTCCCTTAATAATGTAAAGTTGGCTTCAAAAGAAGCCTATGAAAACCACTTGATTAAGTTTTTTACCGATAAATCGCAGAAGTTTTACAGTGAGGGAATAATGGTTTTGCCCGAAAAGTGGTAAAGGGTTTCCGAACAAAATGAAGCATATTTGGTTTATATAAAGAATTTCAAAACATAAAAATTTTGTGTTTGAAAAACTATCTAATTTGGCCGGGAACTTTTTAGCACACCTAATATAATAAACTCTCATATTTAGGACCAATAACAGATAAAATTAGAAAAATCCTAAACAAATTGTTAGAACCCGATGATTGCGGCACATCGTACACGCAGTACAATACGCAACCGAACGCCCAAAAAGCGTAGCATGCGGGAGTGACAGCAGCAGATGTCACGAACGGTTTATGTTTGATTGTAATTGTTGTAGTAGAATAAAGATACTCTTATATAACATTTGCTAATAGGTTATGGGGCCCAGTTAGCAACGAAAGCAATCATTAAGGTTTATCTGCAATACGTGTGCCATAAAATTTATTTTGCGCTGAAACCAGTCGGAACGACAGTACGACGAATATGGGAACTAGATCTAGAATAGAAGCGCTGAACAAAGAGAATTATGACACCTGGAAAATTCAGATGGAAGCCATACTGGTAAGAAGCGATTTGTGGACGTACGCAAACGGAAGCTTCGAGAAACCAACAGTGACCCAATGTGATGATAAATCTGAAGAGCAAGTCCAAAAATGGTTGAAATTAGATGGCAAAGCAAAAGCTGAAATAATTCTGTCAATTAATCCGACAGAATTGAAACAAGTCAAAGGATGTGCCACCTCGAACGAAGTCTGGATCAAATTAGAAAGTATATATCAATCTAAAGGACCAGCGAGAAAGGCCACATTACTAAAACAATTAATGTTACAACGGATGGAAGAAGGTAATGACGCACGAATTCACATTAACAATTTTTTCGACGCAGTGGATAAATTGGAAGATATGGATGTGAAAATAAACGCAGATTTACTAGCCATCATGTTGCTATACAGTTTGCCTCCGAGTTCAGACAATTTTCGATGTGCCATTGAATCTAGGGACGAACTACCCACGCCGGAAGCATTACGCATAAAGATAATCGAAGAATATGATGCTCGAAAAAAGGAAACCCGCGATGTCGAGAACGCTATGTATGTAAACAAAAACTCGAAACACATACGTTCAAAGAATATGAATTCGAACAAGACGGTGGATAAATCTTTTAATTATCGTTGCCATAAGTGCAGAAAATTTGGGCACAAGTCAGCCGAATGCAGAAGTAAGAAAAATAACGATTCGTTACTTGTTTCAGAAGCATGCCAAGTTGGATCTATCAAATCGCCACCAACCTGGTGCTTGGATAGCGGTGCAACATCACACATGTGTATAAATGCAAATAATTTCACAGAAATTGACAATTCCAAAAGTGAAATTTTAAATTTAGCAAACAGTGCATCGACTAAAATAATTGGTCAAGGCGACGTATTAGTAACCACAAAGGTGCGGGGTGAAGTTAATAATATAACACTAGGTAACGCTTTACACGTACCGGACTTACGCACAAATTTAATATCAATTGGCAAAATAACAAACAAGGGCTACGAAGTTTTATTTAAGAAAAACAAAGCACTAGTTACCCGTCCCGATGGAACTATTGTAGTAGTTGCGGACCGCGTTGGTGACTTGTACTACGCTCGTATACAAAATCGTGTGGAAAACGCTGCAAATAAGGCGGAACAAAACAACATCTTGCCGAAAGCATCGTTGAAAACTGCAATGTTATGGCATCGTCTCTTAGGTCATTTAAATTTCAAAGATCTTTTAGAAAGTGCTAAAAGGGGTACGATCAAGGGAGTGAATGTTGATTTTAATTTGAAGGACGCTAACCTCGAGTGTGATGAGTGCATTAAAGGAAAAATGACGAGAAACGCTTTCCCAAAAAAATCGGAACGGAAAAGTGATCTTCTCGAAATCATACACACAGACGTATGTGGACCTATGAGGGTCGAATCGAACGGGAAGTCAAGATATTATGTTGTATTCATAGATGACAATTCTCGATGGTGCGAGGTTAGATTTATCAAATCAAAAACTGATGTTCTGACAGTTACGAAGCAGTACATCAACATGGTCGAAAAGCAAAAAGGAAGATCGGTCAAGTGCATTCAGTCCGACAATGGTACGGAATATACAAACAACGAATTTGAAAAATTGTTGAAAGACCGTGGAATCGTAAGACGATTGACTGTCCCGTATAATCCGGAACAAAACGGAATTGCAGAGAGGAAAAATCGTACTCTTGTTAGCACAGCTCGTTGTTTACTAATGCAATCCGGTTTACCGTCAAGTTTTTGGGCAGAAGCAGTTAATACCGCAAATTATATTCGTAATCGTTGTCCAACAAAAAGTTTGAATGGGAAAACTCCGTACGAAATCTGGAATGGGAAGCCTCCCGACGTCAGCGATTTCAAAGAATTCGGATGTAAAATTTATTGTTTGAATAAAGATCCGAAAAGAGGAAAGTTTGACGTGAGATCACAAGAAGGCATATTTCTAGGTTATTCGGAAGAATCCAAAGGCTATAGAGTATGGTTAACTAAGCAAAAGAAAGTAGAAGTGACACGAGACGTTAAATTTCTGGTAGGTAACAATTCTAACAAACGAGAATTTACAGAATCTCTTCTGGAAGCCGAAGACGTAGACGAAATTAATCAAGAGTCCGAAACCGAAGACGTAGTCGAAATTATTCAAGAGTTAGAAACCGAACCAGTAATTGAAACCAATCAAGAAAACGAAGTCGAAATTATTCAAGAGTTAGAAACCCAACCCGTAATTGAAATCAATCAAGAAGACGAAGTCGAAATCGTAGGCGAAGAAGAAATTACCACTCATCAAAGTCATGAAGTGCGTGGTAGCGGTAGACCATCAATAATAAGGACAGGTTGCAGAGGAAGACCAAAAAAGGTGTACAGAATGGTTAATCCTGAAGCAAATAAAATGCAAGATGAAATTCAAGAAGCATTTATTTCAGAAATTACGATGAAGCAAGCAACTAACGGACCTGACGCTTTAGAATGGTATGAAGCAATGGCCAGCGAAATGACATCGATAATGAAGAATAACACATGGTTATTGGTGGATCGTCCTACCAACGAAAACGTCGTAGGTAGTCGAATGGTTCTAAGGAACAAATACAAAGCAGACGGCACTCTCGAAAGAAGAAAGGCCCGACTTGTAGCACAAGGGTTCAGCCAACAACCCGGAATACATTTTAACCAAACATTCGCTCCTGTTGCCCGACTCGGCTCAATGAGATTAGTTGTTGCTTTAGCAGTACAACACAACATGAAGATACATCAAATTGATGTGGCTTGCGCCTACCTAAACGGTGAAATAGAAGAGACAATATACATGGAATTACCGAAACAAGCATCAGAAATTCTTAGAATTATTTCTCACCAAAACAATCCTACGAATGTTAAGAAGGCAGAAGAAATGTTAGAAGCTATGCAAATCGGAAACAAAGTATGTCTACTTAAGAAGGCTCTATATGGTCTCCGTCAGGCTGGAAGAAGCTGGTACCATAAACTCGATAAATTCTTGCGTAATTTAGATGCAAAACCCACCAATTCCGATCCATGTTTGTACCGTATTGGTGGAGGGGAAGATGTCATACTAGTATTGGTATATGTAGACGATATCCTGATAGCTTCGAAAAATTCCAAAGGAATCCACAATCTTAAGAAAAAGTTCTCGGATGAATTTGAAATCAAGGACATGGGTGATGCAAGTTATTGTCTTGGAATCGAATTTTCTCGTGATAGAAATAACATAGGTTTGCATCAGCAAGGGTACGTAATTGATTTATTAAATCGTTATGGAATGATCGACTCAAATGCAGTGAGCACGCCCATGGATCCGAACGTGAAGCTACTAAAACCCACAAAACACGCAACAAGTGAAGAAGAAGAGTTACCTTATAGGGAATTAGTTGGTGCCCTAACATACTTGGCCGTAGCTACCAGACCCGACATAAGCCACGCCATAAGTTGTTTAGGTCAATTCAACAACTGTTACCGAAAGTTACACTGGAATGCAGCGAAACGTGTCCTACGTTACTTGAAAGGTACTACGAATTTAGGAATTTTATATAAGCCGGATAACCAAGGTCTTAGAGGATACGTGGATGCCGATTGGGGAAATTGTCCAATCGACAGACGCTCTTACACTGGGTACACATTCATCATGTCAGGTGGTCCAATTTCATGGGAGTCTAAGAAGCAGAAAACCGTGGCTCTTTCATCGACGGAAGCCGAATACATGGGAATGACAGAGGTAGCAAAAGAATCCATATACCTGCATAAATTCATAAAAGAACTTGAATGTGAAAATGTAGCAAATATTAGAATATTTACTGATAGTATGAGCGCACTAAAGTTAACTGAGAACCCTGTGTTTCACGCTCGAAGTAAACACATCGACATAAGATACCATTTCATACGTGAAACAATTAACAGCAAGTTATTAAAGTTATTACACGTGCGAACAGAAGAAATGATTGCGGACGTATTGACGAAAGCTTTGAGTAGACCAAAACATACATCATGCGTCGAAATGATGGGTCTTGGTTTAGCAGCCAGTTTTGGTCGGTCGCGTCTCGAGGGGAAGTGTTAGAACCCGATGATTGCGGCACATCGTACACGCAGTACAATACGCAACCGAACGCCCAAAAAGCGTAGCATGCGGGAGTGACAGCAGCAGATGTCACGAACGGTTTATGTTTGATTGTAATTGTTGTAGTAGAATAAAGATACTCTTATATAACATTTGCTAATACAAATACAGCATCACAACAACAACAAAAAGTATTAATACAATTAGAGATAACATTTTCAATAATAAAGACAAAATTAATTTAATGGATAAAAACGGAGTATATACAATTAATTTCGGAGGATGTAATGCTAAATATATTGGTCAAACGGGAAGGAACTTAAAAGTTAGATTAAAAGAACACCAAAATAAAAATAAATTTTCAGCAGTTTTCCAACATTTATTAGAAACAGGCGATCATATAACTGAAAGTAATATAAATATACTACATAACGAAAGGAAAGGTAAAAAATTCTATTTACTAAAATTTCTCGAAATCCGAAAATTACAAAAGGAACCAAATTACGTCAGTTTAAACGAACAAGAATATTGAAGTTTCACGCCCATCTTTGTAATTTTTTAACAAATCACTATTTCGATTTATTGTTTTTTAAATTATTTGAATTATTAATTTGTATAGAGTGTAATATTTTATTTGACGGTAAAGGTACGTTTTGCAAGAAATAGTAGCAGCAGTGCAGTTACGGCTGGGGTCAGTTGCAAGTGCAATACGTAATGGGAGCTGCTGCGCTCTGCTGCTGCTGCGCTGTAATTGTATGTTGTCATGTTCCAAAATTCCTCATAAATTTTGATTATATTTTGTTAAATTACTTTGTTATTTTTTGTGAAAATTAGTTATTTTTGATTTTTGTAAGAAATTGTATTTGCTGGGTTTCCCGCCAACTAATTAAGGTGGCAGTAGTGAGCGGTGAAAACCAAGCTTTTTGCCAAGATGGCCTTTGGTGACGGCAAGTGAAATTTTGTATCCTGGAATTTTATTTGAAATTTGTAATTGGAAGTTAATATTGTGAACAATAAAATTGATTATAATATTATGATATTAAAATTAAATAGTACACTTTCCTCAATTATAAATTTATTTATCTATGGACTATAGTTTAGAGACTAATTATTCTTTTTCAACATATTCCTATGTATAAAAGTTACTTCAGCTGGAAGTTCAATAATTTGTTTATTATAATCAATTAAAATATTAGCAGCTGGATTTATATTATCTAGTAAGATAAGATTAGAATTTTCTGGGTAAATTTAATAAACATTTGCATAATAAATATAATTCAAACAAACGTTAAATTTTCTTGGGGCCATTCATTTTTACCTCCAATCAATTTTAAAAAAAATTGGAGGTATGGTAATCGAAAAAAAATTTCAACTTTTTTTTTTTTGCATTTTCGAGATCACCGTGTTCAGAAACGTAAAGATCTGCAAAAAGTAAAAAAAAAATTTCTGTGTCGGTCAGTCTGTCGTCAAATTTTGTCGATCGTTTTGCTTCCGAACCATCCAACCAATTACGACCAAATTTGGTATGGTGGTAGGGTTCACGGTGGAAAGGTGAAAATTTCGTCGCGATCTATCAATCAGGAGTGCTACCACAAGAAAATAATACGGGATTTTTAAAAAATATTTTGTCTTGCGATATGTTATTTTAAAGGCCTTAAAAGGCTTTATCCAGAATAGGTAAAATTAATCTTCTATCTGTCGTCTGTCGAAAATCACAAGTTGTCAAAGTTGAAACTTTAAGAGTGAATAACTCAAGAAATGCTGAAGGGATCTTACCCAAATTTGGTACGTAGGTACATTGATCCTAATGGATATGAGAGCATATGTAATCCTTCGATAGAAATCAGTAATGCAACATGAAAAAAATAAAATTAACTTTTTTGGCAAAAACATGAAAAAAGTTTTTGTCGATCGATTTTCTCCGGCATTTCTGCGTCGATTGCAATCAAACTTATTGGACGTATGCCTCGTGGGCTGGAATAGTGAAAATAAGGTTTTGCCAGAGAAATCTTCACCAGGGCCACCACAATAAAAAAAATAAAAAAAAATGAAAATGTCGTCGTATCTCCGGAAATGTTTAACCGATTCAGCTAAAATTTGGTGTGTCGATGGAGCTTTAATAAGTATTGGTGAGAAAACAAACCGAGCCAATTGTAACAGGGCGGGGCAGGTCAGAAAAATTATAGAAAATATTAACTGAAATCTTAATTTATATATTTTTTGTGAGAATTTGTCAGATGGCTGGCAAAAATAAAACAATATATTCAACATTTTAATAAACGTCATAATTTTGTGACATATGTGTCAAAATTAGGTTAATGTTGATTTGTATACCGAGTGCAGCATAAGAATTGAGTTTAGGGCTTGTAACAATTAATTTTAGAATACAAAAATAGGTGGTTCGGTGGGAAATATTTTATAATATTGTCGTACGGACTGACGGAACGTTACTTTATAAGTAAAAGGTTCTGCCACTAGGTAGCGACCAAGTTTAGGCTGTTTGTTAAATTTTTTCGCAAATGTTTTCAGAATTAGTAAATCGACAGTCAGTAATTTACAAAAATTTATTTTCGAAAAATCCGCTAGATGACCGAAAAAATTTGTTGTACCAATCTTGGAGAAATTTTATTTGTGACTTCTTACGGTATTATGTGACGTATATAAAAATTTTGGAAAAAATTCAGTGGCGTACAAAAATAAAAAATTTTTTTCATTTTGGATTTTGTTAAATAAACTTTTATAGGTAGATTTAGGGTAGGGGGTGATACATATAGATATCTTTGCCAGGGCTACCGATATCTTTGTTAAGGCTACCACAATAGAAAACAAAAATGAACATTATGTCATCGTATCTCCGGACAAAATTTGGTGTGCTGGTGATTGGAGGTATTGCGGCAGAGAGTGACGACATTTTTTTTATTAAGCAAGAGACTCTTAAATTTTTCTAAATAATCCAAACAATAAAATAAAAACACTCGTAATAACTTAAACTTCATACACATAAAAAAAACTCAAATTTAATTTCAAAATATAACGCAATATTACAAATTAACGGAGAGCGTCCGCAAGGTCGGCGCAAACGGCAAAAAGCCTAGTTTCAACAAATTTCCGCGCCAACATCAAACTTTTGGCGCTAACAACAATCCCAATATGTCCAATATAAAAACAATAAATTATTAACAAATTAATTTAAAAGCAATTAAAATAATTATTGAAATTTACAAAATTAACAATTAAAACAAAATTTAAATACAAAAATAAATTTTAAATTCAAAATTAAAACAAAATTCAAATAGAAAAATAAATTTAAAATTCAAAATTAAAAAAATTGATTTTAAAACACGACTTATATAATTTTTTCACGAAATAAAAATAAGTACGTGAAATTATCTTTTTCGAAGTTAATGTTTTGTTTCTGGGATATAAAAATCATAATAAGGAATAATAAAAATAAATCTTCCAAAGCAGATAAATACTATATGACTTAATTTTAGTTCGTTTATTCTTGCAATCAGGAACATACCCATGGGCGAAAATGGCAATTCCCAAAAGTTGGTAAATTCACCGAAAACTTGGCAAGTTCACCGAACAGTTGGATGGAAGTCTTTGTCCCCTTAAAACTGCACCCGTTAAGAATGTGCGCCATTGCGACTGCACCAAACCATATCAAATCAAATTACCATATCACCAAATTATATCATAAAATCCGTTAATAATTGTATCGTAATAAAAAAAAACTGCCACACAAAGTTTTAATTAAAACAATCTGCGAATTAAAATTTCGATTAATCAAATTTGGATTTCGAATTTAAAAAGTGGATCAGCTCCTCCGTTGTCACTCTACTAGTAAAATAATATCAGATATACTTTGTTAATTTTATTTTTCCAATTCTGTTGCAAAATGACTACTTTTTGAATATTTTGATAAAACAACAAGTGTTATAAAAAGACATTTTTACGTCGTGTTTCATACAAGATTTTTTCTAATTCTGTTGCAATTAATGTAATTTATATTATGTAAGTATTGGAGCTGTCAACGTAAACTCGAGATATTGCAAATTCAAAAAATTAAATTTTAAGAAACCCTATTTTGCAACAAAATTTGAAAGAACCTTGTATGAAACACGAGGTAAAAGTGTCTTTTTATAACCAGGCGTAAGAATTGTTCATCGAGGCGCAACCGTAAGAGTATCACTTTTACCTCTTGTTGCATAAATAGTTATTGTGACATGGACTTAAGGAAATGTAAATAAATTCTCAAAAATACCTTGAATTTCTTTCTGTAGAAAGTAGAAAAACCAAATAAAGTTCATCTATAGTATTTTTTACATTTCCTGGAATTTCCTAAGAATTTTTGGATTTCTCTTCACTTGCATACCATATTTCCCCAGCGATTTTCCGTACGGAAAATCTGTAATCATCTTTAAAGCTTTTTTTATTTTTACGTAGTTTATTATATTTACAACTGTTTTAGGTACGGATGTAAAAA
The DNA here is from genome assembly GCA_947369205.1 of Cantharis rufa. NCBI lineage: Eukaryota > Metazoa > Arthropoda > Insecta > Coleoptera > Cantharidae > Cantharis > Cantharis rufa. The sequence continues at coordinate 16,267,984 of OX376307.1, read as the reverse complement.
AAATTAAATTCTATGTTCGATGATACCACCAGCTATTAAAAACTATTGAAATGTACCAGCATTTTTCTCAGCTTTATATCAAAAATTGCCATATTTTTCTAGTTTACATTTTTTTATGCACTGTTTAAGCATTTTAATGCAATTGAAAATCCTGCACAATTTAAAAGAGAAACAAATTGGAATTTACTACATAAATGTATATTATTATTATTATAGTATTATACAGGATTATTATTAATTATATTATACTTGAATGACCATCTGATGAGCTTAATTCAAAGTTTTTAATTTAATCTCTTAATAAAGCGAAACACGTGTCGTGATTTTCTTGTATTCTTGTTTGTAAGGCAATATAAAGTTCATTTTAACTAATAACAATTTTGAACATACTTTCAACAATGGAAAAGTGGATCTTTCTTGCATGAAGCGAAATTAAATTTGGTATTAGTGGTGTTAGTAAACCTAGAACATTAGAACAAGACATTGTGTAAAAATTAGATGTTGCTGGTGTCCTCCCATTTGAAAGTTTTCAATGGGACATAAATGCTAGAAAATAGAAATAAAAAGGTTACAATGATTTCATGAAACCTACCAGGATTGCAAGTTTATGCTATTCTAATAGTAACCATTACTCTGGTAAGATTATTTCAAAATTTGATGACTGAATTTGAAAATAAATGATGATTAACTTACACCGTGGAAAAAGTGTAATAACATACGAAGGCTATATACAGGGTGTCCCCGTGACCGTGGAGAACCACGGAATAAAGAGAACCAAAGAAAAAGGAAACTTTTCTAAGACAAATTTTCAAATAAAATTTTTTGCGGCTACCTCCCTTTAAGGCAATTTTTTGAATTTTTGATTTCAAATAGCAACAGCTCCGATATTATTTCTGTTTTAAGCTTAATGAATTTTACTCTTTTAAAGAGCACTCACTTATCTATCTATAAATTAGATTATAACCCCTTATCGTCTAGAATCAATGGATTTCGAGTTATAAATTAAATTAAGGGAAAATGTAAAAAACATTCAGGTTTTATTATTTTTATTGTTCTTGCGAACCTCGAGCTCTTAAACAAAACGCCTTAGAAAAATACTGATGGCCCAACCCAGATAAGGAATTTCTGGCCAAAATTGCCCATTTTTTACCTATTTGGGAACTCTTTCGCCTTTTTTGCACTTTTTCCAAAATAATCTTAAAATTGCTTATGGCGTGGGTAATTGCCCACGATCTGGCAACACTGACTACTGCAACTGCTACGACTACAAGACGCGCGCGTATAAGTTGCCTTCAAAGCGATTTATCGCGTCGCACAGTGCGGCCAAATCCTAAAAAGCTGGCCAAAAGTCGAAATTTGATGTAATAAATTTGAAAATTGGTATCTGGGGGTTTTCGGGGTCGCTGATTACGAATTTGCCATCAGAATAGTTATTTTCACAATGGCGGATCCAATATGGCGGACAAAAGTCGAAAATTGAAGTATAATAAAGTTGAAAATTGGTATCTGAGGGTGTTCGGGGTCGCTGATTACGAATCTGCTATTAGAATAGTTATTTTCATAATGGCGGATCCAATATGGCGGACAAAAGTCGAAAATTGAAGTATAATAAATTTGAAAATTTGTGTCTGGGGGTTTTCGGGGTCGCTGATTACGAATCTGTTATCAGAATAGTTTTTTCATAATGGTGCATCCAATATGGCGGACAAAAGTCGAAAATTGAAGTATAATAAATTTGAAAATTTGTGTCTGGGGGTTTTCGGGGTCGCTGATTACGAATCTGTTATCAGAATAGTTTTTTCATAATGGTGCATCCAATATGGCGGACAAAAGTCGAAAATTGAAGTACAATAAATTTTAAAATTGGTATCTGAGGGTTTTCGGAGTCGCTGATTACGAATCTGCTATCAGAATAGATATTTTCATAATGGCGGATCCAATATGGCGGACAAAAGTCAAAAATTAAAATATAGTAAATTTGAAAATTGGTATCTGGGTGTTTTCGGGGTCGCTGATTTCAAATCTGATAAGAATAATTATTTTCATAAGGGCGGACATAATACCGAATATAATTAAGAATAATAATTTTTTTATAAATACATGAAAAAATTCGATATTATATCAAAGATATATACAAGTAAATAATTGCAAAGTTACACATTAAACATAAATTTTTTATTGTACACTAATGAACAAGAACTATTTTGTGTAAGCATATGTTTACAAAAAATAGTTAGCTTCATCGTTAGATGATAAATTTACAGATGCATCAGTGTCTTCTGATGTTGACAAATCTGTATTTGTATGGTAAAATCTGTATTTTAGTATTTGTATGGAACCTGATACTACTGCCCTCCCCAGAAAAAAACTTTAAATCCGCCCCTGCACAGCAAGTTTCTCATATTATGAGGTTAGGTTTGTACAAAAGCATTTTTTTAATCAGAGAATTTAGTAATACAATATTTCAAATGTTACTTTTAAGAAACTTGTGAATTCCGAGTAACATCGTTTTTTTACAAAATACGTGATAAAACAAAATGGCGCAACTTTGCGCAACTTTTTTTTTTTTTAATCGTTCACAATATGTCTCATTGTAACCACAAATAAGTTTCACGGCGGAACTTTGCGGAACTTTTAACTTTTTCATCAAAATGTGTCGAATTATAAGAATTTTAATTAATCAAATTTAGTAACAATTGTCGTTTCACTGATTCACTGTACTTGTCAAAATATTACTAACAAATTTTTTTTCTTGTTCTACTTACCTTCAGAAGTTTATTCCATTTTATCCGATTGAAATTTTCTTCAAATTATAATTTATATGGCACTTTAAACACATGCGTTGTTAAATAATACGTTACCACTATTGACGCTATTCGAACAACAGCAACATTACCACTAGTTTTTTAAAGCAGGTAAAAATAAATACACGAATTTATAAGTATTATATGACTCTTAAGGGTATATTAAAGCCAACCCAGCAAAAAAAAAACCATAAGTAGATACTTTTTTTTTTCGATTTATGGCCAGCTTTTAAGGATTTGGCCGCAGTGTGGCGTCGTCTTCCTGCGACTTATCGATATAGATAGACCACACAAATGCAAAGTGCATACAACTAATTAGAGCGTCTTGTCGTTACGTTTAGTCTATTCGACTAAACGCGGTAGATAGACCGTACCTTAACGATTGACACCAAAATCATTAAAACATTCGAAACTGGGGGGGGGGGGGCATCATGTCTACAGCCCCCCCCAGTTGTTTTTTGCCAATAACTTCGCGACCTTTGAGGCTCAAACGAAAATAATGGAGGCTCATTTCGGCTCAAACGATGCTCTAACGATTGACACCAAAATCTTAAAAAAATTCGATACTGGGGGGCCGCTGACATGTACCTCCCCCTGAAACGTCCAAACCCTATTCCAAGCTGTAAATGCGGTGCAGGAAATGGAAAGCCTTAAAGTGAATTTTTTTGGTATGAGCGAGATGAGATGGCCAGGGAATGGGCGAAGTACTATGGACCAAGGTACACCCTACTACTCTGGAAGTAAGGACTAAGACCAAAACCATAGAAGTGAGGTGGGTAATTTGATCTTTAGGAGACTGGAGAAATTTGTTTATGGTTTTGTGCCACACTCGGACTAATATATGCTCCTAAAAATTCGTGGATACCCATTCAATCTAAATCTAACTCAGGTATATGCACCAAAATTAGACAAAAACGATGAAGAAACTGAATGCTTCTATAAGTAAATACAAAATCTAATAAGAACAACAAAATGTTCAGATATTACCATAGTGATGGGAAACCTAAACGCAAAGATAGGTAAGTGACGAAACGGAACGGCAGTGGGTGGATTCAGATTGGAACAGCGAAAGAAAAGAGGTGGAAGATGAAAAATAATTACCTAATAGCAAAAGATAAATAGAAACTAAAGAACAAACAAAACCACCAGAAAGTAGGATAGATCTTCCAGGCATTGTAAGAACCAATCACGCGGAATATGATCTGTAACAAAATCAACATCAGAATGTTGAACATTATAAGCACATAGGTATGTATAACATAGAAGAAACGTGGACAAACATTAAAAATGTACTGCAGGTAACCGCCGAGGAGACACTGGAATTTAAAAAGCAAGAGAAAAAATAATAATGAATGAGCGATGAAATAGTAGCATAATAATTCAAGAAAAAAGCAAAAATGAAACACGCAAGACTATCATGAAATTCAAAAGGTGATTAGAGCAAAAATCAGAGATGCATAGTTCAATAAATGATGTCGGAAGATCGAATTACTGGTGAAGAAACACAATAGATTTAACCTACATAAGAAAATAATAGAAAAACTAATTAACAACAAAAATCGATTAGTGTCAGACAGCGATGAACAATCAGAAATATGGAAGTGCTTTATTAAAGACATATTTGACGACGATTAATAACCCATCGACGAAGGAACCAATAGCATTCTGGAGGGACTAAAGATATTGAGAGAAGCAATAAATAGGCACTGAAACAGACGAAATCCAACAAAGTCACAGGATCACATAATATCACACTTTGCTACTGAACATTTTGCTACCGTGGGACATTTCGCTCCCGGATATTTTGCTACCGGAGACATTTCACTAGCACTTTTCGTATTTAATTTATTATTATTTGAATTATTTTTATTATTTAAAATTTTTTTATTTTTTCAATTTAGCTACCCCTTGCTAGTTACACCTATTCAAGTTCTGGAAATTAATTAAAAAATAATGAATAATAATATGCTAAAAGTGGTATCAAGAACGGGACGATGTGAAATGCGCAAATTCGGCAGATATAAAAAAATTATAAACTTAATTTTCTCCCAAGTTAGACAAAATTATTAAATAGAAGAAAATTATAAAGTTTACAAAAAAAAATTTATTAACAAAAACTTACTCACTAACAAAAAAAGCACCGTAAAAGAGACTGTCTTTATGAAATCTAACCGCAATATTTGTTTGTTATTGTATGTGAATATGAATTATATTATTATATAATTATATATTAATATGAATCCGAGATTTGTGGTACTCGCTAATAATATCCCTTTAGACCGGTCCTACTCGGCAAAGTGTGCTATTAGGATGGGGGTAGTCCGATATCGAGGTATCCTCGATGTGCATTTATCGCTGTGATATTCGCAATATGAAATATATTAAACAAATTGCAAAATCCCTATATGTATACCAACTTCCTCTCACTACTGTCAACTTAAAAGAGAGGAAAGTGTATATAAAAAAGACCTCATCGTTTTAAGCAAGCCGTCGTTTAAATGCGGTATGATATTATAATAATATATTTTACAATAAATTGTTTACAATCAGGTCTATTATGTATCACAACCTTTAAAAATAACAGTAAACCTTTATGTTATAATCAAGTTTCAAAATAGCGTAAAGCGAGAAACAATATTATAGCTAACATGTGTCAGAAAGAGAAAGTAATATTTTTATTTTCGGATCAAAACGCGGTTCATCAATTTTTTCTTTCATAACTGTCACTGTTATAATAACTTTTGTGATACATAATAGGCCTGAATGTTTACTTCACTTGATTTGAATTTTTCATTTAATTTGTAATCTAATTATAGGATTATCTACTTATGTTTTAATACTGTTAATCTTGTCGATCCGAGATTTCGCTTAAAAAATTTAAAAATATGAATAATGAATAATATGCTGAAAGTGGTAGCGAAATCAGGTAGCGAAAAGTCGTGGTGCGAAATGCCCAGTAGCGAAGTGTCTGGTCATGGTCACCCCTAAATAGGTAAACGCAAGACACTGTAGCGATTACAAATTGATTAATCTTATGAGTCATGCAATAATAGCTATTTACGGTCTTGCTCGAAAAAGTTATACATTGCGGGTGAGTAAGCAATATCTTAGGAACCCGAAATGTTACTTTTCGAGCTAGTCACCGTATCTAGCTTTACGTTTAAGACAGGTCCTTTCCAAAATAAAAACATAAACTGATAACAAAAATTATACACTTTTAAAATAAACATTAACTTTTATAGAACGGGTTGGAAGATAATATAAGTCCCAGTATTTTATCTTATCTTATCAACATCCGCCGTAGCAAGATAGTAGGTCACGATTCGTATAAATTATTTTATTGTATATAGTGAGAAAGCGGTGCGCAGTGCTTTCCCTTTATATGCAATATCACGTAACGTTTATATACACCATCATAAGCGCTTATTTGCAAGTTTATAACAAACAGTTCACAGGAGATGGATACACTGATGTACGATGAAACAGAAATGACCATCCAATACAAAAGAGAAGATAATGGTAGAAAAAGACGAAAAATTGAATACCTCAAAAAAATGAAGCATAACAATACAGCGAATATCAAACAACGGGAGACCCCGCACAACTTCTACCAAAGATATACTAACCTTACTAATATCACACTTAGCAAGGAAGAAGATCAACTACTAAGCCTAGGTCACAAATACGCACCACCCAAAATAGAACCAGATTTGATAAAAACCGCAATAGATCTCGAAATGGCCGTGACAGGACACCCAGAAGAACCGGTGATGAGAGGCTATGCCATTTAAATCTTGAACGAGGAGTACGAAGATATAGTAAGAAAGAGAAATTCTAGAAGTTACAAATCAAGACGCAGAAAGATGCAAAAAGAGCATAACATACTAACAGAGCTTAAAGACAAGATCAACAGTAACAATTTGATAGTAACTTTGGAAACAAGGGCGCAGGATTAACCATCATGCATAGGGAGGATTACATTCAAAAAACGGAAGCCTTTTTGACTTCCAGAGGATGTTATCTAATAAACAACAACCCCCTACCTATTAAGGCATTTAAAAAAAAAAAAGATCAACGACAATAAAGAGACACTCTTAAAATACACCAATAGTATTAAGAAATGGATACCTATGAATCAAAAATACCCTATTTGAAATCACAACCACAGCTTCACAAAGACGGTATACCAATACGACCTATCGTTACCAACATACAAACACCTGCAAACGAATTGGCTAGAGCACTTAACTATCTTCTGACACATGACATGAATTACAATTCTAAATACTCCGTTAAAAATTCAATCGAGTTGATAAATGAAGTTCAGAACTTTGACCTCAGGAAGGGAAGTAGAATGATATCTTTTGACGTTGTGAGTCTATACACCAATGTCCCCAGTCAAGAAGCCATCGACCTAACTAGGAAATTTTTAATACAAAATATCGGAAATATTACGGAGGTGGACAATATAACAAACCTTATAACAATGGTTACATTGCAGAATTTCTTTCAGTTTAACGATAAAGTCTATAGAATGCACGATGGTTTGGCAATGGACGATGTGGAAGTTAAGATACATAACCTAAAGTTGAGCAAAAAAATCGGAGGATGGCGACGGTATGTCGATGATGTGCTGGTTATATGGAACGGTAGCAAACAGGAACTAGACAGCTTCTTTACCGAAATTAACCAAATACATCCAAAAATCAGATTTACTATGGAAAAGGACTAGAAAAACACCATCAACTTTTTGGACCTTAAGCTAACCCTGGATGACAATAAAATAAAATATAATATCTTCAGAAAGCCATACAGCCATAAAATGGCAGCTCTCAGGTTCCACGTTGACAGACTATTTAAGGTACCATTGAATAACGAAGACAGGAAGAGGGAAATACAGGTAATAAAGCAGATGGGAACGGCAAATGGATATAAAGAGAATACCATACAGAAAATGATAAATAAAGCAAGCCTCAAGAAAAAACACTCCAACCTGATAAGCCAAGACGACACAACCAAAACAAAGAACACCAGGTACTCTGCTTTAACATATCAGGGCCATATCAGCGATAAATTGAGAAGGAGATTCAAGGAAAAGAACATGACCTTATGCCCAACCAATAAGAACCGCATAATTGATCTCCTCAGTAACACCAAAAATAGAGAAGATGTCCTGAACTCCAGTGGTGTTTACCAATTATTCTGCCGCGATTACCCGGCTACCTATATAGGTGAAACTGGACGCGAGATCAGAATAAGAATCAATGAACACCTAAAAACTGATAGAAACTCAAAGATGCATCACCACCTGAAATTCAACAATCACCACATAGATGTAAGTGCAACAAAATTGTTACACCCGGAAATTCACATAAATTAAAATTTCAAGTTAAAAGTGTCGGAGATAAGTAGGATATCGTCAATGTATGGTTGACTTATCTTTTGAATTGGTTTTCCCATTTATATTGAAACTAGCTGGAAACCCGATTGGTTGGAAACTCGATTGATGTACAACTCGTCCCAGGGGAGTACCGGCGGTGGTTTTATATATTTTTTGGTTTGGTAAAAAAATTCGACTAATCAGAGTGTCTCATTTTCTCAAAAACATGACACGCTGGAGCAGCAGCAGCAGCGTGCTGGGATTTTATGTATTAAGATTTATTTTGTATAAAATTATATTAAAGTAATTTCAAATTTTTAAATAAAAACAATATATTACTTTAATGAGACGGTCATTAGCCTAGTGCGTTAGCCGAACAACTGCTGATTCTAAGGTACTCGGTTCGAATCCGGGGAGAGTCAAACACTTTCATATGACCGTCTCCGTGCTTCGGAGGGCACGTAAAGCCGGCGGTCCCCCTGGGTTGACGATTGCCGCCGTCAACTATTAAAAAAAAAAACAGGGTTACAGGCATTCCCCAACCCGGTTTAGGCAGCCGTGGGGTCTTAATGCCGGAACCTTTCTTGAAAGAGAAAGAGGCCGATGGTCCAGGAGTGGACTAAAAAGGTTGATGAAGAAGAAGAAGAAAGAAGATTACTTTAATACATAGATAGGTTGTAGATATACCATAAACTTCAAATAAATAAATATTGTACTTGCTTTTTAAAAATATCAAAATTTAAAAAATTTGTATAAGAGTATTGCAATTATAAAAAAAAAAATTTGAAGGTAGTTTTTGTCCAAAAAAATAGTATATTAAGAAACTAGTTTTATAAGTGTCGTTTTTAACGCACGCAATCCGTTTAGAAAACGAGCCGCGTAGCGGGGATTTGTTTTAATGTGGCTGGATTTTTCGCATAATAAATTTAAGAATATTATAAATATACGAGTATTTGGAAAACTTTAAAAGAAATTACCATCAGGAGGGAAGAAGAAAATAAATTACTTCTTTCCTCGAGAAATAATTGGGATAAGCCATATTAGACTCACTCACAGTAACTTATTCAAAAAAGAACAGTCTTCCAATTGGTTTTGTGACAACTCTCCCGTATGTGTCCCGGTGAGGGGACCGGAGCGGAGGGACCGCTACGCGCCGTTTTTGACAAACGCAACCAAGGCACTCGAGATTCTAACCTAAAAACGAGTTCTGCGATTATTTTTTAAATTATTGCATAATGTTGCGTAATACACCCGATGTACATCCGACAATGTCACAATCGCGTCTGACTGCTAACACTAAGACTATATCAAAACGCACGCACCGTCAATAGAACTTTCGTGTTAATGAATTCCCTATCTAAAATGCATGTAAAAATTTTGATTTTCAAATGCTGTTTTCTCGAAAACTAATGGATAATCCGCAAAATTTCTTTTTTTAATATACACAGAAAATTGTCCTCTTTCCTATAGTGCAGCAATCGCGGCTCGATTCGTGTTGTTACTTCCCTGACAGATCTCCAAAATAGCTGTGATGAAAACTAAAACAGGGATCAACCATCCCACCCCTCCCGTACGAAGACGTTTTGCCAAGTTGCCTGAAAGTCTGAAAGATATCTTATCAAAATTACCGATGCTATTAACGATCAATTAAAATTTTTTAATTTTTACTACCTAACTATAATAATTGTTAATAATTTATAAGAATATTCACATTACCTATTTATTTATAATTTTTAAATTTGTTTTTTGAGGACATTTCGCTCCTTGATATTTAGCTACTAGGACATTTCGTAGTAGGGAATTGTCCTGAAGTGAAATATTTAGTTACGGGTTTTTCATGTTATTTAAAATAATTACGTTAGTAGTGTGAAGTGAGTGCTATTATCTAAATTGTCAATGCACAAAATTTTTTAATTTTAGTTTTATATTTGTATATACTGAAGCGATATTTTTTTACCAACCTCTTAATTATTGTATGAAGTTTGAGACACCAAAATTTAAAACTCTTTTTCAAAATCTTCGTATAAATCAAAATCCAAATTATTTAAATTCATTTCCAATAAAATTTCCGATATAAAATGGAAACACAAATCGAAAGATAACTTGTTATTCAGGTCTATTATGTATCACAACCTTTAAAAATAACGGTCAACCTTTATGTTATAATAAAGTTTCAAAATAGCGTAAAGCGAGCAACATTATTATAGCTAACATGTGTCAGAAAGAGAAAGTAATATTTCTAGTTTCGGATCAAAACGCGGTTATTCAATTATTTATTTCATAACTGTCACTGTTATAATAACATTTGTGATACATAATAGGCCTGATTGAAAGATAACGCTAACGATAACTGAAAGATAACGCTATCGCTGTCAAATTTTTCCTGCTGCTTTGAACTTTTAATTTTAGTATTCAATTTTACGAAGTTTTTTTATATATTAAAACACATATTTTTCCAGATTTCTAATATTCTAATCTTCCAAGAATTTGTCACTTCAAAATAAATCACACTTGATTCTCAAAATAATATCAAAAAATCAAATTGAAACGCAAGAATTATTACAGGAAACTACTTCTCCTCAACCGCTTCGGGCGGTTATTTTTAACTAACACTTAACTAGTTGGCGGGAAAACCAGCAAATACAAATTTATTACAAATTTAAAATAATAAAATTTTTACAAAAAAAAAATACAAAATTCCCAAACAAATATTAAAATCTTCAATGAAAGATTTTGGAACATGACATCATCTAAAAGTTATATTTTTAAAAAAGTAAACAAAAATAGAGGTAGTACATAACTTAAGTTACAAAAGAAACCTACCGGTAAAACAGATGCTAATAATATGTTAATTGTTTAAAGCTGCACAATTTATAATCCGTGCAGGAAATCAAAAATTTGTAATTCAAAACTTATTGCTTTTGCACTTGCATTACCTTCAATTTTGAATAATTTATGGTACCATATGTAAAAATTTTATTTGATCATGCATTATATAAAAATTATATGTGCATAATTTTATTGTGCCAACAAAATTCTTACAAGAGATCTACTTTGCACATCATTTTACTATAATAATTATCATTCGCTTAACTTTTATTATGCGATTCAAATAAAATTAGTGTAAATTCACAGTGCATTTGTATATATTTACCGTTTATTTATTGCTTCCGTTAACCAGCTATCATAAACGGCTTATTACATTTTAATATTACATAAATAATGAAATAAAGATTGGATAGATTTATGGTAATGTTTGATTTATTATGTTATACTACTTATATTTAATTCGGTCACAGCGAAGCCCCCGATAATTCACCCATGGTTTGACTTTTAATTTATAAGAAAAACGGATTAAAAGTTTGTCATACACGAAGTTTATCCTTCAGCTATAATAGCGAATTAAATAAAAGGTTGTAAGTGAATAGACAAAAATGTAAGGGGTGAATGAGATATTACACAATAGGTTATTAATCTTAAGGTACCCGATATATTGGTACCTTATTGATTTTAATTGAATTATTACAGGCTTATGGATATGCAGGTAAAAAATATTTATTAGAATATTTAGTATCATTAGGGGATAAAACATCTGCTGCACTAACCCAATATATGAATTTGTTAGCAAAATATTTTTACGGTTCCGATTCTCATATTTAAAAGATCTCTGAAGCTAAAAAATCAAAATAAAATTAAAAAAATTTTGCTATTAATTTTTGTTATCGAATTTTGAAATATACATAGATACTATAAATATCGAAATATTTAGTAATTATTTAACTGTTTTAATAATATAGCTGTATTGTGTATACAAAATTAATAAAGAATAACCAGAAGTTCCGCAAACTGCAAATGCTTTTTAATAATAAATTATAGCTGAAAATAACTTGAAAATCACCAACTACTAAATTGATTTTAGGTTCAATGAAAATAAAATAAATAAATATTTGAGATATTGTAGGCGTGCTGACGTATCGAAACAAAATTTTGCTTATCGATTACAAATTAAAAAAGTATTACAACAATAATCAATGTAAACAATTAAATTTAATTGTGAGTAACGTTTATGATGCACAGTGACACACTAACAAAAAAATTGTAAACTTTATTTAAAGCACACGCGCCCATATAATTTATAAAAGAAAACAATAACAATTTGCCGATTACTTTTCAATTTACGCTTATCTCAATGGAAACTTCTCGGGTTTAACAACATTATTCATTATCCCAATAAAAATCTTCCCTTTCATTTTTTTTAGTTACCGAAAGATTTTATATAATACAGTAAAACAGGGACCAATTTATGCAAAAATTGAGCAAAAACCAGATCTACTTTTGTTTATTATCTGTTATAATCCAAAAATAATTTTGTTGTGATTATGGATGTATTGTAAATAAATGTAATTTTTTTTATAGTGCTATCTTTTCATATATAAAGAAAATAAAAATTTTCACTCGCAAAATAGCACGTAATGCCTTCTTATAACACAAAACTAGATACATCCTTAGGATTCTTCCAAGCGGCGAGAAGCCAACTCAAAATGTTTATTCTATAAAATTATATTAGAAAAAGTTAAACTACTGAGTTTTTAGAGATTTGAAACATCATTCAATTTTTTACCTCTAAAAACAGAACTATTAAATATCTCTTTAGCTAACAAATTTTTCTGATTTACCAGTGGTAATGTCAGTTTAACTATTAAATTTATTTATAAATCAAATAGGAAGCAGTAATATGAATTATATTTGAAACATTCACATTTCAACAATGCAAATTCTAAGAAAAGTCAACATTGACGTAATAACGAGTACACTTTTTTCAACAAGAACCAAAAATTTAAATGGATTTCTTATTTTGGTAACATAAAATGTAAGTAAATAATATAAAATTTATAAGTTTTCAACAGGAATCAAAAATTTAAATTAGAGATTCTTATTTTGGTAACAATTTATTTATTGATTCAGTAATGCAAGCAATACAAATTAGTTCTTAAGTACGCTATACACTAGCGCAGTACCGCTACATATATACATTAGCTTTATATGCCAAAATATTAGTTAAAGATTATCTGAAAAATGTAGATAAATTTTCAGAAAATTTTCTGAAGAACGACTAATGCGAGTGTATATGTTCAGGTGCATCTACAAATGTCGATATGTAGCAGCCTTAAGAATTAGTAGTATTTGTAATTTAAACTGATTGGAATGTAATATTGACAACAAAAGTTGAACTTTTTGGAAATTGTATGCGTTATATCCTAAAAAACCCATACGCTAATTTATTTACTGATAAGCAAAATAATTGCAATTTCGGCACTTTTTAAGCAAATTGCAATAATTGTGCAATTAATGTTAGTTTTAAACGAATTTATCAAAAAATGCGCTCAATTTGCAAAAATTAACACTTGCCAATTTTATTGCCAAATTTAAACATACTTTATATAAAAATGCCTTGCAAGTGTTGAAGTAATCAGAAGCAATAAAATTTCCCCTTTTCCGCAATAACATAGTCTTTTATTACAAAAAACAGTAGGATATTTTCAACTGTTAGTGGTTCGTTATATTTACGTTAATTAAAAACCAATTAAATTATATTTTTAATTCAAGTTATCTTAAAAAAAATTTATCAAATTGTAATTGAACGCATAATTTCATTATCACATCCGAGCGGAGCAGAACCTAATTACTTAACTCGAGCTATACATAATATGGACATCTTCTGCCATATAGTTCAGACAGAGAGTAAAATATTTAAAACAATTAATAATAATTATTAAAATTTTTTTGTAAAAACTGTTTTTATATTTAGAATTTCTTATTCTAATTTTTGATTGATTCCACGAATAATAAGTTTTAGACGAATCCTATCTTTTGGTGTCGTTATTACTTTTATTTATATTTTATATTATAAACAAATAAATCTGTTTAAGCTGACAAAGAAGCAAAAGTTACTAATCATACAATTTCGCTTAGATCTGCTAATTGTTTTAGAATAACAACAATAATAACAACTGTGCATGAAAACGCATAGTGTTTATTATGATTCTAATAGAAGATTAGACCTTTTGGGTTTTTTAAAATTTCTTGACCAAAAGAAACTGAGATTAGGCCAAAATATTACAATGTATTAATACCCGAAAAAATAAAAAATTTGCATCACATTTTGTTTGAACTAATCAGATTTGGCAATTTTAGAGAGAAAGAGTCAGATAAATTATGTCATCTAATTTCTAAATTAGGTGAAAACCAACTATTTATCCCATTAGGGATCTACTAAAAATTACATTGTTCTTTCAAATAAGGACATATGATGTATATAAGAATTTTTTGGGTCCTAATTATTAAAACTCTTAATACAGTTTTTATTCTCAGCTTTTAAATTTCTATTCTAAATTTTAAAAAACAATCCAAAATAAACAAATTGAAACGAATTTCGAGTGTAAAAATATTATTTAAAAAAATTAAATTTGCAAATAGTTTGTTAACGGACTTCATTTAATTATTCACTTGCTCAAGGTAAACACAGTAAACTTTCTAAATAAAAATAATCAGCTAGTAACTATTTGTTTTTGTTAGTCGACCGTAAATGGTACAAAACATCTGTATTGCTTTAGAATGAGTTTGCATAGCCCGCAGTATCATCTGCGTACAGGGCCATGTTTGTTTTTAATAAATGCATTTTGCTCTCCTCCCCATTAAAAATTTGAATCCAAAACAGTTTAAATCGTTTGTGCCTCGTTTGTACCTTCTTTATTTTCGTTTTTACCTATTTTGTTCTCCAGATATTTAAAAAATTTTAGGGGGGTTGAGCTTTTTGCCAGTTTCTCCTTGGTTTATTACAGATTCAAAATAACTATAAACTATTTGTACTTGTGTGCACCTTCCTTAATTTTGGTTGTACCACATTTTCTTATATACATATAAAGCGTTCCTCAAAGTATTACTCTTTTTAGTAAGACAAAAATCTTGTTGATCCAATCTGCGCGTAAGCATTTATGTATAAATAAAGAAAAATTGGTACCGAAATCTTGAAAAATGTCTGAATTGATTTTCTTCAGTAATAAAGTTGTATTTGTAATTTGTGCATTTTTGATATTCATGTTGCGCATTAAAAATATAGGTTAATTAATTTTTTTTTTGAGAGAAGAGAAAAATCGCTAAACGGACCCAGTACTCACGGCTGACTATACCTGTATAACTGCTTTCATCAGTTGCCGAAGGGGCATGTAAACCATCATCGCATACTACAAAAGCTTATTTCAGCTTCCAAAAGTAAAATAATGGAGTTAATGTAATAACACTGCCAGTGGCGTAACTACCGGTGTTCCATGTCTTCGATCGAACAAAGGTCCGGGCGTTTTGCATTTTACATTCTTTTTTGGAAACAGAAAAAACTAAATAAATTATTCAATTTAACAAAAAGAACCATGTTCTTAATGCATTAAATACACAATTTCTAGTTACACTAGACAGAAAAGGTGGTTTACGACATTTGGAACCCAAATATAGGCATAACTCGATTTTCAAAATTTTGAGGGTTACGCCAATTGACCTATCAAGTGTCGATATAATGTTAAGTGTGCGACTGCTATTATAAAAAAAACTTGGAAGCCAAGTTTGACTCTAGAGCACAGGCTCATAGCTGCATTGTTACGCCACTGAACACTGCAGCCAAATACCCACATTAGGAGACAGGTGAAATATGGGACGTGAGGCTTTACTTATATGAAATAATATTCTAGTAAAAATGTTCTCTACTACAAAAATTTTCCTACTTAACATGCGGAGTTGGTAATCTCATAAATAAAAATAAGAAGTCACGTTTACTAGGCAAATGAATTTTCATAATCAAAATTTCAAGATCGCTTGGCTAAAGATGAGCATTTTTAGCGAAAAATCATCTTTTCCGATGAAGCTCGGAAAATAAAATTTCACCTCGGGGGCTACTTTAACAAACAAACTTGTCTCATTTGGGGTTTGGAAAATCCACACGTCGCTCGTCGAGGAGAAGCCGATGCATCCACAACTAGTGAGTGTTTGGTGCGGTTTTTAGCATGACGGCATCATTTGCCTATTTTTCTTTTATTTGCAATCATTCACAATCAATCTTTTGCGCACTGTGTGCGAAAACCGCATAATAAGCCGAAACTCGGAAATCAATGGGTCGCCTCGCAGCTGCAATTTGACTCCATTAGCTATTAGACTGGGGCGGCGTGAAAGATAAGTGTTACACAGACAATCCCGGGTCCATTGACGCCTTAAAACAGGAAATCGACGCTATCGTTCACTATCAAACAATCGAAAATGTACTGAAAAATTGGGTAGATCGAATGAGGTAGTGTAAAACAAGTCCTGGAAGCCATTTGAACGATGTTGTGTTTCATTAACAATTTCAATGATGGGCCTTGTAAATTCATAATTTTGGAAAAATGTCTACTAGTATGTACTTTATTCTAAATTCCAAATTTTACATGGCCCACCCTGTATAATATATTGCGATGTTACGTGTTACATCAGGACTTGGCTTAGGCTTAAGAAAAATTGAAAAAAAATTTTAATTTTGGGAATTCGTATAATTCGAATTGTGAAAAAACAAGATTTTTGTTACAGCTTCACTTCACATCTTTGTTTGGTAGTGTACAAATCGAATGCAAAAAAGTAGTTTTTTTAAGAAAATGGGATAATTTTTTATAGTTGATTTGAAATGGAAATAAAGATTAGAAACTGAAGAAGAAGAAACAGAAAATTTAGAAAAAAAAAAGAATTCAAGAAAATTAAGATTTAAAATTCATCGACGCAAAAAAATAAAATATTTAAATTACGAATTAAATTATTTAAAGCTTCACAAAAATGTTGTATTTGTTGTTATTTCAACCAAGTATATAAGTAGGATTTATTCAAAATATAGTAGATTTGCTTAAAAAAATTGAGATTTTTATGAAAAAATTACCTCAACTTCAATTTGACAGAGTGTATCATTGCAATATATTTTATTTATACCGTGACCTGTTAAAGTATGGAAACTCATTTAATAAAATTTATAGTAAATATTTTTTGAAAAATCTCTAGGTCAAATTCATGAATTTGTGTACTGACATCATTGACCAATTTTTTAAGTTGTATTGCCCCAGATCTTCAGTGCGTACTGCCGCATTAAAAACTGTAATTTTTTCTGAAAGAGTGAAAAATTCTTATTTAATAAAAAACCAAATACAGAATATAAGCATGCAAACTTTCTGTTTTTGAAACTAGAAGATTTGCAGGTTATTGAATAATATTTAAGAAAGAAAAGGGAAATGTCTAGAACCAGTATTTCAATGCTTTAAATTTAAAATTAATTAAACAAAAAGTAATTGTTCAGGGAACATTGTCTGAATTGGTTATATATTCTGTTCTGGGAAGGCTGCGTCCCATCGTCCTCCCCGTACCAGCCGCCACTATATATCGTGTATGTTATAGAAATACGTATTTCCTTTTACTTGCACGTCGAATTCCTCGGATAAAAATTAAAATTAGATGAAAACCAAAAGATAATTTTTTACGTAATATGAAGATATCCAAAACTTCATAATTTGTTCTTTAATTTTTTTGGAAAAATTTGCCTTGGAAAAATGATATATTGCTAATGTATGTGCTAATTAAGTGTTGAATTATAGATTGATTTAAAACTTGTCTCTCGGGTGACACATAACTTATTATACTTTTCGATCACCGATAAAGTGGTTTGCTAATACATCAGGGGGTACAAAGTTGTAAACCAGACCTGCGATATGTTTTTATGTATTTGAACAGAAGATTAC
The DNA here is from genome assembly GCA_947369205.1 of Cantharis rufa. Lineage (NCBI taxonomy): Eukaryota > Metazoa > Arthropoda > Insecta > Coleoptera > Cantharidae > Cantharis > Cantharis rufa. The sequence goes on along the minus strand of OX376307.1, from coordinate 16,250,000 downwards.
AAATTTACCTTTCCTACCACTTTTACTATAAATAATTTAAATTAACGTTAAAACTGATAAAATGATTAAAGTGGCTAAATTCGTCGTTTTTGCACCGACGAATAAAATTCATAGTATTCATAAAAAAATCATTGAATTTATGAATTTGTTCATCGGCTTAAAATGATGAGTTTTTTGTCAACACGATGAACCATTTTTTTCATTAAAAACTGTTTGATTCGTACAGATTCTATAGTATTTTCCCAAAACAACTTCAAGCCAGTACTATAATGTGTCTAAGCTAATTAAGGAATAATAAAAATCAAATATTAATTGTAATAAACTGTACTTTTCACCTGAATTTTTGTATTAATATTAGCAAAAGAAAATTTTGTATATTTTTTGTAATAATTTCTTTCTCTGTAATTTCATAAAATAATTAAAAAAAACATTCTATAACAATAATATATCATAATTTCGTTATTAATAGAAAAACTATTATTTAAAAATGTAAAGTACTTATTTACCAATTTAATAATTCAATTGTTTTCAATTCAATTAAATTTTCAATAAACAATTGCTTTCCGATGTTTTTGTATTTATTTACAAAATTATAGTTTATTTTTGAAATTTTTACTCGTGTCGTTTTCGCAATATTAATTTTCTCTTGAAATATTTATTATTATGAATAAGCGATTGCCAATTATTCTAAATACTCCAAGTGAGTAGATATAAACCCCTTTTTTACAAATTTTAGTTCAAAAATCGTTTGGCAATACTTTAAATGTAACATATTTATATTTATTTACCATAAAAGTTAAAATTATAATATATTTTTAATTCCATTCTAAAAATACAATGTAATGTATTTTTTGGTCAATTACAATTATATTGCATGGCATCTTTTATCAAAGCCAATTTGAATTTAAGATCTAAAATGCGATTAGAATTTTAAATAAATTTTTAGCACAGTTGAGGGCATTGTACTGCATTAAGAAACGATAATCTATAAAAATTCCGAAATATATTTAATGTTTTATTTACAACAGTTGAATTTTTATACCAAATTTATCAATATGTAATACACGTCAACATTTCAATAATACATACATTAGTTTTCAAAAACTTAAATTTTCTTAATTCAAATTTCGACATGATCACCTTCTTAAAACACATTTTGAAATTATTAATGAGCGTATATTTTAGTGTAAACAAATGTGGTAATACGCAGAAAAAAATAAAGTGTAGATATTTTTATTTCGCGAGGCCCATACATTTGATCTACACCTGTTCGACTAAACCCGGACCTGTTCCTAAACTTTATAAAAATCAAATAATATAAATTAACATTAGCGTCGTAATTTTTTATTTTCAATCCTAAGCAATACTTTTGATTTCCAATTGCTTTTGAATTTTGTCCTTGATTACCAAAATACGAAAAGCATAAATCACTTTTTGAATTTGGCATTATTGCACAGCGGTTTTAAACGTTTGTTTTTGGACCTCCAATTTTTAAAACCGAGTTAAATTTTGTTAATTAGTAACAATCAAGCTCGTAATTTAAAAAGTGTGCCATAGACTTATTGTGGTTAATAAGCGACCTTGAGAAATGTAAAAATTTCAAATTTTGCGATTGCGAATTAAAAATTGTGGGGCGATTCGAAATGAAAAATCGGAATAATATAAAATAAATATTGATGGACGGACGTGACGATCGAACACGAAACTTGCGTAGACAAAGTGGAAGTGTAGATATAGGTACCTAAGTTTAAAAAAATGGAAAACGTTGAGGTAGTAAATCAACCCCTTTTATCACATAATTAATACAAACTTTCTGTATGAAGCGGTTTATCTGATGTGATCTTCTGTTTGGTGCTTGCATGCACGCATACACAGCTCACTCACACACATATAAGCAGCAGCTAACTGGTGAACTTCTCAGTGTTGGTCTACGCTACTTTAGAAGTCGGCGCATAAGCCGTCAGATCTCTTCTTTCCGACACGCGTGCGAATGTGATAGCGACCGGCAATTGCTGATAATTCGATTGGTAATTGTCTCGTCTCGACTGGTTAGATATATGATATTCAGTCCATTTATATTCAAAAATTTGTAACGAACATACGTCCATAAAATTTTTCTTAAAAAATTAATTGTGATCGGTTGTGATGGTGAATTTTATACTCAAATTGTAAATGTGATAAGAAAATTTTAGAAAAGCTAAGAGTATTACATATTTTAAAATATCGAAAACTAAGTTATCTCTTCTGTTAGATCTAATTTTAAAACATGCAAGTTAAAATTAGTTCCAAATCAAATTTTTGCAATGGCAAGAAGAAGAAATTATGATATAAATTTGTCAGAAACTTTGTGATAAAGGATTTTGTGATTTTCAAATTTTGTGATAAGTTGTAAAAACTTCTATTTTTTTATTCCTAAATAATTTTACTGAAGTAAGTGCCGATTTAAAAATCAAAATGTTGGAAACGTTGGTAAATTTAGACTTTATGGCATCGTTGACTTGTTGCTGTTACACAACAATTAAAAAGTTTTGTCGTCAAAGGACAAGCGTGAGGCAGAAGACGATCAAAATACTATTTGTTACGTTATTTTTATTATTATTATGCGAAATAAGTTACAGTCAAAATCTAAATCCACCAAATTATTTGGACAGCGACGATAGTTCCGAATATACACCGCCTCCGTTATCAGGCTGTAGGTCATGTGGAATGCAGGAAGACGCTCGACTTAGAAGTTTAGAACAAATTAAAGGAGATGTGTTGAGAAAAATGGGTTTGAAAAGTGCACCAAATGTTACGGGTGCAAATTTAGCTGCTCTTCCTGCACACGTACTCGATATGATCGAGTCGGGGATGCAGAGTGATCAACCGGAATACAAAACTGGTCCTTCCATTTCCGAAGAAGAGGATGATTTTCACGTGAAAACAGAAAAATTTTTTAGCTTTGCACAATCATGTAAGTACATTTTTAATGGTAATTCACACCTTTTTTTTCATTTTTTCGGGGAAAAACCATCTCATTTACATAAACAAAATCTATTATTAACAATAAAATATTTGCATTGTTTAAATTTTGATACAAGGACACAAGTTTTCTGGTTGTCAAGTTGTCTATTCGCCGCAACAAAATTAAGCGATTTCTTCAAATTTTCCTTTATACCGGAAAATCGAACGGTTACATTTTAATTATACTGTTTAATTTTGATAAAAAAAAATTTACATTACAATGAACTACGATACCAAAATTAGATTATTATAAACGTATCTGGTGTCATATATGAGTAATAAATCGTGGGATTAAATAGCGCATATTTAATGTCAAACAAATTATTAAATTTATTTGTAAAATAATTTATAATTATAATAGAAAATTAAAGTTTTATTTCGCATTGTAACGTAAAATTAAAATTTCCCAAACTTATTCCGCGAGTTTTCCGACAATTAAATAGAGACGACACCGCATCTACGATTTCATAATAATATAAAGCGTCTTTTGATCGTTTTTGGTAGTTTTCTTAAATTTTTAAAATTGTAATTTCAAAGCTTGTTTGCAATATCTTTCTGTATAATATATAAATTATCCATTTAATGTTATTAATAATGGGCACGTGTCAGAACCGGAATTCAAGAAACTTGTATTAAGGAAATCAACTAATATTGTTTACAATAATTAATACCAGAAGAAAACATAATTATTATTATAATAATTAAGCACCCGGTATTGAATTTAAATTGTTATGGCTGCATAGATCGTAATTTGCATTATTTGTCAGTTCAGGTTATTCCGATATCTGAAAATTTGCCTGAAGATATCTGAATTCACCGAGAATACCAATGCAAATTTATAAGAACGTGTTTTTTTTTATTATTTTTAAGTAATGTTATTAATATATGTGGACTACTAAGTTTTTTTATAATCTATTATTAATAGCAAAGAACAAACTTGATAACCTATCTTAATCAGAATGATGCAGTTTGTCATAATACTTATTTTATAAATAATTTCAAACACTTAAATTATAAACAGATACCGATTATTTTAAGTTGAAGAAGAATTTATTGTGTGAAAATAAATCGATCCGGTTTAATTCTCGTAGTTAATTTTTTATGTGCTTTTAAATCTTGCCATTACGAATTTTAAATATTAATTTTTAAACTTGAGTGATTTCAAAAGTAATTTGTTTCTAAATAACTTTTCTATAAATACATACCTACTCTACATTTTGTGTTTTATCGCAATTTTAACTAGTCATTAGAATTTTTGTAAAGTCACGCTTCAAATCAAAATGTAAACACACTAAAAGTACTACTGAAAATTTTCACAGAAATTACATATACGGTTTTTTTATGAAGTAAAATTATACATTCTGAAGGTTGCAATTACCTGAAAGTTGATTCATCAAGAAAATATTTAAATATTTAAATACTTTAACAATTTAAAAATCAGTTTATACCTAAAATTTATTAATAATCTAGAAAACGAAATAATTCATAATTAAATTTATATAATTTTTAAGAATTTAAGGTTTATTTGATCATTTTAAACAATAATTAATTTAATTAAAAAAAAATTAATTTTTGAATGTTTTTTAAAATTTCTGAGAAATTATACATTCACGTTTTAAGAAAACATAACTTGTTTTATTCGGTGCAAGTGTACTTTCTGTGGCTCGTCCGTGATTGTCGGATTTATCTTTGAATTGGCGATAATTTGATTTATTTATTTTTCTTGTAAATTCTGTCAGATGTAAATTTGACATAAATTATCTTTTAGATTATAGTCTACCTTTGATTTGTCCAAAGTAATCAGTAAAAAATCAGTAAAAAGTATTTCGTTAAATTAACAAAAATATGTTGTCCCAGCAGGTCCACTACAATTTTTTGTTATGTTAGCAAATTAATTACGCAGAATAACGAATAACAACTTCTATAATACAAATTATTAACTTATTATATTTTGTAAGTATCTATTATGTTACTAATAAAATTTGTTAATATTACAAAAAATTATTTAACAACTGCATATTTTGTTAAATTAACAAAGAACTTTTTACTGTGTATATTTCAGTTATTAAAAATAAATCACTTTTAATAGCGGTAATTCCTTCAACGCCTCCACAGGACTTCCAACGCCCGTGCGTGAATTTAGCTAATTTCTAATATATTGAAAGTATGCGGAACCATTCGAAAATAGTTATTTATACAACCAGAGTTAAAAGTGATTGTTTTTATAGATAGGCGCGAAGTTACAAAAATACACATTTACGTCATGTTGATGGTCATTTGCATAATAGTTAACATAATTTACTATTAACACTTAGAAATTTTTTGTATTTTTTTATTTCTGTAGCTTATAAATGTTAGTTTCTATGTGGCTCTAAAGCCTGAAATACTGAACCGATTTTAATTAAATTTTCACAATTTTCAAAAATTGAAAAAATTGAAAAATTTTGTTATCCATTCATGCGCATCTTAAATGAAGAAAATAAATTACAAGATCTGTATGAAAGTGAAGTACTTAAAAATTAAATTAAAGAAAGTCGTTTATACTACATAATATACTCGTATATGTTATCAAGAAAGGAATGAAATTTTTATCTTTACAGCCCCTCCCGATGTGTTTTGCCACGACGGCGACGTACAGGTGTTTAATATCTCTATTTTAAAACAATGAAAGGTTTTCATTTTACTAGGGAGTTTGTGTTACATTAATTGATCATGGTAAATCACTATTCACTTTAGACCAGAAACTGAAAGAGGAAAGTAGTTACTTATACGTTCAGCAGTGTAAAAAACATATTATTCCGAAAATGATGTATTAGTTGATTAATAAATGAATGAAATGAGAATAAAGTAAAATATGTCATGTTTCATGTCCATATTAAAACTTCTACATCAAAATATGCACTGAAAACTTTCGGAAGTGGACACCCACTATTGGGGTGTATGTGCAAGGTTAGTGAACGTCCTTTCAACCGAAAGTCACCTGTAATTGAATGTAGTACATGCAATTTTTTCTTTATTTATTTCTTGTTTTTGATAAATTAAAAAAGTTAAAAAAGTGGATTTTCAGTCGTGTAAACTATCTTTTGAAAGATAACCTGAAGATGAATTGAAGATAACCTTTCTCATTTCACAATTTAAAAATGTTCTAAAGAAATTATGATAGTTGAAGGCGTGAATTACAAGGATAAACATAAAATGTCCTATATTTTTTTGGTTACATTAAATTGCTAAAATTTTAGTGCAGAATACAAAATCAATATTGCTAATACATTATGTTATCTTCTTTAATAAAAATAATTTTTCGGATTTTCCGATTGGTCGAAAATTCGGTTTTTAATTTTACACAATTATTTTGCGTAATTACAACTCCGTTTTGGGAGACGGGTCTTTATTTTACCTTAGCCTAACGAAACCAAAACAAAAACGACATAATCACTATAAACAGTGACTCACAGTGTAGCAGGGGCGTGCGGTGAATTTTGATACAAGGGAAGCAGTTTGAGATATAGAGTGATATGTAGGGCGTAGTTCCGAGCGAAGCGAGGTAAAAGCTCGCCGCAGGCGAAAAATTTTCAAGAAAAGGGGCGTGGCTTCCGTATGCATACTCATTTTAAAGCAAATTTTAAAAATTAATTTAAATTTACTAATATTAGTAATATCAGTTGTTTCATCTAAAATAATTGCAACAAAAGGAGCTTTTTTTATTTCTTGCTTGATCTTTTCTAAAACAATATTGCTTATCGACTCAATCATCATTTTGAATATGATTTGAGGTACCGCGAAATACTGTTGAGTGTTCCAGATGGTTACTTAAAATTGTATCGTATTTTGCTAATAAACCAACTAAATTAATAAAATTTCCTCTATTAGCAACACCCTCAGATTCAGTATGACCTCTAAAACTAAGTTCATTTTCGCTGAGAAAACAAACAATGTCAATAAGTCTTTTTAACACTTCTCGATTTTTTTTTACAAGATCATTATGCTTGCGGTGACTTTCTTTCAACTGCTAATCTAGTGAATGCTCAATTCGTGATTTTCCAAATGTTTTTTCTTTTAGTACCGCTCGCAAATGAGTTTCACACTTACCATGTCTTTCTGTCACTTTGTGAAGGTTGTTTAAACCTGAAAAGCCATTTTTATTCCAAATACCTTTTTCATTTGTGAAAAGTACACATGACCAACAAAACAATTTACACAAATTTTCACAACCCGTTAACCACTGATTTGTACTGTACATTGCAACATTAAAGTACCTATTACATGATTTAACTTTTGTTTTTAAAAGTTTTAATTCAGGTGTTGGTCTTCTGTTTCTAATAATATCTAGCTTATCTTGAAAAGAATATGTTGAAAATCCCTTCTTCAACAAATCACACACTGCACAAACACAAATAATATCTTCCGCAGTGCTCGGACCAGCTTCCATTATTGAATAAGCAATTCTAAAACTGCTTATTTGTCCACTAATATTCAGTATTTTAAAAATCACTTGTCACCACCACAGGTTTAGAACACCAAAAAATTTTTTACAAATAGTATAACATAAAAGCTGAGAATAATACCAGGAAGATTAATATTACCTAAGTATGATATTAAAATCGAGATTAAATGCTAACAAAACGCATTTATACCACTTTAAACGGCTGTTATCACATGCGGCTGGATGCACTTTTCAAGTTGCTTCTGTGCTATTTTTAGATCCTGAAAGTGCGCAATAGTTCGAATGCAAGTTTTAGCGCGTAACAGCATCTTTCAGGGAATGACTTAAAATTAAATTTTAATGGTTAATTTTAATTATATGGAAAACAATAATTGGGTCTAATTATGTATTTTTTTAATAATCCCAAGGGAAGCACTGCTTCCCTTGCTTCCATGGACCGACCGCCCCTGCAGTGTAGAGTACATCTTTTAAGAGGAAATAGTTTAATTCTCATACTAAATAGTAGTAACGCCTTCTAATACTTGGATTCATTATTTCATAACTATTTCGTTTGACCCATAAAAAAATAATGAATGAAAGAAAGTCATTTGTATGTACATCGTTTTGTTAAAACGTGCATTATTGCATTTCGGACATAAAATTTATTTTTAGTAGATTTTACGAATTTTGATGTTGTAATATTTTGATTATTTTTGGGTTGGGTAACATAATAACACGATATACGAAAGGGTTAATCCAGGCTCTTGCACAGTTACTCCAAAGCTCCTGATGTAGTATACTTGATAGTTGGAATGATAACGTTCCGGTAGTATATAGGTGAATGCTAAACTACACTAGGTCAGTATTGAACTACTTGATATTATGGATGGACATTGATATGCAATAATATATTTTTATCAATATTGTATAAGGTCTATTGCATTATATATTATAAAAAAATAAATAAATAATATTATATTACGGATACATCATTTTTACATTTTGGTATCTTATACATTGGTATTTTAATCCAAACCACAGAAGTGGATTACACTTAATTTGGGGAAGGTTGCGAGGCTTTGCCAATGTCTTCAAGAAAGACATAAACCCTGGAAACAATTTTTTTTCTGATGAAAGTAGATCATCCAATTGGTTTTATTAGGATATAATTTAAAAAATAAAATTTTTATGAAATTTAATATTAAAAAAAGTTCATCCGAGTATTATTATTGCAGAATCTTGGTAAGAATGTAATTTATAAAATACAAACCAAATCAATTATTTAACTCAATTGAACACTTAATCACAAAGTTGTTTTGCGTTCGATGACTTACTGAACGCATTCCATAACCTTTTAAGTACCTCGTTGGTTTTCTTTATGTTTTGTAAAATCTATTGCCACAGTTTACTGAATTAATTATTTTTTGTTACGTTAGTTAACATGTTCCTGATATAAAAATTCACCAAACATCTGTTTTGGCATAACATTTTTATATCGAGATAATTGCATTTTATTTTCTCTTCAACTTCTTTTAATGCATTTCAACTTTCTCAAATATAGAAATTAAGACATTATAATTTACGTAATTTACAAATTGATTGTAAATAAACAAATGAAAGGAATAATATAATCTATGGTTTTAAGATCACTCGCGCGAGACTAATATGATGAATTCGGTCGTCTAGCTGCTGTCTGTTGTTAATTGTTGTATTGAGTCACTTACGCAACCCAATGACCTTCCAATCCCAGCTGACCTGAACGAGAACACAAATCTGCACACCACAATTAGGATATCGTACGCATGTTTACGCATTATTAATTTCTAATAAGCAACTTGTCAGTCGGTGGTAGTCGGCCTAATTTAATTTAATGCTGATGCATGTTTTTGTTTTCGCAAAAACACTATTTCAAAATTTTCCATTATCTTGAGAATGCATGTTTTTAATTATTAACTTATACAAGTAAAACTGATTAATTGTTATTATTTGCATTAAATTATTATAATTTAGCTGATTACATCGTAGTCTAATTAGTAAATTGTATTGAATATTTTTTAATAACAGTTTTTTCAAAAATGTAAGATGACCTGGCAAATTGACTCATTTAATTAATCACTCCTTTTGATGAGTTAATTATTTCTGCATTCGCCATTAATTTAACTAGCACAGAACATTTTTGTTTATTTACTTTGTATTACAAACTGATATAATTAAATAATAATAATTATTATTTTATTTTATGTTATCAACAGATTGATACATATTGGAGAGTTTACTAATAAGTCAAAAATATTGAAGTGTAATTATTATAATAATATATTATTGTAAGTTATATATTACATTGGCCAATCTAGGGGCCTGCAACCAGACATTCGTGGGCGCATAGGAATCTGTAGGTATTGCATTTGTCTATCAAATTACTAAACAATCAAAGGAGAAAAATACAAAATTCAAATATATCATTAATATAGCAATTAGCACATAACTGGTGTTATCCTGGTGCAGAATAAAGCGCTTTCCGGTCAGGGCCGATTTATCCATTAGTCAAGAAAGGCAGCTGCCTAGGGCGGCAGTATTTTGGGGGGCGGCAAAATATTAATTAATTCTAATAAAAAATGTAACAAATAGAAACTTGATTGTAAATTGTACTTATTTAAAAATCATATTTCATTATGTAGAAAACAAACTATTTTTAAGTGCCGCATAGTAATGCAAGAGAATAAAGAATAAAAGTAAACGAAGAACAAAAATATGTCTACTGTTTAAAGTAAATAAATTTGTTTGCTAATAAATATTATGCTGTTATAAATTTATAATAAGTTCAAATTTTAATTTTAAGGGGGCGGCAAAAAAAATATGCCTAGGGTACTCACATGCCTTAACGCGGCCCTGTTTCCGGTGTGCATCAACATGTTGTGGATAAAAAAAAAAGCTTAATCTGTAGAGCTCAAAAATAGGTGGAAATCAAAATTTTTTGTTATTTTACTATTATAAATATTATATAATATATATCAATTGTTTGTTTAACTTGCCGGTAGTTTCATCTTAATTATTGCATTGACCAATGAAAAGAAACTACCGGTTGATTGAAGACTCTAGCTGCAATCCTCCCCCACTGAAATAAAAAAAAGGTTACCAACCTCTAGATTAAACTAAAAAATAAATTAACCGATTAGAAGTAATTAAAAGAATGTACTACAAGATAAGAAGATAACTTTGCGCCTTTTGTTTTAAATATAGATTTACTAAAAGGCTGTAAGATAGACAAAGCTGGGAAAAGAAATATAAATGAGGAAAAAAGAAAAAAGTACCGTACGTCACGTTTTAACATTTTTTGAAGTGGCTATGGAAAAATTTGTTAAATATTAAGTAAAGATTAATTTGATGCGATGATACATTAAAGTAATTTGTTGCTCAATTATAAGTTTTTCAATTACAATTAACAGTTGTTAATATCACATAACCGTTAAAGAACCTTCTTTTTTGCTATGGCAATATTAACAAATATTGTGAATGACTTGTTAATTCATATGGTGAGTTTGAAATGGATAGCTTTATTATTTGGCATATGTGCGGGGTGTACAACACAGAGGATCTTATTAAAATAAAAAATAAATATGTGCCATATGGAAGCTTTGAAGTTCAACGATACAACTTGACCTTGATATTTGTCATTTTAAAAATAATTACAGTAAATTTAACAATTAATTCTCTTATCGATGACGTTTACATGAAAAGTCGTTGTGCAAGAACTCGGGAACATTTTTTTCAATGAGCTAAAAAACGCTTAAATAATCATTAATTTGGCACTTTGGCTTTCATTTTAAAAGTTGTATAAAATTAAACCAGTTCGTTAAACTTCGCTTTCCAATAATTAAATTGTCCTTGTTCAGCCGCACAAACATTAAAAATTGTTCCATCATTTAATACTATCTAAAGAAATTTTTGACCTCTATTAAGTATTACTTAAATTTTGAAAAATAAGGAAAATTTGTAATTTTATTATCGGCAATTCGCAGTACGTTATTTTAACAGACTGATCAACACGGGCAGTTACCGACTTTTTTTTCGAAATTAATCATGTTTTTAATTTTAATGAAGTGGAAATGGGAAGTGCTTTATCAAGTTTTTCATTATAGCTGTCTTGTAAGACAAATTAGTCCATATCAAAAATATTTAATTATAATATGTATCAGAAGTCAGAACCTGAAATTTGGGTTTGTAGGGATAATTCAAACTTAATCGGTTCAATTAGACCACATACCACCGACGATCTAAGGAGAATTTCTTTAGACTTTATATTTATTAAGTACATTTTTTTTCGAATAAATAATATTGTAGAATTTCAAATTTATTTTTATTTATTATTATATTTATACTGGCAATGGTCATGATGCCAGCAGGTAGACTTTTACTACAACTTGACAGTAATACTTATTAAGTTCTAGCAATAAGGTGTTACATAATCATTGATACAGTTAATTAACTCATAAATATGTAATTTTTGATAAAATTATCTTGTTCTGTTTTTCTGAACCAATTCGTATAGAAAATTATGATTACTAAATATTAATTAATTAGTTGAGATGTTGTTGTACAAGACTTGTTTCTATTTCTTCTATTGAAAAAAATTCAAAAGTAAACATGTCAACAATTAGCATAATATCAGTTTTGCTATTTAATATATAAATAATGTAATATTGTATCAAAAATAAAGTTAGAAAAAATATTCTCCAACTTAAAATGGTCTAAATCAAAAAAGAAAATTTTATTTTTGATAAAAATATAAAGAAAATAAAAAAACAAACGACAATGAACCGTAAGAAACATAAAATTTCAAATTCGGTTAATAAAAATAGACTGTTAAATTTTTTTTGTGAGATAATTTTTTTTATTATTATTTGAATTTATTTTTAAAACTATCACACAGTAATGGTAACATAGTTCACAAAAAATAGTTATCTATTTAATATTCAAATTGATGATTTAACTGAAATATAAGTAAATTCCCATTTGAACTTGCAATTTTGGTTTTTCCCTTTAAATTTCACTGTTCAAGCATTATTTTTACCAATCTGTAGCATTGACTGAGATTTAAAAATTCGTCGATATAAGACGATGTTACTGCTTTGACGTATAGTAATTTTTTGAAAAGAGGAATACATCTTATTTTATTTTTATTTACATTGAAGTAACCTTGTTACCATAACATGATAATAATATCTACGCTATTATTATTACTAAGGCAATTTTATATTATAAAATAAACGAGGAAGGTTCGTCTGCAAATAGAACTTTTTTCACTTGAAATCGAGGGATCAGATGAAATTGTTTTTCATTACATAAATTAACAGTTAATTAAGAAGAAACTTTAACAATTAGCAAGACTTGGTATTAAATTCCGAAGTCGTTACCAGATAGTTTTAAAGTAGATAACAATAAAAAAAGCTATAAATATTAAAATCTGTTTTGACTTCGATAAAACAGGCCAAGGGGGTTAAACATAATCATTAGTAATTGTTCTTTATCTTATCTTTATTCACTGCATTTACTTCTGTTGTCACTTCATTAATCACTCGAAAAATAGTGCAAGGTATATATATAATAATATAATATTTTATTAAATTTATCTTAGAGTTAAAACCAATATTTTAAAAAGATCCACTGTTTATACCTAATTTAAACTGGCAAAACAATATAATTATAAACTGTATTTAAGAATTTTGCTATGGTTTTTGCAGCGTTTCGAATGTAAGGTTTGAAACAATTTTAGATGAAGTCGACAAACTGAATTCTGTCAGATACATAAAACAAACAAAAATTAGGGCTTATACTGCTTTTGATCCATTTATTTTTCAAACTATTTTTACTATTTTTTTAAAAAGTATTTTATATTCCGAATAGTAAAAAATGAGTAAAAATGATTAGGTAAATAATTCCTAAAATGGTACTTACTGAAGTAAGTAAAAATATTGATCAGTTTGGTACCACACGGAGAGTGCAATATTGCTAACTAGGCTAAAAAAGATTGTATGAACAATCAACTTTTTATGATTTTCAGTGTCATTTCTCGCCTTTTTTTTACCAATTTATGTTTATGGAGTCATTAAAATGAGCAATTAAAATTGAGCTAATTTTCAGACACACATTTTCCAAGTTTTCTAAAATTTATTTCATTGTTTACAATTTGAATATAACGAGGCTAACGGCTTAACACCTCCTTAATGGAATGTTGGTCAGTGGTTAATAATTTGACCTTGGTGACGGCCCTAACTGACCCAAACAGTGAACCCTCGATGCAATTGCAAGTAATTGCACTTGAACGTGATGATATACTTAGCTTAACGTCATCAGCATTTTAGTTAATAATAAGGTAGAACTCTGCTGGATGTATTTAATTAACAAAAATTATATTAATAAATTGATTTATGAGTTAAATTCGAAACAACGAAGTTTTTAATGTCTCCATCTCCAGTTTGGATTAAACGTTAAAATAACGTTTCCGTTATAACGAAACGTATTTTCTAATTTTGTAATCGATTTTCCAACCTTCTTTCAAATTACGACTTCTCCAAGGAAGAAGCTTCTACATTTCAGAGTCTAAAAAATTTCTATTTTTTTTTAAATTTGAACGTTAAATTACGATACACAGCTGGAGAAATGTATGTCACGTTCCTCTTATCCGTTAAATTTGTAAATCAGTTTGTTTTCTTTCGACAAATTTTTTTAAATTTCAATGGAGCAACTTGTTTCAAGATTGATCTTGGCAAGTGCATTTAAGGAACGTTGCACGATGCTAACTAGAATTACGGTCAGCATTGATGTGTCCATGACCCTTGGATCGTTAAAAAATAAAATCACGAAAATAGTTATATTAGAGTATTGTTAATTTGTTTATTTTTTAACAACTGAACAATTTAAAAGTTTAACTGCCCCCCGGTGCAACGTTCTGATGTGACCCAGCTCAATCAAAAATGCAATTGCATTATGCATTGTCCAAATTTAATCATTTAATTTTATGCCATATTTCGTAAGATAACATTGGAAAGATTTGCTTTTGTAACCAAGTAACTTATCTTTATGTAAGAACTCGATAACATTTTCTTCAAAAATTATTCTATTTTGGTATGACGACCAATAGAAAAATATTTTGACACCTTTTAGGCTGAAGGGGAGCGCGATTTGCTATTTTTTGGTATTTGTTCGGGAGCACCTATTTCAAAGATTGAAAAAAAAAATGAAATAAATAATTTTGATTTTATTTCGAGTTCAATTATAATTTAGTTTGTGATTTACCAACATAAAAATTTTATAACCATATAACTAATAATTACGTATAAAAGCAACAGTATCGAAAAACCATAAGTAATAATAATATTTATAACTTGAGGTCACTGCCAACGAGGGTGGACGTTTGCGTGCAAATACAACGTGCAGCTTGCAAATTATTTATAATTTGCGTCTAAAATTATACACAATTGAGATCTTTATTGTTCAAAGAAATAGTACGCATGTATTTATTAGGCGTTTTGCATTTCAGTGCATGTTTTACCTTTCTTGCACTAATTTATACGTTCAGGAAGTCATACTTTTAAAAATGATAATGTAAAACAAAATTTTAATGGGCAACACGATTTTCTTGTTTAAAGTAACATTTCACGTGCATGTTACATGGATTAAGTGCATCACAGACATGCAAATTTTTATTTTATCTTCTTCTTAGCGTACGTTGCCTATCAGTATTATCCCCATAGACCGATGTTGGACTTTCACTAGGCTATGATGGTGCACGCTTGATGTCACACTATAATAATAATTATCTCTTAGATTATGGGAGTTGAAAAGTTTATCTCCGACGATAAAAATATTTTTTATAAAAAATCCAATTTGTAAACGTTTAGCAACGACTTGAAAATTGTATGCGTCACTTTTTCAAAAAATTTAAAAAAAATGTATTAAATCGCAGGTTCCTCGTTTACTCTCACGTTGAAATCTCCACAACCGTAATAATGTATTACATTTAAAAATCAACAACGTAACAGTTTTAGAACGTAAAATTTGGTTGATAAAGCCGATAAGTTATATAAATGCACTTGAAATGATGCATATTCATTTGTATAATTGATAGCATCCGATATTAATATTCGACCTATGACAATCTTAAAATTGTTGAACCTGATTTCAGCAATATTGTTTACATAAAAACGCTCTGGGAATAAAAGGTCACCCATTAATTTCATTTTATGACAGAATTTGATTGAAAAGAATATAATGACCCATGTTTGCGTTGATAGGTGCATTTAAGTACAAAGAATTTTTTTAATTGCAAAAATTGCACTTTGTGTCTTTTATCTTTAATGTTATTTATATTTAACTTAAAAAAAAATTAAAATCATCGGATAATCGTTATGTTATATTATTATGAAGCACGCAATTAACCTTAAAGTTAACATTTTTCTCTTTTTCAGATCCAAGACTAAGGCATAGTTGGAGAGGACACGACATTTTGCATTTTTCGTTAAGTGATAGTGCAACGAAATATCAAGTTGGAAA
Organism: Cantharis rufa; assembly: GCA_947369205.1. NCBI lineage: Eukaryota > Metazoa > Arthropoda > Insecta > Coleoptera > Cantharidae > Cantharis > Cantharis rufa. The sequence goes on along the minus strand of OX376307.1, from coordinate 16,234,021 downwards.
TGCCACCCTGTTTGTTTTTATTAAGGGAGCTGATAAACGACCTCCTCCTAGTTTTACATTAGACGTTTTTAAAGTATATAAAAGTTTAAATCATTCTGATCCTCCGGGAAAAATTAAAATTGCATCAAAACGAGTGACGCAACCTTTAGGACAGGGTGATTGGGTTAAGATTGACGTTACGGTTATGGTTTCGGAGTGGTTTAAAAGTGCTAAAGATAATTATGGTTTTATTGTTAACGGAACTATTAATGGTAGAAAAGTGGTTGCTACGGATCCTAAGTTTGATAATGGGAAAAAGGTTTGTAAAATCAATAAAATTTTGCTTTAATTTCGATTTCAATATAATTGCGGGTATCATATCATCACGTTCGTTTTTAAGCACTTTAGCTTCTATTACTGCATTGGTACTTACTTTTTTTTTAAATAAAAATTATCTTTTTGTGGTTTAAAAATACTTTCTACTTGAATAGGTAGACGATAGTTTAACGACTTCTTTATTATGCTCAATTATAATTTTTTGATAATTTGTAATATCATATCGCAAATATGTACATAGTTTTGGTAAAACAGAATCTATCTAAAAAATTTTTCTACTATCGACATAGTAGTAATAATAACAAATTACAATGTTAGTCTTTATTTTAACTTATTAATTGTGGTGTCTATATTATTTTATTCGTACAACAATGAAAAAATGAAAAAATAACATAAAATGTTATCTGAAATTGCAAAATTCAAATTTAGCAATTTGAATTTTGAAAATTCTGAAATCATAGCATTGAGAGCCTACATTCGCAGAACACAAAATTTATTTTAGTAATAACTTTTTCAAAAAAAGAAAATCCCTGCATTTTTAATTTATTCTACAAATTTTAAATCGCATTAAAAATTTAATTTTATAGCAGATAATGTTAAAATGCGGTTTGTTTGACTGAAAATTATAGAACAATAGTGTAGATAAAGTTCTTTATCTTTACTGAAATTACAATTGAAATTGCAAAATATATTTGATTTATTTAATTGGAATTTTTATATCCTGTTTTTAAATATCTACAAAACTCGGCGCCCCGGGCGCAGTGTTTCTGAGGGGGGCCGGAATTCAATCGAAATCCTGAAATCCGGGAAAAGTTTATATTTTTTAAAAATTTTGTAGACAAATATTTTATTATCTGACACGAAGTAATCACCTCTATCAAACAGAGGGGGGAGCCGTAGGTTGTTATCCCCGGGCCCCGATTTTCTCTCGACGGCCCTGAATATCTGTTAACATCAATTCTACTGACGATTAGTAATAACTTTGAAATACCATTTACATATTATTTTTTTTAAAATTTTGAAATTTGAAAACTTCAGCATCTAGAATACTACTCTTGTTTGTTTTTTACAAGATATATAATTTTTCAGTTGTGTGATTTACATCGGAATATATTTATTAATGATTTGTAAAGAACTCCATTTGCAAAGACTAAAAATTTAATAATCCGAATATGACTCTTCCAAAAGAGAGAAAAAACACTACAAATCGAAGTAAGCTGTTATGTTATTAAAAGGAAATTAGAATTAATTTGTTGAAATCAACTAAATTTACCACTTAAAATATTACCGCACGTATCCGGGTTAACTGAATTGTACGCTCACTCAAAAAATTTAAATATGAAAAATTTAAAGGTGATATAAAAATTAGAAAATGTGTTACAAAAGTATTGGAATTTTTTTTTATTTTTGAACATATTTGTATATTATGTATAAACTCCATGCAAAATTTTTAAAAAATTAAAAATACCTTTAAAATTAAACAAATTAAAAAAATTTTATTCATAAGCTTTCAGCAGTAGGTATATTGTCTTTATTAAAAATTTATCCTAAAAATTTGGATATATGAATTTTGATGAATGATATATTTTGCAGAAAACATTTAAAAAAAATTTGAGTGTCTGTCGCAGTACAAAAAGTTGTTGAACAGTCTTATTCGCCAATCTCTGTTAGATCCTACCGGGGAGTTGAGTCAGTAACAGTCTGTTAAGCTGAATCTTGGGCAGTGGTGGATACAGTTTTTCCGGGCCTTGTGTGGGATCTATAGATGAAGTTGTAAGAAATGGTTTAGTATAATACTTAATAAAGTTGTCAAGAAGCGTCGGACGTAGAGCAAAATTTGGATATCAATTTTCTAAATGCTATTGAAGGCCGGACAACCACCTTAATCGCCGAATATAAGGTCAAGACGGTTCAAGCCGCCTGACCTTTTTAGTAATAAATAAGCAGGAAGTTTGAGTGTTTCATTGCTTGTTTGTTACATACTACATGTACATATGTATATCGTCACAGTTACAGTCGTACGAATTTTTTTAAATTAACGGTTTGCTTCTGCAGGATGCTAAGTGTAGGTTTATCTGTTAAATGAGGGGAACTCGAGGTTCCAGAGCTTACAAATTTTTTCAGCGGAGAAACTTTAATTCACAACAACTGATCAAAGTCTAAACAAAGAAATAAATTCAGGTGTACACGTGTAGTAAAACGTACACAAGCGAGTATTTTAATTTCACTGGGGAGTGACATAAATTTTTACATTTTAAATAACCGTCCACTTGACATCATGAACCGAAGAAGTAAAGTAACGGAACTGACTTTTTCACGAGCGTATAAGAAATTTTATTTAGATTTGGCGATAATTAATAATAATTATTATGCTTCTAAAAGTTAATAATCAAAATAGTGACTTTCTGTCGTCTTCCCTGTATCAACTATCACTGTCACATTATAATAAATACTTCTAATATGATTATGTAAATTATGAACACTAAATCAGTATCTGCTTGTATAATATAGCAAGTATTTTAATTTAAATATCGTTGACATAATATAAAGCGCCTATAAGTTATCAGGGCCGATTTATCCATTAGGCAAGAAAGGCAGCTGCCTAGGGCGGCAGTCTTTTAGGGGGCGGCAAAAATACTAATTAATTCTAATAAAAAATGTAATGTAAATAGAAACTTGAACTTGATTGTAAATTGTAGTACTTATTGAAAAATCATATTACATTATGTAGAAAACATAAATAATTATTAAAAGTGCCGCATAGTAATGCAAGAGAGTAAAGAATAAAAATAAACGAAGATCAAAAATCTGTCGACTGTTTAAGTAAAAATAAATTTATTCTCAGAGTTTATATATTTATTTTGCTAATAAATATTGTGCTGTGATTATAAGTTCAAATTTTAATTTTAAGGGGGCGGCAAAAAAATATGCCTAGGGTACTCACATGTCTTAACGCGGCCCTGTCAGTTATAACTTATAAGTATAACCAATATAATTTATTGTGTATATTTTTTTTTCAAACTAAACAAAAGTGAGCTATTTCAGCATTCAGTAGAATATTTTTCATACCAACATAAACATAGCACGTGGCGCAAAGTAAATAATATTAAAATTTTACTTTACGCCGGAAAGTAACAAATAAACTAAGAGATGTTTTTCTTTTAAAAATAAGAGATTTTTTTCTAAAAAAATTTTTAAGTTTATTTACCACTTTATATATGCATTTTATATATAGTAATTTAAAGAGTAGTAGATGTAAACATTGACGTTGACATTTAAGTACCTACAGTTTTTCAATTTGACCAACTTAAAATTTTATTTTTAATCAAAGTAACTAGAAAATTACGCAGTTTTTGTAATTTTAGTTTAAATAACAGGTTTAACGAGTAAATCTTGTAGATATTTTCTACTGAAAATGAATTTCTAAGTTGATATCACACTAGCACCTCATGATAAGCGATTCATTATCGCAGTAGTTATAAATTTTTACAATTCTAGCTAAACAAATGTAGTTGTATTAGTAAATTTGAATATCTCGTTATATTTATTGGCATCATTGTGTAATACTAAGATAAAACAAAATTACGTATATAGGAAGAAGAATAAATTGCAATACTACATCAGATTTATATAAGTCGATAATAAATAATCAACAATTATAACATTGTAGATGTTTTATCATAATAATTAATAATAATTTGTTATAATTATTGCAAATAAATTAAACAGTTGTAAAGTGATTACCATATGATAAATAAATTAAAGAGCAATTATTAAACTTAAATTTTTATTATCAACTTCCACGTGCAACCAAAATTAAATCTGGATAATATATTATATATTTATGACATATTTTAACATTTTAATTGACGCAGTTTATATTTAAAGAAAAAAAATTGTTTACAAATTGGGCACTTTCCAAATTAAGCTGGGAAATATTTAGTGACTTGAAAATCCTCAAGTTATTTTAACTTGAAATTATATAATCTATATTTGCCTTGAAAAATTTTAAAAGTTTACATAGTAACCCATGTTAAAGTGCATTTCAATTATCGACACATGACTCGTACCAGATAAGTCAATGCAAAATTTTATCACATTTTAAGTCGCAATTTTCGTATTTGTTAAATTTCACTATTTTTGTTTATTTCTAAAAGATAAAGACCGATTTAAATTTAGCGCATGTTTTTTCTTATCTAAATATCAAAATTTGCTATACTATTAATTTAATAATTTTTACAGTGCATTGACTTCCGTATTAAGATAGTAAAATTTAAATTCTTTGTTTGTGTATCCTACTTATTAATTATAATAACTAAAGGGTTATCTATAAAACGTGCCCCAAAACAATCAAAAAAACTTAATAAGTACTAAAAAATTTTGATTTAAAATTTTTGATTGAATATAAATTTGTAACATTTTGCGGGGAGTCACTTGGGGATGATTATATCGTACTATCTACGAATAGTTTTGAAGTAAGTCTTCAGTTCATAATATCATAACTTAAGCTTAGAATGATACTTCTACTAATAAAATCACATTTAGTAATTTAACATAATAATTATGTTAATATCGAATAAATAATGTAAACTTGAAATTTAACAAAAAAGTGTGTTTTATAATTTTCTATGACTTAAAATCTCTTGCAGTGTCATAAATAATCAACAGTAAATTAGATAAATTATGATCTAGGTCATGGCCAATTTAGTAATGATGCAACTTAAATATCGCAGTTTTTAAACCACAAAATGAAAAAAGTGAACTTGATTAAATTTTGCTACATAATTAACTGATTTTTTAAATTTCTAGGTTCCATTTTTGGAAATCGAAACAGCCGACGTGAAGAAGAGGACGAAAAGGAATCTAGGCTTAAATTGTGATGCCAAAATGAACGAACCGTTGTGTTGTCGTTATCCTTTAACAGTAGACTTTGAAGAATTTGGATGGGATTTTATTATAGCGCCTAAGAAATACGAAGCTCATTATTGTGCGGGCGATTGTCCGTTTTTAACATTACAAAAGCATCCTCATACGCATATAATCGAAATGGCTTCTGCTAACATGGCAGGACCCTGTTGCACGCCGAGAAAAATGAGTGCAATTTCGATGCTATATTTCGATCAACAGTTTAATATAGTTTTTGGTAATTTACCCGGGATGGTGGTGGATAGATGTGGTTGTTCATAAAAAATATTGACTTTCGCTGCAAAACTTAGTATGATTGTGTCAAGAAACTTTATTTCAATTAACGGTCAGTGAATAAACTCTAAAAGACCTTTTAAAGACGATTATTCTTTAAAAACTGTAAAATAAACTGTATAAAGTATGTGATATAATTTTTAGATTTGTAATATTTATTTTTGTAAATTTCGATAATGTTAAGTAAAATGTAATTGTATTTTTGAAAATTTTTGGTACTACCAGTGATTCTAATAGTGATAACAAGATTAGATTTTTATAATGTTTATCTTATTTAGGCAAACGTGACACTAAAAAAAAAATCGTATTACCTATTTTCTTAAATCGACGAAATTTTATGACTTTTATAATATTAATTAATTCTCACTAATTAAATCGATTGTTACTTTTAATTTTTAGGAATAAAATTGAGAAAAAAGTATTACGTGATATATTAAGACAAGAACATCAAAAATTGTGATAACATTTTTCCAAAATTGTTAGATTTTGTAGTTGAAAATTGAAATTAGTTTAATTAAAGACTTAATAAAAATCTAATGCACAAAACTTGAACTTTTAGACAAATTTTTGTATGATATATTAGGTAGACAAACTAAGATTTAGTTCGTTTTTAATTTTAAATTCCTTACTTTTATATTTTTAACTTAATTAGTACAGTAGTGAAATCTTAAGAGTGCCTGTTTGTATTGATGTAAATTAAAATTTACACCACAAATAATAAATAAATACTTGTAAGTAACAGTTATTTTTAATAAACTTTACACAACGATATACAAGGCATTTCATACAATGTGTATTACACTTGAACTTTTCGGAAGATTCCGTAATTACACAAATTTCCATGAGAAAACCCTTCGTTTGTTATGTAAGTTTTCTCTTTCACGTTTATATTCTAATTTATTATGTAATACTGTTACTTTGTAAATATTTATTTATAAGATGTGTTATATTATTCTTTTTTTCTTTGAACGTTTCTATAACAAGATAACTTTATATAAGACTGTTATCTTAGCCTTTTAATATTTATAGATCTCTTGATTTAATTCTAATTGACGACTCTAGATTGAGTTTAAAAATTAAAATCGAGTTATAAGTTGTAGAAACCTTAATTTCGTAATATTTATACACAATTTTATTTTGGTGACTTTTTATAAACTAATTGTTTAGGCTGACTAATATTTAGTCTTTCTATGCAATGTTTGTAAGTTTCGTCCAAACCTTTGCTACATTCAGTCTTACTCGCTTTTGTAATAACTGTGTAATAGAATAATTGTAATTGTAAATAATAGTTTCTTTGCTAAATAAAGTATCGAACGTGTTTCATGATTATTATTTATATTTTCCTTGTCGATTACTACGAAATCTTCTTAAAAAAGAAAAAGTTCACTGAACGACATTATCAGACTAACGATATCCGAAGTATTTTTAAATGTTGTAAATTATATTGTTAACAATTTGTCCAAAATTATAATTGAGCGTTCGCTCAAATAAATTATAAAATTTGCGTCTTTTTAATTAAAATTAATAGTACCATAAAATATTGACAACAAAAATTATCTGTGGTACAATAAAATAGCCTGTGTAGGATATGGAATGATATTAAATAATTTTATCATTCGTTGACCTTTCTATAGCCAAATTTCAAGATCAAAGTTCTTAAATATCTAATTAAATGCGAAAACAATTAGTACATTTTCTTTGTACTCATTCACATTTTCAAATATTAAGGACAATTAACAATTGCTTAAATGGAAGATATCACAGAAAGCGATCCGTGACGTGTGTAATCACCTTTATCTGACAAGATTAGGCTGACTTCACACTCACGGTTTTTCTGGCAGCGGCCACCAGTAACTATTTACTAAAGTAAATAATTCAATAATCAAAAATTTTTTAGTAAGCGATATATGTGTTTATTAATAATCATCATCTGAAAAATAACTCTGAAAAAGTTATCAAAAATTATGAAACAAACAATTTATTGTTAAATTAAACAATCAAAAAATCAATTAATTATATCAGTAATTTAGTATAACCGCATAAGTTCAGAATAGGTTATTCTAAAATACTGATATAATTGATTTCTAGTCTACTGCTTAAATCATACATTTTTGATTCTTTAAGACCGAATAATTTTTGGTAAATTTTTGAAGAATTTGTAACTTTTACGTACTTGGAGAATCCGACCGTCCAATTAAATCGATGCATTGTGATGCATTCCAAAACAATAAAGACGGATTAACAAGGATTTGAAACTGAAGTATAAACTTTGTTTGATGAATTTAGAGTTTAAACTGATACTGAAATACTGAAACACAATTATTGTATATGTACTGGAGAGTATTTTATACCCTCCCTACAGAGGCAGATCCAGGATTTTCGTTTGGGAGGGGCTTGACCTAGCTGAGGTTTAGCCTTTATTAAGGTAAACATTAAACACTACAATCTTAATACATAAAATGCCAGCTCGCTGCTGCTCCTGCTGCTCCGGCGTGTCATTTTTTACCAACCAAAAAATATATTTAAGTACCGACGACGGTACTCCCCCTGGGACGAGTTGCACATCAATCGAGTTTCCAAGCAATCGGTTCTATAGAGGCCCGTCCGTGGACGGGCTTTCCAGCTAGTAGCATATAAAAAAGATGCTTTTTGGAGGGCTTGAGCCCCTTAGCCCCCTGGATTCTCTACTGCCCCTCTTAGACTCGCGGTTTCAAAGATTTGCGTGCACTTTCTATGTTAGGTTTTATTATTTAAATAAAAATTTTCACTTTTTCAGAACAGAATACAGTTATGGTTCATAATTGGTACTGATACATAATATATGGTACCTCAGCAATTATATAGATTTTATTATGGATTTAATGATCTTACAAACCAACGCGGTACTGTGGAAATATTTGGGACCTCAGCATAGAGGGGAATAAATAAAATAAATTACAAGCCGCTGTTGTTGAGCTACAACTCATTTGAGCTAAAGATGATCATTATTGGTATTTCATGGTCACGAATAAAATTTAATTGTTTCATAGCAAAATGGAAATATAGCAAAGAAGTTCCCATTTACCATGGAGGAAGGTAATCTTAGGTGAAACAAGACAAAGTAAATAAAATCTGCAGTTTTGCTGAATTGCTTTGTATGCTCAATTTTGAAAGAAAAGCTTAATTATATACTTGACTAAAACTAACAAAATGTTGAATTGTGCGGGTAGCTGTTAAATTGAGGTAAATTTCACTTTAATATTTATTTCAATTATTGCATTACATGTAGGCTTTTTTCAGGCTAATTCAAGTGATTTAAAAAATCAATGGTAATTGTTTATTACTTTTAAGAGAGACAATTGCAGAGAGTTGGTAAATGCATCATCATCATAAATAGCAGCATCGGTTTCAAAATGATGTGATAAGTCACGAGACAGTTACACGTTCTCATCTGATTATGCACTGAAAAAGATGGTGGATAGAACTGATTTTGTAAGAAAAAAAGTTGCCGAGGTTCAACTTTCGACTCTAACATGCAATCATTGGTTTGAAAGCAGACTTTCATGAAATCGAAAAGCACTATTTCGCCATAGAATTTTCTGCGCTCTGGGAGCTTAATACTAAACTAATAAAATAATAAATACTTTCTTGAAATTTCGGAAGTATACAGATGAGGTATGGCTATAAAATTCTAAGGGGCACTTTAATAAATATTATACACAAAAAAAGTTGCAAGGCTGCAGCCTATGTAGCCTGTGCTTAAATACGGCCCTGCCGGTAAGAGTTTTCTTTTGAAAGCAATTACTGGGTTCTCTTTCGTTATAAGGCACCTTTAGTTTACTATTGGACAATCAGACTTTTTGTCTTCCAAGAAAGGTTTACAACATTGAGAACCCATGGCTGCTTAAACTGGATTGGGTAATGCCTATTATCCCGTTTTTAATAGTTAATGGTGGCAATCATCAACCCAAGGAAACCGAATGAAATTTGGTTTCGGACTTCTTGATAAGCTTCCGATCAATAATAATAATTAACAAAATGAATTTTATTTTCAAATTTAAAAATTCAGGACCGAAAGGGTTAAAGTCAAATTTTAACTTGAATTTAAAGAAAAATAGATAGAAAATTCAGTTCTTGAAAATTTGTTTTTCCAAATTATCACGAAGTTATTGAAATCATAATTTTTTTTATTTATCAAATACAAAAACAAAAATTTTTGTTTTTTTTTGTGAAATTATAATTATAAGATTAATCGTACAAATTCATTTAAGTAAGTTGTAATTTTTGGAAAATACAGAAACATTAAAATACATCTCAGTTGGTAACACAACGTGGGTGTTTTTCCCAAAACGTTGTTATTTTTGGAAAACTTAATTGAATAATTAGATATTTTGCGAAAATGCATCTTCTCTGTAAAGAAAGGAAGAAAAACTTTTTAGTCTTAAAATTTTCTTACGAAAAAGTAAAAAATAAAAAGCAGATTTTCTTTGTACTACACCAGATTTTCTCAGAGATTCCACCCCCGATATTGAACCATGAGTCTACCGGTAATGTGTTGGTGGTTGTTTTTAAAACCACAGCGTATAAGAACAATTTCTTTTAGGTTTAATGAAATTGAAATATAACAAATAATAATAAAATATAATAAATTATTAATTTTAACAATTGAAAATGTTATAAACTTGAACGGAAGATTTAAAGTGTTTTTAATTGTGATTAAAGCAACCTATTCTTAAGAAGTTAATAAAATGCAATTAAGACGTCTGACTAATTAATATTGAAAATTGTATGTTGCACTGCAAAAGATGACAAATTGTCTTATTAATATTTAAAGAGTTTGTTATTATTGTGTTACTACCGATTCCATGGGCAATTGTGTAAACCATAATTTTTCAGTGTTGACTTTTGGTAAGGTATCCTGTTCATATAAAATAGATAGAAAAATTGCATTAAATTATATTAATATTTAACCCAATTCTCAGGCAAATTTTGGCCGGCTGTAGATAAATTAGCCAAAATTGTCTTAAATACACGTTGCAATTTATAAATCAAATGAAATGAAAACATTGCTCTATGGTGCGCATATACGAACAAAACCAATTATCGAAGAATTTGTACTTTTTTTTTGTTGAAATTTATATATTTTGTTTGACCAATGTTGAATTAAATTAAAAATCGAATAATACCTTGACTGCACATAATTTAAAGCTAAATCGAGACAAATAAGCAAGTAGAAGATGCATTCACCCTTTAAATAACGACTTAGGCAGACCATAGGAACGCTGATACTTTATGCAAGGTTAGAGGTCACGGCAAATTTTTAGTGAAGCCGCTGTCTAAAAATCTCGCTATTAACAGGACCGAACTTCATTTATGGTTGGTCAATAAATAAATTGAAGATCAAGATCATTTTACTGTTCTATGTTAAATTAAATTAGACTTTCTTCTTTATAACATTTTAGAAAGAAGCAGAAGAAGAATCAGCGAGGTTTTCTCCAATCCTTGAAAGCTCTTCAAAAACGAAACCATCATTTTTGAAATTATGCAAACAAAAATTGAATATCATTAATTGATTAGATATATAATTTAATAAAAGTATCGTAATATTCTATACAAGATATATCCGATATAAAATTTAAATTAATGGTTAAACAATCACTTAGCGTGAGGCATAAAATATTTCTTAGATCAAGTACTTATAGAGTGTGTTAACATTCATAAGCAATTTCAAAGTTTAAAAGTGTTATAATGTACCATTAACTCATATAATTGCGAATTTGCATCTGCATAACGTAATGGAATGATCTGCATTTTATGATTCGTAGTGAAATTTATAAATATTTCACTTAGCTGAAAGAAAATGCCCACTTATGAAGTAATTATGTGAAATTTAAGTGTAACGTCTGTTCGATGTGGTTAATTCAATTAATAGCTAGGAAAACTTAAGATTATTATTTATAGCAACTCCGGTCCTGTTACTGCATCCTAGGTGACATCAACAAAAGTCATTGCCTTTTAGTTGACAAAGCACGGCCAACCATGAGAAACTCGTAAAACTGCATCTCTAAAAATATTCCGACCTTGACTAGGTTAGTGCATCCAAAAACATCGAACTTTCATGTAGAAAACCTTTCTTAATAGATGCAGTTTCTTGCAACCGATGACGTATGACTAAAGTTATTTTGTTATAAAAACCGATTATAACAATTTGACTATAATGTTTTGTAGAACACGTTTTGGATGACCGAGTGATAATGACCTTGAAATAGACCTAGACCATGACCAGAGCAACGTTTAATGTCTGATGCTGTTACAACAACAGGACGTTCGTTCGTAAATAGTTTAAACACAACTAATGAATACAAAATTGGCATTAGAATGAAGTTTATTCTAACATTAAGTTCAAAGACTTATGTATGTAGTTCAATTTTTGAAATTGCACACAAATTGGTTTAGTGTAGCACAATTGTGAAATCAGAGCCGCACCAAGTGTAATAATTACTGTCCGGGTAATCTTTATTTGGCCGCCAATATACAGTAAATATAAATTTTGAGTCTCAATGTCTTCATTTAAGTTTTAGATCTATTATCAATAATTATTAATATTACAGAAAAAAATGTGTAAAAGCCTAGTACTAGCAGAAATGGCCAATTAGTACGATAATTAATTTTTTTCCAGGATGGAAACTTGGAACCATTTTGAATTACGACTATGTTTTGTAAACAATAATTTTAACAATGTAATTATAATATTATTTAAATTAATTTCGAACAGAAAAGAAGAGAACATATTATTCAGAAGATCGTATTTTTCCAATTTTATTCTTATTGCTGCTTTTGCCGCCCTCGACGTTCTACGCCCGAGTACTGCGCACTCACTTTACGCAGCCCTACTTAAATTTAAAAATATTTTTCCATAGAGATTTACATAGATAGGGCATGCAACCCATTGTTGGACTTGATCGGGTAGCATCACTTTTTTACCAGCAACTTCTGAAATAAATGAATCAATTTATAAATGACGAGATTCCAAAATGTGTGCATCGACCTGCTGCATTATTGATTAGAGTTTGATTGTCTAGACATCAACGTTAATGCTATGTCAAAGGTCGTCTGTCACAATACTGACCTAACTTTACAAAATAGAACATATTGTAATATATGGGCAATGTGTTCATAGTTGTCCTATTTAAAAGTATTGATAAGTTTTCCGATATTGGTAAAATTTTGTTTTGAATATTTTGGAACTGGATAGGGATTTGAATTTTTAAAACAACAATTTTTATAATCTTTCACCTGTATAAATATGTGTGAAAAAAATTTGTTAATAATTTATTGTTAATCAATAGAGAATTAGCCATTTTATTGATCGTTTCAGCATCAGTTAATTAGCTAGTTTATTAATAGTTTGCGTTGCAATAAAACCTATGTTTGATGAGATTAAAGAAAAAATAATATAACAGATTTAAATATTAAATGAAAATTCTGATGGTCATCAATCAAATGATACGTTAGGTAAAGTAAGTGAACTATGAAATTATAATCAATTACTGTTATGAGCTTGTATTTCCGTTATTTTCCTTATAAAGAAAAAGAACGTGATTTTTGAAGAACAATATACATTGATCAAAACAACTTAAACAAAAACAAGCTAAACTAAACCTTTTAAGGAAAAGCTATATTATTAGTATTTATAGGTAGTACAATACAAGTTGTTTGATTGATACAAATGAATCATACCAAACTTCTAGTCCTGTTCAGTACATAGTATAATAATATGTAGTAATCAAATTACATTACAATGTACTATCCGAATTTAGAAACTTAGTATATTTACATACCTACATACATTTTTATCTGAAGAAATATCAACATACGAGCATTTTAAAATATTTTTGTTTAGGAGTAATGCTGTGGGTTTCGCATTATTTATTTAATTTCAAATTAAAATTGTTTGCATTGATTGAATGTAAAATTTAACAATTTTGGTTCTAACAAGAAACTCAATTGATTAAAAAAATAAATGGAAATAATTATTATACAATATATTGTACAAAATATTATGTATGGTTATTACTGGAGCTCGCATTTTACGCATTTGTACATACTTTAATATTAAAATGCCAACAGAGTCGTTTTAAAATCTGGACGAATTAGAAAAAAAAGAATCTGAAAAAGCACTTCTCAAAATGCATACTTTGCATATTTTCAATGTTTGGAGCATATTTGAGGAAATAATGCATATTTGTGTATATTTAGGCCACCTTCGAAGTTTTTTGAAAAATTTTTATAGAGAAAATAAACAATTTGATTATTAAATTTGACAATTTAAGCAATTATTTTGAAATACAAAATAATTAAATGTTTTTTAAGATAAAATATCCCTTGGAGGATATGAATGAATGATACATTCTTAGAACATTGCCGTGCGTTCTGTTTATAACTTCCTTTTTGAAATATGCACTCTTTACAAAGTTAGTGTTCTTCTTTATTGGCAATATTTGGTTAACTTTTTGGTTTAGTTAGAACTGTGATAATTTTTTGTCAAGTTTCATATGTTGTTAAGTCAAGTGTCTAGGTATCTGTTAAACGTCGTTCTCATCCAATTAACGCTACGTAATTTAATCGAAAATAATATGACATTTCGTCTTTACCTCGTTTTCCTTGATGTATTTGATATAAATTAACTAATAAACTAAATAAAAATTCATTTAAAGTCAAATACATTGGCGAAAATGAGACTTGAAAGAAGAAATGTCATATATATTGTGGATTGTTTTCGATTAACTTACGTAGCGTTAATTGGACGAGAACGATGACGCTTTATGTTAATCTATTTGGTATCTATTAGGTTCTACTTATTTAAAATAAATTACCTGTGTATATAAATACTAAAGCAAAATGCATATGCATATCAATGCATATTTTATCAATTTTAGTGCATATTTTAGAGAAATTCGATGCAAAATGTCGTGTTCAAAATTAGTTAAATAGGGGTTGATTATAATAATTGTTTAATTTTTGTAAATAAATTTTGTGTTGTAAATAATTAATTTAATCGTCCGGTATAATTTAAATTGTTAAAAATGTTAAGTTGGTATATAGTATTTTGTTAAGTTTGATAATTGTAAAATGTGTATGTAAGCTTTTTGATGGCCGATAACCAAGAGAACGGACGTGAGTTCGTCCGTTCCGTTTATTTTAATAAAGTTTTGATATATCAGTTTTAAAAAAGTGTTTATTTAATTTAAGTTATTAATATAAAAAATTTACCAAAATTACATCGCAATATATATGTCATATTTTTAAGTATTTTTACTTAACTTCACATAACTAGGAGTTATCTGATATTAGAGATTTTGTAGATTTTTTTGCTTAATTGTGTTGTAAATAGTGATACTTTTTACCAAATAAAGTTATTATTGTTATCTTATTATTAGGTATTATTTGGTATATTCCACATCTTACTGGTCATTCGAAGTACTATATCACAAATACTATATCGGATTCAGATCACCCCAATGAGTGCATTATAGCTTTGTTCATGAGTAGAGCTTGGATTATATGCACCAAAATATTTGAAAATATGCGCATATACTATATGAACCAATTTCTCTAAAATATGCACTAAAATTGATGAAAAAAGGTAAAATATGCATTAATATGCAAACCCAAAATTTAAAAAAAAATTTTTATAGACTATTTCACTCAGCTGTCATTAGACCAATGGAATGAAAAAAAAAACGAAACATTCATCCAATAGCAATCGAATTACAGCGACAATTTTTAAAGTTGATTTTAAAGCAAAAAATATAAGCGACAATTTTTTTTATTAACTGCAACATTTAAATAATACATAAAATATTGATTAATTTTTAAAGTCAATGTATCAACGATACATTGATTTTTACTTTGAATTAATTATTATTTATATTAACCTCCCACATTTTATTCGTGAAATAGTCTAAATAAATATCCTCTCGTGCATTTCAAATTAGTACACAACTTGAATGCACTTGGGATATTGCATATGATTATTTTAGATTCATCAAAGATAATAATTTGAATAATAAATTTTATTTACAAATTAATACTTTAAAAATATATACAAAACTACCTATTCATTTTTATTTTTAATAATATGGTAAATATTTACAACTAAATGTTTTTACAAATTGTCAATCAAAAATGATTGTCTTTGATCTGATAATACATTTTTGTATATTGAAAAGCTGCGTTTGAGGTCTACTAAAGTTATTGGATATAAATGAGTATAACACCTCATTATGGTTGAGATACAGTTCTGGATAGCTTTTAATTCAAATGGACATCAAAGTCCTTGTTGGTGGCATAATTACTTCCCTGGTGAAAATATTTATCTGAAAACTCTGAATTACACTTTTGCAGAGTTTCCCAGAGTTTGTAAGACTTCTGCAGACTTTGTTTTACTTTTGCAGAGAAATATTTCCACCAGGGTTCACTTAACAACAAAACTTAAGAAAAATTTACCCAAGTTGTAATGAATGAAATTAAATTTGCAAAGAGTGCATGTTTCAAAAAAGAATTACAATAATGCACGACTATGTTCCAAGAAACGAATCATTAAGTTCAAAAATAAAAAAAGGTAACATGAGATTATAATTCAACATCAAAACAATAATTGCTTAAATTGGCAAATTTAATAATAATTTTTATTTTCTTTATTAAAATTTTTCAAAAACCACCAAAAATGAAACAAATATGCACAAATATGCAACATCTGCGTAAATATGCACCAATCGTTGAAAATATGCAAAATATGCATTTTGAAAACCGGATTTTTGGATTCGCTTTTGCCTAATTCGCCTAGATTTCAAAACGAATTTGTTGGCATATCAATATTAAAAAACATGCAAATGCATAAAATCCGAGCTCTATTCATGAGTAATATTGAGTCGCGTGGCATTTTATTCTTACTATGTGGTGATAATTGCAGATTGATCGGTTCCGATGTTCTCAAAGTAATATTTTTTTTGTTATATAAGTAATATAATAAAATAAACAATAAAACATTTTGGTTAAGCTGATTTTTAACCAATAATAACTAATAATACCACTAGCAAAAATTTGTAAATCTCACATTTTTTCGCAAATTTAAAATGTCCTCTAATAAACTTCAGCTAGATCTGTCCTTGTTTTTTAATTTAAATTTTATTTTTATTTTTGAACTTTTTAAAGCAAAAATTATCAATAGTTTATTGTAGTATCTATTGAATTTTGATTAAATTAAAATCAGTCAAGTATTGTTAGTCCAGCCAACTATTACTCCATCGGAAGTATATACGTACGTGGCAATGGTCTTTTCAGCAACAGCAACATATTGTGATATTGAAAAATTATTTTCGGTGTACAAATAGTATAATATTTAATGAGTGTATAATGAAGGCCATATTACACTAGAATCGTTTAGAACATGAGCGAGTTTTGTAATTATTCTAGTGTAATATGGCTCATTATACACGAGTTGAATACTTTATTTATTTAAGAATTTACGGGCAATTAGCCCTGTATACATATTTTACAGTGGTTATTACAAAAAAAAATGTAGCAAATTCTGCAGAAACATTAACAATACATAATTATTCATGAACATCGAAATCATACAAAATATAAAATCATAAATCATAACGGGACATAATAATACTATTCTTTATCTATTACGACTGTTAAACAATAACTAAGACTGCATTATCTAATTATTTAGGTTTCAAATTGTATTGTGTTTATTAATTTTCAACTATCGAATCAAGTTGCCATTTGTCATTTATAAAGAAAATAAATAAAAATTGCCAACAGCAGTGGATAATGAACAGGAGCCGTGGATAATGAATCTATTATCCACTGTAGAATATGAGCCAAATTATGACACTATTGTTTGACAGTCGTAGATAATAGTATATTACTGGCCAAGCATAGAAAATGATCCGTTACTGGGCGCGCAGCTATATTAAAAAGTGAGCGTAGCGAGCTTTTTAAAGCTGTAAGCCCAGTAGCGGATCATATTTCGAGGCGAGGTGAGTATACTTTTTTATCGGAAAACATAAATTTATCAATTATATCAAATATTAAAAAATATTGTTTAAATTACAAATTGTGACAGATAAGACAAATTTAAACAATGTCATTAGAGCAACCCTCTATGGCAGTGTTTCCCAAATTGAGGTCCGCGGACCCCTTGTTTCTTGGGGGTCCGCGAACTCACGGCATAAAGAGAAAAAAAATTTTTTTTACGTTTTTTAATAAATTTTGTAAATTTTTTAATTTTTAGTTTTTATTTTTGTAAAGAAAATTTTTCTGGGGGTCCCCATGATACTAGTGTCTAATTTTGGGAGTCCGCAAGTTCGAAACATTTGGGAAACACTGCTCTATGGCGAAGTGCAATAAGCGATTGAATCATAATTAAATCGTTTGGCGATCGCCAGTTCGAATCCTACGTCGGACAAATTTTTATAATAGAATTTTTTTATAATATAAATGAATTGACTTGCAGAAGTAACAGAATCGACCATTAATAAAATCACATTAATGGTCGATTTTACATTATTAGTCGATTTGTGAGCTGACTAAAAATGCTTCGTTTTAGCTGCCGGGTGGACACTCGGAAAGCATCGCTTTCGTTATGTTTTCCGATAAACAATTTTAATTGACAACAAGCATCAATTAACACTCGAAAAATTTGAAAATATTTATTATTTGCAATATTGATTATTCTCTCCAAATAAACGAAAGTGAGCTGTTTCGTTACCAATTTTACACACAAAAGTCAAACTTTTCTTATCGACATAAATACGTGATGTAAAAGTGGTTTTATTTTTTATTTTTTAATTAATTTGTGGAAAAACCGTTTTTGCTGGAAAAATTGTAACGCTGCTATGACGGGAAGACACAATGGACTTGTGGGACGTTTAAAAAAGAATCGCCAATAAAAACATAATTACAACACACTGTTTCATCCATCGACAACAACTTGCTGCTAAAGATATGGGCGAGAATTTGATAGAAATTTTAGATCAGTGTGTGAAAGTCTTCAACTATATTTCTGCAAGTGCTCTTCACACTTGACTTTTTTCTATTTTTTGTAGTGAGGTGGATGCCTCTCATACTCATTTATTGTTACATTCAAATGTACGTTGGCTTTCTTCCAAGTTCTTTCCAGATTAATTGAGCTGAAAACTAAAAATGAAATTTTTTTGAAAGATCAAAATTCACCGTTTTGAACATGGCATGTAGGTGGCAAAAGTGTTGTATCTTTGCCGATATATTTGGACTACTCATGCCCGTACTAATGCCCGTACTAATAGTCATGGATTAAACCGAGTATCGAGATTAATTCTCGAAATAACAGCTGTTGCTACGATATGGTCTAAGTTCCAGTAATCTCATTGGTAAATTCTAGGATTATTTTGAGTCTCGGATTGATCCGTGACTATTAGTACGGGCATCAATGATTTAAATCTAAGCATGCAAGGGTTTGAAAACAATTTATTTTCGTTAACAAGCAAAATAGAAGCTTTTAAAAAAAAGATACATTTTTGGATAGTACACGTAGAGAAGAAGAAACTGATTATGTTTCCATCGCTTTTTAATTTAACGGAAGAAAATAAATTGACGGAAACCCAACATGATATAATGTGTTGCGACGACGTGAGAAAACATTTAGAGAAGCTAAGAACTAAATTTTACGATTATTTTTAAAATAATAATGATATTCCAACAAATAACATGCAGGTTGGCAACCCCTTCCTTAAAAACAATTCGAAAATGCATTTCGAAAATTTCGAAAATTTTCAACTTTTGCAGAAAATAAGCAAGAAAATTTAGAGGTCGCGCCGTAAAAAGGTTGAGAGCCGCTGTATTAAACGACGACAATTAGGCGACCGGTCAAATAGGCGACAGTAAATTAAACAACAGAAAATTCAGTACAGTTTTTGGTTACTCTCACGCAATTGATTCCGCGAAGTAAACTTTTTCCTATAGATTATTACAAAGAATACAATTTTGTAAGTATTTGAAAAAAATTTAAGCTGGATTATCTATTAGTTTTCGAGAAAATAGTGTTTAAAAATCAAAATTTACAGGCATTTTAGATAGGGATTAATCCACGATTTTTAACGGGCATTCTGTTGCTGGTCCGTGTGCATAGATATAATCTTAAAGATAGCCGTCAGATGCGGGACCTATGGAGGTCATCGCCTCCCAAAATTCCACTGCCAAACAAATCACATGAGACGAAGGAGATATGGGGACACCTCGGCACTCCATTACATAGCGAAGATCAAAGATCAGATGCGATTGCTACTCTGTGGAGTGCACATCGTGCTTGTAGAACCCCTTGCTGGTTACCGCTCACTTAACACCGAGTTACTGCGGGGTTGGGGGATGATTTTTGTGAGTTTTAGGTAAAACTCGGATGCACCTTAAAATGAGTTTCACCCTTCTCGAGTAGCACCTTTGGTGAGTTTAAGCTATTCAAGGATGGTTTTAGAGAGTGCGTCAATTTTGACGAAAGCAACGACAAATCACGGATCTACCTTAAAAAGTAGTTCAGCATTTGACAATAACAACTCACATTTTTGTGCACATTTTTGTGACCCTGAAAAGCACTGCGTTTTTGTTTACACCGGGAAACGATAGACTATCTGCTTGAGCATATCGTCGGTTTGGAAGAAGACTGATACAACTTCAAAATTGTCACATTTTAAACTTTTATAATTTAAATAACAGAAACTTGTCAATATATTTGTTGAAAATTATCACAAGCCGCAATTGAGAACAACAATTGTGATACAACACTCATGCCTTCGACAAAAAATGAAAACACAAATAAATCTAGGTAATAAGAGATTTTATTATTGCACGTGTATATGGCATATGAGTACACATATTATACAAAATCACAGCAGGATTTGTATGTAGTCAAATACCTTATACAAGGATGTGTATAGTTGGCTTGGATTTTTTGGAGAGTTTTGTCTCCTACAGTCTCCTACAGTAAGTCGTTGAATTCCATCCAGCTTCCATCTTTTCCTTGGACGATTCCCGTGAAATGCCCATCGTCTGTCGCTGTGGTACCATCGTTGGATCTTCGTTTGATCGCCGATCGTATATAATGAATCATACCTTTTAGCGAATATGAATTTGCCATGAAAGACATTTTGATTTATGTCGGTATTCTATTCAGTTCAAAATTATTTGTTTTTCACCAAAGTTGTAAACCTCAAATATTTGAAATGGTCCTCCCTAGTGGAAATATTTCTCTGAAAACTCGGAATTAAACTTTTACAGAGTTTCTTAGAATTTGTAAGACTACCTACTGCAGATTTTGTTTTACTTTTTCAGAGAAATATTTTCAGCAGGGCTGAAATAAGCGAACGATAGGGTAGATAGATTTTTAATCACATGAAAAGTCTGAACATAAAATTAATTGTTGTTGAATTCTCTGACACATTTGCATTCGTTCAATGTTATCAGAGCATCCAAAATTCGACAAATGGAAAGCATACTTTTATCTGGGTTTCCACTGACGGTGGAATGGTAAAAATTAAAAATATTTTTATTTCAGAAACACGATGCGAATGCGAAAATTGCCGCTGGTGCGGTTCAAGAGTGCATAATTGGTGCATAATTTGGGTATTTTTTGTTTTCGATTCGATCGGCAATCAAAAACTTTACACGCCATTTTCATTAAATAAAAATCGTAGAATTCGAAAATATTTTTTTTCTGAACATCGGTGCAGATGCTAAAATCGAGACAAGGGTGGTTCAAGAGTGCATAATTGGTGCATAATTTGTGTATTGTTTTTTTTCCATTCGGTCCACAATTAACCCGTTTTCAACACGGAGATCGTGTTTTTCCGCTAAACGAAAAGAGTGCAAAATTATTCTTTTCATTATTCATTATTCTGCATTTTTTACATTTATTCATGCGAACTTGGGGGGGGGGTCTAGATGAGTGGATGCTGTTATTTTTCACAATCCATTGCCTTCTCTACCTTTATCTTTTTTTTCAATACCCTTTTATCTCATCTTGACTTTATTTTCTTTTTTTAAAAAGTTTTTATTTAACTTGACGTGAGCGTTGTCCGTCGTCCGTGTGTATGGACTTTTTTGAAGTTATTTTTAACCAACTTCTCGATGTCTTAGAGAGCTGAAATTTGGTACACAACTTTCACTTCTGGCAAATTTTAATATTTTATTTCGTTTTTCTGTTTAATTCTAATAAGCATCAAATAATTAATCTTATTCATATTTAACCTGTTATATATTTAAAAAAATTATCAATAGATGGCGACATAATAAAAATTACTTTAGCACCAAATAATGATAAACTAGAATAAATTAATACATATAATATTACGCCTGCCAATTTAGACGTTTAATACCTTATTGAAATGTAAAGGTTACTTGGATTACCGAAAGTGCCGTTTTTTACTAATTTCTGGGTGAAATTGGTGAAACCATCAACGAGTGTGATATTTTTGAGACGACGATCAAATTTGAGGCTGAATGACCTTTCTGGAAAGATACAAGTGTAAAATTGTCGAATTGTCGAAGGACGCCTTTAGGACGCCATTTTGAAATAACGAGAAATTTTCTGATTTATTTTAATATAACTTACCTCGATGAAATTTGAGGACGAGGAACTTCAAGTATTAATTAAGTGCATCAACAACAACCGTTTGAATAATCGTGGCTGCGATTTGGAAGGGGATTTTATGATAAACCAGATTTTATACGGCAGGAGCTCTAAACACATGCGAAAAGTGCGACTTCACCTTCGAAATACAGTAGCATTAAGCGGCTTAGCAACTGGAGGGGGCAATTGCATCATCGACTTCAGAGACGTGCAAGGTATCGTTTATTTAAGTTTAAAAGATAGTGAAAATAAAAAAACATTTAATTTAATTTTTATGAACATTCATTCTTTATTTTGTATAAATTTAAAACACATCATCACACTAGAGTGGCAAATGATCACAAAATTAAGCGATCCAAGTTTAATAGTAAATGTAATTTTAATATCAGTGGTCACCAACATTTTACACCTGATTTTATCCAGCTACGAGTTTGTTCGACATTATTATTTGCTTTTGAATAAACCATTGTTTTCTTTGTCAATAAGAGTTTTACTTACGACTCAGGGGATAAATAAGATCGACCAGAACCTACAAACTGAGAGTCTCATCTCCCGACAAAAATCTGACAAGCCGGAGCATAATTTAGAGTTTGTGTGTCACTGCAAAGAAAATACACAACAATATATGCATATGTTATGGTCAATGATGACAACTCGGACATTCACGTCACTGACCGTGCATTTTGGGCGATGTTGACATTTAAATTTTCATATGTGGTTTTTACATCATTGTCCGGGCACTGACGTCATTGCCCAATACAGAGCGGGCGATGATGAAACTATTCTTTTTTTTATTTGATTTAATTATTGGTTCAGCTTATACTTTCAGCACAATACTTATAACAAAATTACAGGTTTAACATTAATTAATAATTTAATTTTTTAATTTTTACGGTAAGGAATGCGGTGTGGCAAAACTGTTATCATTTTAGTTGGCGGTTTAATTTTCTATTCCATTGTATTTATTGTGTATTAAATGTATTTAATGTGCTCTTGCAATTAGTACTAGTTATTAAGAGATTCGAGATACCTAAGAGATTATTAAGAAGAGTTATTAAGAGAAGAGTTAATTTTGTTGGAAAAGATTAGTGATACTACCAAAGAAAACGAGATTACTCTTAGACAAGCTGCAGCTCAAAGTAGTGTTTTAGGGGGACAGAGTTACAAGCGTTGCCACTGTAAGGGTGGATGTAGAAACAATAAATGTGTATGTCGCGCCAGCAAACAAATTTGCAATTCGGAATGCCATGGATCACTCTCATGCCAGAATAAAAATGCTTAATTTAAAAAATTTAATTTAATTAATTTTTAAATTTATAATTAATTTAAAGCTTTTGTTAATTTTTATTATTTATTTTAATAAATGATTATAATACATTAGAATACAATACATGCAACACACGTTTGTAAGTGTCACTTGCCATTTGACTGTCTTGCTGTTCGTTATAGTATTTATTCCATATATCATCATTGTCCAATCCTTTTTGGTCAATAACGTCATTGACCGGCCAAAGACGTAAATATTACAATCAGATGAAAATATTTACAATGATATTTACAATGCCGGACAATAACGTTAATGGCTGACATAAATGGGCATCGACGTCATTGTCCGGCCATTGACGTCAACGCCCGATTTACATCATTGACCGTAACACATATAAAATTATCATAGGGTTACATAAGAAAAATTTCTAGTAAAATTAGTATGTAACTTACGCTCTTATTACTATAAAACAACAAAGTAATTGTAATTTAGGACGTTGTTCAGTTAATGAGGATGATTTAAGCCTATTTGTAGACATACAATATTTTTTTCTAGGTTTAGGCAAAATTTCACCTAAAATTCCCGGTCTATAAAGCGTTTTGCTTAGAAGACACAGAGTTTGTAAGACTTCTACAGACTTTGTTTTACTTTTTCAGAGAAATATTTCCACCAGGGTTGTTTTTTAACAATAAAAATTTAGGAAGAAATCACCGAAGTAACAAATTAATAAGTTTGTTTGGTGCTGTAGACATTTGTAGGCGAAATCAAAAACTTATTAAATTTTATTATATTTATTAAATTTATTAAATATTCTCTAGACTCTGGTTAATCCCAGATGATAAAGGGTTATAATCTAGTTTTTAGAAAACAAATGATCTTTAAAATATTAACAGTTTCGGTGCTATTACCGTTTGAAGGCATACATTTTCTTATGGTCTTGGACTAAACCAAGATAAAAGTGTTTTCCGTCACCACTTCAGGAATTATTAACTAAGGAACACTCTGTATATTGATTATTACTCTCCGACTTCTAGAGAGTGGTGGAAAGGTTCCGCAATTATTTTCTTGAATTTTCAAATCAACAAAAATAATGCGAAATATATTTTAGCAGCCATATTAAGTAAGGATCAAATGCAGGGATTAATTAACTAGGTATACTTATGTAACATGCAATTTTAAAAAATATTCAATTTCATGCGTTACATGAGTCGATGAAAGTAACATGTGTACTTAATATTGTCTTACTTAGAACTCGCTAAATTAAGGGTTAAATGCAAAAATGCATTTTAATTACTGGTGGGAAGCCAAGTAGGTATATGTATATGGTATAATTGACTACAATGTTTACATTAATAGTTACGAACCCCTCTGCTCATCTACTGTTCATCTATTTGTTTCCTGATAAATTTTTGGAGAACTAACTAATAAAACTGTATAAAAATATAGTACTTTCCATGCTGTAATAACTGCAAAAAATAATACAAAATGACTTTAATTAAATACTTATTGATATCTGTAAAACAACTAATAGGTTCCACGTTCCAGTATATTATAAATTACAATATATCTCTATCCTATTCCATAAAATTATGAAACACACTGTACAATATTTTCTATTAATACCACTGTAGAGTCCTGTAATTACGTAAAACGAGATTACCATGATCAATTGAGAAATAATATTTTAAAAGCTAAGAAGGGATTTCGTTCGATCAAATTTTTAACAAAAAACCAAAAGTTCAGAAATATTCAATGCAACCCACAATACAGTTGTGCCAGCTGCAGATCACTAAAAATTTGGTAGAAGTACCAAAGTATAATGCTCCTTACTTGTCCTATTCGCCGCGAAAAGACGCTAGTAGTCAGAGCAGTATTTTTGAACCGAATACTTAATAGGCATTATAAAATAGAAAAAAATGTAAATTAATTTCTGAAAACTTTTTAGATAAAATAAAATTAAGAAGCAGACAATCAAGTTTTTTGCAATATACTCACAAAAAGTTCGGTTTTGTTTATTTATGACCACAATTTGAGTTTTTACTAATTTAATATGGAAATGATTAACTTTAGCATTTTAAATAATGATATTAAAATACAAGCGAAAACTTTTAAGTCGGTCAATTTGTGCATATCTTGAAAAAACGCTTCCTTTACATATTCTTATAATTAAATGCGCAATTTATTGCACATGGAATGGTTCTTAAGAATCAAATGGTAAATGCAGTTTTGGACAAATTCCAGAAGCACTTTCACAATCGTGTTTTCCTAAATCGATTTTGCAGACGTTTTAGAACATAATTTGAACAACCACATTAAATAAATTGTTTTAAATATATTATGCAAGTACTACATGCAAATATTGCACATACAATAAAGCTTATTTTTCATTATGTGTTCTACAAAATACAATAAAACAACTTAGAAATTATGACTTGGCCACAATACAGAACCGGAATCAAAAAGTTTGTTGTACAATATTATACATATTATTATTATGCTTTTGGATGAAATTCATTAAACGAACAGACTAGCAGATTTCTAACAAAAAATCCTCAATAACAAAGGATCTGTCCAAAAACTGAAAAACGAATGTCGAGGGCTGATTTAAGGGTGACGTAACCTGTTACAGCGTACCTACCCTTGTTTCTAAGGCCCGTAAAACAACTTTTACTTACTTTATTTTAAATTTTAAAGCTGTTTTTATTATGGACCTTACGAGTACTTCTAATATGGAACTGGTTTTCAGTCAAGTCAGGTACTTACTTCAGGTACTACGGAAATATCTCGGAAATATAAGTTTTTTTTAATTAAACTTTTTAATATCAGAAAAATATTTTTAGTTTTCTACAACATATTCAAATCGAAACAGAAGCAATGAGTGCAATGATAGTTAATACTTAATTAATTACTTTAATTATGTCTGTAGTTATGTCTTTAATATGTGGTATATATTAAAAACACCAATGGACCATAATTAAGACATGACAAGCTGTCTATTTTGCGGGGGCGGGAGGGGAAGCGAAAAATTGAAGTTCCGTCACTCAATTTTTTTTGTGGCTTTTTTTGATAAATTTGTAGCTTCAAATCAAATCTAACAAGAAATTAAAGAGAGAAATCTTTAAGAGTGGTTCCATATTCTCCTCTACTATTCATAAATGGTAAACCACAGTGTTAATAAAATTAGAAAACAATGTAACATTAATGTTTGTAGCCCTTTTTATGTTTTTAATTCACTCTATTTATCACATTTCGGCTAATTAATTTTTATTATTAAAACGTAATTCCTTTTTAACATTAAAATAAAAATATTAATCTCTCAATTTTTAACATTCTATAGTAAACATGATATTCACTATCAAAATTGAAAACACTTAAACTAGCAAACATAAAATGTTTAGAAAGATATCAACAAATAAGTGCTGCATCCTGAACCTAAATTTTATTGTCTTTTTTATATTTGCGGAATTTAGTTTTTTCCGACCATTAGTTAGAAATAACTAAAATGGGATCATAAATTTTTAAAATTTGGGTTATTTACCTAGTGACAAAATTTTAATATAAATTCATTAATAATAAAGATATTATTGTTAAAGTGATCGCTTATTAATTAAACGATGTTAAATCGTTAAATGATAAGGAGAACTGTAAACTCTTGTAACTTAATTATGAAGAGCTTTGAATGTGTGGTCTATGTCTTGGTGGTTTGTACAAAAAATTTATTACATTTTAAAGATAACGAACCACGCAAAGTTTGAATATTAATTTAATAGTCGGCGAATATGCTTGAGGTGCAAATTAGCTGCACCTTTTGTAGTTTATCGCAAATACTAACAAGGAAAAGATTTGAATGTAAATAGTTTTATTAATACTATTTTGGATTTAATTGCCTAAACGATAGAATTGGCGAGACTGGTAGGAACTAGGTTCTTCTAATTTTAATATAATTTGAGTTTCGATAAATACTAAGCTGATTCTCGTCTGCTAATAATTATCGAGAACTCCCAAATTTTGGTTTTATAAAAAAAATATAAATAAAAATTCATATTCAAAAATTAAAATAAGAGATTGAACCACAATTTCCGTTTATTTTCGACATTTGAATGTGAAATAAGTAGGAATAGGTAGGTATCCTGTATCGCACTGACGATCCTCGAAAGTATATTTTTTGTGAAAAGTTTAAATTGTTTTACATGTTGTAATAAAATTATTTAATTTCATAACTTACATTATTATTACATCAAAACTATGCAATTAAGTGATTATAGTTTGCTACACGGAACAGTTAACAGAACTAAACCCGGACAGTTCTGTAATTGAATTTAATTATTATTTTAAAAGTCAAATTAAAAAGTAAAATTCTACCTTCTTGAAGTTAAAATCAGTTAATAAATAAAATATTTAAAAAAAAAATTCTAAACCGAACAAATAAAAAAAATAAAAGAAATTCATGGGATTCCAGCACCAATTTGAATTTATTCCGACACATACTCTGGTAAGATATTATTGTCTCAGTAGTATTAAATGTCATAAATTAAAACCCCATGGAATAATACCATATTATGTCCCTAGGTATATGTAATTAAGCATTATGTCCCTAGGTATATTGAAGTGATATCATAAGCAATATCGCGTTGTTAGAATTTTTGCCATATTAAATTTTGTCATAAGTAATCATGGATGTAACATCCATGTTTTTACTGGTTTTATTTTTTTAAATTTTATTTTAATTTTATGGAATATATTTCTAAGTGTGGCTATATATTCATAAGACTCATTTTATAAACGCGATACATGTGATGTTTAGGAATTAGTTTTTATATAAGGAGAAAATTGTTAAAACAAGATTTATAGATAAAATAAATAAACTAACTTAAAACCTTAAAAGCCTTAAATTGCGGTAAGTGATATTTTAAACTGGGTCCAATTTTTCATTATTCAGTAACGTTTCGTTGCAGTTCAAAAAGAAAATATACGACATGTCTGATATGCACATGAATCTCAAATTGGAACGTAAATTGGTTTCAAAAAAATCATTGCAATCTTCATTC
Source organism: Cantharis rufa (assembly GCA_947369205.1). Classification (NCBI taxonomy): domain Eukaryota; kingdom Metazoa; phylum Arthropoda; class Insecta; order Coleoptera; family Cantharidae; genus Cantharis; species Cantharis rufa. The sequence goes on along the minus strand of OX376307.1, from coordinate 16,205,538 downwards.
AAAAAAAAAATTCTTGTAATTTGAAAACCTAATTAATTTCCTGCTTATTGACAGTAAAACCCATTTTGATACACTGAGAAAACTGTTTGGTTATAGAGAACAAATGTCGTTTGATATAATCAAATCCTAAGTATAAATACAGAGAATCAAATATTATGTTACTGCAATCGAAGTATTTGGTTGGTGAATATATTGGGAGTAAAATTATATTAAGTAACTATTAACATATCAGAACGTTGGGTACACGAAATATTTGATAGATACAAACATTCACTATTACTATTCAAAAATTCATTTGGTTACTGTAAGCAAATGAAGTTAACTATAAATTATTGTTTTAGTCTATACTATCATAGATATATACCTTTTAAAAATACATTTAGTAATAGCTACCAAAATATATCGTTCAATTAATAAATTGTTAATAATTATAAAAGCATAAAAGGCTTGGTTGAAATCAATGTTATTCGTGATTAAAATATTACTCTAGTTCTTGTAAAAAAATGTTTTGTACTATAAAACGATATTTAATTACAGTTAATTAAGAATTTGTATTTATATAAAAATCATTTAATTGTCACTATTATTTATTGCTTTATTTTAAATTAATCATATATTTAAAAAAAAGATAGGTATTGTAGTAGCCCAATCGCTGGTTGGTTAAATGAATTTTGACTTCTAAATTAGGCTGATATAATAGGTTTCTATGTAGATTTGAGTTTTACTACTTTCCTAATTATCAACTAAAGTAGAAGTCCAAACTCATTAGCCAACCAGTGATTGGACCACTATTATATAGGTACACGTATATGGGTTATTATATATAGATAGGTATTTATAAATAAAATTGGACATTTTATAAGAAATAAATCTATATAGGTACTTTTTAATTATAAAATAACATAAAACGAAACAATACGATTTTAATAAACTAAATTAATTATATATTTTTATAACTTAAAAACTAAAAAAAAAATTAAAACATTTTCTTATTCAACTTTTTCAATTATTGTAAGAAATAAATTTATAGGTAGATATTTGTTACAAAATTACAAAATATAACAAAACAAAAATTCTTTTATAAACAAAATTAATTATTGTATATTTTAAAACTTGAAAACTAAAATCGAACACCAAAAATTAAAACTAAAACTACAAAAATCAGTTAAAAATTCATCATGATACATTCTGATCCACAGTTGGTAGAATGTATTTGATAACTTTTAAGACCATTTTCAACTTGAATATTCTATATTTATCTATAAGTTTTCCCTTGGAAATGCCAGGTTTATTGTCTCTACTTTCACTCTTTTTTGTAGGTGACACGTAATATGTTTCTCTTATCTCACGTGGAAATATTTTGGTAATTTCTTTGGCTAAACAACTTAACAAGCCGACTGAAATTAACACAGTTCTTTTGAACATGTTAACGTTTAGAGGCAATCTACTTACCTTCCACAATTATTCAGAAAATAAGTTGTGATTATATCACATAAATAGCCTTGGCAGCGTGTATCCAGTGGCTTCTTATCCCGCTTGTAAAATTTTAAAATGGCACTGCCGATTAAATCTGATTCTATCAGGTTTTTCAGATTCAAGTTGCTTAGAATGTCCTTCTGTTTTTTGAAATGGGGTTCATCTGAATTACTCTCCACAGAATTGAAGGCACAGTCCCATGACCTGAGATGTTGAAAAATGTACAAAAATTAGCCAAATTATGATGATAAAGTGGGTATTTGAGTGAACCCGACTATACACTTCACCAAGCACGGAACTACCCCTGTTAGACTAAGTGGTCCGAAGCCGGGCCCAGTTATTTTTAAGAGGGCCAAAGACCTAGAATGTTTTTAAAAAAGCAAAAAAAGGTAATGTACGTGACTAATAACAAAAAATAATGCAATACTGAGATTATCTTAAAAATGCGTATGTAAAATATTTTAAACTTAATTAGTCAGAAATAAATCACGAAATTATTGGAACGAAATTCTTTATTTGCCAGGGTGGGCCAGCACAACTTTTAGGTGGGCCATGTCCCACCCTGCCCCCCCCCCCCCCGTAGTTACGTGCCTGTACTTCACACTGAAATGATTTAAAAATTGCCATAAAAGTATTTATAATAGTGCTCACATTAGTAAACCCTTCACCATGAAATAATTAAATAATCAATTGATACGTGGTTTTGGTAACGTAATTCGATATTAACCATAATCAATATTTTTGAAAACCAAAAAAATGCACACAAGTTATTTGTGTTAACTTAAAAACATTTTAGTTCTAAAAAGTGGGTGTATTTTTTGTTTTTTTCTAAAATATTGATACGGAAAACAAGTCGAGGATCCATGCAGCAATGTCAATAATAAACTATAGAACATATAATTTGTTATCTTACCTTCAAATGTAGCCACTAATTCTTCGCAATTAATATCTTTCAAAATATCTTGAATATAAGGCATTTTAAAGAACACATTTAACAGAAAAACGTTCACTATAATACTGTACTGATTTCACATGCAATAATTATCACGTTAGCAATTTGCAACAGTGGCTCGGCGCCTTGTCGCCGCGATCACGTATTTTCAAAATCCTGACTTAGCAGTTTGGCGCTAAATCAACACAAATTACTTAGCGGATGTATGTACATACCACAGCTTAACCCATGTAATATTATATTTGAGATAAATAAGTTATAGTTAAGATTTGGTTATTGTTACGATATTATTTATTGACTGTAATTTGTATTCATTTATAATAAAAAGTCTAAGTTTCTTTGAATTCTGCCTGGCGTTATTATAAAAATATTGAAAATTACAATCAATCTAAACAAATCTTTATAATAATAATTAGAAATAAGTAAATATAAACGATATAAGGTTACCAGCACAATAATTAGTTAATATTAAAACTATGTACTCAAAAAAAGCATTGTGTAGAGGTAAATTGACTAAAATTTTTGTAGTGCATTTATCTTTGTTCTTATTACTTTATTAAATGTAATATTAATGAAATTTCCCCAATTAAATATGTTGTGTTATAGACACCAATCTCTTTTCTCAGTGTATGTTGAAAGTTTACTACCTTAAAGGTTGTACGTAAAAGTAATATTTAATAATAAATAGATATTCATAAAAATTGTATTTCGATTTGGTAGGTAAATGTGCAATTTTAAATGAACGTCGAAAAGCCACATAGCAAAATTGATAAACAAAATAGTACATTTGAGAAAAAAGTTAAAAGAATTTAGTGTTTAGTTTTAGCACTCTAAATAAATGCAATATTCTTAGATAAATAAAAGAAGAACTTGCTACAAAAATTAAGGACCGTAACATTTTCTTCCTTAACCCAATTTGTATAGTCGCTATTCTTTCTACTTGGCTCCTATTTGTCGCTGGTTCTGAGGTCTTACGTCGACATTTATATTTAAATATTTCTTTTAAATACTTGATAAAATTTTAGTAACAATTCCGGCTTCAATTAGTTCAGTGGGAAAATTATTTCCCAGTTTTAATTTTGAAAAATCGTTCGGTATAATAAATATTTAAATTTCAAAAAGAGCATTCGATGTAATGCAGTTAAGATTTTATTAGCATTTCGGAGATCAAATGGTTCCGACTGTAATAATCACAGACGGGTCTACAAATCATACCGGAGAAAATCTATAAATTTTTGTGTATGAGAAATTTACATTTCATTTAAACAACGATCTGACACTTAAATGATGGCATGAAACAACACGTAGACGATGTTAGCACACCATCACATGAATCGATGCAAAGTCGATATATTAGCACACAGATTATCCATAATAGGAAACAAGAAGTGTGATCTCAGGCGCCAGTCGAACAATTTCAATAAAAATTAAACAGCACCATCCCAAATATGTTAACAATATACATTTTTAAACGATTAATGCAGCTATCTATTTAAATATTCAAAGAAAAAAATAACAGCACAGTAATCGATAATAATTATTTATTGTTATTCTTTTTTCGTACCATTTATTTTCATACCATCTTATTTTATTATGCCATGTTATTTATTAACAATATAACAGAACAAACAGATCCAGTTTGAAAATGATTTCACTTAAATTTTAGTGTTTCGAGACAACACTCAAGAAAAAAAAACGAATAAAATTTTGTCATAATTATTGTAAAGGACTGCCAGTAAATTTAGTATGCTCGTTCTATGTATTTATTGCAACTTAATGCAAATCTTTCATGTAATAAATAAAAATCTGAAATTTCAGCTGAAAATTTGTAAAATATAAATTAACTTGAAATCAAAATATAACTAAATAGATCACTCGCTGTACGCACTTAGTAAGTAGATGGGTGACCACTTACCTTGTCGTTGACGTCTTCTGAAATCGTGGTTGATCAATGGTGAAACTAGAGTAAGCTAAACCCCGCATTGCGGGTGAGCCTATGGCCATAAGAGGCATCAAAATCTCAACAAAAACTTTCTTACGCAATTTTATTTTTATCAGTCAGTGGTGTAATTGGGAAGATACAGGCACAGGGCCTTCAAATGCAGCTAACAAAAATGGAAAATTTTGAATTTTATAATATTTTCTTGACGTAAAAATTGTAAAAAAATATTTTTACTCCATTGATTGTTTATTTCTGTACAAATAAAATTTACCGAAAAAAATATTTTTCTTGCAGTGCTTTACCAAATTGGTAATATTTAAAAAATTGATTAATTTGTGATAATTATATTTCAAAGTACTAGAATGTAAAAAACGGACAATTAAAACAAGTCTTCGACTTTAATTTAATTATCTACTTAATTTTTAATTCCAGATTAACTTTTATTATGAAATTAAAACTAAATCCCTTGGTCACATCAAAGCTGAAAAGAATGATTTCTACATCTAATTTTTGAAACACAGTTATAATAATGGAGGCTCAACAATTGTTTGCTTGTTTACATCAAATTGTTGATGCAACATTATTTTGATCAACCCAAAACAATTTTTTTTTAAATATTTTATAATTGGATAATACAAACTTAGTCGACAAAAATAAAGAAAAACAAAGAAAACGCGCTAACATTTTTTCCATAATTTGATTTTCAAAAGTCACCAAGAATGTCGATGTAACAAAGTTTTTTTAATAAAAAAGCATCGCCATTATCATTTCTACAGACTTTATACATTATGATAGTTTTCTAGTCTTGAATAAAATTTACTGGAAGTCTAAAATATATCTCTCATAAAATTTGAACTGAAAAGCAAATATTCTGAAAAAAAATGCATTAAAAGAGCAACATCCCATAATCTGTTATTAGATCTGAAATAAGCTGGAATATCTTGGCATCATTTCTATAACGCCCTATAAGAGATAATTAACATTTTCCTGTAAAATTTATTTCTTCGACTTAATCAATGCTTACTTGTAGTTGTTCTTTTTGCAGACTTGATAAAAATAATAAAGATGCCATGATTTACTGCATTATTTGTATAATACGCTTTGTATAAATCTCTTCAGTTGTGAAACGAAAGATTTTTCTAATTGCGATATTGAGGTTTATCAACTCCATTGTTGAACATGATTTTTTATTGTTTTATGAGTTTCATTTTTAGTGTTATTTTCATTCAAAAATGCTGCAATAAATAATGCAGCTGGTTGTATTTCTATATCAATTGCTTTACTAGTGAACAAACAACTCAACGAACAATTGTTCTCATTAATGCCTGTCTCTAGTTCTTCAATCAACTAATAAAAATAAAATTGGACGAGCAATGAAATGCGGAACAATAAACAGAATTGAATAAAACACAAATTGTTGAATACGGTCTTAGTTCAACATACAGTGTAAAACGTATTCCAATGCCAAACTAATAAATTCGTACGTAAAATAAATGAGAAGGTTACATGGCGTAAAATTATCAGTGCTCCAAGTAAAATACATAAACCTAATCGGATTTTGGTAGATGGTCTACCATGGTCATTTTTTACGGTTTTTTCTCGAACAGTGTAAAACAATAATAGAAGCTGATTAAATTCAATAAATCATTTTTATTAAAATATTGATGAATTTCGAGCAGTGGAGACGAAAAGGTTTCGAGTTTGAATTTAAAGTTCAGATCGTGCGTGATTAAAATTGAAAGTTAAACTAGTACATGAGTTTCACTTTGAATACGGCAATATGGTAAACCCCAGAAGTTTTAGGGACGATTTTATAAAACCGAAAATAAATTTTTAAATTCTATCTTCGTGTTGGTTTGTATAATAAATAAATTCAAACTCTTCTTTGAATGGAAATAGTTGTTACAATAACTTACAAGTTATAGCTCTGTTACAAATAAGTTTGGTCTAGGAACTCTTGCCACACTCCATACTACAGCAACCCTACTATCCTGTTTTGATTGACAAATATTGTTATATCCTGCGGAAATATCATCTGGAGAGAGTTTATTTAACCAGCAAAGATTTAAAATTAATAGGAGGTACAGTAACCTACTTTAGCCAAAGCCATATGATAGAATTTGCACAAACGTTGGTATACCTGTTTCCTGGTACAGTAACAAAATTTTTTTAGAATTTTAGAATTAGTAACCTGATACGCAAACGACAAGGTAGCAAAATGCCAAAAGACCATCGTAACTTATTTACCTAATTGTTGAGTTTGAGTATTTCCTAAAAATGTTGTCAATCGATAAGCCACTTTGCGTTGAAGGTAAATAAAGAAAGAACGAAAAATTTCTATTAACAATAAAATCAGAGTCGGTACAAATATAAGTAAAGTATATAGTAAGTTCTAAAATTTCTGAGTAAAGGGAAGATTGGACCGCAATTTCTTCACAACATCCCTCAAAAGAATCTTATATATAGGCGCGAGTCTATAGAAACTAAAAGAAGTTTTATATCAGAAGTTAGTTAGTTTACTTTTACAAGTCAGAGAAAATATAACTTTAAGCAAAGAGATATAGAGATATTTCTTTACTTCCAGCTATCTGTAGGATACTTATCTATTAGATAAATAAACCAAGTACCCAATCTTAATATTTATTTAGTTACTTGGCATGGGCGTACCCAGCTTTTGGCCTAGGGGGGGGGGCAAATCAGGAATTTTCTGTTGATAAATAATTCTCCTGGCAGAGGCACATAATTAACCAGCTAAATATATGGGAGACAGGAAGGATCCAGGGAGGGGCAGCTGCCCCTCCCTGCCCCCGACTGGGTACGCCCATGTTACTTGGTTTATTAATTTTATCGATAAGTATCTCGAGGTGAAAAAATCGGGCATAAATAAAAAAAATTGTAAAAGTAGTAGTTTCACATTCAGGAGGTGGATTTGAAATCTGTGACAGCTTGTAATGGTATCCATTTATCTATCAGATTATCTGCAGATCATTTATATACAGACCACCAAGATTACTGAAATTTATTTGCATATGCATACACATTACCTAAAATCTGTTTACCAAGTCTGGAAATTTTGATCTGCCGACCATCGGTGTGTCAGCCTTGCTGGTCTGAATATAATTGATCTGCAGAGCAGTTCTGCAGTTCCTGAAATTTATTAAAAAGGTTTAGGTAAGATTTTAATTTTCCTGAAAAAGTTAGCAAAAGTTGCAAAAAAATTTGAATTTGAATTTATTTTGATAAAACCCAGAAACTTGAAAATAACGATGTTTTCGAGTTTTTGAGAGAGTAATACATTTTTACTATGGACCATGCGTAAGAATGTGATAATTCAAATTTATTTAAAAATATAAAACAGAAAGTCATAGTATTTATAAACTTGATCTAACAAACAAAAAATTGTATAATATTTAAAGTAACAAGGCGAGCGGCGAGCACAAACGAGAAGCGAGTGTTGAAGTAATTACTATTAGGAAGTTAGAGGAGGTAATTCGATTACCTGGAGTTGATGAATATTGGTAATCGCTGGTAATATGCTGAGTTCGGGAAGCATTCTTTAGTGATTTTGCAATGTAAACTTACTCGGTACACGCTACTTTGTAAATTTCTTACGTAGCAAGCGAGTCATTAGAGAGGTAAATATCAATTAAAATTAGTGGACACAGCATTTCAAAATATATTTGAAGAAATTTCCTAGCCCCTTCTACTCTTACAGCAGAAGAAACTCCCGAGGTTCCTCAGTTTAAAGTTTAAAACAAAATTTGTTTGTTTGTAATTTTTTTCACGGTAAATGTGTAACGGTTTTACGTTACAAGCAACCGCAAAAGGGCAAAAGATAAAGCGAACTTATTAGTTCCACTTTCGGTAGTGAAATGAGTCATGCGCACGACGCTTCATATCAGACCCTATAGGAGTCGTGAGTTCAATCTTCTTAGCGGGAGGAACTTTTTATATCGAATTTAATAATATAAAAAGTTCACAAACAATATAATAGATGGCGCCCTCTTAGTCTGTTACGTAACAGATGGCGCCATCTCATTAACTGTTACAAATTTACAAAAAAATTTTTTAACCCTCTCGTACCAGATTATAGGCGATCCAAGAAGCAGATTTTGTTTAGCAAATACAGAAGCATTTGTTTTCAAAAAACAACAGACTGGAAGATACGCTCCCAATCTGATCTGATAAAAAGTTGACATAGATCACTAAGTGACGAATTACTCCATTCAACCAACCGATTTATCACAATCAAAAGCAAGGAACTGGAGAATCACGAGTTGTAGACTCTAATCTCCATGCGTAAATACAAAAACAATGCCAGGAATCTCTCAGAGAAAAACCCAGCTTAAAAGCCTTGTGCATAAGAATGGAAGCTGTAGCGGACTCTATAAGGTTACTCCATACTGACTGCAAGACAACAATTTATTATAAAAGTAAATCCCTTCATTTAAAAATATAATGTCTACCAATGATATTAAAATTAAACTTGCTCTCTGTACCGTACCGCTTTATTACAATATTCAATGGTCCATTTCAAACGAATAAAATGTCGCTTTCTGGTCTTCCTGTTTAGCGATCGAGTTTGAATAAAATCACTAAAGCATCAAATCAAAGCAAAGCATAATCAAAAAAAGTTCATTACGGAATAATCTTCAACCCAAACAAAAGATGACGCCGATCAAATCTCCTGCAAGTACTGCAAACCATTTCACATTACCCAGTACCATATCTGGTAACTAGCAAATTCCCTCGCGTGGAACCAGATATGTCGACAATGAATCGTGTACTCCATCACGGATGCATTCAATCCCCCATTCTTGGTCACACGGAAAAAAACCCCATGTGCGACGTCGGAAAATCTAACACCGAAGCCATTATCCAATCACAAAAGTCAAATCACTCATAAAAGTCAAATGCGTTTAAGAAGTGTTTCCAAAAGATTCATCTAATAACCGCGATAACGAAAAGACGTTATCAAGCTTTATGACTTCGCTCAATATATGACGAGAACAAAAACACTAAAATGAAGAATTTGTGTTAAATTACAAGCAGCAAAGAAAATAAAAATCTTAGCCAGGGAGTTGATAAGTTACCGAAATAAATGCCATACTACACCAACAAAACTTTAAATTTACTTATAGACTGCAAAAGTCTGACTTCACAAAGTGGCCCTTTGGGTGCACACAGGTATTTGTTTACATGTATTTCCCATAAAATTTACATGGAAATGTGTTTGTGACAAGCTAATTAACAATTTTGGGTGTTTTTGGGTGAAATTAGTTTAAGACAAGTCTTGGAAATATCAAATTTGGTTGATATTTCAACCGTCGCGTTGGCGCGTTGATTTAAAAATTTGACATATGTAAATAACATTAAAGTGATAATTCAGAATAAACACTGGACATACTACCTTCTGCTGTTTGAATTAAACTAATTTCACCCAGAAACACTTCGAAAATTGTTAATTAACTTGTTACTAATACACTTTCATGTAAATCTTATGGGAAATACATGTAAACAAATACCTGTATGCACCCAGGCGGCCATTTTGTGACGTCAGAACTTATGCAGTCTATAGCCGCTTCAAAATCACAGAAGTTAGGTTATTTTAGCCACAGAAAACAAAATAATGTGACTTAGTTTGACAGTAAGACCACAGTGGTGGCTTGCTGTGATCGCTAGTTGAAGTTATGAGCGGAGATTCTGGTTCAAACCTCGGACTATGCAGAATTTCTTAGCTCTGCCCTCTGGTGAATATTAAGCTATGCATCGAAATACTTATAAGTTATAAGTTATAACTTTCCTTAACAACTCAATAGAAAAACGGAGTACAATAAGCCTAGAGCTTCAGTGCAAAGTAGATCTTGAACTACTACCCACCCTGTTGTAAATGACCCATACAGAAACAATTAAAAATTTTTCTATAGGTCTCTATAGGTTTCAATACTGGGTAGTGTCGCAGGCATTCTCCTACAGAATTCCATATAAATACACTCCCATAGGATACCCATAGATTCCCATAGAAAAGATCCACGCATGATTTTTTTTACAGGTAAATCCCCATATGAATGAAAATATTTGTAGGCGTGGTTTATACTTTTCCCATATAATCCCATAGGAATCCCATAGTGCCGCAGGCATTCGTCTACAGAATCCCATATAAATACACTCCCATAGGATACCCATAGATTCCCATAGAAAAGATCCACGCATGATTTTTTTTACAGGTAAATCCCCATATGAATGAAAATGTTTGTAGGCGTGGTTTATACTTTTCCCATATAATCCCATAGGAAATACAGGGAGGCATGGCGAATAGGAGAGCATCAAGTATAACCTTACTTTCCCGTTTATATTTCTAATAACGTACGGTGCTAAATATTCGTGTCCTGCTTTTGGCTGATTTCTGTCCCACATTATATTCTTCTTGGTCTTAAAAAAGGCTTTCCAGACGGTAATCTGTAATAATCATTGTTGGTTATGTTGTAATTTGTGCGGAGTATTTAGGTATATGCAGGACGCCCGCCGGCTTCTCATGGTCTACTTTTCGATAATTACCTTTATTTCTTTCAATAGTCGAACTGAGCACTTTGAGTTTAAGTTTTTTTTAAATTTTAGTAAATTTATAATATAAGGCACTTTTACACCAAACCGAAACACAATAGCAAACAACGCACAGCAACACAGAACACAATGTTGTTATAATCCTGGAAACCACAGAATAGATAATAATGCAGAGTTCTCTCGATCCTCTCGTTCGGAAACAAAAAACACCACCCAATCAGAACGTACTTGTCTTGATCTGAATTCTATCGGGAAGTACCTATTAGTTATATTTCACTTTTATGGGATATTCCTTATACGAATACATTCAATTTATGAAACCAATAGAAACCCACACAAACCCATACGAAACAAATTCGTAGGGAATTCCTTATAGATATCATATCAAACAAACCCATAGGATCCTATGGACTCCACACAAACCAGTACAAATCCATAAAACCCCTATGGGGTTCTATGTGTTTTCTAAAGGTCATTTTTAATAGGGCATGCAGCGATAAGAATAATAGTTTGACAGTAACAGTTATATTTGTAATTATCAATGTCACTATAAGCAGACGTTGTGTACAGCATGCTACACGCAAATCGTACTATAAGAAAATCAAATAATATTTTGTCACAATGTAATTAGAAACAATCTCATCCAAACGTTAGTAATAAAACATTATTTTGTTACAGTTTGTAATTTTTACACAACAATTTTCGGGTTAACCAAGGTTGGGTGGGGAAGTGACTCTAAAATAGTTTTCTGCATTTTCTGCAATTATGTATTCGATAATAACCAAAGCTATACCTCGTAGATACAGGTATAGTGTAGAGCGCTTATCCGACAGAACAGAATAGAAGTTCCTATGGCTGGTACTAACAGGCAGATATTGAAGTCGTCTAACGCCCATAAAAGATAAATAAATTTTTGATCATTTAACAGAGAATACTCTTCTCATCTTGGACATACGACAGATATCAAAATTATTTGAGCTGTTTGCACTGAAGCATCCCAAAGATTTGGTTTAGCTTAACATAATTTATACCAAAATTTCAAAGCAATAGCAATTCAAAATTTAAAAAAAATTACTTTCCAATTTTTAAAAATGACACCACGGTAACTAATTAAATTATCTATTTAAAATATCGTTTTTTACATTGCCTAGTCAATATGAGTCAGTTACATACTCAAAAAGCACATTAACTAACTATATAGACAATTTGCAAATTGCCTGAAATACCGTAGCCATTTTGCAGATTGCCTAAAGTACTAGTGAATTTGCATAGCAGCTGACGACTCAGTCGGTTTGTAGATTGCCTAGGAATTTTGCAAATTGCCGGATTTCGCAAATTGTCGGTAACACATATAAATTTTAAAAATTATTTTTGTTAGTGAATTTTGTCTCATTTTGAACCGTCACAGTATCATTATGCGGCGAAGTTAATTTAGTTTATTAAGGATTCAGTTTTCGAGAGGTTGGGTTTTTAATTATTATCTATGATTTTGTAAATGTGAGGTTTCATAACACCCAAATGCAGTTCATCACTTAATTGAAAAAATTACCGCCTAGATTTATAGAATTTATAGAATTATATGCCAAGATTGAAGGCAGTTAACACAAAAAAAAACTAATCCAAATTAGAATAACTGCTTTAATGCACTAGCAAAGATACAGCATTAACATGCATTTGCTTTATTTGTCCTTAGTTTAAAATCTATCGCAGCTACGCATCGAGAATAGTAATTAGTGTTCAATATTTTAAGTGGGCGAATTTCCCATATCCATTTCTCCTACTTGAAAATTTGGTATAAATCAGCTCTTTTCGTCGCGTCGTAGTTTAACAAAAATTATATATTTACTTGACAACTCCTTAAAGATCTCTGTAAGAGGATGCATCATTTATGTAGTTTTAGTTTGTGGCAATACCACAACCATTATAATTTAAGTTCATTTTATTTCTTTATAATAATTATATCCACTAGTTATAATTATATCTACCTAGTCCTCTACAGCATACCACTGGTTATATCAACTTGAGAGTTTTACATGTGAGCAATAAGAGCTGAGCTTTAGCTGGTATTTGAAGGCAGTTTACAAGCTCCTTTGGCGACTGCAAAATGCCATTTCTGCAAGACGCAACTTTTGTTTTGTTTAGTTTTACTTTGTATTTTAAACAATGCTGTATTTATTGTACCACTCTATCGGGATTAAGTTTCTAGATAGATTAGACGATATATATATGGATGGTTAAACAGGCTTAAGAAATGATTGATGATGCCAAAATGACTCTTCCCGTCGTAGTTTAGTCAGGTTATTGGAATTTAAAAGCAGTTTGAAAGTTGTTTCGCCCTCTTCTAAAAGCGACCTTGGAAAGACGCAGTTAAGTTTGACTAGTCTCTTATTATTTTGCTGGACACCGTATTTCTTGGCTCAAATTAGTTCAGTGATGTTAGTATGTTGCAAACTTATAGGAACCATAGTACAGCTTAACACTGTACTATACACTTATAACTATAACACTGTACAGTTTAACACTGACTATATAGAGTGATTTTTCTCTTAAGCATATTTTAGGCCTGAATATTTTTAATTTTGATATATTTTTTAAAAATGTTTTACTCAGAAAGGGCTTAATGAATTTTAATAAAATTTTAGTATGTTATAGAGGTATATAAAAGTCATCTCAAGACAAACTAACAGCCGCATTCTCCAGTGAAAACAAATATTTCGCCCAAAAATATTTTTTTTAAATATGACATGATTTGAGTAAAATTATATAATTATATTTTTAGGTGCTTCATACCCTTTTAGATAATAAATATATATTTTTATCAATTGATTCGAAGTGGTGCGCCACTAAAAAAAAATAAAAAATTTTTTTACTATAAATTTTCAGTATTTTTATATGTTTTAATTAAATAATTTGTTTTACATTGTTTACTTATAAAATGGTATATGAAATGACTTTCTTGTATGGCGCACCACTTCGAATCAATTGAAACAAATTTCTAATCCTAAATATTAAATTTGCAATGGTCACCTAATCGTATAGTTTCTTTTTTGATATATTTTTATGATAGGTATACCATTATTAATTATGGTTTTCTTGAAACCGTCAATTACATTATCAATTATTAGACAGAAATCTAGACTTGACCAACATTTAATTTTAATTATGTTGTTTATTTTTACGAAGTTAAATTAAATTATTTTTCTAAGAGAGTAGGTAGTACTTCTTCGTTTTTAATATGTTTATTTTTTAAAAATAAAAAATTTATTAAAAATGAATAAATCTGTTACATACTCAAAAAGCACATTAACTAACAATATAGACAATTTGCAAATTTCCTGAAACACCGCAGCCATATTGCAGATTGCCTAAAGTACTAGTGAATTTGCATAGTGGCTTACGACTTAGTCGGTTTTCAGATTACCTAGGAATTTTGCAAATTGCCGGATTTCGCAAATTGTCGGTAACATATATACATAGTTGAATGTAAGTGGTGGAGACTTATCCAAGCTGTAATTATATAATTATTATTAAATAAAATAAAATAAAAATCAATCTACTTGAATTTATCTATCCAAATAAACTGAAAAACAACTGAAAATTTGTCAATATCATGATGTCTATTTTTAGCTTATGTTCGTTTTTTGAAGAAAAAAATACTTTTGATTGAAGAACTTTGAAATAATGGTTAAATATTTAAAAGATCGCGTTTGTAATATACCTATTGATATTATTTAATGCTTTTTCTGGTTAAATAAATTAGTTTTTATGCAATTTATCAAAAGCGAAGTTATTGACTTTTAATCTATTATTTTGTGTTGATATTATTTTATTTATTTTATTGTTATCTTGAGATGCACAAAATAAATTTGTTAAAAACTAAAATATACCTATATTAATTTTTTTTTGCATAAAACGATAGCATTAGGTATTTTCATTTGATTTAACTCTTAAAGGGTATATTATATATTTTAACACAACTGACTTGGAAGGTCTATTTGCCATATAAATAATTCTGTTATTTCTCTAATATTTAGCATCATCTGCTTTTGCTTTCTTAGTGTCTACTTCTCGGTGTATGATTGGTACAATACAATCTTATCTTGAGTGTCCAGGACAAGATCTTACAGGATAACATCGTTTTGATTGCAAAAGCAGTTATTGTACCAGCCGCTATTCTTTTTTCACTTCTTTTTTACTTTTTGATTTTATTGCAATAACTGTGTCGTGATATGTAAAGAACTCAACCTCTTTAAGCGTCGTTACTGTTGCGCGTCCCCTCACCTAAGTTAAGCTTCAAGACGGCTCGCGACTTGTTTATATTTGAGGTTAATAAGCTAATAATAAAGTATATACACAGCAATAATCACAGTTTAAGACAGCAGTGTTGTTTTTTTAAGATATGTTAAGATTTTCTTAAATTTTCCCTTGTACACCAGAATTTTTCGGCAACTTTTTAAAATAAAAGAAAACTTTGAAGATGCTCTTCTTCTTAGGCTGTATTCATCCACTCCTGAATGTTGGCCTTTCTTGTTTCTCTCCATGCTTCCCTATCCGCTCTGCCTGTTGAAACCACCCCAGTCCTGCTATTCGCTTCACGTCGTCTAACCATCTTTTCTGGGATCTTATTCTCACGCTTCCTTATGCTTCCTTTTAGCCAGGTTCTATCTACCTGGGGTAATTTCATTTTAAAATTCAACATAACATAGAGGATTTGAGAAGTTAGTAGGCTTTAAAACGTCCTTACCAATGAGTTTTGGCGAGTATTTGGTAGTAATATTTCCCTGATTGTGGTCACTGCCGTTGATTTATTTGAATTTGGATTCTTTTGCTGCCAATCCAGGATATTCTCCAATTTCAGAAGATACCCATTCTTTTGAAGCCTTCTTTCACTTAATGTGAAAATGGAATCAGTAGGACTCCCTCCTCTTATATGCTTAAAACCACAACCTCCGACAGAGTTGCTCAGCTTGTCAGGATCTACCATCGTGAAGATGAGAGTGGAGTTGGGATAGTTAGAGTATTGCGCATCACATCCCTTGGTCCCTTGATCATGCTACTTATGTATTTTTTACGATGCTACTTAGGTATACGAAAGCGCATAATTTCCAGAAGAGGCTAGTGCTCAACTATGTCATTAAAAAGATACTTTGGATACACAATCTAGAAATGTCTTTTCCGCGTGCCTATATATTACAATATCTGTGTAGTTATGCACACACATTTTTAATTTTTTACACATTTTAAGATGGACTTCTAAGTACATCTTATTTGCTGCTTTTTTGTAATTAACATTTGGACCTTGTCAGAATGATAAAGTGGTCAGCCAAAGTCAGGCATTGGTTGTTTTTGTTTGTTTTATTGACAACAAATTGGGGCTTGCCTGATATTTAATTATCAATTTATGTTAAATTGAAATGTGACAGATAACAAAACAATGGCAATAATTGAAATAAATAGTTGCCCGTTAATTATTATAGGAAATAATAAGAAAAAGTCGAACATTACTTCCCAATAAAACAATATACTAATTATTTTTACCAAAATCTGTCAAAAACCAAGGTAATAGAGTACGATTTTGTTAACTATCATACCCTGTAACAAAGCGTTTCTTAATTTTTCTGTATTTGCGACCCAATTTCGATCATAATTTTTTATTGCATCTCCCTCTCATACAATATTATTTTGAATTTTTATATTATTTATATTTTTATTATGTCGAAATCTTTTTCATTTTGGTTTTATTTCCGTAAATTAAATAATTTTTCCCGGTGTTGATATATTCGCCCAACTCAGTTGTCATGAGGTTTCTCACAGGTTGAGAAGCGCTGCTGTAACTGACAATTTATTGTTGCAGTATGACAAAAACCAAAAACCATAGATAGATAAACCATAGAGAAACCATAGATGACAATAGTTTTCGTATTTTTCAACCATCGGTGGAAAGTGGTGTCGTTCTTGAAAACAATATTGTATACAGGATTTGGAAATTATTGGGATTTTTAAAGATTTTCATGGAATTTTCTAAGAATTTTAGAAGTTTCAAAGAATTCTATAGATTTCTAAGAAATACCAGTGATTACCAAGGAATCTAGAGTTTCAATAATTTAGTGATTTTCTAAGATTTCTAGCTTCCAAAAAAATTCCAAAGATTTTCAATTTTCAAGGAGTTTCAAAGATTTCTCAGGAATTTTAAATATTATCAAATAATTGCAAGGAACTCCAAACAAGTGTATTTAAATATTCGAGATATTATCTGTACCTTGCAATGAAAATGGCGGATGCCGCAAATTGTAAAAATGAGACAAACGGCCATTATTGAATTTTCTGCTGGTGTAAAATCTTTGGTAAATTTTACCCTTAATAAAAATAGTACATAGTAATACAGCGAAATTATACATATTGTGTGCTATGTGCCAGGTAATATATTAAAGTCTTATTTTATAGGGTCCAAAAAATCCAAACTGGGGGGGGGGGGCTTCCCAGAAAAATACCAATCTTGAAAAGTTGTTCCGGGCTAGTATTGGAAAACCAAATTCTTAATTAATCAATAAATAAAATCTAAAACTTTAGTTAATAAATTTCCAAATCTGCAATCTGAAATAAATCCAAATTCCAAGTTAAATTTCTATTTTTAATAAAATTTCCGATAATTTTTTCGGATTTCGTTATCGAATTTATACGATTTAAAATTTAATTTCAAATTTATAACTTAAAATATCCAAATCAACTGCACAAACTCAAAATGATCTCGATTTACAGTAATTCCAATCAATCGTCCAGATAATATCTCATTAAAAAAAAATCCAAATTATGTTCAATCCTTGTCCAACTTTGGGACAAACAAGCTCCAAAGAAATCTAAAACTTAACTTCGCAAAATAATAAGCTTCCTATCCAAATAGAAAGTAGCAAAACGAATATTTCAATCAAAAAATCACGAGATAAAAGGCAAAAGCCTGATTTTCACTGCCAAATGCTGCCACTACAACTCATTGGCAGGAAAATTAGTAAATGCAAAATATTAACAAATTTGTAATCAATAAATTTCATAATAACAAAAACCAAAAATCTAAGGTGGATTTTGACATGACAACATGACAATTATGTTATTATTTTAAAAACGTATCTGGGCCAGTGCAGAAGTTTTGAATATTTTCTTCTGTTGAAGTAATTGTGGTTCAAATTCTGCTAGCTCTGTTTTTTTTTTTATTTCGATTAATACACATTACTATAATATATAATCATTGCAGTGTTCATTACTTCTGTTGCTAGTCTATTTATTAATCTCACGAAGCGTAGTTAAAATTACAATGCAAATGAAAAGCAAGATTAACCATAACAACTGTAAGGCTGCCCAAGTTGTCTATTAGACTTAAAAATACTTTGTAATTAATCAACTTACTTATAAAATTTTCATAAATACAACGAACTAATGCATAATTATTATATTAAATTTGAGAAGGTTTTTGTAAATTCACTGAATTTTTGTATCTTGGTTGAAATTCTAACAAGCGAGTTACAGTCCTAGGCTATCTATTTTGCCGAAGCCAAAATGACTTACTAGGGAAACTGGAGACTGGGTGGTTTTCTGCAAAAAGATGTGCTCTAACAGCTAGAATTGCGTCAAATATATCAAAATTATTTAGAAATAATTACAGTAAGTCAAATTTAGTTAACTGATTTTGGTAAATTAATATATGAACTCAAGACTATTTTGCAAACAATACAAAATACTTAAAAACAAAATAATCATATTACTACGCGGGCCACACAAACTGACGTTTGGGACCGCACACGCAGCGAGTTGGTCAGGCCTGATGCAAAGGATAATACGTAAAGTTAGTAATTATTCAAGATTTACATAGACTTAAATTCAATTAGTGCAAAATTGTACGAGCGTCACTTATCTTGGTAATTCAGATGATAAAATTAGAAAACAGTGCTAATTTTCATTCACGTGAATGGAAACTGCGTCGCGGCGCATAGAAAATGCTACTAAGAGAAGTCAAAGTTTTGAACTTGTACAATGCCAACGACGAAAAAAAAAGTTATTGAATTTTAACATTTCTGCAGTTTATTTATTGCGATTGTTGCAGTTTACAGAAACTTTTCGAGAAGATAGATATCGCAATTTTATGAGTCTTGTACTTGATGACTGCTATGAATTGATTTGAAATTTTAAAAATCGAGCTTTCATGGGAATTTCCTGAAATTACTCGAGAAGAAAATATAATTTGTAAATCAAAAACGATTGAATTTATTTTATATATTTTTTATTGCAACGACGAATTTTAACAAAATTGACAAATTTGTATTTGGGTCCTAATTAAACTGGACACCGCAGAATATTTGAATGACAAGTTTTGTGCTGTGTACTTTTAAGAATTTTTTTGTTTGGAAAGTGACGAATAAATTTGTTTGCATGAATAAACTTGAGTTAAACTAGTGGTAAAGATAAATTATGAAGCACCTTCATGTCGTGAAGGGATGCATAATGGCGAGACACAGACATGCAGTCGCACTATGATCGCAGAAAGCAGCGCCGCGTCCAGCGCCAGTCGCGATCTGCACGCCGCGTGGATTAAACGCGCATTGGGCGCCCACTTCATCATTTTATATCGAGCTTTAAACACTTTCAAATTTAGTCAATCTTAGAAAAAGTAATAAGATTTTATTAGTACATTATGATAATTATCGTGTTAGAAAAATATAGCAAAAACATTTGTCAAAGTTGAAAATTGTTTTAAAAGATATAACGCGAAAGTGATAGTGTGGTAGATTGATGGAAACATATGAGCGAACGAACAAGGCCCATTTAAAATGAATCGTGATTTTTTATTTGTAAATTATTTTAAATTGAATACAAGAGTACTTAACTGCGGTTTCAATGAGAAGAAGCTCCGACTGTAGATAAAGCGCAACGAAATTTTGTGATATTGGTGTTCAATAGTAAATTTATAGAAGTAAAAAATTGTGGAAAGATTTAAATTAGCCAATAAAAATTATTTCTTGTCGATATAAAATAACCATCAAAGTAACAGACGCAACATAGTAAGTTGAAAGAAGGTGTGAACTTCGGAAAAGTTTCGAAGTTTTATATACTTGTTTACAAGACTTGGAAAATCGAAGTAAATTTTTTTATTTAACGTCTGTATAACGACCCCTTTGAGTTGGCTAGAATGATTAAATTAAGGAAATTTGTTAAGAAATTTTAAATTCATGAGCGCTTACATCGATATACGTTAATAAATATTATCTAAGAAAATGCGGAAAGATTGCGTACTGTGTTTTACAGCAGATCTAACGAAATGGTTAATGTACACATTTATAACGACGAAGTTACTAGATAAAAATCTGCCAATTTCTCGAAGGTAATACTTGCTAGAGTCGTAGTATTAGAAATTACACATAAACCGGATTTACACAATTACATCAGCGATTAACAGAAATACCATTCAATTACTAGATAAGAAAACAGTATTACAATTTTAAACCGTCCAAAATAAATCACTCTTAAACACTTAAACCTATAAATTTATATATCAAAATTATTGGACGTCAGTCCCGAGATAAATTGATCCAACAAACTTTGCCAAAACCTCCAGTGCTGTGAAAAATATATATTATTAAAAATGGCAGTCTGTAAAAACCATTGCAGCAAAAGAACAGTTAACTACGTGCGAAGAAAATTTCTTTCCATTCCATGGATTTGTCTGTTTGTTACGTCGGTTAATTGTTTTTTAGTTGAGGGCGAAAGAATTAGGCATCACCACGATATAGATAACGAATATTACAGAGCCCAATTAGAAAAAAGTTCCATAGAGGATACGTCCGAATCGCCGGTGATCAGTTGTCCGAATTGTTTTTATAAAATTGATAGAGGATTAAAATCTCAAACCGACAATATTAGATTAGAAGCAATTAAACGACAAATTTTATCGAAACTTGGTCTAAGACATAAACCAAATGTTACACACAGTCTTCCGAGGGAATTAATTTTGGAAACGCTTTCTAGAGCAGAAGATGGTGAAGTGTACTCAAAATATTTTAACCCTGAAGAAGATCTATCAACAACTAGCGCAAGGATTTCAAACACTGATACAGTAGACGCTGATGATTTTTATGGAAGGACGTCGGAAATTATATCTTTTGGAGAAGGTAGGATTTTATTCTTTTAATTGATTTGTCAAATAAAGTAAACTAAAGCGAAATTGACGTTCCCACAATATTAATTACTGCTTTAAGTAGGTTCAATTGATTTTTCGCCGTCATTTTTGTGAAACACTACAAATATGTTATGTAATATTTTTATTGATTGATTTCTATCTTCTGACATAGGTAATTACATATATTTTCGTATTAACCAAATAACAAAATAATATAAAATTATCAACTAAAACAGACATTCACGAAATTACCTTTTGCATGATTTATAGTATGACTGCAAGATAAAATCGGAAAAATTGGGTTACAAAAGGTGTAATTTCCAAACTGCGTGATTTCACCACATAGACCCAATATTAGTAAGAAGCATGATAACCAGACATGGGAAACTACCTGTGTGAGTGTTTCAAGTTCACGGTCCTATTGACTCAATGACATAATGGAGTTGCCAGACATGATTCACCGAACTGAAATGGTATTATCTCACCTTAACTACTCCAAACTTTTATTGCATCAAATATATTATAATTTATCTGCAGTCCGGTTAGGCGTTAGATGTAATACGGTTCGAATTTTTTAAAATTTAATATCACATTTCATAATGTATATGCATCACCCACGCAGCATGTTAAATATTAGAATTACAACATACATATATGAATTTTAAAAACTTTTCCAAAATAAATATATTATAAATTAAATTTTTAGCAAATATAATTTAATTTATATCGCAAGCTACTCCCACATCCTCCAATTTTCTTTCTTATTGAATCGAAAATATTTAATTTTAAATTGAATTTCATTGTGATTTTTTTAAGATATGTTATTATCTACTTTTTAACCTTTTCGGATTTTGCTGTATCAATTGAAAATTTAATAATCTTGTTTGTGTTGCAAACAATAATAGTCATCATTATTACAAAAAAATGATTATTAAAAATACAAATAGTATAATACTACTTATCCGATTGCACGACTTATCCGGCTGTCGACCAATTAAACCACATCATTTGTACGTTGTTTTCGCCACTTTTCCACAATTGATGTGTTGCTTAGAAATACAATTTGTTCATTTAGTTTACTTAAACTGCGAAGACTTTGGAGTAGCAATACTTGAGGGTAATTTAAATAAATCAATGATTTATTAAAAAATATTATTATTATCATAATGTATTCAAAAATAAATACGGGGAAAGTATGATTTAAATAATATAAGGTAAAATAAATGTCTCGATTTCTCACACTTCGAATAAAAATTGCATAAAATAGATAAATGTAGTGGAGATATCTATTAACAATACTTCATATTGGTGAGAGCGTTTCCACTTGAAATGTTGGATCTTCGCCTAAATTAATGAATATGCTTCGATTATTTGTTCTGAAGACAAATACAAATACTTAATTAAGTAAGTAATTAACTTATTTAAGTGGAATTAATAGTTATATAGTTGCATTAAAACTAGAATTTTGAATGCCAAAATTTAGCGGCAGTTTATTACAATAATATAATATGTATTTCCTGCAATTTTTTATAAGTAATTCATCCAAATTCTGATACTTACACAATAATGCTATGTAATTTTCAGGAAAATTTTTCATTTTGTATTGTCACAAGTGGAAATATATAATCTATAAATTATTGTAATTAAATGTAATTCCACTTGAAGCTCCCTCGTATAAGTTGACAAAGTGCAATGGTTATAAATAGGTAGATAATAAATATGGAAGGGGAAGCATCAAGCGGTGCAAGAGAATAATTATTAATGAATTAACGAGAGTTCGGAGTGTGCACTCGAAGAGGTCAAGATGTGACCTGGCCGCTTGATGGGTCCACCCTCCGTTAGGGTAGGTAGAGTAAGTCCTAATTATAAGTATCTATGTAAATAATAATTATTAGTATTAGTCTTTATTATAATTTAATAAATATTTTATTATCGTTACACCTGTGCTTAGCCCCCATTTAATACAAATACCCCCTCATAAACATTCGTAACATGCCCTCTCAAAAATATTCGTGACATTTTTGGTGGAGGTACCGGGCAGGTCTCGGAGAGCATAAATCTCCAAATTTTTGCTATGATTTTGAAAATTAAAATTTTTTTAAATAACAAGTTTCCTATAGTTTTAAAGTAAATTACATTAATGTGTAGGTTAGTAAATTTCATTAACAATATGCAATTCAAACTAAGTAGATTACGTAATTATGTATCAGGTTAAAGAAGATAATTTTTATGTTTATAATATGTTGAACAATTTTAAAAATATGGAATCTTTACAGTTTTATTGAATTATAGAGGAATATTTTTTATGAACCTATGAAACAATAATGGATGTTTTGTTCCGATAATTGGTAATTTTTATTTATGACCCACAGCCTAATATTGGGTCAGTACTTTCTGGTGAGGCTGCCATTAAGGTAAATAAAAGTTCCAATCAAAAATTTAGGGAAATATAATCTGAAATTAATCTTTTAAATATTTTTTCTTACAACGATAAATTTTGCATTTCAAGTGAATAATTAGAAAATTATTACGTAATCGGTCGACAAACTTACGCGTCTACATAAATGAAATGTAATCTAATAGAAGAAAAGATCATTTTAATATTAAAATTTAATTCACGTTAAATTAGGATTAAAAGAAAAATTTCAATAACTAGAACGATTTTACAGATTTTACAAATAATTATTATTGATCAAAAATGGTAAATTTTATGAGTAAAATTATATTAAATTTGTTTGATTTTTACATTTTGCATTGGATAATTTCAAATTTGGCAATAATAAATAAAAGTAGTTTTGAAATTTTTGTATTTGAATTGAATTTAAAAATATAATGGCATTTTGTTTTAATAAAAGAATTTGTTGATGTTGCATAAATGAATAGTTCAAACAAGTTTACGAAAGAAATAAAATGCTTAATTTATATTTTTGTTGTAACGAGGAAAATTACGAATTAATATTCAATAATTTTATTTTTTTAACATTTTGAATTTAGGTAGAAATAAATATTTATAGGTAATTTTTGAACAAAACAAGAGAATAAAATGAATAGGATTTGAAGATCAAATAATATGTGTAAAGATAAAAAAGAGTTAGGTTTTGTCATAAATTTTAACGTTAATGTCCGATGAAAAAGTATAGAAAAATTATTAGTTTGAAAAAATAATGTAATACAACACGTATTCGCGCAGACATTTGCTTACACTGTAAAAAATACTACGGATATTAATTGGGTTTATTAAAGTTCATTTTTATAACGGAAATGCTGGATCATTTTTTTTGCAAATAAGGCAATCGACGAATAATGAAATAAACTTGTAGGGTCAAAGTTTTAACAAAAAATTTTAACCAATAGTAGGTAGGGTAAATATTTTATGTAATAAAAAGCGACAATATGGATAAGTGATAATATTATGTAAAGCGAATATAAAAGGAATAATGGAATAGATGAAAATTTAATAAATATTCGCACAGTTCAAAATAAGTCGCAAAAGCAAATAATAAAGTTATACCGTCATTGCAAGGTAATTTAAAAATTAAGAACAGCGAAAAATACAAGTGAGTAAAACTAAAACCCATTCTAAATAGAAATCAAAACTGCAAGAAGCATTTTTTAACAGTAAAAATAAAATCATGTTTAATTTTTTAAAACCTCAAATAGATAAACCTTGAAAAATTTAAATATCGCTATAAAAGTTGATTGAATTTTAAATTTCATTTTCACTTTTTTATTTTTTATTTTAAAGTTATATTATTTATGTAACATATTTGGATAAATCGTCCTAGGTAATGACGCTAAACTGCCCTAATAAATAATTTTCCCAGGGATACATTATAAAGGTATGAATTAAATTTAACCAAAATTAATAGGAAAAATGCACAGGTGTTTAACTTTAAGTAAAAATCAGGACATAGTTGATAAGTTAGGTTTAAGATTTTCTAAACATTTATTTTTTTTTTGAGAAAATTTGGCATAAAATAAATTATAAAATGACTAGAAAAACATGCAATACATTTTAATTGTGATGGACAAAAGAAACCAGCAGACCTATAGGACCAACGATGAAAATCAAAAATCATTCCAAATCTGTTTGTTAATAATTTCAAAGGATGAAAGCTACTTGATTTTAGACAAAGAGCCTAGCCACCTCATTGTGTATTATCTCGTATCGCTTTAACAAGGATGGAAAAATGGAAATGGTAATTCAGGTTGGTTGATAAGAACAAACTGGTGTCAAACGGCGGGCTGGCCATCCCAATGTTGATGTCACGCGCACACTGTCAATTACTGAATTACACCAACCATGGAACCAAATTTGTATGGAAATGGAATGGAATACTTTTTTATTTGGGTGAGATGAGAATTAATGTGGTAATTATGGAATGGCATGGTTATTATGGCATGGCATGGAATGGCACTAAATGAAGTAAAAATGAAATACATGGATATAAATGGAATAATAATGAAGAAATATAATATGGATATATGAGAGCTACTCAAAGTGAATTAATAATGAAGAAATATAAGTGGTATAATATGGATCCCAATGAATATATAATGGTACAATATGGGTAGGTCCTATGAGAGCTACTCTAAATGAAATAATTACAAAGAAGTTGATAAATAATAATGGTTTTATGGATCCCAATGAAATATAAATGGTATAATATGGGTAGGTCCGATGTGAGCTACTCAGAAATGGAATAATAATGAAGAAATATAAATGGTATAATATGGGTAGGTCCGATGAGAGCTACTCCAAATGGAATAATTATGATGATTATAAATGGTATAATGAAGAATATATGTATATGGATCAAAGAAAAAAGAAGAATAGGTAATATTTTTTATGTATTAAGTGCGTTTCCCCAATATGTAATTAAACCATGTTACCAAATAGTACCAATAATTTTATTATCAAATTGTTTGTAAGATGAAAATGCAGGTCATAAATTTTGGAAATATATGTAGGTCAAATTCAATGCTGAATAAAACAAATTAATAACAGCTTATAACAGTTTAAGTTTAAAATGTATGTAGAAAATGTAAGATCGAGTCCAAAAAATAATGATAAATATTAAAAATTCAAAATATTAATTTAAAATAAGCAAAAGGGAATTTAAATATTTGAGGTAAACTCTTATTAATAAAATATTAAATTAATAATTTGAGAGAATTAATTATATTGTACGTCTCTAAATCAAAATAACTCTTAAAATCGGGATTTTAAAAGGAAAAATTTAACCCAAAGAATTAATTTATATTGAAAATTTAAAAAAAGAAAATATTAAACAAATTTATATTGTGAACAATATATAATAATAGTAATTTTCCAAGAAAATTTAAAATAATTAAGAAACTCTTGGATTTGAAAATTTAAAAATCATATTAAATGATTGAAATTAAAAATAATCTTTGTGAACGACTTTGGAGCAAATGATAATACAAATCACGACGTAAACGTTTAAAAAAGTGCTTTACAATCCTTTAAGCTCAAACTGAACTATACACAATTGTTACAAACCAAGATGATATTTTTTTTAGATACAAATTTTAAAACCAAACTATGTATATTTGAATTAATTGAAATTTTCAATATGAAGTCAAATCGATGATTTTTTTTCAATTATTTTTTTTAATAAATATTCTGACTTTGAGACACAATGAAAATTTATATATTTTTATAGTTTAGGTACAATTTTTTTTCTTTTATATATACATGACCAATTTTTAATTTTATGAATTGTTTTATTTAGAAAATGTTTAAAATATTTTTTTATGATTCATGTGGATTTAAAATAATTTTGTTATAATTTAAAAGAAATAGACAGGTTAGTAGTAGTAATTTTTCATAAACTTTTAAGTAAATTTTTTTAAATATGGTGTTGAAATTAAGGAAGTACTTTGTCAATTTTCGCCGAGTAGTAATTTATTATTAACCAATTTTAGATGTTGAATTTAAAAATTTATTTTTTTTTGTTCCGGCGTCAGAAAACGCTAGGGTCAGCGTTTCGCGAGCGGGGGAAATATGTCACAAGTGGAAATATATAATCTATAAATTATTGTAATTAAATGTAATTCCACTTGAAGCTCCCTCGTATAAGTTGACAAAGTGCAATGGTTATAAATAGGTAGATAATAAATATGGAAGGGGAAGCATCAAGCGGTGCAAGAGAATAATTATTAATGAATTAACGAGAGTTCGGAGTGTGCACTCGAAGAGGTCAAGATGTGACCTGGCCGCTTGATGGGTCCACCCTCCGTTAGGGTAGGTAGAGTAAGTCCTAATTATAAGTATCTATGTAAATAATAATTATTAGTATTAGTCTTTATTATAATTTAATAAATATTTTATTATCGTTACACCTGTGCTTAGCCCCCATTTAATACAAATACCCCCTCATAAACATTCGTAACATGCCCTCTCAAAAATATTCGTGACAGTATTATAGAATATTATTAGTTTCAGTTTGTTGTGCAATGTGTTGTTAAAAGTTTGTACAGAGAAGTATTTCAAGTATCTGGTTTGTGTATACATGTAATACAATATAATATGTATATTCTTTAATACAGTGGTTATCAAAAGTTTTGAACCGAAGAGTCTTTTTTAAAATTGTAATTTTTTCATCCATTAAAATTAAAGAGTTCCTCTCGTTAATATAAAAAACCTAAGTATTTTTTAACATATAAATTAAATTTGCCAGTATTTTAGAAACCATCTCAACACTTGAAACATGAACTACAAAGTGAAATTTATATATTTTTCATTTGGCCAGTAGGAATCCGACGAGATTGGTTTTACTGGTATAATTTTAAATAAGTTCGAAACATGTCAATTGTTAAAATCTCGTTTAAATTTTAAAGTTTTTCTTGATGATTTGCAGTTGTCACCCATGTAGCACAAATATTAGCGCAATATTGGTGCAATATTGAAAATCAATATTGCGTCAATATTTAAATGTGAAAATTTTCCAATATTGGGTCAACATCGAGATGCAAAATATTTCCCAATATTGATATTTATTTACAAATACAGTACTCCTATAATCCGGGACTTGACTACTCCGGCCCTGCCAGTAATCCGGCGTTTTTATATAAGTATCTACAAAACTGTATGTGTATATATACTGTACTGTAGGCATATAATGTTACGGTTAATGATGACAATTCGATCATTGACGTCAATGACCATGCATTTTGGGTGATGTTGACATTTAAAATCTCGATTGATTTCTGATTGCTTCCTCGACTAGAATTGGGAATTTACATTAACTGAACGCCACCATGCGTTTAAAATATTAACTATGTTAGGCGGTATACCTTGCATAAGTTTCTTATGGTAGATACGTGTGTTTCTTAGTTAATTTTGTGATATTATTACATAAATCGTTTAATAATCATGAACATGTGTCCGTTTCTAATAGAAAACAAATCATGCTATACCGCCTAACGAAGCCATTTTGCCAAAACGGTGGCGCCCTCATCGGTAGGGTAAAATCCCAATACCGCATGATGAAATTCAAAATTTGTCCACTAAAGAAGATATCCAAACTTTTTTATAAGAAATGGAAGGAAGGCTTGAAGAAACATATAAGAAACTTATAGTATTAATTCTGTAATATCATCATTGTCCAATCATTTGTGGCCATTAACGTCATTGACCGGCCAAAGACGTAAATATTATGAACTGATGAAAATAGTTATTATTTTTAAATTATTGTTAATGGGCGTCGACGTCAATGCCAAATTTACGTCATTAACCGTAACATATTATACAATAAAACATAGCCTCTGCTATTTAAATGCGTCATTATTGGTGATTTCTAGTATTCGTAGTTTTTGCCAGTGCCTTGGTCCGATATTTGCCGGATTACCGAGAGACCACAGAAGTTTAAAACACTTTTAATTATTTTTACCTGTTTCTTTGAATTTGTAGTGCAACGATATAGTTAGGGTATAAAGATCTAGGCAGGCTGGAGATGCTGTCGGGACAAAAAAAAATGAAAAATGAAAACAGGGTTATCAAAAATTCGAGAAAAGGAAAGGGTGCGTCCTCTGCAATTTAATTAGTTTGAGTGGTGGGTGAGAGGGATTGAAAAGAAAATAAATAATTATTGGCAAGGACCTGTGTCAAGTAAAGAGAATTGAATGGGAATATTTGGATATGAAAAATCAACTGACATTGAACATAAAAATTTGGCAACGGACGAAGAAATATTAAAATTTTCAAATTAATTATTTTATTGTGTGGTAAAAGCTTAAATTTTAAATGAAAACTATTTAAGCAATAGAATCTGAACAAATTAATATTGTATAGTATAGTATAAGAATACGCATCGTGTAAACTGCTCATGCGTGAAATATGAATCTTAATCTTTCGCCCAGAGATGTTACCCTATAACCTAGATGGCTAACTACGAATTCAAAAGTGAAGCAGGGCGCCATTTGCAGTTGGGTCAAACGACCCAATCAAATTGCGGGAAAGAAAATATTCTATCTAATCCCAGAGATAGTACCCTATCACGGGTAGAGAGTTGACCCAAGTACAAATGGCGGCGATCACGTGACCAGGCTTCACATTTTGGTATACAAAATATACACAGTTAGCTATCTAGGTTATGGGGTAACATCTCTGCTTTCGCCACAAACAGATAAAACTGAGATATACGCACCCGTGCAGGCCGGCGTTACCATATGTGCGAAAGGTGTCTTTGCACAGGGCGGAAGAATTTTGGGGCGACAAATTTTCGTTTTTTTACATGTGAAATTTTGAATATTTTTAATAAATGTAATTTTATTTTAGTAAATATCATTTTGTTTTAAATCTTTGTTGCTTCTGTTTATTCGGACGCCCCGTTTGCTTCTCTACCATCTGTCCAACAGTTTAGTAATTCACTAGAATTCCTATGAAAGCCTTAAAATTACGGCCACGCCCCTTTAAAAAAAATTACGCCTGCGGCGGCGAGTTTTTCCCGTTAAGGGCGGCATAGTCTTAAACTTGCACAGGGCGGCAAATTAGCTAGTGCCGGCCCTGCACCCGTGTAAACCTTCGCCACGAATATAAAAATTATCAAGTCGTGAAAATTGAAATGTGTAAATTCATGCATCGTGGAACACGATCGCTATTCGCTACCCATGTCAACGCAGCTTGAAGCGTTGTAATCAAGTTGTATCTAAAAATTATTTTAATTAAATTTTTTGCCAGTTTTGCTCGAAAATGTTGTAGCACCAAACATTATGTATGTATATAAATCTAAAAATTAAATTTAAACATGTTTTACCTACCGCAAGATTCGAATTCATGACCATTCATTTTTTTCAATTCATGACAATTCATTGAATGTTATGTTACAAAATGTTCTACATACTATTACCTACGAAGAAAACTTAGATAGTGATTTTCCGGGGCTCTAGGCCCCTGACATCTATTTATTTCACATCATCTTGTATTTTATGCCGTTCTGAGAAAATCATATACCACATGATATTTTTTATTTTACTTTTTACTATTTTTTTGTCCCAGAAAACTAAAATAATATTTAATTTTTTTTAATTTAAACTTAGAAAAAACAAAGAATACAATAATCCCCGGTTTCCCCGGTTTCATAAAACTTTTCCTAAGCCGTTAAATTTAATAAACTAATAAACAACGTCTATTATTAGTACTAACAGGACAATAGAAATCATCGGTTAATTTTAACGGCCTGTTAAAAGTTTTATGAAACCGGAATTTAAGCTAATAGCAAAAGCCAAATAAAATTGGTAATAAATTAATAAATAAATATAGTAAAGAAGTAAAAAAATAATCAGCCTATTTCTCTTTTTTTGGAAGGTTTAAGAATTATCTTTTATATAATAAGAATAATTTTTTCACAAAAGCGGAGTTTATAGGATAAAATATTATATTTTATATTTATACTAGCTGGAAAGCCCGTCCACGGACGGGCCTCTAGAACCGATTGGTTGGAAACTCGATTGATGTCCAACTCGTCCCAGGGGGAGTATCGTCGTCGGTACTTTAATATATTTTTTGGTTGGTAAAAAATGACACGCTGGAGCAGGAGCAGCAGCAGCGGGCTGGGATTTTATGTATTAAGATAATAAATTGTATACTCTACTTACTCTACTAATGACGGCTTTCTTGTCTTATATTCGCACTATATTATTTTATTATTAATATTTATTGATTTTTATTATTATTATTATTATTATTTATATTTATTAAGTATTAAAATATTAAATAAAATGCACAAATATGTGAAACTTGCATAAACAACGTCGAATGCAATTTAAACGCTTAGATAATTACGATGAAGGTTGACATGTTGGTATTATAAGTTTGGAGGGAGGTTTTTCTACGTGCTACAATTTCGGGAGTGATGCTTTATAATTGAGAGTTTAATAATCGACAGTTTATAGTGTATCGAAATTAAATATATTTTTATAATAATAATTATATAATGTTTTATTATAGAACAAAATTTAAATTTTGAAATAATATAGGCATTATGTACATGGGTATTACCTGAGAACTAGAAATGAAACTTTTTCAGCATTAAATTTCATTGCTATATTGTTTTTATTTCTAAACCAATTGCCAATAAGTTACTTATTTGAAAGATTAAAAAAAATTTGGTTCAGATTAAACGTAAACGCAACTTGAACAAGGCGACCAATAATTTTTCTAAATCGTTATTTATTAATATTGAGATTTTAATAATAATTAAGAAACAAAATATTAAGTGTTGAGTATCTTTAGACGTAAAAAAAATTACAGTTGTAAGAGATACGTATTGTTTTAGATATTCTTCGTCTTTTTCAAGAAGTTTAAAAGTTTAAAATACACAAGTTAAGAAAATACGATAATGATATCGCAAAAACCCAAAATATTACAAAATAAAAAAAAAAAATTGAAAATTCTGTAACTGTATATTTCTCATAGTGGTAATTAAATGTAATTTCTATTGTATCTATACTATATTAATATTCAACCGTTAGTTGAACTTTTAATTTTTGTATTAAATACTAATTACTAGGCAATTTCTGGAAATTTCCTTTTTAAGTTATATTTTAGTTTATCTCTACGAATTCAATCGCTAAGTATGTCTTATGTAAGCAACAGATAGTACTCGTATAATGTCAAAATCAAATCTTAACTTACATTAGTAAGAAAATAAGCGCCACAATAATAGTAGGCAGTGTGTAGCTTTCAATTGCTTTAAGTGTTTCATTATTGCACTAGTGCTCGTCAGCAAATGTTTGAAAACCGCTGTTGTAGATATATTGTCACTTTTTAAGGGATATTTACGTAAGGTTCTCGTAATGAAGTTTAACCGGTGTTAATACGCCACTTGGGTACTTTTATCCTTTTCTTTGCTTGTAAAATTAGAAGTTAGTTCTATGACTAGCAGTTGTAAAACTCTAAACAAACTGGAAAGTGCATTGTCAACTCTTAATTTTATTTCAACAAAAAAATTTAGACAACTTTTGACTTCACTTCGATGCACTTTTTTTCAAATAAAAATTATTTGTAATCCATTAAAACTGTATTACAATATAAATGTAAATAAATAGAATCCAATTACTTATTTTTATAAGATTTCAATTAGATTGCAGTATCATTGATTAAGAGCTTAATCGAGTCGAGTCAAACAAATGAAAGTATTTTAACCCTTCGAGCTAACAAGAAATTTTTTGGATTTATTGGTTTTGTCGGTTAGTATAGAAAACACGTCAAATTAGATGACGATATCGGTTAACATGTTATGCTAGATAATAAATTTGATTTTGTAACTACTTCGACAGAATAAAATAAGTTCCGTACAAAATACATAATAAATTACTTCTTCTTCTTTTCAGTTTTGTTAAAATAAAATAAAAAGGTTGTGTTAGATGAATAGGTGTACTTTTACGAAGCTTGCAGTTATATTTTTCATAAAATCGTGTTGATCGAGCGGACATTTATTCAATTCTTCAATACTTACTTTATTGCATTGTTTTATTTATAATATTTCAAGTGATTTAATGTACTTCTTTCTTTTGACATCTCTTTTACAACTTTTCCATTTATCTGTTCATTATCGAATTGGTGCTTTGAAAATTGCAGATATTTTAAGGAAACTAAAATAATTCGGGATATCAATCAACACAAAATGAAAATTATTATTATATGGACAATACAAGAGGGGAAACTCAATTTCTATTGGCAGTTGAGTAAGGTTAGTAAAGGTTTTCATAACTATCAAAAGAAAACGATGCCTTTCTAAAGATTTCTATATCACAATATTTCAGATTCTTGATATTGTGCAAGCAACATAAATCAATCTTCAAAATTGGTGCAATCTTGCATTCTTATCTACAAACGGTTTTATTTTGAAAGTAAAATTTGCATATTTATTGGTTTATAGGTACGTAGTTTTTCTAAAATAAATTAAGAAATTAATTTTCTATAATAATTTAGATTTTTAGCTTCTTTGTGTTTTTCTCCAAACTGCGAAAGTGAAACAGGCCATCCTAGGATTTTTCAGCCTAGGATGGAAAAATAGGAATAACGTAATTATCACCAACTTAATTATTTTACTAGATTACTGAACGAGTATACAAATTCGAGCATGAATAGTCGAGTTATGTCCGAATTGTTCAGTTTGAGATATCTATCGGATAACAAATCCGTCAGACAAATTAATTTGCATAGTAACCAATTAAACTTTTGATTTGCTATTTTGAATTTGAATTGCGGTTGTCTGATTGTTTGCTATCGGGAAGATTCGTTATCCGATGGATATCTCATGGTGAAGAAATAGGGCATGTTACGGTTTGCTTTTCAGAAACCGTCTTTTTCTAACAAACCCCGGCCTTAAGATAATAGTTGAAGAATTTGCGGTTGGTTTTCAACTCACATGTGTAGTGCGATAGCACGACCTTTTTCCTGCAGGCGGTTGCAGCTGCATGCATTCCTGTAACGATGGCATGGAAAGGGTAAGCCGGGGAGCGAAAAAGATTATTAACGTTTAGATTGCCGAAGGAAGAGCATACGAGTGCCTTCCATTGTTTGCCGTTACCGCAATTTATTCCGCTACCGAAATTATATCGAAGTATTCCAGTACCTAGCTTGTAACCATTACCGTAGTGAATTTTAATTACCGAATCTAAATAATAGAAAAGAGATTAACATATTGCGCACGGTCAATTATGCGACAACCGCGAGTTAATTTTGATACTCCTGCAAAAGTGAATTTGGGTCCTTGCTTATCGTAACCAAGCTGCCGTGAAATCCAAGGTTAAGCTTTAATTGCGATCCTCGAATGCGCGAGTGCGTCAACTTCCCCACTTATTCAACCAGGGTTGGTATTTCCGTAAGAAGCCGCCGGCCAAGGCAGCAAGGATACGTGAAGTCCAGCCGATCGTCAATATCGTGTGTCCCTTCATCTCGCTACCACCATATCGCTACAATCTCGCTAACGTCTTAGCAGAAAGATCGTCACCTCAAAGTGAGTACTTCTTTGTAAATTGTTAGTAGATTTTATAGTGCGACGATTCGTTTACGGCTTGTTGAAGCCAATTCACTGGATGAAGTGAATTTATACCGTTCATGTTCTTTAATATTAGCTGTTTAGATTTAAGTTTATGCATGCCGAGGTCGACCTACGAATTTAAGTTTGGTAAAATTAATCTGATAAAATTATTGTACCGAATTTCGTATACCGAAGTAAAGATATGTCGACCAATTATTTTGAGTATTTCTTGTGTTACTTTTAATTACAGAGGTGAGGATTGTACGACGAAATTGCTGTTAAGACGAGATACAGATCAACCTCGAGCTATTTCTCGTAGAAATTGTTCGACGTACCGAATTTCCTCGAACACGGCCCTGGAGATTTCTCTCCAACTGAGCTACCGGTCTTTGTGTGTAAATAAGCCATACTTAAGATACCTTCAAAGCATACGTATCAATGGCGCCCAAAACGTAAAGGCGCGAATTAAAAATTCCGAAATTAAAAATATCGCAGTCTCGCATTCGAGAGAATTAAAATTAAATAATAACGTGGTTAAATTTACCACAAGAGTAGCTTTGGTGTTGATAAGAAAGGGTCAGCAAATTCCTGGTGCACAGGAAGTCATAAATTATAGTAAAAATAATACCGAGCTTATCTTTAACAACTGCAAGCGTCATTTTAGGAATAGAAGTATACAATAATTTCTTTGATCATGGATTTCAATTATTTATCGAGCAGCGAACTTAACTTTGAATTATTAAGTAGAAGTATTGCACCCAAAGTAACGTTAACATCCCGAAGAATTCAATTAGAAATCGCAATTAACGAAAATAAAATTCAAAAATTAAATCCTTTCGATTGGGAAATAAATTACCAACAATTACTAGAATCTATTGATTCAATTGGTAATAACTTAAAGAAAACTTTAGATGCCGAATTAATAAATACCGTAGAAAACCAAATAATGCATGTTAAAAAACGTATCGAAATTATCGACCATAAAATTAATAAAGATCGACATTTATTATTACGAGGGTTAACATCAAAAATTGAAACTTTCGAAGAGGTATTATTAAGTAACGAAAGACAAGGTTCAATGGGGACTAGTGTAGCAATCCCGTTAAATTCCGCAACCAAATTTGTTCCCGTATACAAATGGAATTTCGTTCGTTACCAAGGGCACGGTGACCCGAGGGACATAGTTAGTTTTTTAGAAGAAATTGAAGATCTACGTCTTGCTCGATCAGCTACCACAATTAATATTTTTGAAGCATACTATGACCTTTTTACGCAACAAGCCCTTGATTTTTGCCGAAATGCTAAAACAAAAGCTAATAATTGGGAAGATTTTGTTAAACTATTGAAAAATGAATATTTACCGTCAGATTTTCAAGTTCAATTAGAACGTAATTTTCAAAACAGTGTACAGGGTAACGAGAATATCTTTACTTACCTCACCACGGTCGAGTCCCTCTCGAAAAAATTAGAACGCCAGGTGTTAGAATCCGAATTAATTCAAGTAATTTTAAGAGGTGTTCATCCTTATTTTGCTTCGATTTTAATTGCGTCCGATTATAATTCTTTAGACGAATTAAGAAGCAAATGTAAACGTATACATGAGCTCAAGCTTAGAATGGCCACAGAGCGCCCCTTACCTGTAGTAAATTATCCCGTTATTTTAAATTCAAATCTTCCGAATACTAATACCACTCTACCTATTACCGCTAATTTAAATGTTATTAAATTAAATCCCGTTAACGAGTTAATTTTAAATTGTTGGAATTGCAATCAACCTAATCACCGATATTCCGATTGTCCTTCCAAACGTAAAATTTTTTGTTATTCTTGTGGATATCCTAATGTGTATATAAGTAATTGTTCCCGATGTGCGAAGAGTTACCCGACGAGGTCGCGAATCCACATACCGCACCAACGACCTCTTCTCGCCTTAAGCAAGGTAAATAATAAATTAAGAAATAACGCTAGTAAAATTTCGAAAATAATTCCCGCAAATTTGAAGAAAAATAATTCCGTTTGGGAAACTTGGTTAAAAACAATAAAAACATTTTTTAAACCAACTCCGCCAGTGTTGGAGACTAATAAAAATTCTCTTATCAATTTTGATGTTGAAAAAAAGAATTGGGCCATTTGGTTATCGCAAATTCAAGAATTTTTTAATGATACAGGACCGGCCTTAGAACCCGTGTTTTCCCTCAAATTACGAGAAAATCGATATTTTTTAAAATTAGATTTATTTGATAAGAAACTTTCCGCTCTTTTAGATACCGGCGCCACTAATTCTGTCATTGGGGCTCATGGTTTAAAATTTTTGCAATCTCAACGAGCGCAACATGTAATGATGACCGGAGTATCGCAAATAAGAATTGCCGATGGATCGGATTCACCGGTGGTTGGAACAGCTGTTTTTCAGATTACTTTTAATAATAAAACTCATGCGGTTCCTTTTTTAATTGCACCGGACGTGCAAGAATCATTTATCGTAGGTTCCGATTTTTGTCATCTCTTTGGACTTTCGCTTACTTTTGGAATCCCTTCGACCCCTGACGCCATCAATGGCAAGCAATTATTTTTGAAACAACCCGATGATAACCGCCCTTTTTTGAAAGTGTCCGTGAACAACCGGATTTTTTTATCTTTGTTAGATTCCGGAGCGACTAATAGTCTTATTGGACAAGAGGGCATTCAGTTTTTGCGATCAAAAAATTTATTTAATTATGAACAGTCAACCACATATGGAATCAATATTGCCAATGGGGTATGTTCGAAAGTTGTAGGACAAATTTTGATTCCGGTTAATTTAAATGATGTAATTAAGCCAATCTCCTTTTTAATTGTTCCCGCTGTACCCCATGCGTTTTTGATGGGTGCAGATTTTCTACATGCTTTTGATTTGACGCTAGATTATGAACATTCCAAATGGAGTATGCCTCCACCCGTAGTTAAAAATCTTATTCCCCCCCCTAAACTACTTACCCCAATTAGAGTTCCGTTACCGAAGCCAGTGATTCTTTCGTCACTTATACCCAAGAATGCGGAACCCTTAACGAGGCCTACACCAGTGGCCGAAAATCGTATTCCCCCCCCTAAAAAATCTAGTCCAATTGAAGTACCTTTACCTAGACCCGCGATTATTTCTTCCCCTATACCTGAAGATATGGAGTCCAGCATGTCATGGGAAACTTCAAATGTGCATCCCCAAAATAATTCGAGTTCGACGAAAACTTTTTTGGAGGATCGAGTCCTTCTTACGTCGGAACAACAAATTTATTTATTGGAAGTTATCGCTAAATTTGAGTCATTAGGTACCGCCGCGTCAGGTTGCGTTACTATAGCTACGCATGATATTGATACCGGAACGGCCCCCCCTTTTAAAAAAAGACAATATCCCTTATCGCCCGCTATGCAAGCACATCTTCATAAAGAAGTAGACTCCATGTTGGAGGACGGAGTTATCCAACCATCGAACTCGCCTTTTTCCAGCCCTTTTTTACTTATCAAAAAGAAAAATGGCGAATACCGTTTTTGTTTCGATGGAAGAACGCTCAATGCTATAACCGTCCGCGATAGTTACCCCCTCCCTCGAGTAGATGCCATTTTAAATCGGCTGCGAGATGCCAAATTTTTTTCCTCTATCGATTTACGCAAGGCGTTTTGGCAGATTAGATTAACGGAACGATCCCGAGCGAAGACCGCATTTTGTGTACCAGGCCGCGGGTTATTTGAATTCTTGGTTATGCCTTTTGGATTATCTAACTCACCCCAAACGTTACAACGGGTTATGGAAGCCATCCTGGGACCACTTATACATTCAGGTCGAGCTTTTGTTTTTCTGGATGACATCATGATCATTTCCGAAACTTTTGAAGAACATATGGCTACCCTTATCGAAGTTTATGAACGCCTTCGAGCGGCCGGTTTCCGTGTTAATTCCGAAAAGTGCCATTTTTGTATGAAGTCATTAACTTTTTTAGGATTTGTCGTAGATCAGAACGGCATTAGTACCGATCCCGCTAAAGTAGAGTGCATTCAGCGATTCAAAACGCCTAAAACCACTACCGAAGTCAAGCGTCTCATAGGTTTAGTCAGCTACTACCGAATTTTCTTACCGGATTTGTCAACCATTTCGTCCCCCATTACCGCGTTGATAAAGAATAAGAAAAAAGGGCAAACAATTTTGTGGACTTTAAAGGCCGAAGAAGCATTTGAAAAAATTAAGGTTCTGATTTCGACAGCTCCAGTATTAATTTCGCCAGATTTTTCGAAACAATTTTTTTTTGCAAACAGATTCAAGCGCAGTAGGGCTGGGCGTCGTATTATTCCAAGAGAAAGATGGTTTGGAACATCCCATCGCCTATGCAAGCCGTGCCTTAACGTCGGCCGAGCAAAAATACCACGCTACCGAACGCGAACTATTAGCAATTCTTTTCGCCATTAATAAGTTTAGGGGTTATATTGAAGGAACCCATTTTGTAGTAATTACCGATTGTTCCGCATTGCAATGGCTCAATAAATTTAATGAATCGTCAGGACGTTTAGCCCGCTGGTCGTTAAAATTGGCCCAGCACTCCTTTGAAGTTCGTCACCGCCCAGGGAAATTAAATATCGTCCCTGATGTCCTTTCTAGAGATGTATGTTTGTTGAAAACTATAGATATCGTGAAAGACCCTTGGTATACCGACTTGCAAGCTAAAATTGAGGAAAATCCGCAAGCGTACCCCCAATTTCGGGTAAAGGAGGAATTAATCTACAAATACATACCGCCTACCACCCCTACCGTATCGAACTTACCAGAATTTAAGTTAGTTGTCCCTTCCGCAAATCGGGCTGAAATTCTTAAACAGTGCCATGATGACCCCACTTCCGGGCACTTTGGAATATCGAAAACCCTTTCTAGAATAATTGAACTTTATTATTGGCCCAAGTTAAATTTCGATGTTAGAAAGTATATCGCAAAGTGCGATATTTGTTGTTCCCAAAAGAGCTCCCAGCAGTCGAGACCAGGTTTTATGGGGAAACCCAAACAAATTTCATACCCTTTCCAATTAATATCGATGGACCTTCTCGGACCTTTACCTCGATCTAAGAAGGGCAACCAACATCTGTTAGTCATTACAGACTGGTTCACCAAATACGTGATTGTTAAGCCCCTACCGAAAGCTACCGCCGCTTCAATAGTACGTTTTGTGGAGCAACAAGTTTTTCTAGTTTACGGAATCCCTCAGATCATATTATGCGATAATGGAGTACAATTTACATCGCACCTATTCCGAAATTTGATTGAGCAGTACCAAGTGCAAAAGATATGGTTCAACGCCCGTTATCATCCTCAATTCAACCCAACAGAAAGGGTAAACCGTGTCCTAGTTACCGCTATCTCGTCCTACATCGAAACGGATCACACCCGATGGGACGAAAATATTTTTAAAATTGCCTTAGCGATAAATACCGCGAAACACGAAGTCACTAACTTCTCCCCCTCATTTCTCGTTTTTGGACGATATCTCCCTACCGACGGCTCATATTATGGCCCGGTTCCCGACCCTACCAAGGTAATTCAATTAGACGAAAGACTTCGCTGGGATCAAACCCAGCAACAACTGCCGACCCTCTATGAAGAAGTACGGAAACATCTCGAAAAATCGTACCTCGCCAGTAAATCTCATTACGATCTGAGAAAACGTCAATTGTCCTTCCAAGTGGGAGATGTAGTTTGGAAAAGAACGTTTCATTTGTCCGATGCCGCTAAGAAGTTCTCGGCTAAGTTAGCACCCAAATTCCTTAAATGTCGCGTCCTAAAAAAGCATGGCGATTTGACGTACGAACTAGTAGATTTAACAGGTAAAAATGTCGGCCGTTGGCACATTAAAGACCTGAAGTCGTCCCCCGTGGTTTAGCTGTATTGCAGGTTTTCCGCATTTTTTTATTTATTTTTTTCCTCCGCGATATGTGGCCATTATCGTCCTTTTTTAGATGAACCCTTTTAGATTTAAGTTAGGTATAATTAGTTATTAGTATAGTTAGGGCCCGGATATTTTCGCGAAACTTCATCGGAGAGTTATTGCTTGTGGGATTAGTATTGCCTTTTGAGTTGGGATGAAGGGAGTACCCTTCTCGCATACCTACCGTTGGGAATTTGGCGGATGATCTAGGGCAAATTTTTTATCCATGTACAGTTAGTTTTAGTTTAATGTTAAGCGCTTGTAAATATGATAGCTACTACCCCTATTTCCGTTTCTTGGTTAAGGATCTAGGATCACATTGTTAATCAAGTGGCGCCCATTTTTTCCTTGTGAACCCACATACCCCTTCCCTTACCGTGGTCAACAGTGATGACGTTAAACGTTTTTTTTTTGTGTATATTTCTCCCAGTTTTTGAGCTAGCCCTTTAAGAATTAAGTTTTACCGTGTAAGTTCTTGTTAGCTAGTTTTTTTTTTTTTTTTAAATTTTTTTGTATTTATATCGTAGTTATAGTATATTTTTGGTATTCCTGTTTAATTTTTTGGTAACTTGGTTAGT
Organism: Cantharis rufa; assembly: GCA_947369205.1. Taxonomy (NCBI): domain Eukaryota; kingdom Metazoa; phylum Arthropoda; class Insecta; order Coleoptera; family Cantharidae; genus Cantharis; species Cantharis rufa. The sequence goes on along the minus strand of OX376307.1, from coordinate 16,164,405 downwards.
TTTGTGCATATACCTAATACCATTTACCGTCAGTTAAAGGACAGCCCATGGGGATATTAACTACGTACTCCCCAGAGGAAGGCTCCTAAGAAGGGGATAAGGTTCCATTTTTTTGAATTTTACGAATATCGTTAATTTCGATTGACTCTTGGCCTAAAGTTTTTTGTATACCGTTAACAAGTTTTTAGTCAAATTTTAGTTAAGTTAGTTTCCTTCTGTGTACCGTTTCCGCCCAACTTATAAACATTTTTTATTTGTTTTTTATGAACAAGTAGGGGATTTGTTACGGTTTGCTTTTCAGAAACCGTCTTTTTCTAACAAACCCCGGCCTTAAGATAATAGTTGAAGAATTTGCGGTTGGTTTTCAACTCACATGTGTAGTGCGATAGCACGACCTTTTTCCTGCAGGCGGTTGCAGCTGCATGCATTCCTGTAACGATGGCATGGAAAGGGTAAGCCGGGGAGCGAAAAAGATTATTAACGTTTAGATTGCCGAAGGAAGAGCATACGAGTGCCTTCCATTGTTTGCCGTTACCGCAATTTATTCCGCTACCGAAATTATATCGAAGTATTCCAGTACCTAGCTTGTAACCATTACCGTAGTGAATTTTAATTACCGAATCTAAATAATAGAAAAGAGATTAACATATTGCGCACGGTCAATTATGCGACAACCGCGAGTTAATTTTGATACTCCTGCAAAAGTGAATTTGGGTCCTTGCTTATCGTAACCAAGCTGCCGTGAAATCCAAGGTTAAGCTTTAATTGCGATCCTCGAATGCGCGAGTGCGTCAACTTCCCCACTTATTCAACCAGGGTTGGTATTTCCGTAAGAAGCCGCCGGCCAAGGCAGCAAGGATACGTGAAGTCCAGCCGATCGTCAATATCGTGTGTCCCTTCATCTCGCTACCACCATATCGCTACAATCTCGCTAACGTCTTAGCAGAAAGATCGTCACCTCAAAGTGAGTACTTCTTTGTAAATTGTTAGTAGATTTTATAGTGCGACGATTCGTTTACGGCTTGTTGAAGCCAATTCACTGGATGAAGTGAATTTATACCGTTCATGTTCTTTAATATTAGCTGTTTAGATTTAAGTTTATGCATGCCGAGGTCGACCTACGAATTTAAGTTTGGTAAAATTAATCTGATAAAATTATTGTACCGAATTTCGTATACCGAAGTAAAGATATGTCGACCAATTATTTTGAGTATTTCTTGTGTTACTTTTAATTACAGAGGTGAGGATTGTACGACGAAATTGCTGTTAAGACGAGATACAGATCAACCTCGAGCTATTTCTCGTAGAAATTGTTCGACGTACCGAATTTCCTCGAACACGGCCCTGGAGATTTCTCTCCAACTGAGCTACCGGTCTTTGTGTGTAAATAAGCCATACTTAAGATACCTTCAAAGCATACGTATCAGGCATGAGTGCATGAAGTCCGCGAGTTAACTACCACTTTCAATGAGTGGTATATAATAACGTTTTATCCAATGTAGCATGAAAAAAATACAAAACCAATTGTTAAATCCGCAGCTTAATGTGATCATGATCACAAATTCGGAGAAGTTCTTAAGATTTTGTATTCGGTGAAACGAGGAAAGTCTTAATTTAGAACTAATAAGAGAAAAATGTGAACAGAAGTTTACAATAAATAAACTAGAGGTGCTAAAAAATAATCAACAAATAAAAACAAAAATAATTAACAAATCAAAAGTTAACAAAATCAAAGTAAAAATTTAAAATATTATTGCAGATTAAAAAGTAAGAAATAGAAAAGAATCATTTTAAAAAAATTGAATATAGAAGATCTGGAAGGTAGGAATAACTTACTACTTGGTGCTTATGTTTACATTAACAAACTTTTAAATATCAGTTGATTAAAAATAAACAATACAATAATTACACTGTACAACAAAAAAGCAAAAAGTGGGCTCTCAGAGAAATCCTTTGGTGGAAATATTGTTCACTTAAAACGATGACATTTGCCGTTTATCATGTGATTCTAGCAGGTCTAGTTTTTTTTTATTAATTTTTAAGGTTTTTTGCCATTTCTTGCCGTTTCTTTTTGTAATTTTTTAATTTTTTTAGTATTTGAGAATTAAATTGATTAATTTTAATTCGACAAATCAAATGTAAGTTTTTAAAATTTTGATGTAAGTTTGTAAAAATTGAAGAAATTTGCTATTTTTGTTAGTTATAAATGGAGGGCGGATTTATATGCGCTAAAAACGTGTAAACAAAGCATTACTTAATGAGGCTTTACAAAAATCTACTAGGATGTGCATTGGTTGGATTGAAAAAATTCTCGCAGCTATTTGTATAGCCTAATTAAGTAAAGCTTTGTTTACACGTTTTTAGCGCATATAAATCCGCCCTTCAGTTATAAATAAAAATAAATTTGTAATAAATTAATAAATGAAATATCAAATATAAGCTAAGGTGACAATTAAATCACAATATTAGTTAAAAGTCTGATTAAAAAACTAAAGCTGGATTTTTAGTTCGACTGACTGCAAACGTAGACGCACTGGAATATAACAAACGTACTGTAAAATATTGTTACATTTATAAATTGACGGAACGGAACTTTTGAATGAAATTTAATACAACCTACAATTTATATGAATCAGCCATACAAATTATACAAAATAAATTTTGACAATTCTTTTTTTGATTAGCTGGACGTGAGAAACGCACTGTAAAAGATGAAAGTTGGTCATCCCTTTTGTTCCAGTCCGTTTCCGTTTGCGCTTACGTTTATTTATAAACAAAAGTACATAAATTCTATAGTTGATCTGTTTGCAGTGCGTTTACGTTTACAGTCCGTCCAACTATAAATCCAGCTTTACTTGACTATGGGAAAAACGGCAACAAATGGCAAAAACCTTAAAAATTAATTAAAAAAAAACTACACCTGCTAGAATGAAACGGTAAACGGCAAACGTCATTGTTTTTAGTATACAATGTTTCCACCAAAGGATTTCTCTGAGGGCCCACTTTTTGTTTTTTTGTTGTACAGCGTTATACAGTTTCGCTTCTGAAGAAACAAAAATAAAATAAGATTCCTTTTTGAAATAAATTATTTTGCTTTTGCAAGTAAATTTAATTTAAATTATTTTATTTCTCTGCAGTGGTTAGGGTGAAAGTTATAGGCCACCCGGTATAACCAATTTTATAATTTATTTTTATAATGTTCACATTTAACCTAGACAAATACACAAAAATATTAATTTCTTTAGATATTCTTAGACCACCCCTGACGATTTTTAAATCGTTACTTTTGTGTTCATAACAAGAAGAAAGAATTTTGACATAAATCATTGTTTCGGTTCCATAAATTTATTAACACTGATGCAGGAATAAATAATAAGTCTTGCTTTTATTTCTTTTAATTTATTGCTATTAGTCTTATCAATCGTAAAAATATTCAATAGATTGCTTTATTAAATTTTTTTACTTATTTTGGTTAGCAATGCAAATAAATACATCGTTTTAAATCGTATCTGGAAGAAAACGAGAAAATGTTGCAGAAAAAATTCGTACCACCTTATTAAATTAGTTTTCAGCACGCTTAATCAATTAAGGGTTGCTATTAAAGTGGTTGGAACACGTTTTCTTTTACTTACAGCCACGCATATTAAAGACATTTTAATTTAATCGAATTTTCACTATTCGTCTAAAAATTGATCCAGTCGCTTTATTAATACAACAATTATTATTTTACAAGTTATTTGGTGTTGCGGTCAGTTTCAATTATCGATTTCCAGTTGTAATTATGTTTGCCGTACAATTTTCAGTTTGGCGCAAAGAGTTGAAATTTAATGTTTAAAACGGATATTAATTATACAAGAATAAGTCAACCTTAGCACGCATGCACTTCTATAAGCACACCATAAATATACCTGTCAATATGTAAATTTATGACCTATTATATTATGTTATCGATCGATTTTGCATTTCCTAGTTTTATTTTATTAAAAGTGTAAGTGAAAGTATTGCCCTTGGTTACATTTTTATTAATTTACGACGAAAAAATTAGGTCGTCGTTGAATTAAAATTGATTTTCTAAATGTATGCATTAGGTAATTGATTAAATTTTTACTATTATTGCCATAAATAGAAAAGTTACTTGAACGAAAAAACTGCATCGTGGAAATATATTATCCGGCAGGCAGGGGTAGCAGTTGACATGTCTTTAAATTTTAGTACCGGTTCCTGATACGTATCTCTAACAATGTGTCAAAGGACCCCGGTCTCCCCTACAGTGGTAATTTGATTTATGAATATTAAACCATCATTAAGATGCTAATCAAATCAAATTAGTAGAATAATTTTTAGTATACACCAACAATTTCTAGACTTAAGATGAACGACATTTTAATGACGATAGATTGCTACAGTTAATTGACTTGTAAAATACATAGTTAAATTAAAGGTGGTTTGTCATAATTATTTAAAAATTATCACAGTTACAATTTTAATTGTTTTGTGTAAAAGTGGAATGACAAACTTGAATTAACGATAAATTGGATAAATTAAATTTAATGAAACTGCGATTGTTTTAATTTAAATTGAAAATTTGAGAATTGCTTTTATTAAAATAAAAAGTTTGTGTCAGGAAATTTTTCAAAAAGTAACGCGTAGTTTCAAGTTTAAATTCTCATGATGAAGTGATCAAGTCAACACACGAATATGTCCGCATGGTAGTTATCGAAGAATTTCTCACTGTTATACTACATACATTCATTGTAGGTATACATATAAGCTTCGATTTAATGAGATGCTGAACACAGAAAGTGTCAAGTTATTTCTTATGAAGATAACAGATGTTAACAAGTTGGCTTTCTTTATTGGCGCTATTCTATTCATCAAGGCATATCCTTGAATTAATCAATATTAATTGGCCACACAGGGTTTAATTTTTTATGCAATAAAAAATCAACTGATTGATCTACAAATAACTGTTTATAACCTAATTCCATTCTTCTAAGCAGGTATGACAACTATGTGACCAATGTGAGAAGATTTTTGTTAGAAGTATGCTGATAAAAGTTATTAATTGTTCTAAATATAGTCTGCACCGAATACACAAATATTTTACCTTCGATAATCTGCATATCGATAACTCTTTATTCTACTCGATTACTTCATAATAAAGCAATTTGTGTTCACATTGGAGTATCTAATATGAAAGTTCAATTTCAGGTTACAATTTTTAAAATACAGCGACAGCGAATATAATAAACAATAAGTTGAACAGCCATGTCACTCCTATAAATTGTGTTTGATAAAAGTTTAGGTACACTGGATTGTCATCAATAAGTCTCGAATAAAATTTAAAATATTTTTTTTAACCGCCTGCATAGTAAGTCGACCATTATTAATAAAAATGTATCTAAGTAAGTAGAAGTTACCGTTTGTTAACTGTTGTCAAAGTTTTAACAGGACTATAATATTACTTACCGTCCTAGGACGCGTAAGTAATATTATGCTCCGCTTACAAAATATTACATTCTTCTATAAATTGTCAACTAATAAAATAATATGTTTACTTTAAACTTTACTTACTGAAATATTAAAATTACAATTCGACATATTATTAATGTTAAAAACAGAAGCAATTTTCTTTTCTATAGAGTCAGAAATTATTTTTTTATCAGTTTCCAGTTGAATATTAACATTTGTTTGAACTTCGGATGGACCTGCAGCAGGTTTTTCAAAGCTTTCATATGCAATGTTAATCCTTTGATCTGAAGATGGACCAGCAGAGAATTCTTGAACAATTTTATTATTGCATAAAATCCTATTGGCTATTTCTTCTTTACGAATTAACGAATCTGCAACGTACCCCTCAGCTACAGTGGAGGATTTCCATCCTCCGTGTTGTTTCAGCCCAAGCATATCAATTCCTGTATTGGCCAGCAATGTAGCTGAAGTCCTTCTAAAAGAATGTCCGGTGTATGCTGAAGCATTTTCTAGTTTAAGAAATGTTGCTATCTCAGAAGCAATTTTGGCAAAAGTATGTTTGCCCACCACTTGTTTAAAACATCGACCATTTTGATACCTTAAAAAAAATCTACTATTTTCTGCGTCTTTTGGCCTACAACTGGCATACTTTTTAAACAAACTAAGGCAGTTAATGTTTTCCATTTCATTTTTAATAATAAAACTTCGTGGAAGATGATTTTTCGAGTCTGGTATTTTAATTAGTATTAAAGAGCCTTTGTCTTCAATATCATTTACTGTCATTTTACATAATTCATCTTTTCGACATGCGCCTGCTATTCCTATAATGGCCACCACCTAAAAAAATAATTTTATTTATTTTATAAAAAGCAAAAAATAAACTTTGCATTAGGTTACCTTTTTCATAAGATACACTTCATCAGGTGCATGGGTAAGAAACTTGATGATTTCTTCCCTGGTGAAAACTAAGGACTTCTTGGGGCGATAACCCACGTTCTTTCGTTTTAGAAAAGCTTTAAGTTTCTGATATTTTAAAATATCAATATTTTCGTTTAAATATATGGTTGCCTTCAACATAGAATATTCACACCATAAGCTAGAAGGGGACTGCAAAACATTACCTCTTCCTAGAAAATAAGCCAGCATAACCTTTTCGGTAGTATCGGTAACATTCCTTGTGTTGCACCAGTTTTTAAACGTGGTATATGTTAATTGGTATCTCTTCTTTGTTTTTCTGGCAGAATTGACAAACAAGCAATACTTGCAGCCTCTTCAATTTCCACAGGAACATCTGAATCTTCAAAATTATTCATTTTCTTCTATTATTTTGAGAAATTCAAAACCCAATGTACTACTATTTACGTTTGTTTATTTTACGAATATTTTGTTATATTACGTAGCAACCAACACCATACACCTACTAAACGCAATGAGCGCAGAAAAACAAAACAAATATTTGGTAAATGTCATTATGACACATTTATTTTATTAATTTTTTTCGATTTTTTCTGATCTTTTTCGCAGGCGGTTGAAAAAATAGCGTACGTGCCTTTAACCGTAAGTATTTTTGTGCCCTCGAATGCTTAGAAAATCTCGGCTGCGCCTCGATTTTCCAAACTGCATACTCGGTCACAAAAATTACACTTACGGTTATCGGAACGTAATCTACTATTGTTTTCTCGTTATGATTTTTAGTTTTTGAAACTTATCTATAATATCTTCAGTTAGATTAGTAAAATATTGCTGTTGTTCAACTTGAAATTACTGAAATTCTCTTTATTGTCCAATTTTTTATTTGGTAATTATATGAGCTTCAAATCAGACATTTTGCCGTCTCACATAACATTCATATCAAGAAATTGATACAAACTCAATTGTTTAAAAATATGTATACCAACATTACAACGTAATATATTAAAATATAGAAATTATCAGATTAATTAAACTAGAAAATATGAATTATTTTTATTATAAATTCCTTACATTGAATAGTATTTCAATAAAATTAAAAATTTTAATTTAGTAATTAAATTTAAATTTTAATATAATTTGACAGATTAAAAATTTACTTACTTTTTAATATCCTTAATATCTGCTTTACTTATTTTGGTTTTAATAATAACAATAATTTTCAATTTTATTTTTGTGCTTAATTAATCTTTTAACTTTTTAAATTTTATTATGTATTATATTGCAATATACAGGGTGTCTCCGGTAACCAGGAATTTTAATATCAAATTTTTGTACCTTGAAGTATTATTTACAGTTCTCTTTTCTCTTTAAAGTAACTTTTTAATTTCTGCTCTTAAATAGCCATAGCACGAAGCTATTGACACTTTAGTGTAAATAAATTAGTAATTTTTTAGAAAACATTTGCTTACCTACAAACTACATCAAAGCTCTTGATCACCTAGAATCAACGGTTTTCAAGTTATGGCTTAAAGGAAAAACCAATAAAATAAGGCTTACGAAACACTAATGGCCCAATTGGATAGCAAATTTAACGGGCTACAATTTTAGTCTGATAACAAATTTTTAAAATCAACCTATTTTACAAAAAACCCGAAAATAGGCAAATGCAAAAACAAACCAAAAGTTATTTCAATATATTTTCAAAATTTCCCCCTCCCCCATTTTTAACACACAAGCGTATTTTTTAAGAGGTGCTGCATGGTAGTATTTACAACGGCGCTTCTTATATTAAGCTCCGCCACAGTTATCTATATTCGTATATTCGTTCCATTAATTTCTGTATGGTAGTGGTTCCCAAACATTTGACATCTGTGTACCGCTTCTATAATTTTTGTAACACTGATTACCCCCCGTCAAAAATAATTGCATACATTTTCACAACCATCAAAATATATTTATTATTTACTTCTTTAGTTCATAAATAAAAAAGCCTAAAGCCCAGTGAAGGTTCCTTTTCTTTATTTTGGAGTAACAGCCATTAAATAATTTTTTTTAAATTTTGATAAATAAAATTTTTTTGACCCAACAACTATTTTATCGATAGAAGTTAGCCCTACCATTTTGGATAATTTTAAAACTTAAAATTGCATTGCATTATATTCGACATGTGCCTCTATGCACCGTAAATTATAAAATTTTATTTTTAAAAATGAAACTATTTTGAAAGCAAACCTAAAAAAATTTGGATGCACTCAGGCCACATATCGAGCCCATTATGCTACCTCCGACTATTGTAACATCTAATATCTAAGGTTTTAACGGCCGGTGTAAGGAAAGGCTTGGGACCACAGGGTGGCTTACCTGATCCCAACTTCGCCAGCTTCCTGTAATTGCCGCATTATTTTTGTGCCCTTTTACCCAACTAATAGAACATTTTTATGTATTATCACATTCAGTGCCCGAATACATTGTAGAACCGGGTGCCGGAAAATTGCTCGAAAACAATTGCTCGAAGGAAAATTGCTCGAAAAAAAAATTTCTCGAATGAACAATTCCTCGAAAGCCAATTGCTCGAATTTATTAATCTTTTTGATTAAAATTTTAAATTTTTAAAATTTAAATTAAAAAAATTAAAGTTACAAAATTTATAAAAATTTAAAATCATCAGTCAGTTTGGAATGTAGTGAGTTCGAAACAAAAAAATATTTTAATATTAAAATCAGTGGCTACACGGAAAACCACCTTAGCTCCTTAAAATCGATTATTTTGAGGACACCTGGATTGGTCGCCTAAATCGAAGACAACGGCGTCCACCTCGCTTTCATTTAAGTTTGTGGAATTGTTACCAAGGCATTCATGAAGGTGAACCAAAAACCAACAACAGCGCTGAAGGTTGGCATAGAGGCTTCCAGGAGTTACTTTCGGCGGATCACCATAGCATTTGGAAATTTGTAGATACTATTAAACGGCAACAAAGTCTTACAGAATTAAATATGGAATAATTTTTGTCTGGCGTTGAACCTCCAGTAGGTAGCCATAAATATCGCGATTGTACGGCAAGAATTCTTCGCATAGTGCAAAATTTCGAATACAATGTAGATGTTACAGGATATATTCGCAGTCTTGCTCACAACATTGGATATTAAATGTATAAATGTATTTTTTGTAAATAAAGTTTCTAACTTTCTTTTTTAAATTCGAGCAATTTTCCTTCGAGCAATTGTTATTCGAGCAATTGTTATTCGAGCAATTGTTATTCGAGCAATTGCTATTCGAGCAATTAATTTTTCGAGGAATTGTTCATTCAAGGAACTTTTTTTCGAGCAATTGCTTTCGAGCAATTTTCTTTCGAGCAATTGTTTTCGAGCAATTTTCACCAAACCTGTAGAACCAGGCCCGAGATGATATTATGAAGACCAAGAGTCGTAGAGTGGCTCTGCTGTCTGTGAGTATTTGCATCGTTTTGCTTCGAATATCCTTTCCCTGCACTATTTTGCACAGTATATAGTGCGAGGGCATACTCATGAGTTCCGTTTGAAAGACGTGGGCATATCTACCTAAAGTTTGACTTATATCCACCTGCAATTCAGAAGAGAAAATCTCCATACCTGAGCCAGTGTTACTTTTGAAGTCATCCTGCTGCGTTCGGCAACATGTTAAACTTTGAGAGAAATTCTGTCGACATCTACGACCAAAAGAGGAACCCTTTTCAAGTATCTCTTTAGGATCGCGCATGCTTATTGACTTCTTGTCTATGAGTCCAAAGGCCCTATGCCTGTATCCTAAGAGCAGATATTAGCGCCTGATCCTCCACATAGAGATCCAATGGCGGTAAACAGAGAAGAATCTCCAAGGCCACAATGGATGCCGTTCGTATCACTTCCGTTACTGTTAGACAGACCGATCTCTGCATCCGATACAGAGGGAACGAAGCTGTTACCAGTCTGGTTCTGGGCAACCAGACGAGTGCACCATACCACAGCATAGGCCTTATCATGACAATTTAGACGCAGAGGGCGATCTTCGAGAAAAAATCCCTACGATCTCCCCATTGCCCTTCGACTCTGCCAGAAAGCCATGCCAGCCTCCGCGATTTTAGAACTGATATGTTTGCTTCAATTTAGCTTCCGGTCCAGTATAAATCCCAGATACTTGACTTTGGAAGCCATTTTAAAAGGTGTTTCTTAGATTCTCTCCTTGGGGTTAACCGAAAGAGATTTCTCCGTGCACCATTTTTATAAAATTCTAAGAACATCCTGCATTAGATTGAACAGAATATTTTCGAACTTTCCTTTGTGATATATTGTCAAACATCCAATTTATATAGATACTTAATTTTAGAATAAAGTCAAAATTAAAGAAATGGGTGCACTTTTTAATATACCTATAGATAAATTGAGTTTAATCGTCCAATTTTGTCCTCTGGATCCATCGTAAAGCGTTACAGTCATTTTTAATAACATTTTGTGTTAGTGAACTAATAGCACTTAAAGAAGCTGAAAGTGTTTTACATAAAAACATCTAAACGAGAGATGTTAAAAAATAAACTTTGTTTATTAAAAGTTTTATTCTGAACCAAAAATTTTTAAAGGACAACCACAAAAGAAGTTCTGATCGATTGTTCCCATTAGTGGGCGCCATATTGAATTTGAGCCGTTATTCTGGACACCTGCCACAAATAAAATTAGATACAGGTTTATTAAAAAAACAAAGAAAAATGAAATTTGTAGTTTTTCATAATTTTTTCTCTTAATTTATTTCGTACCTCAATATTCATTGATTCTCGACGATCAAAGATAATAATTATTTAGATTTTAGATAATTGAATGTTTTTTAGAATATCACAAATTTATAACTTTATAAAGACTATAAAAAACATTCTATGTAGTTGCGGGAACACCCTGTATATTCTTCATGTTTTAAAATCTATAGATGCTCATGTTGATATTAAAAAAATTCATCACTGTATTTGACGATGGCGAAACGGCGACGGCGAGTGCTCAATATCATAATATAAATGAGCGGACATTATTTCTAATATATTTAATATGCATTTATAATTTATTCATGTTTGAGTGTAATCAAGAAATAGGATGGATTCAAAATTATTTCTGATGAAGTTATGATTAAACGTTAAGCTGCAGTCAATTCTACTTAAGTTAATCATAGTCTGTTTCTCTTAAAGCTAGTAAATGGTTTTTTTGTCACTGTAGGAAATTTCATTCAATTTAAAAACCTGTAGAGGGGATTTTTTTTGATATTATTGACAGTGAAAATCATAACTTCAATTCAATATATTATTATACAGGACGGCACCACTTTCCACCGATGGTTGATAAATACGAAAACTATTGTCATCTATATCTCAAAAACGGTGGGACCAAGTAAAAAAATATATAGAAACAAAAATGTAGATAATAAAATTTACAAAATAAAATGTCTATTCATTGTTTTATTTTTAATTAACGTAGCGTTAATTAAGCGAACATTATCAAAAAATATGACATTTCTATGTTAAAATCTATTTTTCGTCGATGTATTTGACTTTAAATAAATTTTGATTATTTTAACTAATTTACGTCAAATAAATAGACAATAACGAGGTTTTAATATTTTATATTCACATGTTTTGGTTATTTTCGATTAATTTACGTAGCGTTAATTGGATGAGAACGAAGCTTTACTTAGAGCCAGTATTTCATTGGGCAGTTAAGCTATAGCTTAGCTAATCTCAAGTTTAAGCGAAAGTTTTTGCATTTTTTGAGTATTTCTTTGTATTTTTTGAGTAAGCGATAGCTTAGTTAAGATAGTTATGCTATCGCTTAACGTTAAACAGAACTGAAATACTCAAAATATGCAAAAACTTTCGCTTGAACTTGACATTAGCTAAGCTATAGCTTAACTGCCCACTGAAATACTGGCCCTTACTATATTATGATGAAGCTATAGTCATATGCAATATCCCAAGTGCATTCAAATTGTCGACAATTTTTTTGAGCTCACGAATGCGTTTGTTGCTTTCGCAATTTTCCCGACTCGAAGAGGAGGTAAAATTGCCTCAAAGCAACAAACGCATAAGCGAAAAGCGAAAAAAAATTGTGCACTAATTTGAAATACACGAGAGGATATTTATTTAGACTATTTCACGAATAAAATATGGGAGGTTAATATAAATAATAATAATTAATTAAAAATGAAAATCAATGTATCGTTGATACATTGATATTAAAAATTAATCAATATTTTATGTATTATTTAAATGTTGCAGTTAATAAAAAAAATTGTCGCTTATATTTGCTTTAAAATTAACTTTAAAAAATAGTCGCAAGCAATACCACAAGAGCTTTGATTTATCCGGATAATTTTTAATTTCAACGAATACGTGATTAGCAATTTAGCGAGAGAAAACTGGGTCGACTAAAATCACGAGAGCGATCGAGCGTTAGCGAGATTGCTTGAGTGATTTTGTCCGACTAACAGTTTTCTCGAGCCAAATTTTAAAAGCACGTATGAGTGTTCAGAAATTAAAAATTATCAGGATAGAAATCAAAGCTAGCGTGGTATTTAATTAGATAATTCTGCGAATAAACGATGAAATTTAAATTAAAATTAAAATATTACATTAAATAAACTCGTATGATCCATAAATACGCATAAAACTATTTAAACTTAAAAATTCACTTTGGTTGTCATTTCAAAAAAGGTAAACAAAAAGATATCCGCAAAAAATATCCACTTGCATTTCTGTTCCTTCCTAAGTACAATTTTTATCCGCTAGCAAACTGTCAAGTTTGACGTTTCTTATGCATTGTTTTATACACGAGTAGAATTATCGCTGCAATTCGATTGCTATTGGTTGAATGTTTTGTTGTTTGTTTATTCCATTGGTCTAATGACAGCTGAGTGAAATAGTCACGACATTATTTACATTATTTCTTAAAATAATTACCAATAAATGAAAATTTAATAATTATTAATTTATAGGTGTCCGTTAGAATAACATTAAAAATTTCTTAAGTTCTTATTTACGTTCATAGTGTCTGCGTTGTCAAATAATAAATTAAAGTACCTGAATGCCTCATAAAATTACTGCGAAAGTACTATTTTAAATCTTTTAATGATAGTTAGGATGCGAGTAGCATCAAAATATTGTGGTGCACTAAAAACTTTATTACTGCTTCCGTATTTCTGCATGAATATACAATGAGTCTAGACCATAGTTTTATTCTACTGATTTGATTATGTGACGTTAATATCAAAAACCTTATCTTCCATATGAATATTTACCATTATCTTAATATACTAACTCTTATATTAATCCAGTAAGGAGTAAGGGTTATATGGTTATTAGCAATTTGAAAATCAAAATATTTGAAATACAAATTACGTAAACTTTTTTTTATTTTATGATATAATAGGCTTGTATCGTCTCACGACCTAAATATTACCTCAACTAATAGCCATATTTCAGTCACTTTGCAAAAAATGCTTCCAAAATAATTCATTGCTGCTGCATAAAACGTTTCAAGTCCCGCTAAACTTCTTATTCAAATAAATTTGTATAAAGTTAAACTTTTTGAATTTATTTTTATTTAATTCAATTTTTTGTATTCATGTTCTAGGATTCTTAAGAAATCTTTAGTAGAGTTTTTCTGATAATTCCTGGCATTTTATTTATATTTTGAAATAAAATATAAATCAGTCTGTTCAAATGCACAAACTTGGTCCAATTAGGTAAAAATTTGTGTTTTCAACTTAAAAAATATAGGACGTCTGAACAAAGTAACTCACGCAAAGACTGTCTGGCAGGATGAAATTTGAATTAAATAAGTTACCAAATATTTAGTGTAATTATACTTACTTCGACATTATTTTACAATTTTTGAAGTGGCTACATTATTCGCAAGAACCTACTTTGTAACGGCTGGGAAATTAACCAAAATTAAGTAGTCCATATTTACAATTTATAATTGTTTTTCAAAATTTAATAAAAAATTACCCGAATTTATTGTGCATAACGTTAACATTTACAAGATTTTTCAATAAAATTAAATGTAGAAAACTATGTCATTAAACTTCCACATTAAAATGAGGATAATGTGTAGTGAAAAATCCTCTTAAATGATGTTTACAAAACTTAGTTATAAAATATCTACCATAAATTCGTTCTAATTACTGTCAATAATTGTACTGAATTGTATAGCTTGACTCCTCCAGGATACAAAGATAACAAAGATTTTGATAAAAATTTATTATTATGTTGTTTAGGAGGGACCAAAATTGGACTTGTTGCTCTCCCTTTATTAGATGCTGCTGTATATAATTAAATTAAGAAAATCAAACAAATCAAACTATATAATTTGATTATAATAATCAAATTAATAACCACATTATCATCTGAAAAGAACCTCACGAAGGAAAAGCACTGCAGATTCAAGAAATTGACGTCAAAAGAGGCGTTCGAGATGTGTTTTGAGGATTGGAAAAAAAAGGTGGCAAAAGTGCATTATATCCGTGGGGAATTATTTTGAAGAGAATAATCATCATCATCATAATCAACATCAACATTGATGATTAAATAAAGGATTTTTGAGGAAAAGAGATAATTCCTGTTTCAAGTTGAACATAATATCTCGTTATTTTAATAAAATGATTTATCTTAAAAATTCGAGCTGATAGGCAAAAATAAATGCCAAATTCAAATTTAGGGCATCAAATTCATATAAAATCAGCTCCAAATTCCCCTGCATCAAAAACCACTGTTTGCATGTGTAATCATTGTGTTTTGACTGTACAAACACACGAAACAAAAACTTTGACTTAACACACAACAATCGACAAAAAGCTAAAGGAAACGGCTATTCAGGATGTAATTGTCAAGGTCGTCGTGACGAATCTTATTGCCCTATCGGCCGCCGATAGGGGGATCTAATCAATGAATACAATGAAGCTCTGTAAAAATTATTATAATAATCAAATGAGGATTTCCAGAATTGTACATCAGGTTAATTGTTGACTTAAAAATATATTAAAATAACAGTTTTCGTACTTTTCAATGCGATGTAAGTTTGAGGTATCTGGGAGTATGGAATACTCGGCTGTGAGTATACCGTTTGATTTTTATTTTTAAGGGTTTAGTCTGTAAGTAAAATAAAATTTTTGAAAAAAGAAGCCAAAATAATAACAGATTATGGGCCTAGATTAGTCGTACATTAAAAATATGACCAAAACAATACCGGCAATTTTGTATCATGGATTATTTTTCAGGGTGCAGACTGTATAATTTTTTTACATTTAACCTAGGGTTTATGTTGAGAAATTTTTGCTGTGGAGGAAATTAAATCACACCCGAGCAAAACTGGGCACTCAGATGAGTTTTTATAATTTAAAGAACCTGAAGCTTTAGTTTTATTAATAGCAATGTAGATTCGTCATTAATCATTTGTTTAATAATATTAATCTCTAAATATTATATTAGGACCTTTAGGGCCAATTTCATAATAAAAGTTAACAGGGCATTAAAATTTAAAAGGCTACTTGAAACAAAACTGATGATTTTGATTGGTCTGTTTTGTCTTAAGTCGCCTTTTAGGCTTAGTTGATTTGTACTATATAATTTTTGAAATTTACATTTTTGCAGGATTAAAAAAAATAATAGAATTAATAAAAATGCATGCAGCTTAATAATTAAATTATGTGTGGTTGTAAATTAACAAGAAATTATTCTTTTAAAATAAGTGTCACTTACCTGTGAGTTTAGTGCAATTTTGGGTTGTACCTTTTATTAAGGCGTAGCGTAGCAAAGAAATTGACTTGGTAAATGGCAAATTTTTATACAGATGCATAAGTCGTAAAATCCAAGGAATAGTTAATAGTTGAAATCTGCCTATTCTTGGTTGTGCTGTTAAATTTACAAATTAAAGACATTGCCTTTGTTCAAAAAATGTATTAGGTATTCCAAACAGTATTAAAGGATACAGTAAGTACATATCTACTAACGTGAAACACGAACATAAAAATCATTTAATTTAACAAGTAAGTACGAACTAAATTCTGCAATATTGAGTTTCAATTTTATATGTTTCTGACGACCACCAGAAGTTTTTATGTTTGTAATTTTCTATTGTAATAAACTAAGCGCAAATAAAACTTATTCGATGTGATAATATGTAGATTATATTGTGAAAATTGCAAACTATGTTAGTTTATTCACCCAAATCAACTGAAAACTCATATATTTGCATAAATTTCCACTAAAATATTATTAGAATAATAACGGTTATATTCTAATTCAAACTATCATAATCGGCAATATGAATAGTCTCCTAATTTAAACATGAACGTACCCTAAATAATTAAAAGTTTTTGTTTTTTTATTCTTGTACTTATACTGCGCACATTTATCACAAAAACTATTGACTTGAAGATAGGGTAGTTTTGCTTAGTTAAGAGCTGTCCTAAAAGCAAAGACTACAACACACAACTTAGATTGATTTATTATTTCTCTTATTGTTAGGAATAGAAAGCAGACATAAAATGAAGAGTTCAATAATGATGAATTAATTTACAATTTGCGAAGAATAACCAATACACTTTCATCCTTGGGTCAATGGTACATAGTACATTTATAATAAATAAATTTATTATAATAATGCAGTAAAGCAACATCACAACATTGACTTTTAAGTCGTCATAAATTAATATTTTAGAATAGAGAGTTTACACCACGTTACTGAGTCTTACTTTAAATTAATTTTGTGGTGCTACTAGTGAAGACAGGCGTTTTAGAATAGACAGGGTTAATATATAATTAATAAATTTCCGGTATATCAAGAATCAAGTTAAGCGGATAGTTTTTATTACTTCAAATAAGTTTCAGTTTCTCAAGGTAATCACACTTAATTCTGAATTGTTGGCAAAAGTAGGTATATAAATATAATAATAGATATTTAAATTCAAAATTAAAAACATTTTTACACAAAAAGTACTGGTGTAGTACGTAAATTCTTCCTATTACATAAATTGTTGAGGATGGTTAAGGGGTTTCCCAAGAAGCTTTTCGTAGAAGACATAATAAATTTAAAGTTATTACAACACTAAAATAAATTATTAGATAATTATTTTTAAAGTAGCATTAACTTGTAAGTATTTTTATTTAGTTATAATTTGAATTACCTAACTTTTTTGTTTTACCAAACTTTGTATAGGTGAATTAATAAACTAACGATAAAGTTTAATGCAAGTTAGATTGCTTATCCATATTCAATTATGTAATCATTTTGATTGGATAAGGACATGTGATGGGCCGCATGGCTAGTAAAATAGGCCCGGCATGCGGCATGGTCGTTCTGCTGTCAATGCAGACGCGGCTTCTAGACGAAGGCGTCGCGCCGGAGCCATCGCCATCGATCGTTTCTACAGACATTCATACATAATTTTTTACTATTGCGATAGTTCGACCTCATAGTTAAGCGAGATTCCTATTAAATATTCCGATTCGCCCTTTATTGCGGTTAGAAATTTTTTATAACTTGATTTGTATTAAGAAGTCATTTTATTGAACAAACGAAATTTATATCGTAAATGCAACAATTTTCTTTTTATTGTTAAAAGTACTACCGAATCCTACATTAAGTTAGGGTTATTTTTGCAGTTATCTGCATGAAAAATGTTAACTTGATATATTTTAGCTAAAGAACAGGAAGCAGTATTGAATTTTTTCTTATTTCATAATTTATCGCGATAGAACTAAAATACGATTTTTTTATTCTGTACTTGGAGATTATCAGTAGATTTTGTTATACGGCGTTAACATCCAGATTTTTATTTTAGCTTTTGAAGATAAATTCAAAATATTGTTAAGATTAAAAGTAACGTAAAAGAAGAAAATCAGAATAAGAAATACAAAATTAAAAAAATTAAATAAGGTTGACATTAACATTTAGAAACAAAGTAAACAATTGCTTTCCAATTTGTACGTTAAGTTCAAGTCATAAATGAAGCAAAAATTTAAAAAACTTTTAAATTGGAAAATTAAAAGTCATTGTAAGAATCTGAAAAATTCAGGGAATTAAAATAGAAACAGATTATTTAAAGAAAACCATGAAACAAAATTCCGTAGTCGGCAGTAGAAAACGGCGGTGATAGCAGTTTCCCCGGGGGGTTTTCAAGCAAAGTGGTCTCTGAACGAAAGATGAACTACATTGGAGATATCAAATTTGTTAAAAAAAATTGTTATATTTGCCAACTGTTTGATTTTCCTAAATATTGTGTTTTCTATATTTTTTTTAAAGATTCTCGATGTAATTGTTTTTCTAAAAATGATGATTAACCACAATAATTATAAGGGATGATCAACAGCATCACGGTGGTTAATTGCAAAGTGTATGAATTATCCGGTTCTAATCTGAGTGAAATGAGAACTTCGTTTCTGTATGCTTTCCCTTAAAAAACAATGGCAAGTCAGATGTTTCCGTGCTTCGGAGTGCACGTAAAACCGTCAGCCTCCTGAATTGATGATCGCCACCATGAAAAATATTAAGAATAAAAATAGTATTACATGCTTTTATGATTTAATCTCAGATGAGTTAAAGAAGAGGAGACCTTATCTATTATTGTTTTATTTTTAATTTTTACTTCCTTAACAACCAGATGCTGAAAATTTGACAAATCATCTGTTTGACAGTTTTCTGAAACAAAAACCTGATAAAACTCAATTACAGCTAAATAATTTTCCGATAATTTAAATAAATGTGCTGTATTTGATGTTTTTTTGAATTTTGAATTTTCTTCTTAATTTTCTGAAAATTATTTTCTATAATAATAATAATTAATTTTATAGTTTTTTCATCTGATCAAAAATAGAAGAGAAATAGAAAAATAGAAACAATAATTAGTGAATCATCAGGATTTAATGGATAAATAATACAAAAATTTAACTGAAAGTGAAAGGTTTTTCTAAAGTTTTATACTTTGTTAAAACAAAATAGTTAATTATAAGCAAAGTACCGATTTATCAGATTATCAGATCCCCCCCCCATATATAATTTCAATAGCTTTAAAGACTTTTTTAATAAATTAATTTCAGTTTATAAATAAACCAATCCAATCAATCTATGATTCTTTTACCAACATATGTTTAAATAACTTTAAAAGTTGAATCGATTGACAAAAAAAAGTGGTAATCGGCTTATAGTTGAATTATAAGCTTTGTGAAATATTTTTTCAGTTACTTGCAAAATAATTCGGGCACCTAATAAAATTAGATATTATATAATGTCGTGTCCGAGTTCCTCAAGTATTCAGATGATGTTGACTTGTTGAATATTTCTTAAGTATTTAATTTTTGTTTTATAAAACAAAGTTTTATTTAAGTTTTATGAATTAATTATATTAAATTTAATAATTATTATTTTCCTGAAAAGTATATTTGTAGATTTAGAGCTACGGACCTGTTACTATGTTATCCGTTACGTTAACAGTAGTGTAACGTTAACAACTTTCACCAAAATTTTTTATAATTTAAAAACACTAATTTCTATTATGGTATACATAAAGACCATAGTCATACAACATTAACAGAAATATAAAAAGGTTGTAATAGATTTCACAATCAGTAACAGTAGTCCTACCACAAAGACAAAAAAAATGCGACAAAAAAGCAATAAAATGCGACATAATAAAAAAAAATTGTGATAGATCGATCATTAAATTTTCCATTTTGGTAAATTAAAACTATAATGTACTGTTTTGTTTCCAGTAAACTTCAGCATAATAAAATTCTTTAGTTGATTAGTTTTCCGTTTTGATTTTGTTTAGAATAATAATTATTACCGAATTATTTCTAAAAGCAATCTTCCTCTTTTAATATCACTTTTGAGGCGATTAGGATTCACTTCAAAATTCTTTTGACTCAAAAAAGCTAATTCGTGAATTTAAGTAGTAACACACGGAACGGATTTTAATATTTTATATCTTTTACACTGTGTCATAACTTCGAAAAATTTGCGACAGCTCTTTTATAATGCGGTTCTCTTACAACACGGATATTGTATATACAATTAAATTATTAGCCTAAGCAAACTTTAAAAGATAACTACGAGATAGCTCTTTTTAGAGAAGTTTTGCCAAATTCTGAGCAACAATAATCAGTTTTTTTGCTAGATAACATATTAGTGCGAGGGATAAATCAATTTCACGTGGAATTGTTGGGAAATTTAAAATTTGGGGAAATCCAAGTTGTTTGAGGCGGTTATTATGATAAATCCATATTATTGCAATTTATTAAATTTCAAGTGATATTTTTAAATGTAACATAAAATATGTTATTATGAAATAAATAAATAATTATAAAATATGTATTATATGAAGCATTTTCCACACAATAAAATTAACTAGGTTGATGAAAAATTGATCCAACACGACAGTGAAAATCAAGGATGAGCTTGACATTCGTTAGGTATAATAGAAAGTACCTTGAATATTATTATTTATTAAAATTATTAGATTTTTGTTGAGGTTTAGGTTAAATTTTTGGTTAAATTATTTATTTGTAAAAAATTTTTTAAAAATGTTTTATTTATGATGGCTATATTGTCAATTTTTTATGTTGCTTGTTAACAATTTGACATAATTTGTCATTTTAGGTAAAATATTTTAAAAAATTTTAAATTTAATATATTATTAATAGTTTATTTTGTAGCCTCGAAAATGAGTCATTAACGACTCGAAACGTTGGACAACATAGCTTGTTAAAATAAAGACCTAAACCTCAACAAAAATCTAATAATTTTAATTTTAATAAAGGTCAACAATAATTTATAATTTAATATTATTATTTATAACTGCTATTTATAAAGTTGTACAATTTACGTGAGGGAAAACCGGAGTTAGAGACACTTTCAATAACTACAAAGTATCATTGTATATTTCTACAAATATAAAACGGACTCTACAACTTAACTTTTTCTACTTGCTACGGTCTCCGTGCTTCGGAGGTCACGTGTAAAGCCACAGGTCTATACTTTTATTGTCGGTCGTACACAATTTAGTATACAACGTTAGTTTGACATTATCACTAGTTGAGTAATCTTTGAAATTGAGTTTCTACGTCAGTGACTCACTAACGAGTTTTTAGACTTGGATCCCTGAAGCCACTCTGTTAGTGGAATAAAACTCAAGTCGATGTTCAGTTTTAGGCTATGTTATTATTTATTATTCATCCAAAGCTGGATTTTTATTTACTGCTGATGATTCGCATGCGTAAGTTTAGTAAGGTGAAATTTTATTTAAAAGTGGGATACGCATGCGACTATACAAATTTAGATTGAATTATTTACATTGAATTTGTTGTAAATGCTGAGCATTTTTAAGCAATTCGTGTACAAGATAATTTGCCATACCAAGATTTGGTAGATAATCTGGCCGATTTTTAAACTTTGTCGCTCAAATCAAATTGTAGTCAATATATTTATACCAATACAGTAAGCCATTTATCCACCATAATGAAATTAAAATAAATGATAATCACATCGTGAAGAATTAAACCACACCGTATGATAGCAGACGTTTTATGTTGTTGGTGTACTACATAAGTAGACAGTGTTAACTTACTTTTGTAGCCAACAAGGCTCTCGACAAAATATATTATTTTAAAAAAATAGGTCAGATTCTTACAATAATAAAATTTACAAATTACACAATAAAGCCAAAATTATGTAGTAGTCAATTTGTAATGAAATAGGAAGAGCTGATAACGTCGAAAATGATTGGCAATTGTTACAGTAACTGTGCAAATTGATTAAGATTGACTGATAGTACTCAATTATGTGGTTCAAATTGAATATCTTAAAACCCCATTTTTAAAAATAATAATTATAGTGTGCTATTTCAATTCTTGTTTAAACTTCGACCTTTTTTTCTATCAATGAAGAATTTTAAAATTAGTTTTTAAACCACTTGGCACAACCTACTAAACTGAACTTACTGAAACTTACCCACATTTGGGGGTCACTCCTTTTTCAATTTTCAATTTTAACTCATTTTTTAAAATAAATTGGCGACGTTTCTAGGTTTTCCCTGACTAAAATAGTAGATTTTTCCTGACTTTTCAAACTTGGATTAAATTCAGAAATTTAAATTTTTAATATTTTAAGAAAATAAGAAACATAATTTGTTTATATTTTAGATTGTTTATTCTTACTTTTAAAAGGTTTTGCTTAACCCAAAATCTTAATTTCCTTGATTTTTGATTAAAATGCAAAAATTCCCAGACAAAATTTATACATTTTAAAATCTCCCGACTGTTTTAGGTATTCCAGGTTTTTGGACGAGTGGGAATCAGAAACCAAGCTGTAAAATTTTGCTTAAACATGTAAATACTTGCAGAAGCATACTAGATTTTATGAACAAACTGTTTCATATTTTCTCTATTTTCTGTTACACTTTTTCCCAAAAGTAGTAAAAAAAGTAAAGTAAAAACTTTTCAAAAAAGTAAAATATAGAAATATTTCTTTTGTATCGTACATTTGCTTTGTGCAAAATTGATAGAAATCCAAAATTTTAATTTATTTGGCAATTATAGAGAAAGTTGTGCAAATAATAAAATTCACTTTACCTTTTTTAGTTTAAGAAAAGGTTGTTTACAGTACAACTATTAAGCTGTTATGTTTCATATTTTTATATCTTTTTGAGGAAACTACAGTAAACCTAATAGCTGTTGAAATTATATTATAAATTAATTAGTTAATTAATTCCACGTTTGTTTTACTTTTACACTAAGGTTTACACTATAATACTGAATCATACTACAATTAGTAACAAACAGTTCGCTGGTTGCCTGGCAAAACCGTTTATCTAATTATTTGAAATTGTTCAGGAGTGCAGTTTTTAACTTTGCATCATGAATTTATTGTTAGTATATTGTATGGCGTTTGTAGGTATGTTTTATTTCATATACTAATAGCATTAAAAATATACGATTTTGCCAGACTGTAGAAATAGCAAAATTACATTATAAAATAAAATAATCCAATTTTCGTCAAAAATCGAGATAAACGGTTTTGCCAGGCAACCAGCGAGTTAACAATACAGTTATCAACTAAGTGAGTTATGTATATATATATGTAACTGTATATTTATTTATCACATCTGTATTTGTACGTCAATGACTCTTTCTAGAAGTTTCTACAATGATCAAATCTGCAAGTCAACAGTATACTCAGCAGATTTGTAATAATGGGTACCAAGATCTTAATACATAAAATCCCAGCACGCTGCTCATCCAGCGTGTCATTTTTTTGTGAAAAAAGAAACAATCTGATTGGTCGATTTTTTACCAACCAAAAAATATATTAAACCAGTGGCGGCTTGTCATAAAGGGCACAGGGGCACGTGCCCTCCCATCCCAAAACCAAAAACAAGCACTATCTTAAAATAATTATCAAAAAAATAAATTTTATATTTTAAAAACTACTTCTTTTATTTTGTGCCCTCCCACTGGAAAATGTCACGAGCCGCCACTGTATTAAACCACTCCCGGTACTCCCCCTGGGATGAGTTGCACATCAAGTTTCCAACCAATCGGGTCTAGATGCCCGTCTGTGGACGGGCTTTTCAGTTAGTTATCATATATGAGTCATCAAGTATTGGTTATCAATATTATATGAGTCATCACGGATAACTCATAAAACATATTTAACCACAATTACAATGATTCCTTTTTAGGTTTTTGATTTTTGAGTAAAACTCAGTGAATTGCAATTTATTTGCTTGTTTGCCTTCCAGGTTGACTCAAATACAACTTCAACAAAATAAAAAAGAATAAAAAAGAAAATTGAAAATTATAACAGAAATTGTAGATAATAACTGTTTGTGCAACAAGTAATGAAAAGCGACATCTTTGGTTTTCAACGTGCTTGTTTTTTTACAATTTCACACCTTGTACGGAAATATAAGTTTTTCATACGCATTTTACACAATATTTTTACTACTAGGTATTGTTTTAATACGAAACAAAAAATATATTAGAACTATTACTGAGTATTGCTTTACAAATTATTTTAGCTTGCAATAGGCGGTTATACATACACTAGGGTAGATAGCCGTCTTACATATGTACCTGTGACGGCATGCCACACCATTGTTTGAGAACAAAATCAGGAATGCGATAACATAAAGGTAATCACTCTCATCTTATCAATAAGTTTTGATAAAACAAAAACCATCCGTTTTGATGTAGATCGTAAACCCCTTCAGGTTTATGCTGGTATCATCAGAACTTCGAAGAAAAAGTACAAAAATCTAGAACACCATGTAATTTCAAAAATTCGGAAAACTAGAAGATCGCAATATTCTTATACGACGGATATTGCTGATCATACAAACAGTCGTTTACACGTTTACGATCCTATATCTGAACATGTACTATACCTTATTGATACCCCCAAAACCATTTTACGATCATTTATCTTTCGGTCTGCGGCGTTCGTTCCCGTGGATTTTTATTATTGCAGATATTTGCAAACCCATAATTGGTGCAGACTTTCTAGCCAAATTCGGTTTAATGGTTGACCTACAACACAATCGATTAATAGATAATGTCACTAAATTATCTATTCCAGGTCAAAAGACCAAAACGAAAGATTCATTTCTTACTTTGAAGACAATCTCTCCCGGTCACCTCCCGGATCCAATTTTTAAATTACTTCAAAAATTTGACGACATAACCAAACCTTCAACTCTCAAGGCGACTCCAAAACACAATATCACTTATTTAATACATGTTACTGGCCCACCTGTATTTTAAAAACCAAGACGTTTGGACCCTGAAAAATTAAGGTGCGCTAAAAAAGAGTTTCAATTTATGTTAGAAAACGGTATTTGTAGACCTTCCTCTTCAGATTTTAGTTCACCACTACATATGGTTTTGAGAAAGAACGGTGATTGGAGGCCGTGCGGGGACTACCGTCGCCCGAACGCAATAACAGTCCCTGATCGTTACCCCATTCCAAACATCCAAGATATTACACACAATATACACGGAAAAAAGATATTTACCACTTTAGATTTAGTAAGGGCAAATTATCAGATTCCTATGAATGAAAACGACATAAAAAAGACAGCTATTACAACTCCATTTGGATTATTTGAGTGAAGGTCACCAATGTTAGAGGAGTTGTTGTTGCTTAACTCTAAACTCGTTAATCTTCGTTGATCAAAAAGATCTTGATTTGATAAATGATATCTATTGATATTATTGTACAGGATTTAAATGGGAATAATTATTACAATGATTATTATGATATTAAATATTTGCGTCTTATCTTCTCGGGTTCTGAATTCGTACTGATGCGATCGCTCTTATCAATAAGGTTCATGGAAACGGATAGTTTTTATTTTTATCAAAACTTATTGATAAGATGAGAGAGATTACCTTATGTTATCGCATTCCTGATTTTGTTCTCGAACAATGGTGTGGAATGCCGCCACATACCTATAACAGGTAGGAGCCGAGAAGAAAGATAAAAAGGTAACAAGCACTAGTTCGTGAAATAATTGCTTTTCGGCACAGTGTGGAGAAAAACGTATTTTATCCTACTCAAACGAATATCGAAAAGCTGTACTTTTGTCAATTGAAAACTTGCATTTTTTAACATTTTACCGTTCCTGTTTCTGTTCTTGTTACTGTTACAGACTAATTGTGAACAATTCTTTTGATTCTATACGTAGTATGAATAGTAAAGTCTCATTATTTCTGTGCCTTTGGCTATAATTCAAATTCGTAACAAATCAGAATGATCCTAACTATTATACATAAATATATTGCTATTAATCCTTTTATTATTTATTAGCAAAAAGCCCGTCCAAGGTACGTCCCAAGGGGAGTACCGGCGGTGATTTAATATATTTTTCGGTTGGTAAAAAAATCGACCAATCAGATTGTTTCTTTTTTCACCAAAAAATGACGCGCTGGAGGAGCCGGAGCCGGAGCAGCAGAGTGGTGGGATTTTATGTATTAAGATGGTAGTCACCGTTTTTTGTCAAATTTTTAATTTTAAAAATGCAATTTGAAATTTGTTTATTTTTATTTTGATTAATCCAAATCAAATGGGAAAGCAGCTGATTATTGTTATTCATTTGAGTTAAGATCCCACACGAATTCTAGGTTTTTCTTACAATGTAACTTTTCATTTTAAACATTTACCTTCATTGTTTACTTTTCTGGTTAATAATACTCTTCTTCTTTTCTTTGCTAAACTTTCCTTCTACTTATTTAGCTTAATTACTATTTCTTATCTTTTTATTAATCGTACCTTTGAGGTTTTCATTATTAAATATGTTTTTTGAATAAAGTTTAATTATAAAATTACTTAAGCAACCTACATTTTGTTGCGCACAATGCAAAATTTAAAAAAATGTATTTAAACAATTGAAATATTTTTCAAAAACAAAACTTGAATTACAAAATTACAGTTTAATATATGCATATATTGTCGTGTTCCGTTTGTAAGTCAGCATGAGTTGTGTAGTTTTTAATAAATTTTGAATTTTGCTTTTAATAATTTTCTTAATAAAACCATTGTTTATATATATCAATGTATATTGTATATATATCAATGATATATATAAACAATGATAAAACTAAATAAAGCCTAGTTTTTAAGCAGTTCCAGTAAATGCACAATGATGTGAGATAAAAAATATGATTGTGAGAAATTTACAAAAGTTGGAATTGAAATATCGACTATCTTTTCAAAGATAGAAAATTAAAAAATAGGTATAGAGGTAAAAGGTGAGATATTATTATAAAATAAAAATAAAGGTCCATAATTCAGGTAAATTTTTAATAATAAGTTAAACTTTGAAAGGAAAGGTGCAAATGCGTATTGTTACAAATAAGTACTTACAGCCTCTCGAAGAAGAGAAGAAACGAAGCCCCAAAATCATTAAGCGTTTTCAATTGAATGGTTTTCCAGAACGATTTGGCTTTTTACAAATTCAAACAAGGATGGCAATAAACCTATAAGTTGAAGTAAAAATTGATCAATTTAAGAGATTGCTGCAGATGCACAAGATAATATTTAATCTT
Organism: Cantharis rufa; assembly: GCA_947369205.1. Lineage (NCBI taxonomy): Eukaryota > Metazoa > Arthropoda > Insecta > Coleoptera > Cantharidae > Cantharis > Cantharis rufa. Next base: position 16,136,933 of record OX376307.1, on the reverse strand, counting down.
GCTTTCTAAAACTCGTGTATGTATTTGTAAAACTTTTCTAAAGTTTCGATTTTATAGTACATAGTAGAATTTAGTCGTTTTATACAAAAACTGCCAAAGAAAAATAAAATTAAAGTTTATGATGTACAGTTACAGTAATACTCGAATCGTTTCTTTTAAAAGTATCAAATTTTTCAAAGCGTGTCTATTGAAAAAGTATAATGCAATGTTAAAATGTGCTTAAACCGTAGAAGATTCTAAGCTTCATTTTTTAAAAACTCGACTAAATATATAAATGTACATATTAGCTGATATTTCCTTTTTATGATATTTTATAAGTAATACTTATGATTTTTGATGAAGGATTTTTAAGTTTAAAGAGTGTGCTACAAGAAAGCGGCAATTTTTCTTATTTTTTTTTTTAATGTTCTTTTTTATTTTCAAGTATATATTAGGTGTGCTAAAAAGTTCCCGGCCTAATTAGACAATAAATGACGTCAAAGTAGATTATCTCTGAAACTACTTATCTAATCGCATATTCATATAATATATTAGGTCATTGGAAAAATGACACTTTTAGCTAAAAAACCAAATGTAAAGTCATTCGATTCAGCTCATGCAGTTGTGAAAAATTGCTGTTTAAAGATGGAAGTAAATAAAGAAAAAATTCGCTACATTTTACAATTTTTCTTCGATCAAGGAAAAACCGCCGAGCAGGCTCGTGAAAAAATTTGTTTTGTTTTTGGTCCAGATGATGCTCTACCGAAAACAGAAGCAAAATAATGGTTCGCGCGTTTTCGTTCTGGAAATTTTGATTCAAAGATGCACCACACTCTGGTCGGCCATTCGTTGAAAAAGTTGAGATAATTCTAGAAATTGTGAAACAAAACCGTCATCTAAGCAATGTAGAGATCAGCAAGAGTCTAAACATCAATCTCTAAACAGTTACAAACCATTTTAAAAAATATGAATTCAAAAAGAAGCTCGATATTTTTTGCTATATGATTTGGCGCATAAAAATTTGCTAAACCGAGTTTCCATCTGCGAATCGTTGCTGAAACGTAATGAAATCGAACCAGTTTTTAAGCAAATGGTTACTGGAGATGAAAAATGGATTACATACGACAACCTTGGTCGCAAAAGATCGTGGTCGAAACGAGGTGAAGCTCCCCAGACGGTGGCTAAGCCGGGACTCGCCAATCGAAAGGTGATGATGCTGTCTGTTTGGTCGGATTGGAAAGGTATTCTCTAAGTATTATGAGCTAAATATTATATTACTATCATCAATTAACTAGATTACAACAAGAGATTCAAAAAAAGCGGCCAGAATTGATCAATAGGAATGGTTTTGACACCGATCATGACAACGCCAGACCTTGGTGCTCCGAGAAAAACTGCAAGAGCTTGGCTGGGAAGTTTTGATGCATCCATCATATAGCCCGAACCTTGCACCATCAGATTATCATTTGTTCCGGTCTCTTCAGAATTACCTTAATGGTGTAAAGTTGGCTTCAAAAGAAGCCTGTGAAAGTGTGAAAACCACTTGGTTAAGTTTTTAGCCATAAGCCATAGAAGTTTTAACAGTGATGAACGTAGGCAATCACTTGGTTGAAGCCAAGATGACCTACTAGGAAATTTAATTAATTGGATATCTTGGGCTTTAGATCACAGCAGTGTATTCGACGTAACATCGGTTTGAACTGAGATTACCCGATTCCCAGACAGTCAGTATAGGCTTAACGCCATACTGCTGGCTTTCCTCATAAAACAAAAAAAATTAAAAAAAAAGAGAGTCATTTGAAAATTATTAGCGCTCTGATAGGCCAAGTGGCGTTACAACATATGAAATGGTCATATAAAGTTTATGATGCCGTAAGAGAAAATGATTGCCCCAATATTAAAGAAATTGCAAAAATGAGTTAGTAGAGGGGAGATATTCATATTTACCCCTGCATTCATAAAAATACTTAAAGAGTGTTTTAAACCTATTTTAACTAAAACGCTCATTAAAGTTAAACAACCAATGAAAAACCTTACATTGTAGACAAATGAACGTTTGTGATTGGTGTTTTATGACGCCTGCATTTTAAAGGCATTTTAAAGCTATTTTAATTTTCTAAAATTTTTATGAATACGGGTGTTAGTATAATATTGCCGATTCGTTAAAGTTCAGATAATGATTATTATTCAGTTATTTTACTAGGTATGAAGATTAGTATTTAAGGAGTAGTGCAGAGTCTTCGGAATTCGCTTACGAGCTCAAAATCAATAATCAATTAACTCTGATTCACTCATTTTTCAAGATTTTTTCATTTTTATTTTGGATGTTTCTAAGCGGCCATACGTAACCCAGGATACTATGCAGTGCATGTGCAATAATAGAACTTTTACATTTTTCTTATTTCATTTTACAATTTATTGTGATCGAGGACTCACCTCTAGGATCGGAACACTTTGGTAGGGTGAAAGAGCACTAAAATTAAGCAAACACATAATTTGTTTTAAAGCGCTATGAGCAACCGTTTCTGAGAAAATAGCGTTTAAACATTGAAAAAACAGGTGTTTGCTTAATTTTAGTGCCCTTTTACCGTGCCAAAGCTTATCTGGATTTTAGAGTAACACTTAATTTATTTTTTAATTTATTACTTAATTTATTTTTATCTTTCCAAATATGTAATTTCAATTAAAAAATTTATTACTTTTTATTATCTTTATATTTTTTATAATTATTATACTAGTTTCATTATTATAATAATATATAATACAAGTAAAAATTATACTTACTTCTCTGGCAGTAAGAGTATCTAATGTTAGTTATTTGGTAATTGCTTTTACGCACGGTTTTAGGTTAAAAAAAATAGTATACTACAGTATATTTGAATCAAGTGTACTTTTTATTGCGTGCATGTGATTTTCAATCTTACAATTTATTTGCAATCTTTCAATGTAAAGCTTAGTTATAAAGTTTACTTTATATTATTTTAAATTAAGTAATAAAATGTTTTTATTTTGTACTTCAATACAAATTAAATTCGGATGACATGATCCAGTTTACATTATATAAATTTTAGCCGATTATATTTTTATATACTTGTTGTTTTTATGTATCTGTGCAATAAACTTATTATTATTACTTTAATTTAATGTCTCGAACTTTTTATATATCAATTTCTAAATTTATTTCCAAAATTAAGTAACTACGTGTATCAGAGCAAAACTTTTAAAATTTAAATGTCTTTAAATTTTAATGTTAATTAAACTAACCAATACTCATCCATAATGGTTTTTCAAGGCCAGGCTAAATAGACCTAATAACTTTCATTAGTTAGTTTGATTGACATAATATTTAAATCTTAAAAATTGTAGGAAATTAGCAGATTCTTCTTTAGGGTTTTTCCCACAAATCGATTGAACATTCTGGAGTAAATCACACATTTTTGCGCTAACCAAATAAAGTTAGATGACAGAAAAATCCAAAGTATTTTACTAAAATAAAATTTTCAATCAATGAACCTGTATAAGAGACTTTTATAGACATAATAAATAAATTAATAAATACAATGAATTTTTGTTCATTGATTAAAATTTCACCGATTTATTGAATTTGTATTATTATGTTAGTTGTTGCTTCAGTGCTGGTACTTTAGTTTTAAATAATGAAATCCAAATACTTTCGAAATTTGGATTTCGAAAATTCAAAAAAAAATTTAAAAAGAAGAGGAAATTTTAGTGTCCAACCTTTAAGATTCTCGAAGTCATTCATGCAGGAATTGCAAGTGAATTGTCGAAGAATTCAAGAAATTAAAAACAAAAAGGGGAATTGATGACCAAGATTTTGGTCGGCTGATCACCGTTTGATAAAAACTAAAAGCCAATAGATAAAAATTAATTTAAATTAACATTAATAGCACTTCAGATATATACATCAGATAACAGTCTTTTGTGCTTCCTGCAAAAATTGAAATTTAGAATTTATTTGGTTTTATTTTAATTTTGAAAGAAATTTGAAATTGAATTTTTTTTAAGTAAAGATAATGAGGAATCAGTTCGCAAAACACCAATAATTCACTTATAAACTATATTTTTCTTGTGATTTGGCCGATTTTAAAAAGAGAGAAAATTAAATTTGTTAGTATCAAGTTGTTTGGATGGTTTAAGATTTACCTCACTTATGTATATGAGTGTAGAAAATTTTAACTTAATTTGAAAATGTTGTTTTGTTATGTTACAATAATAAACAATTATTTAACAATTAAATTTAGATTTTAATAGTTTTATAAATTAAGGATAAATGGAAGATTCATTATGCTCAGATAAAAAGTTATATGGTTGACAATAAATTAACTCGGCTTAATGCACGATATTCAGTGGTGTGGTGTATTTTTAAAACATAACATAACGTAAATACGTTATGTTATATGAGCTTTGTTCTCTTTCTAACTTAAACATCAACATATATTGTCGTGTTACCGAATGAAATTTTGAAAATTTTGAATTTTAATGTGGTGTTAGTTTATTTTTCAAATTTTGAATAATTGTTCGTGCCAACAAATTGTAAGTTGGCACGACTAAATATTTGATAGAGGTTTTTTGCCAAAATGGCCGCCTGAAGCGGTTGATGAGAAAGTCGTCTCCCGTAATTTGGAAATTATTAATTTTGAATTTTGCGAATAAATAGTTTTTATTGAGTGAGTAAGAATTTTTTTGTTAATAAACATTTTGTATATTTTTGTTCTTATATGGACGAGTATTTGAAGAGAGTTCCCTTTTTTTTAAATTTTGGAAGTTTATATTTTGGAGGAGAATTTGTTTAATTGGAAATAAATTTTGATCAAATTGGATAAATTGAGAAATGAAATTTTAATTATATGGTAAGTTCGTGCAATAATTTATAAAAGTTAAGGCATGTGATAGCAACGTGTGGTCCGTAATCGCCCACATTTTAGCATTGATTGCTATTGCAATTACAATAAATTCGCAGAAGTGTTTAAAATTTATTTGGAAAAAATTGAGTTGAATAAAAAATTACATCTTATTCTGGCATCCCAAAACGTGGGGCTTTATTTTTTGGAACTCACCGTTGACCCTGAGATTGAGAGGATCATTAGCTCAAAATTGGTACATTTGTGGAAATCTTTTTAAAGTATTTTTATTTTTGATTAAAAGGGCGTTTATTTTGAAAATAAAAAAAATTAAAATGGACGATGCAATCTGGGAGGAGTTGCAAGATAGAGTAAGAATATGGGAAATTTTGCAAAAGGAAGAAGAGGAAAACCTGCAAGATGAGGAAGATGTAAGAAACGAGAAGAAAGAAAATCCAAAAGATTAGCAAGCGATACATAACAAATATCGTAAAATAAATTTAGAAAGATTAGACAGAAACACATTAATAATAAATGCAATTAAAGCCAGAATTAAGAAAAGAAAGGAAAGTTTAGTTTTGACATAAAATTTGGATAAAAGGGTTGAAAATCTAAATTTAAAAAATGGAGAAAACTTGGATTTACAAAATGATAGTTATTTAATTGATTTAAAAGACAAAATTATGGATTTGGAAAGTAATAAAAATTTGGCATTGAAAAATAAAAATTTAATGGATTTGGAAAATGACGAAAATGTAACTGTTTTTAAAAATAAAAGTTTAAATTTGAAAATTGAAAACGGTTTGGATTTAAAGAATGCAAATTTGAATGCTTCTGAAAATGAAGATTTTAATGTAAAAAATGAAAATTTAATTATAAAACTTGATAACAATTTGAATATAAATCATGAAGATTCAAATTTAAAAATTAGAGAAAATTTTGATAAAAAAAGTTTAATTTGTATTAAAAACAATAATTTTGAGAAAAGTAAATTTATTGGTCCAAGGTATGGTGAATTAATTGATTTGAAAAGTTTACATTTGGTCGGAATGAATAATAAAAATTTAATAAAAAATTTCAAACATTTGAGTAATTTGGAGGAGGAAAGATTGATTAGATTGGAAGATGAAGATGAAAAAATTGACGTGAAGGAGAGAAAAGTCAAGGGTGAACCGGCAACGCCAACACCAGAACTGAGAAGGATTAGATTCGAAGTCGACGATTTTCTCTTTTTAGATTTTGAAAGCGAACATCCGCCTTCACCGAGGATTGTCTTGTGGAAGTCCATTAGATGGAAATAGTTTAAACGATGGATTTGGAAACACGACCCAAACGATATTTTTTTGACAAACCACGAGCCATTCGACTGTAGTTGTGCCAAAAAACTAGGAGGAGTAAAGATGTCGTGTTACCGAATGAAATTGTGAAAATTTTGAATTTTAATGTGGTTTAAGTTTTTACATTTCTCTAAATTTTTGTTAATTTTTCAAATTTTGAATAATTGTTCGCGCCAACAAATTGTAAGTTGGCACGACTAATAATTATATAGAGGCTTTTTGCCAAAATGGCCGCCTGAAGCGGTTGAGGAGATAGTTGTTTCCCGTATAATTTTGAGATTTTTGGTTTTGAGATTTAAATTATGTTATGAATAAAACGTTTGATACTACGTAAGTTAATTTTATTGTTTAATATTTGGAAATTGTCTTAAATTTTGGACAAACTTTGGATTGAATTTGGACAGAGACTGATTATTTTGTATCGATAATTTGATTTGAATTTGTAAAGATAAAAAAATTGATTCGATAGTTGGAAACATTGTTAATTAATTTAAATGGTGTTTAAAATATTAAATATTGAAAATCAAGGTGAAGCGACATGCAATAATTTGATATCGTCCGCGTATGGTCAAGTTATCAGTTTGGTTTATTTTTCCATTTAATATTGAAAATTTTATTGGAAATAAATTTAAATAATTTGGATTTTGATTTGTGATGTACCTACAATTATAATTAAGAATTTGGCAATTATAATAATACTGCAATATAATATAACATAACATATAACATAACGTACTTACGTTATATTATGTTTTAAAAGTATATAACACCACTGAATGTTTGAAAAATAAAATTTGCAGGGATTACTAAAATAAGATAATTTAAAAAAAATTTACATGTGAGAGGTTATAACTTGACGGCTCAGGGGAGCAAATGGTAAATTTTGTAGGCATCCGCAGAAACTGAACTGCATAAATTTCTATAATTATTTGTTAAAATCGTATTGATCAGACTGGAATTTAGAGAATAAAATATAACATAATATATCGTCTCCACTATCTGCACTAAAGAAGGAAACAACTACTGTACTAACGATGAGAAATAATTTAAAATTTATACCAGTGCTTCTAAAACATTAATGGTAAACGTTATAAATTTGAACATTTTAGTTCTTAGTAATAATTTCATTTAATGTTTAATATTAAATTAACAACTTTGATTTTTAAACTACTTGATTCTATACAGACGTACCTACACAATAAAAATTGTTTTTTTAATACTTTCGCTTCGTAAATAGAAAAATATGTAAATTATAATTAAATTTTAATTATTTTATTTATAAATATGTAAATAAATTTGCAGTTTTCAAACATGAAAAAATAGATTTTGTATAAAATTTATTCCACATTATAAATTAAAATAAAATATATTTTCAAGGCTAGGTGGTAAAAGTATTATCTTATTTTTTAAATAATAGCGTCTTTTTGCTCGTTCTAATTTTTGACTACCATTAGATAATGAAAACCCCCCCCATAAAATTCAAGTTGAAAAATCTAGTACACCAATTATTTTTCTTGTCGTTTGCAATTCTTGAAATTTCTTCACAATTCTTTTACAGTCCACGTAAATTCTCTGATTTAACTCTAATCGATTTTTTTTTTTGAAGAGTTAACAAGGATTAAGAAAGGAACTGGACAGAAAGTTAGAAGTGAGTTTGAATGAAAGCTCTATCATTGTTTAGCTGCAAATGAGAAACATTTTGAAAACTTACTATAACAAAAGCAGTTACTGACAACTATACTTTTTATGTTTTTTCTACTTTCAGTAAATACATAGTAATTTAGAAAAAACGTTTTAATTTTATTTTTATATTTTTACTAATTTTACTCGAAAAGTCTAGGTTAAATAAAAATATTTTTTAAAGAAAATTGTTTCTTTTTTATGCAGAATATGAATCTGCTGTAAAAACAAGATAAGTTATTATTTAATAATCTCAAAGTTGACCTTGCAAACACTAATTTATAAATGCACGTTTTCCGTTTTTCTTTCTCGTTTTTGTTCTGTGTTTAGATACTGAAAGTTTTCTAAAGAACAACCGATATAATCATAGAGTTACTGGTTAGCACAATATAAAAAATAATTTTTATTTTAGAATTAACAAATAATAAAACAAATTTGTTTAATTGTACATTTGCTATTCTTTATTTATTTTTGTTTATACAGACTATTCCGTAATATGCATCTATCTTATTAATATCTTAATTAATATTAATGCCGTTAAATTTTAATGACCCTTTAAATTTTAACATTTTTTTACAGAATTGGCCCTGCACGCGCAGTAACTTGAAATAAGTTAGTGGTATAAAAACTAGATTTGGTAAGTGTTTATTTCTATCAATAACGTACTTTCACATTGCAAAAAATAGTACTTGATAGAAAAATAAATTAGAATTAAAATATACAAATTAAACAAAATTATTTTTTAATTTTCAGAATTTCGCATTTTCTTAAAATAGTATTTTATTAATTTCAAACCAATGTTAAATTTAAGTCAATTATTTCAAAATCACACGGCACAGGGTCCTACATTTAAAGTAAATACTATTATAATTACCACTTTTAAACGGAGCATTAGTATAAACAGAAATATTCTTAAATAATAGTAAACCTTATGCAATTAAAATAATAACAATTACGCAATAATTGTCTGATGAGATTCCGAAATTTGAAACACATGATGTCAGCGTGTGGCAAACTATATCAATCAATTTTCATAGTTTTTATCATCAAAATCGATGGTAAATCAAAAAAATTTTTTCGACTTCAGTCGAAATGACTAATTTTCATAGATAAATACTTTCTTCATGAACCCAACCAAAGCTCTTGACGTCGGATAGTAGCAGGTTTGACAAAATGGGATTTATGCAAGAAGTATATTCTTCTAAGAAGATGAGTAATTTCGTCTGAACCAAAAAAATTATATAAATTGTACTGAATTAAAATAAAATCATGAAAAACGAAAGAAATATAAAAAAGTGTGAAGAGAACTGAAGAGAAGCTTTTATTAGCTATAACGGCGTAATTAGAAAGGTATGTACAAGACCAAAACTTAGTGCATACAAAAATCCCTTGGGTATGTAACTACACAAGAGATGCTTTCTTATTAATCATTTTAGTTCCAACATTTATTTTTATTTTTTTTTTGACCTAATAGCTTTTATTATTTTATGTTAATATTTTGGTTTCCCTGCTTTTAGATTCAGGAATATGGAATGTGGAATTCCATTCAAAATTTTGGTTATTTTTGGAAATTAATATAAAATAAAAAGTTAAAATTTAACAAATTAAATAAACAATAAAAATCAATAATTTTTAATAAGCTTTTTACAAGGGTTTGTTACTTGGTAAATAGTCAGATTTTTTGGCAATGAGTCATTGCTCAAAGTTGCTGAAAATTTTTATTTTTTATTGTATGTTAAATTTGTTAAATTTGAATTTAATATATTGCTATCAAAGATGTAGTACTCGTATCATATATATTAATTTAAACAAGAATTTCGAGAAAATGTGCAGTTATAGTAAAATAGAATCCTACATATTATTATACAATTTTACAATAGAATTTATGTTTCCGAATGAAATTATTAACTTCGGCTGAGTTAGATTAAATTTTAATATTTATTAATTACTGAAGAAAGAAAGTATAATAATCACGTGCGTGTTTTTAAGCTTATATCTAGATTTATTTTATATCTTAATTTTAAAAATTTCAATTTTACTTGATTAATTAATTTGCAATATTAATCTTCCACGTCTTACCAAAATTTATTCATAGTGTAAAAATAAAACTGGTACACTACTAAGAAATAACAAAATTATTATTACAACAATAATATTGGAATTATTAAGGACGGTTACGGTTTGATGCTTAAGTTCGTTGACTACTAAGCAGAGAATCCTGGTTCGAACCTGAGTGAAGTAAGAACTTAATTGAACTTAATTGAGTTTTCCTTATTAAGAACTTAGGAAGGAACGGAATGTAATCAGTACAACAACTTGTGGTACCTATTATATTTAAATAGGTGATTGTTTTTAGGTCTTGCTGCTCACTTTCTGCAAATTGATATTTAGATTTATCGACTTACCAAAAGTCAACATATCTAGACTTTGGGCTTTCTACCGATTTCCGAGTCTAAACATAGAACATCCAATAAAAAAATTCTTTTACAACAAAATTTTAATAAAACAATTTCTCTATGAGCTGCATTCTTGTTTTGCAGTTTAGTAGAAAGAGAATCTAATGCAATTGCATGGAAAATGTTTGATGCAACTTTTGTTTAGCAAACTTAATTTTTTCTACATTCTCTTTCTACTAAACTGCAAAACAAGAATGCAGCTCATACAGAAATTGTTTTATTAAAATTTTGTTGCAGTTTACAACAATATTTGCAATGTACCAACAAAAAATTATATACCAATTATATAAAATCACGAAGAGTAGTGGACCTGGTAAACTACCTTCAGGGACACCATTTTCAATTTAAAGTTTGCCAGTCACACTGGCGTCAAGTTTAAATGGATTGGGTTCTTCAATCAGTAGGATTCTTAATATTTTTATTCTTTCTTCTTAATTTTTAATAATGTAGGAATAATTTTTAATAGTTATATCGTTGTCTCAGAGCAACAGTAGGACATCGAAAAAACACGACAATGGCGATATCTGTATTTTTGGCATTGTAAATAATGCCTGTATCGAATGGAATATTAAGTTAAATTTTGTGACGATATTGTCATCAAATATTGTCCGTGTATTTCAAAAATCAAATAATCATTAAACTATAAAATCGAATTTATTCCCAACTAAGATTTTATACATCTCCTATTGTTGCTCTGAGGCGACGATATGTAGTACATTCAACAGAATTTTTGCTACTAAAAAAACAGAGTTCTTTATTTTTGGAAACAAAATTTGTTGAATTAAGTATTTTTGTGTTAGATATCAAACCATTTTATTGTTGAGGAAGCTTTTGCTGCAATAATCAATCGATTTTCTTAGTGTTCTGTGGCGAGAACACACAATAAAACAAACTAAAAAATATACATTGCGTCTATTTAAAAATTAGCAATTCTAAACCAAGATTATGTAAAAGTAATTAAAAATTTCAGTTGTAAATGAAGAACTTAAAAAACAATAGCTAACTATCTGAAAATTAAGTAAGAAAAACAAATTGTAGGCAATAAATTATGGAAAAATTATGTAAAATAACTTAAATATTTCAAAACTTAACATACATACATACATATAAATTTAGTAACAATTCTGGGCCTGGGGTCAGCTCTTATCAAAACATGTTAATTAAAAATTGCGAACTAAATTTTATATTTTTATGCAAAAGTTTGTTTTCTATATTTTAGGTTTCGATTATAGACACCTTTACCTCAGATGTACTGAAATTGCATTTTTGCAAAATTAAAAATTTTTCAATTCGACTCGAGATATTTGTTATTTAGTGTTTTGAGCGAAAGGTAGCAATAGTTGCTGAGTACAATTCAAAATTGTGTAAAATTACAGATTTCTATCGTAGGAGTATGCTGAAGGGTTAGGATATACATTTCAATTTTTTATCAAGCAAAAGTTCACTTTCGTGCAATTTACAATTCTCAATTCTAATAATTGGAATTTGCTACTCAACGGAGTAGTTCATAATATGCTATTGAAAAGCCGGCGAACGAGCGAAGTGAAAAAGTTTGGTTTTCAAATTATAGACTAACTCGCAACTTTATTAATAATATATCCGAAACACCACAAATGATTTCGAACACAAGATCGCTAATCAGCGTCACATTACACTTTTGTCGATAATCAAAGAAAATAAATTTCATACCGACTACCTACGTTTTTTCGATTGAAGACGAGATTGATCTATGAGGAATTTCTATAATATTATTAATAATTATAATTTATCGTGGTTGACAGTTAAAAGAGCAACAACGGAGATATATCCTATAACAATCAATACATACAGACAATCAGACTCGTTTTATGAATGATAGCATTATTCTTTTTGATATTTATAAATTATTGAACAACATACAATAATCCAATCAATCGGAAAAAGTTTCAAACTGAAGTTGCTTTAATAAAAGCGCGATGTGCTTGAAATGAAAAATTAAATATTTTAAATTAAATTAAGATACTTTTCTACTTTGTTTTGTAAAATTCGAAAAATGGAGAAAAATAGTGGCACATGAGAATGAGTCATGTGAGGTCACTAATCCGGACGTTGCTAAGTGTTGTTTCTTTTCGCTTTACATTTCCTTATTTTTATTTCTTTCCTAAAAAGTGGAATTCTAAGCGATGATTAAAATGATAACTATAAAGCAAAAAAGTTCAGAAGTTAGTCTTAATATATGGACCGTTGTTGAAACTTTGAGGTATTTATTTACAGATTCATGACAACTTTCACTGAAAACATTAAATAAATAGCTGCATAATACCTAATCTGCATAAATCGATCAATTTCATTATTTTTTTTAACTTACAGTAGATTATAAGATTATAACTTATTAAATTAGAAGTACAAATAAAGAAAAAATAATAAGTTCCGTTTGTGAATTCATTTACATATTTAAAGAAAAATGTTAACGCTGAAAAACTCTTTCGGAAAGGAAATATTTTTACGCGATCCATCATTTTGTAAAATATATGTCTAAAAATAAATTCAAATTACATTTTTTTATTTCATTACTTACATAACGTGTGTGATCTGAGAAGTCAAATAAAATGTTCTCTATCTAAAATTTTGTTTAAAACTATAATCGTTACATTATAAGGTAACGATTACGTTATTGCTTAGCGAGGTTTGAGCGGAATTTACAGTAATGGCAATCAAGAAAAAGCTTGTGTCTGTAAGAAAATACGAAATGTGAACAAAATTTAGTAAATATCAATAATTGGTTTACTTTCCTAATAGTTTTATAAGTTTGACAACTAAACCAATTTTCTGAATAAATGTTAAGAAACAATCAGAAAAATAATGTGAATTACACGCAATATGAATAAATTTAAATAAATAAATGTAGCATTTTCAAAAAGAACAATTTACTAGGATTTGCATTAATGTTAGCAGATTATCTTTAGTTGATAGTTTCTATACAACCTCTTGTAGTATATTATTAATTCACTTAAAGTACATTATGTAGATCTTACATTACTTACAAATGTAACTTGCTCTTACAGTTATAATATAATAATTATGATGAATTTATTACAATAGAAATTAAATTAAAAATAAAAATCAAACATATTTCTTTATTTTCTTATAGTCCAGTCGCTATGTACAGAACTTAGTGCTGAAATTGCAATAATTCGATTCCACAATTTTTTATCGTTAAGGGGTGAGGGGTCATTGGTAGCTTAAATCCAGCAGATTTTCGGGAATTTTTTACTGCCGCGCCAGTCTTTATTTTTAATTTTGGAATAAGAATTGAAAATGAAGCAAATTTAAATTAAATTAAATTTTGAATTATCTCGTTAATTTTAAACTTTAGCCCGTAAATAATCATTAACAAAATTCTCTATAGCTTTGATTTTTACCATTTTTTAAAATTTAATTTGCCTCATTATCAGGTTATAAAGGCAAAAGTTAAGAATGAGCGAGTTATATAATAACAAATTTCTCTTGAAATTCAAGATGACGGCTGACGCAACAGCAGATAATTTCCAAAAATTTGGATTTGGACCTTTATAATGTTTACAAAAAGGAAATTGTGTAATTTAATTAATTCAATTGATGAAATACCGCATGTTTTGGTTAAAATGTACAAAGATTATTTCTTAAGGGGAGGTTCTGGTTTAGATGCTTGAAAATTTGTTATTTTTATAAATTTTTTTTTAATTAAAAATATAGGTATAATATTATGATATGATAGAATTGAGTAATAATCCGAATCCAGTGAATTTGTAAATAAAATTAGATTAGTTAGAAGCTAAGTGCTTGTTCACAATGTACGTAAGACATAAAGCAGGCTACAGACTATGTGCACACGTGTGCGCACGTACGCAAACTCGGGGCATACGCGTAGTGTGCACGTAGTGTGTATAGTACCACACATCACAAACTTCGTCTATGTGTAGCATGTGTGGACGTTCGGATGGAAGTCTGTAAATGAAGCACACATCAAAGAGATAATGGTCTCCACCATTACCACCACCATCCGTGTGCACATGATAGCGCATGGTGTGTATAGTGCATTCGTTCCATATTCGCATCAAGGTTAAATTTTGCAAAAGATGTGCACATATTCGCACATACCCCACATTTGCGTACGTACGCACACGTGTGCACATAGTCTGTAGCCCGCTTAAGACGTACATAAGACTTAAAAAATATAAATACGAATAAAAGCTTAATAGAGTATCGAATAACATTAAAATTTTAAACTACAAGATACCGTAGAATGTTTTTGGCATGTAATAAAATAACTCCAAAATTATTCAATATTCGATTAAGGTCTTATTTGTATTTGTAATTCTTACGTTTTATGTATTTCTTATGTTTTATGTTCATTGTGAACAAGCACTTAATCTAAATCTAGCAAAACGGTTAAATATTAAAGAAATTGTAAAAAAATTGTAGAAATTGTAAAAAAATTGTAAAAATTGTAAAAAAATTGTAAATTGCGCTCCAAGCAAAGAGATCGACAGTAATTTGAAATGTAAATTGCGCAAATGTAGATACCCTTTTTTTACGTGCCCTAAGTACGGGATAAATTTTAATAGATTAAAATTATAAACTTTATTTTCTGTAAATTGTACAAAAAGATTTTAGGGTGGAAACGAGATTTGTCATGGGTGTATTTGCCAAAGCTGACCCTCCGCTCTAGACGCTCCGTGCCGTTTTGGCGAGCGCCATACTTGCTAAAAATAACGCTCTAGGCCGGTCCTACTCTGCAAAGTGTGCTACCCGGATGAGGGTAGATCTCTCTCGTTCACTTGTTATAAATTTAATTTCAAACATTGCTAAGGTTCTCAAAATTTGCCGTATTCTCTGATAAATCTAATTTTAATTTTCATTAATTATTCAAAAATCAAAACGCTTATATAAGAAATGAAATTTATTTTATTTTTGTAAATAATTTATTTGGTATAAACGGTATAATTATGTATTATGAATACTCTTAATCTCCTACTACTTAACAACATAAGTAGGTATAAGTAGACGACCCATTGTTAAATTGGTGCGAGCGAGATGTAAATGGCGCATCCAGTTAAATTCGGCTGTAATTAACTATTATATAAACGTATGCCTATACATATGTTGTTAACACTAGCACGGTTAGAAGTCAACTGTGGGCAACCCTACTTAAAACAAGTGCTACAACTATTTACGTCGAGTACACGTACCGTCAACAGAATGAGCTATTTACCGATTCTTACATAATATAAACTTTCTTTGGATCATAGATCGTATCAAATGACAATGCGTTTATTTCGGTTTCCATGTATATTTTTATGTTACTAATAAACATTTCTTACGAAGGCGATTACCATCGCTGAAAGCTCAATTGAAATTACCAATTATTGTAGTTTATTTAACTTGTTCTATATTTTAAAGTTTAATCTTATTATTATTATTCTCACAAGTTAATAATTTATATTTACATAATATGTGAAAAATTAATATTTCAAATTTTATTATTTTGAAAATTAAAGGAAAAGTTGATGTAGATGTAGATCAGCAATTTTGGTGGTTACTATAAAAACTAGTGGGGGCAGTTAACATGCCTCATCCAAACTTGTCAAGACCAAAAATATTGTTGCACATAAGTAAAAAAGATGTATTGGATAAGAAAAGTCTCAAACCCAGTGGTTCCGAAAATAGATAAAAACTATGGTGTTTGAAAATCAAAAACCGATCACGTCAGAGGTATGCTGCCTTTCATTGCCACCACCTAAAAATAAAATTCCAATTTATCACATATGCGAATTATGATTGTACAGTGATTTTTATTTTTATAAGTTTGTTTACATTAACTTGTATGTAAAGTGTTGCGTATTGCGGTGACAGTTCAGTATATGTCTCACTTTATCATTGCATGGTATTTAAAATTTTGACAACGCTGGTCTTATATGACGTCGTCAATGTGAATGACGTGTATCAGCAATTCCATTTTATAAACCATATCACTTACTATACGAAAACTCAATTATCAGGAGAAAATTGAAAAATAGTTCTACATAATTTTAACGATTGGCATTAAAAAACTAAATTTTGTAATATCTCTGTGGATAATTCTCTCCCCTTTTCCGAATACTGGTTTTCAACTTTCAGGTTGATTGAAACGGTTACCATTGTGGTCAACTGTCATGAAATAATATTCAACAGGCTTTCAATGAGTAATGACTATTTCACCATATTTTAATAAAAAACAGTTTTGCAAAAAATTTTTGCATTAAACTTAAGATTGACGCTTTTTGTTAAAAGTAAAATATCAAACATTTTTGCAACTTTTAATCAAAAAGAATCTAGTAATTTTCAGGGTGCTGGTATCAAAGCCAGTTTATTATTAAAATTATTAAAAAAAAATTTTCAGTAATTATTATTAAAAGCTTTTATTTTTTTAAAATTACATTGCTGTTAGTGGAAAAATGTGCATTTTAATCTTTTTTGAGATATAAATGTACCAATGATTTCGTTTCAACTTCCTACGTGTTATAGAAAACTCATTTAGTCCCGTGGTACACAATACACTATTTTAATATTTACATAATAAGGTACATCATTTTGAATATTTTTTGAGAAAACTTATTTTTTGAGAAAGGTTTCCTAAAACCGATGAATTTTTCTACATATTATTAAATAAATATTAATTTAAAAAATTTAATGCGTTTTAGAGTATATAGTACATTAATTTGATACAAAATGTACTCGTCATACAATATACAAATCAATATTATCCAATATCATGTATCTAATGTAAGTAAAATGCATTCTGAAATTACATTTTCTGCCATTTTAATATTGAATTGAATCAGCAGTAGATACACTCTATTTTAATATAAATTCACCATTTTAGGATTTCTATAAAAACACACATGGACCATTAACTTTACCACGCTTTGAGACATTGTTGTTTTATGGTATTTTATTTCAACAATGTAAGAATGTTTTGGACATCGGACTAGTCATTTCGATAGTTTTATCAAAACAACTTCCAACTTTTTATAACTTTTAAATTAAAATGCCAATTTTATACCCCATCAAAAATAAATAATTACTTGCATAATGCAACTTATAAAAACAATACATCGTGAGATTTATGCTCACTCGTAAAATCTCCAGTAAACTGGAACCAGCTAGAACCTAAACTCAATTCTATGAATATTTCAAATTATGCAATAAAAATATGAAGCACAATGTAATTTACAAAAGAAACTAAAGCAAAAGTTAAAATATTTGAATTTAAATTTAATATTTGAATTTTAAATTTAGAGAAAGTTCGTAAAATAATATCGAATCCAGCGTTTAAGATTTTTTGGTAAATTATGTTTCGCAATAATTGAAAAAGAAAACTAAATTTCTAGAAAATATATCATAAACCAATATTTTATTGATTATGAAATGAGAAATAAAAATAAAATAGTTCAAACCTTATTTTTCAGTCGAGACTTTATAATAACTAGGATTTATATAAAAAAGAAGTAGGTTTTGCAACCTTCACCGACATCCAATTTTTCAAATGAATGCTAATGGTGACATTCTGGATTTAAAGAAAGGAGTAAAGAAAATAAACATTAAGATATCGATTCAAAGTGCAAATTAAATCAGGCTCAAAGCAAGATATTGTTAAACTAAAGTAACTCTTTTGATTTTTAAAGTGCAATATTTTAAAATTCAGGCATTAAAAATGTAATTATTTTTTTTTTAATTAAAGAGATCAATATGAAACAATATAATATTTAATCCTGAGAACAACGAAGTAAATTTTAATTAAAATAACATAATATAGAAATGGTCTTCCATTTACTCAACAGGTGAATTAAGAATCTCACAAATACAAGCACATACGGCACACGTTAGAGCTACGTCAGCCTGCTGAAATTATTTACAGTTTGATTTTGGATAAATTATTTGCCGAGTATGAAATTTGGAAATGTAAACAAAAAATAATAACAAAAATTGAAATAGTAAAAGATTAAACTAGAGCGGCCCGCTAAGTGGTCCTACTTCGTGGTAACTATGTATGTATGTGATTAATGCTTTAAAAATTTTACAAATGGGATTGTCTTTTGTCATGATATACGGTTTACACTAGTGCATAAGTTCTCGGTTACACTTTTAAAATTTTTAAATGTTACTGCAATTTGAGCGATTTATTGTTGGCATTTTAATTTATTATTAAAGAAATGTAGGTTCGAGTGGCCCAGATCGACTAGCAAATATCTGCATTGTTCACTTGTAACAGAATACCATAAAATAAAATTTATAGGTAATATTGTGCTGATCTTAAATACTTACTGATATTTCAAATAAATAAATTTTTTGTTCGGCATTTTAGCGAAATTTCAACATAGTTTCAATTACGATTTTGACCTGAATGATCGAATTCAGAATATTTTATTCATTCAGTTTCAAAACAATCTATATACAGCTATATACAGGAGCGAAGGAATTATTTTTTTTAGTAGAAAAGGGGGGGTCAGACCATTGATGCAGCTAAGCGATTGTGCCAAAAAGAAAGATTTTGGAGATTTAGTGCTATTTAGTGCTATTTTTAAAGCAAATCTACACGCTCACGGTAAAATTGAGACCTGCATTAACAAGTTGGGGATTCTCCTTGTTCTACGCCACTGGCTATGGTACGTAAGCATGGCCCTGGCATGTAGCACCGATGATATATTATTTTGTATTGACCATTGACGTCATATGGCAATGTTCGAATAATTTTGCTAGATATTTTTGTACTTCTGTTTTTTAAATTTTTAAACCACAGTGGACCAGATAAATTTTAAGTTACTCACTGACTTGGCTACGCCGCTGCCTTCATTGGCCATAAAGATGACGTAATTTACTGATAGTATGACGTTGACGATCAATAATTTACATAATTATACATAAAAGTAATTTTTATTATTACAAATTTGTTTATAAATATCAACCTTTATTTACAGTATTGCATGTTGCTGTTGACAGTTCAGTATGTTGTCACCGTTGGTGTTGTAGTCGCATGGTGTTTGTTAGGGTGTAATTAATTACTTAATTATTTACACTGATTTTGTGAATGTTAAAAGAAAGTTGTACGTA
This sequence comes from Cantharis rufa, assembly GCA_947369205.1. Lineage (NCBI taxonomy): Eukaryota > Metazoa > Arthropoda > Insecta > Coleoptera > Cantharidae > Cantharis > Cantharis rufa. The sequence continues at coordinate 16,117,508 of OX376307.1, read as the reverse complement.
AGAATAAAAACTAAATAACTAGGTAATAATAATAACTTCAAATTTTTATAATAATTCTAACAACGCTATTCCAATATGACGTCATAAATACTTTTGACGTATATTTAGAACTAGGTTTATATATTTTATTGGGAATACTACATCTATAAAATCGGTAACATGTTAAAAATTAAATTTTTATTTTATTAAGAATAATAAATTAAATTGAAAATTTATTACAGGCTTAAACATTTGGTATTTATTAAATTACCGTAATATTGATTTTTTTAATTTTAATATGCAGTTATAATAATTTTTTTCCACTAGAATTACATACATAATAATTATAAAAAATTTGATTAATTAGATAGATACTTTTAATTTTTTTATTTTGTTTTATTTTATGCATTAATTTTTGAATAATTATTTTTGAAAACATAATTATGTTTAATTTAAAAATTTAAAAAAATAAATTTAATTTAAAAAAAATTGAAACTAAAAATATACAAAAAAGAAATAAATTGAAAAACTTTGCAACTTTGTTTAGTATTTTTAATTGTAAAAATGTAATAAATATCAAAATTTCCAAATAGTCGTGCAGAAAAATACAAATTCTAACAATGCTTGCACATAATTTATAATTTTGAATCACCAATTTACAAATAAACGAAAATTATCAATTTTTTTAAATGGAAATAATTTCCATACTTGCAAATTGGATGGAAATCAAATTGTAAACCTTAAAATAAAATTCCGGTATAAACGAGAACATAAAATTTCATAGATAAATTGTCCACATGCAACATTATTAAATTTATACTTTTCGCTGCTTTCAAATTTTAATTTTAAATAATACTTATAATAAATTTTTTAATTCAAAATTAATTATAATTAATATTTCCGATTACAAATTCGATTATCCAAAATTAATCATTTAAAATATCCAATATCATTCAAAATATCGCAAATTCTTATCCGAAATTACAGTTATTTAAAAAATAATTTTACTAAAAAATTAAAACGCTTTTTTTCACCAGAATATAAAGTTTCAAATAAAATCTCAATCGAAAGTCAGGAAGCCATCACACCAGGGACAATCTTCACCGGAAAAGTCTGTTTTTCCCCTAGTTCTGTAACAACACCTGAAAATTTACATATTTATAATATTTATAAATTGACAATTTTAATAAAAATGTTTTTAAACAAATTCTAAAATTTACAAATAAAAAAATCAATCATTTAATGGAAGATTTTGGAATACGGCAATATATAGGCAACAACAGATTAGAATAAAATGCAAATTCTTTAAAATAGACAAACGAGGAAAGATTCAAAAATTATTGCAAAAGACGTTCTTGAAAATTTAAAATTTCATTTATCTATTAAATAATTTTTTACGGGTGGAGACTTTGGCGGAACTTGGTACTGTGTCCGCCAGCGGTTGACCGATGAGATCTATCTCGTTAGAATAAGATTGAAACTCGAGTCACAGTCTAGGTGGCGCAGTTCATGTTTTTGTCAAACAATCTGCTTTTGCATCTTAAAACAATAGTTGGTGTTGCTTACTTGACGTCAACAAAAGCAGTGGCTGGATATTTGAAGGTAGGACCTTATCTAATATGATAGGTCATCTCGACTGAAGGCTTGTAAAAACTTTTTAGTTTTTCTCTTCTTTATTATTAAATAATTATTATGATCCGATAAGTAAAATAGTGTAAATAGTTAAATTGTCAAATATGACTTTTGTTTCCTTTTGTTATCTTGTTTTTAACGAGATAAGTTTTAAATCATATCTAAATTATATAGATCTTTACTCTGACCCGCATGTCACAGGGAGCCCGTATAGAGTAGAGTGAATGTAATATTCATTACTTTTGTCGCCCGCGCAGGGACTTATTTGCATTTCCGAAAATCAAATTTTTTTAAAAATTGTTTTTGACAATTGATAGACTTTTCTAATCCCATCTGCCGGTAAAAATGGCTTTACGTTAGAAATAAAGTCATCAATATTGCGCCAATATTGTCTAGAACGTACTGGCAAACAATATTTCGGCTGAACAACTGTATTCGGAATATAGGATATACAAATCGAAACACTATGTTTAAGCAATGTGTGACAATATATAATTATTTCAATTTACATTTGGATTTAATAGATTAATAAATTAAATTAAATTAATAAATTATGTAATTTATTCATTTCACATGTAAAACATTAAGGTTTTTAAAATTATAAATATTTGGAATACATTCTATCAATTGTTTTACACATTATTAGCGCAACATTATAGGAATATTGGCTGGACTTGATTATATTATGCCAATCACACAATATTGACCGAATATTATATGATAATATGTTCACAATGTGGTAACTTGACTAATATGGTCGCTATACAATTTTATACAAAATATTATAAACATTTCTCTATTTCTTCTCGAACAGTATAATAGCTTGCACAAGTTTAAGCAGGTTAATAAAATTTTAATTCAATAGTTCGAGGAAATTTCAAAAAATCATTACACGATAGTGTAGTATCTACCTCCTACCATCAGAAGATATTTTTATTGTTAATCTTACATGAGGAAAATGCTCTGTTTGTTTTTCTATTAATTTAGTGCAAGATTTAACAGAACTAAACAAATCGTTAAAACAATAAGTTTTAACAGTAAAGTAAAGAAATACAACACGTAGAAAAATTGTTACTATAAAAACCAAAAAGACATTAATTACCACTTGACAGGTTCGGATTAAAAATATTTAAAAATGAAAATATTTCATGAATGAATATTTCAATGAATATTTCATTTTTAAATATTTTTAATCCGAACCTGTCAAGTGGTAATTAATGTCTTTTTGGTTTTTATAGTAACAATTTTTCTACGTGTTGTATTTCTTTACTTTACTGTTAAAACTTATTGTTTTAACGATTTGTTTAGTTCTGTTAAATCTTGCATTTTACAAATACACACTAATATCCACAAAATCTACTTGAAATTTATTTTCTATTAATTTAGTGTTTAGTTTTATGTCTTCGTTTAAATATTTTTGGAAATATTTGATAATCGATTTTCTGCAACATGCAATTTCTGCAATTGTAATAGCACGAACGTTATAGATTTTTGTAGAAAACGTAGTTTTGATTTTATCTTAACCAATAAAATCAAATTGCCTTACAATTGTAGCACAAATGAGTAAACTACAAGCTTAATAATATGTGTGGGTACATACAGCACAATATAATACATTAAATATTGCATTGATTAAAATAAGGCATCAAATGTCTATGTTTCCTTGAAGTAACATAATCTAAAGTTTTAAAAAATTTATTATATCGCCTAGACTACTATATCGTTTAGTACTATTATAAATCAAAAGAACTATTCGAGATGCAGTTCTCTCACATTCACGATAACATAAATCACGCAAGTCTGATTTTTGATTATTTAGTAGTTTTCGAGGGTTTATTTGCATTTTAGTAGATATTAAATGTTTGATATGTACTTAACATCAATTCTTTTTATTCCCAATATTAGATAAATCAATGGAATAATTATTATTTCTGTCGACGTCGGCGACGCTTCCTCTATAATGTTTAAAATTATTTGAAATAGTAAATAATAGAAATCAATTGAAACCAGTGCTATATTATGTTACAGCGAATTTCAAATATAATATTTTTTATGAATAACTCAAAAATATTTATTCTTATCGAATGAGTTGTAAACCACTAATTCTAAGTCATAAAACTGTAATTTATGGTTGTTAATTTTATTCTAGGTTTTACAATAAATGGAAATCGTTTCCTAGATTTTCGGATCACAACAGAACCAGGTCAACTAATGCAAGAGTTAAGAATACGATCAGCTACGCTATGGCTAAAAGCTGATCTTAGGAAACGGCCCATTACAACTTGTCAGCAGTATCTGTGGGCATTTAGGGTTAGAGACACTCCTAGTTATTCAAATAAGTTAAGGATAGAAGAGGTAAGTTTTATATTTATAATTTTATTATCTTAATTGCATTGTTAAATAATTAAAAAAAGAGCACGCAATGAGAAAAACAATCTCTGTTTATGCATGCCTGCGCCTTTTTCTACCTTAAATAAATAACTTGAGAATTTATGTTTCACTTTAGATGAAATAAAATTATAATTTTCAGTTATTCAACGTTGTTTAAGTCTGCAAGAACTTTATAACAAATATTTCTAACTGGCTTTATTGTTATCGATAGTTCAGATAACTTAGGCTAATTTCATTTTTTCTTTTTTTTTTTTTTCTGAAATTTTTTTGCAAGCCCTAGAATAGCGTTACGCTAAGTTACGTTACGTAAACTTAACAATTAGTTTAGGATTTCAGCACTTTGCTTAACGTGGTGATCTATGTCGAAATATATAAGAAACTGGGGTTAACAGTCACAAGAAGACTAGACTATTGCTTAAATAAATATCAATAGGTTAATACAGTTGCAGGATATGTTTAAAAAAATTTGCAAACTTTTCTATATGTACGTCAAACTTTTTCTTTTATCCGATACCCTTTTAAATTTATAGCAGGATTCCTCTGATTGGGAGTGGAAAAAATTATAAAAGAAATATAACTTTTTTAAATTATGCTAAATCAATGATTCAACTCATTTAGTATAACCTTAATTTTCAGTACAACTGAATATACTTTTGCTGTACTAACTTTTGTAATTTTACAGGACGATTTTGGTACGAGACAAGAAATCGACATTGGAAACAGCGGATGGCAGAAGTTAAACCTTACCGACACCGTAAGAAGGTGGCTAGCAGAAGGAAACACAAACAATCTCAGAATATTAATAGACTGTAGTTGTAGTTGTCCCAGTGTACATTTGTACATGTCCGAATCGGGAATTGAAAAAAGAAACAATCCGAATAGACCTTTTTTAGTGATATATACAGAACCAAATGTAGCGAAACGTGTTCGAAGAAGAGCGTTAGATTGCTTACCGGATTCCGGTAATCAATGTTGTAAGCAACGGTTTTACGTAAGTTTTAAAGATTTAGGTTGGGACGATTGGGTAATAGCGCCGCAAGGATATTTTGCTAACTATTGCAGAGGGGACTGTGGTAATCATCGGACTCCCGACACATTTATTACGTATCATGCGCATGTGATAGAAGAAATGAGGAAATCGCAACATCTTAGCGGGATGCAACCGTGTTGTGCGCCGTTAAAATTTTCTAGTATGAGTATGATATACTTTGGACCTGATAGTAACATAATAAAAAGGGATTTACCAAAAATGGTGGTGGATGAATGTGGATGTCCTTAAACATTTTAAAATTAAAACTTTAGTAGTTATGGTGTTAACAAATTTAAAGTGAAAAACTTGTTAAAATAATATAAAATACTTTATTAAATAGTTAAATTGCGGTGATAGGAATTTGTTATGTGAATTTGAATTGAGTTGAAGTGTCTTGTGTTCACTTTTTCGATACAAAGGTAGGTATGAAGAAGGAATTGATTGTCACTGAAAGAAACTATAAACAAATTTACTATTAATTATACCAATTCATATTGTAATTTAATAATTTTAAATAACAGATGTTGGTTTACCACAAATTAGATTTTTTAAATTATAAAATTGTAGAATATAAAAGCTAACAGATTATACTTGATTGAATTAGCGGGAAACATTGAATGTTATTCATAAGTCGATCGGCCCTACGAAAATAATAAAAGGAAAAAATTACTTTGCTCTATGAGCAATAAATAGATTACTTAATTTTATGTATGTAACGGCTGTAAAGTGAATCTTTACTGAACGAGTCGATACGTTCTAGAACGAGTAGCAGGCCAAGCTTGGAAGTTGATGAGTTTCATCGAGACGCTTTACAAAATTATTTCACTTTTGTTGTTTTCATGGTTACTAATAGCTTTATTTTCTTCACTTACTTCTTTGAAGTATTATCTTTTTTACCTTATGTTTATCCACGACATTCGTGAAATCCTGCTATGAAGCATATATTTTAAATGCTGCTGATTTCTTATTTATTGCTTGGGTCAAGGTCTATGACTACACCAAACAAAAGAACATAGTTAATTTAATTTGACCTAAACTGAACCTATCCTTTGTTTGATTTTGTTTTGTGTATAAAAATTGGAAAGGAAAAACTGCGATTCAAATCGCAAAACAAAATTTTGTATCTACATTTTTTTACAAGAAGAACTCCTACACTTTCTCAGATTTCCTAAGATTTCCTTGAATTTTCTAAGATTTAATAGATGTGCCGTCAATTCATCGCGCGAAAATTCATCGCGGACGCTTATTCATTCATCGATGTCGCTTACCTATAAGATACCAATTACTTGATTCCTAAATTTGATTTGTATTTGAAACCAGAAATATTGTACTTTGTAACTTCTGTTACTTTACCGGAATAATAATAAACGGTGTAATTACGAAAAAAGCTTACTAAAATTTTTTTTAATAGTGATTTATAGTTTTTTCTCACTGTAATCTGTCCTGTGTTCTATTTCGAAAGAGGAGGGAACTCAAATACTCTCATTGCTACAGTTTCTTATTAAATTAATATAATATTAAGCAGAAACTCTCTATACAGAAACCTTCTTCTTCTTGCTTACCGTGCTGTACAAATTTCGCCTAATTCTCATTTGTATAGATAAAATAAGGAACCCTCTACCGCTTTAGCTCTGTCTATGAATGGCCCTGTGCTTCGGGTGAAATAAAGTTGATGGCCCAATGTATTGATATGGATATTTTGTATAATTTCATGAAAAGAATATCATTTTGGAATAAAAACGGTAATCTGTAAGTAACCGTTTAAAGGAAAAAAATATTTTTGGCTGAAAAACCCCAAGTTCAATACATATTAGATTATGCATTGACTATTATGGATTGACTACTTTGCCATCTTTTTTTCATTTATTTTTATTTAGGAATTGTACCGGTAATGATGTATTCCACCTGTCGCTTCAATGGCTAAAATTCTTGCAATATTTCAAAAAATGAATGGTTCTATGGCCACGACTAGTGCAGGTGCAATATTTTTTCTAAAACAAATATGGATCTGCAACTATTTATAACTAAGCATTAGCCTTATATGTATTTCTTTTTGTGCGGTTGGGAGGGGTTCACGATTGCACACGGAATAGCTCACGCATTTCTTCGTGGTGCAATCGGAATTATCGCTAGGCTACGGTTCCCTATCTTTAGCAATTAAAAAATTTAGATATTTCCTTTTTAAGAAAGAAAATATTCCTGAAGTGTCCATTATTGGTACAGTCGTCCCATGTATATAAAGTGATATAGAATTAGTTGATTTTAATTTATCGACTTAAATAATTGTGTAATTATAGAAGAGTGACGAGTCAGTGATATCTGGGCATTCATAGACTAGTATATATACAGGGTATACATTTGAAAGTGATCTACCTTAGATTAATAAACTGTAAAAGAGGTGTTTCTAGATAGCAAAAGGGAAATGAAGGGAAATTTTACCCGCAGCGACCTGAAATTAAAGGTCCTTTAAAATGTTATCTCTTAAATTTAAATCAATTGCTTTTGAGATTTTCGAATTTGTTTTAAGCCTTACATGGGTCGAGGAATAGAATTAATAATTACTTGCAATAATTGAAACCGGATCTTGTGATTCAAGTGAATGCAAACTTTCCATTTTACAAGGAAATCGGATGGCTATAATTATTGTGTTTTGGACATTAATGTACAGTAGCGGTCATGGAAATTTCATTGGAAATTAAAAAAATTGATTTCTAAGTATATTATCTCTATTCTTAATAATAAAGAATAGCAGAAAAGATAAGAACTCATAAGTTCAAAAATACATTTTCTCCTTTGAACACAATCACAAAGTTAGGTTTTTCAAACCGGGTGGTCTGGGGGTATGGAATACCTCCCAGCACATTAGTGAATGTGTTCAAAAAAAGAACATGTGTTATTGAAATCAGAAATCTTAGATTTTTAGAAATAAAATTTCCGGTTTGAAACTTATAAGCCCAATAACACCTTTTTGCGCACAATCTCTGGTGTACTGGAGTGTATTCCATACCCCCAAACCCCCCGGTTTGAAAAACCAAGCTTTGTGTGTTTATTGTGTTTATAAATAATTTGTGGTGTTGCGAGGTTTTCTTCAATATAAGGAATAAAGTAATACTACACTCTTCTCGCACTTTATTAAATTTCTGGGTGACGCGTTTCGACTTCAAACAGTCATCTTCGAACCCAGTATTAATATTTAAAATTAAGAATGTCTATGTTGCATAAAACTAATATAAATAAATAAAAATACCAAAACAGCCAAATAAATGCTAATAAATCAATTTACAACAAGATGTCCGAACAAGGGTCCGAAGATGACTGTTTGAAGTCGAAACGCGTCACCCAGAAATTTAATAAAGTGCGAGAAGAGTGCAGTATTACTTTATTCTTTATATTGTGTACGGTTATTAAAATTTCTTTGGGAATTTCAATTTTAATTCGGAAATATTCAGCGATGCAGTATGCAGTTTCCATGACTGCTACCGTAGTAAAGCAATAGCGCACCATATTATGCTGTCAAATTAAAAAAAAATCACTTTAAATAATTTAAAAGTAAGCTGGTGTAGTAGATTTCAATCTGATTTTTAGTTAATATTTTTAATTCCTGCCAATTAACCTATCATTTTGTACAATTTAAAATTCACAACTAATTTTTATTATTTCTCATAATTGAAAACAGTACCTACCTAATTATTTTTAAAATTTTTAAATAGTAAAACACTGATATTTTCAAAAAACAGTAATAAACATAAGATGCTAATTATTTTAATCGTAAATAATGATTAAATATTATGATGTGTTAAGTGCTATATATTTGATCAATTTTCGTATAAATAATGTAGCTATTAAAATGAAATTTAAAAACATACCGAAAAATTATATTTTTTTGCGATAACCTTTAGTTATTATTATTTAATAATCACTTTTAGGATTCTATACCCAAGACTAAAAAGAAATATCTACCAGATTTTAGCAACTTGCTTGGCAGTCTTTCTATATTTTTTACAATAGTACAATCCTTGTCTAACAAATTCTGGGTACTCCAGGATGTTCACCATCGTCTCTCATGCTTGCTGATATTAATTATTTATTTTTCGTTAGTTTTTGCACATCCAGTACATCGTGACTACCTAAACAGGACTAGATTGATTACTTTTTAATTTCACCGATAAATTATTTTATTAACTTATAAAAATTAATTATATTTAGCAAATTATCAGAATAATTGAATTGTTGGCACAGGCAGAGTTGAATGTTAAAAATATTTTATTGTTATTTATTTATATGTTAACAATAAATTACCCTACAAGTTGCAACTTCCCTAATAAATATTAAATATTTAAATGTTGAAATTTTGTCATGCCTAAGTCATTTATTTTACTTGCTTCGGTGCTAATGATGAATAACTTTCATGGTCTTTAATGTTTTACAATGTAAATATTTTTTTGGTATAAATTTTTATATTTAATAGTAATCGTTGCTGTAGCTGTATTTACTTTGGATGTTGGAGAGAAAACTTGTGAATTACATTCAATGGTTTCTAGAACGTTTAAAAATTAATATCCTGAAAATTTGTTGTCTCAAAAAGGCCGAGTCACAGTGCTATCAAAGGTTTCTGAAAATGCTATATTTGGAAATATTCCAATTTACCTATGTACCTAAACACCAATTACATTTAAGTTTTTAAAAGTAGCAAATTAAAGTTAAATTATTTGATTTTCGTTTTTATCTTGACAACTACTTATTTTAAGATAGCAAAAAAGTAAAAAAAAAAGAAGACCTCGAATGGCATGCATTTGACCTCAGGAACTTACGGTGGTTTTGTGTCTCAACCCCTATGGGATACAATTAGTACTATCTATAAACAATAAAGAGATATTATATAGTAATTTGGTATCAAAATTACTAAATCAATGAAATATAATATAAAGAATTGCTGTAGTTCCTACCATATCAGGTATTACGTGATCATTTTAACGACGTGTGCCATAATTAAGAATATCATTATTGTGAACCAATATTTAAAAATTATTTTGTGGTAAACTAACATCTTCGAACTTTTGAATGCATCAGATTAATATCAACTATAAATATTTTAAAATGATTTGCTAACTACTAAAAGATCAAAAACAAACAGTAATTCTACACCGACCTACAATAGGTGCTGTTAACCTCCCATTTAATTTTATTATACATGTGTAACAGTTAAGGTAATCAAAAAGTTACTTTTCAAAAAAAAAGAGTATGAAAAAATAATGATATAAGTTTTGATTACCCTAACATTTTTGTGATTTATTAAAACAATTTTTAATACTAATTAGTTTACCATTGCGATATGTGATTTTCATTGTTGTGTATACCTGTGATTTGTACATTCCTGCAATTTTTTAATATTGAATAATAATATATTTATTAGTTACAAGCATTCATATAATTTATTATATAATTATAAGTTTTTTTGCATACATAATAATTGTAAAATAATAAACAACATTGATTATGACAATAAACAATATTAAAAAAATAAATGTACTTAAAAACATTTCTCAGTCTATACAGTAATTCATAAAAAGATAACATTATATAAAAAAAATATTGCTAGTCCCATATTTATCTATTCTCGTAGTTAAACACAGCTTTCAGAATGGTTAAAAGTTAGTCAAAAAAGATTTGAAATAACAAAATCAACAATTTCAGTAACAAAAATAAATTGTAAGCACCAAAATTAAAAAAAAAAATTAATCTTTTTTGATTAGTTTTTTCAGCACTATAACATGCTCTATCGCAAAATTTATACCTGCAAATTGTATGCCTTAAATTAAGAATACCTACCTATAATATTAAAGAACTGAAGTATTTTTCCTGTTCATAAATTTTGCTTGTAGCAGTTTCAGACAATATTTGTAATCATATCAAAATGGTAATCAATCGTCTTCAGTATTGTGGAAACGAGTGTTTCGAATAAAAAGGTTTGCTCAAAATTAGAGTGAAAGAAGCCAAAACGTTTCCAAATTATATTTTTTACAAGAACGCGACGAAGGTGATCGTAATAAAGTGGTAGCTCAAATTTTTGGAATTTATTATTTTTGATGACCTATATTGCGAAATTTAAATTTATAATTACGTTAAGACTCACCAAGGATGTTTTTAGGGTCGAACTGATGTATCATTTCTCGAAATAAACTTGAAATTGGAATAACAAAAGTTTAGTCTTTATTTCAGAACTATCCTTGCAGTTCCTTCGAAAGTTTAATTTTTTCGCTTATAAAATTGTCATTTCATTAATTAAGTTTCGTATACGAAATTTCTCTTTGAAAAATCCAAGTTGAACTCAAAACAAGCTCACTTTTTATGTCTGCATATTATAAGAGATTTTTTTAGAACAAGAGTCTTGACTGCGACTCTTAACACGTTTAGTGGTTCATCTAGCAAAAAATGCTTAATTTTAGTTTAGTTGGTGAGTATTTGAAAAAAAAAGTTTTCATTTTAGAGTAAACTACGACTCGACTTGATTTCGAATGTCAAGTGTGTTCTATTTCCGAATTATAAGACAGTTTTTAGTAAAAACTTTGAAACGAAAGAAAAAAGTCGCAAAAAGCGGGACAATATAAAATTTTAAATCAATAACTCGTAGTAAGAAATTAGAATAAATGAAGTTTTCTTCATCGCCTAAGATCGGAATGGATATCATTCTATGCTAACTATCTGACTTTGCCAAGTTATTTAATTTAATACGAGTTTGAAATAAAAAATGGACAACTCTGAAGAAATATTTTCTAGAATTTTAGGAATTGTTGCGACCTCAATTCTTTATTGGGCGGCAACTCAGACAGCAAACTGGATCAAATAGCAAAATATTTTAAGCGGGCAGAAATAAAACCCGATAATGCCCTGACACAAATAATAAAAGCTATAAAATTTTCAAATAAATGAATTGTGTAAGTTTTACTGTAATTTAAATTATATAATTTTGGATGTAAAAAAATATTGTCTGACACTGTTTTACAAATTTTGAACTTTTCGCCTTCGAAATTGAAAGTAATAATTAAAGATAATTTATTTTGCAAAAAGGCAGAAACATGGCAATAAATAATTACCACTAAGGGAGAAGTTCAAATAACTAGATAGTCAAATTGTTATTTTTAATATTTCATGAGACTTCTTCATACTGACAGTTTTAATTACTGTATTTTTTATTATTTTTATATTAATTGTAAAATAAAGATATCATTTTTGTCTAAGTATAAATGAAGTCTATACTTATTAAAACACTTCCTAGCTTTTGCAATTGTAAATTAAATTATTTGATAATAAACTTTAGATTAGGTAAATAAAATGCTACCATTTTTATGAAACAACGTCAACAAAATGTTCCTGATTTTAAAAACTATGTATAAATAATTTAAAAAAAATATAAAATATACAAAACTTGAACGCTGTTTTTTTAACTAAAACACTATCCACATACAGGTCTAGCTCGAGGACATCTGAAATTTTAATGTAAAATTTTAATATAAACAATTTTGTATGATTGTTTTATTATAATGAAGGTATTCCCCGAAGGCATTGAAGTAAAAAAAAACTACACAACATTATTTCAGCGCAACCGAAGTTGGTTTTTCTTGGTATATAAGCTTACCGTCTTGGTAATTAATTTTTAAATTGAAAATACCATAAATAGTAAAAGTAGATAAAAATTTTAGTAAATCCTGAAATACCATTAAATCGAATAATGAAAATTCTTTAGGTGATTAACTACAGTTAAGGAAGAAACGTTTACTAGAATTTTATAGTTCTGTAGTTGCAGTTCACATTCGAATTTCTGATAAATGCTGACAACCAAAATAAAAATTAATCCGATTCCTTTAGGTCAGTTTTATTGACTCTTTAGCATATAAATGTTCTAGGTTTGTTAAAATTTTGCAGAGTTGATTAAATATTTTATGGCTTTTAACATACAAGTGGATTTTGGAAAATTTGGATGCATTTAAAAGTAATTAAAAAATCCAGTGCCAGGGTGTTTGAGTGAATTCTTATAAGCAAGTTATAAAAACATTTTGGCAACATACACTGTTGGCATCATTCCTTATAACGTATAGTTTACATGGTTTAAACATTCGCATCTATAAACTAAGCAGAAAAAATAAAAGCTCTCTTTCTAACAAGACCGGATAACAATGGCAACGATAATAGTCTCTCCGTACAGACAAATGTTTCTAAAGTTCTTTATATATGAGAGATTTGTGTATAGATGCAATAATTTATTCCGAGTCTGTCCAGATTTTGGCAACTGTTCAAAGCAAAAATAAGATCCGAAAAGTTTCTTTAAAAAGACATCCACGTTAACTCGAAACTTTTAGATGAAATGATAATACTCGAGAACGAGATAGTATAAGAAATCGTGATCAAAAAATCTTAAATAAAATTTCATGATGTAATGTACCAAAAAGTTGTACCTCGGTTTCATTACAATTCCTTGCAATAATTGACTTTTTCTGCTAAACATGTTTACCTAAAATAATGACCATAAATTACAAAAACCCGCAATCTCCTAGAAAGCAACTTAACCCAGTTAATATTTTTTATTTTGTTTATATATTTTTTTAATGTCGAAATATAAAATTTTACCAAACCTATTTCTAAGTTTTACAGATCTCCAAATTTTCTTTTATTATGTGGGAAATTATAGTCCAATTTCTTAAGTATATGGATAGATTGTTGCCCTCGTTAACCCAAATACCATTTTTCTTACCTAAATTTTTTTATCGAGTTTTTCATTGTGTATATTTTAACGTTTTCAGCTTTTTCTACAATCATCGAAATTAATGTGTTCGTCAATTGGACAGATAAACTCAAACTATTTAAGTTAATCGTTTTAAAAAAAATAGTAGATTGACATTAAAATACAAAATAATTTAATTATTTAATTAAACTTCTCAGATCAAACTTGAAATGGAAATAGCATTGAAATTCAACATTAATGTTACTATACATCGTAAAGTGTATTAGGCTTAAAGGAGTTAGGGTTTCCACCCTTGAGGTGTAGTAAAAGGAAAAGGTTTTTTAATAGCATTATTGAAAAAACGCATCAGATGCTAATGAAGCCACGAGGAAAGTCTAAAAATACGAAAAACCAACATTAAAAATTTTACACAATCAAGCAAAATTTTATTGCACTATTAACAGTTGCAAATAATAAAGTTCTTATAAAAATAATAACTTTTGTAAGCCAGATTGAAACCTGTGTAGGTCTTGTCATTTATGGTAAAATACTAACAGTTATAAACCTTCAAGGTACTTGCAGATGCACTTCACTGTTTCTTACGCTTATCAGACTATTTAAAAAGATACATTTTTGGCACTGCGACACTTGAATAAGTTCGCGATAGCACGAAACAAAAATGTCAGTTAGTATGTAAGCCGAAAGTTAACTGGCGTAACATACCAGCATCATGATGTGTCTGTATGGCTATTACATAAATATTGTATATGCTTACTAGCTGAAAAGTCTGGCAGCGGACGGGGAGCTAAACGGTGAATCTCTATTTTAACAATCTAAATAAAAACAACAGTTTCCTAATATTGCCAATTTTAATTGTTCGTTAATTCGATTATCCGTTGATCCAGCTATCCGATTATCTGATTATCAGGTTATACATTAAGACATTGATACATCTTTAATTTTTTATCGTACATTTTCTTCGTCTTCGACTTTTTTTAATAAAAAAATGCGCTGTAGGAGAAGCAGCTTCTCGGCATTTTAATTTTTATATATAGCAGGGGTGGCCAAGCTCCTTGATAGTCTGAGCCATTTTTCAAAATTTTAAATTTTTCGCGAGCCGAAAAACAGCCAATTGTCGACAACGACAATTTCTCATTACCACTGAAATTTGTATTACTGGGGATCACCTATCTCAGGTGTGGTGAGAAATTGTCGTTTCCAGATTTATTTGGAAAGATAATTTTCATTATAAATTTTAATTGTTGTTTTAAAAACGTAATTATTCATTATTTTCTTTTTCAAATATTTTTAGTCCTAACTTTACTTTAATATATTTTTCGGTTGGTAAAAAAATCGACCAATTAGAGTGTTTCTTTTTTCACTAAAAATTACACGCTGTAGCAGAAGCAGCAGGGTGCTGGGATTTTAAGTATTAGGGTGATACGTTGAACATAATATTATGTATTATACAACGATTATTTTTGAATATCAATGATTACATTTTATTGCTATTATTTACTTACTCTCCTCTGATGTAGATGCATGTAGTAGACGCATCAATATTTCTATTAATTCAGAGGGGTTATGCCAATAAATATATTTTCTTTCAAACTCCGCGATGCTTTGTTTCTGTTGAGCAAATATTATGTTATCAACTTGGTGATGACGTAATTAATGCTTGTACAACATTCTATCATAATTATACTACGATAGAATGATTAAGGTATATTCAATGATCGAATACTATCCTTATTTAACTCACTAATATGAATCAATAGTATTTATTCTACAGCGTGGAAGTCTCGGACAAATTTAAGTCTAAATTTCAAATTAAAAAAAAATTACTAGAAACTTTAACCGTCAATTAAAGATATAATAGCTTTGTTGTTGTGATACCTACAGTTTATCAAGGTTACTGGTGCCGTGACGAATGATCCCCAATCAAATGATTCCGGTACAACCATCGCACCGCAACCGCAACAAACAGAAGATCATGATCAAAAACTGCTTTCCAAAATCAATAACACTTTTTTTTTAACTTTATTATTATTCAATTTCTTATAAGAGAGAGGTACGTACGAAGATCCCCGTCTTTCTAGATTTGTAATTTTGAAGTTGGAGCAGTTTAAGGGTTGCTTCTAATACATAATTTGAGTGACTAATGCCCGTACTTATAGTCATGGATTGAACCGAGAATCGAGATCAATTCTCGAAATAACAGCTGTTGCTACGATACGGTCTAAATTCCAGTAATCTCATTGGTAAATTCTAGGATTATTTTGAGTCTCGGATTGATCCGTGACTATAAGTACGGGCATTAGTTAAGTTGACTAGAGTTGAGTGACTCGAAAATTCCGTGTTTTCAAAGCTGTAATTTTTGAGTTCAATTCGTTTCAGGGATGTTTCTAATAAGTGGAGCTGCTCGAAGATCCCATCTTTCTAGATAGCTAATTTTGGAGTTGGAACAGCTTACAGGTTGTTTCTAATAATTTGAGCCACTCAAAGATTCGTGTTTTCAAATTTGTAATTTTTGAGTTAGAGTCGCTTCGGGGATGTTCTTAATGCCGCTCCGGCTCGAAGATCCCGTCTTTCTAGATCTGCAATTTTCGAGTTATTTGTTATAAGGATTATTTTGTAGTTAGAATGATTTAGCAGGATATCATTTAGTAGGCATCATTTTGTTGTGGATCATTTGCGGTTGTGATCATTTGCACCGGGATCATTTTTTGATTGACGATCATTTGTTATGGTGATCATTTGCTGTATGGATTATTTACGCCAGAATTGTTTTTTATCATTTCTTATGGCAATCAATTGCTATGGGAATTGGCTATTTGTCGCCGGGATCATTTGACGCCGAGATCATTTGCAGGGGATCATTTGTCGTGGAACCCTGGCATTTAATATCTTCAAAATGTTGCCAACATTTTACGAGGTAGGTACAATCATAAAACTTCAATGTACTTGGTAGAAGATCGAATCAATGACTAGTGCATAGCAATTTAACATTTTAACTGTCAGATTTCTACCGATTCTATCTGGCCTATAATTGGACTATACGACTACTTGAATCAGAGTAGAAAATTGTATGCGGTTAGTCGCAGTACTAATTTTTAATTTGCTGCTACATAGTTTATCAAGAGTTGAACTTAATACTTTGATCTCCGCAATCGATCACTCTACCACTGGATTAATTGCATACTTAAGTTGTACGACTTGGTTACACGAATGTCACTAATGCCCAGTTTCTTCACTAAAATCATCCTATAGATATCCGATAGACAGAAAATATGTTTAGATAAACATGACAGAACGCATTGTTGTTGTATTGTAGTTCTGTCATATTTATCTATACTTATTTCCTGTTTATCGGATATCTATAGGATGATTTTATCTATTTTTTGTACCTATTTCATGCTTTGTATTCTATGTACCTTTTAGTTATTTATCATGATAAGTGATAACATATTTTTCCACTATTGTTTGAATAAGGTAAAACATTTTTTTTCTGCACTAGTGCGGAAAAGTAAATTTTTTACGCACTAGTGCGTTTTACTTTTCCACACATGCGCATTTAAGTGCAAACCCCAGAAATGCTTAAAAATATTTTCGGCGCCTATCTATTGCAATTACAGGTAATACAATACCCTAGTATATAACCGCCTACTAAACAAAATCAATTTGCAAATAAATACTTTGTAAAAGTTTAAGTAATTAATATTTCTGTTTTTTGTTCAAATAATAGTAGAAAAGCATTGTGTGAAACACGTATGAGCGCGCAAATCTATCGGAAAACATCCACTTGGACATATGGAATGCCCTCAGCATCCATCTAATTGTAAGGAATACTCTTTAGAAATCAGGTTTTAAGTTTAATTTGGCTATATAATTATCGAAATTTAATTGAAAATAAATTTATGATATATGTAAACTGCTGCACAACTAGAAGTCAACTTCTAACGTTCTTCAACGTCCTGCTCCGCCTAATCAATCAAATCGAATCGAGATCCTAATGTGCCTCGTCGACTATATCTTTCCCAACCTAAGCGATTCCTTACGTTGTTGCTTAATCATCTATTGATCAGGCGTTGGCGTATCTCTGCTGGTAAGCCACTCAGCCGGCCATGGTTTCAGGACGGAAACTACTGGTTTACGTGGAATTTAAACCGCGGCGGAGCTGTGCAAGAAAGCGAGTTTTAACCTTCCTCGAAAGGCGTCTCTGCAATCCTCGACACACATAAACTTTTGTCGGCACCGAGATTCAAACCTGTGTTTACCAAATACCAAGCGATACTGGGAAATATTTGTCTATGCTGCCCGACTCCGCTTAATCAAACACATTGCTTCACCTATTTACGTCGAATACACATACCGTCAACGGAATAAGCAAATCCAGTGTTCATTTCTAATAAGGGGGCGCTCCTTATTTTAAAAATTGTCGTCATCTATCAGATGTCATTGCATTTTTATAAATATCTATACCTAATATTATTTTACAGTAAAGGTTAACGTACTTGAATCTCAGTATGTACCATACAGTGTATCACACTTGGATGGCCTTCCTCATAAATCAACTTTAGCGGTTGATGTAACGCCTAACCAATAAGTTCTACATGTGCATGTTTCAACTAATATTACTATTTAAATTGTACAACATTGAAAACACGTAAATTTAACCTACAATTATATCGTTACAATTTATTGTGTTATTCGAAGTTTTGAAGTTCAAATAATAAAGCTTAAAACATTGCGCAATATGTAAAGTGTTTTTATTGTTCTAGTAATAATAAACCGCTGCAATAATTTTAGAAGTTTAAAATAATAGTATAAAATTTATAAGAAAACTGTTTCTTCTAATACTAATAAAATTATGATCAAGATCGCACCCTCTGCGATGTGCAAAGCCTCTGGCCATGGTTATTCGCCTAGTTATAGCAACATAATATTGTTTTCTGTTCTATTATTTTAAAGAATTTGCTAATAGTGTTTTGAGTATTAAAAGAAAAAAGTGACTCTTTTATGATTGGAGAAACGTAACTTGAAGCAGAAGCCGAAGGCGCCCTCTTCAATCGCTTCAGAGCACGAAAGTCACTTTACGCTTGAAGCATCCATACTATTTTTCCTCTACCCGCTACAAAGATGAGCAAAAGCTACGTAAAAATGTACATCCATTTCTTGCAGTGAATTATTAATTTATCACATTAGCCTTGCTAGACCGTTTCTAACAAAATTTAATAGCAAGAACTACCTACGCATATTGAAAAAATAAAGTTAATCTATAAGATTAAAAATAAATTAATAAAAAATTGTATAAATTAAAAAACAAGAAATGAAATTCATCCACACAATACAAGATGAAACGATGACAAATATTTAATATTACCAACATTACCAACATTATGTTATGTATTCTATAAGATGTATTCTTTATAATTATAATAAAAAAATAAAAAGTTTTAATTTATTATATATTACAATACATACATATAATATACAATATAGCAACAATAGCGATTGGCTCTAGGAATGGGACAATAGAGCACAGTTATTACAAAACAAAATAGCTATTAGTTTACTATATGCTTCTGACGGCATAAGTTTTTACTTTACTCTTTCAGTACATGGTGGAAAGTGGACCAGTTTTTGGACTGAAAATTTATTTTTGAGCATCAATAATGATAAATTTTAATGATTCTTATCTACAATAATCTGGTAGAGTAATTTGCTCTGTGCACGACGGTAGACGGATTTTTAGCAATGAATCGTAAATTTTGAGAAAACCGTAAAAAAGTATTATGATAAGTCAGGTCTGATAGCCTTCTTGTGGGATAAATAAAGAACAGTCGCCGTTTGATCTCCGACCAAGTACAAAAAGATGCTGCCAGCATCTTATTAAGGAGACACGGTTGTAAGAGACTTTGATCAATCAAGTATGTAAAGCGGCTCCGTGTTGAATTTTTTGTTTTACTTATTTCATCTGGCGCTTAGCAAAACTAGCATTTTTATTTTCACAGCAGCCACTTAATAGAGTTTTGAAATACAGTTGTTTTCATAAAAAGTGAAACTGACGTCAGAATCATCCGAATCAAGCACTAACAACAGCTCTCGCAAATTATTAATCAGTAAAATAGTAGGTGATACAAAGACACACCTTTATGAATGTGTCGTAAGCTTCTTCTTTGCTGGTAACTGTATGCAAGCTAAAGTTGTAAATTTGGATATCCGCGTTTAAATCTCATCAGTGGACGACTTGGCACATAGTTATAAATTACAGAAAATAGTTCTAAAATAAGAAAAAGTTTACCTGTAGCACAACCACCTGAGCAGAAGAACTTACGACAATCCGCGCTTTCCATTCCAAGATCTCATAAAGCTTTAAAGATTTGTATCCTTTAAATAAATCGTCCAGTTTTTTTTTAAATCAATTTAGCGATGTGTATGAGATGGGCCACGGAGAAGAATGATATTTAGAAGTGGGCCACAAGTTTAAAGGTTGAGAAACGCTAGATAGACTACGCTTAATCATGGTAAGTTATCATACGCAAACAAATTGCTTTAACAAAAGTGCAATTTTTAAAATTTTCGATACAAACTGTTCATGTCTTTTTAATGCTATGAAAGGAGTTTCCTTACTCTGACCTTTTTCCACCCGATTTCTTCGACACAAATAACAATTTAAAATTAGAAATACTTGTGAGTAACAATAATTCTTCTTCATAGTATAAAACACTAGCCAACGTTTGAAAAAAGAATTATTCTTTATTCGTTTCAGCAGACAACTGCGTATCTAAAATTTAATGTGATCCTCTCTTACCCCTTCTGTATTTATAGTCCCGTTTTCAAGTAGGAAGAGTTGCAATAACATCATCTCGAATTTTCCAGTTATTAAGTTATGAAGTTTAAATTCATTATATAGAAACTTATCCCATTGCATAGCAAACAGAAAA
Organism: Cantharis rufa; assembly: GCA_947369205.1. Classification (NCBI taxonomy): domain Eukaryota; kingdom Metazoa; phylum Arthropoda; class Insecta; order Coleoptera; family Cantharidae; genus Cantharis; species Cantharis rufa. The sequence continues at coordinate 16,096,810 of OX376307.1, read as the reverse complement.
AATGAATTTTAATTGTTATTGTCACTTTGAACAGCAAAAAATATTATACAGCCTAAAACGCTTTCCAATTTTGGATGGCAAATGACAAGGTAGATATTTTAGTTCATATCTACTTCTAGGTAGTTGTAGCAATATTGCTAAAATTAAAATTGTTTTTAGCCAGATGGAAATAAATATAATTATGGACATTTGGCTAAAATAATAAATTTATTCCAAGTTGTCACTTCCCGAAAAGATAAGCTTTAAAAATTTTGTATGGAGGTTGACGCGGTCATGATTATGCAGTGATTGTTTTAACAATGTAGTAAACTAATGAGATGAGATTTTATATGAGCAATACTGTTGTAATTGAAGTTTTCTGTATCGGCTTTCAACGATGGAAGTAATGAGTCGCACGTAATGTGTGTAAAGTCTGTACATCTGAGTGATGTGTCTGAGAGACGCCAGCGTGACGTCACGAGACGTCGGCGTCGGCCGGTCCGGTCACCCCTTACTCTTCTGATACACTATGCCGAACTCTGTCCTAGGCCCTTCCTCACTAAGAGCCTACGTTTATGCTATTACTAATGCAATTTCAATATCATCTTTAAAAGTTTAAATTTTGCAAACGTCAACTCTTAAGGTTAAATGTAAAATTGCAGTTGCACTTAGCGTTTACAAAGCTTGTCGTAATGTAAATGTTTACATTCAGGATTCCGCTTTGCAACGACTTTCTTGGGGTAGCAGCATTAAAATAAGGTCGTTTGCTACCCCAACATGTATACAATCAAAGCGGCCTGCAATGTGTGTGTATTCAATTACGCCTGAACATAATTTTTATTGTGTTTATAACACTTTAAATATTTGATAAAACATTTTGAAGTGGCATTCAAATTTTAACCAAGATCTACTAAGGTGTATCCGTTTCACACAGTGTATCAGATCAACTAACGCTACGGCAACATAAAAAGTTGAGTAAGGTCAGATAGTAAAGTTGGGAAGTCTGAAAAGTTAGATAAAATGTAATAACCGGCAAAGTAATCAATTACAGTCAAAATTTAGCCACTTTAATGAGAATAAAAACTAAAACATTAATTTAAGAAATAAAAACCTACTTTAAGAAAGTGTAAAATAGGCAATATTACAATGAAGGGTGGAAAACGATTAGAAACGGAAACAAGATAACGAAATTCTTAAATACAAACGCTTTCTGTTTTTAGTTCTCCACAATTTATAATTAAATTTATGTCGCATTAAACTATCAACTGCGAGTTTTAACCATAAGCAAAATCGTTAATATTTCGATAGAAAAATAAAAAATTTAATTTTGTCAGTTTTAATGCTGGCTGGTCAATAATAAATAATTAACGACAAATTTCTTAATTTAATAAATAGTTTTTCAGTTAATACTCGAATTTTCGTGGATGAATTAATTACATACACATGTTTTTAATTTATGGGTCAGTGTCATAGTTACTTTGACATAGAAACTCTCCAAGGTGTAAAATAATCGCAGCGACTACTTATGTGAAGAATGATTAATGCATAAATCGACACTTCAATCAATCACAAACAATATGTTCAGTATATTATGTTTGAGGATTCCACCCTAATTTTCAGTTGAACTGGGAAACATAATAAAGTTATTTAATTATTCTACGCCAAATCGACCTGCCTTTAACCCTTGCCATTTTTGGGTTTCTTCCTTTAGGTAGTATGTTACCGAGTGACACAAAAATTGGCTCACACCAATTTTCACATTTTTTCGTCAGTTGCTTTGGCAGTTATGATTAAAAGGATTAAAATGAATACTGTTCTATAATTTAAGTTACAGGAACAAGTTTTTGTTTTGAAATCATTTAGATTTCTCGTAGTAGGATGCTAACTGGTTAACTGGGTTTAAAGGTTTTCATATTATGTATTTTAAAAAAATTTGTCAAGTTCGGAAGAACTTCAAAAATCAATTAAATAATGGAAATTCGCGATTTTAAAATTATACATAATATGTAATCGCAAAACGTAATTCGCACAAATTTTATCGAAAATCTGAAGAACAAAATCAAGAAGTATATCAATTAATAATTTTGCTTAAAAAGAGAGATATGCAGGTAAGTTATAAGTTAGGAACCGCTATTATTCCTATAATATTTTGCTTAAAATGGAGAAAATTTTCTCAATTTCGTTTTTACTACAAAATTTTGTTTAAAGAAAAAGATTTGTACAAACACGTAGGTCATAAATTATTAAAATGTTAGAAACCGCTTTTGTTGTTTTAAAAAGAGAGATCTGTGTTTCAATTAGGTTATATCTTAAAAACAGTGTTTTTATTAAAATTTTTGCTTTTGCTTATACTGATCCTTTTTGAATTTTGTTATTCTTTTCACTTCTATTTTTTTAATTTGCTGTTAATTATTTTTTTTGGTTTTTTAAAATTTTTTTTAATAATTGATTTCGGTTTTTAAGGTTTTAAATCTTTGTCCTTGACTTGTTCTCTGTGTTTTTTTTATTTTTTATTCTTCATCAAAATTCATTTTTATATGTAAAATTGATTTAAATATTTTAAAAATTATTATTAGTCAAATATAAAACTTATAAGCCTTAATAGCCTTTAATTAATGATTTACTTCTCGCACGTGGAATACAATCCTTGCAATGAAAAATTTACCTTACCGAATTGAATTACATTAATTCACAAATCTTTTTATTTAATTTATTTAATTTGTGACAAAAACATTAACATTAATTCATTAACTCACCAATATAAGAACAGACGGGCAGTATTAGGGTAGTTGATCCTTTCAAACTGAAGTCTGCAACCATTTATACCGCCTTTTCAAACAAAATCCTATTTTTTTCTAAACAATAATTTTATAACAATTTTAACTTGAACTTTGGAGAAATATTCTTTAGTAATTTGTTGTTCATGTTACCAATTGATTAATTACAATTTTAATATCCATTCACGTATATAACCACTTGACAATTTTATAACTATACGTTCTGTCGGTGTTAAGAAAATATAGGCCCTCAAAACTATCGGGTTTCGAAAAGGATCCCCCCCTTGTATAAATAACATTCATTTAATTGAATTTTTTTAAGTTAATTTTTTATTTTTATTTTTTTATTTTTACTAAAAAACTAATGGAGAAACAATAGATACTATGATTAAACTAAACTGCCTTTTGACATGGTGCAGCACAAAATTCTTGTCAAATTTTTTAATTTTAAATGAACAATAATTTCAAATTACAAATTTTTTTAAGGGATTTGGAAAATCTCTTAATCATCATCAGCCTTTCAGTCCACTCCTAAACTATCAGCCTCTCTCTATCCTCTTCTTCTTTTGTCCTCCTTTTTTCTCCTCTATCGTTCGGGCATTAAGACCCCCACGGCTGCTTAAACCGGGTTGGGTTTAACCGGGTTGGAGTTGTGAAGAAAACAGGCATAAATCTGGTTAACGGCACGAAGGCTTGGATGCACAAGTAAAGGTAGCGGTACTTGGTCCACAAAGCTAAAAGTTTAAAAAAATATTAACATATTATTTAATTTAATAAAACCGTCTCGAAAATAGTCGTTTTAATTAACTTTTTTTTAAATTAATTAATTACTTTCCAATCGGTTAGTTAGGAAGTTCAATTTTTGTTTCTAATAAATTTAAGTTAAATTTAACTTAGGAGCGTCCGCGTCGAGTATAAACACGGACCACAATCAAAGTTGTTACGCCATTGCCCTTGAACAAATGCAGCAACGTTCTTAAACTATAATGAGGCTCCAGTGTGAATGTTAAATAGGTAACAATTACACTTTTCCACCACTTGAGAGCTCCCTCCACAGTATTGACACTCAGAATTCATTAAACCGATACACTTACCATATCAATATTTTAGAAAACCCAAAAAATGCACACACACTTTTATTAGGTTTATGTTTAACACTGAATTAGGTTTCATCGCCTGATGATGCCATAGTATGATGAACACGTTTGCGATAAATGTATACTTACAGTGTATTTTATTTGTACTAACTTCAAAAAATTTTAGTTCTAAAAAGTGTGTGTGCATTTTTTGGGTTTTCTAAAATATTAATATGGTTAATCTCGAGTTACACTACTTAAACCACGTATCAATCGATTGATACGATCGATCCAGGGCCATCGAAAGAAAATCTGGTCCTGGGGATAGTCACCCACGAAAAATGAAAACTTTTCTCAGATTTCAGAATTTTGATTGAAACCGCAGTAGAAACTCCGGACCCGGGGGAAATCCCCCGAACACTCTGTCCGAACGCATTTCATTAAAGAATCGGTGTGCAGTATTTGTCTGAATCGAGCAAAGCGTTGATTTTCTAAAAAGTTGAAAAATTAAGAATTGCGTAGTGACGCTTGACACCGCCATCTTAGAAATCTTGGTATGCAAGGAAGAAAATTTATTTCACTTACGTTTAAGGCCGTTCGATTGCATGAAGGAGAAAATTATTACAGTCGTAATAAACCGCGAACAGATTCTGAATATTTTGGATTAACACACGAGGGAAAGTTGATGTTGTTGCAGTCGTAGAGTAAAACACAAAATCAACGGCTTCTGTGCGGCTACCATTCGAAAGATCATTCTCAACTAAATCAAGTACGTAGTTCAAATGAAACCAGTGCCGTAAATAATATGGTATCAAAACATTTTATAAAAATAAGAATCATAATTTTGGACATTTCATTTATTTTAAATTTCATAAAAACGATTATCATTAATTTCTGTAAATTCACCAACACGGCAACATTAACGTGGCAAATGATATTAAAACCTAGAAAGAAAATTTTAAATAAGATATTAAATGTGGTTTTAATGTTAGTGGCCGCGCATACAAATAACACAGGTCCGAAGACAAAATGTGTTGTCTAAAATTTATCTTTGAATTAAACAATTTTACGTTTGCTAATTATATAAGAGTCTTTTTCTAATTTGCTCTAAAATTAATTATAAGCCCGGCGATTTCTTCAGGATTTTTATTAAAACATTTTAAAAACAAAACTTATACGACAATATAACTATAGGCAGTGAACTGGGTTGGAGGTAGGAGAGAGCCTTAGGGGGTGCATGCGGTCATAATTTTTAAACTGAAATTGGTGTCTTCAATCTTGACCCTGAAGTATCTTTATTTCGTCCTATACCTTATCGAATGTCTTGGGCAATGTCGAGAAAGAAAAGGCTTCGGTGGCCTGTTTTTTGTTCCAGTGTTCCGTGACATGCTCCGTGAGGTAGAGGATCTGATGTGAGATGGAGTGTTCTGGTCGGAATCCAAACTGTTTGTTGGGAACAATTTGAGTTTCCGCCGGGGCAGTGTTTTAGTCGGGACAGTATAACCTGTTTGACCAATTTGCCTACGGAAGAAATGAGGCTAATTGGTCGATAGGAAGAAGAATTGGGGGGATTTTGATTGGGTTTCCATTTGCTTTGGAAAATGGCGTTTGTGATGTTGGGGAACGCCATAATTCCCTCTTTGGGAAATTTATTTATTTTTGGAATTTGTCTCATTTCGAAAGTGTGAGGCATTTTTGTTTATATATTTAATGTGATCTCTCTCTCTCCTCTCAAATTTTTTAAAGTATTTTAGCTCAGAAACATGTGGTTCAAATCGGTCAAATGACTTAGGAGAAAATGGAAGACAAAAAAACAGACAAACAGCCAAGAATAAATAAAACTAAATAAGATTTATATAATATGGTATTAGATTTATAAAATATATCTACCTATAAATAAATAATAAATAAATAAAAAAATAAATAAAATCTGCTAATTAATATAATTAACTCTTTCAAACTCAAAATTAGAAATACTCAAAAGTTTCATAAAATTCAAAAAATTATTAATCCTTGCATATTTTGAATAAAACAAGGATATACAATATCTTTTATTTTTTGAATTTCGGTAATTCAGTATCAGTTTAAATCTGATGTTAAACTGCCAAGTGGTATTTTTGCAATGAGGAAAAGTAAAATTTCGACATTAACTTATTATTTTTATAGTCATTTGACCAAATTCTAAATTTCAAGTGTTGATTATATTATTATGATGAAAAGTAAATCATTCTTTTTTATACTTACACTGCTGTTAAATCATTATATTTCGCATTTTTATAAGTTTAACGCTTAGGTTAAATCGGATAGTTTGTAATCGTCTGTAAGATAAATATTGGAGTTAGTGAATAGGTGTTGTTGACGGATTTCGTCTATTTTGGAATCTTTTATGGATTCTCTGTTATAGCCCTCGATCAGAAAATAGAATGTAAGTTTTATTTTACTCCGGCTCGAACCGAGGACCTTGGAGTTGAATAAAAAACATTTCGTTTTGGAAATTAAATTTACAGATTATAAAATAAGGAAATTTAGCTACAAATAATATATTTTCTTAGTATAAAAATATTTAACAGACTGAATAAATATACTTACTTCCGCTCAACAATGCAATAATAGTTGAGTCGCTTTATTATAATTTCTAATAAAAACGAAAGAACTAGCTAGTAAATACATAAAAATTGTCTAAAATGAATTACATTGAAGCATTTAATATTATGGTTTGTTAACTTTTTATATTTTATAGTTTTCTGCAGTTAAGTAAAATACCCATAAAAGTAATTGAATTATTTTCAAGTGGTATTTAGAAAAACAATGTTTCACTATTATTGTTTTTATTAAACTTTATGGATAGCTTTATAGCTTTTAGATTATCATTATGTTTTCAAAAATTATTGCCCGATCATAATAATTTCATACCTAACACTAAAGCTGTTTAAACTTGGCGGCGTAGAATTGCCCCCAAGCAAGTCCTCCCTTTAAATACTCATTTGGAGTAATTAAAAAAAAAATTATAAAATCTACTTATATAACAGTTATTAAAATTTAAAAGAAAAATTGAAGTGGTTTTTCGAAATACTTAATGCCAAGGAAATAACTTTATTGTTGTTAAAATATATTTATTCAATATAATGTGAAAGTATGTAGACCATTAAAAACTTCAAGTTCTCAAATTTTTAACAATCGAGTAATCGAAAATCGACATAAGAACAATAATGCAATGTCGTGGAAAGATTGATGAGTAGCAAAAAATTGAAAGAAAACTATTCATTCGTCGGGAATATACATGTATTCAAATGAGTAAGCTGTTTTAAAATCTAAGACATAAAAAATCCGTGCTTGGTCTAAATGAATCCAAAAATCTTTCATATTTTTTTTACTGGCTTGTCCAGGCGGCCATCGAACTACCCTAAAAGTTTAGTTTCTCAAAATAGAATATTTAGGTCTTATAAAAATGTAATTAAAATTGAAGTTGTTAGTAATATTCAGGCTTAGATGTTAGGGTGCTGTACATGAACTATCTAATAGTTTGTTTTACTAGCATAGGAAAATTTTAGATATATATATCAATAATTGATTGTTTATTTATTACCAACTTCGGAAGATTTAATTTAGTATTTATTTAAATTAAAAATTATGTATTTTAAGCCGCCGCCACCTATGCATTGGTAGCTGAAACTCATAGCACTAAGCAAAATCTGTGGTAAAGTTTATTTATTCTATTATAGAATACTGATGCATACAATTAATTTAAAGTAAACTAGATTTAGTTGGAAACTTTTCAATAGGTTATAAGTATGTCGATGCTGTCGTTAGAGGCTGAAATTTAATATTTTAAAGAGCTAATTCAAAAAACCAAAGCAAGTTATGATTAATATTTTATAATTACGAGAGAGCATCCATTTTAGAAACACTTTGAATAAAGCTTTAAGTTAATTATTTAATTTAATTTAATTTGCTTTTATTTTAGCGTATATGATTTAAAGTACTTTATTGCCGCCCGCCATCTTTTTGTTTTATAACAATTGCGTTCACGCTTCTATTATTGGGAGGTTTTGATATAATGTGCTTTAGTACAAGAAGATTCCACCGATAAACGCCGTACTAATAATTCTTATATAACCTCCAATTACCATATTTCCCTGAGGTTTCAATATTAGACTGTATATTCTGCCATATAAGGGTACAAATTAAAGTGTTTAAACAGCTCAAATTATTCCGGACAAATAATTCGAATTTCGACGAGGACATTCGACCAAACATCAAATCCTCATGGAGCACATTACTGAGCATTGGAACAAAGAAATTCGATAAAGTATGGCGCGAGGAGCTGTTTTACAAATTGTTAGTAGTATAGTTTATAGTTCTCCTATCTGAAAGACAGACATGTTAAAGTTAATATTGAGGATTCTAAATCCAAACTCTATTCACCATTTCTATCCATGAGAAATTACAAAATCTTGAGAAATAGTTCTGAACCTTTCGGATAGAGGTCGATCTTTTCAAAAATGGAAGTAAAGGTCAACGTTTCCAAAAAACCCTCACAAACGAAAATCGACCAGAAAAACAACAATTTTCTACCTTTTCCCTTACAATGTTAGAGACGGAGATACTCCTCCAAATATGTGGGAGTGACAGAGACTAGATGTCTCTGGTGGAAACAACATATCCAAGCCTTAAATAAAATGACTAGAAGCGCTATGGCCCCACCCTACCCCATGCTAAGTCATAGCAGCAGTTCATCTATAAGACCATTATCCGACCCATCTTGACCTACGCCTCAACTGTCTGAGGCTAAGCTACTAAATCTCACATAGCTTAACTCCAGATTACACAAAGTGTAGTAATCCGACAGTCCATGAAGGCACCATGGTATATAACGAACAAGCAGATACAAGGGGACTCTAACATGGAGATAGCCTGGAATCCTTCGACAACTTGTTAATCTGAGAGATTGCAAATTACAATCTCGAAGATTTTTTGAGCTGTGAGAGGCATTCACCTGGGCCTCTGGAGTTCCCAAACCCGTAAACTGAGTTTTCAAACCCAACCAAACTTAAGATGACGATCCATCCTGTATAGCCAACATTCATACATGTTGTTTATGTTTTTCACCGTTTTTGTTATGTTTGTTTTTGTTTTGTAGTTTTATTTTAATAAAGATATGGTACCAAGGGTCAGCGTTAAAACTGACTCAGTACGATTTCCATTTTGGTTAACCAAACACCCCGTTTCAGGATCTAATGCCCGTTTTCACCAACATTTATTTAAGAATTCCCTAGCAAAGAATTCTTTACGCTATAGGTATTCCCTAAAATAATACTTAGGAAAATTTGCATTTCACCAACATAAGAATTTCTTAACGAGCAGCATTTCTTACTTGCTAAGTATTCCTTACAGCGGACAAATGAACTAATACGGGTTGTAAATGTCATATTTGAATTTATACACAGTAAAAACGTTTTGTTTGAATTTAATAAATAATTTTGTTCGAATAATTTTATTCAATAGAAAGAAATTTTGTTTCGATTTAAACAAAATTATTTCTATCAAACAAAATGAATTTGTTATTTAAAAAAAATATATTTTTTCAAAATTTGTTTAGATCAAACAAATTGTTTAAATTTAATAATTGTTTATTACTTCAAATAAAACATTTATTTTAAATCAAAATAAAATCAAATTAAATACAATTTTTCTTTTAGGCAACTAAAAAACCTCAAACAAAATTTTTATTACGTTTAACAAATACTTTAGTTGCGTATATATATAACAGAATATTTTGTTTGGATCAACTAAATTTCCTTCAGTCAAACAAACATTTTTAACTGTGTAGGTTTATGTCTAATTCTGGCGTTTCGGTTGTGTATTGCATTAAAAATTACAAGTGTTATGTTCTTGTATCAAAATGTATATAAGTAGTTACCTGAAGATTGCAATTTAATGTGTGTACAACCAATTGTTGCTAACACATTTGGAAAACCACATATTTATTCATAAACCGTAATGCATAATAGCATAAAACCGTAATGCCAGTAATAATTGATTTATGGGCGATACTGATTGATTTCTAAAATAATAATACCCAAAATAATTGTCATAAATAAAATGCACATTTATGATGTGGCTGAAGACAGAATCAGAATCAGACTCAGAAATTCAAATAATACAGTGGACCAGACAAATAATTAAAAGTATTATTAAACTGTTTTTATATTGCTAATTCCGCATTAACTTAATAAACTAAAACGTCTACTACTCTTCAGAGCGTAATATAACAAATCTTTTAGACTCAAAAAAATTCGGAGGCTGAGGGGTACTAATGCCGCCTCCAAATTTTAAAAAATTTGTAACTTTTACCAAACATTTTGCTACACTTTGAAATTAGTGTCAAAATTTAGCTAAACCCATACCACTTAACATATATTTTAGAATCAAAAAAATTCGGAGGCTGAGGGGTACTAATGCCGCCTCCAAATTTTAAAAAATTTGTAACTCTTACCAAACATTTTGCTACACTTTGAAATTAGTGTCAAACTTTAGCTAAACCCATTCCACATAACATATATTTTAGAATCAAAAAAATTCGGAGGCTGAGAGGTAACAAAGCCGCCTCCAAATTTTTAAAAATTTATAACTCTTACCAAACATTTTGCTACACTTTAAAATTAGTGTCAAACTTTAGCTAAACCCATACCACTTAACATATATTTTAGAATCAAAAAAATTCGGAGGCTGAGGGGTACTAATGCCGCCTCCAAATTTTAAAAAATTTGTAACTCTTACCAAACATTTTGCTACACTTTGAAATTAGTGTCAAACTTTAGCTAAACCCATTCCACATAACATATATTTTAGAATCAAAAAAATTCGGAGGCTGAGAGGTAACAAAGCCGCCTCCAAATTTTTAAAAATTTATAACTCTTACCAAACATTTTGCTACACTTTAAAATTAGTGTCAAACTTTAGCTAAACCCATACCACTTAACATATATTTTAGAATCAAAAAAATTCGGAGGCTGAGGGGTACTAATGCCGCCTCCAAATTTTAAAACATTTGTAACTCTTACCAAACATTTTGCTACACTTTGAAATTAGTGTCAAACTTTAGCTAAACCCATACCACATAACATATATTTTAGAATCAAAAAAATTCGGAGGCTGAGGGGTACTAATGCCGCCTCCAAATTTTAAAAAATTTGTAACTTTTACCAAACATTTTGCTACACTTTGAAATTAGTGTCAAACTTTAGCTAAACCCATTCCACATAACATATATTTTAGAATCAAAAAAATTCGAAGGCTGAGAGGTAACAAAGCCGCCTCCAAATTTTTAAAAATTTATAACTCTTACCAAACATTTTGCTACACTTTAAAATTAGTGTCAAACTTTAGCTAAACCCATACCACTTAACATATATTTTAGAATCAAAAAAATTCGGAGGCTGAGGGGTACTAATGCCGCCTCCAAATTTTAAAAAATTTGTAACTTTTACCAAACATTTTGCTACACTTAGAAATTAGTGTCAAACTTTAGCTAAACCCATACCACTTAACATATATTTTAGAATCAAAAAAATTCGGAGGCTGAGGGGTACTAATGCCGCCTCAAAATTTTAAAAAATTTGTAACTCTTACCAAACATTTTGCTACACTTTGAAATTAGTGTCAAACTTTAGCTAAACCCATTCCACATAACATATATTTTAGAATCAAAAAAATTCGGAGGCTGAGAGGTAACAAAGCCGCCTCCAAATTTTTAAAAATTTGTAACTTTTACCAAACATTTTGCTACACTTTGAAATTAGTGTCAAACTTTAGCTAAACCCATTCCACATAACATATATTTTAGAATCAAAAAAATTCGGAGGCTGAGAGGTAACAAAGCCGCCTCCAAATTTTTAAAAATTTGTAACTCTTACCAAACATTTTGCTACACTTTGAAATTAGTGTCAAACTTTAGCTAAACCCATTCCACATAACATATATTTTAGAATCAAAAAAATTCGGAGGCTGAGGGGTACTAATGCCGCCTCCAAATTTTAAAAAATTTATAACTCTTACCAAACATTTTGCTACACTTTGAAATTAGTGTCAAACTTTAGCTAAAACCATTCCACATAACATATATTTTAGAATCAAAAAAATTCGGAGGCTGAGGGGCCCTAATGCCGCCTCCAATTTTTAAAAAATTTGTAACTTTTACCAAACATTTTGCTACACTTTGAAATTAGTGTCAAACTTTAGCTAAACCCATACCACTTAACATATATTTTAGAATCAAAAAAATTCGGAGGCTGAGGGGTACTAATGCCGCCTCCAAATTTTAAAAAATTTGTAACTTTTACCAAACATTTTGCTACACTTTGAAATTAGTGTCAAACTTTAGCTAAACCCATACCACTTAACATATATTTTAGAATCAAAAAAATTCGGAGGCTGAGGGGTACTAATGCCGCCTCCAAATTTTAAAAAATTTGTAACTCTTACCAAACATTTTGCTACACTTTGAAATTAGTGTCAAACTTTAGCTAAACCCATTCCACATAACATATATTTTAGAATCAAAAAAATTCGGAGGCTGAGAGGTAACAAAGCCGCCTCCAAATTTTTAAAAATTTGTAACTCTTACCAAACATTTTGCTACACTTTGAAATTAGTGTCAAACTTTAGCTAAACCCATTCCACATAACATATATTTTAGAATCAAAAAAATTCGGAGGCTGAGAGGTAACAAAGCCGCCTCCAAGTTTTTAACAATTTGTAACTCTTACCAAACATTTTGCTACACTTTGAAATTAGTGTCAAACTTTAGCTAAACCCATACCACTTAACATATATTTTAGAATCAAAAAAATTCGGAGGCTGAGGGGTACTAATGCCGCCTCCAAATTTTAAAAAATTTGTAACTCTTACCAAACATTTTGCTACACTTTGAAATTAGTGTCAAACTTTAGCTAAACCCATACCACATAACATATATTTTAGAATCAAAAAAATTCGGAGGCTGAGGGGTACTAATGCCGCCTCCAAATTTTAAAAAATTTGTAACTTTTACCAAACATTTTGCTACACTTTGAAATTAGTGTCAAACTTTAGCTAAACCCATTCCACATAACATATATTTTAGAATCAAAAAAATTCGAAGGCTGAGAGGTAACAAAGCCGCCTCCAAATTTTTAAAAATTTATAACTCTTACCAAACATTTTGCTACACTTTAAAATTAGTGTCAAACTTTAGCTAAACCCATACCACTTAACATATATTTTAGAATCAAAAAAATTCGGAGGCTGAGGGGTACTAATGCCGTCTCCAAATTTTAAAAAATTTGAAACTTTTACCAAACATTTTGCTACACTTAGAAATTAGTGTCAAACTTTAGCTAAACCCATACCACTTAACATATATTTTAGAATCAAAAAAATTCGGAGGCTGAGGGGTACTAATGCCGCCTCAAAATTTTAAAAAATTTATAACTCTTACCAAACATTTTGCTACACTTTGAAATTAGTGTCAAACGTTAGCTAAGCCATGTAACATATTACAATTACAAATATTTGTAAAACAAAAACTCAAAAACTAAACCGTTCATGTTGAAATTATGAAAAATTAATTTTTTATTGCCAGCAAATCGAACACTTCCGCGAAAGTGTACGGCGATGGATATTCGAAATCAAATGATTGTGGACCATGCAGTTCGAAGTATTTTTGAACCATATCGAATGTGCCGCCTTCTTCTAAACCATAGTATCTGTATTTAATTTTTTCGTTCATAATGCCCAGTAGCACGAAACAATCGAATTCCAAATCTGTTACATTTGTATGTTTTATTATATAGCGGCATATAGTAACAGATTTTTCTTTTTCTATAAATGCTACAGAATAGTCCCACCTTAAATGTTTATGTCGATCCGGTATTTCTCTGTAGCGCCTACATTCGATATTGAAAGCTTTGTTTGCATAAATGGATTTTAGAAATTCGGAATAATGTAAAACAAAGAATTCCAAAGTTATGTTGTCGAGACAAATGAATTTGTTATGTTTGGTAGAATAGTATGGATCGGTATTGTATTGACTACATGTGTGACATTTGAAGATAAAATTTGGGTTTGTCACATTCATGTGTTTAGTTTCAGAAAAGCTACAGTCGTTATTCAGATGGACCCATCTGTAGCATATAGAACATTCAACGTATTTTTCAGTTGTATGTTTTCCACAAGTCAAACATTTATCAAACATATTGCCTGATGAGAGTAACAGAATTTCCTGTATAGTACATCTGAAACCCTCTGGATGAAAATATTCTTTTAAAGACAACGGCATGAAAACTGACATATCTTCAATATTTGATAAAATATACATGTAGTACAATATATATACACCACAATTTTCTACATCTTCCGGGCTTTGATACGGATAATTTAAAATTTTTCCGATATTCCATTTTCGAACATTAAGTTTGGATGTTTTATTCATTCTATCTCTAACTTCAAAATACCGTTTCTTAATTTTTGAAAATATAGCCTCTTGCAAATTGCAATCCTTATAAGGATTTAAAATAAAAATAAGGCATTGTGTAACATCCAGAATGATTAAAATCCAGTGATTTCCGTTAACCAAATGTGGCATCACAATAAATTTAATATTTTCTAACGAGTGTGTGTAGGGTTTAAGCTTTTATTATTAAGCGATCCAGTTTCTGCGTTAAACATTATTTCCACAGAAACAGTGTCAATGTAATAAATGGAAGGAATATTTTTAAATATAGCGAAAGCTGTAGCATCTATGGAATAATCTGTCAGCCATTTTTGATTTCCGGAAAGAATTTTTGTTACTTTGTTATATTTTGAAAAAATGCTCGAGAAGTCCACTGTGGTTAGTTCAATTGTATGTAAATTGTATGTATATGTACCAATTTTAAAAGATCCTCTTGTAGCTGATTCCATATAAAAATTATTATTAAATATCAAACCATTCAATAAAGCTTTTGCATTAGGCTTTTCTTCTGTCGTGTGCACCTTTTCCTGAATGTTTACATCGGATTGATCATCAACATCATCATTATTAATTTTTTCTTCTTCTGCTTCCAAACCACCTAAAGCTTCAGGATTTTCTTCTAAATCTAAGGTTTTAACGTCAGCGTCTTTTGCATCTGTAGATATTGTCGTGTTCTAAAATCATTTTTTTATTTAAAAATATTATTATATTGCATTGAAATTTTTATTTTGATTGTTTTTTTTTAATTTGAATTTAGTTTTATAAAAATTTTATGCATTGTAAATATTTATTCAGGCCTATTATGTATCACAAACGTTATTATAGCAGTGACAGTTATGAAATAAAGAATTGATGAACCGCGTTTAGATCCGAAAATAGAAATATTACTTTCTCTTTCTGACACATGTTAGCTATAATAATGTTTCTTGCTTTACGCTATTTTGAAACTTTATTATAACATAAAGGTTGACCGTTATTATTAAAGGTTGTGATACATAATAGACCTGATTGAATATATTATTGGCGCAAAAAAATTTTATGTTAGTATGAAATTTTGTTGTAACTTCGCTTTTTGCCGGCCGCGTTGGCGGACCGATAGATTAGATCACTGAAAGTAAAGTTGGCATTTTGAAGAAATAAATTAAGATCGTCGAAAATTAAAATTGGAAATATCTTTTAATTTTGAGAGACTAGGGTCATCTCAATATATTACAAGTATTATTTTTACCGCTATTGCTTACCTCTTTTAATATTTCTTTCTCATCTACCTTCTTATGTGTCATCTTGTCGGCTTTCAGTTTTTTAATATTATGTTGGTCAAAATAACATTTCCTTTTTTTTGTTTTCTTCCAAACTTCTTCATATCTTGGATTATCAATTTCTTTTTGGTTCGTCTTGTTCTTTCGGGATATTTGTATTCTTTTTGGTACCAGCCCAATTTCCAAATTAATGCTTTTTAGCTCATTAGTAATTCTATCATGTGTTTTTTCAACGAATCGACCAACTTTTAAATTTCTCTGATTTAGTAAAACTTCTGTTTTTAATGTTTTAAACCAAGATTCCACGTTTGCATTACTAAAACGCCCCACATCTAGAATATCAGTCCATAGAGGAACAAACGGCATGAGACGCTTCAATAAATACGAACAAAATATTTCAGATCTGAACGGATTACTTAGCTCTTCGGAGTCGTTGTCATTGTTACTGTCATTAAAATTCCGATTTAATGCATTGTCATAAATCTTATAGAAAAATATAAAAAATGGAGAGTCTATATACTGCCCTCTTACAGTTTCGTCGTCATTATTTTCTGCGGAGTAATCGGAGAATTCATTTTTCAATTGTAAAAAGTGCTCTCAATTTGCATAGGAATTAGATGATAGTTCATTTAATGCAGCTTTTACATTCGAGTCATATGCCGTACTAAGCAAAACTATTACAATGTTTTCAAATTGAAAAGCGAGTTCTTCTAGCTTTGTGCACTGAACAAGAACAGCGACACAATCAACAATTTCATTTTTGATATGTGAAGTTTTTATTGTACGTGACAATTTTATGCAAATCATTTTAATGAAATGAGCACAGCAAAACTTAATCATGATGGAAGATTCAAATCTGGAATCATTAGCAAAGTCTGTAACAAATTTAAAGCACACTTTTAAATATACAAAAAGAGACATGTCATTAAATGCCTGGCATACAGATGTCATCAATGCAAAACTCCAATCGGTTACGATAACATTAAAAACTGGCCAGCTTTTATTGCAGTTAATGCTTATGAAATGTTTAAAATTGATCAGAAAAGTGGTGATAGTTGCGGAATCATGTTTAGAACTAATCAGTTCTGCTATTGGAACAATTCTTCCTCCTTTATTGATAACTAAGGCATAGTAAAGAAGCCTATGCCCTCGTTCAAATTGTGTCGGTCTCACGACAGAACCCGTTGCATCTAAAAATGCATTAATCCTTTCCCCCCTACCTATCAAAGTTTTAACTTGCAAAACTGAAAACAAATATACTAATGTTCTTCCAGCTGGAAACTGAATGTATCTTTCATTTTCAGGTTGTTTGACAGACCTCAAGAGTAAATCGATCATGGCATCTTTATTTTCATCTCCTTCTGATAAAGCTTCAGATCGTACTTTTTGGTATACTGGTAAGGATCTAAGACTGCCAGTTTCCATCAAGTGCGAGTTCTTCTTTCATTTTTCCAATATCTTCAAATCTAATAATGTTGGGTAACGAGTTTATTAATTTTTTCTTTACTTCCAATCTTTCACTCCCTTTTAACCAATACGCAAACTGTTCCAAATGGAGAACTTCCTTAGGTCCTTTGTAATGTAAAGAAACTTCCAATTCGTCGCTTTTAATTTGGCAAATGAATTTATATTTCCTACATTTCAATTGTTTACATTCTGCATACTCAACCAATATGAGGTTTTTGTGGAATTTTGATTTAGTTCTATGTCCTTTGAAGGCAATAACGCAACAGATATTTTTCGATTGTAAGGTATTTTTAAATACAGTATGTCTTACTTCTGAGTTCAGTACAATATCGATATGGTTTTCAAAACGGCTTACATTAAATTGAATCAACAACGAAAATTTGCCTTCACAAACAGTAGCGCTATTTTCAATTTCTTTGTTTGTAACGTTCGCATTTCGATCTTCATATGCATCGCCATCTTCATAATGATCATCATCTTCATATTCATCGTTATTTTCATCTTCATTCGTATATTCACATTTGTTTTTATCCATCTTTATATCATTATTTGCGATGTCGTCAGCTACATCTTTAAGATCACCTTTATCTTCGTAGTTATTTTTATAATTTGTATTGACAATCAGGATTTCATTGAAATTTGTGATCTGATCAGTCGAAAAGAAGCCATTAGATGTTAACTCTTAAACAGCTATTGGATTTAAAAGTAGATTGGTAGTCATAATGATACTTATTTCAAAAGTGTAACAAAATATTTGGTAAAAGTTCCAAATTTTTAAAAATTTGGAGGCGGCTTTGTTACCTCTCAGCCTCCGAATTTTTTTGATTCTAAAATATATGTTATGTGGAATGGGTTTAGCTAAAGTTTGACACTAATTTCAAAGTGTAGCAAAATGTTTGGTAAGAGTTACAAATTTTTAAAAATTTGGAGGCGGCTTTGTTACCTCTCAGCCTCCGAATTTTTTTGATTCTAAAATATATGTTATGTGGAATGGGTTTAGCTAAAGTTTGACACTAATTTCAAAGTGTAGCAAAATGTTTGGTAAAAGTTACAAATTTTTTAAAATTTGGAGGCGGCATTAGTACCCCTCAGCCTCCGAATTTTTTTGATTCTAAAATATATGTTATGAGGAATGGTTTTAGCTAAAGTTTGACACTAATTTCAAAGTGTAGCAAAATGTTTGGTAAGAGTTACAAATTTTTAAAAATTTGGAGGCGGCTTTGTTACCTCTCAGCCTCCGAATTTTTTTGATTCTAAAATATATGTTAAGTGGTATGGGTTTAGCTAAAGTTTGACACTAATTTCAAAGTGTAGCAAAATGTTTGGTAAAAGTTACAAATTTTTTAAAATTTGGAGGCGGCATTAGTACCCCTCAGCCTCCGAATTTTTATGATTCTAAAATATATGTTAAGTGGTATGGGTTTAGCTAAAGTTTGACACTAATTTCAAAGTGTAGCAAAATGTTTGGTAAAAGTTACAAAATTTTTAAAATTTGGAGGCGGCATTAGTACCCCTCAGCCTCCGAATTTTTTTGATTCTAAAATATATGTTAAGTGGTATGGCTTTAGCTAAAGTTTGACACTAATTTCAAAGTGTAGCAAAATGTTTGGTAAAAGTTACAAATTTTTTTAAATTTGGAGGCGGCATTAGTACCCCTCAGCCTCCGAATTTTTTTGATTCTAAAATATATGTTATGTGGAATGGTTTTAGCTAAAGTTTGACACTAATTTCAAAGTGTAGCAAAATGTTTGGTAAGAGTTACAAATTTTTAAAAATTTGGAGGCGGCTTTGTTACCTCTCAGCCTCCGAATTTTTTTGATTCTAAAATATATGTTATGTGGAATGGTTTTAGCTAAAGTTTGACACTAATTTCAAAGTGTAGCAAAATGTTTGGTAAGAATTACAAATTTTTTAAAATTTGGAGGCGGCATTAGTACCCCTCAGCCTTCGAATTTTTTTGATTCTAAAATATATGTTAAGTGGTATGGGTTTAGCTAAAGTTTGACACTAATTTCAAAGTGTAGCAAAATGTTTGGTAAAAGTTACAAATTTTTTTAAATTTGGAGGCGGCATTAGTACCCCTCAGCCTCCGAATTTTTTTGATTCTAAAATATATGTTATGTGGAATGGTTTTAGCTAAAGTTTGACACTAATTTCAAAGTGTAGCAAAATGTTTGGTAAGAGTTACAAATTTTTAAAAATTTGGAGGCGGCTTTGTTACCTCTCAGCCTCCGAATTTTTTTGATTCTAAAATATATGTTATGAGGAATGGTTTTAGCTAAAGTTTGACACTAATTTCAAAGTGTAGCAAAATGTTTGGTAAGAGTTACAAATTTTTAAAAATTTGGAGGCGGCTTTGTTACCTCTCAGCCTCCGAATTTTTTTGATTCTAAAATATATGTTAAGTGGTATGGGTTTAGCTAAAGTTTGACACTAATTTCAAAGTGTAGCAAAATGTTTGGTAAAAGTTACAAATTTTTTAAAATTTGGAGGCGGCATTAGTACCCCTCAGCCTCCGAATTTTTATGATTCTAAAATATATGTTAAGTGGTATGGGTTTAGCTAAAGTTTGACACTAATTTCAAAGTGTAGCAAAATGTTTGGTAAAAGTTACAAAATTTTTAAAATTTGGAGGCGGCATTAGTACCCCTCAGCCTCCGAATTTTTTTGATTCTAAAATATATGTTAAGTGGTATGGCTTTAGCTAAAGTTTGACACTAATTTCAAAGTGTAGCAAAATGTTTGGTAAAAGTTACAAATTTTTTTTAAATTTGGAGGCGGCATTAGTACCCCTCAGCCTCCGAATTTTTTTGATTCTAAAATATATGTTATGTGGAATGGTTTTAGCTAAAGTTTGACACTAATTTCAAAGTGTAGCAAAATGTTTGGTAAGAGTTACAAATTTTTAAAAATTTGGAGGCGGCTTTGTTACCTCTCAGCCTCCGAATTTTTTTGATTCTAAAATATATGTTATGTGGAATGGTTTTAGCTAAAGTTTGACACTAATTTCAAAGTGTAGCAAAATGTTTGGTAAGAATTACAAATTTTTTAAAATTTGGAGGCGGCATTAGTACCCCTCAGCCTTCGAATTTTTTTGATTCTAAAATATATGTTAAGTGGTATGGGTTTAGCTAAAGTTTGACACTAATTTCAAAGTGTAGCAAAATGTTTGGTAAAAGTTACAAATTTTTTTAAATTTGGAGGCGGCATTAGTACCCCTCAGCCTCCGAATTTTTTTGATTCTAAAATATATGTTATGTGGAATGGTTTTAGCTAAAGTTTGACACTAATTTCAAAGTGTAGCAAAATGTTTGGTAAAAGTTACAAATTTTTAAAAATTTGGAGGCGGCTTTGTTACCTCTCAGCCTCCGAATTTTTTTGATTCTAAAATATATGTTATGTGGAATGGGTTTAGCTAAAGTTTGACACTAATTTCAAAGTGTAGCAAAATGTTTGGTAAGAGTTACAAATTTTTAAAAATTTGGAGGCGGCTTTGTTGCCTCTCAGCCTCCGAATTTTTTTGATTCTAAAATATATGTTATGTGGAATGGGTTTAGCTAAAGTTTGACACTAATTTCAAAGTGTAGCAAAATGTTTGGTAAAAGTTACAAATTTTTTAAAATTTGGAGGCGGCATTAGTACCCCTCAGCCTCCGAATTTTTTTGATTCTAAAATATATATTAAGTGGTATGGGTTTAGCTAAAGTTTGACACTAATTTTAAAGTGTAGCAAAATGTTTGGTAAAAGTTACAAATTTTTTAAAATTTGGGGGCGGCATTAGTACCCCTCAGCCTCCGATTTTTTTTGATTCTAAAATATATGTTATGTGGAATGGGTTTAGCTAAAGTTTGACACTAATTTCAAAGTGTAGCAAAATGTTTGGTAAAAGTTACAAATTTTTTAAAATTTGGAGGCGGCATTAGTACCCCTCAGCCTCCGAATTTTTTTGATTCTAAAATATATATTAAGTGGTATGGGTTTAGCTAAAGTTTGACACTAATTTTAAAGTGTAGCAAAATGTTTGGTAAAAGTTACAAATTTTTTAAAATTTGGGGGCGGCATTAGTACCCCTCAGCCTCCGATTTTTTTTGATTCTAAAATATATGTTATGTGGAATGGGTTTAGCTAAAGTTTGACACTAATTTCAAAGTGTAGCAAAATGTTTGGTAAAAGTTACAAATTTTTTAAAATTTGGAGGCGGCATTAGTACCCCTCAGCCTCCGAATTTTTTTGATTCTAAAATATATATTAAGTGGTATGGGTTTAGCTAAAGTTTGACACTAATTTTAAAGTGTAGCAAAATGTTTGGTAAAAGTTACAAATTTTTTAAAATTTGGGGGCGGCATTAGTACCCCTCAGCCTCCGATTTTTTTTGATTCTAAAATATATGTTATGTGGAATGGGTTTAGCTAAAGTTTGACACTAATTTCAAAGTGTAGCAAAATGTTTGGTAAAAGTTACAAATTTTTTAAAATTTGGAGGCGGCATTAGTACCCCTCAGCCTCCGAATTTTTTTGAGTCTAAAAGATTTGTTATATTACGCTCTGAAGAGTAGTAGACGTTTTAGTTTATTAAGTTAATGCGGAATTAGCAATATAAAAACAGTTAAATAATACTTTTAATTATTTGTCTGGTCCACTGTATTATTTGAATTTCTGAGTCTGATTCTGATTCTGTCTTCAGCCACATCATTTATGAATAATATATTTAATTATCATTAATAAACTCTAGAGATCCTACTATTAATTTTAAAACCTGCAAAACAGTTTGTTTTCTTAACCGAAATCTTACGACAAATTCCACATTAAAATTTTTTTTTTATTTTCAAATCTCTCTAAACTATCCAAAAATCTAACAATAGTCATGGCGAGAGAAAAATAAGAATAAACATTAATTTATACCTGTAATACAACCGCTAAGGAATCCCTAACACGTTAGGGGTCGGTAAATCGGATACCTAAGGTTAGGGATTTGTTAATGCTTTTTAGGAACTTTTAGCGCTTGGTGAAAATCAAATTTGACATAAGAGTTTCTTATCTCAAAGTTAGGGAATTCTTAACGTTAGGAATTGTTGGTGAAAATGGGCATAATTAACCCACCCGATGAAAAAGGTGTGGGTCTCATGCCCGTTTTCACCAACATTTATTTAAGAATTCCCTAGCAAAGAATTCTTTACGCTAGGTATTCCCTAAAATAATACTTAGGAAAATTTGCATTTCACCAACATAAGAATTTCTTAACGACCAGCTCCCTTGCTAGGTATTCTTTACAGCGGACAAATGAACTAATACGGGTTGTAAATGTCATATTTGAATTCATACACAGTAAAAACGTTTTGTTTGAATTTAATAAATAATTTTGTTTGAATAATTTTATTCAATAGAAAGAAATTTTGTTTCGATTTAAACAAAATTATTTCTATCAAACAAACTGAATTTGTTATTTCAACAAAATATTATTTTCAAAATTTGTTTAGATTAAACAAATTGTTTAAATTTGTTCTGTTTAAATTTAATAATTGTTTATTACTTCAAATAAAACATTTATTTTAAATCAAAATAAAATCAAATTAAATAAATATTTTCTTTTAGGCAAATAAAATACCTCAAACAAAATTTTTATTAGGGTTAACAAATACTTTAGTTGCGTATATATAACAGAATATTTTGTTTGGATCAACTAAATTTGCTTCAGTCAAACAAACATTTTGTATCAAAATGAATATAAGTAGTTACCTGGAGATTGCAATTTAATGTGTGTACAACCAATTGTTGCTAACACATTTGGAAAACCACATATTTATTCCGGTAGCATAAAATCGTAATGCCAGTAATAATTGATTTATGGGCGATACTGATTGATTTCTAAAATAATAATACCCAAAATAATTGTCATAAATAATATGCACATTTATGAATAATATATTTATTTATCATTAATAAACTCTAGAGATCCTACTATTAATTTTAAAACCTTAATTTTAAATCTTACGACAAATTCCACATTAAAATTTTCATTTTCAAATCTCTCTAAACAATCCAAAAATCTAACAATAGCCATGGCGAGAGAAAAATAAGAATAAACACTAATTTATACCTGTAATACAACCGCTAAGGAATCCCTAACACGTTAGGGGTCGGTAAATCGGATACCTAAGGTTAGGGATTTCTTAATGCTCTTTAGGAACTTTTAGCGCTTGGTGAAAACCAAATTTGACATAAGAGTTTCTTATCTCAAAGTTAGGGAATTCTTAACGTTAGGAATTGTTGGTGAAAACGGGCATCAGACACAGTACTCCATTAAGCCATAATCATAAAAATATTGTAAAACGCTCTCTAAACCTATTTTAGTTAGAACGTGTTTTAAGACTTAGAGAGCGTTTTAATTTTTGTTCATTCATAAACGGTTTCTAAACCTATTTTAACTAAGTGGTGTTAAAATACCAATTCTAGTAAATTTGGTGTAATTAAGTTGGTGTCTTCGAATTATATGAACTACTAACTGAATAAGAGAACTAAAGTATAACCAAAAAAATAAAAAGCCTGTATAAAATTTGTGGTGGCACGCCACCTGGTGTTACATTTTGTACATTTGAATATTTTGAATATTTCTATTTAGAAGGTTGTAGCATCAACTAAATGTGTCTTCATTTTTATATAGAGTGTCAACTCTCCTTAAAATGGGTTTAAAATTAATTTAAAGAAGGTACCATCCATTTTTAAACAATGTCAAGTTAAAATACTGTTAGCGAAAGTTTGTTGTAACAATTATTTTTGACTCGCTCGGTAGATAATTATTATTTGACCTTAATAAACTGTGTTTTGAGCAAGCGCATGAACGAGCGATAGCGGGTAGGAAGTAGACTTCACTTTCTGTCAAACTTTTGTAGAGTCAACTTATTCATAATTTATTGGAAAACTTTAGTTGCCTTAATTTCATTTCCAGAGAACCGAACATCAGGTAATTCAGTTGCTAGTTTTGATAGTTAGTGGTCTACTTCTCAAATTTTTTTAGGTTCTCATTATCTTTCTATCAGAAGTCGTTTTTTTGGTATCACAATATTAATTGATACGTTTTATTTGGTCCGTTCGCCGCATTGTGAATTTGGACCGGGTCATATTTTCGGAGGACAGTTCATCTTAGTTCCTAGTTGCTGCTTGATGCCAATATTGGAGGTTTCCTGCTTGAATCACTTTTTACCAACTCAAGGAAAACAGAAGGTCGTATACTTAAATTTCGTGCCGTACGCAAGCGATTTGGCTACGGGTTACGTATTTAAATTTATATGTATTGTCAAATCATCTTTAAGAAGGACAAACGCAAATCATTTTTTTGTTACCGGAATAGTTTTGTTTTGAACCGGATTAAGTTCGTTTTAACAGACATAATTTTTATTTCAATTACCGAGTGTTTCTCTTTTAAAACTTTACTTGTACAATATTATTGAAAACCCACAGGTTAATAGCTATTAGACGCGTTGGGTAATAACCGTTTTTGTTATCATTAATACAAGATATAACACTAATTCTCTGTTGGAATAAATTTAATTTTCATGGTCAATCATTATTTTATGTCCTTTCTGACTTAAGGATTTTTATTTTCAGCTTGTTGTTCCGTAATTTTTGTCTGATAAAGTCAGTGGCGCCTTACAAGTTTTTAAGACAAGTTTTTTTTACCAGACTCCAATTCTAGGGGACCTACGACTCGCTCTCCAAATAAACAGCGGAGCTACCGGCCGGCATTGTGTTAACCGGAGGATTTTTAGAGTTTTTCGGTTATATTGTTAAGCTAAAATACGTTTATAAATAGTGTTTTTTGACGTTTACGCTAAAATAGGTTTAGAGAGTGTTTTAAGTCTATTCTAAATTTTTATGAATACAGCTATAAGCCTCCCTTGTCTGGCGACTTGCCGTTGCTTGTAACGCAGTTGCCATATAATCCAGTACAAATTAACAGTAATAATGTAATATAAACAAGACGCGTGTCTTATAGTATTACTAGCTGGAAAGCCCGTTCACAGACGGGCATCTAGACCCGATTGATGTGCAACTCGTCCTAGAGGAAGTATCGTGTAACAATTTACAGCCTTACTAATAAACGTTGTATAAGTTTTATACAAGGCTTATACAAGGTTGTATAAGAACACGTTACTAATAAACCGTGTATAAAGCCTACTCCGTATAAGCTTGTGAAAACTATGCATAGGTGTACTAATAAAGCGTGTATACAGCGTGTATACATTGTGCGTAAGTAAACGTTACTAATAAACCGTGTATAGCGATTAAGTTGCCAAGGTTTATCATTCCTGTCACTCAAAATTTTATACAAAGCTTATACAAGCCAGAACCCTTGTTTAACGATTGTATAAGGTGTATAAAATACCTAAATTTTGCTAAAATAAAAAAAAAAGACAAAAACCCTTTCGTATTAAATGATGCAGATTTCAAGAGCAAATAAGGAATACGTTAAAGCCATCGTTGAAATCGTTGAAGACTACATAAAAAAGGATTCAAGAGGTGGATCTATATACTGTAAGCTACATGTACTTGTAACAAGGTATACATCACGGTGAATTCATCGTTTAACAATTCATTGCGTGTGAAAATTTATCAGTTCGAACACGTGGGGTTTTCCCAGGAAAAGATTCCTGAAGATTTTTCGTAACGGTTTTATATCTATTTTTGGTCACTGAATCTGATTTTCAACTTTCCCACCTCCCCGCTAGAAATAAGCTTCTGGATTAGCTGCAAATTTTTTAACTTGTTTTAGTTTTTCCGCTTATAACTCACAAATGATGCATTTTTTTGGATAATGACTGTTCTATACAAAATTAAAGTAGATAAAATTTTTAACAATTCACAAAATCCCTAGTCACTTTTTGTCACTTAGGCCCAGTTTTTCAATCGTTAGTTAACCCAAATTCAATTGTTAACTTAGATTTATGACCAATCAGGTAGTCATAAACGTAGGTTAACCATTGAATTTGGGTTAACTAACGATTGAAAAACTGGCTCTATGTGAAAAACATAGGAAACGCTATTTTGAAAATGCGTTGGAGCCGTGATATGTACTTTATATGCCCAAAATCAATTATATTGTGATTAATTGGTTTCTTTAAGTCACATTTAGTGCTTTGTGGAAGTGCGTAGTCTGCGAGCTTTCCGGTTTGAATGGTTACAATGGGAGTTTGTGGATGTTTAACAAATGAAGCAACTCTGCCTATCCCTGTTTTCAGGAAATATAGGTTTGCTGGCGATTTGGTCCCAATCAGCAATCAGTATGACCAGAGGGCCAATATCTTCACTGGCCAGTGTTACTACTTCATGTTCTGAAGGCAAGGATTGTGCAGTTTCACAAATCATGAGTCTGCATCTTTTGACCTTAGAATATCAATCAGGTTTCGTTTGTTTTGAGAATTGAAAAGGAACTTTCCCTAGATGATCGTGGGTACCATGGTCTCGTTCATCTATATTTCAACTTTTTGTCTTTATTTCTGTATCTGAGTAACCATCGAAGATAACTATTGCTGTAGCCATATATATTTTCTTTTGGCATATTTAGTGTAGTTCGGATGTGAAAGCTTTGTACAAAGATAATTTTGTCCTTTTCCTTATATCATCTTCGTTGAACAGAAGAATTGGGAAGGTGGTTAGTTCGTATGTTTGGAAATTCTACATTGTTCATCTGATTGTTTTACAACGCACATCCGTTGCAATAGGGTGTTTTGATTTACATTTACAGATTGGTCCTGCACCACTATTGACCGTTTCATGTCAATTTATTTGACTTTTTTTCGATTTTTTTGGTTAAAAATACTTAAAAACATGACTGTTGCATAAAAAGCCACACTTACATACTAAAAATGACAGATGGAGTGTATACCACAGTTATAACTTACACAGTGCGTATACAGCGATTAATAGTAAGAAATTTATACACCCCTTATACACGCCTTATACAGTGTATAACTATACACCCGTTCAACGCGTGTATAACGAATTTTTATTAGTAAGACTGTTATTGTTTAATAATTGTTTGAGTGTCTCTCTTGCCCTCTGCTCCGTGCCGCTACTGGAAAGACCGAGTTAAATAGTTCGAATCCAGAGAGGATTAGTTGTGCGAATTATTAACGTGACCCGACAGCTTCTACAGGTGCTCAATTGGGGGATATACATAATGTTAACCTGTTGCGACGTTCGATTAGTCAATATACCTTCAACACGATCGAAAATTTTACCATCCGAGTCATTATTTGCAAGTTTAGAATTGCAAGTTATTGTTTCTTGAGCTTTGCTACCGTCTTCGACGTACACCGAGTGCTAATGATCATCGTGTGCTGTGTTTTGTGCAGCCTCTTCTGTTCAGTCATCTGCCGACCGGTCGTTTCCGTCAGCTTCAAGTGAAGATCATCATTTTCAAGCAGCTGGAATCGTTACGTCGTTCTTCGGATTCTTGGAGAATCGAAGCAGGGTAGTAAACTACCATTGTCGTTACAATTTTGTAAACTGATCGGGCGCTTGGTGAGTAATTTTTTGCTTTTCTACTTCTTGTTGTCGATTATTGGAATTATTCGTGGCGTGATTGATTTTTATGTTTTTGCTGCCGAATTCAGAATTTGTGCTTTAGAATTTGTTGTTGTATTGCTTAATAATTATTTTAGATTCAATATTCGTTAGCAGTTGTTTTATTTGGTGCACAAGCAAACTAATTCTTATTTTCAGATTCACGCTCTTTGCTTCCCCTTTAACCAGGGGTGGGCTGGAGGCGGTGTAACCGGGAATTATAACCCGCTTTTATTTTACCCCCGGGGGGTAAAAATTCCCTAGTAAAATTTTACCCCCGGTAAATATTCCCTAGAGAAATTTTACCCCCAGTAAAAAATGATTAGGGGGTAAAATTTCACTAGGGAATTTTTACCGGGGGGTAAAAAGGCTCAAAATATTTTTAGTGAAGTTTTACCCCCTTAAGAAATTTTATAGGTAATTAAGAATTTTTATATCTGTTTATGTATCAAATTCCATAATATATATTTTTTTTAATTTTAATATTAACTTGCATCAACTACTATGGTTATTAGTAAAACTTTTTATTTCGAAAAACAACCATTACCATTAAATCTGTGGTATGTGTAAATTAAAGTTTATAAAAAATTAGAATTGCACTATTACGTCTGTACATATTACGTTGGTGTTATAATGAGAATCAGCTGTAGTTACTTGGGTATGTAACGTCAAACTAGAACGATAAGAATAAAAATCAAGATCCTTCACCGAGATATTGAAGGCTGTAAAATACAAATTGAACCTACGAGAATCCTTAGATATGAAAACTTAAAATAAGAAATTGATTATAAAAATGACAAAAACACGGTTTTATTTGAATAGATATAAATTTGAATCCTACGTCGATATTTATGTATGTCATCGAATATGATTACAATTTAATCAATCTAAATGTCTCCGATGTATTGTAGTTTTTGCTCCAAATATTTGTGTAAATTTTTGTAACTGATTGCAATTTTATGCACATTTTGATGTCACGATATACATCATTTTATAAAAAATATAGCATTTATATGTTTTTATAAATTTTTCCTTAAAACTTTAATTTACTACAAGTACAATTCGATCTAAATATGGTAGATAACAATTATAACAAAATTGAATTACTATTTAGTTTGCTTACTTTAATAGAGGAAATAAAATTTGTTATTGTACTGCGGGGCCTAAAGAGCGTAATTTTAAAAACTTTTTATTTTATTTTAAAATAAATAATTCTCTAATTTGTATTGGCAAATTGGAAAAAAAAATAGTCAAACAAGTTTTATCATAATTATTCTGGTTTGCTGTATTTTTATTTAGTTTTGCAAACATTTCTAGACAAGTTTTAGTTTTATTAGATAATAATATTAATAATACTACCTTTAGAACGATTTGTTTATCAATAAAACTTTGGAAAAATAAGTATTTTCAAATGTTTTCCAACTTTTATGTAGGAGAAGTATTGCAGATTGAGGTCGACATAAGAAGATATAACCATAATAGTAAAACGTAGGTACCATGAAGTTATAGGTAGGTTTTTTTCATAATATATTTAGGTATTTCAAGTTTTTTCACATTTTCATTTATGAACAATATTGGTATGAAACCTTTTTGGCAAGGTTACTAATATTTAATATTAATTTGTCGAACCTTTCCGTTGTCACTAATATTTATGTTTTGTCTAAAAGATGAGGATTACAATACAAAATGTGTTTCAATCATCTGATCTTTCAAATATTTTAGAAACTGAAATTGAGTGAAAGAGGGAATGAGATTCAGAAGATACTATTTGTTTAGCAATCAATATCGTTTTCTAAAGTTTCTTTTTGAATTGATTCTGAGAATATAATTTCAGAAGTTTTTCAATTATGTTCTTAGCAATATTACAATAATCTTTGATCATCGTTAGCTTACATCCTGGGTCTGAAAGATGAAGATGGACAACAGCTTAATATGAACGAACGCCGATTGAGTTTCTGAAATAGCAATTTGATATTTCGTGCTTTTATATATTTTTGCTATTTCAAATATTGAATTACTCAATACTAGGATTTAAATAAAATTTCGGCAATTAGCCAAATTCGCCGATTGTAAATTATAAATTTGGCTGAAACCACTGTACAAAAAAGTTTAGGCAACAACACAAAATTGAACGCACTGGTACATTTGCAATGCGTAATAAATTTTAATACCAACATGAGTCAACATACAGTGTACAGTTCTTGTCAGGACAGTAAAATATGATTGCGAGTTTAATTATAAAATTATAAAAGTAAAATTTAGTAAGAACACTCAGTGTTGTAGATAGATTTAGATTGATTATACTCGTAACTGTATTCGCTACAATACAGAGTTTTATATGCGAAATATGCAAAATACATACACAACATTCCAATAATCTTAACCCAAGAATTAATTAGGGGGTAACAACAAGAGTTACTTGGTGAGTTATTGATTGAGTTATAGAGTTGAACTCCAATCGCACTCAAATCGAATGTACATCGCCTTCGTTTAGTCCTGTAAATTTACCTACTCGTCCAGTAAACATCGACTTTTGCATTTAATACATAATATACCATTTAAATGTAGACTAGTAAATTGCGAGTATTATAATATACGTATAAATACGTAACCAAATTGATTGATATTTTAGTTACCAAAAATATAGTCTAATGACGGTCCTGGTTGCTGTACAGATGCTTGCTGCTTTAATTTTTAATGACATTTTAAATGTTTCCCATTAATAATTTATTACCACTGTTAATACTTTATTGTTTACTAACTGTATCTATATTATTTTACATAATATTTAATGTTGTTCGTTAGTGCTATTATAACTGTTATAAAACATACATATCATTTTTGCATTTCCTATGTTGAAATAAAAATATTATGCGGCACTAGATTTTATAATATCAGTAAATTGCGTTTGATAATACAATTTAAGATAGTAGCTGGCAATAGCTGATCAATACTTTACGAATATCTTTAAGTTAATTCGAAAGAAATTGTTTAGACTTAATAGTTGTTAATATTAAATACAAATTGCTTATGGTTTATAATAATGTGACAACCTGAAATTAGAATGCAACTCATTATTACTATAAACCGTAACAATGCGTACCTTTTTTGGATAAATATTTTATTTATTACTATTTAGTAAAGGATTTATACCCAAGACTGCAATTTTAACATTAAGAACTATGTCCAAACGTCATTTATTGCAACAAAATTCGCTATAAATATACCGATGATTTACAAAAAAATTATGAAGTACTACTTAAAAGTAATCAAATTAAATTAATTCATAAAAATAAACAATTTAATTCAATTAATGAATTTTTAAAAATAAATAAATAATTGTTCCCTTTGAATTAAGAGAAAATCATAGCAATATTTATATATAGGAAAATTA
The DNA here is from genome assembly GCA_947369205.1 of Cantharis rufa. Lineage (NCBI taxonomy): Eukaryota > Metazoa > Arthropoda > Insecta > Coleoptera > Cantharidae > Cantharis > Cantharis rufa. The sequence goes on along the minus strand of OX376307.1, from coordinate 16,065,804 downwards.
TAGTTATACTTTTTATTATTTTTTTGTTGTCATTTCAAGCAAATGTTTAAGTAGCTTTTCATTACCAGTATTAAATGTGTTGTTTACATTAAACGGAAAATTTTAATCATTTGATTGTATGTGAATGTAATTGAAGCCACTTGTCAAGTTATAGAATTTTATAAGTGGCTTTAATTAGTACCAATTGATAACATACTTTTTCAACTCGAACGTTATTTTCATTATAATATTATTATGCACTCAAATTAACGAAATCTCATGTAATTTTAAAAACCGACTGCCAGTAAGCTTGATTGCGTACCATCTCTAATACTGCACCCATTACAAAATTTTCTCAGAATATTTAAGGATAAAGAAGTAAATAATTGTAAAATTAAAATTAATAATTTTGACAATGAGTTAATGAAAAACGACAGCTTACTTTTTTTTTGGTTGCTAATAGTAATAATAATAAATTATAATTCTACTTCGTTACTATTAATTTGTTCTTATTAAATACAGTAATACACAAATAACTTAAATTAGTTAAGTAACATCTTATATAACATTATCTAGTTTAAAACCAAGACATGTAAAGATACAGGACGTACAAACGAACGAGAATAGATTGCCTTTTCTTTTATTTATTAATATATTAGTTTTTTATTTTATCAGAATGCTTTTATTATGGTTTTCTTTCATTAAATTAAACAATTTTTTAAATAACTTTTTACACTTCCCTTGGGGCGGGGGGGGGGTCCCACACAGATTGAAAAACGTTGACTTAATTTTTTATTTGTAAATAATATCTTGATTATTCAATAAATAATCTATATTTTCTTGATTATCTTTAAACAATACTATAGATAATTAGATTAAATATTTTTAGGTGGAGTTCAAAATCATTTTACGTATAGGATCACCCAATACCTTAATCCGCCACTGACAAATGCGTAAGTAGCAAAAAAAAGTTATGACATTGTACTCAAAGATTGCAAATTTAAAAATTCAGGTTCTAGCAATTTCGTTATATCTGTTAAATTAGACGATTTAAAGATGACGAATTATTATTTGAAGATTATGCATATTTTATTATGGTGCATTAGAAGCACTAGCAAAACAGTATAATTTCCATGGAGGAAGTATTGAAAGTATTGGAAATATTTAAAACGCACATTAGTGCACAACAATATTAGTATTATTACACTAAACAATATTGTACATACATTATTTTATATATTTATATGTGGTGTTCAAAGTTCCCCACCCTGGCCAGATTTACCTCATCGATCGGTGGGGTACATTGGATAAATTACATTAAAACCATCTTTGCATATTTTTTTCCCTAAAAATAAATATTTCAGTTTTCAGTATACCTAATATTTGAAATATTAGTTGCAGTATAAATTTATGATTAATTTGAACAATTTAAGACACAAAATACACCGTTCCGATCTTTATTGGCGTCACCAAGTCTGCGTTAAGCAGTAAGTTACTTTGTTAAATATCAACCATGTGATATGATATAATATATTTTATAGTATGTAAGTAGTACTACTAAACAGTAGCGACTCGTTGTTTATATGCATTTGTATTTATTGAGTATCGATAGCTTATATTAAATTTGCAACGGTTTTCTTTACAGTAAATTTATGTCATTCCTATTCGAAATTTATCTTTTTTGTAAGTCATGAGATGCAGTGGCGTAACTATCGGTGTCACACTGCACACTGGCATGATTCATCGAGAGGAAAAAAAATGATATGATGTATCATTTCAAAGGTATCACCCCTCCCGCCCCTTACGTAATTTTTTAAAATTAATTTTACCCCCCCCCCTCTCAACCCTTATATTTGTAAAACATAACTCATAATATACTTACAGGTAAATGTAAAAATTGAAATTAAATTTTATTTATATAGATAAAAGCTAATAAAGATAATTAATTACATACAAAATTTAATACAAAAATTTTAAATTAAAGATTAAGAGATTTAAAAACTCAAGATTTAACGCATGTTGCTCGGAGTTTTGTCGAAAATTTCAACTATCCATAACTTGGTAAAAAATTATCTTAAAATCTTGCTCACTGAAGCTCATCCAAGCTCAAACGAAGCTCTATCGATTGACATCAATTTCATACATAAATTCTAAATAGGAACGAAAATTGCAAAACATGTCTGCAGCCCCCCCCCCAATAGTTTTTGGCGAATAACTTCGCGACCTTTGAGGCTCAAACGAAAATAATTGAAGCTCATTGAAGCTCAAACGATGCTCTAACGTTTGACATAAAATTTATATAAACTTTGCGACCTTTGAGGCTCAAGCGAAAATAATGGAAGCTCATTGAGGCTCAAACGATGCTCTAACATTTGACATAAAATTCATAAAAAAATTTGAAACTGGGGGGGGGCATCATGTCTACAGCCCCCCAATTGTTTTTTGCGAATAATAAAGGAAGCTCATTGAGGCTCAAACGATGCTCTAACGATTGACACCAAACTCATCCACAAATTTGAAACTGAGGGGGCCGCTGACATGTACTTATATACTAACAATAATTTCCTATAAATTCATTACTGATTATAATTTTGTTATAAGCCGGTATAATGGTGAAAGTATGAAAAGCAATGTTGTTTATAGAAAATACTCTTAACAATTTTAGGTGATATATTTATGAAATAAACTGTAAATACATATTTCAAGGACAGAACACCGTGTGGTGTAAGGGACATATAAGGATACTTAGGCTACGGATACATACAAGGATACAGCGCAATTTGACGACACCTGTATAAACTAGCTTAAGTAGATTTCAAAATATAATAAAAGTAAAAATTAAAAAATTTATCCGGAGTTATTTGTATTTACAAGGTGGTTAATTATGTAACATAATTGTGGTATACTTAAACAATGTAATTAGGTAATAAATGCATGCTTTTAGCATTTACACGTTTAAATTAATATAAAATGACTTCATAGGTACTGATAATTTTAAAGAAATAAGTTGTGGGTATTTCCTTTATGTTCTTGCCATAAATTATAAAAAAAAATCTGCAGCAAATATAAGTCTTGCTTAAACCTTGACATAGTAAGCTATATCGATTTAATTTAAAATTAAGAAAATGTTCTTAAAGATTAATTAATTTGTTTTGTTCCAATTTGCTCCAAAAGTTGATCTTATTGTTTTTCAGGGCTTATTATCTTGGATTATTTAGTTACAAGTTCTGAATAAAAAATATTCGTTACATACTACATATAATAACTTTGAGTGAAAAAAATTACTCAGCACCATTAATTCAGAGTCGAAGGTTGGTAAGCTAAAGGAAAAATAATGAATAAATTAATTTAATTTTGATTTTTTTGGAATGAAATATGAAATTTCTTTTAATAAGAAAATAAATGAATTTTTTGAATTGTAGAGATTTTTAATTTGCTGGTTTTCCCGCCAACTAGTTGAGGTTGCAACAACTAGGTGGAGAAACCAGATTTTTTTTCGCCAAAATGACCACATGATTTTTGATATATTTTGCCAATAAAGTAGTGTAATTTGGTTTTGAGTAAGTTATTTTAATTATTTTGGATTTAAAAATTGTTTAATATTATACCTTATAGACATAATTGGATATTTATTTTGATAAGTTATGAAAATAAATTAATTTAGATTCAAAGATATAAGAACAGATAAACTGGATAATTTGAAAGATTATATTATGTATTATTATAGTTATTTAGTAAAATTTGTAAACCTGATGATTATATTTGAAGATATCGGAAAGTAATTGTAGCAATGTGACAGATGACAGAAGAAATAAAATTAATAATAATTCCAGTCGAAAATATTGTAGATATTTGAAGAACAAATATCCAAGAACTACTCTACATAAGGTTACTCGCTGCCAGGAGGGTTGAGACTAATTGCATCTTCTGAATTTTATTGGTAATTTGAGTTATATTTTGCGAATAAAGTAAATTTATTTTTTGAGTAATTTATTTTAATTTTTTTGGATTTTTAAATTGTGCTATATATGGACAAAGGTGGATATTTTTAGAAATAGTAATTTGGATAATGATGATTTGAATTAGAGGAAGAAGAGTTAAATTAAATAATTGGAATTATATCATGAATTTTATTATGAAAATTTGTAATTTTTGAAATATTGAAAGTCAAAGCAAATATAAATTAAAAACCTCTTCGGCTTCATATGGGTGCGCTTGACTTTTAATTTGCATTTTCATTTTATGGAAATTAATGAATTTACCTGTTTACATTTGGATAATTAATCTTGTTGCTGCCGAGCAGTAATTTGATTATTTCAATTTGGAGTAAATTTATTATTTTATTTTCCCACCAAACTACACGGTAGTATATTGTTGCTATTAAAACTAATAATTATATCAGCTGTATTGTTTTTGAATAATTTTTTTTGGGTAAATTTTAAACCTTTTTATTAATCCAGCGTCTCTCAACTTTTCAGTATTTGCGACCCAATTTCAATCATAATTTTCATCGCGTGACCCCTCTCATGCAATATTTTTTGTATTTTTGTCTATTTTGTTTTTATTATATCAGAATATTTTTTATTTTGGTTTTTTTAAATAAATTAAATAATATTTCTTCGCTTTGGTATGCTCGCGCCCCCCATATAGTGTCATCAGGCTCCCTAAGAGAGGCGCGCCCCACAGGTTTAAATTTATTATATAATATATTTTATTAAAAATTATTTTAAAATTTATAATATAAAATTGTAATTTTTGTAGTATCAGAAAATTTTGCAATAACTTAAAATATTTCATATTGTTTTGTTATACCAAAATATTTCGTAAATTATGCTTATTTAATATTCTTATAGTTTACCTTATTACCTACATTTTGTAACTTATACAACAATATGTTTAACAATTAATAATAAAACATCTAGAAATAATTTAATTCGCCAAATCTATTAAGAAACTTCTAATCCCCGGGGCATGGTTATAATGTTGAATAGTATTTGCATGAAAAACTTAATGCTAGATACGGTTGGAATAAATTTATTGTATCTCACTGATCATTTTAAATAAGGTGCATATTTTCAGTTTCCTTTTGTACTAACTACAAATTATGAAAATAATTTAAATCGATCATATTCAGGTAGTTGACCCGACTTTTCATAGTCGATTTTTTAATCGGTGATATATTTGGTAAATATTAGAACAATGATTTGCAAAGGAATTTCAGGTAGGACCTAGCAATTTACTATATCAAACCGGTCCAATTTGTGTCTACACCACTGATTTTGCGTTCAACAAAACAGCTGACTGCGAACCATTTCGGGCATTCGTGGTTGTGTCGTCGTGGTGGCTTGTGTGCAGTGTTTTTATCGCTCGATACAATTCATTCATAAATCTTTTCAATATAATAGTTTATTTTGAATCTCTGAGAGGTAAGATTTTTATTTTTAAATTAATTTAGTGTTAGGTTAATTTATTATTTCTATTAGAATTTGAAAATTCTTTATAATCTAATTTTTAACGATCTTCCTTTGTTATTTTTTAAAGCATCGATTTTTTATTATTTTTGTTATTGTTTTGTTACATAATTTGTAACCTTTCAATTCAATAGATACACCCCCGTCAAATTTATATTATGGCAGTGTAAAATATTGATTGTAAAATAATTATTAGTACGATTGTATAATAATAATTGAGAGATGGGTTCTTGATCTACGATCTAGTTTACCTTTCACCTAAAATGTTCCAACCAAAAATGATGCAATTTTGGCCGTTTGTTGGTATTAGCGTATAAATTTTTATTATGCATGAACGATAAATTATCACATTGGCTTCTTAGGAGTTGTGAGGTATTCGTTCTTTAACCTTTGATATTGAAACGAATGACAAATTAAAATAAAATTAAACTATCATTTAATTTAAATTGGTAATGATGCTCATATTAATAAATTAGTATTAAAATATCTGTTCTGATAAGAAACCAATTTCTATCGCCAAAATGAAAAAAATTGAAAAAAACGTGATTAGCTTGGGTACTTTTTTTAATTGGAATGCTTATAATTTGATATTTTCACTTTTTGATCACTGTTTGCGTGTGCAAAAAAGCAAATTGTGCAAAATTTTGAATTTAGAAAATAATACTACATAATAATATAATAATGGATACAATAGAAAATTTTCAACCTTGAATATTCTATTCTGTTCACTTAAAAAATTATTTTTTAATTATAACTATCTTAATTTTTTAACTATTTTGTTTATCTTTGTTTCGAAAAGATGTATAATATATTATGTATTAAACTAGACGACCGAACATGATAAATGTTTGAGGAAGTTGATAAGTGAGTCATAAACTGCATAGTAGATAGGGAAATCCTTATTTTAAATTTTTAGAACTTTTCACTTACAGTATTGTAAATATATTTATCGAGTTCACTCTTATCTTGAATTTTTAATAATATTTTTTCATTATAAAATTTGGTGTGGTCGTGATTAGAGTAGACGGTTATAAAAGTAAGCATAAATTTACGAGATATTCCGTCTTCCAGCAATCAAATTTTTGATTTTTGGTAATAAATATTTTTTAACTGCTAAAATTTTGTTCAAAAATCGAAAAAAATATTATTATTAATTACTTGAAATTTATTATTTAATTACATTGCCAAGGTTGTGCGGCCTGAAGGCCGCATCAATCTGCATTATTTCGAGTGGTTTTAGGTTAGTAACTTAAAATGGAAGACTAGACATGACGTTATTATAATATAATATATTCAAATTTAACTTACGAAATGTAAAAATCGCGTTACTACTCTTTGGAATTTTTAGTTTAGTAAGCTTAACATAGCATGCTGTAATTTATCTTTATTCACAATCAGTCGGTAATCGGCTCATTCCTGAATTTCAATAAGCCGGGAAACAGTAGTTTATTATTAACTTTCACCTGCCAACCAATTGGAAAGCTATTTTGATTTACTTTCCGACCTAGCGGTCGGGAAGTACGTTTACAATTATTAATTATTCAGTTGTCCTGTTGTCTGATTGTGAATAAAATAAGCTTCAGTACAACCTCGCCTTTATATAATTAACTTTGGCGCTTCACCCTTCGGTAAACCATATTAGTGCTCAGATGAAATAAAGCATTTCCACCTCGGTGCGTAATATACTATTAACCGATCGAAATTAATATTTTATTATTGATTATTAATATTTATTATATTAAAATGTTGATCTCGAAAGTAAAATGCTCAATAGTGATTTGTAAACATTTTTAAATCACTTTTGAAGTGTAAATCAGTGACGGTTTATGTCTCAATCTTGGAATGGGACACATCGCGGTCGCTTTTGCCAATCTTAAGGCTTGTTCACATATGAAGCAAAACGCGAACGAGGCAAAGCGAGGCTAATACTACGCGAAATACTAATTTTTTTCTGTCCAATTTAAAATGATCACTAATCCTTCTCGGATAACTATGATGATCACTACAATATTTAAATTTTCTTATTAAATATTTTGGTGCTAGACCAAGTTATATGATCCCCATTTCTCTATTTTGGAAAATTGGTAATCTGCTTTACCAACCAAGTATAGCACTGCTGTTGTACATAAAAACATGATATTTAAGATTTAATTTTCTGTCGACTAAATTTAATTTTTGCTACAATTTTCAATTCGCTTCCATCCAATCTAATTCTTCATTCTAATTGTTCGTCTATCGCAATTACTATACATTTTGTTTTATTGATGTTTATTTTCAATTTTTTGAATTGACGACAAATAGACGAAATTTAGCATCCCGAAAAAGTGTATTCACATGGTTAACGTTAACATACATACCAAAAGAAACGAACCTAGTAGAGCTCCTTGAGGTACTCCGGATTTCAGATTGTTAGTTAGCAGATTGTCTTGCATTGCATAATTTTTTAATTGAATGAAAACTAATTTTTCTACAATTTTTTCTATCGATGCTAGCATATTTACTGGCATATTATGTTCAACTGACTTTTTTGTATTAGATACCTTTTTATTAAAATTTTCGTTGGTACCTTCATACCTCAGGTAAAACTCAATTTTTAAGTGAAAATTATATCATGGAGCCTTATAATAATTTCACTGCACGTAGTCAAATTATCTGTCGCCGAATGGGAATCGCCGAAATGCCAGTGCCAAATTGGAATCGCCGAAACTAGCATAGTCGAATTGACCGTCGCCGAATATACGTTTCCGAATTATTTTCTTTAACATAGCTAGAAACTTGGAATTTTTCATTGCAGCTTAAAACACCGTTCAGCCGACACGAATCGCTGAAAGTTTAAAAACAAAGTGAAAATAAACCGATTTGTACGTTGAACGTAAATCGGCGTTTATTATTTATTTATGTAATTACTGCAATGATGCTCTCGCTTATTAAATAAATAAACCTAAACTGGTAGTTCAATTTTTTTTATGATTCACTTTACTTAAATATTTTTTATTATTTATATAAGGCAGGGGTGGCCAACTTGATTGGACCCAAGATCTCTTGTTCACTAACGAGACCCTGTGCGATCTAGCAATTACATACTTCTAGAAATATTAAATGAAACAGCATAGTTCAGTACACAATCATGTAGCATTTCTACATGAAATGGTCTACGTATTTATATTTTTTGCTTGCCACGATCGACTGGACTAACAGTCTCGATCGACCGGTCGATCGCGATCGACCTGTTGGCCACCCCTGATATAAGGTATACACCTACTTACCTATCTCATTTATGTATATCTTATTGTTTTTGTTATGATAATGTATGTATACTTAGTTGTTGAAAGTCAACTAAGTATGCACTAGTTTTAATAAATAAATAAATAAATAAATTTTTTAAATATCTAGTATAGTACTCTGTACATATTTACATTAGATAATAAATTTTCTATTGTGTATATAAATTAATGTTCTATTGGTTAGCAAGTTCATTAACACAATTAATTTGCAACATTTTTCAATTGTTTTGCAGATTGAAAAATATGACTTCATAATCTTATTTTTGATTTTCACAACAAATTTTTTTAATTACCTTTGTTCTCAAAATTAAATGAAGATATCGTAACGAATGATTCAAATTTGGAATATTGTTTGCATTTTTGTATATTTAACATCATGTTTTTCTTTGTTAGCTGTTGGTAGGTGGGTATTAACCTTGTATTTTCAACTCATTGAACCAATTGTGTACAAAAAATATTTCAGCAAGTCTAACTAAAGTTTACTATTGCATTTAATTTATAAATGAAAATTTACTTTAAATAATATGATACAAGGTTACAGTTACAAAAAATAGTACTAATGCGAAATATTTTTTACCAATTTTATTGTTTCTTTTTATTAACTATTGCGTTTATTAAAACTACTACGGTCTGGTTAGCAGTATTTATTTTATTGATATTGACAAAAAACATAAAATTGGAAAAATACTGAAATTTTCATTTCGATCAATCCAGAGTGGATTAGTATTTGCAGTCACATCACCAAGTCAGTTAGATTGGAAGTTGTTTAACCGACAACCAATTGTACAGTTAGCAGAATTACATTGTCATGTGAAATTAGATTAATATTCGTTTTGATCAACAGTTTAATTGAATGAGATGCAGTAGATGTAATTAATTATAAGGTGTGTTTTGCTATGAAGCAAATTAGATAATCGAGAGTTTTGCTTCCTGTATTGGGTTATAAATTAACCATTCTCTCGGGTTTAATACTAAATCCAAATATGGTTTGACATAATGCGTTAAACATCATGCATAATTACATACCCATGATGTATCGAACCGAGGATAAAGTATTATTATGTCCGTTCGATGAAAATATCCCCCCCCCGTATTCCTGTACATTAAACGGACAATGTCACATTAAAAATTATAATTTCACAGTCATATATTATTGCTTTTGATCATGATTATCGTTTTCCGCAAACATCAAAGCTATAGATAGCAAATAATTGACCGTGTATGTAGTCAGTGACGGTTCGTGGTTTATTTTATGAGAAGGTCTATACATCCAAATTGCAATTAATACTTAATTAATAGCTGCACCGAAAGATTTCTGAAGCTCGAGCATTTTATTCAAATCGATTTTTGCTATATTGATCTACTTATCGAGTGATGCCCAAATCTACATCTGATTAATAATAATTTATGTTGGCCAGTTAATGTCGATGACATGTCCTAGTTAAAAGTATCCATCAAGTGGAACGGCACGATCCTTAATGCTTATTTTGTTAGTACACACAACTTTTTGTAAAATCAATGAAGCATGTAACGAACCATGAAAATTAATTATTTCTGCCGATAAAAACGAATTTATACCAAAAAATTTATTAATGTAATATATTATCGTTAAAAAAATGGAAATTCTACATTCTGGATTTATGAAGGAAGAATAAAATCTAATTTACTCTAGTGTACAGAAACGTGATTCCAGACTTCAAATAGAGTTAAGCAATTTAAGATTTAGTTCACCCGGAGGAAGAACTTCTTTAACCTTTTTCAATACCTATATAATATTTAATTGAATTAGGGAGCACGATGAGAGGCAAGTGGTGCATGTTCGATGTTTTTAAATTAAATTTAAATTTTTGTACGATAATAATTATGAAAGTTAAAGCTGGAGTGGCCTGATTTTTTATATGTCGTCGTTTAACTTCCTATTTGATTTATAACCAGATGCGATTGACATGCAATGATAAAATTCTAGTTATGTACATTATTCAATCCACTTCACAGTGTAATCGACAAAAAATTTATCAATTTTAAATTTTTTTGATAAACTCACGTTTATCGTATTCTGTGTGACTATAAATTCTCACATAAGTGAAGGTTAAAGCGTAGTGACAAATTGAAATTTAAACAAATTGGTTCACAATTATTATTGAAGTGTGCCTATTATGGTATTGCTTTGTAAAACTTCAGGATTTATTCTTAGTTCCTACATGTTCCATCTATATATGTATATCTTCAGTGATATACATCACAAGCGAGGTTAGTTTGATTTTAAAATTAAAATATAAATTTACTTATAAAATCAATTTCAAGTTTAAAAAATATACAAGGCATTGAAAATTGTCTGTGTAGAAAAATAAATAAAAAAAGTCTGTAAACATAAGTCAAAAATTATCCTTTCGATCTACATAAATGCTACTATGAAAATCTTTCAGCTCGGTACGTCGTCGCGGCGTCCTATGACGGTGCATATTTTCTATTAAAAGTGGTCGCCGCGTGCACTTAGCTTGCCGTCTCCTTGGATAACCAACTTTTCCATCTGACGCCACTCAGAGTTTTCCAGCAATTTTAATCGTGAACAAATACATTTTCATTTTATTTACTTGATGGGTAAACATTTTGTGGTTGTTTTGATTAGTTGTATATGTATGCAGGTACTACAAATTAGATTGCTGATAATTTGTAATCTGAAGAATTTGGAATGCATGGAATTATAAATATATCTAATTCATGAAGTTGTATAAATAACATCGAAGCTTATTCGTTGTATAAAATATCTATAAACCAATGTCTAGCACAACCACCACGTTCTCAAAATTACAAATAAATTAGTCCAATAATTCATATTAAAGATTCTATTTCCCCTACTGACCCTATCCTTAATAATTAAAATAATCACACGCCAATCAGAAATTAATTTTTATCATTAATGTCAATAATCACTCGACTGTGTATATTCCAAGTTCACACAATTAACAGTCTTCATTGTAGCTTAACTACCAAATCACTGTTAATAAAAAATTAACTTTTTTTTCATTTTAATGAAGCTGGGATATGCTAATCATAGAAAAAATTGCAATATGCACTACTATTTTCGTTTTGTTAATATTAAGATTTCACCGCATAAATAACAAATATAGGAAATAATTTCATTTTATTGTTTATTGTTGAAATAATCTGATTCAAGAATTCAATTTATAATTGCCTATAGAGAATATGGATTTCGTACCGTGACATAGCAATAGGTTTAGAAGTAAACGAGGGTTTGAAACATTATGAACTACTGACTATGCGTTTTTTTTTGCGTTATTCAAGTGCATTAAAACAGGATATTGCATTATCGTAGGCCACTTCATAATTAACAAGATAAAGAAAACTTGAGAACAAATTAAACAAAACCAAAAATTTTTTGATTTAAAAATTAATAGGTAAAATAAACAATAAAAATGTTTCGGCAGTTTTAAACCCATGTCAACGTGACAGTATGGTAAACAGTAAAACATTACTTTTCTAACGCTTAACACAGACACAGAAAATAGCAGAGTAATAGTGACCGTTTGTATCAAATGGAATTTAAAAAGATAGCATGTACTTATAAACATTGCTCAAATTAGAATGATAATGGTGGTATGTTTGATATCTTTAAGTTTTAAGTATATTTTATCGTCAAAAGACAATGTAATATACTCATGTGTACTTCGTTAAGAAAATATTTATTGTTATCATATTAAGTTATTAAACGATAAATGAAACGCTACTGAACCAGGCGACTTTCAAACTTAAAAATCAGTCAATTTTTCCGTGGGCTCTCAAGTGCTGAAATTATAATTTAATATAATATAAAGGTTTTAATGTTGTGTCCTTGTTGAGTAATTAATAGCAATTATTATTAAGAATAACTAAGAGTTCGTACGTCAGGTGATGTGGAACCATCCGTAAGAATTAAGTTGAAACATAACTATTGTATGTTAAGTTAATGCTTACATTATAAAAGTATATATTTTTTAGCTAATCTTTCAGTTGTTTTTTAATTCTAAATTTGGCCAATCCTTTCATTTTTTTTAATTTAAATTTTATGCTACTTCAAGTCAGTTTTTTTATTAATATTTTACTACTAACGGTCGAGGCATATTGAAAATATCGATCTTTCAATGAGCATAATTATCCTTTCGCGATCTTACTGTCATGTAGTATAACAGTTTTTATATAATATTATGTACTATATGCAATAAAAAATTTTATTGTGTAGCAGCGCAGCACCATTAACATCATAGCTACCGAAAAATAAAGAATTTTTCTTTTTTAAAATTCTACCCTAAAAAAAGATCCAAATCCCTTTATTTACGGCTAACTGAATTTACTCAACGACAGTTTGTTATTCTATTGGCATGTATAACATTTTATCGTCACTTTGTTTTTAATATCGTGAAAGAGTGTGTAAATATTGATTTTCTATATTTCGCATCTGGGTTACAGCAATTTCTATTTTATTGCATTTAATTTATCTTTTTCACGATATTGTCTACTAGATATTGTATTAAATAAATCTGTGTTGTTTGTACTGTAAGTTTATTACAACATTAAAATTGCAAATTGCATTTTTAGGATCATCTATCATCATGGTAAATAACGTTGTAATACAATTAATTGCATATTACACATGATATTGTTGCAATACAGCGCTATAATATGGTAATATGAAGGTTTACTGATTCTAGCAATGTTGTTCGACTAACAGCTATTCGACTGCATTTGTTCGACATGGAATTTTATACGACATGCATTTGTTCGATAATAAATAGTAATTATAAAAATTAAATATTTACATTCTACTTGTTTATTTAATTAAAAATATTTTAAAATTATAATATGTAGATACATACTTAAATGTATATTATCGTGTTCCAAAATCTTTTTTTTGTATTGAATTTTGAAATTTTAATTTTGCTGTAAATATTTTTGTAAAATTGTAAATATTTGAATTGTTGTTCGCGCCAACTATTTTACTTTGCTTTTTCCCGTGAACGTCAACCAAGGTGGTTGTGCCAAGCCTTAAGTCACATATGTTGTGTTTAAGTTTTAAAATTTTTGAAAATGTTTGCAAATAAATAAATAGATTTGATCTAAGTGGAATTTTAATTAATTGATTAGATTGATTTTTTTGAAGTTTTTGAATATTTTGATGGTTTTATAAGTACATATTATGGATTAAATTGATTGGATAATTAGTAATGGTAATATTGAGATATGGAAATTCATTTGGATTAGAGAAAATTTATTTTACATTAAATTAAAAATTAAAAGGCAAAATTTGAAGCAAAAGTGAAATAAAACGATAACGTGTGACTATTCACGTGCACATTTTCTTTTAAATTTGGACGGCGTTGTACAAAATTTATAAATATTTGGATTATTAGAAAAATTAAGTCTCGTGTTATAAAAAAATGGATGGTCCGAAGAAAAATTAAGTTTCCTTTTAAGATTAAATATTTTTTGTAATTTAAAGGTTCAGGACATCTCAATATATACAAACCTAATATTATGTACCAAAACAACAAAACAATATGTTGTTTGAAAATTGATTTGTATATTTAAATTCATATTACCAATATTTCGATTATAATTTTATAGCATTGTAATTATTATTGTATGTATTTTTTTAAACCGGTGCCGATCCTGAGCTCACTAGAAAGGAACATTCGTAGTCTATCCGTGAATATAGCACCTCAGTGTTGACTAATATTATATCAATATTGGTTGAAAATCGGCAAATTGTACTGATCAATGTTGTTTTCAATGTTTATCCCGGAAGTTTTAAAACTAGAAATTATATTTTTTCACATTTATTTAAAAAAAATGCTTTGTTTTATTTTAATATGTTGTTTTGTTATAGGTTTGCCTCGTAATATTTGACCAGTGCTATAGGACTTCATAGTTAACTTCTATGGATCCGATAGGGTAAGTACAAAAAACATGTTGTAATTAGAGGATACTAAACTTTTATTTTGTTTCAGGACCAGTTGTTTTAATCTTCAGTAAGTATCCAATTCTATATTTTTATTTCATAATACTTTTTTATATCAATTTTGTAAGTGGTACCTAAGATTTTCTAAGTATAAAACTGAAATGCGCTATATGGGCGCCTACGAAAAAAGTAATATAAACTATTGCCCTATCTATCAACCTTGCACTAGGAGTCCTTCACCTTATATTATAATATAAACTAATAATTTTTATAAATTGAAATTTAATTTAATTTTATTTAGCATTTTAGAAAATTTGTTTCCTTCCCTCTGTTTTATTATTATTTTATAAATAATGTTTTAATAAATATTATTGTTGAAAAATAATAGAATACTATTTCTAACATTATATATTATTATAATATACATATTATGTATGGTGCGTAAGGAAATACAATAATGGTTATTTTTACACATGTTAATAGATTATACTACATAGTACTACAATATAAAACTTAAGAATTACTATTTCCGTTCAGTTTTGTCTATTTATATGCCAATTTTTTAATTCTCTGCGTTGAAAATCTAAATTATTTTTATTATTTAGATAATAAAATAATCTACCGTGTTATAATCATAGTGGATCAAATACTTAATACATACATAGTACATGCAATGTACCATGTTTTATGTAGTAGGTATCAAATGCATGTACTATGTCCATATTATTAAATGCTCTTGCACTGCTCCAGGTATAATATTATACAGGTATACATTTTTTAAAACTTGTTATTATAATCGAGATAGAATTAAATTAAAAAAATTGTTCTTTCCTTTGAATCAGTTCTGCTTTCATTATATGTACATATCCTGACATATTTTTCAAATACTCTCCACGGTTTTAAAAGTCAATGCTTTCGTTACGTCATTTGAAGCATTGGTAGGCTGCTATATCACGTTACGGAACAGCTGTATTGACAATTTTATATTTTATTTATATAGTAAAGTACAGTTTATACCAGATAGTGGCAGAGAATTATACATATTATTGCTATTCAAATTTCCAATGACGTTTTAGTTTGATTATTTCTAAACTGGATTAAGCTCCATAATATAAATCTTGCACATAACGCAAATCATTTTATATTCTTTTACAAATAAAATAATATTTTTTAAACTTTTTTTCTTTTATTTAAAAGGGGCAGTTGTTCTCGTATTTAGTTGCACAATAACATTAAAAATGTTAAATAGATTTAACCGTTGTGGTTAAACATATACTACATGGGTCATTCCACCAAATAAAATCATTTTTACGCGGCGACCCTCGCGGATTATGTTCAAAATTTGTCGAGATGTTCTCTATAATAAGAAAAAAATTTTCTGAAAGTTTTAGCCCTTAATATGCAGCGGTTTCGGAGTTATAATTTTTTGAAATTTTAGAAAAAAATTTTTTTCAACATTTTTATCAATTTTTTTGGTGAGGAAAACTTTTTCATTTAAATTAATGTAAAACTGTATCTTGAGCGAAAAATTCTCAGCTTTCGAATAAAAATATCCATTTTATCCTAAATTCACCGATAGACCCTTATATATCTAATTAAAGTGGAAAAATCTATTTTTTTCTGTGTGCGGCGCAAGATACTTCAAATTTGACTTTTTTTTCTTCAAGTTGAGAGTTATTTCTACAAAATATATTATTTTCGCGATGTGCATATTTTTTGTTTTATTACAATTAAATTAAACATGATATCCGGTAAGTGTTATACGATTATTCGGAATAAAAATAGTATATTACGTAACGAGAGTTGTAAGAATCTTCTTCACGAACCGCTTGCGACGAGTGAAGTAAGTTTCAAGAGCGTTTAATAGATTTACAACTCTTAGTTACGTACTATACTTTTTCTACGACCAACCCTAGATTTTCTACCCTAATCCTTAAAAGGCACTTTTAGGGGATACTTTTCAATTCATCTGAAAATTTGCATACATGTGTTTTTAGAGGTACTTATTAACATTTGTTCATAACATTTTTGGGGGTCGACTACGGATTGCCCGTAAAAATTTAAGTTTAAAATAGGCAACGTACATTATGCCGGCTGTAGTGTGCACTAGAAAAGAAAATACCATAGAATAGCTAGACTCCATTTATGACAAGGGTGTAAAGGAGGGAGTGGGGATTTTTCCTTCGTTTTTTGATATATCGTCTCGTTTTTGAGATATTACAACTTTTGTGTCTCCCATTTAAAAATAAAATTTTAACTTTATTTTTACATTTTCTTAAAAGTTGGTGTTATTACCGGGAAGTTATAAGATTACTAACACAAAACCTTAATACAATATTTAGCGCTCGCCTAATATTATATCCAATGAGTAATAACTGTAATAATGCGAAATCAAAGCCGTTGTAAACCCAATCGAACCGGGCAACATATCTCACGTCAGATGTAAACACGGAACGAGGGACTCAGAGGTTACGTGCACCATAATCCATTGAAAACAATAATATGTAACACCATGACAGGTGCTTGAAAATAATTAAAACATCAAATAAATTAATAATTAAAGTTTTTATTAATTTAAATCTTTTACGTCAAATAACTGTTTCTGTCAAATAATCAACATAACTTACTATTGCAGCCAACATAATCTTAGTAAATTACAATATTCCCTAGCCGTGCGATCAAACACTTTACGCACGGCCGTGTGTAAAGAGATAAGAGATGTTTACATAGGATCGGGTTCGTACAATATTGTTCATTTACGGTAGTGGTCGTAGAAAAAATAATTTTCTGTCAAATATTTAAATTAAAATATTTAAAAATTTCAAACTTCTCGCTAAAATTGAGCTAATACGATGCAGATGGCGCTCACAACTCCCTCTTTTTTGAGATAGTGACTACATGAACCCCTAAATCGGTCCAGGATTGCAAAATCCTCTTATTCGGCCCAGGATGTTGCAAATTCAAGCAAAAAATATATGCTCTAGAATGGCATATGCTTTAAATTTAAAGATTTTCCATCTTCTATGTTAATAAAATGCACTAATAACGTAAAAAAATTATTTTTATTCTGCCTTAAGCTATTTATAAGCAAAAACATTGTAGCCAATCAAAAGTCGGACATCGTTTGTCGCCACTGTCTCTAGAAAGTCACTATACCTCTATTTATTTTTTTTTGTGAATATTTGTTGACCGATGTCTTTCTGCGGTTGCTTGACAGCTTAACCTGGGCAAAAATATAAAAATTTATAAAAAAATTTATATTTTTTTTATTTATAAATTTTTAAATGTAAAATTTAAAAAATTTATAAACTTTATAAAAATTTATATTTTTGCTCAGGTCAGGCTGTCAAGCAACTGCAGAAAGACAACAGTCAACAAATATTTTTACAAAAAAATAAATAGAGCTACAGTGACTTTAGAGACAGTGACGACACGAGCCCCTAAATCGGTCCAGGATGTTGCAAAATCCCCTTATTCGGCCCAGGACGTTGAGGGATTTGTGAACGCCATCTGCATCGTATTACCTCAATTTTTTAGCGAGCAAGTTGAAATTTTTAAATATTTTAATTTAATTATATTTATTATATTTACCCTATCAGGAAAGTATGACAGCCCCAGGATAGGACCAGGCTTGGCCCGACTTTGTAGAAGTAGACGTCGGGCCAATCCTGGCCCTATCCCTGGCCAAGTCGGCCCGTCATACTTTCCTGTTAGGGTAACAGATAATTATTTTACTATTCCGAATAGTCGTATAACACTTACCGGATATCATGTTTAATTTAATTGTAATAAAACAAAAAATATGCACATCGCAAAAACAATATATTTTGTAGAAAAAACTCCCAGCTTTAAGAAAAAAAAAGTCAAATTTGAAGTATCTTGCGCCGCACACAGAAAAAAATCGATTTTTCCACTTTAATTGGATATTTAAGGGTCAATTGATGAGTTTAGGATAAAATGAATATTTTTATTCGAAAGCTGAGAATTTTTCCCACAAGATACAGTTTTACATTAATTTAAATGAAAAAGTTCTCCTCACCAAAAAAATTGATAAAAAAGTTGAGAATAATTTTTTTCTTAAATTTCAAAAAATCATAACTCCGAAACCGCTACATATTAAGGGCTAAAACTTTCAGAAAATTTTTTTCTTATTATAGAGAACATCTGCACAAATTTTGAACATAATCCGCGAGGGTCGCTCCGTAAAAATGATTTTATTTGGTGGAATGACCCATATTCATTAATCGGTATTAGTTAGGGTAAGGGTACAATGGGCAAATTAATAATATGTAAATCTTCTTAGATACATCTTTTTATTAAAAATAGTATATTGCATACTATGAACACTACAAGGAAAAACATGCTACGTTACAAATTTGTAAACATTGAGAAACATCTGTAGGTGGATGGCCAAACTTATCTTTCCAGTTTTAAATTACGGGAAAAAATTGAGTTGTTCTGAAATATTAAGTACCAAAGTTACACAGGGAAAGAACATGCAATTGGAAACCGAAAAGTTGAGTTTTCTCAAAATCACTTCGATGGGACATTGCACGTTTTTTCCTTGAGGTCTTTATATCAATAGTGGCAAGTGATCCTTTTGTACTCGGAAGTATGCTGTATGAATAGACTATGTTTTTAGCACTCATGAGATTTAGCTTTATGTTATATCTACCTATATGTAGCACTTTCGCCAACATCGGAAATGAACAGGCACTAAAAGAAAAACAATAATTATATATATTTTTATAAAAGAATCTCATGTTCAAAAAAATGGGTGGCCCGAAAAAAAATATAAGCTTTCATTAAAAATTAATTGTTTTATATTTAGATATCATCGGATCATTGTAATATAGTACGTGGGCTTACAAGAAAAAGGCACAAAGTCCAAAAAGATAGTTTTGAGTAATCTGTATTTGCATTTGCATCAATGCTTTAGTGCTTTCTTGCATTGCTATATTTCACAAAATGAATCAGATATGACTTACTGCGTTCTTGCAGTAGGAAGATCATTAAAATTGAGATCTATAATGCACTAAAAAAAAATAAATGAAATTTTGACTTAGTGTCTTTTTCTTGTAAGCCCACGATATCTACATAGAGGAACTCTAGACCGCCGGTGGAAATTACAATCGCCCGCATTTCTAACTAATTTTCTAGTACATACTTGTTAACATTTGAAATGATAATTTTAACATTTTATGCATTAATGTCGTCTAAATCAAACTAACCTTTAATGAATGCAAATTCTGCTAGATAATTTGTTTAAACTAAAATGTACATACATCATGTAATTTATAGAAATAATATGTGTATCTTTGAACATAGACTATGAATAATAAATCACTCAATGGTTTTTTAACGTCAAAATAGAAGTTATTGAGTATACATCGCATAAATGAACAAAGCTCTTATATAATCAAAAAAATTCAATAAAATTTTACTACCAAGAGACTTATTAGAAGAAAAGATTTTTAAAACCTTCACATACCATAAAAGTAAAGTATATTCACAACTTTTTTTACATAAAATTGTGTGGTATCATTGAATAAACGGGTTATATGTGGTTCAAGTTCTAAGAAGCTTTGTTCAAATTTTCATTAGTATTTGCATTATAAATTTTAACTTCCTTTCTATAATAATAGCCGCCTATTGCTTTAATTGATGCAAACAATTTCAATTATTCTTCTTGTTGCTCTTATTTAATTGATCATTAATCTTAATAAACTAGTTGACCATTTTAGTTATTGGCAATAGTTGTCATTTCATTATTAAAATGTTATATAAATAAATAATAAATAGATATGTCTGCGGAAATAATTGCATATCCTCATTATTCCTCTGTTTAGACTTAAATAAATATTTGGATCTTTCGGATTATCAAGCGCAGCTTTATCATTTACTGTAATTACTGCAAATATTAAACATTAAACATATAACACGCACAATTTTATTTTCTTTTGCTTTGTAAGTATTTGTTATTGTCGACTGCGCCTGATGAGAAAGTTTTTATTAGATTTTTCTCGAGTCGAAACTTACAAATAATTGAAAATAAATTTACCGACTAAATGACTAGAGTTTGTTGTGAAAATATCAATCACGTCATTACATATTTACATTTTTATCTTACAAGTCCTTGATTAATAATTACAAGCTACAAGTATTGGGTAAAAATACATATTATTTTATAGTACCTATCTACTCATAATTAAATTTCAAAAAATCAAATAAGGCCAAAGGGAAAATATTATTATTATTACATTTCGAATTTAACGTATAAACTCTTTATGATTTGTTGTTTTTTACTGTAAAATAATTTTAAAATCATTTGCAATTATTTTAATTAACGTAATTGACATTGGCCTTCGTTTGTAAAATGAACCAAGGAGTTATTGTAATTTTGCTTTCAGATTTTCAAGTAAATTGAGGACACATAGTTATCTAATCATATTTCTAATAAACAGGTGCCTACACATATTCAAATTTTACTTCATGCTGGACTCATTAGTCAGAGTATTCACGTGTAAGCTGTTCCTGTGCAAGACATTCGTGTCGGGAATGATACATCAAACTGATATTGTTTAGTATGGTACGAGGGTGGAATACAAATCAAAATGGATTTGTACACGAAGCACACGTAGCGAGGAACGACCGTGTGTAGGAGCCTTAAAAAATGTAAAAATAAAGTTTTTGCTTTTTTAGATTTAGCAGCATTGCAGTTTAATATAGAAATAACAAAACTTTAATTACATGCTCTGTTTATGAATATTTAGTTCATGATCCATGTTTACAATGTATACAATAAGTAATAAGAACGAAGGTATTAGCATAGTAGATTAGCGATAATGAAAACATGTTAGTTATCGGCAGAGGCGGTTTATATAGAAGAACCAAATATTGATTTTATAGTAGATAGTATTATTTCGAGCAATTTAGATTTGAAACTACACAATTAGTCGGTATTGGTGGTGAAATACCATATAAATTAAATGTATTAATCAGAGTTTTCTCAACTCCATACCGGCGCGCGTCGAATGCATTATCGAGATTCTCAATAGCAATTACAGAGGTATAGGTGTAATAGAATTAAAAACTTGTTTAGACTACAGTTTTTAATGTTTTATTAGCCCAGTTTTCGTATAGGAAATGTAGTTTGATAATACAATCTTTATTGGTATTTCTAACAAGATTACCTATACCTAAATGATAATGTAAATCATTTTGATTTATTATATTTTCTCAGTTTGAAGATCTCTAAAATATGTCTGCTCCCATTTCTAATTTTATATTTTTCGTAAATTCTGCTATAAATGGAAAATTGTTGTTATCAATTGGTGATATTGTAGTTTTTAACACTCGGTATTCAATTATAACTTATAAACATTTTTAAGTTTTGAGATTCAAAATCAGACTACCCTTCAACATACCCTAGATTGAGGCAAGCCTGGCGACTATTAATGTCAATATTTATTGAGTAGTAATTATAGTAAACATAAAAACGTCGAACAATAATAAAATTGTATAAATAGACCTAATACTCCACCATTTTAAAATCAAAGTCAATATTATTTATGTGTATTGTCGAAAGCTTTAGAAGCACTTAGATCTATGCGGGTTTTTAAAATAATCCAATAATTGATACAATTAAATGCTTTAACGCAATTATTATTATAGGAAAAAAAAATATTAATTGATAATAAACTACTATTTATTTAAATTTAAAAATTACAACCATCACTAGTTAATTTGTATTCTATTTTTTTATTATGTGTATATGCTTTGCGGTAAATTTATAATGTGATAATTAATTCATTACCACACTTATTAATGTGAGGTTTTTTTATAATTTATAGACTACATTAGACTACAAAGAAATTCAACTTACACAAAAGTAAACATATACAGTTTCACTTTATAAGAACTTGAACATTTTTTTTGTTAAAGTTTTTGAGTTACTGTCACGTAATCGATCCTACGTATTGAACTTTTTTCTATTGACTATTGGAAAAAGGACAATTTTCTAAGCATTCTAAAAAACATTTCAAGGAAGATGATCCATTAGTTTTCGAGAAAACGGCATTTAAAAATTGAAATTTTACATGCATTTTTGATGGGATGATTTTTACACGGGCATCTTGTAGGTTCGTGTGCTCAGATATACTCTAACAACTGTATTCATAAAAATTTAGAATAGACTTAAAACACTCTCTAAACCTATTTTAGCGTAAACGTCAAAGATCACTATTCATAAACGTATTTTAGCTTAACAAACCTTCGCTAATAGTATTTCAACTTGGCATTATTTAAAAATGATGGTGCCTTCTTTAAACCAATTTTAAACCTATTTTAAGGAAGGTTGACACTTTATATAAAAAATGAAGATACATTTAGTTGTTGCTGCAACCTTGTAAATAGAAATATTCAAAATATTTAAATATACAAAGTGTAACACCAGGTGGCGTGTCGCCACAAATTTTATACAGGAGTTGGGTACCTGTGCTATACATACAATTAAACAACTTTTAGGTTATACTTTAGTTTACTGATTCAGTTAGTAGTTCATATAATTCGAAGACACCAACTCAATTGCACCAAATTCACTAGAATTTGAATCGGTATTTTAACACCATTCTAGTTAAAATAGGTTTAGAAACCGTTTATGAATGAACAAAAGTTAAAACGCTCTCTAAGTCTTAAAACACGTTTTAACTAAAATAAGTTTAGAGAGCGTTTTACAATATTTTTATGAATACAGCTGTGAGTATATAAATAAATTCATTATTTTTTTAATATTTTTTTACAGTTTTCAGAAATTTTTATAAAGTCTTGTGTATTCATTGCTTGAAATTTTATTGATTTTATATTACACTGATTCATTATTTTTGTCTTTTATACCTTGACAACGAGATATATTAAATAGGCTATAATGCCCTAGGGCGTATAAATCATAATGCCCGCTTAATGTGCCCTCTCATTCGCAATTATATAATATAATTAAAAAAATGTACTATTTTATTTAAAA
Source organism: Cantharis rufa (assembly GCA_947369205.1). NCBI lineage: Eukaryota > Metazoa > Arthropoda > Insecta > Coleoptera > Cantharidae > Cantharis > Cantharis rufa. The sequence continues at coordinate 16,042,092 of OX376307.1, read as the reverse complement.
TTAAAAGTACAATTTGCAAATGAAGATCCACTAATTGAACAATTACAAATTTTAAAAAAATAATTAAATTTAGCAATCATCAAATTCAAAATTTATAAAATTTTTAAATGTTGACAAATTCAAATGCAGTGAAATATAAAACGTTGTATGCATCACGAGCATTACCCGATGTTTATGCTCTCGAGCAACTTAAAAACTCTCGGGCCTGGTGGCCCTTGCTTTTTTAAATTGGTTGCTCTTGACATAAACATCTTCAAAATGCCCTAGATACATAAATAACTATAATGAAACTTTCATTTTATAATATGCAGCTTTTGGTTAATTTATTGTTAATTTGCAAAATTTGTTATTTGAATTAATATTTGCCAAAGCATATATTTCTCGTATATGAGGTCTCAACATTTTTAATATTTTGATCTAAATACGCTTTTGTGGGCCATTTGACAGCTTTGATAACTATACATTATTAGGAGTGTCTCATCATAAGTAGTGGCGTTTCAATCAATACATTTGATGTTTATCCTCACTTTAATTGCTGTATTTTATTATTATCTAACATATTTTGTGACATTTTTTTTAAATACCTACATATAATATCTTCAGGTCCAGGTTGTTGTGCTTGAGCCAATTTCTAACGACTGTGATATATATTGAAGTGTTATTTTCTAGGGTCCCAAAATTCCAACCGGGGCTCCCCAGAAAAATACAAATCCTTGAAAGTTGTTTCCGGCTAATTGGAAAACCAAACTCTTGATTATCCGGTAAATGCAAGTCAAATTAAAATCTAATTCCAACATTTTCAAATAATTCATCCAAATTTGGAATTCAATATAAATTTTCAAAGTAAATTCAATTCAAAAATTCAAAATCAAACGTTTTATTCGCAAAATGATCTGAATTAAAATCAAAAATCACAAAATATAACGGAGACCACTTTCTCCTCAACCGCGTAAGGCGGCGCTCTCACAATGCCAACCTGATGGCGGAAAAGCGAGGAAATACAAAATTTACAATTTTTCAAACAAACAATTCCATAAAAAAATATCAATTTCACAATAACAAAAATCAAAAATCTAAATTGGATTTTGGAATACGATAATATATAAGCAGTTGATAGAAGTAGAGAAATAAGATGACAGGGACTAATTAGACTTATGTAGATAACTGAAATTTCCATTTAATGGAAAATTGATAATAATGAAAAGAAAAGAAAAAAATGGTTAGATGCTTAAAGCTATTATTGGGAATTCTGACAGAACCAAATTTTATTTTAGTATAAAAAGCGCCATTTAAATCAGTGCTGAAATACCAACTTAACTCCTTAGAAAGAATCTCCTAAAGTGGTATGAATGGAAAGACAATTTTTCCGCACTGTCGGTCGTAAGCTACAGTAGCGGTCATGGAAATTGCATTGGGAATTATTCCCAAATTAAAAAAATAGATTTCTTAATAATAAAGAATAGAAAAGAAATTTTTGGTTCGAAACTCATAAGCTCAATAATACACTTTCTATTTTGAACACAATCACAAAGCTAAGTTTCTTGAACCGGGGGTGGGGAGGTCTGGGGGGTATGGAATATCTTCCAGCAGATCAGTGATTGTGTTAAAAAAATGTATCATTGAATTTCCAATCAGAAATCTTGGATTTTAGTTTTTTAGAAGTTGAATTTTTGGTTTGAAACCCATTAGCTCAGTAACACATTTTTTGCGCACAATCTCTGATGTACTGGATGGTATACCATAGCCCCCAGACCTCCCGGTTAAATTACAGATGCAATTTCCATGACTGTTACTGTATATTTATTACTGTAAGCTATGAAAAGTTTTATCTCATTGAATTATTAGATCATTTATTTTAGTGCGAATATTGATATGATTATTGGGAAATTTTATGTGAACTTTAATACTTTGAAGTTATGTAGTGTTAACTAATCTGTTCCAAGAGTTAGTGAACTATTAAATTATTTAACTAAAATTAGATTATTAAGTATTTAATAAGTACTTTCTTAAAAAAAACAGTTATACAACGTTATGCAACTTATGGAATTACGTTCTTAATTTTAGTGACGTAATAATTTATTTTTTCTTAAATTAAACAAAATGACTTTGAAATTTGAATATTTCGCCAGGAGAACTTGTTCATTTGTGGAAAATTGTTTTTCTACGTTGGGAATTTAATCGCTGGACGGCTTTCACCTTCTCAAAAATAGGTGCAAAATTTTTGTTTGTTTATATGTTTATCTGTAACGTTGATATTGATATATTAAGGGTTAGCATTGTGATTCAACAAATAATGCATATCAGGCAGAACATGCAATTTATCATGGTATATGAACTACTGCATTATATTTCAAGATAATAACTAGTTAACTTAAATAATAGTAATTCCACATTTCAAGAGATGTGCTGTTTTCACACCTATCACACATAGGAAGCCGCCGCCAGTGAATTGAATAATTTACAGTATTTAATATTTTACTATAAGAATTATGAGTGCGGGGCCGGTCGGCCGGAAACATGATTATGAATTATAATTTTTTTAAAATTTAACTATCAGGGAATTTCCAAAGTATTACCACTTGTTAAGTGGAAAAACCACAGGTTAAGAAATGCTACATTATATGTGGCATGTCGATAGATTATTTAATGCATTTTATATTGAAAATGACTTGATATAAATTATTTATAGTTTTTGTTATAAACATTTCTTCTTTCTTTCTATTAATATTTTCGTTTTTTATTATAAGCAATTCTTTTTACTTGAAAGATTCATGGTGGACTAACACTAGCACATTAGCCAGACTCGCAGGTTTTTATTATAGTTATGCTTATACGTGTAAGCCAAAATATAAAATTTGATAGATGACAACATTAAAATGAAGCGATTAAACTGAGGATTAACATAAAAAATTCGATAATAATGGATATTAAAGATTCGATTTTTCACGACAGAAAATTATATGAATTTTTTTATTTATTTGTTTACGTTTATTTGTGATTTAAATTGTACATTAAAATTTGAAAGTGATGTACTGGTGTTGAAAGCCAGGCCAGATTAAGTTTAAAATCGCTTACAAACAACTTTTGTTTTAATCTTGTTAATCTTTCACATGCGCGTCATTCAGTGATTTTTTATTAATGCAAATAAAAGTTCAAAAATTTTTTTTGAGAAATTTTAAGAAAAAGAATAAAACATTAATTATTATAAATTAATGTTAAATTGGAAGCTAGATGAGGAATGGAATTATAGTTATATAGGTACTAAAATTACTTAGCTGCTGAAATGATTTTACTCTCGTAGATCCCGAAACCTGATATTAATATTTAAACGAAGTTTACATGCGGACTTTGTACCAGTTATGTGTTTTTTACCTAGAAATGCTCATAATCGATAAGGTACATAATATTAATTTTTATGCTGTGTTAGTGGTTATTGGTTCGTAATACCTGACCAATACCGTAATTAGGCAACTAGGGGAGGGTGAGAAAGAATATGAAAATATTTTGTATTAAATTTAGTAATAGACAGGTCCGTTATTGTTCCTATTACGAAATTAAATTTTATCTGGTGCAATATATCTTTCAAAAAATTAATTGTGTCAAAATTAATTACACAAAGCCAGCAATACGATATTTTGTATTATAAATTTTTTTTATCGTTACACATTCTCTTTAATTATTTTCAAATTTAATAATCATTATCACAAGAGATAATGCGGGTCCGGATAATTTCATAAGGTGATTAATTTTTCTAACAAGTATTGAGGATATTTCAAAACTAAATTGGATAGTAAAATTCAGCCTTGATAATAATTTGCTGTGTTAATTTTTGCACTTGAAAAAACTAATTAAGTACTTATCATCGTCGCCTTTGAATTAAACATGATTTAATTGCTTATGTAATATCGAAAATTATTATACATATAAATATCCGAAAAATACACAAATTAAGTTAAAAGTAGGTATGCTCATTATTTACTCGAAAATTATCATTTTACTCTTGTATTATTGGACTTTTTTTACAATAAACTTATTTACTTTCAGAGTTTCCTTATTTATAGTGGGTACACAGTATAGTATTGTGGTATTGATAAAATTATAGGTATTGATTTATTAGTGTTTTAAATAAATTTTACTTAAAAAATCTTAGGAATAAGTTCCTGATTGTTAATTATTGGTAAACTTACGAATCCTTAAAATGTAAACAACGGAATTTCATTTTTTAATCAAAACATTGTATTTTGATTGCTGCTGTGTGAGCAGTAACATTTTCGTAGCTATTTCTAATGATTTTTCAGGGTTTCTTTTAAACCAATTAACCGTGACCTTCCTTTAACTGATTATATTTAATCAGTGCATTAGAGCTACGGTCAATGCTTGCTGCAAGCCTGATCGTTTAGACTCTCTGCTGACATAATCTGATGAGAGCCAGAAAATCACGAATTTCACACGTGAAAACGTCGTATCGCTAAGTGTATTTTGGTTTTAGTTTGCACGTATTACCTCCGGAGAGGTCAAGAGTAAAAATATTGAAAAATAGCAAAATTTTGGTCCACGTCTTTAGTCTAATATTATCTAAAAAAATTTTATGCCAATAATGTTTAACTAATTTAAATTGCGTTTAGAAAGCACATAGGTAAATTGCTTCCTCGATAAATTTGAAACAGATTATCATCGTAACGTGGAACTTTTCAAGGAAACCGATTTAAAATGAAATAAATCAGCGAAGATACCGATAATTTAAATAAACCTTCCAAAGGTTGTTGATCATGTCGAATTTTGGACATGTCGATTTCTAACCTTGGCAATCCATCAACTTAGCACTATTTTAAAATAATTGGTTTTTCTCGTTTGAATTTTATTCAAATCAGCGACGTAACCACCGGTGTTTCATGTGCTCGATAGAACAAGGGCCCGGCCGTCAAAAGGCCCAGTTGCGGCCCGGTGCGAGTGCTATTTTAAAAAAATTGTCGATATTAATTTATTACTAATTTGGGGGCCCAGTTTGACGCTAAAGCATAGGCCCAAGGCTGCATTGCAACACCACTGATTCCAATGAAATATCTAGGATAAATAAATGGATTTTCAGAATCCTACGATTTGTAATAATTATTTCTCTAGAAAATTATTTTCAATGTTAAATTTATAAATTTACATAAAAACAATGGCGTGCATCTGTTAATCTTTTGTGTTAAAAAAAATTTGAATAGTATTTCCATTGCTGCCGATTTGATTTTGTATGTCCAGATTTAGAAATCCCCATTAGAATAATTTATTTTTAATTTCAGTGTCGAAGAAAACGCACAAGCAATCTTAGAAGAACAAAAACAACATGAACAATTCAAAGAAATGATAATTAGTTGTCGCTCTCTCAGCAGCTATGACGGAAAAACGTTTAGAACTTTATTACCTCAGGTAAAAATTTTGTTGCCATTCCGACGACATCAATAATTACAAAATTTTTCAGATACTAGCTGCATTAATTGCTGCATCATTTCACATTGTCGTTGGAATAGCTTTAGCGTATTCGGCAATTCTTATTCCACAATTACTGGAAGAATCGGAAAATAGTACAAGCTTAGATGTGATATACGTAACAAAACAAGAAACTTCATGGCTCGGTAATTAAAACGAAGCGATTATGATTGATAAATAATAATTTGAATTTATTACTTTAGCCAGTGTGATAGTTATCGTGGTACCAGTGGGTGCCATAACAGGAGGAGTTATAATGGACACCATAGGGCGTCTAAATATGTTAAAATTAGCTGCAATACCCAGTTCAATTGGATGGATATTAATTGCAACGGCCACCAATGTTCCTATGCTGTTATGTGGCAGAATTTTGACGGGAATTGGATCAGGTAAATTTTTTATTGCTTTCTTTTTCAATTGTTATTATATTTTCTTATTTTTACAGCTTGGGGAACGAGTCCGGCTGTAGTTTATATTACCGAAATAGCCAGAGCTGACATGCGAGGCTCTCTCGTATCCTTAGCACCAGGATATGCATCGTTAGGTATACATTTTTCGATTTTCTTCTAAAGTATGGTTTATACATGGCGTATTTCTTAGGTATGGTACTCGTATTTCTTCAAGGTTGGTTTTTAAATTGGCGTTTGGTTGCATGGTTATGTAACGTTTACACAATTATTCCAATTATCCTGATGACGTTTATACCCGAAAGTCCCGCCTGGCTTGTTTCTAAAGGTCGAATTGAACAAGCTAGAAAATCATTGGAATGGATTAATAAATACCAACCGCAGCCTGAACACAAAGTAAGTTCGCCCTAGAACTTTTGGTTTCAAAACTAGGGTAATACTGCGAATCCAAAAATACGTGGTTCTTCACACCACTTACGTACTTAAAGTTTAAATAAGTAATTAGATTGTGTACATTATGGTTGCAACATTGAATTAATCTTTGTTTCTAGTCTGAATCTCTTGCCGAAATGCAGTTGGCTCTTTTGCAAAAGGAACATATGTTGAAAACGGAAGAACAAATCAACGTTCAAGGCAGTGTTTTCATAAAGAAACTAAAGTTGTTATTTCAACCTACTGGATACAAACCAATGTTAATTCTTACCGGACTGTTTCTATTTCAACAATTTTCTGGCATTTACATCACGCTCTTCTATGCCGTTACATTTTTCAAAGTAAACTATTTTTAGGAGAATATAAGTGATTTCTAAATTCCTTTGCTTTTAGGATGTCGGAACCGATATTAATCCATATTTAGCTTCAATTCTTATTGGAACTGTCCGTTTCGCCATGTCAATGGCCAATACGTTTTTGATGAAGAGATACAACAGAAGAACCTTACTTGCTATTAGTGGAGCCGGAATGGCCATATGTATGGGAGTTTCTGGATTATTTACCCAAATGATTCACGAAGGTAAGTTAGTCCAATCCCAAAAATGTAATTTTTTCAAAACTTACTTTTCTGACCATTAGGAACCACCACCCAAAATTGGGTTCCAGTAGCTATGCTATTACTGTATGTTGTAACTTCCATGGTTGGTTTGCTTTCTATTCCATGGACGATGAATGCCGAACTTTTTCCAATCTCCATACGTGGTTTGGCGCATAGTATTGGTTACAGTATTGCGAATTTAATTATGTTTGCCGCAATTCAAAGTTACTATTCGTTGATGGATTTATTTGGAGGATCAGCTGGAATACAGTACTTTTTTGCAGTAATTTCGTTAGGAGGACTAGTTTATAGTGTAATGTTTGTACCTGAAACTCATAGAAAAAAATTGACAGATATTGAAAAGTACTTTACCAGTGGTACTACTTGCTTTGCTTTCAAACACAATCAAAAACCTAAAAGTGGTAAACAAGAACCAAGAAAACCCATTGTTAAAAATTCGAGAATTACAGATAAAGATATCTTGAAACCCTATAACGAACAAAATGAAAAAATGTTACAAAATAAAGTATAATAAACACGATACTTAAATTTTATCAATTTTAGACAATAACAAATTGCGTGTTTTGGTGTTTGTAATTATACTTATTTATTCAAAGAAGTATATTTTATTAATCAATTAAGTACATTACTTAACTTGGCCGTAATTTATTTTATGTTACTTACTATTAGAGACTTTTAGCTAACTGAATTACTTAATAGCTACTGTGTGCAGTGGCAGCTTGTGAGGAACTTTGGTGGTGAGACGTGCATGTGAAACGCAAGGATTTTGAGTTTTTAAATAATATTAATTAGGTTGACTTGGTGCACCACTGCCTACTCCGACTAGCTGCCACTGACTGTATTTACCTTGCAAAGTGTGATTAAAACGGCCTAACTAATTATTGAAAAGTTAGTTGGAAATCTCTAAAAGCTGAAAATTGTACAAGCAATATGTAATATTTTGTTATTTTTGTACAGTATTAAAGAGGATTCACAGTATTTTTATTATTATGTAATCGGTAATCGGCTGCAGTAGTTCATAGGAAAATACGCTGCCACTTGATATTCACGTTAAAATTGTACATCTACTTAAATTTTAATTTGATTTTTGAAAAGTGTCTCCAGTATTATTATTTTAAATGATAAGTTACTTATAAAAATTACTCGAATTAATTTTTAGTATTTAAGTAGATTCCTTAGGGAAAATATTTTTTTAAATTAAATTTTTCAAAAATTTCAGTAAAGGTATATTACGTGATGAAGTTTTTTAGTTAGTAGGATAATTTATAAGCGTAAGAACTTACAAAACTACTTCATAAGAAAGTGCCGTTTCCACAGAACTTATTATATTTTAAGTGTATTGTGATAAATTTTTTAAATAAATGAAAAATCCAACACGTGGTTAATTTCCATTCTATATCATTTTTAAGATATTATGTCAGAATTTCCACTTGAGGTAACTTAAATAAATAAAACACTCTCCTCGAGATATTGTATGGTTTAGTAAACCGGTTTCGACTTACGTGATCGTCAGCATGTACACTTGACAATGAACAAAAAATATTGAATATGAAGAATAAGTAGAAATGTTGACAGAGGACAACAACATCACCTCCCACAAAAAACTATTTTTGTAAATCAAAACCAGTTCACTAATCCATTTAATATCTTGGGAGAAGTGTTTTATATACTTATTATAATTTATTACTTTTTTTCAAAAATAAAATGCAAATTATATTATAGCAACAATCGGTCAGCTCTCTTTTACATTCTGCTTTCAAGATCTTTTGATGCTAACTAGTGAAGAGATTTGCTAAATTTGTTTACTCAGGTGCTGTTAGTTCACATTATCTGAAAAATTATTGAATAATAGCTAGGAGAGTTATACATTATACATCCCTGGCGTGTACAGACATATTAAGTGAAACCACAAATTAATTAAATTATATTAAAACATGAATCTTCGTATACATGTATGACCCCTATGATTTTAATTTTCAAGTTAATTTAGAAGAAAAAGAGTTCTACGAACAACTAAGATGAAAATAGCAGGAAAAATACTGCACAATAGAGTGAGCGGCAAAGCTATTAAACGGGGCTCCGTCAAGTTGGCTCCTCCATTTTATAATGCTGTAAATTATTTTGAAAGTGCTTCTGCCAGGTTCTCAACCTCCCCTCAAAATCGTTTAGGGCGGTTTGCAGACGGTCAATAGTTGGTCGCAAGCAGAATGAATTACTGTAGTAGGTAGTATTATCCACATAGAAGCCCTTTTTTTTGTCTGTCTTATTCGTGGGGAGGGGATGTTGTAGATGTAAAGTTTAAAAAGGGTCGAGGCGAGGACGGATTCTTAGGGGGTGTCGGTACCTGGGGTGAGCATCACTGCAAGCCCGCACGGAGAAGGATATGCGACTGCTGAACGGCAGGGGCTTACAGATCGTTCCAGAAAAGACTAAAGGGGTTGTTTCGGGAAGAAAGAGAATGAGACCCGTCCACTTCCTAGTGGGCAAGCAGACTATCTTGACGAGTGAGCAGGCTAGAGTCCTGGCGATCGACATCGACAGCTGCCTCTCCTTTAAACTCCACAACGTGCTTGTCACCAAGAAGAAAGCAGCGTCACTAATGGAGGCCCTACAAAAGATCATGCCGAACAAGAGAGGCCAAGAAGGGGCTTCTTGGCACAGTAGCCGAATGTATTATGTTATACACCGCCCAGCATGGGTGTCTGCTTTACAGAAGAAAGCCAATCGACAAAAACTCGAGTCTGTCCAGAAAAGGAGCGCCCTGCGGATATGTAGTGTATACAGAATCGTATCCACAGATGCAGTCTGTGCTTGCGTCCTTTCTTTTGATACACGTCAAGGCAAAGCTACAAGGCGCAAAGTACCTGGATAAGTACAAGGAGGATTATGTCAACGGAGTCAGAAACATCAACGACACTTGGCAAAACCTCAGCCTATCGCCTCATCCGAACAATGCCTTGTTGGTCACAAGGAAACATGGGGAAATTAACTTCGAGGTCACACAGGCACTTAGCGGGCATAGCTGCTTCTGGAGCAATCTATATAGGTTAAAGAGAGTAGACTCCCCAGTTGTCACTACTGCGCGGAGATTGACAATGCCGAACATACAATCTTCTCCCGCATCAAACGGACTGAGATCAGACAAGAAACTCAAGAAGAGCTGGGCACGGACCTCAGCACAACCAACCTTGTCGAGCTAATGTTGAGTGGTGAAGGAAACTGGACTCCTATGGAGCGGATTCTGGTGAAAATCTTGTCCATCAAAGCACAAGATGCAGAAAAACAAGAATGGCAAAGATCCGAATGGGCGAAACCATGAAGAAAGCGGCAGATTGCACGGACGATATGCGCGAGCGATTCCCCGCAACTTCAAGGAGTGGGGTTTTAGTCGGTAAAAATCCGACACTACCACCCAAAACAGCTGGGTAAAACTAGGGGGTGTCGGCAATCACACTTTCGAGGGTGAATTTGAAATTCTGACTTTCGACTTTAAAATGTCTGTCTTTATTTATTTACATTATACGGATAAAACCAATTGAAACTATACATATTTAGTAGCAAAATAATACATTTTAAAAAAATCAAAGATCAAGAGCATTTAAACTCTACATAATACACTCTTTAAACATGTGATACGAGCCTAGATAGACCTTCCTGGAACAGTTTGAAAATCTGGCTTTCGTGCCACACTTTATCGAAAGCCTTAGCTATGTCGAGAAAGAAAGCCTCGGTGGCCTGGTTTTTGTTCCAGTGCTCAGCGAGGCGGAGTATTTGATGGACTGTCGAATGTCCTATAGCCGGAAGCCAAATTGATCATCTGGGATAATCTGGCTTTCCGTTAGGGCTGTATTTAGGCGGGAGAAGATGATCCTTTTGGTTATTTTGCCTAGGGAGAGAGAAGACTTATGGGGCGGTAAGATGTCGGATATCGCGGGTTTTGATTGGGTTTAAAGATCGTGATAACATCGACTACTTTCCATTGGCTTAGAAAGTGCCTAAGGGTGAGGATGGCGTTTGTAATGGAGACAAGTGCCATAATTTCCTTTCTTTATTTGTTTTATTCTTATCAATCCTCTTTATGAGGGAGGAGATTTCTTGATAAGAAGTGAGGGAGATTGAGGGTACGATTTTAGGGGGTGGGTGGTTGAAGAACTTGTCTAGAATCGGTATAGAAAGTATTGGGCTGAATTGAGTATTATGTATTTGACTAACTACTTGATCATTCTTTATTCACTAACATACCAGCTACTACAACAACTGACTGACCCAGTCCATCTGCTGCATGAACTGGGGGTATACAAATAATTCAATATCATTAAGTTGGTACTTGACGGTACTTAACTAATGGTCTTCAGTTAGGTACACAGGACCGGCCTGCGGCCTGATCGCAGTGGACCCCCCTAATCTAATAAACCATACATTACATTTCTCCCCTTTAAATATTGAATCGTACGGGAGGACGTGAGATTCGACTCGACCTTCTGACCTCGATTGCTGTTGGCGTTGATTGTCTGTTCTGAACTTCCGGCACTTCTTTTGTTGTTGACTGTGGTGGTGCAGTTTCCTGTGTTGGGTCAATGTTCTGTTCTGTCGTAGCAGTTTCCCGACTTCTGCTGTTTTCCGACGACTTTGTTGTCAAATCTTTTTGTAACACATCTACACCCGGTTGATTTTCTATTCTTGATTCTGCTTCTTCTGCTGCCATTTGGTCTCGTTGCCTTTTTTCTTGACTCCGTAGTGGTTCTCTAATATCCGTTCCTACCATTTCTTCTGGTGCGCTTCGTAGCATATCTTTGTGTACATGTTTTATGACTCCGTTTATTAAAACCAAATACGTATTGAAACTCATGATTCTAACAATTTTTCCTTTTTCCCATCTTACCGTACTACGATCGTGTTTATTTTTAACAAACACTGTTTCTCCCGTGTTATATAGTTTCGTATTTCTGACTGGTATCACCTTTCCCTTTCTTATAAGGTTGCTGCTGCTTTGACCATTAAACATAGGTTTGATTAGGTCAAACTTTACCCGTGGTTTCATTTTTAGTACATTTTCCGATGGGCAAGTTCCCGTTGCGGTGCTCGGGGTGTTTCGATATGCGAACAAGAAGTGTGCTAACTTTTCTCTCATTTCACTTTCTGATAACCGTTGGACGGTTCGTGGTACTGCTTTTTCTAACGCTTTCTTGACCGTTTGTACCCCTCTCTCCGCTAGACCATTTGATTGTGGGTGATACGGTGGAGACTTGCTTGGTTGTATTCCGTTTGCTTGGCAAAATTTTATAAATTCTTGAGAACTGAAAGGCGGTCCATTGTCCGATACCAATTCCATTGGTAGCCCTACCACCGAAATAATTTCTTTTAAGGCTATTATTACTTCCTTCGCTGATGTTCCTTTGTTTAAAAACTTAACTTCGATCCATTTAGATTTACTATCTACCCATATTAGAAAATTATAGTTGAACTTGTGAAACAAATCAATATGAACTCGTTGGAAGTTATTAATTGCACTTGGCCATGAATGTAAAGGTGCATCCGATCTATTATTTTGAGTTTCTTGACACCTACCACATAATGCAATAAATGTTTCGATATCCTCATTCATCCCTGGCCACCAACAGTACGAACGCATCAACATTTTCGTTCTTACCACCCCAATGTGTTGGTCATGAAATGACTCTAGTACCAGCCGACGTATTCCTTCTGGTATGACCACCTTGTTGCACCAAATAAGACAATTTGACTCTACCGATAGCTCTTGTCGCTTTGTGAAATATGGTTTGAATTTTTCATTCTTGATTGATGCTGGCCAACCCTTCCATGTGAATTCTAATACCTTTGCTATAACTTCATCTGTTGTAGATGCCGCTGCTACATCAATGTGACTAAGTGGAGCACTTTCCACTGTATTAAATGAATATAAGGCTTCTGTGACATTAGTGTTGTCCTTTGTTGGTAGTCTAGATAAGGCATCCGCATTTCCAATACTTTTTCCTTTTTTATATTCGATGTTGTACATGTATCCTGATAGAATAATTGCCCACCTTTGAAGGCGATTTGCAGATGTTACCGGTATTCTTGACTTGTTCCCGAAAATGTACTGTAACGGTTGATGATCTGTTACTAAATTAAATTGACGTCCGAACACAAACTTATGGAATTTCTTCACTGCGAACATTATTGCCAAAGCTTCTCGTTCGATTTGGGAGTAACCTTTTTCTGCGTTTGATAGTGTTGAAGAAGCAAACATTATCGGTTTATCTAGCCCATTAACTCGATGACTTAACACTGCTCCCACACCGTATGAACTAGCATCACACGTTACGATTAGTGGTAGTTCAGGATCATAATGTACCAATATTTTATCAGATACTAACAATTCTTTACTTTCCTTAAAGCTTTTACAACATTCCTCCGACCATACAAACGGCACTTCTTTCTTGCACAAGTCATATAATGGTTTTAGTTTAGATGACAACATTGGTATAAACTGTCCGTAGTAATTCAACAGCCCCAAATAGGATTTTACTTGCATTACGTTGTTTGGGTTTGGGGTGTTTTTAATCGCCTGCAACTTATCTTCGCATGGACTTATGCCTGATTCTTGTATTACGTGCCCTAGAAACTGTATTGTCGTTTTGAAAAACTCGCATTTCTTCCTATTAACTTTAATATTGTATTTTTGCAATCGTTGCAACACTTTGGTGACGTTCTTGTGACAATCTTCTAGCGACTTCCCCGAAATAAGTATATCATCTAAATAGCACTTAGTGTTTCGCAATCCCGCTAGTACGGATTCCATAAACGCTTGAAACATACCTGGGGCCGTCTTAATTCCATATGTTAATCTTACGAATCTAAATAAACCTAAATGGGTGTTTATAGTGAGTAGTTCTTTTGACGAATCATCGACTTCCAATTGTTGGTATGCCCCCTTTAAATCCAATACGGTAAAGACTTTGCTTCCACTGAGTGATGCGTAAATATCTGCAGGAATCGGTAACGAACAGCAACTGGTTTCTAAATTTGGGTTTAACGTTCGTTTGAAATCTACGCATATTCTAACTTCCTGGTTATCTTTCTTTGGTACGACCACTATGGGACTTGCCCAGTTACTATGTTCTACTTTAACTAGGATTTTAGCCTGGATTAAACGATTCAGTTCTTCTTCAACTCTCGCTTTTAGCGCGTACGGCATCTCATACGCCCTGTGAAATACTGGTTTTACGTTTTCTTTGAGACTAATGCTGGCTGTGAACCCCTTGATCGGAAGTTCCATGTTTTCATCAAAAACGCTAGGGAAAGCCTTCATTAATTCTCTGCTCAACAATTCATCATTTTTGTTAACGACGATTTGACTAATTCTTTCTGCTTCCGTAATGTGTTCCCTCAACTTTTTCTGCCACCCCGGTTTTATGACGGATAACCAATTTCTTCCTAATAAAGGCGAAAATTTATTCTCGCAATCAATCAGAACTAACGGCAAATCTTTGTACCAATTCTCATTGATACATACGTTAACTCTTGCTTCTCCTATGATCTTAACCATATCACCTGTGACCACTCGAAGTTTAAATTGAACTGGCTTAATTTCACATAACTTTCGTAGTTCCTTAAAATCTTGTATATGTAGTACTGTCCGGCATGCCCCCGTATCGACTTCAAACTCGTATTTGAAGTTTTCTATACACAAATTGATCATTACTGCCGTCTCGCTACGAGCCTTACCTAAGTGTTTTAAATATGACAGAAGTTCTTCCTGTTCTTCACCGACCTTTGCCACGTACCTTGTATTTTTGCATACATATTTTGTGTGCCCTTTCTTCTTACAAATAAAACATTCCCAATCTATGGCCGGACACTTTGTTGGGTCGTGTTTTCTACCACAACGAAAACAACTTTTATTTGAAGATGCCCATTGTGACTTTGGTTTACCTTGATTGTCTCTGTGGCTTTGTCTTTTGTTTAATTGATTGACTTGAATTTCACCGCAAATCATTTGTCTTTGATTCTCTGTTGCTTCATCGTTAATCGCGATTTGGCATGCCCTGTTGAACGTTAAGTCTTCCGTTTCCCCAAATAACTTCTTTTGTGTATCTGTATTAACAATGCCACACACTAACCGGTCTCGTAGAGCTTGATCTAAAAATGTTCCAAATTTGCACTCTCTTGCCAATTCCTTTAACGCTGAGATAAATGATTCTATTTTCTCGCTTCCATCTTGCTTTCGATTATAGAAATTAAACCGCTTTACGAATATACTTGTCACCGACTTGTATTTTTCTTTTAAAACATATACTAACGCCTGGTATGTTTTTCCTTCCGTACGCTCAGGGTATAATTCATTTTTCAACACTTTATAACTTTTTGCACCTATACACGCCAATAGGTACGCTGCTTGCACATCTTCTTTGATCTGATTGGCTATGAAATAAAATCGTAATCTTTCTTCCCATGATTCGAAATCTTCAATTTCTTCATTAAATTCCTGGATTTTAGCCATTTATTCTGTTAGGTACGCTCCGTTTCCCGTCGCCAATATTATGTATTTGACTAACTACTTGATCATTCTTTATTCACTAACATACCAGCTACTACAACAACTGACTGACCCAGTCCATCTGCTGCATGAACTGGGGGTATACAAATAATTCAATATCATTAAGTTGGTACTTGACGGTACTTAACTAATGGTCTTCAGTTAGGTACACAGGACCGGCCTGCGGCCTGATCGCAGTGGACCCCCCTAATCTAATAAACCATACATTACATTGAGTTTACAGACTTTCGGTAAAGGCTTCGGCCTTTTTCTCGTTGCTGAGTGCAGGTCCAGCGGGTCGGTCAGCAGGTGGAATTGTGTCATGATGGTGACATGATAAGCAAAGCAAATCATAAGTGACAAATAAGAGAATACGGTAGCATGTTGGTGATATCTTAATCTCCTACGTCTGATTAAGGGGGTAACTGGCGTGGGTAATTTTAGAGATTACTGAACCCGAGATGGCATTGAGCCTGCCTGTTATGATTGTTAGGACTGGAAGAAGGGGAATTTTGAAGAAGAAAGAAAGTAGAAGGTTGGGGGTTCGGTAGCCCGAAGAGAAGTGGCTTGGTAGTGAATAATGAGAATGATGTATTGAACTAAAAAGTCGTCTGGATAGTTAACGTACGCGAGTCTGGCTGAATTTGGGTATAAAATTAAATTAAAATAATTGAATTGATAACAGGGAAGAAATGAAAGAGAGCGAGCAAGACCGGGAAGAGAAATAGATAATACGGAGTTTGCTTGGGCCAAGTCGTCACCAATCAGTACACTCCAACAACCAAATATATTATACACTATTCTTGTATTCATCTAAACAAAAATATTACACATAATTATGTAACCGAACGTATAACCTAAAATCTAATCTATAGCTAATCTAATTAACAATAAGCTTAAAGCGACCTTGCCCATTTGATTTAAAATCTGAAAATATTAAGAGGCGAGTATAAGCTTCTAAGAGGAGGTTCCACGTCAAAACGACGCGGGAATTTGGACGCGCGACAATTGGACGCGGTCATTTGGACGCGCGACAATTGGACGCGTGTAAAATTAGGCGCGCGTCAATTGGACGCATGCGACAATTGGACGCGGATAATTTGGACGCGCGTCATTTGGACGCATGCGACAATTTAGGGTACGACAATTGGACGCAGAGATTTGGACGCGCGTCAATTGGACGCATGCGACAATTTGTGGTAAGACAATTGCACACATGCAATAATTTGACATTAATATAATAGATATAAGATTTATTTATAAAATTAAACTACAAGAAGTTAATTAGTTTCTTTCATGACTTCACAACATAAAAGAAAGAAGAAGTTAGCACCAAGTAATCGGTAAGCTTTAAAATTGGTTTAAATTTTATTTCTAGTTTCACTCGTATAATAGCAAAGTATTCAAGATATTAACATGCCCCTTGAATTTATAAAAAGTCAGAAAGGCAACGACATGTTAGTTTACGATGGTTTTGTGCACAAAAAGGAACGAACCATTGCAGAAAAAATTATTTGGAAATGTTCTACTTATACTAAGCTTAAATGTCCTGGAAGAGTACACACTTTAGGATATGAAGTTGTGAAGAGTGTAACACACAATCACGTTGCCGATGCTGCGAAACTTGAAGCAAAGGTAGCGATAGGTGCTATGAAACAAAATGCTTTAGAAGTTGAGCAAACCACTCATGGTATAATAGCCACTGCATCCCAGAGAATTTCTTTAGCTGCGGTAGGCCAATTACCGCCAGTTCCTGCCATGAAGAGAACCATACAGCGAGTACGTCAAATAAAAAAAGCCGTCCCTGCAAATCCCAGAAATCTGATTGAACTTGAAATTCCAGAGGAATACAGGAAGAACAACGATGGTGAACCTTTTCTTCTGTTCGATGGTGGTCCAAGTGAGGAGAGAATTCTTTTGTTTTCGACGGAGAGAAATTTACAGCTAATGCAGCAGTGTGAACATTGGTATGCTGATGGAACATTTTCTTCTGCACCTCCAATGTTCAATCAGCTGTACACTATTCATGGGGTACAGTATAGCAGCGTCATACCAAGCGTATACGCATTACTCCCCAACAAGACCGAGCAAACGTATAATCGTCTTTTTCAAAAATTGAAAAACCTTAAAGCAGGATTACATCCAACAACAATTATGGTAGACTTTGAGAGAGCTGCTATCTCTGCACTTCAAAATAATTTTCCGAATGTTAGGATACGTCGATGTTTCTTTCATTTTACGCAATGTGTATGGAGGCACATTCAAGGCGCGGGCTTACAAGAACGATACAGTGTAGACTCTGATTTTGCTCTACATGTAAGGAAACTTTCAGCTCTAGTTTTTGTACCAGAAGAACATGTCGTTGAAGCGTATGAAGAGCTGCTGGACAGTGAATTTTATCGAACCAATGAAAATTTACTATTACCAATCATTAACTATTTCGAAGATACATGGATAGGCCGACTTGATAGGAGGGGACGTCGAAGACCACCATTATTTTCAAGTAATTTGTGGAATTGTTATCAACTGGTGGAAGATGACATTCCACGAACAAATAATTCCGTCGAAGGATGGCATAATGGATTTAAGTATTTACTTGGTGCTGCTCATCCCAATATCTGGAAATTCATTAAAACTCTTAAGAAGGAAGATAGTGCCAATCAATTGATAACAGAACAATATATCGCAGGAGATATCCCAGTACGCAAAAAAGTGTATAGAGATACTGCAAAAAGAATTAAAGTAATTGTCGATGATTATGCAAACAGGCTACTGCTGGATTACTTACGAGGAATCGCGCACAACTTTCAGCTGCAGATTTAAAATTAATATGATTAGTTTCTTTTTATGTAAATATTAAAATGTTGTAAATTTAATAAAAAATGTATTGTTTACATTACAAAAAATTAATAAAACTGTCTCTAATTAACTTCTTGTAGTTTAATTTTATAAATAAATCTTATATCTATTATATTAATGTCAAATTATTGCATGTGTGCAATTGTCTTACCACAAATTGTCGCATGCGTCCAATTGACGCGCGTCCAAATCTCTGCGTCCAATTGTCGTACCCTAAATTGTCGCATGCGTCCAAATGACGCGCGTCCAAATTATCCGCGTCCAATTGTCGCATGCGTCCAATTGACGCGCGTCCAATTTTACACGCGTCCAATTGTCGCGCGTCCAAATGACCGCGTCCAATTGTCGCGCGTCCAAATTCCCGCGTCGTTTTGACGGGATACCTAAGAGGATAAGATGCTTAGGTCCTGGTGGAGCTGGTTGCTCGGTGTGATCGGTAGTCGGGCTTTTCAGTTGTTTCCTGTGTGTGAAGTGAGGTGAGAATTTTTCTTCGCGAATGAGCTGCCCATCTGTAAAATAAAAGGGGTTAGTAAGGGGTATATGTGAAAAATGTGATACTTGTCTGGCTGAGCTCGGGGCTCTTAGTGATCTGGGACTATCTGGAATTTCTTGATGTTAGCATTCAATTCTTCCCGACTTGGATATTTTCTAGATCCTTTGATGTTATTTCGATCTTTGGTGCTTCTTACGGTGTTTATATAGGTGTACAGAACTTTGTGTGGGATTCCCAGGTTGTAGTTCTGTTATGTAGAAATCTCGGTTCAAGGTGGTCTGCGTTGTACGTTTCTTGCCCGTATAATTTGAAACGTTTATTCTTTGGGAATCTTGGGCAGCCCTATCAGGGCTGCCCATGAAATATGGCGGAAATTCTTTTGGGAGTGGCCAAGTTTCTGGCATCGGCGACATTGGGTGAGTCTTGTTTTCCTGTGCGGGCTTTCAATTTGGACCGTGTATCTTCCAATCCAATGAGTATCAAATATTTTCTCGTTGATTTCTGATTTGAGGAGGGTTACCATAAGTAACGGAAACAGTTTCATGTCCCTGTTGCCTTTGCATTTGCATTTGCGTTATCGAGTTGATTTTAAAAACTTGTTTCTGCAATGATCTACTATTCTATTGCCTGCAGCACTGGTGAGAAATCCTCTGATAATCACTTCCATCGGGATATCATCTTTCAGTTGGCGGAAGAGAAATTTGTGACCGTTTCTTTCGAGGGATTGTTTTAGGCAGTGGTATTCTTCAGCGGTGGTTTTCTAACGTGTGTAAATCGGATTTTTTGATTGCCAAGTTCTGTTTTCGATTATTTGTGTTCTACTGAGGTCCTTCAAGGTGACTGGTGAGATTTGTTGGATTGTTGTAGCTCTCGGGACAGAAAATGCCAGAAAACTATGTTCAATAAGGATAGAAAGGTCTTGCAAGCGGGGGCTGCAGCCGTCCCTGGCCCCGTTTTCTTGATCGTTGGAGTGTTTGGCTTGGCTTTTTCCCGGGCTTTTCTTGGCTTAGATAACTACTGGTACTTGCACCATAGCTTTGGAATCAGGACATCTTAGTGTAGGGATCGGCCTCGGAGCTTGTGATTGTAGGGTCCTCGTTGTTTTTTGATAGTTCGATTCGTGGGATGCTTTATCTTTAATTTGACTGTTGTTCTGGTCTTGTAATTTTAATAGAGCTTCCATTTTCTATTTGAGATCTTCTAATTCGTCATGTGATTTGTGGATTTGATCCTGATATTCGGCACTCATTTCGGGTTTAATTTCCTCTCTTTTTGTTGAAAGAACCAAAACATTTTTAGAACGCAGAGGGTTAAAAGGTTTAAAACACTCTCACAGTCAAAGGTAACTTAGGGTTCACTCACTGTTTATCCAATCTAAACTGTTAAAACTGAGTTACTCTGATTAAATTTGACCCGAGTTTTATACAACTGAACCTTAGTAATGAAATTTCACCTTTCTTTGGTGTGGTGCAAAGCATGCTCGGCGAGGCTAGGAAACTAAAAGCTTATGGAAGCTTGTGCCTACAAATTTTTTTTGGTAAATTTGATAATTATATCTAGGAAAGCTAGCTGATGAGGACTATATTTTTGTTTAGAATTATAAAAAAAAACTACACAATTGTACCTTCGTACAGACATTTTTAGATAAATTCTTAAAGCTTTTTGAAGATGAAACACAACAACCGTTTTACGATACGACATGTTATTTATGGTCAACTTGAGTGACAGGGGCACTTGGGCTATGTAACTAGCGTAAATATTCATTCTAAAAAACATTTTAGTTCTTTTAAATAAAACATTTTGTTGGCCTAACACAAAAATGGTTGCTTTAACCAATATTTGTGTCTAGCACCAACATTTTTTGTTATAACAACAAAGTAACTTGGTTAAGTAGATTTTAAAGAATAACACATTTGTTGATATAGATAAATAGTTGCTACACTTACAAATCATTTTAATGAGTGTTCACAATAACAAAAAAGTTATTTGGCAGCTTCATTTGGCTCAAATTCATTCGATAACTCGCCGGCCCAATCCGGGCCTGTCCAGCCCCACAAAGACTTCCAAAGCAATGGAGAAACAGTTGAACATCGCATTCACGGAAGAAATAATAAAATATGGATCAAAGGCCTAATGAAAAAGAAGATTTTAATGGGATTAATAATTTTTTTACATACTGTATGTTTGGCATGGAGCAGTCCAATAGCCGATGCCGAGCTGAATAAAAATTCCATGTTTATTTTCAAAAGTTGATATAATAAAAAATTAATCTAATGAGCTAGAATTCTAGAAATAAATGCAATAACCTTTTTCTTTAACTATTTTGAAAATATTCATGCGCTATTTAAAATTTGATAACAATGATTTTTGTCCGCTCTTTCAAATACTGGGCCACTTTGCATTGGGAAGAAAAAATGACGTTGAAGAAAATAAGAATTTAAAAATAAAACATAAAATTTTATTAAAAATCACCATTCCGTGAATGCTCCGATGTTATCGCATCTAATAGGATAACAGGATCTATTTTGCAAAAATTAGAAATGAAAGAAATCTGGAACACTTTCGATGATACTGTAACACCGGGCCCAATAATTGTAAAACCCTGCGTCGTTGGTTAACGGTAGCGACCACCGATCGTGGTGTAAAAAGTCCTTGTGAGTTTCTCTCGGTAAGCTGCCACCAGTCAATTTTTTATTGACAAGAAATTAACAAAACTTGTACTAAATGTAACGTGGAAAGCTCAGAAGACGTAGGATCAAACCAAAAGAGAATCTCTATCTTTGCACAAAAAAAAAATAACAACGCTTGGATTTTCAATTAGTTATTTATTTAATAAAAAAAAAATTAAGATTTATAATTTACAATTAAACATGAATCAATTGCAGAAAAAAAAAGAAGAGAACTTTATGTTGATAAAAAAAAATAAGTAAAATTGTATAAGCTCGACTCGTTAATACCTATTTATTTATAAAAGAAAACATTTGTAAAATCAATTTGTTCTTACCTTACGATTGAAGAAAATCAAAACACAATATTTTATTCGCGACGCGGCGTTAATGATAGTTAATATTAATTGATTTGAATGAATCTAACACAATAAAAAAAATACGAATTTGAACTTGACGAGTTCAGATAGCAAAAAGAAAAAGGGGGAACCACGACGTTTCTTTTGTTCTAAAACAAAGAAGCTCGAACAGCTTGGCAAAAAGACTGCTCGAAAACGACTCAGGAAACGACTCGGGAAACGACTGGGAAAACGACTGATTAATAATTGTTTGTGTTGGCCTTATATGTCTTTTTCATTTCTGAACTTTGGTGCCATTGTGACTTGAATGTTGAAAGTATCGTTTTAGGATTGTCTTATCTATGGCGATGAAATATAAATCGGTTTAAGGTAATTCTTTTATCAATTTAGTGGTGAATTACCACATAAGTAAATTACAATTATATAGCCAATCTGATTGTTTTGAATTCTAATTTTTATAAAACGAGTTTTAATTATTAAATTATAATTTGTGTTTTAATTTGTGTCAATGTAATAATTTGCAATCTAGCATTAATTGTTCATATGGTTGAATATTGAATATTTCACATAAAGATACTAAAAATAATAAAAGTCAGATAAATGATTTTTATGGTTTTCTAGGTCGAGTTTTGACCTATATAATTGGGTCCTCCGGTACTTTGACCGTAAGAATCTTTCTTAAATTTTCGTAACCATGTGTTTATCTAAATAATATTTTTAACAAAATTTTTACTGAGTCGAGCTAATATAAATTATTTTATGTTTACCTGTTAATTAAATTATTGAGGGTGGTTTGTTACATTTCCCCCTTCTTTGAAAAAGAACGTGTGTATCGGATGCACGCGTTCCTTTTTACAATAAAAAAAAATAATATAAAATAGTAAAAAAATATATACAGACAATTAATAAGTAAATGAGTTATTCAATAGCAATTTTAGCCACAATAATCAGATAAAAGTAAAAAAAATGTTTGTAATCTGGCTACCAATAAAAAGAAAATTTAAAATAAAAATAATAAAAAAAAAAAAATTTTGATTATAACTAAAAAAAAATATATAACATACTTAATATCTAGCATTACAATCAAAATTATTAAAAGTTGACACAGTTTAAATGTGTTCAATACGTGTTAGTTTCAAAAAAAAAATTGTTTTTTTATTTTTTTTTTACTGAGTTTATTGTCGAATTATAGTTCACATTCGCGCACAAAATTTTAAACGCGAGTCACTGTAAAGAGTCACAAAATGTTTATTTAATTCGCAAGTCTTTCCTGGTGCACTCGTAAGAATATCAACACGGTTTCTTTCATGTGAAGTTCAGTTGCGGACCATAGTATTTTTTTTTCTTAAAAAAATTCTCGAATACATACACTACTTCGTTTGGTGTTCACTATGTAAAAAGTTTGTATTTTCATTTAAAGCAATGTTCTCGAAATGTGCACAATGTTTTATAATTATAATTTTGAACGGTTGGAGTTGACTAAAGCTTGAAATTTCCTCCTTGTTGTTACTTGGTCATCTTAATGAATTGCATTAATGTTTTGAATGTACTGGTGTGTCGGAACGTTATATTTGGCACTCTTTTATTGAGGTACTCGTAAGGAGTCTGCATTAACTGTTGAACAAATTTAAAAAAAATGGGTTTGGTGATTAACTCTGAGTTTCTTCTTTGAGTTGACTGCAGTTAAACGTTGTATTTTGGTTAGCAACTTGTTGAATTCTGGAACTTGCAGAAAATTGAGTTTGCGTTATTTTACCATTTACATTTGGTAGAGTTTGGTTACATTTTAGGAGCTGATGTCGGTTGGTTCAAACTTGATAAGTTTTCCTGGTTGATGCTACTGATTTGTTTGTTGTTTTCGAACATCTACTGATTGCGATACCGTTTACTCGAGTCTTTAGGTTAAAACTAGAACTGCGACATTGTGATGATCGCGACACTAATAATGTCCATGCAAATTTTTCCGAATTTTTAGTCTTTTGATTTCACTCTTAATTTTAGTTGTTTTATCGCGCACTGTTTGTATTTTAAATTGTCCTTGACATTCACTAATAATTACGTATTGTCTTTAGACTCACTGATTAAGAAAACTTTAGAATAAATATAAACATACAAAAAAAAAATAGAAAAAAGAATACAATAAATTACAATAAAGTACAGTAACACAATAATGTTGTACAATTTACAAAAAAAAAAATGTTTTAGATAATAAAACCTTACTAAAACTAATAACAACAAAAAAAAAGTTAGTTATTTAACATAATTAATTTAAAGAGTTCCGATTACTCTCGTTGTTTTAACATTGTTCTGTTTTGGCAATATAAAACGGAAAAAGTTTTTTTTTTTTTTTTAAATAATGGAATTATTTGAATAATTCTAATCTCTAAAATTTAAAAGTTTAAAAAAAAAATTAAGTTTTAATATCTAAGATAAACTTAATTGAAATTATTTGATAATAATAAAAAAAATAAATATTTAAAGCATAAAGCAAAAGTTTATAAAACTGTTGATGATAATATTGTTTACTTTTTAATGTTTAATTCTAATTATTTTAATATAAAAAAAAAATTTGATGAATTTTAACTAGACTATTAATTTAATAAATTTATTGATGTTGAACTAAAAAAAGATTTGGTTAATTTATAAAATAAAAAAAATATTATGCAAAATAGTAACTTTAATAAGATTATTAACTAAAAAAAAAATTTAATTTTGTAGTAATGATTTGCCATATTTGTTAATTGAATTCATATTTATAAAAAAAAAATTATTTTGGCAAAATTGAAGTACTAATTTATGTAAACTGATTTATTTTTAAGGTCACAGCTGGAAGTGATATGATTGCTGTACTTATATAAAAAAAAAATTAATAATTGAGAAGGTTAATATGATGAAACAATTATGTTTGGAAATAGATTTGCATGCTTTAAGGTTAATAAGTAGTTTTGGGGTTCTGATTGTTAATAGTAGTGGAAATCGGGGCGGATATTTGGATGGGCTGATCTTTCTGATCGTCGTGGTGCAGGACTTTGGACTTGGAGTTGGATCTCTTCTTGAGGCGATTCATCTCTCGCTGGGGAATCCGGGGGCGTCCTTTCTTCCATTGGGGGCTGTTCATCAATACCTTCTGCAGGTGATTCGTGCTCTTCCGTTGGAGCGGGTTATGGCTGTCTGGCTCTTCGGCTGGTCCTTCTGTTAGTAGTGGGTAAATAAGAAAAGGGTAATAAATTTATTTGTGATTCAGTTTCGGGTTCAGAATTCCATTCGGAATGGTCAGTGTCTCTCCGTTCGACCACTTCGTTGATTTTGTCTTCTTCTTCTTCTTCAATTCCGCACCGGTAGGGCTTTAATCGATTTAAATGTACTACCTGATCTTTTCTAGATCCGACTTTCCTGATTCGGTAGTTGACTGGGGAAATTACTTCTAATATTCTGTAGGGACCGATCCAAGGTCTGCTTAATTTCTTCGATACACCTACTTTATTGGCTTCTTCGTACAAGTATACTAGATCTCCTATTAAAAATTCGCGGGATTTTGCTTTTCGATTGAAATATTTTGCGCGTCTCTTGCTACTCTCAGTCATTATTTTATTAACGTCCGTATAAGCTTTGTTTAACCTGCACATCATTTCTGAAGGATAATTTGTGCTGACGTCGTACTTGACTTTATTTGCCTTTATTATTTCGTCGTAAGGTAACACCATGTCTCGACCGTGTAATAAAAAGAATGGTGAATGACCGGTAGAGCTATGAATGTGGGACCTATATGCCATTAGAACATAGGGTATCCATTCGTCCCAATCGCGTTGCGTTGATGAAATATAACAGCTTAAGATGTCTTTAAAAACGCGATGTGATCGTTCGATTACTCCGTTCGATTGCGGGTGATATGCGGTTGTTTGAATTTTTTCGATTTGAAGTAGTGTGCAAGTTTCTTTAAAAATTTTCGAAACGAAATTTGCACCTTGATCTGTGATCAGCTGTTTAGGGGTACCGTGTCTAGAAATAATCTGAGTGGCGAAAGCTTTCGCGATTGTGTCGGCTTTTTGATCTGGTAACGGTATAGCTTCTGCGTATTTCGTAAAATGATCTTGATATGTCAATAGGTATTTATTTCCGTTATCTGAAGTGACAAAAGGACCTACAATGTCCATCGCGGTTCTTTCAAAAGGTTCACATAATTTTGGAAAATCTTGTAAAGGGGCCGGCTTAAAATGTGGGGACGTTTTGCGTTGATTACAAATGTTACACTCTAAAACATAATTATTAATATCTTTTCGCATATTGGGCCAATATAATTTTCTTTGAATAAATTGTAATGTTTTTATTTGACCCGGGTGACCTATGAATGGGGCGTTATGGAAATCGTGAATTGCTTTATTTATAAAAGATTTGGGAATAACTAATAAATCTTCACCTGTCGTACTGTCTGTTTTATAAAGTATTTCATCTCGATCTAGATAATATGGAAGATCGGTTTCTTCGCTTTGACTAATGTCGCGGATTATGGCTTTGCAAAATTCATCATTTCCTTGTGCTCTCTTAATGTGATCCCTATCCCAGGTGGGTATCATTGGAATTTCTTCTTCGATTAAATATACTTGACAGTTTGTTTGATTACTTTCCGAAATTTTTATTTGGACTGCTGTGTTTTTAAATATGAATCTTATCATGTGTATTACCGTATTTAGGTCTAAATTGTCTATTTCGTTCTTTAAGTCAGGTAAAGCAAGTTTAAAATTTTTATCCTGCATGCATAAATTAAATAAATTACTGAGTGATTCGAACATGGTTTCATATGATGCTTTTCCGTAATATTCGCTTTTAATTATTAAGTAATAAACATTTCTTTCGGGTAATTTAAGGGTCGCTACTTCGCCAAGGTCTTTATTTTGCAATCGTAATTCAGACGTGCCGTCGTATAATTGTTTAAATTCGTTAGCTACTCCGGAAACAATGTTTAGGTCTTTTGATACTAAGAAAACTAAGGAATGATCTTCGGGAATCGAGGATATGGTAAATTGAGTTAATGATATTAAATGATTTTTAGGTATGCTATTGTTTTTATGTGACACGAAAAATTCTTGCAAGTTGGGTTTTTCAAACATGTAGATTCTGCTGAGGGCGTCTACATTACCGTGTTTTACACCTGGTCTATATGTGACTTCAAAATCGTATTCCGACAGTAATAATGACCATCTAGCAAGTCTAGACGTCGCTTGGGTTAAATTCATGATCCATTTTAATGCTCTATGATCTGTGATGACTGTGAATCTTTGTCCGTATAGGAAACATCTAAATTGTTTAACTCCATAAACTACTGCAAGACATTCTAATTCAGTTACGGTGTAATTTTTTTCGGCTTTTTGCAACTTCCGACTTGCAAAAGCGATGGGTCTTTCAAAACCTTCGCGTTTCTGACTTAAAATCGCGCCTATTCCTGTTCCGCTCGCGTCAGTCGATAATATAAATGGTTCTTTAAAATTTGGAAATATTAAGACATCTTCTGAAGATACTGCTGATTTTAATTTATTAATTGATTCTAAAACTTCGGGGGTAATCATGAATTTATTTTCTTTTCTAATTAAATTTGTCAATGGTAAAGCGAGTTCAGAAAAGTTCTTTATAAAGCGTCTATACCAACCTACTAATCCGAGGAATGATCGAACTTCCGATACGTTTCGCGGTATTTGAAATGTTTCTAAACTTTTTAATTTTTCGGGGTCGGGCTTTACACCTTCTTTAGTAATAATGTGACCTAAATATTTAACTTCTTCTGCAAGAAAGTGGCATTTACTCGGTTTAAGTTTTACATTTGATTTTAGCAATTTCTCAAAAACTAGTTCTAATCTACGCAAATGTTCGTTCACGTCGTTTGGACTGTATACTATAATATCGTCTAAGTAGACTAAACACATCATTCCGATTAATCCAGCAAGGGTTACATTCATGAAACGTTGAAATGTCGCGGGGCTATTCATCAAGCCAAAGGGTAATTTATTATACTCGTAATGACCAAACGCGGTGGAGAAACCTGTCTTTTCCTTGTCCGATTCTTCTACCTCGATCTGATGGAATGCCTGAGATATGTCAAGTACGGTGAATAATGCTGAATCATGAAAATGTTGTTCAATTGTCTCGTGTAGATCAGGAAGCGGGAACACATCTTTTTTTGTTACGCTGTTCAATCCTCTATAATCAATGCAAATTCTAACTTTTGTCTCACCATTTGGAAGTGGTTTGGTCACAATCACTACTGGGGCTGACCATGGGCTGGCGGAATTTCTTATGATTTTTGCATCTAAAAGTTTCTTGATTTCTTGTTCTAAAATTTCTCTTTTATGATATGGTACTCGATATGGTCTTTTAGCTATAGGGGGTACGTTTTCCGTGATTATTCTATGCTTTACGTTATGTACACTTGTTAAAATTTCATCATCGTTAATGAAAATGTTTGAGTAATTTGAAATAAGTTCGCGAAGAGAGCACGCAGTATGATTATCTAAATGGTCAAGATTAATTTGAGAGAGAATTTCTTCGCTATTGTTTGTCGATTTATTTATCATATTAATTGTTTTAGCAAGTTCGCTATTTTCTAATTGTTCTAAAATTTTTATTTTATCTGATACTTTACCGATTTGAGTGTTAGCTTTTAATGTTATGTCGTATTCGTTAGGGTTGATGACCCTTGTAACTACCGTGGCGTTTGGGTTGTTCCGAACAACTGCGCTGGCTAAAATTAAATTTTGATGATTATTGTCGTCTTGTTCGATTAGCAAATTATGATTATCGCATTTTCTTCTCGAGGCGTTTCCTCGTAAAAATTTAATTTGAAAGCATTGCTCGCTTTCTGTACGTCGGGGTATTACTATATCCTTTTCTACAATTAAAGTTCCTATAAAATTTTTACCTTTCGTTGAATTGTCTTTGTTATCCTTTCTTTTGTTGATTCCTTTATCTTCTAATATGGCTGCTTCTAAATTGATTACCGGGATTTCTTCTAAATTTTCTTTGATTTCTACACCTTTACTTCGTACTATCTCGTCACACTTGATCACTGGGAAATCTTCTAAATTTTCTTCATTTTCCGTACCTTTGATTTGTACTGTCTTGTTGCATTTGTCTGCTACTCTACCTCTGCTAGGTATAAAATTTTCATTGTTTATCGTACTTTTGCTTCGTATTGTCTTGTTACAATTATCTGTTGCATTACCTCTGCTGGGTATAAAATTTTCTTTCCTATCTTCAATATTATTTTTAACTTTCATTGGCTCTAAATGCTTAGGTTTTATTACCGTCGTGGCCGTATTTATTACATTATTTTCAATTTTATTATTATTAATCATTTCTTCCCATGTTTGTTCTATTACTTTCCCGGAATCATATCTAAAATATTCTGGTATAAAAGGTTCTACCATCTTCGTTCGAATGCCGTGTACATCGGTACTCAAATATCTTTTTCTTATTGCACCTTCTGCTATTTCACGATCAAGAAGTGTTTGCGCAATTACTTCTTTATCGCCTTCACCTACAATAGATGTGGTTGGATCATCAATTTCAGCCGAAAGAATGCTTGACTCGCGATTTTCAAGCATCCGGACAGGAATTGGTGACCGAACTTTCATCTTTTTGCCTAAAGATGAGTTTCTCACAGTATCGTGACTATTGGAACCGTTTACCTGACTTTTGATTGGTTTAACTCGCGACGTCTCGCGAATCTCCTCTCTATGTCTTGGTAAGGTTTCAATTGACTCGACACAGTCGTCCTCATCTTCAGACAATATCCCGTAACGATTAACTGTTATTATAGGTTCAATGTGATGATTGAATTTTTGTACGCGTTTCTTACAGGTATTTTTATTTTTCTGTTCCCTAAAATTTTCATAATCGATTTTTGTTAATGCCGTTTCGTAATTTTCATCGCGATTTTGTTGTCCCCTATTTTGATCTATGCAACTTTTAAAATCTTCGCCTAACTGATTTGTTATTAAAAATGTTTCATTTAAAAATTTCAATACGTTAGACTCGTAATCAATATTCGCGTTAAAAGTGGTTAAAATGTCTCGGCCTATAATGCCATCAGCGTCTAAATGAATATCGCAAACTATAAAATCAAATTTAAATAAGTTCGAACGTTTTGGGGTTCCGCATGTGACGTTTAACAAACCCAAAATTGAATGTTTTTGACCTGAAATTCCTGACAAAATTATTTCTTCGTCCGGCTGTTTTAATTTATTTAAATTTAATACGTCTGATTTAATTAAACTGAGGCATGAGCCTGTATCTAATAATAATCTGCAATAAGTTTTGTTTAATAAAATTTCTACTATACAAGGTGTTTGTTTAATAATTGAATTTATACTGGGTATTGACTAAAAAGGGGTTAAGTTATTATTTGAGTTGACGCGAATATTTTTATTTGATTTAATTATTGAGTTGCCGTTGTTCTCGTTACCGTACATCGGGGCTCGTGTGCGGCTCCTTCTAAGTTTAAAGATTGATTTCGATTAACGGGCGCATTGTTTATATTTGAATTGTTTATATTACGCGCAGGGTAATGATTATTATTTGGACGTTGATAATTACCGTGTTTATAATTATTGTAGTTATTCGAGTTTCTGGCATTAAATCCGCGGCTATCGCGATTAAAATTTGCGTGATTATATGTGGAATTCCTTGGATAATATTCGCGATTATTCGCGTATGAATTT
The DNA here is from genome assembly GCA_947369205.1 of Cantharis rufa. NCBI lineage: Eukaryota > Metazoa > Arthropoda > Insecta > Coleoptera > Cantharidae > Cantharis > Cantharis rufa. The sequence goes on along the minus strand of OX376307.1, from coordinate 16,011,532 downwards.
CGATAATTGTTGTAATATTCTGCGTTAGGTCCTCGGTATTGTTGATTGTATCCTCGTGATGTATTAGGATCTGTTGAATGTGTTGACTTTCGATAATTGAAATTCGCATTGTTGCGGTTATAATTATTGTTATACTTTGAGGAATAGATTCGCGGTCGCGTATTATTATTATTATTATGCGGGGATTGAGTCGTTTCCGAAAAATGTGTGCGTCGCGCTTGTGTTTCGTATTGAGTTATGTTGATCGAACTTAATCGCGTTTTGATTAGGGATTCGTTGATTTCTTGCATTTTCGCGATTTCTTCTGCTTCGTCGATCGTGAGGTTTGTGGTTCTCATTAAAGTGATTCCGATTTCTTTTAAGATTTCCTTTTTGAGCCCTATTTTGAATTGAGTAAGTATAGATTGAGCGCATTTGAATTTTATACCCGGTTTCTCTTCGTCAGTCGCAGATTTGAGATCTTCAGTTAATGCTTTAGTACCTAACCCTTTTAATCGCATGGTAAATTGTGAAACCGATTCGTCGTGTTTTTGATAACATTGGTGCAATTTACTAGCGGCTTCTCCCGGAATTTTTAACTTACTAAATTGTTTTATAATTCGCGATTTAAATTGTTCGTAATCTAACTCGTCTAATTCAGGGTCCGATTTAAAGAATTTTAGCGCGGCGCCGTGTAGTCTATATTTTACGATTTTTAAGGTTGTGGGATTGTCCCAATTTTCTAATGATACACGTGCTGCAATTTTTTCGAAATAATATGTAGGGTTTGAGGTTCCATTGTATTTGTCGACTGTGCTCGCAATAGCTCCTAACGTCATGAAAGGAAAAGCTGGACCGATGTTGACCGTGTGTACCGAACTTTCATCGTCACTTTCGTGCTCGGCGTTGTCATCGATATTTAAATTTACAGGTAGTCGAGGGTTTGACATTTTTGCGTTTAAATTTTTAAATGTTGTTTAAAAAAAAGAGAAAAAAATATATATATATATATATTTTTTTCTCTTTATATATATATAAAGGCAATGGTTTGTGTGGTAATTTGGCGAATGTTTTTAGTACACAAAAAAAAATTATTAGCAACAATTAAATACATAAGTAGATGCAGCTACAATAAAAGAAGAATTCAAATAACATGCGCTAAAATAAAACAAAATAAAATACACAATTATAACGTTGCGAGTCGGCTTAATAAAAATGAAATTGATTTGACGATTAAATCTTAAAAAAAAATTATTTTGAATTGATTGAATTGACTTGGTCCTAAACAAATATTTAATTTTATTTTAAACAAAAGATACTTTAAAAATTACAAAAAACAATTTGAAGTTGATAATTATTAATTTAAGTTGTGAAGTTTTACGTTAATTTAAATTTCAAAAAAAAGAATTTATTTTTGAACACAAAGTAAAATATATTTTTAAATTGATTAGTGATTACCTAGCTAAAATAAAACAAAATTTTTAATGATTTTATATCCTTAATCAAAATATATGTGAAAATTTATCCTGAAATAATTATTTAACTTGAAGAGCAAAAAAATAAAAACGATTTAATTTTTTGTCTAAAAACGAAAATAGTATGAAGTTTTAATTTAAAAATTATTAATTAATGCGCAAAATTAATTTTATTATTAGAACTTAAGATTTTGAGATTTCTTTGGTTTGATTGAATTGCGTGAAAGCATTTCTTGGTTTTACCGAATCCCACCGCTGCCACCAATTGTAACACCGGGCCCAATAATTGTAAAACCCTGCGTCGTTGGTTAACGGTAGCGACCACCGATCGTGGTGTAAAAAGTCCTTGTGAGTTTCTCTCGGTAAGCTGCCACCAGTCAATTTTTTATTGACAAGAAATTAACAAAACTTGTACTAAATGTAACGTGGAAAGCTCAGAAGACGTAGGATCAAACCAAAAGAGAATCTCTATCTTTGCACAAAAAAAAAATAACAACGCTTGGATTTTCAATTAGTTATTTATTTAATAAAAAAAAAATTAAGATTTATAATTTACAATTAAACATGAATCAATTGCAGAAAAAAAAAGAAGAGAACTTTATGTTGATAAAAAAAAATAAGTAAAATTGTATAAGCTCGACTCGTTAATACCTATTTATTTATAAAAGAAAACATTTGTAAAATCAATTTGTTCTTACCTTACGATTGAAGAAAATCAAAACACAATATTTTATTCGCGACGCGGCGTTAATGATAGTTAATATTAATTGATTTGAATGAATCTAACACAATAAAAAAAATACGAATTTGAACTTGACGAGTTCAGATAGCAAAAAGAAAAAGGGGGAACCACGACGTTTCTTTTGTTCTAAAACAAAGAAGCTCGAACAGCTTGGCAAAAAGACTGCTCGAAAACGACTCAGGAAACGACTCGGGAAACGACTGGGAAAACGACTGATTAATAATTGTTTGTGTTGGCCTTATATGTCTTTTTCATTTCTGAACTTTGGTGCCATTGTGACTTGAATGTTGAAAGTATCGTTTTAGGATTGTCTTATCTATGGCGATGAAATATAAATCGGTTTAAGGTAATTCTTTTATCAATTTAGTGGTGAATTACCACATAAGTAAATTACAATTATATAGCCAATCTGATTGTTTTGAATTCTAATTTTTATAAAACGAGTTTTAATTATTAAATTATAATTTGTGTTTTAATTTGTGTCAATGTAATAATTTGCAATCTAGCATTAATTGTTCATATGGTTGAATATTGAATATTTCACATAAAGATACTAAAAATAATAAAAGTCAGATAAATGATTTTTATGGTTTTCTAGGTCGAGTTTTGACCTATATAATTGGGTCCTCCGGTACTTTGACCGTAAGAATCTTTCTTAAATTTTCGTAACCATGTGTTTATCTAAATAATATTTTTAACAAAATTTTTACTGAGTCGAGCTAATATAAATTATTTTATGTTTACCTGTTAATTAAATTATTGAGGGTGGTTTGTTACAATACTCATAGTCCTGTAATGCTTAAATCTAGTTTATTGACCCCCAGCAGCACAAAAGCTAAAAAACTCTAAGTTACTTTAAATGCAGATAACATAATCTGTCAGCAATCACAATTGAACTAAACTTTCCCGTTTCCAAATTACATCTTCACAATAATGTCAACATTGAAGATAAAAGTAAATGGTTGACGTTACCATGGTATAGTAAATTATGAGAATTTTTCCTACTTGGTTTTTCTATAAAGCAAAAAAATTAAACCAAGTTGTTTTTCCACTTATTTTTAAAAATATAAATTTGCTGATGTTAAATTGTTCTGAATGTACATAGTTGTACCTGTCTGGGTTAAATTACTTTTTGTTCGAAATTTTGGCGAAGCACTTAAATTATCGTTGCACTTCACGAACTTCTGATTGCCTTCCCAGATAACATAAATCTAACTTCTGGATGTCTACTGGATGTCTTGACAAGTTTATCCGGTATTCAGAGAATATCTATGTATATTAGACTGCTAAATATGGTGGTGGATATCACAACATCACTAGATGTTGTTAAACGTATATTTAATAGATATCCAGATAAATTTCATTTTCAAGTTCTAAAGTCAATTTTCTTCGAGTAGACAAGAATTTGTAACTCTTAGCTGCAAATATTATTGCAATTATAATTTAAATAAATTTAGATATTTAATGCGCATCACTACAGTACTAGCAAAATTTGTTATAGAATTTTAATTACCATTAAATAATTAATATCAATAAAAAATACATTTCTAGTCATTTTTTCATTTCCACCTGACGCTTGGGAATGAAGGCTGGAATAACTACATTATATTAAAACTTAAACTCAGAATCTTATTTAAATTAAAACTTTTAATTAACTTTTTTATTAAAGTACTAAAATTGTTATTGTTTATGAGATGTCTTAACAATTTATTCTACTTCATTTGTTAAAGAAGTTGTTGTTGGTAAAATCGTTATTATAAATAAATAATTAACCTGCAAACAAGTTTAACAATTCATTCTTGACCGTTTCATTCTGAAAATGACTTTCAAAATATATCGAACCATGATTATTCTAGTAGAAATTACATTTTATTAATTAGTTTTAAAATTAATTAAATTGTTATTGGCAATTTTAAAATGCATTGATCATTTTCTTATTAAAATCTAAATTAGTTTGTATTATCTGATTGGAATTAATAAATGCAATAGGTACCCACTATTAATAGTATTCCAATGATTAAAAAAGTTATATGCAAATTTTCAAACAGTAACGTGTAGTTTTTAAAATATCAGAGCAATTTTTGTTTCCAAAGTAGATGTCGCAAAATAAACATTATCGTTTTCCTGCAGCATTAGTCAGAAAATTGTGTTAGTATTCAAATAGATATCAAGTACTCATCTCCGAAAACTGTTTCTGTTCAACATTTTCAACTTTCATATGAATAAAGAAAGGTAAGCAACAAATAATATTTTATTAAAACGCTAATTTTAACAAATTTTCACGCTGATGCAATTATTTAATAAAATAAGTGAAACTATATAGTTTTCTTGTATAATTATTTTTTATTACAAATAAATGTTATTTATAATAGCAACAATAAAAAAACAAATCAAGTTAAAATATCAATTTATTTGTAATTGAATATAAGTTTGATACATTAACTTTTATATAAATAAAACATATTGCATTGTGGATTTATATCAACTTTTAATGTTTTGCGTAATTACTTAATTACAAGTCAATCGGCTTTGGTTTTAATTGACAATGAAAAATAAATAAAAAATCGTTACAATAAACTATTATTGTCTTAATCAGGAAATTAGGAAATTTTTATTAGCAGAAATAAATTTTTGTTCATAAATATTTCATATGAAATTGACTTATAGATAATTTTGTAGATTAGTAGTTCAGTCAAAAAAAAAAAGATTTCTAGAGAGAAATGTCAACATACTAAAAGTCCCCAAGTTTACGAAAAGGTCCTGAATTTTGTTTTCTGCTTATATGTCGAAAATGGTTAGATTTACCTAAAAGGTTGTTCTATAAAAAATTCAAGCTGATAAGATTTCCTACCAAATTAATTTTACTTAATTTTGACGTACATACTACTTGTTTCAAATTTTGAGGTTTCTTATTTCATAAATTTAAATATAGATGCTTTAATTAAACAATAAGAGCAAACATATTAACAAAATCATTTAATTAATAAAAAGTACGTAAGTTATCCCCAGAAGTGTCTTAAGTTTCTTTTCTTAAACACAGCCGAAAACGAAGTCCATCGTTGGAAATTGCATGTTGGGTAGTTCTTTCTGATTAGGAACAGAGCACTGTTATTCTATTGCTCAACAGGCAAAGAGGCATATTTTTCAAATTAAGAAGGTGAAATTATTTAATAATTCATTATTAAAAATAAAAATTCACTTTAGTAATTCTGATACAACGAAATTTTGTGTGAATTCATAGCTTATTCTTGTAGTGGTTTTCAACACATCTAATAAATTATGAATCCGCAATGTTAATTGCAATTTAAATAAAACGGAATTGTTTTTTTCTTTCTTTAGCAGATGATGTAAATTTTTTGCAATGAAATTACTTCGGAAAATTTTGCGAGAATGATTAATTACTCTATAATTTTTATTAAACTTAATTACGCTTCGGTTTACGATCTCGGCCTTCGGTCTCGATCGTAAACCTTCGCCTTAAATGGAAAAATGTTAGTTTTCCTAACTTGTATCGAAAATATCTATTTACTTTTTAGTGCATTTTTTTCACATTAGTTTTTTTTAAAGTCAGTTTTATTTTAATCCTTTAACGGTTTTAACGGACTAAATTGGCAATCCGTCCCACGCGGGACTGCATATTTTGTCCCGACCCGCATTCTTCTCTAGTATGAATACAGCTTTAAGATTTTTTAAATTTTATTTGCAAAAATACTTTTAATTAAAAAAGTAGGGTATTTCACTTTAAAAGCTGGCATCAAATCAAATACAATGGCAAAAAAATCTCGAAAAGATAAGAAAGATCTCTTATTATATCTTTAAGAGAATACAGAAAAAATTTATATAAAAAACCTCACTGGAAAGTGAAAAAGGACAGTTTTCATTAAAAGGTCCATTTTACAAGAAGAAAATGGCACCAATAGATGGCGCTATGTTGGTTATTCATTGGCACGCCATCTAATGGCCTTGATGTTACTATTGTATAATTATTGCTTCAGAATGAAAAACATCAAATTTTATGTAATATTAAATAATAAAAATATTAAAATATTAAAATTCATCCCCAAAATCTTGAAAAAAGTTATCCTCTACATTGTTATTATCATCATCGTCCTCGACAATCTCGTTATGATCACCATTGGCTTCCAGCCTTCCACAGTAGGTGGTTTCAACAATTCTGATACCTCTTTTGTAAAGTGTCGAAAATTCTTTTCGGGCAAGTCTCCTTTGCTGCTTATAACCGGGTCAGAGGTTAAAAAGAAACGATTAAGTACATCTCTGTTTGAACTTTCTCGGCTGCATTTTCTTAAGTTGAGTTCACGATATCTCTTGAAATATTTATTGTAAGCTTCCTGCGCTTCTTCGCTTAACTGACCTATAGGAAGCAAGGCAGATTCAACTATTTCCGGGCCATGAATTAAAAATTTGTGTATGGTAGGTGGCATACAGTAGCACGAGTACCTATTTATCAACAAAATGGTACTGTGACAATACTGTGACAGTATTCTCGAAATCTGTCAATATTTATTTCGTACTATCCAGAAGCCACAACTATTAATATCACGTGCATTTTTTTAATAAGATCTACATCAATTGAAGTTATTTCAGCAGACAGTTGAGGATTTTCAAAAAAGCGCCTGTCAACAAGCTAAAAGACATTTTAATATGTAAAATCCCAGCACGCTGCTGCTCCTGCTCCTGCTCCTGCTCCAGCGTGTCATTTTTTGGTAACTTTGATTGGTCGACTTTTTTTACCAACAGAAAAATATATTAAACCACCGCCGGTACTCCCCCTGGGACGAGTTGCACATCAATCGAGTTTCTAACCAAGCGCCGGGTCTAGATGCTCGTCCGTGGACGGGCTTTCTGCTAGTTCTCATATAATATAATAAAAATAACTAAATCTGTAATAAACGTTTGCAAAAATATCCTCATTTTATTAATACACGGTTTCCTTATACTTATATACTAGGTAAAATTTTATTTTTTAATCCATTAATGTTACATCATATTTTTTTTATTCGAATTTAACTGAATTGTATTTTTTGAAGAATGGGGCAAATTGGGACAAACTTTGTCAAGCGCGACTGTTTCCTTATATCAATACCTCTTAGTTAAAAAAAAGAGCAAAGCTCAATCTGGTCCGGAACACAACCAAAAAGATCAAAAATTGAATTACCCCGACAACATCGACATTTAGCACGAATACGCAATTATTGTAACATATTTTTTTAAATTAATTATTACAGAAGTTATATAACATATCATAAGTTGCAGATTTCACAAAAGAAGTAAGAATTTTATAAAATTTTTAGCAAAATTATGCTTTCAAAAATAGGTGAAAATAATACACACATTATCACATTGTGCGTATATTTTACGATGTGGAGGAAATTTGAAACGAGTAATGTCGAAACTAATTCGTGGATATGGTGCCCAAGACAGTGCAGTTTACATGGGTACTCTGTTTCCGGTACGTGTGCTCAGATATACTCTTACTTAGTATTGGCCATTGAACTAGCATTTAATTTTATTTTCTTCATTTAATATTTTTTTAATGTTTTTTAAAGTAGCGAGGGGTTGCGAGGGGGACGTTAAATAATTTACTCTTAATTGAAACTCGGTCCATTTTCACTTTTATTTTTAATTATTTTATTGCTATAAATTTTACTAAACTGAAAACAAAAAAGTTGGCAATTGTGGTTTTGGGTGCTTTAATAATATGTTGTTAGGTAATGCTACAGGACAAAAAGAATTTTATTCAGTTTTCAAACCCACGATTCCTTTTATTTTTTTTTATCTAAAATGCTTTCCTGGTACATTGCCTCCCCCCCCCTTCTCTGTACAACGTGATAATGGTCTATTATTAATTATAAATCGATGAAATGAATTAATCGTATAACCCTTGGCTATTAAACTTGAAGTAATTATTGAATTTTTAAAATTCGAGGGACGTAATTAATAGAGGTACGGCGATAATTTATTGAGCTGTATTATGTTGCACATCACTTAATTAATTTCAAATATTTGACACATAGGAAATAATATAGTGATAAGATTTATGGTTTATTGGCTATAACCTTTTTTCAATGATAAATTCAATGCTAACAATGCAGTAAGTACTTCGAAGAGTTTATAAATTGCATACAAATTGATATTTAACTCTAAAATACATATATGCAAGGTGATAACGTTATTATTATGAGTGGGTCAGTGTGTAGGCAAATTAAAAAGAATGAAATGTATTCCTTATGTTAGTTATTTATATTTGAATCTGAAAAACATTCTCGTTCATAATTGCCTTTTGGAATACAAATATCACATAGGTACACGTAATATGTCGAGGAATGCGTTGGTTGCTAAGCCTATTTTTGCTAAACCTAGAAATATAAGAATTATAAAATTTTACGAATAAAAATTGAATTTAAAATTGATATTTAACCCAGGGTAGTACAGTGGCTCCAAAAAGTATTCGTACACCTTTTATTGTTAATTATACATTTTGAAATCAATTTTGTCATATAAAAATCTATTTTACAGCAAATCTTTTCAAACATATGTTGTTGCAAAATTTCATGGTCAAAAAATTGACAAAAAATGGCTTTAAAATGTACAATTTACATTCTTACAGGAGTGTACAAATACTTTCTGAAGCCACTGTATATATTTTTTATATAGGTGAGAAATTATCTTTCGAGGAGGGTATTTCTATTTTCTATATTTAAACTAATTTTTTTTAGCAATCTATCATACATATTTGTTAGTTGTTTTCCATCACCAAAGTCATATAAGAGAAGGTATAAGAAATCAAAATTTTGTAGGTTCAAAATAATATTTAATTTATTTCAATACTAATCATTAAACTGCGGTGTGGAGATAAAAAAAATTATATTTTACAGAATTTTAAAAAAGCAAATGTATGATTTAATGATCAGGAAGTGTAAAGAAGCAGTACATTATTTACATAATATTGTTATAATCTGTAATATTTTCGATCTTGTTTTGGCTCAAGTTTAGAAAAACATTTAATAACGTCAAGTATTACAAATATGCTTTAAAAATCCAAAACACGTCCTGAGAATCTTAAAAAACCTATTCTCTGAGAACAGGCAAATTAAAAAAAAATTGTTTACTTTGACCGGTTTTACATTGAATTTACGCGCTATTTTAACTGTAATTTTATATTTTTATTTAATTTATAATTTTATTTTTGTTTAATTTCTGTACTTTCCAAATCATCACTGGAGATCTCATCATACAGAAAATTAATTTATCAGCCGTCTGGACAGGAATGCTATTTTTTAATTTCAGTCATTTACCCCTAAGGTCTGTTATGAATATAACAGCACTAGAGCGGTAAATATTCAAGTATTCAACTAAAATTCATAATATAGAATTGTTTCGGTGTGAACCACGTATGCAGCTTTATTTTCAAGGCAGGACCTTTTAAGATTAAAAAAAATGTAGCCTGGATACAATTTTCTAATAAATACAATACCACTAAATAATATTGTCGGTCTGATAAATTGTACAGAAAGTGATACTTTCGTTGATTTTGGAGGTAAAAAATTTTTCAGTGTAATTTCTGTCTGTATGTTTCCAAAATATAAAATTATTCTAATTTGATTTTAATGCACGCTTACACTACCAAACTGTAAAGTTATATAAAATGATCACATTTTCTATTTTCGAAGTTTGAAACTTCATACGTAAGTTTAATTAGTATAAATTTATTTTGATAAGTAAAATTACCAAGTCTTAATTGTAACTGGAATAAGTTTCAGGAAATTTATATAAGCACTCATGGTTATTTTTAGTCTTTTGCTATAATTTCGCTACCTTCCTATTTTCAGCGTATTAATTAATTTCAAAATAAGATACCTATCAATATGACTACTAAAGTTTTGCTTGCTTAGTTTTTGTAAAAGTTAAAGTAAGAGTACAATTAGCTAATGTTTGTCTTTTACCTTTATAAATGTAAATAAAAATTACTAAAAATAATCTGTAAAAAATACATAGTTTTCAACTAAGAGTATGTAATTGTTAAATTTATATAACTAAAAAATGATTTCATATGGTATGCAAGATAACAATATTATTTGCTAGCAGATGCCACGTGCAACCTTCAGTGCAATGACAAAAAATATCAATTCTGTTTATAATTCTAAATTTACATATTGTATTATTTGGTACCGATTGTATATAAATTCATTATCTAAGTTCTAAATTATTTAAAGTTACCAAGATTTTAAAAATTAAAAACGTACACCACAAGTTGTTCAGTTTCTAAGTGGGTAAATATGATAATGTGTACTGTTTTATTTATTTATTTCTGACCGTTTTGATATTTACTTAATTTACTGTAATATTAGATTTTGAACACATCATTAATGAAATAAGATATTTGTATAGTAGATGAAACTGGATGAAACCATTTTCTCTCGCACTTTCTTTCTCTCTTTTGCAGTACTTTGTAGCAACTTTAAAAATACCTTGGATTTTCAAAATTATGTACCGGGTGACCGAACTCATACCTGATCATAGGGAAATAACATCAAAAATTGATTGTTTATAAATTCCTGCTTCTAATATGAATGAAAATGGTACCAATTTAAAAATATATTTTTTCGCGTCTAGAGATATCTCACACTTGATATATTGTTCTTAAATATTTTTTAAAACTCAATAACAAAATTCTTTTAATTTAATTGCTATTTTTTGCATTGTCTTGCTATAAAATTTCAGTCCTTTTAAACTCTAATTGAGTTTTTAACAATATCTAAAGAACAAAGTATCAAGTGTTGGGTATCTTCAGCTGTAGAAATAAATCTCTTTAAATTAATACATTTTTCATTGTTATCTGTAATATTGGGAAGCAGGAATTTAAAAAAATTAATTTTCCTGTTACTTCACTATGATCGGGTGTGAGGTCGGTCACCCGATATAAAGTTAATTTTGATTATTAGTTTAAAAACATCCTGCCTAATACATAATACATAATTAGTACGAAGATTAATTTCGCAAAAGCCGATATTATCTTGTATAAATAAGACAAAAAAATTAGGTTGTCCTGTTTTAATTGGTTGTGGTTTCAATGACAAAGTATTAACCCAATTATTGATTAAAAATGGAAGTTGTTAACGTTTCTTGGAAATTTATTCAAATCAGGGTATCGTGTGATGATGTTTCGTGGCTTAATATAGTTAAGAAAGAAAAACTTGAAATCTAGGTATTCTGTGATAAAATAATACAATAAAATTTCAGATGCATTTCTCCCTCCCCGCTTTTGAATTCAAAATAGTTACCTATAAATTTTCGTTGTTTTATTTAGGGAGAATTCATTAATTGCATAGGGATTTCTAGAGAGGAGGGTTTGGAAAATACCACAAATTATTACGTGAGAGAGGAGAACCCAAAGAGTTCTTTAATTAAAAGATTTTAATTTATTTATTTTAATTTAATTTTTTATTGTAATTTTTATATTAAGTAGTAGATACCTACTACTTATAATTTTTTATTTTTAAAAAAAGTTTGCAAGTCTGATTAAAAATAATTTGAATAGAAAATCAAGATTTCCAATAATAACAAAAGGTTCTTACACTTTTGAATTTAGTTACGTCATTTCTGCTTCATCATGTCAACCTGCGATGTTATTATTAGGGTGAAAATCACGTACAAATAGAAAAACATACAGGTACCAGTGACGTAACTAGAACTTTTGGCGCCTATGACCAACTTCAAAAATTGCGCCTTAACGGAAAGGGAGGGGAGAGGTTAGGGGGTTAACCCCCAAAGAGGGGTCCGGGGAAAATTCTTTTGAATTTGGTGCAAAATGGCGAATTTTGAGACATAGAAACCTGATTAAAAATTATTTTCATTAGCAACAGAATTTTCTTCATTCTTTTATTCAATATTTCTTCAAATATTTTGATTTTATTAAATATTTAAAACTAGGCGCCTATTTAAAAAAATTTTATATATTTTTGCTGTTATAATAAAAAATATTTATAATTTAAACTTTTGAATTTCGGCGTCTTTATTTAAATGACACCTTTATTCATATGGCACCTCTTGGAACCGGACAAATAGGCGCCGCCGAAAAGTCGCCTGCCATATATACAGACGCCGAGCTATTTAGCCGCCAGTAATTAAGGGGCCAAACATTTAGGCTCCGAGCACCAAATTTTTTAACTATTGCCTTTACTTCTGCTCTTAGTTATTATATTGTTTTTATTTTTTTGCAATAGGCATCTACACTAAATTAATTGTTAAAACTCATTCAGAGAAGCATTTCTTAATTCTGAAATTTTTGGATGCTTGTTTCCGGGAATTATAAATTGCCCTCCAAACTTCACCATAAAATGTAAACTACTCTCCGAGCGAAAAGGTCGTCAGTAATCCCAGATGTAAACTTCCTTCCAAGCAAAAATGTTGCCACTAATCCCATATGTAAACTGCCCTCCAAACTACCTGATGCTTAATTTATTAATCATATAAATCCACAACACTAATACCAATTAAAAATAAAGATTTAATTCAGAACAGAAAAAAATAACAGCGTTGAGTCCACATCGAGGGAGATCTTCCCCCTTCCCTTCGCAGTTTTCCGAGTAAGGCCGGTTTAGAGGGATATTTTTAGCGTTTGTCAAAACGGCATGGAGCGTCCGGCGCAGAGGGGACCGGAGCGGAAGGTCGGTTTTGACAAATGCAACCATGGTAAATCTCGGATCTGCTCTAAAACCTAGACATATATAGGGTATTAGTTATTTTAAGGACCCTTACATGGGAGAAGAGGGAGTCAAAAATTACAAATTAAATACAAAATGCAATATTTATAATTTTAACTTTTGAATTTCGGCGCTTTTCGACGCCTTCATTCCAACGGCCCTTCTGGCGCCTATATTAAATACAGTATTTTAATTTGAATTTTTGAATTTTGGTGGCGCCGGGGCCATATTGGCCATACCCTATTTACGACACTGACAGGTACAAACGATTTAAACACTTTTGAATTCAAAATTAAAATTACAGTTACAAACGGAGTATGAACCATTGAGATTACTTTTTATCCAAAATTTGAAAAGGAGGACTGACTATTATTAGACATTTTTAAATATTTTAAAAACAAAATAGATACAAATAGAAATAAAAATTGTACAAAAAATGATTTAAACCATTTTGAGTGCAAAATTCTAAGTGGGGGCTGGCGAAATGCTATTATTAAACATTTTGAAATATCTCAAAAACAAAATGGCTACAAACGAAAATAAAGACGATAATCAAAAATTTAGACTATTTTGGATCCAATGGAAAACTGGGGGGGGGGGGGGTGACAAACACTGCACCTTAAAATTGATGATTTATAGTCAATGCTTAGCTGTAACCTTTGGCAAACGGCTATTTTCTGCTCCTAAATAACAAATAAAAAATGCCTACATTTTTAAAATTTATTTTTAACTTTCAAAATAATAATAAACTGACCTCAATTTTGTATTTTAAATTGTGCAAGTTATCGTTCAATTTAATTAGTTTATTCATTATTATCTTTTGTTGATTTTTACTTCAGATTATTTATTTGAATTTGGTTTATTACATAAATTAAGTTTTTTTCTGTTTACATTTTAATTCATAACTACTCTTCTGTTATTTTATATTTAATTTAATTTAATGACGAGAATATTTTAATAAAAAATACCAAAATATGTAAACTTTTTCCTTTTTGATATTATCACACATCTAAGATCCAAGTATAAAGTGAAGCATTCCATCGCAATATGAAAAATAATAAATTAACTGAAAGTAATTTTTTAAAAATCATAACTTTTTATAATAAATTCTGTACGGCAGAATTTGACTCAAAATGAAAAATCCCTTAATATGTACTCATGTACACTCGTTTACTTATTTTGATTAAATTAAAATTTTTTTTATTTGTTAAGTGTTTTGTTTTATAAATCAACCATTTTGTATAATATACTGCGATGTTGTGGGGCTAAAAATTTAAAATTTTAAAACTTTGCACGGTGATTCGCCTCACCACCAGCAATTCAGAGTTTTTATTTATGAGCATGAGACTTTTGTTAATTACGGCATAATTACCTAAACTCAAAATTTAATTATAAATAAATTAAAAATTTCAGTTTTCTCCAATAAATATTTTAAATTTAATAAAATAAATCAAACTTTCAAATGTAATGGCAAAATCAAATGTGGTGTTAACTTTAAATTTTTAAATTTATCAAATTAATGTAATTAACTATCGCCAATTCAAATAAAATATTTTATTATCAAAATTCAATCAAAATGAATCATTTAATAAATTAAATAAATCTCATCAAAAACTGACTTACGTCAAAAAATCGTCCAAAATAGGGACGAATATCATCTAAAATATTAATAGAAATCTTGCTCACATCACACTCAAACTTTTATTTTACAAAAATTATACAAATTTACTCAAAAATCACGGAGACTATTTGCTCCTCGACCGCACCGCCGAATATCAGTAGCATAAAAGCCTCGTTCTTTTTTTACATTTTTACTACTTAACTTGACTTGTAGGCGTAAAAGACGAGCAATTCAAAATATTTACAATTTAAAAAAGTATAATACCAAAATTAAGTATAAAATACAAAATAAACTCAAAATCTACAAAATAGAATTTGAAACACGACAAAACTTTTCCATTTTTCTTCGAAAAAACATATTTTTGAACATTTTAACATTGGCATAATAATACCAATATATTGGTTGCCTAACTTCAGTCGATATTGATACAATATTGCTTACCAATTTTGCGCAAATAATGTATAATATCATTATATTATATTGCACTAAAATTTTAAAAATTGTAAATTAGGTCAAAGGTAAATTTCACTAAAATTTTGGAAATTTTACACTGGACCTGGACAAAGGGATATTTATTTCAGATTAAGGTAAAAATAGTTTAGGAATTATAGCTGGTAATTAATTATTCGCGAATATCACAACGTCAAGTGCACATCGAGGAAGTTCTACCTCTTTCTTAGTAGTATACTTTTCGAGTAAGACTGGTCTAGGTGGATACTTTTAGTGAGTACAGCGTTTGTCAAAACGGCTCGGAGCGTCCGGAGCAGAAGTCACCGGAACGGAGGATGCGGAGGCAAATCTCGGATCCATCCTAACATCTAATCATCGAAGCTTGGTAGGGATTGCCTGACAGTTCCCGGGTAATTAATTGAATGAACCAATAACAAATGCGTTCCTAATTATATTCTTGCTTTAATATTAGTGACTTCCCCAGTTGGGGGGGGGGCTAGAGAGACTGCAAGATCTGTCAAATTTTATGGTAGACCGCACACTAAGCAGAACCTTTCGCGTAGACCTCACGCTAAAACGGCAGCCATAAATCTACTACTATTTTTATAGGAAATTAAACTAAATATACTAAAAACAAATATTTTTAGGCAAAAATGGCAGATCGGGCGAGAAGGTACAGACTGGTCGGTAGGTTACAGTTAGTTTTTGATATTTGTTTAGAAATGATACCAAAGAAAATTTGTCCTGCACCCCTTCCTTTACTTGAAATTTCCTCTTGGCCCAGTTTACCATTTTCTTAATTTGGCTCAGTTTACCGTCATCCTGTTATGTAAGGGCACCCTTGCATAGACTCACAAAAGATTTAATCAAAATCAAATGTAGTAAGTTTAATTTTCAAATTTCCATACAGAGTAGTGCAAAATATAATACAAAAATGGTGTTATATTAAGATTTTAACTAATTTTAGTAGCCAATTGAAAACATCGCTTAAAAATGAAATTACATAAAAAATGATGGGGTGTAAATAAACAATGGGGAAAATAAATCACTCTTCGAGTCTTCTTCCTGCAAATATATTGATAATAATTGGTGTGTTTATGTATCAAACTTTATCTACATATGCCATGTTAGAAAGCATTGATAAAATAAATTTGCGTTATTAATAAAACCAACAAACATAATGTCGATTTATTGTTGTAATAATACGAGAGTTAATTACTTTAGATAGTCCGCTCCTGAAGCATGAACCTATAAATCAAAAATGTGAATTTTCTTCCTAAAATAACGTAAGCCGATACCTTTTCTTATACAACAAATTTAATATTGCACCAAAAATGATGCAACTTTCACCTTAGTTTTCAACATCTAATAATATTTTAATTTTAAAAAATTTTCCTCTCGAAATACCTGATAATTCTCAAGTTTTTTTTATAATTATTTGATAATACGTATACAATTATAGGATGATGTATTATTATTTTTTTTTGGTTCACCTCAAGTTAGATATTGTATAATAACTTCAGAATAATTTTTCTCTTATAAACTGAAATAGAACAGAATATTACTAATTTTAAACGGAAACATCGTTGGGGTACCCTATTGGAATTGGGTTAAAGTACAAGTAGCTATCAGAAGTCTATATACATGTACTACAAGGTGGCTAAATATCTTATGGATTTAACATGTTAAGTAAATCTGGAAAATGTAGGTATTTTGATAGTAATGATAGTAAAAGTTTTATTCAAAATATCAGTTGGCGGACGAGACGGTATGAAACTTGTTCAGTATTTACAAGTATAACGTATTTGTTAAGAATAGAATTTATTATCAAGATAAGATAATAAATATGAAAAATATTTTAGACACAATGTAATATGAATTATCTTAATTGATAAAAACTTGAGTATAAAGAATAGTGATTTTAAAATGTTTAAGGTTTTGTGGGTTAATGTGAGTCGAAGTGCAAGATTTCGTGTGTGACATGAAAAGTTTTAATTAGTAAAATAATTTTTAATTTCCACCAGAGAAGGTAATTTCGTTTCTTTTTTGTTATCTAGATAAGGAAGCACCTTTGTGTGACGTTATTTTATTGATCTTGCGATAGCAGGTAGCAAATTAAGAGAATCACTTTCACTAAATTACTTTGTCAAGTTTTTCACACCGTTGAATTGATTTTCAAAAAAAAAATATATTAATAATCATAATTCCGTTGCGACGTCGTCGGTTTAATTATTTGTTTTATATTGGAAAAATTAAAACCGTGGGCACTACTTTGAAATCGACCCAACTGCAAATTTAAATTTGTTACATAATTTTGGTTGGTTTAAAAAGGAAATTTTGCTCTTAAACTTTTACTTTTGTAGTTTGATATTATTTTCTGCAAGTAATATTATGTAGAATTGAAAAATTTACAAGTGACTTTATTACTTTGTTATTGTAAATCGTCATTCGTCAAGGTAGTGATTTCACTTACACGCATATATGCATATGCGTGAATTGTAAGTATAATTATTTGAGTTTAATTTGACTTTTAAAATTTTTTTAATTACTTGCCAACTTTCACTTTCTGTGTAATTTTAAATCCATTGGTTAATTAAAGAGCAATCGAGAATTCTTGCGTTTTGTTAAAAATACAATAATTTACAAAGAAAAAGTTTAATATGAGTCATAAAAGTCTGGGTTCATAATATGATTATCATAATGTTATAATAAATTTATTATTAATTAATAACAAAAATGTAAATCAATAAAACAAAGTGTAATAATTTTATATAATTAGTAATAACTTATATATTAAAAATTTAAATTCAGTTGCTTCATAATTTAATTGAAAATTAATTTTTATATTTATTGCTCGCCAAGAGTGCGAATTGCTCTCCGTTTAAATTAATTTTATTAATTAAATTAAATTAAAAATTATATTTTATTCTATTTTTTTACGTGCTAATAAAACCAATTTTCAAGCAGATGCAGAATTTTCATTTTTTATCTTATCTTATAGACAACGTAAAAATAAACTTAGTATAAAGAATTGGCATTTATTTTAATTTGATATAACTGAAGTATGTATTGTAGTAAAAGCTATCCCAAGTACAACTTATTTTTAGTTAAAATGAATTAAATTGTATCTCTCACACAATCTATGCAAATATGAAATGATGAAACTGTGTTGGCTTTTATTGCAATCAAATTAAAAAAATTATTAAAATGAATTAATACTTGTATTTCGCACGATAATTTTTTTATTTTAAAGACAGCAGTTCTATAGTACCCTTCTAGGAAATATTCCACGAATCAATATTGGAAATTTGCAAAATTTATATTACCAAAATTTTTCAATTACAGCATTTTTAACTGTTTTTTTGTTTAGCTAGAATTATCTATCAATTTACCACAATTAGAACATTTCAGTTGATACGCAACTTATCTGTTGCAATTTAGTCACGAGGAAAGCTGCTAATTTTATGTGTCTGTTATTTTTTATAGCTTATCAATTTTTTGGGATTTTTCATAATGTGATTACACCTACTTGTTTAAAACTAATAATATTCTAATCTAACATATTGTGGTTTACATAATTATTATCGTCATTTGATTGACTACTGTCAACTTCATAATATTCAGCTTTATTACAAAACTGATGATCTTCATTGGTTAATTTAACCAAGTCCTTTAAAATAAGTGGGTGGCTTTCAGAAAAATTTGTTGTTCTCCCGAAAGGAAAATAAAAATATTTAATGGGAATTTTATGTATGCATTTTGAGAAATTAGTTTTAACATCATATCAAGTTCGGTGGAATTTGCGAGAATTTAAACAGAATTTCTTAAAAATAATTTAACTCCCATTCCCAATATAAAATCATAAGTTTTTTTGTATAAATTTAGTTGTAATTTGTTATAATTAATAATTTCAGTTAGGATAATCTCATTATGACTTTCTAGTCGTCTAATGTAAAAGTCCTATTAATTATCATCGGCATTAAGTAGTCTTTTTCTCATTTCTTCTTCTTATCGCTGTTCTATAAATTAACATCGGCTTGTGCGCGGTTTAACAGTTTACTTTTCTCCAGGGCCGCGTTAAGGCATGTGAGTACCCTAGGCATATTATTTTTGCCGCCCCCTTAAAATTAAAATTTGAACTGATTATTTATTTTTATTCTTTACTCTCTTGTACTTAAAAATTGTTTATGTTTTCTACATAATGTAATGTGATTTTTAAATAATTTACAATTTACAATCAAGTTTCTATTTCTGTTACATTTTTTATTAGAATTAATTAGTATTTTTGCCGCCCCCTAAAAGACTGCCGCCCTAGGCAGCTGCCTTTCTTGCCTAATGGATAAATCGGCCCTGCTTTTCTCGTCTTTGCTAATATCATCGCTCTTAGCATTTATCACAGCTCTAACATATTTATGGTTCCTGAAAACAGTGGCCTAACTACCGGTGTTAACATAACATGTTAACAAAAACAAAAAGTATTTTATCTACATAATATAATGTTAAGTGTGCGACTGTTATTATAAAAGAAATTCGGAGGCCAGGTTTGACTTGAGAGCACAAGTCCATAGCTGCATTGTTACGCTACTGCCTGGAAGTAATCACAGGATCGTTGTTAGCAACCTGAAAGGTGCAAGTATACTTTTGCAAAGTTGGTAAATGTATGGCAAACCTCATTGTAGGCAAATCACAAAATTTTTAAAACTATCGATTAATAGATAGTGATATGATACGATACACAATTCTATGCAAGAATAGAATATTATTAAAAAATTTCAGGTATTTTCACACCTTTATGAAAAAACGCACGTAACTTGATTAAAATTTAAGAAAAAAATAATAAACGAAAAAAACCAGTAATTTTCATTTAAATTTAACACAAAGTTGTATAAATATAAAATGAGGTAACAGTTATTTCATTTAAAATTTTATATGGCTGTAAAAAGGATTATAAATTCGACAAAACCCACATGCAAAAAAGTGGGTTGCTATTTAAAAGAAATCTTGATGTCGACGACGATAAAAGATGTGCAATGATTAAGTCAACAATTAGTTACGTGTCTCAAGATTTTTTCAATTTAAAAAAAATTTATTCTCAACTTTATCAATACACTGTGTATGTATGACGCTTAATAATATTTGTTACGAAGTTGGCTTGTTGCCCTTGCTTGTATATTTTTTGAAAAATACGCTTACTATTACCTAGATATACCTAGCACGTGCTGCAAAAATGTTAATCTCGTTTATGTTCGACTGTACGCTTGATCAAAGAATTTTTCAAATATTATTGTAATTTTATTCATAAGGTGTCATTTTTGCCAATTTCTAATTTGCGGTTTTTTGAGAAAGTATTTAAATATAGCGTTTAAATTTTGGAAAATCGAACCTGAAGATGCAAAATTTCATATCATTTGTCTCATTAAATTAGCATTGTTATCAATCAATCAACAGTAAAATTGATTTTACCAAATTGTAATCCTCTCTCAATTAGCAATTTATTATTAACAACCAAACCAAAAATAGCAAGAGTTGAGACGAATGAATGTCCTCATGACAACCTCCCCGAAGTCGTCAGAACTAAAAAATTACGGATCTAGAAAGATGGGATCTCTAAGTTCCTGGATTTTTAAAATCATTCTTGAAGACACTCAAACTCAAACACCACAGGTCTAGAACGGCAGGAATCTGTTCCCAAGTAACATTTTTTCCTGGCAAAAGCCTGGTACTTACCTAGAGGGAAAAATGTTACTTGGGTTTTTAAGTAAAATTTGGCTATAATTAACTTTATCTGATTTAAAATAAAAATTTATACATATGTAGGTACCTACATAATTATAATAGTCAATTCATGACTCCTAATTTAATTTAACAATTCAATGATTTTTTTGGTTAATGCCCAAGACAATTGACCCAAAGCCCAAGAAAAACATCAAATTCTTAAATTATGATATTATGTTAACAGTTGCATGGCTAGAAGACAAATGCCACCAGCTCCGCTCACTAAGATACATTGCTGGGTCTTTTTACTTCAAACACGCATACCGTCGACCGAAAGGGCAAAATATCGATTTTTATGTGAAAATTCAAAACTTTAAAATCGATTAATGGAGTTTTGCCTAGAGTTTAATCGCTTTATTTTAATACCATCTTTCTAATTCTACAGTAATTTACACTTTAGACCCTTCGGGATTCCCCTATAACTGTCCGTGTTCTGATGTTATCTCCGTGACCTGTGAGGGTGTGCTCACTCCTGATAATTTAACTCCACTTGGAGAATTTACACAAGTTATCGTATTCAACTTCTTACCAAATAGTAGAAATATCACATTTTCTGGGAATATTTCACACTTCCCAAACCTCTCGGTTTTAAGGATGTTTTTTTTTACTCTTTAACTTCTCCACAAACAGGCAAAGCAATACATTTTTACATTTTCGGCAAATAAAATGCTACTTTTGCTTCTAAAACATAAAAAGTGACAACCGTAATATTCAAATACCAGTAACTACTTCGGATATAAAATGCAAAACATTCTAAAACATAGAAATCTTGGATTCGTACAATATATGTACAATAGAAGCTCTATTATCCGACGCTCTCATAAATGACCGTTTTGAGAATTTATCTTACTAACCGACCGATACTTGTTGGTATATAATATGTAGGCAGACAGATTGATTACCTACGTTATAATGCTTACATTATATTGGAAAAGAACAGCATTCTTAATGTTAAACTAAATAATTTTAATTTAAAAGAGAGATTATGAGCAATTATTAAAATTAAATGTTTGCATTCTTTTTTATTATTTTGTCTTAGATTTGTCTGCCAACTGTCTTCGAACTTTCTGGGACTACCCCAAACTACCTTTACGTACACCAAACTACAACAGTGGTTTAACCCTTGCTTTAATTTTTGGGGAGTTAAATTACTAAGTGTAAAATTTTCGGGGAGTCACAATGTTGAAAGTTGGTAGATTTAGCACTCATTTTTTTATTTATTTCATATTTCCTTATGCTCATAAAAAAGTTGCCTACCGTTTCTTTATACGCCACAAGAGTAAAGCAGCATACGGGGCTTCACCAAAAAACGTTTTTTTTTTATAAGACTTCAACCAAATTGTTTCATGATAAACAACTCAATTTATTAATTTTTAAATATTGTAAAATAACTCTAAATAATTGTTAGAAGTTTAACAAAGTCTTACTGTGTGATCTGCTGGCAACTGGCCAAGTAGGATTTTGACTTCAACAAATAAACAAAATTTTGTGTAAGTAGTCATTGTTTCTTCGAGCAAAATAATGCAAAAATAAAATGGAAGTACCAACTGGTGTACGTGTGTAAAGGTCATTGAACATTTAATTATGATATTATTTTGTCATTATGGAAACTTTTATCTTTCAAAATTGAATTTGTTTCAAATTAAGTGGCATAATCTTTATCTAAAAAAATCTTAACTTTTCATTTTTTGTTTTTGTCGTTTATTTTGAACAAAAGTAGATCAGAAATGAGTATAAAACTAGATTGGGAGATCTGTAAATTCTTGCATGAAAACTTTTCAGATATAGCTGAACTTAACTGACATGTGATTGAAATGAGAAGGGAGAAAGCCAACGTCAAAAACTGGAACTTTGTTTTTCTTGAATAAATTTGAAAATAATTAATGTTTTATGTGAAAAACTTCTTTCTATCTTTTTTATCAGATTTTTAGAATTTTATCAGATTTAGAGAACTTATGAAATCTATGAGGGGGGGGGGAGCTACCAAATTTAAGCAAAAAATCATTATTATATTTATTATAATAGATATAGTAATATCAATTAATATTATCTACATAAAACATTATTTATTTGTGAATAGTAATTTATAAAAATGCAATTTTAACCTTGCGTTAAATTAATTAATATACTCAAATAAAGATTGTGTTTTTGAAATTTTTGTGTTCTACTTATGGAAGCAACTTTTCACATGCGCATTAAAAGATTAACTTAGTAACGTTTTGTAAAAACAGTATCATATTTTTAGAGAAAAAATTGAACATGGAAACTGTGCGGCACTAACCGTTATTTAGTTGCAGGTTTGGTGCAGTGTTTGAAAATTTGTCCCACAACCAGTTCAAGTTCAATACGGGGCGATAATGGATACAATTAGGTAAGGCACATTTTTATCGTAAAGTAATAATTGAATTTTAAATCACTTGTGTAATTAATTGCTATGTATATAAGCTACCTTGGGTTATCATTTAACCTCAATCGAATTTTATTTTGAAGTTGGAAGTTATTTATTTTTTATTTTAAATGTAAGTGGTTACCAGAGCTTATACGCACATCGCGAAGACTTCTTAACGCTTTTTCATGCTTTTGCGTAGAAAAATCACCGAATTTTATCAAATTTTCAACTAATATTTAAGGTGGTTTTGCTTAGGTTATTTCAGTTTACACTTGAACATCAAATGTAGAAGTTAAAATTAAATGGTTATTGTTTGGCATGTGTGCCAAGTGTACTATAAACATCAATATCATGTTTTTTTAATTAACTGTTTAAATTTAATCGTATTTTTTTTCAATTTGTCAACTTAGGAGAGGGTTAAAAAATTTACAAAGAAAACTTTTGACCTTCAGTTTATTTTAGGAAAAGTTAATTTTTAAGAGGTTACACCGTTGTGTATTGAGAAAATTTCTAATGAAATGTTATGATGCAATGGTCTGAAAAATGTTCTCAACCTTGCCCTAAACAGAAAGAGCTTGCTGAAACATTTTTATTCGTTGCAAAAACACATATTTTTAAAATTTTTATATGCTTTTTGTTTTCGTCTAGATGAAAAGTTTTTTCTTAAATACAATTTGTTTTCTTTCAAGATTTGTTTACCCAGATGGTCATTTTTGATGTTACTACTGTAACTTTACATACAGCTTTGGCCTAAGAAAATTTCTCTATTTACTTACCAACACTAGTTGTATGTTGTATAAAAGCATATAAAGCATTCCTTTTGGCTAAAACTATTAATTAAGTTACTGTAATGATTAACATAAAAAAAATTAGTTATACATTGCGTGGAGCGAAATAATTCTTGTCAAAAAAAATTAAAAAATTGGTAGATCCGATTTAAATAAATATAGTATTGTAGTGCATATAGGTACAGGGTGTCCCCGTGATCGTGGAGAACGTTTGAGGAGGTGATAAAGGACACTTTTCTATACGACTATCATAGAATGTGGGCATTCTGATTCTATTTTTAAATACAGAATATCTACATTCTTTCGTTTTTTTATTCTCACACCGATATCGGTGCGAGAATAATTATTCTCACACAGATTAGACCAATTAGAGCAAAGAATAGACTACTATTTGAAGTGACATCTATTACCAAATTTTTAAATTTAATTTATTTACACATCTGTCAAATTAATAGTAAATATTATATTTAAGTGCCTGGATTACAATTTATAAACAAAAAGCAAGTTTGTCAAATGAGTAAACTTTTTTGCTTGCGATCAATCTGAATTTTTGCACATATTTTCTTACCGATAATTCACAAGGGGTATGTACGAGGGGGGACAATTTTTTGCTCAGTTTTTCGATATCTAGCGCCGTTCTTGAGTTATTGCTGCGTTTCCGCCACACAAACTTGAATTACCAATAACTCGAAAACGGCGTTAGATATCGAAAAACTGAGCAAAAACTTCTCCCCCCCTCGCCTTAACTCTCCTCCTGTGAATTATCGGTAGGAAAGCATGTGCAAAAATTTAGATCGATCGCGAACAAAAAAATTTTCTCATTTTTACAAATTCTAATTACGGTCAAAACTTATACAGCTTATTATTTTAATAGTCGTATAGAAAGTATAGTCTGAAACACGTTTGGAATGGCTATTCCGCACTCGTGAACCGTCACCCTCGCCTATTGGCTCGGGTGACAAACTTTTCCCTCGTGCGGAATATGCCTAATTCCAAACTTGTTTCAGAATATACTATTCTAAGACAAATTTTTAAATAAAATTTTTGTCCAAGTCCAAACCCTTGGGGGGTACCTCCCTTTAAAGCAATTTTTGGAATTTCTGATTTGAAACGGCCATAGCTCCGATATTATTGATTTTTTAAGCTTAATGGATTAGAACTTTTTTAAAGATCATTTTCTTATCTACAAATTAGGTTATAACCCCTTATCGTCTAGAATCAACGGATTTTGAGTTATAAATAAAATTAAGGGAAAAAATGTTAAAAAAATTCAGGTTTTATTTTTTTTACTTTTCTTGCAAACCCCGTATCTCTTAAACGAAACGTTTTGGAAACAACTGACGGCCCAAACCAGATATAGGGAGTTTAACGGGCTACAATTTTGGTCAATAAAATTTTTTTGGGAAAATCTTAAATGACTGAAATGACTGCATTATTTTTGCTGGGTAGTCTATACTAGTGTGCAACGGTCCCCAGTTCTTTTCTAAGTGGTTTTCAATTTTTCATTTAGCACAAAAAAAGTTTTATAAAAGCTGTGGACTGGTGTACACCAGTGCAGCATTCAAAAACGTCTTTTGTTACTTCTTATTTGTCTTATGCAAGTTTTTACAAAAATATATGTAATTAATTTTGCATTTCTTCTATGTCATTTAATTTCTAAACAAAAATAATAATTTGTGAGCAGAACCTATAGATTAGCGAAGAATTAAAATCACGGCACCAGGAAAATTCTCGGCTATCCGAAATAAAAAATTGTCTGCGGTTTAAAAAACTTGATTAAAATCAAGTTCATGAGGCTTAATATATTTTTTATTTTTATAGATTATAAAGCTCATTGGACTATAATAGCCAATTATATCTAATAACGGAATTAAAAATTGGCATTTATGCTCAAAATAAAGTGGCAGTTTTATTACTTACCTACAACAGCATATACAATAAAAAATTTAATTATAGTATTTACTCGGAATTTTTTTTTATAAATAAAATTGATCAGAAATAGAGATCACAAAATTTATTTCAACATAGGTTGTGTAAAATATTTATTCCATTGAGTTATATACATTTTAAGAATTAGGATTTCCAAAAAGTAATTGATTACGAACATATCATGAAGTTCTTTGTTTCTAGTGCTGTAGCTACTTGGATTTTGTAAAATCAAGCTCTGTAGCTTGGGGGGTTCAGAATGGTTCACTATTATTTCTACGTTATATTTCCATTTTAATTTGGTTTAAAACACAAGTTAACAACGCGTTTTTATCTAACTTTCCCGCAACCTAAGTCAAATTATTGTAGTTTTTCAGTAAATAGAACGAGGTTACTGCTTTTAAAATTTTCATTATAATTTATTGTTTTACCCAAAAACAAAGATAATCAACGAATTAATTATTACATTAAAAAATTAAAATTACTATTCGATAAAATAACATAAATATTAATGTTGCAAATGAACAAAAGATAAAAAGTTATATTTAAAATTAAACGAAAATAAAAATTATTGCCAGAGCTTATAAATTACAAATTATGTTCAAAAATATTATTATATACTGATATCGTGGATAAACGGCAAGGTCGCGCCATGTTTTAGGTTACTATAGGTACCTATAACAAATTACAGCAGTGGCGGGTCATGGCTTTTTATTTGAGCAGACTAATTATAAAGTATAGTGTGAAAGTGGAGATAGAACAAATTAAAATTTTTCTTATAAAATTATGTTAGTCGAGAACATAAATTACAAATATAAACATTAAATTTTATAAGTATAGTTTCGCAGTACTTTTTCGCAAATTATAAAAGATTGAGCTTTTAATTTATAATTAACACGACATGTTTCACACGTAGGATCGTGTATCTTGAGGTGTCCAAGTTTATTAAAATATATTTTTTGAATTTATTCAGTTGTTTATTCAACTGAATAAACTTTTATATAATAAACTTTTTCAGTTGCAACTCAGTGTCCAATAGCTAAGTGTCAATTCAAAAACTGGATCGATTTCCTAGCTCATACACGAAGATAATTGACGATAATTAATCTTGATATTAATTTGATCAAATGTCAAAATAAACAAACAAAGCTCGACAATCACTGGTTGTGCTAGTGCAGCGGCACCCGCTCCGTTAATAAATATAGATCCATGTTTTTATCTACTAATTTATCTACTACTGTTCCGATTAGTGCACTTTCAACATTCATTTGTGATATAAAATGAGATAATTTATAAACGATTAATTTTAAATGTGGGGTACTTAAATATGTCAAAAGGGGAGTCGGATTTAGCTTATAATAGCTTTTCAACACATATTTCTTTAAAAATGTTTCATTAATCCTATTATGTACGTCACTTATTAATTATTGTTTATGATACTACATATATAGTTTGAAAATTGGATTCCGCATTTATGTACATATAGCTACGACCTTCTCTACTATACAATACCTGCAGAGTCTAGTATCCTTCCTCCGACTCGGTTCTTGGGCGTCAAATCTAATAATTATTGTAATTATTTTAATTTATGTTTTAAACTAATGATTCAACATAAAACATTTGAAAGATTTGGATGGTGATAAGGGGGCCGGACCAGATGGTTTGCCTTCCATATTTTTAAAGAACTGTGCGGTATCGCTTGCGTTTCCCTTATGGCTGTTATTTAACATTTCACTTTCTACTGGATTTTTTCCTAATGAATGGAAGAAGTCTCATATTGTGCCCATTTTTAAATCGGGCTCGAGGGCCTCTGTCGAGAATTACCGCCCGATCGCCCATAGTGAATGATTTTCTTTCCGCAGCACTAAATAGTGTTATCAGTGATAGGCAGCACGGTTTCACTTCTAAGCGTTCCACCACTACCAACCTCTTGTTGTTTGAGCATTTTATTATGCAAGCTTTCCAGGAGGGCATCGCCGTCGATGCGGTTTATACAGATTTTTCTAAGGCTTTTGATCGAGTGGATTACGTGTTGTTGCTGTCCAAATTAGCAGCGATAGGAATTGGGGGGACTCTGTGGCGTTGGCTTTGCACTTACCTCATTGATCGGATTATGATTGTCAGAATAAAAAGTTTTAGATCGAAGGCCTTTGTGGCTACATCGGGCGTTCCTCAGGGTTCTCACATAGGACCGTTATTGTTTATCATTTTCATAAATGACATTATTCAGTGTTTTTATTATTGCAGTGTCTTGCTATATGCTGACGATATGAAGGTTTATGCGAGGATTTGTGACAGTACGTCTGCTGCTCGGGTGCAGTCGGATCTGAATAGATTAAGTTTTTGGTGTACGAGAAAAAATAGGCTGGCGCTTAATACAGCAAAGTGCAAGAATATTCGATTTAGCCGTCTTTCTGGTACTGCACATGCCACGTATGCAATTAATGACACATCTTTGCAAACAATTGATAATGTTCGGGATCTCGGGGTCACCTTTGATTCTAGGTTAAATAGCACATAGCCATCATCTGCGGTAGAGCACTTAGGGCCCTTGGTTTTGTTAGAAAGAACGCAGGCGATTTTTATGACCTTACCGTATTAAAGACTTTATATAGCTCCTTTGTACGGTCACATTTGGATTATGCATCATGTGTTTGGTCACCTTATTACCAGTGTGATATTGATAGACTTGAGAGGGTGCAGATGAGATTTCTTAGATATGTAGCTTTTAAGCTAAATGTTTCTCATCGCGAAGTCGGTTATGACTATTTGCTTCAGCGGCTTTCCTTCACACCTCTTACGGAGAGAAGGGTATTGGCGGATGCTAAGTTATTGTCAAGGTTGGTTGGGGGTTCTGTTGATTGCCCCCAGTTGCTTGCGCGGATTGCCTTTTGTGTTCCTCCTAGAAATATGAGGAATGTTTCGGTTTTCAGCATTATAATCGACTTTATCTTATGAACTCGGCAATCAACAGAATTTCCCGTAATGCAAACCTGCATCTCGGACTGTTTTTTGAATAGTATTTTTTTTCTGAAATCGAATTTGTAACGAATTGTGTAAAATTGTGTTAAAATGATTGTGTTTATTGTCTGCATTGTACGAGTATTTTTGATTTTGTATAATTTTACGTACTGTATATTGGGCTTGCCCGTACTTATCAATAAATAAATAAATAAATAAATTAAAATTTGAAATTTGAAACAAAAAAAAAAGGTAATTAAATAAATAACACAATTTACAAATTAACAAGCTTTCCTAAAAATTATTATTAGGTTGTTTGTGGCGCAGTGTACTGTTCGTGTACTTATAACTAACTACAGCTACAAAAAAATATTGAATAAAACAGGGACTGAAAAAGAATACAAATTTGAAATATAAAATCGTGACATCATAATCTTTGCGTGTCCAAGATCTTTTAATGTCAATTTACCACTTCACTAATTGATAATCTACACAACTTGATTTGTTTTGAATTGATTTAATAATACAAACGACTTCGGGAGAAATTTATATGAACGACCGTCTCGTTAGCTGCTTGAAGATTAACTGACGGTTCCTGGTTGTTATTTTAATAGCATTCTATTTTTTGTAAATTTAATTACCCTTATTCGTCCTTAATATTTTCAATTTGATCTTTTATTTTGCTTCGTCGAATTTCTCTGAAACTTTTTCAACATCGCTCTTGGTTGTTGGTTTGATTTTGTGAAACCAAATCAAAGAAATGTAAGGAAATGCGATAAGTTTATTTTTTTTTCTCCTCTACTGTTATTCTAAATGTCTGCAATAATAGTGAAGAAAATCGCAATCATTTGGAAAAATTCGAAGAA
The DNA here is from genome assembly GCA_947369205.1 of Cantharis rufa. Lineage (NCBI taxonomy): Eukaryota > Metazoa > Arthropoda > Insecta > Coleoptera > Cantharidae > Cantharis > Cantharis rufa. The sequence continues at coordinate 15,981,836 of OX376307.1, read as the reverse complement.
ATCTTAGAAATTTAATGTGCTGTAAAAAAAAAATTTTTTTAAATTTCTGAAATATAAGGAAATTTTAAAAGTTGAACGAAAGAAATTCAGGGAAATTAGTGGATATTTTGGGAAAATCGCATAAACAAAACTCGAATTTTCATAAATTTATTTTTCCCTCGTATCTTATTTTAAGAAAGGATTGAATCTTTGAACGCTTAATTAGCTTATTAACTATCAATTTAATATCTGCTAATTCTACTAATTATCTCCATAATCTTCTATATTTTATGTTTTTAATTTTTTCCTCTCTTAGGTGATACAATTAAAATTTAAATATAATTAAATTTAATTAAATTAAAAATAATTTTTATGTTATCTAAATTTCTTATTTATTAGATTGTTAAATTATAGTGGTAATATTTACATGATACATTAGGTAAAATTTTAATTGTGTTTGTATTTCTTTCAGCTCCAGTTGCATCAATCTCAAGTAAGACAAAAAGTTAAATTCGCCATGGTAACATTTTTAAAATATTTATTTGATTAGTTTAGGTTTAGGTATATGACGATAACGTTTGCGCTAGTATTTTATGTTAAATTATTTGTAATTTTAATTGTTATGAATTATAACAATACAGTTTATTACAGTTTCATTTTAAAACATTAAAAATATAATACAGTATCATTGCCGCTAACTATCAGTAACGTAAATCGATCATTGATCATTCATAATAAAGACAGAGCAGTATGAGAATAACATTTTGTATAATAATAATAATTATTACATTTCAAGTTTTCTGTTGACAATTTCTATATCAAAATACAGTTTCCGTAAATAAACAGCGTCTAATCTTATACCCAGTGGTGTGCTGTAAATATTTTATCAACGGGTTCGTATTTTTTGCCGTACATATATTAAGAACCAATTTATTGTATTCTAATGGTAAATATAATCTTGATAATTAAATATTGCGTAAAATAAACAAAAACAATTAACCTATCAGTTTAGCAACGATCTTGTAAATTTAAAAAAATATTTAATAAAGCGTTCGTGCTAGCCCACTACGGCACACCACTGCTTATACCATAAAATTCAGATAACGTAATAATTTTGAAAAATAGGAAACCAAAAAATAAATCTTTTATTTTAGCGATAATAATAATGCTGCAAGGTCCAGAGAATTAAGTGAATTGGTGGCTAGCTCGGCTTCAATTAGCAAATATGAGAGCAAGAATTTTAAAACTCTTCTGCCGCAAGTAAAAGCCATTCTAACAAAAAGTATGCAAAAATATAATAAAATATTTTTAGATATCTGCTTCGATTTTGGCGGCAGCCTTCAACATTGTTTATGGAATCTCGCTAGCATATTCGGCTATTTTGTTGCCGCAAATGATCGAGGAAAGTAAAAATAATACCAATCCTGATGCTATACAACTTAGTCAAGCAGAAGGTTCATGGATTGGTAAACGACGACTTTAATCTCTCTTTCTTGCAAGTAATATTAATATTTTTAGCCAGTGTGATAGTAATTGTAGTACCTATAGGTGCGATAATTGGTGGAATATTAATGGATACAATAGGACGATTGAAAATAATTATGTTAGCATCTGTACCGAATGCTGCAGGATGGCTTATAATTGCATTGGCCAGCAACGTTCCTATGTTAATAGTTGGAAGAATTTTAACGGGCGTCGGGTCAGGTATTAATATTATCCAGAAATATTTCTAACTAATATTACAATACTTTAAAATTAATAAAATTAATAATTTTATTTATCTTAATATATTACTTTAGTTTTCTTTTAAAGCATGGGGTACTGGTCCTGCTATAGTCTACATCACTGAAATTGCCCGAATTGATATGAGAGGTTCTCTAATTTCCATTGCACCGGCCTATTGTTCCTTAGGTAATGCCATTTATTTTTATTGCATTTATTATTATTCTCTAAATAATTTGTGTTTTTAGGAATGGTGTTAGCTTATTTACTTGGTTGGATCATGAATTGGCGATACGTAGCTTGGGCATGCGTTGGGTTTTCAATAGCACCTCTAGTAATGATGATTTTTATACCGGAAAGTCCACCATGGTTAATTTCCAAAGGCCGCGAGCTCCAAGCTAGAAAATCTTTGGATTGGATTAACAGAAATCAGCCTTCCCAAGGCGCAGGGGTTAGATCGAATATTAATAAGGCATGGCAACTTTATATATATGTTTTTTTAGGGCACTAAATCATTTACGGATAGGCAATTTTCTATGTTGCAAAAAGAACATGAGAGCAAAAGAGAAGAGCAAATAAAAATGAAAGGAAATAATTTGCAAAAAAAATTAGCAATGTTTTTCGAACCAACCTGTTATAAACCTCTATTGATGTTAGCCGGATTATTCTTTTTCCAACAGTTCTCTGGAACTTACATTACACTATTTTACGCGGTTTCATTCTTTCAGGTAAATAATCTTTTACATAAAAATAAAAAATAAATTTTTGTAAAAAAGATTACTTTAGGATGTTGGTACTGATATAAATCCATACTTAGCTTCTATATTTCTCGGAGCTATTCGCTTTGTAATGTCTCTTTGCAACACATATTTGATGAAGAGATACGAAAGAAGAACGCTGATGTTGGTTAGTGTTATCGGAATGTCTAGCTGTATGGGTATTTCTGGTTTATTCACTCAACTTATACATAATGGTAAAATTGGCTTACAATTTATCTTACCACAAAATTTATTATTTTATTATAGGTAAAACGGATCAAAAATGGATTCCGGTCGCGATGTTGGTTATATACGTCATGACTTCCATGGTTGGGTTATTATCTATACCTTGGACGATAATAGCAGAATTATTTCCAATTGCCATTCGTGGTGTAGCACATAGTCTTGTGTATAGTATAGCAAATTTAATAATGTTCGGAGCTATCCAGTCCTACTTTTCATTAGTTAGTTTATTTGGAGGTTCTTCTGGATTGCAATTCTTTTTCGCTGCAATATCTTTGGGAGGATTGTTATACAGTTATATATTCCTTCCCGAAACTCACAATAAGAAGCTTTCCGAAATTGAAGATTACTTTTTGCACAACACTATTTATATTTCTTGCAGAAAAAGAAAATCGCATACGAGAAAACCCATTGTTATAAACAAGGAGGTAGCTGAAAGCCAGCAGACAGATATGCTCAAAAGTGATATATGTTAAAATTGTAAAAATAAATTATTTAATTTCACAATAAATCGACTGAGTAGCAACGTATGCAATTATTATACTTTATAGATGGCTGTTAATAGTTACTTAGAAATACTTACCATGAATGTTATTGCATACTTAAAGATTATAGAAAATCATTAATGGTTTTGCTTTCAATTTTGTTGTAATACAAAATTTATGTTAATGTAATATAATGTAATATTATTATAAACATAAGTTATTTTTTAAGTTTTGTAATTATTGATAGAAGTTTAAATCGATTTCAATAAACGTTAAATGATTAAATAAAAAGTTTGTGCTGATTTATACGTAGATAATTTCAAGTATAAACTCAAGTAACTGTAACTTATTAAATATTTTGCACAATAATTTAATATTTAACAATTTTGAAAACTACCTTACCTAATATAAAATTACAAATCCATGAAGTACGTATTATTATACCGTTGTGAATTTGTTATCAGTAGAGTACGGATTTCTAGAAATTTTGCTATACAGAAATATTGATAGCAGAAGTGTAATTGATATAATGTCCATGAATCTGATAAAAATAAGTCATTTGGCTCTATTTTTTTGATGCTTATATGCTTATTTTGATACTTTTATGCTTAAATTTAGTTTTAAGCTTTTTTGGTGCTTATTTTAGCACATTTTCGATAAATTTAAAAAAATTGCAGTAGATATATAAATTAACAATTACAAATATTTCTATTTTGCTTACTGAAAATTTAATGTTTAGTAGGCAAAACGTTTTGGGTTTATAAACAAATAAAAAGACGGCAAATAGTAGCTTCAAAACTTAATGATATTGATATTTAATGATCTACGATATAATAGGAGGTATAATGAAAACTTAGGTATTTTCAATGGAAATTTTAGTGAAGAAATGAAGCTTGAACTACCACAAAACCTTAGTGTGAAATTTAAGAACGCCCCAATTACCATAGTGTCGAGGTAGAACGCCTTTTTTTATTGTATTACTTTTCAAAAAAATGTTATTAAAAAAGTTTTTACCTCGAATCAAAAAAAAATTTTTTTTTAATATAAAATTTCAAACTTTTTTTTTACTTTTTTTAAGTGCTTATTAATTATTATGTTAAAGTTTAATGCATATTTTTATGCATATAATGGCAATTTTTTGTGCTATTTTAAGCGCTATTTTCAAGATTTTTTATGCTTAAAAGTCCGTACTCTAGTTATCAGTTACCACTGCGGTAATTAGTAATTTATTGAACAAGAAAATATAATAATTTTATATTATCATTTTCGTGATCAAAAAAATATTAATTCCAGTTTAAATGTAATATAGTAAATCTGTAGGTAATTATTATTGATTTTACTCGGCAATTATGAAATATACTGTATTTTTAACTAAATGAAATTAAATATACAAAAAATTAAATTATTTCAAAAGTAAAACTAATTTAAACAATTACATTATTAATCACAATAAATTTATTGTCACATGAAAAATTATTAGTTATACAGTAAATCTGGACATATCAGAGAAAACTCTTGAGTTTAGCTAAAAGCACTCTAATGTAGGTCTGTATAACTTGGAGTCAATTTTACTGTGATTATTATATCACATAATATTCTATATTCACATAAACTATTCTGTCAAACCAGGTTACATTTTCTTTTGTTTCCTGTTGCTGAAATGATGTTAATTTTGTAAATTTAAAAGAGCAATAAGTAAACTTATAATTTTGTTGGTGTAGTAAGGTATTTACTACGATAAATATTTAATGCCCTGGATTGAAAAGAAAATTTTTATTTTCCTTGCAGCTGTATTTTTGCAAGATATTCGTTATTTTCAGCATACGTGTTTGAGTCCTTGTTTTTTTGTGATGTCATATGGGGGCCCAGAGAATGTCGTTTTGTTATCATTCATACAGGTGGAAATTTTGAAAACACCTGTTGAACGCATTTTGTTTTTATGGGTGTGTTAGTTTTGAACAACTGATAACTGTTAATATTGTAATTGCATAATTGGCATCTGTGAATGGTTGTGAAAAAATACTGCTTACTCGTATATTCAACCTGAAGGAATTATGTACCATGGGGCTTAAATGGTACTCTATCGCTAAGCTTTACGTATAAAATGTTTTAGCTTTTATGTTCTTTAGAAGCCGATGAGCGTAAAATAAATAAAAATTATGAATAAAAAATTTCTTAAGAAGTTGTAACTGTAATTTGAAACTTCAAAATTTTTTATATTTTTACAAAAATATCGTAAAACTCAGAGTGTGCAGCGGAAAAACGGTTACGTTCACCACTGATAACGACAACCGCAAAATTTTTAAAATTTTACTCCCCCTTACCCTGTATCACTCTTCTCAATATTTATTTTTTTATAACCGAATACATTTCTATGACCGCTACTGTAAGGGTTTGACAGCATGAGTCATCGCGACCCGAAGGAGGGCTCGGTGGGTATTCATAATGTAAATAACGTGAGGTATGGTTGATACGGAATAATTTCTTCGTTTTAGAATGTGTATAATTGAGAAAAAAAATAGGTGCAATGGAGAGTACTCTTTCACACTTACTTTTGGTAGCTTCAAGAGCTTCAACTAGATCTAGCTTTACTATAACTCAACAAATTTTTAGAAGAAATTTTATCAAGGAAATAAGCATTTACAACGTGATACGACAAAATTTGTAAAATCTTCCAAAAGAAATTTTGATCCGGTTTGAAGGACCATGTAAAATTTTTCAAGAGATTTTAAAAGTGTGGCAAACTTCTGAGCTTTGGCGTTTCCATTTCCAGAAAGTCGCCTTTGGTTTAAAAAAAAAAACTTGAAGTTTTGTTTTAGACTACATTTTTATTCATCAAACGGTGGCTTTTATTTGCAATTATCGTTGCTATAGTTTAAGATAATAATAAGATTAAAAAAAGATCAAAGAATTGGAATAATGAGTGCGACTGTATCATTTTGGTTTACATACTTTTGGTTTACAAATGCTGGCACGTGATACGATACGTGGTATTAGAACCAATGGATAGAGCGTGAAAAACTGATTAAGAATAAATCATCAAAATTTAATTTTGGCTAAACATTCTCATATGGGGTATTAGAATGAGGGTAGCGATATTACAGTGTCTTTCATATCAGTTAATTATACTGAAAAACTGTCTGTTAATTTTTCAGCATAAAACTTAAAGGTTTACGATACACCTCGAGTACAATGCAACACAATATTTAGTTTTTAAATTTTCAACAATGGCGGGGCTAACTTCACACACATGATAATTTAAATATAAATATCTTCACCTACTTTGAAATAGCATTTTTGCAAAATAATGTCATGCATATTTGTTAAATCTTTGAACTTGGTCATATACAGAATGGTTATTTATTTAAATCATACATTTTATTTAATTTTACTGCCGTTAAAGTTTTATTAAAATTTTCATGTTTAGCATGGTTAAACAACTACTACTTTCCAATTTTAACATATAAGCTGACTCGAAATTGTTTTTGCTTTGTCGCATTCCGTGAAAATGAGCTATATTTGCACTGTGAAAATTTATATGCATGAGCGTCCATTGCGGGAGGTAAAAGGGGCAGCTGTCCCCCATGCCTTTGGTCTTAAATTTTAATTAATTTAAATTTCGTGGAGAAAGTTATTACTGGGTTCACGAAGGAATCACGGAATTTGAAATTTGTTTTTTCTGAAAATAAAGAACATTAAAAATTTTTTGTTTTGAATTTTTCTTATAACAAATTATTTTTGATTTTGCCCCTCCCTGAAAAGATTCTTTGGACGCCCATACTGATATAGTATATCCTTGTGTAAAATTTCAGATGGTATTGCCAGTTAGCAAACTAACAGGCAATCAGAATTTAAATTTGAATTTTTTTCTTACTTTATTATTTTTATTTGATATATTTGATATATTTTAATATTGTATTTATAATAAATTGGTATGTTCATATTCAGGAAATTTTTTCAGCTTCCTAAAAATAGATTTAATATCTATTTCTATTGAAAACATTTCGCACCTTTCTTCTCATCTCCCTGATTGAATTTAAATCTTCTCTTTTCGAGTCTTTGCATTCCTTCTTACTTAAAGATATTCTCTTTTGTTATTTTTTATGCTGTATATTTTCTGTAGCACTTTTCGGTATTGGCGAAGTTGATGCTCAGATGCTCAGAAAGCTATACTTTGATCGTTTCGATTTGCAGACCGGGAGCAGGGACGTTGACACGTTTTGTGGATTCTTGTGAAATGTCATTTTGGAGTCACGGTATAATAACCACCTGGATCGAAAACTGAAGTTGCCGCTGGACGTCGGCCAACTAAAATAAAATTCAAAAATAAAATGAATGAATTTTTATTTATTTTATTGATAAAGAGAAAGAAAAAGTAAAACAGATGTTATATACATATTTGAGATATTTTTTTCTAGGTCTAAATTTTCCAAATAAGGGTCTTCTGGAAACAATTTATTTACTTTTTCAAATAGATGCAGTCAAGCTATTTGGAAACTCCAAACTTCAATGGAAATCCAAATTTAATTTTGTTTTAAACAAAGCAAGCATAAAGTAGGAAAGTTAAATCTGAAAGATAACTTACTCACATGCAAATGATATTTTATTTAACTTTTGATCCCCATTGCAATTTTAACTTCAAATATTATAATTTCCACAAAAATTCCAAATCTTCGTTCAAATTCGAATTTAATCCCAAAGTATTCAATTTATCTATCCAAATCAATTCTAAAATATTTCCAAAATATTGTCCAAATCTGAGACTAATAAGTTCCAAATAAATCAAAATTTAACTTACGCAGTATAAAGAGTTTATTAGTCAAATACAAAAGAACTAAAATAGGGCTAAAATAGAGCTAAAATGCCAAATTTTATCTCACAAGGTCAACCTGATGCCGGAAAATCGAGAAAGTAAAAAATTGACAAATTTTCAAACAAGCAAAGTTTACACAAAATAAATCAACTTCTTAATAACAAAAATCAAAAATCTGTTAGCTTAGGTCAATACCCAGTATAACCCTGCAATACTCAATAACACATCGAGGTTCAAATTGCCCCAAAGGACCCCGCACCGTTCTTATGGGAAAATGTTTTTCTGTAGATTTGGTTGATTTATGAATATTTTGTAGTTCTCATCATTCTGAACAAGTGTTTCAGTGGGCACAACTTGATCCTATGTACAGTTTCCGAGTTACAGGTCCTTAAAGGTCCAGATTTAACATTATATGTATTTTATTTATTAGTTTCATATTAATATTTATTATTAAACTAACTTTTCATAAACATTTTAAATAAGTTGTTTTATTTCTAAATTTGTGTTTTGTATAGCAAGTGCAGCTGTAGAATCTGTTCTTGGTCTAGTCATATAGTCACTTCCTCCATGTGCATTACATTAAATTCACATGAAGCTTGCGTGCATTATATACATGCACTTCATCTTTTAAATTAACAGACTTGTAACATGACAAAACGCGTTTTGTCAGTTACAATTCTTTTTCAAGCTGGACCACTGGAACGCCACTGTGTTTTGCTTTTTGAGTTGGTAACAATTCCAATGGACACCATTACGCCATAAATTTCGCAGGAGATTGACGCGTAATCTTTGGGTGTCCAATTTTAATTTCTTTATGTGTTTGATTTAATTTAGTTTTGCCGTATAACGACACCCAGACTACGGGTAGACTGTTTTCTTAATTTTCTTTATTTGGTTTTATCGCATAATTAATTCGTCGTAAAATGAAGCGTCTCCATGTTGGAAATCAAACATGTGGTTTACAGAATTTGTTAAATTGGTTTTACGATGACGAATATTTTCAATACCGATACCAATACCAATACAATTAGAAAATTCGGAATGGATGAAGTTTATTTTTTTATGTAGTCTGAAGAATGGTTTGGCTTTATGGTTTTTCACATTTTGGTTCATCATGGTTGGTTTTTTTGGTCACAAGATGTGTTTCCTTGTGAAAGTGTTTGCACCTGGTGGGTCGAAGTTATTGTTGTTGGGGCGCCATACTTCGAAGATTCATAGTTTTACCATATTTTCGATTCTGATTGCGGAATATTTGTTACACCCAGAATTCGAGCAGCTGATAATTTTTTTAAGAAAACGTTTCAGCGAGGATTAATTGAATTTTCAGTCACACATTCTCGTTTTAGGAGTCTTGGAACTGAAACTATTTTGTGTTCTCTAAGACTTTTATTCCTGGATGCAGTCAAGCCACGTAATGATGAAGTAAGGTTATTGAATTTGAAGGGCCCTGACGAAGAAAAGACACTTGCCTAGTCATGAAATTGGTAGCATTGCATTCAGAGTAAGTCTCTTAGAGATGCATTTACTTATTTATTAATCATGCTGTATGCCAGGTTCTATTTTTAATATCAATTATAACCGAGACAATGAATTCCGGTGTGCAATTAATCTCTGCTGGAGCATAACTTCGTTTTGTTGGGTTATCCTTGTCAAGGATGCTCAACTGTATTTTTTTACATAACTGAACGGACCCTTCAGGTGGATGTCAGTATTTTACTTTTGTATTTTATATTTTGTTTTCTAATATCATAATCTTCAGTTATGTATTGGCGTTACTTGATCCTTATGTAAATGTTTTATATATCGTTTATTGAATTAATTAAACATTGTCGCCAACATCTTTTTTTTCTATTTGTGTTAGTAGGATAAATAGACTCCTCTTTTCTTACTGCTTTCTTTTGTATTGACTGGCGTCCACTATAACATCAGGTTTTTCATTTAGTTGAAGAAATCTGAGTGTATGGTTACGAATCCACGATGATTTTCGAAATTCCACGCTCCCGAGAACTGCGTTTTGAGTAACAAGGCTAGCTAACGCGTAAAGTACATCTACTGTTAGATGTACTGCCACTAAGAAAGTGGCAGATGTGGCTAAATTAAGAGCAATATACGCTACAGACTATAGTATATAAATATATTGTGGAGTGAAAATGAAATTAAAAAACTGCCAACCAAATCCTCTCGCTATCATAAGGTAAGATGAAAATAATTGAACAAAAGGGTGTAATAGCGGTAGTTAATTTAAAGTCACAATTAATATTTCAATAATCTAATGTTATAACCAGATTAAGACCAGCCACCAGCAGTGTGGAGTAAAGCCTACACCGGCCGACTGGGAAGCGGGTGACCGCGGTTCAAATCCTGGTCGAGTCGAATATGCTGCTGGATCTAAAGTCCAAGACACATCTGTGGGCTGTGGGGAAGGCAACGGAAAACCACCTCATTAATTAAATTCCCTAGTATGTTATCTTGCCTTCAGCCAAGTATGATCGCCAACGCTCATTGAAAATATGGCACATCAAGAAGAAGATTAATAATATAAGATTTTACTAATTAATTAAGTAAGTTCTAATGTTTATTAGCAACTAAACTAACTAACTTTATAAAAAATAAAATTTAAATTAAAGGTTTTCACGTGCAACTTGCTTGGAGGTGGACAATATTTAAATACTCATAATGTCATTGTTATCGATAGAATGGACTGTATTAATAGATAATAGATTGAAATTTTAATAGATCGAATATTTTATTGACATAGAACACAAATTGATGAACAACTCAAAAAAACTACAATTACTAACAACCGTTACCTGGTAACATACTCCCCGCATTGAACACTCATGCCCGTACTTATAGTCACGGATCAATCCGAGACTCAAAATGATCCTAGAATTTACCAATGAGATTACTGGAATTTAGACCGTATCGTAGCAACAGCTGTTATTTCGAGAATTGATCTCGATTCTAGGTTCAATCCATGACTATAAGTACGGGCATCAATGGGGTTCAATGAACAATAATAGAATAAAAAATGAAAAATAATTAATAAATGCTGATTGATGGGTAAATCTAACATAAATAACAAATTAACAAATTGAAATGAACTATTTCACTTTTCGGACATAGGTAAAGGACACACTTTTGCTACCGCACGCTTATAAAGTCCCTTGATAGTTTTAATTGTAACAACACGAACCACACCTTCCTTGTCGGGATGAAGTTCTACAACTCGTCCTAATGGCCAATTGCATGGTGGTAAGTTGTCATTTCGGATTACTACCAGGGAATCAACTTCTAGATTGGCTAATGAAAGTTTCCACTTGCGTCGTTGTTGTAGTTGTGATAAATATTCATTTGACCACCTTTTCCAGAAACTCTGGCTAATGTTTTGCAGAAGTTGATGACGAGAAAGTCTTCCCATAGGCATTTCCAATAAATTTGGATCTGGTACTGACACCAATGGACGTCCAATGAGGAAATGTGCGGGTGTTAACGACTCGTAGTCATTTGGATCCGATGACAATGCACATAAGGGGCGAGAATTAACAATTGCTTCAATTTGCACAAGAATAGTATTGAATTCTTCATAAATGAATTTTGTTTCACCAATGGCTCGAAATAAGTGGTGTTTAACAGTTTTCACTCCGGCTTCCCACAACCCTCCAAAATGAGGTGAATTCGGCGGAATAAAATGCCAAACAGTGCCTTCGTTAGCGCAAAAGTTCGCGATTTCATCGTTGGAAGAAGCTAGAACTTCTTGTAAACCGTGTAACTGTTTCTTTGCCCCAACAAAGTTAGTTCCGTTATCAGAATATATGTGACTTGGTTTTCCCCTGCGAGCAGAAAATCGTCTTAATGCAGCAATAAAACCTCCACTGGTAAGATCTGTGACCAATTCAAGATGTATCGCTTTACTAGCAAAGCAAATGAATAAACATATATAGGCCTTAATTAACTTACATCCAGGACCCCTTTTGTTTTTAATTAAAAAGGGGCCTGCATAATCAACACCAGTTGTATTGAATGGGTTTGTAATACTGACTCTACCTGCAGGAAGATTTGCCATTATTGGATTGATAGATTTAGGTTTGAACCTGAAACAACGTACGCAATTATATACAACCTTCTTTGCAATGTTAATTCCTGCTGTTGGCCAATAATCATGGCGTATTGTAGCTAACAGCAGTTGAGGTGGAGCATGACACAAATTGCGATGTTTATCTTCAAAAAGTAGCTTGGTAAAATGGTGCTTTCCATCTAAAAGCAGGGGGTGTTTAGCATTAAATTGCAACTGCGAATATTTTAATCGTCCACCTACTCTTAAAAACCCTTCCTCGTCAATAAATGGACACAGCATTGAAAGTCGGCTTTTATTATTAATATTTGAATTTGATAATAAGAGGTTAATTTCGTTTTGAAAGCTCTGGAATTGTGCAACCTTAACTAATTGTTTCAAGCCTAAGGTCAATTCCGCAACTGTTAAGTGACCAGTTCGTTTGTTTGTAACATTTTTACAGTTGTGGATGAATCGTAAGCAATAAGCTGTTGTGCGTTTTGCCTTTGACAAACATGAAAATTTTTCAATTGGAAATGAGTATGAATGCATCGCAAAAAGAGTTGTATTGTTCAACTTGATTTCGGGTAACTCGGTGAAAGATATTTTAGGTGTGAATTTATTCCAAGATGTGCTTGATAGTGACAACCAAGATGGACCCTTACACCACAGCTTTGAGTTTAACAAACTTTCAGGAAGAGCTCCTCGAGAAGCAATATCAGCAGGATTTTCTTTTGTATTTACATAGTTCCAATCATTTGCATTGATAAGTTCTTGAATATCTGAAATTCTATTTCCTACAAATGTTTGAAGCATTTTTGGCGCCGTTTTTGTCCAACACAAGACAATTTGCGAATCAGACCAAAAATGCCATTTAAACTTGATTGTAAGGCTATCTTGAACCTTTTTAGCCAATCTTGCCAGCATTAGTGCACTGCATAATTCCAATCGTGGTATAGTCAGTACCTTAATAGGGGCTACTTTGGTTTTAGCACATAATAAGTGTACCATAACATTGTTTTCGTCATCTGTACTTCGGACATAAATGCATGCACCATAACCTTGTTGAGACGCGTCGCAAAAGCCATGTAATTCGGCACTTGTATAATGTTTACAAAATGCATGCCGTCGAATTTGCATATTATTTAAATTGGGTAGCTCTGCTTTAAATTGTAACCACTCCTTTTTTAAATCGTCTGGAATTGGCTCATCCCAGTCAAGGCGCAAAGTCCATAATTTTTGTATCATTCCTTTTGTCAGTAAAATGCATGGACTAACTAGACCAAGCGGATCAAAAATAGACGCAATGTCTGACAAAATAGTGCGTTTTGTAGGGCTGCTATTATTATCCATTGCCTTAATTTTATAAGTTAATGTATCCGAAATTGTTAACCAGTGTATACCGAGGGTTTTCATTTGACCTTCTTTTCCTATTACAACGGAATTGTTTGTTTGATGCTCTTGTTTCATATGTCTTAGAATTTTAAAGCTGTTAGAATTCCATTTTCTTAATGGCAATTGAGCGCTCATAAGAATGATTGAAATTTCTTCGCAAAGTGACATTGCTTGCTCTTCAGTATTGAATCCTGTAATTAAGTCATCAACGTAAAAGTCGTTAGATATAATTTTCGCAGATTTTGGATTAGTGTTTTGAACATCTTGTGCTAATTGCCTTATACATCTAACAGCTAGAAATGGCGCAGCAGATGTTCCGTATGTAACGGTATTGAGTTTGTAGATGTCAATTTTATTTGTTGGATTGTCTCTCCATACAATTTTTTGAAAGCGTCGATCGTCTGGATGAATTAATAGTTGCCGATACATCTTTTCTACATCAGCACATACGACGTAAGGATGTTGCCTGAATCTTAACAAAATTGAAAAGAGGTTATTAAGTATATTTGGACCGGTTGATAGCAAATTGTTTAATGAATATCCAGTATCAGTTAAAGCTGAGCCGTCAAAAACGACTCTTAATTTTGTTGTTATACTGTCCGGTTTCAAAATTCCATGGTGAGGTAAAAAATAAGACTCTTCTTGGAATTCGTGTTCGGGCTGAAGAGTCATATGTTTCATGTCGATGTATTCTTGCATGAATTTAATATACTGTTCTTTAAATTCTCTGTTGTTTGCAAATCGTTTTTCTAAATGGAGAAGACGCTTAATTGCTGCAGATTTTGAATTGCCTAAATGTGAAGGAGGGTGTTTAAAAGGTAGTCGCACCACAAATCGTCCTTCTTTATCCTTCGAAAAAGTGTTTGCAAAGTACTCTTCACATATTTGATCTTCGTTGGATAATTGCAATATCGAATTGCTACAGTCTTCAATTTCCCAGAATCTTTGTAAATTTACCTCTAAAGTAGAGAGGTTACAGTAGGTTTTGTTGTTTGGCTTGTTGATTGAACCAGCTACAATCCAACCAAAAGCCGTTTCTTGCAGACTTGGAAGTTGCTTTCCTAATCTAATTGATCTGTTGTTTAATAAATTCCAGAAATGGCCTGCCCCGATTAAAATGTCTACTTCGCTAGGTACATTAAAACTTTTGTCTGCTAACTTTAAATTAACTGGAATGTTCCAGGTTTCTATGTCTATCTCAAGAAATGGTAAATTGTCCGTTAATTTTGGTAAAACAAAACAAGAAATTGTAATTGAAAAATTGTTATAAATAGATTTAATTGTTACCGTAACCTTTGAATTTAACTTCGAAGTAGACATGTTAATCCCGGTTATGGCAATATTCGTTGGTTGCTTCTGTAAATGAAGTTTATTGCATAATTTTTCTGAGATGTAATTAGATTGAGAACCGCAATCAAATAGAGCTCTTGCCTTTTGTGTGTTTCCATTAGAATTTAACGCGTCAACAATTGCGGTTGATAATAAAACGTAATTTGGTTGACTAACGCACGTTAGTGAAATTTGAGGTTGGCTCTCCACCTCTTGATCTTGATGCAATAGAGTGTTATGTTTAATTTTGCACTTTCTGCAATGCCCAAATTTACAGTGTTTTTCTTTGTGGCCAGTACGCAAGCAATTGAGACATAAATTGTTTTCTTTAGCGTTAGTAATACGCGTTGGAATGTCTAATTTTAAAAATTCTTCACATGAATAAATTGGGTGATCCTTTCTGCAATAATTGCATTTTACATTTGACGATAGTAGGGAAATTTGTCTTTGCTTGTTATTAATCTCATGCAAAGTTTTGCCTACATTAATGTCCAATGTTTCTAACCAATCAGCTCTTGATTTTAGAAAGGTTTCGAAGTCACTTAATTTGGATAATTCGTTTGTAATCTTATGTTTCTCCCATTCTTTGCTAGTATTTTTATCTAATTTTGTGGAAATCATATGTATTAATAGTGTGTCCCAATGTTCGATAGGTTGTTTTAAAGCTTGTAAAGCTTGTAGATGTTGATAAGTTGTATCAATTAAATTACGCAAACCAAGTGATGTTTCCTTTGATAATGTGTCCATATCAAACAAGGCCTTAACATAATTGTGAATTAGAAGACGTGAATTATTATACCTATTGCAAAGAAGGTCCCATGCAACATCGTACGTAGTGGCGGAAAACTGATTATAAAAAGCAACTTGAATTGGTTTTAGATACTTGATGAAATTGGTTAGTTTGCGTTTCACGGTACCCCGTTTGCGCCTCAAATCTGACAGATTGATTGCTGCACCAGTTACTTCAATCGACATTGCTTCTAATAGTTTCTTTTAGAAAAATGCAATGCGTGCTGATTTGTTAATAGTAATTTATTGTAGCTAACGAAAGAACTGTTTGCTTGAATTGAATAAATTGAAAAATAATTGTAATTCTGATCAAAATAGTAGTAAAATTTTTGACACTTCGAAGAAAAAATAGGAAGCGGAAATTAAAATTGGAAAATTCTCACTCGTTTTCTTCAAAACTGTTGCACGTGTATTCTTTGATGATTTCTTGTAAATCCGGCTCGAAGGACCACTTTGTTATCGATAGAATGGACTGTATTAATAGATAATAGATTGAAATTTTAATAGATCGAATATTTTATTGACATAGAACACAAATTGATGAACAACTCAAAAAAACTACAATTACTAACAACCGTTACCTGGTAACAGTCATAATCTATAAAGAAAAATTAAATAAAACGATTGCTCATTGAAGCTCAAATGAAGTTCTATCCATTGATACCAAAATTTGGCTAACATTTTGGAAAGGACAAATATTTGTCCCCCCCCCCTAAATATTTCGTGAATAAATTCGCGACGGTTGATGCTCAAACGACGGGAATAAAAGTTCATTGAAATTCAAAATTTTAATTTTAAATTCAGAATTTTACCCTAAAATTCGCCTTGAAAGGGGAAATTTGTCTTTGGCTCCCCAAAAAATTTGCAAACAGTTCCACGACGATCGAATGGAAACTCATTGAAGCTCAAACGTTCAACACTAATTTTAATACAAAATTCAATCGAAGGGGGGACATGTACCCTCATTTCTATTTAGTTTTGCTTTTCATTGAATCGCAATTAATGATAAAAATTGACGAAATTGTATAATTAAAAATTTACCACAGCAATATTATAACTGCTACAATTGATCCTGAAATTCGATAAAATTAATTACTTTTGAAATACAAGCAAAAGATCAGCAAAAAAGTGAATAATATAAAAAAAATAACATTTTATCTACAAAATCGCAAATTCAGCAAAATACATTTTAAGAGGGAAATTTACGGAAGGAAATATTGAGGAAAAATTCAGGAAACAGTAGCTGTTTTAAGCTGTTTAAAAGAAGTCAGAATTCAACTAGCGAAATTTACAATCTACATACATATAAATTGATATTTTTTTGAGTTTTAAGAAAAAATCTATAACGCAGGTTCGCGCTGTCAAAATTCTATTCAATTCAATTTTATTGTAAATTGTAATAAGTCGTAAAAGTGTGAAACTTATAACTATACAAAGAGTTAGGACTACAGAATGAAAAAAATTAGAATGTTAAAAGCAATAAAAGATCTTAAAACTGAAATACAATAATTTAGAATGTTAATAATAAAAGAGCTGTTTTGATTCTATATAGTCAATTACACCACAAAATAAAAGAATTTTTGTTACATTTCTAATTCGATGCTCCCAAGCGCTCCATCATACTCATTTTGAACTTGTTGAGACTTTGAGGAGACCGGTGCGGTCTGGAGGGTCAAGACCATTCCATAAAATAATTAAAGATTTAAAGCAACTTTTGTGAATCCAGGAATTACGCACATAAGGAACTATTAATGCATTAGTTCGATGAGACTGGCTCTTTACTAAAAAATCCCTAAGGTATTGAGGCATTGGAAAGTGTATAAGCTTAAAAATGAATTGGAGTGAATGTAGCTTAAAATACTGAGACAAATTCAATTCCAATACTTCTGACACCCTGTTATTGACATGATCTCTCGGACTTAAGTTAAAAACAAATTGGACGCAAGCATTAAAAGTAACTCTCAAACGATTAAACTCTCTTGATGTAAGTGAGGGATAAAACACTATATCGCAATAAGTAAAATGCGGAACAATAATCGTTAGAACTAACCGTTTGCGCAGTTCCAACGAAAGGAATTTCGAATAAGGCTTCATTGCTTTTAAAATACCAAAAGTTCTTCGAGTTGGATTTTTTTGTTTCATATGACCTTGCACGCCAGGACAATGTCTCTTTTTGGACCTCCCACTTTGCCAGCTTATAACTTCTTGAAATTAAAATTTTATTTTTCGTTTAAATTTTTATGAAATTCTAAAGTATCAATTAACAAATGGTAAATTTTATTTTTACAGAGCCCTAAAAAACGCCCGAAATTCGTGCCTCTCTAGACTAGAATACCCCCTTAACGTTTCCACAAAGTCATGTTTGTTATTTTAATAATTTATTTTTAACTTTTTATTGAATTTTTTATTTATTTATTTTTACTTAATGAAATGCATAATTTATTACATCTCAGAGATTTTTGGAATTCATAATTACCCTTGTAATACATATAATATGCAAATTTCGTCTGGATAACTTTAAACATAATATTCGCATTTTTATTTCGGGATCAAATTTTGATGGCTATAAAACTGCAAAATCAATTTATTCAATTTTAAAATAACTTCTTATGCCCACTAATTATAGCAATCAATGGCAAATTGCCACAGGTGGTAAATTATGTCTAATGTAGTGTTTTATCAGTTTCAATCGACGAAATAAACAAAATTAAATTATTGAACTAATATTACTTTGATTATTAACAGCACGGAAAAATTTTCTGCAGTAATAAAATAGCGCTATCGAACAGAAATAATTTGGCTGAGCGAAATTCGTAAATATAAGTTAAAATAAAACACTTCGATATACGCCTTCATCACTGTATGCAAAAATGGCAAGCTCTCAGTGCCGTATGTCTTTATTATTTTTGATTATTTTATTTTCATTTATTCAAATAGGTAAGTCTTAAAGTAATATTAAGTGTTATTACTAAGTAATGATAACAACTTTTTTTTTCAAATTAGTAAAATCGACAATAACTAAGTCAGAGAAAATAAAATCATTTAGGATTATACGTTTTAAAACATTATATGTTATTTAATTTTGTATTTTAATTTAAAATATAATTAGTAAGTTATTTCTATTATTGTAATGAGTTGTTCAATCAAGTACGAAAATATGGTAATCTAAAAGTAGAACTTAAAAGACCTTGCTTAGAGCAAGTTACATAATTCGTCATAAAAGCCTATACAAAAACTCAAAAGCAGTTTTATATTTATTTAAGATTTATAATATTTTTGTAATTTTGTAAAACTAATTTTGTTATAATTTAGGTGAAAGTGCACTCAAATGCTACAATTGCACTGAAGCGATTGATTCTGCCTGTAAAGACCCTTACCAAAAGGGTACAAATATTCAATGTCCTTACAGCGATCAAGTCTGTGTGAAACATAAAACACCATCTTCAGGTAATTTCTCAATTATTTAACGAAAATAGTTAACATATTTTATCAAATTAATAAGTAAGAAATAATAATTTATTTGTGGTGATCTTTATTTAACAAAGTTTAACTTTTAATTCTCCCCCCCCCCCGCCAAAATTTCTTCCTTTACGTAGAGAGTAGGGGAAAACAAAACTTTTGCAAAATAACCCAAGGTTGAGTTTATGTAAACAGTAATTTCAATAAAATTTTATTTAATTTAACCTGGAGATTCTAAGAATTCTATTGGTTGTCTAACATGAAGATGAAGGTGAAATAAATAAAATGTTTGCATAAACTCACTGTTTCACGGCGTTCTTAGAAATTACATTAAAAAGTATTTTATCCTTTTTAGATTTGCAAGTTACTGGTCATGCTTTGGTAATTCAGGCTGGCATAATGAGAGGATGTAGGGCAAAGGATTATTGCACAACGGTCAAGGATTATTCGGAATATTGCACTACGTGTACCAAAGATCTATGTAACACTTCCGTTCAAGTAACTCCTTCCCTTGCCATTTTAATGATTGCAATGGTAATAAAAATGTACATGGTATAATAAAATACTACAGCAACAGTTTGATTTGTATTAAAACTTTGTAAAATATATTTTGAAATAAATTAGATAAAGACTAATCAGTGTTTTTCCGACGAGACTTCGAAGCAGAAAAACCAAATATAAGAATCTAAGGAGCAACCTTTCAATTGCTACGTTTTAAAATCTAATTTACATATAATATTTTTTTTAATTTAAGACGATGAATACTGTGGTAGAAAATGAAATTGGAGAAGGTGAAGATGAAAACCTTGATCCATATGAATTATATTTACAAGACAACGAGCGACGTGATCAGGAATTAATTCAATTTATAGACGAATTTATGAATTCTTCTGAAATGTGCTTATTTAAAACTGAAGAAATAGTTGATATTATACCAGTTAGACCAAGAAGGAAACCTAAAGTCAAAAAAGTTAAAAAACCGTTAACGTTGATCGAAAGATTCAATAGAATACGAATATTAGAAAAACGTTTCGAAAGACATTTAGAAGAACAGGCAATCAAGCAAATTTTAAAATGTCAGGAAGAAGGCATCTCAATTATACGAGTAAGTATGAAGTTAAATTAGTAAAATTTTATTTATTTCAACAAATCTTCAATTCGTAGCAAAAAATTTACGATGCAAAACGGTATTATTTATGCCATCAGAAGGAACGTGAAGAATTACAAGAAAGTCGGAGAATAAGAGCATTGGAACAATTAAAGAACATCTACCATGTAGATACAACATTTTTATCGACAAGGTCAAAACCTGTCGAGAGCTTGTTAGCTTATAATAAGCTAAACTGTATTAGAAAAGCTAAACAGAAGCAGCGACGACAGGAGTTTGTCAAGAAAATAGTGAACGAATACATCAGACAATCGCAGATTGATAATCTTCGAAATAAGAAGTACTATGATTTAGTGGTTCCCAAAGACAAAATAATTAAAAATTTTATAATTTCTGGTACGGCAATGACTTTGGTAATTTATAAGATAATATTTTTCTTTGCTTGTTAAAAACTATTGCTTAATAGTACGAAGAAGAAGCTTCTGTAATTGAAGAAGAACGGATTGAAGAAATACCGGTATTAGAACCAGAGGTTAAAATTACTGAAGTTGAAAGTTCACCTAAAAAAAAAGATAAGAAAAAGGACAAAAAAGATAAAAAAGGTAAAAAGGATAAGAAATCTTCAAAAGATAAAGATTCAAAAAAAGGAAAGAAAGGAAAGAAAGGTTCGAAAAAAGATAAAAAAGGAAAGAAAACTAAAGATAAAGGAAAACCTAAAGACGAAACTGTATTTCCCAACGTCCCAATTACTAATCCAAGAGATAAAGTTCAAGTTGCCGAAGAAAGCGATATTCAGGGATTTTTAAACGAATTAGATAAAATGGAAAAAGTCGATATTGAAAAATTAAGATATTTGAGAGAGAAAATGCATATGGAAAAAATTATGTTTCCAGAAGATACCTCTTTTGATTGGAGTCCAAAATTGGTTGAATTTTATGTAAGTAATTCGATCGTATGAAATACCATTAACCTTAAGAAAATCTCAGGGTTACAAAAAAAATACAATCTATAAAAAGAAAATTCGTATATTGAACGGTGGAACTGGTGTAATAAAATGTCGATTTCATTCCGTTCGTTTGGAAGAATTTTATCCATGCTTAATTGAGGTACTAATTTAAATTCCTATCAGAAATAATAAGAATTTATAAATTATTTAACCATCCAGGTGGAACCCATGGATATTCAGTCCGTTATTCCAGGATTTTCATTTCAAATAACTGTAAAATTTACTCCTGAAGAACTGAGTACTATTATTAAAGGAAATATAATTTTTGTAACTTATATGTCGAGCAAATCTGAATACAAACATATTTCGATTCCAGTAGCTTGCGTACCATTGTGTTCCAACGTAACTGTAACACCAAATATTGTTACATTTGAAACTTTACCCATTTGGCAAGCTAGAAAAATAAGTGACTATAAAAACTATGAAGTTCTACAGGTAAACCAAGACATTCATCTTTATTTCATACAAACGCAATAAATTTTAGATCACAAATTCTGGAAATAAAGGTTGCAAAATAGTTATGAGCAGAGTCAAAGATCCTTATAACTTGGAAACTATGTCGTCAGAGTTGGTGCCAGACAATTCGACAATTGAGGGTTAACTTTATTCACAACATTTAATTGAAACTAAATTCCAGAAATTTCTAGATAATATTAATGAATATGCTATTGTTGAAAACGTGCAAGACAATTTGGAAAACCTGACTAATGATACAGCTTTTGAATTACTTGTTCCAGTTAGCGAATCAGAATTAATTGTAGAAGAATGTATAAAAGAATATATCGAGAATATTTTCAAACCTTTTCGTTTTGATAATTACTGCCTTCTATTGGATCCTAATAGTAAACTCACAATAAATATTTTTTTGAAAAACGTCGATTATGTAGGAAGCTATAACGAAAAGTATATCATTAGTGTTTTTGAAGAATTTGAAGAACAAGTCTGGAATTGTATTGGAACTCAGGTGAGTGAATAATTATTATTAGTTGTTCTTAATTTTTAAGTAGGTCTTATGTAGGTCTTAGGTCTCAAGGTCTTAAGTACTTAATTTTGTATGTTAGTTCTTCGGTGACTATTGGGGGGGGGGGGGATAAAAATTGTGGATACTCTTTTCATTAAAGAAAATTTATGCTGCTGCGAACAGCTATTTAGTGGCTTTTTAGTTGAATTTTAGCATCAAAATGCTACTTGGGTGCAGTGCAACTAAACACTAAAGCGGTTTAGGATTTGAATTTTACAATTATTTACAATGAGTTTTTCCTGGAAATGTTGTTTCATTAACTTTTATAGTTCCGCATAAATAGTTGATGGATATTCAAAGTTTGTTGTCGAACAAAATGTTCTTTTTTCCGAAAACCAAATGAGGGAAGTTAGACAAAAAGTTTGTTTAAAGAGCAAATCTAAACGGAGACAGAAAAGTAGAGGTTAGTCCAAGCAAAAGATTTGTGGTAATTATGGTAACTTACGTGGTAAATTAAAATATAAACAATAAAATTTATGAGTCATCTAAAAAATTTACTTCTACTATCTTCTACTTAGACAAAATCTTTAAGCCGCTCCTGCTGTTAAACACATTTCCAAAGCGACCCCAACTCCTTTCCCTCCAATTGAACTCGGATTACCGTTTCAGTGGCGTAGCGAGCTTAACTCGGCGCCCGGGGCACAATAGCTTTTTAGCGCCTCTTTCCCCCATTCAAAAACCATAATTTAAAATATATTTTCCAGAAATCAATTATAATAAAAATAAAAATTATCCAGCAATTTTTTTGCGGATTATTTGGCGCCCCTTTCTGAGTAGCGCCCGGGGCATGATGCCTCCCTTGCCCCCTGGCTACGCCACTGTACCGTTGTGCTCTGTGCATATGTGTTTTCTCTTGTGTTGCCACCTTTTTTAAAAAATAGTACTGTTATTGCCTTCTTCCATTCTTTGGCGATGTCTCCTTTGTTTAAGCATTTGTTTATCAGATTAGTAATTTCTTTAAGGGTTCGTTGGCCTCCCTTCTTGATCATTTCTACTAAAATTGCATCTTCACCAGGTGCTTTGTTTTGTTTCATTTTCTTTACCGTGTTTTCTACTTCTTGCTCGTCTATTTCGGGCATTTCTTCCGAGTTTACATTAATTATTTTTTTCTAGAGCTTTGCTTTCATTTCCCTTGTCGGCATTATTTATTTGATTCATATAATGCGGTGTAAAACTTTTCTATTGTTTTGAGCATTTCTTCTCTATATCTGATATCCTTGTTTTGTTCATTTTTCAACTTGTAAGATTGTGGAATTCTAGTTCTTCTTCGTAACATTTCATATCTTTGTTTTGCTCTATCACTTTATTCGCCATTTTTTCTGTCCTGTTTCATCTATCTCGTCGTCTTATGGATGTTCTTATTTGTTTATTAATCTGTGCTCTTTCCCCTTTATCCGCTGTATCTTGCGGTTCATTCCTGTCTTAACTTTATCAGTTTTCTTGTGTTCTCATTAAACATTTCCTCTCTTGCATTCTTTCTTCTTGCAGTCTTCAAGGCCGCTGTTTACATGGCTAATACCAGGGATTGGTTAATTTCGTCGATGGTGCCCGTTCGCAGTACTGCCTCGTGGTGATCTAATTGACTTTCCAGCTCAATTTAGTAATCTGTGCTTCTTTCTTTTAGCTTCTATCCATCTACAGCTATTCTGCCTTTAGTGAATCGTTTTGCTTTTGCCATGCTTTTGTTTATAAGTATCTCTGCTCTGACCATCCCGTGGTCACTTCCTGTAGTGAGTCTATTCAACGATGTCTCGGCTGGATGCTAGTATAAAATCTATTTGATTTCTTGTTCTTTCGTTGAGACTTAGCCACTTTTATAGTCTTTGTTCATTCTTTTTAAAAAATGTATTCATAGCGAACAGTTTTTCTCTCTCCATGAATCATCATTCTTTCATCTCTCTCGTTTCTTATTCCAAAGCCAAAGTTTCCTGTTTTACTCTCTTTTTGGTTTAGCTTTCTTCCAATTTTCGCATTAAATTCCTCGACCACCATAGTCCACGTTGCTGTGTTCTCCTCTATTGCTCTTGATAACATGTAGTAGAATTCATCTACTAAAATTAAATACTTTGTTGATCAACTGTAATCGGTCAATTAAACTTGATTAAACGTGAGAACGTGCCTTTACGGATGTATTTGTTCTGAAAGAGTGATAATAGTTGATCAGCAAAAGTTGAATATGACCTGAAACGATTTTTTTATTACACGAACGAAGAACAAGTACATATAATTCTAATAATATAATTCTAATAATTTCAATAGAAACCGACCAACAGTTTTATTTTTAAAATTGTGATTTTAAAGTAGTTCTTTCCAATGAAAGACACATTTTTAGATATTTTGGCATCACACTTTCAGAACACTTATGCTCGGTTGCACAAAGGCTTGTTAAAACTTAATCAATGATTAACGATTTTCAACAATGTCACAACAATGAATTTTCATTGTTAAAAACCCTTAATCATTGATTAAGTTTTTACAAGCCTTTGTGCAACCGGGCATAAAAGCTCATTTCTTTTTACTAAACCTAACGGTCAAATGATAATGTTTAACTTTCAAACCTCATATATATAAGGTCTGCAAGAATGCACTTCTATTCTCTGCCAACACAGTGAAAATTTTATATTTTTCACTTGTAAGACCACATCTGGAATACGCATCGCCAGTTTGGTTCCCTTCTTACCAAACGCATATTTCAAGATTGGAATCGATCGAACGGAAGTTTCTAAGGTTCTATAACTTCAAGATTGGTAGTACATCAGAAGAATTTTCTTATGTTCCCAGCCTGCTTCACATCAAAAGCAAATCCTTAAAATACAGAAGATTAGCAACCGACCTATGTTTCCTGTTTCGATTGTTGAGCGGAAAAATTGATTGCAAATTTTTACTATCGCGCATTCGACCTAATGAGCCGGTGTTCATTATCATCGGAAAAAATATTAATACCTATTTAATAATTAGGTGATTATAAAAAACACTTTTATAAGAAAAATATTTAACAAAACTTATATTCTAAATTCAAAACGTCGGCGTCGAGGTTTAAGTCTCTTTAAAGCATTTTTTAAATTTCCAATTTCACATAGCCAGAGTCCCGAAAATATTGATTTTTCAGTAAAAATGGTTTAGTGATTTTTTAAAGAGCGTGAAATAATCAACAAATTAGATTCATACCTATTATTGTCTAAAAGGTTTATGAATTCGAGTTATGAATTAAAGTAAGTACTAAAATGTTATAAGACCCATCAAGTTTTTTTTTTGGTTATTTCAAAACCCTTATATCTTTTAAACGAAACATTTTATGAAAAATCTGACGCTCCATTCCAGATAAGAAATTTACCAGACTACATTATTCTTGTCTAGTAAAAATGTTTGAAAAACCAATTAATATCACAGAAAATCAGAAAATAATACACAAGGCAGTTACAAAACAAAAACTTGAATTTACCAAATTTTTATTTTTATTAAAACATTATTTTATTAAGGTTAAACTATTACATTATTTAACAGAATGTTAAAAATTACCGCTTTCTGAGTAAGAAATTAATAATTATTTAACTTATTTATTTTGAACCTAAAATACAAACTGGTTTAATTTTTTTATTGATCTTTTTCAAGTGAATTTTGTTAGGTAGTTAAAAGCTTATAAGTAAAATTAATTTAAATATTTATTGTTTTGAAGTAAATTTTGATATTGTTTCTTTTGGAATTTCGCGATTCAAAAATTAATTTTTTCCCACTTTTTCAACAAAAATATTTCTTGTTATTAGTAAAGTTTAAGGCGAAAAATTATTGCCTTTCCATTTAAGTTTTAAATTCTTCATTTTGAGTATCAGCATTGATGGTACTAACTTGAGAAGAAAATCCAAAATTTAATTTCTAAAGTGAGAACTTGCTAAGTGTGCGACATCTCAATTACATTCTCCCAAGCTGTTATTAGCGCGCAAATTCACAAGCGCAAAAATCTTTTTTATAGGTCACAAATAAATCGACCATTGGTCCAGCGAAACGTTGAATTTACTTAAAAGTTAAAGCTACTGAACAAATAAATTAAGTGCGAATAGTAACAATGGCAATTTTTAATTGCTTGCTATCCGTTACATTCATTTTTCTAATTTTAGTTCAAATTGGTAAGCAAAAATGATATTTTTAGTGTTTGATTTTTTCAAAAATTTTGATTTTTAAACTTGTATTTCAAACTAAATCGGTTAACTTTTATAATAATATATAGGTAAATTTATAATATTCAAGTGTCATTTAGCTGATAATAACGTT
This sequence comes from Cantharis rufa, assembly GCA_947369205.1. Classification (NCBI taxonomy): domain Eukaryota; kingdom Metazoa; phylum Arthropoda; class Insecta; order Coleoptera; family Cantharidae; genus Cantharis; species Cantharis rufa. The sequence continues at coordinate 15,955,406 of OX376307.1, read as the reverse complement.
AAGTGTAATTCCCTTTGATCGAATCGAAAATGTTTAACATTCACAATTTAACAAATTGTTTTCAAGTTCTTAAAGAAATTTTTTCAATGAGAGGCTTTAAATAGTTCTATGACGTAATTATTTATAATATCTTAAGTTTTGTGTTCAATAATTGCAATATAGATCGCAATAATTGCAATATAGATTGCAATTACCAAATTCAGTTGGAAAACATTGCGAATTTGATACCTAATCATAGAAGTAAATTAATTTCTCACTTTTAAATCATCCAATAAAGCAACCTTGACTATTATTGAAATCAATTGCTTTATCGTTGCAATCGCCGTCAGTTTTTAATTAATTTTTGAAATAAGAATAGTTAATCTAATACGTAATTGCTTATAAATATCAAAATTAAAGTGCAATTTTCAGCAAAAAAACTTTGGTACATCTACTTTATTAGATATTATGGGTGTGTTTTAGTCAATATAATGGAATAAGGTCATTTCAAAACTAAATTAGAGGATAACAAAAGCATCAGTAATAGCTTTCTGCATTGTCTGCGTTAGTCACCTAAAATTTAGAAACGTTAATTGATTAAAATGTGTATCATTCATAATTAACAATGTAATTATTTCTTGTTTTGGACGGAATTTAATAAGCAAAGATGTAATTTTTTTTATCGCATCATTAAATTCAATTCGAATGCATCACAACATCCACTTTACAAATTAAAATGTTTACTGTAATTATTTGCTTGTTATCTCGTACTCTAGGGGACATTAAAAAAACAGATTGACTTGCATTATTATTTTAATGTTACATTTTATCCCGATTTTGAAGTAGCGATTCAGTAGTACCGAAACACTCGGTATAGTAGCGAATGAAAAATTTTAAGATAATTTTATAAATAGTATCAGACAGCTATGAATTAATTAAAATATTTGGTTATTCATCATAGCGTAAAAAATCTTTTAGTGTGGACGAGAATAACAATTACTGCATGATATTACCCATAAAATTTGCATTTCCATCCCCATTTTTGCATACTTGCTCCTTTAGTAATTTAATTTAAGGGTTGGGCTCAACGTTAGAATAAATAAATTTATAATATTTTAGGATCATCTTTACACTGCTACAACTGTAGTGAGGTTTCCGATATTCGTTGCAAAGATCCATTTAAGAAGGATACATCCAAAGCTGAATGTCCATCTGGATATGTTTGCGTAAAGCATTTAATGCCTGCCATAGGTGAATTCCAAAATTTGAAATTAAGGAAAAATTATTTGAATTTATTTTAGGATTACAATTAACTGGGAATTCTCTTGATTTAAAAGCAACAATAGAAAGGGGATGCAAACACACCGACTATTGTCATAACGTAGAACAATTTTCGGAATACTGTACCGTGTGTTCTACGGAATTGTGTAACTCTTCTTCATTTACTACTCCTTCGTTTACGATAACAGCTTTGTTATATTTAGTTAAAAAGATCTTCTTTTAACTGTTTTTTTCCCAATTAGTTCATTGTGTCACCATGCTTTTTACGTGGAAATTGTTTAATTTATAGTGCTTATGTCGGAAAATGCAAAAAAAAATTTTTTTAATAAACTGTACGACTGTAGTCGCCACCACCCACCACAACCAACTAACGTGTAAACATACGTAAGCAAATTAGATATTTAAATTTAATCGATTACGTGAGACTTTTACAAAATATGATTGGTAGGAAATTGACATCGAACGTGTACCTATGTAATAACTAATAAATGATAGTTATCACTATTTTGTTCAGTGTGACTGCAGATAGAGTATACATAAGTTAGTTGATGGTAGTGCGTGGTAGTGACACTGATTTGTTAAAATTTTTACAGATTTAAAAAAAAATATTTTTTCTAATTATGTTTCAAAAAGTCTTACTTTGTGATATTCAAAAGTGTGTGGAAAAGTACTACTTTTCCGCACAGTGTGCGGAAAAGTAGTTTTTTTCCGCACACTTCCAAAAGTATGCGGGAAAGAAAGAAATAGTCAGAAACACAAATCTGCTTTATTTATAATAAACATTAACCGTTACATTTGAACAATTATTAAATGTGTTCACAGCACCCGGATCAATCTTCTCGTTGCTCAAAGTAAGCAAGTAAAACATCTTCCGTGATGCTTTTCACTCGCTTTTCTTTGCACCACGTGTCGAATTGCAAATATGCTTTTTCATACTTGCTTCTTGATTTCTGTGGGATTAGAGCTTGAATCGCCAATGCCGCAGATTCCTCAACATCCGAACATTCCGACATATCAGAAGACATTTTTTCTAAAAACACAAATTGTAAAACTATAAATTAAAAAAAACGTGTGTTCACTAACCTATTCAATTTGTAACTGCCACCTTAAACCTGATATTACTAACTAACTAACTAACCACAGCGTGGGTACCAACCGCACCCACGGTTGGTACCAAAAAAATTTAAATTTTAAGTATGTTTCTATTTTCATAAAGTATTTTTTAGTAAATTCATTTTAATTTAGGTATAAAAAGTATGTTATCGGTTCTTTTTGAAACATAATTAGAAAAAATATTGTTCGATACGCGTGAAAAACTATCTATTTCCATTCTCGGCTTCGGTTTACGATCTCGGCCTTCGGTCTCGATTGTAAAACTTCGCCTTGAATGGAAAAATGTTAGTTTTCCTAACTTGTATCGAAAATATCTATTACTATAAACAAGAACAGCATTGCCACTGTATTATTATGCTAGATTATCATTTAGATGTATTGAAATTATAAATACTGCTTAGATCCAGTGACAGATCTAGTTTCCTTGACGACCGAAGCTGACAATTACCAGCAATTATTTTCCATAAAATTAGCATTAAACCAAACATGACGATGATCAAATAAAGATGATTTTCCAACCATTAGTCTGCATAGTATCAACTATATGAGGCCGACAATGCTATATATTTTCGAATTTTTTACATTTTATTTTACATTTTTTTACATTTTTACATTTTACATAAATTTTAATTATACACCTCTGTAAAACTTTTCCATTTTTATATTGTAATCAATTGAGAAACACTGAAAGTATAGTCATAGTCGTAGTTTACATATAAAGTAAAACCAAACTTTAAAAAAAATATTTAATTAAATAAATCAATTTTATAAACAACCATTCATCAGAATCAATTACTGCCGACGTCCATACATAGATTACTTTTCGATGCTATGACTATATTACCTACCTCAATTTTGTAAACTAAAATAAACATAGTATATTGCAAGTGCCTTAACTGAAAAATTTTTATTCAGATCTAAATAATTGTGCCTTTAATTTTTACAAAACTATTGAAATTTGAATTACTTATAAATATGAAAAAATGTCTAGAACAGATTATTATTCGATTTATTTTAGTTTCAGTTTCATTAGTATTTAATTATGTTGGTCCATACGGATCGTTTCTGCCATAGTACTGACAGTAAGTACGCATCAAAATTGACCAATAAAGAATGCTTTGTTTCCAAAAAATATTTTTGGAACTTGAAAGAAACATGATGTTTATGTGTTATTGCTTAGATGTGCTTATTTATTTCGATAGAGGAAAAAAATGTGTTAAAATTACGAAACTCTTGCACTTCAAAATGATAACACAATGTGTGTTTGGCAATCCTGTGTATATTTATTATTTCGGCAAAGTGAATAAAGAAAAATTATAAAAAAATCTTTTCTTTTTTTAATAAAATTATTCAAAAAAAGTGCCCCGGGTGAGGATCGAACTCACGACCTTAAGATTATGAGACTTACGCGCTACCTACTGCGCTACCGAGGCTCTTGCTTTCATCCCTTTCTGTTTTGAAATTCCTGGAAATCTAGAAATTTAATATTTACTTGGATAAAGTCTTAATTTTTTCAGGAATTGCTTATTAGAGCCGAAATAACAGGAAAATTTATAACTGTAAACCCAAACGTTCTCGATTTTGGAACTTGCGTTTTTAACTCAGTGTATCAGATGTCGTTTACCGTACACAACTCATTGGTGCTTCCAATGAAAATCCGATTTAAGTTTCCTCCTGTCTTAAAAAATTATCTCTCCTGCAGTTACAATGAAGTCTTCGTACAATCCGATAGCTACCTGAAATTAGCAATCAAGTTTCGACCAAAGTATGAAAAAAATACAAAATTGTCACAAAGTTAATAATTAAATATTTTACAGGAGCGAAATTACTTCCGCCGATAATTACTTTTACTGTCCAGACACAAGAATTTTAGAATTTCCCATTTATTTGTGTGTATTATCCAAACAATTTGTAGGTACTCCACCGACCAAAATAATAATATTGGCCATATTAACTCAACCCAATGGTTTGGCATTGAAACCAAAAGATGAAAAATATACTTATCATTTGAACGAATATTGCGAAATGGATTTTGGAAAATGTACATGCGATACTAAAGGAGATTACATGATCAATATGGGAGAATGTACTACAGCCGAAAGTGTCCTTTCCATCATAGAAATAACAAACACTTCGTTTGTTAATCAAGATTACGGATTTACAAATTTGCCAAAAGTAGAGAATTTTGACCAAATGCTAATTAAAACTGATTCTTATAACTTCCTTTGGGAACCATCAGTCAATGCATAGCACGAATTTAACTTTTACCTAAAGACTATTAGAAAAAGGACAAATCCGCAATGATTTTTGTTTCAATGCTCAGAAAGTCATCCTCTTTTTAATGGTCTTTAGGAAAAACTTTACCTAACTGCCAGTAATCCTTCCTTTTAGTGCATAAAAATATATCCAAACTACGGTTTTGGAGAAATAAAGCCATTTGAAACAAAAGAATTAACTTTAGAGTTTAGTCCAACGGCGAAAGATATTTCTAACTATGAAATCGAATGCGAAGAAGCAAACTCTACGATTAGTTTTCAAATTATTGCTAATACTATTAAAAACATAGGCGGAATAAACGAATTTGACAAGGTGGTGAATTAATTTAATTTTCAATAAATGTTATTGTTAGTCTTTTTTAGCCCTTTAACTGTCAACATATTAAAACAGCTTTGCGTTTAATGCAAAACGAGATATTTAATGATTTTTACCCCTCCACAATTTTAGAGATGATTACACTGAGAAATATACTGAGAAATGAAGATGTGCTTAACAGTATCATATCGGAAATGGTTTGTGAAACTTCAAGCAAATTAGTTTTGAGCAAAATTGAAGTTGAAGCAGAAGGTTGAATTAAAATTTTTATTTTTTGGTGTTAATTCCGCGGATTTTAGGGAAATCAAAAGATGGTCATTTAAATACACCAACCAAAAGCGATTTATTTGTTGAAGATGAATTTTTAATGGAGACAGTATGCGAAGAAGAATTAGAAGAAATTAATCTTACCAGTAATAAACTTTGGGTTAAAGCTACAATTATAGATCCACTGTGTCACCTTTCGTATCAATACATTGAATTCCCTGACACTCCATGTGGATCGCATTCAGTTATGTTCATCGACATCGGTGCTGTTCATAGTATTGGTGTGGTGGACTTTGCATGTGTGTGTGGTTTCTCGACCAAGTATTCAAAATGTAAAAAACACTGTCAGTTTAGTGCAAAATTCGAAATAATTTGTGATAGTCAAGACATTAGCATCGAACCTACTTGTGGAGAAATATCCAACGGACAAGTATCCACCTTTCAGAACATCACAAAACAAAAAAATTTTTATTTATATTATATTTCAGAAAATGAAACTAACTTTAGTGGCAAAGCCACAAATGCCAAAGAATATTATTTGGCAAACCGCTAGAGAAATAAAAATAGAACAAATATTAAACGAAAAACGTTTTCAATATGAAAAGCAGATGGCTGCAAAATTAGCAAAAGAACAAGAAAAAGCCGCTAAAAAGAAAGGTAAAAAAGGAAAAGACAAGAAAGGTAAAGATAAGAAAGATAAGAAAAAAGATAAGAAAGAAAAAGATAAAGGAAAGGGAAAAGGAAAAAAAGGGAAAGGTAGTGGTAAAAGTAGTGGTAAAAGCAGTGGTAAGAGTAGCGAGAAAGGAGAAGTAGAAGCAACTGTACCACCGATGCCAGAATTTACTGTTGAGGAAAAAGAAATTGTAATTGATTATTTAGATTTGTACCAAGCAGAAATGGTGTCATGGAAGACTATGGAACCATTTTTCATACAAGCGAATTTTTGTTGTACCATTACATACACCAGTAAAGAATTGTGAGTTAATTACAGCAGAAGCCCTCTGGCCCTTTTCTAAACAGACTCTTTAATTTTTTTCTTTCTGATATTAAACTCTTTTCCAATTTTCAAGCTCAAGAAAGGCTGAAAAATTATACTTCAAAGCTGAGTGTAAAGTTACAAAACCAGATTTTATGCATGATTTGAAAACACAGCATATAGATTTTGGACCAGTAGTAATAGGAGCAATCGTGAGCCAAACTATTTCGATTCAAAATATTCAAAGTAAAACGAAAATTTTTCCATTGTCCACTTTAATTTTATTTTTTATGAAATATCTTTAGACGATGACATCAAACCAACTATAAGCTTCTTATCACCGTCAGGTCCATTTACAATCCCATACCCTAACAATGTGGTATTACCACCTGAACATATCCTGAAGCTACCAATTACGTTCTCACCTTTCGAAAAAGGATCGGTAATTTTACTATTCACTATTTTATACGTAAAATAATTATTGTAAAAAAATAATTTTTCAGGTTTCAGAATATTTTGAAATTAAATCAAATAAATCAATTTGTCCTCTTATGGTATCTGGAAAATGTGTGGAATTAAATTTAAATATTAGTCCTGATTTTCTTGTCTGTCGACTCGAAAGCAAAAAAGGAGGCTTTTCAGATTGTTCCATTGAAGTATTTTCTAATACAAAATAGTTATCTTCTCTTATGTGCCACTAATTTCAGTTCAATAACGGAAGCGAAGCTTCAGTTCCAATAACATTTATAAAAGCTTGTGAAATAGAAGGTGAAATTAAACCTATAATTGTGGAATCTCCACCAACTACACCTAAAGGTAAAAGGGGAAAATCACCTAAAGGTAAAAAAGATAAATCATCTAAAAGCAAAAAAAGCAAATCACCTAAGAGCAAAAAAAGCAATAAGAAGCCCAAGAAAGTGAGTAAATTTTCACCCGAATTAACTGCAGAAGAATTAGAGTCTCTTCCACGTTATTTTACTAACAAAAAGGGTAAAACCTAAATGTGAATATTTTAAGGTTTAAATTTAATTTTTCGAGATTACTTTTTAGGTGAATCCTATTTTCAGTTAGTGGGAGTTGGAGTTAATAACGATACATTTACTGTATTACCATTTACTAAATCATCTGTTAAAATCCGATTTGGAGTGCCATTGCCTCCAGTAGCAAAAGATAAGGCTGGAAAGAAGGGCAAAAAATCAGGAGGTTCCAAAAAGTCTAAGTCTCCCAAGTCTTCTAAGAAATCTTCTAAGAAATCTTCTAAAAAATCATCTAAGTCTTCTAAATCGAAAGGTTCTGAACTTTATTATGCTACTAAATATAATATTATGGTAGGGACCTCAACATTTCTAAAAGATGTTATTATCTTCGGAAAGTTTGTTTGATATAACCTTTATACTTTTGTTGTATTCGAATAAAAATATTTACTTAATTTTGTAAAAAAAAAATTTTGTATTGCTAATTTGCTTTATTTGTGATATAGATATAATTAAGTATTATTATGTTTACAGTAAAAAGAAATGGCGATGTAACAATATTATATAAATTTGTAAATAATAAAATATAACCTAATGACTCAGTTGGGATTTTCAATAATTAAAAGATTATATTTTTTTATATGAAATATAATTTATATAAATTGGATTTTGGGAGTTTTTGACCATCGGTGGAATTTACAATCAGAAATTAAAAATGCAGATGTAAGTTTTGTCGTTTCTCTCATGCACTTGAACCAAAAACTATGTACCGCTACCAAGTGTCATTGGGATTATCAGTATTTTGATATTTAAGACCTTTGTTACTTTTATATATGATAACAAATTATTATAATATTTCTTCTGCTTGAACGTTGCAATAATAATAACTCCATTTTTATTAAACCAAACAATAATATTAACATGAAAAATTTAATTACAAATTATAGCACAAAAGGACTAATTGCAAGTTTTATTTTAATAATTACATTTCAATTTGGTAAGAAAATGTTATGTGTATTTATCTTTTGCGTAACTGAATTTATATTTTTATTTTAGGTGAATCAGTAAAATGTTATAAATGCAGCAGCCTAATAGATTTCTTATGTAATGATCCACATTATGGAAATTTTCCAAAAATTGAATGTGCAGAAGATAATTTTTGTTTAAAGCTTATAATACCTGCAGAAGGTAAATAGTAAAGAAGCCTACTAATTTACGTTTAGTGCTCCGATATGACTTTGATCTGTACGTTTATTTATCTTCTGCCGTTTCAAAAAGTGCACTTTTAACTTTTAACATGAAAAAGATTTTCTTGCAACGCTATTGGTTCAATCAAAGGTTGATTCTAACTTAAAAATTAAACTCAGTAATGCCCGTACTAATAGTCACTGATTAATCCGAGATTCAAGATTAATTCTCGAAATAGCAGCTTTTGCTATGATACGGTCTAAATTCCAGTAATCTCGTTAGTAAATCCTAGGATTATCTTGAATCTCGGATTAAATCGTGACTATTAGTATGGGCATTAATTCAGTCATTCAAATAATTAATTAAAGTAAATATCTACGTTCGTTTATTATATTTTCAGAGATTGCAGTTCATAAAAAGCCAGAATTGATGTATACGCGAAATTGTATGCCAGGAAACTATTGCAGTGAAGTTAAAATTAAACAACCTAATGCTCATCATTGTTCAATATGCAAGACTGATTTTTGCAATTCTAGCCCAATCGTAAGGCCATCATCGGTAATATTAACCTACATAATGGTATCATTGTGCATAGTTAAGTTAATTTTTTAACTAAACGTTTAATTTATTATTTATATCATCTAACAACACGAAATAATGCATTTTTAATTTTTTTTTTTTTTTACTGTGAAGCATGGAATTTGTAATTAAGCCGCTCATTATATTTTACACTCGGTATATTCAAACTTTAAAAATGTGATTGAATTAATAATGTAACAATTTATTGTTTGATTAAGTAATATAGTTAATTAGTAAAAAATGTTGATAATCTTAAAGAAAATTTATTCGTGAAAAAGTGAAAAAGTTATGGGATAGAAATGATGAACAGACAGAAAAAAACGAAAAGTTACATTACTGTTTATTAAATTGTAAATGGATTGTATACTATTTTATTCAAGCACCAGTTCATCTATAAAACCGTAAATTCCTTTTTGTATTATTTGTTGTCAATAGAAATAAGATAAACTACAAAATTTATGGTACTACATACATACTTATATTGTGTTTCTAAAAATACTATTGGTTTATAATAAAGTTTAAGGTAAAGATTTAAATAAATTAATTCTTGCAATAAAATTTTGCTTTGGGCACTTCCAAGTCTTATTGGTAAAAGTTCTGGATTTTCTGTCAGTTTTCGATATGTTGGTTTGTTTGCAATAACTAACCAGTGCAAGATTTACGCCTATGCTCGTGAGGCCCGGGCCTAAGGCGGTAAAAAAACAAAAAAAAGGCGCCTAAACTTTAGAGGCGAAAAATTTAGAAGTTATGAAATGTAAAGAAAATTTAAAATTTGATTTGGCTTTGCTTTGCTGTGAATGTATGAACAAATTTCAGTAAAGTATTTGAAATATAATTTTTAATAGGTAGAAAGGTAGTGTATCACATACTACTAATACAGGATGGCTCAAACGTGTGAAATTTTGTTTTGCTTTATACTTATACTACGTGAAGGTCACACTTGAGACATTACGTGAATGAAATACTAGGGCCTCATATTAAACCAATTTTGAAAAAATTGAATTTGAAAATTGCAGCTCTTATTTTTAAGTTATGGTGTGAAACAACTTGAACAACATAAGGTTCGTAGCGTAGCCGTCTAGGAAGGACTCGGACAGGGCCTAGGGCGCAGGAAACCCTAAATCCGCCACTGACTAACCAGAAACATCTGAAATGAAATACTGCTTCTTTAGTCTTTTTAGGTGAATAATTTCGGGTTTATTGATTTTCTTATTGTTACTTGAAAATAAGCATTGAAAAAAATTCGGACATTTTCAATGCTATTTTAGTTCAAGTTTATATAATCATAATGATCTAACGGAACGGATCAAGGCATTTATACAACCTTAATTTGCATAAAATCACAAGAGTGGAGTAATGTTGCTGGTTGAGCAATCCACATTGTGGATTTACGAATTGATTCTATATTTACATAAGTTTGGCCAATTGACAGACCGTCTAGGTCAAAAATGAAAGAAAATTTGGGTAAAATCATTACTGAATAACATTTCTTACCTGAATTTGTATGGCCTTCTAATAATAATCTGACGCATTATTTAAATGTTTTCAGTCGAGATCTGAAACAAGGCAACAATTTTCCTGGACGATTTCGATGCTAACTCGGATGGGAAGTCGTTGTGATAATTGCAAATAAACATTTGAAAAAAGTGTTAAAAATTCATCTACTACATACAACATATATTACAATACCATTTTAGTTAGCGGGTACTGAAGGAAAAATCAACAAGCGACCGCCGCTACATTATAATGAACTAGCGACATAGCATTCGATCTGGTAACACTTGAGACCTTGGATTTGGAGAAGTGGCTGGTAAACATCTTTACAGGTCTTTAGTACAAGTTTGAGCTAGAGTCATTTGGTTGTCTGTAGCGATGTTTTATGCCCGTACTAATAGTCACGGATTAATCCGAGATTCAAGATTAACTCTCGAAATAGCAGCTGTTGCTACGATACGGTCTAAATTCCAGTAATCTCATTGGTAAATCCTAGGATTATCTTGAATCTTGGATTACTTCGAGACTATTAGTACAGGCATTAGCGAAACAAGTTTTTCTAGTGCATTTTAAAATCGAGTGACATCAATTTCAAATAACGATGAGCTATCAGTTTTTGCTTCAGACTTGGACACAGTGCAACGGAAACTTTTGCAAAAATTTAGCAGGCCTAAGGAGACAATGTTTTGTAAAATATCCAGATTTAAAGCATTTTCAAAAAGAAGATGAAAGTAGCGACAGAATCCTGGATCTTTGGTTGATCGTCGGTTGACAATCAGAATGATTTGATAAAATCTGCGCAAAAATGGTTCCAAAAAAAGAACATCAGAAAGTAAAGGTGCCTTGATTTTTTTGAAATAATTGAAAATGATCCACATCGTCTGGAACGTGTTATTACTGGCAAGGAGTCTTGAGTGTCTGAGTATAACCCTGAAACTAAAGGCCAAAGCATACAATGGCATACTTCAACCTCTCTAAGGCCCAAACAAGCAAGAATGAATAAGTCGAAGATTAAATACATAGTGAGTTGCTTTTTCGATAGCCAGGAAATTGTCCACAACAAGTTTGTACCCAGAGGTTTTGAAAAACTTTGCAAAAGGATTATTATGTGTTAGATGTGTTATTGCATCACGATAATGTGCCTTGTAACACAGTAATTTTAATAAACGCGTTTTTGGCCAGTAAAAATATTTCTGCGATTCCTCAACCATTTCATTGTCCGACTTGAATCCTTGTGACTTTTTCCTTATCCCAAGATTGAAAATTTACTTCAAGGGACGTCATTTTGAGACACTCAAAAATATTCAAACGGCTGTAACTGATCAGTTGAAAGCTATTCCGATATCTGAGTTTCAGCATTGTTATGAAGTTTGGAAGAACCATGGGTGTGATTGTCACATCCAGCGCTGTGTGGCTTTCCAAGGAAGTTATTTTAAAGGAGTCAATATTGAATTCCGATTTTATTTGAACAAATAAAATTGATAAAAATCAATCTCATTACTTAATTTACAGACTGCAGCCGCTGAGTGCAACATTGCATAATTAAAAATTATTAGCGTGTATGCGGTACCTACTGAGGAGGCCTAATAAGCTAGAAACATAGTATCTTTCGCTCGTTCCTTAAATACGCAAAAGTTATTAAAATAATTTTTTTCAGTTTTTCACTTCTTTGATTTAACATCGGGAATATTATAATTAATGAAAATTCTGGGTTCGATTCTCGGACTTGACAGAATTTCTGAGCTCGGCCTTTCGGTGTGCATCAGCACGTTGTGGATTTAAGAATTGGTTCTACATTTACATTCTGGCCAATTGACAGAACCTCTAGGTCAAAAATGAAATTAAAAAAAACTATAAATCCAGCTTTACCCATAAAATATCTGTTTACCGATGCAAAATATAGTTAACGTTGGTCAAAGTTTCGATCAAATTTGACGACCAAATATTCGTCCGTCAAATATTTAAACGGTTTGTTTAAATATTAATATTTTAAATATTACGTTTAAATATTACATCTCTTAAGTAAAATTAATTACTTATTTAAATAATTAAAATTGAGCATAAAATCAGATTACTGATATGATATTATAATATACAGACAGTGACTCATAGTCATAACAAAATCTGGACGCTCCTATGTTAACAATGGAAATGCCGGTTTTGAAGTCGTTTTTTGGCATATAAAAATCCATTTTACAGTAACACTTATTAGACGTTTTTTATTGGAAATATCATTTCCTTCAAATTTGTTAATATGCATCTTTTTATTTTGTCTCGCCGTTTTTGAGATATAGATGACAATACTTTTCAAGAAAATGTATATAAACAATTCAGATTTCAGATTCCTTAAAACCAGAAAATATGTTTATTTTCGTTTTTTGAATGTACATAGCTCAGAAGAGGTAAGAAATTATATCAAAAGTTTGTTTAGCGAAAATTTGCAGATTTCACTAAACTATACAACGATACAAAAAATTAAGAAATAGGTCAAAAACTAAAAAGCAGTAGGTTTTGCCCTAATTATGTAGGTACATATTATATTAATTTGAGAGAAGTGAGCTGGTATCAACTTGGGAAAGTAATATTTACTTTTAAACGAAGTTTAAATTCCTGTTTCAAACCTTTCGTTTTTTTTATGATTAATAATCGCAAAACAAATCACGCGTGAGATTAATCTCACAGGGGCACCACTCAAGTGTAACTCTAGGATCGAGAAAAACTTTGGCGGGGTGAAAGAGCACTAAACTTTTGCAAACGTCTGATTTTATAAAGTACTACGGGTATGGGGAACTATTTCCGGCGAAACATCATTAAAAAGTTTGAGTGCAATACTTCTGTAAGTTTATGCAACAAAAATCTAAAAGCTTTTTAGTTGAGATATTAACATTCCCGCAGTAATAGTTTTTTTTAGTATGCCGTGGTCAAGAGTAGCAGAATCTAACATATTATGTAACACAATTGGGAAGGTATAAAGTGATCTTGAAAAAAATAACAATTCCTGCGTGGAATTAAACCTAGGATCTTCATCTTTAACATAATATTAACCATCCGGAGGGCGCGCATGCGGCAAAAAGCCGCAAATTTACATTTTTCTGTTATAACTATGGTTTGGTCATTCCTGTAATATTGTGCGTGGGTATAAATGTATAAATTTATACCCTTTATTCATAAAAATAACAAAAAAATTTTTTTAAGTCGGTGGCAATCAAACTTCCAAAAAAGTGATGTGCAACATTATGCAATGGGAAGGTAATTTTTCTGTTACGCTTCTGAGTAAAATTTTTTGAAGCAGTTGTTTTTCTTATTAAAACATAAAGCATACATAAGTAAACCACATTTTTCACAAAATGTTTGAGAATATCCACTACAACCTGGAAATTTAACCCACATGAAAATAAATTAAAAACACCAGAAAATTATTTTTGTCTTTTTTTTGTCTGTTTTTGTTAATCAAATAATTAAGAAAGGCTTGCATTTGTCCGAAACAGCAATATCAATTTATCATGAAAAAGGGTGAAAGGGTAATGTTGTAGGAATGTGCTACTATGGATGTAAGCCTTTTAATGATTACCTTAGCAGAACTACAACGTCAAGAACGCTATGTTGTATTACTGCAACAGTATGCATTAAAGGGTTAAAGTTTGGCTAAAATCAAAGAAATTTTTTTTACAGTTTCAGAGAACACGGTTTTAATAAGCGGAAACAAAAAAAAACAAATATCTTCATATTAAGGTAGTTATTAAATTAAATTCAAATCCAGATATAAGTGATACAGGGAAGAGAGCCTAGAACACAGCTAAACATTACTAAGCTGCTTTCAAGCACAAGTAGACAGTCGAAAGGCAAAAGAAGAGTCCTGGCATCTATAATGTAATTCATCGTACGTAGGTAGTACCAAGATTCTAAAATCTATCAGAAAGAGACCAAGAGAACACAGAGAGAAATACTAATCCACACAATTGTGCAGAAAAAATACACAATGACGTACTTTTTCTGTGTGGATTAGTAACACATATTTCTCTCTTGTCTTAATCTATAAATTATATAATAAAAACATATATCTATAAAAATCTGGAAGAGAAGATGGGGGCCTGTGAGAATATGTAGATTATAATAATACAAGTATTATGCAAAAGTGCATTGGGAAATTAAGTACAAGGTTATTTAACCGTTTTGAGAATTACTCTGTTTCACTTAAAACAGGAAATGAGACAATAGTTACTCTCACTAGGACAACTTGAAGAGGCGTACATCCGAAAATGGAAGCATATAAACGCTAACTTTAATGATGACGATGAGGAAAAAACCCTATCTTAGCCAAAATAATAATCCAACATCCAGTTTACTCTCGGATATATAAAGGAAAAATCGTGCTTTTTAAATGCTGTCAGCATTAATAATAACTCAAGATAATGAGGTAGTCAAACCATGACAATTACATCATAATGTGCTTTGTAAGTGAGAGATGGTGAGTCCTCTTTTATCGTTGGTTCCAACTTTTCACATTGAACTCCAACTGAAAACGGTAAGACAATATTGCTTGACTAAACAGAACAATTCAAGGTTTTACGAACGCCAGTTATAATTATAATTTTTAGGTGGGCAGATATTATAGTATATGGTGTTTCTACGCATAATTCATAAGACGGTGACTTTCTTTTCATGTTTACTATTTGGTTTTATAAAACTGATATAATTTAAACGTAAGTTGTTATTTTAACATTATAACCTTGCTTGAAAATTTGATAAGAAATTATTCTAGCAGTAATTCAAACATAATAATATTAAGTTTAACCGGTGATTCATCTAATTATTTACTAAGTACCTAGTTTACTTAATAAACGTAATTTCCAGTGGTTTGTTAAAATGGAATATAAGCAACTGATACCGATCTTTCTGCTGGTAATCGGATTTCAATTTGGTAATAACATTTATTATATACTTAGTAATTTAATTGAACACACAACTTATTACTTATTACGTAAATTGAAATTATTAATTCAAAACAATGCTGGTAACACGTGAGCTGTGTGAAAAATTGGTACATTCAATTTATTTAATTATTATTATTGCAGTTATTTTCTGTTGAAATTTATATCTGTATTTAGTATAATAAGTTAGAAAATATATCCTAATGAAATTAAAATTTTAGGCGAATCAATAAAATGTTATGATTGTATCAGTTCTGACAACAACCTTTGCCAAGATAAGTTTGTGGGACATGTAGCAGAAAGCATTTGTGGAAACGATATGGTCTGTGGTAAATTGATAATTCCTCGACCAGGTAAATTTATTATTGCAGTAGTAAAAATACAAAAGGTCTACCAAATCGAAGATATAGTACATACAGATCTGGAGAGATCTATTATTATGAGAAATAATATACTAATACCAGAATACCACACTGAATTTTTTAAATTTCTGACAAAGTGCAAAAAGTGGTATATATACAGTGACGGGTCGTGGCTAAAAGGGATTGAAAGGGCTAATCATAAAGTATGGTGTAAAAGTGTATTCTCATCCCACTGGCGGTTTTTCATATGTGGTAGATGTGTTAATTGCACACCTGTTGAAATATAAATATTCAAATGACATAGTTTTAAATTTACTGGGTATGGTACCCTAACGGGGCCCAGAGGTTTTTTATAGATATTACTAAAATTATTACAGAATTTGAAGGAGGACATTATAATGAAGCAATTAAACTATGGATAAACTCCAAATATCGATTAATTTAGGTATTAATTGATTTTAAAGTTTTGCTTTTTCGTATCGAAAGTACGTAAATAATTTATTCATTCTGTTGACGGTGCGTGTGTCTACGAAGACTGGGAATTGTACGGGGCGTGGCTTGCACCCGCTCGGTTTTTAACATCGTTAAATAATGTGTAACTTTTCGAGTTCCAGCCTTTAGAGATCCGTCATTTTCGAGTTCTGTTGCGCCTTTCTTACGTGTTTGAAAATTTTTATAGTTTAATTTTAGTTCAGAATTTCAGTAGAGGCTAAGCCTTCCTTGCCTCTTCTGATAAGCCGCCGCTGTATACAGTGGCTTACAATATCATTCATACAATCCTATATTGGCAATCTAAATTGTATATTTTGAAGAAGGTTTTTGTCATATAAAAATTTCTTTTAAAGCAATACTTATTAAACATTTTTAGTTGTTACATTTATTTTCTTAATTTTTGTTTATATTCATTTTTCTATTTTGTCGCACCATTTCAGAATTACGGTGACTTAAAAATGACTCTGTAGAATACAAAAAATGTTGTCGTCTGTATCTCAGAAACGGTGCTACAAAATAGAAAAATTTACCTAAACAATAATGTAGAAAATAAAATTTACAAGAAAAATGCCTATAAAATTATCTATTTCGTTGCACCGCTTTTGAAATTCAGAGATGACAATTTTTTTGTATTTTACAGTCTTTTTTTAAATTATATAAAAATATAATATACCAGGTATTTTTTAGGAATACCAAAACCGAACTCCAAAGTTGGAGAAGATGTATATACCAGAAAATGTGTCAAACGGGATTTCTGCCGTGGAATGGAAGAAATTTCATTACATTGTTCAACATGCAACAACGACTTCTGTAATTCCGCAAAATTGATAACGCCTTCTCTTACAGTAATAGCATTAGCTTACATAATAAAATTGGTTTTATTCTAACATTTAAGCATATTCAAAAAATGCAGTTGTTGAACCAATGTAAAACCAAAAATTTGTTAAAAAAATAAAACTTGAAAATATGGTAACTCACTTTATTTAAAACAAAGTTAAAAAGAATTATATTCTACAGCCTTGTACTCGGGCCTACCAATTTTTGATTTAAACATCCAAGATTGTGATTTAGGCTTCCGTGTGTGACATGTCGAATATTTTGGTTTATATCTTCCCACGCCAGGATGTATTTTCCATTTTATAGGAGGTCTACTATAAGCAACGCTTTGATTGAACGGTGCCAAATTCTGTTTAAACTCCTTGACTCTAAAATATATTTATCAGAAAAAGCATTTAATTTAGTTAACACTAAATACGTATCAAGATCGTAAGTGCAAGGGCTGGGGTCATCCGGATTACGATAACACAAACTTGGATCATCCAAAAGATGGCGTTGGGTAACGCGACCAAATCTAAGCTCCGTAAGAAATTTTCCACGCCTTTGATTTTTGGGGTGGTTAAGGAACACTTCGAATTCTGTCGGATAGGTATTAAAAAAATTTACGGGTCCCTTAAACTGCGCAGGTGCAAATTTATTTTTTATTGTCGAATCGTCGCGTGGACCAGTAAATAAATCGTACGGTCCCCTCTTAGACACCACTCTGGCTAACAGTGCGTTAATGGAACGACCATCTTCAGGATTGTAACGATTCGGTGCTTTTATCCACGGCGGTGCTTTACTTCTCAAACGGTCAATAAATCCGTCCCATTCAAATGGTGGCAAATTTGTGAATTGCCTCTTAGCTTGGCTCTTGAGATTATACGTTCCTGAAAAATTACTTAAATAACAACTCTAAATTATAAATAATTGTTTTTATACCTGGGGGAGGATAACTGGTGGATAATTTCCAAAATCGTTTCTGCGATCCGAATCCAACATTATACATACAAGAAGCGTTATGTTTCTTGAATATCTCTTCTGATACGTCGTAAAATCCGGGACCACCAAAAGTTTTTTGCTGTTCGCGAGCTTTTAGTATGTGAGCATTTCTAAACCCTAAATGTTTGGAAAATTCTTCGCAGTCTTGCTTACGTTTCCAGCTAGAATACACGTGGTATTTGAAAATACTTTTAGTTCCGTTTACTAACTAAAATATACCTGGATCCTCCAACGTTGTATTTTTTATATGGGCACTCCACTTTTGTATCTTCATATTCTCCAGGCCCAATTTTAAGTCTATCCTTTTTCATGCTTCCTGTTTTATCTAATTGTGGATGGAATCCTATAGATTCGAATCTAATCGACGCTATTCCAAACGGAGCATGGGTTTGGAAAGATTTGGTGGGTTTTTTCTTTTTCGTCATTTTCTAGTTCTTAATTAAATTTTACTTCGAATTTCAATTCGGTACCGATGCTAATCAATACAAAACTTCAATAATATGATAAACAATGACATTTAATAAGGAGAAACCACAATTTAATGATTCCAAAGGTAACTTAAAAATGAGAACAAATTGCATGCAATATTGTTTTGATCTAACATGGTAAAGCGCAGTCAGCTAAGGCAGAAAACTGAAAAACAATTCTTTGAAAATCAATTTGAGTAGATTATCAATTCTATAATAATATTAAGTAACCTCGTGCTTTTTTATACGTCCTTCATTTTGATAAAATTTCAGTGATACATAAAAATTGATAACACTTGCAAGTTGTGAGTAGTATCAATTTAAAAGTGAAGTAAAGCAAATGGCGTTGAACAGTGCTTCATGTTTAGTTTTTTTCTTGGTCATCGCTTTTGTGCTTCTATTTTCACATACAGAATGTAAAACCAAGTATTTTAAGTACCACCATAGACATTTTATACAACAAAACACTTCTGCAACAAAGTATACCTACGAATATAACGATTTTTTCCGGAAGTCTTCGGATGTGGAATCAACTTATAATGTTTCGAGCGATTTGATTATGGATTGCTCTCCAAAAATTCAGCA
This sequence comes from Cantharis rufa, assembly GCA_947369205.1. Lineage (NCBI taxonomy): Eukaryota > Metazoa > Arthropoda > Insecta > Coleoptera > Cantharidae > Cantharis > Cantharis rufa. Next base: position 15,936,308 of record OX376307.1, on the reverse strand, counting down.
TTCAATTTGTCTTAATACTACCGCTCTGTGTCTAGGAAACGGAATGATATACTGTACGAAAGATTTTAATGATACAGTAATGTGCAACGGAATTCACAAAAATGCAAGATGTGTTTTAGCTTCCATGAATTGTGACGATAAACATAAATTTTGTAATAATCTCTTGAAAGTGGAATTACCCTATATTTCCTACGTGCAAATTCATGATATTTTACCAACAACAGATTTGAAAACTTTATGTGCTACAGTTGTCGTTATTCCGAAAAAAAAGATAATTTAAAAAAATTTTAAATAATATTACGTAATAATAGCTAAATAGTAGTTAAATTATAATTTAAATTTTAATTATTTGTTGTACAACATAATTTGCATACTTTCAACATATTGCTATGTTGTCTACCCTAAATTCCATGCAGAAGCCGAAATGTAAATCTAACTACAATTTTTCAATATTTAAAATCTCTTCTAATTATTTTAATCCGTCCATTGTACAATTTATTTTCATTAAATATATACACTTGCGTTTTTTTTATTATTAGTTAATACTTTTCATTTTTTAAATATTCACAATTGAATGAAAAACAACATCTAAATGTTGCAGTTTGTCTCCAGGTGTATTTTGTATTGTCATAGGTTTTTCCAGGTGTACACCAATTTTCATATTCATAATCGGAAAATATGCCTCAAATTAACCATAATTTTCCTAAATATAAATCACGGAGACCATTGCGAAAAAATTATAAAAGTAAAAAAAAATGTTTCCATTATATTTACAATAAATAAACAGATCCGTACTAACCGTAGCGGTTCGGCGCAGCCAGTTAGACGCAACCGGTTCGGTCCCAATTCGGCGCAGAGACTATTCGGTACCGTCAAACCGGTGCACATCCGGTTTGGCGCGTTTTATTCAAAACTACAAAATTGTATTGATTGTGCAATAAGTAATAATGTCATTTATTAATATCATAACATTAACATCCGACAACTCAAATTCTGAAATGAGTTAGTTGCAGTTTTAGTTACTGCGTTACTGGTCGCTTCGCACATGTATAATCTTCAGTTTTCAGCAAAAAATTTTTTTAAACGTTGAGGTTTAAATTTAATAGCATTATTACAATGGATATAACTGAAGAACATTTACGACATTGCTTACTTTATAAATTTCAAAATGGAAATAATGCCACAACTGCAGCTAAAAATATGTGTAAAGTGTTTGGCGAAAATGCTGTAAATAAACGAAATTGTCAAAGATGGTTCAAAAAATTACTTGGTGGCAATTTCTCTCTTCAAGACAAAGTACGATCGGGACCATCAATTCAGATCGATTCCGATAAGATAATATGTATAATTGAAGATAATCCGCGATTAACATGTCCAGACACAGTTACTTTAACCAATAGTGCGCAAGTTCGTTTTTAACCACCTAAAAAAAATGAGAAAAGCGAATTTTGAGTGAGTATGGGAACCGCATGATTTAAACGGTAGCGACAGAGATAAACGAGTAATAATCTACTCTTCGTTATCGAATAGGCACAGATCAACGCCTTTTTTGGAGAGAATTGTTACGGGGGACGAAAAGTAGGCTCTGTAATATGCAATTTTCCAACATTGTCTTTACACCGAATCGTCCCTGCGCCGAAAGAATGGCGACAATTAGCGTGTGTGCCAAACTGGCTACGCCGGATCGGCAGCAACAAAAAGTCCTAGACCCGTCGTGTGTTCTTTCAGTCTTAGCTACCTGTCTGGCCTTTATATGTTGCTGGGCAGATTTTGTAAAATATTTGGTAAACCCCGCTTTAATTCCAATCTCATCACTATGCAGTGGTGGTTTGTGACTGTTTTATTTGAGGAGACTAATCATAAAGTATAGATTTCTTAAGAATTTCTACAAATTCCTAGAATTTTCTAAGATTTTCTAGAATTTACTAATTGATCTTAGAATTTCTCTTCATTTGTACACCAGATTTTCTCAGCGATTCTCCCCTGGGTCCCATCCCAGCTTTTTTAAACTAAAGAGAAAGTTTCTTGGATGATGCTAAGTTGTAGGTATACGAAAGTGCATGATTTATGCAGTACGTCATAAAAAAGCTACATTTAAAGCTAAAAGATGACGGTATTTTTGTAGTTCTGCGGGGGTTCCAGTCAATGCACGGTAACTTCGGATTAATCTGTGCCTGACGAAGAAAATTTTCTTCGAAGTAATTTTGAAATCATCAAGAGTACAGTAAAACCTTGCGGTCCATGCGATGGCTGCATTAATCTGCATAATATTCTAGGGAAAGGAAATAGCTTCTGCGGTAGTTTCACATTACTTTTTGGATAAGTATTGTGGAAGAAGTATTCATCTTTTGATCACTCGAAAATTCACTTTTTAATTTATTTTTCATTTTAATAGTTTAATTAATATTATTGCAGAATTTCGGAGAAATAAGCTAAATAGTGAGCCGTCGCTGCACTATCATTGCCCTTTATGAAAGTGGTAATTTTCCTTGCAGTCTTATATGTAGACAAAATCACACCAAATTCTTTAAACAACTTGTTAACCCTCTGGCTAGAAGGTCATCGGCAGGTGATGGACCTGTAATTAACCTGTCTAGTCATTTTATTTGCCTTTCGCAAATATGGGTTTCAGTTTTATTCTTCTCTTTTGTTAATCAATCTATGAACTGTATTGGCTGCGAAACCTTTTTTTCAGCAAATTGTTTGATGGATGGATGATTGAAAAAATAATTTCTGCTTTCTCTTAACTCCCCATCCCTTAAGGGATAACCCTAATGAGACATTTTTTAAAAATCGAATTTTTTTTGCTGTAAAACATTGTTCAACATCTTAAGAATAATGTGTAAAAATTTCATGCATATTCATGGTATTTTTTTAATTGTAGGGTTTTAACCTGGTCAGGATGTAAGCCATAAACGGTTCAATTGTCGGCAACATTTAAAACTGTTGTATATCAACGTTTGTAGTTAAATTTTATTATTTGTGTTGCACTTTGTATCAACAATATCCTGTAAACCCAAGTGTTTACTTAAATTTATTTTTCTTTTTAAAATTTTGAAAACAAAACTTTTTTAAAGCTTTATTTTTTATAGGTACTACATATAATTGCGGGTTCGTTAAAATGGCCAGTTTTCAATTCCCTAGTAACGTCTATTTGTCTAAACTTTTATTTTTTAATACTTTTGAATTATTTTAAAATGTCGCGCGTTTCTCGTGATAAATAGGGTTCGCGTTCAATTGCCCGACGGCCTTCTGTAAGCAAGAGTGAATTAAGCGACGAAAGGCTCGATCATCTCGGCAGGCAGATTTTCAGAGTGAGGAAGGTCAATTGTATGGAGCAGGAATTGCTAATTAACGTTAAATTACGATTTTACTATAAAAAAATTAAAGTAAACTTTTAAAACCGATTTGTCCGGAACTACATTTTTTAAAACTGTGTAGATGATTTTTCACTCTGTACTGGATGAATGAACTTGAAATTTGGAACACACATTCAAAGAAATAGTAGTTTCGGCGTGACGAAAGAGTTTGTTGAATTTCTTTTCCGTTAATATTTTATTTAAGAAATAGAGTAAAAAAATATGAATTTTTTTATAATAATAAACTAAAAAAAAATTTTTTTCAGCAATTTAAAAGAATATCGGTAAAATCCCTCGTATCGTCATAGCCAATACAATTTATTTAACAAAAAAATTTTTTTCATTTTTTTTTTTTTCGGTATAACCCAATTGCTAGCTCACATTAGGGTAACATCTTAAATATTGAACCTAGTTACGCTTATGACTACAATTGTCTCAAAATAATCAATAAGTAACTAATAAATAATAAAATATTAATATAAAATATTTATACATCATATATAAAAAATAAATAATATTTAATATTTTGGTGCCCTTGGCTGGCTCTCGTCTACCATAAAATATAAAATCAATTAAGTCTATTTTTTAAGTTACTTTTTACTTAATTAAATTAAGGTATGTCCAAATCAAGTTGACAAAGCATAAAGTAATAAGATACGATACAATGTGTTGTTTTGCAGATTTGTACACTTTCAGTCTACGTTTTCTATAAAAAAAACCTTCCAGTTCAAACATAAGAAGTGAAGTAGAAGAAGAAATGGCATCATTTCTTGTAGAATAAATTCTTACAAAGAAATTATACAAAATCTAGGATAAACAATTTTTGTGTATGGCATTGCACTGTACCATTTATTGTACAATAAATTGCATAGTTCAATACAGTCATTAGACGCAAAATAAAAAAATATATGTAAGTGCAATTTGTTAAATTACATGAAAAGAGTGCTGCTGGCCATGACCAAAAATGGGGCATCTAGAGGCAAACTGAGATCTTGTTTTCTACCAATCTCCCAGACAATTAATCTTTTTAGTATGTATTGACTCGATCTATTTCAATCTAACAACTATGCGTCAGATTAGCACTTTACTAGAGTATTATTCAAATGCTCACAGAACCATGAGTGTCAAGTGTAAACTTGGTACATTAATAACAAGGCAAAGTCCTAAATTAAGAAAAAGAAGATTTTAAAATATATACTGTTGTTCAGCCATCCAGCTAGAAGACAGGAGAGAATAAAAATTGAAAACAAACTGGTTGTGTCAGCACATAAAAAAACAGAGTTAACATATATGTATAATTAAATTTACTAACTCAAACTCAAAAAATTTGGTATCACGACAAAATATATAATTAAAAAGGTTCTATACATATTCTTTAAAACATCAAATTCACTGAAAACGTTGTTAATTTGATATTTTCAAGAACAAAATACATATCGTTATACCAGTGAACGAGATAAAACTGAAAATAAATTACAGTAAAAATATGTGATCCAGTTAAAAAGTAAAGTAAGAAATATATATTGCAAAGAAACATTCACTATTTATTAATATATTAAATACAACCTGTAATTTATTCCTACATAAAAAATGTGGAAAATTAACTGTTTTTTAAAATTAGTAATCCAAAAAATGCACATTGATAAAAATGGAATTATTTTTTTATGTAATAAATATACAAGGGTTATTTCTTTTTCCCTTTTTTTGAAGTGGTTTCTGAAGTAGAACTAAAATCACCTGATTTTGCCTTTTGCCATTGTAGTGGACGCTTACGATACATAGGCCATGGTGGTATGGTTAACTAAAAATTGTTTCCGTTAAGTTAAAACAAACAGATGAATTCATTGAGAAACTTACAAGGGAAGCTAAAATAAAACCAGCTGCAAGGATATAAACAGTTTGAGAAAATTGTTGGATTACGTAGCCCCATACCAAACCAACAACACCAAATAACGTTATTATAACTCGGGAATATTTTTCAGCACGAGCTTGGCCCTCATAGTCCTGCAAGTAAGTTCAGTTTTAGGTTAGGTTTGAATTAAAAGTTAAACTTATTACCATGTGAGTTGGAATCGAATTTATGAAATCCATTTTTATGTATTACTTTTAAGAAATTAACCTCCGGTGAAGTTTAAAACACGTCACTTATTGTCTAAGTTGACGTTTGATAACCTGCAAAAATAGACGTACCGGTTGGTTAGGAATCTACAAATTATTTTATTGTATTCAGCGGCTCTCAAAATGTTAAACCATTTACATGACATATTTTCCATTACAATCGTAATAAATTTAAAAAGGACTATAAAAATAACGTCATAGTTTAAAAACCGCAACTATCTACATACGATAAAGTACATCAAAAGAGGCGAGGGAAATTTTATCCTGAAAGTTCTAATATGATGCGCTTATGTGTTTTGTGTAAATATTCCTTAGCTACCAATGGCTACCATAAATAAACAACGTCAAAATCTTTGAAATTGTGAGGTTAGATTTATGAAGACAGCGTGATCGTAGCGAAATGGGTAAAAATCACCGACACAAAAAAAATGTTAAAGCCGAAAGGGCTAAAACGAAGTTAAAGGATTCCAAGACGAAATTTTTACCAAAAGGTGCCAATGTAACGGATGTTAACTTTAAAGTTAAAGCAATAGTTATCAAAGAGCAACTCAAAAGTAATGCGATAGAAGAACCTACAAGTAGAAGAAACTTAAATTTACATGTAAGTCGTACTTTATTTTAAAGCTTGAATTTTGTTCTTTAATTATCTCGACTTTTAGGAACTTTTAATTCGTTTGAAGCATCACAAAACTACGGTTAGATGTGAAGGATGCGATGGATTAATTGAGCTAATGAAAGTTTGTCCCGATGAAACTTTACGGCAAAATTTATATTGTTTGGTACCGGCTGTTAGTAGGTTGTTTGATGACCAAGAAGGTCAGGTTAGAAAGAAAGCGGTGGCAGTTCTGGAGGTGATTTTACAAATGATTCCAATTGAAGGTTTGAAATCGTTTGTTCACACTATATCATTGTTTATGGCTTGTGCTATGACGAATATCGATAGAAAAATTAAGGAAGATTCACTTTTAATTGTCGATGCTTTTTTGAAACATGAACCCAAGTTGATTGTAGATATTTTCGATACGGTTTTTCCTAATTTTTTGAATCTTATTTCTCGATTACGTGACGAAACGAGTATGACTCGTTCGTTAACTATGAATATTGGTAGTCAAATGACAATTATTAAGTGGAGGATAGAAGTTCTGCGACGCTTGGAATACATTTTAAGTGTTATTATCCAGCACGAAGAAGAAAACAAAGAAGTTGTTACCATCTCACATAAATTGGTTCGTTTTAATAATGTAGTGGATGGTTGTATTCCGATTTATAAAGAGTTTGGCGCTTCGGATGTCAACGTTTTATATAAATCTTCTAATCCTATTAATATGTCAGAATATTTTGATGTTCTTTTACATTTATTGTACGAGATTTTGATTGAAGTTTTACCATCAAGCAGCAATCAAATATTCAGAGAGAATGGCGTTACAGTAATTCAACGAGACGCTGCCACTGTTTTAAGTTATGTTATTGAAATATATTACGATTTGTGGGTACTGATGAATGGAAAAACTTATAAAGTTAACAAGAATCAAGTGGTGAGTTGATTTATTATTTTGTTGTCTAATCTGATCAGGCTTAAAATTCTAAACTGGTCCAGTTATAAAATTATTGGGAGTCTTTAATGTAGCATTGCAAAAAGAGGTTTTAAGTATTCGACTTGCAGTCCTTCACATAAAGTATAGTTTTTTACATTGGTCCCAAAAATCTGAGTTTTCAACATAGATTTGTCTGCTTTTCTTATGACGCAAAGTTGTTCAAAGATGAGCAAAAGTATCCTCAATCCCAAAAATAAGTTGAATTTTTGAATTTATAATAAATTATTAATTAATTAATTAAAAAAATAAATTGAATTTATTTTTTTTCTTTTGTAGCTCCTTTGTTTATTATTTTCTGATTTTCTGTGAAATGGGCTGGCTTTTAAAATAATTTTACTATACAAAAGTTGTAGTCCATTAAATTTCCTATCCGGAATGGGGCGTCCGATTTTTTGTAAAATGTTTCGTTTAAAAGATACAGGGTCTTGAAAAAAACAAAAAAGAGTTTGAATTATTCAACATTTTTCACTTACTTTAATTCATAGCTCGAAATCCGTTGATTTTAAGCGGAAAAGGTTTAAATGTAGTTTGTAGTTTATTTCACGCTCTTTAAAAAAGCACTAAACCATTTTTACTGAAATTCAATATTTTCGGGGATATGGCCACGTTAAGGTGGAAATTGAATAAAATACTTTAAAGAGGCGTAACCCTCGAGGGTTTCAATTTAGAAAAAAAAGTTTGTTAAATATTGTTCTTAGAAAAGTGTCCTCTATCACCATCCAAGTTATGTAAAGTGTATCCGGGGACAACCTGTATAAATAATTAAATTTTTCAATGGAAATTTGCACTTTAAAATTTCTTTTTAGATGAATTTATTTTTATCTAAGGACAGTAATAAATTGTTTACTCATCTCCTAAGTCAATTTCCATACTGTCAACAAAATAACGAAAATCAAATAACTAATAAAGCAATAACTAAACTTCTGCATACAAATATGGATGTGATGTGTATCAAGGAAAACCTCAGCGTGTGTTGTATGTTTGCAACACTGTACACTAATTTTCCTAACGAAAATGTAAAAAATAAAGCCAATGAAATTTTACAATATTTGAACAGTAAGTGTTTTGTTATAATATAGTATTACAATTTTTTTCTAAATCCATAATTTCAGCAAGAATTTTGACTAGAAATCGTATGGACTCAAAAAATTTGGGTAAATTGATTTCGATATTGAAGATAATATTTTTTGATAATATGAAAGTTTGGAATGCGAAAAACGTAAATCTTAATTTATTGCTGGACAATATTGTTAATTTTTACAACAAATTAGCTGATAATATCGAATTGTTCAAATTTTTGGGCAATATTTCAACTTTAAATTTTGTGTAAGTTATTTTTTAGCTGCTGGTTCATATTTAATTTGACTCTTGATTTTTAGCTCTCTGAAGTATAACGACTGGTTACAAAATTTACCCTTATTATTATTGAAACCAAAAATATCGTTAGATACTTTAGATGTTTTGGTAGTCGTAGCCAAAAATAATAACTCTTACTTTCTGCAAGCTTTATTACAAAATGTTTCGTTAATTTTAGGTATGTAAATTATTAGATTTAATTATTTTTTACGTAATATTTGTTGAATTTTAGATAATCTATTGAAATTAGAGATAGTAGGGGATGATGTTTATCCGCCTATTTTAAGAATTATATTTATGTTGGACCTAATTCCAATGTCTTTGGGTGCATTTAATTCAATGAAACAATTTGTGATGGACAATCAGGAAACACGAACATCAGAATATGTGAAACGGTTAATTGAAAAATATGAAAGCTAATTTAATTTCTGTTGATTAAAATATCTTGTAAATAAATAATTTGTATTTATTTTTCCTTTACTAACTATAATTTCTTTCAAAATATTAATAAACGTAAAAGATAATTCTGTTATAAGAAATGGTTTAATTAAAACTTATTATGTTTTGAAATAATTTTATAAAAATACATTATAATAACTAGAATCTAACATAGAATTTATTAATTGCAATATTTATAATTTGCTTAAGCAAGTTTACAAAATGTACTTTTTATGGTTTTTTCTTCGCTATTGCAACAACTGTAGCACATCTGGTTTTCTTATATGCAACATTATTGGTTGGTAAATTGTAATTGTATATATCAACGGTAGAAATACATGGTAGTTGTACTTTCATCATCTGATTGCATAACATAACATTTTTACCACAATTCATGGAAGCTAAAACACATTTTATAGTTCTATTCATGTCGCACGGCACTGTATGTTGAATTTCGGCTGTACAAAATATTATCCCATTAGCTAAACAAGCTGCTGTAGTATTCATACAAAGTGTTTCTTGAATTTTTGGAGAGCAATCCGTAATCAAATCGGACGAAATACTATAAGTCGACTCAACTTCGTTTGGCTTATGGAAAAAGTCATGATATTCATATTGATATTTTACCGTAGGCGTTACAGTTTTGTTTTTCTGTTCGTGTTTAGTATGAAAAAAATGAAATTTACATTCTACTTGGGATAGAACTACAAGAGTAATAGCCAAGCAAAAACTAAAATTTGTAACACTGTTTGACACCATTTCATGTACCTACTGCAGCTTTTAACTTTATACTAATTATAATATTATTATTATACGATAAATTTTATATCAATGTTTTATCAGAAGCAAGGACGAATAAAACAGCACGAGGAGGGTGCTAGATATATTTATGTTGTTATTAATACAAATCAAGTAAATTTTTTATGATTATTTTGAACCCATTAAGTCATGGGATTCAGCACCCCAGTAGGGTGATTCAGGCTTTTTTTCATCGTGCGGAATTTTCTGTTTATAATATAAAAATTATTTTATTATCAGCTCCTGTTTTTTAATTTATATATTATTTAATTTTAAAATGTTGAATACTTTACCTCACTGCCCTTCGACCAATTAAATCGATTCGTAATAATATAATATTGAGCAAATTTAATTAGTATCATGCTTTATTATTTCATGAAAGTCAAAAGGTCAAGATAAAAGGTTTTAATGTTAATTATTTATATTTATATCAGAAAATTGTTGAAAACAAATTATAATTAAATCTTTCTTATAATAGCAAGTTGATAACCATTTTTCTGTTACGTAAACCAGTGACAAAAAATCTTCAGGAGTCAAATAAATAGTTAATATTATATTATTTTGTTTTACATCGATCATATTTAATCTTTTTAAGTTATTCTGGCCTAGTAATAAGTTATTCAGCTACGATGTTGCTCAAAAGAAAGATTTTTAATTCTGGAACTGCACACCAGGGTCTCGGAAACCTCAACCACCATAGAAGAAACACGTTATGAAAAATAAGTGTGCAGTTCCAGGGTTAATTGTACTAATTGATAATTTTTTGATAAAAATAGAGTTTTGGTTGTTTTTGTTTTCTTCTTGATAAAAAATAATTATTTTGTGCAATGGTGTAGAGCACTGATAATAATTTAACGATATGCATTTCTAAATCATTTGCATGTGGTTTTATTGGGTACATAGATATAGTATGTATCGCCACATATTAAAGAATAATTAGCCATATTTGGTAAAATTGAAGGAAATGTTGGTAGGAACCCAAAAAAAATTTTGAGAATTCCTATATCAATTGCTTATAATTACATGAGGATTTGTTAATTGTTAAGGAATCATATCGTCCATAATTTTAATCGGAAGGACACAATTGCGTTGTAGGCAATTATTTATAATTACCTTGTACTGTTAGTTTATAAATTCAACCATACGCACATACAGTGACTCAAAATGAAATCCGGACGCTTGTATGTTAACAATGCAAATTGCCGGTTTTGAAGACATTTTTTACCAGGCCCGTAGCCAGGATTTCATTTCGGGGGGGGGGGGGCACTCATAAAAACCTTTTGTAAAAAGTAACATTATCGGCGGATCCCCTTCCGGGAATTTTTATTATTACAAACAATTGTTTTTTTTAACATTTCGGTGGGGAGCAGGTGCAGTTCCAGGGTTAATTGTACTAATTGATAATTTTTTGATAAAAATAGAGTTTTGGTTGTTTTTGTTTTCTTCTTGATAAAAAATAATTATTTTGTGCAACGGTGTAGAGCACTGATAATAATTTAACGATTTTAAATCAGGCTACGAGCCTGATTTTTACCATATAAAAATCGAATTTACAGCAAAACTTTTTAGACAATTTTTGTTGCAAGTTTCATTGCTTTCAATTTTGTTTTCATATTACCTGCATTGAAACATTGAAACTCGCTTCACTCGGGCAGGCAAATTTCACCCTCGTCTGAAATCGCTTTGTTTCACCCCTTGCCAAACAATATACTATTTCATGCATTTTTTATTTTGTTTTCGTCGTTTCTGACTGACAGCGGCTTAAACAACACTCGGTAAGGTACGAAAAATATCTACATCTATAGGGTGTCCCATTATGACCGCCTATTTTGAAATTTGAAGAAAGCGCAGTGCGTTTATTTGAAAAGTTCTGATGTTTTTATTTTAATAAAGAGTGTAGACATGGAGGTTACGTATGAAGCACAATATCCTATAAATGGCCGTCTTTTGACTGATGGAACTCGTTGTTTCTTTTAAAGACATTTTGTAGAACATTTTGGCATAGTGTTAGCTCAATTTAATCAATTGTGACATCTGCCACTTGCTTAATCGTAGGTGTTATTACACGTCTAACTGGATTAAATCAAACACATAAATAAACTAAAAATGAACACACAAATACTACACGTCAATCTCGTAAAAGATTGATAAAGAGAGAGATAAACACAACGGCGTTCCAGTGGCGCAGCTTAAAGAAGAAGGCGCGTCAAATTACGTCTTTCAGTTTAGAAATTGTATTGGCATACACTTTTCCTTTCAGAAAATCCCAAAAAACGAAATCCAATGGCGTCAAATCGGCGAAGTTGATTTTCTTTCAAAAATCACCATTCATTTTCCGACCTTCCGACCTTCAATTTATTATCAGCAAGTAATTGATAGCAATATGCCGGTCTGTGTAAATAGTAATGTTGAAATTAAGCAAAATTCAACTAGCATTGTTTGCGATGGTTGTGGCGGCTCCGTTCATTTGGGATGCTGCGGGTTCTCTGAAGATGATGGTAAGAGAATTACTCGCAATAGAGTTCAATGTTTGAAGATTCTCTGCAAGGGTTGCAATGGCAACTTTGATGAGTTTAAGGAAATGAAGAAACACTATGAAGCGAACAATAGTAAACTTGACGAACTTACAGACTTAATATCCAAACTTATTAGCAAGGTCGACTCGCTGGAGAGTAGAAGCTCCAGTTCTGCAATGCCTCCGGGGTTTTTCGAAGAGGTTGCAAGCGAAGCTCTGGAGCGTCTTAAGCGTACTAAAAACATTATAGTGCATGGCGTCCCCGAGTCGTCGAAGAAGTCGGCTGCTGACCGCGAGAGTGAAGACACCGAATACGTGCGTAATGTTATCAAAGCGATTTCTGGCGATCATAATTCGCCGCCTACTCCGTTGCGGGTGTTTCGGTTGGGTAGAGTAGATGCCCAACGTACCTCTAGAAGGCCTCGCTTGCTAAAGGTTGTTTTTGATGGTGAACACATGGCAAGAAAGATTTTGCGGTACAAGAATAGATTGCCTCGTTCTACTTTTTCGTCTATTAAAATCACAGATGATAAGACCAAACAACAGCAGGAGCATTTAGAATGGCTCAGGGGAGAGTTGAAGAGGAGGGTCGATGGTGGTGAGGAAGGCATCACAATTAAGTACGTTTGGGGCTCTCCATCCATAGTTGAAATACAAAAAAACTAAGTAAAACCAGCATATTCGATTTTCTTTTATTTTATACAAACATTGCATCTCTTATGGCCAAGCTTAACGAATTTAGAACTCTTATTAGTCATTTTAACCCCTCCATTTTTTGTTTAACTGAAACATGGTTAAGACCAGAGATTCCCAGTTCTCTTATCAACATTCCCGGTTTTCACGTTTACAGATGTGATCGCAACTCAAGAGGTGGGGGTGTCTGCCTGTATATTAATACATCGTCATTTCTGTCCTTCAGCATTGCACCTCTGCAGTTTGATAGTCCGGGGGTGGAATCTGTTGCTATTAGGATTTCATACCGCAATTTTAGTCTCATTGTACCGGTGTTGTATCGTCCTCCCGACACTGAACGCATTAACGATGCCTTGCTTATCTCCGCTATTGAAGATTTACATTCTTCCTCGCGCTCTAATATTATCATAATAGGTGACTTTAATTTGCCCAGATTGGCTAATTTAAACTAAACTTTCAACGATGAACGTCTCTTTTTAACAATATGATATGCAATTTAAATTTAAATCAGCACATTAAGCAGTTTACACGATACCGTGAGGGTCAAGAACCATCTATCCTTGATTTGATCTTGACAGACGATCGCAACTTGTTGTCATCTATAGATTTTCACTCTCCTGTTGGTAAGTCGGATCATGTGGTATTATCCTCAAGACTGCAGATTACTGTGCCGCCACAAAATAATGTTACATTCTCTAAAAGTTTTACAAATTTGCAGAGGGTGGCCAGCGAGCTGAATGACGTTGATTGGGTTCATGCATTGGATGGTCTTCCTGTCAATAATCAGTGGCATGAATTTCAAAAAAGGATTGTAGCATCTGCTACGGCCAACTCATATCAGAGAACGATGACTTATAATCCCAGCAAACCGTGGATCACGGCGGAACTGAGAGAGCTTATTGGGAAAAAGAAGCACCTGTGGCAGAAATACACCCGAAGCAGAACACCCGAAAACTTTGCACGTCATCGTAATTTTTCTAATGCCCTTATCGCCAAGTTGTCATCTACTAGAAGAAATTATGAAGAGAATCTCATCCTTGAGGGCGGTTCAAAGAAATTTTACAAGTATATCAGGTCCTCACTGTCTTCTAGAGTAGCTATTCCACGATTAATGCGACCGGATGGCAATATATGTAGCGACGATCTAGAAACTGCCAATCTTCTTTGTGATAAATTCGTGTCGTCTTTTGTGCAGGAACCTAACGGGTCCCTCCCGCAAATTAATTGTCCTCGCTCTCTCGGAGCTCTTTCAATGGTTCATTTCCCACCAGATCGAGTCAAAAAATGTATATTGATGGATTGAAGAGTGAGACATCTCCTGGCTTGGACGGTCTCTCTGCTAGTTTACTGAAGCACTGTCGAGATACCATTTCTTCGCCCTTGTCGATTATTATGGAGAACTCGTTTGCTGATTGTGCGCTTCCAGATATTTGGCGCCTATCTTCTGTAACTCCGATTTTCAAGAAAGGTAATAAGCTTGATGCCGACAATTATCGTCCAATCAGCCTTACTCCAATAGCGGTCAAATTGATGGAAACTATAATTGCTGAAGATATGATGCAATTCTTTACTGACAACAAAGTAATACCTGAGTCGCAGCACGGGTTCCTACCGGGTCGCTCCGTCATGACTAACTTGCTGATCTGTATAAACGACTGGAGTTCTCGTCTCGATCATAACATACCAGTGGATGTGATCTATTTGGATTTCTCGAGAGCCTTTGAAAGAGTACCCAAAAGAAGACTGCTAAAGAAAGTGGCGCATTTTGGTGTTGGTGGGAAGTTGTTGCGGTAGTTGTCCGCATTCCTTAGCAACCGTGACTTTAGGGTTCGAGTTGGGCAGACGTTTTCACGCGATGCTCCTGTTCTTAGTGGTGTTCCTCAGGGATCGGTGCTTGGTCAATTGCTGTTTCTTATTTACTGTGCTGATTTACCATCCTTGATCTTATCCTTGATTTCCTCTTATGCCGACGACACCAAAATTTACAACAATCCTTTGACCTCCCATGATATTCTGCAAGACGATTTGGATAGAGTGATGCTATGGTGCTCCGAGTGGCTGATTCCTTTGAACATCGAAAAATGTGTTATAATGCACCTCGGCAAGAACAATCCGCGTTTGGAATACACGGTTGGCGGTTCGATTTTGAAGGTTGTAGAGTCACACAACGATCTCGGTGTGACAATAACAAGTAATCTTTCTTGGAGTAGTCTCATAAACAAAATATGCAGCAAAGCTAAAACCATGATGTATCTTCTCGCTAAGTGCTTTGAAAGGCCCAGTCCTGCTGTAGCCAAGAAAATGTACATTACCTATATTCGACCTCATCTTGAGTTCGCTGGTCCAGTATGGTATGCGGAGTTGGTGAGTGATGTTAACTTACTTGAATCTGTGCAGAGAGCGGCGACGCGATTGGCTTACCCTTATCGAAACAGACCACCTTATGAAGAACGATTACGTATTTTTGACTTGATGCCCTTTCACCTCCGGCGTTTGAGGGGAGATTTGATAATTGCGTTCCGAGCACTTAACCACTTTTTTCCATTGGATATGTCTCACCTCTTTGCACTCAACGTGGATGAACGCTTGCGTGGACATCGTTTAAAATTACTTCGCGAGAAGTTCAGGAGCAGAACCAGGGAGCACTTCTTGTCAAATCGAATTTTTGGTGTCTAGAATGGTCTTCCTGATGACGTGGTGGCGGCTTCATCTGTAAATGCTTTCAAGAATCGTTTAGATTTTCTGAGTCTTTCGTGATGGAATTGGTTCGGTGCATCTGTTTGTGGCTGTTTGAGTTGCATTGCCTGTTAATTTTGAACGTTTGCTTTTGTATTTTTATTTTTATTTGTTGATTTATTGAATTAATTTGATTTAATTTAGAATGATTTGTTAATTTAGTTCACTCAATTGAATTACATCGCACTGTGTACATATTTTGGTAATTTATAGAGTTTATAGGATTCGTCCTTAACTCTCAATACTGAATAATAATAATACTTGTTTCTCTGAGATCGATTCTACGAACGCACAGCGCTGCACATGGTCTATTAGCTTTAAATTTTGGGTCGACCGAATCTTATAAGAATGCAAATCAGATATTTAGTCAAAAGTTGTTTTAAATAAATTGCTTCGTGAAAGTCTCAATAACTGAGAACGATGGTGAATCTAAGTGAGAGGATTCTGCTCAACAATCTCCCTAACTGCTGCAATATTTCCATTAGAACGAGCTGCACGAACACAGAGGTCTCCCCTGGGTGTGAAGTGACCCAATTTCTTCAAATTTCTCGTTTAATTGCACCACGAGAAGGTGTTTCATGATGACTGAAAAATTCACAACATTTTCGAACCTTCTTTGTAAAGATCTTCAGTAGTGGATTTCCACGATTTCTATGCATCATAAGTCCGTGTAATTTATCATGACTAAACCTCGATGTTCACATATTATGACAGTCATTAAACACAGATATATGCTAAAAAACGGCTTCAAAACAGGCAATTTTTTTATACAAAATTATACAATAACGATGGATAAAGTTTGGGCAAATTTTTTAGAAAATTTTCGTGTAAAAAATACAAAAAATTCGACATCGTCTCAAATGGGCTTTATATAGAAATATTTCCGAATTGGCACACAAACTTATCGGATTATCTTCAGTTATAATTTTAAATTGGTAATCATTTTCAATCATTTAATCAATTACAGACACAATTACAAAATAGTATTATGCAAACTTAGAAATAGAAATTTCACAAAATATTGGGGTGGCGATAATTTATTATTAAATCTAATAAACTCGTAAATATTAATTTAATAACATTTATTATAAGTAAAAACAAGAAAAAAAGAAAATTTCATTAAAACGTCCCCTTATTATTAAGATCGTTTTTAAAAATTTCTATTTCTGCAGATTCTTCTTTAAATGTTTTTGCTGCCTCATCATTACAAATATCTTCTTCTAAGCATTTTAAACATAATTTCACTTCTGCAGCTTCTTTTCTAAATTTTTTTGCTTCTTTAGCTGTCAATTTCTCTTCCGCCTTACGCTTATTACTTGCGTACAAGCAGTTTCCTTTGGTGCCCGCTTGTGCGTTAACCATTCACAAATCACAATGTGGAACGTTTGATGAAGTTGTCTTTCACTATGATTGTTCGCAACAGACCCAATTGGTATATGTGGCGATGAGTCGAGTGACATCTTTGCAAGGACTCTACATAACCAACCCTATCGACGATTTCAAGTTCCATCACGGCTATGGTAGTGTAACACCCACTACCAAATAGATACGAAACGAGTACGCAAGAATGTCCAATCATCGTTTGCAAACTGTTACTGAACGGGTTAAACGGTTTATAGAAACAGCAGCAACTTCCTATGCCGATAATGATGGTATGGTTGAGATAATCGCGTGCAGTCTCAACACCCAGAGTTTGGTGGCACATTCTCGCGACATAACTTCTGACTCGTTGATCAGTGAATGCGATTACCTAATCTGCAGCGAAACGTGGATGGACGAGTCTCTGCCACCGGTGAACATTGAAGGTTTTCAATGCGAGGTTCACAATAATAACAAACGCTTGTCAATGGCAGACAAATCAATCACCGTACCGCCTACGAAGCGCAAAACCGGCGGAGTCTGCATCTACAAAAATATCCGAAGTTTAACTAATTGTAAAGTCATAACGAGAGTCGACAATAAAGTGCGTAACGACTGGGGAGATGTGGGAAACATTTGCATGGTAAGCGTTGAGTTCAAAAAACATTTCAAGTTCTTGCTTGGTTCTATATATATTCATCTGGGTGTGTCGCAGTCGTCTCTTCAGTACTTTATGTCGATGATGCTCAACCTGTACTCGGACCCAATAAAGAAGCATATCAGAACTACGTGCTCCGACACCGAGACACCAATGATGCTATGCGATGACTTCAACGTAGATGTGACGCAGAACAAGAACTTCTCAGAATTCATGAAACGAGAGTTCAATATGAACTGCGTACAGAACTCTCCAAGTACTCTCGGTAATACTTGCCTTGATCTTACATTTACCCGCAATATCAACGTATCCTGTATGCCGTTTGTCACCTATTTCAGTTACCACAGGGAGCGTTCATAAACTACGTAGTTTGATTTTGACCTCTTTAGAATCCCTCCCTCCCATCATGTAGCTTAACGTAGCTTTTACCATGATACCCCCCCCCCTTTAGATGGAACGTAGTTTTTTTTCCTATAAAGTCCAGAAGACATGTTGTGTCCTGTTTAAAAGATTTCCATAACTCATTAACATCATTTTGGATTTTAGCTTTTGAAAACTCGTTGGAAAAACATTTCCAATATACGAGATAAGCATCGTAAAGATTATTGTACAGGGTCATTTCATATCAATTGTTTGAAACTTGAAGTGACACTTTAAAGAACACTAGAATAATTAAAGATGCGCTAATATTCACTTTAATAATACAAAATTAAAATTATTTTTTCGCCTAGTCGTATAATAGTGACATAAATAATCAGTGGCGGCTCGTGACATTTTCCAGTGGGAGGGCACAAAATAAAAGAAGTAGTTTTTAAAATATAAAATTTATTTTTTTGATAATTATTTTAAGATAGTGCTTGTTTTTGGTTTTGGGATGGGAGGGCACGTGCCCCTGTGCCCTTTATGACAAGCCGCCACTGTAAATAATTAAAAAAATCCAAATACGGAAATAAATATCCATATTATGTTGTCGCTTATATTCTGCAAATTGCTTTCATAATAAATGAAGAAAACTACGTAGCTTGACTATAACTCCCCCCCCCCGTATCCTCACGTAGCTCTGCGTAGTATTCTACCTAACCCCTCCCCCCCTTGGCCAAACCACGTAGTTTATGAACGCTCCTACAGACCTATCATAAATAAAATTGTCTTTGGTGTTTAACGACGACGACAACAATAGAGTTGTATTCGTTGCCTCAATGAGGAAGACCAGGGATACGCTAAGGGGTTCATTTCGGTTCATTTAGAAAATTTTTACTAATAATATATTGTATTAAAATTAATAATTATAATAATAAATAATAATTGCCAATATTCTGCAAAATCTTCATGTTTTCAAATCGATGTTATCCGATCGGTAAACCTGGGCAAAAGCGGGTATCCATGGACGACGTATTCACGTAAAACCTAACGGCTATGTCACCGAGCATAGCCTCGAAGCCTAAGCTTCCATTTATTTTATTATTGGGGCTCTGGATCGGGGGTTCTTTAATAATTGAAAACTTAATTACAAAAAATACAATCACAGATTTTTTAAAAGTACAGGATAGGCTCAAACAAATTTTGAAAATCTTCAACTCCATTTTGCGTCTAAATACGTATTCGATACGCATTTCTAGTGATATCATTCAACGGTTTCAGATAAAAGGTTTTTTCGATAATTAATTATTAGAATATTTCAATAACAATAATTGTATAGGAAATCTTATAGATTAATTACTGATAAGGTAGGATTAACTACCTCTTCGAGCTTATTTGTAATATTTGAACGAATAACTGAGATTATATGCAATTTCACGCTCAAAGTGCATTTTAAATTTTTGAAAAATGTTGAGCCAATTTTCACAGTAGCTTTAATCGCTCAGCAAAATTGGAAAGACTTTTAACCTAAGGAAAGGTTTTTGTGGCATTGTTGATTACTTCTCCGATAGAACAAAATCTTATCAAATTAAACACTTAAATCACACTATAAAAGATTTATAAATAACATTTTAGTAAAAAGTTCCATGTAAATGATCATGTCAGGTTTTAAAATAGTAACTTTTAATTTATTAATATATTTTTTATCGAGTTCTGCTTGGGGTAAGAAATATTTTGTTTCATTAAAATAAAAAAAAGTATTACAACTTTTAAATTTAGAAATACCAGAGTTAGAATATATCAACAAAAGTGTCGATCCTTGCAACAATTTTTATGAATATACGTGCGGAAATTTTAAAAATGTGAAACCTAAACCAGATGATGAACCCGTGTGGGATCATTTTAAGATTTTACAAGAAGACTTATTTCAGACAGCAAAAAGTATACAAATTAACTGCATTTTTTATTTATGTAAATTACATTGTTTTGTAGTTATTTTGCAGTCCGAAGAAGGCAATGATGATCCCATCTCATTGGGAAAAGCTCGTGCAGCTTACGAAGCTTGTGTTAATATCGACTACGCAGACCAATTAAATGTTCCGGAAGTTTTACTTCTTGACGAAATTAATGGTTGGCCGTTAATTAGTCTTTCTCCTCCCAATAAGTTTTCCTGGAATAATTTGGGTAATTTGGTTGCCAAATATGGAATCCCGTTAATCTTTGAATTCAGTGTAATACCGTTCATTTTTGATGCTAATGAAAATGTTGTCGTCATCGATATAGATAGGGTATGAAAAATTATACAGTGATGAAAATGCACACTGAAAAATTTCTATGGTTTAGATCAGTCCGGACCACATTGTTTCCAATTTTATTTATCCACAATTTATGGACTACAGCGAAAATGTATTAGGAGATCAATTGTCCCGAAAAGGTGAACATCCATTTGAAACATTTTTGACCGCGATAGCTTTGTATTTGCGTGAAAAAACTGGATCGTTTAAAGATGTTGGTGCTATCAAAAGTGAAGTTTCCGAGGTTTTGTCGTTTATGAAGAGGGTAAAGGTAAACTTCCATTTCCGTATTATATTTTACATGAAAAATTAATAATTAAAATTTTTTATAACTTAGCTGGTAGAAGAGAATGGAGGAAATTCATTGTTTTTGTCTGTGGAACAACTTCAAAATTATACCGACGATAAAATAGGCCAACAAATTAACGTAAATATTTAGATGAAATCCAAACGAAAATAAAGATTTTATTTTTTAGCTCAATTGGTTGAAATATTTAAATAATGTTTTTAGCAAATCCGGAGTCGATATTACTTTGAACACCCTGGTTATGGTTTCAAGAAGTGAAGTTTTTGAGGAACTGTTAAACTTAATTAAGGATTCGAGTGATACTGTCCTTCAAAATTTTATAGTTACACGGCTGTTTAGTAAAATGGCTCCAGATAGTAATGATAAAATTAGAAGCTTCTACGAACGTTTTCGTTCTGAAATGGGAGATCAAATTTATGAAAGGTGAAAATCTTGAACTTTACCAACAGGTATTTTGTGAAACATTTATTTCAGATCAGAATATTGTGTCAGACAAATTCTTGGTTACCCTAGACAGATAGCACTTTCGATGGCAATAACTTACGAGTATCAGCGCTATCATTTTGATATTAATAAATTGGAAAATGTAAGAACATTCAGATTGAAATTATGGCATTAAAATGAATTGCTATTACAGGCAACCAAAATGGTCGATGATTTATATTCAGCTTTTAACCTTATTGTACAAAATTCAAAATGGCTGGATGACGAGACCAAAGAAAAAGCATTAGAGAAAGCTGAAAAAATGATAACGCTTCTAGGATATCCAGATTTTGTAAATGATCCTACGCTATTGGACGAATATTACGAAAATTTAAGGATTTGTGCATGGGATCATTTTGGAAACGCACAGACACTGAGAGCTTTTCATCAAGCATCCAATTTCGCTTTATTAGGAAAACCTCGAAACAGAAAAGCGTAAGTTTTTTTTTTACAAAATCCGACTTAATATCTGCGGCAGGTCACTTTTATTATTTTTTTAATCTAATAGAATTAATTTTATAGGTGGACAATATCGCCACTCTTCGTAAATGCATTTTATAATTTACAAAATAACAGAATCCGTAAGTAACAAAACTTATCGTGTTTATTTTAAAAAGACAATAATATTTTTAGTATTTCCGATTAGCTTACTAAACGATCCATTCTTTACAAAAAAAATCAGGTATGCACAACAAAATATTTGTTTTCGAATCAACAATGCAATAAAAAAAAAATTAATCCCATTAATGAGATAATAATTAGTATTATCTGGCTAAACAAATATAAAAATCGGACTAAATTTTAATATGAAATCGTAAATTTTGTTTTTAAGTGCCCTAGATTACGGAAGAGTGGGTACAATAATAGGCCACGAAATAACTCATGGTTTTGACCTCAGAGGAAAATCGTATGATGGCGATGGATCATTTTCTAATTGGTGGAGTCCAGAGTCGCTAGCCGAGTACACTAAAATTTCTAAATGCTTTAGTAACCAATATTCAAAATATTACATTCCAGAAATAAACGACTACGTAAGATCGATTTTAAACTTAAAACATTTGAAGCAATAAATTCCTATTTTTAGGTAAACTCAGATAAAACCTTGAGTGAAAACATTGCTGATAATGGTGGTTTAAGAGAAGCATTTTTAGCATTTAAAAAACTTCAAAATAGGGGAATGATAGCAGATGTAGTGGATGGTTACACACAGGAACAGTTATTTTTTATTGGATTCGGAACAGTAAGCTTACAAAAAATAAA
This sequence comes from Cantharis rufa, assembly GCA_947369205.1. Taxonomy (NCBI): domain Eukaryota; kingdom Metazoa; phylum Arthropoda; class Insecta; order Coleoptera; family Cantharidae; genus Cantharis; species Cantharis rufa. Next base: position 15,913,979 of record OX376307.1, on the reverse strand, counting down.
GAAATCAAATTTATTTCAAAATGTTTTGTAGCTCTGGTGTTCGACGGAAACTGTGAAGTATTTACAGGATAATCAAAAATCAGATTATCCTCCATCGAGATTTCGTGTTATAGGTGCAGTTTCTAATAATGAAGATTTTGCAAAGGCCTTTAATTGTCCAGCTGGAAGTCAAATGAACCCTAAAGAAAAATGTGTATTGTGGTAAATAGCAGTAAATTTAAAAAATCATCAAATAAAATTGTAAAAAAAAATTTGTTTTTCTTACCCGAGGATATTCCACTTCCACATTTTTAAATTTCAAAGATTTGACTGATGAAAGTAAATATCTAGTTTCAGATTAAAAATATAATTTTGGGAACGAACTAATGAAAAAATAACAAATAAGCGTAACACAAACTAAATTGAGATTAAAAGTAATTAAGAAGTTGTGACCTATTTAATAAACATCTTGAAGACGTGACAGTTAATTACGAATGCTTTATTATTTAAGTGAATCACTACTGTAAATGATAACTCCTAGTAATAGTTTATATGCAAATTGATCTAATAAATATATTAACATAATAAATTATCACAGTTTAAAAGGTTTACTAGCCCTCCAAATTGAATTGTGACGCACTATATGGTATTTTCTAATTCTTCAAACTGTCATGGCCACAATTAGTAATATATAATGTTACAGCATTTTTAATTGTGTAATTATTGGTATCTAATAAGACATCTATTACATGAAAGTTGCTGTTTACAATAAATTATTAACCACAATATTGTCGCTGTATCATACTTAAGTAGGTTCATACTTGTTTATTTATGATAATAGTATCATGCATAGTTATACAGAGGTAAACTTTTCGCAAATTACTTTATAATAAATTTAAAGTTATATTATCCTCTTTGTTTTATTATAACTCTGTTTTATTGTCCTCCGAAGCACGGAGACGGTTGCGACTGTAAAAAAATTAGTCTCTATACTCAGTTTCTTTTTGTGTTAGCAGTTGATCGTGCTGACTATTAGGTGAATGACCATTTTAATCTATTCAAAGTCGATCTGTTTCTACACAATTTCTGAATAGAATTCCTAAAATCTCGATATTTGGTTCTTTCAACTTGTGAAGTATAACATTCTGTATAGTACAATATACTATGTTGTACTTCCAAATTTGTCGTAAGTCAACTATAATAACAGAGGTAGTAAAATGAGTACGTAAGTACATACATATATCTACATATAAACATAGTACATTATCAAGTTTGATGTCTTGGCGTGTTATTTGTGCAGGTACTATAAGGCCTCTTCTGTGAGTTAATATTTATAATTAATCACTTCTTAAATCATAAAATTAATCAAGTATTTGTATAAACAAGGTATCGCAGAGTGTAAATTTTAAACACAATCTTAATTTATCCAATAATTTTTTTTTAAATATTTAACTGTAAGTTAAAAATTGAGGTCTTTGCACGATCTATTTAAAAAAGATATCATAATGAATAAATTGTACATTAAACAAATGAAATTATATTTAATTTGCTATATAATTTTTATGGGTATTTTTTATTATCGTGATAATAATATTTAAAACTGGAAAACTTTAAAAGTTTACTTGTTAAATTAATTTAAATAAAAAAATGATTATAGTTTATTATACATTGCTTAAACGGCGTGTTTCGACTTTTACATCTCATCAGAAAAACCTGGAAATATCTAAAATAACTTGAAAAGTTATGAAATTAATTAATTCACCAAAAATCACAAAAATTTAAACAAAATCAACAAAAAAATTGGAATCTTTATTGCCGATATACTGACCGTCATAACTATTGTGCTATTTGTGTAGTGAAATGTATCACTTTTCCGTACTAGGCGTGATTCGCGAGTAAAACACATCAGAAATTAACTGACGCAGGCAGGGCCATGGTTTCGCTAAAAAGACTTGGTGGATGGAAATCAACAAGTGCATTAGAGGGGTATCTTGAAGATTCAATAATTGCAAGGGGCATCTAAAATACTTGGTAAAACTGAAATAATCAATTTTATTTGTTATTACGTTAATTTGTTAATACGTCTGCTTCAACGCAAAAATCTACCGGCGCGCGGCGGCGATGTAGTGATTTCCAATTGTTCAAACATATGCAACTGAATATTTATAAAAATAAAAAAAATTTGTTACTTGAATGAGCATGTGCGGAAAAGTAAAATGTACTAGTGCGCGAAATATCACTTTTCCGCACTAGTGCGCGGAAAAACTTATTTTACCTTTACTCAAATGAATATCGAAATGTTACCCTTTTTCAAACACTAGTACTTACTGGAAAAACTTAATTGTGGGAGCTTGTGAATAACGGTGGCTTTTTCCTGTAAAACCATGACCCTGAAACACAACAACTTCTCACTACAGTGAAGTTCTGGTCACGCCACTATAAAACATCCCTTACAGGGAAGTAAAAAAAATTAAAATAATCTTTACGGAAAATAGGGATCTAAAATTAAAAAGAGTTTTTTTTAATGAATACAACTGACGCTCTCTTACATAATTTGGACCAATTCGGGTTCCTGTTTGTGTTAACACAATCAAATCTTAAACAAAAACATAATGTCATTATTTCATTTTGTACAATATGACGTCATCATCCTTGTTATTCAAATGTGCTACATTTTGCCGGATAATCAATCAGCTGCGTCCTTGCGTTCATTCAGCAACTTATCTTTCAGATAGATAATATTTCTTATCTATTTTTAATACATTATGTATAATATAGAATTACAGGTCAAAAAGAATTTTATTTGTTAGTATGCAATCATATTTACAGTGGCGTTACTAGAAGATGTGAAAACTGATTAAATTCTGAAAATGAAAAAATTACTGTAAATAGTATATTACGTGCCGATATCCGATAACTGTAAGTGTAATTTTTGTGGACAAAGTGCAGTTTTGAAATCGAGGTGTAGCCGAGATTTTCTAAGCATTTGAGACCACAAAAACACTTACGGTTATCGTCACGTACGATATTTTTTCAAACGCCTGCGAAAAGTATCAAAAAATTTTGAAAAAATTAATAAAATAAATGTGTCAAATGACAGTTTATTAGTTGACAATATATGGAAGAGTATAATCTAAACGTAGTATAATATTTACTTACGCGTACTAGGACGCGTAAGTAATATTATATTATATATAATTATAGCAGGGAGACCGGTTACTGTCAGTTAATCTACACCACGAGTTGAACTTTGACTTTTGCACTATTGGAAAGAGGACACTTTTCTAAGCAATTTTTGTAATTACATTTTTGCGAATTATCCATTAGTTTGCGAGAAAACGGTATTTGAAAATAAAAATTTTACATGTATTTCTCCATAAGGATTGCACACACGAGTGTTCTATTGCCCGTACGTGTGTTCTGATATAGTCTTATACCCGTACTTATAGTCATGGATTGAACCGAAAATCGAGATCAATTCTCGAAATAACAGCTGTTGCTACGATACGGTCTAAATTCCAGTAATCTCATTGGTAAATTCTAGGATCATTTTGAGTCTTGGATTGATCCGTGACTATAAGTACGGGCATTAGTGTTAGCCGTCAGACGCGATTGTTGCTCTGTCGAGTACACATCGTGCGTGTTGAACCCCTTGCTTGTAACCGCACTTATTATATCACGCAACATTATGCAACAATATGCTAAACTGCTCGGGAAATGTATTTGTGCATTTTAGGCTAATTTCTTATAAATTATAAAATATTAAAATAATTAAAAAAATAAATAAAAAAAAGGCTAATAATTAAAAACGAGTTTCACCCCTTTCGAGTAGCACCTTTGGCGAGTTGGAGCTATTTAAGGGGATGTTTATAGCGAGTCAGCGTTTGTCAAAACGGGGGGGGAGTGATTGAAAAGGGACGTTGCCAACTCGATAACGGTTTTAAATTCCGAAAAATCAGTACTATTTCAAATAATCTTTGTTTCAAATCCCCTCGGTCTCCTCTCCTGTAAAAACCTTGACAACGGTAAATTCTGCTTACACAGATACACTTTTATCAGTAATAGTGGACTTACTATATAAATATAACAAATAGCTTATATATCTAATAATTTTTTTTCTAAGTTTGACTACACAATAAATCTTCATCGATAGCCAGTGCTTTCTAAAATTTTACACCGGAATATAATTTTTTCCTCTGGTGAGCATATTAAATATACTCATTTGCATAGGTACGAAATGTTTTACTAAAATACAATTTAAATCTACACTAACATACAGAAAAGACTTATGTCTATCTATGCACAGACCTCCATTTGAACAATGGTTTTTCTAAAAAACTATCTGTAGCCTACAGACTTGGAGCAAAGGGGTGGAGTAGAATAAAAAAGTACTACTAGCGCTCGTAGTGGACAAATCGTTAAAAAAGTGTTGAATACATTTCCATATAATAAAATGCAATATTAATAAAAACAGGTGTTTAAAACTTTTTCAAGCACTGAAATACTTTAGAAAAATTTTCTATATATCATTGCATTGGAAATAATCGATTTATTCTTATATGATAAAGATTTACCTACGAAAAGTTCTGAAAAAACTGCAAAAAACATTGAAATCATAACCCCAAATTGTGCAAGAAAGATTTTCAGTTCGTTAATTTTAAGCTGTGTGCCAATACGTCGGACTAACTTAATTTGTCTCGTTCGTTGTTTTCAAAATGTATCTGTCTATCTGTATACAAACATTAATTAATAATTAAGGAGAGTGACATGTGCCGCCGCGGTGTCGAAAAATTAAATTAAGTGTGGAATACAGTAATTTTATTTTTCGACACCGCGGCGCCACATGTCACTCTGCTCCAAGTCTACAGAACCAGAAGCCTATGTCTTGGCACGGACTTCTCTTTTAACGACGGTATTCACTTCACACGAACTCCTCTTTTAAAGATTGTTTTACTATTAAAATAAAACTTATACCTACTCTGGGAATAGTAGGATAACCGAACTCACGATTCAAAAAATTTGGTAGTGAAATTATGATAGCCCATCTATAAATTCGTTAATTCAAATTGTTTTAAATAAAAAGAGTAAATGCTGCGGTATATTTAAATCTTTTAATGGAAGTAATAAATTATACCAGAAGGTAAACGTCTAATTGGTGAAGAATTTATTCTGAATCAGGACAATGCTCCTTTGTCAAGAATTACCTTAAAGATGCTAATATTAACGTATTAATGGATTGGCCACCCCAGAGTGTCTACTTTTCTCCTATAGAAAACCTCTGGGCTCTGCTTAAACTTCGAATCTCAGAAAAATGTTCCATAAATTTGACCAACCTTCCCAATTTAATAGAAGAAATGTTATTTGATATTACCATATGGAAATCATAAAAATTAAGATTATAATGAAAAATATATCTTGTTAACCTACTTGAGTGAGTAACTGTATATTACCTTAATCAAAAAGTCAATTAAAATAATTTACACGAATAAGACGCAAATCTAGACTTGATCTAGAATCTGTTCTGTTTAATTACTTAACCTTTATTATTTTATTAGGAATAAATCGACTAATTAATTCAAATTTAAATCAATTTATTCAAGAAAATGACTAATTATTATTATAGACGAATCATAAAAGGTACATTTGCCACGAATAAATCTTTGTTATTTATAAACTATTTTAATTTTCTATTTTTAAACATTAATTATATTACTTATTATAAAATAATGATTATGAAAGTAAAAATATAAATTGTTTTCACAACAAGTGAAACTTAAACTTTGAGGATTAAATGACCAAGTTAAGTTTTTTCACGTTTTCAGAAAAAATAAATTATATAAAATCAAAAGTTTATTTTTAATTAATTATTCCAGGCAATTATAAAATTAATTAGTTACGTTTTTTTTACAAAATAGTACAAAAATTAATAGAAAATAAGCTTTGATAATTGCTTCGCCTTTATTGAAAGGCAATTAAGCAATACAAAATGATTTTATAGTTAATTTGCATAATTTAAAAGTATTTGTTCTTAAACAATCTCATTATTCTATTCATAGAAAGAAAAGTAATTTATAATTACAGAAGTTTTCAAATTTATACTATTTAATTATTAAAAATGAATTGCTAATTAATTTTGGGTTAATTTGTGAATTAAATGTAAAAAATTCATTCTTAGTAATTAATTTGTATATAAATTTAAAAATTTTTTATTTTCAAAACTTAAACATGCTTGCATTTAGATTAAATTAATAGTATGTTAATAGTATGTTACATTATAAGGAAGTCAAGAAGATTTATAGCCAGTTTTCCCTCCGAGCTATAAAAATTAGTAAGTACTATTTAAAACATTACTGTTTTATACATCTCTGATTCAAATGTATTTGATAAAAATCAAGTTTTCTTCAAAAGTAATCTAAGATCATCTTAAGACTCATCTGCGACATAAAAATTGTTTTTGGCAGAACTGTACAACTTTTTTGAACTGTTATTTGAATATTTGACAAAAAACAATATAACTGAACAGATTTAAAGCAGCTCCACACAAAAACCCCTTTTTTAAAAACTGTTTTTTCAAAAATTTTTCAACGGTTGTTCCTTTCTTTTAATTCGAATTAGAAAATTATGTTTAGCTTGCAGAGCTAAATATTTTTACATTAAATTGATACACGGCACTGATTTTTGAGATTATAATATAAATAAGCACCACGAGTTTGGCAATTTAATGTTGAATGTAAAGCTCTTGAAATAATAATTTTTGATTTTAAATTTTTTTATGTTAAATGCTTTTTAATATAATTTTAACCCAACGAACCACGAAAAATCACTTTTATTTCGAAACTAACATACTATATTTATTTTTAAATTTAATTTACATTATACAGTGGCGGCAATCTAAAATGCCCGGTGCATTTTATTTGTAATATACCTGTTACAATCGGCTTAATTTTAAGGGTGGTAATTTTTTGTAAAATACAATGACATACACTATTATGAGGTAACCCTTATTAACCATTTAGTGTACAAAATGCATCAGTTTAGTTTAATAAATCTTAGAAATATAAAAAAAAATCGTAGGTAGAAAGAATTTAACAGAAACTGAAAAACAGAAAATTTTAGTTTTACATGGTGAAAATAGGAGTTTTACCTATATTAGTGAGAAAGTTGGGTATGACAGACATACTGTAAGTAGATTTTTTTTTAAATATGCCATTAGGGCAGTACAAAACCACTTGACAGAGAGAATTCGAAAAGAAAAACAACCAAATCACAAAATCGTAAGCTTTGCAAAATGGCATTGAAAGATCGCTTCAAATCTCGAAGACAATTAAAAAAACAGTTAAAAGATGACCTTGGCGTAAATATTAGCAAAAAAATTTTACGTAATCGTTTAGCTGAATTCAGATTACGCGCTTAGGCTGCTGTCAAGAAACCGCTTTTTTCAAAAAAATCGAAACAAAGACGGTAACAATTTGCCAAAAAATATCAAAATTGGTCGGTATGTGATTGGAAAAGGGTCATCTTCTCAGATGAGTCAAAATTTTTACTCCATGGGTCAGATGGAAAGCAATATGTGCGGCGATTTCAAACCGAGCGCCTATCAGATAAATGCACCATAAAAACAACACGCGGTCGATTTGGAATTATGATATGGGGTTGCTTTTCTCAACGTGGTTTAGGTGAGCTACATATCATAGAAGGGTCTGTAAATGTAAAAAAATACATTAAAATTTTAAAACCCAGTTTGGAGCCATCGGTTTTAAATTTATATGCTGAAAACAAAGAATGGTTTTTTCAGCAAGATAATGCACCGTGCCATACCGCGAAAACGGTACATAATATTTTTGTAAATAATTTTTTTTTTCAAAATGTATTAATCAGGCATTGTTGTGAATACATTTAGCTAACAAATGATTGAAAAATATGAAATTGATTCCTTTTTATTTTACACAGGTATCGAATTATTTTGTTAATAACGGTATCTATACAATTGATTGACCTAACTTAAGTCCCGACTTAAACCCCATTGAGAACTTTTGGGCGGTTATGAAGAGGCATGTAGTTGACAATAGTCCTAAAAGTATACCTGAGTTGAAAAAAAGCGATAAAATTTGTTAGGGATAATCGTAAGCGACGATTACTTGCAGCGGTTAGAACAATCAATGCCAAGCCGTTTAAAAGATGTAATAAAGGCCCTATGGAGGTTCAACTAAATATGAATAAATTTTTTTATTAACCAATATATTATTAATTAACACTTGACTACATTAATTATCTACTAAATAATTATTTTACTATAAAATTTATATCAAATTCGAGCGCAAAAATATACCTGAAAACAATGCTTTATTTTATAATGAAGTCTTTTGTTAGTTATTTATACTATCTATCATTGAATTTAATAATTTTATATGTATTTATAGTTAGACAATTACATAACATATGAATTAGTTCCATGTTAACAAAATTTGTAAGTAAAAATTAAGAATAACTTAAAATTTTTCAACCGGGCATTTTAGATTGCCGCCACTGTATAATTAATCAAACTATAAGTAAAAACAAAAACCTAAGGAAGATAAATATTTTGTTTCTGTTTATTTGTTTGGTAAATTAAAATTGACCGTTTGTTTTATTGTGTACCCTCCTATATAAACAAAACAGTAAGTTTTTCGATTAGTAATTTTTATAGCATATAAATAATTTAAACTTTTACGATAATTGTAATAGTTTAATAATAGTCACATAGACGATTTAATAGCCTGTTAGAATAGGCTATTTTTAAATAATATTAAAAGAACATTTAGATAATATTAAAATCTCTAGTCAGGGTTGCACTAGCCCATTTAAACGCTGTGAAATTTCCCGGTTAGCCGGTATCAATTTATTGATGTTGCTGGTAGTTGAAGTGTGCACGCCAAAGTAATAAAGATTTCTTCTTTACTAATTTAATTTCAACTTCAATTTATTTTGTTTAAATTCATTTTTCAAGTGAAAAAAAATTAAGAAATTGCAAGTTTAACCCTCCATCGGGTGTGTTGGCGTATCAAGTGTGCAATCTCTAAAAATGACGGTAACTAAATAATATTTCCTTTTTTTAATATAAAATTATAACAAGCAGAATTCAGGTGGACTATAAAAATTGGGACGGTGCAATCACGAGGACTTATTGTGATTATGGTTTGCGCAACAGCAAAATTGTGTTAACTGCAGTCAAGGTTTAAGGTTATGCTTAGTTGACCATCAGATTATGTATACAAATCTCATAATAACCTTGCTATTTCTATAAAATATAATTAAAGAATTAAAAAACATATATTAATTTAAAGTTGTATTAAAAAGTATTAAATTGAGCAAAAAATTTGGTTACTTTACAATTTTACATAATTAATGTAATTTCGTAACATCAAATTTAATAATGTTTACATTTTTTGCGAGAAATACCTGCACTAACGAGTATATCGTAAAGCTGATAATGCCATTGGCTATGGTGAACGTCGAAGTTTTACGTGTTTAAATGTAGAATGTCTTTAAAATATGGTTCAATGCTCTAAAAAAACTTGTATTACCCATATATGTATATAATTTTGTGATTTAAGAAGTGAAATTTCAAGTATTTACTGTAATTGTGCAAAATTTTTAAAAATATCTACAAATTAGGTGAACTTGCAATACAACAACATATAAACACCAAGTGCAGTGATTTATGTATTACTAAATAATAAATTTATTACATCCAACATTCGAAAAAAGAAAATGCCAGTCGACGAAAGTAAGTAAAATAATTTTAATTAATTTCTAAGGGTAGAAAAACAGCCAACATAAAAAATCCACTTTCTTTACAAAGACATTGTATGTCGTATTTTTCTAACTAACGTATTGCGTCATTAAAAAGAGTTACCTATTTAACTTACGAATTCTTAATTAAAAAATTATTTATTAATTAACATAACTGTTATTAGTATTTTTTTCAAACCGAACCAGAAATTACTAGTTAATATTGATAGCAAATTTATGTTACTAAATACCAAGAGCTAATTTTTTTATATTGTGCTAATTATTATTTAGGAATTGATTACCAGATGATTAACATTTTGTAAATTTGCGAAAAATATTTATTTTATCGACATACTAAAAGTCCTCGTGTAAAGCTGTACGACCACTATAATATTTAATAAATATTAAACTAATCAATTATTTTTAAAATGCACCGACCACGTTTTTGTTAACTTTATCGTCCCAAAAGCGATAAGGCAGAAACAATATTTTAAGTCGGTATGCAGTGATATAGTAGGGTTTTCCTGCAAGTGATACTTAAAACTGGCAATTAAAAATAAATACCTACCTATATGTTGACAAAAACTTTCTCAAAATTTAGAAATTCGAATTTTTACTACTACTAAAATAGTTAATATTACTCTGGTAGACATTTGAACTTTATATTAAATTCAGAAGAATACTGTTACTTAAATTCAGTTTGTTTGGCCGTGATTTCGTAAAAAGCAAACACAACGAATAAAACAATGTTTGTGTTATCTCTTTTTACTAATGCACATAAAATAATAGTCATAAAATTACATTTAAAAAAAATATCGTCAATCTCTGCCGCAATACCTCCAATCACCAGCACACCAAATTTTGTCCGGAGATACGATGACATAATGTTCATTTTTGTTTTCTATTGTGGTAGCCTTAACAAAGATATCGGTAGCCCTGGCAAAGATATCTATATGTATCACCCCTACCCTAAATCTATCTATAAAAGTTTTTTTAACAAAATCTAAAATGAAAAAAATTTTTTATTTTTGTACGCCACTGAATTTTTTCCAAAATTTTTATATACGTCACATAATACCGTAAGAAGTCACAAATAAAATTTCTCCAAGATTGGTACAACAAATTTTTTCGGTCATCTAGCGGATTTTTCGAAAATAAATTTTTGTAAATTACTGACTGCCGATTTACTGATTCTGAAAACATTTGCGAAAAAATTTAACAAACAGCCTAAACTTGGTCGCTACCTAGTGGCAGAACCTTTTACTTATAAAGTAACGTTCCGTCAGTCCGTACGACGATATTATAAAATATTTCCCACCAAACCACCTATTTTTGTATTCTAAAATAAATTGTTAAAAGCCCTAAACTCAACTCTTATGCTGCACTCGGTATACAAATCAACATTAACCTAATTTTGGCACATATGTCACAAAATTATGACGTTTATTAAAATTTTGAATATATTGTTTTATTTTTGCCAGCCATCTGACAAATTCTCACAAAAAATATATAAATTAAGATTTCAGTTAATATTTTCTATAATTTTTCTGACCTGCCCCGCCCTGTTACAATTGGCTCGGTTTGTTATCTCACCAATACTTATACTTTCAAAGCTCCATCGACACACCAAATTTTATCTGAATCGGTTAAACACTTCCGGAGATACGACGACATTTTCATTTTTTTTTATTTATTTTATTGTGGTGGCCCTGGTGAAGATTTCTCTGGCAAAACCTTATTTTCACCATTCCAGCCCACGAGGCATACGTCCAATAAGTTTGATTGCAATCGACTCAGAAATGCCGGAGAAAATCGATCGACAAAAACTTTTTTCATGTTTTTGCCAAAAAAGTTAATTTTATTTTTTTCATGTTGCATTACTGATTTCTATCGAAGGATTACATATGCTCTCATATCCATTAGGATCAATGTACCTACGTACCAAATTTCGGTAAGATCCCTTCAGCATTTCTTGAGTTATTCACTCAAGTTTCAACTTTGACAACTTGTGATTTTTGACAGACGACAGATAGAAGATTAATTTTACCTATTCTGGATAAAGCCTTGACGACCGACAGACAGACAGACCGACACAGAAATTTTTATTTTACTTTTTGCAGATCTTTACGTTACTGAACACGGTGATCTCGAAAATGCAAAAAAAAAGTTGAAATTTTTTTTCGATTACCATACCTCCAATTTTTTTTTTAAATTGATTGGAGGTAATACATGTGTCGATTTGTAATTTTTATCAATTTCTGGTTTTCCAAAAAAACAATTTTATTCTTTTTTCTTTTTTTTCTTTTTTTTTTCTTTTGTCTTTCTTCCTTAAGACTTTTCCCAAATTTTTTAAATTAAATTCAGTTGGTCTGACTTTTCGAGATTGATTGAAACCGTTCTGAAGAGGAATTTTGATTTTTTTTAAATCTTGCCTGCAATGTAGCAAAGAGTATTTGACTTGAAGGACTATATAAAGTCCAATTGAAATAATAGTTATTTCAATTATTATTATTTTTTTTTGTTATTAATCCAAGATATATTGAAATTGTTTTCACCATGGGTCGCTATGCTATTCTTTAGCTTTAATTTTCTAACTTTAATTTATTCTTATTTCTGTATTACACTTTTCCGGAATTATTTTTCATTTCTTTTTATTTTATAAAAGTAGCAATCAATTATCAACTCCAATTGATATTGTTTTTGATTACCAATTACAATTTTATATAAAGATGATTATATTAAACTGACAGAGGGAATGAAAAGGGTGTAGTGAGATAATTTTGGGAATAATTACCTATGCAAATGAACGTTAATTTTCTTTACCGAAAATCGTCATCAAATCAACAGTTCCCTGCTAATTTACGCGCAGGGAAATTGGATTTTAATGACTAGTCCGGTAATAATTAGTAATTGTTACAAAATAAAAGAGACTTCGTCCTTTTCTTTATTGCTTATTATTGTTTTGACAGTAACTATGTATGGTAACTATGTAGTCTACAAATTGACACATTTGTATTTTGCTCGTTTTAAAAATGTTGTTCAATTAATGTTTTAAAATTTCAATTTTTTACGATTTTCGGTAAAATTTAATACCATACTTGTCAGGAAAATGTCTCACTTTACTCGGTGCTTTAAAATACTCGGCACAAAGTGCTTCGTATTTCAATATTGCTCCTCGTCAGTAATGTATCATTTTCCTGACTTTTAGGTAAATAACTATTGTAAATAAATACAATTAAATTGTCATTAAATTTAATAATTCAATAATAATAATAATAAATTTAATAATAAATTAATTTGCAAATAAAAAAATTATATAGTAGTAATATTGGCTTTATATCAAAATAAATAAACGTCTTTATTAATTTTATTTGTAAATAACTATTTATTTACTTGGTTTAGAAATTAAAAAAAAAATATTTATTAACTGATTTTGACAATAAATAAATGAAATTTTATGTTGACTAATGTCAGATTAATTTGACTTTTTAAATATTATTGAATTTAGTTGCATAAGTGTTTGGGTTTGTTTACAAAAAAATTTCCAAGGTTGCCTGAAATCGGAAATTCGAAAGACATGATATCACCGTGTAACAAACTACGTAATATATCACTCAATTCACATAATTTTGATCAAATAATATTATGCAAGTTATGAAAATAAAGTAGATTCAGAAACATATACATAGAAACGAATTTACACTTGATATATTAAATATTATAAAAATTACATTATTAAAAAAAACATAAATAATACCTAAGTAAATTATGGTGATTATTTTAACATTGTTTTAGTTTCAAAATTTATTGTTTTTTCAAGGCTGTAAAATAGGGCAATAAATTACTGCGGTATTTCAATTATTATAAATAATATATTTTTACTGTAATCTACCTAAACGTGATATACAAATTATATATGGGTTACCCTTATTATTACATTGTAATTTAATCGCCCCATACAGAGGGAGCTAGTCCCCTCTTAGATAGAACGAGAAACCAGTAGATTAGGTACCAAGAATCGGATATTATTGATTTTTATTTTTTGTTTATACTATCTCACGTGGCGAATGATTGTAGGTTAGGTATAAAATTTTGTGTAAAATGGTTTTTCCAAACTTTCTAGTGTTTATTCAGAAAGGTTAGTTATGTATAATTATCTGTTGTTTTTAAATTTTAATGTAGTTTATTGTTATATCTTATAGAATTGAAGATGAACAAATAAATTTCGAAACGTCATGTGAACATGCACTTCGCGTTGTTTTATGACGTATCTCTTAACTAAAGTAAATATTTGTTAGTTATAATGATAACTATGAAGATACACGCATTTACTATTTTACTAAAGACATTTAAGACGTATCATTTTCTAAATTATAACAACAACAAAAAATTAAAATTGATTTATGGAACAGAACTCCCCTTTTCAGTTCCCCTTGGGCTTCCGGTACCTATAATTTCATGCTGTACGTACAGATTACATAACTTACTTTACTTTTTTTGAAACATAAAAATAGTTTTTCCGCAATACTTATTAAATATTTTTTGTTTAAAATTTGATTTCCTTTATTTTTGTTCATATACATTTTTCAATTTTGTCGCACCGTTTGCGAGATACAATGACTTAAAACAGGTTCTATAAAATACTAAAAATCTTTATTTTTCAAAAGATTTTCATCTATATCTCAGGAACGATGCGACAAAATAGAAAAATTTATATAAACAAAACTGTGGGAAATAAAATTTACAAAAAAATGCCTGTTGAGTTTTCTCTTATATTGTACCATTTCTGAGATACAGATGACAATAATTTTTGACTTTCACAGAGTCGGAAATACTGCAACGAAATAAAAGAATGTATATAAACAAAAATGAAGAGAATGAAATTTGCAACAAAAAATGTCGAATAAGTATTGCTGTAAAAGCGATTTTTATGTGTCAAAAAGGTCTTGAAAAGATTAAAATTACATTACTAACCTAGGGCTGTAACGCCAATTTTGTGAGCCAGTGCGTATAGCGATTATAGGGAATCTCGTAATTCCAAAATTATTAAAATTAACCTTAAAACATTTTTTATATTATTGACATTCTTATTGTTTACAGTTGTGAATTATACATAAACATCTTGTTTATGTTTATTTAGCTATACCATAATAATTAATTTATATATATTTTAATAGCTAATAATTTAATTAATTAGTTGTGAATTATATTCGTGATTTTATAAACTGTACGACAATAATAATTTTAAAAAACCATTCATGGAAATTAAATTTTCTGATTATTTCATTTGTAGTATTTTAACTGTATAATTTTCAAGGTAACCTTATCCTTTTTGTTAATTATTTTAAAATTTACTGTTTAAATTCCAATGTTTTTATTGTTTTTCCGATTACGTACACCCAATGAATTTCAAATTTTTTCTGTCCCCTTTTTTTTATTTGTTACACAATTACATATAATTCCATTTTAATTAAAATAAAACCTGTCAATTTGTATTTAAATTATTTTCAAGTATCGGAAAATTTGTTTTGCATTAGTAGTAGAATATAATGCCCAGTTGTTTAATAATTTAAAGGTACTGATAATCAAATCCTTGAATTAATTTAAGTATTGCAAATATGTTACACAACAAATTATTTAATAAAATTCTAACATCATTATTATGACAAATTGTGTTATGATTTTGTTCTTTAAAGAGCGAATAACTGCTGGGAAATAATTAATAGTTTTGCGGTTAAGCCGTCGACCAATCCAGCAGCGCGAAGCAGCAGTTGTTTTAATTATTTGGAAAGGCTGCTTGAAAAGTTCAACTTTCTATTGGATATTCCGAAATGCAAAAAAAGTCTTCGCAATATTAAGAAGCTGTACGCATATTTAACGACCCGATGGCAGAGTATGTGTCCGATGAGTAATACTATATTAATTTGTTATGATAATTTATTTAATTAAATTTGGGTAATTACATCGGCCATTCACCGGCATCAAATTCACCAGTTATAAGAAAATTAAATAAATGACGTCACATCAAGTTTCGTAAGGTGAATTTCCGTATAAACCTTTCGACAAAATAATCACAAATTAATTAATATTAAATTACAAAATGACGTCTTATGAACGTCTGAAACATAATTTTAAACTGCTTTTAATTTAAATTTTGGTGTAAATACTACTTAACTGTTTCTGCTGAAAGGTTCCCTCCATCAGAAGTGGAGTATTTTATCTATAAGTTAATTGCTCAAAGTGGTATCGCAAATACGAAGATGATAGTTTATTGTTTCGAGTTATCTCAGTTCGTTGTTCATCGCAAGAAGTAACATTTTCACGTGTATTTTAAATAAATATTGAATATTTTGACATTAAAGAATCAAATTCCTAAACGTGTTATCACAGTTTACTGTGCGAACTAATGAAAAATTGTTGATAAATATATAATAATTAGTGTTATTCACAGTCTAAGATTATAAGTGACGAGTTTAATGTTAAAGACCTGTTCTTTTTAAACCAAGTTAAATTTTTTGGATATAATCTGAAGATGTTCAGGTGGTTAGGTGGGTAATACATTTGCAATAATATAATTCTACAAAATATATTTTACGAAATTGTAACATTCTTATTCTGCAATTGTGTCAAAAATATTCTTATTAGTTCGGTCAAGTAACTCAATCTACTAGCAATTATCTGAGGTTATTGCTGCTATAGTGGGAATTTTAAGATATTCTTATGTATCCACTGATAGGTAAACTTGATAAAATGAATTTACATAAATCACAATATCTTATTAAAAAGGTATTTATTAATTTATACTCGAACGTTGTGAATAGTTTTTACATATATACAGGGTGAATCATCAAAATCAAACTCTTGTATCTGGAAATCTTCCGAAACAAAAGAATTCCTAGACAAAGTATTCTACTTTTGGTATGACAGGAATGTTCTACGTCACTTCCTCTTTTAAATTCAATTGTATAGTCGGTGTAGTAATCCATGATACGCATTTTGAGTAACATAAACGAATTTCAATAATCTAAAAAACTCATTTGGTCCACTAGCGACAACCATACTGTATTAACAAAGAATAAGGTTTGAGAGAGTAAAGTCCTTGGTGCAAATCAGTATCAACACCACTTTATAAATTTTTATTCTGGAAGATAAACCATTTTTTGTAGGTCGGCCCGAAGTTGGAGTTACTGAATTTGAATTAAGAATTTGTTTTCAAATTAATTTTAATATATTTTTAGTAAATCTACATTAGATACATATTGTAGTATGTTATTTTAGTATTAGATTTAAAGGCTATAAATTATTGATTAATATTATTGAAAAAAAATAGATTTGATAAATATTTGTTATAATATTATAATAAATTTTGTATCATGCAGTGCCCAAATGTATCCACTTACCAACCGAGGATATAAATAAACACAATAAAAAAAATTATTTTTCAAATAATAAATAGGAAAATTTACGTCAAAGAGTTCACATTACTGGAATATTAAATTTATCCATTACTAGAACCGAATTAATCTTGTTTATATTGCTATAAATTTAAGTTGACATTGTAGAGATAAAAGTGTTAAATACTATAAAATTGTTATTTAAGTAACAAATAAACTGGTCAATGGATAAAGGCGTTATAGTAATTTTAAAATAAAACATTTAAAAATATTCACGCAAAATCAATAAATTGTCTCGATATTTAAAATTTTTTTTATTCGAGTGCGCACGATCAACTTGGCCGAAGCCAAGATGACTTACTAGGGAATATAACTAATGAGGTGGTTTCCTGTTGCCTTCCTTTGATTGATTGACATTGTGGGATTTATATGTTCGATACATATCTGACGCGAGCAGGATTTGAACTGCGATCTTCCAGTACTTTTAATCAGTGTTAGGTTTACGCCATACTTCGGTAAGTTAATTTTTTGTGAGTTAATCTGGCATTTGTTGCAAATTATAAAATTGCCATTTTGTTTAAGAGACTTCTTCACAAATCATAGAATTTTTGAAAATATTTAAAAAAGCTCTACTAATTATAGGGGAGAGTCGGGTGGTTTGAGCCATGTTTTGTTTTTTAACTATAAAATCTCACTGGATAAAGATATCATGAAGCGGATGTAATATTAGGAAGCTTACCTCATTATCTACGCTTCTACATTATTGTTTTTTCAAATTTAGAAAAATAAGCTCATTTTTTTTCCATTATAAAAATGAGTAAATTTGGTAAAAAAAAAAAATTTGTCGGGTGGTTTGAGCCACCTTAAAAATTCTGAAAAAACAGTAAAAAACTTGCACAAATGAAATAAAAACGCACAATCTCAATGAAAATAAGTTTTTTTATTGTTCAAATTCTTCAAAACAAAAAAAAATACTTGATTAATTATCTTATTCTGAATCCAAATCAGAGTCACAATTTCTACAAGTGTAAAAAGAGCGGGAACCCATATCGGCATACTTTAAGTGAACCGCAATTTTGCACGTATTGCATGCGATGGTGTTGTTGCGATTTTTGTTCGCTGGCATTGGTTGATCGCATTTTCACATGCGAAAATACGAAAATTTGACTCGCCCCAAAAATCTGCCGCCCTGTGCAAATGCACGGTTCGCACATATGGTAACGCCGGCCCTGATTATATACTACTATTGGACCACTCTGTATACTAAGGTTGTGTATCGTATACTTGATACGACAGGGCGCCCTTAATTAGTGGCGCCATTGTATGGTTCTAACAAAATCACTAAATTTTGTAACAAAATTAGAAAATATTCATGCAGCATGCATTCCAAAACGAAATTTTTTATCATTTCCAATCGATAAATGTTTATCCGAATGCGAAACGCGAAAAAAATTGGTGGCTCAAACCACCCGACATCGCTGGCCCAAACCACCCGAATGACGCAACTTTTTTATTAAATGAAAAAAAATTACATATACGAAACAATACTACGAAAACTTTATACACGTGAATATTCATCGAATTTATAACACATTAACGATTTTTCCATTAAAAAATCGGTGGAAAATGTTCTCGGAATGAATTTTTTAAAAAATCAAGCAAAAACTTTTTTGTTCACTTTTGGTACACGCTGTTTGGATAAAATACAGCAAGTGTGTTTTTTCTTTACAAAACCGTATAAAAAGTAAGGTGGTGGTATAACAACAATTGGCCACTATTCACCAAAAGACGTCACTATCAACAAACCGAAAAAATGCGGTGGCCCTAACCACCCGACGGCTCAAACCACCCGACTCTCCCCTACTATTTATACACTATCAATTTTTTCAATATTGACAAAATTACCCTGTAACCCTACATTTTTACAAGTCGCCTTCCTCCCCCCATTATAACAGTAACATCTGTAATTATCATAATCTAAATAGTGTCAAAATATTTCCTGTTATCAAGGAAAATCTAAAATTGCTCACCGAGTTTTAGAACACTGCTGGTGCTAACATAAAACACTACAATAGTAAAAAAAATCATAAATACGTCTCCGTCCATATGTTTCAAATTCTAGTTTGTTAACCTGATAACTTCTTAAATTTGAAACATGACCATAACATGAGGCTTCCTATTAATTATTCTCCGTATAGAAGCCTAAAATGCTGTGTGAAACCAAATATGAATATAGGCAGTTGCGTTTGGCCGCCCGAAATGTTTTTTCGAGTTCTTCAAATGAAAAAACACATTCCGACATTGACAAGTAACCACAGATTAGAATTCCATAGTGAATTTTTCAGACTCAAAAACGAGACTTCTCCAGGTATGCGCTGCTCTGCGGCAGTTGTTAACCAACCACGCACAGTTATCATAAAAAGATAGACTTTTAGTATAGAATACTCTATGTTCAAAAACAAGCTGTCTGAAACGTCACTCCCGAATGCCAAAAATGAATATTTGTCATCAATGCAAGATCAATTCGTCCAACAACACCGCTGATGAAGATTTTCCAGAAACATTGAAACATTCCATATAGTGGAATGTTCTTGTCAATCCTACAAATGAAGAAGAAGAAGAAGTAATCATCACTAATGGTGTTCTTAGTTCATCGAATCTGCACTATCTAAAACTTTGTAACTTTTTTTTTAAGATGATCACTTAACTGATCATTTGAAACCAGTGCAATACACCTTCTTGAAAAAAAGGTTTTAACCACACTTCACCATGCTGGCCAGTGTGAACTAATGGGAAAGGAGCGCTTTGCAGTGTTCTAGAAGTCGAGTTTACTCAACTGCTAGCCACCAACAACCATGCTTGCAACCCGTGATCTAACTTGAACATTTTGTCACTTGAAGAAAAGGCACAGGATGGTAATTGCTCTTGCATTATAAATAAACAATAAATTATATTCACTAAATGTTTATTCAGAATATTGTTTTATTACTTACAATGGAACATGTGCGTGAAGTTGAAGTGAAGAAACTGAATATTGTGCCGGACTCTGCCAGATGTGTGCCACGTTGTGCCGTATTTTTTTTTATTTTTTGATTTTATAGAGATTGTTTTTTTTTAGGGTAAAAGTTAGCCCCGCCATTTTTGATTTTTTTTAAAGATATCAATTGTACTGGATTTTGCTGGACGTGTGCCGTTATGTGCCGTAAACCAAAAATTTTATTTTGATAAATTAAATTTTTTTGGGCTAAAAACTGTTTTATCGATAGAAGTTAGCTCCGCTATGTTCGATTTTTTTAAAGATCAAAATTGCATTGGATTCTACTCGACGTGTGCGGTAAATCATAAAATTTTATTTTGATAAATAAAATTTTTTTGAGCCAAGAACTATTTTATCGATAGAAGTTAGCTCCGCAATTTTTAATTTTTTTTAAATTAAATTTTTTCTTAGCCCTCGGCTACTGCCTCTGGCTAAAAGTTATGTCTTAAGCCATAAAAGCCTCTTTAAGCCCTAAATACATCAATAACTATTGTTTCTAAAATTATAGCATTAATATTTTTATTTTAATCTGTGATCAATAGTAGGGCTATTCAGGGTTTGCATAACTAAAATTATAATCTTAAAATATTGAGTTAAAAAATTACCATTACGTAAGAGGGAGTTTATATAATATACATCATATACAGTAGCGGTTATGGAAATTGCATTGGGAATTATTCCCGAATTAAAAAAATCGATTTCTAAGTGTATTACCCAAGGGGTAAATATCCCGAAAATTTTGTGTACATTTGTTTGGAATTCCCTTGGAAAGCATTGGAATTCCTTGGAAATCATTGGAATTCGTTTGAAATCCCTGGAATTCTTTGGAATTCCTAGCAAGTCATTGGAAATCTTGGGAATTCCTTGGAATTCTTTGAAATTTTTTGGAAATCGTTGGAAATCCGAGTCTTGTGTACAGAAATTTTACACAATTATTTACCCCTTGGTATTATCTATATTATTCTTAATAATAAAGAATAGAAAGAAATAGACTTTCTTCTTCTTTAGGTGCCTATCCGTTCCGGATGTTGGCTATCATCCTGACTATCTTGACTTTGTTCACCGCTGCTCGGAGGAGCTCTGTGGTCGTCATGGAGTACCATGTTCTTAAATTTACACTTCTAGTTAAATTTTTGGTTTAACACTCATAAGATCAAAAATACATTTTCTATTTTGAACACAATCACAAAGCTAAGTTTCTTAAACCGGGGGGTCTGGGGAATATGGAATATCCCCCGCCCATTAGTGATTGTGTTCAAAAAAAAAAGAACGTCTTATTGAATTTAAAATCGGAAATCTTAGAAGTTTAGAAATTAGATTTTCCATTTGAAACTTATAAGTGCAATAACACTTTTTTGCGCACAATCTCTGGTGTACTGGAGAGTATTTCATATCCCCCAGACTCCCCGGTTTGGGAAACCTAACTTTGTGTGCGTATTGTGTACGGTTATTGAAATTTCATTGGGAATTGTTATTTTAATTCGGAAATATTCATCGATGCAATTTCCATGACTGCTACTGTTTGTGAATCTTTCAGCATGATATTTAATGGTTTACTTTAATTTAATGATTTTTAATAACATCAAAACAAGGGCGGGGTTAACTTCTATCGATAAAATAGTTTCTGACCCAAAAAAATTTTATTTATCAAAATTAAAATGAAATTATAATTTTATGATTTACGGAACACAACAGCACACGTCGAGGAGAATCCAGTACAACCTTGATTTAAAAAAATTCAAAAATGTCGGAGCTAACTTCTACCCCACAATAAGCAATCTTTATAAAAATCAAAAAATACGGCATAACTTGGCACATAATGGGCACAGCCCGGCGCAATATTCAATTTTTAAATTTTTAAAAATGGCGAAGCTAACTTCACGCACATGGATGGAAGGCTTAATTTTACATATTATGCAAATCAAGTGAAACTTGTGTGGTAAGAAAAGTTAGCTTTCCATCCGTAGGAAGCATGTTACTTTTTCTCTGAACGATCAAAATCCAAAAATTAATTATTAGCAATATTTTATAAACTTAAACAAAAGTAAAGTGACATGAATTATTCCGTTAACTAATTTTAATTAAGATGGTAATATTTAATTTAATTTTATTAATTTATTTATTAAATAGTTTAATTTGCAACTGCCAACCTCAATAATTGTGACATTTGATTATTTTTATAGGTTATGAACACAATATTTTTATTTATTCTAGTGACTTTGGTTAAAAACAAAATTTTAAGTTTGTTATGTTTACGTATTGTAGATTACATAAATGTCAAGTCAACTTTTAATTTCTAGATTGCTGTCTACAAAGTATAAATTTGAAGTGGTGTAGATAAACTTAAAATGTTTTTTAGAAAAGATAGATACCAAAATTTGTCAAATATATTAAAATTTAGAGTAATGTCATATCAACTTAGTTTATTTATTACTTTACGCCGTAAAGTAATAAACTAGATTTGACAGGTATAACTTATGTACATATACAAAAATCATGTGAAATATAGCTGTAGATATAATATTATGTTAAATAAATAAATAAAAATGTTATTTTTTTAAAATTCCTTATAAAATATTTAGCAGTGTCTATTTTTACTTAAAATACCCCCAATAAATTACCACAAATAAACATATTACATTATAATACTATAATATTTTGAATGTTTTTTTTTATACTTTGAATTTAATTTTTAAAGTACAAGGTGGGGCAAAAGTAATCACCCTGTTGGAAAACGTTATAACTTTTGCATATGGGCGCCAAATGTCAATTCGGTTTTGACATTTGTGAAGTAAACAAACGCAGAATACAAATCGACAAGTCATGAATCGGTTTACTCCGCAAGATCGCGGAATAATTGCTTAATCTCTCGTTTTGGTGATTTGCACTGGCCGGCCAGATCACCCGATTCAGACCTCTTTTTATGCGGTGTTTTAAAGTCGCGGGTTTACGTCAACAAGCCTCAGACTCTTGAAGCCTTTAAGAAGAATATTCGCCAGGAATGCGAGAACCTGTCGCCCGAAGTTCTGACAAGAGTGATGGAAAATGCCATAAAAGGGGCCCGTATGGTCGTCAACTCTGGCGGCGGCCATTTGGCCGATATCATTTTCTGGACTTGATGGAATAAATGCTAATGGATTAAATAAACAAATTTCACAAGAAGAACCAAAGTGTTTCATTATCGGGTGATTACTTTTGCCCCACCTTGTATTTGGCAAAATATATATGTATATTATATGTATTAAATACATGGATTGCATAGTAAAATGTATTTTAAATTTCTAATGAATTTGCATTTAAAATTTTAAAATACAGGCTATAATATTGTGGGCTGACAAGAAAAGAGCACTAAGTCAAAATTTTACTTAATTTTTTTAGTGCATTATAGATCTATTTTAATGATCTTTCTACTACAAGAACGCAGTAAGTCATAATTATCTGATTCATTTTGTGAAATATAGCAATGTAAGAAAGTACCTACTAAAGTAGTTGATGCAAATTTGTACAGTAGATACATAATATGCAAAAATAGGTGCTAGGTGGAACTAATTCCCACAAAGACGGGGTTTGATTTTTTTAGTTCCTTGTTTGAATCTTATTGACATACTAAAAGTCTAGAAAAATCGGAGTGTGCAAAATGCGTTTTTTGGCTCCGGTTACGGTCAATGATGACAACTCGGCCATTAACGTCATTGGCCGGACAATGACGTTAATGCCCTGATTAACTGGACATTGACGTTAACGTCCGGCCAACTACGTCATTGACCGCCGTGCATTTTGGGTGATGTTAACATTTAAAATTTCATATGTGGTTTTTACATCATTGTCCGGGCAATGACGTCATTGCCCAATACAGAGTGGGCGATGATGAAACTACTATTTTCTAAATGTGCGTGTCAATTTTTTTGGTCAATAACGTAATTGACCGACCAAAGACGTAAATAATACAATCAGATAAAAATATTTACATCATTGTCCACCGCTAACGGTCAATCACGTCAATGGCCGGCCAATGACGTTAATGCCCATTTATGTTGGCCATTAACGTCATTACACCATTGACTGTACATAATATATATTTTCAATATATTATTTTGCATTTTAAGTGCACAATTTTTGGAGAACTATCGAAGATAGATAGAAGAAGGGTGCATTTTCTCTACATTATGAAAGCACGGTATAGCTCTTAGTTGTGTCCAATCCGAATCCGAATTCCAATTTTATTTTATTTTCTGGATAGCACGCAGACTATATCTATTGAGCTTATAAAATTTTATATACAGTGGCTCCAACAATTATTAATACACGCCTATGTTAACCATGTAAATTGCACATTTTGAAACCGTTTTTTGACATATAAAACTCGCATTTACAGCAAAACTTTTCAGATATTTTTTATTTAAAATTTTAATCACTTCAGGTTTGTTTCTATACATTTTTTTATTTTCTTTCGCCGTTTTCGAGTTACAGCGACTTAAAGAAAACTAAGTAAAAAAGTTAATAAAATTAACATTGCTCTTATGGGAGTTTTTTACAGAGTTTTCTTCAAGTCGCTGTAACTCGTAAACGGCGAAAGAAAATTAAAAAATTTTTAGAAACAAAACTGAAGAGATTAAAATTTTCAATAAAAAATATCTGAAAAGTTTTGCTGTAAAAACGAGTTTTATATGTCAAAAAACGGTTTCAAAATGTGCAATTTACATGGTAAGCATAGGGGTGTATTAATAATTGTTAGTGCCACTGTACGGTCGTTTCATAAGCTAAGTATCTGCATTTTGCAATGCAAGTTGCATTCTCCTGCAATATTTTGTTATTTGTTGGTTGACATGTTATTAATTCTTCTGAAAGCATTGTCGTCGAGATGGTAATAATATTATTATAGTTAGGTACATAGTACCCACTGTTGGGCATTTCATATTTGCTGAGAATCTATGTAGAAGTGGTTCTAGCATACCACCCCATTGAAATATCATTTGAAGATATTTAGGAAAGTGACATATTTTTAGCATAATTATTATTTCGCATTTTTAACTGACACAGACGATTTAAAATAGTATGCATTTCGGTAGTGTCATATTTAGTAACCTTCAAAATTTCTAAAGCATCTCAGCTGCGGCCATGATGTTAAGTTTAGTCGATCTATTAATGGAAATATGGAAAAAAAAAGTTTCGAGTATAAAAATTTATAGTATGAATCAGTTAAAGTTGAATGTTTGATATTCCAAAATAGAACTACAAATGCAATAATGTTAAAATAATTCAGAATATTTCTAAATATAGATATAGTAGTGGCTGTAGTATCCAGAAATGTTAAGTAAACAATCCGTGAAATAATGAAAAGAAAAGAGCCAACAAGAATTTGGTATATTAAGAACTAAAATATACATACATACATATTAAGGTACATGGCTACATGGTAGACTAATACAAACATTTTGAAAATATCTCAAAATACTATGTACCTAAGTATGTTCTTCAGGAAAATTTGAAAATATTATAAAATTTCAATTTGAATAATTTTTTGGTAAACACATCATAGTTATTCGTATAATAACTTACTTTTTAAATAAAACTGCCCATGGCGTTTTCGAAATTTCATGTTGCGCCCTTGGTGGCATTAATAAGGTTGGCGACCTTTGTACTAAACCATATAACATTATAATAAGTATACAAATTTTAGTTTATGTAGGGCACACATACATACATACATATGTAAAAGAGTCTAAAATTAGCATAGACAAATCCTAACGTATCATAGTATTCATGTATTACTGCACACAAGGCTGTGCTGAATTTCTTCAAAATTCACATTATTATCAATATTCTTAATAATATGCGGTTTATAATAAAAAAACAAAATTAAAGGTTGCAATAAATTTTTCTATTCGCATTTTAAATATTAAATGTTAATTCTATCAGGTAAAAATATTTTACTATTAACTATGCGAGCAATGCTATTTAGGAAGTCAAAAATGTAAATTACTAACTTTTCTAAATTAAAAATTACAATTTTTCTTTTTTAGGTTCCGAGTATACTCTCACGGAAGCAGTGGATGAAAGCACAGTCAAGTTCAAACAAAAACAAATCTTAAGAGATGATGGAAACGACAATTTGACCATTTATGGTTTTAGAAAAAATTATGTAAAAAGCTTTATGACCTATTTATTTTATGTACTATCGTTGGGCATTGTCCGTTTGATATTTCATTGGTTTCCTACTTGGAGATTATATATGACTCATTCAAAATGTTATCTGGAAATTGCTGAAAAAGTATTAGTTGTGGTAAGAATTTGAAAATATACTAATTTGTCGAAATAACTTGATGTTTTAGGATAATTATGAAGGATACAAGTCCTATTTCGTTGAAGATGTTAAGTTATTAAAGGCTTCGCCTGAAAGGTATGTTTTGAGATACTAACTAAATTTAGATTTATTAAAGAGCAAAGGGTGTAACGTTTCTTGCTTTTCAAGATCACTTATATAACAACTTTACTAGACAGGGGGTTTGGAAGTTTAGAATATTCACCAGCTGAATAACTTCTAAGATTTGGCATATATTCTATATTACCCAGATTCTCTGCACTTGTATTTAGGGGCCAAATCTGTATTTTTTAAATTTTTAGCAAAAGTATAAGTTTTTCAAAAGACGCTGCGATAACCAATGAAAACCTTTCGGTTTATTTGGATAATGGATATTTCAAAGGTAATTACCAATTTTGAATTTAAAAACGCAATATTGAAATTTTTGATTTTAGAATCTGAAAATTTGCGCGCAATTTGGTGCAAAAGAATTTGTTACATTTGGGATAACGAAAAACAACGTTTCATGAAACTCGTGGGTTTAGATAAAGGACGAACCTGCATCGATTTTCATTCTTTCAAAGGAATATCCAGCAACGAACAACGCCTGAGGTTTGGGCTACATAAAAAGTTTCGCAATATATTTGACCATGATATCTTTTCAGGATAATTACGTATGGCCAAAATGAAATTGACATTCCAGTTTATTCGGTATTGAGACTCCTAGTATTAGAAGCTTTAACTCCATTTTATATTTTTCAAGTATTCAGTTTAATAGTGTGGTTCTGTGAATATTATTATTATTATACAATAGCAATTGTAATCATGTCAGTATTTGGTATCGCAACGTCCATCATTCAAACTCGAAAGGTAAGTCTTATTTAATTAGTTTTTATGTGCCAAAAACGTTTACTGATAGCTCTTCATTTTTTTGAAACGATCTATTGATTTTTGCAAGTCCAACAACATAAAGCCCACAGTTCATTATTTATCTTAATTGCACATTTGCTGGTTTCATTAAATGGAATATATTTTTTCATTTCGAACATAACACAAAGTCAAAAGAAGATTGGATTGTTTTTTGTTGCCTTAGAATCAAAAGAGTTTAAAGGAATCAGTTCACTCAAGTGAAAATGTAATTGTCTATCGGGGGAACGCCACGTTTGAAGAAATTTTATCAAGCAATTTGGTTCCTGGAGATTTAATAGAAATACCTAGAACTGGATGCACTATGCAATGTGACGCTGTTCTTCTTAATGGAAATTGCGTTGTTAACGAAAGCATGCTTACAGGTAATTCTTAATCACATCAAGTTGTTTTAACATTGATTGGAATATTTTAGGAGAATCTGTTCCAATCACTAAAACTCCATTGCCGAAAACAAATGTAACGTACGACGTTAAAGGAGACTCATTTCATACGTTATTTTCTGGAACCACTGTGATTCAAACCAGGAAGCAAGGTGATTACTCTTATCACTGGATGTTGAAACATCAAAGTTTTAATGGTTTTTTCCTTGTATTTCAGGAAACGACAAAATTCTTGCGGTAGTTATTAGAACGGGTTATCTTACAACCAAAGGTGAATTAGTTCGTAGTATTATTTATCCTCCTCCAAGTGATTTTAAGTTTGACCAGGACAGCTATAAATTTATTGGTATTTTAACAGTTATTTCTTTATTGGGTTGTATTTATACAATCGTTTCGAAGGTAGTTCGATCCATCGAAAGTGTTTTAAAATAATCTTGACAATTTTTAGAGTGAGAGGGGTATAACAGCCGGTGATATTATTATTAAAGCATTAGATATAATTACAATAGTCGTTCCTCCAGCTCTTCCAGCAGCTATGACAGTTGGAAAATTGTATGCCTTAAGTAGATTGAAAGAATACAAAATTTATTGTATGAACTCTAGAGTTATTAATGTATCTGGGTCTATAGACTGCGTTTGCTTTGATAAGGTATACCAGGATAACTATACATATTCAGCAGCACTTCCAATGTTTCGTACTTTTAGACGGGAACTTTAACTGAAGACGGTTTAGACATGTGGGGCGTAGTTCCAGTATTACAAAATATCCTACAACATCCAGTCAAGAATATGTTAGAGATATCTAAAACGTCGCCGCTATTAAGAGGAATGGCTACTTGCCATTCCATTACCATTATAGATAAAAAGTTGTGTGGGGATCCCCTGGATATTAAGGTAATAAATAGAAGAGACAAATTCGCTTTTAAACTTAAACTTTTAGGTGTTTGAATTTACGAATTGGTTACTAGAAGAAGATATTGGTACCGACACATCTTCAGGATCATGTCTTGCCAAAGCACCGGCCCGTTTGCATAGAAGAGTTAGTAGCATTACAGATGTTTACACAGAAAATAAAAATGAGGTAAATTAATAGAGGGAGAGAAAAACTAACAATCATAATTTTATTAATTTTTAGAGCGACCTACAAATTGAAATTGTCCAACAATATCAATTTTCTTCGTCTCTTCAACGAATGAGCGTTATTACTAAAGCTGCTAATTCTGATTTCTTTGAAGTCTTTTGTAAAGGATCTCCAGAAATCATAGTGTCTTTGTCTAATAAAGAATCTGTTCCTGTGGATATTGAAAATCGATTGAAAGAATACACTGTTAAAGGTTATAGGGTGATTGCTTTAGCAACCAAGAAATTAACAGACTATCAGGATCACGAAGAAATAGAGAAAATAGATCGGTCGGTTCTTGAATCAAACCTAACCTTTGTTGGACTTATTGTTTTGGAAAATCGTATTAAGCCGGAAACACAGGGTGTTATCAAAATTTTAAAGGACGCTAACATTAAAGTAATAATGATAACGGGTAAGGATTTGTTATATCGAAATCTTTGTTTTTAAATTCACAAGATTTATTTAGGCGATAACATACAAACCGCTTTAAGTGTTGCCAAAGAGTGCGGTATTATTGAAAGTAACCAATTGATACAGGAAGTGACTGTTAAATCTCTTGGGATTGAACAACCCCAAATTTTATTTCATGCCACAGACTTTTCCAAGTGGGTAAGTAAATTTATTGTTTAACTTCAATGCTTGATTTGATTTTTTCTGTTCATTCATTTTTCGTCCATATTCTTTCCATGATAATTTCTTCAAAATTCTAATATCTCTTCTTACTTTCAAACCTCTTCTTCTCTTCAAACTTAATCATTTTGTATCATTATTCTGTATACTTTGCAATGTTGAAAATGTAGCCAATAATTTTTATAATTTTTAAGAAACCTGGTGAGATATCCGATAAAAACCTTCAAGATGTTAATCTAGAATGTGGACAATATACCCCTAAGTATGTTTACTCGATGACCGGATTGACTTGGACTGCAGTGCGGGAACACTTTCCAGACCAAATACCAGAACTTATACAAAATGGAACAGTATTTGCACGTATGTCTGGCCAACAAAAGCAACAATTGGTTCAAGAATTACAGAAACTGGGTTACTACGTCGGTAATAAAGATACAAAATTTAACAAAACTTTAAGTTAAGTTAATACAATTTTTTTTATTAGCAATGTGCGGCGATGGTGCCAACGATTGTGGAGCTCTTAAAGCGGCTCACGTGGGAGTTTCACTTTCTGAAGAACAATCAAGTGTTGCATCTCCATTCACTTCTAAAAATGATAACATTTCATGTGTGCCTACAATAATTAAGGAAGGAAGAGCATCTTTAACGACCAGTATAGGAGTTTTTAAATTTATGGTTTGCTACAGTTTAACACAATTTTCGTCAGTAATCATTTTGTATGGAATTGACTGCAATTTAACTTCTCTTGAATTTTTGTTTATCGACATCTGCCTGGTTATAAATTTTACTTCGTTCTTTGGAAAAACACGAGCCTACGATGGTCCTCTAGATAAAATTAGACCACCAACGTCTTTATTAAGTTTTACAGCTCTAACTTCCATTGCATCCCAATTATTCATTGTAATCAGTTTTCAAGTGTTGTCTTACAAGCTGGTACAAACTTACTCTTGGTTCACCCCATTTCACCATAATCCTGATACACCAATGTATTTCACTTCGTACGAAAATTATGCCGTTTACTGCGTGTCGATTTTTCAGTACATTATAGTAGCAATTACCTTTTCCAAGGGAAAACCATACAGAAAACCGATCTATACAAATTTTATCCTTTCGTCAAGTTTTGTTCTAATGACAGCAATATGCATTTATATAACCGTAAATCCCGCCCAATGGATAAAATCAACTTTGGAACTCCAGCTTCCTCCTGATAACCAATTTAGTTTAATCATTCTAATAATGGTTGCGATTAATTTCGTATGTAACTTGCTATTTGAGGATTTAATCATAAATTATTTCTTGGATAAGAGACTAATTCCAAAAATTAGAAAAATATTAGCTTCCAATAAGCAAATGAAAAGTAATAAAAGTTTTTTTGTAAATAGCGCCAGCAAAATTAACATTGCCTATGATAATGAAAAACATTGCAAAGATGATAAAGTTACCGATAATGAAGATATGAACGGTGGTTTAACAAAAGTATAATTTTTGTAAATATTACGTAAATAAAGTGAAATTATTAATTAAACCTTTTTTTATTTTCAATAAATTGTGAGAATGCCAAGAGACTAGATTTACTACGGCGAAGTGAGCCAATGTGAACAAAATCTGTTCAGTAACAACACAAAGTGTCAAGTGGAGTTGACCTAACGACCTGAACAGTTTTGAAAATGAAATAAAAGTTACCAGCAATGGGACTTTGTGTCGTAATTGCCAACGATCCACTGAGGAAACCACATCTCGTAAGAGTAATGTCGAAACTCTCATTTCCTTGATCCTTGTTTTTGGCAAACTATCTGCATTTGCATCTGGTACAAGAAGTGACTAGTGCTGCTATCTGATGTCAAAAGCTTAGGTTGGGTTTATAAAAAAAGTATCTATCTAAGAAGATAGAGCATTCGCCTGAAGCCACAAACACTTTTTTGATTTTTATAAAATTAGTAACATTACCAATTATGACGATATTATTTGGCTTCTCTCCCACCTCTACCGTTGAATTTCCCTATCATGTTTAATACATTAAACCTTTCTTCCTTTCTAGTCAATTGTATACCATTACAATGTAGGAAAGTTACAAAAAGTGTGGTATTAATTTGAAAGGAAATTACAGCATCACAAATTATTGCAGCGTTACACATAACCAGTAATGCAATAATAGTTGTATTCTATTCACCTATTTTAAGTGAGATTGTACTGAGATACTCAGGTACTCAGTTAAATGGGTGTTCTTTTTACCGTTTCAACAGATGTGCTGTGCCGTGCCGAACTGAGTTTTAACTGAGTAAATCACCTCCCACCCCAACCTAACTGATCTTGCTTTTTCGAAGTGTTACAACTGAGTACGAACTGAGCTAAATTGGGAAATAGCCCGGATTGGTCGGTTTAAAAAGGTTAACGCCTCATTTGTTTTTGTGGAGGTTATGGTTATAGTAAACATTGTCACGTTTATGTTATGTTGAGGTTGAGTTGATAGTAAACATTGGTAAATATGATTTGGTTGGTAAATAATTTTTGTATCATGGTTGGTAACTTTTGTTGTTCTTTTCACCTTATGTTTTTCTCACTTTGACTCAGTTAATACCTGTTCGGCTCAGCTCACTTCGTCTCAGTTGTGTATCTGAGATGGAAATAAAATAGGTGAAAAGAATACAGCTAATGGCATATAAAATCCGGATATATAAAAAGTCAATATAATTAACAATTTTTTATTATCTTTTAATATCTGTAATTATTATTGACAAAATATTTAAACAAAAGATATAAAATCACAGTTTTACAGTAGAGACATTAACAATGTAAAATTGGTATAATAATTATAAAATTTATTACAAGAACATTAATATTTAATAGTCTACCTACATACATAGGTATGCAAAACCTGAGAGAAACAAATTTTACAGTAAAATTCTGAACACATACCAAATAAGTGGTAATATTAATACCACAAAAAAATTAATTTTTTGTTTTTCAAAATTATTATAAAAAAATTGTTTAAAAATTGAAAAATATATTCGTAATATAACAGTATCTTTAAGCACTCTGACTATACAACAGACACTTTCTCCATAACAATTTTTTCATTTTTGTTAATTTTCCTAGTTTTAGTTCTACTAAAATATTCTTCTATTTCTTGCAACGTTTTTCCTTTAGTTTCAGGTAAAAATGCAACAACGAAAATTGTTCCTGCTAATGAAAACACACCATAAAAGCAAAACACGTAGACGTTTCCCATATTTTCCATCATCGCTGGATATACCTTAACAATAGCAAAAGTAAATACGTATGACAAACACGTGACAAGTCCTGAAGCTAAACCACGAACTTGTCCAGGAAAAACTTCAGCGGCCATTGCAAATGGCATTGTAACAAATCCAATTGTGCTGGTAAAAAAATAAATTATTAGTAATCCAATAGGAACCCAATCCATGGAACTTCTTTCATCTGTAGGAATATTTCTTGTTGCCATTAAAAATAAAGAAAGTAAAATCATACTGAAAGCCATTCCTGTACCAGATATCATGGATAATGGACGGCGACCGTACAGTTTACTTAAATATCCAATTAAAATGGAGGCTCCGACCCTTGTGATTGCCATTAAAGAAATAATAAAGTAGGCATCCATGGTTATTTTTGCTTGTTCGCTGACATCAACGGCATAAAATACTAATACCACAATGCCAGAAAATTGTTGAAAGAAAAAAAATGTTAGAATTAATATAAACGGAATTATGCAGTTGCATTTAAAGAGAAGTCTTAAACTTCTCAAAAAGCCTAGTTTATTTCCAGTTTCATTAGAAGATGCACTTTTCATCAAACTTTCTACCTCTTCTTTCACCGTTGAATTATAGTTTTTTGCTCCGAATATTTTAATGGCATTTGCTTTAGCTTCTTCTAATCGATTTTTAGAAACCAACCACGGCGGAGATTCCGATACATAAATGAATGTTAGTATTGTTCCTAAAACTGGAAGTACTGCTGATAAAGCTGACACCATGCCCCAATTTTCCTAATAAGCAAAATATTATTGAAATATATTATTGTTACGAAACAATAATGGTTAGTGATATATGATGATGATCATCGGGATGACTCACTCGTGGTAAGTCATATATGATTGATAACCTTGGTAGTTCTTAATAAAAAACTGCTGACTTGCGGTCTAGATCTTTCTAGAAGTTTATAAAAATAAAATACAGACTTGAAGTGATTGTTATTATTTGTAGTATATTTTAGTATTAGTGTAAAATCTTAATATTATATTAACTGTATTAAGCATAAATACAAAAAATAATAAAAATTATTGGATTTCTAGTTTATTTTTTATTTGCTTTGACAGTTTTATTTTTGAAAAATCGTTATACCGCGTGTTTATATTTATGTTAGTAATAAGGAAAATGAGGAAAAACAAAAATTGTTTACCTTTAAAATCCATCCTAAAGCGTAAACAACGAAAACTCCAATTGAAAATGATATAGAGTTCCACGTTGTAAACATCCCTCTTAGTTCTGAACTGGAAACTTCTGCCATATAAACGGCAGCCGGCATACTAGCCAAACCGGTTGATAGTCCGGTCAATAATCTTCCAATTATTATAATAACATACTGGTACTGAGGTAAGTGATATGCAATAGTTATGACAATCCATCCCATAAAACTGACTAAATTGATGCAGTATAAAGTAGCTTTACGGCCATATTTGTCAGATATTGGGCCAGATAATAGACAACCAATTGGGGTAGCTACAGAAGCTACGCTTGCTATAATAGGGTGGAAAATGAATAATTGCCAAAAAAAATACTAATCAATATGTACCAATCCACGATGCTTCATTTTCTGTTATTTTGTATGGATTATCTTTTGATAACAAAACTGGTAAAACAATTGCAGAAAATCCTAAACTCATGCTAGGAGCTAAAGTCGAAAAATTGACAACCAATCCTAAGATAACCTGAAATAAAATATAAAAAATAATAATTAGGGTTTTGGAAGCAGATAATATCCAAAAATAATTTCTTCATAAGATGCTATATAAATTATCCGGTCGTACAAGTGGACGATAACACAAGTTTCAAAAACAAATTGACATATATGCTTTTGAGTTCAAGAACAATCATTATCCTAAGTGCACATGAAGAAATTATAGAATTTTAATAAATTTTTGAATTGTTACTTGAACTAATGTTGATCTAGGAACATGTTGAACCTTTTCAATATCCATGTTTGCCACTTAGTACGTTGTCACTAGTTTGAACTTTTATCAAAATTTATAAAATTTCTGTTGTTTTAAAAACTATTATTTAAGAAGCTATTAACCCAATTTTATCTTGAATACATCAAATTATTATCAACGATAAGATTCATAATTAATTATGTTATTTTTCTAATCATTTGAAAAACAAATACTTTAAGTATCAAACTTAACTATTTCGAATTTGGTTATCAGTATATAGTTTTTTCGAAGTTTCTTTTCAAGAGATGGCGCTATAATCAATCTATTTGTTTTAAATAAACGCAGTGGTATTAACCGTTAAATACAAGGAGCTTTATGTATTTGGAACACAGTTTCGAGAGTCGGATTTAAAAAATTGTGGAATCATGGAAGAAAAGCTCAGAAGTGGAAAATATCAAAGTATTTTTGTCACTGTGGTAAGATTTGATCTACAAAATTAATACAAAAAAATAAAAATTTAATTATTACCTGATATATGGATACTTTTTTGTAACTAATGGTGAAGATTATATTCCTTTCAAATTGATTTTAAATTTTCAATCAGTAACAAAAAAATGTCGTCACTCTCTGCCGCAATACCTCCAATCACCAGCACACCAAATTTTGTCCGGAGATACGATGACATAATGTTCATTTTTGTTTTCTATTGTGGTAGCCTTAACAAAGATATCGGTAGCCCTGGCAAAGATATCTATATGTATCACCCCCTACCCTAAATCTACCTATAAAAGTTTATTTAACAAAATCCAAAATGAAAAAAATTTTTTATTTTTGTACGCCACTGAATTTTTTCCAAAATTTTTATATACGTCACATAATACCGTAAGAAGTCACAAATAAAATTTCTCCAAGATTGGTACAACAAATTTTTTCGGTCATCTAGAGGATTTGAAAATCCTGATTCTGAAAACATTTGCGAAAAAATTTAACAAACAGCCTAAACTTGGTCGCTACCTAGTGGCAGAACCTTTTACTTATAAAGTAACGTTCCGTCAGTCCGTACGACGATATTATAAAATATTTCCCACCGAACCACCTATTTTTGTATTCTAAAATTAATTGTTACAAGCCCTAAACTCAATTCTTATGCTGCACTCGGTATACAAATCAACATTAACCTAATTTTGACACATATGTCACAAAATTATGACGTTTATTAAAATTTTGAATATATTGTTTTATTTTTGCCAGCCATCTGACAAATTCTCACAAAAAATATATAAATTAAGATTTCAGTTAATATTTTCTATAATTTTTCTGACCTGCCCCGCCCTGTTACAATTGGCTCGGTTTGTTTTCTCACCAATACTTATACTTTCAAAGCTCCATCGACACACCAAATTTTAGCTGAATCGGTTAAACATTTCCGGAGATACGACGACATTTTCATTTTTTTTTATTTATTTTATGGTGGTGGCCCTGGTGAAGATTTCTCTGGCAAAACCTTATTTTCACCATTCCAGCCCACGAGGCATACGTCCAATAAGTTTGATTGCAATCGACGCAGAAATGCCGGAGAAAATCGATCGACAAAAACTTTTTTCATGTTTTTGCCAAAAAAGTTAATTTTATTTTTTTCATGTTGCATTACTGATTTCTATCGAAGGATTACATATGCTCTCATATCCATTAGGATCAATGTACCTACGTACCAAATTTGGGTAAGATCCCTTCAGCATTTCTTGAGTTATTCACTCTTAAAGTTTCAACTTTGACAACTTGTGATTTTTGACATACGACAGATAGAAGATTAATTTTACCTATTCTGGATAAAGCCTTTTAAGGCCTTTAAAATAACATATCGCAAGACAAAATATTTTTTAAAAATCCCGTATTATTTTCTTGTGGTGGCACTCCTGATTGATAGATCGCGACGAAAACCTTATTTTCACCTTTCCACCGTGAACCCTACCACCATACCAAATTTGGTCGTAATTGGTTGGATGGCTCGGAAGCAAATCGATCGACAAAATTTGACGACAGACAGACAGACAGACCGACAGACCGACACAGAAATTTTTATTTTACTTTTTGCAGATCTTTACGTTTCTGAACACGGTGATCTCGAAAATGCAAAAAAAAAAAGTTGAAATTTTTTTTCGATTACCATACCTCCAATTTTTTTTTAAAATTGATTGGAGGTAAAAAGTTATCACTAATAGGTAAGTAAGTAATGACATTCTTACTCAAAAAATTAGCAAGAAACAGTAACGTAGATCTAATAACATCAAAATTTAAGATATTCTTTACATCAGGTTGACCGCGCCAAACATTCCATAGACAAGAAAATGTTTTGATATATACAGGGTGTTTCCGTGACCGTGGAGAACCTCTTAGGTGGTGATAGAGGACACTTTTCTAAGACATATTTTTAAATAAAATTTTTGTCCAAGTCCAAACCCTTGGGAGGTACCTCACTTTAAAGCAATTTTTTCAATTTATGATTTCAAGCGGCCATTACACCGATATTTTTGATTTTTTGGGTTTAATGGATTAGAGCTTTTCTTTAGAGCATTTGAATATCTACAAATTATGTTATAACCCCTTATCGCCTAGAATCAACAGATTTTGAGTTATGAATTAAATTAAGGGAAAAAATGTCAAAAAATTCCGAGTTTTATTTTTTTTACTATTCTTGCCAATCCCGTATCTTTTAAACGAAACGTCTTAGAAAAAAACTAACGGCCCAAACCGGATAGGGAATTTAACGGGCTACAACTTTAGCTTAATAGTTTTTTTTTGTGAAACTGACCGTTTTCACAGAAATTACGAAAATAATGAACCTACACCTTGTAGGTTAAAAAAACATAAATTAATGGAAAGAATACTGATAGGTGTAACAGAACTTACCGAAAAAAGCACCATTACAAATAATACAGTGCAACACCTTTTGAAAAGAACATGCCTGTGTGCTGAAAATGAGGGAGGCCATTTTGAAAATGTATTAAAATAAATTTTGTGAATTTATTTAGTTTTTTTAACCTACACCTTACCTTGTTCATTATTTTCGTAATTTCTGTGAAAACGGTTGGTTTCCCAAAAAAAATTATTAAGCTAAATTTGTAGTCAAAAAAATTTCAACTTTTAAATTTCAAACAAAAAAATTTCGTGGTTTAATAGGAAAATTTTGGCTTGCAGTTCTTATAACAAGAGTGTGGATTTTAATGTTTTTGAAAATCCCAAAAATTGATTTCTCTGAAATTATTCCATTTATAAAAAAAATGAACAAATTACATATTACATAATATATTATAGAATTAAAGATTTCAACAATCCAATCCTCTTCACTTTCGTCGTTGTTGTTATTATCACCTCCAACTTCATTTGGAGTTAATTCGTCAATGGCGTATTCCAAATCCCAATCGCAGGATGATGAGACAGTTCTTGAATTCATTTCATTATGTCCTAGATTCATCAATGTTCTTATTTTATCATCGCAGCTCTGATTTTGGCTGGGTCCTCCAGCGTAAGCTTGTGTCCAATGGCGAGCGGTCAAATCGAACATTTCTGGATTGTTTTTGTACTGATTCGCCACCATCGAATCTTGAGGGTCATTTGGTTCAGGAGTAGACAGCAAAATTTGTAACGATAACAAAACGCTCCTTAAAGTGAGCGATGCGGCCCATTCATTTCTCAAAATATCCAAGCAAATGGCTCCGGTGACGGAAGATATATTTGGATGCCATATTTTGGTAGCAAAACGTATGCATGGTGGTACAAGCGGGTATCTGCTTTTGATCTTAATTTCGAGTTCAAATTTACCCCCTTCGTATGGTGTACCAGGGGGGCCCATAATTTCACCTCTCAATTCACTAAATTCGTCGTTGAGCAACTCCAATTTGATACCACATTGGGCAGCTTCTTCACTACTAGTCACCTCCATAAATTCTTTTTGTATTCTTCGAGCTGCAATACTTGTCATAATTATTATTTTCTTATTGTTATTTTCTTATTATTATATATGTATGCTTTTCGAGTTAATTTGATTAAAAATAATTCTATTTTATTTTTCCTTATATAGCAAAATTTTTAATTAGTAAAAGATTATCGGATTAAAAAGATCATTTTAAGCTCCAAATTTTGTAATTAATTTTTTTGTGTATTTTTACATAAATATGTCGATAGATATTGGAGCGAAGGACAGCCGCTTTACAGTTTACCCAGGCCATTTTACATTTTGGGTCCGTTACTTTTTCCTCCTCCCCGCACTTAAAATTTATTTTAAAAATAAATAAAATTTTAAAGAATAGAAATTCATAAAAAGTTAGATTTTTGGTTTAAAACTCATAAGCTCAAAAATAGATTTTCTCTTTTGAACACAAAGCTAGGATTTTCAAACCGGGGGATCTGGGGGGTGTGGAATACCCCCCAGTACATTAGTGATTGTGTTAAAAAAAAAGAAAATGTCTTATTGCATTTCAAATCAGAAATATTAGAGTTTCAGAAATTAGATTTCTAGTTTGAAACGTATGAGTTCAATAACACTTTATTGTGCACAATCTCTAGTAGTGTACTGGAGGGTATTCCATACCCCCCAGACCCCCCGGTTTGAAAAACCTAGCTTTGTGTACGTATGGTGTATATCGAAGTGGTATTTTGTAAGGTCTAAATTTTTTAAACTTCAAACTCAAAATTTTTTAAATAAATCCAAAATAAAAATGTCCGAATTATTTAAATTGAATATTTGTAAAATTTTCGATTAGAATGGAAACGTTAAATGTGGCCGTACGCCGACCATACGCTTCGATATCGCCACTGCTTCACATCAAGTGCTTTTATTTACGAAATTAATGCAATTTTAAATTTTAACATCCAAACTAATTTTCTCGTTTTCAATCAATTGAAATCCATACATCAAAAATCTCAAAAATGTATTCAACATCTCTCCAGTTCCAATATCGTCCAATTTGGGGACAAAACTCCCAAATCACTGAATGAAAATATTACTCACGTTTTAATATCAAACTTTATTCACATAATTATCAAATAATTTTCAATCAGAGACGCACTCTTAAACAAAATCAGCGTCCACCTTGACGGACCCAGCAAAAAGCATTTTTAATCAAAATTTTCGTACCAACTTACAATTTCAAATACAAATTATTCAAAATATTCACTACTAGCTGGATACCCGGCTTCGGCCGGGGTCTTATTAAAAATATAATACTTTGCTTTATAGTGCGATTCTCTAAAAATTATATTATGATAACATTATGTTAACAACATAGCTCTGTAAAAACTTTCATAACATACTGTTATAAATTTATAATTTTCCGATAATTTCAATTCTGTCAAGTGCACTGTTACGAAAAATTTTAGTTAGAAATGTTAGTAACAGGTATGTAATTATTTACAGAATACCAATTTATAACATTTATGTAGTCTTACAGCGTAACATAACTATTATAGCATGTTATGAGTTAGAGAATCGCACTATTAGTCTGAGTACTCCAATGTTTTCCAGTCTTACTTTCCGTTGCTGATTTATTTGTGAAGCTCAAAATACTTTTTTTGAGGCAAGGGGGATTACGGGAATCTCGCTAATCCGTTTAAGCGCGTCAGCTAATTTTGTGATATCTCACTTTCCTTTCAATTTTTTTAACATTTTCTTGCACTAAAACTTTTTCCAAGTCCTACTGAGTATGTGTTCCAAATTTGGTTAAAATCGGTCGAAGGGTCTAGGCGTGTATAGCGAACAAACATACAAACAAGCTCTTTTATATATATTAGAGAAGAAGAGATTAGAGCAGGGGTCGGCAAGTAGTTTTAGGTGGGGTCCGGATACTGTGGAAAAATTTTAACGAGGTCCAGGAAAAAACAACTGATAATAATTAAGTGCTACCTATTTATTGTATAGTTCTGTTCTGAGAAGAACAGCAAATTTGAAGTGTGTCTTCGAAGTGGGGCGGTCCGAGGTTTGACCTTTCGCGCTCCGCAAACGGACCGCGGTCCGCCTGTTGCCGACCGTTGGATTAGAGATTAGAGACAAGCTCTTTTATATATATTAGAAATTAGAGATTAGAGATTAGAGATTGCGAATGAGAGGGCATAATAAGCGGGAATTATGATTTATACGCCCTAGGGCATTATAGCCAATTTGACTTGGTGCAATCGGTTGTACTTCGTTTGTTGTTTGTACCGCAAAAATTTTCGTTTGTACCAAAAAGACAAAAAAGTTACAACACTTTCAAAGTGGGGGTGCCAGGGAAATGCCAACATCCCCACCTCAAAGTATTGAAATTAGACTTAGTGCAATCGTTTGTACTTCGTTTGTACTTCGTTTGTACCTGTTTGTACCGCAAAAATTTTCGTTTGTACCAAAAGTACTCAAAAGAAAAACTGAAAACAAGCTAAATAGAAACGTTTGAGACCAACGCGCATGCGCATATTGTTAAGAATGGCTTCAGAACTCAGTAAAAACTTATAATGAGGGATATTATTATTACTCATAATTTATAATAAATAATAATGTATGCACAATCTATGTTGAATAAAAGTGTTTACAAAGTTATGAGCATTGCCAATTTTAGAGAACTGCGAGTAAGTTACACTTGCTTACATTTCATTTGACAGAAGAGATGAACAGATGAACTATATATGTGCATTTCGTCAGCCCCCCTCCTCATTTTGAATTTTGGATCCAAAATAGTCTAAATCATTTGCACCTCGTTTGTACCTCTTTGTACCTTTCTTATTTTTGTTTGTACCCATTTTGTTTATCAGATATTTTGAAATATCTAAAATGGGCATTTTGCCAGACCCCCCCTATTTTGAATTTTAAATCCAAAATAATCTAAATCATTTGTACCTTGTTTGTACCTGTTTGTACCTTCCTTATTTTTGTCTGTACCAATTTTGTGTTTAAAATATTTCAAAATTTCTAATAATAACATTTTGCTAAATCCCCCCTTCCTTGGATTTCGAAATTTAGATATAAAATAGTTTTAATGGTTTTGACCTATGTGTACCTTTCTTATTTTTGGTTGTACCACATTTTCTTTTGAGATATAAAACAATTCAACTATTCTGACGAGAAAATGGTCACCCTATAATAACATCATTAAAGATATCACTTACAACAAATTTAAAGTACATTATTGTACAAAGTCCGATTTCAATCCTTTGAAGTGGGGGTGTTGGCATTTCCCTGGCACCCCCACTTTGAAAGTGCTGTAACCTTTTTGTCTTTTTGGTACAAACGAAAATTTTTGCGGTACAAACAAGTACAAACGAAGTACAAACGATTGCACCAAGTCCGATTTCAATATTTTGAGGTGGGGTGCTGGGGAAATGGAGCTATTATGCCGTGTTTAATAGTATTCAATGTTTGGTAAAAATTAAATATCAAACCAAGGAACAATGGTAAATAAAATGCCAATATATGCACGTAGATATATAATTTAATGTATATAATAAATTGTACTACATAATAATTATTATTTATAGAAGTCTTAAAATTAAATCACAGAAAATGATTTCAAATTATCACAATCAGATATTTTAAAAGTTATTCATCACTATCCTGAAGAAAAATGATTCCTCATCATTTTAAACCTCTTCCTAACTGAAGATTCAATATATACAACCGGATATTTAACACAGCCATGAACGGAACAGGAATTTCTTAATTTATAGATCCTACATTCATTCTCAATTATTTACAGTTTTGCATATTCCAGTAGTTCTAGAATATGTATTTTGATTTACTCTTTCACTTTTCACGAATACTTTTATTACACAGCACACATTTTCTCCGTTACAATTTTGTCGTCATCGCTTATTTTCTTACTCTTCTTTTTTCCAAAATACTCTTCTATTTCTTGCAGCGTTTTGCCTTTTGTTTCTGGCAACAAAACTATAATGAAGATTGTTCCTACCAGCGATACGGCTCCATAAAAGAAGAACACATAGTAGCTCCCCATTTCACTCATCATGGTTGGATAGATTTTAACGATAATAAAATTAAAAAAGTATGCTAGGCATGTAACGAGACCGGTGGCAACACCACGAACATTTACAGGAAAAACTTCGGCCGCCATAGCAAATGGCATTGTAAGAAAACCTAATGTACTACTAAAAAAATATATCATTAGCAATGAAGTTGGAAGCCAATCCATAGAACCGATTTCGTCCTGAGGTACATGTTCTGTTATTATCAAATAGGCAGCAAGTAAAACCATACAAAGCGTCATTCCTGCACCAGATACAAGAGATAAAGGACGGCGACCATACTTTCTGCTTAAAAATCCAACAATGATAGCTGCTACCACTCTAGTCATTGCTATCAAGCAAATGATGAAGTACGGATCTGTGCCAATTCTTACTTCTTTCACAATGTTGACTGCGTAAAATACTATCACAAAGACACCGGAAAATTGTTGAAAGAAGAAGAAAGCAAGAATCAATATGAATGGCTTCAAGCAAGTTCTTTTTACCAGATGTCTCAAGTTACTTATGAGACCTTCAGTTTTGCTGTTGGAATTATGTTTGTTTTGCATTAAACTATCAAATTCTTCATGTACCGTTAAGTTATAGTCTTTTGCTCCAAATATCTTAATCATGCTTAATTTAGCTTCTTCTAGTCTATTCTTAGAAATTAACCACGAAGGAGATTCTGACACGTAGAATAAAATTAGTACAATTCCTACTAACGGGAATATTGCTGTTATACATGCAGCCATTCCCCAGTTATCCTAGCAACAAAAAAAAACGTTTAGTAAAATTATAAATGTATGAGAAATGTTGCTTACTTTTAAAATCCACCCTAAAGCGTAAACAGTCAAAATACCAGTCGAAAATGAAGTAGCGTTCCATGTCGTAAACATTCCTCTTAAATTGGAACTGGAAACTTCGGCCATATAAACGGCTGCTGGCATGCTAGCTAATCCTGTCGATAAGCCAGTTAATAATCTTCCTGTTATCAAAATGGTGTACTGATGTTCTGGAACATGATAAGCAATCGCTATGACTACCCAGCCCAAAAAACACACCACATTATTACAAAGTAAAGTAGCCTTTCTTCCATATTTATCAGATATTGGACCAGACATGAAACAGCCAATTGGGGTTGCTATTGACGCCACGCTTGCTAAAATAAAATTAGATATATATAAATTGGAAATTAAAATTCGCACGTGTAATACTAACCGACCCATGAAGATTCACTGTCTGTCAATTTGTAAGGATTATCTTTTGCTGTCAACACTGGTAGGGCAATTGCGGAAAAACCCAAACTCATACTGGGCGCTAAACTGGAAAAGTTTACTATCAGCCCCAAGAGTACCTGAAATTAAATTAAATAAATTTTTAGAAAACAAGGAAACTGCAGTTATAGTGGTTGCACAATTTTAAAAAAATTTTGATATTTTTTGAATTTGTGTTTTAATTATGGGGAGTGGGCTTAGTATTTTTACTAAATATTATAACAATTTTTTAATATTGTTGCTATGCCAAGCACTTAATTTATTAATTAGCTTTTTTGAATAGTTACCTGAACCAGTGATGATCTGGGAACATGTTCAGATTTTTCTATATCCATTTTCATCATCTTGGGTTTTTTACTTTCAACTATTATCTGCAAATAGAAAATTCTTACTGTTACTTCGGTAATATAAAAATTAATTTAAGTTAATTTACAGCAAAATATGCGATAAGATTAAATAATGTCCTTATAGATAACAATACATTCTGGCTTTGTGAAAATCTAATCAATCACTTAAGAAAAGTACCTTGCTATTATATGTTTGAAGTATGTCATTCAAATAAAATTGATAATTTAAGAAATTTCTTGAGTTATAAAAAAATAATTTATGAAGTATTATACATATACTATACATATCTACTACTAATACTATATAATTATATTTATTATAATTGAAATAAAAATATCATGCGAAAATTATATTAAACTTAAAATTTAAAGACAACGATCTATAGCTCCTCGGAAATAATGTCAATTTTATTGTGTTTGGTTATCTTGTTAATTTTTAAGTTTTAATTTAAATATTGTAATAT
The DNA here is from genome assembly GCA_947369205.1 of Cantharis rufa. Taxonomy (NCBI): domain Eukaryota; kingdom Metazoa; phylum Arthropoda; class Insecta; order Coleoptera; family Cantharidae; genus Cantharis; species Cantharis rufa. The sequence goes on along the minus strand of OX376307.1, from coordinate 15,869,193 downwards.
GATATTACGTAAACTCTCCTATTTATCAACAACATTAAATTGAATGCTATTTTAAACAATTGCTTTTCTATAATTCCTTTTTTTTTAATAAAATAAAGAAGAATTTATCATACAATACTTTTGAATATTTAAATTTTGATTATATTATTTTAAATATTTTTATAATTTTAATTTTTAATATTTATTTCTCCTCTTCTAATTGAAGGCAAAATATTAAAAAAAAATATAAATAAAAAATTTTTTTTTAAATGTTTTAAAAATTAATCTTTAAAATAATAAGGGAAATAATTATTTTAAAAAATATTTAAATTTGAAATAATAATACAATTTAAATTGTACTTACTAGACGAGAAACAATAACAGTTTAAAATTAATTTCGGTATTCACACTAAGACCCCCTGCAGTATTTCACTTAACCGTGCTTTTCATAATACAGATATTGAAACTGACCTTTTAAATTTGCACTATATTAATTTATATCAACCGTTCTTTGTGTGTGGTAATCTAATTAAAATTCATAATATTTAGGTTGATCTTTAACATGGTTTTACCTTATCTTCGCTATTAATTCTAAATCATTTGTAAACTAAAACTTTTTTTAGATTTATCTAAAGTGGAATTATAAAAGGACCTAATTAAGTCATAAAGTTTTATAAGAATTTCTAATTATAAAAATTACTAATAATTTTTTTTATATAAATGTATGTAGTACGAGATATAGTACTTAGATATTGTAACAAACTGCATTTTATTTTATTTGTTTTTTTTTTGTTTCAAACACAAATTCTTGCCGGGAATTTCCTTGTTTTGTGTAATTTACTGCATTTTTGTCTTTCATTTCTGTTAATTACTAAGTATACTAAATCTAAATCTTCCAATTAAGAATATTTACTATGTAAAGAAAGCTTACTTAATACATAATGAGATCATGTATGGTATAATGATTATTTATGATTTTTTTTTAGAAATAAATTTTCCACTTACCCTAAGTAGTGGCCATAAATAATTTCATAAGTTTTTTATTATTTAACCAGTTACATAGAGAATAATTTTAAAACGTGCAAAACATGGTTTAATGTGACCATTATTGGTGCAGGCTAATACGGAAATGATCAATTTTAAAATACATAAATTTTAACGATTAACTAATAATATTATGTTTAAAATTTAGAAATTAGGATTAAGCAGACACCCAACAATGAATAATAGATAACGCCGTAACGTCACCGCCACGCCGTCTACAAATTGCTTAAGGTCAGTTTTTTTGAATGCGGTTTTAATTCGATTACGATCATAAATGCAGGTTTAACTATTTACATTTAAGTCAAAATTTTAAATTGTATGCTTTTATGTTATTTTGAGTCTCAGCGTTTACACTTGTTTAATTTTACCGAGAAAATGCTCGTTTTAAATGCTTAAAATGTAGAAACTAAAGAAAGAGAAGGCTAGAAGGTAAATCTTTGGTAAAAGAAAAATCTTTCTATATCTGATATGCCGCGACAATCAAACCGAAGTCGTTAGAAGTTAACGCGCTAATCGATCCGTTTTTCGCTCACAATAGGTTTATTTTGCATTAGTAATTGCATGGCAATAAATTAAAAAATTGAAATAATCTCATATGCCATCAACGACTCAGCGTTAAGATAGAACCTACGCAATTAACTACATTTCTGATGCAATTATTACAAATATTTGATAGCGTAGTACGTCAACATTAATTGGGTATTGGAAGTTCAACTTCTGATAATTCGGTTGCATAAAATTCATTTACAATAATAAAAAATAATTTTTTTCAAAGCACATGATTAAGAATAAAATAAAAACGAAATAAAAGTATTTTTTAAATACGCATGTGTAAATTAAAAAATCTAATTGACGTAGAAAGTTGTTAATGTTATTAGTAAATATAATGCAATACTTAAACACAACTTAGAGCCGATAATTTAGTCTATGGAGTAAAACTTGATTGGCTTTTAAAATTGATTCAATCGTCGTTAATTTATCACGAGTTCTATAATTTTGGTACGCCATTTGCCTCTATAACCCAACGAATGCTTTATTTTATATTGGAATATACCCAACCCAAACAACAACTACCCAAGACTATTTCAGATATTACGGTTTAAAATAAACTTAGGGAACCTGCAGATTAACATGAAATCCTAAATCAGCGATGTAAAGTCCAAAACTTTTACCACTACACGAATAATCCACTTGGACACTACGATGTTTTTAGGGAAAACTATGAAAACACTTATATTTGCTTCTGAAGATTATTTCATTCACAATGAACAACATTAAAATTTAACCGCATAGTTTGCGATATTTGCAGATAATTAGGTAAACAGCAGGTATTTAAATAAAAATATAAAATAAATACGAGCTATTATCACTTTTTGATTTATTTTTAATGTTTTATGAATTTGACATTGACAATATTACTCATCTGTAACAAATAGTCAACTATTTTTGTCATTAATGCATCTCGAATTTTGAAAATGTCGTAATTTTTTACGATGTCAATTGGATTAAATATCGATCATCAATATTTTGTGCATATTTGTGCACTGAAAATATTATTAATTTAAATTATCATCATCGTCTCGGATTTTAATTAAACTAAAAATTAATATTTTATTTTGGTATTTTATACAAAAATTGCAAAAAATCATGTTGCAAAATAGTGTTCTTCTTTGGTCGAAAATTTTTGCGACCGTGAAGAAAACACCCATTTTTACAACTTATTGTATAAAATACTATTAATTAGATCTTAAATATATTATAAAGCTCCTATAGCAATAAACAAGTACAAAGATAAGGTGTTGCCAGTTGCCCGACCAGTATAGATACTATCTGAAATAGATAAATAAATTTTTTATGTTTATTAATATCTGGCATTATAAACAGCAACGGATGTGTGCAATGAGACTTTTTTAGTAAATACCCCGTGGAGGTGCAAATTCAATATATATGGTACTTACTGCGGTGCTTAATGCAAAAATACATAACATTTATACTCCTAAATAATAGCTGAATATTATAACACATCAGTGATTTGTGATGGTCCGTATTATACCCAAGCCTTAAAAATAACGCAAATCAAAATTTTAATAAATTACTTCTCATTATATCAGATAAGAATGAAAAATGTTTTTTGTTTATACAATAAAATCACTGTTTTGGAATAAAAACAAATCATTTTCAACAGAAAAGCAAATTTACTACTAATTACTCAAATATTGTAATTGCAAACTGATAAAATACATTAATAAATTTTATTTTTATTTAATAAAATATTTATGTCCTTGTTCCATAGGAAAGATTATGTTAACCATATCAATATTTTAGAAATTCCAAAAAATGCACACACACTTTCAGAACTGAAATGTTTTTAAATTGTCACAGATAAAATACACTGCAGGTATATGTAGTATTGCCAACGTTTTCACTATACATCGTATTATCAGACGATGAACTAGAGTTAATCTGTTTTTTCAGTTATCTGAAATCTCTCCATACGATCCATTTTTCGGATATATGGATTCAAAACTTTTCTTGATTTTCATTGGTTACCTTCACGTATTTTGTATTTTAATTACACATATTTTCAGTGTATTTTGTACAGGGTTTACCAATAAGACGTTTGTTTTTCAATAGGGGCATATTCGGATATTTTGACAGTTCTTGCATTTAGTTTTTTGACCTATGTACAGCAGAAACTGTGCCATTTGTGAAAATGTTTTCAATTTCAATTGAAAATTGTATTAAAATCATTAAAGCCTATTACGAAAATAGTCGATGTGTGAAAACCACATTTCGTAAAATTCGCGATATTTTTGGTCGTCATGATCGGTCTTCTGAAACCGCTATCGAGAATTTGGTGGATAAATTTAAGTTTACTGGTTTGGTATATAACATACCAACAACAACACATATTCGTTTGGGTCGTTCAGCGGAAAATATCGCTGCTGTAAGTGAAAGTGTCGAAGAACGTCCAAATTTATCGATTCCACGACATTCTCCACATTTGGGGACATGTTGACAAATTATTTTTGGCCTATTATCGATGATATGGATGTGAGTGATATGTGGTTTTAACAGGATGGCGCCACTTGTCACACAGCCAGAGAAACAATGGCTTTATTGCAAAACAAATTTCCAGATCGAATAATTTCGCGTAATTCAGCAATAAATTGCCCCCCAGATCGTGCGATTTTACACCGTTTGACTATTTCTTGTGGGTCTATGTGAAAGATCAAGTCTATGCGGATAATCCACAAGCCATTGAGGGCTTAAAAGTCAACATCGAACGTGTCATTGGAGAGATAGAGCTTCAATTATGCCAAAATATGAATGAAAATTTTGACGAAAGAATCGATGTCTGTAAGCGTGGTCGTGGTGGACATTTGAAAGATTTTATTTTACATAGATAAATGGCAGACCTTCTACTTTACATATCAATAAAAATCCATAGAATTTTCATCCGAAGTATGTGTTTCCTTTAAAATTTAAAAACAAACATCGTATTGGTAAACCCTTTATATTATTGTTTTTTAAGTATAAATTAAATATCATGTACTTCTCCCACCCCGCATGAGATTCAAAAATATAAATACTTTTTTCTATTTTGAGCCTAAAACAAAGTCATTTCGAAACCTAATCGCGTATCGAAATGAACAATATGTCAAAACGCAATTTTTTGTTTTAAGAGGTTGGTAACTAAACATCAGTGAAAATTAAAAATAATAATGTCACTGCAAATACAATTGCAAACCTATAAATGTATGCAAAATAATATTAATTGTCTATAAAATAAGTAATAATAAAATGGAAAATTGTAAACTGCAAGTATTATGTTGTTTATATTAAACTTTTAGGCAATATCTATTATTAGAAACCGAATCGACTAAACCGAATCGACGTAGTCGAATTTTTTGTCGCCGAATGAGAATCGCCGAAATGCCGGTGTCGAATTGGAATCGCCGAAAGTAGCATAGGCGAATTTCAGGTCGCCAAATATACGTTGCCGAATCGCTTTCGCCGAACTGCGGTCGCCGAAACGACGTGTACCGTTTGTAAAACGAGTCTCTTATATTATTTTTTCTTTTTTTATAGGCCCTAAAAATTTTTTAAATTTGCGTTTTATTAAATAGTAATAGTAAATTTGAATTTTTTTTATGTTTTGCGACAGTTAGTAACAAAAATTTTACAGGTTAGGATATCGCCAATAACATATATGTTATTGAATATCTTCGCGGTAATAGCTTATAATTATAACATAAATTAAAATTTGTTTAATTGCTTAAAAAGTATGTATAATTATAATACCTGTGATAGTAAATAAATATTTAATTTAAAAATAAAAAATTAATTGTTTCAAATTTTTTAATAAATTTTAGCACTTAAATAAATTTCCCGTCGCCGAATCGACGTAGTCGAATTTTCTGTCGCCGAATGAGAATCGACAAAATGCCGGTGCCGAATTGGAATTGCCGAAACTGGCATAGCCGAATTTCGGGTCGCCGAATTGACTGTCGCTGTATCAGAACCGTCGAAGTGACGGTGCCGAACTGGAATCGCCGAAATGATCCGGTCATGATCACAGCCCGGATGTCAATAACTATAAAATGACAAAAAATGCGCATTTAACAGCCCTAAAAGTTGCAAAATATGCCCTTAAAGTTTGTAAAAATTTCTTTAAAAATTCCTAACAATTGCATTGCAAGTAATTTTTTATATTTTTTCAAATCACAAAAATTGTTTTTCCAAAAAGTATTTTCGTAACTAGCAAAGAAAAGCAAAGCATATAAATAAGATATAAGATATAAATAATAAATAAAAAAATAAAAGATATAAATAAGAAGCATACGGCAGCACGTCAGTACTGCCTTAAATCGCCTACATGGGAGTATCTGGCTGATATGAAGTTAGAATTGGAAGGAGGGGAATTGAGAGAGAGGAAAGGTTGGGGTTTTAGGGGACTATTTAATTAAAGAAAACTGACTGACTTACTGATCATTGAAAATGCATTGTTCAAGAAAGGATTGCCTGATCGCTAGCATATGCGAGATTGAGGTGAGTTGTTGAATTGAATGAATTGAATATGAATTTTGACTTTGAATTTAATGAACACAGAAGAAAAAATGAGATTACTGAATAAAAATGAGATAAAATAAGATAAAGGTGAAATAAAAGTAAAATATTATTTTATCTTTTGTAGGGGAGGGACTTCTTATTTAGTAGCATCATCTGTCGTTAACGTTTTGAACCGCACTATTATGTTTTCCGAATGAAAATTTTAATTCTAATAAAAAATTCAAAAAGAAACTACTTTAATTAAAAATAAAAAAAATTAAATTTAAAAAAAAATTAAAATAAAACAATTTTTTAATTACAGCTATTTTTCAAAAACCCGCATTCCAACTAACTACTTGAGATCTTAATATTCATTATTTTAAGATCAGATATAATTTAATTACCTTTGATTAACTGAAAGCCTATTTTTAGGTTTTCGGACGGTAATGTGTTAATAGTGTAAAATTTAAGGTAATTAAAATACAAATCCATGAGAGGATGCTCGAAAACGTAATCACACTTATAATTTAAACAGGTGGAAAGGTCAAAAAGAAAAGATAAAAAACAATAATTAATAATTAAAATTAAATAAATTCAAAAAACCTACTGCTCCGGTTATGTTAAATTATTTTCGAAAAATTTTGAAATCTGTCTCTGTTTAAAATCTAAATTTGAATGAATTTTTTTATGAACAAATAAATTTAATACCTAACTAAATAATACATAGTTTAAATTTTTAATACTCGCAAAAATGTAAATTAGTAATTAAATTGTTTTATATTTAAAAACAAAAAAAAAGTATGGTTAGGTTCCATTGTTGCGGTCATTTGAAAACACGGGAGAAGTACCAGTCGTAACCGTAAACAACTAACCGGTTGCTCGGCAAAATACGCCGTTAGCTTTACGGCAGGCAACGAAACCGAATGGTACCGATAAACGCCGATTGCAATTAAATTCAGATTATGGATAGTTACGCCATCTACTCAGATAATTCCTTATCAAAGCTTTGATGAGCACATACCAAAATTTTCGAAACATCAGTAGCCAATACGAAAAGTTCAGCAATTTCTAGTAGATGAAAATCAATAATCTTAAATAAATAAGCATTTAGAAAAAAAATTTTTTTTTAATTAGAATGTATGTTTATTTGGATTTGAATTGTTTGATATAATATCAAATAAAAATTTGTTTATTTTGGATTGGTTAGTAAACGGTAATAGCTAGGTAATTTGAAATATGAGAGATAATAATAAATTTGGTTTGGAAAACTTGGAATCATAATAAAAAGTCGTTTGGATGATAAACTTCGTAAAATTTTAAATTTAATAATTTTAATTATCTTTTTTAATTATAATTTTATTAATTATAATAAATAATTAAAAAAAAAAAATTATAATTTTAAGTAAATAGTAAATTAAATTCGATACGGTGACAGATGGGCAAGTTATCAGTTTTATTTAATATTACCATTTTTAATTCGAAAAAAATTTATTCAACAAAAATAAAGTTTATGATTTTAAATCCTATTTTAGTGGTACCTACAAAATAAAAGTTTCTAAATTTGCAATAATGATTTTAATGACTCAAACAAATTTTAAAGATAAATAAATTTATAATAACATTATTTGTGTACGCATCAATATTTATCAGCGTCGACGAAATACATAAACGCTGCTATACAAATTCAATGTTTCAACTTGGTTCGACGGCGTCCGAAGCCTCGTCGACGTTTGATATAAAACAAATTTTACTCGAGTTTTAATGTTATTTTACACTTACATGCACACAAGGTTTTAATGTATCCCAAATTAAGTCAGATTAAATTTTATAATTGTAAAAAAGAGTTAAAAATGTTTATTATCAGATGACTTGACAATGTCATTATTCAATCAACTTCACAAAACGTAACCATTATTTTAATATTATTATTATCTATTTAAATGTAGATTAATTGATCCGAAATAAAGAAAAATTGCATACCTACGTACCTTATTAATATTAGTAGATAACACAGTGGCAATCTTAGACACTTCTGATTTTCTATCAAATATATTTGCCATTTAAATATATATCTTACATGAAGTTTGTAATAACAAAAAATGTTTATTACAAATGTGAGAGATTAAAATAAATTTTTGATATGCTTAGCAAATGATTTGTTTTCTATTACTGCTTAATTTTTTTTGGCACCAAAGTATACATTATAAATGTGTCCGGAAATTCTACAATATATAAATTCTTAAGGTTAATTAATTGATAACCCTAGTGTTGATTATTAATCATAATATAATGTTTTTTTATTCATTTTACCAACCGAATTTCAAGTATGTTTATAACAACTTTGACCTGCAGTGAACTGTGACATTTACTTCTGGTTCGAGAACAGGAAACCGCCATTCAGTTCCGAGTCCATGCATTACCCAAAAACTAATAAATCAATTTTCTTAAGCAAAACATAAATAACGTATAAATTCAAAATGCTAATTATATTACACTTAAATCATTGTTAGTAACTGATAGTATGAAGAAATTAAAATTATTGAATACAAATTGTATGACCACCCTGTAGACGTGTTTTGGTAATTTTTCCCTTTTTCATAAACGCAAAAAAAATATAAGTGAAGGTAATTGGGTTATCGAATTATTATGAAAATTCTATATTTTACTTAATCGTATCTTTAATTTTACAAAACAAAAAATCTAATTAGCAAAATAAAAACAAACGATTACTTTCACTTAATTAAATTTCTCTACATGTTATGTTTTAGAGAAAAACCACTTTATTTCGGAGTAAACCCACAGTAACAATTCGAAAGTAGTAGCTAAAATACAAATTCATAACCCTTAGGTGCTCAGATTAATTTTGCGATTTTACATTACACTTTGTTTTTTAGTTTTCTTCTCTTTTGAGGTTATAGCTCTTAGTATCCACTAAATCAGTTTATGAGTTCATTTTACATAATTATATTGGTTAGCTCCCTTAAGCTAATAATAATAATATTTAGGTGTGCAGCCAATGTTAAAGCATACACAAAAACTGTTTTTATAAAGCCGGTTAAGTGGAAACGCGTCTTTACGTATCTGCCTTATCTCGACATTTTTTCTAACTCTCCCTAATATAACTCCCAATATTCCATAAAAACAAAATTCCCTATTGCATCGCTTTTTCTATTTTTCATTTTTTTGTGGATGTCATCTTTATTTTTTTTTTGTTAAATTACTACTAGTTATTTCATTAAAATCCAAGCAAGAAATATCTTGTTCAGAGTTAAGAGTTTGAAGTTCGGTTACTGTAAAGCTGTAAATTTACATTTTTCATTAAAAAATAGCCCTAATTGGTGATTGTTGGAAAACAAAAAGTTTTCAAACCGTCAGGTATTTTTACACCTACTTGGGAGGGAGAAGGGGACATTATGCAGGAATTATTGTCCAGGAAAATATATATTTTCTGGAAGAACTATCAACATACAATTTAACAATTAAATATTTAATATATATTATGCAAATAATATGTAATTAGTAAATTTAATATTATGCAATAAAAGGTTATTTTATTACACAGACAAATAAAAAATAATTGATTTGTAATTATTAACAGTTATGAAATTAAATTGTTGGCAATGTATTTAAAAATAGATTGGCGCTTTTTAAACAGAATATTCTCGGAAAATTGATAAATAAACTGGAAATGTGTTTTACTTTCTACAAAGAAATTATCTAAAGTGACTAACAATTATGTTTTCTGATGTTTTTTTAAGAATGATTCACTGCGATGATTATTATTTAATCAAGATTAGTCAAATTCAATCAAACTATGTTTATTAAAATTGCGTATATTTAAATTTTTTAATACTAATAGTTTTGAACAGTAAAATTTGTCCCATTTGGTCAAAAATTTCCATATACATACATATAAAGTTGATTTTGAGTGAATAATTTTGAATTAATAATTATTGAAATGTTATTTGCCTCACATTTGCCTGTCATAATTCGGAATATTTTGAATTTTATTCGATTTTATTTAAAAAAGATCACTACAATATAATTTTTTTTTTTTATAATAATTGAAGATTAGAAGATATTGAATGTAATTTAAAAATCAAAATTATTTGAATGGTAAATTTGTCAAATTTTCCGACCCCCCTTCTCAGATTTCACACCAATATATTATAATAATAATCAAATTCGTCAATGCCTTGAATTTGATTGTGATATTGCAACCTATACACTTCTCCCTTAACTATTATTAAAAATTATTACTGAAATAATGTTTTTAAGTTAAAATTATTAAGAAATAGCTAAGGTTTTAAATTGCGAATTAAAAAATTTCTGTTATTCGCAAATATTTTTATCTGTAATTAATAATAATAATAATTACCTAATTATACTTTATCAATTATTATTATTATTATTATTTCTTAAGTTGAGAAATAAGTAGTTGCTAAATCAAAGAAATCTTTTCGTGATACCTTTATCGTACACATTTTTTCATGTAAAAGTTAAGCAAAAGTTATTGAAAAACAACTCCATTAATAGACCTTAAAGTATATAAATTAAATAGAAATTTCTGTTTGAAAAACAAGAAAATGTTTTTTAATATATATATATAAATAAGCTATTAATATTAAATTATCATTAGAAAATTAAAAACATATAACGATAGCAACAACCCGTTGCTAAAAGCTTACAAAAATATTTCGATTTTACCAGTTCATTTTTAAATTTTTATTTTTTTTTAACTGTAATGATGACTTTAATTTTTTATTTTTATAGCTAATTTCAGAAAGTATTTTAATATTTTAATTAAAAAAATTTTTGGATACGAATCAGGGGTCAACTGTAGCATTATTACGTATCAAGACAACCACAAGACTGGTTGGCGCCTGGTACACCAGATATGAATGACCCTACAGAAAACAAAATATTAAATAAGAATTGAATATACGAAACACATCTATTTATTTTCAATTTTTAAAGCAGGAGAAATTGTTACCAATATAAAATTTCTCTTAATATGCAAATGTTCTGTAACTTTCCAGTTTTGCTAAATTATCCTTTATCTTAACATATTTATTCATCGGTTACTTTTAAATGTAATAATTAATAATTAAATAGCTATAATTTATGTTGCTATTAAACGATTAAAATCTATATAACACTAAACAAAATTAAATTTTACCCGATTATTATTATTATTACAAAATTGCCCGGTTAATCATTCACTCATGTGATGAATAGAATCGTGATTAGTATTTTTGTTTTTTTACCTAACTAATAAGCACATGACTTTGATCACGAGTCTTATAATAATCAAGTAAAAATATATATGCTAACTTCACACTAATAAATAATAATTATAACCATAACATTATGCATGTTTCAACAGTTGTCAATTATTGCACAATTGATATATATTTACAAATAAACATTTTTGCATTAGATATCTTTTTTATTGTTAGATTTATTCAAACTTTAATCCAGGAAGCAAAATATGTTGTAATTTATTCTTTGTGTTAGTAAATAAAGCAGTTTTTTTTGAATAGCCTAATCAAAAAATATAAAAATTTGAATTTTTCTGAATACTGTACTGAATACGGTACCCGTGGGACAACAAATTAAATATTTTTTTTTCTAGGTTTGAATGAAATTTTCCAATAAAATTTTTAATTAAATATAGAGTTACATGTATACTTTGGCGTACGTAGTTTTAAGGATTTACCTTTAGGTTTCAAAAAATAAATTATTAAAGAGGTGGTTTTATAGTAAAACCACTGCTGGGAACACAAGGTTTTTAATATTCTCAATAATTATGGTAAATATACAAAAATTTGTTAAGAACAAGTTGTTACAATGTAACATAGTGCAAGGAAAATAATGATTTTTGGCGAATTTTTTCGAATTGTTAGTTTACTAACAACCAAGACCGGGGATTCCCCTTATTGTTACATCCGAATTTAAATACTATGTATACATGTTACACGGAATGCGTACGAAATTAAAAAACATATAATAGCTATTTGCTGCTAGAATTACGCAAATAATTATCACTTTAAAATGTAAGTTAACCTTTTTGACCTAATTTTAAAAAAGAACAAGAAAATACATTAAATCATATGCTTACATAAACTTTTACGTTTACGTACCAGTTGTTCCATAATGTAAATTTTAAGCGATAAGGCATATTATTAATAATTTATATTATCACTACGCCCCCCTTGAAGATTTCTGGTTCAATCAAAATGAACGACCCTAGTAAGTTTCAACATTTGATAAGAATAATAATTTTTGATTAGCACGCTAATGTTTATTTTTAAAGAAGACTTTTATTTTTACAGTGTCTAAAATACATATTATTTATTATACTGCACTGATTGGAATAAAAAATTTATTGTGCATTTCATAATGATAATATTAATGTACAAATTTTTATTTTTAAACGACTTTGTAACTATACATAGATTATCTCAGAGTGACATTGTTAACTCTTTCTCTATTTAATTGATTTTTGGAAAATCAGGCAGATACTCGTTTGGTGGTTCAGAACCAGAGTGCTAACAACAGCGTTTTCTCTATATCGGCTGCAAAGATCGGTTTGTTTAGCTATAACGGGAACTACTGTGGCCTTGGAGACTCTTTTTTGCTTTTCTCCGTTGGAGCTTCTGTAGAAGAGCAGGCGGCAAGTGGGCATACGCAGATGTTGACAAGATTCCGCGTAAATAGGTGTTTAACAGGAGGCATTACAATAGCATTATTGGCTTTTTCTGAACTGCAGCTGAATATAAGCTTGCCACTAGGTAGATTGCCTCCGTCTTCCAAACGGAACTTCAGGATATACTGCATTGCGCAAGAGTAATCTAGAAAACAAATAAAAAAATTGCAAAAAATGGGTCACGTAGTATGGGTACGTTCCCTAATACGAATATATAAATAACGAATAATATGGAAAATTATCTCAAAAGATCTGGGCAGCCCTCCGCGTCTGGTACAAGTGGTAGTAGCAAAAGCATATCAAATGCGAAGAAAAATAGACTTTATGACAATAAATACTTGAAATATGGTTTTACTGTCATAGAAAATAAACCTGAATGTGCAATTTGCAACAATGTATTATCACGTGAGAGTATGAAATCATCGCGAATGATGGCTATGCGTTACTTCTCAACTAAACATTCCAAGGAAACTGATAAACCATTGGATTTCTTTGAACAAAAGCTGAAAACCTTCAACCAGCAGCAAACTACTATAATTCAGGTATCCAGTGTCAACGAGAAAGCGTTATTAGCTAACTACCAAGTCGCATACCGAGTTGCTGGGAAGCCACTTACAATTGCCGAGAAGTACCAACAGCACTGAATATGGTTGAAATTATGTTAGGTGGGTAAGTAAGAAGAGCTTTAACCCTCACATATATATTAGAGATTAGAGATTAGAGATTATAACATTATTTTAGTTTTTTTATCTATCAAATAACTTATTACCACATAACTTATTATCTATAACAATTTAATAATCATATAATATCTATTTTTTTTGGATTGGCTTATTTCATGCAACACTTCATCCAATATTTAAGAAGTTTACAGAGGTGTTGTTTCCGGTAACACTTAGAAAAATAAATTTAAACCTCACTAATCCGTTAAACATTTTATTGCTATATTGGTTTATTCTTCATTTACTAAAACATATTTTTTTCATTTTAATTTGAGGTATGCTTCCGACAATTTATTGTTGTGGAAATATAATTTTGGTACAATTATTTCAATATTCTTGTACATTATAAAATTAGGACGTTACATTTGTCAGTTTCTATGCAAATAAGCTTTCTTTGACTGCATTTCTATTGTGTTTAAAAGTAAAAGTGCTAAAAATTAATTTTAAAATGCCATGTGGAAAACCTACTATCGTAGAAAAACGAGCAAGTGTTATTACACTAAGTTTGTTCTTAGGCGAGTCTTAGAGGAAGACTATATTCAGTCCGTCAAATTGCCAATGAAAGTAATTTGCAAGTTCAACCGTATCACTGATATCAAAGTACCTTTAGTTTAGAGGATCAAAATCGTCCAGGATCATCTAGACAAACAACAGCTGCTGAAGATTTACGAATTCGGTTATTTAAGTAAGCGAAATACTTTTTTTTCGAAAAACCATACCATAAAGTACCATAAAACCATAAATTACTTTTGAAATAAATCGAGGACGCAAAAAAAAGATTTTAACTATTATAGTACGGTGAAACGTCGAATTCAAGAAACTGATCTTCATGGGCGCCGCGCGTTGCAGTTCTATTTACACAGGAAACATTAAACATTAAACACTATATAGTAAATATTTTTTATTAAATATTATATAAATATTTTATATTAAATATATTAATATTTAATATATTAATAATATATTTAATAATATTAATATTTTATATTAAATAAATTTTCTGCTAGCTAATAAGAAAGAAAATAAGCCTACCAAACTTGGTAATATATTTTATTGGTTTCCTAATAATAAAATAAAAATATTCATTTTTAATTTTTATACGTTAAAAAAATATATTGCGAAACCTATTGGAGGGGGTGGGGCACGTGCCCCCTCCCTGGCTACACCACTGACCCTGTTTTTTTTTAAACAACTAAATATTTTGTACAAGAGCCTCTAAGGGAGAGAAGAAAACATTTTAACGGCTAAAGATAAAATTAAAAGCTTCCTCAGTACAGTACAATTGGTTAATCTGACTACGAAGATGAAAAAAAATCTGGGATCTGTCAAGGAATTAACAACACGAATCGAGCCTCGACTTGTGCACTATAGGAAAGAGAACAATTTTCTAAGTATATTAAAAAAAGAAATTTTGCGGATTATCCATTAGTTTTCGAAAAAACGGCATTTGAAAATCAAAATTTTACATGCATTTTAGATTGGGAATTCATTAACACGAAAGTTCTATTGACGGTGCGTGCGTTCTGATATAGTCTTAGTGTTAGCAGTCAGACGCGATCGTGACTTTGTCGGGTGCACACCGTGCATATTGAACCCCTTGCTTTGTAACCGCACCCATTATATTACGCAACATTATGCAATAATTTAAAAAATAAACGTAGAACTCGTTTTTAGGTTATAATCTCGATTGCCTTAGTTGCGTTCGTCAAAACCGACGATCCGCTACCCTTCGCTCCGGTCCCCTCCGCTCCGCTAGAAAAACATCCAATGACTCGCTAAAAACATCCCTCTAGAAAGCACAAACTCGTCAAAGGTGCTACTCGTAAGGGGTGAAACTCGTAAACCACGCTCGATCTGTACCCGTCGATGTCACAATCGCGTCTGACGGCCAACACTAAAGGTACGTTTTGCAAGAAATAGTAGCAGCAGTGAAGTTACGGCTGGCGTCAGTCGCAAGTCCAATACGTAATGGGAGCTGTTGCGCTTCGATTGCATCTTCTAGCAAGCCACATAATAGAAATTGCATATGAGCAGTTCTGCGGTACTGCAAGTGCAGTCGCTTGCAAAACCTAGCTTAAGACTATATCAGAACGCACGCACCGTCAATAGAACTTTCGTGCTAATGAATTCCCTATCTAAAATGCATGTAAAATTTTAATTTTCAAATGCCGTTTTCTCGAAAACTACTGGATAATCCGCATCGAAGTGCGGTCTCAAAATGCTCAGAAAATTGAAAAAAATGTCCAATAGAAAAAAAATCGAGGCTCGATTCGTGTTGTTAATTAACTGACAGTAACCAAAAATCTTACAAATTCAAGATTAAAGATTACAGATTGAAGATTAAAGATTGAAGATTGAAGATTGAAGATTGAAGATTGAAGATTGAAGATTGAAGATTAAAGATTAAAGATTAAAGATTAAAGATTAAAGATTAAAGATTAAAGATTAAAGATTAAAGATTAAAGATTAAAGATTAAAGATTAAAGATTAAAGATTAAAGATTAAAGATTAAAGATTAAAGATTAAAGATTAAAGATTAAAGATTAAAGATTAAAGATTAAAGATTAAAGATTAAAGATTAAAGATTAAAGATTAAAGATTAAAGATTAAAGATTAAAGATTAAAGATTAAAGATTAAAGATTAAAGATTAAAGATTAAAGATTAAAGATTAAAGATTAAAGATTAAAGATTAAAGAGTAAAGATTAATGATTAAAGAATAAAGATTAAAGATTCAAGATTCAAGATTAAAGATTAGAGATTCAAGATTAGAGATTCAAGATTGACAATTGAAGACTAAAGATTAAAAATTGAAAATGATTTTGTTTTCACTTTGATTTTTAATATTCAGCTTGTCATTTACTGTCGCTTATTTGACCGGTCGCGCCTATTTGGGCCGTCTAATAATCTCGTCGCTTAAAAAGATGGTGTCCAATTAGCCATTTCCTAATAAATGTCGTGTACCGCCTATCGTTGCCCAAAAAGGCCCCTTCACCGACCCAAACCAAATTTAACGCGTCTGGTTAGTTTTAAAATAGCGAAAAACAAAATCATTAAAAACATAAAAAAAAAAATCTTCAAAGTTGTAAAAAGCTTTTTCGATCATCAAGTTTTTCCTTTTCATTTTTAAGTTCTCCTCAGGCAATCTTTGTTTCTTCACTACATTCTTTTCCAAAGTTTTCGACTGGAACCAAAAAATCTTTTATCTTTTACCTACATATTATTTATTGTTGTTTTGTATTATATTTACTACCGAACAAGAACTAAGCTTTATCCTTCATATTACATCTCATGAGATTTCTACCGCTTAAGCAACATATTGGAGTCTATACAATTCAGTGATTAACCAAGTACTAACGGAAACAATTAAGAAACTTGGTCTGTTACTGTACAAATACTGCCGAGAGCAGACCATTGTACAAATATCCTTACTGCCCAATGTTATTCCTCAGAAATCTAAATTAACCATTGAATTTGGGTTAACTTAAAGTTAAAGTTGACCCTGGCTTAATTCTGATCCGAAATTGGTCATCTTTTATACAACTGGCCACTAGTCATTACTGGGACTCAGATTTCATATTCCAAATCATAATTTTTTCTATCGGTATTTTCTTTGCTTTACATGCTTTTTATGTAATTTTTAAATATTTTCAGTGTTTTTTTAATTTAAATAAATTTTAATCTTTTTAATTATAATAAAAACATTAAAAATTAATTTTTTGAATACAACAAGTTTTTTAAATGTGTTCGCTAGTACTTTGTATATCCCGGCCCTAACAATGCAAAAGTAAAAAATATATTTAATGAAGGTAATAATAATAAATGTAATAAATATATAAAACACAAAATATTAAATTAAATTAAATTACTTCACTTTTTTTATTTTTAGATGACTCTTCTATTTCGTGTAAAGATTTTTTTTTTGTTTCTGGTAAAAAGAAATATATAAAAATTGTACCAGTCAATGCTATTATTCCAAATGAAAGAAAATTGAAGTGATAATCATCACTAAAGGCTTCCACCAAGGAAAGATACGTTTTTATTGCTAGAAAAGTAAATAAATATCCAACGCCAGTTGCTAAGCCTGTGGCAATCCCCCGTATACCTAATGGAAAAATTTCGGGCGCTATTGCAAATGGAATTAATATAAATCCTGTTATACTCATGAAGTAACAAATAACTAGTAAT
The DNA here is from genome assembly GCA_947369205.1 of Cantharis rufa. Classification (NCBI taxonomy): domain Eukaryota; kingdom Metazoa; phylum Arthropoda; class Insecta; order Coleoptera; family Cantharidae; genus Cantharis; species Cantharis rufa. The sequence goes on along the minus strand of OX376307.1, from coordinate 15,851,500 downwards.
AAAATGGGTATCCAACTGGAATAGCTGTTATCAAGTTTATCGTATTTTAGCGCTAGTAATAAATACAAAGTAAGTCCTAACATGCACGTACTTATACCTATACCAGAAGCTATTGATAACGGCCTGCGCCCAAGAAATTTGCTAATGTAACCTAAAACCAAAGCATCAAAAAATCGAATCCCAACATACAAACTGATAGTCAAGTATGGATTTATAGTTATCGCCATATTTGATATAAAATTGAAAGCATATAGCAAAATTATCAAAACTCCCGAAAAATGTAAAAAGAACAAATAAGTTGTTATTATCATCATTGGTATAACAAAGGTTCTTTTAACCAATTGCTTATAAATTGGTAATTTGTTAACCGCATATGTAATTTTATTTCTCTCTACTAGTAAAGGTATTATTTCTTCTTCTATGACTGATGACTCTATACTTCCAAACACTTTTTTGATGCTGACCCTGGCATGCTTTATTTTACTTTGGGAAATTAACCATACATATGATTCAGGCAAAAAAATTGATATTAACATCATGCCCATGAAAGGAAATATTGTTGTCAGTATTGCAATAATTGTTCCCCAATTTTGCTAGAAAAATGTGTGTTTAAAGTTTAACAATGATAAAATTGACTATGAATTTGTACTTACTGGAAAACATAAGTCAAATAAATAGCACAGTAAAATTCCGAAAGATATAAAAATTAAATTCCAAGTGGTAAATGTCGATCTCAAATTCAAACACGATATTTCGGCAATGTAAACGGACGGTGTCGTAAAAACCATCCCGGCAGAAATTCCTGAGATTAATCTTCCTGTCCAAAAAATTGGATAAAAATATTCAGGTGTATAATATGCAACGACAATTAGTATCCATCCCAAAACACTGACGAAATCGTTAGTGATTAACGCTATCTTTCGTCCGAATATATCCGCAACCAAACCAGATATAAAACATCCAGCTGGAATTGCTAGATAAGGTATTGCATCTGAAAAGAAATGATCATTACACTCATTTAAATACGAGTAGATATAGAAAGTGAAAGTGGTAGCCAAATTTAGACCTAAACGATTAGATTACTTATGAATGGTTGCAATTTAGACTGCAAATGTTCTCTAAGTAAAAATATTTCGAACAAGAACTAACAACATTGTTGGCTCATTTCTTGGTTTACCTCTCAATTTGTGCTTCATTGTGTCTATTGAGTAAATTACCGAATTGCTGTTCTTCGATTGCAACTTGCAGTATATATCTTTGTATAGTTAGAAACAAACAGTGTAAATTCAAGAATGCAGTTATAGTATACGACGATATGATACCGTACTACTAATTGAAATATTTTGTGAATCTGGTTAGAACGATTTGTAAAAATGATGGAATTTGGCATATTGGCAGAATTTATAAACTGACTTTTGGGAATAACTTACCAATCCATGAAATTTTAGTTATATTTAATGTAAATCCATTTGTGTTTGACATAATACTTGGAATGGCAATAGCATCAAAACTTATGGATATACCTGCAGCAATACTTGATAGATTTGCTATACTTGCCATTGACATCTACAAATGAAAAACGTAAATCGGAGTAATCCAAATTTTTTTAATTATACCTAATATACTGCTGTGATACGCTACAAATAAGTTACGATGGTCTCCTAAAATTGCCCGGCGCCAGTTATCATTTATTGATAACAATAATAATAAAAAAAAATTAAACTATAGCAGACCTACCTATCTTATTTATCATGTACACGCCACTGCATACCATTAGTAAGATAGCAACGACCATTATTCGTATCATTCGTCAGATTGCGTCAGGTGTACCGGTGCAAATTTGGTAACAGTCTTAAAAACTTTTCTTTCATAAATTATAAACGTTGTGCTGTGGAGTGAATTGAAATACTATAAATTTCTGTCATCTGGTTTAATTGCATATCACACGTAAGTACAATTTTCTTATAATTAAACAAAAACATAAACCTAACCCCACATATTTTTAAAACTTAAATAAAAAAAACAGTTTTACCTAAAAAAAAACACAACATTTTTACAATCAAATAGTTTTATCTACCTTTTATATTCTTCTATGTAATCCTTTCTACACAACACAACCTAATCACTTAAATTTCAGGACGGTATTATCACATAACCAACAGGTAAGTTTGCACGTAATCCTCTTGAAATTATAGTTGACTATATCTTCTAACGTCTTCTTTGAAGAATTGTTGGTTGTTGAAAGTAAATTTTCAACAGTAAATAATTTTTGTAATTATTTTATATAAATTGCCATTGCTCGACAATTATCATTGCATTACATGAATAATTAAATTAATTTTTAATTATCAAAAAAAAATTTCATTAAATTTTTCTAACACCGAAAAATTATTTTTCAAAATTTTTCTATCACCGAAAATACTTTATTAAAATTTGCCATTTTGTCGGGCAGAAGCTCTCGCAGCAATTAGTCCAAAAATTGGAAACGAACTCTTTTAGTTTTACCAACGCACCTCCTTTTATACGGAATCGGAACCAAATTATTCATTTTATGGCTGATTGACCAATGTCCATCGATAATGCCATTTACCAATGAAAATCCACTAAATTAAAATTTAGGGTGGTGGATGATCTTCGCATCGACCAATAATAATTCGCGGTTCCATAGGATGCCAAATTTTGCGTTGCTGTACTAACTAAAGTACTTAATTTAACTTGGTGTAACCACCAATACAATTTTCTTGAGATTAAAAGTTATCTAAAATCATTAACTTTTAATCCTTCATCTTTTTGGTATAAATTTTCCTATCCTAAATGTTTCCGGTCGGACTCCAGCTTCAATTAAAAAGTCCAATTTGTCTAGATCCGTCCACATTCTCGGATGGAATCTCTTCTTATACTCTTAAATTTTCATCATCGGATCTTCAAATTGTCCTAAATTAAAGAGAATTTCCTGCTCTTTCCGATGATGTTTTTCATTTCTCAATAGACTCTTCTTTCATAAGTCCAGACGACTTTTTGTAAAATTCCATTGCAAACGTTTTTCTAACACGCATTTGCTCCACAAAAATCCTAATTTTTCACAAACCCGTGAACACTCGCGAACCTAATCGTCTTTCGTCGCACCTTATAATATTTTGGTCAAAATAATCGTCCCAAAATGTAACCACTTAAATCTATTCTTAACCTAACAATAATAAACACAAATTTTATACAATTTTCACTCCAGCATGTTTAATATTTTCAATTTTCAGCACAACGATTTTTTATATGGTGGAAACAATCCAACTTTGCAATATTGGAATATCCAGATTGACTTTAACCATAACAAAACTTGCAATGCCAGACCAAACGTAGCTGAATATTCTCCGATAACAAATATCTGGTACGTTGCCTAAATTTACTTTATAAATTAATAAACATTTTAATTTCAGATGAATCTCCCCCAATGAAGACTTGGAAAAAAATTTGCTAACAATAATTCTAAGATGATTTCTCTATTTAACCCAATGGTTTCGACCAAAGTCGTTGTACATGAATTTTACCCGAACTATGGATAATTCAAGATTTTAGTGTTATGGACAAGAATAAACATAGCAATACATACCTGAGTAATTATGGAGGGCCCAGACTTTTTTGGTTCCATATTCATTTTCAAATTTGTACCAGACATATTTATGGGTAGTAACAAAATCAAACTAACAAATTATTGAGCCTTATATTAAAATTCTCTTAAGATCTTCAATTGGAAAGAGTTAATCATGTTAATCGAAGTATTAATTAGCCTATTAAGCTCATTGAAAGATAAAGTTCCGAATAAATTACTTTATAAAAATACATTAAGTATGTGTATTTCATATAATTAGAGTATTGCCAAAATCTTTACATTTCTAGACTTAATACAAACAAATAATTTTAAAACATTTAAAAATGTATGTCGAAGATATTTAAAAATTAAAATATCTATGGAATTTTTGAGTTATGATAGGAAATGCTAACATTGGCTCATACCACAAAAAATGTATCTATTATTCCGATTTATAACATTGCTTCTGTATTCCTGATGGGATCGTGAATAGTAGAGGACAAGAATTTTTCAAATGATAATATTTGCTCGTCAACAAATATTAAAAATTATTTTAAATTAAATTTTATACTTTCAAGATTACTATTAAAAATAATCTACCACCGTTCGGAAAACCATACTTTTCAAGCCTATTCAAAAACATACGTGTTGAAAGTACCAGTTTTAAAAGCTAATCGAGAAAATTAATGTCGGTTCTGAATTCTAAATTTTATCTAGAAGGGCAGCAGTGGCGACTCGTCAGAGGAGGCAAGGAAGGCATTCAGCGGGTAAACTAGAAAATTAAATTTTTTATAAATAATTACAAAATTCATAATACAAAAATCTTGACAAAATGAAATTCAAAATTGTCGATATAGAATTTTGGAACAAGACAATAATATCTCCAAATATTAAAAGTAGGCTATCGAAGAATCAGCACCTCAGGCTAGAACATACATAGTTTAAGTTTCTATCATACATAAGATAGTTTAACCATCTCACGATTACTACGATAAGACTTCGAATCATTTAACAGGGATTAATCCGCAGTAACTATGCATCGAGTGAATTCTTCCGCAGCAATCGATTTAACTCAGCCTTTTTTGTGAATCGTGCGCCTTCGTATCCTGTAAATAGCATTTATTCGAGTTAGTTTTTTCTATAATTTAAAAAAGTTTAGGTTTTATCCACAACTGCAGGATCAACTTAAGTAGCTTGGTAGCCCAAGTGTCATTGATTCTGGCAATGTCAATCTTCCAATATGGTTATGCTACCTTCCCGACACTTGCAATCTTCTACAAATTCCAATGTGTTTATTTAATGATTATTTAATTTGCAGTGACCATTTGTTACAGTCCTAAAATTTCACTTGCATTTTTTGAATTTTTTTTATCGAATATTTCTTCACCGGGTTCTTCTATTTTTATATAAAGGAAACATTACAATTTTATTTTTAAATTAAAATGGCAAGAGAGATATGTGATCTACGGAATACAGGCGATAGATTTTGATTTCGTTCTTGGTGAAAATTTTATTCAACTACGTTTCCGAAATTTGAATTTACTTAGCTAGTTTTTGGAATATTTCGTAAGTGATTTCTATTTTTGATCTGTGATTTCCATTCCAATTATTGGGATTTGGATTGCCTGCATTTATTTTGAATTTTGGAAGTACCGGCTTTTGTGAAGCAAATTTTCCATTTAGTCGATCTTCTCTGGAGGGATTTGATTGTTCCAATATTTTTTGTACCATCCTATTAACTCTACTCACCACCAATTGTAATTATTATAACCCTCGAACAACTGAGGTATGTTGAAATTTGTAAGAGAACGTTAACTTATTCTTTTATTTTTAGGGTTTTTGTTTTATCTTCGTCTTATACCGATTTATTCTGGGCTGTAAGCATATAACGTACCGACTATATTCCAGCTCCTAATTTTACTGGACCTACTATCAATTGCCAGAGGACAGCTTTCTAGAAAACATCAAACCAGATAAGCGTTTGTTTTCACTAATACCTTTGATTTTGCGGTTAATTCGTATTGGGCCGTCAATATTGACATATACAGTTTATTTTATTTTTAACTAGCTGTCCGTCCACGGACGGGCCTCTAGACCCGATTGGTTGGAAACTCGATTGATGTGCAACTCGTCCCAGCGGGAGTACCGTCGTCGGTACTTTAATATTTTTTGGTTGGTAAAAAATGACACGCTGGAGCAGCAGGAGCAGCAGCAGCTGCGGGCTGGGATTTTATGTATTAAGATGATATATTTGTCTTATCCTGAATGTTCCAGAGGCGTGTACAGAGATTGTAAACTACAAACTACCTATGTATACTGTCGTGAAACGAAGGTCGATCTTATTTGCAATTAGAACGCGGCCATTTGATTTGTTTATGTGATACAAATTAGGTAAAATTATTCAAAGGTAAATAACAGCTAATTTTGTTTTGCTAACTTTAAACACACTTTCCACACATTTTTACCATTTTATTTGTAACCATCAGTGTTTGTTTCGTGCTACGAAGATCTAAAAACAATTTAATAGTGAATTTCGAAACATCGTGTATGTTTTTAAAGAACGTACAAAATTTTGGTTTTCTTAAGGTTGAAGCAAGGTTCTCTCCGTATACGCCGAGGGGGACAAAGACGTGTTTTACAAGCCGGGCTTTTTGAAGCCACCCTAAGTGCAGTTTTTCACTAATTTCTGGGTGAAATTGGTGAAACCATCAACGAGTGTGATATTTTTGAGACGACGACCAAATTTGGGGTTGAATGACCTTTATAGAAAGATACAAGCGTAAAATTGTAAAAATTGTCGAAGGACGCCTTGAGGACGCCATTTTGAAATAACGAGAAATTTTCTGATTTATTTTAATATTACTTACCTCGATGAAATTTGAGGACGAGGAACTTCAAGTATTAATTAAGTGCATCAACAACAACCGTTTGAATAATCGTGGCTGCGATTTGGAAGGAGATTTTATGACAAACCAGATTTATACGGCAGGAACTCTGAGCACATGCGAAAAGTGCGACTTCACCTTCGAAATACAGTAGCTTTAGGCAGCTTAGTAACTGGAGGGGGCGATTACATCATCGACAACAGAGGCGTGCAAGGTATCGTTTATTTAAGTTTAAAAGATAGTGAAAATAAAAAAACATTTAATTTAATTTTTATGAACATTCATTCTTTATTTTGTATAAATTTAAAACACATCATCACACTAGAGTCGCAAATGATCACAAAATTAAGCGATTCAAATTTAACAGTAAATGTAATTTTGATATCAGTTGTCACCAACACTTTACACCTGATTTTATCTAGCTACGAGTTTGTTCGACATTATTATTTGCTTTTGAATAAACCATTGTTTTCGTTGTCAATAAGAGTTTTACTTACGACTCAGGGGATAAATAAGATCGACCAGAACCTACAAACTGAGAGTATCATCTCCCGACATAAATCTGACAAGCCGGAGCATAATTTAGAGTTTGTATGTGACTTCAACAAAAATACACAACAATACGTATACTTAGAGACATACAGTGTAAACATTTAATTATCGTCAAATCTGTTCACTTTTGTACACTTTTCTGTGTATTTATAAGGTGGCCCAATATTACGTCGCGACTCGCGATTACTTACACCAATAAATCCACGACAACCGCTTATTTATCGTTACTTTTTATCGTGCAAGGTATTCAAACTGCGTGGCGCTCTACTATCATCATATTACTACTAGCTCTTTCTGAGCACTACTACTGTAGGTACTTTCTGTATGGTAGCATTACACCTAAAGTTCGGTATTACCATTTAATTGAGGGGCAAACTATCTCTTTCCAAAACCCTGAGATTAGTGTTTTCTATCGTGGCACATTTAAGATACCAACAATTTTACGTAGATTGACTCTACAGCTTCAAATAGTATTTTTAGTAATTTTAGTGGGTGCTTTTTTGTTTATTTTGTCCATTTGTTGTAATGCAACCTCGGAGTGAGTTTTTTTAGAAGATTTTCGATAGTTTTAACAGCTGAGATTCCGCAGCAGAACCGTTTCTTGCTTGATCGTCCGCTTTTATGTTACTCTCAATTCCTTGATGCCTTTTCACCGTTGCAAAAATAAGGCATTTAAGTTTGATTCAGTGTCTGAATGCATGCATTGATGCAATGAGATTTATAGATGACTTGTAAACTGAAATGCACAATATATTAAAATAAAAAGTGAAAATCATTGTGAAATTATTAAAGAAATTATAATGTGCCCTATACAACGGAATTTAAATTAACAGCCAATAATTTGTAAGTTGCGAATCTCTATTAAAAATTTTATATTTTCTAAAATAATATTCGTATTTTTTAACATAATGAAGTATTCTAACACTGTACAGCTTTTCTACAATTTTATACAACTTTTAGCTGTACAGATTAATTAAAACAATCTAAGTTTATAAAATTTGTTAGAAATATCTAAAATAATGATTAATTAATTAATATTTGAAAAGATAATTTTTGATGAATTTGATTTGTATAATTAATCGATAATTTTGGAATGAAACTGATGCATAGTATATTATATAAAATTTGAAAGCATAATTATTAATTAATGTGATATAGAAGATTTTCATTTTACCCGAAGGTGTTGAGATAGTTTGTTCTTCTCTTAATTTTCCTGGTTTACAAAGATGCGCCATTTCGTTCTTTCCTTGGACGATTTGCATTCCTCTCTCCAACTTGTTCCTCTTTCAACCAACATCCGTCCAATATTATCGTTCCATTACATATTTACATTTTGACTTGCATCGACAAATTGATTTGGATATTATTAAACATTCGTAAAATTAAAATTGTATTTCAAGAAAATATAAATTAAATTAGATACATTGTTTGAACATTTTATTTAAAATTTAATTACCCTTTATAGTATTTCATCAACATCTAATTGAATTCTTGGATAAAAGAATTATTTGTTTCTCGTGCGGTAACATGGTGAGAATGAAAGCCATTTTGCAACTTATAATGATGTAGCAAGTCTTAAAACCATTTGGATCGGATTTTCTAAACCACTTCAATTTACTGGTACATATCCGCAATGGTAAGCTAATCGCGATTATCGCAAATTAATGAAAGAATATATTTCAATTACACAACCAAATGCGACAAGCATGGCTACCAAACCAAAAACATTGAACAGAATTTAAACTACACTAGGACAACCTGTGATATGTTGCCCGAGAAGCTCCTGACCGTTTACAAATCACCAAATGGAAATTTAGCCTCATAAATAAGCAAAGTATAATCAGGTCATCAAAAAGCAATTGGTTCTCAAAGTTACATTTGATAGAAAAGAAAAACAAAGAACTGAGACCGTGTGGCGATTATCGCGCTTTGAATGCTGAAACAATATATGATTGTTACTCTATTTCGCACATACAAGATTTCGCGCAATCTCTCTTTGGAAAGAAAATATTTTCCACTATTGATTATTTCCACTACATATGTGAGGTGTGACAAACCCTATTATTAAAAATTGATATTTGGAATAATTAGAATTGCGTTATTTAAAAACAACAAAGAAAAAAGTAGAAACAGTCAATTTTCATCAAACAAAAAACATATCAAATAATTAAAATATTATCTTTTAATAATATATTAATACAAATCTTATAATTAAGCTAAATAAACAATAAGGCAAAATATTTTTTCCAAGCTTTCAGGCTTGATCTTTTGTCATGCGCTAAGCCGGTATACGTCGTTTCGGCGACCGCAGTTCGGTGACAGCGATTCGGCAACGTATATTCGGCGACCCGAAATTCGGTTATGCTAGTTTCGGTGATTCCCATTCGGCGACAGATTTATTATTAAGTTTTATAATTAATTAAGTGTTAAAATTTATTAAAAATATTAAAAAAAATTATTTTTTATTTTTAAATTAAATATTGACTTACATACATAAATACTGCCAAAACCAGACCATTGTACAAATGGGGTAATGTAAACTCTACTCCAAACTACCTGGATTTTATTTTCAGCAAATTTACTTTTTAATTCAAATTTTAAACTCCGCTGGGACCCATTTAACAATGGGTCACTTACTTATACATTGTCAGCAGGAGATTCAGGTTATTTAGATTTAAGAATAATTTAATTAAATAATAGAAATTTACAAATATACTAATAGAATTATTATTAATTAATTAATATACTTTTTGTTAAATAAATTTATAAAATATCAGATATTTTCACCTTCCACCCAAAAACGAGTTTCACCTTTTTCAAGTTCCACCTTTGGCGAGTTCTTTCGGTCTTCAGGTATATATTTAATTAGTTTAGTCTTTGGCAAAACGGCTCGGAGCGCCCGGAGCGGAGGGGACGGAGCGCAGGGTAGCGCAAAGTAGAATTTGACAAAGACAACTATGGCAAATTAATGTATTATAATGTATGAGTTTCACCTTTTTCGAGTTCCACCTTTGGATCCACCATAATAATATTTTAATAATATTTAATAAGAAGTACACCACTCTTTGGGTATTACTACTTAAGCTACCCCACCAACCGTTGGCACAATTTACCACTTGTCCTTGCGACCGACCAAGAAAATATTGACCGCTGGCGCAGTTTACATACGTCCAATTATTGAGTAATATTTAGCAGATTTAACAATGCAAAAGTAAAAAAGATATTTAATAAAGGTAATAATAATAAATGTAATAATATATAAAACACAAAATATTAAATAAAATTAAATTACTTCACTTTTTTTATTTTTAAATGATTCTTCTATTTCGTGTAAAGATTTTCCTTTTGTTTCTGGTAAAAAGAAATATATAAAAATTGTAGCAGTCAAGGCTATTATTCCATAGAAAAGAAAAATGAAGTGATAATTTTCGCCAAAGGCTTCCACAAAGTTAGGAAACGTTTTTATTGCTATAAAAGTAAATAAATATCCAACCCCAGTTGCTAAACCTGTGGAAATCCCCCGTATATCCAATGGAAAAATTTCGGGCGCCATTGCAAATGGAATTGATATAAAACCTATTATACTCATGAAGTAGCAAATAACTAGTAATATAATGGGTATCCAACTGGAATAGCTATTATCAAGTTCATCGTATTTTGGCGCTAGTAATAGATACAAAGTAAGTCCTAACATGCACGCACTTATACCTATACCAGAAGCTATTGATAAAGGCCTGCGCCCAAAAAATTTACTAATATAACCTAAAACCAAAGCACCAAAAAAGCGAATCCCAACAAACAAACTGATAGTTAAGTAGGGATTTATAGTTATCGCCATATTTGATATAAAATTGAAAGCATATAGCATAATCATCAAACCTCCCGAAAAATTTAAAAAGAATAAATAAGCTGTTATTATCATCATTGGTATAACAAAAGTTCTTTTTAAAAATTGCTTGTAAATTGGTATCTTGTTAACCGCATACGTAATTTTATTTCTCTCTTCTAGTAAAGAATGTATTTCCTCTTCTATGACTGATGACTCTGTACTTCCAAACACTCTTTTGATGCTGACCCTGGCATGCTCTATTTTACTTTGGGAAATTAACCATACATATGATTCAGGCAAAAAAATTGATATTAACATTATGCCCATGAAAGGAAATATTGTTGTCAGTATTGCAATTGCTCCCCAATTTTGCTAAAAAAATATGTGTTTAAAGTTTAACGAAGATCTATGAATTTGTACTTACTGGAAAACATAAATCCAATAAATTGCACAGTAAAACTCCGAAAGATACAAAAATTAAGTTCCAAGTGGTAAACGTCGATCTCAAATTCAAACTTGACATTTCGGCAATGTAAACGGACGGTGTCGTAAAAACCATCCCGGCGGAAATTCCTGAGATTAATCTTCCCGTCAATAAAAGTGGATATACATATTCAGGTGTATAATATGCTCCTACAATTAGTATCCATCCCAAAACACTGACGAAATCGTTAGTGATTAATGCTATCTTTCGTCCGAATATATCCGCAACCAAACCAGATGTAAAACATCCAACTGGAATTGCTAGATAAAATATTCCAGCTAAAAAAAAATGATCATTATATTCATTTAAATATATATAGAAAGTGAAAGTAGCTAAATTTAGACCAAAACGATGAGATTACTTATGTATGGTTACAATTTAGACTGCAAATGTTCTCTAAGTAAAAATATTCCGAACAAGAACTAACAACATTGCTGGCTAATTTCTGGATTTGCTTCTCAATTTGTCCTTTATTGTGTCTATTGAGTAAATTACCGATTTGCTTTTCTTCGATTGCAACCTGCAGTATATCTTTGTATAATTTGAAATGAACAAGGTAAATGATAGAATGCAGTTATATTGAAAATTTGATGATCCGGTTATTAATTGGAATCAAAATGCAGAGGAAGAATTATTAAACGTAATTTATTAAGTAGGTAATTGCTATGTAAACTAAATTTACATAGCAAGCACAGCAAGTAAAATTCGTCAATAGTTATGTAGTTCAACTTTTTAAATGACATTCACGTGCCGATTTTGGGTTCTTTTTATTGTTTTCTTAAAATTTGACTTTTTAATTACATTCACGCGCTGCGCGTAGCTATGTTATAATAAAAGTAAACAGTAATAACTATGACCATATGACAAATACAAGAACTATTGAAAGTTTGCTATTCTAAAGAACATTTTTCAATAAGTTTTTATACTAAGATGATACTGTAGTACTAAATAATTGAAAGATTTTGTGAATTTGCATTGCATATTATGGATGGCTTATTGGTAGAATTTATAAACTGACTTCTGAGAATAACTTACCAATCCATGAAACTTCAGTTAAATTTAATGCAGATCCATTTTTGTTTGACATTAAACTTGGAATGGCAATAGCATCAAAACTTGCGGATATACCTGCAGCGATACTTGATAAATTTGCTATAATTGCCATTGACATCTTCAAATTAAAAAATGTAAATCGGAGTATGCCAAATTTTCCTAATTATATCTAATACACATACCTGAGTAATAATAGAGCGCGCAGACTTTTTTGCTTCCATATTCATTTTCAAATTTGTACCAGACGTATTTATGGGTAATAACAAAATCCAACTAAAAAATTATTGGGCCTTATATTTAATTTCTCGTAAAATCTTCAATCAATCGGCAAGAGTTAATCATGTTATTCGGAGCATTAATTAGCCTATTAAGCGTATTGAAAAGATAATGTTCCGAATGAATTACTTTATAAAAATACATTATGTATTTCATATAATTAGAGTAAATGCCAAAAGCTTTACATTCCCAGATTTATCCTTGGATTATAGTTTTATATCTTCAATTTAATTATTCAAAATCAGTCATTCATAACATCGCTAATTTTATTAAAAAATAATTCAATTCTTGTTTAAAACTCGCATTTGTTCGCAAAAATACAAAACTTACAATTTGTCTCAACCATCTTGGCGGCAAAAAATCTCGTTTCCCTACCCAGTGATTGCAACGTCAACCATTCAGCGGGAATCTATAAAACTCTTTTAAAAAATTTTTAAATATAATATTTACAAAATTGACAATAAATAAATCTTGACAAAATGAAATTCAAAGTTGTCGATAGATAATAGCAATAGAATAATAATAATAGCGCAGAAGCTGCACCCTCAGGCTGAAACAGACATGAAGATAGTTTAACCATCTCATACTTCGCAAGATTTTATTGTACTGCTGATAGTGTCGAGGTTACTACCATAATATTTCTAATCATCTAACACAGATTAACCCGCAGTAACTATGCATCGAGTGAATTCTTCGCATAAATATATGCCGCTATCGATTTAACACAGTATTAAAGCTCAAACGTCGCTTTTTAATGACGTAGTTTAATAGCTCAGCTTCTTTTGTGAAATGTGCGCCTTCATATTCTTTTAAATTTCATTTTCTACTCAATTTAATTTTTTCGTTTTAATTTAAAAAAGTTTAGGTGGAGTTACATTCTTACACTATACTTTTCGATTAGCCTTCTCAAGTAAAAAAGTCACAAGCCGCCAGTGGAGAGCAGAGGAAAGGACTCCCCCGTACACTTAGGCCGATAAACCGCGTCTATTATGCAACCTGCAATGAAGCTGCTCCGCAAGTGCAGGATCAACTCAAATATCTTGGCTGCCGAAGTGTCATTGATTCTGGCAATGTCAGTCTTCCAATATGTTTCTGTTACATTGCCGACACTTGCGCAATCTTCTACAAATCGCAGTGTATTGAAATGTTTATTTAATATTCTGTGACCACTTAAAATCCCAATAGTTTCCCCTATATTGACTCCAGACAGCTTCAAATAGTATTTTGAATATTTACCAGCAGGTGCTTTTATCGCTGCATCTGCTTGCCTGCATTCAGTTTATTTTGTCCATTTGCTGGAATGCAACATCGAAGTGTCGGAGTAAGCTGTTTTAAAAGTGTCGATAGTTCTAACAGCTGGAACAATAATTGATTCCGGACCGTAGGGACGCCTGTTAGAACTTACTCTCATTTCCTTTGTGGTTTTTCACCCCATGAATAGAAAAGTCATTTAAGTTTGATATCTCATTCGGTATCTGAATGCATACATTGATGCAATGCAATGCAATTTATTAATGATTTGTAAACTGAAATCCACAATATTAAAGTTAAAAATTGAAATCAGTGTGAAATTATAATATACCCTATATAACGGAATTTGAATTAACCGCCAAATATTTGTAAGTTGCGGATCTCTATTAAAAATTTTGTATTGTCGAGTATAAAATAACACCTATATTTTTTTTAATATATTGAAGCAAACTAACACTGTACAACTTTTCTACAACGTTTATACAGCTCAGCTATACTATGCTTAGTGTCCTTCAACGAGTTAAGAGGGTCCTGAAAATAATGTTGAAACATTCCAAGTTTATAAAAGTTGTTAGAAATGTGTAAAATACTGATTAATTAGTATTTGGAAAAATAATATTTGATGAATTTGATTTTGTTTTGATTGGTGGATTATTTAATAAGAACAACTTGAGAACGAAGTAACTTTTATTTGAATATTATATTGTTTAATCAGTACATTACATGCGCGACTCTTCTCGTTAACTTGACGACTTACTGTGTAGTACATGTAGACGTGATCGTGCGTACGCAGTACGACACGAGTTGACACGAGTTCTATAAATATCCTTAACACTCCCTCGTATTGATAGAACGGGTGTCCAAATTTTCTGAAAATTTTTAACACAAAAAAAATTGATCAAGCAATAAGTTTAAAATACATAATAATAAAAGAATGCTTAAACCAACTAGACACATAATAAAAATAAATTTTAAATTCAAACAAAATTAAATTTTAAATTCAAACAAAATTAAATTTTAAATTCAAACAAAATTAAATTTTTAAATTCAAACAAATATTATTATTTTGTCATTCCAAGTTTGTCACGTAAAAATTCAAATTTTACTGTTGGTAGTGCCTTAGTTAAGATATCAGCAACATTTTCGTTGGTGGGCACATAGTCAATTTTGAATTCGCCATTATCATATTTTTCGCGTATGAAGTTGTATCTGACGTCTATGTGCTTCGTACGTTTGTGAAATACCGGGTTTTTGATGAGTTTAATTGCGCTTTGATTATCTACGTTTAAACACAAATCACTAAATGGTTTTTCACTTATTTCGCTGATTAGTTGTTTCAGCCACATAAATTCTTTTGCTGACTCACTGGCGGCTACGAATTCACTCTCGGTTGTTGATAAGGACACGCTTGATTGACGTCTACTACACCATGTAATAGCACCGTTGCTCATTTTGAAAACGTACCCCGTCGTGGACCGTCTGGTGTCGATGTCACTTGCGTAATCTGCGTCTGAGTATCCGCATAACGATTGACCGTTTGATGAATAAAGAATACCGAATTCCGTAGTATGTTTTAAATATCGCATTATTCTTTTTACCGCATTCCAGTGAGTTGTACTCGGGTTATTTTGAAATCTGCTGATAATATTTACCGAATGACTAACGTCTGGACGTGCTGTAATCGAGATAAACATTAAACACCCGACAGCTTGTCTGTATAATGTTTCTTCGGAGATTCCATTAGTTGCAAATATTTTATCGTCATCATTTCTTGTTAGGATTGCATTTGCGTCAGCAGGTGTGGTTACTGACCTACACTCATTCAAATCGAAACGCTTCAAAATGTTTTTTATGAAATTTGCAACATGAATGAAAATCGTGTTATTATCTTTATTTATTTGAATTTCCAAACCTACGAAGTAGTTTGGTTCACTCACGCTGATTTCGAATACCGTTTTCAATTTATTAACAATTTGGTCAGGTAAGGTTTTACTTTTGGCCATTATCAGTCCATCATCAACGTATAATACGAGTAAGGCTGATTCGTTGTTAAATTTACCGACATACACACAATTGTCAGATTCGCATTGCGTAAAACCGAAAGATTTTAAAACTTCACTAAACCTTTTATTCCAATTCCTTGGGCTTTGTCGAAAACCGTACAATGATTTTCTTAATTTGCACACTACGTTGTTTGTTTTTGTTGCACCGGGAGGCAGTTGCATGTAGATGTCTTCGTTTAGTTCGCCGTTTAAAAATGCGGTTTTTACGTCGAATTGAGTAATGTTGTATTTTTCTTCAACCGCTATTGCAAGCAAAATTTGTATTGTGTCGTATCGAGTTGTTGGTGAGAATGTTTCTTCGTAATCTATTCCTTGAATTTGAGCGTAACCTTTTGCACAAAGTCGAGCTTTATATCGATTAATTTCACCACTAGGTGATCGTTTCACTTTGAAAACCCATTTCGATCCGATGGTTCTTTGGTTAGCGGTTTGGGGTGTGATTTCCCAAGTCTCGTTTTTATTTAACGCTTCCATCTCTTCTTCGATCGCCATTTTCCAATTTTCTGCGTCGTTGCTTTCCATAGCTTCTTCGTATGTTTCGGGAACTCCAGCTTCGATTATGTTAATTTCGTTTCTGTAGCGCCTTGGTGTCTGCAGTGTATCTCGAGCTCGTAATTCGTACGTAGGAACATCTTCTGTAACTACTTGCTCTTTTGCTTTTTCTTCAATGACGTCGTCCTTTTCCTGTTTTTCGACTTCTTCGATTACCGGAATTAATATCGTATTTGTTCTCGGTAATTGGACTTCTTTTGTTTCATTGAAGGTCACGTTCCGCGCTATTTTTATTTTTCTTGTTTGGAGATCGAACAAACGGTAATTTGTTGACTCATTTTCATAACCAACTAGTATGAATTTCTTGCTTTTTGGTTCCAGTTTTCGTCTTTGGCTGTCTGGGACGTGCATAAAGGCTTCGCTACCGAACACTTTTAAATGCGTTAACACGGGTTTCTTTTGATTCCATATTTCGAATGGAGTTGTGTTAGGCGTATGTACGTTCGGTGTTCTGTTTAGAATGTAGACTGCTGTTTTGACGGCCTCTGCCCATAAATACAACGGCAGGTCTTTTGTGTACAACATTGAACGCGCACTTTCCACGATTGTACGGTTTTCTCGTTCAATTTTTCCATTTTGTTCGGCACAATATGGAGCACAAGTTTCTAGTTGTATTCCTTTATTATGTAGAAATTCTCGGAAATCTTGGTTTATGTATTCCGTTCCGTTGTCGACTCTTAAAGTTTGAACTCGGTAATCAAACTTGTTTTTCACACGATTAACTAACTGTTTGAAGCAGTCAAGAGTATCCGATTTGTTTTTAACAAAATAAACGAATCTTTGACCGGTTGCATCGTCTTTAAAGAGTACGAAATATAGATAACCGCTTACCGAAGCAACCGACATAGGACCGCACAGGTCACTGTGTATGTATTCTCCGGGTTTCGAATTTCGTTTTACATTTTTCTTAAAGGGTAATTTGTGCTGTTTACCGTATTGACAGCCGTCGCATACGAAGTTGTCTTTGTTTGTTAAGTTTACGCCGTCGATTATGCCTTTTGAAACCATTTCACAAATTGATTTCACACTTACATGTCCTAAACGTTCATGCCATTCCTTGAGTGTTCCGCTTTCAACTACCGCGTTAATTTCTGGATTGTTTATTGTACGTAACAATAATTTATACAAGTTGTTCGGTTCGCGAACTGCACACGCTTTTAACTTTCCGTTCTCGATTATTTTTGCCATGTCTTTGTCTTTTATCACTTGCATACCTTTTTTGGTTACAGCACCTTCGGAAAACAAATTTTTTCTCAGACCTGGAACGTACCAAACGTTCGTCATTATACTTTTGATCCATTTGCCTTCGATCGAGCATTCGATTTGAATCGTACCTATTCCTTTTACAGCTAATTTTTCATTATTTCCTAATGTCACTGAAAATTCATTAATTTCTCGTAACGACGAGAATGCTGTTTTAATGGGTGTCATATGCGATGATGCTCCGGAGTCCAATGTCCATCCTTCTTCATTCGTCAGATTTGCAGCGATTTCTTCTTCCACGTTGAACGCGGAGTAGAAACTGTATCCGGTGGAGTTTGTTGGACTTTCATGTTTGTTGTTATGATTCCCTTTTTTCTTACGAGGTGCTTGGCAGTCTCTCGAGAAATGTCCTTTCTTACGACAGTTGTAACAGGTGACTACAAATTTTCCTGTTGTCTTTGGTTTCGTCTTGTTGCCACTTGATCCTGATGTCAACATAGCGCTTTCGACTGTTTCCGTCGAGTTTAGGTTCATCTCTTCGTCGACCAAGCGTGACGTCAAGTTTTGTAACGTTTGTTTACTTTCGTCGAGAGAAAGCCAGGCTTGCCTAAAGTTTCGAAATTTCATTGGTAGAGTACCCAATATTTTTGTTAAAACGGCCGTATCGCTTATTTGATCACCACTATCTTTCATTTGTTGAGCCATGTTTTCAACTTTCGAGATGTGTTGTATTACTGTATCACCGGTGGCCATTTTATATTGGTGGAACTGCTCATGCGCTATCATTTTATTCGTTTCCGATTTTATAGCGTAGATTCCGTTCAATTTATCTAAAATGTCTTTGGATGATTCGCAATTTTCGATCAAGGCTATTTGTGACAGTTCCATTGTGCTTGTTAGTACGCACATTGCTATCGCATCTTTCTTATTCCATGATGCCAAGTCGTCGCGTTTATCGGGCGTTGGCTTCAATATGGCTCCCGACGCCATTTCAAATACGCCTTTCGCTCTTAAAGCGCATTTTATTTGAAATCGCCACTGATTATAGTTTTTCCCGTCAAACTTATTCACACTCGCAAGGCTTATTATATCGGCCATTCTTTTCGACAGTTTTAACACATAAAACACGAACACGAGAATGTTACACACAAAGAACCGATTCCTGCCACGCGTGGTTCGTTACTTAATTTCAAGAAGATCCTTATTCGAGGGTCAAAGCGTACCCTGGGCCCATAACCTGTTTTGATTGGTGGATTATTTAATAAGAACAACTTGAGAACGAAGTAACTTTTATTTGAATATTATATTAATAAGTACATTACATGCGCGACTCTTCTCGTTAACTTGACGACTTACTGTGTAGTACATGCAGAGGCGGATCAAGGAGATATTGCGCCCCAAGCTGAACCAAAATTTGCGCCCCCCCCTCAACGGGGGGAGCAAATTTTTTCTAATATAAATATGAATTGATAATACAAAAGAATTAAACGAAAAATAAAATGTTTTTAAATAAATTTTTATTCCATTCCATGTATAAACGTGAGAAGAGATACTGAATGTTATTTTGACAAATAATTTTTAACAACAAAATTTTATAAAGATAAATTACTATGCTCTTTTTTACGTTTCCTAATAAATCAATCGCACTTCATCAGTAGTTCGTCTTAAATATGAATAGTAAAATAAATAAACTTCAAGTATCAAGTTAGTTGTTACTACAACGTAGGGGTACAAAATTTGTATAGGCCATTATATTATTTGTTTTCCGATTCTAATTTATACCTAAGAAGGTTAGATGCAGTTTCTGCCAAAACGGAAAAGACAGAAAAACTATTTTCTTTGGCGTCAAGTGTCGCAAGCATAACGAAGCTGTGCTACGTTGTCAACAGCGCAGCGATGTTGAGAAGCTTGACAAATTAATTACGAGTACAATTCATTTAATTTACTTTTTTTATAATAAAATGTTTAGTTTAATTCACAAAATTTGTCATATTTTCAAGTTTTTAGTAATAATTTGATCAAAGAGGACGAAAAATTAAGTAGTAACTAAAAAAATTTTTGTTTAAATTTTTTGTTTACTAAAATATCATAAATTAATACAACGATGCTGTCTCTAAACCCAATGTGCAGCACATTCTACAAAAAGAAAATAAGTGGCAGTTCCAGGGTAATAAATTTTAAAATGATAACAAAGCACACACCACGTTTGCTAAGAAAAGTTGTGTCTGCATATAAAAAATAAGCAATCGTAAATAGGAACCGTGTGACGAAAACCAGCAATTTGCGGCACTTGGAATACGTGATTAGTCGCGTTTGTGTGTGTCTTGTACAATCTAATGCTAGCCACTCACGCTACGGTTTACCGGAGAGGTCTGCCTAACAGGTAGACCGGAGATGTATGGCAATGGACCTGTGCAGTTTTCTTTACCTGTACAGGCGACCGGAGCAAATTCGAAAAACAATATTTTTGATCGACCTGTATACCTGTGTACCTGTATACCTGTGCGTGTGTGCATGTATTCCGGTCGTTTGCTCAGTTGTTTTCTAGTATTTGTCCTGGACGGTCGTCGCATCGTATTGCCACGTTTTTAGCACGTTTTCAACACCCGCAAAAATGGCGCCATCAGATACAAATACAAAAAAGAACTGAAGAACCGCTCCGGTACACCGGACGTCCCCATTCACGCTACCGACCTGTTCAGGCAAACCTGTACAGGTAACATCTCCGGTAGACCGTAGCGTGAGTGGCGTACATAAAACTATAGAAGTATGTGTCGGCGCCGGTGGATCAATTACATGTCGACTCGACGTACATAAACCGCTGCGTGTTCATACTCATACACATACACTCATATTTCAAGTTCTCCGACTTCCGGAGATATTTTTAAAATGCAACCTATTTTTGAGATTTTTAGAATTTTATAATATAAAATATCATCAAATAATTTTAAAAATTATTGTAATAAATTTTGCGCCCCTGTAATTCTGGCGCCAGAAGCGGTAGCTTCTTTTGCTTCTTGGTTAATCCGCCTCTGAGTACATGTAGACGTGATCGTGCGTACGCAGTACGACACGAGTTGACACGAGTTCTATAAATATCCTTAACAGATTTGGATTAGTAAGCGATAATTATGGAATGGAACTGATGCATAGTTTTAAAATAAAAGTAAGTACTTGACTGGTATATAAAATTTGCGATTGCCACAGAAGCAAATCGCCTGCCAAACCAGCACTTTTTCGCCGAAGTTTTCTGTCGAAGTCGATTAAATCGAGTCACTAATAGGCTTCCCTTTCTTCAAAGTTATAAAAGCTTTTTTGATCAAGTTCTTCATTTTCCTTTTAAATTTTCGACAGGCCATCTTTGTTTCTTCACTAAGTTCTTTACCAAAGTTTTCAACTGGAAACAAAAAATCTTTTAGCTTTTATCTGCTTTATTTATTGTTGTTTTGTATTATATTTACTGCCGAACTAGAACTAAGCTTCACCCTTCATTACATCTCATGAGATTTCTACCGGATAAGCGAAACATCGGAGTCTATACAATTCAATAATAAACTAAGTACTAGCGGAAACCAGTAAAAAAACTTGGTACCTTTATGTTTTACTAATTTAAGAGTTGGAAAACAACACCGACGCACAGTGGAACCAAAACACGAAAAAGTGGCCAAAAATCAGATTTTAACTTTAATGACTTAAAATTGGCACAAATAACACGAGAAAATTAATAAAAAAGTTCTAAATTGACAGGGGTGATTTAGAAGGGTGTTTTTTTATAAGAATTGTTATTAAAATATGATTTTACTTTTAATGGCTTAAAATTGGCACAAATAACACGGGAAAATTAATAAAAAAATTCCAAATTTGACAGGGGTGATTTAGAGGGGTGTTTTACAAGAGTTGTTATTATATGGTTTTACTTTTAATGACTTAAAATTGGTATAAATAACGCGGGAAAATTAATAAAAAAAATTCAAATTGATAGGGGCGATTTAGTTTTTTATAAGAGTTGTTAGTAAAATAATATAATTTTACTTTTAATGACTTAAAATTGGCCTAAATAATACAGAAAAATTAATAAATAAAATAAAAACTAGACAGGGGATGATTATTTAAATTGTTTTTTTTTTTTCATTGTTTGAAATTTTAGCGTCATGTTAAGCAATAATTTTTTATTTTTTCACAATAGAAATTTTTTTGTATTTTCTGCTATAATATCTATTTATCCGTATACTCGAATTCCTATATACATGTACTTATCCCTAAACAGCAGGTAAATGATGTTTGGTTTTGAATTTTATTAAATTTTTAAGCAACAAGAATATTACAAATCTAATTTCTAGAAAAGTAAAAACTGATAGGTCGTTCCAGGTAAAATCTTTGGTTGTACAGTCGAAGTGATTTTATATTAGTGTGTTGAATCTGCACATACGCGATGCGTCGTGCGTCGGCGATGTTCAAAAACGTGAATTACTTAAAAACGAGGTTAAGCGAGGTTACAATCTTTACAGAATATGTTAAAGAAATGTCTAACGTATTTTTTGCATATTTTTTCAAAGCGCAATATTGTGGAACATTTTTTGTAAGTCTACACAAAGTTGGAGAATTGCCTGAGATTTTCTATTGAGTGGCTCCCGGAATGATGCGATGTATTTAATTACTGCTGTATTGTATTGTCTTAGAATTTTTTTTATTCAAAAGTACATACTTCAAGACATCTTTTCTATAAATACCAATTTGAACCCTAAACTGAAATCAGCACAATAACTCATTAAAAATTGCTGTCGCACGGTGTGAAATGCTACGCAAATTAGCGATTAATGGAAGGTGATGTTTACATCGCTCTAGCAAGCTGGAATATTTTTTAATTCATTTGAAATTCTAGGAAAAGGTGCATTGATGTTTCCTATAAAGATATACAAAACCTTGTAGCTTAATTGTTAATCTCACAAAAATGTATTTTTGGCCACATTTCCGAGCGTTGGTCCCACTGTGCGACGTGTTACTGTATAAATACGGCTGAAACCAGGCCATTGTGCAAATATCCTTACTGTCCAATGATATATTTAGTAACAGTAGTGCACATATAAGATATTGCCCAATTTAAAACTACTTTTGGCTATTAGATGAACATAACACATACATAAAACGTAAGGTTGAGCTAGTAGCAAATCAACGTAACTGTTCACAGTGTACCTACGTAACTCTTGGATTTACGTAGTTCTTATGTTCAGATTACGTTCGTACATAAGATTCGAATAATTTCAATTATATGTATTTCTTACGTAATTCTTATGTTACATTTAGTGAAATTTGTGGTTTGAAGTTGGTAATATTTGGTTATATTATGTAACAATTTATTGTTAATAATTGTTCGAGCGTCCCTTTTGCCCTTTGCTCCGTGCCGCTAATGGATGGATCGACGCGCCACGGAAATGCAGTGGAGATACGCGAGAATTAGGAGTCTTGGGTTGAAGTCGGTAGAGCGCGGATGTAAATTTTCAAGTCCTTGTGGGGATACAACTACGCAGCGTTGTTAAGTAAGCCGAGTTGAGAATTTCGAATCCGGAGAGGATTATTGTGCGAATTATCAACGTGACCCGAGACCAGTTACTACAGGTGCCTAATTGGGGATATTTGTTTAATATCTTAACGCCATCCAGTAAGTCAATATTCCATCCACGATCAAGATTTTTACCATTCGATTCAATAATTGCGAGTGTAAGAATCGCAAGTTATTGTCTTTTGAGTCCTGCTACCGTCTTCGACGTACACCAAGTGCTGGTGTTCATTGTGCTGCGATTGTGCCAGCATTTTTTGTTCAGTCAACTTCGAGTGATCGTTCCCGACAGCGTCAGACGAAGTTCATCATCCTTCAAGCAGCTGGAATCGTCAGGTCGTTCTTCAGATTCCTGGAGAATCAAAGGAGGAGTAGTAAACTACCATTGTCGTTAACGAAATTTTATAAACTAATCAGGTGCTTGGTGAGTAATATTTTTCTTTACTACTTCTTATTGTCAATTGGAATTGTGCGCGGCGTGATTGATTTTTATGTTTTTGCTGCCGTATTCAGAATTTGTGCATTGGAAGTTGTTGTTGTATTACTTGATAATAATTTTCATATTAGATTCAATACATTATTATTCATTTGATGTTGTTTTATTTGGTGCAGAAGCAAATTCTTTCTTTATTTCAGATCCACGCTCTTTTGCTTTTCCATTTACCATAGAGAGCTGGTTATAACAACAGGGGCTTCATCCCTGAATTTTTTTTGTAAATACTAGAGAACACCTATCCCAGGTGTGGTGAGAATTTATCGGTTCCAGATTTATTTGGAAAGTAATATTTCTTGATTTCTTTCGATACGCATATTATAGTCGTAAAAGAAAGAGAAATTCCAATACCAGCGGCAGAACGGAAGATGATGAATCTTCAATTATGGACCAGCTTCATATGGAAAGACAATGGTCTGCAAGTAAGGCTGGATGGATTCAAGTACATAGACTTGCTTCATGAAAAGAATATTTCTAGTTCATGGTAATTCAAGCAATATGCAAGTATTTTAGCACAATGGCTACTTCATGATTTAGACAATTATCTAAATCATGGTAAAATCAAGTTACATACATGATTTTATTAGCACCCAGGCAACTTCATGATTAGATAAAAACTAATTCATGGATAATTCCAACTGTAATGCATAATTAAGATTAGTAGTATCACTTACTTGATGAAGAAGAACTGCTAATCCGATGAGAGATCTTAACTTCTCTCTTGAGCTTCTTGATCTCCTTTTCTAGCCGAGATATTTCTGAATAATATTTTCGTTTATGTGATTTTCCCATTTTCAACAATTTCACTAACTTATTTCACTAACTAATTTAAGTAACTTATTTAGGTAACTTATTTTAACCTTTTAATTAAATTATTTAATTAATTTTTTAGTTAACTTATTTAATTAATATTAGCGCGGGTTGTGTGTAGTCAAGACACGCACGAAAACAAGAATGAAGACCTTCAGCCACTATGACAAGGATAGGGTGACCTACTCAGATTTTCCTTATTTAACTTTAAAGTGTGGTCAACCACGACTGAAATCCAGAAACTACAAATTTGAAATAGAGGAAGAAGGATAGAAATACAATTTTTAATAGTAATATAACAAGACCTCATTTTTAGATCGATAAGTTGTATTGTAAATACGAAGGCATCGTTGCATAGCAATGCACGAAAAACTTGTTTTGAGTGCAATTGCTTAATGCAACGATGCCTGAGTAAGATTTACAAGCAACTTGTCGATCTAAAAATAATGAGGTTGAGTTATATTTATTGAGATAATTACGCGAACATTTATTTGATATTGACAAACGTCAAAATTATGTAAACAAAGAGGCGTGGCATCTAACCGGATGAGGCACTCTTTCCGCAGGAAGAGACACAATTGCCAGTGTAAGTGTTTGTTTACCTTTCGTAAGTGTAATTATCAATAGTAATATAACAAGACCTCATTTTTAGATCGATAAGTTGTATTGTAAATACGATGGCATCGTTGCATAGCAATGCACGAAAAACTTGTTTTGAGTGCAATTGCTTAATGCAACGATGCCTGAGTAAAATTTACAAGCAACTTATCGATCTAAAAATAACGAGGTCGAGTTATATTTATTGAGATAATTACGCGAACATTTATTTGATATTGACAAACGTCAAAATAATGTAAACAAAGAGGCGTGGCATCGAACCGGATGAGGCACTCTTTCCGCAGGAAGAGACACAATTGCCAGTGTAAGTGTTTGTTTACCTTTCGTAAGTGTAATTATCAATAGTAATATAACAAGACCTCATTTTTAGATCGATAAGTTGCATTGTAAATACGAAGGCATCGTTGCATAGCAATGCACGAAAAACTTGTTTTGAGTGCAATTGCTTAATGCAACGATGCCTGAGTAAAATTTACAAGCAACTTATCGATCTAAAAATAATGAGGTCGAGTTATATTTATTGAGATAATTATGCGAACATTTATTTTATATTGACAAACGTCAAAATTATGTAAACAAAGAGGCGTGGCATCGAACCGGATGAGGCACTCTTTACGCAGGAAGAGACACAATTGCCAGTGTAAGTGTTTGTTTACCTTTTGTAAGTGTAATTATCATTATAATTGGCTTATATTATATTTAATTATATTATAATTATACAAATAATTAAAATTAATTCAAAAGTGATTTTCGTGCGCTACTGTCAATAGTATATTATTTAATGAATGTATAATAAAGGCCATATTACAAGAGAATTGTTTATAACACGAGCGAACGCAGTGAGCGAGTTTTGTAATTATTCTCGTTTTTATGTTTTTATCTTAATTTAAATTTTTTATTAGAATTAAATTTTTCCTTACTTTTTTCATTTTCTTATTCACTTTTTTCTTCAATTGATATTATTACAAAATTGTACGATTTAAGTTTTATATCAGATTTTCTCTATTTTATTAAATAATTTAGTGGCAAATACTAGAGCAATTTTACCTAAATATTACTAATATAATTATTTAGCAATCTTTAACAAGCTATCTTAGTTGATATTCAAGTAAGTCAGAAAAAAAATAAAAAGTAATTATAATTTTAAATTTTTATTAACTTTTAATAACATAAAAAGAAATTATTCGCATATTTATACTGCATAATTAGAATTTGATGCGGTCACGGTGACCGCGAGATAGCGATTAAGGGTTAATGAGGGCAATAACAATAAATTTAATAATACATAAAACACAAACTATTAAATTAAATTAAATTACTTCACTTCTTTTATTTTTAAATGATTCTTCTATTTCGTGTAAAGATTTTCCTTTTGTTTCTGGTAAAAAGAAATATATAAAAATTGTGCCAGTCAATGCTATTATTCCATAGCAAAGGAAAATTAAGTGGTAATTTTCGCCAAAGGCTTCCACAAAGCTAGGATACGTTTTTAATGCTATAAAAGTAAATAAATATCCAACCCCAGTTGCTAAACCTGTGGCAATCCCCCGTATATCTAATGGAAAAATTTCGGACGCCATTGCAAATGGAATTGATAAAAATCCTATTATACTCATAAAGTAACAAATAACTAGTAATATAATAGGTATCCAACTGGAATAGCTATTATCAAGTTCATCGTATTTTGGCCCTAGTAATAGATACAAAGTAAGTCCTAGCATACACGCACTTATACCTATACCAGAAGCTATTGATAATGGCCTGCGCCCAAGAAATTTGCTAATGCAACCTAAAACCAAAGCACCAAAAAATTGACTCCCAACAAATAAAATGCTAATTAAGTAGGAATTTATAGTTATCGCCATATTTGACATAAAATGGAAGGCATATAGCACAATCATCAAACCTCCCGAAAAACTTAAAAAGACGAAATAAGTTGTCATTATCATCATTGGTATAACAAAAGTTCTTTTCAAAAATTGCTTGTAAATTGGTATCTTGTTAATTTTATTTCTCTCTTCTAGTAAAGAATTTATTTCTTCTTCTATGACTGATGAATCTGTATTTCCAAACACTCTTTTGATGCTGTCCCTAGCATGATCTATTTTACTTTGGGAAATTAACCATACATATGATTCAGGCAAAAAAATTAATATTAATATCAATCTCATAAAAGGAAATATTGTTGTCAGTGTTGCAATTGTTCCCCAATTTTTCTAAAAAAATATGTGTTTAAAGTTTAACGAGGATCAAATTTACTATGAATTTGTACTTACTGGAAAACATAAGTCCAATAAATAGCACAGTAAAATTCCGAAATATATAAAAATAATATTCCAAGTGGTAAATGTCGATCTCAAATTCAAACTCGATATTTCGGCAATGTAAACGGACGGTGTCGTAAAAACCATCCCGACAGAAATTCCTGAGATGAATCTTCCTGTCAATAAAATTGGATATAAATATCCAGGTGTATAATATGCAACGACAATTAGTATCCATCCCAAAACACTGACAAAATCGTTAGTGATTAACGCTATCTTTCGTCCGAATATATCCGCAACAAAACCAGATATAAAACAACCAACTGGACTTGCCAGAAAATGTATTGCAGCTAAAAAGAAATGATCGTTATACTCATTTAAATAGCTATAGAAAGTGAAAGTAGCCAAATTTAGACCTAAACGATAAGATTACATATGAATGGTTGCAATTAGGCTGCAATTGTTCTGGAAATAAAAATATTTCGAGCAAGAACTAAGTAACAACATTATGAAATTATTAGTAATATTTGCTTTTGAAAATATATGTAAATGGATTAAAATATTACAGTTAAAGGAATAAATAAAATATTAATAAATAATTTAATCCATTTAATAACAACATTGTGGCTCATTTCTGGGTTTGCCTCTCAATTTGTGCAATTGAGTAAATTACCGAATTGCTGTTCTTCGATTGCAACCTGCAGTATATTATCTTTGTATAATTTGAAATAAACAATGTTATATCGTATACGACGATAGTACCGTACTACTAATTGAAATATTTTGTAAATTTGGTCAGAACGATGTGTAAAAATGATGGAATTTGGCATATTGACAGAATTTAATAACTAACTTCTGGAAATAACTTACCAATCCATGAAATTTTATTCATACTTAATTCAGATCCATTTGTGTTTGACATTAAAGTTGGAATAGCTATAGCAGCAAAACTTGAAGATATACCTGCAGCAATACTTGATAAATTTGCTAAAATTACCATTGACATCTACAAATTAAAAAAGTAATTCGGAGTAATCCAAATTTTCCAAATTATACCTAATACACATACCTGAGTAATAATGGAACGCCCAGACTTGTTTGCTTCCATATTCATTTTCAAATTTGTACCAGACGTAGTTATGAGTCGTAACAAAATCCAACTAACAAATTATTGAGCCTTATATTAAAATTCTCGTAAAATCGTAAAATGTTAATCGGAAGATTAATTAGCTTATTAAGCTCATTGTCAAGATGATAATGTTTCGAATGAATTACTTTATAAAATTACATTATGTATTTCGTATAATTAGAGTTATGCCAAAAGCTTTAGATTCCTTTTACATTCCAAACAAATAATTTTAAAAATATTAAAAATTAATGTCGAAGATATTTAAAAATTAAAATATCTATATAATGAAGATAAAAGGTTATCGCAATCTTGCCAGTATAAATTAAAATTTAAAAAATTAAACACAATTAAGTAAGAGCGGCAGACACACACTGCTTCATCGACTATCAAGCCATCATACCACGTATGTGTTTCTGACTCATTAGAAGAGGGTATGTTTTTTGAACTATGGAACATATCGCCGTCATTGTCTTTTTTCCAGGCCAGGGTTTGAAAGATTAATAAAAATGTTTAATTTATATTTTATTAAACTTTTATAAACAATTTTGTAGTATTTTAATTTATTGCTTTTTACACAATCTTGATAAATGAAACTTTTTATGTCAAGCGAGGAGTTTATATTTATTATTCAAGTTTAATTCTCAGCTAATGCAATATAGAGTCATCTACCTTCCATAGTTCAAACCATACCCTCTCGGTACGCCAGCGCCATTCTGGCCGTTTTCTGAAACCTTATTTAGTGCTTTTCAGTGGCCACTTTTAGAATAAAACAGCCATATGAGATTGTCCTCCTTACCTCTACCCTCCATAAACGCCACTAACACGCACCCGATCTTGCCAACGTGCAATCGCGAGCACAGCGCTCATACAATATAATTAAGATAAAAGGTTATCTCAATCTTGCCAGTATAAATTAAAATTTAAAAAATTAAACACAATTAAGTAAGAGCGGCATATATTGTGTATCATTATATTGTATGAGCGCTGTGCTCGTAAGCTATCAGAACGAGCGTTTAGCGAGTTCTGATATATTGCTTACTCAACCGCAATGTTCAACTTTCTGCAGCATGACTGTAAATAGCTATTGTCGCCTGTGATTCTACAGCTTCTATTTTCGCAGTCTAAAATCAGTCTTAACTGTGGTTTTAAGTGGTGACAAACAGAGAAGGGTTCTCAACGTCGCGCCGCGCGCCGTACTTATAACTGTTCGCATTACTCTACTGATTCGCTTCACGTCAAGCAGATCTTTGAATCCGGTGTATAAGTCTGACAATTTCAGTGTAGAGTCAGAGGATCAGGATGATAGGGGTGTTGAAAAAATCCAACGCATTAACCGTCAGATTCAGATAAACTCCAATTTTAAATCTCAATCACAATCTTAAATGCCTTAATCATTTGCTTACTCATTATTTATGAGTATTATTACTGAGGATATTTATAACAGGATATTTTTGTAAGTTCATCGGCCCCGTCACCATTTGTTCTATAAGCACTAACCCTTCATTTCAGGAGACTGCTACGAGTGTAACCTATCTAGAGAAACCGAAGATTAGTATAAGCAGGACGAGGTGCCTAAAGCTTTATTACAAAATTTACAATAGAAGAAATATGTTGCTCTTTCCACACTTAAGACTATGCTACGCCACTGCATTTTTATATTAAAATAACTAAAAATATTAATTTTTTCATATTTGCCTAATTTGCCTTGTTTTACAATAATATAAAAAAAAACAAATATTTCTGCTTATCGTTCCTTCACAACCATTTCTTCCAACCTGGGCAATCAAGTTTCACATCGTGCAAATACTTGTCTGTCGCTGTTACCTTCTATTTTTGTAATAGTTTAGAATGCTAGCAAATATTTAAATTTTTGTAGCATCACATCGTAAAATGATTCTATTCATATTTTTGAACTTTTTCAAACTTTCTGAAAGCTTGATGCAACCTTAAAATATCTAGAATAAATGAAAGAAAAAATGTACTAAAAATTTATGTAATTTAATATACAAAAGAAAATAAATATGTAGGTTGTACTTCTATTCTAATGATTAAAAGATAAAAATAATTATTTTAACACTTTGAATTTACGTAAGCTAGTACAGCTGGCAAAATAATCTTCAATTTCTTTAAGCGTTTTACCTTTAGTTTCCGGTAAGACTAAAATAATAAAAATTGTCCCAATTAAGCTGATGAAACCGTAAATTAGCATTAACTCGTAAGCCCCAAATATTTGCATGAAAGAAGGGTATATTTTTATAGCGAGAAAAGTAAAGAGGCTATTCAAGCACACTGATATCCCAGATGCTACTCCACGTATATTTAGAGGAAATATTTCTCCAACCATAGCAAAGGGTATCGTGGCAAAACCTACAGTACAAGCTAAAATATATATCCACATTAAAATAGTTGGTAGCCAAAACAGCAACTTTAATTT
The DNA here is from genome assembly GCA_947369205.1 of Cantharis rufa. NCBI lineage: Eukaryota > Metazoa > Arthropoda > Insecta > Coleoptera > Cantharidae > Cantharis > Cantharis rufa. Next base: position 15,820,461 of record OX376307.1, on the reverse strand, counting down.
TTCGTCTGGTGTCGTAGAAATTGATTTTAAGTAAATTGCAATACAAAATATAGACAAAGTCATTGTAGTTCCAGACAGAATGGATGCGCAACGCCGTCCCATATTTTTACTAAAAACACTTATGAAAATAATGCCTATTAAGCGAGCGACTGCAAAAGAACACATAGTTAAATATGTATCCAACGGTATTTTTAGAAGAAATACAAAATTTGCAGCATAAGCAATAATAACGTAATATCCAGAAAAGTTCAAGAAGAAAAAATAACAGACTATTATTAAAGTCGGAATTAAACATGTACGATGTAACAGTTCCTCTTGTAAGATCTTTTTGGAAGAACTGTTATTTTCTTTTTGTAATAAAGTTGTTATCTCTTTTGCGTTGCCCGATTGAGCATTTTGCGTTTTTGTAACTTTTTTCGTATTATTTCTTGAATTTATCCATGCCGAAGATTCGGGTAAGAAGAAAGCTATAGATATAAAACTTATTATTGGAACCGTAGCTGTAATTGTGGAAATAATGGCCCAATTCTTCTACAAAATTTTAATTATTATTATATAATTGAAAGAAATATAAACTTTTCTTACTCCAAAACAGAAACCAAGCAAGTAAACTAAGAAAATTCCAGCTGTACTGAATAATCCAGACCAAGTAGTCAACATTGGCCTAAGCTTTAAGTTTGATGTTTCTGCTATATAAACGAGAGTGGTAACGCTTGCTGTTCCTATGGAAAATCCAGTAAAAAGCCTACCAATTAGCAAAACAATAAATTGGTAAGGTGGCAAACAGTAATAGGCAACTACTATTAAAGTCCATCCTAGAAAACAAATTGCATTACCCAGCAGTAAACAACGTTTTCGTCCCCAAGTATCTGATATCATTCCACCTATACAACATCCTAACAGATTTGTTATGAAGATGACACTCGCTAAAATGATAGTTGTTCAATGTTTTCATCAAATAAATAATCTGTACTGTACCTATCCAAGATAACTGATTATAAGAAAACGAATTAATAAGTGACGTTCGTGAAGGTATGATAATTGCGGAAAATCCAAAGGATGCTCCAGAAGCTACTCCTGTAAAATTTACAAGTGCTGTTGTAAAAATCTACAACAAAAATGAAATTATTAAGCATAGATACATTTGGATCTATTTCGCTATTTTTCAAGTTCTTCGAGAAGGTGCATACAATATTATATAAAAACATGGTCTGGCTATTTCAAGTAATGAAAATTCAATACATATTTATCAGAAAACGAAAACTTCTTGACTATTAATTTTAGTTATTTAGTTACCTGAGCAGATGTTGACCGTTCACATAAATCTTGTTGATAGGTTTCTTTTTGCGTCTTATTAGCATTCATTATAAATAAAATTTCCTTAAGGTTACATTTTATAATTAAAAACTTAAAACTGATGTTTTACTGAACATGATACTTGTCAATTATTACTGACAAATTTGTCAAATATTAAGGTCATGATTTATCATTTCTACCAGAAGTTATTTCAGTAGATGGCGTAACTGTACATAATATTTTGAATTTAATTGCAATCGGCGTTTATCGGTAACATTCGGTTTCACTAGTGACTGCAAACAAAATCACTGTAGTTATCTTGAAACTGAATGTCATTTACAATAATAAACTTAAGTTTAATACAACTTTGATAATAGTTGTAGTAATGTACAAATTGTCAAATTATGACAAAGAACACTTGCATAACAGAAAGACACACCGTGGGCGGAAACCTTATGGAAACAGCCAATCGAATAATTGCATTCAATTTTTTGGACTTTTTTACCTGATATTTAAATGATCCATAAAATTTAATGTATATATTTGTAATTTACACCATAAACCGCCATAATTTCATTAGAAAAATTTCAAAGTTGAAGACCTGGTTAACGTTAACCGTGACTGAAAATTGATAATTGAGAAAATTAGTTAAGGCTAAAACCTCCCCTAAAACTAGAAGTAAAATTAAATTTATGGAGGCTTTATCGGAACAGAAGTCTCTTTAGCTGCTTTTAGATTAACGAGATGCAGGGCGGTAAAAAAAAAGAAAAAGTAGTCAAAAAGTAGATAAAACATTTTACTGTCGGAAATTTAGTATTTAGTCAAAATGAGCATTTAGAAGATTTTTTTGAACTGGGACGCAAACTATATATTTTGTAAATTACAGTGCAATATAATATATTAAAATTCGAGGAAGTTCGTTATTTTGTGCAGTTAAGACTAAAAATATCTTTTAAAGCATTTTACCTGTTTTATGTATTAGTTTTGTAGTATATTTTGTAACGTGAATTTTTATTTGACGCCAAAATTCAAATTATTTCAAAATTAAATTCAACAATTCAAATCGTCCTGTATATTTTCATTTCATTACGTTTATAATTTTATCTTAAGGTGGTTCGGTAGAGTTGCTTTTACCCGCAACCAAAGGTTTTTTTAGATGAAATCAAAAGGAGGTAGTTTTTTATGTTTTTAGTTGTAAAAAAACTTACTACTCTAATCTAGGACGTATGAAGCATCTTCTAGAAAACATTGAATTAGATTTGCGGTGTAATTATTGAGAAATCGCGAATAAAATAATGCCCGCGTTTTTTGAATTTGAAAACGAAACATATTATATTTCTGGTGCGAGCTGTCATAATTTATGTCAAACAAATTATCATTTTGATAATTTCTAGATAGATTGGTAGATCAGCTAATAAGTGAAACAATTAAAGTTCTAATAATAAATTTTAATTGTCATTTAGATTATTTATAAGAGTATACATAATTTGATAAACTATATTTTTAATTAAAATGATTTTTAATATCGATTTTGCAATGTAATTGTTTATTTATAAATACCTTAAGGTTGCTGGAAATTTCCTTTATGCTAATAATAGAAAAGAAGACGCAAACCTCTACGACTTAAAGTAGTTCTAGGACACTCTACGGAATTCGCCAACATACACTTCTGAGAGTGGGATGCCGTAAGAACCTTGACTTCGCTCGATTTATTTATTCGATTGTTAAGTTAACTTTGTAAAAGTTAACAAAAGATTGTTAACTTTTAATCCTTTTTTCTCATTAGCCAATAGAAAATTTGTCGTTGCACTTCAAAACCGCCCCCCGACGTTATGCAATCTGTGTCCATCAGATTCAGATTTGTTTCAACCACACGACATGTAGGTTGATCGTTCATCTCACCACGCCTAACGGCGGAATTCAAATTGGTTTTGTTAGTGTTTTTGGTTTACATCCAAATATTAAGTAAATCAGTTACCTCAAAATATTAGTAGTTTATATTCAACAATTCCCACTCAAGTGAAGTTTCGTCGTGTATTAATCTTATGAATCCCATCAGTAGCGTGGCTCGCAGGTTGATGGTTAAAACTTTGGGTATATGGAAATTTGTTCATACCACTTCTCAGGAAGGAATATTTATACTCAACCAATAAGTCGGTGAGCCAATTCCAAAATTAATTGGGAATCATGTAAATGGAATTTAATTTGACGGGTTTTTCTTTTGTGACAATTGAGGAACCACGGGACTACTTTAGTACCACCGGTGAGTTGGGAGGCGATATCAACACCAGTATAGTTGAGTGTGCGCGTGGGCGTCCGATTGTCGGAATAATATCATCATTTTTCAATTTTCGTGTCTTGTTAATTTTAAAATTTAGATATTTAACTTTTGGTCATAGAAAATTTATTGTATTTGGAAACTTAGAAATAATTTTGTATTAGAACCTAAAAATTTTTAAAGCAAAGGAGTGTGCACACTTTAACCAGTATTCAGTGCCTATTTTCGGTTCTAGTAGGCCCTAGGCCCACATACCTTCTGGGGCCCCCTCGTAGGATTAGGAAATTATTATTTTTATTGAAATAGGAAATTAGAAAAATAGCGTCGTATGCGAAAAACTTGGTGTCACAAATTCACAAAAATTATAATATTAATTTAACCCGAAATTCATTTATACGAGGTGTCTCCGTGACGGTGGAGAACCTTTGAGGTGGTGATAAAGAACACTTTTCTAAGACAAATTTTAAAATAAATTTTTTGTGTAAGTCCAAACCCTTGGGGGTATCTCACTTTAAAGCAATTTTTGAATTTCTGATTTAAAACGACCATAGCTCCCATATTATTGATTTTTTAAGTTTAATGAATTAGAAAATTTTTAAAGATCATTCACTTATCTATAAAATAGGTTATAACCTTATAACTCCTTACGTCTAGAATCAACGGATTTCGAGTTATAAATTAAATTAAGGGAAAAAATTTTTTTTTTAAATTCAGGCTTTATTATTTTTACTTTTCTTGCGAACCCCGTATCTCTTAAACAAAACGTCTTAAAAAAAACTAATGACCCAAACCGGATAGGAAATTAACGGGCTACAACTTTGGTCAAATGAAATTTTTTGGGAAACCAACCGTTTTCACAGAAATTTTGAAAATAGTGAACAAGGTGTAGGTAAAAAAATAATAAATTCACAAAATTTATTTTAATAAATTTTCAAAATGGCCTCTCTCATTTTCAACACACAGGCGAGGCGTGCTCTTTTCAAAAGGCGTTGCACGGTATTATTTATAATGGTACTTCTTTCGGTAAGTTCTGTTACATCTATCTGTATTCTTTGATTCTTTCGCATTTAATTTATTTTTTTACCTACACTTTGTTCATTATTTTCAGAATTTCTGAGAAAACAGTAGGTCTTCCAAAATAAATTATTTGACCAAAGTTGTAGCCCGTTAAATTTCCTATCCGGTTTGGGCTATCAGTTTTGTACTTAAGACGTTTCGTTTAAAAGATATGGGGTTCGCAAGAAAAGTAAAAAAAATAAAACCTGAATTTTTTAAGCATTTCTTTCTTTAATTTAATTTATTACTCGAAATCCGTTGATTCTAGACAATAAGGGGTTATAACCTAGTTTGTAGATAAAGGAATGATCTTTAAACAAGTTCTAATCCATTAAGCTTAAAAAATCAATAATATAGGAGCTATGGCCGTTTGAAATCATAAATTCAAAAATTTGCTTTAAAGAGTAAAGGGTTTGGACTTGGAACAAAGTTTTATTTGAAAATTTGTCTTAGAATAGTGTCCATTATCACCACCTCTAAGGTTCTCCACGGTCACGGAAACACCCTGTATAATATCTACTAATTAATTTCAAATTTTCGATATTGTTAAATGAAAGATATACCATATCCGATAAATATACCGATACCATCATATCATACCATCATATCATAACATGCCGGAACGTTCAACTAGAGAGCTTAGTTGTAAAATTAAAATTATGTTTAAAAAAATGTTTCTCGCGCTATTTGGGACTTGGGCTCTTTACGGTCACGCGGGGTCTTCCGCGATGCGGAGTTCTACGCACGCTAGTACCGCCACTGGATATGGGTAAGGCAAAATTGTACTGATGTAACAAATTGAAGATAATAAAAATTATTTTTTCATTCATTAATTAAACAGGGCTGTTACAGGCTTTTAGTGTGTTGTCATCAGCAGATATTTTTAAATATAATTTTTTAATCTTAATACATAAAATCCCAGCACTCTGCTGCTCCGGCTCCGGCTCCTCCAGCGTGTCATTTTTTGGTGAAAAAACATACAAACTGATTGGTCAAATTTTTTTACCAACCAAAAAATATATTAAAGTACCGACGACGGTACTCCCCCTGGGACGAGTTGCACATCAATCGAGTTTCCAACCAATCGGGTCTAGATGCCGGTCCGTGGACGGGCTTTTTGCTAGTTATATAAAACATTAAACTGTTGTTTTAAACAGTTACAGTTGGGTCAAGCAGGGGGCCCCTCTAACTGGGGGGCCCCAGGCCCGGGCCTATGTGGCCTTATGATAAAAAAAGCCCTGCCAGTATTATACCAATTACGACTTGCCTATTTTTTTTATTTTATGCATATTGTTTTTGTGTTTATGTACCTAATTTCATGTTACTTTATTTCATTTAATTCTGTGTAAATTTTCAACGACTATTTTATTAGTATTCGTTCCTTTTTGTGTCCATTTTGTTCATTGCTAGCGCAATCAACCACGGCGGTACTGAGGAGCGCTGGAGAAGATTCCACTTCAATGTGGAATTTTTTTTTGTTTACGTTTACTCAAATTATTAGACCATCTGCTATCGTGCGGCTAGGGCTGTCGACGTTAACCTATTTTTGTATTTACCCACGACCTCCCGCTAGTTAGCCGAGCAACCCATTATTCTGGGAGGGAATTGTCGAACCACATTTTTGTCTTGTAACAATTTAACGCCGAACGAAAAATAATACTGCTTTTAAAATGTATAACGAAATAGCATACAGATTTTCTACTTTATATCATTGCAAGACAGTAATCTAAACTTGTAGTCAGTTGTCCGGCCTTAGGCAGCACTTAGACTTATTTTTCTTCTTCGAGTGCCATGCAGTGCGTAGGCAATCACTTGGCTGAAGCTAAGATGACGTACTAGGGAATTTATTTAATGGGATGGTTTCCCGTTGCTTTTGCCATAGCCCATAGATCCATTTTGGACTTTAGATGGTATCCCGTCAAAACAACGTTGTCGTTGAATTGAACAACGTTGAATTGTCGCGCGTCCAAATTCCCGAGTCGTCTTGACGTGGAACCTTTTCAGTTTTAGTAAACAGATTACAAAAAATAGGTAAAATTTAAAAATTGATACAGCATGCGGCAGAGAAATTACCTTATTTTAAAAATGAATAATGAGTAGGTATAGGAGATATCAGTTTAATTATTTTTCCATGTTACAGAGAGACATTTAAAGTTTTTATTTATTTTGTTTTAAAAATTATATCATTAAGGTGGCCTCCTTAATGGTCAGTGTATTTAGAAGATAGTCAAGTTTTGAAGCTTCTTCTCTCTCTTTCCACCATATCGGCAGGTATTTTATCTATAGCAACTGGAATATTGTTCTTCAGTTGAACTGGGTTCCTTGGACGGTTGGTCATCTTTACAAAATTATAATGTAAGAGTTGATCACTTTAATTTAATTATTGTGTTTAATTATTCAGTACATTTTTCGGCTTTATATTCCAATAGATGTGCAATTGTCACACCTACCATACATGGAGTCGGTAGTGTTTCACGTAAATCCATCTCCCTCCATTGAAAAATTTTGTAAATTTTTTTTTGCCAAAAATTAATACAAAATAACAAAGTCGACGTTTATTGATCTTTAAACTAACAAGGTTTATAAAAAATAATAAATATAACAGGAGTAATAAAAATGTTTGAAGAACACTTGAACTACACAACTTCAAAAAAAATTAATTTAAAATTGGAACTCATCTATTTCAAACAGAAAACAATTAGTAATAAATAAAAAATAAATGTTTATAATAATAATCATTATACTGAACCAAAAACTATTATGTTATAAATATCGAAAATTCAATAAAATTTCAAACAATGATCTAAAATTCACTATATTTATGAACATTTCCCAGTGTTAATAAAAAAAAATAATAGAATTGATGAATCGTTAATTGTATTTATAAATTGGTTAGTTGTGTTAATGAGTTTTTGCATTATATTTATAAAAATTTTATATAAAAGTTCATTGAATGAAAAATATTTTTCATTGTAAACTTTTCGGATATATTATAAATAAATACAGTAATACAAAAAAGCAGTTTATTGCAATGAATAAATAATTAATGAAATGAGTAGTCAATATTACTACACGAAAAACGTATTAAGTTATGTTTAGTAATAAATTAATTATTATTAGAATATTAATTTAAACTATCGATATAAGTGTAAATAATAGCATACTGTTTTATAAGAGACAAAAGTAGTCTGTCTGGAAAATTAATAGAAACTTTAATATTAAAATTTATATTTATTTTGAAGAAAAAAATTAAGGAACCTAACCCTTCCCTCCAAATCACAATTAGCTTCCCTAAAATTAATTGAAAAAAAAGTTCTCTCCCCAAATATTTAAAATTCGTCCCAACAGTCTTAGGGTAGAATTTTAGTCTAATTAATTCAATACATAAAAACTACAATAGTCTTTAGAAAAAATTAATTATCTCGAGATTCGATATACCTAGATATTAATATAATAATATGACAAAATAAAAAGTACAGTAAAATTCGGTAAAAAGTTATTGAGAAAGAGTACCTGTATTGCTCCAACGTTTGCTTAAATCTACATAATAAGTAATATTTGAAACTCTAAAGACGTGGAAAGAGAAATGCAGAGATATGGAAACACAGATGAGTGATTATTACACTGTTTTACATGATTATACATGATTTACAAAAATCAAACTTTTCACCAGTATCACAATGAAGTTTACAGAACCTATTGTCGTAAGATAAAACCAGCAGATGAGCTACTGTTACTCTGGATTAAATCAGAAAATTAAATCGCGAATACATGATTGTAATAGTATTACTAAAACCAAATTTAAATAAAATTGCAAAATATGTTTTACGGCTTATACTTTCAACATATCGGTTCAAAAATTACTTTAATACTCGAAATTTTCGTAAACTCTGACAGTCTGCAAAATAATCCTCAATTTCCTTAAGAGTTTTTCCCTTAGTTTCAGGCAAAAACACAACGATAAAAATCGTACCAATAAAACTGGTTAGGCCATAAAGTAGAAGTAACTTGTAAGTACCAAATACTTCCAATGAAGACGGATATATTTTAATAACCATGAAAGTAAACAAACTATTCAAGCATATTGATATTCCTGATGCTACTCCACGAATATTTAGAGGGAATATTTCGCCAACCATAGCAAAAGGTATCGTGGCAAAACCTATGGTGCAGGCGAAAATGAAGACCCATATTAGAGAAATAGGTAGCCAAAACAACAAATTTAATTTTTCGTCTGGTACTGTAGAAATCGATACTAGGTAAATTACAATGCAAACCATAGAAATAGTCATCAAGGAACCAGATATAATAGATGCAAAACGACGTCCCATGTTTTCACTAAAAGTACTTAGAAAAATAGCACCAATTAAGCGAACGGCAGCAAACGAACATATAGTTAGATATGGGTCCAGAGGTATTTTCAAAAGAAATACAAAATCTGAAGCATAAGCAATGATAATAAAAAATCCAGAGAAATTCAAAAAGAAAAAATAGCAAATTATTATTGAAATTGGAATTAAACATGTACGTTGTAACATACGCTTTCGAAGCGGGATCTTTTCTAGGTTGGATGAAACGTTTTCTTCTTTATCTAATAATGTCGTTAGCTCTTCGCCATCAATGTCTTGGAATATATGCAATTTAGGCAACTTGACGATTTTTGTCACATTATTTTGCGAATCTAACCATGCCTGGGATTCTGGCAAACAACAAGCTATGGATACAAAACTTATGAATGGAAACGTAGCTCCAATAATGGAAATAATGGCCCAGTTGTTCTAATAAAAATAAATGTATGTAAAAGGAGAAGGCAAATTAAAAATATTACTTACTCGAAAACAGTAGCCCAATAGGTAAACTAGAAATATTCCGATTGTATTGGATAGTCCGGTCCAAGTAGTGACCATAGATCTAAACTGTAAATTTGAAGTTTCTGCTGTATAAACAACAGTTGTAACATTTGCTGTTCCTATTGAAAATCCAGTAATAAGCCTACCAATTAGTAAAGCTATAAATTGATAAGGTGGTAAACAATAATAAGCAGTTACTATTAAAATCCATCCTAGCAGACAAATTCCGTTGCCGACTAGTAAACAATATCTTCGTCCCCAAGCATCTGCTAAAATTCCACCTATGCAACACCCAAGCATATTTGTTATATAGATGACACTCGCTGAAAAAATAATTTAATATTTTCACATAAAAAATTAAAGACGTACTTTACCTATCCAAGAGATCTGATCATAACTTAAAGAAACCGAATCATTATTTGATGAGGATTGTGGTACAAATACTGCCGAGAATCCCATAGCTATTCCGGAAGCTATTCCTGTGAAATTTGCTAAAGTTGCTGTAAAAATCTATAACAAAGAATTACGAATTAAGCAACAGTAAATCATTTTTATTAAAAAAAAAAGAAGAAGAAGAAGAAATCTCAGATTTTGATGTGTCGATGTTCCAACTGCGTAGTATCCATTATTCGAATCATTTTATTGAAATTCACTAAAAAAATTAATATCATTTAATTACCTGGGAAGCAGTTGATGGTTCATTTTGATTTTTTGGTTCGATTTTAGTTTGCATATTTATAAATAACGTTTTTTAAAAAATAATTTATTTTTTGAATATATACCAAAAAGATACATATTATAATAAATTAATTAACAAAAGAAATTTTTTAATACAAGTTGGTATAGGTACTTATTTATATTATTGAGTTAGAGCACATATTTACACAATTTTGATAGCCGTTATTCGTGTACCTAATGTACATATGTAATAAGTTGACCTAATTATATTTATTATTTTAATAACTTCAAATATTTCCATGATTTAGATAACGACAGCTAATTATGAATAACTTTATTTTAACATTTTTATTTAAAGGCTACCACACACTAGAATACTTATTTCTATGATTTAGTTAGTCACCAAAGGTCGTTACAGAGTTCATCAGATATTGAACAAAATTCACACACCGAAAGTTTTAAAAGTCTCTGGACCAACATAGGTCGTAATCACAGACCCCACGAACCCTACACCTGTAGGTTAAGACACGTGGGATTCCCGTCTCTATGCTAATCTCAACACGGTTGATATAGAATCTAGATAATAAACAAGGTTGCTACAAGGATTTAAGATAAGTCAGATATATACTTCTTTTACTGCCTCGAACAGCCTAGAGTATAAGTTACACTACTTTGCTCTGTAAAAGCTTAGACCACCACTGTCCAAAAAGTCTCACCGAGAATGTGAGACACTTCTTCCACATATTATGTAATTTACGGGAACGAGACATCTTGCAATGCTTTAGGTATAAAGATCAGATCAATGTCTCAAATCCGTAGTAACCAGTACCTCCAGTTACTTAAGAACTTTTTATGGCTAACAAGAAAAATCGCACTTTTAATAAATATTTAAATAAATTTAATTTTTATTTATGCATCGTTACAATAAATCGACTTTATTTCGCTGGAAACAAAAAATATGTATCGGGATTAAAATAAAGCGACTCTGCCCTAAAATTAAATTTGGTTTTAAAAAATGTATATCACAGCTTTAATAGTGTAATACATAACGTATCTCAGTCAGTGTATTTTAGCCTTTAGATAACAAACTGTTGATTACTTATTCTATAGTTTTCTAACTTAAATTGCATTTATAACTTTATTGGATAAATCTAACACAAAGAAACTTTTGGAATATGGACAGGTACTCAGGAAAATTTATTATCAACGGTAGCTGACTAAATGTAGATACAGATAACATAACAAAATAATAATTGTTTATATATGTATAAAAAGAATAAAAAATATTTTATTTTAATACAGGACCGAGAGGCGGCCGAAACTCCCAAAAAAGGTCAGTCAATATTTTTTAAATTTGTAATATTTACTTTTTAAAAAATTTATATTTATTTTATAATAATTAACAAAATAAAGAAAAACAAAAAAACAAAATTATAGTTGTTTTTTTTTGCTATAATATGATAAAATTAATAAATTCTATTTATCGGCGAGCAGAAAGTATTTATTATTACATTTTTTTGTTACTATTTTTCGCAATTAAACTTTATCGTAGTGAATTCAATTTTTTTTAAATTTTTTTTCTACGGATGTTAAAAAACAAGAAAACCCAATTATAAATTAAAATATTACTTAACAACATTTATTTTACAATATTTAAACACACTTTGTAATTTGAACAGTAATTTTCGTAAAAATAAAATACTTTATCTACCCTTGCTATTAAAATACTACTTTTTCTACCGTTGAGGCTGATCTGTGTTTAGCAGGAGCATTTTTGATAATGCCGTATATTCGAATTAAAAGTGAGTGGGAAAGAGAGAAAGGAGCAGTGCGGGAAAAATGATTTTTTTTATCTGACTCATTGAATAATAAATCCTCAAGTTGATGTAGCGTGAAGTGATAAAAAGTTTGATTTTATACATTGTTAATAAGTCGTAAGCAGTTATCTTCCCAAAATGTTAGCAAACTGCACGTGCCAGTATGAGTTAATAAGATAAACCAAATTTATTTATAAGTTTTAATTACTGAAAATTGCTTACAATAATTACACTAACCATCGGATATTTCAATTTTCTTTCCAAATATTAAAATTATAAATAAAATATAAAATCTAAAATTGAATCCTCCTTCTTTCTAATTATATCAAATGATAACTGTACAAAATATTTTTTTATGCAAACAATTTTCAATTTTTTTTTAATAGTATATTGTATCATTGAGAGCTAATGTTCGACTTTTGTCGGTAGTTTGATCGAGCAATGTGTAGCGAGAAAATCCAGCAATTACATGAGCCACAAAAAGTACAATCACTCTGAATAAAACAAATAAAAAAAAATTAGAAAAAGTAGGTTAGTTCTTTTTTCTTAATTTTTGGTTGAAGAAATAGTTAAAATTTTTTTCCTCTTTCGGATATTATTTTTTATCAAAAATATTTTTTTTTGTGCAATTTCAATCTGTAAGTTCATATCTATCAATGCCATTGCATTGAGTTTCAAAAATTTCAAATTGAAATTATTATTAACGCATTTCCACAACTTAAATATAAATTTCTGAAGAATTTCAAATATGCGTTACTTTCTCCGCTTTTTTCATTATTAAATTTAATTAACATTATTTTTACTATTGGGATTTTACCCTACCGATGAAGGCGCCACCGTTTTGGCAAAACGGCTGCGTTAGGCGGTAGAGCATGATTTGTTTTCTATTAGAAACGGACACATTTTCATGATTATTAAACGATTTTATGTAATAATATCACAAAATTAACTAAGAAACACACGTATCTACCATAAGAAACTTATGCAAGCTATGCAAGATATACCGCCTAACGTAGTTAATATTTTAAACGCATGGTGGCGTTTAGTTAATGTAAATTCCCAATAGCACAGGTGTAGCGTCTAGGCACCAAAGTACTTCACTGCCGGAGCCGAAGCCATTGCATTCACGAAAAGTGGCACTTAAACTTTGACGATTGATTGATATACAGGTGATATTATTTTATTTTGTTTAAATTAGGTTTTTATTTTTATAATAAGAAAGATATTTAACGAAAATTTCCAGAAATATTCTAATTGAATTATTTTTAATTTTTAGAAGAAAAGGTGGAAGAAGGTGGAAGAAAAACGTTATTTATAATTTATCGGTTACTGTCACGAAAATTATTGCGGATTATCCATTAGTTTTCGAGAAAACGGCATTTAAAAATCAACATTTCCGTGCATTTTACATAGGCATCAAAAGAAACACGGGTTTTCTATCGTCGGTACGTGCACTTTAATATAGTCTTCAAGATAGCGGTCACATTCGATTCAAGTACAACACGACTCGCCTGAAACAAGCCGACCTCGAGAAACGAAACAAAACCACCCCTTTATTAACATATATAACCCCCCCCCACTTCTTAAATGTTTTTGAATAAACGAATCCACGTCAGCGTATTAACTTACTGAATCAATGCCAACATTCCATCACCAGATGAAGAAGATTAAAGTGCCTACAGCACTACATGCTTTGCATGTCAACATGCTGCGCTACGCTACATTCGATTGTTACTCCGTCGGGTATACATCGATACGATGTAACCTTACTAAGTAACCGCAGTCACGGACCCACCTTAAAATGTGATTCACCTCTCTCGAATACCAACTTTGGGAGTTCGGGCGACCTTCAGGCATGGTTTTAGCTAGTAAGTGTTCGTCAAAACGGCGTGTAGCGCCGCGAGCGGCAGCGAAGGGTTGCGGAGCGTCGGTTTTGACCACCGCAACCACGGCAAATCTCGAATTCACCCTTAAAACTAGCTTCACGTTTATCTAATTAAAAACTGTAATAACATAATAAAAAATAAATAAATAAATTTTAAAAATAATAACATACTAGTTCGACGTTCAACGACAAATACTGTTACACGTACCGACAATAGAAAACCCGTATAGAAATCGTGGTTTGATACCCATATAAAATGCATGGAAAATTTTTCGAAAACTAATGGATAATCCGCAATAATTTTTTTTATGTACTCAGAAAATTGATCTCTTTCCAATTGTCTATAGAAAAAAATTTAATTCGTGGTCCCATTTTCGTGATAGTTCCCATTAACAGTTTTTGTTATATAAATACTGAAATACTAGGTTTAAATTAAGAGAAATTAGTTCGTTATATAACATACCTTTTTTAATGTTTAAAAACAAACTGGGGGGTATAATAGGGAGGATAATAACACTAAATGGGAGGCACAGGCATACCGAAAAGAAGAAAAATTATTTAATTTTCTGAAAAAAAATCAAAAACACAAAAGAATATGATACGCTCTAACGAGTCGATAAAAATTAGGGAGCCGTCGAACCAGCTCAGTGAGTTCTCCAGGGTCGTGTCACGAAAATTCTTAACTGCTGGGCGACGTCTGCGAGAGTCACTCATACAACTGCTTATTGCACCTTGCTTCCACGACCGGTACTTTACAATATTTACCTCTGAAATACGCAGGTTCTTAATATTAATCAAAATCGTCGACCTCGGCATGCATGAACTTAGGAATAAAACTATAATACAATTTAATAAAGTTACAAATTGGTTGTACGGGCAAGTGGCAACAGCAAGGGTTGTCAGATGTAGTCAGTCTCGGCAGCGGAACGGTAATAACGGTGACAGGAACCAACTGACTGTATTCGCTTTTTCGTAAATTAGCGGGTTTTACCGCGGACACCGTCATTTCGGCGATTCCAGTTCGGCACCGTCATTTCGGCAATTCTGATACGGCGACAGTCAATTCGGCGACCCAAAATTCGGCTATGCCAGTTTCGGCGATTCCAATTCGGCACCGGCATTTCGGCGATTCTCATTCGGCGACAGAAAATTCGACTACGTCGATTCGTCGATCGAAAGCGATTCGGCAACGTATATTCGGCGACCCGAAATTCGGCTATGCTACTTTCGCCGAAACGACGTGTACCGGTTTTACCAACCCTTGCTTAGGTAAAGAAGTATCGCACAGATCCGTACTTATAAGTACACTGAAGATTGGCGTTAACTCGTCACGATAAATTATATACTTATCGATGGTGGTAGGCGAGACAATGCTGCTACTCATGAGCCTTTTAATATAACCCACACAATTGTGATTACCCGGTAAAACTAAAAATGCTTGACGGTAATCACTAATCCTAATGAGCGGTATTGCTTAAAAACTTAACCACTTGGTATCAAGGACACTTCGCAAAACTAACTAACTGCGGTAATTGCCGTACTCATTCAATGGCAAGCAAACTTGATCCCATGGACACTGCGGTAGTTGTATTTACCTTGGCGGAAACTATAATTTCTCTCGCGCGTAAAGTACAAGTCACTCGAGCAGTACTACGTGAATCGGTAATGCAAACTTGGTCCCGTGGGCACCTCGGTAATTGCATTTACCTTGGCGGAAACTTTAACCATACTTTAACTTCACTTCTCGCGTAAGGTACTCGTCGTTGCAGCGGTACTACGTGAATGTTCCCTAAACTTCGCGCTTACCCTCTCTTCCTAAAATCGCCCAGGAATGTCGCAGGCAAAATCCAGTCGAAAACGGTTCGAGCTTATCTGTGACCTTGTCGTTCAAAAACAACCACAATACACTCTGAATGTTTAGAGATCTGCACGTGTCGGTCTCTCGAGAGTGGCGCTGGATTTTAAATAATACAAAATTATAAACCTAACCGTAACAAATATTGTATGAAAGGATTAAAATTGGGTCGCAAATACTGAAAGGTTGAGAAACGCTGCTTTAGTTCATTTATTTTTCATTTGTTTCTTTTCTAATCGGGGCAAAGGGGTTAACCTTTAGGTTTTTTCAAAAATTGTAAAAAATTGCATGGTCTTCTTATTTATATCCGGACGATTAGCCCTGGACAATTGGTCCGGGAATATTTAATTATTAAATATATTAATTATTAAATATATTAATTATATATGTTACGGTCAGTGATGACAACTCGGCCATTGACGTCAATGGCCGGACAATGACGTCAATGACCTGCTTAACTGGGCATTGACGTCAACGCCTGGCCAATAACGTCACTTGCCGTGCATTTTGGGCGATGTTGACATTTAAAATTTCATATGTGGTTTTTACATCATTGTCCGGGCAATGACGTCATTGCTCAATACAGAGCGGGCGATGATGAAACTCCTCTTTTTTTTAAATTACAGGTTTAACATTAACTAATAATTTAATTTTTTAATTTTTACGGTAAGGAATGCTGTGTGGCAAAACTGTTATCATTTTAGTTGGCGGTTTGATTTTCTATTCTATCAGAAAGTAACGTATTTAATGTGCTTTTGCAATTAGTACTTATTAAGTACTAGCAATTATTAAGAGGTTAGAGGTAAGAGATTATTAAGGGGTTAGTAAAGTTAATTTTGTTGGAAAACATTAGTGATACTACCGATTAATTTTAAAAAATCATAAAAATTATTAATTTAAAAAGTTTAATTTAATTATTTTTTAATTTATAATTATTTCTAAAATTTTTGTTAATTTTTATTATTTATTTTAATAAATGATTATAATACATTAAAATACAATGAATCCAACACACGTAAGTGTCACTTGCCAGTTGACTGTCTTGGTGTTCCTTATAGTATTTATTCTATATATCATCATTGTTCAATACTTTTTGGTCAATAACGTCATTGGCCGGCCAAAGACGTAAATATTACAATCAGATGAAAATATTTACATCATTGTCCACCCCTAACGGGCGTTGACGTCAATGGCCGGACAATGACGTTAATGGCCAACATAAATGGGCATTGACGTCATTGTCCGGCCATTGACGTCAACGCCCGATTTACATCATTGACCGTAACATATATAATATTAAATATTATTCTTAAATACATATTAAGGGGAATTGTAAATTACCCTCCAAACTACCTGATGCTTAATTTATTAATCCCATAAATCCCAACACTAACACCAATCAAAAATAAAGATTTAATTAAGAACAGAAAAAATCACAGCATTGAGTCCACATCGAGGGAGATCCACCCCCTTTCTGGTAGCACACTTTGCCGAGTAAGTCCGGTCTAGAGGGATATTTTTAGTGAGTATGGCGTTTGTCAAAACAGATCGGAGCGTCCGGAGCGGAGGGTCGGTTTTGACAAATGCACCCACGGCAAATCTCGAATCCACTCTAAAATCTAGACATATATAGGGTATTTAATTTTCAATTAAGATAAAGAACCCCCCGGATTTATATTTTGAAATACCAACCAAAAAATTTGTTTTATTAAGTAAATATTGACGTACTCGATTCGACGGTACAAGCCTATCTTATCTTAAATAATTTTTATTAAGACCGTTAAAAGGAATTATACTGGTCTAATAATATAAATAAATTGAAATTTAACCGCACACTCTAGCGGCATCTAAAATTATAATTTTTACTTATAATTTTGAATATTGAATCGTCCGCTAGACGAAACGTCCGAGGATCAATCGTCTGCTGGATCAATCATCCGGGGATTAATCCCGAGAACCAAACGTCCTAGAATCCATTTTATTACTTAAATCGATTATTTCTTATACGTATGAGCTCAAAAAACTCGCATGTGAAAAGGTGCAACACCCATAATATGTAAAATTTCTAAATAAAACACAGTTTGCAAAAATTGCATTTCTTCACTTTAAAGTCAAATAAAGAGTTAAGTATCATACTTACGTAAAATCTGCGACCGCCAGTCGAATTTTCTCGTCCAAATACGAAAAACACCATGAAAATATTTACAAATTTCCATCTAAAATCGTAAAAAAATTACTTTATCTTTCTATTATACTTAAATTAACTCGTCCGTAGGTAGAGATCAAAAAACTCTCGTAAACATGGCGGAAAAGGTGCAAAACCGTGTATAATTTTGAAAAAAAAAATAGATTGCAAAAAGTATTTCTTCACTTTAAAGTCAAATAAATTGTTAAGTATCAGCCTGCAATTTTTATAACATTCAAGTTATAGTTTTATAATGAACATATTATGTTTTAGCTTGTTTTTAACTTTTTAGTACGCGTTTTTTTTATTATAAACAATTTTTTATGCAGTCGGGTTTTTTTTATTAAAATTTTATTTTATGTTCAGCTTTTTTTTAGTAAATAGAATATATTTTTATTTGGCATAAATTATTTGATTGAATTAAAATTCTATGAACTTCAAACGCGCGTACATAATTTATTTATTTAACAATTTGTTATCCCAAATTACTTTTAAACATATAAGTTGTATATATTTTGTGATCTCCTCTTAGAACCCTTTATTTTGATACTCTACTCGATAGGTTTGGAAGAAAAAATTTTTTTCGATGCGCACAATTTGGCGTTAATAATCCGCCATTTTAATTTTTCGTAATTTTAATATACCCAGTGACACTCGCGTTATCAAGTCAAATCTAACGCCGTTTAATTCATCAAAATCGGTTCAGCCGTTTAGTAGTTACGAGGGAACATAGGGTCGAACATAAAGGGTGTCTCAATTTGAACTTTTTTTTTAATTTTTGAATAAAACATACATTTTGAATGAAAGTTTGGAATATTTTTATTGAAATATGTTGTAGATAGTCTACCATTTATTGTTTAAAAATGATATCATCCAAATGTCCTCAGCGAGCACGTTTGCAAACATTGATTCTTTGAGTAAAATTTTTAATGACCTTTTTACATAATTGAGGTTGGATCTCACGAATTTCTTGTTCAATGTTGGTTTTAAGTTCTTGAATTGTTGTTGGATTGTTCTTATAAACTTTATCTTTCACATAGCCCCATAAAAAATAATCCAACGGTGTCAAATCACACGATCTTGGTGGCCAATTGACATCACCAAAACGTGAGATTAATCGATCAGGAAATTTTTCATGGATTAATTCCAATGTTTCACGTGCTGTATGGCAAGTTGCACCATCCTGTTGGAACCACATGTCTTCAGTATCCATATCATCAATAATAGGCCATAAAAATTCAGTTATCATGTTTATAAAAATATCAATAATTTTACGAAATGTGGTTTTCACAGATCAACCATTTTCGTAATGGATTTGAATAATTTTAACACGATTTTCAATAGTAATTGCGTTCATTTTAGTTAATGGTAGACTATATACTAACAGAATGTCAAAAAATAAATTGACATATCTTTCGCCGTAGGCGAAAATAGGCCTACTGAAAAAAAAAGTTCAAATTGGGACACCCTTTACAAACATGCATACATACTGTTGTGTATTTTCTTTGAAGTTACACACAAACTCTAAAATATGCTCCGGCTTGTCAGATTTTTGTCGGGAGATAAGACTCTCAGTTTGTAGGTTCTGGTCGATCTTATTTATCCCCTGAGCCGTAAGTAAAACTCTTATTGACAACGAAAACAATGGTTTATTCAAAAGCAAATAATAATGTCGAACAAACTCGTAGCTGGATAAAATCAGGTGTAAAATGTTGGTGGCCACTGATAACAAAATTACATTTACTATTAAACTTGGATCGCTTAATTTTGTGATCATTTGCCACTCTAGTGTGATAATGTGTTTTAAATTTGTACAAAATAAAGAATAAATGTTCATAAAAATTAAATTAAATGTTTTTTTTTATTTTCACAATCTTTTAAACTCAAATAAACGATACCTTGCACGCCTCTGACGTCGATGATGCAATTGCCTCCTCCAGTTGATAAGCTGCCTAGTGCTACCGTATTACAACGAAGGTGAAGTCGTACTTTTTTGCATGTGTTTAGAGCTCCTGCCGAGTAACATCTGGTTTACCATAAAATCCCCTTCCAAATCGCAGCCACGATTATTCAAACGGTTGTTGTTGATGCACTTAATTGATAATTGAAGTTCCTTGTCCTCAAATTTCATCGAGGTAAGTAAAATTAAAATAAATCAGAAAATTTTCCGTTAGTTCAAAATGGCGTCCTAAATGCGTTCTTCGCACCATTCGACAATTTTACACTTGTATCTTTCCAGAAAGGTCATCCAACCCCAAATTTGGTCGTCGTCTCAAAAATATCGCACTCGTTGATGGTTTCACTAATTTCACCCAGAAATTAGTGAAAAACAGCACTCAGGGTGGCTTCAAAAAGCCCGGCTTGTAAAAACACCTTTTTGTCTCCCTCGACGTAGACGGAGAGGAGGCTGGACCTGCTTCAACCTTTAGAAAACCAAAATTTGTACGTTCTTTTAAACATACACGATGTTTCGAAATTCACTGTTATTTTGTTTTTTTTTTATCTTCGTTTCACGACAATACATACATACAAACATACATACATACATACAGGTTAAACACAGAACCCTCCTTTTTCGGCTTCGCCGCAGTCGGGTAAAAATAGTTCCGATTAAAGGTGAAATACAACCTCAGGCAATTGGCCACCACGAAACCTCTGGCACAGGGTTATTCTTTTGTTGAAATTGTGAATAACGTTTTCACATAAATGTGGCTGTATTTCACCAATAACGCGACGTATTTCCACTTTAAGATGTTCAACTGTTTCAGACTTATTCGCATACACCTTTCCCTTCATATAGCCCCAAAGAAAAAGGTCCATCGGCGTTATATAGATCACACGATCTTGGTGGCCAATGTTGATCGCCAGTAACAACATTGTTTCACGTTCTGTATGGCAGATCGCACAGTCTTGCTGGAAAAACATGTCCTCCACATCAATTACATCCAATTTTTACCAACATTTGTTTCATAGTGCTTCTGGAAATGATTAATTCTTGACCACGAGGCCGAATGGAAGTTCCTGGATGCTCGGCCACAGATTCCCTTACTGTGGCTATATTTTCGAGTGACCGACAAGAACGACGACGAACAATGGTCTTCTGATCCATCAGCGTAACTTTGGTTTCAAATTTTGTAATTAAACGCCTCACTATCGATTGATTTGACGCATAATTGCCACCAAAAACTTGACGTAATTGCCGAACTGGTTTCGCAAAACTTTCACCATTTTTGTGATGTGTTTTTGCAATAATTAAACGTTGTTCGTTTGAATACTTTTCCATATTCTTAAATCGCATGGTCTGTACGTGATCACTGTCAAAACAAAATCACCGTACAACTCGTATTGATAAAATGGCAGCAAATTTAAATCCGGCGCTCTTGTTAGGACACCCTTTATAAGAAACCACGAATACATTTACAGATTTCCAACTTTCGATTTTTGGGATCCAAAAGTAGCAAAGGGGTTTATTTCTTTTTTTCAAAAATCATAAAAAAATTGTTTGATCTTTTCATTACCTACTACTTATATTAAGTTACCGAATTCCCCATAAGAACATTCGAATTTGAACCACCCTGTATATTAATAGAAGTTTGTATATCTCAAAGATACCACGAGTCTGTAATTATAATAATAATTAATTATCCAATTCGATGTGAATTAATACCTCACCTCAAAATGACGAGCAAAGTGGCGCAGAATTCCCACAGTCACAATCCCACTATTTATAATATTAACCAAGTATTATTGTTTAGGTTTTCATTTTATTGCAAAATTCAAATTTAATATAAAGCTGGGCTATCAACTCAGATAGTTGTCGATACGGCTGCGAATACAAATTATTTATTGTACCAGTACGAGTGATTGCGTTAATATTAGCTACATAATTAATAATAATAATAAAATAAATAAAAATGAATAGTTTATTTTTAAATTTTAATAAAGCAACGCGCTGTAAATTACATCTGAATTTTCATCGGAGTTCACATAACGCAATCAAAAAAACAACTTCGGTAGAGCGTGAATATTTTGGAACAACTGATAAGAGTAAGCGAAAAAAATTTTATAAAATGTTTTAAGACAAGATTGTTTGTTATAGCCAAAACATTGTATCAAAATGTATCAAAAGATTTTGAAAAAATAATGGATATAAGTACATTTAGAACTCATAATGATATAAGAAGTAAAGTAGTCGATCACTTACTTCCCCTTAAGGGAACTCAAATCTTGGATGGTGCTGGTGGTACAGGTAATTTATTTAAATAATAAAATATGTCTTCAATAATTATTTTTTACAATTCTTTTTTGTGATATGTACTTTAGTCCAATATAGGTTTTACACTTAGGGTTATCCACAAATGAAGCTTTTTACTACCTTCCCAAAAAATATATACAGGTTATTATAGATAGTGTCATCGTAAGTATCGTAATTTATCTTATAATTTAAAAATAATTATTTTATAAAATATATTTTACCCTTTCAGTCACGAATTTTTGTTATTGAAGTTAAAATTTTGAAACTAAGAACAGAGCTTAAATGATTTATTTAAAAATTTTTGAGATACATTTCAAGGTTTTACGGCCCAAACTTTTGTAAAAAAAATAATGTTCGTCAGAATAAATCAGGGTAAATTTAAAAAAAAAAGTTAAACCAAGAAAATATTTATTTTGTATGAAAAACTTGAAAACAATTTCGATCATGTGTAATACACAAATGCACAAAGCAGGTGCCATTTTTACATATTGTGCCGTCTTTACTTTCATCGAATAAAAGCAAATGATCTGTTTCCATCAAATCGAATTTAATTTATGACCCTTGTTTCCGCTTTTGTTTTTTTTTGAAGACATTTCTATATAGACATATAATTTAATACATGTTCCCTTAGACGATAGTGATGATCAAACCGATTAAAATGTATTTAGTTAATATTGGTAGTTATCAGAAGTTCATGTTCGTTTTAACGAACATGGTGACTGAAAGGGTTAATTACTTCAACTGTTAACCCTCTAACGGACGGGATGGTCTGAGAATCCACGCGATATGAAAATAACGGTGTAACATAAAACAAAGATATTTTCACTTACGAACTTCTGCTTTCTTAAATTATACCAAAACTAAATAAATTTTTCCGACATTTCATAGGTCAGAAACTATAAAAATTTTGAAAATTGAGTTATATGTGTATTATTTCTCAGTTCCAAGTGTCATAATCCTCACTGTCATTGGCATAACGAGAAATTTCAATTAAATGCATAAAATATGCAAAATTAAATCATTTATTTAGTTTTTACTAAAAATTCCTGAAAATAAATTAAAATGTATACTGCCTGTTGGCCT
This sequence comes from Cantharis rufa, assembly GCA_947369205.1. NCBI lineage: Eukaryota > Metazoa > Arthropoda > Insecta > Coleoptera > Cantharidae > Cantharis > Cantharis rufa. The sequence goes on along the minus strand of OX376307.1, from coordinate 15,797,223 downwards.
ATGAAGTTTTGTTGCATTCATTTCACATTTTTTGTTACGCCAATCACAGAAAATAAGGATTACGACATTTGAAACCGAATAAATCAATTATTTTCAAAAATTTGAGAGTTATACCATTGTAATTTCTTTTATTATTAAGTTAACTTCTCACAATATCCATAAATTTTCTATAAGTTTCAATCTTTATAGAATACCAATTTATTACGTGATAACCTTTATTACGAAAAGGGCTTCATATTCGAAGAAATTACTGATAATTCGAATGCAATTATCGAATTATATTATCTAAAGAGTAAATGATAAAATATCGCATTGAATAATTAAAGTATACAGTTAAATTTCAATAAAGCGAACCTCCCAAATATAGGACCTTTTAAACTTAAATTAAAAACATACAATCCAATTTCAACAACATCCCAGCAGCAGGAGCAGTACTTAAAGCTCAATCCTTGCTCTAACATTAAATTACTACATAAATGGCATCCCAAAACATGTAACACTGAGCTTGCTATTCACGCAGACGACACAGCCATTATCTCTCAATCTTTGAAAAAATCAATCAATTATTTACAAATTAAATATTAGAAGCCCAAGTATTAAATCAAAATAAAATTATAACAGCAAAAAATAGACCATATAGTATCAAACCAATACTTAGTAAGGATAATACCCTGACTTTGCCATTTACTCCTGGTCTAAGAAAGGGGAACTTTGTGGGCGTTTTTTGAGGGGTCGATATACCCTTTATGTGCCTTACCGACTAACTTGGAAAAGGATTATGTAACGGCCCCCAGGTTCGGTGCGCTAGGTCAGCTCTTTCCGAGTGCCGCTCTAGAAAGCTTAACCAGGCGAAAGTTCTCTGGAAACGGGATTGCTGGATGCGGAACTTTTTTGGGTGTTCAAGACTTGGGTTCCGCTGCCAGCGGTAGATGCTAGTGCCCTGCTTTTTGTGAGTAGCGTCAGGCCGTTTTTAATACATAGTTGGCTCTGTTTGTTTAGTAAGGGCTGAGCACAGCCATTAGCTCACCTACCCTTCTTTGTTCAGCCCTGTCTAATCTCGTCGTCAATTTCTCACCGAAATATTTTAAGTTTGGTCTGGGGAATTTCCTCCAAGCCCTATTAGCGGTGGATCTTGTCAAGTAGGTGGCAAAGTGGCGAATACCTTTTTGGGGTTACGGCACCATGTTTCCATCACATAGTACGCTCCCATTAATACTGCCGACGATAAAGTCGTCGGCATAATTACCTGTCAGCGTAATTACCGATGAACCATTTAGTAATTTTTAGCAGCACCACATTTTGAAGCCTATTTCACTTTGGCCTGCTCTCCCCTAATAAATTTTTTTTAATTAATCTCCTCAGAAAAATTGAATTATAAAAGCAAATATTATATGCACAATATTGAATCGTCGATTAAAAAATTTAAATATAATGAATGCAAATATCAATTTTACAAGGTCAAATGTAATCCATGAGTAAATTAATTGGAAATACTGTCAAGCTAAAATAAATTGGACATTAAAATTAAGAAGTGCAAAAATAGACAGGCTGTTTTCTAAATTTCAAGCATCTCCAAATTGTTCGACAATGACCCTTGCTTCTTTCTTTCAATATCCAGTTCAAACTTGTTGTGGACATGGTGTGCAACCTTTGACCTTTAAAAATTGTTATCAATAACACAATAATTTAAATATTTATTTAATTATAAAAGACTACATCTTAATCAGCAAAGCTGATATCATTATATAAACAACGTAACCCGAAAACTCTTAACGCTACATTTAAGGTGTTCTTAGTTGAATCCTTAAAATATCAGGCCTGTCCTGTAGTTGCGCGGAAAATTAAGAAAATCTAAATAAAGTAACGGTTTGCAAGAAAAGCCAAAAACCTGTCAAGGCGAGTATCGCGTATTATAGGAAAGCGAATCTCAGATCATCATTCAGATCTGAACCGTGCAACTTCAAAGCATCAAACTAATAATATTATTTCTTAATAAACTCCAAATTAGTATGTTAGGTTAAATAACCGATCAGATAGAAACAAAGCCAAATTACAAAAACAATAAACAAAAGAAAAATTTCATTGGTACATGGCCTTTTAATTAAAAATTAAGACAACCAAGTCACAACAAATTTTCCGCGCTACATTGTGAATATAATAAATTTATTTTTTTAGGATTAGCCACAACTGCAATATTGAAACATGCTGCAAATAATAACTTACCGTTGGATTTCCACGTAACAGTTTGTGATCTCAGTCCAGTATTGATGAACATTGGTCAAAATAAAATTAAAAATACTCCATATGAAAAAGTAGTGGATTGGGTTGAAGGAGATATTCAAAATTTACCATTTAAAAATGAGTCATTCAACTCCTATATAATTACATATGGATTTCGAGCAGTTAATGATATACAAGGAGTAAGTTATTCTGTTAAAACCCTTAAAGGTATACATTGCTATTTATGTAAATATACTAAATTTTAAGGCTTTCAAACAAGGATACCGTATTTTAAAACCAGGTGGAAAAATGGTCATTCTTGAATTTGTTACATCAGATAATCCAACAATCTTGCAGAAGTAATACCAAAGTAAATTATTTTAATTACATAACTATTGAAATTTAATAATTTCAGATTATATTATTATATGTATAAAACCATATTTTACCTAATATTTAAATATAGATTTAGTCTGGGACACCTTTCATTATATATGGCTGAAAATCTTCTCAAAAATCCTAAAAAAGTATGAAAATCTATTTCTAATATTGTTTGATCAAGGTATATATTTTTAGGAAGAAATGATTGCAATGATGGAAGATGCTGGATTTAAAAATATTACATGTTCTCCACAGATGATGGGCATCATGATAGTCTATGTTGCACATAAGCTACAAAACAATAATGGCCGGTAAACTTGCATAAACAAAAAAAAAATATTTAAACCTCGAAAAACAAACAAAAAAATCTTCTTATACTTTTATTTCAGAAAATGAATTCTTTTACGAACGATATATTCTGCACAACATTAAAATGTATAAAATTATTGTTACAGTTAAAATGCGTAGAAAAAACTTATGAAATTAAATTGAAAATTAAAGATACTAAATTATAATACTGGAACATAGAAAATAATTAAATCAGTTCATTGTGATTCGTTAATTTAAAACAATCCTAGTTTACACTTAAAAAAGAATCACAACCAAGGGTGCCAAGCAGGATCCATCCGACATAAGTTATCGTTACTGCTTGCAGCTGTTACTAAGGTGCCAACTTTGCTATCAGTTCCATCAAACATGGCCAGACCGTTCAGTCTGTTCATGATGGCCGTAACAGCTCTATTCACAGAATTAATTAATTGTTCATTATCGGTTAATTTATCATGACTCTGATGCTCGGCTTCCTCGGGTTTTTTAATCCTTACCATCATCATTTCGTCACGCATAATTGGTCGTAAAATTGATTGAATCTACAGTTAGTTTAGATTAATTTTTTCGTCTTAAAGCATAAATTTTACTACCTTGAAATTTGGATAAACAAAACATCTTGCAGTGGCTATCATCGAGGCCGTCAAGGGTCCGGTAATGTTAACTGAACTTAAAAATTCAACAATATTGGGAGTTAATCTAAATGGAACAGGTCTGGTCGTATTTAATTCTCCTAAAACAGTCTTGTCAAAATTTGCACACAGTAAATAATTAGAAGCTTACTTGTGGTATCGTCAACATCAAATTTGAAATATGAAATATTAACTAAACCGGAATCTTGATGAAGATACATCATATCTGGATTTAGACGAGTTAAATGTAAGACATATTCAACAAAACAAGCTAAAGATAACTGTAAAGTAAACTGAAACAAAGAGAAGTTATTATTGTATAACAAACATAATAAAAAAAAAACTCACAATCTTTCTAAACTGCCAGTAATCGGTAGCATTTGGGAAAGTTGAAGTAGCCCACTTCTTTAAAATTGTTTTCGACACCAAACTACCTTGGACGCCTTTCAGAATTTCTCTATACACCTGATGACTCGCTTTCATACCTTTGCTTTGTATTTGAGCTAACTTTTCATAATAAAACTGTATGGGTGCATCGTGATCAGCTTCTAAACAATTAAATTAACAATAATTATTGTACAACGTAAAATAATGTAATATTCTCAAAATTTATTCTCTGTATTTGTCTGTCATTAAAAACTCACCAATAGAACATACGAAAGAAACCTTCTAGGTTTATATACTCTTAAAAAAAATATTAAAACTTACGTGATTTATTGCAACTCCTTTTATATATATCTAAGAGAGACACAGACGACGGATTATCTTCCACTAAACGAATCTGTTGAGATACAGCTACCACTTTCGGAACCGTAAAGTGAAGGAATCTTCTTGAAGTTTCCTAAAATTGATTTAATGTTATTTACTTTCAATAATGCTATTCGCTTTACCTTTTGCTTTCCAAGATAAAGATTGAGCATGCGCAAAACTTGTAGCACTCTCTCCTCTCGACGAGCATCTGCAAGACCTGAATCGTTGATGACCAGGTAAGGATAAATTTTGCCATTGTGACCCCTTATATACAAACGGCGAGCGGCACAATTATGCTTTTGTACTATATCAACCCGAGGCATAAACCTAGTAATTCTAACATAATAATGAGTATGTTTAGGTAAAAGGAACTCTCCTGGTAATTCAACATCAGCAGTTTTCAATGTGAAATTCGATAAGAATCGACATTTTTCTTCCATCAAAAACGATCTAAAAAGAAGTAAAAATAAAGTTTATCTCTTTAATTTAATTCTATTAATAATAATCCTTACTGAAGAAACATTTTTGAACGATTTTCCAACACTTTAATCCACTTTTTAAGTTTACATATTAAATTATGCAGCTTCATAGCACCGGGGTTAGAAAAATCAAAATCTTTAGCAAACTCAGATTTCATTTCCTTAAAAACTGGATCTTGGTAAGTGGCTTCTGCCCGTCTAGCTAAACTTTCGGAAGCGGCTGAATTGAAAGTAACGTTTGTAGAGCTCGATACATATTCTAAAAACCAAAAGTAAGTTATAAAAATAAAATATTCAACTTAGTAACTCACCAATTCCTATGCCAAAAGTGGAAACTAATTTTTTGACAAAATTTAAAATATGAGGGGTAATTTTCGCATCGTTAACGTTTTCTCTGTTTTCGAAAGCAATGGCATAGCATTTTGCAAGACCTTGCCTCAACTGACGCACAACTTCTTCGTACCAATTCTCACGAAACCATTCCATCTGATCTGCAATTCCTTCCAGACTTGACAACACAGTTGTATGAATGTCGTGTTGAACTTTCATAATTTTCGAACAGCGAATCATTGCCGGAGTGGCTTTAATGGCCGAAGCTTCCGCCGATAAAGTGATAGTACTAACTGTACTCGTGCTTTCTTGTGATTGACCTGGTTGATTGGTATCGCTTTGAACTTCTTGTGACAACTGTGCAGTGTTGGTTTTTCTTGCGGTAGCAGTCCTGAGAGTTCTATATAACGTACGAATTGGAAAATAGACAGCTTGAGGAAACATACGACCAACCTAAAATGTTCACATACAAACTCTGGTTATAGTAAGTGACTTTAACTTTACCTGAAGTAATAAATTCAAAATAACATTTCCTTCGTATTGCACTAAACAATTTAATAATTGTGGTATCCACGGAACCCATAAAACTGGAGGCACTCCCGTCGAATATTTATCCAACATTTCCATCAAACTAAAATTTAAACATTTGTATTTCAAAATTTCTATTAAATTAAAAAAACTAACCTGCCCTTATCGTCATCGTAACTTAATAACCAAAGGATTTTTGCTAAATATTTTCTAGCTTTTGGTTCGTTTTGGTGTCGACATGCATGCAAGAAGCAACACATAGCATTGATTCCTGGGTGTATGTTGCGAGGATCTTTTGTGAATACTTGCTCCAAGTATTCGCCATATAAAGCCCAGACCTTGGGAGAAGTATCGTGCATTTGGATCGCAGCAGAACATGATTTGTTGGCTTCGTCAGATTTACCTATAAATTTATATAAAAACGTTTAAATCAAATTTTGTTTACTAAAAAATTTATGAAACATTGAATTAGAAACACGAACGTTGGCAGATATCTTGGATGAGAAACATTCGAGAATGTGCATGATTGAATATTGAATTTGATTAGAGCAAAGGTTAAAAAAAAGGTTAAAAATTTTTATTTTTTAAGAAAAAAACCAAAACGAAAATCTTTTAATTTTATGACGCTACAAATCAGTAATTTCTATCCCGAGGGGTAAGTCATCACTGTGAAAAGTAACCTCGAGAAATTTCAAGCTCGTACGTGCTAATACTATATGCCTATTAGATAACATGAGTAAGCTGTACGAGCGATTGATACAAAAAATACTCAGCAATGAAGTAAGAAGACAGGGCGACCTTAGGAACACCAATATGATTTCCGTAAAAGTAGATCCACAATCGACGCGGTGAAACGAATTGTGGAAAGGACAGAAGTGGGACATGGAAAAAAAAATTGTGCCCCCAATCACCTTTAATTCGGCGAGCTAGAGGCGGGTAGTAAAAGAGTTTAAAAAGAGAAGGGTGCACTCCAGCCTGTAGTGGTAATAGTCAAGAGCTACCTATCAGAAAGAGAACTATAATCACAGAGGAGATGCATACCGACTGCATGAACATATGAACGTGGGCACACCTATTATACTAGAGCCCAAAAAAGTAGTAAAGGTACTAGGCATAGTAGTGGATCATAGGCTGTGCTTCGTTCCGCACCTGGCGGCAGTGGCAGACAAAGCAGATATATCGTCGGCGATCTGACAGTACCTGCTAACTGACATTTTGGTCAATACGGATTCTTATGTAGTTAGCATCATATTTCATTGCGCATATAAATTTCATTAAATCGTTTTGTACTTAGCAGATACTCTAAATATGTGCGCAATGAAGTTATGATGGAAATTACATAAAAATCCGTAGTTAAAAAAATGTCAGTTAGCAGGTATTGTCAGATCGCCGACGATATGGTATTAGTTCTGGCCTGCCTGCCTCCCATAGATTTTATGCCGGAAGAAGAAGGTGCTTAAAATTACAACAAGAGCGACAAAGCACACAAGACAAAAAACAAAATTAAATTGATGAAAGCGAGGCAGGCAACATGGGCCAAAGCAGAGACTGACTCATACCAGCAATATGAGTGACACCATAGAGAGATGGACTATCATTTAACCCAGGCTATGTCTAGACACGGATGTTTCAACATATACCTCAACAAAATTGAAAAAGTCGCAAGCAAAATATGCTACCTTTCCAAAGAGGATGATACAGCTCACACCGCATTCAGCTGCCGTGAATGGGAAGAGGATAGATTAACAACAAAAGATATGGTTGGCAGGCTCACCGCGGATAACATGGATAGCGAAAGCGAGCAAAACTGGAAGGCTCAGTCTCATCGAATAGAGTGGGATTTTAATGGGTAAAAATCTCCCAGTATCATAAGCTAATGAATATCGTATTAAATTAAGGAATATTATAATTTTAATAAGTAACTATCAAAAAGAATCAATAAGTTTGAAACTTATTGATTACCCAACAAACGCAAGTAAATTGCATATAAAAACATATAAAAAGTAAAGTAAAGTACTCGAAAAGTAACGAGATAGCTTCTTCTCCATAGAGGAATTATAGACTTAACGTGTCAGCCCTATCAGATACCAACAGAAGCAATTTCTATTCTTGCTCTTTTTGCACAAAATCTTTCATAACGGAAAAAGGATTACAAATGCATCGAAGTCGAAAGCATGGTTCAAAACTTTCAAAAAATGCCCCAATAAAAACTTCAAATGAAGCGTCAAATAAATCGGGAACTCAATTGTCAAGCACATAGAAGTTGCAAGCAGAGTTTTGTGAACCTTATTTAAATTGCGTAGGAGAATCCAATGAAAGTTGGCACAAAAGATGGGAGAAGACCATTTTGTTACGTGGAAAGCAATATGATTTACCTAGTGGAAGTAAAAGTCGACAATTCATAAATGGATTAGATAAAGAAGTTGAAGCACTAGTAAAAGAAGACTTTCCCTCAGAACGTATACTAATATACATCGCGGTTATCCTTCAGAGGGATAAAATGATAAAACAAGCTAAAGACATCCGACTACTTCTTGACAGTCGTCTCAAACTTTGGGAAGCAGAAGAATATGATTTACTTATACGTGAAGCTTTATCTTAAGAAAAAAAATTCAGCAACAGAAAACAGACTAAAATAGATAAGGTGCATATTATAGTGAAAATATTTCATCGACTCATGCTACAAGGTAAAGTACAAAGGTAAAGTTGGGTAACGGAAGGAGGGAGAAGTACTGTCCTAAATCCAGATGATGAAATTGACTCAACAGGAAAAACTGTTTTAGATGAATTACACGAAACCAGAACCAGACCCCTCTTTATTTGAAAAACCAGAAGGAATGGAGACCATACCACCTTTACAACATGTCTACATAAGCAGTGAACAAGTTGAAAAAATAGCAAGAAAATTACATGGAGGAGGTGATCCTGAGCAATGGACTGATTTTCTTCTACAGTATGGGCAACAAAGCTTGCGTCTAAGGAAAGCTGTAGCGGCTCTTGTCAGTAAATTAAACAATGAAGATGTACCTTGGGCAACCATCAAAGCCCTAATGGCTAGCCGTCTCATAACCTTGGACAAAAGTCCTAGAGTAAGACCAATAGGAGTTGGTAAATGCCTAAGAAGAATCTTAGGAAAATGCATGGCTGAAGCGACAGGTACAGATGTTACAGATGCTTGTGGAGAAAGACAGCTATGCGGAGGACTGAAATCTGAGTGCATTATTTGATGATAACGCAAAACCACAATCAAGATGGGAGCTCCTACTTGTTGATGCCAAAAATTCGTTCAATTCCATGAACAGGATGATGGCTATCTGGCAGGCACGCCTATATTGGCCACACTGTGCAAGATACCTATATAACACCTATAAAGGGCACGCAGAGTTGGTATTACATGGAGGAGAGGAGCGTCTATATAGTAAAGAAGGTTTGACACAAGGAGATCCACTGGCCATGCTCGTTTACGCTTTGGCTACTATACCACTCATAGCAACACTACAACAACAAGAAGTTACGCAATGTTGGTACGCTGACGACTCATCGGCACAAGGAAATTGTGTTCAATTGAAGAATTGGTGGGATAAGTTGAATTCTAAAAGGCCATCATTTGGTTACTTTCCTCAAGGAGAAAAATCTTACATCATAGTGCATGAGGATGATCGACAAGAAGCACAGCAAATTTTCAAAGGAACAAAAGTGAAAGTCGTGACAGGGCAACGATTTCTAGGCGGTTTTATTGGTAATGAAAAACAAAAAAGGAATTCTTGTCAGAAAAAATACAAAATTGGGTTACAAGTGTAGAAAAATTATCTGTTATAGCTAAAGTTCAACCACAAGCAGCACATTCTGCATTTACAAAATCATTGAAATTCCAATGGACATACCCTGCAAAGAGCTCTAGAAAGTAATGAGCAAACATATCAACCGCTTAGAAAAACCATCAGAAACAACTTTGTGCCAGCACTTTTGAAAGGCCAAGTCACAGACGAAGAATTAGATATATTCACTCTGACAGTGAATAAAGGGGGTTTAGGTATATCTGATCCAGTTCAACAATCGCCACTATATTTTCAAACATCTAAAAAAGGATGTGAAGAGCTATCTAGAGCAATCACAACACAATCTCCACTTGACTAGTGACCTAATTGACAAATCAAAAATGAAATCTTCTGGATGGTTAACAGTACTACCTCTAAGTAAACATAATTTTGAACTTTCGCCCAACGAATTCAAAGACGCACTAGCCATAAGATATAAAAGAACCCCAGCAAACATGCCAATCATGTGATGGATGTGGCGGAATCAGCTTCACCCTAGAACACGCATTATGTTGTAAGAAAGGAGGACTAATTACAAGAAGACATAACGAAGTTCGAGATGTACTAGCCGAATTGATGGAGAAAGCATGGGGAAATGTTGTCAAGGAACCAATTATTATTAGAGAGGAAAAGCAGTTGTTACCAGGATTGCGAGGCGATTTAGCCTGTCGCGGAGTTTGGGAATCACAGAGAGAGTCTTTATTTGACGTACGTGTTATTGACACTGATGCTCCCTCATATGTATCCCGCTCCGTGGCAGCAGTTCTAAAAGCGGCAGAGGAAAAGAAAACAAAATACAATGAAGTTTGTGAACAGCGACATTCCACCTTTACACCTCTGGTATGCTCAGCCGATGCCCTCCTTGCTCCCCAGATGACATGTTTCCTAAACCAACTTTCTGAGAGACTATCCGACAGGTGGAGAAAACCTCAAGATAGAGTGAAATGCTGCGGCTAAGGGCACCAATAGCGTTTGCCATTATACGTGCATCTAGTATGTGCATACGAGGCGCTAGGATGAAATGGAGACCTAGTGAAGAATTACTAGGTTTTGATGATGGAGCAGCTTTGCCTCTCTGCTGCAATTAATCATTAATGTTATAAAATGTTTAATATTTTGTTAAATTTGTATTTATAACTAACTTTCATTAATTAAATTATATTGTATATTTAAATATTAAAAAAAAAATTAGAACTTCTAAATAACAAGTTAGTTAAAATGAATAAAATAAGTTTGAAACTTGATTGAAGAATACCTTACCATCAAGTTCTCTGAGCAATTGGCGAGAATATAACATATCATATTTTTATTATGTAGATCTCATAAAGCATTATAATAATTAGTTGTTAATTTTTATATAATCTCTGTATGTAAATATAGATTCTATTTTAAAAAAAACATAGTTTAAAGCATAATGCAAAAATAAATATTATGTTCAGTTTATATGAATAAATTCTTCTGTATACATTTTTCTTTTGTTATTATAATATTATAAAAGTTTCTTATTGTAATTATTGCGATATTAAAGTAAAAAACACAGATTATAAAAATTAACTTGATACAGTGAACCCTGTATAAGGGCCAAAAGTAAAAAGCCGGAATCAATTTTATGGTATTTTGAAAATGCACTCGTTTGAAGAAAATTAAAAGTTTGAAGTTCAAGTTTGGTATTAAATTTTTTGATAAGATTAAAACCTTATCTACTAAATAAAAGCAACTAAAAATGGAAAAAAATTTGGAATGGGTAATTAACCATATTAAACAAATTTTATTTTCGGTTGTTTTCGTGTCAAATGCAACCTAGCATACTAGTTACATTTATCCCTATAGGTTATTCAACTTCCTGCAATATCGTGCTGAGTTAACAAATGTTGAATAATAACATTTCTAATGCATTTAAAGGACCCCGCACCATTCTTATAAGAAAATGTCTTTCTGTAGATTAAGCTGATTTTTGGATATGTTATAGTTCTCATCATTCTGAACAAATGTTTCAATAGGCACAACTTGATCCTATGTACAGTTTCCGAGTTACAAGTCCTTAAAGGTTCAGATTTAACATGTATTTTTATTTATTTTCTACCAGTGCCTACCTATTAATTCCTTGGTAATGTAAATAATACAGAAAATAAATAAAAATACATGTTAAATCTGGACCTTTAAGGACTTGTAACTCGAAAACTGTACATAGAATCAAGTTGTGCCCATTGAAACATTTGTTCAGAATGATGAGAATTGAGAACTACAACATAATATATATCCAAAAATCAGCCTAATCTACAGAAAGACATTTTCCCATAAGAATGGTGCGGGGTCCTTTATTAAAACACATTGAGAAAGGCTTTATCAATAAAAGCAGGTTAAACTATAAGTGTTGAGCAACATGTTGTCGACCTAGCTACAGTTGATAACTTAAAAATTATTATAATTAACAAGATAATTGATAAGATATTCAAATTTTTGCTAATCATGCTTTCCATAAATTGATAAAACTATTAAACCCCATTGCACATTTAAATTATGACTTCAAAACTTTTCCTTGATGTATACAGTTGAACCTCTCTATAACGAGTCCCGTTATAACGAAAAATCGGCTATAACGAGTAAATCGTTTGGCCCACTGCCGTTTAGTATATGTTTTGTATGATTGATATAGCGAAAATCTGTTATAACGAGTAAGTATGTTTGTCCCTTGAGTTCTCGTTATAGAGGGGTTCTACTGTAGTACTATACATCCCATACTGATTAATTTCTTTTTAATAGATTTCCTTTCTTGTATAATTTTAATCCCAGACACAATATTCCAAAATTTCAAAACATAGAAAACAATTAATGATAAAAGGGAATGAGATTTGAATCTCGGTCGAGCATAATCAAGAAACTTGAGAAATAAAGTGCAATTTGAAAATTCAAAGTAAAAACAAATAAATATAATATACATTTATGTGTAAGCCCAAAAGTAACCCACGAGGCGTAAGAACTACATTTCAAGTCAAGGAAAATCTAGTAAATTTACTACACCGATTCTTTCATCATTGGAATTAATAAAAACTTTAAAACTTGAATAGATTAGATTTTTACAATTCATTTTTTCTATTTGTAAATAGTAAAGATAAAGGTTTATCAACATTGTTTTCCAACAACACGATTTTGAGACTATAAGCAAATTTCGCCTTAAACCTTGCCGAAATTCTTAGAAATCACATAAAAATTCTATTTTTCTACTAATAAAAAAAAATTAAAAAGATTATATTTATAACTCAATCACGGCGCAAAAACGAGGTCTGCATACTAATAACTCGGAAATACGTTTTTTGCTTAAACTCTTTAGTGTAGCTTAAGAAAAAACCTAAGTTTTCTATATATAAGACTCAGACCTGAACAAAAGTAAATTTACAGGCTTGTAACCGGAGGGTGTTTCTTGAAAACTTGAAAAAAACTGAAAAATAATTAAATATTTTTTAAATTCTATATTAAAAAAATATTTCTTTTTGTTTAAATTTCGTGTTGCTTTCCATGTTTTTAATATAATAAAGTCTGTATGAAAAGAATTATTTTTCCTATTCTAAAATATCTAAAAATTATTTTTAGTTACTTACAGGCCTAAAAATGTATCGAAAATTATCTCAAAAACTCATTTATAATAAAAAATAAGCAATTCATGTTTTATAAAATAACAAATTTTCAATATTTATGTTTTAAAAGAATAAATAATATTGCTATGAATGCAATATTTAAAAAATTTAAATTTTACGGATAATGCATCGAAAATATTTCATAATAAGCACTGATAAATTTCAAACCTTGTAAGTATTAACATTCAAGGAACAACAATTTTCATACTCAATACATATATTTTACTACAAAATGAATGTTTAATGTTCGACCTACATTACTTTTCATAAATATTCGAAAAAACTCAACACAAAAATCAGATTTTCCACGTTAGAATATCCAACCCGCCTAAATAATTAATAATAGCAACTTTCAAATAAAATTTTGAAAACTTCCAATTTAGGATTTACATAAAATTAAAATGCACGACGTGATTGTAAAATTACAAACATCCATCATCAGAATTAATTAAAATTCAAACCAAGCTGGCAGTGACCTAGCGCCTACAAACCCCATTTGAAAAATTTAAAGATATAAGAAAATAGTCAGTTACAGAATAATAAAAAGAATGCTGCTAAATTTATTTAACAAACTAAAATAATGTGACGGTGATAATTTTGTGTCGTTTTTATTTCTGAATAAGTAAATATTTTGTAAACCAAAAGATTAAATAGATTATTAAATATTAAATAAAAAAAAATTATTAATAGCGTAGTTGTAGTGAAATAAAAAATTAAATTCGCCAAAACTTATAAGCTTCTGCTTTTACAAATCAATATGCGATAATAATTTGAATTTTATATTGCATTGTTCCATAATTGGGATGAACCGTTAATAAAAATTGTATTAATTTTTGTAAAATATAAAAGCATTTAATACTTATTATACATACCATTGATAAGCTAATCCATTCCACCTATTATCTATAATTGTTATTTTCTAATCAACAGATTAAAAAGAACACAGGTATATAAGTTCAAAATATACACAGAAGTTACAGTAAGTGAACGAAAATGTGGTGGGTTCTTTATTGTTTTTTGTACCTTGCGGTACAAACTCAGACTCAAAGTTTACCACATTCATGTGAGAGTCCAATTTACTGTTATGGAGAACTGTTACACACAGTACAACTGGCACGAATATACAATGACAGCAAAACGTTTGTAGATTTAAAATTAATTCATCCCCAAAATGAAACATTGGAAAATTTTAAAGTATGGCAAGAGCAAACAGGAAACAATCCGACCAAAGATGACGTAAGAAGGTTTGTAAATGAAAATTTTGAACCTGGTAACGAATTAGAAAATACAACCCTTACCGATTTCGATCCAAACCCAAAATTCTTAGGCGAAATCAAAGACTTGGATGTACAAAATTTCACAAGGCAGTTAATATTAAAGTGGCCTACACTTGCTCGACATATTAAAGAAGAAGTGACCCAAAATTCGCAGCTTTACAGTATCATCCCTGTAGATAATCCGTTTATTATACCGGGAGGAAGATTCCGTGAGTATTACTACTGGGATTCCTATTGGATAATCGATGGTTTACTATTAAATAATATGCACAAAACGGTTCAAGGAATGATTGATAATTTTTTGTCTGTGGTGAATCGAGTTGGCTTTGTGCCTAATGGTGGTCGGGTTTATTACCTTCAGAGATCTCAGCCTCCGCTTCTCACACCGATGGCGTACTTATATTACCAAAACACGAAAAATACAGAATGGTTAAAAAAATCAATAGGTACCTTAGAAAAAGAATTAAAATATTGGTCAAATCAAACTGTGCAAGTACAGCAGGGTTTGGCTAGATATACATTACTGCATTATAATGCTCCAAGTGAAGGACCTCGGCCTGAATCGTATGGTGAAGATTATGCCACCGCAGGTTACTTCACTGAACCGCAACGAAAGCAACAAGCATATACCGACTTAAAAAGTGGAGCCGAAAGTGGTTGGGACTTTTCTGCAAGATGGATATTTGATGAACAAGGTGGTAATAAAGCAAACTTATCTTTCATCGAAACGAGTCGAGTAATTCCGGTAGATTTGAACGCATTTTATTGTGGTGCTTTGAGAGAAATTAGTGAACTTTATTACCAATTGGGTAATTTTGGAAAAAGCGTAGAATATCGTTTGAAGTATGAAAATTTAAAAAAAGCCATTAGCCAAGTTTTATGGAACAAAGAGGATAAAATTTGGTACGATTATGATATAAAATTGAAAAAACATCGTCGTCTATTTTATCCCAGCAGCGTGACACCTCTTTGGTCTAAATGTTACGATGAATGGCTAGGCAATGCGCTAGGAAAAGATGTCGTTGATTACTTGCAAACTAAAGGCGTTTTGGATTATTTAGGTGGTATACCAACTTCTGTAGATAACACCGGTGAGCAATGGGATTTCCCCAACGCTTGGCCACCACTGCAAGATATCGTTGTGAGAGGCTTACAAAATAGTAAGAATGACGTAGCTGTAAAGGAAGCAGAAATTCTTGCAAAAAGATGGATCAACTCAAACATGATTGGGTATAACAGAACAGGAGCGATGTTTGAAAAATACGATGCAATTGTACCTGGTCAGTATGGAGAAGGTGGTGAGTATGAAGTACAAGAAGGTTTTGGGTGGTCCAATGGCGTTGCGTTACGATTTATTTATGACTATTATAGAAATTAACAAGATATTCTTTTTAAATTAAAAAAAAAATGTGATAAAGATTTGATACTTTTAGAAATTCTATTTTGTTACTCTTAACAACTTTTGTAATAAATTTAATTCAGGACAATGTAAAAATATATGTAAATAAAAACTTACCAATAAGAGCAAACAATAATCCTTTGTAAGCATAAAACTCTGCCATCATATCCTTATTGAAGTATTTTATGTTTGTGTTATTAATAACATCCAGTCCTTCATTTATTTCGATGCGGTTATTCATGGACGCCATTTGCATGTAGCACTTCACTTGTTGCCTAATTTTTTGGAAGCAGTCGACAATTGGAACACTGGAAATGGTGTATATTTTGTTTAGAGTTTCTAAACAAAGATTGGTCATTTTATGCTTTCTGGCCATTTTACCAAAATAAATTATCGACTAAAAAAAAATAACAAAATTGTAGTTTGTCCGTTAGCTCTGTAAAAAGTAATTACTTGTGCTGAGGCGTGCACTCCTAGCATGGAGTTTGTGTTGCTCGTTTCCCTAAGATTTTCATAATGGTTAATAATAAATTGATAATGATGTTGACGCCAGGTAAAAATGTCATTCCAATGTCTCAAATCGTCGGCGACCACTGGTAAACGATTTCTCCATGTTTTAACAATTGCTTTCATATCGTGCAAAGAATTTTGATGTCCTTGCAACAGCCCCTTGTGGATCTGATATGCTTCTTGTAATTCCATCACCTAGGGAATACTAAGTTAGTAAAAGATAATATTTCATTAGCATAAAATTTAAACCTGTTGAGCAGCTTGCAGTAAAGGTAGATGAATATGACTAACGATGTGCGGCAATCTCCTCCATTCGTTAAGGCACATTATAGTAGCTGTTTCGACATATTTCTCAGCCAATTTTAAAGGTTTATCTTCTGGATTACATATAAGCAAATATCCTCCATATAAGGTGATCTTAAAATAAGAAAAATTAAAAAAGCTTTAACTTTTTAGTTTGAAATAAAATAAATATATTCGTGATATATTATGTAGTGAAACTCCATATTATCCGGAAAGGAAGTTTATGAATCGAGCTGCTGGGTAAAATTTCATAATGAATTATATCATTACTTCAATAAATTATTTGACTACTATTTTACTACTACTTCTACTTCTGTTACGTACCATATTTTTGGAGCAACACTGAAATGGACTTGAAATTTCAACAATAATTTACTCAAAAGAAAAACTACAAGTTATTGGCATGCGCAAATCAAAACTACAGTTCTAATCGTCTACATTAATTTTGTAGCTTACAAAGCTGTACCTGTACCTGTTTTTGCCTGGCGCTTTAAATTAAATAAATTAAATTTTGATTTAAAAAATATGTTACCAAAAATCTAAAAAGTTGCGTTATTAAAATAAATATAACCAATATAACCCACACATCATGGAACATAAAACTTTTTTTTTTGCAAATTTGTGATAAAATATGAAGCAGAAAATATGAAAATATGAAGGTTTTTCGAAAACCAAAAATAAACCTTAAATTGACATCCAAGAATAGGATTTCCTTCAAGAACTAATCGTAATACAACAATTTTAATAACAAAATAAATATTTATTATGATAAAGGTAGGGGCAAATAACAGAACTATTACCTCACATAGAAAGAATAAGACATTAAAAAGTTGAACAGGAAGAAGCACCACATTTATCTTTAAGCTTAACAAAGAGATCCCACTATTAGTAACGTCTACTTTTTGCTGCATTTGATCCTGCAATAATAAAACAAAGTGGGAAGCAACGATAGTTTTATCAAAACTTTGATTGAAAATATGATGGTGAAGTTGAAAATCGCTCAAATCAATCTTAAGAACTGTGAGGCAGGTATTGCAGACACCTAGCATTTTGTTCCCTAGAATGAAATCATCTAGCTCTTTTCCGAGAACCTTACTGCTATCCCTCGGGTGGGCAGTAAAGGTTACCAATATATCTCTCTTTTAGACTAGAGACCACAAGCACAAAAACCGCCTTTGGGGCATTCCACGTTCTGTGACACCAGACAAGTATAAAGTAAAAGTCGAAGATTAATTTAAATATGCATTTAGACTAACAGTACATAGTCTAAAGTTTATGAAATGAATAATTTTTTTTTAGAAAAAAACTGCATTTTCACTTTTTTGGTCAATAGCAACACCGGACGTCAGTCTAGCTCAACGCGTAGAGTAATTGTTTATGATTTAAAAACAAAAAACTCAGCAATTTTGAACGTGAATCAGTGTGTTTCGAACGTGAGCAAATTAAAATATTATTAAAGATATACTGCACAAAATACCAAGTAAAACGGTATGTTAATTTCTATAATATTTAGCAATCATTGGTACCCAGAATTACGTCCCGACCGTCACATTTTAATTCACTTTGGTTGATTCTAACCTAAAAAATGCGTGTTTATGATAAAATAAGTGTTTTGTAAGTAACAAATAGATAGAAACTGAGGGTTTTGACAGTTTATTAAGTAGCGATGGGCTGTTGTGTTTTTTACACATTAATTATAAGTCATGTCCCGACCGTCACGGTCCCGACCGTCACAGCTGTGAAACCATCACAATCCCAAGTACAAAAATACTTGTTTTTTTTACAAATATCGCTTGCATGTGGCTTAAATATCTACTACTATCCATAATACGATTTGATTTATTTCGCTGGGTTGGTTTTTGGTTATATTTGAAGTGGTTGTGGTGTTGTTTTTAGATGCCTATGGACGCGGCAGAACGGAAACGTCTGTCTAGGGCCAGACAAAGAGAAGACCCGGATAAGAAAAATTTTTTATTGGAGAAGGAGAAAGAACGAAGTAGAAAAAGAAGACTGAAGGCTAAGAAAAATCAAAACCAAGAAACAAAGTATTTGTGTAGGGAAAAAGAGCGCCTTAGAAAACAAAGATATAGGAACAAACTGAAAGCAGCCAAAACTGTCGTCGAGGTAGATGCCAGCTCTCCAATAGGTTCTTACAAAACAAAGAGAACGCTGAATAAAGCTTTAAATAAAGTTATGAGAGCTATGCCAGAGAGCCCAACGAAAAAGCAGGCTGTTGTTAGGCAACTTGCTAAGAACATTTTTCCCTTACTGTCTTTGGAAGTACAATATGGCAACGAACCAAGATCCCACGCCACCAAGATAAGCAAAGAAGATGAAGAAGTGGTGCGCAAATTCTACGAACTAGACGAAATCAGTCGGGCTGCTCCTGGAAGAAAGGACACCATTTCGGTTATAGACAAAAATACCAAAAAGCGAATTCATGTCGCAAAAAGACACATGACAATGTCCGTGGCAGAGGCGTATCAACTTTTCACAAAAGATTATCCCAACATTAAGGTTGGAAAGTCTAAATTCTTTGAATTTCGCCCAATTCATGTAAAAACAATGAATGACATGCCTCACAATGTCTGTGTCTGTCCACAACATGCCAATTTCGATTTTATGTTGGAAACTTTAAAGAAATATATCGTAGGATTACCATCAACGACTGCTGACTTGTTAAAGGCAATGACATGTGATACAAGCAGCGAGAAATGTATGCTGAAAGACGACTGCTTAGCCTGCTTTGACATCACTGATATATTGCCTGTTAATTTGGTCACAGACACAGAAGTTGTCTGGAAGAAATGGGCAAAGTCTGAATCCCAGTATACTCCAGTGTCTCGTCAAGGTTCATTAGATGAATTGATTCAAGAGATGAAGAATCAAACGCCAACGTTCAAAAGACACGTTTTTGTAAAGAGACAGCAGTCGAACCATTTTGAGTACAAGAAGAAAAACAGTACTGCATCGGAAATTGTACTGCAGGTTGACTTTGCAGAAAATTTTGCTATTTTGTGCCAAGATGAGATTCAAAGTGCACATTGGTCTCACCCTCAGGCAACAATGTTCACTGGATGCGCTTGGGGCAATGCTGGAAATTCTAAACATTCATATGTTATAGTGAGCAATGAATTAAACCACGACAAATACGCGGTGTGGGCTTTTATGCGCCAAATAATTCAAGACCTGAAGCAAAAGTATCCAGAGTTGAAGAAAGTGTCTGTTTTTTCAGATGGTTGCGCTGCGCAATTTAAGAATAGGTACACATTGCTCAACCTTTGCTACAGTGAGTCTGACTGGGGTGTAGAAGTGGAATGGTGCTTTTTTGCGTCCAGTCATGGAAAAGGAGCTGTCGACGGAATTGGTGCAACAGCCAAGAGACTATTGTGGTCAGCCATCATGACCAGACGTGCATCTATCTTTCGCAGCTACGACTGCTATTCCTATCTCAAGTCCAAAAACATTAGCGGAATAGACATATATTTCGTAGCTTGTGGGGACATCGAAGAGCATAAAAAAGCTCTCGAAAAAAGATGGTCGGAGTTTCCTGCCATACCACATATACAGAAACACCACAAATTCCAGGCAAAAAATTCAAGAATGCTTCTTTACAGCGAAACGTGTAATTCAATAAACAAACTAATGATCATCAGTAGAAAATTAAACTACGCCGACGTTTATTCATCGGATGACTCTAGCGATAAATCGCTAAACTCGGATAATACTTCTACTTTAATGGAGATACCGAAAGAGGATTTAGTCGAAAAACAGGATAAAGATTTAATGAAAAAATCGAACGTGAAACTGGACGAGCACGAAAAAGAACCAAGTGAGGATGAATTAATAGTAAAAGAAACAAGAGTTAATAATAAAAACAACAACGAAAATATTGGGGAGCATGAGCAATGTATTAAAGTAGGGCCAGAAACTAATATGTATGATTGGACACAAGCAGGCTGCAGCGGACTATGTCAAGACCAATTTAACTGTGGTGATTTTGTGTTGGTGAAGATTCCTGGGAGAAAACTCGTGTACCGTTACGCAGGTGTTGTGAAGAAAATTGACAATGAAGAAGATGAAATAACAGTTACATATCTCAGGATATGTGACAAGAACGGCAAACTTTTTAAAGTAGCTGATAATGATGTCTCCGATGTCTCGTTTGACCAAATAATAAAGAAATTGTGTGCACCAACATTAGAGATTAAGGGTGATCGCATTTTTTATCGTTTCAACAATAGTATAGATGTTTTTGAAAAATATTAATGTACAATAGTATAGATATTTTTGAAAAATACTTATACTACTTTAATATAACTTAATAAAGATATAAAAAATATATTTTAATTATAAAAAATATATGCATTTTTGTTTATTTGTTACTTGTCCCGACCGTCACATAGGCTTGTCCCGACCGTCACATTCTTCTTATGAGGAAAAGTTGAAAAATCTAATTTAATTTCCAACCAGATCTTTACTAAGCGATTGTTTAAACCTTTGAGTGTACACACTTCAATATTTTTATTAATATCATTGATAGTTTCTTACAAACATCAAAAAGTAGCTGTACATCTGGAGTAGACTAGAAAGTAAGAGTCCCAACCGTCACAATTTTACTGCTTGTTTTTTCATTGAAAGAAATTAGTTTAAGCACATGAAATTCAAGTAGATTTAAACTGACTTATTTAATTTTATATGAATGTTCATATCTATTGTGTACTATTAATAAAACTACAAAATTATGGTTAAGTACTTATGTTAGGGTGTAAAAATGTCCCGACCGTCACCATGGAATGCCCCCTTTACAAAAACAGGCATGAAAAGAGACAAAACATCTTCATTAAGACGGCACCTTTCATAACAGTTGTTATCAAAGTCTCGCTTAAAAGAGCAAGGAAATCCAACTGGAAAAATCCAATGTCCTCTCCTATAATCATTACTAACATAGGTGTTATCCTCATAATCTTCAAAGACGATCTTGAACAAGATATTCTAACATCAGCACAGACCCTTACCTCCCTGTTGACGAGTTGTACATCACCGTCCTAAGTCAGGACCATCAGGTCGAGACTACGCAGTCCATGCGCACCAATTCGTACGACGCGCATGCATTTAAAATATTGTACGAGTTCATTTTCAAGCGTCAAGCTTGTAACATGTAGTTTGAACATAAATATATATTTTAACATTTATAAGTGAATTTTTATAACAACAATATTTTACACTGGATTTACAACCCAGTGTCGCAACTTCACGAAGCATTTAATCCATAATCTGGATTTAGCAATAATCAACACTCCCTAATGAATAAACTCCTGCCAAACGACAATCCTAACACCGACTCAATAGTGGATCACCAAACTATGAGTCGGACTTGGAGAATCTCTGGGCGGTACAGAACTCAGAGAACATCCCTCGCATCACTCCTGAAGAGCTTGACAAAGTAGTTAAAAAAATACAGATCTTTGTTTGATAATCTGCAAGGTTTGTTCTTCAAGAAGATCTACCTTTTCCTGGAACTGATTATCCTGAATGTCTACAATTCCTGCCTCAATTTTGTTTAATTTTTAAAAATTTAACT
This sequence comes from Cantharis rufa, assembly GCA_947369205.1. Lineage (NCBI taxonomy): Eukaryota > Metazoa > Arthropoda > Insecta > Coleoptera > Cantharidae > Cantharis > Cantharis rufa. The sequence continues at coordinate 15,775,050 of OX376307.1, read as the reverse complement.
TTTCTAGGTTTTTCCTGACTTCAAACCTTGGTAAATTTTAATAGCCGTTTTTAATTTTCCAAGTTTCAAAGAATTTTCCCTAACCCAAAGTTTTAATTTTGTCGACTTACAAGTAAAAATAAAAAATTACACAACTTTCCATATCCGCCTTTGCTGATATATTTTTAACTTAATGAAACCTCTGGGGGAAGGCTGAAATGCCGATAGATAAATATCTCAAAAATTTTGTGTATATTTGTTTGGAATTCTCTTGCAAATCATTAAAACTCCTTGGAAATCATTGAAATTCTTTAAAATTGCATTTATTTGGAAATATTTAAAGACTTTGGGATTTGAAAGTGCTGCCAAAACAAAGCTAATGGCAAAAATTGCCATGTAATTACAGTTGTGATCTAATACAGCAGCCTAAAGTTACTAATATTGGAATCACCTTGTTCAACTTATTAACCAGATATTTGTTCTATATTTATCAACAGAGCTGAGTAAAAAAGTATCTATAAGTTGCTGTTAGTCAAGTTCAATGTATGAAATTCTATTATAAAATAACTTCATTCATACCTATATTAAATCAATTTTAAATGTATGTATGTAGGTAGTAACCAAAAATTAGTAACATCCCAGAAAAATAAAATGTAAATTTCAAACTTTCAGTTAAATTAAATTACGTATTTCGAACTATCAAATTTTCTTGATTTTTCTTGTCAACTAAACGATAACTTACATGCACGTTGCAAAAATTTGGAAGTGAGAGAAAAATAGTAAGATTAATAAATAGCTCGTACTACTATTCGCGCCACGAATATTTTTTAACTTAATTTTTAAATAAAAATGAGAAGAAGCCATACACTGTATCCTTTACACATTAACGTCTGGAAGCTCAAAAACAAGCTTTCAGCAAATTACAGGTACCACAGGTAATTAAATAATATCTGATTTTAAAGTAAAACATTTTAAGATTTCAAGTAGTTAGTTTGAAGGTAGGCCTTTCAACTTATTGAATTATATGTCGTTTTGTGAAAAATTGTTGTAATTATGTATAAATAAATTTTTGTTACCTGTCCAGAGAAGATTTTATATTTGTTTATCAAACGGTAATGTGTTAAGTTTTAAAAATAAACAAACCAAGTAAACAATAAAAAGTAACTTTTCATTTCAAGACACTTGAAATGCTCATAAAAGTACCTACATACATTTTTGCCCAGCTCTGCCTATTGAAGAATTACAATAAACAAAGTACCAATAACACTTCCCTTCTTTAAATAAAATGAAATGGTAAAATGTTCTTGAAAACAAATGTGAAAAAAAATTAAAGAACTTACCTTCCAATCTGTACCGTAGGGACACTCATAATACTGACCAATACTACTTTCTGGAGCCTGTTAAAAAATCAACTAATTTGTTTTTTTCTACAAAAATTTCATTCGTGAAATTTTGGTATAAAAAAACAAAATGTAACAAATGTAAGATATAAAATTTGAATTGTTTACATCTTAATCGGACACAATAAATGTACCACTCATCCATCATACATCAACAATAATTAAACAATTTTGAATAAATACCTTCCAAGACAATTCTTTAGGGCAATTGTAATCAATATTGCCGAGAGCTTCTTTCATTACATCCCAGGAAGGTATTCGCCAAGCACTATCCACTATCATGACAGGATCATAATAATGATTTTTAGAATATTCTAATAAGCTATCCCACTGATTTAATTCGGTAGCACATCTAAACAATAATTGTGTTAACATAACTCGCAATGTCGTTGCACATTATACAAATTACCGGCTCCATTGTTTGCTCCAAAGTTTGTTTTCGGTTTCATGGAAATTAGCAACTACAGGTGATCCAACAGTAATATCGTGTTTGCATTTAGTCATACAAGTTTCGTATGCCGCTTGAGCTTGTTCAAAAAATCCATGTTGCTCGAATGCGATACCTATGTTTGTCTCTTTATAAACTGCATGTTTTTGCCAAAGTCCAGCCCAAAGATCGTCTTCTTTTAACGTTATATACAACTCACTAAGTAAATCCAACACTTCCTGAAAAAGGTAAATCAGACACTCAATATTTTACATTCAGTTTCTTACTGTTTTCAAAGCTTGTTCGGTCTTTAAATCAGAATATTTCGATGGTTGAAACGCTTTAAGATTCACACTGGGATCAAATGCCAAATTTTCAAGGTGTAAGGCTATCCTGTGCCACAAATTGTGAGATTTTCCTAAATAATACAGAGGCAAACTGAAAAAAGAAAATTGGTATTTTTTCAATCTAAAAAACAACAATCTTACGCAATTAATTGTGGAGCATTGTTACATCTTGATAGACCCTCAACAAATGTATTAATCGCACTAGGATGACATTCCTTCTGTATAACATGAGTTCCAGATGTAATAAAGGGGGCCAATTCCCGCTCGAGATTCTAAAACATTTGAGGTAAAACTTAAATTGTTTTGTTTTTGAGGAAGTAACTCACATCCCGTTGCGTTTCATCCAAAATATCCCAAAGTCGTGGAAACAGTTGCAGCCAAACTTGTTCGGCTAGGTCTGTATCCATATGACATAATTGAGCAGCAGCAACCAAAAATCTGTCGGTCGTAATATTGGAAGAAACTTCTACAAACTCGTAATGCTTCGATATCAGTTTATTTATGTTTGCTACCCTATTTGAAGAGTTTTCTTCCACAGTAGATGTTGTTTCATTGCAGGCTCGATCCATATCCAAAACCTCCTATTAAAAAATTTGATTTTACAAGATCTTTTCATTGTTCAATAAATTACCTCTTTAATTTCAATTTTTTCATACAAAGCTGGGTTCTTTTCCATGGACAAAATTTCCTTCTTCTTAGCTTGGTCGGCCGAGTTAATCACAGATGTAATGCAAGGCAAAATGCTACTATCGTGTGACATTTGAATTCTTGTTTCCGTCGACACTGTAGCTATCAATATTTCGATACACTGCTTTATCCAGTAATGCGGACCTATCGCATCCCAATTTTGAGAAGAAGTAATATAAAGTAAACGATCGTGCAATTTTCTACGCATAGAGGTATCGAAGATTTTGAAAAACTTAGCTCTTATATGAGGTTGGGTACAACGTAGTCCAGCCAAAAAGGCGGGTTCTAATTTTGATGTTAATTCGGTAAGTTTCAAAGCTTCATCACTATAAAAACCAAAATACAACAATTTAAACCAATAATTAATTTTAAAGATTGCTTACGTATAAACATGATGAATAATCTCCAAAAATTGTCCAATTAATTCTGTATCATCGGGGAAACGTTTTTCAACATGTTGCATCATTTTCGACAACAAAATCGACTTTTCTCTTAAATTAGGAGCTTGACTTACCGTGACAACACTTTTATTTTTCATCCATTCTTCCAAAATCTAAATTAGAGGAATTAAGAATGATATTGAAGCAAAAGCCATGGCCATTAAAACAATAAAATCGGTCCCAGAGGTGATTAAAATGAATATTATACTAATTATATAATTATACCCCAAATGGGGAAGGTTGGTTCTTTTATAATGGTACTACTTGAAGATAAATATCTAGGTTCTAGGACATTAATGTTCACGAAATTTCAAGAAAATCAAGTTTAAAAAATTAAATTACCGATTTCATTATCTCATTTGACTTTGGCCTTGTTAACTTACTTTGGTGATGGCTTTCATAATCTTAATATCAGTGCTTTTTTCAATCAACCCTACAAGAACGCTACCAATAAAAGCCTTTCTCATTTCTGCACCTAACACCACAACTCGCGTTTTAACCAAATCCAAACATAGAATTAAAAGTTCACTAATCACTGCAAAGAAATTATTAGTTGGTAAGACGATTTAATAAGTGAGATCTTACTTGGATTAATTTCGGGTAACGATTGCAGATGTTCTTTTGCCAAGCGACTAAGAACTTTCATAAAAGGTGTGATAATAAGATCAATGTAAGAGTTGTTGTTGGTACAAGCAGCTTTCAAAATCATAAGAGTTCCAAATAAAGTTGATGGGTTGGCAGTTTGATTCTTTTCGAAATTTTGAAGACCTTCGCTAATAACTTTGCTAACATGAACATATAAAGGTTCCAATTCTTCGTACTTATAAACTACGTTAGCACTGGAACGCTCAGGTGGGAACAATGTCATCAATTTAGATAACAATCCATGTACAAGTTTAATAATTTTAACATTCGAAGACACAATGCAAACGCCCAAACCACTTTGAAGTTGCTTGAAATTTGCCAAAATAGCATCTTTCTTCATGACACCCAATAAAAATGTCATTAATTCAAGTGCTGTGCAAATATTTCCTATATTAGGAGTGTTTGAATTTACACTCATCAAGATCTTATCGAAGATTGCGAGTTTTAAGTCAGGAGTTTGGGGCCACACGTCTGGTTTTAACGCTGTCTTAAGTAACACTACACATCGTCTGGATAAAACTTCTCCTGGACTGGCAACTTGTGCCGATGCAGCATTTGCTGGAGAAGGTTCGTTCACCTAACAAGAATTAAGATTTTTAAATGTGATAACAGATAAAAGCTCGAGATAAAAATTAAAAATAATTATTAATATTATAACCCGTAAAATAATGCATTGTGCAGCTCTTACCTGACAAGCCAATCTCAGAAGATAATTAAGAACATTATCGGTGTGAATTCGATCTATGGGTGCACCAGAATCAGGTTTCACTCCTACAACTGTACTAGTACTAGGTCCCGGAGCGCTTGAAGGTTGCTGAATTACCAATCTTTTAAACACCGGTTCTAGAGATTCATCAGAAAGAGGACGTTTCATTTGAATATTTTCAATAGTCTATAGAAATAAATTTTTTTTAAAATATCTATTCAATATAAAATAACTCACCTCTCCTTCGCCTTCTTCTTTAATACCATACAATTCCCATTTGATGATAACTTCTGCTAATTCAACTGCCAATTTTCTGTGCTCCAAGGTCGCTGTAGGGTTGAAACCAAGTCTTTGAATAGAATTAACCATATGCTGCACCAAGTTGTGACGAACAACATAATAAACCTTAAAAAAGAAAATAATACAATAATTTTATTTCATTTACTTTGAGGTACTATTTCATACGCTGTAATGGCGCACAACCAGCTGTAAAATGTGAAATAGCTGTTGCATAGAATGACCTTCATCAACAATAATTTTCTTTGTCCAATGCATTAACATCGTATAACCTTCTTCCATTCGCAATGGCATCGAAGGTGTAAGAATATCTAGTGCTCTTCGTACAACTACACGTGCTTCCAAAGCATGTGCTTTCAAAAGACTATGGAATACTAAAACCGAGTTAATAAGTGGTAGTTTAAAAATGACATAAGAAAAGAAACTAACCTTGCAACACAATTTTCCTATGTATTGCAAATTTATCAATAATGTGGGCTAATAACAGATGGCCGTGATAACGTGTAGTAGGATCTACACAATTTTTTCCCAATAAACAAGGCCAAGCAAAAGTCATCAATTTTCGTAATTTCAGACCTTGAGCCTTATTACTTGCATCGTGGTCGTGTATATGTAAACTGGCTTGTTCCACGAGAAGGCATGCAAATTGTAAGAGAGAAATTCGTATGCAATCCGAAACGGCAAAATTAAATGGAACTTCAGGATCGATAACCTTATTGATAAAAACTGAAACGATATTATCGGGACTGTCCAAATTAGGAGCCGGAGAACTTCCCACCAATTTGTTAGTTTCGCCTCTTTCAAAACCAATGGCAAAACTAGGAATAATAATGTATTGCAAAACTTTCGCTTTAAGTTCCTAAAAATTATTCAATTATTATGGTCAAGTGTGATGAAAAGTAAATACAAACTTGTGACATGGTATTAAGTGGGAAGTGGTCTACAAATCTGAAAAATGCGGACCTCTTCCATTCGATGGTATAATTTTGTGCAACCGTATTTTCAAGGAAGTCTTTCAAAAACTGCAAAAAGTAACTCATTAGAAATAATGTAAAACAAAATATTAGCGCTTACTTGAAAATCGGGAATAAAACGTCCACAAATTGCTCGCAAAAGTTGGAATAATAAATCGATATTATTTGGATGGTGACAGAAAAAGTGGAGTAAAATTTTAACAATTAATTTTGGTTCTTTCCAATGTACACTGTCCACCAAGTCGGCTCTCTTGTGTCGTTCCTACAAAATGAAAAATAATGAAAATGAAGACATGATACATTAAGTAAAGAGGTTTTTTACCTGAAACTCATCTGTACACCAAACTTGTTTCAAAGCTTCAACCAATTCTTGTTGTGTCGATAGCCATTGATCATCGTGCTTAATTAGTATAGACACGATTCTAATACTCTGATGCTGTAACTCATTTCTCTCAATTTCGGTCAAATTAAAACCGATATGTGTATTGGTTAACACCATAGTAATTAATCGCCTAACTCCGTGTACTTGTACGTAATCCCTAAACGGTTTTCCTTCTTTGTGTTTAATTAAAAAGATTAAATATCGGCTGAAAATGGGTTCCTAAAATGTTTCCCAATATTTCAATCGCTCAAAAACCTGAAAAGCATTAAATACCTTAATAAAACTGTCTTGCAAATATATTTCCATTGTTTCGGCAGTGTAACGTAACAAAAATTTCATTAGAACGTCCCTAAATGGTGAACTAGATTCAATCATCATAGCTTGTTCTGATCGAATTATAAGTTGACTTAAGGATTTAATAAATTTAGAAGAAGCGGCGGGAATTTGATGATAAATTCCAATTATAGACACAACTTTTTGTTCCTCATCTCCTCGTTTTATTAAAGATCCAGAACCTGAAACATTATAAAGTGACAAAACAAGTTTATAATTACGAATTTTTGAATTACCTTTGTATAATTGCACCAAGCTCTCAAATAATTGCTTCAAAATTTCTAACAACTGTTCACATAACTTCTCGTTAAATTCTAAAGGAAACAGTTGGGTTAAATATGATAACATTTTAACGCCATTTAGAGTCAATGATTTGGTATCACCTAATGTTAATAGAAGTGGTCTCATAGTTGAATGAACCTTAAAATAATTATTTTGTTAGATAGATTTATTAAAAATTTAAGAATCAATAACAACAAAATTGGAAACAATAAAAATGGTTTTGTCGAAGTAAATTAAAACATTGGAGTTCAACAAGGGGTAAATATCTCGAAAATAATTTGACTCGGAATTCCAACAATTTTCATGGAATTCCAGTGATTTCCAAAAAATTCCAAAGATTCTCAAAGAATTCCCATGATTTCCAAGAAACTTCAACAAGTTCCAATCTAAGAAATTTCAATGACTTCCAAGGAATTTCAGACAAAATGAGTTATCTACACGATTGGATATGAATCATACTCAACTACGTTCTGGCAAAATCAGATAATTGTACTAACACTAATAAAATTTTTATTAGGGTATTTAGTTTTGAATTAGTATACTTTTACATTGTCAACTCAACATTCAAGTCGCATTTTCTCAAAACTATCATTTTGGAGTTATCTTGTTTTTGCTCCATAGCTGATCTAATTAAAAATTTTCCGATGCAAAAACGTTTTGATTTCTAATTTCAATGACATTAAAATTGAGCAAATTAACTTACCAATTCTTTCTCTGCTGGATGACCGGCAATAAAAATTTTCAAGCATTCAAATGCTGTTTGTTGCAACTCTGCATTAGGCTTTTCTAAAGTTTTATATAAAACTTGGAAAATTTGAGTTCTCTCACTGATACCAAGATAATGACAAGCAGCCAATACACGTAATGCACTAATTCTTAACGAGATAAAATCGCTAATCCCTTTATAGCACGAGTAATTTGTAAGTTTATTGTCTTCAGTTTTGCATAAATGTAATAAATCATTTATAAACAAATCGTGTTCCTTAATGCTCATATCTAAAAACACAAAAAAAATTAAAAGGAAAGAAAATAAAAAATCATCAGTTACCTATAGTAAACAGACGTGGGGTCAAGGTGGTACAGAACATATTTCCATCCATTAGACCCATCTGTGCAACTGCTGGTTGATGTTTTAGTAAGTGTTTTTTAGGTGGCACCATATCGGCTAAAACCTCTCTAAATGGTTCCATAATAGCTGTAACAGATTTATTTTGCTTTTCTGCTAGTAATCTTAAAGAAGCCATCGCTTGTTCCCGGATTAATGTATGTGGACTCGTAACTTGACGAACCAACTCATGAGTAACCTGATTTAATGCGTTCGTTTGCTTTTGAATTGCAACCGTATCGCCATTTTCGATTGGCTTCACACACAATGTCAGCATCTTTTCTAAGTTAGTCTTGGCCATATCTAAAGCTCCACTTGAAACCTTAAAAAATTGGTTTAAAATTTGAAGAGAAAAAATACGATTGTCTTACTTCGCCCGTGAGATCCATCATCACAAAAAGAAGTGCTTTCAAGAAAGTGAAAGTGTGATCGTATACCCACTTGATGTGGCACCTTTCAAACATAAACTTGATGGCAATACAACCACCCAATTTGGAATACCACGCTCTTTCGTAGCACAAAGTACTCATTTTTTCTGCCATATATTCGACAAGAGGTAATTTACAAGCCTAAAAATAGAATCTGTTTAAAATCTCAAAATCATGAAATAGAGAACTAAATTACCATTTCTAAAGTACCTAAAATAGTTGTAGCAGTTTGCAACATTATCGTAAGAGCAAGTTCACCCGGTTTACATAATTCTTTCTCGTCGTGACCCATTATCACGACTAACGCATCTATTAACACCAGGGGATCCAAAGACACTTGTTCATTTGCTCTAAAATATTAAACATAAATAAATTTTAAAAACAATTACCTCCATTAACTTACTTAGGTGTAATTGCAAATGCTCCAGCTTGTTGTGCAATGGCAACAATTGTATAATGCCTCACTACTGCAACCATTGTCGATATGACTGGAACACGTAGCTCTTTAATAGCAGCAGCTATAAACATTCCTAAAATCAAAAAATATCGAATTATCAAGAGAAGGTCAATGAAAACTCAAAGACTTGCCAGTTAATGCAGTTAAATGAGTCTCACGAGAGTATTTGTTAATCGAAGTATAATCGGAGCCTTTAAATGTTGCAATGTTGTCTTCCACAAGAAAACTAGGATGTAAGAACAAGTTGACTAACAGATTTTTATCATCATTAAAGTTCAAAGATGCGGCAAGGAAACAGTTGATAACTTCCCATGCTTGTTTTCGATAGAACGAATCGGTTGTGCTTACTTTTAAGGCTGCAAATGCGGTTTCAATAATCTAAAAAGAGTAAATTAATTTTTGCTTTCGATAAATTATGATAAAATTGTTACTTTATCTACTGGAAACTCAATTGCGTGCTTATGATCGTAGAATAATGTAATAATAGCTGGTGGATCATAATCAGGTCCAACATAATTTAATTTTTGAGGTTCAATCATCATTTTTCTATTGCCACCGCCAAATTTACCCAAAACCCTAGAAGTAATTAAAATTTTGGTACTTAAAAATAAGAAAAAACAAAGGTTCTTACTTAAAGGCAACCTGAGCAACCTGATCATTATTTCGTAGCGTTCTCCACAATGCCTGCATTAAATCGGCACGTACTGGTTGAATATGTTCATAAAGAAAATCATGTTGAAGATTATCGACACATAACTCCAAAGTTCTCAAACCCTAGAACGTAAAAAAGTTAATCGAGTTAAAAATTTAGTTTAAAAATTGCAATACCTGACTAATTAACACATGGGAACCATTTAAAGCTGAAACCAAGGGATCCATAAGCATGGGTAGGTAAGGTAGGAGAGAACTTAGTCTTACGGGAACGGTCAAACATAATTCCACAAACAAATCTTTCATGTGCTGCTTATGTAAACCACTTTGCAATCGGTTCAATCCTGCAATAAAATTTTACTCTTTAAATAATCGGTGAAAATATGCTTTACTATACCTTCAAGCAAATTGGGTAGAAGAGGCAAAAACTCTTGATACAAGAGATCGTGACTTCCTCCACCAATTGACCGGAAGAGAGCTCTCAATAACAAAAAGTAGTTGTACGGTTCTTTAGCAGTCATCGCCAATTCCATTGAACTAAAAATTATGTTAAACATAAAAATGGTGATTTCATTAAAGTCAAAAATAAACCAACCGATTTACAATCTGATGCAAATGAGGCCGCAGCATATTCTCATTTTCTTGTGGGAACAGTGATACACTTCCAAAGACTAATTTAAATAAGCGGAGGTATAAGTTACTACGTTCTAAATTTGAACCCATTTGGTCCATCCTTTCCAACAAAAACTCAACCAAAACGGTTGCAAAAATTGGACTGGTGGTCAAATTAGCAAGTAATGTATTGGGTACAATCTGCAGAGTCATATTCTGATATACACGCTCGACCAAGTATTCAATTGTGGTGGAAAATATTTCGTGAAACGTTTGGGCGTTCATCATCGAGAACTAAAGAAACGACATTAAATTTTATGCTTTAAAAAACCGTTGCTTACATACCACTCCGCTGAAATGTTCTAATACTTCCTTTTCTTCTTTTGACCTAACAGTTTGTTGGTTTATACGTTGTGCACCGGTTGGTTGTGGGCCAACTTGTAAAGTGTAAATATCCAAAGCTTTCAACGCCCACTTTACTAGACGAACAAAAACTAGTGTTTCTTGTGGGCTAAACTGCCTGGACGATGTTGAAGTTGAGGTCTACAAAAGTAAAATTTAAAAAAGATGCTTAAAATAACAACAAAAATTACTTTCACCGCTCCAACACCCCAAGTAATTGTCTTGACTCCACACACAAGAGTTTTCACTAAACTTCTGTAGTCGGCAACATTATAGTTATTAGTTTGTGAATTTAAATATCCAACTTTTGATTTGGCATCTTTTCCAACAGTCGATGATTCAAGTAATGCGTTGGTGTCTAGAAAATCAGTAGATCCCTCTAATTTGCCTTCTAAAATTCCAATATTTTGACCATTTTGTGACTGAGCTTGTTTGCTGTAAAAAAAACTTGATCACTAAAGAAGACTAAATTGAAATGTCAACAATACCATTTGTTTACCAGAATAGGTAACTGAATCTTGGCAATCGTTTTAAATTTTAAAACAAAAACCTCCAGCATCCGCATCAACAATTCTTTGCCTTCCACGCTGTTTTCAGCTTCACTTCTCACTCGGATGCAATCCACCAAATTTAACAAGAGTTTGCACGACATAGTTTGGATTCTAATCAAAAACAAATTAATTAACACATAATAATGTATTATTATTATACATACGTGGTTGCAACGCTATCATCATGAACATTCTTGCTAAATAAATGTACGGCCCTAGCTAGATCTGCCAGTTGTAGATGTGTCCTGACATGGTGTACCAAATCAGCAAGAGTTGAATAAGCAAGGGGTCTTAGAGATTCGTTTGTGGTCCAACCCCTGCCCAATAAAATGTCTTCGTTGAAGAGTTGCTCAATGTGTGGAACAAATTCTGTTTGAAAAGAAATTTAATCAAGTAAAGCAAATGAATGTTGTTTCTTACTATTTCTCAAATCGGTAGCCAAAATATGTCGAGCTGCGATTAGTAATTCACGACGCAAATGTGCAACTTCCATTGGGCAAAGAGATAATAATTGAAGCATGCCTTGTACCATCATGGAAGAGTGATTCGCAACCACCTCTTGATAAATCTTGATAATATAGGCCAAGAAAGATAAAGTTTTAACCTGAGCTCCCATGAAATCCACAAATATTTCTTTATTGAAATTCTCAGCAGCTCTAAATAAAATTTCGTAAAATACCAATATGGCCAATGAATTTCCCTTGAATTGTAAAATTGTAATTACCTTTGTTGTTGTGTAGGTTGCAAAGTAATTGTCGTCATGATTAGCGGAATAAAATCTGAAACATCCTGGTGAACACTCTGCTTATAAAGCTGATACATAAGAACTACAATTATGGGTAACTCTTGCAAGACTTTCAAAGATAGAACTCCTTTGGGTATTAAATTGTACTAAAAAAAAGATATATCAATTTTAATTCTAAAACTTAGTAGAAATAATATTCACGGCCATAGAAGTTCCATCTTTATTCCTTTTCTCAGTTTGTATTACTGTAATCGTAAAAGTTTCTTTTAATAATTCCGGTATGTCAATTTCCATTAAATCCCTGACTTTTATTGGTGCTTTCGGTTCAAATATTTTATTCATATGATTTGGCAAAACAGAATAAATAGTTTTCACAAATTGAAGAAAACGCTTTATCTGCAAACGAAAACAAGTGAAATTGAAAGAAATTGTAAAAATATTCACATACATCTGCATTAAAAACTGGCCTATATTGTTTGTGAAGTTCTATAATTATTTTTAAACACACCAACACGTTTTCCTCGTTTTCGACTTCTAATAATTTAAGCATCACAGACAAAATTGCCTTAGCATACGGCCTTAACAAATCGTTGGTTGGTAAACGATGTAAAAGCTCCAAAATAACTTTTCGCACCTAAAACAACAATATTCACCTTCATAAACCAAACATCTTATTATTTCATAAATTACCTGTTGAATTGTATATTCGCTAATAAAATAAGGGTCACCATCTTGTAATATTCTTAAAAATATTTTAACTGAATGATCTAAGAAGCTACCATAAAGAGGGGATGCAGTGATCATCTGAAAATAAATTGTAAACAAATTTCAAATTTATTATATCAATATTACCTACCTCAAAGTTTTCGTTAATTTCCTGCGATGCTTTTAATTTGACATCGTCTTTAGAGTTAGGATCAGCAAGCGTAATAACATAACTTCGAAATTTATTCATTTGTGTGGTAGTTGCGGGATCCACTCCAGTGGTAGTTGTGGAAGGACCCGGTTGTATCGAAGGGTTAGGAGGTTTATTCATCTTGACTCCAATTTAACTTTTTCAAAAGTATGAAAGACACCTTTTCTGTAATCAATAAAGTAAATTTAAAAAAAATTGTTGTGGGCTTTATAAATAACATCTAAAATTTCCCACCAAAAGTTACCAATTCTCACACCAATAAAATTATTGATTGGTGCCAGAAAAATTTTGCTTCAGTTGAATTCGACACCTTAAGCAAGCAAGAAAGAAATTAACTGCTCATAATGGATGATCGCACTGTGGATAGAATATTCACCGGATCATTGGAAGACTTACCATCGGTAAGTTCCAAAATTGTGAGAATATTTACAAGTTCCACTTTCACGGGTAAGTTAATTTTTTTTGCATTTCTCAAATTATTCAATATATCCTTTCGTGTTTAGATACAACAATGGAAAGAAATACTTTGATGGCAAAATGTTACCCCAGGATAAAAGATTACTGCAGAGAAAAACATGGTTTAGAATTTCAGGTAAGAAGTACACTGCACAAAATTTCTATCAAAATAAAAAATGCAAAAATTTCAATATGGGTTTCAAATCTGGTTTTCATTAGGTACATAAAAATAAATTATTTGATTTTGAAAAAGCTCAAAAAAATCAGCCTTGAAAATGTTAACAATAAAAGTGATACCAAGTGGTACCATGACCCATTAAACTATACAAGTTCCAAGTAGAAATCAATAATCGACTCGATCGTTTCAAACACCGAGAACGTTTTGAACCTTTCCAACTTTTAATTAGTCACAAGAAAAAATGTTTTTGCATTATACATACAAAATATAAAAACCATTTAAAATTGATCAAACTTACAAAATTTCGTGTCGGTGACACTTTCAAATTAATGTTATCGCTTAAATTTTGTTGACAAACTTATGAGAACATGCAAAGCTAACAGTTAATCAGAAGATCTTTAACCCCATAATAAAAGGTAGAAGAAATTAAGTTGTTAATTTAAATTTATTCCAATTATATTTTGAATTTGTCGACCTTAATCCTTAAAATAATTTAGGCAGAATGGTGCCTCTGAGGTAAAAAACCATCTCTAGAGAATTTTTAGATCAAATAAATAATATTATTCATGTGTTTTTTCCCAAGGTCAAATACTGGACTTAAGTCATTTCAATAAACAAACTCCAAGATTCACTTTTTTTTTAAAGCAATTATTTTACTTTACTGCCCACAACGGACGGCACTAAAGTATTCTAGCTATCATTTGCTCATTCTCGTAACGTTATAGTCTTTTATTTGTCTAATCGGCTTTTCAGTTCACATTGGAAATTAGAAGAATTTGGATTTAAAAATATCTCGTTAATTTTCAATTTAAAATTTAGTGGAACAATGTTTCAGGAGAAAGTAGACTGTATATGAATATTTCCTACAAATGGACACTTAATCTTAATTGCAAAAAGTTTCAAAATATCCCACACCAAAGCAAAGTTTTCCAAGTGTCTGTCCAACCCTGAACGTTTCGTAGTTTTCAAAGCATGTCCAAGTTTCTAAATCTTTTTTCTTATTATTAGGTAGTGGATATGCGTTGGGGAGTGAGAGATGAAGCTACAGATGATCACATGACAACGGAGTTATGTATGAGAGAAATAGAAAATTGTCAAAGGCTCTCGATGGGGCCTAATTTTGTGGTAAAATAAAGTTTGCTAAAATTGTTATCAGACTAACATGATCATACGTTAGGTATTTTTGGGCCAAAAATATGGATACAGACCCATTCCAACTTATATTATTTCGTCTGAATTGCAACTGATACGAGATGAATTGGCAGCCTCAGGAAATGAAGTTGGATTAATCGATACTTGGTACCGCAAAGACAGCAATGCAGTACCACCCGTTTCAGTTCTGCAACCAATTTCTTCCATTCTCATCAATTTCAATAACAAGGTTATTCGCAGTTTTAATACATCCTCGTACTAAAGTTTTATTTCAGAGAATTCCAAAATTACAAGCCGAAGATCAAGCGGTCTGGTGGGATACTTTGGGTAAATTCCAAAAATTATTTAGAAAAGCATCAAGTTCGTTATATCAACAAGGTAAAATGGACAAAGAGGCCATGCACAATTATTTTATGTCCGGTAGGTATTTAAAAAAAATTATTGTAATAAGTCAATATGGACCGTTTTAGTCACTGAAAGAGAAGTAATAAATGGTGTATTAAGTGTAAAAAATACAAAAAATCATTGTTTGGCTTACGTGCGTTATATAAACAATATCAACTTGCAAAACATAAAGAAAGCCGGTTTATTCGTTGACATTATTAACAGAAGTTTAGATCAAGAATCTTGTAAACTTTTGGCCAACCTTCGAGATGAAAGATTGCCAAACAAAATTGAAACCAGCAATATGCAAAAGTAAATCGCACCCAATTAGCCCCAATGGTAACTAACTGCTGTTTTTAAGGTACACCGTCGAATGGATCGGACGAGAAGGACTGGAACCAGAAACTCATGACGAATATTTGAAACACTTTATTACTCACTTTTACAAAAACATAATTAAATTAGTCGATCGAGCAATGAGAAAAGAAGATTCCAGTGCTACTGGACAAATTGTTACCGAAATATTACAACACTTACATGCATGTAACAATTCTGTCAGGGTGAGTTTGAGCAATGTTTCCTAATATCAACTTCACTACTTGTGATACAGGTGTTCCACGGAAGAGAACAAAGTTTAGAACGCATTCGTAACTATATGGAGGACGACTCCGATAAGCCACTAGTGCTTTACGGCGAAGGAGGATGTGGTAAAACATCTTTATTAGCAAAAGCAGCCGGCATGTCAACTGCTCAAGATTGGTTTAAAAACAAAAGACCCATAAGCATCATAAGATTTTTGGGAACCACCCCAGATTCGAGCGCTCTAACGCCAACCCTAATTTCAATTTGTCAGCAGGTACAAAAATTCAAAACAATTAGGTATCAGAATTTAATATACCTAGCAAAATTTCAGATATCCTACAATTTCACACTTCCTTTTGAATCGATACCAGATGATTTGGTTCCACTTACGGCCCATTTCAAGCAACTCTTAACAGTAGCAACAGAAGAACAACCCTTTGTGCTATTTTTCGATTCGGTTGATCAACTTACAGGAACACAAGACAAAGTCTCTTGGTTACCAACTCGACTTCCACCTTATTGCAAAGTAAATTCAAAATTTTCTTAATTTCAAAGTAACAACAGTCCATTATAGATAATAGTTTCTTGTGCATGTGAAGAAAGTAATCCAGACGTGTCACGAGAATACTACATCCTCAAGAAAATGATCGATATCGACGAACAATTTATAGAGGTCACTGCTTTGGGAGAAGATTTAGCCATGCAAGTAATGAAGTAAGATATAATTTTTCAAAACGATACTTATAGTATTTACCTTTTAAATTTTAAAAAATTCCAGAATGTGGATGAAAAAGGCATGCCGAGATTTATCAAATTATCAATGGCGTTTAGTTTCAAATGCAATTGAAAAATGTAGTCTTCCAATATTTGTTAAACTGGTGTTTGCAGAAGTTTGCAGGTGGAGAAGTTATACCAAGCCGCAAGACACGCATCTAGCTTCAACCGTTATGGATTCCATTATGATGCTATTTGAAAGGATTGAAAAACAGGTAAAGTCCTGAAAAGTAAACTAACAGTTTGTATTCACCACACAATTTGTAGCACGGAAGAATTTTAGTTTTTCATGCGTTAGCTTACATAACTGCCGCTAAAAGTGGTCTGTCAGAATCTGAACTAGAAGATCTAATATCGCTGGACGATAAAGTACTGGATGACGTATATCAATATCATTTACCGCCAGTAAGACGAATTCCGCCACTGTTGTGGACGAGAATTAGAAATGATTTGCCTAATTATTTGTCAGAAAGAGAAGCCGATGGTGTAAGTGTTATGAATTGGTATCATAGGTAACGACAGATTACTATTTTAAAAATGTAGGTTTGTAAAATATTAACATTGCAGACAGTTTCGAGATGCAGCAAAAGAAAGATACTTCAAAAATATGAACATGGCAATATATTTTCATTCAAATATTGCTGATTATTATCTGGGTATATGGGGTGGTGGTAAACCTAAACCTTTTAAATACACCGAAATACAACGACATCGGTTCAATTTGACTGATAGGGAGGGAATAGCAGACAGAAAGGTTCCCGTACAGCCACTTGTATTTTTGACCAAAGAAGGAAAAGTTGCAAGATACAATCTACGTAAAGTATGCAACATCATCCATTTAAATTCATTTTTAACCTTCCGGAACTAACATATTTAAATTATCCAGTTTAAAAAATAATCTATTAAATGTTTTTTATTTAAGTTGGAAATTTTTAAACAAAACATAGCAATTATACGATACAAATTCAAAGTCGTCATTCGGTTTCACAGACCAAACATTAGTTTCGGAAGATTAATTTACAGTACACTTGCAGTTTGGAGAGTTACCTTATCATATGATAAGATCCAGAAGGTTCAAAGATTTATACGAAAATGTTCTTTTCAATTACGAATGGTTGTATGCAAAATTGTCAAGTTGTCCTCTGCAAGCTGTATTGTCAGATTTTGAAGATGGATGCCAGCATATTGAAGATAAGGATGCGAAAAGGTAGCCATTTGACCAACGTAATATGTGTTAATAATAAATATTTCATTTTCAAGAGAGATGATTTTGGTTGCCGATGCATTACGTTTAGGTGGTGCAGTTTTGGTCCAATATCCTCACATGTTATCACCTCAACTTATAGGTCGATTATTGCCCGAGATAAATTCAAATCCTAACATTAAAATGTTATTAAATGCCTGTGACAAAAAAGGCCCAGCACATTGCGCGTTAATTCCTTTATACCATTGCTTACATACACCCGGTGGACCATTAAAGGTAATTCACAAATATTACAAAAATATATTACACTTAAGCTTTTCAGTATTCGTTAGAAGGACACCAGTTCGCGGTATTTAGTTTTTGTTTGACAAGCGATTACCGTTATGTAGTTTCCATATCAAATCGCTTCATTACCTGGGATCTGTCGACCAGTGATATGACTCGCGATGTTAACCCCAATGTTGAAGGAATTATGCAACAATTAATGTTGAGTCCCGATAACAAATGGGCAGGAGCGTTTACCAATAATAACCAGGTAAAACAATTATTATGAGGAAGAAGTAGTGATAACCAATTTCTTTAGACGGTGCTACTAAATATGCTTACCAGCGAATTCGTGCTAATTGACAATCCCTTGCAAAATGAACCAGTAATTGGCGTTCATGTATTGACACATAACTTATTCGTATATGGGCCCACCTCGTGGATTCAATTTGACATGAGAGGAAATGAACTGAATAAATTTAAATCGCCACTAAATGAAACGGAATGGCCAATTTTATGTAAATCCCAAGCCCTTACAGTAAAGTATCGATTAAAGCAATTTCTAAATTTTAGTGATCGAATATTCAAATCTCAAAAATTATTTCATCATCTTTTGGAAAGGAAATCTGGACAACGCCAAAATGATTCTCAACTATTACCACGAAGACGTGGTAATTCAACCTTTTGAATATCATAGTGCAATTATTTTAACAAAAGATAAAAATAGTTTATATGCATGCACAACGGAGGGAAATTATGCTGTTAGTAAATACACAAAAAATAAGGAATCGAAAATTTGGGAATTTAATGAAGAACTTCCAAGATCTGAAACGGATGATGTTGAAGCTATGATGCAACTGAAGTTGGATAAAGAAGAAAAAGTTTTATTTGGTAAGAAAACGCTATCTAATTTTCCAATTTTCTAAAACCATTTATAAATAGGAACGACAAGTAACGGTTATATTATTTGGAATTTTGACAACGAAAATCAACTAGGGGACAAAGCTATAGTGCTTAATCTCCCGTATGGAGTTAGAAACATATCGACCAAAATGCTTCAGTCAAACTCCATAATGTTAAGTGCCCATAAAAACTATGCAATAGCAGGAGTCAGGTAATGCATTTTCTTTCAACTATGATCAAAATGTAAGTTTGAGTTTCTGTAGGAAAAACCTGTATGTTTGGAGTATGGAAAATCGCAAATTATTAAAAGTTCTCGATGCTCACTTCGGCAGAATAATGCAGTTGGAAGCTTTATCGATTGGTAATTGGAATTGTATTGTAACTTCTTCCATAGATCGCACCGTGAAAGTTTGGAATATCAACAACATTTTCGAGCAAGTTCATGTGATTGATAGGCACGAGTTACCAATTGATGCTATCAACTTATCGCTTGATCTGAGATTTGGAGTGACCGTTACAAGAAGTTGTGTTGGAGTTTGGGACTTAATGAATGGGAAACTTATTGCAAAATTAGCTGACAGTCCTTTGGGAGCTATTGTGACAAATGCTGTTATAACCCCAGAGGGAAAGTAAGTTTGAAAAGAAAGTTATGATAGAAGCCTATAAAAAAGAATTTCAGGTATATAATTTCGGCGGAATCGGGCAATATATTAATTTGGTTACGACTGACTCAACAGGTTATTTTTAAAGAAGAACAAAATGGAATTAAACAGTTAACTCTAATGGAAAATGGAACAAAGGTTTTGGCAATTTCAAAACCTAACAACAACAATGCAGTTGAAACGGAAAGTATTACAAGATCAACTGCGATTGCATATGTTCGTAATATTCCTGAAGGTGATACTATCTACACTTTTGAGTATCCTGTTAAAAGTATCGCAGGAATGCCGTTCAAACTTGCTGTGATAACCTCTGATGAACAGCATATTATTGTGTGTGCTATCGATAAGAATAACAGGGATTGCGTTATGGTTCACAATGCGAAAACTGGAGCGTTTGTTAACAAAATATTACTCCGTCATTGCGGTATCAAGGTTTGATCAAATGTTTAAAATAAGTTTTTTTTCTAATAAGTGCTATGCTACGCGACGCGCAATAAAAATTATAACGTAGAACCAGAATTGAGAACTTTTAGTATATTTCCGATCTATTCTACAATATTACAAAAACTTTCTAGATTTGAAGTTTTCTAAAACAGATAATAATCAGGGAGTACAATGTCAACAAGAAACCACTAAAAACAAACTTATTATTAATGTTCCGTTAACAGTTTCACAATATGACTCACGTAAATATTTTCAGTGAATTACCTGTAGGATTTCACAGATTTCTTTATAAATTCGCCAAATAGCAAAAATCTATTCTTAACTTTTATCAAATTTACTAATGTTAATTAAGTAGGTAGATACTTAAATTATAGAAAAAAATTCAAAAACTAAAGAGTTCAAAAGCAAATTTTGAGCTAGAAAGGCTTGCAAAGAAACTACAACGCAACGATATCGCTGTGAACATTAGTCTGATAATAAAAATTTAATTTTCCATTAAAACTATAATAAATAAAAAGTTCTTACTAAGGAATTGCATCCACGTTAAAATAAATTTTTCTTTTTAAAACACAGAGCAGCCAAAATGACTTGGAATTATACGCACGAAACGTAGTATCTTCTGAAAGATCAGATTTTAACTGCAGCTTAGGGTGAATTTCGACTATTTTAGGGATGCACATGCAAGTACCTGTAGAAATATGGGAGGGGAATCTATTAGGAATTTAGTTGTACTGTAGTTATATTATCCATAAATTTATTTTTGATTTTTTTTATATGCCTTTGCCCTTTGCCTTGCCATAGGTCATTTTAGTAAAACTTACATAAGTTTCTAAATACATAATATTATCTCTAATCAAAAATAGTTTTAGTTGATTTTCTTTAATCAAAACAAGAAAAATTAACTCAAAATTAAAATAATTTTCACGAATGTAAAATATCTCAATTTATAGAGAATTAACCCAAATTAATATTGGTAAATAGTAAACTAAAACACAACTGGAATCAAAGTTTAGTTAAAAGTCTCAATTAAGATATTAAAAATTTGCTTGATATTCGGTTCACACAGTGCCGTATGTCCCAACTGGCGATGGAAGGGGTTTTATGAGTTACAAAAATGTATCGAAACATCAGTGGCGTGCCAGACTTTTTAGATAAGTCTAATCGCCTTAAATTCAAAGAAACAATAATAATTGCCGTCTACATTTTAGACGAACTTTCTGACGTTACAAAATACTGCAAACAAATATTTTATAAAAAAAAAAGTAGAAAAACCAACTTTTGCCCTAAAAAAAATAACTACAAAATAACTCAAAATATTTTAACTAAATAAAAATTCTTGTCCGATGTATTGATTTGAGAAATTAGATATTGGGTATAACGGACACAAATAAAACTACTAAGGTTATTTAGTCGACGTTTCGAAAGTATTTATTCTTTCATCCTCAAGACTGTAAGGAAAACATAATTATAACGTCGACAGTAATAGCTAGCAAAAACGTAATCATACCTCCATAACCAGATGTTATAAGTAATTCTCGCTTGAAAGACAATCAAAATATGACTCGGTAAACTTGGGCGACACTCAAACAAGTCAACAAAATTAATGACACTATAAACTTATAATAGCTATTTACAGACGAGCTGGGAAAGCGATACATTTCGGGTTCGTAAGCAATATATCAGAACAAGCGATGGCGAGTATGTAAAGTTCTAAAATTCTAAAAAAATCTAAAGCTAGATACAGTGACTCGCTGGGAAAGTGACATTTCATGTTCGTAAGCTATCAGAACTTGCTATCGCTTGTTCTGATATATTGTTTACGAACCCGAAATGTATCGCTTTCCATAGCTCGCCCGTAAATAACTATTACATGAAATATAAATATTTACCAAAAATCGTCATCAAATCAACACTTCCCTGCTAATTTACGCGCAGGTAAATTGGATTTTAATGACTAGTCCGGTAATAATTAGTAATTGTAACAAAATAAAAGGGACGTCGTTCTTTCTTTATTACTTATTATTGTTTTGACAGTAACTATGTATGGTAACTATGTAGTCAACAAATTGACACACTTGAATTTTGCTCATTTTAAAAATGTTGTTCAATTAATGTTTTAAAATGTTGATTTTTTACGATTTTCGGTAAAATTTAATACCATACTTGTCAGGAAAAACTTTACTCGGAGCTTTAAAATACTCGGCACGGAGTGCCTCGTATTTCAACATTGCTCCTCGTCAGTAATGTATCATTTTCCTGACTTTTAGGTAAATAACTATTTATTTGTGCTAAGAGCAAATTTTAGTTATTTCGTTCAAAAATTGTATAATTGACAATTACAGACCAGCCACAATATGTAGGAACAATTGGTTGGAATAAGAATGCTATTTTTCTTAAAATATAAAAAATAGTTATTAAAATTAATTAACATTACTTTTACTACAGGCAACAATCAATGCTAAAGTAGTACTTCAGCGCCGGTGTAGTTGAGGTCGTGAGAGCAAAAGTGGTGTAACCCTCAAATTTTCATAATCGTTTTTTTTTTTGGTATTACGCCTCTCTCTCGTAGGAGTAAACTTTTGAAGTAAAAATTGATGTAACCGACATTATCTAACAGTCCAATAGATGGCAGTGATATATATTGTTTTTGCATTCACAAATTTAACGAATATTTAAAAACAATAATTGAATATCTTCAATAGTTATATTTGAGGGTTACACCACTTTTGCTCTCACGGCCTCAGTTAAAAGTAATTTAGTAAAAAGCGGAAATACAACTCTGATTATTAATTGGGAAGGGAGAGGAATTGAATCACAAGGCAAAATTATGTACGCCATTTTCCTTAAATTAAATTGAAGAATTAACAAAGTTGACAAAGCTTAAAGTAATGAGATACGATTCAATATGTTGATTTGCAGATTTACATGTCTCAGTCTATATATGAAATCGATATTGTAATCGGAACCGTTATAAGATAAGATTTGTTTTTAAAATTTTAGTAATGCACAATATTTGTTCGATTGTTTGATTTGTATTTATTTGATCATCGCATAAACTGAAAATTAGATTTTGGGAGTTCTGGAATCTTAGTTTTCATTTTACACAATATTTAGAGCATTGGCTCTCTATCAAACTAGATATGTAATCCTTTTCGTCTTTTCTTCTAAATTACATATATTGTACTCGGTAAATATTAAAAGTTAATTTACCCCCCCCCCCCGGCAAGTAAGGAGTAAATCAATTGATCTTTTATACCCATAGTAATAGTCACGGATTAATCCGAGATTCAAGATAATCCTAGGATTTACCAATGAGATTACTAGAATTTAGACCGCATCGTAGCAACAGCTGCTATTTCGAGAATTAATCTTGAATCTCAGATTAATCCGTGATTATTAATACGGGCATTAGTGTTTGTACAAAAAAAATGTTGTAATATTGTGAAAAAAACTGCAATTAAAATGTTTGTAACATTCTAAAAACAAATTACATAAAACACGAATTACTTAATACAACACTATACGTTCAGTGTATTCATTATTAGGATTCTATTACAAAGCAGGCCAATGAAAATCATAACGATGAGAGCTTGACTATCCCTCATCGAGATTTTCTGGAATAACTCAAAAACAAGTTTTATATCTCTCAGTTTTCCAGTTATTCCAGAAAAAGTTGATTAAATCATTTTATTAGAACAGACAGAAGAACAAATCAAAAATTGAAAACTTTTATTAAGTAAATTCGGATTTTAACCGGTTGGAAATGTTTCTACGTTTCTAGGTTTTTAGTATCATACATGATTTTTCTATAATCTTTATTTAAAAAATAAAAGCTGGGTCAAGTTAGCAACTTTGCAGCTAAGCTAAATTCTGCAATCTGCATAGCACTTATCAGAAAATTCTCAATTTACATTTACCGGAAAATTAAACTTGCATTAATTTTGATACAAAAATTAAATTATTTAGGAAGTTAACTCGTTGGTGGCAATGCCACACAAAGCCCATTTGATAGCTGTAATAGCAACCGATAAAGGTGCAATACTCGACATACGTACCAAAAAGCATTTAAGAACGATTCCAAAGTGGGGAGGAAATTGTACAAAAGATGGAAAATTTGGATTATTCGCTCCTCCAAGGTAAAAACTAATTCAATTTTTTTTGTTTAATTGACTAAAAAATTAATTTTTAGAGGTGGATTGGAGTTACTGGAACTAAAGAAAGGTAATGCGGTTAAAATTTTCATACCAAAGGTTGCTGAAGGTGTTTTCACGGTGATATGTATGTTTACCAAAACCGACGAGTACGTTTTATATTATCACAGTGGAAGAAAAACATTAAGGGTTTTCAGGTACACAACCATTACAATTCATTTCAAGCTGATTTTAAACAAAAACATTGTAGGACTTCTGATGCTCAAATGATTGCCAACTATCGTGTGCAAGCCGAGTTAACAGCTGTTGAAAGTACTGCAGATGGTAAAGCTGTTGTACTTGGTACGATCGATGGCTGTATTTCGGTTTTGGTAATCGTCGACACAGAAAAGAAAGATATGGGACAATATTTAACAACAATGCCTTCTCGAGACGAAGAGGTAAATGAATTATTTAGTTTAATACTTTGGTCAATTTTCATTGCAAGTGGCCAATGTTACACCAGTAAATTAATCTCCAACTTGACAGCAATTTAGCTTTTCGATAATCTATATCGCATACCTAAATTAATTAGTTGTAAAAAAGTTACAAAATTAATAACTTAATTTATTCAAAATTTATATTAATTCGGGTATTCTTTAAACTGCATTATTTAAGGGAGGCGTTTTCGTTTTATCAAAGTAAAAAAAAATTGTTATTGAGGTTATGTTATACCTCATCGTTACAAAATTAAGAAATATGTGTCAATATTAAGATTTACCTTATTGTAGTTGCAAATTTAACATTATTTTAAATTTTGATAGTTTATTAGTCGCGTGAAATAAAAAAAACTACAGCACAAACATTATTTACCACAACATATCAAATTTAAAGCACATGCACCAATAACGCTCAAGGTGAAATGGCGCTGAATTTTAAAAATGATAACAAAAGAACAGATATCGTATTTTGCGGCCTTCTTCGTTTCTTCAATGTACTTTATCGTTTGTGCGATAGTTTATTTTTACTAATAAATAATTAAATTCAATAAAATAAATAATTCATTGTTCATTGGATTCTTTCAAAGTAGAATGTCGAAAAATAATAAACTACGAGAGCTGAATACTTTTGGCCAGTGCCGTACCTAGGCATGTGCAACCGCACAGAGTCCCAGTACAAAAAGAGCCCCAAAAATGGAACTGACAAAATAAATTACTTTTTTTCGTTGAAATTATTTTAATATAAATTATACGTAGTATTAATGGGTGATTTAAGAAGCGGTACAACTGGGGGTAATTTATTACAAAAACTAGGTACAGCACTGCTTTTAGACTCTTCAACATTTGATAATTGTTTAATGCTCTAGTAATATTAATTTTTAACTATCATGATTAATTGATTACAGTGGAAGAAAAAAATGGATCGTATGAAAGCCCAAACCCGTTTCAAAGCTGTCGGATCCATTGCTAAACTTTCCACATTATTTATTAATAATAATATTAATAGCGAATCCAATGTTGAACATGTTTAAATAATATTTAATTTGTTGATAATGTAACTTAGGTTTATAAAATGTAATAAAATGTTAGTAGAAAAAATAGAAAATTATATTATATTAATAGCACATATTATGCAAATGTGGTAATGTACCAATTTCTGACACCTTAAACAGAATTTGTTTTAATATAATAAAAATAACGAAGAAAGTAATATTATACTGCTTTAAAAAACCGCTTTTGGGAGTTTTTAATCTGAATTTTGAGATGTAATCATCACATCATAAAGATGTACTACTATGAAATATTCGATATTCAACGCACTAGTGTCAGATTTAGGGTAACCGTATTTAAGCCTGCTTTAAATATTAAATTAACAAAAAAATTAAAAAAATGAAATATAAACTATCTAATGCTGCTTTCTATCAATAATTGGCAGTGACTATCAGACTATTTATAGCATCTTGGTTCTATCTAAAATTCATAATTTTTTATTCGCTGATGAACAAAATTCATAATATTAATGAAAAACTCATCAAATCAATCAGGATTATGATGAATTTTGTTTATTGGTGGGAAAATGATGAACTTTTCATTAATTTGATAAACCATTTTTACAGTGGTTTTACGGTGGAACCAGGTTATAGTGTCAGAATTTGGTACTTTATCTGCAAACACAGTATCAAAAACCAACATAAACACAGTGAAAATGTTCCCTGAATCAATGAAGTATGTACAACCAATAAAGAAACTTTCATTGTATTTGAAAAAAGTGATGTAATCGTAAATATTATTTTTTCAGTGTACTGTGAACCTTAAAGTAATAGGTTTACTTTGCAAAACTTTAACTTATACTCTTCAGCCATATCCTCATTTCGTTTCATTGTGTTAAAAAATAACCTTTGCAAAATTGGAGCTTAATTCGATAAGTTGAATTTAATACATTGCATTGAAAAAAAATAACCTCCTCCCATTCTAAAAAGTGTCTAATGTTATTAAGATTATTGATAGTTATCGATGATTATAAATTAAACACTTTTGTGCACAATTAAATTTTCTGAGTCAAGTTGTAAAATTTTTTATTTCCAAAATGGTTATGTTTTGATTATCAAAAATATTTTGAATTTGAAGTTAATATTTGAAAATCTATCTTGGACTTTAGGTCACATCAGTGTATTCGACGAGACCAAGATTTTAACCCGCTTTGACTGCGGGTTTTAACTGAATACAGACCTGACGCTTGTTGATTTATACCACTTTTTGCATATTATTATTTATTCATAATTTTTTATGGAATGTTAACCCAGAACTCGAATAGGTGCTACTAGCAAGGTGGCAAAATTAAAAAAAAGTTTTTTAAACAAAAAAATAATTCCAATAATGAATAATACGGTACACGTCGTTTCGGCGACCGCAGTTCGGCGAAAGCGATTAGGAAACGTATATTCGGCGACTCGAAATTCAGCTATGCTACTTTTGGCGATTCCAATTCGGCACCGGCATTTCGGTGATTCTCATTCAGCTACAGAAAATTCGACTACGTCGATTCGGCGACGGAAAATTTATTTAAGTGTTTTTTGTGTGTTTTTAAGTGTAAATTTATTAAAAATATTAAAAAACTTTTTATACTAGGTGCATGTCCAGCTAGAATACGTTCGTATTTTTTATCTTTTTTTATCTTTATATTTTCTACATTAAAATTTTAGATTTAGAAGAAAAAATTGAATAAACTAAAAGTATACCTCCCATCGCCGAATGAGAATCGCCGAATCTGGCAAAGCCGAATATCGGGTCGCCGAATTGACTGTCGCCGAATCAGAATCGCCGAAATGACGGTGCCGAACTGGAATCGCCGAAATGACGGTGCCCGTGAATAATAATTATGCTAAAAGTGGTAGCGAAATGTCTCCGGGTGCAAAATGTCCGGGTACAAAATGTCCGGGTGCGAAATGTCCAGAAGCGAAGTGTCCGATCACCCTTTTCAGTCGGTCGGTGTAAGATGTATGCCATATACTGCTTGTATTAAATTGTATTATTTTATATTACATCACATCACATCATATCACATTATATTATATAGATATATTATAAAAATGAACGACATAAGGCTAGTAAATAACATTGTGAAAAATCAATAAAAAATTCGTTCAAGATTAGAGCTTCTCAAACATAATCCCGGTGGGTAAAAATACTTCTCGAATCCCGGTATTTCAAGCAAATTTCGTGGAAATTCTGCAAATTTTAATTTTTTATATTTTTTGAATAAAAAATTTTAAAAATCGAAATATATAACACTCTATATAAGACTATATAACACCAGCAGTGTGGTGTAAAGTTTAAATCAATGGGCTATGAAACGGTAAACCGCGGATCAAAGCCTGGTCGCGCCGACTACACTGCTGTGGTCTATAGCCAATGTGCGATGTTTGGGCTTATGGGGAAGGCAATGAGAAACCACCACATAAATAAAAAAATTCCCTAGTACGTCATCTTGGCTTAAATAGCCAGAATGATAACCATATACATCCGGAATCGGATAGGCACTTGAAGAAGAAAAATATAACTATATTGTAACATATAGGTATCACACCATAGTGTTATGTGTTAATAAAAAGCAGTAATTATGTATAATAAGTAATAAAATAATTAGACTCAACTGGCCGGAAAAGATTATTTGAGTATACGTTTATAGCCTGAAAAAGTAAGCAGTTTAAAAAAGAGTCATTGGTCATTCCCGCATTGGGTCCCGGAAGTTTTCCAAAATATTTAACATCCGGAAAAGACGTGAATTTAATTTAATTTTTTTATTATTATTATTATTATTATGTTTTAGTAATTAAAATTGAAATAAAAAAAAAATTTAACAAAGATAAAAGAAATTAATACCACGTCGTTTAACGTGACCCCCGAGCTCCCGAAACCCAGGATTAGCAAAATGTGCAAATATTCATCTCAAAATCCCGAAATTTGAACTTTTGCTAGAAATGAAAAGTTCTAATCAAGACAGGACAATAATCTCAAAGAAAGTGAAGAAGAAAAAGAAGAACTAAAGAGTTGTTAATAAATTATTGAAGTATTGACTAAGGAATAAGTTATTGAAAGTATTCTAAAACTACTTGAATGATACCAATATAATATTATTTCAGATAAACAAAACACGTACATGTTATCAAATTTGATAAATCACGATTTTATCATTGTCAGTAGGTCGAATAATTTGTTATGATTGCAAAATAATAAATAATAATAATTAAATAAATAAATAAATAAAAATAAAAAATAATAATAAAATGTAAAACTGTCACAATGACATTTAAAATAACCTTACTTTTCATAGTTATCTATATTCATAATGGCAAACTTGATAATATCGCAGGGGTTTCAAAGAAAGAAACTAAAACAGCAATATTTCTTAAATTAATTAATTTTGCACATTCGGGACAGTTTTATAATAACTAGAATGCTAGAATTAAAAATAAATTATTTCTGTATACAAAGTTTATTTAAAAAGTTAGTCACAAAAGTCCGAATTTTATCGAAGTTGGTATATAATGCCTAGAGAACTCGCCCATTTAAATTAATTTTTAATTAATATATTACATTCTTATTTTTTTTTGTACTAAGGAAATTTCAATTATTTTTCGTTAAAATTGCTAAAATAATTTTAAATTAAAAACATTTTGAATTAAAAAGTTCGGTTGATTTTTTTTTGTTCATGTAATCGCCACAATTTTTGTAATAATGTAACTTTCAGGAAAAAATTGAAGAGAAAATATTAAATCGGTTTTGATTGGTTTTCTCCGGTTTGGATGGTTTTGAAAATCTGAGTTTTCAAACTACAAATATGTAAAGAGAAAAACTCTTTCTGAAGTCTGAAGACAAGTCACCGGCCTTTTAATTAATAATCTTTTTCGATTTGAATATTCAAATTTAATAATTACAATAATTAAATTTTAATTATTAAAACCTAATTTTTTAAATTT
The DNA here is from genome assembly GCA_947369205.1 of Cantharis rufa. Lineage (NCBI taxonomy): Eukaryota > Metazoa > Arthropoda > Insecta > Coleoptera > Cantharidae > Cantharis > Cantharis rufa. The sequence continues at coordinate 15,745,672 of OX376307.1, read as the reverse complement.
TCAGGTAAGTCAAACTAATGTATGTGTCAAGATCTTCGAATAAAAGCTCTTTGCTCTCCACTGATAGTTTTAATTAACTTTATTGTCGACTTTTATTTATATTTAATTAATTTGCAAATATTTCAGAATAATTTTTAATTATTATAAGTTGATCATCACGTATAGAAAGCTTGGGTATTTTTACCTATCTACGTTTTTACCAAAGAAAAATTGTATTTGGTTGTCTTCCATCTGACTTCTTATTTTAGGCTAAAGAATCTATAAGAAAAGATTTACATTTATAATTTTATTTTAACTGCGTATAATCAAATTTGAAAAAAAATGTTTTCAGTGAGAAAAACAATTATTTATCATCAGAGATGAAAATTACTCCAAGCGAATTTTGTTAATATTGTTACAAAAATTTTTCATATAGGTACATCCTGTTGTTACACAACATCCTGTTGTCACTGTTTAGTACACATACATATTTCGGAAATGTTATTTACTTCCGACTTGGAACAATACTTAAAGATTATTTACCAACTTCCGGTAATGGACAACACAAGACGATTTTTTTTTAAACCAAAATATCTAAACCTTTCAACTACTGACCATTACTGGAACAGTGACCATTACCGGTACATTAACTCTCTAAGTTAATTATCTGTAGGTCAGTCGGTCGGTCTAAGTTGTAGCCTGCACTAAGAGTAGTTTTCAAATAATTCAAGTACTAGAAGGTCAGGGCGGCCGAAGGGTCGTTTGACCTTGTAGTATATTAATATTAAATTAATTTTATAATAGGTAAACATAGAAGCAGACAGTAAAAACACAAAAATTTACCGCAAACATGAAAACCAATAACCGCATCCTCAATTTCACAACATCAATCGGTGATATATAAACGAAATTTAATCCATTCAAACGTAATTACTGTATCGAATTTTATTCGCGACTAGCCTAACTAAAATTAAATAAAAAATATGGCAGAAAGCAAAAATTTGTTATTATTGTATGACCGTCCGTTGGAGCCATCATTTGTCGGCAAAGGGCCGGACCGCATAGCATTTAACGTTCCACATAGTTATTTAGTAAGTAAAATTGAAATAAAAAATTGATTTTTACCAACAATGTCCAATGTTAATAGCTTAATTCGTATTAGAAGTTATTTATTTTCAAAACAGTACAAAAATTTGCATAAAGTAATATAATATTATTATACTTGTAAACTAGCAATTATTTAACGTTTAGTAGCGTTCTGGAAATAAATGACATAAAAACACACATTTCTCTTAAAATTTAACTCAAATTTAATAGAATGACAAATACAAACCAATTGGAACGCAAGTTGTACCGGTATTTGCTGATGAAGCAGAAAATATTATTTACGTAAACAAGATCCCACTTCCAAATTTGGGAGAAATTTTAAGTTTACCGAAAGATAGCAATTTTTCTTTGTTTATTCCAAGCCATCGATATCTCGCAGAATTACTAATCGAACTTTTTATGGGTAATTTCCTCAGGAAAATCGTTCCATTTATGTTAAAATGATTGTTTTCAGCAATGAGAAATATTGACGAATTGCAATCCTTTGCAATTTATTCAAGAGCTCGAGTGAATGTGTACTTATTCAACTATGCACTTTCTGTTGCTCTTCTACACAGACCCGATACAGAAGATATACAAATACCATCTTTAATATTTTCATTTCCAGGAAAATTTATTCGAAGTTCCACATTTGTTCTAGCTCGCCAGGAAATGACGATTGTGCCCGAAAATTTACGAGTAAAATTTGAATACCAAAAGCAAAAAATATTTTAAAATTTGTTTTCAGATTCCTATAGAACTAGGTTTGGAATATACGGCATCGAATTTTGAAAATGAAAACAGACTTTCCTACTTTCGTGAAGACATCGCACTAAACCTTCATCACTGGCATTGGCATTTGGTTTATCCGACCGACGGGCCTTTGAGTGTTGTTAATAAAAACAGGCGAGGTGAACTATTTTATTATATGCATCAGCAAATTGTTGCCAGGTAAAATCCTCATTGGAATTTAGTAGTTGTAACATTAAAAATATGTAGGTACAACGTCGAGCGTTTATGTTGTCAATTGGAAAGAGTTAAACGATACATTGATTGGCGTGCACCAATTAAAGAAGCTTATTTTCCCAAACTAAATCGTCAAGTTTCTAGTAAGGTATGGCCAGCTAGAGTTAAGGATCAAATACTTCAAAATCTTAGTATTACCGACGAGCAGCTCTATATGGATATCGATGATTTAATAAATTGGAAAGATCGTATTCTTGGGGCTATTCAAACTGGTTATGTTATGAATGTATTCTACCACAAAGATTGTAATTTTTATACATTTAATATTTTATCATTTTAGGAAAATAGAGTTCAGGTTCCGTTAACGGAAAATGAGGGCATTGATACTTTAGGGAATATAGTAGAAGCCACCAGATTATCAATAAACAAATCGTATTACGGAGATCTTCATAATTCTGGTCATATTTTTATTGCCTATATTCACGATCCTGATAACAGACATTTGGTAATCACTTACCTTTTCTATAAATTCTTTTGCATCAATTTAATACTCTATTACGTATTAGGAATCCTTTGGGGTTATGGCCGATACTGCAACGGCAATGAGGGATCCTATTTTTTATCGTTGGCACAGTTATATTGATTATATTTTTCAACTACACAAAGCTACTCTTCCACGTTATCCTGTTAATCAAGTAAGAATCTAATATTACAATACTCTTTAAAATTAATTAAATCTCTTTTGACAGCTTGATTATCCTAATGTTACTGTTACAAAAGTGTCAGTAAGTTCTGATTCTCGCGAAATGAACCAATTTTATACTTTTTGGCAACAGTCTGATATAGATATATCAGCAGGAATGGATTTTCAACCACAAGGTCCTTTGCTTATACGTTTCACTCATTTGCAACACATACCTTTTACCTACACAATAAATGTGAATAATAATGGCATTCCCAGAATGGGAACTTGCCGAGTTTTTATCGCACCTATGTTCGATGAGAGAGGAAGGCCATTTTTATTTCGAGATCAAAAGCTATTGTTTATTGCATTAGATCGGTTTACTGTAAATCGTAAGTAATCGTAAGAGTAGTTCAGCATAGCAAAAACATTAATTTCAATTTCAGTTCAGACTGGTCAAAATACAATAACGCGAAAGTCGACTGAATCGACTGTAACAATCCCGTTCAACCAAAGTTTCCGAAATTTGTATTCAAATAGACCAACCGAAACTGACCAATTGGAGAAATTTAATTTCTGTGGGTGCGGATGGCCTCAACATTTACTAATTCCAAAAGGTACTGTAGAAGGCTACGATTGTCATTTATTTGTCATGATTTCCAACTACGATGATGATAAGGTGAACTTTCTGATTATTTAAATTATAAACAGAAATAAAAGAATTTATCCTGCAGGTAATACAAACGGTGAAAGAAGTATGTAAAAATGCAGATAACTATTGTGGAATTAAAGATAAATTATATCCAGATCGTCGGTCGATGGGCTATCCATTCGACAGGATGCCAAGAAGAGGTGTTAGTACACTTCAACAATTTTTAACTCCAAATATGCGCGTACAAGAAGTCAAAATTTATTTTGAAGATATACTGAAACCACCTGATAGCGACAAAGAAAAAGAATAGTGGATTAATTGTTAATTTAACAACAATAAATTTTATAGTATGTACGGTTAGTGTAATACGGTGTATTTACATAAAGTCAATGCCTTCAAAACATAAAATAAAATTATATTCCAATGTTGCTTGTATTTTTTAAAATCTAACCTCTTCAAGCAAAGCTCTTCAAAAAAAAACAAAATATCCGTCATTATCAAACCCATTTATACCTATTTCGCATCAAAATTAATATCAGACCGCGAGATTTTTAGCATTGTTAACGAAGCACCTTTTCCATGAGTACAATCTTTAATATGATGAACGATTACGTCATATTAACGATTTTGTTCATCATATTTATGAATGCAAACATTGATGTAATGAACGGGTACGTCATATTGATGAAAACGTTCATATTATTGATGAAACAAAAATTGATGTACAATAATTGAAGTACACTTATTGTTCATTATATGTAGAAACTTATTCATTGGAACAAAATTGATGATTGTTTCATCAATATGATGCTACTTTTTTTTCAGTGTAGCACTTAAAAAACAGGTGTTTGCAACTTCGGACGTTTTACAAAGATTTTTTTCAAGTGTAATGGTTTAAAAATTTTACTGAAAAACATAGATTTTTGCATCTAGATCCGTGTCTTTCGACATTAAAAACAGCGATATTTTTCTAAACTGAAATGGTTTCCGAGACTTTGGTAAAAATAGAGATTCCTGCTTGTCTAGATCCGTACTTTTAGTATATATCGGTTATCGGTGGTACAATAAGACGGTTTTTTAATGTGAGATGGTTTCTTGACGTATTTATCTAAGCTGTTGTTATTATTTTATTATCTGTCGTTTGGTGAAAGGTGAATTTTTCTACTAAAAGAAAGTTTTTATACGTAACAACTAACGTAGTAACCACCGTAGTACAGTCTAAAGCCCACCTCACACGACGCTTGTTTTGCTCATGGATTGCTTAATGGGAGCCTTGATGGCTGCGCTGATGGAAAATAACGTCACTGCTGGCCAGCTTGCTTGTTCCCGTGATGGATATCTGTGATAGATCCCGTGCTATTTTTGTTGATGGTTTACGTGATGGATTTCAGCCCTAACCAGTGATAATGTCGCGTCGTGTTCGTAAACATGAATGCTACCGAGAAATGTCGAGTTTTCTTTGTTGAACGTTTTATTTTTATACAACTACCTGCGTGCACATTGAAACCATAAAACACGTGTGAACCCAACAACGAACGCATTGAAACCATCACACCACCAAGCTGCTAGGGATCCAGCAGAGAAACAAGCACGCAATCCATCAGCAAAACAAGCGTCGTGTGAAGTGGGCTTAAGTCTAGTGACCTTGATGGAAATACCACAAAGTTGCCGTATACTTCCTGTCTTGAGTTCAAACCGCTTATGTGCAGTATGACTGTTACCGGACCCCTGCTCGTAGACATGGTTTTGGTTTCCTTTGCTAAGCGAGAAATTCCGGTGAGGCTTTGCTGCTGCCGTCACTGCGGGTGTTTGCGCGTTCAGGACAGGGGAGATTTTTCAAGCTGTACTTGAAAGTTATGGTTTAGCGAAAAAAGATTTTGCACATTTACGCAGAAAAAAGTTGTCCCGAGGAGACTTTCGGTTCTGTTTGGGTGTTTAGGCAAGGAGCATGAACACTGAGCGTAGACGCTGTACTTGAAACTCCAAGTGGAAAGTATCGAAGGGTAGTGAAAAGATAGAGGTTGAGTAGAAATTAGTATTAAAATTTGAAAATTCAAATTTTAAAATATCAAAAGCGATTGGCTTCCTTTTCAGCATTTTCTGTCCACTGCTGGACAATCGGCCTCTTTCTCTAAGAGGAAGGTTTTTGAGCTTTTGTACCCTACTGTATGTAATGGCTGTAATTTTGTCTTTAATAGTACATGTCGGCAATCACTAACCCAGGGGGACCTCCGGCTTTACATGCTCTCCAAAGCACCGAGACGGTCATATAAAAGTTTTAAACTCTCCCCGGATTCAAAAGTGACTGTAATTTTGATAAATCAAAGGAATTTTTAGTAGCATCAGTCGCATCTTCGATTATATTAGATAAATATTACCTTCGTTATTCGTCCAAAGCTTTTATTGACATTAAACTAGTAGTACCAGTTTTTTATTTAAAATGCAGAAGTAGATGGTTTGACAAAAACAAAGACTGTGTTACCTTTTACCTAGATTAAGACTCGAGTTTTGACATTACTCTAAAATGAGATGTGTCTCTTTAGACAATCGTTGGTAACCACGATACCAAGTTATGCCAAATTCTTCATGGGACTGACACCACTAAAAACTTATTTAAAATTTGGATTTTTAAATTTTAATAGTAATTTATATTCAATACGTCTGTCGGTGGCGGTGCAATTCTATTGCAAGAAGATTGCGACATAAATATTATGCATAATTTCATCAAGTCTCTCATACTTCCGAGTTGATTTCAACCTCCACCTCCAGATCCGTGCCTTTGGAGTAACTGTTCCATATCAAGAAATGTTTTTTAACTGGACTGTTTCTTTCCAAATCAAGTTTTATCACAAAATGGAGTTTCCTGCTTTCCTATACATCATTGTCTTTTAACATACATAATATTATGTCGTCCTACACTGAAAAAAAATTTTTTTCGCTCTGACAGAACTTTTAGAAGCATAGCCTCAACTAAGTTATTTTTGCTATTACAAAAATGTTATTCTACAGTAATTCCATATCAAGTGGTTTAATCTTATCGCTCGACCATTCTAAAAACAATTTATTTTTTTGTAAAATTATTTCAATTTTATTTTTTATTTTCGTTTGAGGCCACATTTGCTTTAAAATGTGCGGTATTTTTTGTGCGAATGTGTGATCACTAAAATATTTCCCTACATATTTGTCCTACACTGAAAAAAATACTTTATTAAAAATTTATCACTTTTGCGCCTATGAACAAAATGAAAAAAATCATTGTATTTGGGATTTTGTTCATCAATATCGTGTTTTTCAGTATATCAAGATGAGGAAAAATTTAAATTGTTTAATAAGCAACAAATTACATAATTTTTGGATTATTGTTGACCTTTTATTTTATATTATTTTTAAAAATTGTTGACATGAAGGTCTGTGATCAATAAAATTGACTGACGTTTCGTGTTTTATTAACACATTATCAAAGCTATAATTATTAAATTAAAAATTAAAAGATTTAAAAAAAATTTTTACTTACTTTGACAAAATGTCAATGTGATGTTTAAAATTGTTTTAACATTAAAACATTTGAAAAAAATGATGAATATATAAAATATTTCTTTAAAATCCTTCAAATTCTAAAAAGTTATACATAATCAATTTGAACAAAAAACTTAAATATAATTTGACCAAAAGTCATGGCATCGTTTTCAAGATATCTAGGATGTGTTTGTATCCACCATGAAAGTATTGAACATCCCTTTTATCATTCATTGCTTTTAAATTTATATGGATGTTAATTGCCTCTTTTATTTTACGTTTTTTGTCTATCTTCTCCCTGGCCAGTACTGAGATATCTTTACGGTTTATGGAATGAGAGGAGTTCTTAGTCATGTGTTTGCACAAAGCGGTGTAAGCGTTCTCATCTTCTTCTCTAAAGAAAACGTGTGCTTTTTTAACGTCTCTAAGATGTTCTTTTATGCGAACACCTAACTTCCTAGAACTCTCACCTACGTAAACAGAATCACAATCCTGACAAGGGACAAGATAGACTAAACCGCTCTCGTCCTCTATGGGAGTGGGATCTTTAGTTTTAGAAAAGAATTTTAAAGTTTTATTAGGGCATTTCCGACCAAACTTCATGTTAGGTATTGTTTTAAAAATTGAAATTATTTTATCAGATAGGCCTTTAATGTATGTTAAACTATAGTAATTTTAAAAAATGGGGGGTTCTGGTATAGATGTAGTAGGTTTCATATTTTTGAGGAATTGGTTTCTTTGTTTTTAAAAAATGAGTTTATGATGTAATTTGGAAAATTGTTAGCTGAAAGAATAAGACTTATATTTTTATAATTTTCGGTTTGAAATTTTGGATGTGATAGGGAGAGAACTTTATTTACAAAATTTTGTGCTACATTAAAAATCTGGTGTTTTGGATGGCTGGAGAAAAAATTTAATAAACGTTCAGAGTACGTAGGTTTATGATACCAAGAGGTTATAAGTTTGCCATCAAAATCATCTCTATAATTACGGATGTCAAGAAAAGGAATACTTTTATTAATTTCTACTTCCATCGTAATATGAAGATCTTTATGGAAACTATTAAAATGATCAAGGATGTAGGGTAAGCAGTCTTTACCAATAATAAAAAAGAGATCGTCAACATACTTTTTAATCAATCTGATACCATTTGAATGATTGACATTAAAAGAAGAAACTCTATCATCAAGAAGAATATTCATGCAAATGTTTGCTAAATCGACGGATATGCTACCACCCATGGGAACACCTTTCTTTTGATGATAAGATTTTCCATTTGCTAAAAAATAACTATTATAGGTAATAAGCCTAATTGCTTATATTAAGGTGTCATTGGGTATTACAGTATCACTATGTATTTGAGAGATTTTGTCTTCTATATGGTTGATGACCATATCTACTGGTATATATCCCATATAAAAGGGATAAAAGGGACGTTCAATACTTTCATGGTGGATACAAACACATCCTAGATATCATGAAAACGATGCCATGACTTTTGGTCAAATTATATTTAAGTTTTTTGTTCAAATTGATTATGTTTAACTTTTTAGAATTTGAAAGATTATTTTATATATTCAGATTATTTTATATATTCATCATTTTTTTCAAATGTTTTAATGTTAAAACAATTTTAAACATCACATTTTGTCAAAGTAAGTAAAAATTATTTAAAATCTTTTAATTTTTAATTTATTAATTATAGCTTTGATAATGTGTAAATAAAACACGAAACGTCAGTCAATTTTATTGATCACAGACCTTCATCTCAACAATTTTTAAAAAAATATAAAATAAAAGGCCAACAATAATCGAAAAATTATAAAAATTATGGAATTTTTTCTTTATTTTTTCCATAAACTACAGCATAATAAGTAACCAAAAATATTTTTTTTTTCAAAATTCGGTTCATCATGTAACGAAGGGGGTTAATATTGAAACGTGAAAAATTGGAGGGTGATACACCTTTTTTTTCTTTTTTCGGAATCAGTACACCAAATTGCACAAGAATTACTTAAAATTATTGAAAAAGTTTTTTCACTGTTGGCCTGTGTTATGGGTCCAAAGAAAGTAAATGAAAACGAATACCAAATAAGAACAAACAGTGAGGTAAAGGAAATAATTGGTAAAGAAGATTTAGTGAGATGTGTAAAAGTATACAAAGAATCGCCTGGCTCGGTCATCAGATGAGAAAAAACCTGAAAGTGTACTGAAATTTATCACGGAATGGAAACTAAGTGAATCACGAAATAGAGGAAGAATCTGAGCGAGATGGATTGATAGGGCTGTGGAAGATCTGAAGGTCATGGGAGTGAAGGGATGGGGAAAGAAATGCAGAAACAGGAAAGTATGGAGAAAAATAGTGAAAGAAGCCAAAACATTCACGAAAATAAAAAATTTAAATTTGTGAGAAAAAATCTTTCTTTGTAATAAAAATTGGATTTCAGTAAAATGCAGAACATATTTTTATTATTTATTTTTCAATTTACTGTTACAAATTGGTGAAAAGATTTACACATAAAAATCAATATGATAAATACAAACATTGATGCATTATGCAATTATGCTATATGTAGTTGTTCTATCGTAAATTACGTTTAATAACCACCACCGTTTACATTTCGTCAACCGCCTCTATTACCACGAAATCCCGTGTGAGCTTTTTTTGATTCACCAAATCCTCCTCCATTTCTTTTAAAGTTATTATTTCCCCAACCACTATTATTTCTGTTACCTCCATGACTTGCACTTTTACTTGCCATTTCAGCTAACTTGGGATTTACCTCTTGTTTGGCTTCGTTCAATATACGGAGTAGATCGGCGGCTTGTTTAAAGTTATTCTTTGTAAAGAACGCGTAAGACGTACCAGTTGTATTAGAGCGACCAGTTTGCCCAATACGATGGATGTAATCTTCCGATGATCTCGGAAAATCGTAGTTGATTACAAATTTAATACCTTCGATATCAAGACCTCTGGCAGCAACGTCAGTTGCAATGAGAATGGTACATTTGCCGCTACGAAATTGGCGCATTGCATCATCACGCTCATGCTGACTTTTATCACCGTGAATAGAGACCGTCATCCAACCATTTCCATTTACACTTATGGCAATTTCATCTACCTTTTTCTTTGTTCCTGCAAAAATCACAGTTTTTGCATCATTTTCGGCGCCCTCTCGAATTTTTTCTATCAAAGCAAATAATTTTGCTTCTTTCTCGTGCTCTTGACAAACTTCGACTATTTGCAAAATATTTTGATTTGCACAAAGTTTAGCCGCTCCAATTGTAAGGTACACGTAATCGTTAAAAAACTCGGAAGCTAATTTTTTAACTTTTTCTGGCCAAGTTGCCGACCACATCAATAATTGTGTATCAGGCCTGATTTGTTGGATAATTTTACGTATTTGCAATTCGAAACCCAAGTTATCTAACATACGATCAGCTTCGTCCATGACCAAATAAGTGCATCGTCGTAAATTCAATATACCTTTTTCTAAAAAATCAATAAGCCTACCTGGAGTTGCAATTACAAGTTCTGCTCCGTTACGTAAATCACGTTTTTGAGGTTCTACGGGAGTCCCTCCAACCAGACACGTGTTACGCACACGAGCGGAATTACCAAATTCGGTAGCAACTTGTTGAATTTGTTCTGCCATTTCACGTGTTGGTGCCAAAACTAAGACGATGGGACCATCATTACGAGCAAGCTTACGGTTGTTATAGATGTGAGCAATCGCAGGTAACAAGTAACCTAATGTTTTTCCAGAGCCAGTACGTGCAATTGCTACCATGTTCTCACCACTCATAGCGATCGGCCAACCTTGTGCTTGAATAGCAGTGGGTGATTTGTATTTCCTGTATTTCCCGATTACACTCATTACGCACTTGGGAAAAGATGCTTCTTCAAAATATAAAATTGGGTTTGGTAAATTTTCACATTCAACGAACCCGAACTCGTTCGACCATCGACGAACGAACACTTGGTTATCGTTACGATATTGTTCTACTAAGTGAGAAGATCGATTTGCGACCGTCGCATGAGGTATATAAAAATCTCTTGTGCATGGTGGCAAAGATTGCGTATTCCAATTAGGTTTCCGTAAATTAGTTCCATTTGTGCCGTTCCCAGCTTCAAATCTATCGTTGAATCGTCCATTGCTTCCTCCACCATATTGTGATCCAGAAATATTTGATCCACTTTCATTGTATCTTCCATTACTTCGTGATTCACCATAATTATCACCACCACTACCACCACCGCTACGCAAATTAAAATTGTTCGATCTGTTTCGAGACCACATTTTAAAAAATTTTCTTTTTTAATATTAAAGTTTGTTGCTCTTGCTTTGCTTATATGGAAATAGTTAATTGCCAATTGCAAAATTTAATTCCTTAATCCAGGCTTAAAATTGTAAATAATTTGAGGGCATATGACCGCAAAGTGTAATTATCACTACGGAGACAAAACAATTTAAAAATGAAGTGCAAAAGCAGTTACTTAAATACACATAATAAATTTCGAATTGTCCAATCGGTAGACCAGGGCAAAAACGGATTTTATTCACGTAAAAATACAACAGAAATGAAAAGAGAAGTGCAAAAACTAAGAAATGTAATTCAGCAAAAAGAAGAGAAGTGGGAAAAAGAAAGAACAACATTGTAATCAAGGATTTAACCGATATATCAAATAAAGATACAACTGCCGACCTGGAAAAGTTTATAGAAAAAGAGCTACAAGTTACAGTGAAACTATCAGTAAAAAATCTGAATCATGGACCAAGAAGGTGGAGATTATGAAGAACAAAGCACGTTTGGGAGGCAGAAAAGTCTACATAGATAATGATCTGACAGTAGAAGAACGCAAGACCCAAGGTGAAATAAGAACATCAGCGAAGAAAGAGAGACAACTACAGAATAGCATAATGCAGTTCGAAGCAATAAGTAGAAGGTTGGCTTAATATAAGAATTCAAATGAACAAATGTAAAATTAGTATAATAAATGCATGTGCTCCAACGGAGGATAAAGACGATAGCGAAAAAAAAAATTTAAGATGTACCCAGACAAGACCTGTTGATCATCTTAGGAGAATTTAATGCGCAGGTGGAAAAGGAAGACTTCTACAGTGCGGTAGCTGGGAAATTTACATTTGAAGAAGAAATCAACGATAATGGACAGAAACTATGCAACCTAGCAACTGCAATGAACCTGGTTATAAGTAGCACGAAATTTAAACACAAGTCAATGCACAAATTAACATGGATGAGACCAGGTATAAATAGCGAGAAAGGAAGTCAGATAGACCACGTCTGTGTTTAAGAAAAATGCAACAATAATCAATGATGTTCAAACTTATCGAGAAGCAAATGCAGACTCTGATCACTTTTTGGTAGTAGTAAAAGTTAGATTAAAGAAAACAATAGAAAAACAAAGAGAAACCAAGAAGAACTTAGCAGTGGAAAAGTTCTATACACAGAAAGCACGAAGAAAAAATACGCTGAAAAGTAATCTGAAAATCTAATTAGCAACAGACAAAAAGAACAAAATATAAATAAAGAATGGGAAAATATAAAACTAACAATGAAATAAGTCGCAGAAACAACAATAGGGCACAAAAAGTATCAAGAAAACAAGAGATGGTTTGATCAAGATTTCTTTATGCAATGTAAATTTCCCAGCTACCGCACTGTAGAAGTCTTCCTTTTCCACCTGCGCATTAAATTCTCCTAAGATGATCAACAGCAGTGCCGGTGATTTCTACGGGCGCCCCCCTCACCCCTGTCTACTCACCAAATAAACTTTTTTTTAAACGTTTAAATTAAACAAAAAAAAATCAAAGACAAAAATTAAAAAAACAAACATTAATTTTAATTAAACTTTATTTTTAAAAAAATTTTACTTTTCTAGCCTTTTTATCCGCAAACTGTCTTATTAAAGCATCGAAGTCTATGTTTGCTGCCATTTCATTTTCGATTGACAAAGTTGCCAAGTTTGTCAACCTCGATTGACTTATTGTTGATCTCAGATAAGTTTTTATCAGCTTAAGCTTAGAAAAACTCCTTTCCCCACTCGCTACTGTTACAGGTATAGTAATTAATATTCTTAATGCTATCCATATATTTGGATATAATTCTTGTATGTTGCGATCTTTAATGAAATTTAAAATATATCCAGGAGTAACATCATCTTCATCAGGCAAAAAGGATTTTAGGCTTATGAGTTCATCACACAACACATAACCATCTATATCTGATTGCGAGCCTCTAGTCAATTTTAATTGGAGATCACCACAGAGTTTGAGAAGGTCTAGTTTTTCTGGAATTTTTTTTATATTATACAAAAAAGACCAATATTCTGAGTAGTCATTTAACTGTTCAAATCTTTCATTGAGAGAATTTAAGGTGGTGTCCAAAAGGCAGTTGAAAAATTCAACTTCAAATTTCTTTTCTGGATCAGTAATAGGCTCATCGCGGCAGCTTCACCAGCTTGGCGTTTAACGCGTCTTGTTCTTGTTGTGGCTTTAAATATAGGTTCAATTTCAAGTTCTTCCGCCAAGTCCTTTGCTGTTAAAATGGCGCTTTTAAAACCCGTTTTTCTATATTCTTTCAAGAAAGTGCAGCATTTTCTCAACATCTCGGTGCATTTACCGAGGTCCATATCTACTGATTGCAGAGATTTACTAACGACATTAATCTGAAAAAGTACATCATACCAAACAACCAATGAAACTATAAAGCTGAAATCTTTTAACTGTTCGGCTAGAGTAGTGGCATCATGAGAGATTTGAACATCTGTTTTTTCAGTTTCAATAGACAAAGTAATTAAAGCGTCATGAATACCACTAATTTGATAGCGGACTGCTTTAACACTACTTATTCTTGCTTCCCAACGCGTTTCACAGAGTTTTTTTTATAGAATATGAACCTATGTGATCATTTAGAATTTTCCATCGATGAACAGAAGCTGAAAACAATGTAAACAATCTCTGAAGTGGACTGAAAGCTGCATGAAAAACCTGAGGTTTTTCCGATATATTTTCAACTGCCTTTTTCTTTGCAACCCCACTTACCGCTTGACGTTGAAGTTTTTCTTTATCTTCAGTATGATTGTGTTGATCATTTGCTTTCGAAATGACACAATGTTCGCCTCCTCCAACAGTGTATATGTTTGTCGAACATTGCTTGTTGCTGCAACGCCACTTCTCAGTTTCATTTAATAAATTCGATTGTTTATAAAATTTAAATCCTTGATACAACAATAGTATATTACCACGAACGCCCAATATTTCTGAAATTTTATCCATTTCTTGTAGTTTGTAATTTACTAAATAATATAATATAAATTTATGAAGTATTTTTTATTTATATAAAAGAATATAAACGTATTATTTCAGTTGGAATCACCAGTAAAGACAGGGTAAAAACAAGGGGTGAAGAAATTTCTGCAATAATAATATTTTCTTTATTTATCATGTGGCAGAGGTGCGGCTACAGAGGGGGACAATGGTTGAAATCACTCCCCCCCTTATGTCAGTCGATAGGTACGACCCTGGAATAGACAGATATGTAAAATCTGAAAGAATCAACTTTTCAAAGGCTTAAAATACTTAAAAGATTAATAATACTCCTGACCGCATCGACTTAAAATTTCCCATCAGTGGAACTTACAAGTTGGATAAGAGGGACCCAAAACCAAGCGGTGGAACTTACATGTCAGATTAAAAAAGATTTGACCCATCGGTGGAAGTTACAATCGCCCTCTGAAGTACCCCAAACAAAGTGACAGATTTTACCGATGACTTAGCAGCATCGCATAGTACTAGATTATAGCTATGGCAGCCACATGGTACGTAAATAGCTAAAGGGTTTAAATCTAGAATTCTTCTTTGAACCCCAATATTTTTTCCCTTCATATTCGCCCCGTTATCATACCCCTGACCTCTACAATCGTCTAATTGAAGTCCATGTTTGTTTAAAACATTAATGATAACTTCAGTCAGTCCGACACCACTCGAATCATCGACTGTTAAAAATTCTATAAAATGCTCCTTGACACTTATTACAGCATAATATTTGGACATTTTGACTCGCGATATGATTTCGGACTTGATTTTTTCACCCATCAGCTCTATTAATTTGTTTTGAATGTCTTTTCCGCAATAGTGATCTGAAATACTACCTTTCACAGCTAATCGCAAATGCTCCTGCATAACTGGATCAAATTTGCCAAATAGTTGTACTAAACTCAAGAACTTCCCGTTATGCGGCGTATATAATTTGTCTGAAGTGCTTCTGAACGCCATGTTATTTTCAGCTAAATAAAGGGTAATATTCATCAATCTAGTCAAAACATTATTCCATCGTATACTTTCTTTTCTAATCAAATCTTGTTCTTGGCGATCTATTGCTTTTCCTGTTTTTAATCGTATTTCAGCATCAATCCATGTGAGGTAAAATTTCTTATGGGCACTGCTGTTCTCATGAACTTTCAACATTTCAGACAAGTGTTTCCAGTCGTTATATCCTTCAGATCCTAATTTGGCCACTGAGCTACTACCAAAAAGTCGGCAACAAAAACAATAAACACGATCTTTAGATACGGAGTACATTAACCAGCGACGCTGAATGGTTTCATTATTTGCTAGTTTTTTCGAGTAGTGAGAATCAGAGAAATGTCGTCCGAAATCATCCTTCGGATAATTATTATTATCATTAATGTTGGTTCGCGTTGGGCCAGTAGTCATTATAATTGTAGTGTATCCAGAAGCCGGTACTGCAGGGGGTTATTCAAACCGTTAATGTACGGTGTAATCGTTACCTTAAGCTGATACACTACCAACCTAAGAATAATAGAAAAGACATATACCAAAAGGTCAGTGCAGTAAAAGGCAGTCAGTGCGACAGTGACTACCCATGATACAATAAATTTGTTGTAATTTGTAATTTGTAAATTGTAATTTGTTGTATCATGGTGACTACCAGTGGTATACGATTGTAATTGTGTAAATAAATATAAGTATAAGTAAATATTGCGTTTTGGTGAATACATAATATTGGCGACGAGAAACGGAGTGAACCCATGGTAAAATTTGGAAAATCCGACGTAAGAAGCAAAAGTAGCGAACACGTGAGCAAAAGTTTTATCGAAAATACTGAAGCAATCAAGAGTAAAAAAACAGGTTAAAATGGTGAAAATTGAAGAATTCGATGAAAATAGCGAAGATTTCGAGTCGTGGGAAGAACGTTTAAGGAGTCATTTTTTGGTAAACGAAGTCAAAGCAGAGGTTCAGGTAGCATATTTAATTGCATGCTTAGGAGCAAAAAGTTATAAAGTTTTAAAGAACGCACTATACCCAGACCCGATCGAAGGGAAAAAGTATTCAGATTTAATACGAATTTTGAAAGAAAAGTACAGGTCAGTAACGAGCATCTTTGTAAAGCGTTTCCATTTCTATAATCGAAAACAAGATGGGACCGAAGGAGTAGAATCATTCATTTCGGCATTGAAAGATTTGGCTCGTGATTGCAAGTTTGAGCAATTCTTAGATCAAGCTTTAAGAGATCGGTTGGTGTGTGGTCTCTCTAATGCGGACACTCAAAAAAAACTATTTGGAGAAACAGAAGATTTAACATTTAGCAGGGCGTGCGAAATCGCGGTAAACGATGAGGCAGCAGAAAAACAAAGACAAATGATTCACGGAGATGCGCAGGTCAATCAATTATACAAGAAGAATCCCCAAAGAACTGCCCGGCGACAAGTAAACTCGTATACAGGGGCATCACAAAAAAGTTGTTTTCGTTGTGGAAGAAAACACGACCCATCTAATTGTCCAGCCATTAACTGGGAATGTTTTGTATGCAAAAAGAAAGGGCACACCAAATACGTATACAGAAGCTCAAGAAAGGTGGCTAATATTGAAGAAGAAGAAGAGGAGGAAGTGGAATTCCTTTCGTATTTGAAACACCTAGGAAATGCAAGTAAAGAGGCCCCAGTACTAATGGAAGTTGTCATAGAGAAGAAAAAATTTGAATTCGAAGTCGATACAGGAGCTTGTTGTTCGGTATTACACATACGAGATTTCAGTCGGTTGCAGAAATTATGCAAAATTAAACCAGTTCAGTTTAAACTCAGGGTAGTCACGGGAGAATTTGTCAAGATAATAGGTGAGTCTCGAGTGAACGTGTGGATAAAAGGTAACTATTACGAAGGATTGCCATTAGTACTAATCGATAGCTCGAACAAATTTACGCCACTGTTGGGTAGAAATTGCTTATCAGCAATAAATCCCGATTGGAGAAAATTAATGGGGCAAATAGCGGAAGAAACAAAAATCAACCTATTACCAGAAATTGCTACAGATAGCGGAGAGATTGAGAAGTTAAGAAAGAAGTTAGTGGACTCATTTAAAGACGTATTCGATGAAGATTTGTCACGTCCAATGAAAGGATTCAAGGCCAGCATTTAACTTAAGGAAAACGCAAAACCGGTATTCCATAGGGGGTGCATGTAAACTGCCCTAATCCCCTAAAAACGGAAAATTCAAAAAGTGTAAACTCCCCTCCTAACAATTTATTTTTTTTTGCTTTTTTTAATAATTATTTTAAAATATGAAATTCCTAAAATATTATTAATAATAATATAATATTATTATAATTATTATAACCATTTTCATTGGCCCTTTCAATGAGATCCGATGAGATTTCACCTGACCCCCCCTCCCTTTGAGTATTAAAATTATTAATAATAAACATAAAACATTTTAAATTTATTAAAAGTAGGTATTTATTATAATCACATTACATAAAATAATTTTAGAAAAAGCAAAAAAAAAAAAAATTCTTAACATTTGGGGTGACTGTACAACGAGACTGATTTTATAAACTGCAACCGCGATATTTCTTCCAGGTTGTATTTTTGAAGCAGTGCCTCAATAGTTTTCTGTTTATTTTTAGATTCTCTGCTTTGTGTAGGTGGCTTTCCAACACTGTTCAAAGCAATATAAACTTTGTTCTGTTCCTGTTTTAACGCATTCAAAAATTGATATATGTTGGGGTGAGGAGAATTAAAATTCTGTTTGAAAGCCGCATGAAAAGATTCAAAGCAATTTGTAGTCGAAAGTAAATCTGAAGACGCCTTGGCCCATACTCTGGGAGGAAATACCGCATTGTCCCCCACATAATATGTAAACAGATATTCTGAAAACTTATCGAGATTAGCATGGGCTGGTTTTATCTCAAGTAGATCATTATAAGTTTTCAAGACATCTCCAGCTTTTAGAAATTTCAATCCAAAGCAATATCGCGCCCATCTACCAATTTCGGAATCCATATCTCTGTATTCAGAAGCCACACCGTTTCTTTGGAGATATCGATACCATGCTTGGCCCAGATGAAATCTGCATCCTTCTATAGACGCGTGTGGCCATTGAATTTCACATGCGTTTCTCAGCCCCACTTCAAAGTCTGTAACTATTCTATCAAATTTGAATAACTGAAACATTTCGAAAAAGCTGTCATCGATTAGAAATCCACTATTAAGCTTGGAAATTGTTTTAAAGCAATTCGCGTACGTCGATTGTTTCTTATCCGGGAGCAGGCAAAACACGAGCGGCACATAATGTCCATTAAAAAGTCCGTGGATAGTAAACAATTGTGTAAAAAAATCAGCACAATAGTCAAATGTGCCATCCATGTATATTGCCTCAGCTCTCGTCAAAGCAGTCAAATCTGTGTTGCAGGAAAATATAATAATGTTTGAATGCGGATCGTTTGCAAAGAGAAAATTTTCGCCTTGACCAGTTTTCACTTCCATCTTTTTCAGGTTTTCGTGTACCTCGCCAACATTTTTTGGAAGAGTTCCCACAGTTTTGCGTCGCACATTGTAGGCATTTCTTTTAGCATACTGCAAATCTTCTTTCTGCAGAATACGACTCGAAGACGGTTTCTGGTCTAAACATGTTTTAACCAATCTGTCAGGCTTTTCCAAGGGTTGTTCCATGGCTCTCTTTTTGACTTCACTCGTTAAATCTTGCCTATGCAAAAGCTTGTTTTCCCATGAATCGTGCGTATGTTCTTCATGAACGTAAGTTTTCTGTAAATCAAGTAGTTCGCCCAATGTCTTAATAAACGCCGAACAGCCTTTCTTACAGCATCGCCATTTTTGCTCTCCTGCCTTTAGCAAACGCTCCATGTAAAACTTGTTACTTTTATAAATTAATAAAGGTTTTCCTCGTTGACTTGTTATAAGTGTAATTTCATCCATTTGTAGTATTTCCGTTAACTGTCGTATTCGTCGTTTCAATAAAATTTATCTTGATCGCTTATTCCAAACCGAAAACATTTATATATGAATTAAATTTTTATTTTTAATTGGTATTAGTGTCGGCGATTTACGCTACGAACCCTTCGTTTTGCTTCGGACGCTTCGTGACGTTGTTTTTACGAGAGCTAAACCAAAATTAAAACAGCTCTGAGCGCGGCAGCACTCAAAAAGAGGGCGAGACTCGGTTGGGGTGGATCTAGTAGGTAATAATAATTTTGTAACACCCTGTACTGTAAATTAACCAAAATTATGGGATTAATAAATTAAGCCTCAGGTAGTTTGGAGGGGAGTTTACATGTGGGATTAGTGGCAACCTTTTTCTTGGAGGGCAGTTTACATCTGGGATTACTGGCGACCTTTTTGCTCGGAGGGCAGTTTACATTTTATGGTCAAGTTTTGAGGGCAGTTTACAATTCCCCTCAATAGGGCCTATGATATGCCCTATGCACTAAGGGCAAGAGGAAGAAGAACTAAAGCGAATGATCGAATCAAAAGTTTTAATAAAAGTAGATCACAGCGCATGGGCAAGCCCCATAGTGGTGGTACCCAAAAAAGAAAACAAAGACGTGAGAATATGCGTAGATTTTAAGCGTACGGTAAACTCAAATTTGGAGCCTAGTTGCTGCTCGATACCGACTCCAGCAGATATTTTTGCATCGTTAAGTGGGAGTAAGTACTTTACGGTTATAGACTTAAAAGGAGCATACCAACAAGTAGAGGTCGATGAGTCTTCAACAGAATTACTCACCATCAATACGCATCTAGGATTGTTCCGCTTCTTAAGATTGACATACGGTGTTAGTTCGGCGCCAGGAATTTTTCAGTCTCTAATAGAAGCAATACTAGCGGGAATACCAGGAACAAGATGTTATTTGGATGATATAATATCGTCGGGGAAGTCGTTACAAGAGTGTTTAGACAACGTTACCAAAGTATTGCAACAACTACAGAAGTATAACATCAAAGTAAATGGTAAGAAATGCGAATTTTTCAAGACGAAGTTAAAATTTCTTGGACACGTTATAAGCGAATCGGGCATAGGTCCATGCGAGGACAAGTTAATAGCCATTAAAAGTAAACACGTAAACACACAAGTAAACACCCCTAACCCTATCAATGTGACGCAAGTAAAGTCGTACCTGGGACTGTTAAATTATTATGGACAATTCATTCCCGGATTATCGTCAAAGTTAAAGCCGTTGTATGATTTATGCAAAAAGGATGTACCGTTTGTCTGGACGGCGGAATGCGAGAACATTTTTCAAGAAAGTAAGGAACTCTTGTTGACCGATAAGATTCTAGCACATTTCGACCCAGAGGCACCTCTAATAGTAACATGCGATGCAAGCTCATATGGGGTAGAAGCAGTTTTAAGTCATCGAATAGAAGGTCAGGACAAACCAATTATGTTTGCGTCATCAACGCTTTCGGATGCAGAAAAGGGGTACTCACAGATCGAACGAGAAGCACTGGCAATAATGTTCGCGGTGAAAAAATTTCACAAGTTTTTATTCGGGCGACAGTTTACGCTAGTTACTGATCATCAACCACTGCAATATATACTTGGCAGTAATTCAAGGATTCCAGTCACATCGGCAAACCGCCTCCAGAGATGAGCAATCATTCTATCGGGATACAGGTACACCATTGAATACAAGAAAGGAAAAAATATTGGTAATGCAGACGCCCTATCAAGGTTACCCGTAAAGAAAACTACGAATATACCAGAAGCCTTATATTCGTTCAGTACAGTGGAATGCGCACCACTTAGTCACGTGGATGTGGCGGCGGTATCCAAGAAAGACGAAGTTATATCAAAAGTATTGGAACTCACTTGGAAGGGTTGGCCAGAATCGGTCAAAGACATAAAGTACAAGCCATACTTCGCGAAGCGGCAGGAGTTGTCGGCGGAAGCAGGTTGCCTTATGTGGGGCAACAAAGTAGTCATACCAGAAAAGATACGCCGGTCGGTACTATAATTGTTTCACGATCAACACATCGGGGTGGTAAGAACAAAAATGCTAATGCGATCATACTGCTGGTGGCCAGGAATGAACGAAGATATCGAAACGTTTATTGCTCTATGTGGTCGTTGTCAAGAAGCGCAAAGTAATAGAACAGATACACCATTACGACCATGGCCTGTCGTAAACAATAACTTTCAAAGGGTTCATATCGATTTGCTCCACAAGTTTAACTACAATTTTCTGATTTGGGTAGATAGCAAGACCAAATGGATAGAAGTAAAGTTTCTAAACAGAGGAACCACAGCAAAAGAAATAGTTATCGCATTAAAGGAAATTATCTCAGTGGTTGGCTTACCGATGGAAATGGTTTCAGATAATGGCCCCCCCTTTAACTCTCAGGAATTTGTAAAATTCTGTCAATCTAACGGTATAAACGGTATAAACGGTATATATAGCAGAGAGGGGAGTGCAAACAGTCAAAAGAGCGTTGGAAAAAGCAATTCCAAGATCGTTACGACGCTTAACAGAAAGCGAAGTAAAAGAGCGACTAGCGCATTTCTTGTTTGCTTATCGGAATACACCAAGTACTGTAACGGGGTTGTGCCCATCGGAGCACGTATTAAGAATGAAGCCCAGGATCAAATTTGATTTGATTAAGCCAGCATTGATCGTCCGCAGTAGTATCGTAAGTAAGGAAAAGAAGAGTTCAGCACGGCCAGAACGCAATATGAAGTTATATAGCCAGGGAGAAGAAGTGTTTGTTAAAATCAAAAACGATCCAAACAGTGAGAGATGGATAAAAGGAAAAATTGTGAGAGTAATCAGTTTCAACACATACCTGATTACAGTAGACGGCATTATTAAACATGTTCCCAAAGACATGTTACGAAGTACTCCAGAATCGACCTTAATTACACCGTCACCACAAAGGCAACAACCTCATAAAGGAGAGGTTGCATTATCAGAAAAGAACAATTTAGAACCGCAAGGAAGGCAGAAGACCGCGGTAACGGAAAATGAGACCTTAGTAACTCAACAAAATCAAGAAGCAGCTACAACATGGAACAGCAAAGCTCACCAGGAGATACCAGAAAAACAGCCAACTCGGGAAGTCATTCCGCAAACGACAGGATCACCGGCAGCAGTTCCAATCAGAAGGAGTAGTCGGATATCATTTAGAAGTGTTACGGTTTGCTTTTCTTTTATTTTTAAATAAAAGTTCGCAAACCTAACAAGTCATAAATTACACCTTTCCTGTCGCTTGCTATCGTTAATGGTTTCAAATTCCAACGGGCGAGATAGCGCGAACCATTTCCAAGCAAGTCTATGCAAGATTCGACAAAATTAATATCGTGGAGAGGGGAATTTAACTAGAGAATTGCTTGAAGCAGAACAGTCTACCCTGGAGCGCCGGGCGGACCAGTGTGGTCGCGTAGCTCCTGGATAGAACCCATTGTGACTTGAGTTACCGTTATGCGTAATTACCGAAATTATGTCTTGTGCCGGGCGACATGCGCAGCTGTCGCATTGTAGTTTAACGCGCAAGGTGCGTAAATTACGCAACTATGGAATTTGCGTGGGTGAGGTTTACCTGCGCGACTACCGAATACCGCCTACTGCGCAACATTTAGTAAATCAAGTGTTACTTATGTAAAATACCGCAATACCGTTAATCCGCCATGAGGCGTGTAATAAAGTGTTTACGAAATAGTTTAAATTTCGTGAATGCGTAATTAGAGAATTACGCAGTGTTGCGTTTAATGACGTATTTAGTGTTACGTTTAGTGACGCAATTTAGGCTTGTGAAGCTAAGTTCGAGTTACGCATAATTTCTTCCCTATGAAGAAGGTGCGAATTATGTTTTCGAATGCTTATTTCCGGTTTTATAAGTACGCACATTTTATGAGTTAAATTCAAGTCAAGGTATCGTCTTTTCGATTAATGCCGATTCTGCCTACATCTTTGCAATACTTCCGTCTCTAATATCTTATCTGACGAGCATCTTCATCAGAATACCATCAGGTCAATGTGTCGTCAAGCCAGCTAATTAGTGAGTACTGTCTTACCTTTTAAAGTGAATTAGAATTAGTAGTGCGTCAACAGTGCACGCCAAGTTGGTATTTGCCGGATAATTACCACAGTGTCTTCGGGGCCAGGTATTTTTGTCGGTCACTGATCCATCAATTGATGCTGCAATTCACTAGATGAAGTGAATAATATCTATGTATTTGCCATGCTATTTTGTATCGAAGATTGTCTTAATTTTAAGTAATCATGCATGAACAAGTGTCGACACTATCTCGTAGCATTTAAGTATTTTACTGTAACTGCCGATTTCGCCGAACATCGAGTCATCATTAAATTTTATATTTTGTTTTACATTGTGTTTAATTGTCTTATGTAGTTCTTTTCAGAGGTATTTATTTGTAAAGTGAGTTTACCGACACACTTGACCGTCATATGAGATTGGATTGATACTCGTAGTGATTTATCCAATTACGGTTTAGTTTCCCGCCTCACGACCCTGAGGAAGTTTTGATGCAAGCTGAGCAGCCGGAAATCCCTCTTTTTTAAATTCAAGTTTTTTTAAGCTATTTTATTTTTCAATTAATTTTTCATTTAATTCTACCTTTCAAGAAAAGACCTACGTATCAGAAGGGAGAAATGTAGTATCCAGAAGCCGGTACTGCAGGGGGTTATTCAAACCGTTAATGTACGGTGTATTCGTTACCTTAAGCTGATACACTACCAACCTAAGAATAATAGAAAAGACATATACCAAAAGGTCAGTGCAGTAAAAGGCAGTCAGTGCGACAGTGACTACCAGTGGTATACGATTGTAATTGTGTAAATAAATATAAGTATAAGTAAATATTGCGTTTTGGTGAATACATAATAATAATATGATCAATAGTTTTCGTATTTCGAATGGGCGGCCAAGTAGCTGGATCCAATATATTCGTGACAACAACGTTAACGTCAAAACTGTCTTCATTGCTATTATCTAGAACTTGAAATGTTACATCGCCAGTAACGTCATCTTGAACAAGATCTGATATTGTAGTACAGCCTTTCTCCTCACTTGTTTTGGAAACTTTGTCTATAATATCTTCAACGGTTATCTGGCTTGTCACAGACTCCACCACGGACACAACTATTTGTGTTTTAGATGTAGAAGTAACGTTCAGGTCTTCATTTTTAGTTGTAATATATTTTTCCATATTCATTAATTTTTTTGTTTTTTGAAATTCTTTTTCTTTCTCGGCCTTTCGTTTTCTATTTTGTGACCCAGAGGGCTTTTTTTTTTATTGGTGTTGCGTGTTCAGACATTTTAGTATAAAATATTATGTTTGATATTTTGATCAATATTTTTTTTATATAGTATTTTTAATTTTAATTCGATTGATTTAAATGGATAATCCGATAATAATTGGCTATATGTAATTTTAAGACTTCGATATAATCCGCCACAGATGCAATTATTGGATTACGCGGAAGACGCACTTCCCACAGCCAGCCGCTTCATACCCTCGCGGCTCTGCCATTTACTTTTTTTTTAACCGGCGAGACGGGAAGCCAGACATGAAGGGACGCCTTGGGCGCCCCTATGAGCTGGCGCCCCTGGGCGGTCGCCCGGGCGCGCCTTACCTTAACGCCGCTACTGATCAACAGGTCTTGTCTGGGTACATCTTAAATTTTTTTTTTCGCTATCGTCTTTATCCTCCGTTGGAGCACATGCATTTATTATACTAATTTTACATTTGTTCATTTGAATTCTTATATTAAGCCAACCTTCTACTTATTGCTTCGAACTGCATTATGCTATTCTGTAGTTGTCTCTCTTTCTTCGCTGATGTTCTTATTTCACCTTGGGTCTTGCGTTCTTCTACTGTCAGATCATTATCTATGTAGACTTTTCTGCCTCCCAAACGTGCTTTGTTCTTCATAATCTCCACCTTCTTGGTCCATGATTCAGATTTTTTACTGATAGTTTCACTGTAACTTGTAGCTCTTTTTCTATAAACTTTTCCAGGTCGGCAGTTGTATCTTTATTTGATATATCGGTTAAATCCTTGATTACAATGTTGTTCTTTCTTTTTCCCACTTCTCTTCTTTTTGCTGAATTACATTTCTTAGTTTTTGCACTTCTCTTTTCATTTCTGTTGTATTTTTACGTGAATAAAATCCGTTTTTGCCCTGGTCTACCGATTGGACAATTCGAAATTTATTATGTGTATTTAAGTAACTGCTTTTGCACTTCATTTTTAAATTGTTTTGTCTCCGTAGTGATAATTACACTTTGCGGTCATATGCCCTCAAATTATTTACAATTTTAAGCCTGGATTAAGGAATTAAATTTTGCAATTGGCAATTAACTATTTCCATATAAGCAAAGCAAGAGCAACAAACTTTAATATTAAAAAAGAAAATTTTTTAAAATGTGGTCTCGAAACAGATCGAACAATTTTAATTTGCGTAGCGGTGGTGGTAGTGGTGGTGATAATTATGGTGAATCACGAAGTAATGGAAGATACAATGAAAGTGGATCAAATATTTCTGGATCACAATATGGTGGAGGAAGCAATGGACGATTCAACGATAGATTTGAAGCTGGGAACGGCACAAATGGAACTAATTTACGGAAACCTAATTGGAATACGCAATCTTTGCCACCATGCACAAGAGATTTTTATATACCTCATGCGACGGTCGCAAATCGATCTTCTCACTTAGTAGAACAATATCGTAACGATAACCAAGTGTTCGTTCGTCGATGGTCGAACGAGTTCGGGTTCGTTGAATGTGAAAATTTACCAAACCCAATTTTATATTTTGAAGAAGCATCTTTTCCCAAGTGCGTAATGAGTGTAATCGGGAAATACAGGAAATACAAATCACCCACTGCTATTCAAGCACAAGGTTGGCCGATCGCTATGAGTGGTGAGAACATGGTAGCAATTGCACGTACTGGCTCTGGAAAAACATTAGGTTACTTGTTACCTGCGATTGCTCACATCTATAACAACCGTAAGCTTGCTCGTAATGATGGTCCCATCGTCTTAGTTTTGGCACCAACACGTGAAATGGCAGAACAAATTCAACAAGTTGCTACCGAATTTGGTAATTCCGCTCGTGTGCGTAACACGTGTCTGGTTGGAGGGACTCCCGTAGAACCTCAAAAACGTGATTTACGTAACGGAGCAGAACTTGTAATTGCAACTCCAGGTAGGCTTATTGATTTTTTAGAAAAAGGTATATTGAATTTACGACGATGCACTTATTTGGTCATGGACGAAGCTGATCGTATGTTAGATAACTTGGGTTTCGAATTGCAAATACGTAAAATTATCCAACAAATCAGGCCTGATACACAATTATTGATGTGGTCGGCAACTTGGCCAGAAAAAGTTAAAAAATTAGCTTCCGAGTTTTTTAACGATTACGTGTACCTTACAATTGGAGCGGCTAAACTTTGTGCAAATCAAAATATTTTGCAAATAGTCGAAGTTTGTCAAGAGCACGAGAAAGAAGCAAAATTATTTGCTTTGATAGAAAAAATTCGAGAGGGCGCCGAAAATGATGCAAAAACTGTGATTTTTGCAGGAACAAAGAAAAAGGTAGATGAAATTGCCATAAGTGTAAATGGAAATGGTTGGATGACGGTCTCTATTCACGGTGATAAAAGTCAGCATGAGCGTGATGATGCAATGCGCCAATTTCGTAGCGGCAAATGTACCATTCTCATTGCAACTGACGTTGCTGCCAGAGGTCTTGATATCGAAGGTATTAAATTTGTAATCAACTACGATTTTCCGAGATCATCGGAAGATTACATCCATCGTATTGGGCAAACTGGTCGCTCTAATACAACTGGTACGTCTTACGCGTTCTTTACAAAGAATAACTTTAAACAAGCCGCCGATCTACTCCGTATATTGAACGAAGCCAAACAAGAGGTAAATCCCAAGTTAGCTGAAATGGCAAGTAAAAGTGCAAGTCATGGAGGTAACAGAAATAATAGTGGTTGGGGAAATAATAACTTTAAAAGAAATGGAGGAGGATTTGGTGAATCAAAAAAAGCTCACACGGGATTTCGTGGTAATAGAGGCGGTTGACGAAATGTAAACGGTGGTGGTTATTAAACGTAATTTACGATAGAACAACTACATATAGCATAATTGCATAATGCATCAATGTTTGTATTTATCATATTGATTTTTATGTGTAAATCTTTTCACCAATTTGTAACAGTAAATTGAAAAATAAATAATAAAAATATGTTCTGCATTTTACTGAAATCCAATTTTTATTACAAAGAAAGATTTTTTCTCACAAATTTAAATTTTTTATTTTCGTGCATGTTTTGGCTTCTTTCACTATTTTTCTCCATACTTTCCTGTTTCTGCATTTCTTTCCCCATCCCTTCACTCCCATGACCTTCAGATCTTCCACAGCCCTATCAATCCATCTCGCTCAGATTCTTCCTCTATTTCGTGATTCACTTAGTTTCCATTCCGTGATAAATTTCAGTACACTTTCAGGTTTTTTCTCATCTGATGACCGAGCCAGGCGATTCTTTGTATACTTTTACACATCTCACTAAATCTTCTTTACCAATTATTTCCTTTACCTCACTGTTTGTTCTTATTTGGTATTCGTTTTCATTTACTTTCTTTGGACCCATAACACAGGCCAACAGTGAAAAAACTTTTTCAATAATTTTAAGTAATTCTTGTGCAATTTGGTGTACTGATTCCGAAAAAAGAAAAAAAAGTTGTATCACCCTCCAATTTTTCACGTTTCAATATTAACCCCCTTCGTTACATGATGAACCGAATTTTGAAAAAAAAAATATTTTTGGTTACTTATTATGCTGTAGTTTATGGAAAAAACAAAGAAAAAATTCCATAATTTTTATAATTTTTCGATTATTGTTGGCCTTTTATTTTATATTTTTTTAAAAATTGTTGAGATGAAAGTCTGTGATCAATAAAATTGACTGACGTTTCGTGTTTTATTTACACATTATCAAAGCTATAATTAATAAATTAAAAATTAAAAGATTTTAAATAATTTTTACTTACTTTGACAAAATGTGATGTTTAAAATTGTTTTAACATTAAAACATTTGAAAAAAATGATGAATATATAAAATAATCTGAATATATAAAATAATCTTTCAAATTCTAAAAAGTTAAACATAATCAATTTGAACAAAAAACTTAAATATAATTTGACCAAAAGTCATGGCATCGTTTTCATGATATCTAGGATGTGTTTGTATCCACCATGAAAGTATTGAACGTCCCTTTTATCCCTTTTATATGGGATATATACCAGTAGATATGGTCATCAACCATATAGAAGACAAAATCTCTCAAATACATAGTGATACTGTAATACCCAATGACACCTTAATATAAGCAATTAGGCTTATTACCTATAATAGTTATTTTTTAGCAAATGGAAAATCTTATCATCAAAAGAAAGGTGTTCCCATGGGTGGTAGCATATCCGTCGATTTAGCAAACATTTGCATGAATATTCTTCTTGATGATAGAGTTTCTTCTTTTAATGTCAATCATTCAAATGGTATCAGATTGATTAAAAAGTATGTTGACGATCTCTTTTTTATTATTGGTAAAGACTGCTTACCCTACATCCTTGATCATTTTAATAGTTTCCATAAAGAACTTCATATTACGATGGAAGTAGAAATTAATAAAAGTATTCCTTTTCTTGACATCCGTAATTATAGAGATGATTTTGATGGCAAACTTATAACCTCTTGGTATCATAAACCTACGTACTCTGAACGTTTATTAAATTTTTTCTCCAGCCATCCAAAACACCAGATTTTTAATGTAGCACAAAATTTTGTAAATAAAGTTCTCTCCCTATCACATCCAAAATTTCAAACCGAAAATTATAAAAATATAAGTCTTATTCTTTCAGCTAACAATTTTCCAAATTACATCATAAACTCATTTTTTAAAAACAAAGAAACCAATTCCTCAAAAATATGAAACCTACTACATCTATACCAGAACCCCCCATTTTTCAAATTACTATAGTTTAACATACATTAAAGGCCTATCTGATAAAATAATTTCAATTTTTAAAACAATACCTAACATGAAGTTTGGTCTGAAATGCCCTAATAAAACTTTAAAATTCTTTTCTAAAACTAAAGATCCCACTCCCATAGAGGACGAGAGCGGTTTAGTCTATCTTGTCCCTTGTCAGGATTGTGATTCTGTTTACGTAGGTGAGAGTTCTAGGAAGTTAGGTGTTTTTCTCAATTTTGTTAGAATGGCGGAGCGACAATATTTTCTATTCAGAAAAAAATATTGTGAAAAAGCAAACCCTTTTTCACAGTGCACAGAGATGTTTCTGAGTTTTACTTAAAAACGGAGATTCCTGGCGTTCTATATCCGTGCCTTTAGATATCGGTCGTTAAATATAAATATTTTTTGAATGTGGAACGCCGTTCCTTATTTTTAATTGTAGTTTTATTATAACCGTCAATAATATACTCGAAATGTGCGACCAAAATAAAAAAATTTTTAAATTTTGTTGTGCATTATTATTTTATTTATGAAGCAGAAGAAATCTTGTGTAATTACATCAATGTGCTATTTATACCCTAAATATCTAAACATGTGACTTCAAGTAATTAATATAATTAAATTATTACTAAATTATTATTTCATTTTCCAGTAGCTCGCAAAGGGTCGATCATATCAGTAGTACTTTTTCAATTTATAAAATCAATTTTGACTTCTCGGACGTACGGTACGATTGGTAAACCGAATGGTAACATTTTGGACTCTCATGTTGGGTGTCAAGAAGTCTTCCAAAGTGTCCACTCCATCACGTGGCATCCTATCGAATGGATATCCCATCGATCGACGATCAGGATACAATTTATCTTTAATACCACAGAAACTAGCAGCATCGCTACAGACGCCAGTGTTGTCTTGATTTACCTAAAGTATATAAAAGTTAAATATTTAGAATCCAAATTAGGCAATAATTGCATACGCGATCATCTGCATAATTAGAAATCATAACGAAGAGATGACAGTTAAATCCTTCCGGTGTGCCTTTAGGTATCAACATATGTTGTGGCCAACCACAACCACAGAAGTTAAACTGTTCCAATGCATCGCCACCTGTAGGTCTATTAGCTTCCAAATTTCTGAAAGAACGTTCAAATGGAATTGTTACACTGGAATCGGTTGACTGGCGTTGAATGGTGTTTTGACCAGATCGCACTTAAAAGGTAAAATTAATATTTTTATTATCAGAAAAATTTAAAAAAAGGCTTACAGTTCACTGTGAATTTATCCAATTCTATAAAAGTATTCTTTTGGTCTCTGAACAACCATGGGTTGTTGCGTTCATCTTGAGCGGGTGCAATGAAGATTCTGCACGTGCCTTGTCTTTGAGGTCCAGAATTGTTAACAGTTACATTGTAAGTAAATGCTTGATGTTGTAAATGAGTAAAACGAACAAATACAGCACCACGAGGTTGGAAATCCATTCCTCGAGATAAATCGATATCAGATTGTTGCCAGAAAGTGTTCAACACATTATCGGAACCTCCTTGGCTTGTAACTTTTACACTTTGAACTGTCACACCTTCGTAGTTCAACTACAATTAGTTAGTGTTAGATTGATAACATAGATTTAATTAAATTTGATTGATATTTACCCGATTGACTGGATATCTTGGAATAGTTGCTTTGTGTTCCTGGAAAATATCGTCAATGTATGCATGCCAACGATAGAAAATAGGATCCCTCATTGCAGTAGTTGAATCTCCCATAACTCCAAAAGATTCCTAAATGAAAAAAGTTAAATTTTTGTTTGGTTTATTCTTTAAATTTTTCTTACCAAATGTCTATGATCGGGATCGTGAATATAAGATATGAAAATGTGTCCCATATTATGTAAATCTCCGTATAAAGTTCGATTGGGAGACAAAATACTAGATTCTAACATGTTTCCAAGAGTATCAATTCCTGTAAATTCATCCAATACGATTGTTCCTCCTTGTTCCTGCAAATATATACAACATATAAATACCAGAATATTTTGAAAATTCCTTTTTTTATACATTTGTAACATTGCCGGTATGAATTGCTGAAAATATAGAATCTCTCCATCTTTCGAGTGCATTAACATCTACGCGAATTTGGTCTTGTGATCGATTTATATCTGTTATGGTTTGATTAGATACACGAGCTGGATAATTTCTACTAGCAACCAAGCTGTCCAATTTTGGAAAATATGCTTCTGGAATTGGTTTACGCCAATCGATAAAACGAGTAACTCTTTTCAATTTGTTACATAAACGTTCGGAATTGTATCTTGCAAGAATTTGCTGATGCATGTAATAGAACAATTCTCCACGTCTATTTTTATTTACAAGTTCCCTGGGTCCATCGAATGGATAAACTAAATGCCAATGCCAATGATGAAGATTGATTCCAATATCTTCGCGGAAATAAGCTAAACGATGTTCTTCTTCCAAATTTGAAGCAGTGTAATCAATTGGAATTTCAATGGGCATCTAAATATAGATAAAAGATGAGATATTAAGAAAAATAGTTAGATATACGTTTTACCCTTGATCCAGTTGGGACAATGGTTGCTTCTTCACGACCCTTGGTGAAAACTTTACTATCGACGAATTTATCGGGAAAAGATTGAACGAAAGAAGGTACATCAATATCTCGAGTATCTGTTCTATGCAGTAAAGCAACAGATAATGCATAGTTAAACAGGTAGGGATTGACACGATCGCGAGCATAAACGGCCATAGATTGAAGTTCATCTACATTCCGCATACCCATAAAAATATTAATAAGACGACCGGCAATTGCGCGATGTTTTGGAATAAACAACGAAAAGTTTTCATGTCGACCTAAATTCAAAACTTCACCCAAATCGGGTAAAGATATTGTCGATACCGGAATTCTTTCCGATGCCTCTTCTCCAAAACGGCTAAAGAGTTGAACGCTAATTGGTTTGTAACGATCGGCCTGTAAAAATAAAATCATGGATTATTGAAATATTTGCCATAAAAATATTTAATTTTTGATTCTTACCAAATATTCATTTGGGATATCAAACACAGCCTTTTGGTCACCTTTAGCAACAAACGCAGGTTCCAGAGGACGCTCGAAGAGAAGAAGTAAATTCTTTTTTGTATTACTAGCCATTTTGATTGAACGGATGAACAATTTTTCACGCAGTACTTGTTAGGACAACAAATTAGTTGAACTGATTTTACCCAAAAAAAATTCAGCTTATATTCAAAACTTTATCAACTTGCGACCGCATGTTGTGTATAAAAGTGTTTTGTTAGATGTTCAAGATTCCTTGTAAACACAGGATGTGGATACTTATCGTGGTTTATATCTTGTCTTATAATAATCGTCATTTGACCATAAATACATATTTTTTTTGATTTTATGGTTTTATCAACGAATAATCTATTATTAGTTATTTTATTTTTGAATTCAATTTAATCCAGGGGCTTTGTAAAATTGCTTTTTTGGATTGATTTGCTATCTATTACTACCAATAAAGGACGGTACACGGTAACTTAGAGTTTAGAGATAAACAAGTTTTTGTTCTAGAAATATGCAGAACGTTGCTGTAGAAGTATGCACAATTTCTGTGCAGATTTTAAATTCATTGTTTGGAATATTTTTTTTTTCACAAATTATGTGATGTATAATTTTTTTATAAGCAATAACGTTTATTTCTTCTGAAAGAATATTAATTTTTTAAAAGTTAATTTTTGAATAAAACTTCCAAACTACTTGCTGTACATAAATAAAACACTTTTATGCAAATAAAATTTAATTCGTCCTTCTCAAAAATATTATGCAAGACAAAATAAACTAAAATATTGATGAAATTTTTGAAATTAAAAATTTGTTTATGCAATTGGATTGTATACTTCCCCAAAAACAGAAACATACGCTATTTCTTCATTTAAATACAGCAATCTTATTTCACCTTTATATTTGCCATTGGGAATACGTGGAGGAAAGCGAGTTTCATCGATTATCATATTGCAACCGCGATATGTGACATCCTGCAAATAAAAATTTATACTTTTTTTTATTACCAAAAATTTTCTACAGCACCTTTTCGAAGTAACAACTTAGGTTACCGCAACTTTTCAAGTCCATGCCTATTGCATTTGAATCAAAAGAATATTTTAAATTCATTTGCATTTGCATCGGAAACTGTTGATATTCGTTATTCAAAAACCTAAATCCTCGTACGAGTGCCTAAATAAAAATAATTTTATTTGATTAATTCCCGTTCAACCGGCACGGTAAGGGTCATATAAATTCCGTCTGATTGAAATTTTCCGGCTAATTGGGATGAAATGAAATTTGTAAAATTATTGATTTAGTTTCCGAAATAAATGAAAAAATTGACTTATAACAATAATTATTTTAACATAAAAATATACAGAATATGTAAAATAATGAAAAAAAAGTTGATTGTTAAAGATACCGTGTTGATATTAGATTACAAGTTTGGAGCGAGTTATTTCTACATGCCGCTTTATGTGATCTTAATACCGGCTAATTGGATGCCGGTTGAACGGGAATATATGTAGTTATTTAACAATTATTATAAATTATAATTAACTAACTAAATACTAACTATTAGTATGTTTTTGTGCCTTAGTATGCTTAAAGAGCCAATGTCAAAGTTTTACTATTTTTTTCCGATATTGTTATCAAGTTTCTTTTATTGTTAACTTGAATGTCTCAGAAAAACACAAAACAAACTTGTAAGTTATATTTTCCCAAACTGCTATATAATATGACATTGGCCTTTTCAGTACCAAGCCCCAGATTTATGGTATACTATATCGACACCCCCAACGAAGAAGGACGTAACTCACTTTTACAATATATCAACTATTCAGTGCTATTCTGTAACTAGAAATAATGTTAGTAACTTGCTAAACATGAAAAATATTGCTAAATAATTATATATATAGATATAGTTCTATGCATAATTAGCAATATTGCTTATTTTAGCAAGTGGCTAAAAGTTACAGAATGGCCTACATTATATATGGGGCATTCCACGTCAAATCGACCTATTTTGAACCCGACCCCTTTCGATTTGGCCGAAACTTTTTTCTCGTTTTCTACCCCACTAAATATATTTCTCAGAATTTTTTCAACTTTTTTCACCCAACTCATCAAAGTTATGAATTTTTCAAAAATTTTCTATTTATATTTGGCTATTTTTCAAATACCCATAACTTTTTCAAAAATTGACTAAATCCAACGTTCTTTTTTTAAAATTTTTCAGTTTTGAATGTATACTATTCAGATAAAAATATGAAAAATTTTTTCGATGTTAGGTTCCATGAAATTTTTCAGTTTTTTGAGAAAAATCATCAATTTTTCAAATTCCGACACTTTTAATTTTTGATTTTTTTTTTTTTTGAAAAAAACTTCAACTTATTCTGCAGTTAATGCCGCTAAACCCAGAGTGGGCCGACTCTGCTTTCTATTTATTTTTTTTCAATTGAAAATTTTTTTTGTTTATTTTACCACAATCTAACTTTGTTTTTATAGTAAATAAAATTTAAATAAATATATCTTACATTTTTTTTACTTTATTCGTAATCTTAACTAATGATTTATAATTGAAAATAATTTTATATTTCATTATTCTTGGTCGTTTAAATAATTTTGGATAGACTAAGGAACGTAGAGATTAGAGATAAACTAGCAGTAGAACCAGCAATGAGGAAAGTAACCGACAATCAACTGAGATGGTTCGGACATCTGAAGCGGGTGAAGGTTGAAGGGCGATATGCCAGTGAGAAATGTGTGGCAGGTGGCAGGCAAGAACAGCGGGGAAGAGAACAAGAGGCAGACCTGGAAAAACATGGGACGATAACATTGGACAGATACGTATAATAAGGAAAAACATGGAACGAGGCAAAACAAATGGCACTAGATAGAAGAAAGTCGCGGAAATTTATAAATGAAAATGCCACTATATTAAAAGAGATAAGGGACACCTCAACACCTTTGGGTATAAATGAGGCTTTTGATTTTGATTGATTGATTAAATAATTTACAGACGGTATACTCCTCCGAATTAGAAAAATTTCTAATAATCTAAATAATTTATAAAGGAATAATAAAAAGAATTTCTAATATATCTGTGTCTGGTATCACACTGTGCAAGTGCAATTGCTGAGTTGCTGCAATGGTTTTCGTTTTTTAAAATCGGTCATTTAGGTCGTTTACAGCTTTATTATAATCCACTTCTGGCGAAAATTTTACCGTTATATATAGTTGGAAGATTATTCGGTGCAGAAGCCCATGCATATAGCTCGTAAGGTGTGGTTTTAGTTTATCAACTGCTAGTTGAAGACTTGCTCTCGCAGCTGCTCTTTTGATCGTACCACCAATTCCATCACACGAACCTTTTCCATGAGCAATCCCAAAAAAATGCCATTCAGCAGGCATTCCAAAATCACTGTTGTGGTAGTATAAATTGACAAAAATCTCAACAAATTAATTTAAAAATCTTCTCATTAAGGAAAATTTGTACATTTATAACATATCTACTATAGATATATTTATTTAAATTTAATTTAATTTATTATTTAATTAATTAATTATTTAAGTTGGATAGTGGTAAAATAAACAAACTAAGCAATTGCACAGCGTGATACCAAACACATTGGTTTTTTACCCGACTGAGGCAAAGCCAAAAAGGAAGGGTTATGATTTTAGCAGTCTGTATGTTTGTTAGAAATTTATCTAATTCAAAAAAGTTCATAGTCTGTAAATTATTTAAACGACCAAGAATAATGAAATAAAAAATTATTTTCAGTTATAAATCATTAGTTAAGATTACGAATAAAGTAAAAAAAATGTAAGATATATTTATTTAAATTTTATTTATTATAAAAACAAAGTTAGATTTTGGTAAGATAAACAAAACAAATTTTCAATTGAAAAAAAAAATAGAAAGCAGAGTCGGCCCACTCTGGGTTTAGCGGCATTAACTGCAGAATAAGTTGAAGTTTTTTTCAGAAAAAAAAAATCAAAAATTAAAAGTGTCGGAATTTGAAAAATTGATGATTTTTCTCAAAAAACTGAAAAATTTCATGGAACCTAACATCGAAAAAATTTTTCATATTTTTATCTGAATAGTACATTCAAAACTGAAAAATTTAAAAAAAAGAACGTTGGATTTAGTCAATTTTTGAAAAAGTTATGGGTATTTGAAAAATAGCCAAATATAAATAGCAAAATTTTTGAAAAATTCATAACTTTTGTTGAGTTAAGTGAAAAAAGTTGAAAAAATTCTGAGAAATATATTTAGTGGAGTAGAAAACGAGAAAAAAGTTTCGGCCAAATCGAAAGGGGTCGGGTTCAAAAGTGGTCGATTTGGCGTGGAATGCCCCATATTTATTATTATATTATACTCCTATAACATTACATCGATTTCATCTTTAGCGCTGATTTTCATATTAAATGTGCAATTTACGGCGCAATTAGAACCATTGTACTGAAATAATTGAATTTCGAAGACATTGAAATAATCTTCATTATAAGTTATTGTTTCTATTCGCATATTTTTAATTTTGTAACCATATTGATGAAACTGAAAATAAATAAAATTAAATTAAAAAGCAAGAGCAGCTTTCCATAATGCAAATTAAAGATAAGATGGTGACAAAAATACCAAAATTACATAATTTATTATACCAATTGGGCCATATTAAAGTAAGTCAGTTAAAAATATTATTGTTAATTTTGTTCTTGTAAGAAGAACAGAAGTGTAATGAAAGAATAAAACACAGAAGAATTAAATAATTAAGGTAACATTTTAAACATTGAATTAAATTTAAAAAATAAAAATTAAATACCAATTATTATCTGAACCACCCAGTGCCTATTTTCGGTTCTAGTAGGCCCTAGACCTTCTGGGGCCCCCTCGTAGAATTGGGAAATTATTATTTTTATTGAAATAGGAAATTGGAAAAATAGCGACGTAGGCGAAAAACTTGGTGTCACAAATTCACAAAAATTATAATATTAATTTATCTCTAAATTCATTTATACAGGGTGTGTAACTCGGGGGCCCCAGGCCTGGGCCTAACCGGCCTTTTTATAAAATAGGCCCCTGGAACCACTAAAGAAAAGCCCTGTCATTATTTTATGAACTTAGAAAAACAAGATCTATAATTTCCTTATATCGTAAAAGGGACTAAGAGGCAAAATAATGAGTTGTCAGCAAGCCAGAATTTCATTTCGGTTGAGGCACTCGTAAAAAGCCTTTTGTAAAAAGTAACATTTTCGGAGGTTTCCCTTTCGGGAATTTTTATTATTACAAACAAATGTTGTTTTTTTAACACTTCGGGGGAAGGGGCAAGTGCTCCCCACTGACTACGGGCCTGGTTGTCGGAGACAAAAACTATGAATTAGACTAATGTTGTATGTATAGGTATTTCTTTGGTTATTAAGGTCGTGATTTATCATTTGGACGATAAATTATCCGATTAGGTGACGTAACTATATAAAATTATATCTATATAAATATTAAATTTTTAATAAACAAAAAATGGATATATCCTGAATTTAATTATAATTAATTAATTAATTAATATTAATTTTAAATACTGGGACTTTTATTGTGGTGTTTGTTTGATGTAGCAGCAATAAATAACAGCAATATAGCCCAACCCCTACCTATTTTGTACTTATAACCTAACAATTATATTATTTGACCTTTATAGGTAGAACGTAGGGTTCAGATAATATGTAGAATTTTCTTTGTACAAAATTTAAAATTTTTATTAACACAAAGTAAACGTTAGAATTTTGTGACAGCTTAAAATTACAAGAACAAGTCATAGCAATATATATACAACAGTGATTTTCAACATTGCACAGCATTGTTTTCCAAAAAAATATATTTATAAATACGATTTTTAAGTTATATCTTGCTTTTTCGTTATAATGCATGATTAAGCCAAATTAATTTAAAAATTAAAACATACCCTAGTCGCAATAGTTCTGTCATAACCACAAATATCGTCGATGCATAATCCGAGTAGCAATAGCAGTAACCAAGTTATATTTCTCATTTTGAGCTTAAAATTTAAACTATTTAAAACTATAGAAAGACTTCTACTGATCAAATTTACAAAACTTATTATTTACTTACAGTAATACATACAATTTTATATTCGGTAATTTTTTTTTAAATCTTAATTTTATTGTTTTAATGAATATTTACATGAAATATAACAAATTAATCATAAAAACTATCGTATATATGCTTTAAACAACAATAAAGTATAATATACATACATATTACTTGTATTATTATAGTATATTACATAACAAGGTATCTAAGGAAGTTATTAATTGCGAGTGAACTCAGCAGTTATATAGCATAGGTGTACTATTTTATTGCATTTCCTAAAAATTAATCAATGTATAATCATTTAAAAACAGATCATTAATTAAAGATAAATTTAAAAATTTTCTTTCTATTTTTAAAAAGAAAGCAAAACTTTAAATCAATACACATTTGTCCGACACAGTCTATTTTAATTTAAGAGTTATCTTAAAAATGCACTTTTGATGTAGTAGTACGTTAAAAGCTATTTACGTACGAGATAGCGAAAGAGATCCATTCCGGAGTAAACAATATATCAAAACGAGCGTATCGAGTTCTGATAGCTTACGAAACGAAATGGATCTCTTTCGTAGCGAGTTTCGTATGCGACTTTTCATCCAAGACAGGTTTATTTCCAAAATCTTAGTATATAAAATGCCAGCACGCTGCTACGGCGTGTCATTTTTTTGCTGAAAAAAGAAACACTCTGATTGGTCGACGATTTTTTTACCAACCAAAAAATATATTAAACCACCACCGGTAAAGAAACTCCCCCTGGAACGACTTACACATCAATCGAGCTTCCGACCAATCGATTTTCACATCAATCGAATAACTTTAGATCACTCGAATTGTACGTTAATCGAATTACTATATTTTTCATTAATTTCGCTAAAAATAGAGATCCAGCGGAGATTCAATGGTACGATAACAGTAGTAACATGAAAGGTTATCTTAATACATAAAATCCCAGCACGCTGCTGCTGCTCCTCCTCCAGCGTGTCATGTTTTGGTGAAAAAAGCAACAATCTGATTGGTCGAATTTTTGTTACCAACCGAAAAATATATTAAACCACTCCCGGTACTCCCCTTGGAACGAGTTGCACATCAATCGAGTTTCCGCAACCAATCGGGTCTAGGTGTCCTCCGTGGACGGGCTTTCCAGCTAGTAAAGGTATATAAAGGAGCTCAAGCTATTATACTTACAGCCAACAGCGATGCTATTTACTCAGCTTGTACTTGCCATTCTTTAAATTTTTGTGGGGAACAAGCAGCAGAAAACTGTCCAGCAGCTGTTACTTTTTTGGAGCTCTCCAAAAATTATATAATATCTTTAGTTCTAGTCCCCAAAGATGGGAAATATTATAAAAAAGAATACCTTTCTCTCTTCATTCAAAGTCAAGAACACGCTGATCATCAAGAATTGACAGTGTAAAACCTGTTACTGCACATCTTCCAACTGTATTAGCAGCCCTTGAAGATTTGAAGCAACTAAACTTGACATCAGAATATTGCCGAGACATACAGGGATTGGAAAAATACTTCAAAACTTTCAATTGCCTTCTTCTAGCTTTTATTTGGTTCAAGATCCTAAAATCAATAGACATTTTAAACCGTGTATTGCAATATAGAAGTGGAACTTTGGATGTTGCTTCAAAAAATTTGAGTTCATTGATTGAAGACTTAAACATACTTCGGAATTAAAACTGGGATTATATACTTAATAAAACTCCAGTAGTGGCTAAAAATATAGGTTGGCCTCAACATCTTGAAGAAGAACTAAAGAGAACTCATAAACGAAAAAGACTTATGGATGAAGATGACGAAAATGAAAATGCAGATGATGATCAAAAAACTTTCAATATTATCTTGGATAGTGTTATAGGAGACATGACGATTATTTTCAAATCAGTGCATTCTTTATGTGATAAATTTTTGTGCTATGGTTGAGTCAAGAAATAGCAATAGACAAGATTCAAGAAAAAGCTACTGCATTGGTAAAACAATACCCAAAGGACTTAGGGGATGAACTCACAGATGAACTTCAAAGTTTAAAATAGATATATTCGGCCAACTTCGGCGAAAAAATACATTCACCTTGGAATCTTCTTAATGCTATTAAAACTTTAAATTTGGAAAATGTATTTTCTAACATTACTGCGGCTCTCCGTATATTTACTACAATTCCTGCTACAGTAGTAAGTACAGAACGTTCGTTTTTGGTACTAAAACGAGTAAAACATGCGACCATGTGTCAAGACAGACTTTCAAGCTTAGGAGTGTTGGCAGTAGAGCAAGAACTGGCCGAAAGCACCAATTTTGGTGATGTTATCAATGACTTTGCCATGAAAAAGGCTCGATAGGGAACACTGTAAATAAACCTAATCTTTCGTAAAAGATATAATTTGATTTCGATTTAAGTTTTTCCATAATTAATAAAAAATTTTAATTAAACTAAATATTATATATTTTTTATTCACATATCATCAAACATAAAATAATATTAGTATTGCGCTAAAGTGGTGGTCTTATTACTTATGTAAATAGGGCCCGGAATTGATCAGCCCCGGGACCTACAAAAGCTCTCGCCGGCCCTGTCTTTCGCAGCGACAGCCCTTTTTTATGTCTTC
Organism: Cantharis rufa; assembly: GCA_947369205.1. Classification (NCBI taxonomy): domain Eukaryota; kingdom Metazoa; phylum Arthropoda; class Insecta; order Coleoptera; family Cantharidae; genus Cantharis; species Cantharis rufa. Next base: position 15,704,667 of record OX376307.1, on the reverse strand, counting down.
GGTGCCTGGACTTGCATTTCGCCAATGTTTGGCAACTATTGGCGTAACCAAATAATTTCCCTGGTTGCTAAAGATGCGCTTATATATTCGCTTTCTGTGCTGGACAACGTTATGATTTGCTGAAGCTGACTTGATCATGTCACTACATCTTGGTTTATTTCAAAAATGTAACTTGAAGTTGATTTGTGCGTATCCGCATCACTTGCAATATTTTAATCTTAAAAACCGATTATGATAGTCGCGTCTTCGATTTTACCAACATACTCGATACCGAAATCGTTGAAATTTTTTTAATAACGTATTATTATTTTAACTGCATTACAACGGGCTTTATTTAGATTTTCCAAGAATCTATACTTACAACACCTACTGCAAATTCGATGTCAGATCTAGATACAACAGCAGCGAATATTAAAGACGCAGTGCTCGTCCTGACCCCCCCCCCTCCATAATAAAAATTATAAAAACTTTATTTAAAAAAAAATCTGTTGAAAGCTTACGACATTTTAATTTTATTGTGTTTGTTTAGCTTATTAATTTTTATATTTAATATGAAGTGCAATAATTTTCATCTAATTGTGGATGGGAGAAATCACAACAACATAATTTAAAAAATTAAGATGCATTTTCTTAATAATGTTTTGCTAATATATGTAGCGTTAATTGAAAAAAATGCACTTGAATGTAGAAATATGAATAGTTAGCAAATCCTAATTTTATTTGTGTATAATAAATTATTCAATTTGCTGTTTTAATTTGCTATTAATTTATTTATTCATAATTATGATTGCCCAAGTTTTTAAACTACTTAATTACATTTTTAATAAAATAGGTATTAATGGAAAATTTTCAAGAATTGGCGCTTTTTTTCACTTTTAAAACCGAAAAACGAAACATAATTTTAGACGACGGAAATATTACAACATAAATTTTATTAGATTTTCCTGAATTTCTATAAATTTCTCTGGATTTTCTGAGAATTTCTGAAGCAAAGTCAAAAAGAAAGTAGTCCAATTATAAAAAAAATGGTATTTTTTTTTCGGATTGTGAAACATCTAAAGCGAAGTTCTTTGGTTTTTTAAAGTTTTTTAAAGTTTTTCCCTTTATCCAGTGGCGTAACCAGAGGGCTATAAGGACTGGATTCTCCCTCCGCAAGATTAGAAATAACTAAATCTGTAAATTTTTAAAGGAGAATTATTTTTAGCTTCCTCTTCTATGAGATGCTCAAACCTCTGGTATTGAAAATTTGAAGCTTAGTGTTAGTAAGTGTTAATGCGACGCACAAGATTGAATTAACGAAATTCAAGGTTAAAAATGACGATAACTGAAAAGTGGAAAAAAAGGAAATCTGAAAGATTTAATTCGTGGTTGTAGCCACAAATCGATTTAGTTAAAATTTTGATTAATCACAATTGGACTTGAAAATTGAAAGTTTTGTACACTGGATTAGAACCAGTGTAAACTATTGCCCATCTACTTCAAGCCGTCTTCCTGATCTGAAGTTTAGACTGCTTTGAAACTTTAAACTTCGTCTAGTGTTACTGCGCGAAGTAGCTGCAGTGAAGTCCAAAGTGCAAATCTGTTTTTGCTGAATATGCGTTGATGCGCTCATAAAACCTGAATCCGACTCTGTTGGTAGTGAGTGCGTGAGTAAGTGCATTTTTTAAATGTCGACCATAATAATTTTAATAATATAAATATTTTAATTTTCAAGTATTTCGAAGAATTTTTTTCAACAATCAAAAACATTTGTTATTTGAAATATCATAGTTGGTAGTAATTATTATTAGTGACGCTAGAACGCGCGCATACCGTGATCGCCATTGTGAAAGCGAAGTTGTTTACGTATAAATTGCAAAATATCTTTTGATAAAAATGTCGCATAGTAGAAATGATTGTAGAATATACGTAGGAAATTTACCACCGGATATACGTACAAAAGATATTCAAGATTTATTTTACAAATTTGGAAAAGTAACATTTGTAGATTTAAAAAATCGCAGAGGCCCACCATTCGCTTTTGTAGAATTTGAAGACCCAAGGTACTTTATCGAACCATTTTCTTCTAATTTAATTAACCAGTTGACATATTGTAGAGACGCCGACGATGCTGTTCATGCTCGTGATGGATACGATTATGACGGTTATAGGCTGCGAGTAGAATTTCCAAGAGGTGGTGGACCCAGTTTTAGAGGTCGTGGTGGTGGAGGTGGCGGCGGAGGAGGAGGTGGTGGCGGTGGTCGCAATCGTGGACCTCCAGCAAGAAGGTCTCAATTTCGTGTTATGGTTACAGGTAATATCTTTTAAGCTTCCCGAAAGCAGGTAGTTGAAAGTTAATTTTGCAGGATTACCTCCTTCTGGTTCGTGGCAAGACTTAAAAGATCACATGAGAGAAGCTGGCGATGTTTGCTTTGCCGATGCTTTTAAGGATGGTTCAGGTGTTGTGGAATTTTTACGTTACGAAGATATGAAGTATGCAATCAAAAAATTAGACGACTCTAGATTTAGATCTCACGAGGTATGTAGTTAAATTAAATTTTTTCAGCCAAGTGGAACTTTAATCGACTTAATAGTGGTAAATATCGAAATGAATGTTACACAACTCGATTTCAATTATTTTATTGATTCATTTTCACCAATCAATGTATGTAAAATTATTTCACACCCTACTTCAGTGTTATTATATTTTACCAATTTATTCTTGGGGCATTTGGCGAATGTTTGCTTATCGTATAACACCAAATTTTAGGGTAAAAGTTACTGCAATGATATTAAACCCAAACTAACCAAATACTTCCTAGACTTCAGTAACCTGATGCCATTCACTTTGCTACCGAAATAATAATGGCCGGCTTCTAGATCAAGTTACTGTAATTGAAACACTTCCTGGTATCACATTAGATCATCGTAAAACGCTTCCTAATCAGTATAACTTCGTTAATATACTAGCTTTCGTACCTGGCTTTGCCTGATTTCACAGTTTTCATTTAAATCCTGAATGTTTTCATTTGTTAGTTGGAATGTGGGTTTCTTATAGCTTATATGGTATTTCATTTATCAGAAACTGTACAATGAAGATTACTTAGATTTATACATCTTAAGACAAATGAAGCATATCCAACTGAAAAAAAATTTAATCGTAATGATCTTCTACTGCCCACTTTCAATTTTCAACCACCTGATAATCGTAGAAGTGTAACATCCATCTCTTTTTTACATAAATAATTACGTAAAAAAACTTAGTGCCAAGTAGAAATTGATTACGAGAAGGACATCAGATCAAAATAGGATTTTTTAAAAGCTCTTGCTGAAAGTTAACCTAATGTCCTGTATCATTCTCTCTTTTTTATTTTGTTACTTATATTTTCCTGTAATTGGATTTACTTTTTGGAAATAAATTATTATTGCAATTAACGCTTTTAATTTGTAGGGTGAAGTTTCCTACATCCGTGTAAAAGAAGACCGTGGTGGTAGTGACCGTCGGTCGGGTGGACGTTCCAGAAGTCGATCGTACTCTCCCAAAAGACGAGGTTCACCTACATACAGTCCTGTGAAACGAAGCTACTCACGTAGCCATTCTCGGTCTTAAAAAATATTTATAGTTTCTCTAACTTGAAGTAATAAACGCGGAAGTTAGGATTGGCCCATTTATTGAGTGTATGTATAATATTACGATGTTTTAAATTGCTTAGTTTTGATTTACTTCCTAATTTGATCATTATGTGTGTTTTTTTAGCCCACATTTATTTGCTTAAACTGTAAACGATAAGCAATATTTTCATATTGTTAACCATTGGTCAATTTTAAAATTACCAAAATCAACATTCCTTGTAAGATGCTTTTTGTGTTTTGCATGATTGACAAATTCACAAACTTTGAATATTTGTTACACTTCCCAAACCCCGTCATCAATTGATTTGGTGATTGGAATTAATTGTAAGAATTTGATGGTGCAAATTTTACAATCCGAGTTTGATCTATTAATTTCAAGTTGATTAATTTTGTAGTATATATACTTCTGTAAAATTTGCATTACAAAGTACCTAATAAAAAAAAATGAAAACGGTTGATAATTAATTGTATGTGCAACATTTAAACTGCTAGATAAAATTTATAATTTTAGTGATAGGTGAAGATGACAAATTTGTAATATTAATTTTTTTGTTGTGGAAGTGATCTAGGTCATTTCTACAACTTTGATTTCTGGAATTAATTTAAAATGTAAAACTAAATTTGCTTATTTGAAAGATGCTCGTTTAAATGGGCATCGTTATAAACTTTTATATTGTGTCTTTACTAATTATTGTATTTTTTTTTTGTTGCCGAATATAACTCTGAATGTTTGTACGTCGTGGGATAGGGCAAATAAATGAATCACTTGATGATGAAAACATTTTACTTTTTGGATGCAAGAGGATAGGAATGAATGTTTGGAGGATCACTCTTTGAGGATTTAATTTTCTGGAGGATCACATTAAAACTAAATTAAAAATTAGGACACATTTCCAAAATAATCTGAGGAGGAAGATTGGACATAATTGCTGATTTCACTTGTCAGACATTTTGGAACGGATCCTTCCTTATGGTAGTAAATACCAAATTATATGTTAATAGAATTTTGTTTGGAATTTTTTGTTTTCCAAATTTTGTTACTTGCTTTTTGCTGTTTTAATTGAACAATGTTAAAATTGCATTTAAATTAAATTTATAAATCTCATGTTTAGAAAAGGAACAAAACACCTCAGTGTGTGTTTTGGACTGCGTGGGATTTGCAACAGGATGTCTTTAAAAAAATTGTAACACTTCACAATTAGGATAGGATTCTCGTAGAAAATTTAACACCTTAGGAGGAAACTTGCGATGGTTGTTGGAAGTGTTTGGGGTCTTCACAATATAATCTTGGATGTATGAGAAATAAAAGGATACCTTAAGGATTTTCAGGAACTTTAGGATTTTCTTCTGTCATTTTAAGGAATTTTAGGAAAGGATTATTTTCACACTTGATCGGGATTTAGGATTCAGGATTTGCGAAATTTTTGTATCATTAGGAAAGGATCTCTTTCAGGTATTTTTTTTCACCTAATGTTTTCTCATTGCTTACTTGATTTTAAAACAATCTTATCACTAAGTTACTATTTCATATCTTTTAACACTAAGGGCCAATTTCATAATGAAAACGTTAATGTCCGCTTAACTAAAAGACCGCTTAGTATAACGAGAGACTTAAATACTCTGTTAGCATATTGCATTTCATAATGATTTTAAAAATAATATTAACTAATGGAGCATTAGATGCCATTACTTAAATAGCATTGTGCTATTAGAACTACAAATGATATAACTGAACTAAAAACTATAAAATGTAACCCATCGATATTTTAAATAAATAAATTAATTAATAAATATTAACAAGAGGGCTGCTTAGAAACTTCAAAATCAATACGCTTGTGTCATATTCGATTAGAAAAATCACAGCAAAAAGTAGATCAAGATTTATGATGGACAAAAAAAGAAATCGAAGTTCTAACTTCAGCAAAGAAGAAGAACTTCGGTTATTGTGTGAAGTCGAAGAATTAAAACATATTGTGGAAAATAAACAATCGGACAAAATTCATGTTTCTGAAAAGGTATGTATAATAATTTGGGCAATAAATTATAATAGCTATGTTTTTTCGAATATTTTTAAATGAGACTAAAAAATAATTATTGATCTATAATAATTACTCTAGAATGAAGTTTGGCATTGCATTACTAGGAAATTTAATGCAAATTCTACAATTGCACGATCCGAAGAAAACTTAAAGCACAAATATGACAACTTGAAAATGAGAGCCAGAAAATATTCTGCTGAGCATAAATACTCCAGGGGAACTGGCGGAGGACCAGCTATGACTGACATCAATGATCCTGTTTTAGATGCAGTACTTAGAATAATCAATTTTAAAACAGTGATTGGGTTGTCAAACCCTCGTGATATTGATGGAATAAGAAATGCGGAGTTACAAGTACAACAGCAAGTAAGTGCATATGTACCTGTACTATAATTTTTAAAATTGTGCTGTATCTCATCAAATTTATTTAAAATTATGTTTTAGAAGACAAATAATATCCCACTTAAAGATATCTCATCACCTACAGTAAGAAGAATATAATAATTTGTTTAGTATTCTAATTTTTTCGTGCCTTTTTTCAGCCTGAAGATATCCTAAATGATGAGGTTAACCAGTCATTACTGGTTTTAGGAGTATCTCAAGTAAGCATAATTTATCTATTATTAATTTAAATTGTAATAAAAATTTTTTTTTTATTAGAATCCTCTACTTGGTGTTCCTTCAACATCGCGGGTAAATATAGAGTACGCACCAAATGTCCAATAAAGTAATCTTGCATATTTTCAGGAAATACTAGGTAATTTTTTAGAAGAGGAAAATGAAATGATAAGAGATGAAGAAGAAAACGAAACCCAAGATGAAAGACCTGCAAAATCCACAAAGGTAGTTGCTTAAATGTACAGTAGCTAGTTTCTAGATTATTAAGTTATGTTTTACATAATAGAAATGGTCCACATACACTCCTAAACGATTAAAAACGCCTATGTCTAAAAAATTGAGATGTGCAGTTGTAAATCCTACAAAGGAAGAATACTACAAAAAAAAAATTACATATATGGAAGAAGAAACAAAACGGAGTATTCTCCAACAAAATGAAATTATAGTCAAAATTCAATCAGAAGAGAGAAGAATTGTATTATTAAATTTAGAAATAAAATTAAAAGAACAAGAATTGTTAAAGTAACACTGTATTTAAAAATTATAACGTTATTAATTAGTAAACAATGTTTTTTTAGTAATATTTTAAAATCGTTAGGTCAGCATTTGCAACCTTCCAAAATGGTCATTAATGATGTTCCTTCTTGTTAATTGACTTAAAGGTTCTAAAATATGATTTTCTTCCTCGGCTGCGTTACCATTTTCCTCTTCTAGTGGAATTTCCCATTCTTCTGAAATTTCTTCATTTTGTTGAAGGGCTATGTTATGTAGAACAGCTGTTGCCACAATAACTACAAGAGATCTTTCTAGTTTTAGTGCTAAACCCTTTTGCAATACTGGAAAACGACGTTTCCAGACACCATACTGCCTCTCTACGACATTTCGGGTTCTTATAATGGACTCATTATACAGGTTTTCGGAGTTTGTTTGCACATTTAAAAGCTTCGTCATTAAATATGACTTTAACTGATACCCACTATCACCTACTAGTAAATAGTTGCCAAATTGCCGTATTTCAAAAAGTCTTTTTAAGCTAGAATTGTTGAAGATGGTCTGATCATGGGTCGAGCCAGGCCATCTTGCAACAATATCTCTGATGTACAATTTACTATCGGAGATAGTTTGAACATTTATTCCGAAAAAATTCTTTCTTGTCCGGAATATTTCCGCATCGTCTCCTCCAGGTGATAAAATTTTTATTAAGGTGCAATCTATTGCACCTATCACCCTTGGGAATCGAGCAATTTGGTAAAACTCTTCAGCAATTTTCGCCATTTCTACTTGGGTTTCGGGCATTTTTATATAACGCGGAGCTAACATAGCAATCAAGTCAGAAACGCGAAGGATAATTCGTGATGCAGAAGATGTGGATACTCCACAAAAGTCTGCTATTGATTTTTGCATACATCCTGTAGCATAAAATCGCAGGGTCAAAAGTAACTGAATAACAGGTTGAATGCTTCCACCCCTGCGACAAACAATACTAATTACTAATTATTAAAATAATTAAATGAAATAAATTGGTACCTTCTAGTTCTAGGTTGCAAACGATCTTGAATTTGATGCAACACTAAATTAAAAGTTTCCTTTGTTAAACGAAACCGTTCAAAAAAATCTATGTCATCCAAGATTTCTACATAATTTTGTCTTTTTCTATACCATTTCTTACGCCTAATATATAATTCATCTTCTGAAGAAGAAGAACTATCTAATAAAATGTTCATTGTCTTTCACAAAAACTCGCAGTATTACATTCAAAACTTCAAACAAACTTAGGTTATGTTTAACAGGCCTCCTAAATATTTAATGCGCCAAAATCGGCGACTTAAGTTGAAACTCCATTAACTATTAAGTCGTCGTTAAAATTGATTATGAAATTCATTTTTGTTTTAAGTCGCCTTTTAACTTTAAGCGCCCTGTTAACTTTTATTATGAAATTGGCCCTAATTGCATTAATTAATTTATTTTTCAATTGCATGATGAAACATTTTGGGTAATTATGATTATTAGAAGATTTGGCTTTTTATGTGTAAGTTTTATTTGAAAAATAAATGATTAAGATTATTTGATTTTATTTTTTGTACATTTTACCGATTTTAATAATATAAATATTACAACCCATGATGTAAGTAACTTTTGAAAAATAGTGAGAAAAGGAAACTAGGTATTGGTAAAACTAATTTATTCAAGCAAGAAAAATTGAAAAGTGTAATAAGGAAGAAATAGGTTTTATGTACCTTAGGGGAGCAACTGATTTAGTCCAAAGTAGAAAATACGATACAGTGAAAAGCTTGTCTATTTATAACACATCCGATCATAAGGATTCACGTTGTAGATATGGAGTGAATTACGTAATTAAATCTTCATCATAATTACCTCAGGGTCATTTTAACAATTCAAAATAAAAACTTTTAATAGTTCTATTATTATTTCATATTTTCGTGAAATTTTTTGGTAGTATTTTTGCTTTATTATGTTACATCATAAGTTTTTGCATTTATTTTACGAACCAAAACAAAACTTAAATATTTAGGAGATTGGTATATTCGTACATATAAAACAATTATTGGAATCAACTAGTTTCGATAGTTACAATCATTATCGTGATTCAATAATTGCTATCAAGATATTAACCTCTATCTGACAGAATCTTGATGATAGTACCTGCCGAAGCTAGTTGATTGTAACGGGAATAGCACGGTAATCAGGCATTTGAGGGCGTAAATTACAAATATAAACATAAAATTTTGAGAATCATTCAGTAATAAGGATGAAAAGAGCCAAAAAACCGTAAAAATGAATGCGAAGAAAGTTGCAGGTTTAAAAAGGCAGAGGTCTCTGTTTTAAGGGACGGCACCACCATTTTCCACCGATGGTTGAAAAATACGAAAACTATTGTCATCTATATCTCGGAAACGGTGGGACCAAGTAAAAAAATATATAGAAACAAAAATGTAGATAATAAAATTTACAAAATTAAAATGTCTATTCATTGTTTTATTTTGTCCCACCGTTTCCGAGATATAGATGACAATAGTTTTCGTATTTTTCAACCATCGGTGGAAAGTGGTGCCGTCCGTTTTAAGTACTAATATGAAATCAGTCCAATTTTTAAAAAAATTTATTGATTTGCGACAGATATTTTCTGTTTTTAAGTAAAATTCGGCAATTATTAACGAAATCCAATTTGAAACAAAATTACGTAATGGCGTTAAGAACTGTTTCTATACTTGCAAGTACCTAGGTGCCGGTTACAACACAAACTCGTCCATAAGATATTTAACTGAATAATCCCTGGTGGATATATTTCTCTGAAAAAGTAAAACAAAGTCTGCAGAAGTCTTACAAACTCTGCAAAAGTCTAATTCAGAGTTTTCAGAGAAATATTTCCACCAGGGATGCGACGTCCAGTCAACATCTGCTTTCCCGCCGTAAAATTGAAATTTTGTTTAATAACAAATTATTATTTTAGTGAAAATTCCGAGCTGTAACATTAAAAGTGAACCAGCAATGGAATGCTAAAATTTGTCAATTAATATGAAGTCACACAAAAGTTTTCACCTAGGCCTGTTAGCATCGTAAATTGTATCTTTCAGACTTTTTTTACACGTAAAAATTGCTTTTACAGAAATACTATTAGACATTTTTTGTTGCAAATTCCATTCCTTTAATTTTTGTTTATATACATTTTTCTATTTCGTTGCACCGTTTTCGAGTTATGGCGACTTATAATAAATTCTGTAAAATACAAAAAATTGTCGTCGGAAACGGTGAGAAAAAATTAAAAAATTTATAATAATAAAATATGAAGGGAATGAAATTTGCAACAAATAATGTCTAATAAGTATTGCTGTGAAAGCGATTTTTCAAAAAGTACAATTTACATTGGTAACATAGGGCTGTGCAAAAACTTTTTGCAACAGTTAACAGCACAAGTTAATTTTTAATTTCCAATATTTTTGTTGGTTTTTAGCAAAATTTTATTAATATTTCTAATATTATTGATTACTGTAAATCAATGAAAGCATTGGTTGCAGTCCTAAGAGGTTCAATATGTTGTGCAGTGATGCTTGACGGATACTAGAATCAATTTTCAGATTTATAATATACAGGGTGACCCAGACCACCCGTATCAGTACTTTTTTTCAAAAACGGTAAGTCGTAGAGAGTTGGGCTAAAAAAATTTATTACAAAAGCCCTAATGACGAATCTAATGGTGATATTCTAATTTCCGGGAAAAGTCGGCATCCAGAGTAGTTTGCTCCAGAAAGTCCAGAAATCCAGAATTTTAAATGGCACCATTTGTCGAAAGTGGTATCGTTGGAAAGCTCTTTAAAAAATAAGCAAGTTTTGTAGGAAAAATTTTTTTATTACTCCCACCCCTTTTAAGTTATATTCGACTTAAGTTATTAAATTTCAATTTCTTATAACGAACTTAATTTTAAAAGTCAGCACTTAAAATCCAGCTACCGCGTTAGAGCAATGTCACAAGTGTCCAAAATGTCTTCCATTTACTTCTAAACACTGTTGAGCTCTTCTGGTCATACTATCAGTGGCTCTAAGTACTTCTTCGGTGTTTAATGATCGACAGGCATTGCAAATTCTGAGCTTCATATCATCTCTCGTTGTCGATTTTTCTGTATAAACAATATCTTTGATCCGACCCTAAAGAAAAAAATATTTCAAGTGCTGACTTTTAAAGTTAAGTTCGTTATAAGAAATTGAAATTTAATAACTTAAGTCGAATATAACTTAAAAGGGGTGGGAGTAATAAAAAAACTTTTCCTACAAAACTTGCTTATTTTTTAAAGAGCTTTCCAACGATACCACTTTCGACATATGGTGCCATTTAAAATTCTGGATTTCTGGACTTACTGGAGCAAACTACTCTGGATGCCGACTTTTCCCGGAAATAATAATATCACCATTAGATTCGTCATTAGGGCTTTTGTAATAAATTTTTTTTGCTTAACTCTCTACGACTTACCGTTTTTGAAAAAAAGTACTGATACGGGTGGTCTGGGTCACCCTGTATATTTTCTAGGATTCAAGCAAAAACAATTTTACCTACAATGCCTGGGTAACGATAGGTAAATATTTTAACAAAAGTCGATTTCTTTTATTTTTTAATTACTAAATATATTTTAACATTGAAGAAGAGAGCCAATTTAAGAGCATATAAAATTCTTGCCATTCTAATTATCATTTATTTTCTTTCTTTAACATTGATAGAGAATCGCTCACGAATTGAGTTTGCTCTTTTTGTAATTCCTTGATTTTATCAGTAATTCTGATCATTTGTTGCTGAAATATCAAATTAGGAATCATTCAATTTTAACCAAGGGGTAAATATCCCAAAAATTTTGTGTACACTCGTTTGGAATTCCTTCGAAATCACTGGAATTCTGTGGAAATCCTTGGAAGTCTAGGAATTCTTTGGAATTCCTTAGAATTCTTTGAAATTCCTTAGAATTCATTGGAAATCACTGGAATTCTTTGGAAATCATTGAAGTCTTTGGAAATCGTTGGAATTCTTTGGGATTCCTTGGAAATCACTGGAATTTTTTGGAAATCATTGGATTTCTTTGGAAATATCTGGAATTCTTTGGAAATCCCTGAAATTCTTGGAAATAAATGGAATTACAGTAGAACCCCTATAGCTCGACCCCCTCTAGCTCGACAATTCTGAGAATTTTGCTATGAAGTCGACAGATTGTTGTGTGCCTTATCTCATCGCAACTCGGAGGTGAAAAATTATATGCAGATATATTAATTACCTAGTACGTGACCTACGTGATAAAATACTTACATTTTCTGTATACGATAATTAGTGGGGAATTTTGGACCATGGTGTAAATAAAACAATTTGTAATTTGTAATAAAACAATTTGGACTTACATTATATTTACATAGGTGTAAAATATGGCAGTACCACAGGCAGTACTATATTTGTAATGCAATAATTAAACATAAATCGTATGTAATTTAAAGAAAAAGATTATTCCACTCATAAAATGCATCAAACGCATCACAAAATACAAATTTTTATGATAAGGGTGGAAATATTTTATTATTATTGTAATAAATAAACTCGTATGAATAATTGTACGTCAACAGTTAGGATCCTTTAATGCAAGTCGCATTAATAAAACTCGCATACTGATGTGTTTGATCTGTGTTAGAATGCAAGCAAGTGCAGTATCATATTCCGTGTAACTTAATTTTATAAAAATTGAAATATTAGTTATTTTGGGACTTTTTATTTGTTTTGAATGTTTTAACTTCTTGTTTAATTAATTACAAATGGAAAGTAGAAAACGTAAATTTTTTCTAAGGAATGTACTTTTTCGTTGATCTAAATATTATCAAGGGGTAAAACAATACGTTTATAAAACTTAATTTGTATTAATCTAATTAAATTTAATTAAAATAAAATTGTATTTTTTAAATTAAACCATCAAGTTTGCTTTGGAAAGTACATAGTGCAAATAAATTATACAAAATAAAAATTTGTTATGAAATTTAAACCGACCCCTTTACTTCGACAGTCCCCTTACCTCGACAGGAAATGGGTCCCGTTTGTGTCGAGTTATAGGGGTTCTACTGTATTTAGATTGCACTTTGATTAAAACTCATTGCAATTCCTTGGAAGTCACTGAAATTCTGTGGAAATCCTTGGAATTCTTTGGAAATCCTTGGAAGTTTAGGAATTCTTTGGGATTCCTTGGAAATCACTGGATTTCTTTGGAAATCCCTGTAATTCTTGGAAATCAATGAAATTCTTTAGAAATCACTGGAATTCTTTAGATTGCACTTTGATTAAAACTCATAGGAATTCTGTGGAAATCCTTGGAATTCGCTGGAATTCTTTGGAAATCATTGGAAGTCGTCGAAATTCTTTGAAATTCCGAGTCTTGTGTACAGAAATTATATTGAATATCTACCCCTCGATTTTAACCATACAAAATATAAAAACCTGATAAAATTCCAAAGTGCTGTGCATGCGTGTTCTATTATTTTGGAAAAACATGACGGCATTATTTTGTAACTTATCCTTAAAATCTTTTCTTGCAGTAAACCTTAAAATTTGAATGTACATACGAAAGAAATTAAAACTTCATTCGACTTACTGGTTTTGTTTCTCCTGGAGTTCTTCTTTTATGGCGGTCAAACTTTGTAATTTTTTATCTTTCACCTCTTGCAATTTGGCACAAACAGATTTAAGTCTTTCTAGTAAACTTTCTTTTTCCTAAATTATGAATTGTTAATCAAAATGTGTTAATAGAATTAAAACAAAAAACTTACCAAGTTACGATTTTTATCGTCGCATTTCATGGTATGCACCAACTCCAATTCCAAAGCAGATGATTCCTTTAGTTGAACTTGAACTACTGCAAGTTCATCGTTAAGCTGTTTATTTTCTTTTGCCATTTCATTCATCGACTCTTGTAAAGTTACATGTTTTTCTGTCAACGTTTCTATAATGTTCTTAAGCATTTTACTCACATGCTCAAATTCCTACATTAAAAATTTGAATTATGTTCAATTAAAATGTCTAAATTACACACTTACTTGTGTAACAGTGACACTAGCAAATCCAGTATCTCTTATATGAAGACACCTGAGTTCAGCATTTAACAGCTCTAATTCATCTATGATGCTGTTATACTTGTACGCATTAGATTCAATTTCTTGTTTTAAGTTGACAAGCTTATAATCGCAGATATTCGAAAGCTCACGTTGCTGTTTACATTTTTCTTCCTTTAAAGTTTGAGTGTTCTGTAACGCTTTAATCTCTTCGGATAGTTTGGCCTTTTCGAGATACGAATGGGGCTGGGATAATACTAAATTTTTCAAACGTTCTTCCGTTTTTTCAGCTACAGATAATTCTTCATCTAAAATTTAAATTTTTTCCGTCTTATGATGCTAATAGTTTTTAAATTATTAAATATAAAAACTTACCTATTATATTTCCTTTTTCAGAATATTCCGCCAAACTCTTATACAAAGCCTTCTCAAGTTCATCCTTTCCTTTCACATAATTATCACATTTCTGATTTGTTACGTTAATATTGCTTTGAATTGAATCAATTTCTTCGACAAGATTATTAGTTTTCGCAGAAAGTCCATTTGAGGTTGCTTGTAAGTGAGAGAGTTGCTTGTCTAAGTTTTGGATAATTTCCTCATTGACATCAAAAATTTTGTCTATAATTCGCACGTCATACACTAAATTTAAGATTTAGACAATTTACTCACCAAGTTTTTGTTGAATTTTCAACGAAACTGTTTTTTCAATTCCAATCTCTCGAGAACCTAAATTCCAGAGGTTAAAAGATTCAAATGCTGTTTTATCTACAATCTAACTTAAATTTCAGCAACCAACTTTGTAACTTCACTAAAAACTTACATCGTGCAAATCCTCTGTCCACTGTTCTTCTTGATTTATTTCATTTATAAAATCCACCAACCAAGAGAGAATTGCTAATACAGCAGGCCACGAGTGTGGCGTGTTCACTTGAATAATAAAAGAAATAAATTTTAGTTCATTCGCTTGGGTGGGACTTACCTGTTTTCATTAAGGATGGTTTAACGGCAGTTGGATAATAGTACCTGTTCAAATTAACTGCCACTTCGGTAATATAATTTTCACGTGTGATATTAATGCGAGAGTCGATAATTTTAAACAGGTTGTGCATAAGTTCAATAAAAACGTCCAAGGCAATTCCATTTTTAATGGCGTTGTAATCTATATCAGGAATTTCTCTTGAAACAAAGTTGCGCACTTTTACGTGTTGTTCGTATTGCCATGTTTTATCGCTTATCGGACGGTTATCTTTTCTGTTCGACGATCTTGGTGATTTTTTTCCAGACTTAATTGCAGTGAGACGCGATGAAGGTGTTACGCCCTTAAATTAATAGAGTGCAATTGTAAGCTTTAAATAAGTTTAGAATTTTACTTACGCTTGGCCGTAACAAGGAACTGCTACCTTGACGACTTAAACGCTGAAGTTCAAACAAATTTGAATTGCTAGCTGAACGTTTCACATTTTGATCGATCGATCTCTTTTCTAAACCAAGACGATTCAAAGTCGGTCGGCTTCCGGGTTTTTGTATTGAGTTTCTAAAAACATAGAAGTTAGTTTAATTTCAAGTTGAATTTTTTTTCTTACTTTGTCGGCAATTTGGAGAGCCGCGTAGGCATAGGAATAGAGGACGAACTTCGAGATCTACGTAAATCGTTTAATTTATTGCTAGACATTTTTAAACATTTGAATTAAATGCACAAAACAACTAAAAACCGTTAATTCAATTGTAGGGTTAGGGTTAGAATATGACCGCGGTTGGCATTTGGCAACGTTTTTGAAATGTTTGATGTTGAAATTTTTAATTTTGATTACGATAATCAGCAAACTTAAAAATTACAAGTTGGTCGATGGAGTTGTTTTCAAATTCAAATGTTTTTATTTAGTTATTTTTATTTTAAATATGAAAGAGGGTGGTATGGGCATAGTTTAAATATGCTTGTATATCTTTCTATCTACAACAGATATCTTGTGGACGTCCAGGAACGTCCAGTTACCAGTTGTCACAATATTAAATATCTATTAGCTACAGTGGCGTGGGGTAACTACCAGTGTACGATGTGTTCAAACCAGTCCTGTACTATTTTTGATCGATGGATGTTAAGTAAAACGTGAGTAAAACCATTGACAACAGACTTGAGTCCAGTATTCGGCAAGAAGTATCTTGGAGACAAATTTTAGAGCGAACTGTGCATTGGCTTCTTGCAACATGCCGTTGCCTAAATATGATCAAGGGCTTCAGCAGAAAGATTTTTTTCAAAATTAAAAATAAAAAACTATAAAAAATACTATAGGCAACCAAAGATTATCAATTATTGCAATTGAAAATAAAATTGCCAGAACAATCAATAGATGTATCTAACATATGAAGAACGCAGACTAAAGGGGGGTAGTCATTTTTTTTAAATTTTTTAATTTTGCGTCAGTTGATAGCTAATGCAATATTCTATCGTATAAAAATGTAATATAGGCTAAAATTGAAGTTAAGCAAAAGATATTGCAGATTAAAGTTTGTCTATACCGGCAAAACAATATGAGGTTTCAAACTTTAAAATCGCGTTCCTGAAAAGTTATAAATTTTGACTATCCCCCTTCTTAGCCTGCGCTCTTCATATAGTGTCAATCTATGCACATGTTAAAGCCAGGAAAAATAATTTTGAAAAGCAGCTTACCTGCTTTATTGATTCTGTTATTTTTGTACTGTTTTCTCTTTTGTACATATTACCATATTAGTTAATAATTGTGTTCCTCGACCCCGTAGTATATATAATTTCTCTAACGATGGACTGTTTTTTCTTGGGTTTTTTGGGTCCTTGAAATAAAACAAAATATATCCAACTAACCGGTTTCAACCTTATTTTAATATAGGCCTTCTTCAGAGTCTACAAGATAAAAAAAAACGATCATCGAATCTACATCTAGACATCGCAAACAAAAACACAACTTACTAGTCAAATTATTAAAAACATGGAAAATATGCTAAATAAACAATATGTATCCATAACACATAAAAAAATGTCGTCACTCTCTGCCGCAATACCTCCAATCACCAGCACACCAAATTTTGTCCGGAGATACGATGACATAATGTTCATTTTTGTTTTCTATTGTGGTAGCCTTAACAAAGATATCGGTAGCCCTGGCAAAGATATCTATATGTATCACCCCCTACCCTAAATCTACCTATAAAAGTTTATTTAACAAAATCCAAAATGAAAAGAATTTTTTATTTTTGTACGCCACTGAATTTTTTCCAAAATTTTTATATACGTCACATAATACCGTAAGAAGTCACAAATAAAATTTCTCCAAGATTGGTACAACAAATTTTTTCGGTCATCTAGCGGATTTTTCGAAAATAAATTTTTGTAAATTACTGACTGTCGATTTACTGATTCTGAAAACATTTGCAAAAAAATTTAACAAACAGCCTAAACTTGGTCGCTACCTAGTGGCAGAACCTTTTACTTATAAAGTAACGTTCCGTCAGTCCGTACGACGATATTATAAAATATTTCCCACCGAACCACCTATTTTTGTATTCTAAAATTAATTGTTACAAGCCCTAAACTCAATTCTTATGCTGCACTCGGTATACAAATCAACATTAACCTAATTTTGACACATGTCACAAAATTATGACGTTTATTAAAATTTTGAATATATTGTTTTATTTTTGCCAGCCATCTGACAAATTCTCACAAAAAATATATAAATTAAGATTTCAGTTAATATTTTCTATAATTTTTCTGACCTGCCCCGCCCTGTTACAATTGGCTCGGTTTGTTTTCTCACCAATACTTATACTTTCAAAGCTCCATCGACACACCAAATTTTAGCTGAATCGGTTAAACATTTCCGGAGATACGACTACATTTTAATTTTTTTTTATTTATTTTATTGTGGTGGCCCTGGTGAAGATTTCTCTGGCAAAACCTTATTTTCACCATTCCAGCCCACGAGGCATACGTCCAATAAGTTTGATTGCAATCGACGCAGAAATGCCGGAGAAAATCGATCGACAAAAACTTTTTTCATGTTTTTGCCAAAAAAGTTAATTTTATTTTTTTCATGTTGCATTACTGATTTCTATCGAAGGATTACATATGCTCACATATCCATTAGGATCAATGTACCTACGTACCAAATTTGGGTAAGATCCCTTCAGCATTTCTTGAATTATGCACTCTTAAAGTTTCAACTTTGACAACTTGTGATTTTTGACAGACGACAGATAGAAGATTAATTTTACCTATTCTGGATAAAGCCTTTTAAGGCCTTTAAAATAACATATCGCAAGACAAAATATTTTTTAAAAATCCCGTATTATTTTCTTGTGGTGGCACTCCTGATTGATAGATCGCGACGAAAACCTTATTTTCACCTTTCCACCGTGAACCCTACCACCATACCAAATTTGGTCGTAATTGGTTGGATGGCTCGGAAGCAAATCGATCGACAAAATTTGACGACAGACAGACAGACCGACAGACAGACCGACACAGAAATTTTTATTTTACTTTTTGCAGATCGTTACGTTTCTGAACACGGTGATCTCGAAAATGCAAAAAAAAAAAGTTGAAATTTTTTTTCGATTACCATACCTCCAATTTTTTTTTTAAAATTGATTGGAGGTAAAAATTAGGTCATCAAAAATATAATAAAACTCGTAAAAATTTACAATTTTAAAATCACTGCAACGATATAATTATTATCTAGTATAAAACGCCATCTGCAAACACATATACTTTTATAAACATTCTCGAGCCTTGAAAAATGCAGGACCGTACCACGAAAATCACCAGAACGAAAAAGAGGAATTTTCACTGCTTAATCAGACCGGCATAAATGTTACTTAAGCCCAAAGTGTCCGTTTGGAAGTTTAACGACTTCCCCATATGCCTTCTTATGTGCAGCATCTCTAATATTAATCGCTTCTTATAGTTCTTTTCCATATCTATAATTTTGGCCTCCTCATAGAGTATTCTATGACCCGTCTCAGTTGCGTGCGTTGACAAGCCAGTGGTACTTTTATTGTTTTTCACATCGTATTTGTGTTGATATAAGCGTTTTTTTAAGTACTGTTTCGTCTGGCCTACGTAGCTAAGATCACATTCACATTTTATTTCATATATTACGCCACTCTGATTTTCTCTCTCTGTGTGATCCTTTCCATAGTTAAACAAAGAGGAAGCACTCTTACAACTATAGTAGGTCACCTCCGTGGAGTCATCGCTCAGCAAAACCTTGAGTCTATTAGACAATCCCGGTACATACGGAATCTTAACAAACCTCTTCCCTTCCTTCTCTGCACTTTTTGTCTTTTTCTCCGGTATCTTATATCTTCGTTGACTTTCGAATAGAATGTTGTTTATAAATTTTACTGGGTAACCGTTCTTTATCAGTATATATATGGCTATTTTGTAGTTTTTATCAATCAGGTCTGGACTGCAAATCTTGTCGATTTTATGTTTCATCATCTTCACTATAGCTGTCTTTTGATTTATACTATGTGCTGATTTAAAATTCAACAGCCTATCTGATGCCATTTGTTTCCGATACCAATCCCGAGTAATGCAGTTTTCTTCGTCTCTAGTCAGGCGTAAACCAATGAAAGGAATTGATCCGTCTTTTTCTTTCTCCATGGTAAAAGCAATTCCGTCATTATTATTGTTTAAAATATTCAGCAATGTGTTTTCTTGGTCTTCAGGAACCGCTGCAAAAATATCATCCACATATAGGTAGAGAACCGGAATCTCAAACGGAACGCTTTCCAAACAATCCACCAAGAGATCATTCATCACGATTTCATCAAAAACGGGTGATGCTGGACTACCCATAGCGCAACCAGAGACTTGTCGGTAAAAAGAGTCTCGAAATCAGAAAAAACTCTGTTCAAACAAAAGCTCAACTAAACTAAGAAACATCTCTTCTCCCATGCATGTGTTCTTTTCAATGTCTTTCCAGTGTCTTCTTATTGCCCTTATTACTGACTCCTTTTTTACATTGGTGAATAACGATGTGACGTCGTAAGATACCAGTCTGTAGTTCTCCGGAAGTTTTATGTTTTTTAATTTTTCCGCGACTGTATATGAGTTCTTGACATTATACCTCAGTTCACATCTCGATCCGCTAAGAATGTCGGCAACGAACTTAGCTATACCGTACAAAGGACCACCCACTGTGCTAATAATGGGACGAAGAGGTATATCTCCCTTGTGAATTTTAGGAAGGCCATATGCTTTAGGTATGATTGCATTTTGTAACTTCAATCTCATCTTAGTATTATCATCAATTAGATCTTCGTCTCTCAGCCTGTCGACCATTCGATTGTTGAGTTCTTGCACTTTGCTAACTGGATCCGTCTTAATTTTCTGATACGTACTTTCGTCATTCAGTATTGCTAGCATCTTTTCATTACACTTTTTTGCGTCCATTAATACCGTTTTGTTTCCTTTATCGGATCTTGTCACAATTATGTCCTTGTTCTCAGCCAAAAACCTCTTGGTTCCTTGAAAATCTTCATCTATACTATCTTTCTTTTTTTATCTTTCTTTTAAATTTAAATTAAAATAAGGTTGAAACCGGTTAGTTGGATATATTTTGTTTTATTTCAAGGACCCAAAAAACCCCCAAGAAGAAACAGTCCATCGTTAGAGAAAGTACATATTAGTATTAATTTATTTATTTATTCTAATGTTTGTTTGTTAGTAGTTAATCTCAAAAGTAATTTTAATAAAACTAAATAACATTTATTATAATTTTTTATAAAAATTAATTTAGAAAAATCGTTCCGCCTATAAGGCTATTAAAAAATTTGGGGGCCCGGTTTGAGTCGGAAACACAGGCCGGCAGCTGCCTTGTTACGCCACTGATTAGCTACTAGATGTAGTTTAAAATGTTTTTGTATATATCCAGTTGAACTCCTGGATATAAGAAGTATTTAGCCTTGACCGAAAGTCTTTTTTGCTACCTACTTCAACAAATTTTTGTTTCAGAAAAAAAGATTAGTTGATTTAACAAATTTTCTTGCTCTGAATCAGGCCTGTAGCCAGGATTTCATTTCGGGCAGGGGGGTGGCACTCATAAAAAGCCTTTTGTAAAAAGTAACATTTTCGGGGGGTTCCCTTCCAGGGATATTTATTATTACAAACAAACCTTGCTTTTCTTAAACATTTCAGGGGGGCACATGCCCCCCCTTGGCCACGGGCCTGCTCTGAATTTTGCTGATATTTTGACTTTAATGGTAATAATATTATTAAAATATTAGATATTTAACAATAATTAAAGAACAAAATACCAAGTACTGGTACCTTTAGGCACACAAAAAAATCTTTAAATTGATACCTTTTTCATTCTTATCCATTTATAATGGATAGCAGAATTTTAAAATAAATCAGTTTTTCATATTATTTCTATTAGTGATAATAAACTATCTAATAAGAATTTTAAACTTAAATTTCGTATTTAGTACTTGAATATTGAGACTATGACTTATTCAAAAAAAAAAAAGAAGAAATTTATTTTTTTATAAAATAATACTATTTTCTTTATCAATAGAATTTATTGATTATATTTTGCATTGGAGATAAAATAGATGATATATTTGATAATATAATATTATATTAAGGTATACCTACATACAAATTCCTTTCCACTGGTAAATATTTTAATAAAAACTAGAATTGAATTGTCAGCAGACTTCAATAACGTGTCTTGCAGCCAGCCTATAATTTACTATACTTCAATGCCATTGCCAAACCAATTATATAAATGTTATATTGTCTGTCGACCGACAAATTTAAAACGTTGTAAACTTTTTTTAACAAAAACTTAAATCTTCGCAGTATGGCAAGAATCTGCTATCTTGTTTCATATAATTTCAAACAATTTCACAACTGAATCTTGTTTGACATCATCGTCATAGTACCTTATATTTATTCCCTGCCGAAAATATTTGGAGTACAGTAAACTTTCTAGTGTAGAAGTTAGCACAAGTGCTGAATTATTTCATAACAAATAATTATTATTTAATTACCTGTTATTGTGTTTAGTAACAGTTAAAATAAATTAATATTGTGAGAAAAGTGAAATAATAATATTTATATTATAAGTATTATGAATTTATTATTATTTATATATTATTCAAAGAATTTACATCAGTATTAACCTGCTAGTACCTAGCTAATATTATTTATAATTAATAAGGGTAAGTAAATTATACTATATAGCTTATATACTACTTTGGGTTTTACGTTATTATATAACATATCAAATAAATAATTGCCATTTTAAAACGAAATTTGAAAAGTAATACTTTAATATTGAGATTAAAAACAAATTCGAGTTTGATTGAAATTAGTTTACAAAAATTTAAAAAATTCTTTTTTTTATTATTGCATCATTTTAGTTTTAAAATAATCCGCTTTTATGTACTTACATTTTTGCACACTAGCAAAATAAGACATAGAAAACCGCAATTTTTTAATTTTAAAAATACATATAAGCAAAATAGGATAAAATTATTTATGTGTAGTATATTGGTGGGGTCCGCCCCCTGGCCTTAGGGCCCCTTCGCGACCCTTACTACCCTATCAAAATAGTGTTAAAAAAAAAATAAAAGGGGAATTTCGATAAAAATTACGTCGAAAATAAATTATTGGAAGCATTACATGAAGATTTAATCAAAACCTGAAAACCAACCCCAAGAGCTATTCAATAATATACTTTAAAATTTATCAATAATAATAACAAAATATATTGATAATAATCCAATTTTTTTTTTTAATTTTAGTAATTGAAACATGGATTTTATTACCTTTGTTGGTATCCTGACTGCTTTAATTATTGGATTCATAACATATTACAAATGGTGTTTTAATTTTTGGAAAAAGAGGAATCTGAACACTTTGCAACCATGGATTCCATTTGGTACTTTTGGCAATCTATTTAACAGGAAGGAATCGCCGGGAGAAGTATATCAGCGCATATATCAAACATTAAAATCCGAAGGAAACAGACACGGTGGAAGTTACCTTTTTACGGTTCCAGAATACATACCCATTGATCCAGAATTAATTAAATGCGTATTATCAAAAGATTTTAAATATTTTCACGAGCGCGGATTTTACTATAACGAAAAGGACGAACCTTTAAGTGCAAATCTATTTGCAATTGGAGGTGAAAAATGGCGAAATCTCAGATCAAAACTAACCCAAACTTTTACATCCGGAAAGATTAAAACTATGTTTGATATAATACTACGTTGTTCTGATCAAATGATCGAAACCTTAGATCACTTGGAAGATGGCAATTTGTCGGTTGATGTTCGGGATTTAACGGCTCGTTATACTACCGATGTTATTGGTAACTGTGCATTTGGATTGGAATGTAATAGCTTTAAAAGTCCAGATGCTGACTTCAGAAAATACGGAAAAAAATTGTTTGCACCTTTAGGATTTATTCGCAATATAAGGGTAGTTCTTGCCGTTGCCAATCACGATTTAGGAAGAAAACTTGGCATAACAGTTTTTCCCGACGATGTCAATTATTTCTTTATGAAAGTCGTGAAAGATGCGGTTGAATATCGAGAAAAGCATAATGTTGTACGCAACGATATGTTAAAGCTTTTGATAGATTTACGAAAAGATCCCAAAAATCATCTCACAATTGAAGAAATAGCCGCTCAGGCTTTAATATTTTTTTCGGCCGGTTTTGAAACTTCTTCTACCACAATGACTTATTGCCTGTATGAAATTTCAAAAAATGTAAATATTCAAGATAAAGTTAGAGAAGAAATAGGGAAAGTTTTGTCCGCTCATAAAGGCCAAATAACTTACGAAGCCATAAAAGAAATGAAATATTTGCATCAAGTCGTTAGCGGTAAGGAAATCGTAAGGAAGTAATTTATTTAAGAACAATTAAATTAATTTTATTGCAGAAACTTTAAGAAAATATCCTCCGTTACCAGTTATAACCAGACAATGTGTTGAAGATTATCAAGTTCCCGGGACTGACGTTATTATTCCCAAAGGTGTACTAGCTAACGTTTCCATTTTGGGTATACATCGAGATCCAGAATATTACCCAGATCCTCAGAAATTTGATCCTGATCGTTTTTTGCCTGAAGTTGCAGAAATGAGACCACATTTTACTTACATACCTTTTGGCGATGGCCCTAGGATTTGTATAGGTATATACTTGATTGAATAATGAATGTCGGTATCTAATACATTTTTACTTGTAGGTCTTCGCTTTGGGCTGTTGCAAACAAAGATTGGTTTAATAAAACTACTTCAAAATTACAAGTTTACGACCAATTCACGAACGGTTGAGTCTATAGTATTCCAACCTTATAATTTATTATTGAATTCTAAATACGATATTTTCTTAGATGCCCTTAAAATTTAAAATATTAATCAAAGCCGGGTTAAAGGCTAAGGGCCTCCTTCAAGTTTCTAGGGGCCTCAAAAAAATTGAAGTATTTATGTTATTTTTACGAATAATTTTTAAGTCAGCCTTAATGAAATAATATAATTATTCACAAATTTTAAAATTATTTTTTATTTATTAAATTTAAAAAACATGTTTTTCGTTAGTTTTTCTAGAATATGATTAATTTTTTACTGTTGTATTAAGTATAAGAAATAAATATTTTTTTATTAAACATGCAATTTTATTGGACCCTCAGATATTTTTCTTGTCTAGTAAGGCGCCCATGGAGGGGGCAAGACTTGCTTCCACTTGAAAAAATAATTAGAACTAATAATTTTTGTAAATTGATATTCAATTTAATTTTATTTAACATTTTGAGAATTTTTTTATTTTGCCTCCCCCCTTCTGAAATTTCACCATTAGGCGCCCATGTATATATGTAGACCTTTCTCTAAATATTACATAAAGAAAATTAATTTAAAAAAGGTAAGAAAGTATAACAGAATTTTATTCCGTGAAATAAAACAAACATTAAAAGCCAATATTAAGTTGGATCATTCAGACTTTGCGCATAAGCAAAGGAAAGGTTTTTTCATACATTTTTATGGGTTCTGACGTACCATGTCAAGAGAAAGCAGTCCAGATCCACCGCTCGTGTACCAAATTTATTAATGAAATTAATAATAATAAATTAAAATGTAATTTTAATCAGCATAATTATGTATTTTATAATTTCAGTCTTTAATTTTTTAAAATTGTGTGAATATAGTTGACCTTCCATATTTTTATTTAATATTAATGTTGTATATTTTGGTTTTGCCGCAAATTGATTGACGTTGTGCTAACTAGCGGACAAAACAATTTTTTTTGCCATACTGGCGAAGTGAATGGTTGGACAGATTTTTGTATCCACGGCTATTTGATTAAAATTTTTATAATTTTGCAAAATAAAATTGACATTATTTTTGAGTAATTATTTCTTTTAATTCAATTTTATTCAATATTCAATAATTTTAAATAAAATTAATGATTTTTGGATGACTTTTACTTTATGTAGGCTAATTAATTTTTCGATAATTGAAAAATATTGAAATTTAGAAGATAAAAATAATTTTTTATCTTTATATTTTTTATCTGATAAAAATAAAAATAATTTATTGGACCAGCAGTATGGCGTAAAGCCTACACCGGCCGACTGGGAAGCGGGTGACCGCGGTTCAAATCCTGATCGAGTCTGTGCTGTGATCAACAAATCAGAGACTACCATCCGTCTCATACACCAAGACGTCTGGCAGCGTGGTGTATTATGGCTAAAAACTCCCCAAATTGTAACGAAATGGGGAAGGCCTTCATCCAGCAGTGGACTGACATAGGCAAATCGTAATCGTGATCGTGAAAAATAATTTGTACAATAGGTGTTGAATAAAATTTGACACTAGTGCAGATGGGCAAGTTATCATTTGATTTTAACATTTCAATTTTTTTTATGTTGAAATTTACTTAAAATTAAATTTGGATTTTAAGAAGAGTTGAATTTGTATTTATTTGGAAAAGTGATTTTAGAATATTTTGTAATCTATTAAATTTTGATAAAAAACCAAAATTGAAAACATTCTAAAATAATAAAAAAAATATTGTATGAGAGTGAGGGGGGCGCGATGAAAATTATTATTCTGAAAGGTTCAGAAACGCTGATGTACAAAATTTCAAAACTTCTTTTCTGTCTATCATTTTGTAACCACTCTCTCCATTAGTCAATTTTTTCATAATTATTATAACATTTTTAAACAAACTGACCAAACCACGTCAAAATATCTAAATTTCTATTACAAAATTAATTTCATATTTTACTTGTCAACTTCATAAATCATAACCAGAACTGAAGTTTGTCGGTTTTCTGCTTTGAAACGAGTGTTCTAACCAGTCACCAACGCAGCTTATTTATTTCCATAAATTCGATCACACTGACGCGCATGAATGGATTAATGAGAGATATTTAATAAAAAAAAGAACATTAGTTAACATGTAACCTAAGAGCTTTCTACAGAACCACCTATCACAATAAGTCTCTGAGCTCATGCACTTTGTAACACTTACCTGAAGGAGACAGAAGGTTTTTCCTCTATTTATTTTTGGTAGTTTAAAACCGAATAATCATTATTTTTTGAGATAAGCAATAAAATGTTGACTAACTTTTAAACGTTCTCTTTGCATTTAACAGTAAATAAATAATAATTATTGTATGTTTCAAATTTTGGCACAATATTTCAACATGACGTTTTCGCCTAACCCACAAAACCAGAAAACCACTTATTTGCAACCTAACCAAAGATTCGCGTGACCTCGATTTTTCTCTATAATAATTATCCAAAACTAAATGTTTTTCAAACAATGGAACTGCATTCGAAATTATGAATATTTTTAGTTGAAACTACAAATAATATGAAGAACAAAATTATAATACCCTCGGGGGTTACAATATTGAGTTGTTTATTTATTGCAGTTGTAGCAGGTGACTTATAAAGAAAAATATTGTGTTTTATATTATTTATTTTAATGTAACACTTAATTTTACAGATAGTAATCATTTAAAAATATTCAGAAACTTGGATGATTCGATTGTGGAGCTGTCTTCCAAAATCGAGGTACCTAACGGTGCAAATTTAACGTTAATATGTCAAATAGAAAATATCAAAAGCAAAGGATTTATTAATGGCTATGTTACTTGGTTTACACCTCCAAAAATACATTCTAAATTGAAATTGCGAGCTTTCAAAAATTCATCTAACTTAGTGTTTAGCAATGTACACACCAACGACGAGGGGCTGTATGTTTGTGCCAGTTTGAAATTCAATGTTTTTAAAACCCTGATTTTATTAGTGAAACAAAGGGAATCTTCTGAACTTAAAGATTTAAATTTTCAAAGACTTATTAAAAGAGAAGTTGTTCCTGGGAATGGACTTGATGGTTTGTAGTTATCACAAATTTAGTTAAATAAGAATTAAATGTTTGTATTTAAAATTTCCAGATTTAAATCACACTGATCCTTATTATGATAACCGTGAGTAAGAATTTATTAGGTAATAGTGAAAATGACATGTTTATTTTAGGTGATCTTACTGAACTGAGAAACAATCTTGAAAAGATGAAGCAAGGTAAATCTTAATGTACTTGACAGAATGACAAAATTACTTAAATTTTTGTTTTAGATCTTCTTAGAGAAATCGAAAATGAAAATAAAAGGTCAGACTACGAGTCGTACGATCATGATACAGGTTTAAATAAACGTGGACGTGAGTATCATTACAAACTAAGAGACACACATGCTTTGTTTATTTAGGTTTTAAGATTATACATAAATTTCTTCCAAATTTAAAAAATAAATAAAATTGATTGTCACTTAGAAATTATCTGAAACATTAACATTTTGTTTCTCAAATTTAAAGTCTTAAAGACATAGTTTTGTTATTGAGACAATTACTGCCAGACTCTTTCACTTGTTACTTTTTTAAGCAAGTCATATTTCTTACCTTAAACTAAATCCTCCTGGAGTCGTGAGGCTTACTCGAGCATTCTAGGCTGGAATTATTTATTTTAATTTATAATTACAGAGGAGTATAACGTGATCTTTCAAAACTTCAAATATCTTATTTTCAGATCCAAATACAAATTCTTTTCCGATCAAAGCAGTTCTATTAGGTTTTGGTAATACAAATAATAATTAAATGGCAACCATCTATAAATATTTTTTTAGGAACCCTTTTTTCTATTGCAGTAATTTTTCTTATAATTCGCTATTTTGGATTTATCAAACCGAATTCATCAACTAATAGGAGAATTAATCGTCAACGAAATTCTTTTAACGAAGAGGATACAGTTCCAAGCACAAACGGGTTTCAGAATAACTTTTCACCAACGACTCCTATAATATTTGATGCAATGGACATTGTAGCACCCCCAAATGATAGTATACGAAATCCTACTACACAATTAGACTTACCCCCTACGTATTCTTCATCAACACATAATTCTACACGGAGCTTAAATGATGCAAGTAATGGATCTAATAAAAAAAATTTACAAGCTGCCAACAGTGACAATTTGAATTTGCCACCTTCTTACGATGAAGCTATTGGTCATGAAAATAATCGTCATAGTGATAGTGCTATTCACGGTAATAATGGAAATCGGCATAGTGGACGCAGTCACAGGGGGGATAACGATCATGTACATCACAGTGGAGGAGTTGATAGTCATAGTGCTGGAGGTGCAGGTGATAATAACGGAGGAGGTGGCGACTAGGAATAAGTAATGCTCGTGGAATGTTTCAGGATTTGCCTAAATCTTCCATAAATTAATTCTTTTTCTTTAATATTAATTTTGGGCTAAGTTCATTTGATTGGTTTTATTAACATGCTTGGCATGTAATTATTATCAGGGTGGGCTGGCACCAAACGAAAAAATTATCATGTAAGATTGAAAGTTTTTTATTATTAGATTGGACTACCAGTATTTTAATTTTATTAAAAGAAGATGCACATTCAAATAATCTACTTTGCAAATCTGACAGATCTGTCTTTAATAATTAATTGTTGCGAAGTCATTTACCTTGGTTTTAAAATATTACATGATTGCAAAATTATTAATTTAAAATTTTGACAATGCTAGTCTCATACGACGTCGTCAATGCAATATATTTATATAATAAGCATAAAAAATGAAATGCAATTTATAGAAGTGTCCTTAAAGAGGTTTTAAATCCATTCTATGTGCCTAGTGTCTAATATTATTCTTGGGTAATATCTGAAGTATTTTGCTCTTCTAATGTAAGAAATTGCTGTTGATCACAAATTATTTACAAAATATCTCCAAATAACTAATAGAATTGGTTTTTATCAAGCCCAAATTTAAGGCTAATGTCCACTTGAGACAGAAAATCTCGAGACTCCTATATAAACCATGCTAATACTAAGTCTCTGAGACTATATTGGCATGGTTTATATACGAGTCTTGAGGCTTTCTGCCTCAAGTGGACAACACTAGCTTTTATATACATATTTAAATCACAAGTTTCTTCAGTATTAAACCAAATGTTTAAATTTCTGTTTTATATAAGTATTAATATTACCTATTTATTTGTTTTTCTAATATTTCTAGACGAAATTGATATTTTAACAAAAAGTTTGCCAAGGTCAAAGGGATTTGACTAACCATAATTTAAAACTTATAAACAGGTAAATACAAGATATTGTTAAGTTTTATTTAATTGTCTAATTAATTTTACATTTTTTTTATACTTTTTATATCGTCTTGTTAAGTTTATATTGCTTATTTTCCCCACTTAAAGAATTTTAACCTTTCCTTAAATGTCACTTATTGTCTTTACTACTTCTCCTAATGTTTGCAAAAAGATTTAAGAAAAGCTTAAACTGGAAGTGTATATGGTGCAAATGAGCAAATATAATATAATACCATTATTAGTTTTAGTCAAATTGCACCATGGGCAGATTCCTCGCTTGCCTTGTTATTTAAAATATTTATTACAGTAGAATCTCGAAACGGTGAACAGCGAAAATCATGTTTGTTTTTAAAATATTTATTTCAAATTTATTTCTTTTTCTCTCTATTTTATGCTATTAAAATTTTTTTTCTTTATTCTTTTTATGCTTTTATTATTATTATTATTATCTACTTATTATGTTTTTTGATATTTTATTATAATCCCGGTGGGTAACTGCCATTTTGAAATGAAGAATTAACTAATATTTTAGATTCTTTCTGTAAACTAAAGTTATATTTAAGACTGCGATACCACTGTCAAGAATTTACCTCACATTTTATATAGTTTTACAACATTTTACAAATTTGATGTGCTTTATTAAAATATATGGCTGTGAATTTTCTCATTACAAAAATACTTTATATGAGTAAAATAAAATACTCTTCCATATTGTATAATGTAGTGAAGTTTACATGTATTGTATTTACTCTTGTCTTATACACAAAATTTGTAATAAAATATTATTTGACTTTCGTAATTTGATTAATAATTTTCTATCCGAATCTAACATATATTCAAATACAAAGTGGTTTTCTTTGTGAGAGCATTATAATTATTATAATCGCAAAAATTTGTGGCACTACATTCAGGGTAAGTCTCATACAGATGCATATTATATTTATTTATTAATGATGCTGTATGCCAGATTTTATGTGACCGTTAATGATTTTGGGATATTGAAATTCGGTGTGCAATTTAAAATTCGAAATCGACAATTGCAAAAAATTCGCTCTTTATTTCTTGTTAATTTTATTTGCATTAACTGATGTCCACTTAACATCGTATTTTTCTGAAATGGGAGTGTTATAAAGAACTTAAATGTTATGAATCTAGGAAGTTTCATGAAATAACTACGCTCTCAAGAATTGTGTATTAAGTAACAAGGATAGATGACGCGTAAAGTCCATCTACGGTTCAGCAAGTGGCAGATACAGAGAAACTTGTGCAGTTTACGCTACAAGATTAGATATATGTAATTTAATTTTCTGTGATTTGCGAAAAGCCTATGTTTAGGCTTCCGGACAGTAACGTGGACAAAACGTGATAATATTCTAACAAGGTGGAACTCGGATGACCGTAGTTCTTGGGCTTCTATACTGCTATCTTTCTGGTTAAACTTGAAAAATATAGATTAGGATTAGAATATAAGGTAGATACAGACAAATTCGAAATAAATCCCGCATTAAGATATCGGATTATCCGATAGTTATTTTGTAAGTTGGTAATATAATTTTAGTATATAAGAAGATTACTGGAATAGTTCTTAAAGTTGAAACATGCGGACGGACAGACATGGAGCCAGATCATAAGGCTTCTTTCTATATACGTTGTATAGAAGCTTAAAAGTTGAAATTTTTGTGAAGTGACGCATTTTTGACAAGTGGTGAATAATTTTTTCATTATACACTGCTAGTTAATAATGAACATATAGATATTTTTCGACAGTTTGGCGACTATTTTGTAAGACAAATTTTGTTAAAATACAATTTTGTATAACCAAGAGATGCTATTTAACTCATGGCCGTATTTAAGGAGGGGGGTTTAGGGGTTAGAACCTTAGAACCCCCCCCCCTGAAATTATTTATCAATAATGGGATAACCCTAATATGACATTTTTTTAAAATCGAAAATGTTTTTTTTGCTTTAAAAAATTGTTCAACATTTTTAACAATAATGTGTAAAAATTTCAACTCAGTATTTTTTTAGTTACAGGGTTTAATCTGGTCAGGACGTAAGCCATAAATCTTTCAATTGTCGGCATTAATTTTTATACATTTTGTATGTTGGTATTTGTATACCAACGTTTTTACTTAAATTTTATTACTTTTTAAAATTTTGAAAACAAAATTTTTTTAATATTTATTTATAGGTACATAAAGGGTTTTCCAATAAGAGGTTTCATTTTGAATAGCCCGCTATTTCTGCAGCTGTCACTTTTGAAACTATCATCTTTTGAGATTTGACAAGTAAAACCTACGCCATTATTAAAATTTTCAACAAGACAGCGCTACCTGCCACACAAGCAACGAAACCATCGCAATTTTGCAAGAAAAATTTCCTATCCGTGTTATTTCTCGAAGAGGTGATCACAATTTTCCACCGAGATCTTGTGATCTCTTCTTGTAACACCTTTAGACTTTTTTCTTTGGGGCCACGTGAAGGATAAGGTCTATGCCAATGCTCCACAATCAATTCAAGAACTTACCCTGGTGGAAATATTTCTCTGAAAACTCTGAATTAGACTTTCTCACAGTTTGTAAGACTTCTTCAGACTTTGTTTTACTTTTTCAGAGAAATATTTCCACCGGGATAAAAATGGAATTCGTGAAGTTATCGAGGACATATAGCCGCAAATGTGCGAATTGGTCATGGAAAATTTCATGAAAATTATATGGTGCTGCAAGCGTAGCAATGGCGGCCATTTGACTGATATCGATTTCCATTGTTAATGGCATACCTTCCTCTTTACAAAGAAATAAACATCCATTGATTTCTCTTAAAAAATACTCGTTTTTTTTAAATATCAAAATGAAACCTCTTTTTGGGAAACCCTTTATAATTGCGGTTCGTTAATGGCCAGTTTTCAGTCAGTTTTCTATTTTCTATGCCCTAGCAGGGCCGCGTTAAGGCATTGTGAGTACCCTAGGCATATTCTTTTTTGCCGCCCCCTTAAAATTAAAATTTGAACTTATTATAATAAAATAATATTTATTAGCAAAATAACAAATTTATTTACTTAAGCAGTAGACAGTTTTTTGTTCTTCGTTTATTTTTATTCTTTACTCTCTCGTATTACTATGCGGTACTTTTTACTTTTTAATTTAATACTTTTTAATTATTTATGTTTTCTACATAATGCAATTATGATTTTCAAATAAGTACAATTTACAATCAAGTTTTATGTTGCATTTTTTATTAGAATTAATTAGTATTTTTGCCGCCCCTATTAGACTGCCGCCTTAGGCAGCTGCCTTTCTTGCCTAATGGATAAATCGGCCCTATGCCCTGCTAATAAACATCTATTTGTGCTAAACTTTTATTTTTTAATATTTTTGAATTATTTTAAAATGCGGAGATATAAGATAAAAGTTTAAGGTTTTGTTTTATTTAAGCCAAAAGACCACATTCCCGATAAGTTGTATTTATTTTCATATTTTATGTTTGTTTTTTATTGTAGTTAGTTTTATTTTATTTTTAAAATACATAATATGTAGTGCTTTATACTTTTATTTTTTATTCTGAATTTTAGTTTCCTTTGTAGTTCAATAAATTAGCTATTTATTTTTTTAATTTTTTAAAACCCCTCCCGAAAATCTAGTCTAAATACGGCCCTGATTTAACTGCATTTAAACTGTTCAAAACGTTTTTTTAATAAGTTTAATTTCATTTTAAATATTTGTCAACAACTACTGTCAAATCAACAAAACAAAAGTGTCATTTTAAATAAATATATTAAATTTGAAAATTTTTTACAAAAATTATTAATTATAATAGTTAATCACAGTCTTCACAACCTTGGCCTATAATATACTATTGTTTTAGAATAAATAGGTTTTATAATTTAAAAATAATAATATAAAAAATATTGATATAATTATTAGTACATATTATTTTTAAATCAATTCACTTCATTACGATGTTTTGATGTTGTTGAATATACCACTACCGAACGTATATCGGGGATAAATTTTATAAATACAAAATAAACAAATTAAATATTTTAAGAAATATCAAACATGAAATTTCTGTTAAATGGCCGTAATTCGGCGAATTCGACCTATTACCTAATGATCTAAATATTTTCATAATTTAATTTTTTTAAATCAAAATCAAAAT
The DNA here is from genome assembly GCA_947369205.1 of Cantharis rufa. Classification (NCBI taxonomy): domain Eukaryota; kingdom Metazoa; phylum Arthropoda; class Insecta; order Coleoptera; family Cantharidae; genus Cantharis; species Cantharis rufa. Next base: position 15,670,984 of record OX376307.1, on the reverse strand, counting down.
GTTACAATCAAACGTACTAATATTTATTTGCCAAAATTTAAGGTTATTATAATTATTATACACAGACAATTACAGCAGATGAAAAGTTAAAAATTCCGAGTTATAACTTGGAAATTTTAAATTTCCACGTGTTTATAATTTCGCGCAATATTTCAACATTCTGTTTGCTTGACCTCGGTTTTAAATATTTGATACTGGTTTTCACTACCCAATTATTTTATTATTATAGGAAAGAGCTAGCAGTTATTCTGTTAGCATACCTCTTGGTATTTCCCATAATCTTATATACTATACACTTATTATAACAATCTGTGTCATAATTAAATAAATGCAGGTAATATGAAGAACAAAATTATAAAATATTGTGGGGCTACATTATTGTGTTGTTTATGTGTTGTAGTTGTGACTGGTAAGTTAAAAAAATATATTGTGTTTTAATTTCTAATAAACGTTACTTTATAAATTTATAATATAAATTTTTATAACAACAAAATATTTAGAATCAGATACAGTATAGCTTCAGAAAGTATTCGTACTCTCCTATGTAGTCCAGTTGTATTAAATTAATACACCTAATTAATTAAGTAGGTGCATTAATTCCATAGAGCTAATTTTTTACATGTTGTACGGATTGATACCCGGATCAATTTCCAGTAGTTTTCCAACAAAAATTCTTCAAAAAACCGTGATTTTTTTTACATTTTTTTAGCTTTTGCCAAATAGCGGTCAAAATCCATTTTTGACAGAATAGTAGAGTAAATTTGGTACTATTTGAGATTATAAAAAGTTTTCTAGCTCCAGTAGTTTTCGAGTTACAGCTCTTCAAAAATCAGTTAAATTTCCCATAATTAGAAATTCCAACTACTGTTTGCTTCGTACCTTCTACATACATACATACATATACGAGTACATATTACATTCACACAATAAAAATCTATATAATAATTAATAACTTTCAAACTAGTATAATTTTGCTACAATTTGACCATCGCATGTGTCCGCTATATCAAATAGATTACGATACAACACATGTAAAAAAATATCGTTCTTATTGAAAAAATGTAAAAATCAAATACGGTTCAATTTGCCGTTAAAGATAAGATCGAGAGGCAATAACAATGTCATAAAATCGGTTACTTAAAAAAATTATATTTACAAGGTAGAATAGAAGAAGATATAAATATAAAAAAAGTACTTATGCCTATCTTAACAATATTAACTTAAATATCAACTAAATACATCATTGGGCGCTGAAGAGAACCTGACCTGTCAATTGTAACAATTTATTGTTAATAATTGTTCGAGCGTCCCTTTTGCCCTTTGTTCCGTGCCGCTAATGGAAGGATCGACGCGCCACGGAAATGCAGTGGGGATACGCAAGAATTAGGCGAGTCTTGGGTTAAAGTTGGTGTAGCGCGGTTGTAAATTTGCAAGTCCAAGTGGGGATACAACTACGCAGCGTTTATTGTTAAGTAAGCCGAGTTGAGAATTTTGGAATCCGGAGAGGATTGTTGTGCGAATTATCAACGTGACCCGAGACCAGTTACTACATGTGCCTAATTGGGAATATTTGTTTAACCTGTTGCATCATTCAATTGAGTCAATATTCCATCAACACGATCGAGAATTTTACCATCCGATTCAATAATTGCGAGTGTAAGAATCGCAAGTTATTGTCTCTTGAGTCCTGCTACCGTCTTCGACGTACACCAAGTGCTAATGTTCATTGTGTGCTGCGTTTGTTCAGCATCTTTTGATCGGTCCATCAACTGCCGAGTGGTCGTTCCCGACAGCGTCAGACGAGATTCATCATTCTTCAAGCAGTTGGAATCGTCACGTCGTTCTTCGGATTCCTGGAAAATCGAAGCAGGGCTAGTAAACTACCATTTACATCATCTTTTCAATGTTGTTTTCTGCATACACCGTATTAAAGAGCTCTTTGGGGCCGCTTCTGACCATGATGGCTCCAATAGTTTCCATGAAGGGCATGATTAGGTAAAACCCTCCCAGACCCTTCAACGCAAGGACATTTCAGTTTCTTACTATGTCTTGTGATTTGATATACAGAGGCTGTTCAAAACACGTCTTTCGACTAAGTGCTTTAAACTTATTGTCACTGGCGAGTCGAAGAGTTGGAAGATTGTTGATGAATGGAAGACAAAGAATTTCGGAACGTTGATATTTTTATTTTTAAGACTAATTTTACTTACTAAAAAACTATTTTTAAGAGCTATTAGCGCGTCATCACAGCTTGCTGCCAGTAAGCTATTTTTAAGAGCTATTACATAGCCGATTGGCAGCTATTTTGCTAAATTGATTACCGCTAGCAAAATAGCAATGAATAGCTTGCTGCCAGCAAGCAAATAATCAGCTATTGAATTTCGCAGCTGCTTTTTAGCTAGAAATGCTGCTTGGGAATGCTCATCTTGGGTTTCATTCTCCATGAACTCATTCCACCCTGCTACTTCCACACTGCTTGAATCTTGTCATACAGCTAAAGGATATCTGTTTCAGAAGGGATTACCTCATCTTTCAAAGTCTGCGTCTCATGCACATCCGCAATTATGACTTTGTTCAGGCCTGCATTGTCAATTTTCTTTAAAATTAGTAGTTCAATGTTACCCCAAGTTTTTTTAAAGTTCTGATGTTGTGTTCCTCTTGACCTGTACGACATTGCTTCGTTTCACTGCTTCGTAAGGAGTAACAAACATCATTCCGCACATGGCATGGAAAGTTCCTAAACCATTAAATGTCTTGACATTGAAATCTGTGTAATCAAACACTAATTGACAAAATGTACCCTTCTCAAGTGGCGCAACTAATGCTACCAAAACTCTTAACTCACAATTCCAATTTAGTCCTTATTAAAGGTTTCCAACCTTCTTTACACACGGTGTAGGGTTTTTTAGGTCGTCAGGTTTTTTAGATTATTGGTTTAAAATTTAATACCAATCTAAAATTCAGTACCAAATGGACAGATCAAGTTGTATATCCTATTAATCAAAAAACCAAAATTTTAAATTAGTAACCATAATCCAATGCAAATCGCTCGAAGTCCATCAGCTTCGGATAAAGATTGGTCAAACTGTAGCAAATTTACTCACAGAACTAGTTTAATAGTTATTATACAGGTTCTTATTTTAATTTTGTAATTAAGAAGGTACGGGATGAAAAGTGGCTGGAATTCTCAAATTTCCCAATTTTTAGGGAAATTTTGCTGATATTTGAAGAGCTGTAACTCAAAAACTACTGGAGTCAGAAAACTCTTTTTAATCTCAAAAAGTAGCAAATTTGGTCTACTTTAAAAAAGTATAGCATAAATTTTCTGTTAAAAGCGTACTTCGACCGCTATTTGGCAAAAACTAAATAAAGTCAGAAATGTTTGCTGTTTTTTTGAAGATGGCGGCGCCCGCATATAAAATTTTTGTTGGAAAACTACTGGAAATCAATCCGGGCATCAACCTGTACAACATATAAAAAAATGAGCTCTACCAGAATTAATGCTTCCATTCGGATTTTTTGTCTCTAATTTGATTGGACTAAATAATGTTAACAATATGTTAATTGTAGGTACATTTTGAAGCCGTTATTTTGTCATACAAAAATCGATTTCACAGCAAAACTTATTTGACAATTTTTGTTGCAAATTTCATTGCCTTCAATTTTTTTATATGCATTTTTCCATTTTGTCGCACCATTTCTGACTGACAGCGATTTAAAGAAGACACGGTAAAATACGAAAGATATTGTCATCTATATCTCAGAAACGGTGCGATAAAATGGAAATATGTATATGAACAAAAATTCATAGAATAAAATTTACAAGAAAAATGCCTATTCATTTTTTTATTTCATTGCACCGTTGTTTTGACTATTTTTTGACTATGCAATAGGTTCGATTGCAAATAAATAAATGACTAATCGATTACTTTTGGTTACACATCAAAAACCAACTAATGCAAGTACATCCGATGTACTTCTAGTCATGGCAAAATTTTTAATATTTTTATTACAAAAAAAATTTTTTTAGGTAGTAATCTAACTGAATTGAACAACAGGACTGCAAAATTAAAAGCAGGTAAAATTTTATAAGCGTGATAATATAATATAATAACAAAATTACTTATATTTTTGTTTTAGATTTTTTTAAACAGCTTGAGTATAAGCCAGACTTGCATAATGATACAAGTTTAAATGAACATAGACGTAAGTAACGTAACAAACTAATTTAGGTTTTAAGATGAAGATCATAATATATAAATTTCTACCAAGTTTAAAAAATAAATAGCTCCGTTTCCACCAACTATTCTTGAAACTTCACTTAAATAATATTATTCCGACCAATGAGCAATCAGTGTTGCAATGAAGTAGGGTGGAGCTTAACGATTTAAGCATAGCTTAAAGTTTAAGGGTAGTTGGTGCAAACGGGCAATAGAGTTTTGAAATAGACCCCACTGATGTACGGTGTAAAACAACAATTATGTGCCTTTAAACAAATATTATGTACATTCTAAACGCCATGTCAGACAATACGCTTCCATCTAAGCAATAAAGAAAGAAAAAAACATTCTAATACTTAATAACATTCTAAAGACGAGGACCAAAACGTTCTTATTGCTTATGTCATTGCAAAAGTAAGCAAGTCTTTATCCATTTTCAATAGCGCCTTGGTCTTTTTTATTGGTTCAAATCGAAGCGTGTCATATTATGTGTGACATTTGGAGTGTATTTGTAATTTGTAAAGACACCTATTGTCGCTTAGATATTATCTAGACTGTACAATATTTTGTTGTCTCAAATTCTGAATCTCATTTGTTTGATACATCAGGCCTGGACTGAAAAATAGCCAATCGAGTTTCACTTAATCCAGTAATACTTATATAATAATAATAATAAGTTATCACTGCCTACTGTATAGGTGGTGGAATTTACATGTTTTGGCCAGCTGTGGAAGGGTGGATCATGTTGACCATCGGCAGCTTAGCAAAAAACAAGGATTAAAAACTGACCATTGGTGGAACTTACCACCATCCGCAGAAACATGTATCTGTGCATTTAAAGATCAATTAAGACTTACAATCTCACGTTAATCAATAAGATCAACCACATTTTTTAAATATTTTGAATTTTTTTTTTAATTTCAAATTTTTCATATTTTTATGAAGTAAACTAACAAATTTTTTATTTTAGGTAATCTTACGGAACTGAACAAGAGTATTGCAAAATTGAGAGAAGGTATTATAAATTAATATTCTTGACATAGTAATGACAAAATTACTTAAATGTTTGTTTTAGAATATGATGTAGAACTCAAAAATGATATATATAATCTAGACTTGAATATATCATCCAATGATATAAAAAGTTATGTTAAAACTTTATGTGAGTATCATAAACTAATTTAGGTTTTAATAAGATAATATTATATAAATATTTCATATAAGTTTAAAAAGTAAATAGAATTTTGAAATAGACGCTGGACAAGACACACTGCTTGTTAGTGGAAGTGATTAGGTGCCTTTGCACAGCACATAGAAGTCAAGTTTCAAGTCAAACTGCGACCTAAACAATAAGAAAAAGTCTTGTCTTTCGTATTGCTTAGGTCGGATCCATGCAGTGCCGTAACAAAGCAGCCTTAGGCCTGTGCTTTAGAGTCAAACTGGGCCCCAAAATAGTAATAAATTAACATCGACAATTTTTTTATATTAGCAGTCGCATACCGAGTCGCACTCTTAACATTATATTATCATGTAGTTAAAATACTCTAATATTTATCATGTTAAAACTGGGCCCAACGCCCGGGCCCTTGTTCGATCGAGCACATGGAACCCCGGTAGCTACCCAGTTGACATGGTTACGTCAAATCACGTGAAAATCACGTCTTTTGACGTGTTTTCGACGTCAAATCACGTGATTTGACGTAACCATGTCAACTGGGTACGCCACTGAATCCATGTCCGTGATCATCGGTCGGCTTTATGATTAGGTTGAATCGGAGTGTGGCATAATAATTTTTACTAATACTAAAAATAAATGTACTTACCGGCTGTAAAGTAGAATTGCGTTGCCTAAAACTTAACTGATACTATACCTACTGAAGTGAAATTTATAAAAAAAACAGTTGATTAGGATTTTTTAAATGGAAAACATTTTGAAAACATCTGCTTGAACATGATTTTCAGAATCGGTGACATATCTTTGATTTTCCGTTTTTTTTTGTTTTGCCTTTTGCGTTTTGCATATATGTATCCAAAAATGAATATATATCACACAATTTTATTTAAATTTTAAATAATTTTATTTTCAGTTCCAACTACACAACGTTTTTCGGTCAGGAAAGTCCTTATAGGTATTATAAAAACACTATGGCAATTAATGGCACTAATCTAATAATATCTTTTTTTAGGAATACTTGTGGTTATTAAACTGATATTGCTTATAATTCGCTTGTGTGTATATTTTGGTAATAAAGATGACGATCATAATGACACTGCTAATAAACATGATAATGTGCCATTCTGCACCATACCCCTTTTTTTTGTTCTGCTCTCATTATCTGTTGCAATTAGCATAATTTTGATTTTGTAAAATTATCTAGCTTTGCAATTTTTTTATTTGGCAAATTGTAAGATTCTTCTATTGATGAATTCCTGAGGGGTAGTAAATCTCCTGACAAAAATACGTACATCTCCTTTTCCTCAAAACCTTTCAACATTTCCTCACATCTTCCGACATTTCCGCGCATCTCCTCCATCCCCACATATCCTTTTCTGTTTTCCCATCACATCTTTCTAATTAACAATCTTTCAATAAAAAAAAAGTTACACAAACTTCAACTGTTTGGACATCGTCTTGTTTAGGCAATTGAAATTGGCTGAAAGATTTACGTAAAATTTTGACTTTATACTTATGATATCGAATTGAAGAAATTACTATTTCTAATTCACCCTTGATCGTTTGGAAAAAGTCGTTTACAGTTATTGCCATTTTATTTGACGGTTTACTAATAATTAATCCTGAATAAAAAAAATAATTCCCCCCCCCAAGGATGACTCGGATTGTATTCCCAAAGCCCTCACTGATAAAAATAATGTGTACCATGAGGTTTTAAAATTTAAATTTTGTTTGTATATTACAATGCTTTTTTTTAATTTATTTTATTTTTTTGATGGAACTTGTGAAGTATCTCTTTATACTGACACACATGAATGGATTAACGAGAATCTAAAAAATAATTTGGTTCCCACCCACCAATAAAAATTTTCATTAGCGCCTTGGTCTTTTTTATTGGTTCAAATCGAAGCGTGTCATATTATGTGTGACATTTGGAGTGTATTTGTAATTTGTAAAGACACCTATTGTCGCTTAGATATTATCTGGACTGTACAATATTTTGTTGTCTCAAATTCTGAAACTCATTTGTTTGATACATCAGGCCTGGACTGAAAAATAGCCAATCGAGTTTCACTTAATCCAGTAATACTTATATAATAGTAATAATAAGTTATCACTGCCTACTGTATGGGTGGTGGAATTTACATGTTTTGGCCAGCTGTGGAAGGGTGGATCATGTTGACCATCGGCAGCTTAGCAAAAAACAAGGATTAAAAACAAAAAAAGAGATCAAAGCGTAAACAATACACTTGTGCACACTAGGGGCGGAACTACTGGAGTGCGGTGACTACACCGCACACGGGCCCCCGGCGGTTTGTCACGTGGTTGTAATTTAACTCAATTAGACGAGAATTCTTACCCTTAGTTGCAAATAAATTTTCCTTTTTCAGAGATGACGAACTACGATAAAATAAAATAAAAAAGAATAATATTTTTCGATATTTTAAACATTTTAAAAATTCGATGTGCTTTATTTAAATGTATGGCTGTGTATTTTGTTTTAATGATAAAAATATTTGATAATTGTAAAATAAAAAACTCTTCCATATTGTATTGTAATTTTATAAAATAGTTAGATTTACTTTTGTATTACAAATAAATGTTTTAATTAAATGTTATGTAACTTATGTGATTTTGTATAATTTAAAAATTCAAGATAATTTAGATACAATAATCAAAGCGGTTAAGTTGGTTCTTAACCTCAGCGGTAGATTGGTGTGATTGCTGGTCAAGTTAGGCGGAAATTCTGGGACAAAGCTTTGGTAGGTTGCTTGAAAGAGCACTAAAATTAAGCGATACTTGAGCTAGTTCATGCAATAAAAAACCAAAGGTTTTTTGAAAATTTCCAAATAAAAAAATACTTTCGAAAAATATGAAATTTACATACTTTAAAATGATTCCATATATTGATTTTTTTCAGTAAAATCAAGCAAAGTAAGTAAAAAATACTGAAAAATTCGAGCTTTATTTTTTGATTTGCTCCATTCCGGATAGGAAATTTGGCGGACTATAACTTTTCTGTTTAGTAAAAACTTTTGAAAAACCAATAAATTCACGTCACAGAAAATAATAAACAGCTACAAACCAAAAAATTAAATTCCCAACACATTTATTTTTAATTATTGAAAAATTATTTTATTAATTAAGGTTAACCAGAGATGTAGCCCTATAATATAGGGTTATAGAGTAACATCTCCGAGGTTAACTTATTTATTACATTAATTAAGGCAGTGTTCTATAGTTGGATTTTTTAACCAATAATAATAATAAATAATTAACCAATGAAATTGGTTTAGAAAAAGGCAGCTTTATACTAGCAAAATTTACGATTTGTTTACATCTAATTTCAAACTAATTTTATTGGTTAATGTTTTGCGGTCATCGGTTAGTATAAATTTTTATATTATTCTTAAAAAAATCCAAATCGTCTAGAATTTTGAAAAAATCGATTTTTTGTTTTCTGCATATTCTTAAAGTTGAGACCACGGATGGTTGAGACATTGAAGAATTTATCCTCCAGAAAAAATTTTAAAATTCCAGTAATTTATGTAGTTATAGCTATTTTAGTGACGTACTGTAAACCTTTCAACCACTGGGCAATGCCTGACAACTGACCATTTCAGCCATAAATTATATAAATGTACAAATCAACCCAAAACACTTAAAAATTGTAAAAATTTTCGTGTTTACTTTTCATTTCAGCTCAGTTTAGCTTTTCAAAGTCTATGGTTAATGTACAAGTTTATTACAAAACTACATTTTTCAGCATGGTTGACGTGATATCTCAAGTTCTATTTAGCCGCTTTACTTAAAATTTGATGTCGACCTTCAGTGTATGTCTATCTATCGCCCTTGCGACTTTTATAGCAAAATTATTTTTGTAACTATTTGAAATTTTTACTCAAAACTTTAAACGCGTTTATTACAAAACTACATTTTTCAGCCTGGTTGACAAAATATCTCAAGTTTTGTTTGACCGAGTTACCTTCAATATATATCTGCCTATCGCCCCTACCACTTTTGTACCAAAATTATTTTGCTAACTACGTCTTTTAAAAAATTAAAAATTATGAAAAAAAACGGGTCAAAAACTGTTTTTTGTTTTTAAACAGCTGCCGTTTCGCGAAAAAAATTTATTCAGTTTTCTTTTTGGTAGGGGCTATAACAACATTCTTACTAACAACGAATTTTTTTTTGTAATTTTATTTCAGATGACCAGAAGCGTTGCAATCGTGTCAACCAGCACAACCCACTTTAATTTTATACTCAACTTTACTAGCTGATAAATCGCTCACTTTTAATTTTTTTTGTTCAATTTTTTTTGTAGATTGTCAAAATATCAATAAATATGTTGTAAATAAATAAATGGTAAAAATATTGTTTGCTTCTTTTTTATCGAGCTCGAAAAAGACCTAAAATTTGTGGCTCTAGAAGAGAACACTGCCTTACGTAAATGTTCAAAATGATCAACCTGATTTTCTATACACAGTGGTGACCGTTTTAAAAGTTGTCTTAAAGAGCGTCAGATTTTTTGTAAAATATTTCGTTTAAAACATACAAACAAATGTTCAAATTTTTTCAATCTTGTTTTACTTATTTACTTATTATTTTAATACATAACTCAAAAGTCGTTGATTTTAGGCAATAAAAGATTTGAATCTAGAGTGTAGATTAACGCTCTTTAAAAAAGTACTATCAATTTTTACTGAAAAATCAATATTTTCCGGGCTATGGCTATGGTGGAAATTAAAAAAAAATTAACAATAAATATTGAAATCTGGAAAACCAAATTTCAACACTGTTATTGCGACTGTGTTTACGTAGATAAAAGCGATAAACTTTAAAAAAGTGGTATTGCCTTCAGTCGCTTTAGAACTATCATGTTAGATAGTTACTACCCTCAACTATACATCCTTGCTGGTGCTACTTGTTTTGCGTCAATAAAAACAGTGGATGTATAGTTGAGGGTAGTAACTATCTAACATGATAGTTCTAAAGCGACTGAAGGCAATACCACTTTTTTAAAGTTTATCGCTTTTATCTAAAAAAAAATTCTTTAAAGGAAATGTCCAAAATATAAGTCCAAATTTTTTAACATTTTTTTACTTAATTTAATTCATACCTCGAAAAACGTTGATTTTAGATTATAAAAAGATTGAATTGAGTTTGTATATTACTTCATGCTCTTTAAAAAATCCCTAAACCACTTCTAAAAGAAATTATTTAAAAAGGCCCAACTTTCGAGGGTTTCAATTTAGAAAAAAATTTTTGTTTAAGTTATGTAAAGTTATGCGGGGACAACCTGTATATATTTTTTGAATTTCGGAATTTCTCTGCAGACCAAACTGTTGTCGACCACTGCTCTAGATTTTATTTACTTGAATTTCGCGCATGCATATTGTGATGTTATGCAAGTACCAAATACGCCCTACGCCCCCGGAACACCCAATTTTGCACTTTCATGCAACTTAACCAAAGATTTGTATGGCCTCGATTTTGATAATTCAATATATTTTTTCACAATTTTGTGCTAATAACTAATACCTGGAAGAACTGGGATTCAATATTATGTTTATATTTAATAAAATTTATTATACACACTCAACATGAATAATAAAATTAAGAAATACTTGGAAGTTACATTATTGTATTTATGTGTTGGATTTGTAGCAGGTGTTTTAAAGAAATATTTTATAGTAATATAATTTCTACTTTACGTTATTTTACAGGAAGTAATAACTTAAGAATATTTAGAAATGTAGATGATACAGTTGTCGAAGTGCCTTCCAAAATTGAAGTACCCAGTGGTGCAAATTTAACGTTGATATGCCAAATCAACAATATCAAAAATAAAGGAATTATTAACGGTTATGTTACTTGGTTTATACCACCGGAAATACATTCTGAAGTGAAATTAAGTACTTTAAAGAATTCATCTAATTTAGTATTTAGAAATATGAACACGAATGACGAGGGATTATACGTTTGTGCCAGTTTAAAGTACAAAATTTTTAAAACTCTTCATTTATTGCTGAAACAAAGTAAATCTGCTAAACGTAGTTATTTAAATATTCCAAGACTTGCTAAAAGAGAAATTCTTCCTGGAAACGGACCTTACGGTTTGTAATTACCAATGTTTAGTGTAGTATATAAGAATTAAATTTTTTATTTATAATTTTTAGATTACAATTACACTGATAATTCTGAATATGACCGTAAGTAAGTATTGACTTGATAATAGTTATATTTATAAATATTTAACTTTAGGTAAATTTACTGAATTGAAAAATGAAGCTGATAGATTGACGGAAGGTAGGGAATTAATATGCATAATATAACGACAAACTTAATTGAAATTTTGTTTCAGATCTTCTAAGAGAAATCAAAAAAGAGCAGGAAGAAAAAAGAAGGTTATATGACAATGATAATTATGATATCAGTTTCAATAACCATCATGAGGGTAAGTCGTAAATCATAAACAGTTATTTCATATATCAAATGGTAGAAATTAATTGGTTGCTTGGTTATTAAAACACATTACTATTATTATGTTGATGTTGATATTTCAAAATTATTGTAAAATTTAAAATTTGATGGTTTTTGAGTCTGAAAGTGAAACCTAATCGTAGGACTGATCATGGAAAAAATATTTTTATTAATTGCAAAGTACAAAAACTCGAAAAAGTGGTACCTTTTGCGATCACTAGTCTATAATGGGTTGTTAAGTAATTAAATTTTATCTATAGTCCAGTCAAAGCGGAGTTTGAATATAGAGTAACCCAAAAGTTGCGCTTCAGGGAATGAAAGTTATACTAATCGATAGCTAAAGGTTCCATTATGAACATATTAAAATGTATCCACTTAATTTTTCCGGCTTAATTTATAATTAATAAAAAACTATTGAAGATTTACGACTAATCAACTTTAACTCTCCATTTCTGCCAAGTTATTCACTCAATCCAAAAAATAGAATTACCAATTTATAGTACGGAAAATTTACTATAAAATTCAATCGGAAAACATTGTGAGAAATGTGCCATTAATTTATTTATAATTTTTTAAGATAGTTCGTAAACATTATTGATATTGATCAGGCGCAGGTGCAGAGGCTACGCTATGTGATCATTTGACAGCTTGCCAACAAATATTTTCAAACCACTTTAAAGAATTATAATAAATTAATGGTACATTTTTCACAATGTTTTCCGATTGAATGTGATAGTAAATTTTCCGTGCTATAAATTGGTAATATTATTTTTTGGATTGAGTGAGTAACTTTGGCAGAAATGGAGAATTAAAGTCGATTAGCTGTAAATCTTCGATAGTTTTTTATTAATTACAAATTAAGCCGGAAAAATTAAGCTGATACATTTTAATATGTTCATAAGGGAACCTTTAGCTATCGATTGGTATAACTTTCATTCCCCGAAGCACAACTTTTGGGTTCAAGTCTAATTTCATTGGAGTACTAATTCGACGTCCGAGATACACTTTTGCTAAAAGTTTTACAAACCTGTCCACGGAAACATCTTGGGTTGGATCATGGTACTATTATACTATAATAGTACCATGGGTTGGATCAAATGGAATAATAAAAAGTATTTGATAGTCACAACTTTCCACAGTTTTACATGAATTCTAAACATTTTATTTTCAATTATTTACTCGCCAAATATTAATGAACATTCATACACATTAAAATTAAATATAAATAGCCTTTTAGGTACCTGAAGATATACGATATTTGTATGAATCTAGTCGTTCTAAATATAATTCAGAGAACAGAAGTATTAACTATAATAATTACTCCTATTTTATTTTCAGATTCCCATGTAAATTCTCCCTTCAAACCAATCATTTTAATATTTGGTAATACAAAAAATGAAATTTAATAGCAACAATTTATAAATATTTTTTAGGAGTGCTCTTTGCTGTCTTTGTGATTTTCCTTCTAATTCGCCTTTGCGGATACATGAGCCACAACTCATCTCGAGGCACTAGGAATAATCGACAAAATATATCTAACCCAGGGGTTTTTGTTCCAAGACCGAATAGTTGTGGACATACTTCGTGTTCAGGAAATCATCTTTTAAATCCTGCAGGCGCTTGTAGGTTTCAAAATAACATTTTACCAACAGCTCCCACATTATATGATGGAGTGGACGTCGGGAGACCTTTAAATCATAATACAAGAAATCCTACCACACAATTAGACTTACCTCCTACATATTCTTCATCTGCGCATAATTCCACTCAGAACTTAAACGATTCAACTATTGGATTTAATAAAAACGTTTTACATCCTTCCAACAGTGAAAATTTGAATTTGCCACCTTCTTATGATGAAGCTGTTCATGATGATGCCACTGCTAGTCCGAATCTTCAGGGAGGGGATATAGCAACAATTAAACCAAGTTTCTAAAGGATTTCAGAATTCACTTTTTTACAGATTTTACAGAAATCAATTTTATTTTCATGTAAAAAAGTTTATTTTGAAATTAATCAAATTTTTTACAATTATTTTTTACCTCAGTGACTTGGTATTATCACAAAAAATGTAGAAATGGTGCTATAAATAGGGTCACTTAAATCTATTATAGGATTTAGAAACCATAATCTTGACTGTTGATACATAATTTCTTATTTCTTATACAGTGAGCTTGTAAACTTTGGAACAAATTTAATAACATTTTTTTTAATTCTTTCAGAAAATCTTCAGATCTTCTTTTTTCTGTCATTGTGGTTTTTCTTTTAAATGGCAACTTTTATTTTTCTTGATGAATTTGAATCGAATACAATTTGCTAAGTATGCATATGAATTACTTAGAAACACTGACCTTGAAGTAAAAAGAATAAATGTGAATTGATTAATGAATTTAGAAACTTGACGAGCCACTGTATTCAATTGTTAAAATCAATTTATTTGATTTACTCATTTAATTTAATAAATTTTACACATAAAGTCTTACTGATAATGCCAGCAGTCAGCAGTGTCCTTTGATCGATTTTCGATCCATTTAATTTACTTGCTACTTATTTATTACGGTCACAAGTATTTTGTTTTTATACTGATTACAAAATAGCTTAATTAGAATTAAACAAATTTTTGTTTACCAGATCTGCATTTATTATAATACTAGCTGACCCGGCGAACTTCGTATCGCCTCAGAACTTGAACCATATAAATTATTTGTAAAATTCTAGAACATCGTACCGCCTCAGAATTAATATACCAAGTGACTCGGCGAACGTTCTGCCATATAAATTATAGCTGGATACCTGGCTTCGCCCGGGGTCTCTTTAAAAATAAAATACTTTGCATTAGTCTACGTACTCGAACGTTTTCCAATCTTGCTTTCCGTTACTCGTTTGTTTCATACGAACGGACTTCAGCAATGCGTACACACAACAAAACAGTAATTTTGGTTTTTCTTTTGTCTATCTATATATAGTTATGGATACCCGGCTTCACTCGGGGTGTTATTAAAAATAAAACGCTTTGTTTATGCCTGAAGTATTTTGATGTAGGCTCTTGGACTTCGTGCAGCAACATTCTGAAAAAGAATTAAAACGGGTAGAATGGATGATAAAATTTATTTAAACCAAAGTAACAATATTTAGGTACACTCTGTAGATATATTTATCATAGCTGACCCAACGGACGTTGTCTATTATTATTTTATCGTAATGCTAAAGGATACACAATATTTTTGGTAGTTCCATTCGGTGAATAAATGTACAAATTTTTTGGTGTGCCAACTCGGGAGCAAGCAACATACAATTGGCCGTGTGAAAAACACGAATTCTCCAAATTCAAGCCAGCAATAGTTAATGATTGCCCTTGTGCTTTGTTGATTGTAATCGCGAAGGCAAGACGCAAGGGAAATTGAAGCCGCTTGAACTGGAATGGTAAATCGTTGGTAATCATCGGTATGCGGGGAATCAACACATCTTCCCCTTTGAATTTGCCACTGATGATTGTTGCCTCGATCAAATTTGGTGTCAATTTTTTTATGGCCAGTCTGGTTCCGTTGCACAGTTTTGGCGCGTTCAAGTTTCTAATGAGTATAACCGGTGACCCAACTTTCAATCTCAATGTGTGTGGTGGCATTCCAGGTGGCTCTAGTGAATTTAGAAATTCGGTAGGATAATTGACTGCTTGTTCTTGCTCCATCAGTGTATCTATTGATTTGTATTTGACTGATTGTCCGGGCAATTTCAATTGAATTTGTTCATTCAGCTTGTTCACATCGTCATTTTTGGGGGCTAAAATTGCACGTTCGCACAGCCAATCAGGATTTTTGTAGTTGCTTTTACATTTGGGTAATGTCCTATATAGGGAAATTAATCCAATTATCCGTTGATCCGTCGATCCGTTGATCCGTCGATCTGTTGATCCGATGAATAGGCACTATTTGCCACATATTTTATTAAAGTTTGTTGAAAGCCGTTCTAAAGTAGCCTATCTTCTTCGCAGCATCGTAATTAGCTTATACACCAAATTTCATAAAGATTGGTCAAGCGGTCTAGGAGTCTATAAGGAACATACATACATACATACATACATACATCCATTTTTATATATATAGATGTAGTTGAACTACAACTTTTCAGTATTAACCGTATTAATTTTTACTACATTTTTCTAATAGGTATCTATTTTTTTAACATTTTTTTAATTGGGAAAAACTATACAACTCCTGACTTAACTTAAAATAAGACATGTTAAGTTTTTTTATATATTCAACAAAACTATTCTATTCAATTTTAAATCCTGTTTTTACTTTCTAATTGTGTTGTTAAGTTTACACATATATTTATATTTTATAAGCGCACAAAATTGCTTTAATAATATTTGTGCATGGAGTTATTCAGTGCTATTCTGTAACTAGAAATAATGTTAGCAGCTTGCTAAACCTGAAAAATATTGCTAAATAATTATATATATAGATATAGTTCTATGCATAATTAGCAATATTGCTTATTTTAGCAAGTGGCTAAAAGTTATAGAATAGCACCGATTATCAATTATTGCTGCGGAACAGCAGCTTACATTGCTGTACCCAAGACAAGTGTCAATTGTTTTAATCTAATTAGTTTACCCAATCAGATTTGGGTAACAATTTTTCTATTATAACAAGTGTCACTTGATATAAATAATTATAATATTATGAGTCTCGAATTGTTTATTTTGTGTTATTTAATTATTTAAAAATATTCATTATGGTTTTTTTAGCAGTGATGAATTTTGTTTAAAATATTTTAGTAAGGGATACTACTTAGTATATCTACATAAATAAATTAAATTGGTAAATTGTTTGGAAAGGAGGGAACTTGACGAATGTGATTTTCTTATGTTCGCTATAGCAGTTGTCACATGGAATATTAGAATTGAATATTTTTTATATTGTAATATATTTACTAACTAGTTAGTAACTGCTATTTTGAAATGCACAAGAAAAACTAACAAATATTTCAAGTGTCCACTGTAAAAACTAAATGCTGCGAAAAGACACTTTTTAGTTCAATAAATTTATTCGACAGTTGATGTTAAAATGAAAACCAAATAACCTCGAGCTTTATATTACTTTTTATTTTATATATTTAATAACTTTTTAAAACATTTTATAAATTCGATGTGCTTTATTAAAATGAATGGCTGTGTATTTTTTTATTATAGAAATACTTAATATGGGTAAAATAAAATTATTTTCAATATTGTACAATATATTAATATATACATAATTATGTATTTTATTTAATGTCCCGCATAAACTTTTTAATAAATTGTACAACTTTTGTGATATTGAGAATTATTTCATAATTTAAAAAAAGTAAATAGGTACTTCTTGCTTCTCCCTACCTAATAGATTTGTCAGTTTCTAAAATTACAATATTAGGACAAATCCCCAAAAAACGACACATTTTGTTTATTTTTGTACGTCAG
Source organism: Cantharis rufa (assembly GCA_947369205.1). Lineage (NCBI taxonomy): Eukaryota > Metazoa > Arthropoda > Insecta > Coleoptera > Cantharidae > Cantharis > Cantharis rufa. Next base: position 15,653,643 of record OX376307.1, on the reverse strand, counting down.
TTATAAATTATTGTGGTGCAGCTTGCAGTCAATTATGTCATTTGGTAACCAGTTTTTAGCTGAGTGACATTTATTCAGCATATTACCCGATTACAAGAATTAATTTAAAATACGGGCATATGCCAACGTTTTTTAATTCTATCCCCCTCCCCCCATGGCCAATGTCAAACCTACTGGGTATACTAATTCACAAGAATTGGGCAGCGAAACAATGGAATTCTATGTTGTGGATTTGCATTAAAGTAATCCATATTTTACTGTACTTGCAGAAATTCACAAATAATAATACTAAAATTCAAAACTGAAAAATTAAGTTTTTCTATTTAAAAAGGCATAATAAGTACGTAGTAGACAGGAAATAATTATAAAAATTTTAATATAGCAATACATTTAAGAAGTTTTATGGCATGCTTATGGTTTTACTCTGAGGTTTTACCCATTAATCTCACATCAGAGTAATATTTTATTTATTTTCATAAATCTCAAAAAGGCATATTGCATTTTGAATTTTTTTAAATAGTCCCAAATTGTTAATCGCAATTTATTGCTGATATTTGTGTAAAAATTTAATATTAAAAACATGTATTAATACGCCTATTAAATTAATAGGCATCCTATTATATAGTTAGTTTTAAACGAACGGTAGGTATAACAAAAATCATAGTAGTAACTTAAAACGCCCAACTTTCCGCTACTTTTTTTTTTAGATTACTTCCCGGAAACATAACTAATCTACTAATTTATAAAAAAAAATTAAAAAACAATAAAATTTTACTATTAATAACTATACGTCACAGAAACCTTAAAATTGTGTCATAAATTCAGCGGCGTAGCGAGGGGTTTTGGCGTCCCTGGGGCGGTTCCTAAATTTTTTACAATTTTTTATTTTGCAAGTTGTCAAAAAAGCTAAAAAAAAAAGGTCAACGGCATGTTTTTCTTTATTTGATTATGATCTTACAAGAAGTTTATTTTTCTCTCCTTCATTTGCGCAAATTCGTCAATTACACTATCAAAATTTATTTCGTTCGTTACTTCATGTTCGATAGATAATATTAATTTTATTTTTTGAAATAAAAATTTTAAAAAATTATTGATTTTCTTGCAAAATCAAAAAATTATCATTACATACTTTGGAACGCTGAAAGTCCAGAACAATTAACCCCTTTATCTGCCTCACTCACTGATGATTTTATTTTTTTCGCCAAAAAAATCCATCCCAACTGGTCTGCAAGCAATTGCATGCATTAGTAATTATAGCAAATACATTAAATTAATTTTTTCTATAGCAGATGTTAAAGTGCGATTTGTCCGACTGAAAATAATTGAAAAAATGATACTTTAACAGCAAGAGTAGATAAAATAGCATTTGAGTAGATAAAATAGCATTTTAACAGCAAGGGTAGATAAAATACTTTGTTTTTACTCAAATTAAATTATTAGCTCTTGAAATTATATATTAATAAAATTATTAAAAAAATAAAAAATTTTCAAAAAAAAGAGAACATTAAATTCTCGAAAGCTTGAATATAAAATTTTAAAAATAAAATAAAAACTGTCAATAATTTAATTTATAAATTTCTTATAAATGTTTTCTTTAACATATGCTATAGAAAAAAATTAAATTCTATACACGACGATAAAATTTCATTATCGACTCGCGAAAAATAATTTACTCGCGACTTCGTCGCTCGTAAATTAACAATTTCCGCTAGTCGATAAAATTCAATTTTATCGTCTTGTATAGAAAATAACTATAAATACAAGCTTACATTTTTATCGCCGCGGGTGGTGGGTCCAATATCATTAGCTGAATATAAAAAAAAACGGGAACAGTACGCTAACAGAGCCCACGATTTTAAAAATTTCCGAATTACTTTATGGTAGTTTAGGGCGTAAATTACAAATATAAAAATTAAATTTTATGGATCATTCAAAAATACGGCCAAAAAATAATCACGAAAAACTGGAACCAACTATTCGATATTTTTAGCGCTTCGGATAATAAACGGTCCGTATTAGAGCTCAAAATGTATAAAATTAGAGTTTTTTTATTATTGTAATATGTGTTATAAGCTGGATTTATAGTTTGACGGACTGCAAACGTAGACGCACTGGATATAACAAACGTACTGTAAAATATTGTTACATTTATAAATTGATGGAACGGAACTTTTGAATGACATTTAATATAACCTACAAATTATATGAATCAGTCATACAAATTATACAAAATAAAGGGTATCCATGGATAAGATAAGTCAAAATGCCCTTATCTTTAAATTTTTTAATTTACTTGATAAAAGGGTGCCTTGGGGTGTAAAAATAAAGTTTTCATATTCATTTGCTCCAGATGCTTTCTCCACCCCTTCTGAGGGTCAAAAAATAGGATTCTTCAGTCATTATTTTTTTTCTGACGAACTAGCAATTAAAAAATTTTGAAAAAATTTATAAATATAGTGATTAGAGTCGTCTTTCAACACAATTTTTTTTGATACTCTGAACACTCTATATGCTTCCTAAAAATATTCTTAAAAGTTAAAAATCGATCTTTTTCTTATTTTTTGAAGACCGGCAAAAAATTTTTTTCGCCATTTTTTAGGATGTACTTAAATCTACCTTCCTGAATTTTTTCAGATTTTTGGTTAAGGTGCGCCAACCCTAAAAATCATATTTTCTGCATTTTTTAACATTCTTGGCTATTTTGGACTTCTTAACGCAAAAAAAATTTTTGTAAAATGTGTATCATGGGTATTTTTCACAGAAAATTAATCTTACTGACATATTATTCAATATTTTTCAACCAAAAACTCAAAATAAAATCGAAAAACTCATTGTAGGAGTTAAACAAACTAAGTTCAATTAAGGAATAGTTGCATTATTTTCAAAATTAATTATAGAAATTAAAAATAGAATACAACGTGAAAGGAGATATTGACGTGTATGGTTATCGCCCACATTTACGTTTCCATTTTACATCGGAAATTTTGTTGGAAATAAAGTTAAATTTAATTTAATTTTTGGATTTATAATTACGAATTTGGGAATTGGAAGATATCTATTTTGGCATCATCTTCCAACAGCTAAACCCACTCCTGGGAGGTTTCACTTTCTGACTTGTAAAGCTAGCAACATTCAAAGATAGAAAAGGAAGTTGGAAAAATAAAAGAAGTTTTTAAACTTCGAAATTTCTCTGCAGACCAAAATGTTGTCGACCACTGCACTAGATTATCTTCTTGAATTTCTCGCATGCATGTATGTACATAAGTACGCCCCTGAAACACCCAATTTTGCACTTCGCGCAACTTAACCAAAGATTTGTATAGCCTCGATTTTGATAATTCAATATATTTTTTCACAATTTTGTGCTAATAACTAATACTTGGAAGAACTGGGATTCATTATTATGTTTATATTTAATAAAATTTATTGTACATACTCAACATGAATAATAAAATTAAGAAATACCTTGAAGTTACATTATTGTGTTTATGTGTTGGATTTGTAGCAGGTGATATAAAGAAATATTTTATTGTAATACAATTTCTACTTTACTTTATTTTACAGGAAGTAATAACTTAAAAATATTTAGAAATGTAGATGATACAGTTGTCGAAGTGCCTTCCAAAATTGAAGTACCCAGTGGTGCAAATTTAACGTTGATATGCCAAATCGAAAATATCAAAAATAAAGGAATTATTAACGGCTATGTTACTTGGTTTATACCACCGGAAATACATTCTGAAGTGAAATTAAGTACTTTAAAGAATTCATCTAATTTAGTATTTAGAAATATGAACACGAATGACGAGGGACTGTATGTTTGTACCAGTTTGAAGTACAAAATTTTTAAAACTCTTCGTTTATTATTGAAACAAAGTGAATCTGCTAAACGTAGTTATTTAAATATTCCAAGACTTATTAAAAGAGAAATTGTTCCTGGAAACGGACATTACAGTTTGTAATTACCAATGTTTAGTATAGATATATAAGAATTAAATTTTTTATTTATAATTTTTAGATTACAATTACACTGATAATTTTGAATATGACCGTAAGTAAGTATTGACTTGATAATAGATATATTTATAAATATTTTACTTTAGGTAAATTTACTGAACTGAAAAAAGAAACTAGTATACTGACGGAAGGTTGGGAATTAATTTGTATAATATAAGGACAAACTTAATTGAAATTTTGTTTCAGATCTTCTAAAAGAAATCAAAAGAGAACAGGCAAAAAAAAGAAAGTCATATGATGATTATAATTATGATATCAGTTTCAACAACCATCGTGAGGGTAAGTCGTAAATCATAATAAACAGTTATTCCATATCAAATGGTATAAAAAGAAATAAATTGGTTGCTTGATTATTAAAACACATTATTATTATGTTGATGTTGATATTTAAAAATTATCGTAATTTAAAATATGATGGATTTTGAGTCTGAAAGTGAAACTTAATCGTTGGACTGATCATGGAAAAAATATTTTTATTAATTACAAAGTACAAAAACTCGAAAAAGTGGTACCTTTTGCGATCACTAGTCTATAATGGGTTGTTAAGTAATTAAATTTTATCTAATGCGACGTCTAAGATACACTTTTGCTAAAAGTTTTACAAAACTGTCCACGGAAACATCTTGGGTTGGATCAAATGGAATAAAAAAGTATTTCATAGTCACATCTTTTCACAGTTTTACATGAATTCTAAACATTTTATTTTCAATTGTTTACTCGCCAAATATTAATGAACATTAATACACATTAAAATTAAGTATAAATAGCCTTAGGTACCTGAAGATATACGACCTTTGTATGAAACATGTCGTGCTAAATAAAATTTAGAGAAAAGAAGTATTAACTATAATAATTACTCCTATTTTATTTTCAGATTCCCATGTAAATAATTCTCCTGCCAAACCAGTCATTTTAATATTTGGTAATACAAAAAATGAAATTTAATAGCAATAATTTATAAATATTTTTTAGGAGTGCTCTTTGCTGTTTTTGTGATTTTCCTTCTAATTCGCCTTTGCGGATACATGAGCCACAACTCATCTCAAGGCACTAGGAATAATCGACAAAATATATCTAACCCAGGTGTTATTACTAGGAATAATCGACAAAATATATCTAACCCAGGGGTTATTGTTCCAAGACTGAATAGATGTGGGCATACTTCTTGTTCAAGAAATTATCTTTTAAATCCTGCAGGCGCTTGTAGGTTTCAAAATAACATTTTACCAACAGCTCCCACATTTGATGGAGTGGACGTCGGGAGACCTTTAACTCATAATACAAGAAATCCTACCACACAATTAGACTTACCTCCTACATATTCTTCATCGGCGCATAATTCCACTCAGAACTTAAATGATTCAACTATTGGATTTAATAAAAACGTTTTACATACTTCCAACAGTGAAAATTTGAATTTGCCACCTTCTTATGATGAAGCTGTCCATGATGATGCCCGTGCTAGACAGAATCTTCAGGGAGGGGGTAGAGCAACAATTAAACCAAGTTTATAAGTGATTTCAGAATTTTACAGATTTTACAGAAATCAATTTAATTTTTATATAAAAATGTCAATCTTAAAATTAATCAATATTTTTTACCTCGGTGACTTGGTATCAAAACAAGAAATGTAGAAATGGTGCTATGAATGGGGTCACTTAAATCTATGTTAGGATTTAGAAACCATAATCTTGACTGTTGATACATAATTTCTTATTTGTTATACAGTGAGCTTGTAAACTTGGGAACAAATTTTATAACATTTTTTTTTAATTCTTTGAGAAAATCTTCGGATTTTCTTTTTTCTGTCATTGTGGTTTTTCTTTAAATGGCAACTTTTATTTTTCTTGATGAATTTGAATCTAGTACAATTTGCTAAGTATGCATAAGAACTACTTAGAAACACTGACCTTGAAGTGAAAAGAATAAATGTGAATTGATTAACAAATTTACAAACTTGACCAGCCACTGTATTCAATTGTGAGAATCAATTTATTTGATTTACTCATTTAATTTAACCAATTTTACACATAAAGTCTTACTCATCAATGCCAGCAGTGACCTTTGATCGATTTTCGATCCATTTAATTTACTTGGTACCTACTTATTTATTAAGATCACAAGTATTTAGTTTTTACACTACTTTAAAATAGCTTAATTGGAATTAAACAAATTATTGTTTACCAAATTGGCATTTATATAATATGTAGTTAAATTACAACTTTTTAGTATTAACCATATTAATTTTTACTACATTTTTCTAATAGGTATCTATTTTTTTAACATTTTTTTAATTGGGAAAAGCTATACAACTCCTGACTTAACTTAAAATAAGACACGTTAAGTTTTTTTATATATTCAAAACTATTCTATTCAATTTTAAATCATGTTTTTGCTTTCTAATTGTGTTGTTAAGTTTACACATATATTTATATTTTATAAGTGCCTAAAATTGCTTTAATAATATTTGTGCATGGAGATATTATCAATTATTGCTGCGGAACAGCAGCTTACATTTCTGTACCCAAGACACGTATCAATTGTTTTAATCTAATTAGTTTACCAAATCAAATTTGGGTAACAATTTTTCTATTATAACAAGTGTCACTTGATTTAAATAATTATAATATTATGAGTCTCGAATTGTTTATTTTGTGTTATTTAATTAATTAAAAATATTCATTATGGTTTATAGCAGTGAAGAATTTTGTTTAAAATATTTTAGTATATCTATATATAAATTAAATTGGTATATTGTATGGAAAGAAGGGAACTTGACGAATGTTATTTTCTTATGTTCGCTATAGCAGTTGGCACCTGGAATATTATAATTGAATATTTTTTATATTGTAATATATTTACTAACTAGTTAGTAACTGCCATTTTGAAATACACAAGAAAAACTAACAAATATTTCAAGTGTCCACTGTAAAAACTAAATGCTGCCAAAAAACACATTTTAGTTCAATAAATTTATTAGACAGTTAATGTTAAAATGAAAACCAAATAACCTCGAGCTTTATATTACTTTTTATTTTATATATTTAATAAATTTTTATAACATTTACAAATTCAATGTGCTTTATTAAAATGTATGGCTGTGTTTTTTTTATTATAGAAATACTTAATAACGGTAAAATAAAATTCTTTTCAATATTGTACAATATATTAATATATACATACGTAATTATGTATTTTATTATAATGTTCTGCATAAACTTTTTAATAAATTATACAACTTTTGTGATATTGAGAATTATTTCATAATTTAAAAACGGTGCTGGTTGAGGTACAATAATTCTAGTAGTATATAAGTAAATAAAAATAGGCACTTCTTGCTTCCACCATTCCAATAGTTGTCAGTTTTTAAAATTGCAATATATTAGGACAAACCCCCAAAAAACAGGACACTTTTCTTTTGAATGTCAGTTTTCAATTTTAATTATGAGTGCATGGTAAAAAATTAAAATTAACTTTTATTTCAAGCTCATTATATACTGAAAATATAAATTAAATTATTTAGCGGTGCAGCTTGCAGTCGATTTTTAAAATACAAGACATTAGGATAAATTTAATCCAGGACAGTTGACAACATTACCTTTCAATCATCACAAATGATACAAATTGGGGCTAGTGGTTTCAATTCATTGTTATTTGTTACCCAGCTTTTTTGCTGAGGGACATTTATTCAGCACACAGATTATTTAGTTGACGGTCAATTGGCCGATAAATTAGTTTTTTTTTCAAATTTGAAGGATTTTTAAATCCAAACTCCAAATCGATTTTGCGGGTTTGAGTAGTAATAACATAGCAACAGGTGGTGCCGCGCACCAGGGCTGGCGGCATCTTGCTATAATTTTAAATTTTTTGAAATACAGTGGAGCTCGAGTCCTAAGATCTTCAAAAAAGGAATGCTAATTAAAAGCGCTGGGTCACATTGCGTTTTGGCTGCTTTCTTGATACTTATAAAAATCACCATAATACAGTTGTTATTTCAGCTATTTAATTAAATCTAGATTTATTTGAAAGAGTAAAGATTGTCCCACGTTTTGATCGGACCGAATTTTCGTAAAAAATTTTGTGCAAAAGTAAAAGTTATGAGTACCAATAATCTTTGATTATGTAGAACTATTCTCCAAAATAAGCTCGTTTAATACACATACCTGATGTAGTTTTACAACACAACACCTTTTACACTTGATACAATACCAAATTATAATAAATACCAAATAATAAATTGCTTTTAAAATATTTCGAATCGAAAACTGGTACAACGCCATCTCTCGCCATCCATATGAGTTACCATGTAACGTAACCTTGATTTTGAAAATTCAACAGGTTTAACCGGCGCGGCGATGGTTTTTCCATTTCCATATATTTGTGCTAATAACCAGATAATACCCGGAAACCCGGATGGATAATTAAAAGTTGTAAATAGTTATCAGCCAAGTTTGATCGCCAACGCCCATTGAAGGGATGGCACATTAAGAAGAAGAAATATTTATCATGAAGATCGAAATTGTTAAAAACTGTGGGGTTGCATTATTATATTGTTTATGCGGTTCAATTGTTGCAGGTGATTTACAGAACAATTTTTTGTTTTAATTTCTACTTTTTACGTTATTTTACAGATAGCAATAATATAAAAATTTTCAAAAATGTAGATGGTTTAGTTATGGAAGTGCCTTCTGAAGTTCAGGTACCCAACGGTGCAAATTTAACTTTAATATGCCAAATGGAGAATATCAATATTAAAGGAATTATTAATGGCGATGTTACTTGGTTTATACCACCGGAAATACATTCTGAAGTGAAATTAAGTACTTCAAAGAATTCATCTAATTTAGTATTTAGAAATATGAACACGAATGATGAGGGACTGTATGTTTGTGCCAGTTTGAAGTACAAAATTTGTAAAACTTTTCGTTTATTGCTGAAACAAAGTGAATCTGCTAAACGTAGTTATTTAAATATTCCAAGACTTACTACAAGGGAAATTCTTCCTGGAAACAGATCTTACGGTTTGTAATCATTAATATTTAGTTTAGTATATAAGAATTAATTTTTTTATTTATAATTTTTAGATTGCAATGGCACTGATAATTTTGAATATAACCGTAAGTAAGTATTGACTTGATAATAGTTATATTTATAAATATTTTTACTTTAGGTAATTTTACTGAAATGAAAAATGAATCTGATATACTGACGGAAGGTTGGGAATTAATATGCATAATATAACGACAAACTTAAATGAAATTTTGTTTCAGATACTCTAACTGAAATTAAAAAAGAACAGGAAGAAAAAAGAATGTTAAATGATAATGATAATTATAATATCAGTTTAAATAACCATCATGAGGGTAAGTCGTAAATCATAATAAACGGTTATTTCATATCAAATGGTATAAAAAGAAATTAATTGGTTGCTTGATTATTAAAAAACATTATTACTATGATGTTGATATTTCAAAATTATCATAATTTAAAATTGAAACCTAATCGTTAGACCAATCATTGAAATACATTTTTTTATAAAATACAAGGTACTGACAATTGAACTGCATAAAATTTTGTTGTTTTTGTTCACAAAAAAATGTTCGTTTTTTAAAAGAAAATTTGGAATATTTTTATGGTATTTGCCAAATAACAATTTAACGAAGCAAAATTTTAACAAAAACCTGTGTATAAGCTGAAAACCACCAGCTTTCTGAAAAATTTTAAGTAAATTCGTTGATTGCAGAATTGTGGACACCATTTTAAAATTGTAATTTTGAGATAAACGCATTTAAAATTTAATAAACAGTTTTTAAGTAAAATAGTTACATTTTAATGTCTTATCGTTAATTTCCGAGCCATCATACAGTGAACCTTCCACCGTTTCTAAAACTATGTTAGATTTATATATCTGAAATTATTATTTTAACATTACATTAGCTCAGATTTTATTATATTATTGTTATCCTTCAATTTTATATATTTTTTTAAGTGTTAAAGGGTGGCTTCAAATTCCTGGAATTTATTCATATTCATAAATTTCTTTATAAATATTTGTAGTTCCCAGTTCGGTAAAATTTACAAAAATACGATCCTTAGGATATCCTTTGCCATTTGACATATTTTTAACTCTTGTGCAATGCATTATTTCAAGTGTTTTAATTTGGTTATTAAATACCAAAATGCCACATAAAAAAAAACTCGAAAAAGTGGTACCTTTTGCGATCACTAATCTATAATGGGTTAAGTAATTAAATTTTATCTAATACGATGTCCAAGATTTTAGATACAGAAACAAAAGTTCAACACTTTCGCTAAAAGTTTTACAAAACTGTCCACGGAAACATCTTGGATTGGATCAAATAGAATAAAAAAAGTATTTCGTAGACACAACTTTTCAGTTTTACATGAATTCTAAACATTTTATTTTCAATTATTTACTCGTCAAATATTAATAAACATTAATACACATTAACCTTTTAAGGACGGGACTGGTCGAAATATCGACCCCATCAATAAAACGCAAAATATTAATTTGTAGTTTTTCTACGTAATTTGATACACTGAACAGCCCGGTTTTAGGGGTAGCACCTCCAAAAATAGGAGGTGCACAACTAGATGCTATAAAAGTCAAATACAAAAATTCTACTTAACTGAAATTTAACTTCAAATTATAACAACAAATTTATAAAAAAAACTCAAAAATGAGTATTTTTACTATAACTATTGCAAAAGCAAACTTTATAGTAAAAAAATGTAATTTCTTTTTCGTTTTTGTGCATAATTAACCAAAAAATCATAAAATAAACTTTAGGACAAAGTTTTTTCATTTTTGTGAAGAATAAGTGCAAAACTAAACTTTATTATTATCAACTTCACAAAACGTAACCATTATTTTAATATTTAGGACAAAGAACGAAAATTTTTTTGTCGAGTCATGTAATTAAAATAAACCATTAATTCACTAAATTTTTACCTAAATGACAAATTTATGTCATATTGTTAATATGCAGAACATGTAAACAATTGACAGTTTAGCCAGCATAAATAAAATAAATAAAAAAAAATTTTTTAATAAAAAATTTAAAAATTGAACAAATTAGAAATAAATAATAGTAAATTAATTAATTTAACCAAAAAATTTTGAAGAAATAGTTTTCATTAAGTTAATATGTTTATATCCTCCATGAAAATCATGACATCTCTTTTATCATTCATTGTGTTTAGCTTCCTTGTTCTGCAAGTTTGCAAAGCTGCTTGCGAGAAGGTAACTAGGCAGTCTGTTAAGTTATAGTCTTACAACTTATCTTTGAAAAACCTCTTTCGGTAGGCGACATGTAGGGATGGTCACTAAATAAAACATTTGATGCTTGCACTGTATTTATTAACCGGTAACTGTTGGGGTTTTTGAGTATCACAGCAATCACTGAATCTTATTGTCATCGATACGTGTAATTCAAATGACTGCATGTGGAGTGTTCTAATATGTTCTTTTATGCGAACACCTAACTTTCTCGAACTCTCACCTACGTAAATAGAATCGCAATCCTTGCAAGGGCCAGGATAGACTAAACCGCTTTCATCATCTATGGGGGTTGGATTTTTAATTTTAGAGAAGAATTTTAAATTTTTATTAGGGCATTTTAGACCAAATTTTATGTTGCAGATAGGTTTAAATATAAAAATTAATTTGTCAGAAAGGTCTTTAATATACGTTAAGCTATGGAAATTTGGTATGGGAAGTGGATCTAATATTGTTGAAAAAGTTCTAGTATTTTTTAATATAAAAAATATTAATGAGTCAATCAATAAGACTCGAAACGTTGGACAATTAATATTGTTACAAATATAGACCTCATATTCAACAAAAATTTCTTATTAAATTAAAATAATGTATAAATATATTCTCTTTAATGGTTGCAGTGCTGATGTAGTGGTATTTCATCTTATTAAACAAAACAAAACGTAAATAATCTAACCACTTAATTTTTTCTTATTAACTTTATTAACTAGTTTCGGTGGTAAACTCCACCATGTTCACAATAAATAAAAGTAAACCTTCGGTTTACACAAAATTTAAAACAATATAAAATCAAAGCCTGCAGAATAATTATTGATATTGGTATTATCCCACAAGTGTCCCCATGTCTGATAAACGTAGAATCAGCCCGCATCGAATAACTTCAATAAAGGCGAATACATCTCAGGTATACTTTCATTAATTACGCTCTTATTACCTCTTTTTAAGTTTTTATGTATTTCTATTATTTCTAGCTTTTTCCTATTTTTTGTTCCTGAGTGCAGCACCCTTGTATCTTCTTCGTTAGCACCAAACGAATGTCCTTCCTCCAGGAGGTGTCGAGCGAAACTTGAACAGTTCGGCTTTTTGTTCTTCCATGCTTCAACGTGTTCTTTTATCCTGGTGGAGATTGATCTGCTCGTGTCACCCACGTAGCTTCCATCGCAGTCGTTACACAGTAATTCATATACCCCCGGTCTATCCTTATGCTCCGTTTTTTCTATAGGTATAGAACACCTGCTCTTAAGGGAGCCGTTATTACCAAAACTGACTCGCAGTCCCTCCCCGGATATTTTGTTAGCCACTTTGTTTGTTACATTGCCCAGATATGGTATTACCGTCCATCTCTCCGCTTTCTCGAGCTGCGTAATCGCCCTCACCCCCAGTCTTCTCCTTATCTTCCTGTTCATATTCATCACCATTTGACTGTTATAGCCGTTTTCTATTGCAATATTTTTTATGGTGTTGAGTTCTTCTGTATAAGCCTCATTGCTCATGGGTATCAGGTTGGCTCTGTAGAGCATACTGTTGTATGCCGCTTTCTTGTGTTGATCATGGTGTCTTGACTCTTCATGGATCGTTGTAGACGTGTGTGTAGGTTTTCTATAAATTTCAAAGGACAGTTTTGTTTCTTCTTTTTGAATTGTCAGGTCTAGATAGTTCAGGCGATTGTTATTTTCTACCTCCATTGTAAATTGAATATTATTATTATTATTGTTCATGTAATTCAGAAATCCATTTAACTGTCTTGTCGTACCGGTCCAGATACTATACACGTCATCTACGTATCGTTTCCAAATCTTCACGTGTTTCACCATTTGTGAGTCAGACCCCAGAATTTTTTCCTCCAACCATATCCCATGTAGAAGTTCGCCAGGAATGGTGACAACGGATTTCCCATTGCCAGTCCATCTTCTTGGAGCCAACCTGATACCCATGAGCAATGAGGCTTATACAGAAGAACTCAACACCATAAAAAATATTGCAATAAATAATAAATAAATTCAGAAAAAAGAAGTATTAACTATAATAATTACTGCTATTTTATTTTTAGATTCCCATCGAAATAAATCTCCTATCAAAGCAATTATGTTAATATTAGGTAATACAGAAAATGAAATTTAATAGCAGCAATTCATAAATATTTTTAGGAGTGCTCGTTGCGGTCTATGTGATTTTCCTTGTAATTCGCCTTTGCAGATACATGAACCAGAAGTCACCTCCAGGGACTAGGAATAATCAACGAAATATATCTAACCCAGCGATTATTCTTCCAAGACCGAATAGATGTGGGCATACTTCTTGTTCAGAAAATCATCTTTTAAATCCTGCAGGCGCTTGTAGGTTTCAAGATAACATTTTACCAACAGCTTCTACATTATATGATGGAATGGACGTCGGAAGACCTTTAACTCATAATACAAGAAATCCTACCTTTCCTACCACACAATTAGACTTACCTCCTACATATTCTTCATCGGCGCATAATTCCACTCGGAACTTAAATGATTCAACTATTGGATTTAATAACGTTTTACATCCTTCCAACAGTGAAAATTTGAGTTTGCCACCTTCTTATGATGAAGCTATACATGATGATGCCATTGCTAGTCAAAATCTTCAGAGAGGTGTATAGCAACAATTAAACCAAGTTTATAAACGATTTCAGAATTCACTTTTTTACAGATTTTGCAGAAATCAATTTTATTTTTATATAAAAATTTTATCTTGAAATTAATCAAGATTTTTTACATTTATTTTTTACCTCGGTGAATTTATTATTAATTTTAAATTGGGAAAAACTATACAACTCCTGACTTACTTAAAATAAGACATTAAGTTAAGTTTTTTTATATATTTAGAACTTGAAAAAAAAAAGTTTTTAACACGCTTTTATTAGCTTCACTTGTAACTATGAAAGAAAATCTTGAAAATTAAATTTGACCTACTTCTCGTTTTTTGATTGAGTGAAATTTTGCATGCACGTTTAGTTTAGATGACAATGCATGGTTAGCTATTTGACGATCTTCTATCAACACTACTATTCAAGGTTTCGATAAAAGTTTTATCTAGTTTTAACAAAAATTGTTTCGTTGACATGTGGCGTGTTAATAGAAAAATTACAAAAAACAAAATTGTAACGTCCCCTATTGTTTCTATTGTTGTGCACATTTCCAAGTATTCCCGTTGCGTTTCGAAAGCAAAGATGTTAAAGATGATATGTTAAAAGTTATTTTAAGACTGAAAAAATGAAAATAAAATATTATAGTTTTAAAAAACCAAAAAAACACGCTTTATTAATCTCTAAAAATTATAAAATAATTTTAAATTTAATAATTTAATAAGTATTTTAATTAATATCGAACAAGCGTTCCACGCTTTTTATTGATTTAGTTTATTAAATTAAAAATTATTTTAAAATTTTTAGTGTGTCATAAAGCGCGTTGCTTTGGTTTTTTTAAAACTATAGTATTTTTTACTCTCTAATTTATTGTGTTGTTAAGTTTATACATATATTTTATTTATATACAAATTTGTTTTAATAATATTTGTGCATGGAGATATTATCAATTATTGCTGCGGAACAGCAGCTTATTTGCTGTACCCAAGACACGTGTCAATTGTTTTAATCTAATTAGTTAACCCAATCAGATTTGGGTAACAATTTTTCTATTATAACAAGTGTCACTCGATTTAAATAATTATAATATCGTATTATGAGTCTCGAATTGTTTATTTTGTGTTATTTAATTATTTAAAAATATTCATTATGGTTTTTTAGCAGTGATGAATTTTGTTTAAAATATTTTAGTAATACTACTTAGTATATCTACATAAATAAACTAAATTGGTAAATTGTTTCTTATGTTCGCTATAGCAGTTGGCACCTGGAATATTAGAATTGAATATTTTTTATATTGTAATATATTTACTAACTAGTTAGTAATTGCCATTTTGAAATACATAAAAAAAACTAACAAATATTTCAAGTGTCCACTTTAAAAACTAAATGCTGCAAAAACACTTTTTAGTTTAATAAATTTATTAGACAGTTTATGTTAAAATGAAAACCAAATAACCTCGAGCTTTATATTACTTTTTATTTTATATATTTAATAAATTTTTATAACGTTTTATAAATTCGATGTGCTTTATTAAAATGTATGGCTGTATATTTTTTTTTATTATAGAAATACTTAATAGGGGTAAAATAAAATTATTTTCAATATTGTACAATATATTTAATATATGCTGATAATTTTCATTGATAATTTTTGTTTGGGATACTTCGTTGTTTTGTTCTACATTCTTATCATCAAAAGTGTTCACCATTACTACATTTTCTTCGCATATTTCTGTTAAAACGTTACTAGCAGAAATATCCTCATTTTTAGTATGTTCCAGAGAAGTTTTCTGACTGGATTTTGACCTAATACAAAAATTATGTATAGTAATAATAATAAATGAATGATATTATACTTATACTACACCCCGTTTAAAAATCATAAAGTTAATAACAAAATAGTTATTTATGTATCTACGGCATTATGACGATGTTATGTCGAGGGCAACTAATTTAAAAGGGAGAGGGCCGCCAGGCCCGAGAGTTTTTGAGTTGCTCGAGAGCATAAACATCGAGTAATGCTCGTGATACATACAACGTTTTATATTTCACTGCATTTGAATTTGTCAACATTTAAAAATTTTATAAATTTTGAATTTGATGATTGCTAAATTTAATATTTTTTTAAATTTTTAATTGTTAAATTAGTATATAGATCTTCATTTGCAAGTTGTAATTTTAATTTTAAATAAAATTGTAAACAATAAAATGATACATTTTTTGAATTATATTATATAATTGCGAATAAGCGGGCATTATGATTTATACGCCCTAGGGCATTATAGCCTATTTAATATATCTCGTTGTCAAGGTATAAAAGACAAATAATGATTCAGTGTAATATAAATGAATTTTATGCAAAACATATCCATATCAAAAATCGCAGTTTATTGTAAGCTGTTTATAAATAAACTTCTTTTAAATTGTAAATTGTGTTTTTAATCGTTTCAAAGTATGAAAGTCAACCAGAAAATCCAAAGAAAACTCTGTTCCTTTAATTTTTTTAAAACACTTTTCAATGAAACCTTATTTTAAGACATTTTGGCATGCGATAATATAAAAAATAAATAAAATTGTCTACTACTTACCGCTTGCGTTTTTGAGCGTTTTTGCGACTTCGACGTTTTTCAGTTAAAAATTTACATTTACCACTTTTATAAGCTGCACTACACGAAATTTTACCCATGGCCACGTTTTCCGTTCGGTTCGAACAATCCTGGTAAAATAATAAATGATATGACCTAGACAATAAAAATGTGCACCTATGAATTTCAGCTCCTCTTACATTGCGATGCATTTTTACGCCAGGGGGAACTACCTCGTGAAGATTTAAATGCAGTTTTTTAAAATACTTTTATTGTTAGTAATGTTAATATTTTATGTATTAATATTTTTTTAAAGAAATTTTCATTTAAATTGTTTGTATATATGTGAAAAGTCATTTATAGTTTTTCAGAAAGGGTATAGTGGTTAGAATAAATTCTTAAATTTTTTTTTTACAATTCTTAATAACTTTCCATAAAACTAGATTTTTTTTTTCAATCGTTTACTTCAAACCGCATTAAATTTGATGCATAAATAAAAGAACTAGAAGTATTTTCGTTGAAAGTCAGGATCCTTTGTGCCGGAAGTAAGGTGCCCGGTACGGGGAAATTTTCGGTATCAGCGATACGCAACAGTTTTGATATCTTTCCAGAAAAATTAAACAACTAAATTAATATGAGAAATGACACAGATACATATCCAGATTACTATACAGACTACCATCATGGACTACTATAAATAAGTGAAGTAATTTATAACTATACATTTTTATGTTTTACGGGGCGGCAATTTGTCTTTTTGTCCGGGGCGCCGTAAAAGCTAGAGCGGCTTCTGACTGCAGCTAGCACCCAAATATTAGAGCTAGCACCATTACAGGTTTTTCAGTTAGTTAATGTTTTATTGAAAGCAAGAAAAACAAAATTGATGTGATTAGTCATAAAAGTAGAGTACGGACTTTTAAGCATAAAAAATCTTGAAAATAGCGCTTAAAATAGCACAAAAATTGCCATTATATTCATAAAAATATGCATTAAACTTTAACATAATAATTAATAAGCACTTAAAAAAAGTAAAAAAAAAAATTGAAATTTTATTTCAATTAAAAAAAAAAATTTTTTTTTGATTCGAGGTAAAAACTTTTTTAATAACACTTTTTTGAAAAGTAACACAATGAACACAATAAAAAAAAGGTGTTCTACCCCGACAGTATGGTAATTGGGGCGTTCTTAAATTTCACACTAAGGTTTTGTGTGGTAGTTCAAGCTTCATTTTGTTGACAAGAATATTCGAAATAATATACAATCAGGAATTGGCTGTTATATTTAATCGTTGATTTAATCCAACATTTTCTCAAAACATGCATTTGCATGCACCCGAATAAATGATGTTTTGCGTCAACTTAAGTCTATCGCCTCAGGGTCTAAACCCATCCCACCTGACCCTCCTTTCCCCTAACGCATATTGGTCTGATTTTGTAGTCTGATTGCTCTTCGCCGCGCGAAGTCAACGTTAACAACTTTATAATCTATAATGTCTTAATAAAAAGAAAAAATGATCAAGAAACGGCACAAACGTAACCAAAGATTTTCAAGATAACCTTGACTTTGATGATTCAACAGGTTTAACCGGCGATGGTTTTTCCATTTTCACATTTTTGTGCTAATAATCAAATAATACCCGGATGGATAATTCAAAGTTGTAAATATTTATCATGAAGATCGACATTGTTAAACACTGTGGGGTTGCATTATTATTATATTGCTTATGCGGTTCAATTGTGGCAGGTGATTTACAGAACAATTTTTTGTTTTAATTTTTTACTTTTGACGTTATTTTACAGGTAGCAATAATATAAAAATTTTCAAAAATGTAGATGGCCTAGTTACGGAAGTGCCTTCTGAAGTTCAGGTACCCAACGGTGCAAATTTAACATTAATATGCCAAATGGAGAATATCAAAATTAAAGGAATTATTAATGACTATGTTACTTGGTTGATACCACCAAGAGTCCGTTCTGAATTAAAATTAAGAGCTTTAAAAAATTCATCTAATTTAATGTTGAGTAATGTGAACACTAACGAAGAGGGACTGTATATTTGTGCCAGTTTGAAATTCAAAATTTTTAAAACCTTGACTTTATTAGTGAAACAAAGTAAACCTGCCGAACTTAACTATTTAAATTTTTCAAGACTTACCAAAAGAGAAGTTGTTCCTGGGTATGGACTTGATGGTTTGTAATTATTAGAAGTTTAGTTAGATTAGAATTAAAGTTTGTATTTAATATTTTTAGAGTACACCGATGTCACCGATCATTATTCTAATCATCGTAAGTAAGAATTTACTAGGTAATATTTAAAGTCACAAATGTTTTATTCTAGGTTATTTACTTGAACAGATAAACAACAACAAAGCTATGCACGAAGGTAAAAATTAATGTACTGTACGTAATAAAAAAAATTACCTTAATTATTTTAGATATTTTGAAAGATATCCAAAATATCAATAAATACGAACACAATCAGCTAAATAATAATTTCAATTTCGAGGATTTTTTTAATAATAATGATTTTAATAACCATAATACATGTGAGTGCATTAAAATAAAAAAATTTAAATATTTAAATCATACAAATTTTAAATATTAATATTATTAATTTTTTACAAAAATTGTAACCAAAGAATAATAATTAAAAATTTTAAACAAATGGTTTCTCTTTAGTTGGAATCTTTTTGGTTCAGCACAGGGCCTTCTTTACATTTAACCGTAACTTAAAGAAGGACGTGTTCTGATTAATACAACAAAAATATATCAAAATTAAAGGAATTCATACTGAAAAGAAACCATATTGAGTGGAAATTATTATTATGTGCTCTTTCATATTCCTGATTTTTTTTTATTTTGAAAGTCCAGGGAAATGTTTTTGAATTAAATTTCACTTTTTATATCATTATATCGAATTTAACAATAGTCAGGCGTACTTATTAATGAATTGCAATAAACAATCGATTTGTTCAACGGACAATCGAAGAACCTAGCAAGTCAAAATACTAAATTATGAGATGATTGATACTTTCTTGTTGTACATTCAACATATTATCACGATCACGATTTGCCTATGTCGGTCCACTGCTGAATGAAGGCCTTCCCCATTTCGTTACAATTTTGGGAGTTTTTAGCCATAATACACCACGCTGGCACGTCTTGGTGTATGAGACGGATGGTAGTCTGTGATTTGTTGATCACAGCAGCGTATTTGACTCGACCAGGATTTGAACCGATATCACCCGCTTCCCAGTCGACCGGTGTAGGCTTTACGCCGCACTGCTGGTAGTTTAATTGAAGATATGTATGCCTAAATGCTATTGTTAGATTTAAATGAGATAAAAAATTACATTTATGAAGAATAATCATATTCTTTCACAAATATTCCAAAGAGTTTTATATTAATTTCAACTATCTTATTTTCAGATTCAAATCCAAATTGGATTCTGTACATAATAATAGCCATTTTAACTTTTGGTAATACAAAATATGGCAATTATTAATGTATAATAATTAAAAAATATTTTTTAGGAATACCTTTTGCTGCCTTTATAATTATTTTTATTGTAACTCGCATTTGTAAATATCGGTGCCAGAACGTATCAACTAATAGAAATAGTCGTCAACAAAATATACATTATCCAGGAATTACTGTTCCAAGATCGAACAGATGTGGACATGCATCTTGTTCTTCAAGCACTTGCAGGTTGCACGATAACAGTTTATCAACAATTTCTGTAATAAATAATGGCATGGATATTCAAGGCCCTGCTCTAATTCATAATCCAGTAATAATCTATCCTACCACACAATTAGAGTTACCTCCTACGTATTATTCTTCATCGACACATAATTCTACTCAGAACTTAATAAATTCAGATGCTGCCAACATTAACAAATTTAATTTGCCACCTTCTTATGATGAAGCTATTGGTCATAGAGATAATAATCATAATGCCACTGTTGGTCACAATCATGGATACCGTAGTTCTGGACACGATCATGGAGTGGATAATAGCCATGTAAATCACAGTACACAAGATACAATTAGTGGGAACGATGATAGTGGCGGAGGAGGTGGCGATAGTGGAGGCGGAGGTGGAGGGGGCGATTAAATAAAGTTCACAAAAAATTTCGGAATTCTCTTAAATCTTCTAGAAATTAATTTTAGTTTATTAAAATTTTTATTTTGAAATTAATCAAGATTCTTTTCGTTTATTTATTACCAGAGTGGACTGATGATACCCTGGTGGAAATATTTCTCTGAAAACTCTGAATTAAATTTTTGCAGAGCTTCTCAGAGTTTGTAAGACTTCTGCAGACTTTGTTTTACTTTTTCAGAGAAATATTTTCACCAGGGTAGTATCAAAATCAAAAATTAGTTCCATAAAACAAATGTTACAGATTTTGGCGGGAATAAAATTTCATATTTAGGAGTTGACTAATCCAATTATTTACTTCTTTTTATACAGTAGAATCTCTACTAACCGAAATAAACGGGACCCGTTTCCTTTCATATAAGAGAGTTTTCGGATATCGAGATAAAGGTCTTCTGGATATAGCGAGCAATCTCAGAATTTTCCGATATGACAGATTCGGTTGGTAGAGATTCTACTGTACTTTCTGGAAAACTGGAAAATATTTAACATAGAAGTAATAATTAATCTGTTAATAATACATTTTTTTTAAATAATAAAATAATGAAATTGTTTTGAGGTATAGCAGATGTCGCATTCTGGAAAAGAAAAAAATGCGATTACCTGACATTATTTTTTTATTTATTTATTTTTATTATTTTATTATTAAATTATTTTCTATAATTTTATAAGATTTTATAAATTTGACGTGCTTTATTAAAATTTATGGCTGTGTATTTTTGTGTTTTAAAAATACTTAATAGAGATAAAATTCTCTTTTATATTATATATTAGTAAGTACTTATATATTAAAATTAATAATGTATATTTTTAATCTTGTCTTACACACAAGCTTTTTAATAAATTGTGATATTACCTTTACGATTTTGAAAATAATTATTAAATAAGTTACTTACTAAAGTACGAAGGCGTCCTGAGGCCACAAAGTAAAAAATTAATTTTAAGTGGCAATTGCGACTTACAATTGTCAATTTACACTTCGAAGTCACAATTGACACTTAGAAGTCGCAATTGACACTTCGAAGTCGCAATTAACGCCTGCGCAATAATACTCATAAGATACTACAATATAGTATAATTGTAAGTACGATTTAATTGCGACTTCGAAGTGTAAATTGACAATTGGACCGTGTTATGCAGAAATGATTCAACCCACATAAGCTAAGTTTTGAGTAATTTAACTTCAAACATTTTATGGTGTAGAAAATTTTAAGGAGGTAATATCGACAATGTGATTATGTAATTTTGTAGCTATGAGTAATTCAATTTTAGTAACAAAATTTTGTTTGTGTTAATTTACTGTATCATACTTAATTTTTCAAAAAACACCATTGGATCGTTTCTGCAAAAATAAGAATTGAACAAATTTTAAAACGCAGAAATGATTCAACCCACATAAGTAAAGTTTTGAGTAATTTAATTTTTCGAAAATGGAAAATTTTGGAGTGGTATCATATTTAATTTTTC
Source organism: Cantharis rufa (assembly GCA_947369205.1). Taxonomy (NCBI): domain Eukaryota; kingdom Metazoa; phylum Arthropoda; class Insecta; order Coleoptera; family Cantharidae; genus Cantharis; species Cantharis rufa. The sequence goes on along the minus strand of OX376307.1, from coordinate 15,631,495 downwards.
AAAAAACACCATTCTATCGGTTCTGCGAAAATAAGAATTGAAAATAATGAAAAAATTTTTATATTCTTGTACTGTTCCTGCGTAAAACTGCGTTTTATTTTTTATCAATGTACTTACCTCTTCAAAGTTTTGCAGTAATGATTCAAGTTACTTAGATTATATTTTGCGTTGTAAGTACTACTGTATGAAATGTATAATTGCAATTTTGCTAATGTGATCCATGATGTTTGAATCGTTTCCTTAAATTTAAAATTTTCTCTGATCACATATTAAGATTTTGCTATAACGATCCATGCTTCTTGAACCTTTTCAGCAAAATCTAAATCAATATCATTGAAAATGTCATGTGGGATGGATCATAGCAACATGCCCTTAAAGGTAAAATAGAATTTTGATCGTTTTATAGTAATATACATTTTGGGGTGATGTATGTAATAGCGTGCTTAACTCATTTTTTTACTTTTTGTGGGATGGATCATTTCTGCATAACACCGTCCAATTGCAAAGTTCCAATTGACACTTAAAATTTATTTTTTTACTTTGTGGCCTTAGAGGACGCCTTCTTACTAAAGAGATTCATAGGAACAATATTGTAGAAAACATGTTTATTAACCATGCGGAGCTCAAGCCCCTGAGCATTTTTGAAATAGGGGCGTAAAATTGTGAAAGAAGCTGCTTTAAGAAGCTAAAAAAGAAACAGATAAAAAGGTCATCAATATTATTACTTTTCACATTATTGTGTTTTAAAAACAACAGATGAAGAGCGAAAAAAAATTGTTAATACTAAAAATTAATAAAATAAAATTAAATAAAAAATTTTACAAAATCTCGACTTAAAAAATAAACATTATTAATAAATAAACTCTTAAAAGAGAAAATAATTCCATTAATGTGTAATATCATTTTCTTTTTTAAGACCTTTATTGTTTATTTTTTAGGTCGGGGTTTTTCAAAAAAAAACCTAACTGAAAAGGTTGTTCATGTAATTTTGAGCAATTTTTGAACCCCCCCCCCCCTTTTTTTCCAATTACGTCACATTTTTGTACCCCCATTTTTACTCATATTTATGGACGACTCCAAAATTATGGTTAAATTTTAATCCAGTGGAAAATCCACGATACACTTACAATAAACTATTTTTTTTATTTTAGTGCCAAATTTCAAAACTGCAACTTGAACATAACCTAACAAAAATTCGCTTGACCTTGATGTTTCTTAAAAATTTTTAATCATGTATTTCATCGTGAGTTAAATTCCAATAAATTAGATGAAGAACAAAATTATAAACCACTCGAGCATTATATTATTATCCTGCTGGTTGTGTGTGGTAATTGCAACAGGTAACCTAAAATTGCTTTTGTTTTTATTAGTTGTACTTAATTTTATTTTACAGATGCTAGTAATTTAAAAATATTTCGGAATGTAGACGGATCTCTTGTGGAAGTGCCTTCTAAAGTAGAAGTACCCATCGGTACAAATTTTACATTGATGTGTAGAATCGACAACAACAAACAAAAAGAATCTTTTAATGGTTATGTCGCTTGGTTTACACCAATGAAGAAACCTTTTAAATTTATGCTAAACGATTTAAGAAAGTCGTCTAATTTAGAGTTAAACAATGTGAACTTAACCAACAAGGGGTTTTACGTTTGTTTTAGTTTGAAGTATAAATTTTTTAAAAGTGTTTATTTGGTAGTTAAAGAACGTATCGAAATACACGAACTTGATTATTTAAAAACTCAAATACGGAAAAGAGATATCGTATACGGAGATGATCTCTATGGTGAGTAATTAATACAAAATTGATGTATTAGAATAATGTTTTTAAATTTTTAGATTTTAATTTCACCAGTACACGTGAGTAACAATTATTGCTAACCTAAGAAATAACTGATTAATGTTTTACTTTAGGGGAATGGGAGGAATTTCAAAAATCAATTAAAAAAATCACTGACGGTAAAATAAAACTATTTTAGATAATACAGTAGAATCCGCTTAATATGATCACGGATAATGTTATCAGTCGGTTATTTGTGATCATTTTAATGTGATCAAAAAGCCGCTTATTATTATCACTTGCAAGGAATTTCCAACGCAATAATCTCTTTTTCTAAAAATGTCCTTGGTCCAAAGTGATCACATTAAGCGGATTCTACTGTATTTAAAATAAAAACAGCTGCTAATGAACCAATCTGTATCAAGTGGTTCAGAAAGAGATTTCTTGACCAATCACTTTAATGTATTGATTTAAAAGATTATTTAAATTTGACTCTTTTTTGTAGTTGCATGACACCGAAATATCTCGGTTTTTTATTTTTTTACCAATTGAAGTAAGTGTAGCTTCAAATACTTTGTTAAAAAAAAAAAAACTACATCGGTTGAAGCTATTTTATTTAAAAAGGCTTCTCTTCACAGGGAAGTTTTTGCAGGAATGAAAAGAGTACAAGAATGTGAGATTTCAGACCACAATGATGCTATTCCAATACAGCTTTTAGCATTTTTATTTATTTATTATTAATTTTTACTCCACCAAGATATATTATTAGAGCGATTACTCAAGAAAAATTAATTTTATTAAAATTAATAATTGATGCAGAAGTTTTTATAAAACTAAATTTGATGTTTTCGCAGATTATAATACTAATTATGGGAATAATGATATTTATGAATCAAATAATAATTATGATTTGACCTACGTTAATCCAAATCCGCCTAACAGTGAGTACTACTTTAATATAATTTAAGCATTTCTGAACTTTTAAGTTTCATAAGCTTTCATAAGTTTGGACAATTAAACAAAAAAAGAAATTAATATAATGTGGACCTCTTTGATAGTAGTTTGTATATCGTTTACTAGTCGAAATATAAATTATATTTCATTAAACATCTTATTCTCAATATTTTGAGATTCACCGTGTCTAAAATATATTAAGCCTTAAATAGTAATTGTCTTTTTCAGATATGGACAATTCTTTTCCAGGAAAATCAATTGCGTTAATATTCGGTAAACAAGTTGAATCAAATTCATAAATTATTAACATCTCATATTTTTCAGGAGTATTTTTTGTTGTTTTTGTCATATGGGTAATTATTCGCTATTTTGGAAGTTCCGAAGAAAACGAAACTGATAATAGAAATAATCGTCAACAAAATGGGAATAGTAACCCCAGAATAAATGTCAATAGGTGTGGATTTGTTACTTATGTGAGAAAAACTTTTTAATGTAGCAAATACTTGCAGGTATCGTGATGACACTTTGAGAACAGATCCCGAATTGTTTGATGCACTGGACATCCATAGGCCTCTTACTTATGATATTAGCATTGATTCCACAGAATTAGATTTACCTCCTACGTACTTATCGTCGACACATAATTCTACTCAAAATTTACACAGTAGTACTGATGGAATTGGTGTTGGACAATTAAATGCTGCTGATAATAACAAATTTATATTGCCACCTTCTTATGATGAAGCCGTTGGGCATGCAGGCTTAAATCATAACGCCTGTTCAGCTAATAGCAATATAAATCATCATCATAGTGGGAATGATCATGTAGCAAGTGGGGATATAAGTAGTGAATGTAATAATGAAAGAGGAGAAGATTCTGGTATAGGTGATAGTGGAACAGGTGGAGATGATAGCGGTGGAGGGGGAGATTGTGGGGGTGGTGATAGTGGAGGAGGAGGAGATTGTGGGGGTGGTGATAGTGGAGGAGGGGGAGATTGTGGAGGTGGTGGAGGTGATGATTAATACAAGGTAAATTGAAATTAAATGTGAATAACAAGACTTTCTTATGCCCATTTGTACCACTTACACTTAAAATTTAAGCTTCCTTTAAATATTATTTCAAGCAATAATGAAATAACTATGCAACCAATTTAAGAAACATTTAAATTTTAAGTGTAGTTCATTCACATAGTTTCATTTTGTAAAAATGATTTATATTTTTTTTTATTTATTTTTAATTCATCCTCTTAAACCTACCCCCTTCCTGATTTAATGTTTAAACTATTTTTCCAGTATGTTATCTAAAATTAAGTGTATCGGTATCCCCAATTTTTTAAATTTCTAGTGCAATTTATTTTGAATTTGAATTGAATCATTTGAAACCTGCCACGTGATGTCCGAAAAAACGGCTTCTACTGTAGTATTTACTGTGGGATACCTTCATTGGCTGTTATAAGTATTTATGGTATTTTCACAATATTTAAGCGATATTTCTAAAACATCACTTTAATTACTAAATAAATTCAGTGTTGCTAAGTTTATGGAAAGTTTAACTAAACTTCCACTTAAACACCATTAAGTTCCGTTTAGGTAAGGGTGCAAACGGGCATAAGAGATGTTTTTCACCTTCCAACTTTAGATCATCATACTTGATGGTAATTTAAATACTACCAAAAATTTCTACTTAACAAATTATTTTTTTAAATAACTGTAGGATGACTATATTTTGATGATAAGAAAACAAAAAACTTACGAAGCGCTTGTTTGTACTGCCTTGCATTACATTATTTATAATACTGTTTCCAATGATAATGAAATCTAATAAGATTGATAAGCTCTAAAGTTTAAGAGCTTTAAAGGAAAAGCTTGTATGTATACACTTCAAGCGTTCAAGCTATGGACGTTGAAAGTCGTGGAGATTTTTTTATTTTGTATATTATTTAGTTACGGGTTACAAAAGTATTGCTTTAAACAAGGGGTAAATATCCCGAAAATTTTGTGTACACTCGTTTGAAATTCCTTTGGAAATCCCTGGAATTCTTGGAAATCATCGGAATTCGTTGGAAAAATGGAAATCGTTTGGAATTTCTTGGAATTCTTTAGAAATCATTGGAATTTTTTGAAAATCCCACGAAAAATCCTTGGAAATCATTGGAATTCTGAGTCTTGTGTATAGAAATTTTACTGGATATTTACCCCTTGGCTTTAAACTTAATGTTATTAAATGTTTAACTTAAAAACACGTACAACTTGAACATTTTCAGCTTTTAAATTTACTCTTAAGCATTGTAGAATATTTTAACTAGATATTAAACTTGTTTATTATACATAATATATATGATTCTAAAACGCACTACTTTTAAATCGAAATCATTTTTAATGTTCCATTTTGACTTTCGATTTGTTTATTAATAAAATTTGATACTATAGTTTACACATAATTTATGCTTAATAATGCACTATTGAAGTTCTACTTCACCTAAAATTTTAAATATCCACGCTTTAGTTCTGGGTGTTTCATCGAAACTAATTTTTGAAATTTTTTTTTAAGTTAATAAAGCATTTGACATGGTCATTATGCATAATATCTATATTTTTTATATTGATATATTATGATAATTTATATTTCTCGATGTAGTCCATTGTCCAATATGAATTTTATTAGTTTTTTGTTGCCATTATCCACCAAGACGTCACCAATTGTGTTTCCAACGTCGATATATGCATTCCACCAGCATATGCTTTATTGTTAGGTTTTCTTTGCATATCTCACATTGCGGGGGTCGATTTTTTGTTATAAGTTAGAGTTTTATCTCTTCAAGTCTTTTTGATCTGTTGGATGTTTGCCATTCCATGTATTAACTTTTAACTTCTCTTAGTTTATTATATTGTAGGGTTTTTTCAATTAATCTCTGTTTGTTTTTTAATACTTTCTACAATCATTATGTTTTTGAAGAATTGCGTTTAGGGCTTATTTGATGGCTATTGCTTTGGCGCTAACGATTGAGTTTATTTCAAGTAGTTTATATCCTATTGCTTGGGATGTGCTGATTTTTATTGCACAAGATGTGGAGTTTCTTGTGTTTGAGCCGTCTGCGTATATTTAGATGGTATTTTGATATTTGTTGATTATTTCGCAGATCATTTGATTATAAATAATCTGTAAGGTAATTATTTTTTTAAAACTTGTTTAATTCAATGTTTATGTTTATTTGTTGTTGAGACCAAAATGGGGGTCTAGGACAACTCACCGCGGCCGACTCGCCGCGGCCAAGTCGCCGCCGGCCAGCTCCCCGCCGGCCGATGTTCTCACCAGATGTCTCTCCTAAATTAATAATCTTTATACAAACAAATAAAAATATTTTTTTTTCATAAAAAACACGTGTTTTTTACGGTGGATTCGTGTATTGCCATGGTTGTCTTTGTCAAATTTGACTCTGCGCTACCCTGCGTTCGGTCCCCTCCGCTCAGAGCCGTTTTGACAAAGACTAAACTAATTAAAAATATCCGTGAAGACCGAAAGAACTCGCCAAAAGTGGAAATCGAAAAAGGTGAAACTCGTTTGTTTTTATTATTTTTTATTTATCGGTGTATTTTTATTTAATTGAGCCGTACTTAAATTTAAGGTATACCTAATCTAGTATTTTAAAGCAAAAACCCCTTTTAACCCGGCAAGTATACACGTAATAATTTGTTATAATGTTTAATGTAGTATATTATTTTTATTACTAAAATATTAAAAATGCAAAAAAAAAATGGGCGGTGAGTTGGCTCGCGGCGAGTCGGCCGCGGCGAGTTGTCCTAGTCCCCCAAAATGGAGTATTTATGTTTTTTGCAGGAATGATATTATTTACCATGGTATATGGAACATTATGTTGTTGCAGGATTGCTTTCATTTTTGCTGCTATTGGTTTGGATAATCGTAGATTATTTTCATAGCGTTGTAATTGATTTTTATCTATTATTTTTGTATACACTTGAGTTGTAGGTTTTTCTAGTGTTTTTGTGTAGTATTTTGTTAGAAAAGTTCTTCTGTCGTTCAAGGTTTGTACACCTTATAGTTTGCAATGTAAGCTGGTCACAGGGTCTTTCTATATATGCGCCTGTTATTATGCATAATGCCATTGTTTAAATAATTAGGGTTTGTGGAGTTATAGATGCTACATCTGTAATCTAATTTACTGCGAACAATTGTATTGTAAAGTCGGTGTAAAGTGTTACAGTTAGGTTCTTCATTTTTGTTGTTGATTATTTTTAAACATTCAAGGTATTTATACATTGTAATTTTAATTTCGTTAAACTCGGCAGAATTTCCGAAAGTTCTTAAAATGCTAACCACAATAACCCCTTTGAATTTCTAGGCCAATTCGTTGAATGAAGAAAGACTTGGCATGATGGTCATCACATTTTTCAAATAAAATTTTGCCAATTTCATAAAAAAACATTGAAAAACTATAGTGTCAACTTTTAACAAATCAGTTCGGTGAGTCATCTTATACTATGTATATAATAAATTATCCACCCTGGTTATAGTTTCACTGCCATTTTAATAAAAATTTATTTCAAATTTACGTGGATAAATAATATTAAACTCTTATTTTTGAAGAAAATAATTTTTACTTTTATAACAAGCAAGAATGACAGGTGAAAAATGTTATTCGTCCAGGTTTAAAAATATTTTTCGCGTTTTTCAAGATTTAAATTAAGGCTGTGTATTTTAGTTTGTATTGTAATAAACACAATAATTGAATTATGTAAACTTAATTTTCAAACTGAATAATATAGCTGTAAAATTAATATTTATTTTAAATTTGTTACATATTTTATATTTTTTAAGCTAATAAACAATATACATAACTTCTTTTATTTATAATCCAAATTTCACACATAACTTCTTAAAGTAAAATAATTATTATACTTTCTAGTCGTGGCCCCCTTATTATAGCAAACTACCAGCCGCCACTGCTGTGTTCTATTATTCCTTATGTAGAGCCGGCATTACAACGTGTGCGTTAGCCTTTATTGCAAAGTGCCAAAATTCATTGATGACCTTGATTCATTTGATCATGCTTTTTGGATTTTGTTTATCAATTGTAGTTCCTGTAATTTATCATCCCGTATGACGTAACTACAATCCACAAAAATGCCTTGAAACATAAATTTCACATTTTGTTGCAAGAATGTTTAAAGGGGCAATTTTGACTTTCATTTGTTGTATTTTATTTGTTACAGGTACGAATTTAAAATTTCGCTTAATTATTAACAAATCGTTTGTTTTTCAAATTCTAACCTTTTCAGTTGTTTATTTCCTCTTTCAGGAAAACCAAACCTAATTTTTTTGGAAGGTACCAAAAAGTTGGTGTCCTCAATTAAGATTTTAAAAAATGGTACGAATTTTACGGTGACTTGTGTAATCGAAGACTTAAAAAATAAGAGAAAATCTTTAGATGTAATTTTTTGGATAAACGATGACTTAAGGTGGGATAGTCTTGATTAAATTTCTTTACGTTAAATTTATTACACATTTTAGTAGACAACCTAGTGAAACTAATTCGATAACTTTGAATAAACCGGGAACTTATTATTGTATCTGTGATAAGTACAAATTAGTTAGACGGTTGCATTTAGTTGTACGTGATGAGCCTGACACTGTACGAAGAAAACGTTCCCAATATAAATTTGGTAATTCATTTTTAAATTATAATTTTTAGATAATAACAATTTAAATTGCTTTAGATATTCTCAGAGGACCTCGCACAGATATACCACCCATGAATTATCCAGATTCAGTAAGAGACTTTTTTGAAGGTAATACAAGAGTGCTAATAATTATGAATTAAATATGTTTTAACTATGATTTTCTAGGTCCATCGAAGACAACTTCAAATACAAATAATAATAATAATGTAGACGATTACATCCATAAATATATGGCAAATTCAGGTGGAGGCTTTAGCGACACTAATAATAATCAAAATGTGCACAAAGTCTCTCAAGGTATGAACATTTTTATTATTATAATGATTATAATGAAATTAGAACTTCAATATAACAAGTTAGTTAAAACGAATAAAATGCAATAATTATATTTGAGCTTTCAATATAATATAATATAATAATAATATAATTTCTGATGATAGCGATAACCTTCGCTGAAAGCTCAAATATAATTATTGCATTTTATTCGTTTTAACTAACTTGTTATATTGAAGTTCTAATTTTATTAATTTTCACAAGTTAAGAATTTATATAATTTAATGATTATAATGATGTGTAATAGTATGAACACCTACTTCTTTCAAGTCAGTTGATATGAAAAAGGTTTTGAAAGTGAAAGATTTTCAGTTGCTGTTTTATTTCAAGATTGGCTCAATTTAGTCAACATATTTAATTTTAAAATTCTGGGAAATATTCATACAAAATGAGTTTTAGATGAAGGTTTCAACATATTATAGGTATGTTTCGGTTATCGAGAAATAAAAGCTATTATGGGGTTTTGAAATGTGGACAAGTTCAGTTGTTCAATAGCCTTTCCTTGACTAGTATATGTCTTATGCAGGATCCTTTCTAAAGGAAATATCTTTATACTAGATATTAGATATTATCGTTGATTGTATATCAGATAGGCAAATCTTATGGCAGTTGTATGAGACGTTGAAAACCATATTGGTCTAAGTCAAAAATCACGTTTTTGAGCTAATAGCTGAAATCATTTCATATTATACACCTCTACTTGCTGGCAAAATTTAAAAAATATAAATCATCGTTTTCTACATAAATAGTGCAAATGCAATGCTAGACGTTAACGAAGTACTGTTAGCGTTGTAAACTTTAGGTCTCCGTCTCTCAAAACATCAGTTTTTGACTTAGACCACTATGGTTTTCAACGGCTCGTATGTAAGTTGTACTTGGCGTGGTTAAAAAGATTAATAAATTACAAGTCACTTCAGTCAGAAATCAAAAATTATTTTATTAATTTAATTTTTTGTTTGTATTGGCGCTGAAGCAATTTTTTTAAGTCTTCCAATAATAAATTAAAAGTTCTGGGTCAGTCGATATTTTCATGTTTCTTCAAGGGGTGAATATATTAAAAATGTCATGTACAGTTGTTTAGAATTTTCTTGGAAATCCCTGGAATTCCTTTACCAAAAAATTTTTCATTATATTAACGAAAAGTTCATAATTTTTGCGCTGATGAATGAAATTTATTATATTCATGAACAAATTCACAAATACATGAATTTTGTTCATTAGCGCAAAAATGATAAATTCCCTGGATTCTTTAGACTCTTTAAAAAATGTTCTTTAGATTCCGTAGAAATTCCTGGAATTCCTTAAAAAAATTGAAATTCTTTAGATTGACACTTGTTTGAAAATCATTGAAAATTTACGGAAATCTTTGAAATTGTTTGAAAATCTTGGAATTGCTGAGAAATTCTGGAATTCCGAATCCTGTGTACTGTCGAATCACTAAATTTTAGAATTCAGTAGTTATTTAGCAACAGTTTATTAAACTTCTTTTAAATTTTAAATTTAAAATAAATTAAATAAAATAATTATGTATCTTAATTAATTAATGCAAAATAAAGTTGATTAGTTGGAAAGTGTTGTTTTGATTGTAAGAAACATTTAAATAGAAAAATTTTATTAAAGATGAATTTTTTTCAAATTTTCATGTAGAAAGACATTTTCGATTTGAATGAAACCAACATCAAAACATTATTTTATAATTAATTAAAAGGTAACTATTTTATTATTTCTAATACTTATTTTATATTATATTTTGGACTTTTTTGTCTTATGGCTAATTTAACCTTACAGCCGGCTATTTCTGTAATTTGATCATCTCCAACAAGTTAGCTCTCTTCAATCGATTCTTGAACTGTCGTTTTTAAGCCATGGGGGACGAAGGTATTGGGGTAACTATCACCCCCATAAAACCATAATCCAAAATCTACTAAATTTTGTTAAAATTTGAAAAATATAGAGAAAGTAGTATAATATAGAACCACTTTTATTTTTCTTGATTTAAAGCTACAATTTAGTAAATAAAGCGAAAAATAATAATATCTACTGAATAACCTATCACATGTGAAAATTACAAAGTAAATCATAAAACAAGTATTTTTTTAAGTACACCATTTATTATAAAGTATAGTAATTGGGGAATCCTGTCGCAGGATCCTTTTTGAAGTTGGATAGTGGACTGTATCGTTTTCAGTAATTAAATAAAACCACTTGGTTGAAGGAACTGTTTTATTTATGAAGGAAAGTGAGCAGCATTTGCAAGACGCGACTGTCTTTGTATGAACACAATTGCATACTGACGACCAAGAGACCGGTCGCGCATAAGGGTTGGCGCACAGATGATGAGCTTAAACATTACAAGTAAAAAGCACTCGTAAATTACAAATATAAATTATACAAATTCTGAACAGTAATTGTCAAGGTATTTTAACTATTTTGTCTTTAATATGGACCACGGATGTGTTTAATATAGAATACATATCAACGGCAATGGCCTCGGTTCTGGCTTGAATCTGTTGTAGAAAACTAAAAATCTTTTTTTCTGATAATAAAGTAAAGGGTTTAATAAAAAAAATGTTTCCGTGGTATTTCCATGCAACAGCACCTGATTGGACTGAAACCCTGTTCCATATTAGTCGCAGCCATGAAGATTTAGGGATCTGTCAGTTAATCTACACCACGAATCGAGCCTCGACAATTATACTATTGGAAAGAGGACAAAATTCTAAGCATTTTTTGTAATTACATTTTTGCGGATTATCTATTAGTTTTCGAGAAAACGGCATTTGAAAATCAATATTTTACATGCATTTTAGATAGGGATTTCACTAACACGAGTGTTCTATTGACGGTACGCGTGGATTAATATACTCTTACTGATAGCCGTAGCGCTTGTATTCAGTTGTCGACAAACGTTCAACTCGTTTTTAGGTTAGATTCTGGATTGCCTTGGTTGCGTTCGTCAAAACCGACGCTCTGCACCCTCCGCTCCGGTCCTCTCCGCTCCGGGTACTACGCGCCGTTAACATCCCCCTAGATAGCCCTAACTCGCCAAAGGTACTACTCGAAAGGGGTAAAACTCGTTTTAAATTATTAGTCTTTTTTTTATTTTTTAATTTGTTGCATAATGTTGCGTAATTATAATGAGTGCGGTTACAAGCAAGGGGTTCAATATGCACGATGTGTACCCGAACGTACAACAATCGCGTCTGACGGCTAACACTAAGACTTTATCAGAACGCACGCACCGTCAATAGAACACTCGTGTCAATGATATCCCTATCTAAAATGCATGTAAAATTTTGATTTTCAAATGCCGTTTTCTCGAAAACTAATGGATAATCCGCAAAAATGTAATTACAAAAATTGCTCAGAATTTTGTCCTCTTTCCAATAGTGTAATTGTCGACTCTTGATTCGTGGTATAGATTAACTGACGGTAACCAAGATTTATAATAGGAGCAACTTAATTTTTTTAAGTTTTTAAATTTACATCAAAGTTATTTAAAATAAAGTAAGTTCTTTGATTGGTTTGAGTTGACTGGACCGAAACCCTGCTCCATATTAGTCACACTCATGAACATGGGCGTACCCAGCTTTTGGCCTAGGGGGGGGGCAAATCAGGAATTTTCTGTTGATAAATAATTCAACATAATTAAAAATGTGCGTTTATTACATTTATTACAGGTACTACAGGATCCAGGGAGGGGCAGCTGCCCTTCCCTGCCTTCCCCCCCCTGAGTACGCCCATGCCCATGAAGATCCATAATAGAAGCAACTTAATTTTTTAAGTTCACATCAAAGTTGTTTAAAATAAAGTAAATTGTCTGAGTTGAGTGATTTTAAAAGTTATCGACATGCGCTAAACTGCGACAAATTGGAAAAAATTTTCCTTTTTCATGATAAAACATTTAATTACCTTGTCACGTGAATTTCGTTGTGATAAGTTTAGACACAAGAGTAGATACAAGAGAGGAGGGAGTAACTGTTAATAAAAAATTGAAAAATATATTTTAATTTTTATCATAAAAATGATGTTAAACTTGGGGAACTCCCATAAACTTTGGCTGGATACGTCCTTGCTTAGCCAACTCATATGTTAGTACAATGCTCAATGCACCAAAAGAGCTTACTTGAAAGCTTGAAATCTTAATAATGGGAGAAGCATTGGTGATGCTAAGATTTTGGAAGCGTTAGGGACCGGGCGTATTTGCAACTAGCGCCAGTAGTGGTGATAATTTGCATGATTTGTGTGATCATTTCAAATAGTGACATTGCGTATTTGATTTTGTTTATAAATTATAAGTATATCACGTGTTTTTAACAATGGCGAACAGTAATAGTATTGTGTTGTTGGGTGTGCAGATAGTTATTTAAACACCGAAAAATCTGTAAAATTTTGTTGGTTTTCCTCTCACGATCGTTAATATAGCATGTCTCGATTCTACAAGTGCGACAGCTTTCTCATATGATGAACTGTTTTTTTTACCCCTGACTGTTTTTCAAAAATACAGGGGATGTCAAATTAATATCATTGGCTAACTATTCGCGCTACCACATCGGCTGACCGAATAACGAAGCAGTTTAAAACATATATTCGGATTCAGAGTGAAATAAAATAAAAATTTAAAAAACCCCTGACTGTAAAAAAATTTCAAAAATAATAATAAAAGCACCTTACTTTAAAAACTACTGCTCTCCTTAAAAATAAAAAAATAATTTTTTCTTCTTCACCCAACAACGTAAATTCTCGGACATTTAACTTGAAAAATTAACTTGTTATTATTTTTTGTATATAAGTTATTAATATGGAATGTATAAAGGGGCCGTCCATTAATTACGTAACGACGATTTTTGTAATTTTCGACCCCTTCCCCCCCTTTGTAAGGGCACGTAAGATTGTGGCAACCTCCCCCCCCCACATCTTACGTAAGGATTATAAAAAAAATGAATTGACCCCCCTACCCCTTTTTATTAGGGTTAGGGGGGGTCAATTTTTTTTATTAAAAATTATTAATCATTTTTTGTTATTGGTATGTACATCTACAATTTAAAAACCTGTTTTTTGAGTTTTTTCTATATTTTTAAATTTTGAATATTTTTAAATTTTAAATTTAATTTTAAAAAATGGCTTAAAAACCTTACGTAAGGACTGCGTCGGACCCCCCCTCCTCCACATAAGGGTCTGTAAGATTTTTTATACCCCCCCCCCAAAACCCTTACGTAATTAATGGACAGCCCCAAACAGGTTTCGTAAGTGAAACAAATCTCCGTTTCCCCTGACTTCAAAATTAATGTTTAAATTTTTTACTGGGGGGGGGGGGGTTAATTCCAAAAATAAAAATAATAAAAGCACCTTACTTTAAAAACTACTGTTCCCTTTAAAAGGAAAAAAATAATGTTTTCTTCTTCACTTAACAACATAAATTCTCGGTCACTTAACTCGAAAAATTAACTTATCCCCCCCACTACAAAATTTAAACATTAATTTTAAAGTCAGGGGAAACGGAGAATTTTTAATATGGAATGTATAAACAGGTTTCGAATAAATCTCCGTTTCCCCTGACTTCAAAAGAGAACGATAAGTTAATTTTTTGAGTTAAGGGCACAAAAATTTAAGTTATTGAGTAAAGAAAATTTTTTTGTTTTTTTTTTAAGGGAACAGTAGCTTTTAAAGTAAGGTGCTTTATTATTAATTTTTATTTCTGGAATTTTTTTTACAGTCAGAGGTTTTTTAAATTTAAAGTTTTTATTTTATAAATTCATAATGAATGGGTTGAAACCCAAATGTAATAACTTGTATATTGTAAATGTATATTGAAATCTATTAATTTAAGGGTTGAAACAAAGTGTGTTTTATTATCCCAATGTGAACTCTTATATACTCCAGTAAATATAATATTGCAGATGTAACAAAATAATCACAAAAATATATGAATAACAATATTTAACACATAACTCAAACCTCAAATTAGCTATGACCTTCACACCAATAATGTTCAAGGTGTCCGCCGTTAGGCGCCATTTTACGGTATTCGCTCGGTCCCTACACTAAATCGATTAACCGTTTTCAACAGTTTTTAAATCTTGAAGGCAAAACCAAATAAAGAAATATCATTGAAACAGTGATTGTGCATTGAACCGTTAGGTCCCATGTTGGGAAACACCTTTTACAAGTTTATACAAGTTGTATATAGCATAATAAAAAGAAGAACGAAAATCGATTCTTTGCACCCTCCGCTCCGGTCCCCTTCGTTCTGATCCCTCCGGGCCGTTTTGACAAACGCTGTACTTACTAAAAATATTTCCTTAGACTGGTTCTACTCGGCAAAGTGTGCTACTATAAAGGGGGTGTCTCTCCCTTAAATTTTATGGTAGACCGCACATATAGCAGAAACTTGCATGTAGACCGCACGCTATAGCAGCACCGAAATTTCTTTCTTTGTCGTTCAAATAAATTTATTAGATAATCCAAAGTGCAGTTGTAAATTAAATACCTTAACTAATACCTTACTTATTGACCATCAGTGCACTCGACATAATATGTACCTTAACCGAACACGGTGCAATCTACATGCTAGATTATGAGACCCTTTGACCATCAGTACAATCTACAGTCGCCATTGAATCATTCCCATTAAGTCAGAAGACTGAAGAATTTCAAGCTCAACGACTTATCTACACGTTTCAATCGACTACGTTTTTTAAGTTATCCTTCTTTTTGAAGAAAAAGGATCATCATCATTTGGCTGAAGCCAGGATGACGTACTAGGGAATTAAATTAATTGGGTGGTTTCCCGTTGCCATTTCCTTAATACGAGGGTGGTCTGAAAAGTTTCCGACCTAACATAGAAAGAACAAATTTTTTCACAAACTTTTTTTTTATTTTTCTACATAATCTCCTTGCAAGTCTATACACTTATTCCAGCGATGCTCCCATCTCGTTAACCCGTCCAAATAGTACTTGACGTCTTTCTCTGCAAAATAATTATTTACGAAGGCAATAGACGCAATAGAAAGGCAATAAATGCCATATTTTTTGGTTACTTTCGATTAATTTACGTAAGGGAGCGTTCATAAACTACGTGGTTTGGCCAAGGGGGGGGGAGGGGTTAGGTAGAAAGCTACGCAGGGCTACGTGAGGGTACGGGGGGATTATAGTCAAGCTACGTAGTTTTCTTCATTTATTATGAAAGCAATTTTCAGAATATAAGTGACAACATAATATGGATATTTATTTTCGTATTTGGATTTTTTTTATTTATATTTTATATAGGTGCGCTTTTGTTTTTAAAACAAATATCGGTGTTATTCATTTTTTATACCAAATAATTTTTAAATAGTTTTGTTAACAGAGAACATAACATGTCTTCTGGACTTTATAGGAAAAAAAAAACTACGTTCCATCTAGGGGGGGGGTTATCATGGTAAAAGCTACGTTAAGCTACATGATGGGAGGGAGGGGTTCTAAAGAGGTCAAAATCAAACTACGTGGTTTATGAACGCTCCCTAACGTTAATTGAATGAGAACGACGGTTTATATAATATTGTTTATAAATGGTATAAAAAAATTGAAAATTGGCTGGAAGAAATTCGATTTCTAACATATTAAAAACAATTATTGAAAATTTCGAGAATTTCTGTTGATTTTTGAGGAGCATCGCGGGGAGTGAGACAGTGAAAAGACAGCGTTAGCGGGGAAGCCGGTACGTAGAGACGCTGCCTTTTCACTACCTCGCACTTCCGGTGGGGCCAAACAAAATTAATATAAAGTTATCTGCTGGTGTTTTTACTTTTTTTAAAGCTTAATTGCTTAAATAATGACTTGTACATGTATGGTAATCAAATAAAAAGTTTTCTTCCGTAGAAAAATTGTACAGGAAATTGTCCAAGAACTGGTGTAATGTTGTACAACCTTTATATTACGGCTAAAAAATCAGCATCATTTAAATAAATGATTATATTAACAAATATTTTTCGTTATTTTAATTGCTTATATTTGATTTAAAATTTATTTTTCAGATTTTGGCGTACAGTTTGGTAAGTGATACAAAAATTTTATAGCTTAAACTAAAACTCTACTTGCTAAATCCATTTTCAGTTTCTCTAAAGCCCAGTTGTTCATTTGTAGGTTAAACCAAAGAAGGGAACTGTCAGTTAATCGACCTCACGAGTTGAGCTTCGAGTGCAAGAGCACTATTGGAAAGAGGACAATTTTCTAAGCATTTTGAGATATTACATTGATGCGGATTATCCATTAGTTTTCGAGAAAACGGCATTTGAAAATCAAAATTTTTCATGCATTTTAGATAGGGATTTCACTAACACGAGTGTTCTATTGACGGTACGCGTGGATTAATATACTCTTACTGATAGACGTAGCACTTGTATTCAGTTGTCGACCACCGTTTTTAGGGTGGATTCTCGATTGCCTTGGTTGCACCCTCCGCTCCGGGCGCTACGCGCCGTTTTGACGAACGCTAACTCGCTAAAAACATCCCCCTAGATAGCTCCAACTCGCCAAAGGTGCTACTTAAAAGAGGTGAAACTCGTTTTTAATTATTAGCCTTTTTTTTAATTATTATAATGAGTGCGGTTACAAGCAAGAGGTTCAACACGCACGATGTGTAGTCGACAGAGTAACAATCGCGTCTGACGGCTAACACTAAAACTATATCAGAACACACGTACGGGCAATAGAACACTCGTCTGTGCAATCCGTGTAAAATTTTGTAACATGTAAAATTTTGATTTTCAAATGCCGTTTTCTCGAAAACTAATGGATAATCCGCATCAATGTAACATCTTAAAATGCTCAGAAAATTGTCATCTTTCCAATAGTGTAAAAGTCAAAGCCCAACTCGTAGGGACGATTAACTGACAGTAGCCCCAAAAAGTTGGGGTTAACCAATGATATTACATAAAAAACAGCTTATTTCATAGTTAACCCAAATTTTTTAATTTAGGCTATGTAACCAGATTTGTAAAATTAAAAAACGGGTCAAAAGAAAATTGGTGGGGGGGGGGGGGGTTCAGTAACTGTTGCTTTTCGCTTCATACAAATGAGCTTGTTTTAAAAGTTTTTCATCAGACTTACTTTCAAGCGAAGCCTGTCGACTTGCTTGAGTGAACGTATCAGACTCATAAAACACAAATTACTCAAAAATTGATAATAAATTCTGTTTACTATTCAATATATTGTATTTTCACAGAATCTACCAATGATGAATCTCATCCTATATACGGTAAGCGCAATATTGGTTATTACAGAACGTGAAGTACTATAGTTTATATTTGAATTTTCAGTGCCCCAACATAAAGATGGATTTAACGTAATATACTTTTTTGGTATGATAAAGAAAACTTATCGTTTATTTAAATTATATAATTATATTTTATTGTAGCCATTGTGTTAGCCTTCGTTATAATCAGTTTACTGATATATTGCTTGTCCAAAAGACGTAACGAACGAGTTACTAATGCTAGAAACAATGAAAATGGCGTTGGCATTACGAGTAATACCAATAATCACATAGAATATTGTAGTCACATCTTTTGTGAACGCTATCGAAGCACTAATCCAGATATTAGTTGTTACTTAGCAACGCTGAACGCAAGTGGTCACATGCCTTTATCGACGATTCATCACGACGATAGTGGAGTCACAATTTTAACAAGTTTAATTCCAAATAATGACACTATTGACAGTAACTCAGCTAGACCGTACTCAGATTCACCTCCTGCATATGGAATTTCAACCAGAAATTCACCATTGCATTCAACGGAAAATGTACCAAATGAACTTGATTTACCACCACCATCATACCATCAGGCAGTGGCCAATATGAATTTAGGCCCACCACCGGACTTTGATTCCAGTGTCAATCAAATGCCATTATCGACTACTTCCACAAGTTTACCCAATGTTACTCGTACCAGACCACCTTTACAGCGCTCATAATTTATTTATCCTGCGGCATAAACGTTATGCAATTAATTACGAACATTAATAATTTATTGTAATAACTTAATCAAGTCAATTTACTGTTTTAATGGATGCTGAAATTTTGTTACCGTTGACGAATAACAATCTTTCAAAAGTTATTAAATTACAAATTTAAGATTCTAAAAGAGAAAATTCTAGCTGGCTCAAGTTATAGAATATTATTAACCGTTTTGTCTTAAATCGTGGCGAATTGAAAAATCCATTTTTAGATAGGCTATTGCTCTCATTTTGCGCCCAAACATAAAATTATAATACGTTAGAGCTAACTTAATATTAGATATAAGTAGCTGTTGGAAAATTACGAGACTGGTTTGAATCTCCTTTCAAGTGACAATTTTTACATTTTGGAATAACCAAGTTTAATCGACAATATTTTATAGATAATTAACGGGATGATACATGAAAAGTCGTTGAAAAGTTTTGTTTAAAAATGCTGGTAATTTTTTAATATAATTTTCTATTCCGAGTACTTTTCAGTTTTAATCTATCCTCTAGTCTAGTCTAATAGAAGGGGCAAATGCGTTTGGAATTTTTTATACGGCAAATGCTCTCAAAAATAGTAAGGAATACTCTTAAATAGAAAACCGCTTCCTCAAATTTAAAAAAAAAGACAAATATATTTAATGATAAGTATAAAAATTGTTTTATTAGGGACTGAGCGAAGGTATTCTGAAAATTACAGTCGAGCTACAAAAAGTATATTAGCTCCGAATAAAACATGCTATTTTTTCTGAATTTTACTTATTATGTAATGAGGATATCGTCGGCTTGGAGCAAAAACAAGATAACTCCATTTTTGGACAAAATGAGTTATCTACACGATTGGATACGAATCATACTCAACTACGTTCTGGCAAAATCAGATAATTGTACTAACACTAATAAAATTTTTATTAAGATATTAAGTTTTGAATTAGTATACTTTTACATTGTCAACTCAACATTCAAGTCGCATTATCTCAAAACTATCATTTTGGAGTTATCTTGTTTTTGCTCCAAGCCGACGATATATGTATAATAAGTTCCTGCATCCTATGTGATGTCGGGAAAAAAAATAGGTACAAAATCTAGGTTCTAGTTATGAAATTTTACAACAATATTGACAATATATTGGTAGTATTTTATAGACATTTTTAGTTAATTACTTAGATATTGTTATGACAGAAAGAACACACACACACAACAAAATCTCGCTGGTGTAGCTCGAGATTTCTGATCTGATGATGTAGCAACGAGTTCTCGTTGACGAGTTTATTTCTCGCGACGAGACATTGAGAGAAAAATTAAATTTTTCAAATCATACATCAGGGTGGTTCAATCACTTAAACCTTATAATTTATTTGTTACATTGTAATGCTGTAAGCTGAGCAAGAAACTCTGTTAGTTTTAAAATTACTTATAATATTTGTTGTAATTTCGTTTGCACAATTCACAGATTTTACTTATAAAATAATTACTATTTTCTATATTCTATAGCGGTTTTGTTTCTATAATATCTTAATGTTTACATGGTACTTACATGATTGTAAAATGTGATATATCTTGCCAGGTGATCGTAACCTTGATGCATTGATGGTAATTCTGACATTTTCAACCCTTATTTTGTTATTGACAAAGTGCCAATTTTTGAAAATAAATTATTGTATAGCTTGGATGTGCAATGTTGTGTATTCTTTTTAATATATCAATAAGTAATACTTTGTGATATTATTTATCTATAAAAATTACTGTAATTTAACAATTAACTCATGCAATATTATTGCACTTATTTATATATTTAAAAATTTAAATTTATAATGTACATGCTTTTATGTATATGCTGTGCCTTATCGACATATTTTTAATATTTTTGTGTAAATTAATAAAATTATTAAAGCAATTTGCGCAATTTTAATCAATAATTTCCTAGAAAGTGACTCGTAGGTGAGAAAGTAGGGTGTTTTATTTTTAGCATTTTTATGAAGTTTGTTAAGAAGGGTCGAATATTACCGGTGTGTATAAATTATTAACTTTTACAAAACAATAATTCTAGTTTTTTGTTAAATTATCCGTGAAAGTGGTTTTGGAGGATGACTTGAAGACCTAAAAGTTTTTAGTGCACTTATTTATGGATTTAAGTTGGTCTTTTGGAGGTACAAAATTTTTTTAATGGTAATGTTTTTCTTCTATTTATTTTGTGTTGTAGTTATTGGGGGCGTTATATTAATAGTGTGTTATCTACTCTACCGTTTAGTAAAGAAGATGAGTATATTTGGAGAATCAATTGAAAGAATTTCTTCAGTAGCGGAACCTTCATGCCAACATCGAATTTGTGGTCAATATTGTACCATGGTTGTACCCCATGAGCAAACTAATTTATCGAGACCATCCACAAGTGATACGATTTCGACTTCCATTTATCCAGTTCCTTCCAATTTTTCTTATAATGAGACTAATTCCAGTAGAGATCCTCTGGATTTACCGCCGTCTTACATAAGTACGATAAGCAATTCTTCTCATCAGTTGAATTGCCTTCATTTTTTAAATGAAAATTACAACTGTAAACCGCCGCCGTATAGCGAAGTTGTTAACAATTCCGCGATTAACGAAGTACAAAATAGATAATAAGTGCACTTAACATAAAAATCATGGGCAAATGGGTACATGATTAATTTTAATTAATTTCCTAATATCACGCACAATTAATCTAAGCTTTTGTATTTTTTTAAAATTTCACTGAGCTTTTAAATAAAATTTAATGTTTTTAAAACTATATTTCTTGTAATTGACCAACAAGGGCCTTCGCTTTATAACTTCTAATTTTCAAACAAAACAGAAATAACACGATGAATTTATTTTTTTAAATATTTCTGCTTTCCATTGTTCTGGATAATAAAAGTAATATAAATCAATAGTATACTCGTAATTCGACAAATAAAGTAACACTTGATGTTTTCGCACCTGCTTTCCCTAGGTTGTTTTCTCTATAATTCTCAAAATTTACGAAGCGTAGTCGAGTGAATGCAAAAATTTGGAAATCCAAAACGGGTACTTTTGCATTCTAACTTTTTAATTAAGAAAAACGAATTCATCATGTTATTTTCCTGTTTAGGTGTTAGGATTCTCACCCGGTATTGAAGTAAATATAGAACTCAACAAAACAAAAAGTCTTGATAAACATACAGTCTGCAAACTGTTAATTTGTTATGCGTGATGTAATTTCAGAATTTGTGTAAAAGGAACCATTCTACCTATGAGGTGTACGTAAACTTGGCCCAAAGGTTTTTATAGATATAATAAATATTGTTGTCAAAATTGAAAGATGACACTAAAATGAAGCGATTAAACTACGGACGAACATACATTTTTCCTTTAATTTCCGAAATAAGCGAATTTAAAGTTTCGAGTTTTCACATCAAAGTCGGTGAATAGCTGATTCTGTTGACGGCGCGTGTGCTTGATGTAAATAGGTGCAGCACTTGTTTTGGTGGGCGGGACTGCCCACAGTTGACTGTTAGTCTTGGTACTGTTAATAACTTATAAATTTTTTAATTTAGCTTAAAGACAAAAATCTGTACTTTTTTAATTCTGGCTACTTCAGAGATTTTTGAATGATTTGTGCTACTCAAAAGATCCTATCTTGATAGATCTACTGATTTCGAGTTGTTCGTCGTTCAAAGATCTACTATCTAAGTAAATACGTAATTTTCGATTGCAATTTATGTCCAAAAATTATCTACTTCTATTACTGCTACCACCAACCGAAACGTTTTTTTTGCATTTTCGTCTAAAATTTAAATGTTTATATTTATAATTAACGTCAAAATATGACGGGTTTTTATGCAATTTATGGGCCAAGTTATCTTACTGCTTCCGAACGTATGTTTATAGGTATTTACACAATGTTCTTTTTTATTTTGATGAGTTCCACGTATTTGTACAACTGGTACCACCGGGTTTTCCATGTGATAAATATTTAACTGCTATAAATAAATTGTACCTATATATACTGTGATAAACAATAAAACTCTTGGATAATAGAGAAAATATAAAATTTTGGAAAGTAAATTTGGCTTTCATTTATAAGCCTTTTGAGTTCCTTGCATAATATATCAAATTGTGGCAGTCGTCAAAAAATTTGTTTTTTACTAAATAGCTGTTGTCAAACCTGATCTTCCGCTCCGGGCCGTTTTGACAAACGCTGTACTCACTAAAAATATTTTCTTAGACTGGTCCTACTCGGCAAAGTGTGCTACTAGGAAGGGATATTTGTTTGATTTTACCTGTCCAAACAACCCGTGATCTTTACTTTTCAGAAACTTGTATGTAGACCGCACGCTATAGCAGGATCTAAATTTCTTTCTTTGTCGTTCAAATAAATTTATTAGATAATCCAAAAGTGCAGTTGTAAATTAATTACCTTAACTAATACCTTACTTATTAATTGACCATGGGTGCAGTCGACATATGTACCCTAACCGAACCCGGTGCAATCTACATGCCAGATTATCAGACCCTTTGACCATCGGTGCAATCTTCGATCGCCCGCATTTTAGATAGGGATTAAATTACGATTTCTATGTAGACGGGTATTCTGTTGCTGGTTCATGTGCTCAGAAGATGTACTCTTAGTGATAGCTGTCAAATGTGATTTTCCCTTGCCCTCCCACTTTCTCGTTCTCCCTTTAAATCCATTTTCCTTGCAATCCTTAAACAATAATCTCATCAGCCAGGTTCTATGACAATTTGGATTCAGTAATCCCTCAAAATTACCCACGCCAGATTTTCTCTTCATTAGACGTAGGAGATTAAGGCATAACTGGCGTGCTGCTGTATGTTCTTATTTGTCATTTATGCTTTGCTTTGCTTTGAAATACGATTGTTACTCTGTGGAGTGCACATCTTACGTGAAGAACATCTTGCTACTAACCGCATAGTTTACCGAGTTGCAGCGGAGTAGGGGTATGCTTTTGTGCGTTTTAGGCAAATCTCGAATGATTGTTGGATCATTTTTGTGATAGTTCCCTAAAAATTACAAAAAGCAAAATTGTAGCAGCCCCTGTATTTGGTGTAACGAAAATTTTCTTCAGGAGAATTAAAACAGGTTACGGAAGAGGTGATAAACTGGACTTTATGATTCGCAAAATATGAAGATTGGGAAGTAAAATCGGAATTCACTTGAGCTACTGTAAATTCTTTCAAATTCCAGGGGGGGGGGGAATAAAACATTCTTAAAATGCTAAATAAAATTAAATGAAATATCAATTCACAAAAATTATTAGTTTATTTTTAAATTTTTTTACAATTATTAAAGGGGATGCACTTGCCCCCCTTAAAAAAATAATATGAACTAATAATTTTTGTGATCAATTTTGTTCATGAGAGCATATGGGCGCATATGTAGGTACTATTTTAAAATCTATAAACAGCATTGGCTAAAAAGTTTGAAAATTCAAAAATAAAATTCTTTTTTATTAATATTTTATTTTATCAATTAATAAAACTTGTAAAATACTATCATTAACATTTTTTTAATTTTCAATCTCATTGATAGCTGGCTCACGATACAATTCAACAAAGTTATTTGATTTTCGCATAAACTCGGTCACCTACAGCAATCTTTGACAGTTTTCTTGACATCAGTTCCATGTTAATTCCAAACACAGGCGAATTTGAGTTCGATAAATCGGGACGTAAACTATTTAAAGTTCGAGTTCTATTCAAAAATGTACAAATTAAATTATTAGGTTTCCAGTTTATGGTTAACATTTTTTTACCTTAGTAATGTTGCGTAAGGTTCTAGATTTTCGGGACTTTTAAAGCCCGACGAATTTATAAATGGAGTATGAGTACAAGGAATAATATTCTTAAAATGAACGTTTTCTATTTTTATGTTTGTGTAATTATCTTCACTATAAGGGTGGTCTCCTTCAATTACCAGGTGTGGTCGAAAACTTAAGGCAGATATACTTTCTAGGCCAGTACATTTTCTTAGCGCTTTAACACTTTTTGAATTTACTAAAGTGTAAGACGAATAATTGGAAGCAAACCCCTAAAACAGTGAAGAGAACATTGAAATGAATTAATACTGTAGGCGTAAAATTTTTTAACATACATCAAGAGGTTTATTTGGTTTACTTTTCAGCAGAGATCTAACCTTCTCCATAAACTTTTTTCTGGCCGACGGTGAAAAATAACAAATTTTAAATTCTGCTGTTAGATTCTCTAAAATGTATTTAACGAAAGAGTCCTTAATAGCGTCATACTGTAGCTCTCGTAGTGTTACTTGATTACCTAAATAATCACTAAAACCAGCATTATATAGATTATTTCTGTATTTTGAGTCACTTACATTCTTCTCGAAATAGTATATTTGGATTGTTTAAGTGTTTTGCGATAAAAATCTTTCAGCACCGCACTAAGATCTTGAGTAGCCATTCCAAGAGTTTGCAAATGCGGAACAGCCAATCCATCCAATGTGGCTATAAAGGATCTAAAACATAGAAATTGATACTACACAGAAAAGAATCTACGGCAGAAGATTTATTACCTGTCTTCCAAGTCGTCAACACTTTTAAATCCATTCTGCAAGCACATGGCTTCTTGTATACTTTTTCCAGGACCTCCTTCTACAGGATAAATGAAAATCTTTTCTAATTTTCCTACATATACCCATTGTTCTTTTCGAGAACTTTGTCTTATAACAGATAAGCAATAATAATATAATTGCACACAAAGTAAAATAATTATCACAATAAAAAAGTAAAAGTACAGGAACATCTTTTAAAAAAATGTGGTCACAATTTTTTAAACTAACAAACTTGTAGTGGAAATAAAATTATAAAATGTTACGTTCGTGTACAATTTTGAAGCAAGAGATTGATAAAAATTGAAATGTGCCAAGTGTATGCGATAATGATAAATTACTTGTACAGGATGTAACAAAATATTTAATTCTTTAAATTAATTCTTCGGGGAGGCTTAATTTTTATTTAAAATATAATAAAATTTTTATTATATACAAAGTGTCCCCGTGACCGTAGAGCCTTTGAGATAGTGATAAAAAACATTTTTTTAAGACAAATTTTCAAATAAAATTTTTGTCCAAATCTAAACCGGGTACCTCCCTTTAAAGCATTTTTTTGAATTTCTGATTTCAAACGGCCATAGCTCCGATATTATTGATTTTTTAATCTTAATGAATTAGTACTTTTTTAAAGATCATTCGCTTATCTACAGATTAGGTTATTACCCTTTATCGTCTAGAATCAACGGATTTCGAGTTATAAATTAAACTATGGGAGAAGATGTTAAAAAAATTCAGGTTTTATTTTTTTTACTTTTCTTGTAAACTCCGTATCTCTTAAACGAAACGTCTTAGAAAAAAACTGTCGGCCCAAACTATAACTTTGGTCAAATAAACTTTTTCGGGAAACCAACCGTTTTCACAGAAATTCTGAAAATAATGAACAAGGTGTAGGTAAAAAGAAATAAAAACCAGTCAAATAACTTTTATGTAACTTTTATCCATATCATTCTCCGACATTGAGTTATGGGGATTTGAAATTTCAAAAAAAAAAATTTTCAAAATTTCATAACCCGATAATTTTAGATAACGATAAAAAAAATTATGAAAGTTTCTCTCAATATTAGGTAGGAATACAAAGAAAATTAGCAAAACTGAAAGCTATATCGTGCCAATAGTTGGATGTTTGGCATATGCTATGCCAATATAATGCTACCTATTATAATACAATTTAGTTGAATATTTTTTAATACACAAAATCACCATAATATTATCTAAAAAGCAATCTCATTAGCCGTGACGTCACCTCTCGCATCCGTCACGAACATTTTATTATTGACCGATTATTATTAATGTTTGAGTTGTGTTTTGCAAGTTTTTATAATTTACAGTGCTTGTTATATTATTGCAAGCAGAGAGTTTTCCTGATAATTTTGCAAATTCATTTGAAGACAATAAAAATAATGGTATATAAAATACCACAAATAGAAATTAATAAAACGAATTTTAACTCAAATATGGCTGTGCCCTTTCAACCACCCTGGTTTATAGTTTCCACGAATTAGATTAGAGTTGTGTAAAATGGCACATCTTAAAAAATTGCACAATCAAATAAATTTGTAACTATTACGTAAGAGTTTGCTAAAGGCTGAAATTAGTGTCAATCGACGCACTAACATATTCTACGTTACTCTATACTACAATGTTACAAAAATTCCCCGAGGGGTAGCTTTTTATTCCCAAAAATTTAATAAGCTGTAACTTCTTACAGTTTGTTGCAGGCTACAATTATTGTTAATCCACGATTAGATTAATGTATTATAATAGGAGTGCTTGCACTTATTTTTATTGTTTTTTTATGCCTACTCTATTAAACGACTTTCCAAAATTTTCTTTTAAAAAATACTTGTTTCCACCATTACGAAGGATATTTAAAAGGATTCTTTCTCAACTTCTTTCTAGTTCATCACATGATGATGCCATAGTATGGTGGAAAACTTTTGTGATTTTTTATACTTACAGTATTTTTATTTGTGATAAATTATAAAAACATTTTAGTTCTAAAAAGTGTGCGTTTATGTTGGTTTACTAAATTATACATAAATACGATTAATAAATCTTTATAAATTTTCATACCTGGTCGAGGATCGAACCTGCGACTATGATATGCAAATCTAGCATTCAATGTTCTCCACTATTTTGGATCACGACAATAAATTCATATCTTAGCTAAAAAAATTTTATTCCTGGGAATACAAAAAAAAACAGTGTTGCGTCCACTGGCGGCTTTCACTCCCAAAGACAGGTATGCAAAAATATAAATTTTAGTATGCAAAGAAAAATATTTTGCACCGAATCCTCTCTAGAACGCGGCTAGTATTTTGTATATTGAGCAGCAGACGAAAGCAATTAATTCCGACAAAAAAATATTACAATGTTTTTTTTTGTCATATAAAAGTCGCATTTACAGCAATACTTATTAAACAATTTTTGTTGCAAATTTTATTCCCTTTATTTTTGTTCACATACATTTTTATATTTTGTCGCACCGTTTTCGAGTTACAGTGATTTAAAAGAGACTGTAAAATACCAAAAATATTGTCATCTACTATATCTAAGAAACGGTAATTGTTCTAATGTATCCGTGAATGTATATTATAAATAAAGTAGATTAGAACTTTTTCTTTCTTTCCCGCACACTTTTGAATGTCATAAAGTGACCATTTCTCAAACATAATTAGAAAAACAAAATATTAAGTGTTAGGTATCTTTAGAAGCGGAATAAAAATATCTTTGAATTGATACCATTTTAGTATTTTAGTAGAAGCAGGAATTAAAGAAAAATCAATTTCCCATGTTAATTTCCCATGTTCAGATGGTCGACCGCGGTCACTCTGTATATACTCTATATATAGATTGTGCTAAAATTTTAAGTTTTATTTGCCATTTTAGTAATCTTTTATAAGTATCCATACTTCCGTGAGCGGCAATGTACAGGGTTGTTCAAATTCGAATGTTCTTATGGGAAACTCGGTAACTATAAGAGATATGGAAAAATGGATGGCGCATCCTCGATCTCTTTTTTTAAGAAAAGCTTAATGATGAAAACCGGAATTTGATATCTTTTTTTGTTTTCGAGTTATGGCCTCAAGTTCACTTTTTCGACTTTTTGTTAAATGCCGATATCTCGGTTGTTTGTAAAGTTATAGAAATAATATTTACATCTTCTTCAGACGCCTTTTTCCTGTACGTACTACATATAGTACGATTATTTCAAGTATAATTTTTAATAAAATTTTCCGTTCCAAAATTTTTCCGGTCCCTAAATTCTGCCGCTCTAGGCATGTGCCTACTGTGCCTTATGGGAAATCCACCACTGGATACTATACAGATGCCAAATTTTTTTGTATGTTACAGAGTATTTTTTAAATTACTGTAACTCGGAAACGGTGCGACGGAAGAGAAAAATATTTATAAACAAAAATGAATAAAATTAAATTTGCAACAAAAACTGTCTAATAAGTATTCTTGTGATACCGACTTTTATGATAAAAAATGTCTTCAAAACGTACAATTTACATTGTTAACATACGAGCGTCCGGATTTCATTATGAATCACTCACTGTATTAGGTATATTTTCAATTTTAAAATAAGATTTTCAGCTTCACATTTTCAGCAGGTGTGCAAATGTCGCATCTACCACAACTAGAAAGCCGCCAGTGGTTCTACGTCTTGAATTTTCCTTTTCCCAGATAAAGCTACTGTACTTAATTTCAACTTGACCAAAATAGATGACTTTGAACAAGGAACAATAACTACTCTGAAATTTTTGTAGGCAACTAAGGTAAAAAGTGACGTTTACTAGCTCTTGGACATTTTGTGATGTTATGGCTAGACGTTGTTTATTTTGTTTTAATTCTTTGAAAGTAACACTTGAGTCCCTGACAATGGAGAGTGCAGTATATTTTTATTATAGTATTTTTACGCATTGAAGTACAGACGTTTTCAAATTCGTTTTTTTGATATTTTTATTACTGATTACGAAATTATGCGTAACTACGTACGCAGTCCGTTTCTGAATAATTTTAAAAACTATAATATTTATTACGTCTATTATGGGAATTCACATGAATTACGTGCCAAGGTCATTGTGAAACCAACCTTATTTCTGTTTATTTCTTGTTTGGTTGACATTTCTTTAAGTTACTTTCGTTTTATTATTTAGTAGTTAAGTGAGGTGCAAATAATGTTAAAAAATGCACTCAACATGCCCGAGTTGTCTTTTATAATACTAATTTTAAGTATAATTTCAGTGTGCAAAGGTGAACTTTAATTTTCATCAATTAAATAGATGTGAGGTTAAGTTGGTAAAATTGTGTAATTTACTTTGATTTTAGCAAATTATCAGCTAATTGTTACGCAAAACAATAACAATATTGAATGGAATGCTCATTATTCCGTAATAGAAGGCGTAAATGTCAATTTCACCTGCAGGGTTAATGGGGTTGAAAATAAGAAGTTGGCTTGGGGACGAAGATCCAAGAACTTTAGGTAAATATTCACACCTTTCAATATCGCAGCTAATTTAAATTTCTTCAATAGATTTCAAAATGAAGCAGATTTAAGAAGCCATCTACGTGAACATTCGGATTATTTGAACAGGTTGCACAATAATGCACAAATCGGTGAGGTTTATAAATCGTTTACACCGATTCGATTAAACGATAGGGGCGTTTATTTTTGTATGAGCTACGAAGATTCGATATTTAAAATAGTGCATATCAAAGTTAACGAGAAGACTTGTAATAATAGGTTTAAGTGCCTTCAAGGTAATTTTTGTATAAATTTACACTATGTTTGCGATGGAAAACCTGATTGTTATGATGGATCGGACGAGGATTACGATAATTGCGATGAAAATCCCTGTGAAGGTAAGGTCTTATTTGCTTGTTAGTTCAGTCATTAAGTACTTTTATGAAGAAATACCTGGAAAATGAAATCAAAATATTTTTGAGTTATAACTATGCAGAACCTGTTTTTACAACTTGAAACGATTCTGATTTGGTAATTTTACTTTTAGATAAAATTTATTGTCCCGATGGAAGATGTATTCCCAAGGATTGGTGCTGCGATAAAAGAACTGATAAAAATTGTACTATAAATGCAAGGCCTTCGTGTTGCCCAGTATTACGTGACCGTAAGTTTTAGTAACTTTAATTTTCTCAGCTTTAAAATCTTCTTTTAGCTTATGATCCAACAAATTATTACGAAACAACAAAAGTTGTAAAAGAAGATAGGGATACCCATAGGGGAGGTTCATCTCGTTATGTTTTTATTATTATTTGTAAGTGCAGAGTGAATTAATTAAATCAACCTTATTCTTACTTTGTATTTTCAGGTGTGATAAGCGGCATTTTCTCTTTCATTATATTTTTGTGCATAATTTCAAGAATGTGTAGTTTGGATTCATCTAGACGTCCATCTAGAAATGCTCACAATCAAACCATGTGTGAACACTCGGATTGTGCAATAAGAAGACAATTAACGCCTAACACAACTTGCATGTATTCGAGAGCTTCTCGTAATGCACAAGCTGCGAATTTAGTTAATAATAATGACGTAGATGATCCTTTAATATCAATTTCCTTATCCAATATTCTTGCCAGACATACCTCTGATCTACCTCCTTCTTATTCGGAAATTGTTGGCTCTTCAATTAGCATATCAAAACCTGCTTTGGATGACGACGAAATTGCTCCTCCTCCGCCTTATTCTAGTACAAAATATTTTAATGACTCTGAAATAAGCAATACAACTAATAGTGCTTCCGAAGATAATGGAAATACAAACTGTGATATTGGTAATAATGTTTATACAAATTAAATAGTTAATTGAATTTTATGTAAGGCTGAATCGTTAGATATTATTTTAGTTTTTTTACGCAATTATATTTTTATTAAATTATTTTAATTTGTGCTTTTAACTGTCAAGCTCAAACTCTGTTTCAGTTTTCTTTGGATGCTGACTTTTTATGTTAAATGCTAACGGTGTATTTTAAAAAAATACTACAAGTATTATTGCTTTTAATTTAATTATTACTTACCAGTGATATAGTTTACTAGGGATACATTGTTACACTCTCATGTATGCTAAGTTCTGTACGGGCTTGACACTTACATGCGTGACTGTTAGAGGTGATATGCTCGGAAAACTGTCTCAAAATGAAGTGTATTATACTTGGCATGCACATCACATTCATGTTATTGGTAAACCACTACAACTGTCTTGATACTACACTTCACCCGAGTATAATATAGTAATGCCATTTTGTATTTAAGAAAATGGGTGTTTATAGTATATTCCTAGTATATTGATCAATGCTACTTTGTTACTGACATACGTATTTAAGTAGTGAATTTTTTATGCTTTATTAAATTGTTAAGTAGCTGAACTTAACGTATAATTTGATAAAAGCAATTTAAATATTAACTTCATTATTATTTATAAGTGCCTTAAATGCGGTTATATATTTTGTACCTAGTTTTTTTTAGTATGTAGGTGTTATCAAGGAGTAGTGTTTTATGTACTCCACGGTTAAGTAATGTACTTCTTATAAACTGGAAAAATTGCTATTTACTTTTGTAAAGTTAATTGTTAGTTAATCAAAAAATAAAATTTATATAAAAATTGAATGGAAGTTATTTATAAACGGGAAAGTATCAAATACTTTCTTAGTTTTACCATATCTTCCGAGCTGATGCAACGAAGTAAGGCTTACTTGGTGATAAAACCACCATTATAATGTAATCAATTGGTGATTAAATAAAAAATATTTGTTTTGTGTTCAATTCTAAACTAACAGAAAACAATTAACTGCATTTACGATCTAATTATATTGGAAACAAATAATGGATCTAATCAAGAAACTTAAAATAATAATTAAGTAACAATTTAATCGTATTTATTAATCTTAATTAAAGTAAGTACCTACCTATTATTGCTTTAAAGTTATTACTGAAAATTTAATTTAAAATTTTTGTACGTTTCAATTATTTATTTCAATTTAGACTTGAAGCTGTTAAAATGAAACACATTTTACTAATATTTATTAATTTTCTACTAATTATTAGTATTAGTAGCGAAGAATTATTAACAAATAACACTGAAGAGAACAGATCACTAACACTGACAATACCACCACTAGTAAAAACACTGTGTATACCTCCATGCAAACAACATGGAAGTGGATTTGGCTTATTTGGCTTAGGATGGGGAGGAACTATAGGAAATTTATTTGGAATTGGTGGTGGATTTGGGATTGGATTTGGATATGGAAATGGAGGGAATTCAAAACCTCAAAAAAGCAAACTATCAAGTAAAGTTTTAGCAAAAACTGATCAACTGGACAATACTGGGTTACGGCAACCTTCATTAAATTCTAAGTCAGGGATGCACAAAGTTATTGAGACTAGGGGCCACTCAGGCAAATTATGAACTTAAAGCTGGCTGTAACAAATAAAAGCAATTAAATAAAAGTTTAAAAAAAATTTAATTGCATTATAATTTTTAAATCGAAGCATGGTTCTTATTAATTCGCTGGCAGGCCGCACGCACATCGAGCGGGCCGCTGTTTGTGCAACGCTCTTCTAAGTAGATTTAGAAAGTTGTGGTCTAATTATTATTGGTAGGAGTACATAGGTAGTACCTATTTGTGTTCAAAATATTTGAAGACGCATAAATTCCGTGGTGCTCAAGTTACTAGATAGAGAAGTAGAGGTCGAGAATAATCGATAGGCAACGTTTAGATCATCGATAAATATCGATAGTTTTCGATAATGGATATTAAATTATAGGAAAAAAAATTTTTAGCAAAAAACTGGCATCTGTTGAAAGTGCAAAATGCTCAAATAACTAACGTTGCAATTTTATTCATAAAAATCAAAGTTATGTTAGTAATGATAAAGGTAAATTGCCGGTATTGAGGCACCTGTCACGTGTCACGACTATCGAAAGCCATCGATAGTTTTCTATAGTAGTTACTATCGATAGCGCTATCGATTGTTCTCGACCTCTAGAGAGAAGGTAGTAGGGTTACTGTTAGTGATGGACACGAGACGAGACGAGACGAGACTTGACTGGTCTCGTCTCGTCTCGAACGTTTCAAGATGGGTCTCGTCTCGAATCTCGTCTCGTCTCGAAAAGTCTCGTCTCGTTTGAGAAAGTCTCGTCTCGTCTCGAAAAGTCTCGTCGGTCTCGTCTGATTCAAATTGATTTTTAACGAACTAAACGAACCGTCATTTATTAAATGTATTGAGTTTGAGATCTATTTTTATTTTCAGTTAAAGTATTTTAAATCATTTTTGAATACAAAATTAGTAATAACGAACTCTCGGTAATACTAAAAACATTTATTAAAATAAAATAAAAAATATTGCACATTAATCTACATAAATAAATGTGTAAAATCAGTAATAATAAGTAATTAAGTATGAACAATTAGCATATAATTTATGTTTTTCGTATAAGGGCTTAGTTACCCCATCATTTAGGCATATAGAGATTCTCCGTGGCTGTATATTAGAGGCCGTACTGTCCCTCTACCCTAGGATTAGGATTGGAAGACCGAGTTAAGAAATTCTGTCAAGTTCGAGATTCGAATCCAGAATTTCCGCTCTGACACCAATCCACGGCTGTTCCCTCATAGTTCCCTCTACCCTAATTAACACGTCAAGAAGTCGCGTCGGCACGAATTATTTAATTAGGTTTTACTATCGTGGATGATTGAGTTACATAGAACATTGAAACTGCTGAAACCTAATATTTTTTATGACGCATGCATAACGGCCTAACAAAAGAAATACATATTAATCTTAATAGGTAATAATTAATATTTTCGTTAGTTGTTAGTACAACAATGTCCTATTCTCCCAATATGTAAAATGATTGAAATTACTGGGAGACGTAGTCTTATTATATTTTTAACCCGCGACATAAACAGAGCGGTGTTTAAAAGTGTCAAGCCTAGTATGCCTATGTAATATGTGTTAACTTTAACTGTAAACTCTCACGTAATATAAAACTAAGTAAATATAGATAAAATTTCGAGACGAGACGACACTTTTTTTTATTAGTCTCGTCTCGTCTCGAACTTTTCATGGTCTCGTCTCGAGTCTCGTCTCGCTGTTAAAAAGTGGTCTCGTCTCGAATTTCGAGACGAGACTCGAGACGAGACTTTTCTCGTCTCGTGTCCATCACTAGTTACTGTCAGAGAACCGCCACCAAGAATTGGGCTTTGCTTTTTTTTCTATTAGAAAGAGGACAATTTTCTGAACATTTTGAGACCGCCCTTCGAGGCAGATTATCCAGTAGTTTTCGAGAAAACGGCATTTGAAAATCAAAATTTTACATGCATTTTACGTAGGGAATTGATCCGCTCCCGAGTTCTATTGACGGTGCGTGCGTTCTGATATAGTCTTAGTGTTGGCAGTCAGATGCGATTGTGACCCGCTCGGGTGCACATCGAGCGTTGCTAACGAGTTTCACCCTTTGCGAGTTTCACCCCTTTCGAGTTGCACCTTTGGCGAGGTTGTGCGACCTAGAGGGATGTTTTTAGCGAGTCAACGTTCGTCAAAACGACGCGTAGCGCCGGGAGCGGAGGGTAGCGGAACGTCGGTTTTGACGAACGCAACTGAGGCAATCGAAATTCTAACCTAAAAACGAGTTCTACGTTTATTTTTAAATTATTGCATAATGTTGCGTAATACACCCGATGTACACCCGGCTATGTCGCAATCGCGACTGCCTGCCAACACTAAGACTATATCAGAACGCACGCACCGTCAATAGAACTTTCATGTTAATGAATTTCCCTATCTAAAATGCATGTAAAATTTTGATTTTCAAAAGCCTTTTTCTCGAAAACTAATGGATAATCCGCATTTTTTCTTTTTTTATTATACACAGAAAATTGTCCTCTTTCCTATAGTGTAGGTGTCGAGGCTCAATTCTTGGTGGCGGTTCTCTGACAGATCCCGGTAGTAGAAGAGACAGGTAGACATGCGAAAGGAATAGAGAAAAGCATATATCGTGATTGTAGTAAAACTTTCGCTCGGCGAAAAAAAAAAAATAAAAAAACTTCATACTTTCTTAGAAAGATAGATAGTTAGATTGAATTAATTACAAACAAAAACATTTCTATTTTTACCGGGACGCACCTCAAGCACGCAAGCAAAGGGCATTACGCGCTTTACAAACAAGCGAGCAATGGGAAGTAAGACTGTAAAATGTTCGAGTACGTACTGCTCGATCTAAAAGAATAGCACGCTGATGATTTGACACCACCACCTACCGACAGAAAGAAACAAGTTAAAAAGCGACGTACGAGGTAGGCATAGTAATGCAACACGCAAACAGCAACTAAAATCTGCTATGAAAACAATTTTGGTTTTCGCGACAGATTGCTAATACTAATTACCAGCAAAATCATCCTGACGCTCATAGGAGAGCAGTAGCAAAGTACTGAGGTTTATAAAGCAGCTTAAAATTGTTATAAAACAAATTCACCGGGAGTAAGAAAAGAGATACGGAAACGTCAATAATAGACAATAAAAACTCGTGCAGTAATGGAATAAAAAGTAGAAATCAATTATGAAAGAGATTCATGCACAACCATAGGGATAAAGAATTCTGGGTGCCAAGAAGAACATATTTGCCCACTTACAAAACCTTTAGGCGTCGCTGCTGGTTAACTGTCAAATAGAAATTTTTAATTCGAATACTTTCAAAAACTTTCCTTTAATCGTCTTTATAGGACATAACACTAATGTCTTTACTAATAGTCGTGGATTAATCCGAGATTTAAGATTAATTCTCGAAATAGCAGCTGTTGCTACGATACGGTCCAAATTCCAGTTATCTCATTGGTAAATTCTAGGATTATCTTGAATTTCGGAATAATCCGTGACTATTAGTACGGCATAAGTTACTTTATTAGAAAGATTCGTAACGGCAACGGGCGACATTAATCAACTTTAGAGCCGACTACCTTCTGCGAAACTTTTAGTGACGCTTGTCGTTGGCTGTAAAAGTAATGCTAATAATAGATAATTATTTCTCACGGTTAATGAAACAATTTCATGTTTTATTCAGAGTAAAAGCAGCTGGCTACATCGACCATCAGAAAGAGATATTGTCGAGATAAATTCTCAACAAAAAATACCTACTACTTTTATTTCAAATACAACAACATACTATTATTAATTTACAATAATACCTAATTATAATTTTATATCTGGATAATTAATCAAAAATGCCATTTGATTTTATTGCAAATTAAAAAAAAAATATTATTTTATAGTAAAATTTTCATCCATAAATTTTTATTTTTTTAATCTGCTATATAAACTGTTCAAATTTCCTTATGTCCATTTTTTAGTTAAGTGTGCAGCTTACTACTAATCGAGATAACATGAAGGTATTTCCAATACTTTTTGCGAATATAGTACTTGTTGTAACATCCATTCAAGGTAAACAGAATAAAATCAGTCAAGGATTAAATGGGTTGGAGGACGAAACGCAAGATTGGTTTTCAAAATATACAACTATTGCGTGTGGTAAATTAGAGATCATTTTTGAGTAGTTATTAATATTCTCTTTTAAGGTCTAGGTATAAATGGCTTCGGATGCGAATCTCTTTGCCTTTGGAATTGCCAAAACTATTACATTAATTTACACGACATGATATTTGAAATACCCGGTATTAAAAATAATAAATTATATTTTTATTATTATTATAATAATATTATAAATTATTAGATAAGGATGAAGAAAGTCAAGGAGAAAAATTTGAAAAAAGTTCTGCGAATGCAGAAAATGAAATGAAAAATTTACAAGATGCAGATGTTGCATTTAAGAAAAAAAATAATGAAGAACTTTTGACAAGCTATAGTGCAAAGTTATCTAAAATTGCACAAACTACTAAAAAATATATAAAAGGTGGTGGAAAAAGAATAAAACGCAGTGGAGAATTAAACCGAAATAAAAGAGGTGATAGGACGATTCTAGGTACGAGAGCAGGAGGCTTTAGAGGTGGTTTTGGTGGAGGTTTAGCAACAGGATTTCATAACGGAATGGAAAAAAAATTTCGTGGTAGATCTTTTAGAAGAGGAGATGGTTATCTTGATTATATTGAAGGTAGCGAAGAACTACAAAAACCAAAGATAAAAAAAACAAAGTCCTAAACAAATACTTATACAATAATTATTATGACAATAAAAACACCACAAGCAGCTGTTAAAATTATAGCAATCATTTTTTATTTTATTTGATTTTGTCAAGGAAAATTTGAAATATAATTATTTATAAATTTCCTTTCTCAATTTATTTTATTAATCAAGATTTAAAAAAATCTGGATTCTTCAAAAACAAACAAAATTCTCCACCAATTTAAGGCTCGAAAAAATGTGACTCTCGGCTGCGCTTCGAGTGCCCATATTTTCTCGTGGATTAGAGGCTTGTTAATCCCCTTATATTATAATTAATAACTATAAATGTGTCGGTTGACACATTACAACCGTTACTTAAGTATCTGGAATAATTGTATTCAATAATAACTTTCAAAATTTTATATTATTCTAACATTTAATGTCAAAAATTGTCAAAAACTATTAATTTATGGATACTGTATCGAGATTACCAGATCGAAACAAGTTAATTCCAAAATTGTTTAATTTGCAAGAATTATTATCAATCATCAGAACTTCAAGCTTCAATGCACTTCCAATATTTTTGAAACTATACCAATTTAAATATCTAAAAGATATCTATAGACTTGAAGAATAAATCCCGAATTTTAATTGTAGCCTCAATCAAAATCTATAAAAGTTGAAATATTCTTATACTCCAAAATAATTAACTACAAAATAGCATTTAATTATTTTAATCATAATAATTAGAATTAACTTTCAAAACAAATTATTTATTTTTTCCCAATAAAATTTTTTTCAAATTATAATAGTTGTCATCATCCTGATATCAAATTCGACCTAGCCATGACCTAGCCTAGCCCATCATCCAGTCTTCTTCGCTACTCTTATCTCTTCCCGTATCACGAAAAAGATTAATTCCTGGCTGTTTCACATAGTCACCTTTAAGTAAACTTCCACCAAGTCCTTTCCAAAGCCATTGTACAGGTATACTTCCTGGTCGATCTCCAGGCCGTCCTCCAAATACACCTCCAGGGTAACCTCCAAATTCTCCTCCAGGTCCACCTTCTGGGCCACCTACAAATCCACTTCCTGGACGATTTCCCGGCCATCCTCCAAGTCCACCTCCAGATACACTTCCTGGGTAACCTCCAAACACTCCTCCAGGTCCACCTTCTGGGACACCTCCAAATCCTCCTTCAGGCTCACCTCCAAATACATCTCCTGGCTGATTTCCAGGCCAGCCTTCATTTCCACCTATAAGTGCACCTTCTGGGCGACATTCAGGCGTTTCTTCAAATCCATCCCAAATTAACTCTCCTGGGCGATCTCCAAACCATCCGCCAAATCCATTTCCAGATACACTTCCTGGGTGACCACCGATCCCTCCTTCATATCCACCTCCAAATGCACCTCCCGGGTGACCACC
The DNA here is from genome assembly GCA_947369205.1 of Cantharis rufa. NCBI lineage: Eukaryota > Metazoa > Arthropoda > Insecta > Coleoptera > Cantharidae > Cantharis > Cantharis rufa. Next base: position 15,592,594 of record OX376307.1, on the reverse strand, counting down.
CGGCCGTCCTCCAAATCCACCTTCTGGACTATATCCATAAATGTCTACGAGTTCAAATCCAGATAAACTTCCTGGGTAACCACTGAACCCTCCTTCATATCCACTTCCAAATGCACCTCCCGGGTGACCACCAGGCCATCCTCCAAATCCACCTCCTGGACCATATCCATAACTGTCTCCAAGTCCACCTACAGATACACTTCCTGGGTAACCACTGAACCCTCCTTCATATCCACTTCCAAATGCACCTCCCGGGTGACCACCAGGCCATCCTCCAAATCCACCTCCTTGACCATATCCATAACTGTCTACAAATTTAAATCCAGTTCCACCATATCCGCCTTTTCTACCTATAAGTGGTACAACTGGGGCTTCTTCTTTATTTTTGCGTCTGTATTCTCTACTAAATCCACCATATCTCTCTATTCCTTTTGTACTAAACTGCGCACTGCGTTTCTTTCTTAAATATTTATTTTTGTTTTTTTCCATCAACGAGTGTTTATTAGTTTTATTAGCCAGTGCACCGTAATAGTTCAATTTTTTGGCGATATTATAGAATGCGTTATCATGAACATTCACATAATAATTTCTGCAATTCGAAAGACAAAGTGATCCGCAACTCCAACCCATTACTCCTTCACCTTTGTAAAAAAAAGCAAATCAAAAGTTCATCAATAAAATGGTGCTAAACTTACCACACCTAATCACTGCATAGTTCATGAATTTACTCTTAATTTTATTTTCGATATTGTCTGCACTTGGAGTTTTGGCATTTTGATCAGTAAAAACGGAAACTATTAGTAAAAAGTTAGTGAACAGTAGTACAAGTATTTCCATTTTGCAGATTAATCTAAGTTGTACTGAAATTAAAAACAGTGGTACGTGCTTAAATACAGTTGATGCTAATAAAAATTTTCAAATAAAACTATGCACAATAGCTTTTTGAAAATTTAATAATTAATTGTATAAAAATTACAGCAATGTTAATTGAAGGTCTCTTTATTATATCAATTACACTATTTTCTAATAAAGTTTGTAATAATTTAATATGATTTTTAATTATGGTCAATATTTAAAATTAAATTTAAAGTAATTGATTGTAATTAAATTACGGACAATTTAGAAATAATTTTCTTTTTGTTTTCAATAAATTGTTAATTAAAAGTTACAACTAATGCACGCAAGAAATTTTACAATTAATTATTCTTATTATTCCCATTGCAATCACAAAAATGAATAAATTAGCTTATATTAAGACTTTCGTTTTAAATAATTGTCAATCGCTAACCAAGCAAGGACATACCCGAAAACTTTATTCTACACTGAGAGAAATGAATATTTGTGTCAAATAAACGGCGATTTATTTGTTCAATATATTTGACTCAGCATTAAAGTTTGACGCAAACCCAATACATTTGCAACATAAGTCCAGGCAACGCATGCTCAAAAAATGGTATAGAGGGAAATCTTGGGTACACAATTTTTGACTTCGTAACTTTGTTTGGACGAGTTAGGAGGTGAATATATCAAAAGTCCCTGCTCGTAGCCCTTTAGCCGGGTAGGAGCGGGGGAGGGTTGAAGGTTCCATTTTTAGGTTTTTTGATTATAACTCGGAAATTATGCGTCATAACGACATGACCATTCTATACAAAATGAAAGCTGGTTAAATTTGCTGTAAGTTTTATTCAGTCAAGTTTCTCGATATCTTGTTTAGTTTTGGAAGTATTAATAGAAGTATTAATTTATATACTATTTCAATGTATTAGTGTAATATATTTAAAAAAAACCATAAAAGAAATGCTTTAAGAATATCTACAATGTCACAGGTCCAATGTCTGTTATGACGATAAAATCCATATGCAAAAACATTGGTCATTGCCAAAAATTCAACCCTAATTCCCAGGTTTAACCTATTTTTAAAGTACTTTCGATTAGCAGTTATAGTTTAATTTTCACATAATATATTGATTGTGTATAGTTTTAGCAACATACGCATATTTTTTCTTTTATTATAGCCGTAATAATTTGCTGGATAATATGCTTTAAGGTGGAAACGGCCGAGGTGCTTGGTACGGAGAAAATTGAGTAGTACTTTACTATTTTATCAATTTTCCTTAGAAGATTGTGGGTGAAGATGTCGACCTCCTAGTCATCTTGATGGCTAAAGCTGATGCGCATATTGGCTTCGTGCAACACTTTCAATTCCGACGGCAGCGCACGAGGTAGCGCGTTAAGGAACTTCACTGGACATATTTTGAATGTGATGTATTACCGCAATTACTATTTTTGCAATTAAAATGAAAAAAAAAATTATTTGCTTTACATAATATGCATTAAAATGACATACAAAACTCCCTTTATTTAAATTTCAATCGAAATGCATTTATTACCAATTTCAGATTATATTGTTTAATTGCTATATTATGTATGTAAATAAACTAATTTTTTATTACTAATAATCGTTTACCCTTTATTTATATTGCAATGGAAACAATAATTCGAACTGGATTTGAAGCTATAACCCATAGTATTAATTTCAATCCTCAAACAATCGTAAAAGGAATGGCATTGGCATTATCGCATATCCAGCGTGTCGAAGAATTGCGTAGCATAAGTTTGATAAGATGTAGTGTTATCAGGCAAACTTCAGTCACTTTGCATCCTTATAAAGTGGAATTACAATTAAATGATGATCGTCATGTAACTAAGACATGTAACACTTGCGTTTCCGAAGCTGCTAAAAAATGTAAGCATATTTCTGCCTTAATTTATTACATAAATTCCGATAGAAGTTCCTCAAAAACTAACATAGAACAAGAATGGGGAAAGCCATCGATGCCCAGTTAGGTAAAGAAATGTATTCGAAGCCGCTAATGATAGCAGATTTATTTAAATTAAATAATCAAGACACTTTAGAGTTTAGATCAGGGGTTCCCAACGTTTTCTTGGTCAGGGACCACTTTGACATAGTTTTTTTCGGCAGGGACCACTATTTAGTTATTAATTAACTAAATTTTAGTGTAGTAAAAAAAAAAAAAAAAAAAGCTCTTCTGAACGCTCTCCTGTGCTGTGTGTGCACGGCGCGGCGACCGACGGCTCACCGAATTTAGCGGGCGCGCCCGCTAAAGAATTCATTCGCGGACCATATTTTGGCTTCTGCGGACCACTGGTGGTCCACGGACCACTGGTTGGGAACCAGTGGTTTAGATAAAGAAGAGATCGAACCATACGATGTGCAATATTCAGATATTATTGACATCCCTTGTTCTTTACAAGCAATTCCTAAGGCACAGTCTTTACAGGAAAGTAAGATTAACGTCAGCAGTATAATTAATGAATTACTGAACTTAACAATTAAAAAAAGCTGTGATTCAACGTGTGAAAGTATTGCTTTAAACTTAATTAATCTTGGAAATGACCATGATGTATACTCATTTCATGAAAATATTGAAAATATTGAATTGAAAATATTTTATGAAGAAACAATTAAAAAGTCTAAATTGGAAATAGTTGAACTGTGTGCCTTTATGCAAGATCAATGTGAATGTACCGATCCTCATCCTCATCATCATCCTCATCTGCTCCATATTCTTTCCATTATTATGTATATCCACATTAGCTTTTTATACGTTTTCCTTCATGTTAGACCCATAAGCTTGTGTCTCAGCATCACATGAATTTAAATATATATATATATCGGTTGCAAGTAAAAACATCCTGCTGACTTAAATCATCTTCAAGGAAGTCAACTTGAGTTCCTCGATCAAAACTTTGATGTTCAGATTCGTCAAAGCTTGTTGTTGGCAATAAAAAGCTGTTATTCGCATCGTCTGTTTCAGAACTTCCATCAATCGTTTTTTCAACTTTGCTTCTTTTTATTCTTCGTTGATACCTTTCATTAGCAAGGTCTGCATTTCTTTCAGACTTTTTATAAATATCAGGAAATATTGTAGGATTCTAACTTGGACTTCGAGGATGTTTTGATTTTATATTATCTACAAAATGTGCACTGCATATGCGATCATTCTCTCTAGGGTTCCAAGGCGACTTGTCTAATCCTTCTCTCCTTACTGCCGTTAGCCATATTGAACGCCGTTCTGATTTATGCGGATATAAATGATTTTACGTTGGGAATCGGTAAAACATTAACTGTGGCGAGTTCCGCGAATTATTTTCACAATTCACAACACTGCAATTAATTTTTCGCTTTGTCATTTTGTTATATTCTAAGTATAATATATTTATTGTAATTGTTCTGCAAAGTGTATTCATAATTCTCTTATATAAAGAATTACTATGCGAAATAAGAGGATTATCGGATTTTGGATATTATACTATTTTTAAGACCCCACATAATTTAAATTCAAATTTAAAAAAAAAATCATAATTTTTAAGCTCATTTCCTTTATATTAATTTTGTCAAATAAATGTCAGCAATTACTTTTGCAAGGGAAGTTCAAAAACCGGCGCGTGGCGTCGCCACCCTATGTTGTGCACGATGCCAATAGACATTATTTTTATCAAGCCTGGACGTGGGAAGATAAGGGATTCCTTTTTCTCGTTCCAAGAGAAAACAACAAGATTTCAAGGACAGGTGAAACTTAAGGTGGTATGCGGCTCCATCGAAAGAGGTCTCCCTCTACAAGGGAGCAGTAAAACAGCATCCCCTCCGAACATTCCACCAAGTACAGCTGTGGCTGGAAAATAACCTGCCTCCTCAGATGTATGGGTGGAAGATTGATAATAACTGCCTGATCCCAGTGCACAGTGAGTCAGAAGCTGCACCGGAGGATATCCTCAAAATGATTTTCTGCCGATGCACAAAATACTGTGCCAGCGCAAAGTGTGACTGCAAAAAAGCAAGCCTCAAATGCGGAATTGGACGTCTCGCCGTGGCCGTTTCGCCGTCGCCCATTTCACCGTCGTTAATTAAAAAATATAAATGAAAAGTTACAATTAAAGTTTCATTAAATTATATATAAAATTAAATAAAAAAATTAATAAGGATACAAATTAAATAAAAAAATATAAAAAATATCGTGGGTTTCTTTTTTTCTGCTTTTCTAATTTCTAATTTTCCATAGCCCCGAAAATTTAAATTTTTGCAGTCAAAATGTTATAGTTTTTTTTATAACTTTTGAGTTATAGATTACTTTAACATTCCCAATCAATAATTTAATTGATTGATTCTATAGCTTATATACAGGGTGTCACTCTTTTCTAAGAAAAATATTTAAGGAATTTTTTTTCTAAATTCAACCCTCGAGAGTTTTTTTTATTTCTGCTTTTCTAATTTCTAATTATCCATAGCCCCAAAAATATTAATTTTTGCAGTCAAAATGTTATAGTTTTTAGGCTTCTATACAACGTATAGGAAGAAGCCTTATGATCTAGCTCCGTGTCCGTCTGTCCGTCTGTCCGTCTGTCCGTCTGTCCGCATAATTCAAAACCAATCAGAACGCACGTTCTTAAAACAATTTTACTTCATATAGAATATTTTTAGATTGGTATTAATTATTCAGATTATTTACATATATATTTTTTAATCCGATATTCTTATTTTGTATTTTTAGAGTAGGTATTTTACGTGTTTCTAATACGGTATTCGGTACGTGTTTCGGGTATTTTAATATTTCATTATGAATTGTGTTTTATTTGTGGTTTGTAAATTGCAAATATTTACCTATAAAGGTCGAAATAAAAAAAAAATATTAAAATGTTAGCGTTTTCCTTATATAGTAAAAAAATCTACCTAATTAAAAGATTAAGGCATTAAAAATTGGAATAAAATAAAGCCCAAATAATTTAACCAACCGAAAAAGTAGATGTATAGAAGCCTAAGAACTGTCGCAAAAGCGAGTTCCACCTTGTTTTTATAACTTTTGAGGTTTTCCAAAATTACAAACTTTCAAGAGCAGATATCTCAAAAACTATACAAAATATTGAAAAACTTTATTGAATAAAACTTGTAGTAAATTTAATCAGCTTTAATTTTGTATAGAATGTCATGTCGCTAGGATGGATAGTTTCCGAGATATAAGCAAAAAACCGAAAAATGGGACCTTTAAACTCCCCCGGCTCAAGAGCTACGGGCGGGGACTTTCGCCATGTTCACCTCCTAACTAGCCGAAACAAAGTTGCGATGTCAAAAATTGTGTTACCAACATTTCCCGCTATACCTTTTCGTTGACTGGACTATATACCTATATATTAGTATTTTATTTAGGCCTTTCAAGCTTTATTTGTGTCAAAAAAATATAGAATTAAAATAAATCTACCGTAACATTGAAAGAAACATAACAAAGTTAATTATATGGATTTTTGTTTATTTATATAAAATATTTTCATAATTTATTAAAAGAAAAAAAATAAAATAAAATAAAAAAATTTATATTAGTGGTTTGTTTAAATAAATTTACTGATTACTACTAATAAATCACTATTTATTTATGAGAAAATTTCTTTTCTTAGAGTGTAAAGTTCAACAGAAGAGAGAGAGAGGAAGAGAAACTTGAGATTAAAGGAGAATTTTTCGCTCTGATTTTATGGAGCAAAGTGGCACTCGAAAAATTTACAGAACACAACTTTCAAAAGCGAGAAAATTTTTAAAAATCTACAAATTCAAAAACAAAAATGTACTTTAATGTACATACATATAATAAAAATACTGGAAAAAGCCCCTTAATAGATTTTGCTTGGAATTAAACCTCATTTTGTACATTATCGTCAGAGTACGGCGAATTCAAAAATATATGTTTTAATGCATCTGACGGTATTATACGCTTATTCTGATCCAATTCTAACATTTTTTTGAGCAATTTTGTAAATCTTCTTCTATAGATTGTTTCAAGCAATAACTCATCGCCCTCTAAATCTTCTGAAACGTTAACTAGTGCAATATCATCCAAACAACTGAATTTATATTTTCGAGTTTCTTTTGGGATGATTTTAGCTAGCCAGTGATATTCTACGGGAGCTTTTAATTCCCATTTGCGTAAAACACGGTTGAAAAATGACGTCGATTTTGGTGCACTATCTAACATTGTACAAGGCGGTAGACCTTGAGTGTAACTGATAAACCGAATTTGATCAAACTCACAAGATCCTGGATACAAAGGGTACTCCAACAGCAATTCTGCTGCAACACATCCCAGAGACCACATATCGATTGCTTCACAAAATGGTAATCCCAAAATGACCTCAGGTGCTCGATAATACCTTGATTGTATAGGCACATTGGAAACAGATTGCTTAGCGTAAAAGGAAGTTCCAAAGTCGATAATCTTGACACGACAATGTTGACGCAATGGATCGACCAGCATTATATTTTGGGGTTTCAAATCCGCATGGATTATACCAAGTTCCTAAAATAAGTAAAAAGTTTACATTACAGGGTGATCCAAAATAAAACAATAATTGATTCTTTACCTTCAGTTTTACCAAGCCCGTAAGCAATTGTCTCAAAATTAACATAATATCTTTAATGTTTAAAGACTTTTCTCGTCTATATTCATATAAATTTTGATGAAGCAATTCAAACACAAGACAAATATGATTTTTGTGATGAAAGAAATCATGCATCCGGACGAAATTAAAATGATCTGGATTTTCTTCATTTAATTTTTCCAAAATACAAAGTTCAGCAAAGCCCTGTATAGAGAAACTTGATTAGTAAATTTTCATATGAATAAAATAGGAAGACATACCTGTCGAGCATAACACGGTTTCTTTTTAAGTATTTTTACTGCAACAATTTCTTGAGTAACAGTTTTGCAACATTTAACAACTTGTCCGTACGTTCCTCGACCAAGAAGTTCCAATACCTCATATTGGTCTGATTCAACATCAAGTATCTCATTGGGAACAATATCATAATCGCCATCAGTTTTATGAGAACTTCTAGCATCTGTTAAAAAAAACATTATTAATAATTAAAGTGGAACTCGGATGACAATAGTTTTTAGACTTCTATACTGCTATCTTCCTGGTTAAACTTGAAAAATATAGATTAGAATTAGATTTTTCTGTATCTATAGATACAGAAAAATTTAAAGTAAAGCCCGCATTAAGATATCAGATTATCCGATAATTATTTTAAAAGTTGATAATATAATTTTAGTATAATAAGAAGAATACGAATATTAAATACAAAAAGAAAATAGTAATCTATAATAATTATGGACGGCACCACATTCCACCGATGGTTGAAAAATACGAAAACTATTGTCATCTATATCTCGAAAACGGTGGGACCAAGTAAAAAAATATATAGAAACAAAAATGTAGATAATAAAATTTACAAAATAAAATGTCTATTCATTGTTTTATAACGTACTAATGTTTTTCATACTATAACAATAAACACAATATAACAATAGTATAAAAAACAGATATACGTGTCCGCCCGTCTGCATGTTTCAAATTTCAGAACTATTTCTATAGTTTAAAAACTATACTGGAATAGTTCTTAAAGTTGAAACATGCGGACGGACGTACGGACACGAGACCAGAACATAAGGCTTCTTGCTATACTTTGTATAGAAGCCTAAAATAAAACTGTATTTTATGTTAAATATTTACCATTTAAATTATTAGTATTTTCTGTCATGATTTCGGGGTTAATTTTCTTACTACTTTATCTATTTTTTTTCTATTAACTATAATTTTTAATTTTTATTTATGAAATAGTTATTACTATACCTACTTATATAATAAGTCATAGAATTATTAGAAATACCAACTTAAAATAATTAACAATTATAATATTTCTGATTGGTAATAAGTAAATAACTTTTTTTACACAGGGCTGAAAATTTTAGTTCGGTTTCTTACAGTTTCTTGTGGTATTCCTATGAAATTATTTAGGAATAAAACTTCTTTTGCTGCCAGTAGGTAAGCAATGTAATATTTGTATTGTTTGTCAATGGTAAGTAAAAGATATGTACACTAGTTACGTCTCTGGCAGGTTCATATGTTTTTGACGACATGACAGTATATATATCTGATTTACCATTGGTGGGAAAATTTTTAGGTATTAATAGAAATTTTAGCATTGTCATATTATATGTTGAAAAGTTATAGAAAATGCTCCCAGATCATGACTTTCGGAGACTAATCGCAGACTTAGAACAACAAAAAGACTTCGCTACGCAGAGAATCATTTAAAATATTTTAAAGATATTCTATTTTCCTATTAAGATTTTATACTTCCCTGTATTTTAATTTATTACTTTATATAATAATTGAATTTATAAAATATTTTATGAGTTTATCGGGTCCCGATGACAACCTTTGAACAAAATTACTTTCAGGGCTACCATTCAAATTCTAAGTCTAAATTTGATTAATCGAATTTTAATTCGCGGATTAATTTTATTAAAATTTTAATTCGCGGTTTACTGATTACAATTTAATTGATTGTAATTGATTACATTGTATCGTTTTGGGAGTAATTAAAATTTGTTTTTGTTTATTACAATGTATTCAATCACAATCAGTTACATTGGAATCAAAAACCGCGAATTTCAATTAAAAATTATTAATACAGTACAGAATTAAAATTCTTTAGGTACCTGAATTGAAATTTGAATTCTTTACCTGTGGTGCATACCAAAGCATGAATGACAAATTATTTAATACTAGCAAAAAGCCCGTCCACGGACGGGCATCTAGACCCGATTGGTTGGAAACTCGATTGATGTGCAACTCGTCCCAAGGGGAGTACCGGCGGTGGTTTAATATATTTTTCGGTTGGTAAAAAAAGTCGACCAATCAGATTGTTTCTTTTTTCACCAAAAAATGACACGCTGGAGCCGGAGCCGGAGCAGCAGAGTGCTGGGATTTTATGTATTAAGATGTTTTCTATGTTATGTCTTCCATGTCCGTTACGTACGTTACTTGGATGTGAATGACGCTTTACGCCCACGGTAAATATGTCTACGACATTTACAGCGATAGAATTAACGACAACCCAAATACGTCGACAGATATTTACGGCGACAATTAATTTTGTCAGCAGCAAATAAGCCGACAATAAGTATTATGTCGACAACATTTAAATCGGTAGGAAACACTCGGACGCAAAAATAGATAAAAATGGTTGCAATGTCTTTAAACAGGGTTCTCTTTTAACGACAGTTTTATTAAAATGTAACTTAAACTTACACTAACCGTAAGGTTAGCCCCGCCCACGACGTGCTTTTATTTCATACAAGTATATTTAGGCATAAATTGCACTCGAATATAGTGAATCTACTTAGGCAGTAAATCTTTGAGCCGCTTAAAAACATTCTCGAAGTGGCCTCAACTCAAAAATTACGAAACTAGAAAGACGGGATCTTTAAGCCGTTCCAATCATTAATAACATTCCTGAAGCGACTCAAACTCGAAAATTACGGTATATTTATAACAACTAAAAGTATATTATGGTATTGTGTATATTAACTAAAGTATATCAACTAAAATAAAACTAGAAAATGAAAAGTTCTGTTCGCAAATAATAAAACAAAATTCAATGCTTTATAAAACATAAGGAGTATTTTGAAAGTTTTGAGTTTTGTCTTAAAAGGTACTAAACCTATGTCTATGCACAATTTCAACTTTCTGATGGCATCGGTATTTGAGTGAGCATTTTAGTTTATAAATTTTACTCTCTAAATCCAAAAAACAACTAAAGAAATAGGTATCATTAATATCATAAAATATCATTTAATCCATTTAAATCAATCAGTAAATTAAAGTAAATAAATCATGTAAATATATTTGCCAATTCATGGAAATCATTTAAAACATTCCACTAATTATATTAGATATATCATTTAATGTTTTCTATCAATTCATGGAAATAATTTAAAAACTCAGTTAATTTTTGTAGATATATCGTCTATTGCAATTATATAAAACAAATACATTATTCGTCCAATTATTAAAAAACATTTTAAGATTCAACTAATTGTTTCTATAATTTGATTATTGTGTAAATCTTTAAATTATCAAATTTAAATTGAATGAATTACCCAATTAGATTATATGGCTAAAAATCATTCAATTTCTTTAAATGATTTCATATAATGTTTAGATGAATTTGCTAATCTTTTTTTTCTGTGTACATAGATTACGAAACGCAGTAAAATAGTTAATACATAAAAGAAACCTTTCGTAAATCAAGAAGTCAAAATTATAGAACTACCTTTGTAATGTATCTACACGATCAAATAATAGTTAATTAACAATAACACGTTCATTTACAAATTTACAAATATAACCCAAAAGAGGCACACTAACTGATAATAGCATAATAATGGAATGTGGGACACACCGTCCGTGTGTTGTGGTAATGCTGATTGTTTACGCTCCTTCAGTACCAACATTACAAATAAATATATTTAAATTTGAATATATATAACACTCTTCCCTTTTAAATTTACTGCAGCTGTGCTTAATTTTGGTAGCGAATTGGTTTTCTTATCTTTGTTTTTATTCGTTTAGGTGATGTTGGTTCTCGAGCATCCTGCTTTGATGTTTCTACTTCCTTTGTTCGTGCACATCTCTCTTCTTCAGATTTTTTATTTATCTTTTCCTCCGAAGTACTTTCTATGTTTTGAGCTTTGCTAGCCCTATGTATCATTGTTTCTTCCTCGATGTTTGTATCCTTTTCTATTTTGGACTCTCTCTTACGGCTTCCAACTCTTCTTCAATTTCACTGGTTACTTTCATACTACTTCCCATATATTTTGAACGTTCTTGTAATTCTACTTTGGGCCATTTTTCTATAGTGTTTCGCCTAGTTATTCTAAATGTTTCCACTACAAGAGGAGGTACATGTACAAAGACCTCTACAAGAGGTCTTTTCCTGACCTTCGTCTCAGTCTACGCCCCTTCAGTACCAACATTACAAATAAATATATTTAAATTTGAATATATAATATATAACAACCTTTTTTAAGATTTTTATCTTTTTTTTTAAAAAAAAAAATTGGAGGTATGGTAATCGAAAAAAAATTTCAACTTTTTTTTTTTGCATTTTCGAGATCACCGTGTTCAGAAACGTAAAGATCTGCAAAAAGTAAAATAAAAATTTTTGTGTCGGTCTGTCTGTCGGTCTGTCTGTCTGTCTGTCGTTGGATTTTGTCGATCGATTTGCTTCCGAACCATCCAACCAATTACGACCAAATTTGGTATGGTGGTAGGGTTCACGGTGGAAAGGTGAAAATAAGGTTTTCGTCGCGATCTATCAATCAGGAGTGCCACCACAAGAAAATAATACGGGATTTTTTAAAAATATTTTGTCTTGCGATATGTTATTTCAAAGGCCGTAAAAGGCTTTATCCAGAATAGGTAAAATTAATCTTCTATCTGTCGTCTGCCAAAAATCACAAGTTGTCAAAGTTGAAACTTTAAGAGTGAATAACTCAAGAAATGCTGAAGGGATCTTACCCAAATTTGGTACGTAGGTACATTGATCCTAATGGATATGAGAGCATATGTAATCCTTCGATAGAAATCACTAATGCAACATGAAAAAAATAAAATTAACTTTTTTGGCAAAAACATGAAAAAAGTTTTTGTCGATCGATTTTCTCCGGCATTTCTGCGTCGATTGCAATCAAACTTATTGGACGTATGCCTCGTGGACTGGAATGGTGAAAATAAGGTTTTGCCAGAGAAATCTTCACCAGGGCCACCACAATAAAATAAATTTAAAAAAATGAAAATGTCGTATCTCCGGAAATGTTTAACCGATTCAGCTAAAATTTGGTGTGTCGATGGAGCTTTGAAAGTATAAGTATTGGTGAGAAAACAAACCGAGCCAATTGTAACAGGGCGGGGCAGGTCAGAAAAATTATAGAAAATGTTAACTGAAATCTTAATTTATACCTATATTTTTTGTGAGAATTTGTCAGATGGCTGGCAAAAATAAAACAATATATTCAAAATTTTAATAAACGTCATAATTTTGTGACATATGTGTCAAAATTAGGTTAATGTTGATTTGTATACCGAGTGCAGCATAAGAGTTGAGTTTAGGGCTTTCAACAATTTATTTTAGAATACAAAAATAGGTGGTTTGGTGGGAAATATTTTATAATATCGTCGTACGGACTGACGGAACGTTACTTTATAAGTAAAAGGTTCTGCCACTAGGTAGCGACCAAGTTTAGGCTGTTTGTTAAATTTTTTCGCAAATGTTTTCAGAATCAGTAAATCGGCAGTCAGTAATTTACAAAAATTTATTTTCGAAAAATCCGCTAGATGACCGAAAAAATTTGTTGTACCAATCTTGGAGATATTTTATTTGTGACTTCTTACGGTATTATGTGACGTATATAAAAATTTTGGAAAAAATTCAGTGGCGTACAAAAATAAAAAATTTTTTTCAGTTTAGATTTTGTTAAAAAAACTTTTATAGATAGATTTAGGGTAGGGATGATACATATAGATATCTTTACCAGGGCTACCGATATCTTTGTTAAGGCTACCACAATAGAAAACAAAAATGAACATTATGTCATCGTATCTCCGGACAAAATTTGGTGTGCTGGTGATTGGAGGTATTGCGGCAGAGAGTGACGATATTTTTTAAGATTATATTCGCTTTATTTCATATCCATTTTAGATTTATACAACTTACGGGCTTCGTAGTGACGCTTAGCGTGGGTCCACTTGTGTATAAAATTCTTTTTATTGCTATTCGAAAAAGTGCAACTTTCGATATTCGTTTGAGTGAGGTAAAATACGTTAATAAGGGGGTTTTCAAAGCACTAGTGCGTTTTACTTTTCTAAATACATGCGCATTCTAGTGCCAACCCACTTGTGTCTACTGGTTATAGGTTGGTATTAGGACGGCTAGGGTATGTAGGATTTTTTCTTACTTTCTGATAAGAATCCTGTATTAGCTTAACACTTGTTAAAAATAAATCTTAAGTTGCTCTCAATGAAATTTATTGTAAATTGTTGGAAATCATTTAAACTCTTAAGATAACCTAAATCGACATGTTCAACCGTGATATCAGAGCACCCCGTATATCAATTTTTTAATATTTATCTCAAAAATAAATATAATACAATTTTAAATTATTTAGTAATGAACTCGATGGCAATTGGGAATATTGTCATGAACGCTTTTTTGTATTTCTTGCTGGATTTGTGAAGATAGGTCAGGAAAAGCTTAGTGGATTATAAACCTATTCTAATTATAGAGAAATCCCGACGCTTTCATTTTTAATAGAAATTAAATTTTAATCAAATATATTTACGCTGAAATACGATATCATAAAAATATTGCTAAATTACTAAACAATTAACCAGTACTTGGGCGACTAATTAATTGCCGTAGCGTAATTATTATAAAAAGTTATTTTCATTGTTTCAATTTTTAATTGCACATTTTATATTTCGTAAATTGTTCAGTTATATTGAAAAGACTTCATTATTTCGAGGAAAACAATTTATTTCTTTTCAATATGAAAATTCTGACAATATTGCTTGCATGTTGTTTTGCGATTATTCCTACATACAGCATCGAAGTTGATGAGCATTATGAAGAAATGAATAACTTCAAAACTAAAACGGAATTTAAAATACCGAAGAATAAAATTATCAAGTGTGGTAGATTAAATAATAATTTCATTAACATTTAATTTAATTCTTATTTTTAAGAAACTAAAGGAATTCCTAAAAAATATAATAGAAGAGCTTGTTCTAATCTTAGAAAAAATAAAAATAATTTTAAATATAAAAACTATTATATTGCCGAAGAAGATCTCAACAATGCAAATAGTGAAAACACCGATGGAAATAAAGTCGTAAATTATAATAGAGAAGATGTTTTAATAAAAGAAAAACAGAAAAGAAAAAAGATATTGTAATAAATGAAACGAAAGCGATAAAAAAATCTGGTGAGGATTTTGATAAGCTGGTAATTACCAATTCAATATCAAAAGCAAATCGTACTAAACAAATGGAGATCTAGAAATTATGGAGTAGGATATGGTGACTATGAAGGTTTCAATAACAATAGAGCCCATGCAGATTACGCAAGGTTCTTGCAACAAATGAGAAAAGACCGTAGCCATTTCAATAGACAGAATTTGAGAAGTTCTCGATTCAGGGAACCTATGAGAACAAATTTCAATAACGATGAAAATGGAATTAACAGAAATTCTAGAACGAATCCAGTTAAATTAATGCATGGATCTAAAAGACAGTTAAGAGGTGGTATAGGAATAGGAGGAGCAGGAAGAATTAAAAGAATTCGTAGTAAATTCACAAATAAGAAACTGTACCAATATAGACCCAGAGGAAGATCCGTAGATCGCCCCAGAAAGAGATGGCGAGATCAGTTTGAGTGACGTAACGGACCGCGGTCTCACACGTGAAGATGATGATAATGATGATTCATAAATAATGATTTATTACAAAATAAAAATGGACAAAATTGTAGAGAACAGCAGGAAAATGATAAGGAAAAACTGGAAAAGTATCCTTCTAACCATGAAGTATTATTAAAGGAGCGAAGTTCTTCAAATGAAGGACATAACGAAAATAAAGAAAATAGCAAAAATGAAGACATGAAAAGAAGTAAAGAGGTTTTAAAGAAAAGATTTAACACGCAACGTTTAGAAAATTTTAAAATTTAACCACTGACGAGACAAATAACGCTACAATTGTTAATATTACTGAAACAACAACGCTGTTATAAAGTCAAAAATAAATTCGTTTAAAAATTTTATAAAAGTAGTTTTAGATCAAAAAAATTATTTTAAAAATTATTATATAGGTATTTATTTTATTAATTAACTCTGAATGGTGTTGTTCTTGTTCAGGGTAACAGTGATACAAATCGTGGTTTCTTGAAGTGCAAGAATTTGACAAATCAACAGTTAAATCAGTAGACTGTTGCTTAGGTATCCTAGCTGCAGAAGTGCACAACTCGAAAGGTTAATAATTAATACCGGTTAAATTTTTGGAAATGGATTGCCTTAATTCTTGTGGATGAAGCTGTTGCTCAGATTGAACACATTACGATGTATTCAATCACAATCAATTGAATTGGAATCAAAAACCGCCAATTAAAATTAAAAAAAAAAATTAATCTGCCAATTAAAATTTCGGTTATTCAAATTTGGACTTATAAATAAATCCAAATCAAATTTAATTTAAAAATTTTCAATTCCATTAAATTATAGTTAATTCTAAAACTTTCAACACAAAATGGAAAAGTATATGAATTGGTAACTAGTAGTGCACACGTCGCTATCATTTTATATTGCCTTGAATTTCAACTTTGATTATAACAATTATAAAAATTCAAATTCTTGAGCCTTTCCACTTTTTAAAAACATCCCTGAAGCGGTTCCAATTCAAAAATTATAGTTCTAAAAGGACGAAATCTTTGAGTCGGTCTCACTCATTAAAAACATCCCTGTAATAGCCACAGAACTCGAAATTATAGATATTAAAAGACGGACTCGATGAGTAGCTTTACCCTTTAAAAACATCCTTGTACAAAGTGGCCCAAAAGCACTCATCAGATGTTGTTTTGCTATATCTTTATAATAAAACAACATAATTTCATTTTTTTTTAAATGTTTATTTGGACTTTAAAATTTTTTTCTATTTCTTTTTGAAGATGATATCGGTTAAGTGGGCGCCGCGCCGCCGTTGTTGATGACCATTTTTAGCGCATTTTCAATCGTTCTAGCGAGAACTTTCAGCGATTTTGCGAAGCTCTCGCACTCTTGTTGGATATTTCAGAAATATTTATTTAATTAAATTAATTAAAAAAAAAGAAATTTTTATTTATATTTAAGATATTTAAAATTATATAATTATTAATCGGCAGTATTATAGTGGGTCGGCAGTAATGGTGTTGGCGTTAAATTGTTCAGTAGAATTACCTGTCGGCGTAATTACCTATCGGCGAATTTGCGTCGGAGTGTATAACCATTGACATAAATGTTGTTGGATAATTAACCGTCGGCGCGGCGTATTTATCGTTGGCGTAATTGCGTGATAGCGTATGTATCGGTAGACAACCGAATTTTTGCAAATTTATATTAGTTGAATCAAATGCCCCATTAAATTATAAATTTAAAATTTACAAATAAATATTTATTACGTAAAGTATATATCAATTAAAATTTAAATAAAACTAGAAAATAAAAAGTTCCATTCACAAACAATACAGAAAGATTTAAGGCTTTATAAAACAAAAGGAGTATTTTTCAAAGTTTCCAGTTTTCAACCTTCTAATGGCATCGGTATTTGAGTGAGCATTTTAGATTATAAATTTTACTCTAAATCAAAATGCAACATGCAACTAAAAGATAACAAAGATTGCAAAGATTGAAAAATTACAAAAGATATACAAAGAACACAACAAAATAGTTAAAATAAAGGGTGTCCCAAAATTTACGCAAGATTTGAATAAAATAGAAAACAGAGTTTTTCTTAAATAAATTTTAATATCTTTATTGGAACATAATGTACATAGTCTAGGGTTACGTATGAAATAACACATCGGACATATCGTCGGCTTGAAGCAAAAACAAGATAACTCCAAAATGATAGTTTTGAGATAATGCGACTTGAATGTTGAGTTGACAATGTAAAAGTATACAAATTCAAAACTAAATATCTTAATAAAAATTTTATTAGTGTTAGTACAATTATCTGATTTTGCCAGAACGTAGTTGAGTATGATTCGTATCCAATCGTGTAGATAACTCATTTTGTCCAAAAATGGAGTTATCTTGTTTTTGCTCCAAGCCGACGATATGGCCTCCACGATTTTGGTGACGAATACGAACTCTTTTTTCAAAATTTTCCATCACCATTCCGCATAAATGTGGCTGAATTTCATTGATACAGCGTTAAATCTCTTTCTTTAATGCACGGGTGGTTAGGGGCTTGTTGGCATAGACCTGTGCTTCAAAAAACCACATAGAAAAAAATCCGGTGAAGTTAGATCACATGATCTAGGAGGTCAATTCTGATCACCGAAACGAGAGAGTACATGACCAGAAATAGTCTCTTGAAGTAATTCAATTGTTTCACGGGATGTATGGCATGTAGCACCATCTTGTTGAAACCACATGTCGCCCATATCAATATTTTCTAATTTAGGAAGAAAGAACTCTCTTATCATGTTGCGATATCAAACACCAGTAACAGATACTGCTTGACCAGCATCATTTTCAAAAAAGTATGGTCCAATGATGCCTCCAGCCCAAAATCCGCACTAAACAGTGACACGTTGTGGATAAATCTTTTTTTTGATAACATCATGTAGGTTTTCTGAACCCCAAATCTGGAAATTTGACAATTAACGAAGCCATCAAGGTGAAAATGAGCTTCATCGCTTAGAATAATTTTACTCGAAAAATCATGAAAATGAATAATGAAAATGCGTTCTTTTGTGTAGTGCTCCATTTTTAGTAACCCTAAACTGTCAAACTGTCTTTTTTTTGTTAGAAACATTTTACCTCTAAAATGGCGGCAAATTCAAATCTTGCGTAAATTTTGGGACATCCTTTCTATATAACAACACTTTTCGTAAATCAAGAAGTCAAAATTATAGAACTACCTTCTTTTAAGCTTTTCGATTTTATTCAATTTATTTGATATCGATTTTAGGTCTACAGAATTTATGGGCTGCGTAATGGCGCTCAAGGTAGGGTCATTTGTGTATAAAATTATTTTTATCGGAAAACATAACGAAAGCGATGCTTTCCGAGTGTCCACCCGGCAGCCAAAACGAAGCATTCCTAGTCAGCTCACAAATCGACTAATAATGTAAAATCGACCATTAATGTGTTTTTATTAATAGTCGATTCTGTTACTTCTGCAAGTCAATTCATTTATATTATAAAAAAATTCTATTATAAAAATTTGTCCGACGTGGGATTCGAACTGGCGATCGCCAAACGATTTAATTAGGGCCAGTTGTATAACAGAAGATCAACCTCGGATCAGAGTTAAACCAGGATCAACTTACTGTTGATCCAATCGGAGTGCTCGAAATCAAAGTTAACTCTGATCCAAGGTTGATCTTATGTTATACAACTGGCCCTTAGGATTCAATCGCTTATTGCACTTCGCCATAGAGGGTTTCTCTAATGACATTGTTTAAATTTGTCTTATCTGTCACAATTTGTAATTTAAACAATATTTTTTAATATTTGATATAATTGACTATTTCACTCAGCTGTCATTAGACCAATAGAATGAAAAACAACGAAACATTCAGCCAATAGCAATCGAATTGCAGCGACAATTTTTTAAAGCTGATTTTAAAGCAAATATAAGCGACAATTTTTTTTATTAACTGCAACATTTAAGTAATACATAAAATATTGATTAATTTTTAATGTCAATGTATCAACGATACATTGATTTTTACTTTTAATTAATTATTATTTATATTAACCTCCCATATTTTATTCGTGAAATAGTCTAAATAAATATCCTTTCGTGCATTTCAAATTAGTACACAATTTTTTTTCGCTTTTCACTTATGCATTTGTTGCTTTGGGGCAATTTTCCCTCCTCTTCGAGTCGGGAAAATTGCAAAAGCAACAAACGCATTCGTGAGCTCAAAAAAATTGTCGACAATTTGAATGCACTTGGGATATTGCATATGATAATTTTATGTTTTCCGATAAAAAAGTATACTCACCTCGCCTCGAAATATGATCCGTTACTGGGCTTACAGCTTTAAAAAGCTCGCTACGCTCACTTTTTAATATAGCTGCACGCCCAGTAACGGATCATTTTCTATGCTTGGCCAGTAATATACTATAGCGTGAGGTCAGCAAGAAGCCAGATTTGTAACTAGACTTGGGAACTGTCAGGGAAGT
This sequence comes from Cantharis rufa, assembly GCA_947369205.1. Taxonomy (NCBI): domain Eukaryota; kingdom Metazoa; phylum Arthropoda; class Insecta; order Coleoptera; family Cantharidae; genus Cantharis; species Cantharis rufa. Next base: position 15,572,735 of record OX376307.1, on the reverse strand, counting down.
AACAACACGAATCGAGCCGCGATTGCTGCACTATAGGAAAGAGGACAATTTTCTGTGTATAATAAAAAAAGAAAAAATGCGGATTATCCATTAGTTTTCGAGAAAACGGCATTTGAAAATCAAAATTTTACATGCATTTTAGATAGGGAAATTCATTAACATAAAAGTTCTATTGACGGTGCGTGCGTTCTGATATGGTCTTAGTGTTAGCAGTCACACGCGATTGTGACATTGTGGGATGTACATCGGGTGTATTACGCAATATTATGCAATAATTAAAAAAATAAACGTAGAACTCATTTTTAGGTTAGAATCTCGAGTGCCTTGGTTGCGTTCGTCAAAACCGACGCTCCGCTACCCTCCGCTCCGGTCCCCTCCGCTCCGGGCGCTACGCGCCGTTTTGACGAACGCTAACTCGCTAAAAACATCCCTATAGGTCGCACCACCTCGCCAAAGGTGCAACTCGAAAGGGGTGAAACTCGTAAGGTGTGAAACTCGTTAGCAACGGTCGGTGTGCTCCCGACCGGTGGTCGACAACAACTGAATACATTTGCTCCGCCCATCAGTAAGACTATATTAGAACGCACGCACCGTCACTAAAACACGGGAGCGGATCAATTCCCTATGTAAAATGCATGTAAAATTTTGATTTTCAAATGCCGTTTTCTCGAAAACTACTGGATAATCCACACTCAAGTGCGGTCTCAAAATGCTTAGAAAATTGTCCTCTTTCCAATAGAAAAAAAATCGAAGCCCGATTCGTGTTGTTAATTAACTGACAGTAACCCTAGACTTTATATAGAGTGCGTCAAATCAAATGCGGAAAAATCAAAAAACTTGAAAATTACTGAAAGTGTAGCTTTTCAATTATTGAACATTTTTATGAATTAATTGGTGACAGTACTTTACTGTACTAATAAAAATATAAGCTACATACTTTTATTCAATAAGAGTTGACTTTTCAGTTGTTTTGTAAGTAACTAACTCTATGAAGTTGTTAAATTTAAACTTTTTTTTAAACTAAACTAAATTTAAACTAAAAATTTTTCTAACTTTCTGACAAAAATCTTATATGCTAAACTACCTGATTAGCTTAACACTTGTTAAAAATAAATCTTCGCTTACTTTCAATGACATTCATTGTAAATTGTTGGAAATCATTTTTATTTAATGTCAAACAAACTTTGCAGTGACCATTCCAAGAATGGTTATAACAATATAATGCTAACAATGAAAGTTATAAAGTTGAGTATAAAACCAAAGCAGAAATTTTCATAAAGTTATGCGACGTATATTATAGAATTTTCAACTGGCCCTTACATAACTTACATTATAGTCGCTGTCGCTGTCATTTAAGTTTAGTTTTACACAGGATGTTTCCAGTAACATCCCAAGTAAAAATATTAAACATTTTAAATCAAAAGTTAAATATCAATTTATTGTATTTCATTTAGGGCCAATTTCATAATAGAAGTTTAAAAGGCGACTTAAGACAAAACAGACCAATAAAAATCATCAATTTTAGTTTAAGTCGCCTTTTAAATTTTAATGCCCTGTTAACTTTTATTATGAAATTGGCCCTAAAGCATACAAATTTATTACTGATTGATCAGTTCATCTGATTTGTCAACTTTTTTTTAATAATGAAAATATGGCAACCAATCGAATTTTACACTAATCGAGTGATCAAGAGATTTTCTCCTTCGTAAGAAAATTCAATAAGAAGAAAATCCCGGATCCCGATAACACGCAATAAGGGAATTCCCACAAATTCCTATTAATTTGTTTTTATTAAATAAATTTAATAAAACGCCATCCTCACCCTAAGGCACTTTCCAATCCAATGGAAATTGGCCGATGTTATCATGATTAAAAATCCCAATTAAAATACATATATGAAACTCCTCATGCTATCGCCTAATCAGCCTTCTCTCCTCCGTAGGCAAATTGTCCGAGAAAATCATACTATCTCGACTGAATAACGAAATCTTCCTGGACGAAACATTCCAAATCTAAATCATTACAGATGAACAATTTTGTTCAGGACATTCGGCAGTACATCAGATATTGCTAAATCGTTCGATAAAATATGGCACGAAAGCCTGCTTTCCAAATTATTTCGGTCTATGGTGGCTATTATTGAGAAAATCTCCTATCTGTAGGATAGAAAATTTAGAGCCAAAATTGAGGACTCCAAGTCCAGCTTCAAGAAAACGACCACCGGCACCTCACAAGAATCAATTCTTGCCCCGACCCTATTTACCATTCTTCCAGTTGTTGGAAGTTGTTTCCTCCTGACCCCCCTTCCCCCCGCGAAAAGGAAGACCAAACGGGGTTTCTACTATAGCTCCTTCCGCCCACAACCCACCATCGACTGCCTTCAATCAGCCCTCGAAGACCTTGAGAAGTGAGAGAGGTAGAGAGAGATAGGTGTTTTCTATTGTTTTTGTATAGTTTTGTTTCTGAATTTTTGTTTAAATTATATTTTTTAAATAAAAGTAGAACGTTGTTGTGTGGCAGGAGTGGTATCTGGGGTCGGCGCAAACCGAGCCTACTTCGTTTAGTAATAAGGTTACCATAGGTATTGCCAAACCATTACCAGGGTTTTATCAATCCAACCGATGAAGAAAATTGGATCCTTTCCCAGGGCAAGTGGGTTTAGAACCACAACCAGTTCAACAATCTAGTCATTAAAAGCCGAATTTGCCAGGTGCTTTTACGCGTGCGTATTTTTGTAAGCATGCGTATCGTATTAAAATTGAACGTATTTCCATTAATACGCATATTATGTCACAATTTTGTATTTTTAGGTTATTCAACGACAAATGACATTTGTATCTATTGTAATGCCCCTGTCACACCTGTGTTATTTAAAACACAGTTCTCGAGAGGAAGGCTTTGAAAAATTTCATAATATATGTTTTTAACAAAAGGGGATCAAACAAGGTTGCCAGGTTAAAAAAAATTTTCCGTGAATACTTTTTGAAAATTGCATAATTTCATTTTAAAAATGGATGATTGGGTAAAAAAATGTTGGTAATCACGATGCAATATTTATACGTAATTTTAACTGAAACTATACTAATTGAAAATCCTCAGTTGCAGGGTGTTTTCTTTATTGGGATCGTGAAATACATTAGTTTTTGACGTTAGCGCACGAGGTGGTCATTTAAGAAACTTTTGATTTACATTTTCTTCTCTCTCATTGGTTAGTTTATTCTCTCATTGATTTGTTTTTTATATTCAACCAATCAAAATTTTAATGCTTCAAAATTAAACGACTTGCGCCGCTACCTTATGTTTTGCACGATTTTAATAGACCTAGTAATACTAATGGTCGTAGTACACCATCATATTTTACATGTAAATATACATGTAAATGTTGAATGTAGCGTATACTACACTAAAATTGCACTTGTATTTATACATGTATTTCTACATGCAAAAATTGACGGAATAGAACAGGTCCTATTTTTGAAGGTCATACACGTGTATTTTTACATGTATTTTTACATGTAGAAATATAATGGTGTACAACCGTTTTATCAGAAGTCAACAATCTTTGTTTAATTCACTAATGAAGAAATGAACTGAAAAAATACAAATAACGTGATTCAGCATTTACATCTAAAAAAATTAAAAATAAAGTACAAATAAACTGATTGAACTCCTAAAAGTAAGTAGATATTTGTTTTCTTGTTCAATTATTATTAAGTAAGTATTGAAAATATATTAGTAAATTTTCAAAAAAGAATCAGAATTGAAACATAAATGTATCGAGAAGCAGTAAAATTCATATCTATTTTGTGTTGTTATATAATATGTGGGAAGTAAAAAAAAAGTAAAAAGGCATCACCACTTTTATTGCGAGTTTCACCGTTCAGGAAAGGTGTGGTAAATAGTATTATAGTTGCGTGTTAAAACGCCCTACTGAGATTTCCATTAACTAATAGAAAACCAACAGGGCAATGACATTTTTTTAATGTAATTTACATCTTACATAAGAGAAAAATGAAAAAGACATAACTTCCTTTGTACATTCAACTTAAACTTTTAATCAGTTGGTTGTAATTGTTGCCAATTCTTTTTTTTTTCCTATATAATTCGTGATATTTAGTTTATCGCCAATAGAATACCCATTTCATAGAACAATGAAGTTTTATTTCTTCTTAATTAGATTAAACTACACAATTAGAAATTAAATCAACAAAATAGTCTATAAATAATAGTAAACTTTCGTCACTATTGATTAATTCTGATATGAGTAAGACTTAATCAGTCCATAAAAGAAAATAGCTATCCCAGCATGGTTTCTGCATTACTTAATGGAAACTCAACCCCGAAGGTTCTTGACAACCACGGGATAGAGTTTGTGCACGCAACCGAAGCTATTTTTTCCCATAATCTATTTTCCTAATTTTCAAAATTAAATTTGATTAACTCAATTTTCGCTGAAAGTTTGAATATACAAGTACACGGAAAAAAGCTCGTATATCACAGAGAAAACAAATAATTTTATTTGTAAGGGTTGCTAAAATTGCTTAATTAAGTTTACTATCACAATGTACTATATAAAAGTTAGAACGTAATAGGTGGTAATAGTCTTATTAAGGTATTTATTAGATTGCCCAACGTGATAAACCAACCTATAAAAATAAGAACAATTAGCGTTAGAATAATTAAATATTAATAGTTTCACAAGCCATCAAATAACGATAACTGTTAATTAAATTTAAAAATTTGAATCATAAATATTATTATTGAATTTACAAGACCACGCGAGAAAACGCAAATAGAGTGATCCACGGGTCCCGATTTGCTATAACTCAAATATTTTACAAATTATTTTAATTACTTTTATTTTATTGCTGTCTTTACGATTTCGTTATAGCAAAATATTTTAATAATAATAATTTTCATATATTATTATTCGCAATTACTTGAATTATCTAAATTGGCAGTTTTTATTTAGTATTTGAATAGCACAAATTTTTGTCTACACTCTTTCTCTCTTTTTGTAATTAAATTGCAATTCTTCTGCAGCCAGAAAAACATTGTTAAGATGTAATCAGACAGGCGTCGAATATAAATTTGTGTAAGCCAATAATTTGTCATAAAATTAAGGGAGATAAAAGTGATTACAGGGCAAGGCGTAGATGGAAATGCTTTAGATGAGCAATATTAAAGGACACACATTCAAATAATGCAGGAAAGGACATAAGGTGCACGAGTGCGAAGAAAAGAGAAGCGAGCGAGATGGATAGGAACACTGTTGATTCTATCATTAGGCACTGTTTGCTGAATTAATGGCGTCGGGACGCAGACTGACGCCAGATGGAGACCTAGCTGGCGCCATCCTATATACATAAGAACGAATGCGTCGAATATGTAGGCCAGCGCAACTTTTCCGAGCTTTTACACTACCGCAAGCTCAAAATTACTATAATAAAATGAATTAATATTTTTGACATTTTTTCTTGTATTTTATATAAAATTTTTGTTCTGCAAAAATACGCATTTTTAACCTTGTTTTTAAACTTTCTAAGAACCTATTTTTCTCATTTCAGTTCACAGCTGCATCCAAATCCACGGAGCTAATTGAATATCGTCATTGTATTAATGCTGCAGATTAGACATGACATCTCTATGAATTTGATCTACGGTACACCCTCTTTTTTAAAAATAATTCGCTTTGATTAATGTGGATTAATCTCTTTAGTTGCCTAACATAGACCATGCTTGAGTTTTAAGTGCATATGTACCTGACTTATTTACCCTTTTAAAAACGCCATATTCTAGAAGGGTACATTTTACAGATTATTTGAAATATTTTTATATAATTTGAGAGCAGTTAGCTATTTGGATTAGCAAATAGTTAATAGCTAAAATAGTGTAGAAATTACTTTAAGTTACGGGCATTCTGTATTGCAAGTTCTCAAAAATCAAATCACGGTTTTCTGATTTTACATTCTGTTTCATCATTTAAATACCATTAGCTGAAAAAGGAAATTATAATTAAACATTTAAATATAAGTAAATTCTAAGCCTTTAATGGCATATTTGGACCCAGAAACCTGAATAATAAAAATTCAATTCCTAAGTTGAAATAATTGATAAAGAAAAAATTATGTTTTTAATTTTTCTTAATATTTAATCGGATAAATTAAAGTCAATCGATAGTAATCAAACTTATTCCATAGAAATAATTCGGACAAATACTGCAAATTTTACTATAGAAAGTGGTTTAGATCACTTCCAGTCTTTCTACTAACTCTGAGTTATGTAAGTCGAAAAAGGGAAAAATTTGATTTTTGGTCATTTTTAAAAACATGAAAACTATGATATCAATAGTTTTCAATAAAAATCGACGACACAAATTTTATTTTTAATTGATTATATGCGCAACAATTAAATAGACGAGCAAAAATCTACAAATTTGTTAATAACAATGCTAAATTTTGTAATAATATATTCACACAAATAATCGAAAGAGGGATTGTATTATTAAAGAGGAATGAAAAAAAGTAATCAAAATCACAAACCACCTTTACTTTTAAATTAATTCAACACAGAAATGCTTAATATCACCTGTGTGATTTTGCGTTTGTTTACTTTAAGCTTAAAGAATAATCGAAATTTACAATATAAATTGTACTGTTTATTATCTCTGATTTGACGTGATATTGTTTTATTTTGTTTCGTCATTACATTATCAAACTTTATTTTTTATTGAACCTAAGATCCTACGTTCTTTGACCTCAGCAGTCGTTATCAATTTATTATTTTGTATATTTAATGTTCGAAGTTGTAAATACACTTTTGACGATATCTTAAGTTTTATACAACTGCAAGCTATTTTTTCATCTAAAAAAAAATTAATCTTTTTACTTTTAAGCCGCTTAAGAAACAAAGTATAAATTAAAGCTAGTTCCCAATTTTCAAGACACCTTTTACTTTGGCTCCTATTAACACAATATGCTATTTTAAATATGAAAATTGACAAATGAAAGTAAAAAAGAGTCTTTTGATGTCGTTCCGGTATCAAAAACCGCGTTAAAACTGAATCTTTGTCAAATAAATTTTTAATTTCTATTATACCATGATTTACATAGGTTTAATAAATGTAGGAAGTAAAACTGTGACTATTGTATTTACAGAAGAATAAACATTTATCATTATGATAAATTTATTCTATGATTTTTTATTTCCCTATTTCGTACTTCGCACATCATCAATACGTCAATTACTAAGTTAAAACAATGAAACACACAATTAACTTAAGATTTCGGAGTGAGTGAAAAATCTGATGTTATGCAAATTTCTTGTTTCAACTATTCTTATAATTGGAATATTGTTCTGAAGATGTGTGAACAGCAATTTAATCTGCAGTAAGTGACACACGTAATTTATTTGTAAAGGTGAGAATCTTATAATTAATTATAATTATTAATAATATTTTGTAATTATAACTAAATTTTAATTAAGTAAAAGCTAAACCTTTCAGTAAGCAAATGTAAGTCAAAGTAGTAACGTATGTGTGGGTCCCGGGATAAAGCCCTCTTTGCTCCAGATTATTTGAATAAACTTTTTTAATTATCATTCATTTGTATTTTTTATGAAGACCGCTATGCAAAAGCGGTTATACAGGGTGTCCCCATGACCGTGGAGAACCTTCAGACAAATATACCTCCCTTTAAAGCAATTTTTTGAATTTTTTATTTCGAACGGCCATATCTCCGATATTATTAATTGTTTAAACTTAATAGATTAGAACCTTTTTAAAAATCATTCGCTTATCTACAAATTAGGTTATAACTCCTTATCGTCTAGAATCAACGGATTCCGAGTTATACATTAAATTAAGAGAAAAAATGTTAAAAAAGTGCAGGTTTTATATTTTTTACTTTTCTTGCGAAGCCCGTATCCCTTAAACAAAACTTCTTAAAAAAAACCCGACCGCCCAAATCGGATAGAAAATTTAACGGGCTATAACTTTGGTCAAATAAATTTTTTTGGAAAATTAACCATTTTCGCAGAAATTCTGAAAAAAATAAACAAACTGGACGTAAAAAAATAAACCGCGGTTAACCGCTTCGTAGACCGTCTTTACATCACACTGCTGGTTATTAAATTAATTAATTAAACACAAATTAATGAACCTTCATCATTGTTCCTTCTGGCTTTCAAATTCTTTTTTTTTTATAAAACTATTTTAAAAAGCTATAACTGACCCGGTTATTATTATTACTTAAATGTCCCGAGAAATCACCTAATTTTTTTAATTTTTTTAACAACATAATTAATGTAAATATTTACCAAATACAACGATTAGTAAATTTTTATTGCTTATTTAAAAAATTAGAAAGTGATCAGAAGGTAACGTGTCAGTGCGGCCTTCAGGTCGCACAACCTACGCAATCAAGATCAACACTATTCAAACACTAAAAGGTCACAGAGGCTGACATATTAATTATAAAAAACGTAGTGGCGTACCAGGCCCGGACTGGGACCTAAAACCGGCCCGGGCATTTTAGAGACTGTCGGCCCTCTACTTCCCACAAAAACGCTTCTTTTTAAAAAAATAAGCTTCTGCACAAGCATGGTGCGTTTCGGTTTTCTCATGTTCCTCGACTCTGACATGAACATGCCTTCTATCTTTCATGCCTCGTATAAAAGGAGATGAATAGGTATTAGAAGTCGAAGAAAACGCTATTATACAAACTGAACAAAACAAAGCATTCTGTTTCTCGCTATATGTCAGCCACTTCCGATTAGAACCATCTTTCCGATACATGGAACACAAGATCACCGATGTCTTGCTTCGGATAGTACTTAAAAAATAAATCCAGTTGATCTTTCTCAGGATGTTCAAAATAATTAAACGAAGGAATTGAATTGCTATCTTGCTCAGTTTCTAGCTCGGTTGTAGCAAGATCAAATGCTTCAGCATGGTGTGTTATAATGTGCTCTTGATTAATTTCTGATTTCTGATCATCTAACTGTTCAATACATACTAGTTCTTGATCTTGATATGAACTATTAGTAACTCTAACTTCAGTTCCCGCCACTCCATGGCGAGATGTAGACGAATGTGGACATGCAAAAACATTTGTCAATTTAACACATTTTTGGGCACTAGTTTCCAAAAGTTTTCGTTTCTTTAGCCTAAGTTTTTCTGCTCCTCCTTTGCGCTTTCTTTTGTTATCCATTACTCAGTTCACCAAAGACACGACAAAAAGACAATCATTTTTATTTTTAAATTATGCAATAACTGGTGTTAACTCTAATTGAATATTTTGTTTTATACATAAAGTTGTAAAATAAAAATGAGATATATAAATATAAAAAAAACACAAGATGTAAAATAATTATGAAGTTTTACGTAAAAAAAGTTGATTTTAGCTAAAATGATGAACGCATGAGAAAACAGGCGTGCCCAAAAGCACTCAATGTTAAAAAAAGTTAATCAAACATTTAAACTTAATAAGACAAAGAGGGATATCTGATAAAAATATTTAAAAAATTTAAAATATAAGCAACATTCACTAAGCTATTTTTTGATTTACCCTATACCTATTCACAGAAATAAAAATTAAAAATACTTACCAACTAAAATTTATAAAAAAACACGGACACACACAAACAAATAATAATAAATTATTTAAACAAGTTTAGCCTAGAATCACAAATGCACTCACAAAAAAACTGAACTGAATTGCATGCAAAATGAAAAAAATTACATACTTAAGCCCGTTTTAGACGATCAATAATTATGATCATAATTATGGTCGTAATTTTGTATGAGAAATTGTGGATCGTGTAATACAGACATTTTTGTAAATGTCACTTTTCTATCCATAAAAATTTGATCTGTTCTAATTTTACGAACAGAAATATGTAGAGGGTAGCTGCCCGCAAGCATGTCAAATCGTATGCAGGTCATTTTGTAACCAATTTGTAGGTATAAAACAATAGACAACATTGTAATTTATTATAGTTTACCGCTCATTCAAATAATATTTTCGAGTTTTTAATCTATATCTTGTTAATTGACATTACTTCTTGAATAAAATATATAATAATATTGTGAATTAGAAAAAATTTCTTGGTTGTTCGTGATGAAATCGATTAATTGAAAAAATAAACGTATGTCACTTTTCTGTGTCCATAAAAATAGAACCTTTTCTAATTTTTCGGACAAAAAATGCGTAGTGCACGTGTGCGTTGTGATTTTTGGGTGCAAAATTTTAAAACAAGCCAAGTTGTAAAGAGCAGGTCATACATCTGTCCCCAAATGTATTAGGCCATCCTACGTTTTCTTTCTTCTTTTTTTTTCTTCAATACTTATCAGTCAAACTGAGAAGAATTCAAGATAATGGCATTTTGAACGAAACCGAAAATTCTAAAAAATGCAAAAAAAACTGCCTATGTCTCGACGGAATATTGTCCTCACAGTTGAAAATTTGTGCGTGAGGGAGACCATGCTTGAAACAGCTGGACGTCGAAGAGATGAATGGTCCCAACAAATTATACATCGTCTTGCTTGCAACTGATGCTAGGTACCACAAATCAATGCCGCATCAAACTGTACAAATCTAAACCGACCACTGGACTCAAGAAAGGGCATCTTGAGCCAAAAAACATCACTGAGAGTATGGAGTGTATATATTCCTTTCTAGCCGAAAACAGAGAGGAATGTCAGTTCTCTTCAAAGGAACTCATCGATCACATCAAAGGCGATTTCAGGCCTGGCGTCACATCAAAAGTCACCTTGAAAAACGCTTTAGCGACAAGATAACGTTTTGTGAGATTGACCGCGACGGCAACCACCAAACAATTCTTTGTTTTCGCGACTTTGGGAATAAAATTCTGTAAGGCAATTGATACAGATACAGACAACTGATAGAGTAAGGCGCTATGGTTCTCTGCGGTGTAACGAAGTCATCCTTAAAGAGTCAACCATAATAAAATTAGCTCAGGGGAAGTTATTGGCCAACGATAGCAACAAACGACGATTGATTGCTCTGATATGCTCCCCTTCCAAAACCAGGGAATTGAGACAAAGCAGGCAGTCGAGGATGCCGACTGCGACATCTTTATTTCCTGAAAAGTGGCAGACGTGACTCTGGCCCCTTACAATATTCCTCAACCCTGTTCAATCGTAGAGATTTTACTCCACGCCTTCACTAGGTGCGACACCACCTCTGTCCTTTTCTGACATGGAAAGAACAACCTGTGAAGCGCCATTCAGAAACACGTTGAACTCGTCACCGCAGCTGAAGTGCTCCTCCAACTCAATTCAGCCTACCAAGCCATCGCTGATGCTGGATCAAATGCCTAGTAGCTTTATATGTAGGAGACTACATTGAAAATACATTGATAAATTTGTAAAAACAGTCGCTTTTGCTAAGGTTGATCTCACCTGTTGGCCTCCAACGGAAGATAGTGTAACATTGCACGTTTTACCACTAAATTCAGAAGTGGTTGGGGTGGAGGCGGAGGCGGAGGCGGCTGTACCTATGTAAAAGCAGGCCTTGAATGTTCGGTTCTCTACAAATTTTGCTCCGGTGTCTTTTGCCATAACATCGCCGAGCTTCAAATTTCCGAAGAAGGAGAGGACGACGTCGACAATCATGTGCCGATTTTTCTGGATGAATTAGACAATTTTGGAACACCCACAACGTGTTCAAAATAAACAATTCTATTGTTGTAATGCTTTATAAATATCAATAATATTATAAATAAACAAATTAAAAATTTTTTTTTTAATATTAATTTATAGTTGAAATATGTATTCCTTGAAGATATATTTCCTTTCAAACTACGCTCAAACCATCGTAAGAACTAAACCGAGTAAATTTGTGAAAACTGCAGTTTTCCCATTTTTAAGATTTTGAAGATTTGTTTGAAAACTATATGGCCTGCAGACGTTGTTCTATGCTTAAATTAAAGCTAATTACATTTTCTACAACATCTTTCCCTATAATTTTACCAGTAAAACGAGTATTTTTCCCGATATCGGGTCGATAATTGACCAAATCTTAAAATTTCACTTTTTTAGAAAAAATTGTCAAAGTTTGGAAGGCTGTATCTCAATAAGTATTATACTAACAGAGCTGGTTCTTATTTCAAATTATAGAAATTTTAGTCTGCTTTAAAAAGGTATACAAAATATTTTTTTGAAAACACATAGTTTAGGACTTCTATTGAAAAAGTATTTTTACAAACTTTTATAACCTCTTATGTTGACAAACATACACAAAATAACATATTTCCAAGTTTAAAAATTAAGTTTTGAAATTTAAATAATAATTGTCATTCTTGACAGTTGTGCAATGTCATAATTACTTATAACCATAATTCTTTATCGTGTAAAACACGATATTATTTTTTGGAAAATAATTTTCAACCATAAATATTCTCCAAATTTTGAACAAAATTACGAGCATAATTATTGATCGTCTAAAACGGGCTTTACATCATGAAAAAAAATATTACAATGTCATCACCACCTTGTATTTTGTCAACAATTGGGAGACTTTATTAACATTATGTGGATATGCATTTCTTTCTTTTAAGCACGGGTGCCTTTATTTTATATTTAATCACGTACAAGTGATAAGAAGTGGCTGGTAGACATCAAGATATTTAATACACAACATTGACAATTGTTAACTTTCGCTGTTCACGATAATTTGTTGTTATATAAAATAGCATAATTTTTTTCGCGATGTAATCATCCAGCGCTGCTACAGCTCTTGGACTGCGTACCGGCCCATCGGGCATTTGCCCGATCTGCCCTATGGCCAGTCCGGGCCTGTGGCGTACCTAAAATAAATAAATACCGACATTGCCACGTTATAAAAAAAGCTACAAAGAATAGAACCGAATTTTTCCCTATAATTTCAGAGGATTGAGAAATACCTTATTGTTAGCTTAAATGGAGCAAAAGACAGAAAGCAGATCGAGAACTTTCTAGATAAAATATATGAAAGTACTTTGGATACCACGTGATTACTTAGCTTAGCGTAAAAAAAAGAAATAAACTAATAAATAAAAAAAAATGAAATTTTTTGAAGTAGTAACCATGGGTTACCCGTAGCCGGTGATTTGATCCCCAGTAAATTGTTCCACGGTAATTTGATCCCGGTAAAAAGATCCCCTGGTAATTTCACTCCCTGGTAATTTGATCCCCTGGTAATTTCACCCCACGGTATTTTTAACCCCGGTAATTTTACCTCTTGATAATTAGATCCCCGATAATTTGATCACCAAGTGATTTCATCTCCAGGTAATTTCACCCCTGATAATTTCATGCAATTACGATTTATTGTTGCAAAAAAAGTTATAAAAGGGTGGGTCAGGACCTGTTGTACAAATTCTTGAAAAATAAGAACATCGAAACAATATGTGAAGAAGAAATGAGCTAAGCCCGTTCAAATGCAAGAAAATAAGCGATTAATCAATAAAACCCGGAAGACAAAAGAGAAAAGAAGGGAAAAAACATTAAATCGAAATTAAAACAGAGAAAAGATGGAAATTATCTTGGGGCCAAATGTCAATTTTACTAAAATTTTAAAATTGGTGAACTGGGCCAAGAGCAAAGTTTACTAAAATTTTGGAAATGAATTTTCAAGCAAGCTAAATTTAAAGAAATTCATTTTTTTTTGCTGGTAGTTAAAAAATTATTTTTTTATGGTAAAAAAAGCGAAAAGGTAGATCTGTGCTCAAACATGGGTCCGTTATGTAGGTTAGTGTTAGTTTAAGTTATATTTTAGCGAGTGAGTGATCCGTGCGAAAAGGGAGATCTGTGCGCAGACAGTTTACCAGTTTTAAAATATTAGTAAAATCTAATTACCAAGAGGTGAAATTACCGGGAGTGAAAATACCGGGGGTGAAATTACCGGGGATCAATTTACCAGGGAATCTATTTACCAAGGTGTAAACTTATCTGGAGTGAATATACCGAGACGAAATTAGCGGGGGTCAAATTTTCGGGGATCTATTTGCCACTGGATCAAATTTTCAGGGGGTGAAATTACCGGAGATATATTTACCAGGAGATCACATTACCGGACGGACGGTGAAATTACTGGGGGTCAAATTACTGGGCGTAAATTTGCCACGGGAATTAAATTACCGGGGACGAATTTAATGGGGACTAATTCACCTAGCGCCGAGTTACCATGAGACCCACTTAAAGGGTCCGTTTTGGTCTTTTCAAGTGATGGGACCTGGTTCCTTTGAACCTACAGAATCCCAAGAGTTATAATACTTAAAAGCAGGCCCGTAGCCAGGATTTCATTTCCGGCGGGGGGGCACTGATAAAAAGTCTCTTGTAAAAATTAACATTTTCGGAGGATCCTTTTCCGAGCATTGTTATTATTACAAACAAATGTTGCTTTTTTAACATTGGAAAGGGGGGCACGTGCCCCCAGGTGCCTCCCCTTATCTACGGGCCTGCTTAAAAGGCAAAAATTTTATATTTGCTCAAAGCGGCGAGAATACTGGGCTCTGTTCATGTAGGAAAGTAAAAAATATCACAGAAATTGTAACAGTAATCTGAAGACATTTAAGCTGTCATTTTGTACGCATTGCTACTTCGGAATTTATTTTAACAGGTGCATACGCCTTTTTCGCAAATAAAACAAATGGATTACAAAAATGCTTTATTACAGCTGAGCGCTAATATAGTTTACTGAACCGCCGTGTCTTCACGCGAAGTTGTAACGATGTATATGACACCGACAGTGAATATGACAAATTATAAATACATCTTGAATAATTTTATTTTATTAAAAAATTTCTTTTTATCAAGTAGGTAGGTTGGAAAGCGATTACTTCCCACTCTGTAGGTTGGAAAGTAAAACAAAATAACTTTCCGATTGGTTCGTAGATGAAAGTAAATAATAAATTGTTTTTATTCAAGAATTGGTCGATTATTAACTGCTTGTGAACAAAATATTGAGGTGATATTTAGTGTGTCCCAAATTTTCCGACTGAGCTTTCCAGGAAATAAAAAAGATTATAATTTCTCGGATAATTTTACGAAATATCCATGTATAAACTTTGTTTAAATTGTAACTCAACAAATTTTTCTGAACTCTTATCTCAAGGTTAAAGCGGGTTCACTTTTTCGGAAACCCCACGTTCTAGGATGCCGAATCTAATCTAATGTTTTAAAAACTAAACTCTTAATAATAACATAAATGTAAATCAATTCAAAATCCAACTCAAAATTAATTTTAAAACCAACTTTTACCGTCAAAAATGGAAAAGGAAAGTGAAAGATAACTCGCGACACATGTTACGATACCATTTTTACCTTGACAAGTTTTTCAAATTTTTAATTTTTAATTTTATCAACTTCACTATGTAGTGAAGTTAGTGAACTAGGTAGTGAACTATTTATAAATTTCCAATCAATATCAAATTTCTTGATACAAATCGATTGCCCAAAAATACTCTAATTTATATCTAATCCAAAATATCCCAAGTTTGTCCAAAATTTAGAACAACTTCCAATTATTAAATAATAAAATTAACTTACGTAGTATCAAACGTTTTATTCGCAAAATTTTCTAAATTTTAAAACTAAAAATCACAAAATATAACGGAGACCACTTCCTCGTTAATCGCGTAAGGCGGCCATTTTGGCGAAAAGCCTTACTTTTCCCCACCGCTCTCATAATGCCAACCTGATGGCGGAAAACCAAGAAAAATAAAAAATATTTACAAATTCAAAAGAGAATAAAATAAAATCTCGAGTCTCGGCAAAATACAAAATTTTGAAAATAAACTGTAACATTCTAAAGTGGGATTTTGGAACACCACAATATATTAAAAATTGTTCCCAAAAATTTAGGGGAATTCAAATTTGGCTAACGAAACTGCAAAGATTTTCGCCTACGCAAAAAACAAAATATAAATAAATTAGTATTAATTGATCAGGTGTAAAAAGGTGAACTTTCAAAAAATTGAAAAATTTCAAACTCAAATGAAAATATCTAGAAGTTTTGTAGTTCTACCTTCTCTAGATGACTTTTGAAGTCTCTTTTACATTGGCATACAATGCTCTTACTTCTGATGTGTATGTAGTGTCTGGTCTAAATCATTAGAATAATATTTTAGCAACTTTTGGTTTAGATTTTATTTCAATGAAAAATGTACTACTAAATCGATAAAAAAAGTTATTATTTGAAATATACTTTCAAAACCGCTGCACCATAATTTTCAATAAAATGGACAAGGGTTTCCACATAAATAACCATAAAATGTTTTATAAACGCATTTTCTCAAAACCACCACCGTATCTACCTCGAAGTTAAGTGTTTTGGTTAAATCACAAATTAGCTGGATTTAAAACTAAAGGAAGATAAACTGACGGAAATATTATTTCAAAATTGTTATTAGTGTCAAAAACATTAATAATGCGGTTGACTCTTTATAATGTGAATGTAGTATAGAGATGACATAAATATGTCGTTTATGTATAATACATTCGTCGACTGTCGAAATGATATTCAAGTCCTCAATTTAAAACTACAAAAGGGTGGCTTTGTCGGTGTTTTACTGACATTACAAAACGCGTGGTATATTTCAATGGCGGTTATATTGTGACCTTTAAGCAGCAAAATGTCGAAGATTCGCTCGGTTAGGGAGTCACTGGTATGTGAAATACCGAACTATTTCATTATAACTTTAGGGGCTGTAGGGCAGACAATATTTTACGATATAAATATGCTGCACTTTTATAGCACCGTGCTTTCAAGAGTCATAAATGAATTTTTCTAAATAGGCAGTTGTGATAAAAAATATAATCATTACACAATGGAAGTTCAATTTCAAATCGGTAATAGACGCAACTGGATGGAACTTATTTTCCTCATCATTGTCCTACGTCTAAATTTAGCAACATTAATTCGATGAGCTTGCGCTAAAATAAAGTAAACGAATTTTATTTTTTATGAAGCACTGTCAAATCCTTGTTATTTCCAAAAGTGTTTGACTATGTAACCGAAAAATATTACTGATCATAAAATGAATGCAAAAATACACAATAAAAACACGTAAATTGGTGCCTAAAACCTTAGAGGTTTCTTTTAACAAGATTTTATATTATTAAAACCAAGCGATAGAACGTGAAATATGAGCATTATTCGTCAAATATACAATTTATGCAAGCTATACATATGAATCCCGGATAATAAAGTAAAATGAGAAGCTGTATGGTAATTTTTCATTACCAACATAAACGAAATAAATGGATTTTATTTTAATAGAATTGTAAAATTATTACCGAACGGCTGTATCCAATTTTTTAATTAAAATTTATCAAGTTTTACAATTGATGAAAACCAAAAATCGATATTTCGATAAGTTAGTTTAGTTCCACATCGAATTCAAGTCTGGCTAAACGTAGATAGGTTAACGTGAAACACAAACCGCGCCATGTTCATAATATTATAATTTAGCAGTGACTAGGAACAAAATTACTATGTACAAAAAATTTCGATCTTGCCAGGATTCGAACCTGGAATCTTCTGATCCGTAGTCAGACGCGTTATCCGTTGCGCCACAAGACCATGTTATTTTGGTTCTGATTTCCCAAAAAAGAATCTATTGCATTTCTCGATATTATTTATTTTATCACTTATTTTGAAGTACCTAGTAATTTTACTTTTATGACTTTTTTCGAAGTTTGTTTACTCTTCTGCAACGGATGCCGTAAAAATGAAAACTTAAAATTGTAGCTTAAAGTTTTATATGGAAATTCGACATTTTTTTTTCACTTGAACTTTTATGTTTCTATTAAAATACTTTATATTTGATTTGTATTACCAAATATATACCTATTTATATATCACCGTCGTTAAACTTATAAATTCTATTTCGGTAAATAACAAAAAAAGCACATTACAACCAAAGTACGAAAAAAACAGAGAGATAATAGTATCTAATTTATTTTTAACAATCAACGTGATGAAATTATTTTAAAATCTATTTGATATAATATGTACTTTATGTAGGTGTAGGTAATAAAACTCTTGTCTAGGATGCGACTGAGATTTGCGACTAACGCAATGCGCACCGCATAGAGTAGCCAAATTTTTGGGACAAACAGTTGATTGAAAACATCTGAAAAAATATCGTCAGTTCTGCCGCAATACCTCCAATCATCAGCGCACGATTTTTTTTTTAATTCATTTATATCATTTACGTGTAAAAGTGATTAAATCTATGTCAATTATCAGTAATTTAATAATTATTTAGAACGATTGAAAATTTATGTGCTCTATTAAAAATTATAAAAAAATAATTGTGTTATTGCTGTCAAACTTGCGAAATGAATGTCACGTTACATGACAAGCCACCTAACAAATTTTCACAAAAAATAGATAAATTAAGATTTAAGTTAATATTTTCTGTAATTTTCTTGCTTTTACATTTGGCTCAATTGTTTCCTCACCAATGCTTGCATTTTAAAAGCTCTATATTATAGCACACAAAATTCTATCACAATCGGTTAAACATTTTCGGAGATACGATGACATTTTAATTTTTTTAAAATTTTATTGTGGTAGCCTTGGCAAAAATTTCCATGCCAAAACCTTATTTTCACCACTAGAACGCACCAGACATACATACGTCCAAAAAGTTTGACTGCCATCGACGTAGATATGCCGAAGAAAATTGAGAGACAAGAACTTTTTTTATGATTTCACAAATAAAGTAATCTTTTATTTTAAATGTCATGTTAAATTCTTAATTTTTATCAAATGGTTCTATATACTGTGAAGTCCTGTAAGGGCAATGTTCCTACATACAAAGTTTGGTTGAGATCTCTTCAGTACTTCATGAGTTATTCACTCTTGAAGTTTGAACTTTGACAGCTTGTAATTTTTGACAGAAGACAGAAAGAGAGTTAATTTCACCTATCTGGATAAAGCTTTTTAAGGTCATTGAAATAACCTATCACAAGACAAAATCATTTTTAAAAATCTTGTGTTATTTTCTTGTAGTGGCACTCCTGATTCGTCACAAATCGTGACGAAAACCTTATTTTCACCTTTCTACTATAAACCCTATTACTATAGCACTTTTGGCCGTGATTGGTTGGACGGTTCCGGAATAAATCGAGGGAAAAAATTTGACGACCGACAGATCAACCGACAGACCGACACAGAAAAGTTTCTTTTATTTCTTGCAGATATTTACGTTTTTGAACACGGTGATCTCAAAAATGTAAAAAAAAATTTGAAATTTTTTTTCGATTACCTTACCTCCAAAAGAATTTTTTTTTATTGGAGGTAATAATTTACTAACGCAATCAACAAAATTTTTATTCGCAAATATTTAATATAAATCTCAATAAGAGACGCAAAAGGTAAATTTTTACCCTCCGTAAACGCGTCCATCCACTTTGACGGACCTGGCAAATGCAAAATTACAAACAAAGTTTCGTGCCAACATAAAATTATTGGCGCCAACAACAATTCAAATATTTACAACAAAATTAAGTTTAAATTTACAAAACAATCAAAACAAATTTTCATGTTTACAATTTAAACAAAAATTCAACAAAAATAAATATAAAAATTTTAAATTAAAAAAAATTGATTTTAGAACACGACAATATAATTATACTTAATATGTACTTAATTTGACTATTATTTTTTACTTCCTGAGTGAAACATAGGTATCATTTCTTGTAAATTTCTTGGCGCTGAATCCAAATCCGGCAGCAGAACTGCTCTAGCACACCAGGATTTCAAGATACCATAACTTCAAAGGTTTTTCGGAAATATTAAAGTCATGTTTCGAGGACAGCAAATTTTTACGATCATTTCTACTTAATAAATCATTGAGTACTACTCTCCTCCTTCAAAATCCAGTTTCGTTTGTTTTTTATTTCTCAAAATATACCAATTTTAATCTACAGTACTTCCATATTTCTTTTGCAGGCGCTAATTGAACCCGACATCTGGAATTTGGAAATTCTGACTGTAAATTCGTAATCAGTGACCCTCAAAACGGGTCTAGGGCATTTCGCCGTCGCCGTTTCGCCGTCGCCGTTTCGACATTTTTTTTACTTTAATCTATAACTCAAAAGTTACAAAGAAAACTATAACATTTTGACTGCAAATATTTATATTTTTGGGGCTATGAAAAATTAAAAGTTAGAAAATCAGTAATAAAAAAAACCTTCGAGGGTTTGAATTTAGAAAATAAAATCCTTAAATATTTTTCTTAAAAAAGTGTGACACCCTGTATATAAGCTATAGAATCAATCAATTAAATTATATAAAATGAATATTTTCGGGGCTATGGAAAATTAGAAATTAGAAAAGCAGAAATGAAAAACCCCTCGATATTTTAAAAATTTTTTTATTTAATTTGTATCCTTATTAATTTTTTTATTTAATTTTATATATAATTTAATGAAACTTTAATTATAACTTTTGATTTATATTTTTTAATTAACGACGGCGAAATGGCCACGGCGAAACGGCCACGGCGAGACGTTCCATTCGGGCCTCAAAACTCCTGAGTAGCAACTTTCAAACGTTTCTACGAGATTATTAGAAAAAATTTCGAATAGAGGCTATGGTACCGGATGCCAGCAAAAAAATATCAAAGTACTGTAAATTAAAATTTAGTATATCTTGAGAAAGAAAATTGTTAGAGAAATAAAAGAAAATGGATTTTAAACGAAAAGAATTAAAGGAAATGATGCCTTAGGTAGAAATGAACGTAAAAATTCGCTATCCTCAAAACATAACTTCAAATATCTCCAAAAACTATGTTTTAGTACGTTGAGGTTAGGATATCTCAAAATCCTGACGTGCTACAGTAATTCTGCGGCCCGATTTAGATTCTGCGCCAAAAAATCTATAAGAAATGATATGCTTCACCCAGGTGTAAAACTAAGTTAAACTGTGATTATTTGGCAAGCAAAGTTTCACTTTTACTTCAAATACATAAGACAACATACAATACTATTTATTTATAAAAATTTCTTAGTAGTATTTATAAGTATTTCATTGTGTTTATGATCGGTTCATTGTATCTATGAATGCTTTATATATAAGTTCCTTCCTATAAATAAGTAAAACTTTTTTTCAATGTATATGATATTATAGTTTAGATAAGTAAAAGTTGATTTATATTATACGTTTCATATTTATTGCACTAAAAATAGTATGTCAATCATACTCAATGTTAGTTTTCAAAAAGAAACTTGATTAATAATTCGAATAAATAATATCAATCGACATCGAATAAATATTAAATAAAAAAGTTGTTGGATACTATTTTCGAATAAATAACTGTCTATTTATAGAACAGGTAAGGAAATGAATTTTTACGCATGCGAATTCTGTCTTACGCGGCCTCACGCCTTAGGCGTAACAGATTTTTTTTTTTGTTTTTGTTTACCCAGTTTTGTCATGATTATCTATAAAAAGGTAATGGTCCATTGTGTTTCAGATGCGCACGCGCACCCGCACAATAACACGCACGCAAAAGTATCTGGCAAAACCAGGCTTTAAATATCACCACTTGAGCTGAAAATATATTATGCACTATAGCGTTTTATGGAATGCGATTTGTTTTGATTGGTTAAATTTCAATAAATGGTTCAAATTTGACCAATCAAAACAAAAATCGCAAGTACATGTATTCAGCTTAATAACCACTGGCGTCATATGATTATTAACCGTTTTTTAGATTTTGTTCTATTCTTTTGTAATTTTAAATTTGATGAAGACCGAAGAGTGAACCAAAGGAACTTTAGGTGGACGGTGACTCACCTTGGTGTTACCCCTTAAATATTATTTTAAATTAATTGTAATAAATTTAAAAAAAAACATTTTAGTGACTTCATTATTTATATTGTTTTGTTATTGTTTTTTTGAAGTCATTTTGTGTACAGGGTAATGTTATATTGAATATTATAAAATAAATAAATTTGGAATTAATTAATACATATTAACGAGATGGTAATGTTTATAGATATTTACGAAACAAATATTGTACAACGTTTCATCTACTTTTATTTCTAATACTTACATATACTATATATTTTTGTGTTTGTCAATAAACATTTAAAATTAGTAGTTACGAAATTGTTTAATTGTTTTCCAAACGTTTAACTGACAACAAGCGGCAGTGTATTAGCAAGTGAAAAATGTGTAATTCAGAGGAAAGTTTGCCTTCTGATGTAGAATTGGCTGCTAAATCTGCTATAGATACATTAATCCCTGCCAAATGTAAAAAGCGTTACGAGATGGTGTACAAATTATGTTGAAGAATGGATGGAAATGAAGAAAATTCGTGAAGTCTCTGAAAAGGTAGTCCTTGCCTATTTTTCGGAACAAGCAGGTAAGTTAAAACCATCTTAGTTATGGTGCCGGTATTCTATGTTGCAAACCTTGATCTCGATTAAGAAAAAAATTGATATTAGTCAATATCATCAGGTTGTGGCTTTCTTGAAGAGGAAATCAGACGGATACCGACCTAAAAAATCTTGTATATTTCCTAAAGAAGAAATACATCAATTTCTAAAAGAAATGAATGATATTAGAGCTTAAATAATGAAAATACAATCTCAAACTTATTATGATTTTAGGTCATTTTGATCATTGGAGTTTTTGGTGCTTGCCGACGCGAGGAGATTACAAATTTGATGACACGAGACGTTCAAGATGAAGAGAAATTATGCGGGAATTTGCCATAACAGAAGGAAATATCCTGGGAATAAGTTGTTTGGATTTATTTCGAAAATATAAGGATTTACGTCTCAGCCATACCAAGCACGATTGTTTTTTTCTTACCTATAGGGGAGGCAAGTGCTTCCACTTGGAAACAGCGTCTGGAGTTCATTTTGAAAATGTTTCAAATTGTGTACTTTATATTAATAAATAGTTATAAATATTTTTTGCAAAATTCTAGTGCGGTAAAAACTATCATTACGATACTAAAAAAAATTATGAAATATGGTACATTACAAAATCAAAATAGATAAAAAATAGTATGTACTAGATGTCAACAGACACTTGCGATTTTCGATTAATTATAAAATAGTATATTAAGAAACTAGTTTTATAAGTGTCGTTTTTAACGCACGCAATCCGTTTAGGATTGTGGATAAGTGCGATAAAACGCCTTATAAAACGAATTTCTTATACTATTTTTTATATTAAGCGCTTTATACGCCCTAAAAACATTTAAAATGTGCATTTTATTAAAAAATAGTAAATTTGAATTTTTTTTGTATTTATGTGATAGTTGGTAACAAAAAATTTACAGGTTAGGAGATCGCATAAAAGTTTAAATAAACAAAATTATACTTTCTCTAACGATGGACTGTTTTTTCTTGGGTTTTTTGGGTCCTTGAAATAAAACAAAATATATCCAAATACTTGCAGTTTACAATTTTCTTTATTATTATTAATTAGTTTATAGACAATTAACATTATTTTGCATCAATTTATAAGTTTATAACATTATTTATAGTGACATCATTAGTTTTAATTTTCACTGACGTTTAGTTACCAACCTTTTAAAACAAAATATTGCGTTTCGAAATATTGTCCATTTCGATACGCGACTGGGTTTCGAAATAACTTTGTTTTAGACGCAAAATAGAAAAAATAGATTATAAAACCAGCAGCAGGTAAAATTTTTAGCAGCTTAGAGGCAGAGATTTTGTCGTTAAAAACGATTTCTTGATTTAAACAGCGCAACATATTGTCTAATAACTAAGGAGCGGACTTTATAGGCACTGGGACCCCGATATATCTTGTATGCGACAAACAATTTATGCCGTATATAATATCTTGTGTGAATGTATAAATTGTTTGCCGCATACAAGATATAGGGGTCCCAGTGCCTATAAATCCGAGCTCTATTAATAACTTAACAAATTATTTTGTTGAACGTGTTGCCTATCAATAAATTATAAAATATACCCATGTCCTAAGCCCTCTCGCGTTGGTGAATCAACACAGCCGCTTTGGAGCCTATCCTTAATATGATTATTTTTCATTACAAACCGAAATAGAAAATTAAATATAACACAAGGTTAAATATTGTTATTAATATTAATGAGTATTTCCTTCGAAAAATTTCTACCAATAAAATCACTGTATTTTTTTAATTTTAACAAATGACGTGGAAGTATTAGCGGATATTCCTGCACTAGTGCAAATACTCAGGTATTTCAATTTTAGTCGGAAAAGCAGTTTTATTTTGAAACTTAGTTTTTATTTATTAAAATTAAAGATGTCAAACTGACAGAATTACTTTTGTCCACAATTTGGAAAAGATATAGGAATTTTCAGAGAGAAATACTGATACAATATACACTTTGAGATATAATTACTGAATATTTGTTTGCAAACAGCATTATGCAATTAACTGACTCATATAAGTAATAACAATCAAGTTGTGTTTGATTGATGCATTTTAAGTATAGAACATTTCTTTCTTTTGTATTTGCTTTCTGAAAAGGCAAACTATATACTCGTAAACTATCAGCTTTCAATAAATCGGTCAAATCCCAAAAAACTGTGGCGGTGTCTGTCATCTTGGAACGTTCATGCTCACCCAGATGGTCAGATTTCTGAACATCTGTGTGAGGATCTTGACTATGTTAATTCTTTTTTCTCCGCTCTGTGCCGGGAGTTTCTGGCCGGGTAGAGTTGGAATTTGAGGATGCACTGCTGTTTCCTGGAGTAGGATCACTCTCTATTCTGAGGGCTACGCCGAAGGCATTGAGTGAGATTGTCGCGACCCTACACTCCGAAGCTGTTGGGCTGGATGGTATTAGTCTTTGTATGCTGAAGCTCGTTCTTCCGTTCTGCAGTGAGGTGCTCTGCGGCTTTCTTAATCTATCTTTTGAGACGGGCGAAGTGCCAGAAATTTCGAAAGTATCACGTGTGAGACCTCTTTCTAAAGTTTCGTTGGCTTTTGAGCCTGCCCATCTTTGTCGGATTAGTATATATTGTCAACATTTGAAAAAATTGTAGTCTTTTATTATTATGAATGCTTTAGATGCATTCATACTGCAACCTCCTTGTTGAAGCTCACCTCATGTCGCATCAGTTATTGACAGTTTCGAAGTAACTTAATTGGTTCTTCTTGATTATTTTAAAGTTTTCGATTGTTCGAAACTTCGGTTTCTATGGATGTAGTAAGTCACTGTGTAGGTGGTTCACGGGTTAGCTGTGAGACAGGTCTAAAGTGGTTGCATTTTTGGGGAATGTGTTTCAGCTGTTAGAAGTTTCTCGAGGTGTTCCACAAGGAAGTGACCTTGCTCCGCTATTGTTTATATTATACATATCCGTTCAGGAGAAAACGATGGATCCAGACCGCTAAATTTGCACGTAGGAATCATTAGATGAGGTGTAATGCAGTAGTAGATCCAGAGAGATTCAAGACCCCTCCCAAAGCATCTTATTTTTATTCAATTAAAAATTCAATAGTCCCATTTTAGGTAAACTTCCCTTAATTTTCTTGTAATATTTATTATTAAATATTCTAGATGTTAAGCTGATGAGGTTGAAGTAAAAAAGTGACATAAATTTAATGCTTAAATTAGACTGCTTTGAAAGAATTTTTTTAAACCCTGACACTATATTCCTGCTGATTCTTATGAAAAATTATTTTCTGAATCCTAATATGACTCCCGTTTTCCCCCATCACCCGTCACTTTTGGGGGAGCCCCCTATTTTTATCACTTTTTGATAATAATTTTATGGCCATGAAAAGGGTAGCTTTAAAAAAGCTGTCAAGAATAATAAATAAAAAGTAAAATAATAAATAAAAATAAATAATAAAAATAAAATAATGAAATTTTATTGTTAATATACTAATATAAATAATTGGAGTACTTCTTCGCAAAATATATATTACATACATATATTTATATACTTCTATACTATCTATACTTCAACTTCATAAAACAAATTCAAATTTTATTATTAATTAATTTTTTAAATATTTAAAAGAACCTGAATCTCTTGAAGATACATGCGAAACATGTAAGATTAATTTAATAAATATTTGAAAAAATACTATATATTTTGCGAAGAAGTATTCCAATTATTTATATTAATATATTAAAAATAAAATAATAATAAATGTAGAGAGTAAGAAATAAATAAGTAGCTTCATTAGGTGCTATATATTAGTTGTATTCTTTTCACCTATTTTAAGTGAGATTGTACTGAGATACTCAGGTACTCAGTTAAATGGGTGTTCTTTTTACCATTTCAACAAATGTGCTGTGCCGTGCCGAACTGAGTTTTAACTGAGTAAATCACCTCCCACCCTAACTTAACTGATCTTGCTTTTTCGAAGTGTTACAACTGAGTACGAACTGAGCTAAATTGGGAAATAGCCCGGATTGGTCGGTTTAAAAAGGTTAACGCCTCATTTGTTTTTGTGGAGGTTATGGTTATAGTAAACATTGTCACGTTTATGTTATGTTGAGGTTAAGTTGATAGTAAACATAGGTAAATATGATTTGGTTGGTAAATAATTTTTGTATCATGGTTGGTGGTGTACTTTTGTTGTTCTTTTCACCTTATGTTTTTCTCACTTTGACTCAGTTAATACCTGTTCGGCTCAGCTCACTTCGTCTCAGTTGTGTACCTGAGATGGAAATAAAATAGGTGAAAAGAATACAGCTATTGTTGCTATATATTTTGATTGTTTGAAGGATGATGAGAAGGCATGGAAGTCTGAATATGCAGAAAATAAGTTAAAAAATTGCAAATAAACCGGAAAAATCCATAATTTTTAATGAATATTTTATAATTTAAAGGGGAAAATCTCCCCCTCCTTCATACAAATCTACTTCCTTGTACTGTGACTGACTGTGACTGTGTGTGACTGAGAGATAACGGAGATTATATTCATGAAATCATTTTACATAATAATCAGCAGAAATGGTGTTAGTGCCGATGATTTTCATGCAGACCAGTGTTATTTATTCTCCAGGATTTTGTATACCAGGCATGCATTGCTTTTTTATTTTATTTACCAGCTGCAGCTTTTCTTAATGCTTTTAGTAATTATTTATAATTTAACCTGTCATTATGTAATATTATGAACTCTTCAGTACAAAGCCATATATTCAAAGTAATCAATAATATCGCTAAATTTTCTAGGAAAATGCAACTTTAACATGTAAAAATGATTTTAATTAACAAAACTTTTACGTATATTCTTTTCAAATCTAACTTTATTGTTAAACTTTTTATTAAAATTTTGATCTGTTTGAATGCTGAATCGAATTTTTAAAATAAGACAAACAACAATATGACGACAAATGCAAACAACGACAAAAAAGAAATATTCTTTGAGTAAATTATGTTTGGCAATAGAAACTCCGTTTTATTGTAATCTTCTATTTTTATGGCTCACATTTTAAATATAATCCATAAAATGACGTTAATTAAAGTAGATAATGATTGTCTTTGATATTCTGTAGAATAAAAATTTTTTTAATGGGAAAAATACGAATTACTTCATAATTATGAAAGTTTGATAGGATATTAAAATGGCCTAGTAGTAAAAGCTGTCTACCAAATTTCAGCTCTGTAAAATGTGAGAAAATTGCGTGCAGTTGACACTTTTAAAAAAACTACAATCAACTCTACGTCAGTTTCAAGCTGCAGCCGCCATGCGTTAGCTGCAAGCTGCAATATAGAAAACAATATAATGACAAAAAATAATAATAAGGATATATTAATTTACACAAAAGAAACATTTGGACTTACAAACTTACTCTGACATCGATACCATAAGAGAGGTTGAGACTGGCATATCGGCACTACCAAAAACCCGAACTATTCTATTTCTTGTATCGTTTTTCAGTCTCAATCTCCCCTTTAAATTTTCATCTTCTTGGGTGTATCTACCTCGAAGCTGTTTCTATTAGCTTGCATTGCAAATGTCACATAAAAATCTCAGATAATAGACATATCCTGATGCAAAGTGATTTTCTATATTTTAGGTGTTTACTCACCGTGTCATACATAAAAAATTACAATTGATGATCTAAGCATTAACGATAGAACAATTTAATTTAAAAGCTGTGAGGCCGAAGGCCGAACAACTACTTCAATCTTGGTTCTCAGATAAAACTTTAAAATATAACAAAAGGAGATATATTAAATGTTTTTGCTTGCCACGTCAAGTAGCGGTCGTGTAGGGATTAGTTATATTGTATTACAAGGTAGAACGTAGAAGTTTGCAAGAACCAATCAAATTATGGTATAGAAAAATATACTTTAATTGTTTGTTGCAAGCTTCATCGTTGCAACACAATACAATCAATCTCGGATATTGAACGATGTAAAGTCCGTTTCAATGGTTTCGAAGGATTGGCGTTTTAGTACTGCGTGATTACAACATTCTAATATTCTGTTATGACACATTCGATGAGGTGCAGCGTGGTCTGATTACTCAGCTTGTATATGCTTTTTTATGTCGATTTAATCCAAGTCCATATTTTTTAAAATCATAATAATCATCATTAACGGTTTCTCTCCAAAACCTTAAAAGAAATGCGAACAAATAAATTTGATATCTTATTTACATTTTTGGAAAAATTTATTTGGTGCTAATATACTTTTTGTAGCTTGACTGTATTTTAAATACATCTCAAATATACTATTTTTTGTCAATTATTTTTCAGCGAAAACCATTTTCCGATTAAGCAGTACATTTGCATTTAAAGATTAGTTATCCTTGCATATTAAATCAGTTTGAAATATGGGTATGGTACTTTGTACCCTCTTACGTGGCAAATAAATATTTATTTGAAAACTGAAGTTGTGGTTGTAAGCGCTTTAGCCACACCAAATTATCATTCGATTAAACCTAATCAACATCTCTTTTGAGCAACACTCCCAATATTTAACGTCATAAATTCAATTTAATCTAAAACTCATAAAATTAACTAACACCAGCGTTAGAATATATTGCTAAACAATGTATACGTAGAAGGAAATAAGGATTAATAATTTATTTCTCCCTAGTTAAAATGTTCCCAAATCTGAATATAAACCTCCTTTAGGATATCGTAATATCTCCAACGTTGCAAAAATTAATCTTCCCTAATTAATTTATCTTGTTATTAAGAATGACAATAGGTAACACAAATAATAAGAATCCTCATTTTTAACAAAAGTAGAGTCAAATAAAAATTTATTTTTAATAAAAATTATGAAGTACTATTTGAATAACTACAAAAACTAAGAAGCATGCAATTTGTGCAAAAATACGACAATAGTTTTGTTCTAATTTACTTATAAAACACAATTAAATTTTTTGTTGAAGTTATCATTCGTTAACAATTATTTTCTTGTTAGCATCTTAAATTATTGTTACAAGAATAGTTTTTACTGTATTCACGCAGCTCTTCCCCTCCCCTCAAAACGCACATGAATGGATTACCGAGGAGGAGTTGCCGGATAGGCTGAGAGAATTGAGACCCCCCTTCGAAAATAAATTGTACTAAAGCATCATATAGAATATTAGATTCTGTATTAAATATTAAATTTATTAGAATCACTACAATAAAATATTGAAATTTTGCTAATTGCTTTAAAATTATACCTATATAGATCTATTAAAATTCAGATGTCTCTACTAATTTCTTAACAATAATAGTAAATTATGTTGTCTTATTGACAATAATACTATTATAGGACACTTTCCGCCCCTTTACAACAGATCAATTATACGAAGTTAAACTACAACTACACTACATACAATATACGCATAAATATACGCAATCTCTTTGTTAACAAGATATGGCAATTAGCAAATACCTTCTTTAACTACAATTTTGAAAACAAATATATATCAGTTCAAATATTTATGATATGTTATAAATACTAGATAATATATTAAATATTATTTTATAAATATAATATTATCCATCAAAATTATATTGTAAAAACTTGAACAAAGTTTATTTTGAAAAATTTGAGTAATTTCTTGACCCTGGTTTGCGTGGTCAACCCGGTGCAAGCATTTTTAGGAGACGTTTAAACATAGAATTTTTTAGTTCAGTTCCGGTTTACCGTACAGTAATTAATAATTTCTGTGTCGAATTTCTTATCGGATTATGTGTGTTTCTCTGATTTGTAATGTAAAATATATAAATTTATAAATTAATATACAAAAAACATTAATGAAAAAAGTTGAAAGCAAAAAGTCTTAACTTAAGTTAAAAGATCTTTCTTATATGAAGAGATTCTAAGTGGTTAACAACAAAATTAATATTATTTTGAATTTTTACCTGGAAAAAACAAATTTTTTTGCCGTGGTTTGGAACCCACGTACAAAGAGTATTTATACATAAGTTTACGGTCTAAGTTTAAGCGGTTTTCCACTTCCTCTAGTTGATACCGGAAAACCGTAATTTTAAACTAACTACTTAAAGTGGTTTGCACTTTATTTAGGATTCAGTAGAGTGGCGGGGGGTGGAAAAATTTTTCGGGTGGCACTTCTGGGGGGGCGGGCAAGAGTTTGCATTGCTCAAAACGCGCAGAATTAAATTGTAATTTAATTATTTTAATTTTAATAAACTAATATTATAATTGTTTTAAGAAAATTTATTTTGCTCAATTAAGAAAATAGAGATAAAATAGGATAGCAGAAATCCACGCTACGCTACGTAACTTTAGATGATTAATTTGAAAATGATAGTACATTTTGTGAACTACTCTGCATTTCTTGTCATAATATTGATATTTTAAATTTTTTACTGTTCAGAAAGGGAGACCACCAGAAACTTGAAGGTCACGGACGTAGCTATAGCTTTTGCATGGGGGGAGGGGGGTTCGACACTGCACTTTTGTATTTCTGTAATGATTAGAGCCCGGATTCTAAGCTTTTTGCTTATTGCTTTAAATTATAAGCAGAAGATATTCCTTTTGGATCTTAACGTTTCTTAAAAATTGCATCAGTACTTTGACCTAATGTTGATAGTGCTTTTTTTGCTTTTTTTCCAAGAATTTGCTTAAAACGCATGTTAGTGCTTATTAGAGATTTTTTTTAATGTTTATTTGAAACTTGGAATAATTTTGTTAATTATTAAACTAATTACTAACATGAGTACTATAACTTCTAAAGTTGTTGAGACCACACAATATTTTTATTTTTATCTTCGCTTACATACATAATACGTAAATTAACATATAACGCGCATACTTGACAAGTAGACAATAATACTACTAGTTTTTATAATCTGATCTCATGTTGATCCTTTTTTTTTTCGAAATATAGATGAGAATATTTTTTGTATTTTACCGAGTCTTGTTTAAGTCGCTGTCAGTCAGAAACGATGCAACGAAATAGAAAAATGTATATTAACAAAATTGAAGGCCATGAAATTTGCAACAAAAAATGTCTAAAATGATTTGCTGTAAAATCAATTTTTATATGACAAAACACGGCTTCAAAATGTACAATTAGTATTGTTAACATAGGAGTGTCCGAATACTTTCTGAAGCCACCGTAAGTGTATTGAATTATTTTGTTACTCGTAAAACTTGTCTGCAGGCGAAGATAAAATAGTATATTAAACTCAAGTTTAAACTGCTTATTAAACGCTCGTAGGGACAGTATATTATTCGGCTGCGCTTCGTGGTATATGATCCAGAGAATGTGTAATTAGTATTTAATAAAAATTACATTTTGATTTTTTGAAACTTTTTTAAGCGCTTATTTTAGAATTATAAGTGCTTATAAATCCGGGCTCTAGTAATGATATTAAAAATCCCACGGTCTATTTACCTGTTACTGTGGGTATTCGACTAATATTCGCCTTGTTGCTTAGGCTAAGGGGGGGTGTCCAGACCCCCTAAACACCCTCCTTATATACGTCCGTGTTGAAGGTAGATCCACTTAGGCGCACACCTCTTCAAGAAGTTGTATTCTCCTGAATACCAAGAAGTTCACTTAAAATTTTCGAAATTTACTCAAAATCATGACTATATTTTTTTCAAAAACCAAAAAAATTCCTGGTTTGGATTCCTTATCTTCTGGCTCCGTATCCGTCCGTCCGCATGATTCAAATTCTGTTCGTTAAACTAATACTATAACTAATTCTCCTTTATGTAAAAAAGGAGTTTAGTATTACAAAAATTACATTTTTAAAATTAAATTTAAACAAATTTATTTAATTTTATTAATTAAAAAATAATTAATTGTATTTATTTTATCAATTAAAAAATTAAATAAAAAAAAAGCGTAAAATGAGCACAAGGTAGGATTTGTGGAAAAAATGTTTTTGGAGTGAAAAAACACCAAAGGGGTTAACCTTACGTTTTTTCAAAAATCTCAAAAATTTTTCATGGTTTTCTTTCTACTACTTAAATCGACGCCCCTGCATCCATAGAGTTTAGAGTTGCAAAAATACAGATGGGCCTGGCGAAAATGCTTAAAACCGAGTCAAAAATTAGAAATAAAATTCTCAAGTGAGAATCTAATTTGTACACTTTAAAGGCTTATAAAATGAAAACTATCATACTTACGAGAAATATGCGTGCGTCATTTGAATTTTCTTGTCGAAATTATTAAGAAACCGTGGAAAAAGTAGAAGATTTAAAACGAAAAAGTGAAGTTCTGGTTATGGTACTGTATACAAATCATTTCTTGCAGATACACATTTGTAAATTTTAATTATATAACTAATTTAAATTATATAAAATTCGAGAATCAGCTATCAGCCGAAATGCCGGTGTCGAATTGGAATCGCCGAAATGACGGTGTCCGATATAACTACATTGTAATAATTTCTTTTATTCTAATGATCTTCTGTCTCTTTCATCATCACACAATTATTTTTTTAAATATACACATGAATGTTTATTAACCAGTCAGGTATTGTAAAGTTTAAATCTGGAATGAGCTACGGAGTCATAAACAGCCAGCGGTTCAATAGCAAAGTTAGCATCCTGCTAGAATTGCTATTCAAGTAAAATTAAAGTGCAAAATGAATATTTTTACTTATTTACAACTTGAAAATTTTAAATTTGTAACAGGAAGGGACGATTTTTGAAAAGGTACAATTTGCGAATGCTTTGATTCGTAAATTGAATGGTTGATGATTGAAGATCATGATTCTTGATTATGGATTGCAATAATTTACGTTAATTCCACTTTAAAATACCGTGAAATTATCATCACTCTGCTCTTATAGTAAATTACAAGTCGCCGCTGAATTTATGTAATTTATTTTTATTTTACATGATATTCTAATGAGCAAATCAAGTTATTACGTGATTACATTAAGAGATATTGTAAAATTGTGGAATACCAGCGTTTATTTAAATTTTTCAATATTATATACTAGAAACTACACTGTGCTTTAATGCTCTTATAAATTTTATTATATTTCTTATATTATGCTCTTGTTGAATTTAACTGAACAACATGTATTGTAGATAGGTTTTTGTAAGATTTTCATTACAAACAATTTATTTTAAATATGAAAAATTACTGAAAGTTGAAATTTTAAGTAAGATATTATATTGAAAAAATAATATTTATTTTTTATATTGCTCGCAAAATATACAAGTTTTGTCGTCGAAACTATTCAAAAATATTCAAAATCTAATTATAAAAATATTAATCGGTTTTGAAAATAATACTGTTTTTGCGTTCAAACTTCCTCGCAGTCAACCTGCAAACATTCAGAGATCCCCTAAAGCAGGTTATCTTTGCGGTATATTCTTTGTTTTTTTTTAATATTTAAAATTTTTCCTTATCAATTTCTATGTTAGATTTCAGTAAATTCTTAAACATTTTATAATAAATGTATCGGATTTGAAAGAGAGATATTCACATCAAAAGTTTACCGTATACGAGATTATTTAATATCTTTGCGGATTTAGATAATTTACCTAGAGAATGTTATTTACCACACACGAATATCCTCAGGTAGGTACTAGTAGTAAGTAGTAAGGATTTCATTGATCGTATATAACATATTATTAACATAAATTTCTATATCCTTTTGCGGTTATCATATCTATTTATAGTTTCGGTAATTTTCGCATTATTAAAATTCCAGGATATATCGTTGACGAGAAAACAAAATAAAAAATATTAATAAAAAATAATACTTTGCTGTAAAGAATTTTTATTTGAAATTTGAAATTTAATATTTTTGAAAAAATTTAAGTTTCACTTTCTTCAAATTTCTTGTTTACCGCCAGCATATTTTCAGCGTTTTGCATAATGGCATAGTTGGCGTCAGTTATGTGACACTGTCTGAATTAATTAAAATTCCGACAACCTTACGAGCAATTGCACCACTCTGTATATCGACTATGTGCTCAACAATAAACGTAGCAGTAGTTTCTGCGATATTGATCGCCTGTTGCATCTTTTCGACAACGCATGCCTAGCCACAGCATGTCCTGCTCCTTGTTCCTGCTGCTTTACTTGTCCTGCTGCTTTACTCGTCCTGTTGGCCAAGTAGGCCAAACACTCAGCTGACTGTCGCCGTCCTGCAGTTTTCAACGATCTGTTTAACGTTTCTTACACCACATATCACTTGCTGTTCATGGGTAAGCCATTACAGTTTTTCTTTAAATCGCTTTCTGCTCAATTTCCTTATGGAATTTTGTATTTTACTTTAATATTTTGCTCAAGTAGTTAAAGGTCATTCATAGCTGAAAAATGATTATTCTAAAACGTGCAAGCATTTTCCTGATTTTATATTCACATCATATCTTGAAGAAACCTGATGCTTTTCAAATTTTCAAACAGGTTGTAGGTTCGTACCTACAGCTTATTAAGGACGAAAAGTTATCATACAAAAATTAACTATTTTAATTTTGCCTCTAATTGCTTTTCTATTGAATTAAGCTGCCGTTAAATTAAAATTGCACCACGATTTACCCAAGTGCACCTTGCAAGTCGTCAATACGTGCATTCCCGATTGCTTCTTTATAATAGGTCACCATCACGTTTAAAGCACAAAGCTTTTAAGCTTTTTTTAAGTAGTAGTTTTTATACATTCGTTTTCAATTTGCCAATGTGGAAGTAGACAAAAAAAACTTGCTTATTAAAATTTCAAAATTGAGTTTGTTAAAATTGCAAAATATTAATTTTTAACTGCCTGTTAACTTCTCTTGTGCACCGGATATAAAATTATCATAACAAATAATAACAAAGAATTTTATATTTTCTAGTCGCGATTAAAAGTTGAAATTGTTCATAAAATTGGAAATATAATTTTACAATGCAAGCTATATAATTTTATTAAATGTTAGTGTGTACTGGGGAAAACATTGCTGAAATTGTAATACAGCCAAATGTTGTAAAATTGTATAGGGTGTGGTGGAGAAATTTGGCCACGTTTTGTAAACACATAATTCGTCTCCAGCCACTAATAGGTTTCTCTTTCTTACTGTATGAAAATATACTTGAAATAGCGAAAATGTATTTTTCTTCAAATGAAAACTTGGTTTTCTATTATGCAACGCTAAAAGTTGGAAAATTGTAAAATATCTTTCATTATTTAAGAGATTGATAAAAATGTCTGCATGGCTTCTTGTTAAGTAAAAAAGTCCTATTCAACAGTTTCAAAACTTCCCCACAAGTACTTGTGTCTCCCTATTCGGCTGCAATCAAGTCTACTTCGCACGGATGCTAATACAAGCAGTCTTGGCCTTTGTTTAAACCACGCAAAAGGATAATTTAACAAAAATCCTGCTTTCTATCGATTCCGGATGACGAAAACCACTTATATAACAAGAATAAGAAATATGCAAAATTTTAAGTAACCGACGATAAAAATTGAAAAATAAATTTTAGTCGTATACATTTCAAATTAATTAAAACGGTCGTTTAACATAATACACGCAAATCTAAGTATATTAAAAGTTATGCAATTCTAAATTCAATTCAATTTGTTTAATGTTGATTTGGTATTTGCAAATTGTCTCAGCTTTAATGGATTGAGTTATAAATTGTTATCAAAACCAAATTTTTAATATTAATTTATAGCTATGTTAATTCGAATTTGCATTTTGGAGAGTAAAAGCTTAATATTTTCGATACTTGGGTATTAAATTTATTATAAACCGTCTACCATACGAGGGCGAGTAAAAAACTAATTTAGCGCGTCACTGTATCGTATTATGTAAAACATCCAATTAAATTTTACAATTTGCAAGAAACAACGTTGCACTTTTATTATTTTCATTTTACCCAACTTTATAGTTTGTGAATGGGATTTTTTTAGTTTGTCTATTTTGTCTATTTTGATGAAGATTTTCTTTGATCTACTTAGCCGTCTCGTTTTAAAACTATGCATATATACTACTCTACATAAGCAGCTTTTTTGGCATAATCTTACACTAATCGTATTATTACAGTCAAGAAATTTAAGTATTTAAGTGCTCGTGTAGTTTACGTCATAATTAAATAGTACGTAAAGCATCCCTTTAAAACAAAATAACTTTTCATTTGAACCTCAAACTTTTTTGTTATCCTGAATTGAATAAGTTACTTCTAAAGAAGATTAAAGTAACTTAATATAAAAATATTTGTGTTTCCAGAAAAGAAAACACAAAATTAAGTAATTATAAACATAATTAACTTTCTGAAAAAATGTTAATCAACAAAGACTGTCACGAAAAGTTTTTGGAATGATTTTCTCCGTTAGGTTCGAGTAATCATGACGTTATCCATTTCTCATCGATTAGTAGCTGTCTATTATAGAAAAGGCTTGGTGTTGTAATTTTATTTCTTACTATGTTCCAAAAAATTTGTATACCCGCATTCAAACAGCAATTTTTACGTTTTATTATAAACTAAAAGATGTAACCGTCAGAAATGACGGACCGTCATTCATATTATGCACACTTGCTATATTCGTCTTATTTTTTTTTAATTTCAAAAATTTATTTTAAATAAATAGTACGCCCACAGTTTCATCAAAATTTATTATTATTGTGATTGTGAAACAAAACATAAATCACTGAAACTATTAAATTCTTGTACGAGGTATATTCAAAGAAGCTCTGGGTTCTGTTTAATTCTATTGGACTATAGAATTATTGCTAAGGAAGTTCAGCAAGCAGAAATATATTCAGTGATAAACGATACCTACACCACGGACAGCGCCGGATATATGGAGGGCAATGCGAACATTAAATCAGGACATAAAAATTTACTTCGTCGAGTTTAACCGTACAGATTGATTTTAAGTTAGAACAAAAATTTGATTGGTATTTTATTATTATGCATTGGAATAATTGACAAATATTTGTTTTTTTAAAATAAAAGTTTAGCGTACAATAGAAGAACCTAGTAAGATTAACTAATTACTATTATTTTTTATTCGTGAAAAAACTTGCATTAGATCATATTCGTTGTAAAATTAAAATTAAATTACTAAATTAACATTCTGAATTTTTTATTAAAAAATATACAATATAATACAATAAATAAAGCAGGTTAAAGGCTGTAAAAGAGATTTACATTCTTCATTGTACAATATAATTGGACTTATTCTGGGTGCAACAATAAAAGCAATTCAAATTTTATTTTTAAATTGTAAAATACTATAAAAACATAGAGTTTGCTTTTCACCTCTTAAAATATTCTAGGGATGCCCATGTTATCATTAAAAAATTAAATACTGAATTTCCCACACAGTGAAATAGACGACGGCGAAGTGGTGATGGCGAAACGGCGATGGCAAAATGTCCCATCCGCGAAACAATGATTTGAATCTACAAGACAATATATTTATTTTTATTAGTTTAAACGCAGGAGGTATTCTAAGTCGCCGATTATGATTTATTAACAGTTATTACTTCGATTCAAAAATCAAAAAAATTGAAAATCAATTAAATTAAATTAAATTAAAAATTTTGAAAAACCCCCGACTTAAAATTTCAACAATGACAAAAGTTATATAAAAATAAAAAGTAATTCTACTGACTAATTTTCTATATTCTAAACTTAAATTTTCTTTTTATTTTTACAATATAATTACTACTAGTCGGGGAGCTACAATAAAAATCTATATAGGTATGAGTACTGTAGCTTTCAACTACTTTTCTATATTCTAAACCTGAATTCTGTTTATAATATACAGGGTGTTGCACAGGACACTTTTCTAAGAAACATTAAAAATTTTTTTTTTCTAAAATCATGCCCTCGAGAGTTAGGCTTATTTAAAGCATTTTTTTTTAATTTCTACCTTCACGTGACCATAGCCCAGAAAATATTGATTTTTCGGTAAAAATGGATTAGTGCTTTTTAAAGAACGTGAAATAATCTACAAACTTGATTCACACCTTTTATTGCCTAAAATCAACGGTTTTGAGTTATAAATTAAAGTAAGTAAAAAAATGTTGAAAAATTCAAGATTTTTTTAATTTTGGTTTTTTCAAAACCCTGTATCTTTTAAACAAAACATTTTACAAAAATTCTCACGCTTCATACCGGATAGCAAATTTAACGGACTACAACTTATGTCTAGTAAACATTTTTGAAAAACTAATCACTTTCACAGAAAATCAGAAAATAATAAACAAGAAAGCTATAAAACAAGAAATTAATCTGAACGTAGCTTGCTGCAATTAAGAAATCAATCCTTAAATGTTTCGTCAACATCAAAACATAGGTGTAAATCTCGGCAGTCTGAGAGGTAAGAAGTGCCCTCCCGAGCACTATTTACAGTTTCGGTTACCTATTTTGAGGATACTTCTACACCCCTAGACCCCCCTAGCCCGGTTCCAAGAGTTTATTAGAAAAAATTAGAAACCTAAGCGTACAATTTTAATTTTCAATTATTTTAAAAATTGAAAAAATTTTTTGGAATTATAGCATGAGACTAAAAAACTGAAAGCAATATTCGCATTTTTATTGTTTTATACAGTTTTTTCAGTGGATTCCAGTCCGAGAAAAAATAATAAGTCGGTGGAAATCTCTCTAAACCATCCATGCATATACATTACCGAATCTTTTACCTTTGAATAACAACTTTTTTCGTTTTTTTTAATATTATTCTAATATACAGACTCCAATACTTCCTACAGTGGTTAAATCCAGTAATTGGTTTTCAAACACACAGGGGTTGTAATCATTGGATCATGTCAAAACAAAATTTTTTAAATATTGCTTCCTTTGGATACATGATCCATTAAATTATTTTTGTAAATAAAAAGTCTCGGCTTCTAAATTCCATATGAATATATTGAAAATTATAAAAAATTAATTCTAACTCCACTTTATTACACGATAATATTGTATTACTACATTTGTAAAGATCTGGTAATGGAGGCTGTGCCGGTTCAAACCACATAACTTGCAAGCACTTGAAAAACTTAAAGAAAACGTTGAGCATTTTATATTTTATGTAATGTTTACAACAAATTTTTCACAAGCAAACGCTGATCTGGCGGAGACGGGAGCTTTTGCATTGGTTTGATCGAGTCGATTATCTGGAGTTCCCAGAGTTACGAAATGAAAAAGGATTTAAACTATCAGTCCCGTAGCCAAGATTTCATTTCGGATGGGAGGGGCCCTCGTAAAAAGACTTTTCTGAAAAGTAACAATTTCGGGGGTTCCCCTTCCGGAAATTTTAAACAAATGCTTTTAATATTTTTTAATATTTTTAAAATTAACTCATTATTTATTTATTATTTAATTTATTTTTATTTAAAACAATTACATGAAAAAATTATTCGTTTTCTACTTTTCTCTATAATTTAAACTCTT
This sequence comes from Cantharis rufa, assembly GCA_947369205.1. Taxonomy (NCBI): domain Eukaryota; kingdom Metazoa; phylum Arthropoda; class Insecta; order Coleoptera; family Cantharidae; genus Cantharis; species Cantharis rufa. The sequence continues at coordinate 15,532,964 of OX376307.1, read as the reverse complement.
AGCGTTTTTTTTTTCTTATTCGCGAAATTATTTATCATAATAAATATCAAATATAAATTAATTCCATGTTTTTAGGGGGGGGGGGGGCGTGCCCCCAGGGCTACGAGCCTGTAAACTATTAACATTCGGTTTCCTTTGACTTTCTTTTTGAAAATTTTATGTAATTTTATTACACATTATACGCTACGGTTTTACCTCTTTCGGCGAAAGCGCCAACTTTCTAGTTGCAAATTTAACAAACTAATCGAACAAACTAACTTTTAACTTGGATAAAGCTTTGCTAATTTATTGGCGAGAATGATTATTGATTAGTCATTCCATAGTTCCTTTTTTTGAGTCATTATGTCTAGTCGAGTCTCTGGGTAGATGGTTTTACTACATCACTTATCCGTACAGCTTTTAACGACCACGGTATTTTTTCTCACAATAAAATCACAAGAGAGAGGTGTTCTATCAAGTTTCTTTTTACGAAGTCGTTGATTCCATCGTAAGTTCCTATAATTTTCGTCTAGATTAATTCACGAAAATTAGTTCGCATACTCTAGCAGTCGTAAGATTAGATCAGCTTAATCGACAAAATGGTGATTTGATTGAATTTTGTTATCACAACAAAAATTATATGACAATCCAAATAAATAACTTTTATTCCAGAGTAGTAATTTGGTGTTTCACGTAATTTCTTAGCTCGGCCCACACCGGCGAATATCGACATGCCGTGGATGTACCTTATCCAATAAATGTTCACCGATATTTTTAAAAAAGCAACTAACCGAAACAGATGTTAATGTTCGGTGGTGTGATCTTTTAATTAAAGCACTTCGCATAATTAAAAAAAATTTCAATAAAAACATGTTTGAAATACTTTGTGAATTTTTTATTCAAAGGAAAGCTTGAAAAATTAAAATAAATCGCCATAGTTAATGAATTTAATCGTAATCGTAATAATGGAAAACCGAAACTTGATACTGAAAAAACAACAGTTTACTTTGGTTCTTCAACAGAAATTTCAAGTGAAAAGGTTTGCAATCACCATATTTTCAATTGATACGTCTTTAAAAAAAGTCTGTGGAGTTAGGCATCCAATTAAAACAATTTTATGAAAATATCGCATTACATGAAAACTCGTATACCCTAAACTAAAGCAAGAGAATGCGAGTAGTCTCATTATTTTGAGCGAATCGCAAGAACTGATAACACAACTTTATAATTCACAACGTTACATTTACTTAATTTATTATCCTTTTTCTCTATAAAGCTAGGTTTACAAATTAGAAACAAAAATGTTAATTGAAATTATGTTTTTAAGCTTGAAATTTTTGACATATTTAAGATGATCTCGGTTTAAGTGTACGGCTTGCGGGAGGTGGCAGACGATTAAATCCAGCGGAATCGAAAACCGGCAGTAATTGTTTTGGCCCACCGCGAACGTCATCCTTTTTCAATGGTTCGGTTGGAAAATAAGTGGCCCCATAAAAATCCAGCCCCTGTTGCAAGAGATTATTATATTCCTCCAAAGAAGCCAACGTAATTCGTATCGGATTAGGAGCTCCAGGCTGTTCCAATTTATTTGGAATTCGCGTGACTTCCACCTAAAAATCACCAAAATTAGAGAAAATTTAAGCGAATCATCGCTTCTTACTATACACGAATATCGAAATAAACTGGCTCTGATGTCGTCCTCCGGAAGGTCGGTGGGTATTTCTAGGGCTAAAAGCGAAAACGTCTTTTGAGGTCTGCAAGGGATAGCCACTTTTCTGTACAATCGACCTCCTGTTACCTAGATATTAAAAATTTATAAGAAATTTGTTTCTGATTTTCAAATGTTGGAAAGTTTTAATATAAAATACCTTATGGAAACCTTTTCTAAAAACTTGTTGATAATCTTCCGGTTCTGAAAACTTGAAAAGTATTCCAGTTGCAGTTTTTGTGAGACTGAAACTTCCTCGGAAATTGAGTTTGTCGCATATGCTGGCGGCCTTGTCTAGACTCAAATCATATGAGGGAGTAAGCAAAAACGCACCTACAAATTCGAAAATATTTAATATCGGTCGATAATTTGTTACATCAATTATTTATAATTAGGTAATTAGGTGCGTGGGTGAAAAATTACTGATGAGAGAAGTTGTGTAATCCATCGGAAAATGTTTATTACGTATTATAAGAAACATTGATTGAAATAAGAAACGTAAAGAAAATATCGTTGGAAACTTTAATTGATTGCTTTTTTAACTGTAATAAAATTTGATATAATTGAAATTGATTACATTTAATTGAAAAATAATCGAATGAGAAGTAACAATTTTTGTTGTTACGTTCGTGTCTTGAGGGGATCGTATTTCAACTTTTGGGAATTATCAAATTAAAAAATAAATTTCAAAATTTCAAAACTTTGTAATCGCGTTTCTGTTCAAATTGTTCTACTTAATGCAACATAAATATTTAAATATCATCACTACATCAGCATTAGCGGTTATTAGGAAAAGTGCGAAACATTTTAAAAATTCGAATAAATTTATTTTTACCTTTAGTTAAAAATCTTCCCTGATCACTCAAATCACTGTTCGTGTCTTCGTTTTCACCCATCTCGTTCAAATATAACATTATAGTTGACCTGGCAACATTCTACCTCCCAATATCACTCATTCAATTGTTTATATAGTTTTAAAGAACCTACCACCTACTCCCCGCAATTTATGATATATCAATGGGTATAATTATCTTATTAGCTCTTAAACCAATTTTTCTGGCCTTTGGTTTGGCTTTTATGTTCTTTAATCCTTCTAATCCAAATATGATGTTCATTCTTTCCGCTTAAGCAAACACAAAAAATAACGTGGGTTAATATTAGGTAGTTATTTTTTAATTTAATGATCATTTCTTTTATCTAATTTTATAGGCCAAGTAAATTATTTAATTTATGTCGTATTTAACAGCTATTGTCATTTCTATACGTTACATGTTTCCTAAAAATTCAATTTCACCGCTTCTGCCGGACTGCCTGTAATAACCTGTTGAATTTAGTTTGTTCAAACAAAACAGTCGGACTAAAAATGCCAGTGGTGTAATAATTTTGTTTTTCTGATCTCTCAAAATTAATATACGCTGAGACCGAAATTTTGAAATTCAAAAGTAAGTTGAAAATGAACAGTCGGCAAATAAAAAATAAATATTAATCAACAAGCATAATGCGACTCACCTTAAAGGCAACTCCTCTACCTTGACGAATCTGCAAGTACCCTTCCTTCATTCGGTTCCTGATATGCGATTTTATAATCTCCTCCAAAAAACTTCTCTATTCACCCGCCTATCTTACATTCTTCACTTTCTCACTTTGCCCATTGTGATATTCAAATTGAAGGTATGAAATAATCCTTTTATACACGACAGTAAAATCGATTAATTGGTTCTCGAGTTTTCAATTAAAATAAACAGAAAAAAGACCTATAGGTTGCCATGAAAACGATAATACTTACGAAAACTCCTCGTGGCGATAACTTTTGTATTTTATACTTACTTATATTGTTACATATTATTCTTTCAAACATTACTTTTTTTTATTATTTAATAGAATACCTAATATTCGTAATAATATGTTATCAGAAATGTAATGAAGTTACTAGATAATGTATATATTTCAAATTTAATAGTTAAATTGGGGACTTTATTAATTCATATTGGATAATAGGTTCCTGCTTTACATGTACCTCTCTAGTATATTACCTACAACAAATATTGAAGAAGATCAAAGAATTAAATTTTTACAAGATAAGATTTTTCTAAGAAATCATAACTAAAACTAGCAATACTCAAAGTTTTTCGTTGACTGGTACTTAAATGAAATCTGATTTATAATACACACGAGTCTACTGAAGCACATCCTAAATATAAAATTTTATATTACAAAAATTTGCATATTTTTAGATTATTACACCAAATTGCAAATTTCGACGTCTTATTATACAAATCGCATATTTTTATAATTTTTCCGTTTTAAAACTTTGTTTTTGATTTTATTTGAATAAATTAATTCTTATTTAATATTTAATTCTTCAACGTTTCAATGCGATACAATTCATAAACCTAGTAATTTTTTTATGTTGAACAGTAGCTGCCGACTTGCAGGAATGGTGGAGAAAAAAGTTATTTTATCAGTGAAAGTGATTTCTAATTTAATAAGAATTTTTCATCAATTTTCATTAAGCTTGTCGAATAACTTTTACACAGAAGTAAAAGAGAGTATGGAGGTGGGTGGGCTATCGGGCCAAACATTCGAATTTTCAGTTTTAAAAATTTATGCTAAATATACATACATAGGTTTGCTTTATTGTCCTTTAAAACTTAGTTGCCCTAAACAGAAATTAAGGTTAAATTGAAAAGTAAACAACAAAATCGAAAGGAAAAGCTAAATATCCTCCTATTTTCCGATTTGCTTCTATAAAATAGCTACTTGACGTAATAGTCCAAAACTCACTGAAAACCTCATCTATGTGATGCAAATAGGTCGTTAAAACTTGACATCGCGCATCGGCGAAATTTTCAATTTTTAGTTTTTGGTAGACCACACTAAAAATCAAAAATTCTATAAGAAAGCGGCTGTAAAATTCAACGAAAACGACATTATAATATTTACTTTTATTCAGAAAAAATAATAATTTGTTAATTAATATGGAGTGAAGGATACGTACCGTAATTTGATTTAAACTCGAAATTCTGTTCCTATGCCCTACTATGAAACAAAATCATCTATTTGAAATTCGCCTCGATCAATAAAAATACAAACATTCTGCAAACTACAACTAAACATGAAAAATTCAATAGCTGAAACTCTTCGATAGTCTAAATTATTAATTTATTAACGGTCGCTCACTGTAACACTCTAAATAAACGGTTTAACTTAGAGGATTAACCATCAACCAACCCAGAGCAGACTTTAGCCGGACGAGAAAGATACAAGGCATCGGGACGCCTTAAAAGTAATAACTATTTGTGCAACTAGTTCTACCAGTCCTATCTGTAGGAGGTAGACGCCGGCAATATTTTATAATAATCGTTTCTGGGGTGTTTACTTGAATGCGCATATGAGGAAAAGTAAAACTCACCGGGTGCGTAAAAATATTATTTTTCTGCATTAGTGCGGAAAAAACAGTTTGCCTTACGATTGAGACAGTTGGACTTTTTCAAACAGTATATCAGAAAAATATATGTATATATACGCCTAATTTTTAAACTGTATAGTTCAGTGTTTCCCAAATGTCTCGAACTTGCGGACCCCCAAAATTAGACACTAGTACATTTTACTATGTACAATTTTTCAAACGGTAGGTGATGATAAGGAAGTCGTTTGCCTTTATTGTTTTGTTGTAAATGCTTAATTTAAAAAATTCTTTTTCTTTTTATGCCGTGGGTTCGCGGACCCCCAAGAAACATGCCGCGGACCCCTAGGGGTCCGCGGACCTCAATTTGGGAAACACTGGTATAGTTCCTAGCTTTCAACACGAGAACAATACTTATTTTTAAATTGAATACCCTAATGCTAAAGTCGAACTTGCGGATCCTCAAAATTTGACACTAGTATCATGGGGACCCCCAGAAAGAATTTCGTTACAAAAATAAAAATTTTAAATTTAAAAAATTATTTAAAAAACATGAATAATGAAAAATAAAATACAATGAATACAAAATATAAGGGTTCGTGGACCCCCACGAAACATGCCGCGGACCCCTAGGGGTCCGCGGACCTCAATTTGAGAAACACATTATAATATGGTATAATTAAAAAATCATGTCTACATGAGCTTTAATAAGATTTTTCAAAAGACGGATATTAAAATAGTACGCGATAGTTGACCTTCCATTATAATTATAACGTAGAAACAAATAATATTTTTTTCCATTTTCCCATTTTCGAAGCTACAAAAATAAATGATAAAAAATTATAAAATACAAATGGAGTGAAAACGTACAAATAGAATGAAAAAGTACAATTAAAATAAAAACATATAAAATACAAATTGAAAAAGGAAAAATAAAAAGAACAAATTAAAATGAAAAAATATAAGAAAAAATTGAAAAACTTTTAATGGAACGCTAGTACTACTCTGGAATACTGGAATATACTCTTTAACTTCCACGTTTCCCTTAATAGGTTAGTATTCCATCAAAAGTTTTTCAATTTTTTCTTGTATTTTTTCATTTTAATTTCGTCTTTTATTTTTATTTTTATTTTTTACTTTATTTTTATTTTTCCCTTGTTTAATTAATTTTTAAATAATAAATTTAATTAATATTTTACTAATTAGATATATGTACATTTGTATTTAATGTTTTTTCATTTTAATTACATTTTTTCATTCTATTTTATAATTTGTATTATTTTTCATTTGTTTCTGTAGACCTGAAAATGGGTCAATAAATGAACCCGAAACGTCGGGAAATATTATTTGTTTCATTGTGACCACTGTCTCAACCTCAACTATTTCTTCACCTCGGGGAAATTAAACTCACCATTTTTTAAATATTCGTATACATATTATGTAGGTACGGTACAAATATTGTAGATATTTTTATTGTGGAAATTATTGTTTTGGTATGTTTAATAAATAAATAAATAAATATAGTACCTATACATTGAAATTTAAAAATAACGTGATTAATTAAACAGTTTTATTAAATTTAATAAAATTTGAATTATTTTTATTATTACTCAGAATTTTGCGCAGAATAAGAGTGTAAAATATTTTTTATATGATACAATTGGGGGTTTTAAATTTTCTAATTTTAAAGTCTTTATTTACTGTTGTTTTAATATATGCACTTATATTTACTGTTAAACCAGAACCAACATGTATTTCTAACAATAGATACTTTTCTATATTATATATATATACAGTAGCAGTCCCCAAAATTGCGTAATATTTCCGAATTAAAATAACAATTCCCAATAAAATTTCAATAACCGTACATAATATTAACAAAATACGCAAAAAAGCTAGGCTTTTCAAATCGGGGGGTCTGGGGGGGGGGAATATGGAATACCCTCCAGTACACCAGAGATTGTACGCAAAAAAAGTGTTATTGAACTTTTTAAGTTTCAAACAGCAAATCTCATTTCTAAAAATTTAAGATTTCTGATTTGAAATTCAATAACACAGTTTCTTTTTTTTAACACAATCACTAATGTGATGGAGGGTATTCCATACCCCCCCAGACCCCCCGGTTTGGAATACCTAGCCTTATGATTTTTTAGCTTATGAGTTTCAAACCAAAAACTTAACTTTTTATCTATTTCTATTGTATTTTCTATTCTTTATTATTAAGAATATAAGTAATATATTTAGAAATCTATTCTTTTAATTTGAGAATACTTTCCAATGCAATTTCCATGACCGGCACTGTATATTATTTGGGCAAAATGGCGACGGCGAAATGGCGACGACGAGATGTTCTAGACCAATTTTAGACATTTAAATCACACTATTGCATTGAGACTGCTAGAGGAACTGTTATTTTGCTGAATTTAATTTTTATGATCATTCAATCATTCGTACGCCAGCATTAAGACTGTCTGACCTTTTAGTATTATATTAAATAACATTAAGACGTATTATAATAATAATTAATAAATAATAAACCGCAGAGTTTCATACGAAATTACACATTAAAAATATTAAAATGAATGTTTTGATATGAGTATGTTAAATAAATATTAAACGCAATCATATATAAACAATTTCATCAAATTAAGTAAATTATCATAATATTATTAAAAACCATAACAAATATTTTTTAAATTCAATTTTATGGATCCCCGGTGTCCCTTACCAATTTGAATAATTTGTGGATATTTGGTAGAGCATAAAAAAATAAGAGACCTCTAATGTTTTTAGCTGCTCTGACGCGAGTTTAAAGGGTGTAATCGCTCTTTAAAAATAGGGTGAAAATAAAATTTTTGAATTTTTATATAATATGTAGAAGGAAATTTTGCATTTGAACGAACTCAACAATAAAATACTTCATTTTATATCCAATAACACATATAATTTTTTCGGAGCGTTCACTTGGGCTATCCCCCAAAATTTTTAAATCTGCATAAAGCATATTTAACGTAGTTAAATTATTTCAAAAAAATATATGTTGCAGGGGGGGAAAAACACTGCTGTAACTTACGTGTTTTTAGATTTTTTCCTAAAATGATATTACGCTCATATGCACACGCATCTTGCATATGAAGGATTTATAATGAGAACTATTTTAATTATTTATTTTTGAAAATATGGAGTAAGTTTACCATTTTCAGTAGAAATAATAAAAATAAAATCATTGTTTTTAATTTATTGTAATAACGGTTAAACATCTATTAATTCACTTAGATTTAATAATTTTATATATAAATAATAAAATAACAATAAATTATTTAAATAAATTTTTTTAAATAATTCTAATCGACTAATGTCTTCAATATAGGTAATATATCAAATTTTGAGCAAAAACAACAATATTTAATTAATTATGTCAAATCATTAGTAGAAATTAAATAATAAAATTAAGAATGTTATAGGTTAAAACTTTTTTTATTCGGTTTAATCTACAAAATCATTTCATGTTTGGATACAAATTAAAGTGTCCAGTTCTTTGTTTTAATAAATTATAAAGTTATTATCTACTGTATTTGTATAATGTAAAAACTTCAACCTACATAATAATATTAACTTTTAAATAATGTGTTGGGAAAACAAGAAACATTTAAAAATCAAATGAAACCCAGAGTGAAATGAAATGTTTAAAATAAATTTGTAAATATTATGATTAATTTAATAAACCTCTCTTTGTTATTTTTTAAAATTTTCACCTCTCATTTATGTTAAATTACGATGAAGAATAAAACATATAATATAATAAGCGTCATATCAAAATAATAGCAAATTATAGTTTCGTAAACTTGCTGGTGTGACAATATTCCTAAGTAAACGAAGGCTTGCAAATAGATTTCCTTTGAGAGCAACTCGATTTACATTGTTAAGGATTTTCAATTTAAAAAAATTGCAGTACTGAGATATATTTTACAGAATTAATTGTTGTTATCCACAAATCTCGAATTGTTATCTACTTATATTTTTGTTTGTCATTCAATATCCAGAACTTTTCTTCTTTAGATTTCAAGTTTCAGAAACAAGAAGGGTAAGGCTATTGATTGAAGAGGATATTGTTGATATTACTATGGATTACGAGAGCAGATATGCATATTTTGCAGTCTGCTACGTAATATGCATATCGATTCCGTTGACCAATATATAGTCGGCTGTAAATTACAATATTTGAGATTTTAAGTTTCAGCTTAAAATATTTGTTTTTGTAAATTTAAGCATATCCGCCGTGTCTTTTCGAGATAAATCGATTGATGTCTCTATAGAACAATTCGTCAAAGCTTAATGCTTTATACAAACATATCAAAATTTAATTTACATGTTTATTGTGTGCTTTAACAGTGCATATAAACAAGAAGTAAAGGAAAGTGTGTTTGAAAAACGATTTACAAAGTAAAACGTGATTAAGGCGAATTTAAGGGATTTTAAATAATGAAGATTTAGCAGTTCGTTAAGAAAGTTTTCTTCTCTAGGGATTAGCGTTAACAGTAGTAATCCAATTTTTTTGATGTAAACATTTTATAAATTAATCAATTTTAGATAAACTGAGCTGGATTTATGTAAAACGGCAACATTTTATATGGGCTTTGTGAAGGCATTAGTGCGCTCCAAATACAATATAAAAAAAACAAAACAAATGAATAGATATTGTAAAAAGCGAGAGAAGTTCGTGTTTGTGAATATTGACCGAAAATAAGGGGTGCCTTTAGAGTGATATGACATCGAAGTAGCTATATCAGAAAGTGACGGGAGGTTAGCAGGATTATTCGTCGGTAGTATTGCCAAGCCCTGCAATTAGCTAATGCTTAGGAGTGCCACGGAAGCAAAAGGTGCGGCGAAGGGCGCGCCTGTCGCAGGAATACACTCATTACCGGACAGGCAAACCCCCCTTTACACCCGACTGTCAACAACCCCCTGCATACTACATTGCGACTCAATACACAACAAAAATATCAAATGGTGTGTAATTACAAAGAATTGACTTGATTAGAGCACTTGTAAAACATTAGACCATAATTGGCGTTGTTAATTTGGCAGGATATTTTGACGCGGTTATCGGTTTTACTTGTATCGTGGTAATAGGAAATTGCAAATGCATGTCAACAACGATTCTACGTCTATAAGCTCTGAAGAACAATCAACAGCAAATAATTACATAGTTTAACCGGCACTATTTATTAGCACATTATATCCTCATTTTTAACGTTAAAAATTTATATCGAAACCACAAATTACTGGCCATGCACGAATGCAACAGTTTGGGAACAAAATTAATTATTCTTTCCAGTTTGTCACGCATTTAGTTTGAAATTTAGGCCATTATTTTCTAATTTTACTCGAAAATTTTGTACTAAATTTCGGGTAAAAGCAAAATGGAATTATTAAGTGCTTATATTAAATAGCGAATAATAATCGAACCTTTTACTTAACCGCATTTTAATCCGGCCGTCTCCCCCTTGATTTTCCAGAAAACTCGACGATGACTTCCAAAATACTTATCGGTTCTTCCCACATTCTCTAATCAATCCTCTTGTCGCATAATATACGCACTGCCATAGAAACTAATTGTAAGTTGTTAGTTAACATAATAATTTACATAAGGAACTTTGTAGTTGCTTACTGCCACAATCAATTTACTGTGTAATTGTACTGATAGCATGTCGAACAAAAATAGAATAATAATTTACTGTTAGTCAGGAATGACATCTTCAGCGCAAACAACAGAATTTTTGTTAAAAATTTTATATGCTCAAATAAATTTCAACTTAAGAAAATTTGTGACATATATTATTTTATGAACTTCAGGATGCCCAATATTCTGTTTATAAAAAACCTTTGAAGATATTTTCGAATATACAAAAGTAGCCTCTTTTATTTTCATTGAAGGTTTATTCGAGATTTAGTTAATAGCGTTTTCAGAAAACGTTTGGTTTCTTATTAAATATTTTATTCCTTGCAAAGGTCGCGACTTTTATATGATTTTCCTATCCGTCGAAAATTTGAATAAAAGATAAAATTGAAAATCAACCAAAAGCAAAATTGTATGAATTTGAAAAATTAACTAAGCGTTAAGGCTGTCACGCCTATTTTAACTTGAAGTAAAAAATTCGAATATAAATATTAGCCGTCAGTTAAGTTTTTGAGTTAAAAGTTTCCTTCTTTTATATTTCACTAATCGCAAACCATGCCATGTATGTGCTATGTGTAAAGAACAGGGTTATTCTAATCACGCCCTGCAAAATAATTTTAAAATTAAATTCTATTCACTAAACTGGCGCATTTCCATATCCTTTTCTTCTGGATTTCGAGGTGCGTGCGGCATTTACAGTATACCTACATAGTTGCTTTTAATTTAAATTTGGTCAAATTGTACAATATTACATAGCATATACCATATACCAATACAATATACTAAATTACCGTTCTTTCGGGCAGCTTTACACAAACTGAAAGTCACTATTCGACTTGATCCTTATATATTTGGAGGTTATTATCTAAAAACACCTGTTGCCCTCGTGGTTTTTTTATAAACCTTTTATAGGGTTATACTTAACCCGAATCTTTTTACTTTTTCATATACCCATAACGTCGTCGTCCTAAATTATTTAGTAACGTTTTCGTCACTTTTACAAATTTATTCAGATTTGCTTTTGATTCACTTGGCTTTGTTACCCCAGTAACTGAATTTACGTTCCTTTAAAATGAAACTTTGATATCCAAACAGATATATTGCAGCCGAAATCCAAAATGAACCGCGTAGATAGATATTCATTGAACGTTGAATTGACGATTTTGCTGATTTGCATAAATTTAAATGAATATTTTTTAATTTCGTTTAGTTTTTCTTTCCTTTAGGAAAATTAAATTATCCAAATTCAGAGGTGAAAATTGAACATAATAATATATTCACCCCGCTGAAAGTATAAATCAAAAGAGATAAACTAGAATTAAGAAAACTACTTAAATGAAGCTCAGCTAAGCTACAAGCTATTTCTGCATTCCATAAAAGTAGCTTAAACTACAAGCAGTTTGTAGCTTAAAAAGTAAGTTACAATTGCGGTATTTTCTAAAATGGAACTTATGACATTTCTCGATTGTAGAACTAATTATAGGTGGAATATCACATTCATAATGTAATCGATTGCTATCACAAATGGCGAAAACTGTCTATTTTTAACTTATACAGTCATACAATGACTAATGTTTTTTTTGCAAAAATCCAGAAATTACTTTTCGAGGTGCTAATGCGAAGTGTACATATATTGCCGCACCTTTCGATTAGGCATCTATTCGTGATTCTATAAAGCGAGCCATTATGCTTTTAGTTAGTTTTAATTAATATAGAGCACATTGAACATGATTTACAGATACAAGTTACTTTTTAAATTATTCTTCTTCGTAACCACCCCTGCTGTATTGAGTAATTAGGATTTTTGCTGTTTATTTCCAAAAGTTTATGTAATATTTTCTTTCTTCTTCTCTTTTATACTCTAATTTTCATTTTTTTATTAACGCAATCGGTGGTATTCCATACCTCCCAAACCCCCAAACATGTCGATTTATTTATTTGTTGACAATTAAATTTAATAATTGCAATTATTTCAATTTCTAACCAGAAAGCTCACTGCTATGTTGCAGATATACATAATTAGCTTAAAAGCTAGGTTTTTAGCTTACCGTTTGTCTGCAGTGGCGTAACTAGCGGTGTTCCATGTGTTCGATCGAACAAGGGTCCGGGCGTTAATGGGCCTATAATGTTAAGTGTGCGACTGCTATTATAAAAAAAAATTGGGGCCTAATTTGACTCTAGAGCACAGGCCCATGGCTGCATTGTTACGCCACTGTTTGTCTGTAACTGTATTTTTAATTTTAAAAACAACTTAGATATGCTGTCGATTATTTACTGTTAACGCAACTAATTTTTCATGTCGCTCATCGAATAAATCATTTTTCAATTGCCTTTTTGAGAATAAATGAAAACAGACGTTGCGAAAGCGGAGAAATCATTAATTTAAATAATAATCTTTTAAAACATTAAACCGCGGTTCTGTTCTAGAAATATAAAAAATCTCGTGCTCAATCTTTTTCTCTCAAGCCATCTGTCGTTTTTATTCAAAATGTTTGCTAAATACAGCTGCTTATTTTTTCAGAAAACTTGGCATGCTATTTAGTCAGTTAGTAGCTAACAAGCTATAAGTATATTGCTGCGTATAAGCTATTTATGTTAGCCAAGTGCGGAGCTGTTAGGATTAGAACTACAAATTTCATTGCATTAAAATTTAAACCAAGATATTTCGCTCATTTACGGATACACTGAATATTACAGGCTACCAATACAACCAATCAGGAACTTTTCTGTATTCTAATTTATTGTCACGTATTGTTAGAAATATATTAAAATTTAAATTAAAGTATTTACTCATTATACTACAATTTATTTTCATAAATTGAAAAATCGAAGAGTAAAAGAATTTTTTAATTCGAAGCCTGTATCAAAGATACCTTAACATTATATATTGCTATGCTTTATCTTCTTAATTTGTTGGGGTTATAATTTTTATTATTTTTTTTTATTTTTGAATAATATTTGTATCTTTCCTTCGTTTTAAAAGGTGTGACATTTTTTAGTCAAATTTTTATTCCACTCAAGTTCATTATTTCAATTAGCTCTTCTTCTAAACTTCTATACTTACAAACTTTTTCAGCTTTCCACGAATAAATCTAGTTTTAACAAATTAACTGCATTTTTTAATCAACAAAATTTCCACCACAAAAACTTTGTGCCAAATTAAAATATTTAAGCACGAGCTTCCAAGCGCGTAACTTTTTTCGCCAGTGAAATTCATCAATAGAGCAATAAAAATCTAAGTTTTCTTTCTTAACAACAAGCGTTCGACAGTTATTATTTGCTTTATGCCCGTATTACTAGTCACGGATTAATCTGAGATTTAAGATAATCCTAGAATTTACCATAATGAGATTACTGGAATGTAGACCGTGTCGTAGCAACAGCTGCAATGTCTAGAATTAATCTTGAATCTCGGATTAATCCGTGACTATTAATACGGGCATAAGTGAGATGTTTCAATTTGGGCTTTATTTAGTGAATTTATTTTTGAAATTCAATTTTTTTCACCAGCTAATAATAGTAATTTAAATAGTAGGTAACGAAAACTAGGTTTAAAATTATTTTACGTTTTATTTTGCTCACATTTTCATAATAATAATATGTAAATCTCGCACTCGTCGCCAGAGACATTCTCTGTGATAAACTTTAATGACAATGACTACAGATAAGATGTCGTTAATGTAGATTAAGTTATGTAAAGGATGAGGATAAGTTTCAACCATTTACGTTAATCACCATGTACAAAAATGTATCACTGTTTACGAGTATATTGAAAAATACGACCATGAAATGGTTCCAAGTAGTTTCAGCTTGAAGTTATCGTTATAAACGGATAATGTCACATTAAACTCAGTCTTATAACAATATTGAGTTGTCCACCTGACAAATACCTTTCAGGATAACGCTGGCTTTTCTTCCTATATCAAGTTTAAATTTTGTTTCAGCTGTCGAGGTCAATTTTTTCTTCTCTTTTTGGCCTGCTTTTCAGGATTGAGTTAATTTATATGTCGGGGATCGCATGTTTTATGAGCGCATTTCTTGCTTGTAATTTTGTACTGGGTATCTACCTTGCTACAGTTCATCTCAACTAGCTGGATTGCTAGGTTTTTGTGCCATTTTTCTACTGACCTTGATATTATTATAATAATTATGTATATAAGGAGTGAAAGGTTACTTTTGATGAACATCCAGATAGTAGATTATGATTTTTGCAATTTGTAAATAACATTTTTTTTAAATTACAAATTAATAAATAAATCAAAATTCTTCTGTGGGCCGCAGAAATTCGCCTTTCGGGGCCGACTTTTGTCCCCCATTGTTAATTGTTAATTATACATTTCATATTCACTTTATTTAACCTTTTCGGTCACTGTGTAGTCAATTGACGACACACATTTTTTTTTCATTTTTTGGCCCTATCTATGCATTAATTAATTTTTTTTTACTTTATCATACGAACTCTGAGAAAGTATGTAATCATGCAGAAAACAAAAGTTAAAATTTTGATGAATTTAGACATTTTGGGCTTCCAGAAGCGGAAAATCATCATTTCCAAAAAATGTCTGAAATTTTGTATGTGGGTTTGTATGTATGTGGACAACTTTTTTTTACTTGTTTTAATTAATTTCATGCATACAAAAAAAGTCGTGACCGAAAGGGTTAAATATTTTTTCTAAAATTAAAGTATGATTTTACAAATTTTCTTCCTTAGGTTTCTTTTGGGTTTCTATAATATGCAATATAGTAATTAACCGCGTCCGTCCGTATGTCCATTCGCATAATTCAAAATTATGAGTTACTTTACTCTTTTGGGTTAAAAAATAAGAACAAATAGTTTATTTTATTTTTAACACATAATAATATTTATTATCGCGTTTTTATTTTAAATATTAAAAATATTTTTAAGAATAATTTATTAAAAATTCAATAAATACAGCGTATTGCAATATGCTTGTAAGTACTGGACAATAAAAATATTAAAGTTCCACTGCAAAACATTAAATTTTAGTATCATTTTTATATCATAAAAGTTCTCAATTTTTATTGACTTTTAAAGTGCATAGTAATTAAGGAATTAGTAACAAATACATTAATTAATATAATATGGTCGTTTAATAATTTATAAGCGGTTTTTGTGAATTAAAATTTTTAATCTACACTTAAAATCTAATATCTTGTGGTTGAAAAACGATATTTATACATTTTAATTTTAATATGGCATATCCCTAAACCCCCGGCCCGTACTACCAAAAAATATAGATTTATTTGTTTTGAAAGAACTAAAGTTTCTTAAATTAAATAAAATCTTTATTTTTTATAAAAATTTAATAAATAAAATTTTAAAAAAATTAAAATTGTATTTAATAATATTGTTTTCAAAAGTAGTTACGAGCATTTTGTATACAATTTACTTGTTCAGTAATAACAGCATACATATATCTGCTTAATATTTAATATTAATTTAATTTTTTGTTTTGGAAGGGCAGCGCCCAATTACTCTTCCCGTACCAACCGCCATTAATTAATCAACCATATTGATTTTTCTTTTTCTTTAAACATAAAAAATTAAATAATTAATTTCACGTATTTCAAGAAATACAAATATAATTTATTTGGGGACAATTACAAATTAATGATCAACGGTAAACACTGTATTATTCTGACATTCTGAGTTATTAGTTGTCCTCCGTAACGTAAATACAGTGAAAACAGAAAATTAACAATATAAATTGTACATTCCTTTTTACGTCAAACAAAAATCGATTTTACAGCAAAACTTTTTAGACAAAATGGGAAGCCAAAAGCCAAAAATAAAATGGATTTTATAAATTTTACTAATTTTTATTTAGAAATTTCTAAAGTAGGTTTACATACAAACTACAAAAAAGTAAGACTATACCACCTTCTTCTTTAAAAAAATTAAATTTCAAGTGATAAAAATCCATCACGCAGTTTCTTCTTTATTTTATCAGTTCATAATGTAAACTATGGTCGGTTTTAATTTTAAAAATTAATATCAATCGAGTTATAAATTCCAACTTTATTTTTATTAAATTTCATTTACCATTACTTAATTTATTATTAAATAAAACTAATTTTCAAAGAATTTGCTGTTTCATTTCAATTTTAATCAAAGTTATTCCAAAAATTTTATAAATTAATATCGCTTTCACATCAGAATTCACAGCAATATGTTCTGTAAAGAATGGCCTTTAACTTTAATTTTTTTAATTTGGAATGTGGAAGCACTCCAAGATACAAGATTTTGTTAGGAGGAAGAGGGGCAGTTTCTATTTGATTTTAATTATCTTATTTAAACAAAATTTGCTTTAAACAAAAAAAACTGATATGGTACTTCCGGTTTGCTTGACTCGGAGAGAGGCAATTGTACCCATTGCTCCCTCTCTGTATCGCGCCTGCTTCCCCACAATTAGGGACGAAGGGGGAGTGGACAATTAATGAATACTTTAATTGGTGTTGAATTTGAGAGTTGAAAATTGGAGAGATTGGAATAAAAGTTTTTCTAAAATTTAGAAGAATTATTTTTGAACACTGATTTTTAGCAAATTAATTATTATTTACAAAACAGTTATCACAGCAGTTTATGTATGAGCAATACAGACCGAGAAAGGGGGGGGTTAATTAATTATATGGAATATCTCTTACGTCCAGTTTCACCAGACGAAAACAAATCGAGTTTAAACTAAACTTGTTTAACTATCGTCGTATATAAAACATGCTAAATTTGCCATATGAATCCAAGTTAAGTTTAAACTTGTTTTGGTTTTGTCTGGTAAGATTGGCCCTTAAGGTATTAAGGTATAAAAATAAAGCAGGTATATTCAGCATTTCAGTATTTCTTACATTTTACGATTATTAAGCTAATTTATACCTTTGAAATATTTTCAATTGTCGTTTTTTATGAAATACCTCTGATTGGTTACCAATTTAAGAAATTAAGAGATTATAGCGGGTTAGAGCGGCCTTTAGGTCGCTCAACCTTGGCAATTTAAATTGAGTTTCACTACATTCAAACTCCTGCACCTATTTGATTTTTTAATAATAAAGTAAACTTGAAATAAATTGCAGAGGAATAAATAAAAAGGAAGTATCTAATTCCTTATTTTCCTTTATTTTCTTTTTTTTTATTTAAAAAATTTTTTTTACTGAAATTATAATAATGGAAGGCGTAAATTACAAATGAGATAAACATTAAATTTTGAGAATTATTCAAAAATAGCGTGACAATAAAATCAAGAACGGAATGCTGGTATGTGATGCTGGCTATTTTGATAAAGGTAGCTCGTAGCCCACGGTGTGTTTTTATGTTATACAAGTATTTTTGGACATAAATTGCACTTGAAAAGGCAGATCTATCAGATAATTAAGTTAAAGACTCTTATGTAAAATATCGATATTTCAAAATTTAAAAGAAATATTGATGTAGGCCCTGTGTTTAATCACTTTATTTTATTGTCATGTTTCAAATTCTACAAAAATTTTGGTTGGAATTATAGAAACCTGTGGGAGCAGGCAGTAAATAATGTACTGCATTCGATTTCACGAGACTGCTCAAAGACTTCAAGCAAACTCATTTTTTCGGTTATACAGCTTATGATGGGTTCATACAACCAGAAATGGAATAAAGGCTAAAGAATAAGAATGTTAAACCATACAAATGCAGCAGTAGCATTTAGTTAGGTACGAAATAAGATATTATATAAAAAAATATCTTCAATTTGCTCAAAGTGGCATGTGTACGTCCCTGATAATACTATGCAAAAGAGCTTTACACGCTCTAATCAGAAACTACTTTACTTTTCCATATCGCACGGTCAAGTGGACGGTTGTCTGCCGGTTGTCCCTAGTCTGATAAAAATGTCCACAAATTTACACTTTCTACCTGCAATATTTGTTTATATTTAAAAAAATTTTTTTTTTAATTCGTATTATCTTAACAGTTAATAATATGTATAATTAAGAAGTAAACTGGTCATTAATTGCTTGTATGAATAATAATATATCATTAGATTTAACGTTACATTATCCACATTTGTAATTAATGATCTCCTTTATTCTCTTTATCTAATATACTAAATAGGTACTATATTTTTTCAAATTTCATTATTTATATTCTACAAAGAAGTTTGAGTGTTTGCATACTATGTCTTTCAATATAGCTCCCAAGATACCATCAAGCTACCGAAAAGAACTTGTTGGAATATAGTCTACAATTTCCTAATTATTGCAGCTCTTTGGGTACTATATTATTTAATTATGTTTAATTGCATTAAATTAAACTTGAGGGCGTTAATCCGATTAGTACATATTATAGCATTAATTGATTTCTAAACAGATATAAGCACTGGTAGGTAGATGATAGGATTTAGAAGCAACATGACGTATAATTTAAAATTTAGCCTTTGAACTCGTTCACAAACCTGACGACGGTTTACCCACGTAGTTAAAAAAATAAATTCTATTTTTTTTATTCAAATTGAATTTTATGGTTCAATTTGGAATTTTCTCAATATAACTAAACTGCTTAGAACTAAAAGGTCATCAATTTAATTAGAAAAGATTGAGTTACTTTCATCCCTCATATTAGGGTGTAAATCTATGGGGAAACTATGTCGAGTGTGCACGTAAATTGGTTACGTCAAATAGATTTTTACGTTTATGTGAACACCCTGTAGAAGGCGAAGAAATTGAATCGATTGTTAAATATTGGCACACATTTAAGTACCGTATAATTCGAAATTTTAGGATCTCTTCTGTTGACTTATAACTTTTGCAGCTGCAACGACGTTATCGACTAAATTTATTACAAATGTTATCGTTTTCCCGAGAAAACTTCATAATATAAGAAAATCGGCAAAATTACCCACTCAATTTAACCCATTTTGGGGAAAATGCCTGAAAAGCAATTTACTCGCTTTAATTAATTTGCTTTTTAATTATTCCCGTAGTAGTATGTAAATTAAAGGATTTTGTTTATTTTTTTCTTATAATATAGCCAGGTGAATTTCGTATACCATCTGCCCCCGTATACAGCTGTTTCCGCATGTGCTGGCAAGACCCCGATGTCTGCTGCTATAGTTCGTGCTTTAAATCATAAAAACAAATCGTTCTCAAGTTATATGGTTTATATTCGTGTCATATTAACCATTTTTATTATTTTCTTTACGTACCCTCTTAATTGAAGCACAAGAAGTAAATTGTTATCTCTTGACTGACGTCAAACAAACAAACAATCAGAACGGAGTTATTTTTCTATATACCCAAAATGGAATTGTAATTAAATTGTAAAATGCACTACAATTTTTTTTAATGGACTATAATCCATCAAAGACAAAGTTACTGTATAAAATGATCCACTAAGAGCTTTGTTCCTTAACACCATAAGAAAAATCGATCTAATCCGCTAGTTAAATCTTTGAGGAATAAGGTTTTTAGTTTTTGTCAAGTAGATCCTTTGTATACAACTGCTACTTGGGCTTATCTGATCATATTTTATTTTAACATGCACATTTCGAGAATAACTTTTAGCCCTTCGTGATGTCCATACATTGTTGTCGAGATGTTGAAATCCAGCTCTAATTTTGCAATTTATTGCCTTTGTTTTGGTTCCTTTAAACCGCTTTAAACTCTTTCGTAATTTTGTTTATTTTTGTGTCGTCGTCGCCTTCGACACCACGATGACGAGTTATGGGTCGTTTTGGTATTACGTATTTACTGTGTCGAAGCATGGGAAAGTTCACCAGAGGATGAATCTGGTTGATTAATCAATTGCGTTGTGAAAAAAACAACAAAACTTGTTACTATTATTATTTTTGTGGTAATGGGAGTATATTTTACGAGCATAAAATTAATTACAGTAATAAGGACTAATAATCGTGAAGGTTGAATTATCGTATTGGGTTTTACAAAAAAGCGAATAATATTTGCAACAAGAGAAATTGAAAAAATGTTATTTAAAGTAACAAAAAAGTAACGGGTTTTAATGAGTCCTAATGTAAAATTGGAAAATATTTTATTATGAGTTTTGCCCTGGGGACTTGCAAAAACGAGAAATGTTCAAAATAACTTTTCGGATAGATAATAAAATTGATGTGTAAAATTTGAGTTTTAATTTTACAAACCACGATTTTTACATCGGGCTTCTTCATCCTTGTCGCGATGAATAATTGGCAACCTATTGGCAATAGGAGAGGGACAAAATAATGAGTTTGCTAACTAATAAAGTGGAAATTTATGTACAAAGACGGTTTTAAGTATCACATAAGCTAAATTTAAGGTATAACAAAATCGATAGAACAAACAGTTTTAATGGAAAGGTTTTTCGTTTTATTATCAATCGATAAATAGACACCCTCGTAGGTGGTTTTTGACTTGTTCTTTGTGATATTGTTCAATCTTTCGATAATGACCCTGCATTTTTTGATGGCATACAAACGCGTTACTTAATTTCCTGCCATTAGTCACATAAAGGAGCAGTTTCGTTTATGTATTTAAGTGTCATATTGGTTATTTATTGTTATTTATATGTTGAAAAATTGAGGAAAC
The DNA here is from genome assembly GCA_947369205.1 of Cantharis rufa. Classification (NCBI taxonomy): domain Eukaryota; kingdom Metazoa; phylum Arthropoda; class Insecta; order Coleoptera; family Cantharidae; genus Cantharis; species Cantharis rufa. The sequence continues at coordinate 15,511,625 of OX376307.1, read as the reverse complement.
CCAATTTGCATCAAATTTTCGGTTTTGGTTGTATGTATTTTTAAATATCAAAATGAAAGTGGAAGAATATACCACCGCCGCGCGCGCCGTCTCTTTTAACGGGATAGGACGTACAACAGTTAAAGCTTGGGTATACACTCATTGTAGCGGGGGCGTACGGGTTAGAACGAGATGAACATACTATTGACGTAATCCCGGAAGACGCCGATTTTTCGCGACCATCGACGATCCGCGATTGTGTGTTGCAATTTTACAATTCCGTTAGTTGTTATTTGGACTTTGATGAGTATGTTAGTGTTCTTCACTTTGAATTTACATGTTTTTGTTTTGCGAGTATTTTTTTATTTTGGATTTTTACAAACAACTGGGTAAGTTGAATTTTCAAATTTTTGACTCCAACTCTCTTCTTTTGGTTTTCGACGCCGGCCTTTTACGCAAATCGCGTTTAATTTTCGATTGTGTTCCGATATTTTTAATTCGCTCGCACTTTTTTTTGCCAATATCGCAATTTCTATCACAAAAGATGCTATTAATTTTTACATTTCCTTAATTTATATTGCCTTGGCGACGCCAAATTAGGAAGTTATTTGGTTTCTCAAAAACTCGACACTTGCGGGTTTTCTCAAATCGAATATCAAAAATTACTTTTTAATATTATCGACCATCTTTAGGTTTAAACTTAAAAATTCCATTACTCCTCGAAAGGATTTTTAAGCCTCGAGTAGCGGTCATTTGTTTCGATCAAGTCGAAAATTTTGCTTGGTTATTCCGGTATTCACTCGACACGAGGATACTGTGCTATTGTTATGTATAATGGTTATTATAATTTAAATGTTATTGATTCTGGAATTTAAAATTTTCAGTTTCGCCAATCAATCACTCGCTTTGTGCCTTCCGCATTAAAAATAATTTTTAAAATTCTGCTTACATAATCGGGTTTTTACAATTACGCAATTAATGTCAAAACAAAAATCTGACAATTTTAATATAAAAAAGTACAAAACGGATTAAATGACATTTCTTTGATGGTACAGCTGATTGAGCATTGACGTAATAGCGTGTAACCACTCAAATGAAACCAAACTTGAATTTTCATTTACAATTTTTGACGACAACTTGCAACAAAATTGCTTGCAATAATTTCATTTCCTTTAGAAAAAGTTGGAGTACTTAACATCATCGCCATACCAACAGCATCTATTTTTATTCCTACATTTTTAGATTCAATAAATATCTTAAGTAAAATAAGCTGTACCCATGGCATGGAAATTTAAAAAAAATAATACTGCGCGATTTGTTCTTTCGGTATCAAATCAAAATCTAATCGAATTTACTTAGCATTGAGACGATCGCATTTACATTTAATAAAGTTTTATTTTACGTCTTCAATTATAGAAATAAATTAAATCAAATATCGTGTTTTATTACGGATTGAAATGTCAGTCGTAAAAGACCGTACGATCGAAAAAGCTGTAAAATGTATTTTTTTAAATTTATTAATTGACAACATATAACACCGGTTACGGTTTATGCCCCTTCATCGCCAAGCACTATTTGCTTGATCATCAACTATTGCGAGTGCGAAATAAAACGACAAAATTGCAAAAATTTATAATGATCTTTTTATTTTACTCCAAATAAATTGAAAGCCTGGTCTATGATCTGCCCGATACTGTTCTCCCTCTGCAGTGGTCTGAGCCGAACGGGGTTGTGGTAATTACTCCCAGGGATTAGCATAGCAACTTCAATCCGGGAAACTTTTCTCCAATTATTTTTTATATTTTTGTTAACTAAATTTTTTCACACTTCACAATTACTGCAACTCCGATGAAATGGAATACTAAAGATTCTGTCTTTTGCTAAAAATGTGACGAAAATTAGATTTTCTAATCGAATAAAACTTCAACATTTCTTTTAGCTTTTAGTATCTATTGTCTGGAGTGCGTTGCTGATGAATACAAAAAACTGTCTGGATAATAATTATTATTATTTCAAGTCCTGTTAATTTTATTAAAATTTTGCCGTTTGCAGTTTTTTTTTCTCTGCGACACTTTCAAGCAAAAATGTGCATATTCGTGACACACATACATTATACACATATTGATATTTTTCACTTTTCCGTGGTTTTCTATAGCCGCACAAAGCTCAAGACGATTCCGCAATTATTTCTTTGATATTTATTAAATTTTAATTTGAAAATTATTCATTTGAGCTTACATTACTTACTTGAAAAATGGGAAAACCTAATAATTTTCAATTGAATTTTGAGCAATACAGGTCGGGGTTTTTGCATTTAGATGGGTGACCGCTTCTCGAATAATATATTATAGTAATTTTCATAACATCATGGAAATTCTACGAATAAAATTGTAGGAAGTTCAATTCTGTGCAATTTATACTTTTTTTTAGAAAAAAATACAGAAATGCAAAACGTACACGGTACCTTAGAACAGCAGTTCCCAATTGGGGGTTCCGTAAAACACGCATACCATGACGTAAGTAATGACCTCACACTGCAGCAATAGGTTCACTGACACATTTTGATTCTTGTCCTTCTCAATTAAACAAACGCCGCGTCCAATTGCACCAAATACTATTTACTTATGGTTTTATCGTAAAGACAACCATGTCTTTATTTCCAGTTAGATTTTCGAATTTATTTTCTCATATTAAAGTAAAAATGCTACCATTTTGTGACTGATTGATATGCGAAGCAAGTTGTGTGGGTTGGAGAATAGAGCTTCAGGTCGTAATTGTGGCTCTGACTTTAGGTAAACTTTGGAATCTAATTTTTTATAATAAAAAATTTAAAAAAAAATCTGCTTAAGGCATATTTATATATTATTTTGGGTTAGCTCATTCTAAAAAGAGAAATGTGATTATGCAAAATTACTTTGCGAATATTACAATTTTTTGTTTATTCCATGGGAAGTATTTTTCAGCCAATCGTAAGTCGGGATATGTTGAGACATCACAAAGAGGAAATACATATCTCTGACTTACCAACTGGCGGGAAAATAATACCTACATACAGTAGCAGTTATGAAAATTGCATTGCTGAATATTTCCGAATTAAAATAGCAATTTCCAATGAAATTTCAATAACCGTTCTTTCGGTTAGGTTTTTAGGTAGGTTTTTCAAACCGGGGGGGTCTGGGGGGTATGGAATACCCTCCAGTACACCATAGTTTGTGCACAAAAAAGTTTTATTGAGCTTATAAGTTTCAAGCTGGAAATCTAATTTCTAAATATCAAAGATTTCTGATTTGAAAGTCAATAACACATTTTCTTTTTTTGAACACAATCGCTAATGTGCTGAGGGGTATTCCAGACCCCCCGATTTGAAAAGCTAGCCTTGTGATTGTGTTCAAAAAAGAAAATATAATTTTGAATCAAAAATCTAACTTTTTATTTGTTTCTATTCCATTTTCTATTCTTTATTATTAAGAATATAGGTAATAATGCTTAGAAATCAATTTTTTTAATTCGGGAGTAATTCCCAATGCAATTTTCATGACCGCTACTGTTATGTACTTTCAATTTAAGTATTGTTTTCAATTAACATCATCATGGTAATTTTCCTGTCTATTAAGACCAGTAGGATAAAGCTCGGGTTAAATTTAACCCTATTAGGTCAACGGCGGCTCAACAAATGAAGATACAAAGAAATAAATTCAGGAATCAATAAAAAAATTTTTTCTAATAAAAGTATTTATAAAAAACAACAATGTATTAAAATCAATAGTTTTTGTGCAATCATTGTATAAATGCTGGTGTACCATTTCATTACGAAAAGAGGGTGAAAATAAGTAAATATATAAATGCAGATTGTTGACCCCCCTCTTTCAAAAATGAAAGACAAATTTTTTAATTGGATATAAACGATTTTTTATAAGTATTATTTTTAATAAGTATTACTTTGTTGCCATTCTTAGAGCTTTCAAACATTTTAAAAATCTCCATATTACTTTAATTTATATGTATTTTTTAAATTGGTCGCTATTATACAAAAAATTAATATTGTAGATGCTCAATTTCTGCTTTAGTTACGTTTAAAATGTTAATTTATCGGAAAAATTAAAATCAACAAAACAAAAGCGGCAATAATTTTGTTTATTGAAAATAAAAAAATAAGCACATCAAATATTGACAGTCAGTGGCGGTGCGTAACATTTTTAGATGGTGGGCAGGCACGGGTAAAGATAATAAGTGTAAAAGAACAGTGTAGCAGTAAGAAGAGAATATTTTACAAAATAAACAAATTACGGTTGCTTTAAAGAATATTACGTCTATGTCTCGAAAAATTAACTTCGATTAAAATTTGAAAGGTTATATTTTTCCTAAGGTGGGTGATTTTTATTTTTATGGTACTCCATTGTTACCGCAGAAAATTGACTCCTAATAAAATAATTGATGCATTTGTTTTAATAATAACATCTTTTTATTAAATTGAAGACTACTGTTTCAACTTGAAAGTTCCTACGCTGTTGTACAAACTCTTCCAAGTAACACATTAACTTTTAATTATCTGGCGGCTAAAGAAATAGCTGGCAGATAATAAATATTTGTTGGTCGTAATTTACGCCCGGTCAAGTAAATTTAATAACTGAACTGCTTTTAAGAGCAACCGAGTTACCTTAAGTAGCTGACATAAAATGTAATTAAGGTAACTCAGTTAGATACTTATTACAACTTATAAGTAGTTAAGTAAAAGTTAGTTACTTTACTTTAAGAGTAGTTAAATTATAGTTACTCGAGAGATTGTGCTTTGGACATTGCTGTTGCATAGTTTCTGTCACAATTTTTAAGTTATTCCAACATTTTAGGTTATGTTGATATGTAATTAATTCAATACATCTAAAACATCTGTATTAATAACGAAAGATTATTAATTATATTACATCTGGTTCATAATAAATTAGGAAGCGAATGTATTAATAGAAAAATAAATGAATGATGTTAAAGATATCTCAATCATTTTTATAATGACATCACTAATTACTACAATTTTATGTGTGTAGCCTGCCTTACGTAAGTGACATTAATTTGTCAAATATTGTGATGAACTATTTTAGAACTAAAAAAAGACGATACCAATGATATTTCCCCTAAACTTTTGACAGCTAACATTTTTTGACCTATGCCATTTTGAGAAGCACTGTATTTTTGATGCAGCTTGTTGACATTCTATTTTCACACTCGATGTTTTCTAATTAATTTGCTGAATAATTAATCTAGTTACTTAATTGGATTTAACAGTCGAAAAATTTTCCAGAATATTTTATTTTAAATTAAGATTATAGTTAAAATACTAATATGTAGTGGAGGTTTCATTTTAGTTTCAATCGGCTTTAGTAAATTGCATGTGCAAACTCACTGTTTCAGAATAAGTACGTACGTACTTGATGCCGGCTTACTTGATTAATTGTTGTGTCAATTTGATCAGTGCTTCTAAATCAATGAGCAGCTAGTGCTGCTCTCTTTGCGGTTTAGTTCCTGCTGATCTTCTTACTAGGAAACTTTTATTATTTTTGTAAAATAAAATTACTCGGGAGTATTTGTAACTTGGATTTTAAAATTTTTGTCCCGGTTGGTTGTTCAAAGTTCTCGAATGTTTTCGGACTTGGGATATCTGTTTTTTTTTTACAATTTTCGATATTTTAATTACCTTTGAAGATAATTAATTAAACACACCATTGTCTTAATACATCTTTTAACGAAATTTGAAACGTATGTCGTATATTCAAATTAACACGAGCTATATCGAGAACATTTGAACGTCACAAACGTATAGTATACATTTACGTGTAAGTTCGAGAATAACCCCCCGATGCGTTGCTGTTTATGACAGAGGTCCCCGTTGACCCATCCTTTTCATTTAAAAAAAAATCGTTATACTTGGTAAATTTGATATATTATTATGAGTAAAAAATATTTTAGTGAAAATTATTTCACTTTTTTGGACGTTAAGTAACATGAGATATGCCATTATCCTGATGGAGCACTAAAATTTTTATATCAGAAAATGTGAACGTTTAGCTTTTCAAACATCATTCAATTTGATAAATTTTTAATAGCGTTGTTCCCATTTAATGGTTTCACCTCGTTTTTAACAATAATTTCGTAATTTCTCTAAATATTTAAAAAAGCATTTCACAGAAATTATTTTTAAGCACGACGATGTAACTGTGTGCTTAACCCGCAGAGACGAAGCAATATTTTAAAATTTAATAATACTGGGGAGGATCTTAAATGCTTTTTTTATTAGTTTCATCAATTAAAGCACAAACCTCAAACTTTTTCGTCATACTATGACACCGTCAAGTTATATAAATCTTTATCTTGAGAAGGAAAAATGGCAAAACAATTTATCTCTATTTGCGTCAATAGCAATTTAATAAATATAACTGTGCGTAAATACAATTTTTGATGATTTTCGAAAGTCTGCTTTTTGCATCAAAAGCTGATGATTCGGTTGTTTTAATTTATATCCTTTTCCATTTTCTTACCCAACCGAATATTCCAGATATCAATCACTTTCGGCGAAAATTGTTTTTCTCGTCCGTATAACTTGGCTCTGTGTAGGAGTAAAAAAATTAATTTGCCCTTGTTATCAATATTGCCTAATAAACCTAGATTCGACGACAATAATATTTCGCCTTTTTTGTCCCGCTCGATTGCATTACCACTGCCTCCACCTGGCTAATATGTTTTTTATTTCAAAAAGTCTCTAATAATTTTTTGGGCACCGTTCCTAATGTATTTAAGCCCTTTTAGCGAGATTTTCCATCCTCCCCTTTAAATTGATTACCAAGCTCATTTATCTCGCTTTTTTGATCCCGCAAGAAAAATAACATTGTGTTGTCTAAAGTGATAATTTCAAAAGTTACATAAAAGATGTGAAAACTTAAAATTTAATTTATCTCTATGTAAATTCAAATTTTTTGCTTTTGAATTTATTCTACAAGTTCTTAATGTCAACATTGAGAATGTTCGGGATTCATTGATAGCATTGTAAAAAATATTACATCCTGATACAACAAAATTTTTGGAAATTCTATCTTTTAACTAAACTCAAAGCCATTATGCGAAATTTATTGTTTATTTAAGAACGACAAGATTTTACCGAAAGAAAAACAAAATTGAAGAAACTAAAATTACTCGAAAAGAATATCGCATTTCGCAATTCTCTTTTATATCCATCAATCTTTTTATTTGGTGGTTAACTCTCATATAAATTAGAAAATTTCAAGTGATACAGTAATTACGAATTTAAAAAAGGACATTTTTGTGTTTTATCATCTCAAATGCACGATAAGTGGTTTGACCCGACCTTTAAAAGTGCATCATCACTTGAACGATCATCGTTAGTTTAATTTAAGGATTAAGTAATTAATTATTTATATTACACTTTATCCAAATTACGTATTTTTTTTCCGTAATTGCACACTAAAAAAATATATATAAACATATTACATATTTTTTCGAATGTATAGTTTACGTGAAAACCACTTTGGAAAGAAACTTGATATAATTGACATATTGAAGTACCATCTAGATTTTAGATGTCTAGCAAAAGCTCTAATGGGTACCAGAATAAACACAATAAATAAATATTTTGTGGATGAACCGTAACTACACTGTCAATATTAAATTGTTATGGTTTCATATTCCTTTTTATGAATATTTATTTATCTTTCTGATAGTCTCTTATCTATATTATTTTCAAATGATTCCACAAATTCGCTAATTATCTACACATAGTTATATAAGGGTTGGTTTTTGTAATCTTCAGAATGTAAATTCTTCGGTCGGTGGTGTATCAATAACGGTGCGTGGTGTATGCTAAAATTGGCAGTTTAGGGAAGCTTCGATCACTCTCACACAGAATCGAGATACAACAATGTTGGTGCGTTTATCTACGAAAGATTAGTTGATTTGTTTATCCTGTACTTAATATAATATGTTTGTATATTTTATAAATTGAATTATAATTGCGATTGTCTCGGTTTCTTAACCACGATGGTTTATCTTGAGGTTCTATTTTTTCACACCTCGCTGAACTAATCTGTATGGTATTATAACATTTGTTTACTTTTTTCTGGTTTCTTAACCGAGATGATTTCAGATCATTTTCATTAAAACGGTGAATAAATACAGAGTTAATAGAAAAATTTGGCAAAATGTAGCGTTTGACACTGCCGGGCTTATTGATGCGGTTATCTCTACTTTTCGTTTGTAAGGGAGACCGGGGCTAGTTGACTACAGGGGTAAATGACCTTGCTTTGATAGGTAAACGCCCGATATTTGCATTACCTCGTAAATTTTAGACAATAATCGCAATATTTTAATTTAGTCTAGGACTTTTGTAAAAGCAATGCTGATATTATTTATTTATTATAAATCATAATTATTATCGAAACGAACAAAATATTTAAATAAATAATAATAATCTCTAATAAGCGAGGTTGTAAAATTACAATTGTATTTTTTAATCAATCTGTAATTAGTAAGTAGTAACACTTCTAATAATAAATTACAAAATAAAAAGAGACTGTTGCAGAGACTGTTACTTACTATATCAATTAAATTAACCTAAGAGTCAGCGATAAGGATCTAAATTACCACTGTTAATGCATATTTTCGCGTTATAGCTACTGAGACATTCATACTGGTACTCAAAGTACTTAAAGGTACTTTAGTGCCTAGGCCTTAAAATAAAGGTAATTTATTTAAATTTAGTAATAATTATATATTACGTTTTCAGACAAAATGATATTTTATTCGGAGCTATTGTACTTTTCGCGATTCGTCGCTGTTTGTTATTCTTATAAATTCATCACAAAATACTCAAACGTCAGTTCCTAATGCAGCAATCTATTATTTTCGGCAGTATGTAATGCGTGATGTTTAAATTTTAAATGTATTTTAAGTGCTTCATTAGTACATTTTAGGGGGGAGAAGGAAAAATTTATATATATTTAGTAACAACAAAGGTTTGTCCTGACCCCTCTTGATTCTCTGTTCAATTAGTCCGAAAATTATACAAACTTGGCGCTAATCGTGTAAAGTCTACTTTTTTTCACAATAACACAATACACTATTTTTCATAATTTTTCAAGTGGTATTATTTATTTTTATTGGTAATACTAGTACACTAGGTGAAGATGGGGCAGGTTCCGTCATGGGCAACTTAGATATCAAATTTTGCACTGCGAAGTGCTCCCTTGTTTTAACAAACAGTTTGATCAATTTTTTATAGCAGTGGCTTCTACTTATTTATAAAAAAATTTATAGATTCGTTTTATAATATCAATATTTTATAGCTAAGTAGATTATATTACGATTAATCAAACAAAATTTATATGCCATAAAAAATTAGGTACCTACTTATAATACATTGGAATGTATTATAAAATGGAATACTTTTTATTTATATCGGAAGTTTTAATTTTTTATAGGTATCTGTAATGAAAAAATCGACAAGTTTAGATATTAGCTTTATTAGCGCAATTGCAAAATGACGCTTCTTGTAATTGGTAGTTGGTTAAAATTTGGATTTTCAAGGTTCATTTTTTTATTGTAAAATGTTATTATTATTCTTCTCTTATGTTTTAATTATTTTAGTTATATGCAACTGATGACCAAAAATAATTGTAAAATAGGGCCTTTATTGCATTGCTAAGATTGCTTATTATTATTTTTCAAAAATATTTTTAAATATCCTAATATTCATTTATTTTGTTATTCAAATATTTTTAATCCGGACCTGTGAAGTTTTTTTTTGTTTTTTTTAAATGATTTTTCACGTATGGTATTTCTTTACTTGACTGTTACAATGTTTTGTATTTTCTTTAATAATTCTTTAATAATTATATTTTGGAAATACCTACTAAATTACCACAAATCTACTGGAAATTTTTTATTTTGAGTTCATTTACTCATTTTTATCGTTAAAAGCAGTTGTTTCACTTCACTGCTGAAGGCCTAAAAGTCAGGTTTATTCAAGGAGTAAACATCCGGTGATTTCTGGCGTACATTTCCTAAGAATTATGCAGATTTGCAAGGATTTACAAAGATTTATAGAAACTGAGAAGGATTTAAAACCGAGTTAAAAGATTTCTATAGGGTGTACAAGGATTTCAGATGATTTTTCAGTGATTTCTGAGGATTTACGTAGAATTTTATTTAACTGGGGGATTTAACAAGAATTTATTTTATGTTTATCACATACTGCGTCTACGGTACAAAGTGAGTCACGTGACCTTAATATTTTGTTTGCTTACTTTCTGAGAGTTAGTAATTAACAGCGGCGGCTCATCAGAGGAGGCAAGCGAGGCTTAGCCTCTTGTGACATTCAGTACTATTAAACTTAAAATTTTCACAAAAGTACTTCCTTTACAATACTTCTCTAAAAACTCGCTTTTGCGACAGTTCTTAGGCTTCTATACATCTTTCTAGAATTTTATTAAATTTGAAACATGCGGACAGACACGGAGCCAAAACATAAGGCTTCTTTCTATACGATGTGTAGAAGCCTAAAAGTAACGTAAAATCAGCATTCAGCAGAACATACGTACATGTGGTTTAGCCGTCATATGAACTATAGGTTTCGAGGTAACTTTGAAGGAATTTCTCATCATCTGATCAAAATTAGTATATTATGCTGTTATCAATTTAATTGTAATATTTTTAGTGCATAACGTAGTTGAGCGGTAGCCTTCTTTGTGAATCACGTGCCTCGGTATACTTATAAATAGTATCAGCCGAGTTAGTTTCTTTTTAATTTAAAAAACTGCGGTGGGTGGGGTTACTCTTCACACTATACTTTATAATTTGCCACCCAAATTAAAAAGTCACGAGCCACCACTGGTAATTAAATAAGTAAAATTTTTGTTTAGAGATGTGTTTCTGACGAAAAATAGCATAAGCATCAAAAATAAAAATAAATATTATAAAAAAGCCATTAGGATCTATTAAAAATTTCGAAGATTTATTGGTAGGTATATTTATTGAGGATTTATAAATATTGCATATTTCGATTAAAAGGATTTATGGTGTACACCATTTGGGGTGGTACTTGACCCCTCGGGTTTATTTAATAATTTTATAATTATTTTAAAGAAAAAGTAGGACTTCTTGTGACTAGCCTGTAATTTTCTAGCTTGCTCTACTTGTCTCACTTGAACCAACTCGCAACCCAAACCAAAAGCTTTGTTGTTTATTGTTGAAGTTAAATGAATAAAAATGTGAAACATTAGGAAACTTAAAAGTTTTTTAATATTTTTTAACAATCAGAATTGTTTTCCAAAATCAAAAAATGAAGGAAGAATATTTGGTGGTTTCTTAATTTTATCTTACCCCCTCCTCGTGCCGAGTTTTAACAATTTGACAATTACTGCAGAGTAATTTATAGAACTTGGAAGAAAATGAAAATTGATTTGTTTTGATTTGTATGTTTTCGCATAAGCATTAGTTGCCATTTTATTTTATTAGGGCCACTTTAGCCTGATGGAGATGTAAAAAGTTGTATTTTGAGCAAGTAGTTATTTTTGTATGCATAAGATTTGGCGTGAGATTTTAGAAGTTTAAAATTTGTTGTTCGGACATAAAATGCAAAGACTTTCAAAATTGGGATTGCTCGGATTCTGTTGTTATAAGTTACTATAATTTTATAATGCCGAATTAAGAAATAAATTAGATATGAATATAACAGAACGTTGCATTTAATTAAAATTATTACCTAAGAAATTAAAAATACTTAGTAAATTACTAGTAAATTTATATGTATAAAAATTTTGTTATTTCACCCCCAAAAGTTGCAAGAAAATCATAGAAAGATATATATAAAATATTTTTTAAATTTATATTTTAAAGCTTAAATTAAAAAAAAAAATTTTATGTAAATATGAGTAGTATGTAACAAAATGAATATATTCAGTTATTGTAAATTCTACAATCTACGGAGTTGACTGAATTCAATGAAAAGTATAGTTTTTCTATCTTCTTTAAATAATATAAATTTATTTCAAAATTTCCAGGCTTGGTTTTTTGATTTTTTTAAATCGTCCTCGCGGGCGACGCGACGTCATAATAAATTTATTATCCCCTTATAAATTTAATTAGATTTTTTAGTAAATACATTTATAAATATTTTTAGGGTAAACTGTATAAAAAGCAATTAAAAATTTGTCTTTTATCAAAATATAAATTAATATTGTGTTGTCCATTACTATTAAATTGGTTTTGTTTCATATTTTATAGCTCAAGTATACTTTTGGAGTCGTTAATTTTAATGAGATATGTTGACACGACCCCGGCCTTTCTTCTACTATAAAGTAACGTTAAAGGCGCACATAAATTTTCAATAAAATGGAAGTAGTATCGATAAGTGTTATCGTGTTATATTTAAAAATAATTTAATTTTATATGCATTTGAAATATTAATACAGAATGGCAATTTATTTTTTCAATTAGTTTTCTTTTTTTTTTATCATTTTAATGACCCATGTACGTAGAAGAAAATATAAGAACCACAAACACGTCGTTTAAACCTAACGACGTGGTTTATTAATATTAATCTTCTGCACCTCTTTTTTATTATGGTAGCATTAAATTAAATATGACGTTTATGAATTTGGGGATTTTTAAAATTATAATGCTTGGTTGAATTTTCCGTACTTGAAATTTTTATGTTTTGCTTTGGACTTGCGAGATGTGCTTTTTTAGAGTTATCTCCATTTCCACTTCTTCTTGGTGCTTCTAATTTTTGTGTATTCACTCGACAATAAAATTTAAATGAAAGTTTTTAAAATTTTATTGTGCTGTAAAAAAATAATTTGACCTATTTTTCGTGGGGCCATTATGAAAAATTGCATCATTCTAATTAACTTAATTGCTGCTAAATTAATATTAAATGTATTAGGAGGTATATATATCTCGCGTGTAGTAAAATTTACTACTATTAATTAATTATGCGAATTTTTACTTTATAACAAAGGTGAAGTCGACATGATAGTCCTTTTATATATTAAATTGTTTATTTTTATTATTTTTGATGAGTTGCTCCGTAAACGTACGGCTTGACAATTATTAAGTTCAAGATACCGAACGTTTCTTATTTTTTGATTTTCACAAAGAGATAATAAACATAATGTCAACCTCGATAAATTGTACCTTGCCGAAGTAATTTTTAAGTTGTATTTATAAAATACACATGCACGATGTCGTGGATTTGATCGATTTTGTTGTTGACAATCCGCTATGACAATATTTTTTTAAACAAATAGTTACTTATTACAAATATCACCGCAACATGCGAAAGGCCTGATACGATGTTATTCCGAAAGTCAAAATCTTTTATGCAATTCCTACTTCAACGATATGTTTACAAAATTAGCTTTTAAATTTATAGTTACTCTTGTAGAAAATCGTACAACCTAAGCTGGTAAGATGTTATGTAAATTTTATTAATTAGAACGATTTGAAGGAACTGGCAATGCTTAATTAACTTGGAAAATAATTAATCTGTTGTTTTCTTTCAGACGTTGCAATCGATAATAGATGTATAGAACCTTTTTTGATTGATGATAAGAAATATGATAATACCTTGAACTTCTGAACAAAAAACGCGAGTATTAAAAATTTACCTTTCATTAATAATTCGGCTAACGCCTTAGCAAAAGCGTTACGTCGAAAATTGAAATTGTCAAAACTGACATAAATGCGTTCTCTCAAAGTGTTATTGACACCACACCATCTGATAGCACTAAATAAATTTAAATATAAATTGAACAATCATTATTTAATGCAAATGTAACTTCAGAATTGTATGATAAAATTCTCCAGTGTATAATTCTTGTTATTTATGAATTCTGCCCATGCGTCGTCGCTACATTACTTCCCCAACCTGTTGGCTTTTCGAAGTTTTTATCTATTTTTGATTCTGCCAACAAAATAATGGGATATACTGAAGAACTAACCGCTAGACTACCGTTTGCTATGATTTTCTATTGAACTTCCAGAGATATAAACAGTCTGAAACGACTTTTTTTTTATCCCATGAAAGCCTGTCCCGATCTTCGAACTTTGTACGAACTCCCAAAGTGTTCGGGAGATTAGTGAAATATGATGTAGAATCGAGCTCATAGAACTTTTTGCATGTACTTTTTGCTTATCTTTTATTCAAGTAACTTTTTGTTAACAAGTAGTTGACAGTATGTTTATGCAACTTTGATAATTCACCAAACTGAATTCAACCAAAGTACATAGTTCGAAATTGCTTAAAATTAATAATTTATTTTAACTTTGGTTAAAATTGTCTCTGCTATAATAAATACAGGGTGTTCTATCCCTCAATTCTTAAAGTTTTGTCTTAAAGTGGGTTACCCTACCGGTTAAATTAAAAAAAAAATGTTTTTTTAGAAAAGTACATTCTCGATCGCCATCTGTCGATATACTACCGTAATATTCGTATATACAATTTAAAATTGTAAATGATCCCCACGTAGTATATATTGCAATGTCCTCTTTCTGTTCTAAACCATGTTTAGAACCTTATTTTTTTATTATTTATTTATTCACTTAATTTTTTTCGTAAAATTTTCAGCTTTACCCATCATTTTATTTTCCAACTTGGCAATATTCCACGTAATTATTTTTTATACTACAACTTTTTATAAAAAAAATTCAATTTTTTTAAAATTTCTTCTTTTTTAATCAATATAGGATATGCTTAAATAGAGAAAACATCAAATTTGATGATGCAGCCAGGTTTCCTTTTGGGATTCCTAGCCTTTTTTTTAGTTTCCTACTTAATTCGTTCACTTCGAATTTTACACTGGCATAATTTTTATATATTTATTTTTTTTTACTGATACCCATGAGTAGATTAACGAGATGTTTCTATTTTAATTCGAGTCAAAATTAAAAAATGCACATCATGTATTAGGAACGTATTTCTATTTGGGAAGGGGGGGGGGAGTTTGACTATGATTTATGTGATGATGTAAAATCAGCTACTACCCCTTTCATTTTATGTAATAAAAATAAAATTTTTATAAAGATATATAAATATAACTCGTATTCCATTAAATCATGAGTTTAATTTTGAGCACAAAAACCTCAAATGCACCTAAGTCGGCACAATCAAGTCAGAGTCCAGAAGTGTTTTGCTTTTCTCAAATGATAGTTGTTTTTAATACAATCAGAATACGAAGGCAATGCAAGCAAAGACAAGTCGACCACGATTGCTTTCGGTAAGAGCCGGGATTTTAATTTCAGTGTAAAGCCGAGACTAAGCTAAACCAAGTTAGTACTAAATATGTTTAAATCCGGGGGGGGGGATTACATTTTTTAATAAATCGGGTGATTTATTGGAGTTAACTTATCTATCACGCAAAAAGCTATATGAAATATTAAAATTTCATTTAACCACATCAATTCGTTGGACCTTAGATCACAGCAGTGCATTTAAGCTTTATGCCATCTACGGCATGAACAAGTCTCAGGACAGTGTATATTTGCGCTCAAAAGTTTAAAAACGGCATTCCAAGATACAGATTCTAACTTTTTAGTTACCTATTATCCGAAGTTTGAAATGTCAATGCCTAAACTATTGCTGTCGCGGACTTTTCTACGGGAAATTTCATTATTTTAAAATTTACATTATTTGCAGCATTTCAAATTTAAATTTTCCACATTAAAAATTAATTACTTTTAAATAGTTATTGACGATGTAAGTGTTAAAATTGTTATTTTATGTAGTACTTTTTTACTGCGGTTTACAAGAATTACGTTAACACTAGTGCTCTAATCGGTTTTTAACTGTAATACACTCGAATTATATACGTCAGTACAAAAAGCTTTTATTTAAAAAAAATGATAGCGTTAATTCTGCATGAAATTACATAATAGGTAGGCCCACGCGTTTTGTCAACTTGATGTTTGCTCCGAGTTGAGTTTTTTTAATGCATTTTTTACTTGCCGTTTTTTAAATAACAGCTCTTTTGAATTTTTTACACGTTGAAGTTTAGCATCACCCACCAGATTATTTAAAATTCTGAAATATAAATAATTTAAATTTTATTCAATTACAGTGATGTTAACAAGAGAAGTTACAGAAATTGTATTTAACGAAATCTTGCTTTCTGTAACAAGATCGTGTTTTCCTTAACCATTACACTTTTGTCGATTTCGTTTCCTATTATTCTCAAGTTTATCTAAGCTTGAAGAGCAACGTTACTATTTGTAAACAATTAGGACCCTAGTGGAGTCTGTTTTCTTGTGTATAATTGCTGACTCTTGTTTGATTAATTAGGTTCACTGAAAAGAAGCGACAATAAATACTATTGCCGTCTAAATGCTAAAATTGTAACAAAAATTCATGAATTATGGGTCGGGATCATAATTTTCCGTGCTGTATTGTAGGGTTCCTCATAGAGCTTACGAATAGCTGAAGTTATTTTCACGAAAATAGGCGTCACTAAAATTTTAAGGCAGTTTTGTATGCAGACAATACAACGTTTCCAACTAAGAAATAAAATAAATTTCATTGCATGTTACGTAGTTGTAGACGAGAAGTGATATACTAAATGCTAATCAGATTGAATAGTTTTATGCTTAGAAAATGTCACAAAGAAATTAAATTTAGGATATAATCTTTGCGATACGAGGCCTGAATGTAAACTACTGTTTTTATTTTGTATTAAAAATGGAAGTCGAATTTTCACAAAATTTCTTCCACGATAGTATAAACTTGTTTGCTTGCTTGGGAGTCTTGAGGGATCGGTGGTCGAAAGTTATCATTTTCCGAATGCATCAATTGTGTTGAATTCAACAATTTGAGAAGTCCATTTACAACTTGAATAGTTAAGACTAATCTTTTAGGAAGGTTAGGATTACGTTTAGTTAGTTCCACCAAATTCAAACCATTACTCTTCAGAATACTCTGACATTGTATTACTTCTTACATCTGTATGATATGGGTCTTCTAAACCCTTCTAATCTATACTAAATTAAAACAATAACAACCATCGGACATGATTTGTATGGAACCTAGAGGCAGGTTGAGATAATACTCTTTTTTACCAACGATTTAATTACTCAACATTGTGCGATGCAAAATGAAATATCCGAGAGGTAGGTGTCAAGACTTTAATATCCTGTCGGCGCCACTGTTGTAATATATTTACGCACCTTATTCGAATGTATTACATCATAATAAAATAATACCTCTATCCAAAAGTACATATAAATTGGCAAGTCGTCAAATATAGCATTGTTAGAAAACAAACAGCTTCCGATTGAAAGCATCACATATTGTAGCAATTCATTTCCTTTGTTTAATTTTACCGTTGGTAAGCCATGTATAATTTATTAAGTTGACCGTATTATAAAATAACAAAGTAATTTAAATGACTCACATATTCACCTATGCAATGAGATTAGTAATGTGGGCCCATTTTAATTTAATAATTTAACAGCATCCATTATAAACAGATTTACGTTTACCACTAGGCCTGCGCCTAAAAAGCGATTAATTCGTCTTTTTAATAAATAGGAAAATCGGTTCGATTAAAAAATACCTATTTTCGATTTCAAACAACCAGGATGTGTAATTTTTTTAACCGAAAGTAGCGCATTGTAAAGAGACAACTTATTTAATTTAATGGTCCACGCGAGCTTAAAAGTAATTTTCAACATTTTAACATGCTAGCAATGCGTATAATGCATGTGAATATCAAGTGTATATTATGTCAAGCTCATCTTATTGTTAGCGTCATATCTGAATTTGAAAAGCATTTTATTTTGTTTTTTCCATGATGCCATGTTACATAAAAATGTTAAACACGGGAGCACTTCGAATTGAAGGATTTTCTCTCGTAACGAAATAACTACGTATTTTACGATTGCTAACTTTATTTTGCACTTCTGGGGAAACAATAACTTGGCAATTATTACCATTGTATTCATTGTTACACGGTGCAGTCATTGACAAACATCTTAAACCACCGCACGAATCACCTTGATTCTAATTTACTATTTTTAGAAATAATAACGAAAATTATAAATCCGAGATGCCTCTTCAAATCTCACATAACATGAAATTTTTTTTAAAGGCTTAACCGTAATGATGCGACTGCCTTAGACAATATTTGTTGAAATGCTGGTACTACTCGCTTCAGGCAGTTTTAAACAAACACCACAGTGTTACACAAAGTGAACATGTTTTTGTTAGCAATCCGACTTTGGTTGAAGAAGGAATTGAATCGGAACACCTTTACTTGTTTAGCTGATATAATCATCAAAGTTTCGATGCGAACCTCAGCTATTCCGTTTACCCGTCTCTAATTCGATTTCGATTTCGTAATCCAACTTTGTTGCATTTTGCTTGTAGCTCAAAATTTTTCGCATCCTTGACGATGCTAAAACTCAAGTTTATGTTCTTCCGCTTAATTACTGCCATTTTTCCCATTGGTTATGCTATTTGCATAGCGTCAGTCTTATGTAAAGAACCATTTAAATTTACGCCTGTTAATTTTCTTATCCACTGTATCTTGTTCGTAAATGGTAATTATTTATTGTAAACTGAGCTGTAACAAACAATTTTCCATAAAATGATAATTGCAGAGCTGAAGATGAAGCCAATGTTGCAACATTTAATTTTTACTCTTTAGAAAATACGAATGTACATCAGGTTTTTCTGGCCTTATAACCAAAATTTGATAATATAATACGAGATTAATTAAATAATGTCAATGGCTGTATTTCGGAATTATTTACTGCAAATTTAATTATAACAATGTTGAAAATTAAATTCCACGTCCAGTCTGAATGATACAATATGCAATTTTTGTTGGTAGATCAATAAAGTTTTTGAATTGGGAATTTTTAATGCGGAATTTTTCAAATTTTTTTTGCGTTTTAAACGGCTATTTTAAAATGTTTTTGTGCATTTTGTAGTGAAAACCACATAAGATATTTTATACCAATAACATATGTATGCGAACAAGAAATCTACAATTTTGTGTAGAATTAAATTTCATAGAAAATCTTGGAAGCATTCAAGGTCTTGCTGGTTCGCGTTCCTACTCTTGGAGTTATTATGCAAGAGTATTTTAAGTAACCGTGAATTTTCACCGACAGGACTGTGCGTAGAATTTAATGTGTTGCTAAAAATCGCGGAAAGGTCGTCTCCCTTTTGAATTCCAAACGAAATTTTAAGTTCGGCGGTAAATATTATATACAAAACAACAATAACTAAAGCAGAGTATAGGTTTCAAAAGAGATTTAAACACTTCAATGTACAACATAAATGAACTTATTCTGAATTCAGTATTATTTAGTACAATTAAGTAAATTTTTAAATTTGAATAAATTATTACAATGCTAGGATTAAAAAAATTTCAAATTTACAATACCAATGAAATAAAAAATGCCCCCCCCCTGGCTCTTACCTTAAATCTTCAAATTTAATTTTAATTAATTTAAATTTCGCGAAGAAAATTATTACTGAGTTCGTGAAAGAACCACGGAATTTGAAATTTGTGTTTTCTGCAAATGAAAAACATTAAACATTTTTAGTGTTGGATTTTTTTATAATAAAATTTTTTTTTGATTTTGCCCCTCCCTGAAAAAGATGCTATGGACGCCCATGCTAAGGGCTCTTTCATTTTGAGCGGATACGGACGCGGGCCTGCGTAAACCTTTAATTATGATTCGGCTACTAATAGAAACAGACCTGTCGAAGGCACGTTGTAATTAGGACTGTCAAAAATAACAAAATATACGATTTTTTAAGTTTCAGGAATAAATTGAAAAATATATAAGATCTCGCGAGGTGATTTTATAATAAAAGTTAAATTTACTCTGATGAACACATCAAATTCAACTGATTTTGAAAGTTAACAGCTTAACACTAATACTTTTTTTTCTTTCTTTTTTAATTCTGCTATTCTATTATTTGGCCAGATTTAGGTAAATATAGAAAAAATCCTTAAATTCCCAACGTGTTGATGCCTACTGGAAGACCGAGCTAAGAAATTACGTGAAGGACGAGAATTTGCTTTCGGGAACTAACCAGCGATCACATCAATCATCTGCTGTAATTATTACACTAAATTCCCGTTGAACCGGAACGATTGGGACTGTTGATATGCCGCGTGATTGGATTTTCCGGCTGATTAGGCTGTAAGAAATGGTAGCCAGTCATTTGGCCGAATTTTTTTGGCCGACAGTTTTTGGCCGACACATCATATGGCCGATATATGATTTGGCCGACATTTTATTTATTTTCCAAAAATTAAAATGTCGGCCAAATGAGTGTCGGCCAAAAACTGGTCGGCCAAATAATCTCTCGGCCAAATGATTTATCGGCCAATAGAATTCGGCCAAATGACAGTGATTCGTAAGAAATATGCTTGTTTAATAAACTAATCAGCCAGTGATATTTAATATGCCGATATCTTTCGAAGAGCTTTCAGATTCAAGGTATTTAATCAATGACTTAACCAAGTTACAAAATAAATTATAATAATAATAATAATGAAATGAGCAAAATAAATGCGAAACTTTCAGACTGTGATACATTAATTTTTCGATGATGAAAGTATGAAAGATGCTATGTTTTTATTATAAGTCTGCGGCGAGGCATTTCTACATGCCGTTTGATTGATTTTAATGCCGGCTAATTGGATGCCGGTTGAATGAGAATCTACTATATATGAAAATTTTGAGAGATACGAAGTACGCAATGTAAAATCAGGTATCAATCCCAATACAAATAATTCACTGAGATCTTTGGAGAAATCAACTTTTGTACGAAATTATAAGGGTAGGTCAATATTGAAATAATTTATGCATATAGAAATCTTAGTCAGTGGCGGTGGTTAGCTGCCTGTAGTTTATTTTTTACCAACTTGAATATTTCGTTTGCTATCAGCTTTGCTTGAATTTTTTTATCCCAATCTATTCGTGATTTCAAATTAATATATTTTATCATTGTAAGCGTAATACAATATTTTGTAAATAAAATTTATTTAACGTGAACAACTGTTATTAGTTTCATTAATGCCTGGTCATAAATTCAGTTCACAATGGTAATAAATTTTTTATGAAAAATAAAAATATAGTCAATTGCTGTGTATAAAATACCTTTTATGTCATTCATTTCAAATTAACTATTTTAATTCGAATCCGATGGTGGATAACGATAACTTTATATTTAATATGAATTTATATATTATTTTAACAAGAAGTAAGGTTTTCCTTTTAGAATTGAATACTCACGAGAAAGATTATGTAAGAAACAAAACTTCATTGTTTTCTGCAACCGACTATCTTTCTGGATCGTCTTTGGGAGGAGATGAAATAATGTTTCTCATGCAAATTGATCATCTTGGAATTCTTTCGATTACTTTGTCTTCTTTTATACATTTCAGGACTTCGTGCTGTCTTTATGAAATTTGTTTTCGAATTTCTAACGACGAAGAGCATGGCGTCTTTTAATATACCCAACACAGTTATATCACGAACTTTTCTTTCATCAAATTTTTTTAATAAGTCCAAAACTGGTAGCTCCCTTTTTGTGCTATGATATAACATCGATTCTTTACATTATTTTTTAGTGGAAAAGTTTACATGTAAAGAACTTCAGTTACTGCAAACCATAACTCAAGCTTAGAGAAAACACGAGCTGGAAGTCGATTGAAAATTTACTGTTGGCAAGTTTCCTCCAATATTTCAGCTTGGAAGCAAATTTCAATTTTTTTAAATTCAAAATCGATTTTAATTTTATATTAAAGATATCTGTAAACACACCGCCATAATGACCCGATGGTCATCAAAAGTTTAATTGGGAAAACACGAAATACATTTTTTTCTTTGCAATATCCAAAAACGTGCTTCGGTTAACAAGACGCGATAAAAAATTTTTAAAATCGAACTCATGAATATCATTCCAATATCGCACCAAATGCTATAAACCGCTAAGTCAGTACATGTTTGTGTATGAATCATCCATCAATAGCCTCTAGAAATAGACTCTGATCTACACTCTGTCATAGACCAGTTTTTCTAAAGTTAAAATTGTATGGTTTATGTATCATTTACTCCAGTTGCGTTTTTGTAATGGATTTATTACATAATCTTCTTAATTATATAGGTGCGCAAATGATAATTATAGAATCCTTTTCACTTTACCACTTACCTATTTAATAAACGTTTCAATTATTTCCTACGCTGAAAACTATTAAAAAAAAAAGACCGACGAAATTAGCGTATTTTAACACTTAAGTGAGATAATTTTTCTTAATTTGGGGGTTAATGACTGAAATTCTACTACCTGTTTTAAAATTTGATAACTTTAAATTCACACCGTTAATTTGACTTGTAAGAATTTCATCACGCTATGACATCATAGGACATTAAACTAAACTAAAAGAAGGAGAGAATTTTTAAACAAAAGATTTTTGATGATACCGACTGGAGGTGAAAGTGATTATAAGAAGATTTATTGGTGTTAAAATAGCAGAACATTATATGTCTAGTGTTATATCATCATTAGTTGGGCAGACTTTTTCGATTCTTTCAAATTTTTATAGGTTATGTAGGTGGGGCTGGGGTATTGTTTTTCAACTTCTTTTTAGTCTGTGTAGCCCAAATGATTTATGAACCGTCAATTTCAATTTTGAATTTCGGGCACGAGAATAATCATCTTGCAATCTAAAATAAATTTTAAAATTATCAACTTTTTGTGCTTGAAAATCTACACGAAAAAACCCTTGAACATCCTTTAAGCCTGCAGCGGTCGCGTGGCGTCTGTTAGCTGCTATAGATTATCATAGGGGTGCCATTATACGAAAAACAGAATGAGCTTTTTCACCTGTCTTCAGACTCTTGGAATTTTTAATGCTGCTTGTGGTAGTCAAAGCAAACCTCAGGAAAGTTATTACTCCTCGAATTAGTTTTCATAAAAAACGTATAGTTTTTTTTGTTTTCCTTCCGGGTGTAATTTATAAATTGGGAAGTTTGTGTCTATTAGACACCTCGGTACTTTTTAGCCAAAACGTTTCGATTTTATTGAAAGTGCGAAAGCATAAATCCGGCACCTGGTAACATTGAACACAATAATGACACAGCTGCAACCAACACATGTCTTTTAGGTCACACGCCATTCATCAAGACGCACGCACGCACTTACCTTAGTCTTTGAACGCGAGATTATGTCGGGGCTTTAAATTGACAACGTAAGCCACCAGCTTATCTGCTCTGTGGTTAGAACTAATACATATTTGATTTCCTAATCTTAAGAACCCACATCTCGATATGAATTTTTTTATTAATTTAATATTTTGTTCACAGATGCAACACTCAATGGAGACACCTTCGTGGTTGAAAAGTTGTTCGAGACCACCGAGATAGAATTGCAAGACGCCAGTTTTAGGTAATATAAACACCCACTTCAATTTTATTTCATTTTGATGATGATTTTGAACCTAGATATATTTTTCCAGTTTTAAAAAATAAGATACAAATATGAGTGTAACCGAATTTTCATGACGGTAAGAATTGAAATACCCGGTAATTTCCCAACTCTCCAATGTTCAATTTTTTACTCTATAAATTCGAAATTGTTTCGCTACTTAACCAAACTCTTTCACCTTAAATCTTCAAAGACCAGATTGAAAGCAGACAATTTACGTTGTAAAAGTCATTCTACAAGCGCTTTTGTATACTTAAGCTTTCCAATTGATGAAGTGGTGGATTTTTACTGCTGAAACTAAGAGTAACCAGCTTTCCACACAAAATTGCTTTAATAAATTTCTTTTTTCTCGAAACTTTATCAACCTCCTATATTTTATAGTTCAATTAATTGGTTGATCCATTTCGAAAGATCTAGCCGGTCCGATATCTAAATTTCATTTTATTTTTATGTGGTGAATTTATTTTTTACTTTTCTTACTGCACATTTTATTCCACATATCGCACGGCCGATAGGTATCTGGAAAAACTTTATTTCAAAAATTTGCACAAATGGAAAGATTTGAGATAAAAGTCCAGCTATTGCTGCTGCAGGGGATACTTTAATTTTATAGGTACCGAATAAGAGAAGCAAATGGTGCTATTTTTTACGAAATTATTCAATTCTCAAATCTTCCTTGACGAAATTTATATTGCTAATAAAAACATCCGTATTGTGTTAAATTTTGCATTTCTTTCGAATTAAGAGAAGAATGTATAGGAATGTATTTCTTGTTTATGATTGAGCCCTTCATATTTCTAAAATCCTTCAGTAATAAAAATGTTAATTTAACATTTCACTTTTTTGATAATGTCTTCTTTGAATAAAGTATTTATAAGTTGACTGGCAAATTCTAATACGGAAGAGATTATCATGTACTTTTTTTGCTACAATAAGCTACATATTTTTATAATGCAAATGTTATTGCCATGTAAATTTAGTGACACAGAATATTTTTTATATAATGCCTGTGAATGACTTGAAGAATTTTAACAATTATTTTTTTCAAGATTTGAAATTGTCTAATTTATTTACTGTCATGTCATTATCATATCACACTCGGCCATTATAATGTACACAGTTACTATTTTTAGAACAGTAATTTGAAATATTCGATAATGATTTTTTATTTGAGTGCAAATACAAATTTTGATATTTGCCGTACCTACCTATATATAAAATTTTAAATCGAAATTGATTTTTATTTGAAGTTGATGCAATCGGCCCTATATGTCAAGAGTACCAACAATGGACTTGCTGCAATATTCACCAAATTTCGTGAAATTTATATTTCCACACTTAGTTCAGCTCTTATCACATTTTAACAAATATCTTTAATTTATTTTTTACTTTTGGCCATTTAAATTCCACACGTGCCCGCCTGTGCTTCGATTACGTAAATTTGTTGTAATTATTATTATTTTTTTACCTTGAATAACTATTTCCATCATTAATTTTGCTCGTTATAATTTTTTTAATATTAATCTCTCACTTTAATCGCTTTTTCAAAATTTCTTTCTATTTATCTTTCTGACTTTTTGATTAATTGCAACTGACGATTAATAATAACTATGATATAGCGCTATTTTTATTTGTTTTATTTAATTATTGCAATGTTTATTAAGTATATTATTTCGAATGCGGCTCTGCTGAATAGTACTAAATTTAATGCTTCTATTAAAAAATTTTTTTAGGCTGTTACTTAGTGTGTATTTTCAATAAATAATGAAATATCTCCATTGTGAAATCATTAGTAATTCCAGTAATTCTATATTAATCCCAGTAATTCCGAGGAGTAAACCACACTACATTTCAATGATACTCGGATCTCCAACGAATTTTTGCTAGACCCTTTTTTGGTTTCTGCAGTTCTTCCATTTCACTAGTGCTAACCTACGTTAGATTTCAACGAACCTTTTTTAGCAACGAGGTATTCTTTTTGCTTTACTTTTTCCATTTTAATTTCCATTAAATTCCAATAATTTGTACAACTGATTTTTGGCAGCCTCTCAGCGGTGTCCCTTCGGGCCCCCTCGTACCAGCCACCACTGTTTTTTATTAAACAAAATTTTGGTTTGTATTTATAAATAATTAATTTGAGATTATAATGCAACTGACTATTTGAAAAACGGTATTGTATTATTAAAACCGAGATGGATTCTTCACTTTTTCAAGAAAATAATGATTTTAATCCTGTTTTGTCACAAACGGCAATAAGGAAATGTCACAAAAACCCTTTTCGTATTGTCATTTCTCCTTGTATGCAGATATTATATTCAACTTGCAATTCAAGTTTTCTTTCTTTTTTATTTATTTACTTTTATCGATTCCAGGAATTTATAATTATGGTGAACTTTGGTTGCTATGGTAACGAAATTCAATAATAATTTGTCAAGATAAATTTTTTGTTGTAGGTAGCGCAGGTGTCGTGGTTTTTTTAAAATTAATTTATTGATGTTTGACTGTCTGGTTAGTTTAGGGCTTCTAATTTGAGCCAATCAAAGTTTGTACATTTTAAACACTGATTTACATTTAGTGGCTACATATTTAAAGCCTTATTTACAATAAAATTAATAATCCGAAACTGTTTTTACCTCATCCTAAAGATTGTCCAGATCATCAATATCTATATGCTCAGACGATGAGCGAGAGTCGTTGTTTGCTTTTACAGGAAGCCGATAAAAAGTAAAAAGTCAATTTATGCTTGCGCATAAACTTAACGGATTGAAAACAATTTCTATCGAAAAAAAAGGAGGTATAAAAATCGATTTCTGATTCCTCAAATACTGTATCATACTGGCATAAAATCTAGATCAATAAAAAAATTAATTCTCGATTCTAGTCCTGTCCTTTCGTCAGGTTCATGATTGCGCAACGGCAAACCATATTGCATGTAACTCAAATCTGTAACCTAGCGGATCGTAATAAAGTTGTTATCTGTAAATGGACTATCTCCAATTTGATATAAAACCCTTACACGGGTAAAATTGGACAACTACCATTATTAGCTGCGCAACACATAAAAACAGCAATCTCCTCTTTACACTCTTTTAAAAAAAATCGGCGAAAGGGAATAAATAAATTTACCAGTAAACCCAATCGAAACTCGAACAAAATCGAAAATTCGTATATTGTGGGGTCATTTTAAAAATAATGGTGGATAATCGGCCATACAGCATGAACTGAAAGAGTATGGAAAGTGTAAAAATTCAATATGAAACATTTATTCAGCATTGACAATGGTAATAGTTATAAATTTGCGAAAATCGCTTGGCATAATGTAAAATTATATTGCTAACTCTATTGGGAAAACGACGGCGACGTTGTATTTAAGTCATTTACCTACCATAAACGCCATTAACTGGCAAATGTGCACATTTGCCGCTATACTTGCATTTTCCGTAGCTTCTTATGCTTATATCTAAGCTGTTCTTAAATTGATCCATTTTCGAATTTGAAGTTAATAACTTGAATCAAATTGACTAATTAAGTTTTAATTATTGCGAATGTATTGAGGTTTATTGACTAGAAGTGACTTTTCAATCCGAACGCAAGCACCTTACGACTAAAAGGAAATTAATTAAATTTTTAGATGAAATGCAGTAAAAGCCGAAGTTCGTGAATATATTAAAATTTCAAAATAAAATATTGCGAAACTTCGGGTGCAATTTAATACTCGATGAACCACTGCAAGCAATAAGTTAATTGCATGCGGGCAATATTTTTCAGTTTTCAGAAATGCTATTTTCCATTTTCTATTGCAGAAATTTTCATAAATTCGAAAACAAGGTTTACCTGAAACGTGTTTACCGTGCAAAGGTTGAACTTGGTAATTGAAATTTATCGGTTTGGGTTTCTTAAATTTTTCATTTCATTTTTGACGTTACGCGATAAGTGAAAAAGACTTTATTAAATTTTGCGTAAGGTTTTGATAAATTTTAAATTAATTAATTTTCTCGTTTTCCACGTATCTGCTCAACTTTTACGAATCTTGCAAACCACCTGTTGAGTTTTTGTCCTTGAATTTTGTTTGATTTTGTCAAGGTTTACATAGCTAAATCGATTCTCTTTTAAATCGGAGCTTTTATCCCCGGTTTTCCTTTATTTGGCGGTAATTTTTACAATTAGTTGGGTTGATTTGGAAAATTGTGAATTTTATGGAAGAACGCGTTTTTGAAGGTAATTTGCAAATGCGAATTCGGTCTTTAATGTGGCTGCAAGGTATACATTATAAGTGGTACTTGTGTTTAGAACAAAAAATCCGCACATATGTACGCTTGGCGTTAAATTTTTTAGACCTTGGAAATATACTTAAACATGTCTAATTATTGCATGCATCATAGTCGTGAAGTGTAGGCGAAAAATGGGTGTAACCGAGTATTATTGAATTTATCGTAGGTGACCTGCATCTAATATTCGGTACGCCTTCAACTTTGGACATTTTCAATTTTCACACTCGATGCTAATGGGAGGGTACTTCGTGCAAAGGAAATGTGTTATACCCACTTACGGTTACTATTCTTTTAATGTAATGGTCATTCGTTATAGCAGTTTTAGTTAAAAAACTGAATGATGAAACGATTTCGCGTCAATTTTCCATTTGAGTTGGTCTTGTGGGTGTTTCGAACCTTTTGCATAAAGAGAAAGTTAATTATTTTATTATTGCCTATTAGCGCCACAAAAAATTGTTAATTGCAGCGCTCGGTCACGATTTTTGCTAGTAAAAAATTCCAAAAGTTTGTAAATCGTACAATAACCCCGCGCTTGCATGCAATTTTTGGTAGGAAAACTAAAATAGATTAACCTATTGTAATAACACTAAATATGCTTATTCTGTTGTAATCTAACCACATTCGCCGTACAATTTATTACTTCTCGCCAAATTGGTTTCATTTTGCTGTCTTTGAATTATTAAAAATTTTCATTTTTCTCTCGCGAAGAGCTTTTGCTGCAAAATATTATTTTTGAGTGGTAAGAAAGCGTTAATTTTAAACGATGTAATATAAAGTTGAATCATTACTAACAAAAGAATTAGTTTCGGGATTCATTAAGAAACTTTGCGATCTGTATTTTCTTTTTCTAACATTTCCTCGTTTGAAGACAAAGAATAACTGAACTTTGCAAAATATATGATGAATAAGTCCAGAATCAGCCAAGCAGAGTTCCTGTCATCCAAAATTATTTAAATAAAAGTTAACAACTAAATGCATCGAGATAACACTAACAGGGTCATTGTTATGTCTTAACCGTTTTCCTTGTCGCGTGTCACAATTAAAATAAAAATAATGCGGAAATAAATAAACGAATAATTTTTTTCTTCATTTCCCGTTCATTAATTTGTTGGCTTCAGTTCTAAGTTGTATAGATTTTGTCTATGGTCTGCTTGAATTTTTATAAATAGCCCAAATCGATATTAATACAGTAACAAGAAATATCTAGCCCTGGCGACAGTAGCGCGATGTTATATCTCCGAGATCCTAGCAACACAGTAGAAACGTTGTACATTATTATTATTTACTACAATTTTGTCCTTGCTCAAGGATTACGCATAAACAAGAGTATCGCGGAAGATGACACATAAAAATAACACTCTGATTAGCAAATCGGAGGAAAAAAAGTATTTCCTCATTGAAAATAAAAATTCACAGAGTTAATTTTTATCTTTTATTTACTCGTTTTTTAAAATCGGCTTTTACATAAAATTTACATTTGAAATCGAGATTTTCAGTTATAAACTTAATGAAAAGCTTAAAATTAAATATTGCTCCAAGTTGTTTTCAATCATCATCGTTTTCTTTTCAATTTGTTATTCATGAATGATTCGTTAGTTGGGTAGGATTCGATTTTTCTGATATTTCCTCGTGCAAACCCTCGCAACATCTCGATTCTTCTATTTTAATTTTTGATCTCGCGGCTATTGCTAAACTAGAAATTATAAAAATCTCATGCACATCGTTGCTTTCTTGTAACTTCAGTAGGTCATAGCAATCCTTTGTCTGAAGTTCAGAGCAAAGCATTAACCTTTGTGAACTCGTTTAAAGAAACAAAATCTTCGAGAACCGTGCGATTCAACTACTCGTCTTCTTCGAACTAGAGAAGACTCTTTGAGAAAATGAGCAGACTTTACTTTCATAATAAAGTCAACTTGGTTTTGCATTATATCTGTAACAAAGAATGTGAATTAATAGTTGTTCACAAGAAAAAAACTGGACATATTTTAATAGAACTCGAAGTAAATAAATGACCCTATTTCAGTAATTGAAAAATAAATTAATTTCTCTATATTATTTATCTAAAGTTTTACAACCTAGTGAATAAAAAAATTTGCTTATTTGACCAAGAAGGGTTAAAATTAAAATATTTTAGCGTTTCGTTTTAGTAATTATTTTACAAAAGATAAAGGGATTTTATGGTTGCGAATGCGTCGCCATGTTTACGCGTGCCAAAGAAATGTTAGAAACTGTGCTAAACCCTTAATTAATTATTTTAGAATAACGCATCAACTATTAAAATTCTTTTTAAACGAAAATATATTATCAACAGGCAGGAACGAAGGGAAATTTAAAAAATGGCAACATTTTCAGTTCAAACACTTTTCTGAAATGTTTAGATACACAGATCTGTATCTAAACTAGATATTACAATAGTTTAGAGGAACAATTCAGATAGAAAAAGTTTACCTTAGTTGATATCAAAACGAAAATTCGTTGAGAAGTGAAAATCTAGAAAAAACTGAATTGATTAAAGTTAGAAGAAGGAGGAAACCTGTAGACAAGATGACGTTGGTATCGAATGAAGCTAACAATTAATCTTGCTGATGGAAATTTAGAGAATCAAAAATCGTTCCATACTCGGCGTTCTTTCGTTGTCTCAGACCAAACCATAACAATATCTTACACTGCTTTTTATTAGTTTTACATTCAAACCTGAATAATTCATCAACTATTCATTAGTGACTGGCGCTATTTCCAGTATCTGCAATTAGGTCATACATTCTGATCTAACTATAAATTTATGAATTAATGAATTGACTTATAAGTGTCACGACTGTTTTTTCTCTGCAGGCAATGGGAAATCAACGAGGTATCTGCCAATAGAACCTCCCTAAATGGAAATCAGTGGTCACTATGTTCTTTCGTAGGGCAAAGAATTAGGAGAGAAAGATCATTACTATTTTAATTTATAAATATAAAATATAGTATAGTATACCACGGTACAAATAATTTGAAATTTGAAACATAATTCGAATCTAAGCCTCCAGAAGACTACTTTATATTATATTACGTTGATGATATCCATCTATTTAACAAGAAAACAACTTGGTCTGTCATACCTTTTTCAAATTTGATATAGAAGTTGCCGGATTCTGGTTGCTCCAACTTGGAATGTCCAATAAAAATCAATTTATAGAGTTACTGTTATACCTCCCAGACCCCCCCCCCCCGGGTTTACGAAGGCTTTGTGTACATATTCGGTAATTGATATTATTAAATAGGAACCATGCACTTTTTCCAAACAAATACATTTATGTCACAGGAAAATACCATCCAATATACTGCTAATTCTATTTAATTAAATTAAATATACACTCAATAAAACTGCAGCTCCCAACTTGCGCAGTGGTCCAAGAAGTTTTAACAGCCTAAATTTTCCAACTCCAATCAAAATCGATACCATTCACATTCAGGCAAAAAAACGTGTTTTTTTTTTATAATAAACGTCCAATTACACTTGTACTGTACATTTCGATTTATCATCAATCAATTTTAGCAAAAATTACTTTCCTTACTCCCTTGATATGTAATACACTATTTTATATTCATTATTGTTTTTGAAAAACAGGAAATCTTTTAAAAAGGAATGGATCGGTTAAGCAAGACTTGCGAATGCAAAAAGTGTTAATTGCTGTAGTTACCTAAACTTGATATTTACTGGCAAGATTATATTATTATATATTAATAAACTTTAATATTTGTTGGTAGCTATTAAGTTGACTATGCCTGGAGATGTTTATGTTTTAATAACTATGTAAAAGTTTTCGTACGACTAAAAAGTAGAAAATTACGAAACCAAGTAATCAAAATTGCACGCTCTACGATGTGTAAAGTTACTGTTTCAAGTTGTGCTTTTATCTTTTATTTTTTGAAAATGTCAAAAAAACACTGCTTGTGTACCAGCGTATTTTAAAATATTTGACTCAAACAAGTCATTATGTAATGGGTTATCCATCAGTTAATTTGTTGCGTTTTACCGAAGTGCTCTCGTATACCAGCTACGTGACGTCACTTCGAGTGATCAATAATATTTACATTTCTTAATATTTAAAATGTAATTTTTATGCTTTTTCGATTTGCAGAAAATTAAAATTTTATTAATATTTTCGAGACGAGACGAGAAATCTTACACGAATATTTTTTTTTTATATTTTTGTTAGCCACTTTCAAGTTACCCTCTTTAATAAATTTTTTTAAACGTACGTAGTTGATAGTTTAATTAAAAGTTATGGTATAGTCTAGTTTAATAGTAACTAATTACATTTACTATAATTAATACAGACGGTTCGAGATCACGATAATTTAATTTAAATTTATCACTTGACTATTTCCAGAAGTTGACTCTTTTAGTTTATAGTGTCACAGGGATGATTATTTGTCATGGCAAAAGTTTTTTAGTTTCATAGTGTATGTTCTGGAGTTAATTTTATTAAACTGAAAAATTTCACTTTTTCAAAGCAAATATATTTATATTTGTCGTTGCAGTACACATTTGAAGGTCCGGGGGGTATGGGATACCCTCCAGTAGCGCACTAATTATATGAAATATTCTTTAGAATATCTGTATACACAATTTCTGTATACAAAAAAAAAAATGAATATACACAATTTCTTTCCATTCAGGCCATTTCATTACCTCAAGTAAATCACATCTTGCACCTGTGTTCTTAGTTCTTCTCTTAATGTAATTTTTTTTTAAATATTGATTTCTTAGTGGGCTCGTTTCTACACCATTTTACATAATATTATCTTGTATTTTCTAACATATTCTACATGACCCATTTACCTCTCATGGTAACTTTGCACTTTGACTTTTCATTCTTATTTAAAATTTCATCTTTATCGTATCCCTGATGCTACAATTACCCCAGTTTGTCACCCTGCACTAACAATTTGAGATCTTTTTTACCCAATTTGAGCAGGTATCCCACCCCTTCATAAGAGCAGTTTCGTCTTCATCGGAAGTTGCGGCTTCCTCTTGTGCAAGCACATGTCGCACACTTATCCATAAATACATTAAATAACCACAGATGCTTAACGATGCGTCTGTTCTTGCTATTCGTGCACTTCATACTCTTACGATGCATTCAGGCATTACTTACCCGATCTTAGAATTTTTCTAAAAAATTGATTTTCAATAATCTGCAAATTGCAGGCAGGTAACATCGCATATTTTAGTGAAATATGTATTTATTTTTCAATATGAAAAAGTATCAATTTATAGTCACTACGTGTGGTAATAAATGAACAATTAATTTATATGTAATATGTGGAAGCAGGATGTTTAATTTTCATTACGCGAGCACAATTAGAAGATGATCGATGTTAAATTGAATATTGGAAGTTTTCAAGTTTACCGATTGATACAACTAACGCAATTTTATTGCTGTTTACATTGTGTTCAGGCCTTATCGCTTGGTTAACACATTTTTATGTTTTCTTTCCTTAATTACCTGCCTATCCCACACATTAATTGTAAAATTTTTTTTTGAAAATCACTAGAACTTAAAAATTAAATTTGTGTTTTAGGCGTATTTGATATATTGGATTTTAAATTGAAAATGTAAGCGTAAACAACATCCGAGTGGAGCAAAACAATGTATGTATTGACTTCCCACGTTAAATCACGTTATATGAAAATAGTAAAGAACGTGTTGTGTTTTTCCACTTCTTTTTTGGAAACCACGTTCTGATGTAAATAATATAGTCGAGTAAATAGAAATGTATTGATGCTCTTTAATAGCAAAGCAAAAGAAACTACTTATTGGATTCTTCGTAATATTACCGGTTTTAAAATATGGGAAACACTTTTTCACGGTGCTCGAGTTCTGCAAGAAAACGCTGTAATGAAAACGATGAAACTGACAATACTAAAAATAATAAAAAAATTAAAAAATGTACTACAACAATGAAACTTACTTGAAAAATTGAAGCACATAAAGAGCAAATGCAACAACCATATTATAAAGATGCTAGACCGATAAAAATAACAAGAAATAAATTGCCAGTAGTAAAAAAGAGCCTGAAGGATATAGAAAAAGGTGAAGCGGCGTTTTGAAATAACGCAAGTATAAGGTGAAGAAGGAAAACGAATATATTGTGTATGTATTCATCATTATAGACACGTAATCTTTATAAATGGAGATTTTCTTCTTTCTAATAAATTAGAATTTTTTTCAGATAGGAAATTATCCTCAGCAAATTTGTTAAATCTGACAAGGTTAGTTGATCATGGAGCTTTTAACAATGTCGCATGAAACTGTTTCCCTAACGAGAAAATAATTGACCGTTGCAAGATTTTTACTTCCATTACACCAAATAACTGTTCATGTTTAAACATTTAATGCCAACAATTAGGTATTTGTGCTTCAGGAAAACTCCAAGTTAGTAGGGTAAACAGTCGTTGGGTCTAAATTTTTAATTCTGTTGCCGTTCAAGCACGATAACCTTCACTCCGCTGATGTGTTTCATAATTTTCACTCGATTGAGGAAAACTCAAAAAGGAAGTGTCGACAAAGGTTCGATGTAAATTTATGAAAATTTAATTATAAAAATACAAACGATTTACGAGACCGATTAAGCGTTTTCCATAACATTTTCTTGTACTATATTAATTTTAATCAAGTTCTTGCTAAAATAACGTTAAAGTTAGATATGGTTATTTACGTGACAGAAGAGTAAAGTTCAAAGCATAAATTGACCTATAAATATTAAAGTAACTGGACTTTTTTGTTTGAAATAAGAATCTATTTGTGTTGTTTAAAAACTAAGTCACGTTGGTTTAAAAGAAAGATTTTAAGTTGCGATAAAACGTTTCGTGTTTTTATGACACTAGAATAACGTCTTTTATGCTAATTAACGCGTAGAATTATTAAACACAAGTCCAAAATGGGTGTCGGAATTTTTTTTTAATTTTCAAATTCGGGTAAGTTTCGCAAGCTAAGTAGCTTTTATTGTGCCAACTTTTATTCTTTATTGTTTTTAATTATTCCTTCTTCCACTTAAACCTAGTTTATAACTTATTTTGTAAACAATTGAAAACAATATTAAATTTTTTAAATAAAACCTTTATTATAGCTGTAGCATTATATTGTCGCTGATTCTAAAAGTTTCGATTCCGATTAAATAAAATATTTTGTTTTAGGGGAAAGCGGAGCCAGTTGTAACAAGTGCCAACTGTAACAATGGACCAGACATGGCGACTATCGTGTGCATTGAAACAAAGTAAAAGAATTAATTAAAAATTTCGATTGTAAATAAATAGTTGCATGGGAAATACGACTTTCACGTTTGAAGATGTTTTATTCTTTAACTAAACGACAGTTTTTATACATAAAATATTAATAATATTATATTTTAATGAAAATGAAAAATCTGAATAGGCTGCTTATTTTGTTGAAATTGTTACTTTTCATACCACTCTCCCTACTGCTCGTAACAAGAAATTAACTTTCGATGCATGTATGTATACAAAAAAATAGATCGTGAAATTCGCAGCTTTTTCTGCTGAAAATTTTTTAATTTCAAAAAGTTGGAAAATAACAGAAAATTAGTTTTGTTTGCAGATGATGTACTTTTTGTATTTGTGTAATATAGGGTTCAATAAAAGCTTGCTATTCTTTTAATTAAAATGTAATCAATCATCATTCTAACAAAACATCAACACCGATAATAATTGACAACCTCTATGTATATTATTGGCTGTTCAAATATAATTTATCCAATATTTTAATTAATATTTTTTCAATGTTTTTGTTCTAGAAATGGAACATAGCGAGTACTATTGAAGAAAATGCAGAAACGGATTGGTGTTGCGTTCATAAGCTTGAAATTTTGCCTTCCCGTTTTTTATGAGGGTGAGCAAAGTTTCAGGTGTGTGAAAGCTCACCTTTTCTACAGTTTTCCGCTTAATTGAGAAAAAATACATTTTGCGTCATTATCACTGCCATGATAAATGATTTGTATAAGTTTGATAGCTTTTGACAAGTTTCAGTAACATTACTTCCAGCTTTTTTCAAGTTATAATGTGTCAGGTGGTAGAAAAATAATGAGATATCTCGACTATTCTAACGTCAAATATAACGCAATTGTTTGGACGTACACCATCAAGAATGCTATCAAGATCGGCGTGCTTTATTTTTTCATTATTTATGTAGGATTGCACGACTTTTAGCTGTAAATTGCTACAGTAATTTTTTCTTTAGTAGGTGAAGTTGTAAATACATTTTGTTAGTTTCTTCTATTTTTAAACAAAATAGAATAATAATCTTGCGTCATCACGCTTGAACTTTGTTTTTTACCTGAAATTTGACTAGGTGAGCAAAGATTCAGGTGTGTTGGCAAGTTTTACGTACAACTACTAGGTTAAAATTTTAGTAATGTAATTCGATCCGTTTTTAGTATAGAGAGATATCCAATTTAGTGCAATGTAAATAAGCACTTGATACTATTTTTTCTTATTTTTGATTAAAAGTTGTTTTTTTATAATTAGGTTTTCAACCTTGACCAAATCTAAGTATTTCTTATAATTCGGCATTTTCTAAAAAAATATTTAACGTAGATAAAAGTTTGTTTATTTTCATATCGACTAATGTCATGAGCTATTCCCGAGCAATCGATAATTTGTTTACTTTTGAATATTAAAACAAAATTGTACATGTTTCCAAAAAAGACATTGCATATAATCGTTTGCCCCCCCCCCTACTCAGTGTGACCAATACGCACATTTTATCTGATGTAGATAGTAAATAAGTAGATATACTATATGGGTTCTAGACCACATTGAAATTTTGTAAAATTCAAATGGACGAATAAAAATTCGTCGTTTTATATTGGATTTTATTTTATTATCTTTTTTGTAATAACTTGAAAATTTAGTGAGACTAATTGTGGTAGTTCAAATGCAAGTCCTTCCTATGTAATGCTCTTATACTGTGCTCCTTTCGTATTATATTAAAAAATTAGTGATAATTTTATTACCAGTTACTTCAATTCATTTAATTCCATTATTTTATTTCTCAACAACAATACAACATAAAACATCTTCAATTTATTATTTGTATTCCCATTGCAAACCAATTAATTACAAATCATCATCAATTTTTCCAAAACATCAAAGCCATTATTCTTGACATTTACACATCACTACAGCATTCTACTCAAGTTTCTATGGCAGTTCGCTAAAACTTTTGCCATAAAATCTCGTGCCAAGTACAATAAATTATCCAAATCCAAAGTAAACAAATAATTTCCAAATTACAAATTCTATGAAACCAGGGCCAAGCTGATAAAATAAAAGTTTGCAATTTGTTCATTTTGCAATAATTTCGGGAATTTCCCATCTAACTGCCGAGTGTAATATTTTTTAACACAGAGACACTCAAACTGGGTTTTAAATGTACTAATTAGTTGCTAGATGTAAAGACATTTAAAGTTTCGCTATAACTGATATTACTCTGGAGTCTTGGAATTGAGGTCTATATTAACTAAGAATTATTTTTCAGCTACAGTGACTTGCTTACCTAAAATAAAATTTGACATATAGTAGCGGTCATGAAAACTGCATCGCCATAAAAATCCTTAATAATGAGAATTTATTATGTATAATTCCGAATAGTGTGCTATTGCTTAACCAAAATAAATGTTACAGCGAAACCATCATTTAGTAAAATTTATATCAAAATCATGAAACAGATTTTAAAAATATTACACTGGAAATGAGTAGGAGAGTAGGCAACCCATCCGACCGAAAGCGGATTATTTTGGTAGAAAAACTGATTGTTATTTATTTTAATTCAACAAATTTTACAATTTGCTATAATTCGGACACCCGGTAAGGGAAGAAGAAGACTTCACAATAAAAACTCCTGTCCAAAGTTAGGTGGCGAATTTTCCATTTTAAATTAGTGATCAATGGACGAAATATTCGATTCAGCCTAGCCAGTCGATTTATTTTGTCAATGTGTGGACAAATCATTTTTCTGTTTTTTGGAAGCTGTTGCAGCACAGCGTAGCGGCTCGACAATATCCTATCTGAAAATCTTGTATATTACAGTAACACGGCCATACAAAAATATTCACACCAGTGAAAAACCATTTATACTGAACGATGAAGTATTACTTAGCAAACCGTCATTTAAGTAAGTAGTTAGTTGCACTTTTTTTGGAAATTGAAAAGGCCTGCAAAAACGTTTCTACCAGTAAATAACCTGAAGTCAGAATTTCGTAACAAAATATTACGATTGATTTTGGAAAGTAAGTAGTCAAGTTGTTAGCTTCGTTGGTTTGAAAGTTCGAAAAGCTGCTTTCGAAACTCAACTAGGCTAGAGTGTTGAAATGGTAGTCATACCATCAACTTTGAACGACCTTTGTGTAGGCGAAATTTGAGGGTGGTCTCTAAAATAAAAACACTTGTTTTGTTTGCACTATATTTATTGACCGAAAGAATGGTTGTTTTAGTATTGCTGCAATCACTGAATCTTATTGTCATCGATACGTGTAATTCGAATGACTGCAGGGTTTTACACAAATAACTGTTACAATTATAAGAAGGTTCGGGCTTCGTTACAAAGGGAGTATGAACGATACGGGAGAGCGGTATGTTTGCTCAAGTACTTGAATGCTACTGTTGAATGTTACTGTTACGATTTATAAGAAGTTTTTACCTCCGTTATAAAAAGGAGAGCTGCGGTGAGAACGTGTATGTAGTTCGGGCGCTTGGTTGCTACTACTGAATGTTACTGTTACGATTTATAAGAAGTTTTTACCTCCGTTATAAAAAGGAGAGCTGCGGTGAGAACGTGTATGTAATTCGGGCGCTTGGTTGCTACTGCTGAATGTTACTGTTACGATTTATAAGAAGTTTTTACCTCCGTTATAAAAAGGAGAGCTGCGGTGAGAACATGTATGTAGTTCGGGCGCTTGGTTGCTACTGTTGGATGTTGCGATAAAGATGGTCATGCGTGCAATACAATTTCAGGGATGAACAAATATGACAGGGGCGTACTAAGTAAAAGAAAGAATTGTTGGCGGCAATTTTGAAAAAGTGTAAACATAATAAATAAACATATTGCAATTCTAAACACAAGTAGTATTAACATAACAATCATTCACCCACAGTTAGTAGTTAACATAGTATTTTTTCAAACAAGTCACATGGGATTGGATTATTGCAGAATAGAATCAATCACACTCGCATCATTTAACGTTGATTGTCAAATTCATTTGTAAATAAATAGACTTCGGGTGATGCCCCGCCCTCACCCTTGTCTGAATGCGTTTTGTTTCATTTCTTGCCACATAATATACTATTGTTGTTGTTCTAAATAATTCGAGTAAACACATATTTTTTATTTTCTTATAATAACTATCTTTTTTTACCCAAGTTATTGTTTTGAGAATAATCGAGAAGCAAAACCAGGTACAGTAAGAACTATAGTAAGGAATCTTGCGACAAGTTAATCCACCCTTGGCCCAGCTTCCAGAGCTACCCAGTAACTGTAAAACTTTAACATTTTTTTGGGGAAGTTAAATTAGTTGCAAGAGATGGTCATTAAGCATAGTAAGTTAGCCGAACAACTGCTGATTCTAAGGTACTCGGTTCGAATTCGGGGAGAGTCAAAAACTTTCATATGACCGTCTCCGTGCTTTGGAGGGCACGTAAAGCCGGCGGTCTCCCTGGGTTGACGATTGCCGCTGTCAACTATTAAAAAAACAGGGTTACAGGCATTCCCAAACTCGGTTTAAGCAGCCGTGGAGTCTTATTGTCCGAACCTTTCTCGGAAGAGAAAGAGGCTGATAGTCCAGGAGTAAAATGAAAGGCCGATGAACAAGAAATTAGTTGCGCTACAGTATTTTTATTACATATGAGGAAATATAAAGAATTAAGTAAAACAAAAATTCGAAATTAGTGAATTCAAATAGTCACTCGAAGAGAAAGTCGATTAGTATACAAAAATCAAACTTCTAAAGCAAATCAATGTAAGTAACAGTTTTGATACTGCTGTAGATATTACAAGTAAGTAAGTTTGAGGAGTTTGAGTTTGAGATTGGGCAAAAATTCAACTCAAAGACAAAACAAAAATTGAAAATTTAAAATTAAAATGCCGAAAATCGAAATAATTCGATCAATACTTTATTTATTTATTTATGCGACTCAATGTTATATTGACAAATTTTTTTTGGTCCGTGTATGTCAGATAATCGAGCATTTACTATATACATAGTACTTTTAAATTCAATGTATATTATGTATTTAATTTAGTGTACTTTTACAGGAATTTACGCTTTTTGGTTTGCAAACAACTTTCATAGCAGCCCTAATTTATTATTTCAAGATTTCGTTAATTTAACTTTTATTGCACTTTGTATAGTTGACCTCTGCATTATAAGTTGGCTATTTTAGTTGTCCGTTGTATATCACATTGGAATTTTTTATTGGATTCTAAGTACCTAATCAACTTTCAGAATGATTTTCTGAAAATGAACGAAGCACTCAAAAACAGAACTAAGGTAATAAATTCTGTTCAAGCAGACATCTCTGCAATCAAACTTTATCAATTTTATTCAAATTACAAAATAAATAAATAAATAAATAAGATTATATATTATAATATTAGAGTAGGAGTAGGACTCCCCAACCAGTGGTCGTAAGGAGGCGCGATGTATACGGATGTATAAAGAAAAATCCATTTGAACTCATTAATTCATTCGGTCACAAATGAAGTGGTTTCGTATTATAACAATGAAAAATTATAGGGGGGGGGGACATGAATATATTTTTATAATGACCGGGGAGGTTCACTGTAAAAAAGGTTGGAAATCTCTGTATTAGAGTATCTTTTGTTTCCGTTCGCTTTTTTTTCACGTCTATAGCAAGTGTGTAAAAGTTACCTATAAATACAGGGAATATGAGGAGAAGAGACTTTGGATTGCAAGCAACTTTAATAAACTAATTGTAAAAATAACAAAATATATATAACATTAAAAATTAAAAAATAAATAAATAACAAAATAAAGTTTTTATTTTAAGAATTAAATATAATACAAAATGCAAAGAAAACCAGAAGCTGTAAAGTTAAACAGAGATAAAAAGTAAGCAAATAAAATTTCAATTATTAATCAAGTGTAATCGGATTAAGAAAAATGAAAAACTTTTATTTTGGTAGATAATTGTTCACTTTACATCATGGATTGAATGAGTAAAGTTCAGTAATTTTTTTTTAGTTTTCATTGAGAATTGTGGAATAGGTCACAATATTCACAATTATTGTTACAATTATTTATACAACATTAAAAAACTATAGTTAAATTAGCAAAACGAATAATGAGAGTTTACCGTTAAGCCATTTTTGTAGAAAAGTAGGTAGCTAGCATAGTATTATGGTACTAATCGAGAATTCTACAACCAAAATTTTTAAATTCTCTATTCGGAATGGTTGAATTTGAACAATAATAATGTCTATCGCATAACTATATTCATACCACATTGATTTTCTTCATTGTCAAAATTGCATACTGACACTTTGTATTTTTTGTAATTCCAATATCTGTAATTCTATAGAAGTTTTGATCGAAATAAAAAATACTCGACCAAGTCTTCATTCAATAAATTGAAAATCACGGAAAATTAATATTTTGCTTTGATGTCGTAATGTAGTACTGCTATGTGCAAGTATAGTTTTTCACACATACCACCAGGGACGTACAGTTCAACATGAACTCCAGAAAGTTTTCTTAAGCCGATTACACCTTGGTGGTTTGCCGTCCAAGAGAAGACGGCCAGAATAAAGTATTTATTCTAACCGAATTGAATTTTTTGATCTCCGGGTTCTTTCTCAAAAGTTTTTTAAAGTAATAATTATTAATTATTTAACGATTCCAAAGGATTTGAAATTTTGAGTTTTTAAGCTTAGGATATTATTACTTTATTAATATTATGTAGTTGCTTCGGGTTTTTATGATTTGAATGTATAAATTCAATATTTAAATGCACTTGAATATTGCATCGTGTCTCGAAGTAAAATTCAATATTCTGAAAAGTACTACTTGGATTATTTGAGTAAACCTTGATTTGCGTTGTACATGCATATCCTTACACAAGGGAGGTTGTGGAGATGGGAATAGTACGTGGAAGTTGCAGGCATACTGACGGCAGCTTGTTTATCAAAGTAAGAAAGAAGTATGTCTGAAATATTGAAATAGATGTTTCGAAATCAAATATTACGGATCAGTATACCGACAATTTATACCAAATTTATTCGGTAGCAGAATAATAGCTGTTCATTTTTACAGTAAAAATTTTTTATAGTATAATAGTAAAGTATGATACTTGTTTTGAAACCGTCGACGCTGTCGAGGCAAGAACTTTGTGGAACATTCCAAGTGTGTAAGTAACATTACAATACAATGTATTTTGCAAGTACTATGTAGTTGGTAGAATCATAAAATATTTATATCCAAACCCAAAGTTTAAATAAATGCGAGTCGAGTGCAACACATCATTGTTTTTAATTTTATTAAATAATTGTTTTAATTAAACACAAATGAGTAAGGTTGCTGTTGTATCATAATGTACCCACTCAAATTGTTGGTAAAATTAAATTAAATATTGAATGAGTAAACTTGAATTGTCTAAAGAAGAACGAAAAACTACTTTTACACTCGAGTGCTTCGACGTAAATTATACTTTTATTATTTTTTGTTTTACTTTATTTGTTCAGTCAATTCATCAATCAATAAATAAACTTATTCAGGTAACGTAAATAATAGGCACAAATTATAAAACACGAAAAAATTATAATAATATAATAGCAAGGTATAAAATAAACTTTGACGTTCGGTTTTGCTGTATTCCAACATGAATAAATAATAAAGAAATCTGGTAAAAGTTACATCATTGCAATATGTCGCGTTGCTTGGTTTAGTCTGAACTGTCTCTTTTGCAATAGCCGTTATTTCAATCTTTCTCTATTTTATTCTTTCCATATTTATGTCAATTTTTAAAATATGAACTATGTTTTTAGAAATATTGTTCTATAAAATATAACGTGAAAGTTGGACTTGTCAACGAGTCATACACCAATTTTTCACCCCTCGTATACAAAAAACTATCATTTCACTACTAGTGGTATAACTAGCTATTATGACACAATCAGTATTGTAATGATCAGGGGTGGGCAAAATACATGAAAATATGTATTTGAAATACAAAATACAAAATACATTTGTTTTGGGTATTTGAAATACAAAATACAAATACATTTTGTTCCGAGTATTTAAAATACAAAATACAAAATACAGTATTTCAAATACAAAATTTATAGCATTTAAAATACAAAATACATCATTTCAAATACAGTACATTGTTATGCCTGGTTGGGAACAAAACACATAACAATACAATACAATGGCAGGGCCGTATTCAGTAACATCGTCGAATGAAAAAATCGCAAACAAAAATTTTTATGTTACTGTTACTGAATACGGCCCTGTCTATTTGATGTTATCAATTTTAAAGTATTTTGTATTTTGTACAGTGTTTAGTAATTTGTATTTGAAATACAAAATACAAATACATTGAAAATATGTGTTGAAATACAAAATGTATTTCAAATACGTATTTCAAATATAAGTATTTCAAATACTGCCCAGCCCTGGTAATGATGAACTATCGCCTCGATGAAGTATATTAGTGTTTTGCCATAAAGGTAAGCTTCAGTGCAGGCCCGTAGCTAGGATTTCATTTCCGACGGATGGTGGGGGGAGGGGGCACTCGTAAAAATCCTTTTGTAAAAAGTAAAATTTTCAGGACTTCCCCTTCCGGGAATTTTTATTATTACAAATAAAAATTTTCAATATTTTTTTAAATTTCGGCATTTCGAGTGGCTACGGGCCTGCTTCAGTGCAATCAAACATACAGTATTAACAATATAATAAACATTTGTGAAGCTCTGTTATTTTATTTTTGAATATCTGCAGATTTATGTTGAGAAAGTACAGTTTATGTAGCAGTTATGTACTTTTGTTATTTTTGATTCTATAAATTAACGATAAATAATAAAATTAACACAAAAGCGAATGCATGTCAAAAAGTAGTTAGAAGCATGTGTGGCAGAATGAACAATATTAACTCGTCCTTGATATTAAAAAGTTACAGATGGAAAAGCTTTGTATCTCTCACATTTTCGTCTAAAACAATAAAATAAACAATTCTCAAATGGAAGCCTTCATGAGTTTGTTGGTAAATGAAAGTTTTTTGTACTTAAGTAATTCGAATGTTTATTATCAAACTCGACTTTCGTCTCGTGACATATTATTCACCTTGCCATTAATAAAAATTTATTTTTAATTTTCAGAGTAGTTTCTGTGAAAACTTGAGACTGTACATTTGGTAGGAGTAGCGGCTCAAGTCAATTTTGATTTGACGGGAGCGTGCCGGTTATACTAGCAACGTTTCGTCTTTGTATGGCTAAAGAAATGTTTTGAGTAAGGTAATTCTTAAGTCGGGAATCTCTAGTAAGTTTAATTAGCTTTGAGATATACTCGTATGAGGCCGCTAATCAAAGTAACACCATCACCAGTCCAGTAAGCTTAAGTGTAGAAGGAACATTAATGGAAGATAAAGCTCGTTGCAAAATGTTGTTCAGTTTGCCGTGTCGGGAAATACCTCCAGAACTCTTCGATCAACTTAGTCCATGTCTTCCATCTTCAATAACAGTTTCTCCGCATTTGCATTGGTGTGGTTGGCAAATGAAGCATCCTAGTTGCAAGGCTATACAAATTCCAATTGAATTATTGTCATTGAATGTCTCAATATCGGGATATGGAATTTAGTGAAGTCATCCTGCTGATTCTTGGGTTTGTGTGAAGCTTTAAGGCGTGCCACTTTGGTAGGGAATCAAAGGGAAGCTTTTTATTTATTGAATCCCAGTTC
The DNA here is from genome assembly GCA_947369205.1 of Cantharis rufa. Taxonomy (NCBI): domain Eukaryota; kingdom Metazoa; phylum Arthropoda; class Insecta; order Coleoptera; family Cantharidae; genus Cantharis; species Cantharis rufa. Next base: position 15,466,897 of record OX376307.1, on the reverse strand, counting down.
TTTTGAGATGTTTGATTTGTGGGAAGTTGATGGGGATTAGCCTCATTCCAAGCATTTAAAGCCTCTTTGCAATGATATATTTTGAGCTCCTCAATTGATTTAAATATTAAGAGGGAGACAAGTTCTTATTCATCATGATAGGAAGCTAGGAAGCAGAGAGGCATATGTCTTGATTTTTTCAAATTCAAAGACCTCCGTTACTAATGGGTAAAGTAAGGAGCATTTCACCAGCCCCCACCCCCATTTCGAATTTTGGATCCAAAATAGTCTTAATCGTTTGTACCTTCTTTATTTTCGTTTGTACTCATTTTGTTTTTCAAATATTTTGAAATATCTAAAATGGGCATTTCGTCAGCCCCCCCATTTACAAACGATTTAGACTTTTTTGGATCAAAAATTCGAAATGGAGGGGGGGGGGCTGGCGAAATGAAATTTCACATTTAGAATTGCTTTCAAAGTAGATATAATTTCAGTGTCAATTGTTCTAACTTAGATTTGAATTTCCATAAAGCAGTTGTCCGGAGTAGATATGTAAGTTTAGGAATAGAAAAACACTTTTTGAGAAGAAAGTAAGCCACGTGGGAGTTCCGGTCTGGTAAAAGACCAAATACCAACTTGAGAATTTTAAGCTATTCTGGAATAAAAGTTTCCACCCCCTTAAAAGATTGCATTTGTCTACAATGCGGATGCCTGGAGAAACTTCTTCAAATTTAGCAATAATATCCGCATTTGTTGAATCAGAGCAGAAGAAAAGTTCACATTTGCTTGAGTTAATCGCCAAACCCAAAACCTTAGTCATATCTACACTGAAAAAAATGGTTAATCATATTGATGAAAAATTTATCATTTTTACACCTATGAACAAAATTCATCATATTAATGAAAGATTCATAGTATTTATGAAAAATATCATTATATTTATAAATTTTTCATCAATATGATTAACCAGTTTTTTCAATAATACAAGTATAAGTTAAGTTTTGAAGTCAAGCAATCCACAATTGACTGTGTTACGCATTGGCTAAAATGCTAATGGTCCAGCCGGTACTCCTTGTGGAGATCCAACTTGAGAGGAGATGGCATGAGTTCCATAAGATGGTTGGCTATATAACATTACCAAATAAAAGAAAAGATCTCGGGCGTTTTCAATTTAATTTAATTAATTGCGTTACGGAAGTCAATGTTCAACAAAACATTATTCTCATTTGCAGGAAGGTTAATAAAAGTTCTTGTTGCGTGAATGGCTGCTTCACATCTTTGTTTGGTTCCATAAAATTAAAATTTATGGTATTAGAAAGATTTTAAATTTAAAAATGTTTTATTTTGTTGTAATGATACAAACCTGATTTGTATTTAACGCTTTTAAATTATTTTAAATTACCGCCAAATATTTACCACATTGGAAATTATGGACGAAATCGCTACCAATTCTTCGTTACACTGAATGCAGCTGATTGGTCAAGTGTGCTTGAGCTACCAGGCAGGTCTTCTAAAGACAGAGACACAAAAAATTTATAAATATGTATACTCAAAATCCTACATTATTGAAATGCACACCTAAAAAATGAAAGGTTTATTCTAAACAATTTGGGTGGACATTTCCACCCCCTGCCACCGTCACTGGTTATAAGTTGAAAGGGCAACTTCTACAGTAGCCTCATGTTAAGCTTTGGATATGTATTGTGAGAGGAACATCTGTCAGAAAACAAAAATTCACTTAAAAATTGTCGATTTTCTCAACTCCTGTAGTTTTTCCAGATAAAACTAACTTATTGCTTGTACTATCTCGGCAACGCATAATACAGAATTGTTTAAGCCCCCAGATCAATATTTCGAATTCAAAATTTAAAAACATCGATTGATCAAAAAATCAACAAAAATGTAAAGTAAAACTAAAACAAGCTTTATTACATGTTAATTGAAAATAGATACATTTTTGGCACACTTGATATTGTAAGATGATCTAAATTAGATTTTTAATCTACCTCGATGTTGTTCAACTACTAAATTATCTACTTTTGTTACGTTATATAATAATGTTTTCGACAAAATTTTTTATAATAAAAAATTCTATTCAGTCAGGTACCGGAACTTAAGAATTACATTTGGAAATAAAATAAATTATTTAGATATAGAAAAATTGTTCCCTTTACAATAAATAACATAAAATTTAAAACAGTACACAGAGGCCTTTATCACCAGTAATCGATTTCATTCTAATCAATATATTGTAACAATATATTCCACAATCGATTATTTTAATACTATAGTGACCTTCAAACAATATAGTAATTTATAATTTCTTTAAAATCACATTTTAACAATAAATTCACCAAACTTCACACTTATTTTTTGGATTCATCCCACTACCAATCTTGCATTTATATACATCACTGAATTCTTTTACGTTTGAGAGACTACCCAAAACTCTTATTTGAGCAGGAGAATGAGCATCCTTATCTATTTGAAGATTTGTAGATTCGTTAGTCGCTGAGGAACACCACACCTGAGCAAAAGCTAAGAAAAATAGTTGTTTATGAGATAAATTTAGGCCAGGAAGAGATGGCGGTTCTTCTTTTTTACTGGCAATACTGAGATATGCATGATATGCTGCTTTGAGACCACCGTTATCGGCTATGTTTTCACCTAGAGTCTGATTTCCATTCACGTTCTTCCCACTTATTTTGTACTCATCTAAAAAATAAAATAATTAAGATTTTTTCAAAACAATCCATTTTGCAAATTTTTACTGTATTGCTTCACAACGCACTTGGTCCTCTCTTTAAATTTAGCAATTGTTTTATTATTCCACCACTGATGTAAATTTCCGTCCTTGTCAAATTCTCTTCCTTGATCATCAAATCCGTGTGTCAGTTCGTGACCCATAACAACTCCCATACCACCATAATTTAAACTTGTCGGATATCTAGCGTCATAAAATGGTTTTTGGAGCACACCAGCAGGAAAAACCATTTGATTTTTAGTTGGAGTATAGTAAGCATTCACGGTTGGAGGGGACATACTCCAGGTTGTTTTGTTGACCGGTTCGGAAATCTTTTCTAAATTTTTTCTTAAAGTATACTGACTCAGATTAATGTTGTTGTCAAAATAAGCGTTATTACGTATTTCAAGCAATTTGTATTTTTCATCCAATTCATCGGGATTTAATATAAATTCGGGGTAACCTAAAACATAATTGGGTTAAACTAAATTTCAAGAATAATTTTTATATTACAAATACCTATCATGTCGGATATAGCATCCGCTTTAATTTCTGCAGCTTTTCTTGTTTGAGAATCCATCCAATCCAAATTTTTGAAATTGTTTTTGAACGCAATTCGTACGTTGTTCACCATAGCTTCGGTTTCTACTTTAGATTCTCCTTGAAAAACTTCTCTAACAAATATTGCTCCAATAGCAAATCCTAAAACATTATTGGTGTCTGCAATGCAGTACCGCCATTGAGGCTCTTCGCCGCTCTCTGGACCCAATAAAACTTTTCGTAAACCTTTATAAGCATCTCTAAACGCTTTGGAAAGACAACCGATGAAATTTTTCACGGTTTGCCACATGAAATAATTATTCAGAACTCTAAAAATATTATCTAGCGTTACAGCAACAGAACAGAATAATCTGTTTCACTTACATTTGCTTTTCGGGAGTTTTTTTATATTCTGTTATCAAACCGTTTAGTTTCTCTAAATATTCCGGTGCAAATACCACAACATTTTCTTTGCTGGTAATTTTTTTACCGACAATTCGAAATGCATCTTCAAAAAATTTTCTCCAATCTATCTATAATTTTAATTACTTACTCGGCATAATTATTTAAGAATTTTAAATATTTACAAATCCTGCCAATTCTTGAAGTTCTGTAATCGACATCATGTGATACAGAGATTCTTCGTCGCGTCTTTGTTCATTGGGAGTTGTAATGTTTGCCAATTCGGTTTCAAAATCAATTACAGCCTGCATTTGAGCTTGTGTGGAGTTCACATCGCCATCTAATAATATACCGACCTAAAATTATTTTAATTTTAAATGTATGCTTGCAGAAGTAACGTAAATTATTTACTTTTGTCATATAATCTAAATATGCGGGTAAAATTTTAGCACGTGCAGTTTTATTTAAATAATTTTCACGCGTTGGCAGTGTTAATCCACTTTGATCAATTTGTATCACGTGCCTCGTCGAATTTCGGTCATCCTCTCCAACTGCATACGAAAACAGCGCCCCGATATTGTATTTATTTTGAATTGTTTGCAAAATAGTTTGAATATTCCAGTTTGTAATGGAAAAATCGCTGCTCTTCGACACGTTCCATCCGCCGATTTTTTTAATAAGTTCCAGCATTGGCCTCGAACCCAGTTCTTCAATGGTGTCGTTAACGTCTAAACAGGATTCGTAATAGGACTTTGCTTTCTGCTCCGCTTTCGACTTCAAGTGGCCGTCTGCTTTATCTAAAATTATTTTTATTAATTTAAATTTTGATAAGTTCCACGACCGCACTCACTTAATTCGTGTTTAACTATAAGTTGGTTTTCTTGTTCCAATTTTGTAAAGGTCCCCCAACTACTTTTGCCTTCCGGTATTGGATTAGCCTTTATCCAACCATTACAAGCGTAGCCGTAAAAGTCTTCACATGGATCTATCGACGTATCCATTGCTTGGAGAATGTTACTCGCTATTTCTACACAATTTTCAGTTAAACATGGAGGAGGTACTTTTGATTCTGATTTTGGAGTCTAAAAATATATTACAGATGAAAAATACTAATTTTCATTATGCAGGGAAATTAATAAAATTATCTGCTTACGGGAGGTTCTCTTATTCTTGTATCCATTGCTCCTAGAAGTAAGGATAATACCAAAACTACGAATAGTAGAGTTGCAACCAAAATTAAGAGAGATTTTTCCAACATCGTTCTTTTTTTCCACATGCTGGAGCTTGTGTGGTATCTAATATGTGTAGCACTGCTGCTAATTCCTGAAAATAACAAACAGCCGTGCTTATAAAGTTCACCAATGTGGAACGTAGCTAGCATTGAAAATAAGCTTTTTGAGGTAATATGGGGGCCTTTATGTAAGGCTCCTCAACGATTGGCTTTCATACAACCAAAACCATAACTTCCTATTTAGATCCGCCGCTAGGGCTACTACTTGCACCGTTTCTTGCGAATCTTGCGAACTTCGTTAAGCGATCGGCGGATTAGGTATGTGTATAGGTAAATATTTAAAATAAAAATACTACGTACCTTCATTAAATTGAACGCTTCCGATGCTGGTGTCATCGTCAGCAAAGTCTGCGTGCTTATATTTTGTCATCTGAAAATAAATGCTTTTGTTATTCATTGCAGGTCTAATATGTATCGCTCTATATTCTAAAATGCAAAATTTTATTCCATTACTGAAATAGATTTATCTAAGTCTTATCTGATAACCAAAAACAACATAAAAAATTTCAATTTGTAAGCAATAGGAAAGCCGACAAAACTGTAAACATTTTATCCAGATCCGGGTTTGAAATAAAAGTAAACATAGTTATTTACTTACAGTAAAGTTTTTGAAGATAGCACTTGGGTTAATGCTGGACTCTTGAGAGTAATTGAAAATATATTCAGAACATTCTATCAGTAATCTATTTTTAGTAAAAAAATAACGTTATTGACGTCATTTATGATGATCTAGTGATTTGGTAAATGAACACCGTTAAACAGACGAAGAACAAACAAATAAGTAAAATCGCGAACGCGTATATTTTCCGTTTATAATTATTATTGAAGTGCTTCATGCGTCACACAGTATTTCTTTCATATGCTTACTTTAATCTAAATTTTCTTTGATTTATTATTGGAAAATTACGACGTAATTTGTATCTTTTGGATATTATTTGTGTCACCCACAATTTGAATTGCAATACAACCACAACTAAAAGTGAAGTTGTTCTGAATAATAATTTTATTAACTAAAGTATATTAAATTATTAAGCATGTGGTTAGGTACTATTTTATTATTATCACAATGACGTCATGCTGTCAACTCGCAGTAAACATTGATAAGCTAATGTTAGCTTTATTAATATTTTTTGTATAAGGGCTTTTTCGCGAATAATTTGCATGAAAATGTTAATTATAATTATTAATACGCACTCACATATTATTTTTTATTGGAAAAACGTCCCATCGCGCAATCTGTTTTGGAGAAATTCTAAATTACGCTCCCTTTGTTCTCTGGGGATGTTAATTATCACAACAAAAATATCCTATAATGATATACTTTATTTTAAAAAGGCAATATTTTTAAAGTTAATTGGGAACAAAATTGAGATATCTAAAATAATAAATGTCGTTTTATCGACCATGTCATTATAAGACACATTCCCATGCCAGATAATTTACTATAGTATGGTGGGAATAGTACCCTAACCGGGCCCACGATTTTGAAAATTTCCGAATGACATTATTGGGTAGTATAGGGCGTAAATTACAATTATACAAATTAAATTTTATTTTATCACAAACCTTATTAAAAAAATACCCCGGAGACCCCTGGAACTCGAAAAATTACAAATTATTCAACGATATTAATCAACAAGCGGGTGCAATTCCCAGTCTCCGTAGATCCACTCGGATCACACGCACCGTCAACCAGGCCCGTAGCCAGGGGGTGGCAAGGTCGGGCAACGCCCGATCTTTCAAGGATTTTGCCCGAGCTTTTAAAATAAAACTATGCAACAATGAACTAAAAGAAAAATTCCCCATTCATTCCACATTGGTCCTTTTTGTATAAGAATTTTTTTGTAATTTTAAGTTGGTATATGCTTTTAAATGCAATTCTATATTTTTTCCTTGTGCGCTACTACGATAAGGTGAAATGAATATCATAGTCAAAATGCTATTTTTATGCTTGCGTGCGGCCGTGCAATAATACGGAAATAATAAATTTTATAACTTTTCTTAAACCGCGTTGACCTTGAAATTTCAGGAAATTTTCGCCTGCGTCGCAAAAAATTGCCCAATCTTACTATCTGTTTGCCCTACCTTCACTTTCGGTCTGGCTACGGACCTGCCGTCAACAGATTGAATTATTAACGTACTTTCTATGCAAAACTCAAAACTTTAAAATTAATTAATTCCTAAGTAAATCTACATATAATATGTACATTAGAGTTCATCCATTGTTTAATCGCTTTATTATAATGTCATCTTTCAAATTCTGCAAGAATTTTAGTGATATCTATAAAAACTTCTACTATACATTGTAGGGAAAACCTTTTGTTAATATTATTTCTACATTTATCAGGTAGTTGTTAAACCTACAATGTAACAGAGCATCTGAACCACGGCATAAATAACGTAGACACAATCTTCAGATGGTTAGTTTAACAATTATTCTATCAGCACTACACATACTAACATAATATTATGATTGTATAAAACCTGTACACTAACAAGATTGTTGCACTAATTTATTATAAGCTGCCTATATTTGGATCCGAAATGTTCATAATTACTAATAAACACCTTAACGATAATAGTTCTAACTAAATACACCAAAATTAATTAATTGTATTTACACTTTACACCTGTACACGATTTATCGTTGTATTAATCCTGGTCGGTTGTTATCCATTTTAGGTTCAATTAGACTTATAACAACTGACAGGTTCATATGTCGTAGTCTTCATTATCCAAGTTCTGCCTTCAAGCAGCTTGGTGGGAAATTCAAAAAAAGGTGTCATAAGCAATAAAACAAATTTCTTTAAAAGCTGTTAAAAGTTCAAAAATGGCAATGGTGCAATTTTAAATTCAGCTTTACAATTCAACAGGTGTGCAATTGTCACTCTTTCCACACACGGAACACTGCTAGTGCTTACTGCTAGAAAAAGCATGGCAACCAAAGAGATACAAAGGATAATTTAAAATTCACAAAAAAGTACAAATTATTTTAATTATCTTGCATTAAATAGTAAATATTAAATTTAAAACAGAGGGATTTGTAACAACGAGAGTTGTTGTAAGTCCAAGTTTTTGGAAAATTTCCCTGATTGCCTCAAGATTTTCTTTCGAAATAGTTGTCTAGTATTGTAAACATTTCTTAGGATTTTCTATACTTCCTCAAATTTTCCGTTTTTTAAGGTATCCTCGGAGTTCTAAACCTAATTTTTGTGTGTATTATTTATTATCTTTGGAATTGAACGGTTTAACGAGATTCTTACATGTGGCTTTCTGTAGTTAGGAGATTATTTTTCAACCGAACAATTACTAGGGTTTAATCGGTCTTTGCATATAATAATTTAAAATTTATTTAACCCAAGGATTGTTTTTTCTTCACGCGAAAATGAAAAATCGCCTAATTTTTGATTTTGGTTTCGAAATTTGATTATATTTTAAAAATTCCTAATTTTTTACTAAATTTACACGGATATTCAATTACTATAGTATTAGTTATTATTGAAAGTTACTGAAAAATTATAATTATATTTCTTTATATATATTATTTAAACTGGATAATTGTTTTACAAAATAAAATATTATTCTGAATTAGAAAACTATGCAATCATTTTCCTTTGATATAATGTGGTTTTATATAATTATTATAAACATAATGTTTTATTCAATACCATGAACTTGATAAAGGTGCGGTTTGTAATGTCTAAATAATATTGTCCCTTACACTTCCTCTAAATTTATTTGCTTTTAGTTAAAATACGTACGTATGTTAGAGCCCTCAATTTTAGCCAGAACATCATACATCAATCAGAATAGACAGGAATATTGCACATTTTTTGATAATTTATGAACTTTTGATTTAAGATTTACCTAACAATAAATTTTGTGAATAAAAATTAGCAAATTGCTATCCCTGGAAATTTAAAAGCCCCAACGGACAATTAACAAAAAAATATTTCTTAACATTTTTTAAAACTTGGAAGTTAGTAAGTATCTACATAGTTGTAGAACACCAAATCAGTTAAAATATTTCAAACCAAATTTATTACAAAAATTTTTATATTAAATAAATTCCACTGTTAACAATAAAAAACCAATACTGTGCGTGGAATATTTATTAAAATTACAACTAAATCGCATTTATATCAGGGGTTTAATTATAAATATTATTTATTTTTCAAAATTGAAAGTAAAAAATGCCATAGCTAATTTGTTTCTGAAAATGAGTTTTTTGGGGGTATTTGCTAGTATACCCTTTTTTATGGGCAATATACTCAACGAGGTTGAGAACCACTCTTTTAGGTCCTAGTAATCTATCCGATGTGGTTTATGATTAATTTAATCCACGGTTTCCCGCTTCCTTGGGAAGTTGAAGTGGTCACAATAATATAAACTATAAATGTTACTGTATCACTGAATTCATGAGTTTATGAAGTAATTTTTTTTCTATAGTTTTCCATTTGGCGCTGATTCTGGGATTTGTGGTCAACTAATTATTTCAAGTTTTCGATTTTTAAATGGTTTTTCTAATTTTTAAAAATAGATGTAACTACTTCTAATAACTCTATTTTTAGTGGCATGTGCTCAGTTTTAATAAACTAAATCCGCAAAAAACCAAAATTCTTGTTTTTTATTAAAAAAAATTTAGGCAGATTTTTAGGATATTTTCCTGAAACTTAAATGTTTTTCTTCATTTTAATTTTTATGTTTCCAACGACACGGACCGAACAGAAAACTGTTGCGGACCAGACCCTTGCAGCTAAAGTATGAACAAAGTATTTATACTGCTAATTAATTTTGATTTGGTATGTAATGGTCGTTCGTACCGCACAATAATAAATTAAACACTACTTAATATTGAATTGTGCTTAAAAATGTTGTTATTTGTCGCTTTCTCATTGGCTAAATTTATAAAGCAAGTATTTGAAAGGAATGGAAATAATTCTTACTAGTATTGCATCACAAACGGACATTAGTATCGCATAAGACAATTTTTATTTTGAACTTGAATTTTTGTTCAATGTCATTTATTAATTTTTTTTTTAATGGTCACCATAGCTGAGTGGCTTAGCGGAAAACGCTTCCGAATCTCACATCCGTCTATTGGAGTAGTTAAATCTGATATATCAATTAAAAAGAAGGTCAATATCAATATTAGTAAACAAACAAACCAAAATATCTCAGAAAATATAAATTTAAGATAAATTTAGTTTTTAAATAAATTTGCAACAATATGATGCGTTATAAATGTTTATTGCCTTATGATAAAGTTCTTTTTCAAACTTAATAGTGATTTTTAATCTTAAGATTAAAAGAATTAAAAACTAAAACAGTAAAAAATTTACCTTGACGCTCATTTTTATCCTCAACTGCTATAGCCGAGTACACTCAACATAAAAACTACGATAGATTTTTTAATGCATATTGCATCTGCAGGTATCGTAACATATTAATTTACTACCCACGCCCTGTGCAATCATTTAACGACGCCGGGCGTCGAAACTCCAACTGTATCGAAATTATTGATTTTCTAGTATGAGATTCGCGCCAGATTTCAAAATGTTCAATCGTCAATGTTATTGCAGCGCATTTGTATATGTACTTGAGAACGCAAAAAGTTATTTTTGTTTACTTGAAACCATAAAAAATACTTATGTGCTTACCAGAAGCACGTACGATACTAGATTTGCTTTTGCAAATAAATTGTAAAAAACGATTGGGATTAGAGGTAGGGATATTAATATAAAAATTTTATGTATTGTAGAAAAAATATTATATATTGTTCATTATTTTCTAAATTTTGATATTTTAATTTTATTATTTATAAATATTTGATGTTCCCACGATTTACATAAATTTAATGTAAATTATTGTTTATTTTATTAAATAAATTATATTAATGATATTACTAATATAAAAATTTTATCTGTATTGTAGACAGCGTAGAAAAAATAGAATTATTATATTTCTCATTAATTTGTAAATTTTTTATTATATGACCTGGACTCCGAAAAGGGACCTTACGTCGGAAAATTCAATTTTTACTTTTCTGGTGATTTTGTAGACACTCTTTCCACGCTCTTTCGAATGGCGCGAATCATAAGTTTCTATCTTCATTACTCACTTTCACAAATCAATCTCCAAGTTGAACGTAAAATCATAAAAACATGAAAAATCATCAAAACATTTTTTTTTCATTTTTTTGACATTTGTTATAGAGAGAACGATGCTTTTTCTAATGGAACAAACTGTAACTTTCTATTTTTATTAATTACCTTACAAAATCGATATCAAAAATGAACATGATGGCATAAAAACTAGAAAAGTAAATAATAGAAATATAAAATCAAAAATCATAATTTTTTTTTGACAAATTCTGCTTCTCGCCGCATGTTTTCTTCGATGGAACTTCTTAGTTCGTTGCTTTCTTTTTCAATATTGACCTTCCAGACCTTCGAACCTGAATCAGTTTTCTTACTTCGTTTTTTATCGTGGGCCTTTTTCTTCTTGTTCTTTGATTCGGAATCCTTAGAATGTCCAACTTCATCTTTTTTCTTCTTAACCTTTTCTTTTGGTAATGGAAAATTTACATAAATTTGTAATTTTGTAAAATTTATTATTATTATTATTATTATAAATTACGTAATAAAAAATACAGAACCTTTATTCATCATCACCTTTAAAACATTATTAGAAACCATACCTATAATTATATCGTAATATAAATTTGTCGATCAACTTAGTACCTCATTAGTTACAAAAGAGTGCACCAAATAGCAGCAATGTTTATTTCCCACGTAGCACAAATGTTGGCGCAATATCGGTCCAATGTTGAAAATCATTATTGGCCCAATATTCAAATGTGAACATTTTTCAATATTGGTGCAATATTGATCTCCAATATTGGCGCAATATTGTTATAAATATTGAGCCAATATTCAAATGCGAACACTTTTTAATATTGGTTCAATATTTAATTATATATTATTTAATTTTTAATTTTGAAGAAACAGTAGTATACTATATTTTATTTAGAATATAAATAGCTTTATGTGGCTCGTCGGTAGTTACCTTTGTCATAGAAAGTGATACTTTTGCTTCTAATAAAGCAATATACTATTTTTTAATATAAATTTGAATGAAATTGATATTTTTGGATAAACTTAACTTTTAGATTATTAATAATTTAAATTGGAGATTTGCAGATTTTGAGATTGGAGATTTGGAATTACTCGAGAAATACGTATTACTAATCTACAAAATTGTGCAGAAGCAGTACGCAATTGTGTAATTTTTCCGCACAATTGTGCGGATTACTATCACATATTTTTATCTGTGAAGGCTTTCGGTTTAAGTTAGAAAGATTATTTCCAAATTAAATACTCTACTGAATTCGAATGGAAAAAAGACTGTAGTAAGCAGAGGAGCAAAACTGAAGGGTTTACCTGATGATGATAAATCTCTTCGAAGTAATCTCGAAACCATCAGCAGATCTGTAAAACCATGGGGTCCATGTGATGACTAAATCATCTGGATTTATGTAGTATGTTATGTTGTAGGCTACAGATACTGCTTCTGCGGTAGGCCAAAATTATTTTTTGATTATGTAATGTGGAAGAAGTATATATCTATTGATGGATTTCGCTAGCGAAAATTTATTTTCTACCTTCTTTAAAATTTTAATAGTTTAATAGTCTAGAATTTTAGGGGACGCTAAGCCTCCCTTGCCTCCTCTGACGAACCGCTGCTGGTAGTCCCTTATTGGGACTCCAAATCACATTATTTACATTAGCATCCTTGTCATATCTGGATACTTTTTGTCCAGAATACTTAAAAGTTCTTTTGAAACGTTATAATTCACCCTCAAAGGAAGTTAAAAATAGCGTAACTAGCGTAACTAACGTAAACTAGCGTAAGTTAAAAATGTTTACTTATCCGGAACTTTAAAAATGTTGTAATTTTATTATTATATATTTTATGCTTATATGCTTTTCCCGTTTTTTCATGCTAATCGAGGTTCGCGGGTTTTATTATCTCTATTCACACTTCCAGCTAAACTGAGCAATGGTTTGAATATTATAATTGGTTTGGATATTAAAATTTATAATATTGGAATTTGATAACTAATGCAATTGTAAAATTACTTAGATACAGCGAAATAGTCAGAATAGTCAAAGCGCAAGTCAGAGAGGCTATTGACAAACTAAAAAACTCTACAAGCAAAGACATTTATGGTATGAACGCTAAAATCATCAAAACGATCAAAAATATTATTATCTCCCCACTTACAAACCTGATAAACGAGTGCATCAGAAACAATCATTTTCCAAGAGCTCTCAAACTTGCAACAGTTATTCCAATTTTCAAAAAAGGGGATACCGATAACCCAAACAATTATCGCCCAATCTCGTTACTACCCATCTTTTCGAAGATATTCGAGATAATCTTGACTCAGCAAATTACGGGCCATTTTGAGGCTAACCAACTGCTCAACCCCAGTCAATTTGGTTTTAGAAGCAAAAAGTCTACATCACTGGCCATTGATAAGCTCACACAGATTATACTTCAAGATTACGAAGAACGCAGACTCACCGATGCCACTTTCTACGATCTATCAAAAGCCTTCGACTGTGTGAACCACGAAATATTATTGAGGAAACTTGAGTACTACAACTTATCTAGCAACAGCATCTCACTAGTCAGATCATTCCTGAAGAACAGACAACAACGGGTGAAATTCAATAACGACATCTCTGCAAGTCTCGACGTCAACACTGGGGTCCCGCAAGGTTCCGTATTTTCTCCTTGTCGCATTTTGCGTACTCCTGGTTGCCTACGTTGAAAGGCTCAATTATTTGAACTTTTAAATATTGTATTCATGCGCAGCTTTACCACCACATCGCCGGCTACTCGTAATAACTAGTGTGAAGTGGGAGTTCAATTGTTAAACACTCCATGCGTACTTGTACATTTTATATAATAAAGATTTCACTCAACAATTAAGTTTGTGTTAAATGAAAATCCGCAAAGAACCGCCAGCATACAGTCCACTCAAAAATTATCCAAGGGCTCATGACAAAAAGTAGAGTCCGCAACATGGTCAATCGACACGGATTTCATATTCAAAATTGTTGAAGAAATTATTGTACGTACAAGCGGACAAAACCATTTTATGAAGTTTAAAGGTATGTCCATAGTTCATTATATCCTATCTTTCTTTTCAACACAGTTTTGTGCAAAAAGCTCAAAGGTAAATAGGAATAAAAAGTTAGTTTCGCGCGTTGCGCACGTTCAGGTTTATCTTGCAAAGCAATTCAAGGCTACAAAACATTTCGCGCGTCGCGTTATCAAGAAATTCTTTTCTTATCTCATCTTACATTAACAAAGTTTGTAATACTTTCTACACTGTTGAAAATAAACTTATATTTTTATCATTTATTTTGTTTAATCATGGAATCATTAAAGACCAAACGTCGGTTAATTAAGTCAAAGTTAACTAGATTTGAAACTTTCGTTAAAAGCATTGATCAAGACTTGATCAATAACATAAACGTTAATGAACAGAGGTGCACTGAATTGCAAGAACGTCTTGCAGTTGTCAGACTGTTACTTGATGAATTTGAATCAATTCATAATGATATTGTTAATTCTCCGGAACATACGACTTCCGACATAGGTCAGGTCGAAGAATTTGAAAATAATTACTTTACGGCCATTTCAAATGCAAAACATATAATTAGTAATTTAACCGCGTCTGCAGTAGGTACAGGAGCGAATTCTCCTACATCGCAACGCTCAAGGTCAGGCAGTGTAGGCTCTGGGAATTTTGGCTCGCGCAATTATAATAAAATCAATTTACCAAAAATTAATTTAATTAAATTTTCTGGCAAAATTGAGAATTGGTTAGAGTTCAAGGCTATTTTTCAAAATCTTATCATTGATAATTTGGATATAAATAATATTCAAAAACTTCATTACCTCAAAAGCAGTTTGACTGGAGGGGCTGCTGATGTAATCCAATCTTTGGAATTCACTAGTGACAATTTCCAAATTGCTTGGCAAACGTTATTATCCAGATATGATAACCCCAAACTTTTAATCAAAAATCATTTAATGTCTATTGTAGAAATAGAACCATTGAAACGCGAGTCCTCACAAAAATTACGCCAGATGCACGATTCACTTTTCAAGCACACGAGTGCTGCGAAGTCATTAGCAACTTCGGAACAGTTGTTTGAAGCTATTATTATTTACTTGGTTTCATCCAAGTTAGATGCCATCACTATACGCGAATGGGAAAATGTTTTAAGCAAAGGAGATCACGAGATTCCAACATTGGAACAATTTAAAAAATTTCTAAGCGGTCAAGCAAATCTCCTAGAAAACATAGAAAAGAAACAGGTAATTATTGAAAAACCCAAAATTCACGTTAAATCGTTGGTCACACGAAATTCAGTGTGTGGATTATGCGGCCAAAACCATCACTTATCAAAATGTGATAAATTCCTAGAATTGACCCCCAACGAGAGGTCCAAAAAAGTCCAAGAATTAAAGGTTTGCTTTAATTGTTTGGCCAAAGGGCATTTCACCACTCAATGTTCCTCAATTTACAGATGTAGAAGATGTAAAGGTAAACATAATACCATGTTGCATCAAATTCAGGAAGTAAACCAGGCTCCACATGGGGACCGTGCTAGCAGGCCGGCAAGCCCAGTTGAGGGTATTCAGGTTACAACCGCTTTGTGCGTGGGCACAACTGAAGTTTTATTGCCGGTGGTGTCCGCAAGAATATTAGATCCTCGTGGAAAGTTCCACAATGTTCGAATTTTGCTTGACTCGGGTTCTCAGTCTAATTTTATATGTAAAGAGCTCGTCAATCGTTTAAGTTTACCTACTAAAATGGTTAATGTTTCTGTTTGGGGATTGAATAAATCCAATTCAAGAGCTAATTCAAGATGTGACCTGGAAGTAAGAGCATGTCACTCACCATTTAAAATATCACTTTCATATCTCGTAATTGATGAAATCACTGGTCTTGTTCCAGGATTTACTGTTAATCGAAATGACTTCAAGATTCCAGATAACATTAAATTATCTGACGCCAATTTTGATCAAGATGCAAAGATCGACCTTTTAATAGGTTCAATAGCTTTCTTTGATTTACTGTGCATGGGAAAGGTGGCTTTAGGTTCTAATCTCCCTACTCTACAAAATACAAGGTTTGGATGGATCATTGCTGGTCCCATCAGTTCAGTACAAGGCACTGGCCAAGTACAATGCAACACAAGTATTTCCTGCGAGGTGCAGGAATTAATGACTAAGTTTTGGGAAATTGATTCGTATCCTCAGGAAAGGTCACTTTCCATAGAAGAAAATGAGTGCGAAACTCATTACGCCAAACATACTCGTAGGAACGATGATGGCCGTTTTGTTGTCACTATTCCTCTTAAGATGCCCATTACAGTCTTAGGTGATTCATTAGCCATAGCAACAAAAAGATTTCATGCTCTGGAACAACGCTTTCGAGGCAAACCAGAATTATCAGTTCGTTATCATTCATTCATGAATGAATATAAAAATTTGGGCCACATGTCGTTGTGCGACCCCAAGGAAGAAATTTCGTTCTTTCTACCACATCACGGTGTTCTAAAGGAGAACAGTTTAACCACTAAGCTACGCGTTGTTTTTAATGGTTCTGCGCAAACCAATTCCGGTCATTCTCTAAATAGTATTCAAATGGTCGGTCCCACGATCCAGCAGGATCTCTTTACAATTTTAATACGTTTTAGACAGCACCGATATGCTATCTCCGCGGACATTGAGAAAATGTACCGACAAGTTCAAATCGAGCCTACCCAAAGGCCTTTACAAAGAATTCTGTGGCGTGACGCGCCTACAGACGATCTGCAAGTTTATAATTTAAATACTGTCACGTACGGTACGGCTTCGGCATCTTATTTAGCTATTCGTTCGTTAATTCAGCTTGGTTATGATTGCCAAGGTTCAATGCCTGAAATTTCGCGCATCATAAAACAAGATTTTTATGTTGATGATCTTCTCACTGGTTGTGATAATATTCAGGAAGGCATTGAAATTTGCTCAAAAATTTCAAATATCCTTACTAGTGGTTGTTTTAATTTGAGAAAATGGATTTCAAATGAACCTGAGATTCTTTCAAACATTTCAAACGATGATATTCATCCAAGCGTCCTTGAGTTTGGCGAACATGAAAACACGCGAACTCTTGGGCTGATATGGTCATGTCAAACTGACCATCTTATGTTCTCTATTTCTATTGCGGCTGACGACGTTAAAGCAACGAAAAGATCAATTTTATCAAAATCCTCTCAAGTATTTGATCCGCTTGGTTTGTTGGCACCGGTTACAATAATCGCGAAGATTATGATGCAAAGATTGTGGATGGAACAATCCTCATGGGACGATCCTGTTCCACCTGATATACAAACTCAATGGAGTTCTTACATTCAAGAACTCTCTGTTCTCAATGATGTGTTGATACCAAGACATGCCGTTTGTTCAAATCCAAACAAAATTGAATTGCATGGATTTTGTGATGCTTCGCTGCAAGCATATGGGGCCTGCATCTATTTACGCTCGATCGACAGCGATCAAAAGGTACATGTTAATATTTTATGTTCAAAGTCAAAGGTTGCGCCTCTGACCCCTATGACTGTTCCCAAACTTGAACTTTGTGGAGCACTGTTACTTTCTAAACTTTGCAATAAGGTTTCAAAATCTTTAAATTTAAGAATCCATCAATGTTATTTATGGACGGATTCTATGATAGTGCTTGGATGGCTAAAAACAAGTCCAAACTTGTTAAAAACATTTGTGTGTAACAGAGTTGCTGACATACAAAGATTAACTAAAGAATCAGTCTGGAGACACGTTTCTACAAAAATTAACCCAGCTGACATACTTTCGAGAGGTGCTAACCCTCAAGATTTAAAAGAATCCACACTTTGGTGGAATGGTCCATCTTGGCTATTGAAAGATGAACCCGCGTGGCCTCAATCCAATTCAAGTTCATTAAAATTGCCAGAATTCAAAAAGAATATCCAATCCTTCGTGGTAATTAATCAAAACTGTTTTTTGTTTTCAAGGTATTCAAACCTAACAAGACTTGAAAGAATTACAGCTTATTTATTAAGGTTTCGAAATAATTGTTGTGTAAAAAATGAGTCGCGTCAGTTTGGACCACTCACTACTCATGAATTGTCCAGGGCCTTAGTTACACTAGCTCAAATTTCTCAAAGGGAATCCTTTCCCGATGAATTTAATTTACTGAGTAATTCAAAAAATTTAAAGGCATCCCCTCTTTTAAAACTTAATCCTTTCATACACACGGATGGTGTGATACGCGTAGGAGGAAGGTTAAAACATTCATTGTTCTCTTACGATAAGAGACATCCTATTGTTATTAACGGAAAACACTTGTTTTCAAAATTATTAGTCGAACGTGAACACGTCCGAATGTTACATGCTGGTTCACAGCTATTATTGTCTTCAATACGAGATAAGTTTTGGATTACTTCAGGAAGAAATCTCACCAGACAAACTGTTCACAATTGCGTAAAATGTTTTAGGTTTTCGCCGAGAACTCCTGAGCCAATTATGGGCAATCTGCCACCTGATCGTGTTAATCAGGCTCATCCTTTTTGTGTTGTTGGTGTTGATTACGCCGGTCCGCTATTTATAAAGGATCGCCGCGGTCGCGGAGCCAAGGTTTCCAAAGCCTATATTTGTTTATTTGTTTGTTTTGCGACAAAGGCCGTTCACCTCGAACTGGTAACGGACCTTTCTACCGATGCGTTTTTACTTTCTTTTCGAAGATTTGTCTCTCGACGAGGCAAACCTTCACGTGTTTTTTCTGATAACGGCACTAATTTCGTAGGCGCCGATTCAGAACTACAAGAATTATCTAAATTTTTTAAGGCAAATGATAAAATCATTCGTGAAAAAATGACCTTTGAAAATGTTGATTGGCATTTTATACCGGCTCATAGCCCACATTTCGGTGGCCTGTGGGAGGCAGGGGTAAAGTCGTGCAAGCATCACTTGAAACGTATTGTCGGAAGTTCGCCTTTTACGTATGAGGAGCTTTGCACTTTTCTTATTCAAATCGAGGCTGTGTTGAATTCCCGTCCTATTACTCCTTTGTCTTGTGACCCAAATGACCTAGAACCCTTAACGCCTGGACACTTCTTAATTGGAAGGCCGTTGACGTCACTACCTGATCCTGACGTTACACATGTGGTGGACAATCGTCTCACCTTATTTCAAAGAATCCAAGCTCTTCATCAACATTTTTGGAAAAGATGGAGCAAAGAGTATATCTCTGAATTGCAGCAGCGTCAAAAATGGAAACATCAACACTCTGATCTTCAATTGGAAACGCTCGTTCTCATAAAGGATGACAACTTGCCACCCCTTAAATGGAAAATGGGAAGAGTCGTCGAAGTTCATCCTGGTTCTGACGGAATCAATCGTGTTGCCACTGTAAAAACTTCACATGGTTTAGTGCGTCGTGCATTTAAAAAATTGTGCCCACTACCAGTGCGTGAGTGACGACGATCAGTTACTTTGTTTACAAAACTTTGTTTATTCTTAATGTTTCTATCTAGATTTTAATTTTCTATGTTTTTTTTTTTGAATTTGTTAACGTTACTTAAACATTTCTTTGTATTTTGTCCTTCATATTTGAAATAGCTACGCCCTTTCAAGGCCGGGGGCATGTCGCATTTTGCGTACTCCTGGTTGCCTACGTTGAAAGGCTCAATTATTTGAACTTTTAAATATTGTATTCATGCGCAGCTTTACCACCACATCGCCGGCTACTCGTAATAACTAGTGTGAAGTGGGAGTTCAATTGTTAAACACTCCATGCGTACTTGTACATTTTATATAATAAAGATTTCACTCAACAATTAAGTTTGTGTTAAATGAAAATCCGCAAAGAACCGCCAGCATACAGTCCACTCAAAAATTATCCAAGGGCTTATGACAAAAAGTAGAGTCCGCAACACTCCTTTTTTATTCTTAATTTACATCAACGACATCAACAACTGCAGTCCTACATCCAACTTCATCCTATTTGCGGACGATACCGCCAAAACCGAGAGCGAGCACAACTTATATGATCTGCAATACAATTCGCAGATTGCTGAAACGCGAATAAAAAACTGGTTTATCTGCAATAAACTAAGCTCTAATGACGAAAAAACCCAGAAAATCACCTTCAGTCTCCGCAGAGGCATGGTATACGATCCTGTTAAATACCTGGGTGTTATCCTGGATAGCGCTTTGACCTGGGAACCTCACACCAAATATTTGAATGCAAAACTATCGAGAGCCACCTTTTGCCTAAGATCACTAAGTAACAAACTGTCGAATACGTATCTTAAGACTATGCTCTATTCCACTCCAATATGTCATACGGAATACTGAACTGGGGACACTCATCCCATACCGAGGATGTTTTCAGAATACAAAGAAGATGCATTCGCGTTCTGGCTGGTATCGGTTACCGTGATGATTGCCGTCAATCCTCAAGACAATGGGCATAATGACAACAACCTGCGTGTTCATACATGAGTGCCTAATGTACGTTAGACGAAACATCAACACCCTAGCGACCAACAGCGATTTCCACAGATACCCAACAAGGATAGCGAAAGATCTAAGGATCAAATTCCATTGCCTACAACGAACCCGTAATGGTACAAGCTACTTAGGTGTCAAAATGTACAATGCACTTCCTGAGAGATTAAGAGCATTGGACGAGAACAACTTCAAGCGAACGACCAAAAAGTACCTCACAAAATCGGCCTTCTATAGCGTGGAAGAGTTCATGCAAAGTACCCATACAGATCTCCTACAAGAATGAGTCGGAAAGTCTTTATATTTTTTCTTTACATTACTTATACATGACTTTGATCAATTATGTTCTCCGAAATGACGTGTGTAAACACTTTTGTGTACTAAACACCAATAAAGCTTATTATTATTATTATTATTATTATTATTATTATTATTATTATAATATGGACGAATGATCTTTTAAATTTATTTAAATCAAAATTTTAATCTGTCAGTTTGGATTTGAATATTAAGAGCATTAAGAAGAGAAGAGAATATTAAGAATATATATTACAAGGTGTCCCCGGATACACTTTACATAACGTAGGTGATGGAGGACACTTTTCTAAGAAACATTTTTAATAAAATGTTTTTTCTAAATTCAAGCTCTCGAGAGTTAGGCCTTTTTAACTCATTTTTTTGAATTTCCACTTTCACGTGGCCATAGCTCGGAAAATATTGATTTTTAAGTAAAAATGGATTAGTGTTTTTTTAAAAAGTATGAAGTAATATTATACAAACTAGATTTAAACATTTTTTGATTTAAATCAACGGATTTCGAGTTATGAATTAAAGTAATATAAGTAATAAACAAGTGTTGAAAAAATTGAGTTTTTTTTTTATTTTGGTTCTTTTCAAAACCCTGTATCTTTTAAACAAAACATTTTACAAACATATAATCTTTTGGGGGGGGGGGTTGTGTAGACACGTTGGTCCCCCCAAGTCGAATTTTGGGGTAAAATTGGTGTCAAACGTTAGAGCTTCGTTAGAGCTTCAATGAGCTTCCATTTTCGTCGTTTGAGCATCAACCGTCGCGGAGCTATTCGCAACTCTTTTTGGGGGGGACCGTGGACATGTTTTTCTATTTTCTGTACTTTTCAACATTTTTGAGTAATTTTGGTGTCAATCGATAGAGCTTCGTTTGAGCTTCAATGAGCTTCTATATTCATCATTATCAGGGCCGATTTATCCATTAGGCAAGAAAAGCAGCTGCCTAGGGCGGCAGTCTTTTAGGGGGCGGCAAAAATACTAATTAATTCTAATAAAAAATGTAACATAAATAGAAACTTGATTGTAAATTGTACTTATTTAAAAATCATATTACATTATGTAGAAAACATAAACAATTTTTAAGTGTAAGAGAGTAAAGAATAAAAATAAACGAAGAACAAAATACCGTCTACTGTTTAAGCGGTTTAAGTAAATAAATTTGATATTTTGCTGTTATAAGTTCAAATTTTAATTTTAAGGGGGCGGCAAAAAAAATATGCCTAGTCGGGAGTCCAGGATAACCGGGAGTCGACCAATGCACTTGACACGATATAATATCTTATAAGGTATAATATAGGTATAATATAATATATTATAATAATATAATATAATAATAATATAATATAGGTATAATCGGTATAATAGCTTGAAAACTGTATTAGTGTGATGTAGCTTAAACATTGGTTTAATAGCCATAAGGGTATTTTTGCTCATAATGCTGCATGGTGCACCTGAGTCGAGTTCCATTTGTGACCATGATATAACCATCAATTGAAACGGTTAGCATTGATTTGTTTGGTGGATTTAGTGAATTTAGTGAATTGATTTCTTCTACTCTGTTGAAATTTTGTAAGCCATCGATCTCTTCTGCGGGTTCCGCTTCCCACGTGTTTTGGTTAATTATTCGTGTGTTTTTCTTGGACCTACACACTTTTGCGATATGTCCTTTCTTACCGCAATTATGACATGCCGCATTTTTGAAAGGGCAGTTTGAATTCTTACTTGTTTTTGATACGATGAACTGTTGGTGTTTTTGCTCATAATCCTGAGTTTTTGATTTTTGATTGAGTATTTTTTGATTTTAATTTATATAAATTTTTAAATCAAAAAATAGTCTCGTACAACTATTAAAATATTACAAAAATTGAGAACAATTTTTATTCAAATTACATACACACACAAGATTTAAGAAACGTTTCTAAGAGTGATATTTTCTGTAACAACAACAGAATATTGCAAATAAATAATATAATGCAGTTTTATTTTTCTGGAGAAATGGGAGATTGAAACGCAAAATTGGCACCATCATCGGTGAATAGATCGCACATGTTTTTGGTTAGATTATCAATATTACCAATATCTCTCGTTGGTTCAGTTTGACATAATTCTTGAACTTGTATTGAATTTCTCACTAGTGAATCAGTGATATGCAGATCGAATTTGCCGTCCAAATCACACACATTTTCTTTAACACAATCAAAAGTGTACCAACATCCATCTTCGTTCTTTAAAGTAACTTCATATATTTCATTATCTGTTGAATTTTGTTGTTCTAAATTTGTATCAGCCGTGTCAAGAAAATCATCTGGATTCACTGGGTAATATTGCATACCAACACGATTTAAAAGATAACTTTTATCTTCGGAGGCTTGCCATATGAAATAATTGTTTTTTGGAGTTAATTTACAACTTAGCATATGTTTTTTAAATAATTGAGGATAAACAAATTTTTTATCACAAAAAACACATTGTAGTGGTTTTTCATCTCTGTGTTTTGCATATATATGATACGTCACCAATCTTTGTCTTTTGAACCTCATATCACATTCTGGACACTTGTGTCTTTTTTCACCTTTGTGCGTCGTTCTTATATGCGTTTGTAAATTTGAGCGTTGAGTAAACGTTTTATGGCAATCTTCGCATTGAAATGGTCGCTCTCCGGTATGTATCCTCTTATGATTTTCAAAGTCTGCTTTTCTAGAAAATGATTTATCACAGGTTTCACATTTAAATGGTCTCTCTCTCGAGTGCACTACTCGATAATGATTCTTTAAATAAACGAAAGTCTTAAATACATTTCCGCAAGCGTTGCATTGATGTTCTTTCCTAGCATTGTGACGTTTTTCGTGTTGCACGCGTAACTGATCAGTATAAAATGATTTATCGCAACCGTAAAGACTACATGGAAATTCTCGAACTTTAGTTTCTTGGTGTAATTTTTTATGTACTTGCAATGTATAGGGCGTAGCATACAATTTTTTACAAATTTCACATTGGTATTTCACCGATGAAGTCATTTTATTAAATTATTATCTACAATTTACTGAACTCTTTTGGTATATCTATTTTACATTGATTCAGTTCCTTATATAGGATACCGATAGTACTAAGTAATACCAATTATAAAATGATTAAAGGATTAAACAAACATAACATTTCTTCCCTCCTCAGGAGACCATTGGATCATGCGTACCCTAGCTTGGAGAGAATCGCTGTGGCGGTCGTCGCAGGCGCTCCGAACGGCGTGGTGTTTGTGTGGCCATGATTGGTGGTAAGGCTACCTGTTCTGGTTGTGTTCTCCGTTATGGGATTGTATACATTTGCTGTGGTTGTGATATGTATATCTGCTTGTTGCTGTTGATCTGGTTGTGGTGTCTCTGTCTGCTCCTGTTGATCTGGACGTTGTGTGTTATCGCTTACATATACACGTGTTCGACGTGGTGGTTCAACTATATCTTCGCATGGAAATATGTTTTCTTGTCGTCGTCTTATTTGGTCTATATGGCGTTTATAACGTTTACCATTGTAATCAAGTTCATAGTGTAAATCTCCTAGCCGCGTCTTGACAGTACCCGGAATCCATTTGTCCATGTTAGAGTTACCGGACATGAAGTAGACCAATTGAGCTGGTTGGAACGTACGGAAAGTTGTGTTATGTTCAACTTGATGTTTTTCATTTATTCGCGTATGAATGTCTTCTGGTCTGACTAGATCTAAGCGCGTTCGTAGGTTACGTCCTAGAGATAGCATAGCCGGTGGTTGTCCGGTTGTTACATGTGGGGCTTTCCTATATTGTCTGAGGAATTTATTTAGGTTTTGCTGGATTGTCCCTCTCGTCGTCGCCATAGCCTTCAAAGAGTTCTTTACCGATTGCACATAACGTTCTGCTTGACCATTAGTTGCTGGGTGATACGGTGCTGTGAGTTTATGATGTTTTACACCACTTACCTGTAAAAATTCCTTAAATTCAGGTGATGTAAACTGAGAGCCATTGTCGGAAACCACGGTAATTGGAGTGCCAATTTGGTGATTAGTCTCGAATAGTTTTAGAAAATCAATTTCAGTTAAAAATTCCAGGATCCATTCTCTTCCTAGAAGTGTGTCAAAGTTACCTTCAACTATGTATATGTCAACACAGCGTGTTTTCAGGCAAGAAAGGCAGTCTTTTAGGGGTCGGCAAAAATACTAATTAATTCTAATAAAAAATGTAACATAAATAGAAACTTGATTGTAAATTGTACTTATTTAAAAATCATATTACATTATGTAGAAAACATAAACAATTTTTAAGTGCAAGAGAGTAAAGAATAAAAATAAACGAAGAACAAAATACCGTCTACTGCTTAAGCGGTTTAAGTAAATAAATTTGTTATTTTGCTGTTATAATAAGTTCAAATTTTAATTTTAAGGGGGCGGCAAAAAAAATATGCCTAGGGTACTCACATGCCTAAATGCGGCCCTGATCATTATAATGTTATTTTTTTCAAAGTTATTGGTGTTTTAAATCTTGTGCACCTCCGAGCAAGTTGCGCGTGAAAACCTTTAATTTTAATTTTGTAAATAACTTTTTATTGATCTATTGATTTGATCTAATTTTAATTTAAAATTAAAAGTAACAAACAATTATTAACAGTAAAGCCCGATTTTTTAAATGCAAAGAAATTTCAAAAATAAATATATTTTTTCTTAAATTACAAATTCAGTTTGTTAAGATCAAATTAATACCATATACAGACTATACAGTCTATACAGAGTTACTCGTAGACTTTTCTATCAAAATATTGGTTAAAATTTAAAAAATAAAACCACAGCCGTGGATTGATGTGATTGCTGGTTTCAAAGAGATTCCCGAAATTGTTGTCGGTGACGGGGGGGGGGGGTATAAAATATGAAATAAAAGATAGACTTTGCACTACTTATCTTTTTACAATAATGAAATAACGTAACGGTTGTTAGATTTAAATCACGATTATTAATTTTGTTATTAATAGTTATTAATTCATAATTTAATGTAAGTTGCAAAACGTTTGAATTAAAACAAGATTTATAAAATGTTAAACCTTAAAAAAAAATTAGGACGAAATTTGAAAAAGCTATAAACTGTAAATGATTGGGAAATTAAATAACCAATACTAAAGAAAGGGGGGGGGGTAAAAACTATAGGTGTTTTAAATTTAGTGTTCGAAGTTAGGTGAAATACCTTCGAATCAAAAGGCTTCAGAAGATATATCTTTACGTAGTGTTATTCAAGAGATTCCAGAAACAGAAATAATAAGCTCAATAAATCTCAAACGAAACTTAATCGATTGATTTCGATTTTATAAAAATATTTCATTATTGTAAAAAGATAAGATAATGAATCTCTTTGCGACAGCTCAGGCTTAAACGACAGAAATCAAACGTCGTTCATGCTTAAACAGAAATTTATCAATTTCATCTAAAAAATTCGACTTCGTAGAGAATATCCTGCGTAAAACCAGTTTAGGATTAGGATTGGAAGCGGAGGGCAGGCCGAAGCTTGCATGCAATCAAGCCACATATCGGGCCCATTATGCTACCTTCGATGTTGTGGCCACAGCGTGTTGATGCACTCCGGAAGGCCGAAGGCTCTGTAACTCAACCATCGATCACACCAATCCACGGCTGTGGTTTTATTTTTTAATTTTTAACCAATATTTTGATAGAAAAGTCTACGCGTAACTCTGTATAGACTGTATAGTCTGTATATAGTCTCTATAGTGTATTAATTTGATCTTAACAAACTGAATTTGTAATTAAAAAAAAAAATATATTTATTTTTGAAATTTCTTTGCATTTAAAAAATCTGGCTTTACTTTTAATAATTGTTTGTTACTTCAAATAAAAGATTAATGTTAAATTAAATTTAAATCAAATCAATAAATCAATAAAAAGTTGTTTACGAAATTAAAATTAAAGGTTTTCACGCGCAACTTGCTTGGAGGTGCACAAAATTTAAAACACCAATAACTTTAAAAAAAATAACATTATAATGATGAATATAGAAGCTCATTGAAGGTCAAACGAAGCTCTATCGATTGACACCAAAATTACTCATAAATAAAAAACAAAATCATGTCCACGGCCCCCCCCCCCCCCCAAAAGACTTGCGAATAACTCCGCGACCGTTGAAGCTCAAACGACGGGAACGGAAGCTCATTGAGGCTCTAACGAAGCTCAAACGTTTGACACCAATTTTAATAAAAAATTCGATTAACAAAATTAATTTTTTATTTTTAAATGAAATATTTATTTAGATATGAGGCATTCCACGCCAAATCGACCACATTTGAACCCGACATTTGAATTTAACAAATTAAATTTAATTTTTAGTATTATGAAGCTGTTTGGAGTCAGCAAATTTCTATTTTAGGGGCCTAGTACTTAAAGTCGTCATGACAACATTTTAGCGGACTGAAATTTGTTTATTCAGAAATCTGACAATTAAATTGAATTTTGTATCTTTATTTTATTTATTAATTGATTTTATATACATATAATTAATTATACGTAAGTACGTATACAAATTAAGCAACAAATTAGAAAACAATACACTATTTAGAAATGTGAAAATGAAAATGAAAATTTTTGGCATACTTGAAGCTATCGTCTGAAAAAGAAACATTTTCCAACGAAGATGTTGAAGCTTCAGCTCCTCGAGTTCGAGTACGAACGACTTCTTCAATAATAGTCGTGTTAGTGGTAAAATCAGCTAATGTTTCGCCTTGTTTCTGGCCCAAAATTAATTTTGACACCCATCGTTCAAATATTAAACATTAGAAATGTAAATAAAAATTTAATTATTGAAACACCTGTGGTGGCACAGTCATGCATGCACACGCATGCAGGACAATGTCACTGAAGCTACATTCCATGGCATTACTTGGCCATTGGAAATTTCCGGTTAATAACAAAAAAAAGCAAATGCTAAGCGTTGTTAAGGTTTTTTGTTATTAGCTGGAACAAGCCAGTTGAACCGAGTCCGCCAAAGGAACAACACGTTACCAATATGGTATTCCATAATATTCCATAATATTGTGTCAATTTTAAATTTTGTATTATAATTATCGTTTCTGTTCATTTTTATTTATATTATTCAGAGAATAAAAAGTTTTGTTATAAAAACTAAATTATTGTTTAAACATCCTAACAATTGGTGACCCCGACGTGATATGAACACCCAACCTTCTTTTTTTTTTAAACTTATTTTTTTTAGCTGCAGTGACATTGTCCTGCATGCGTGTGCATGCATGACTGTGCCACCACACACCTTTCATTTTGTCTCCAACGAGTTTTCAATGTAGCCCTCTGCTACAGCCGTAGACTTTCATCCGCCGTGTCGTTTTAAGGTTATTATTTCGGCACCTGCATCAGCAACAATGCAGATGTGCGTCTAAAGCAACGGTCGGCAACAGGCGGACCGCGGTCCGTTTGCGGACCGCGAAAAGTCGAACCTCGGACCGCCACACTTCGAAGACACACTTCAAATTTGCTGTTCTTCTCAGAACAGAACCATACAATAAATGGGTAGCACTTAATTATTATTAGTTGTTTTTTTTTCTAGACCTCGTTAAAATTTTCCCACAGTATCCGGATCCCGCCTAAAACTACTTGCCGACCCCTGCACAGTGTGATATTTCAGCAATCTAGATGGACAAAAATCTATAAATCACCAAATCGACCAAAAATATTTGTTAAACAACGAAAAAAATAGTGAAAAGATTCTAAGCACTAATGGGTGGTTTTTAGAAGGTTTTTTTCGCAAAAAAAAAATTCAGATTTATGTAGCTGAAGAGTCTATCTTTAATATAGAATAAAATAAAATAAAATAAAATAAACAAAAATACCGTTTTTAATTAGCTACCAATTTAAATAGATTTTGTATGGCAATGAAATACTTTATCAGACGATTTCATAAAATAAAACTACAGTAATTTACCTTTATAAGAGAAAATAACAATAATACGGCATAAAAAGTTCACTTTAGAGACATAGTTAACGTCGATAGCGTTACTATGCGATCGATGTCAGACAGATAATTACGTAGTTGTTAGAATTTGTCAACTGTTTCGGACGCTTTTGCATATTATTTCGCGCGATTTTTGAAAAATTATCGAAGTATGGATGTTTGCCTATTGATATATAACGCGATTTTAATATTATCGGCAATTAACTAATTTCAATTATGTCCATTTAGATTGCTGAAATATCACACTGTGCCCTGGTCGAAAGCAATGCCCTTTGTAAAGTTCAGGATTGGACAACTTTAAATATTCGGCTACCATTTTAGGCATTCTTCCAAATGTATGGATTCCCACACGTTGAATTGTACATTTTTGATTACGATATGATTTAAAAAAATAATTGTGCTGCACATTTTTTGGTCGAAGACGTGCATATTTATGAAATAGTTCTAACGGTTCCACCGCTTCACCTTCCGCAACAACAGAAAAAACTCGCTTTCGATTTGTTTTTGTATCGGCCAGAGTGATAATCAATGAATTACCGGTATCCACAATGTCTGGTAGTTTCAGAGAATGCAGTTCTTCTCTTCTACAGGCACCGCAAATGCCAATAAGAAGAGCAAATTTAACCATTAAATAAGTGTCGTCTGGAGCCTCCTTCTATAAATTGTTAACTTTCTCTCTTGAAAGGACATTAGCTTTTTAGCTTCATATCCTACGTTTTGTCTTTTTAAAAACGCTGTCACTTTAGAATAATTATCAATATTTAAATTTTCTTTCACCGAAAGAGTAGCTTTGAGCATTGAAAATTTGGACCACAAAGACGATGGTTTTAAAGTTTTTGATTTTTCATGAAGATAAGTCACCATTACATTTTCATTTACTGCGGTAATGCCGTTTTCTTTATTCCAGCTTAGAAATATTTCATATTCCTTTTCATATTGGCTACGAGATTTTTTTGGTAGCAAATCTAGTACAATATTCTTTGCCCTTTCAGTAATCGATTTTGGTATGTTTACATCGAATGCATCACTCATTTTCCACAAGTGGATTACTTCAAAATTGTAATTGTAAGTTTAAACACAAAACTAACACACTAATATTTTGATTACTAACAAATGCGTTGTTAATAAATAAACCGGTTGCAGAACGAATACTAAAAAACGTTGTGTGCAACACGTACGCAAATGGTTTTAGCGGACTCATCTTCATATTACGGACTTGGCTAGCGCCTCGTCCGGAAACATTACGATTCGTCCGCTAAAACCATATTTTGCGTTCTTATTACATAAAATACTATTATTATAATAATAAAGTTAGATTGTGGTAAAATAAACAAAAAAAAAATAGAAAGCAGAGTCGGCCCACTCTGGGTTTAGCGGCATTAACTGCAGAATAAGTCGAAGTTTTTTTATAAAAAAAAATCAAAATTTAAATTGTCGGAATTTGAAAAATTGATGATTTTTCTCAAAAAACTGAAAAATTTCATGGAACATGACATCGAAAAAAGTTTTCATATTTTTATCTGAACAGTACCTACATTCAAAACTGAAAAATTTTGAAAAAAGAACGTTGGATTTAGTCAATTTTTGAAAAAGTGATGTGTATTTGAAAAAAAATAGCCAAATTTTTGAAAAATTCATAACTTTTTTGGGTTGGGTGAAAAAAGTTGAAAAAATTCTGAGAAATATTTTTAGTAGGGTAAAAAACAAGAAAAAAGTTTCGGCCAAATCGAAAGGGGTCGGGTTCAAAAGTGGTTGATTTGGCGTGGAATGCCCCATATACATGACAGGTATCATAATTATACATAATTTTGAAGCAATGAAACACATTTTAATTCATGTTATAATTATAAGCTATACCGCGAAGATATTCAATGACATTATTACAATTATAATTGGTTACCTTTGCCAAAATTCGAGAATCAGCCGCTTCTGTGTCGAAAGTTTTTTGAATACGTCTTAATCTATCCAAAAAGGTCCACAACGATTAATAAAAAATAAACCCCTACCAAAACCTAATTATATTTTTCGATGACAAGCTTCGGCGTAATTATTAGATCTATCAATTCCATCCAACGTGCGATAATACACAGACTAAAGACACAGCCCGGTTATAGGTACAAGTTCGAAAAAGCCATAAGCGTCCGCACTAACGTCTTTTTTGTACATTAAGATTTTAGATGTAGAAAAATAAATTGAATAAACTAAAAGTGTACCTTTCGTCCCCGAATCGACGTAGTCGAATTTTCTGTTGCCGAATGAGTATCGCCGAAATGCCGGTACCGAATTGGAATCGCCAAAACAGGCATAGCCAAATATCGAGTAGCCGAATTGACTGTTGCCGAATCAGAATCGCCGAAATGACAGTGCCGACCTGGAATCGCCGAAATGACGGTGTCCGTTATATACATATATATTCATGTACAATGTAACCACTCGAAGGTCCTTCAATAATTTTCAAATTTGGAACGACGACTTACGAAGCTACTGCTTTAGAGATGATGTGAGCACCGTTGTAATTAGAAATAAGAAGAATCTAACCGGCAAGAGAAAAATTACTGAAAATATTTCGAATGGTCATCTCACATTTTGTCAAACATGAAAGATATTTTTGAAAGCGTAGCTTCGAAAGTGAGGATGGAGTGGAATTCTGTATCCGACTTCACAATGATTCCATTGTACACTCCGCCTAATTAAAATAAAAATTATATTATTATCAAGGAAGAACCCATGCAGTACATCAAGTCAGTGATGCGATATGATTAGACGTGGGGAAGTTATTTGCTGCAGTTAGCAGATAAACAGCTGAGCGGGATAATAAACTTGCAATCAAAATGTAGCTTTATTTAGTACCAACCAGCCGGTGTTTATTAATAAGAAATAAATCCATCGATTTTAAGTTTAACATACATTTTAACATAATCAGCGGTGTGATTTACTTTTAAAACATAACATAACGTAAATACGTTATGTTATATGAACTTGTTCTCTTTCTAACTTAAACATCTCTGTATAGCGTTGTTCTTATTATGTTACATATATCGATGATCGAGGTTCAAACGATAGAAACGGAAACTTATTAAAGCTCAGACGAAGCTAAAAATTTTGACATTAATTTTACCTGAAAATTCTATTTGGGGAGAGAGCCGAGCCAGAAGTTGAGGCTCAAATGAAGTTCTAGTTGTAGTCAAAATTACTTTGAGGACAGGTCCTTGGGTCTGCGCACTTGATGAAACGTTTCCGAAAAACGACCAAACTTGAAAATCATGCATTTAGAAAGGCACAAGCACTTGGTAAAAATATCCGCGAATCACATGCAGAATTCTTTTAACTTTGTATTGACTATTTTTCTGCAGATTATCCACCTCTCTATCTTTTTGATGTTAAACCGATGTTGTCGGTTTTAAAGCCAACCGGAGGCTAGTCTCGCAGGGTACCGTTTGAGGCCATGGATT
Organism: Cantharis rufa; assembly: GCA_947369205.1. Lineage (NCBI taxonomy): Eukaryota > Metazoa > Arthropoda > Insecta > Coleoptera > Cantharidae > Cantharis > Cantharis rufa. The sequence goes on along the minus strand of OX376307.1, from coordinate 15,434,576 downwards.
TTGTTGATAATGATAAACATATTATCTAAAGAGAAGTGGCAAACAATTAAGAAGGATGGACAATTCAATTTCGTTACAAAACAATTTATTTTTTGTTTAACTTAAAAGTTGCAATCTTCATTATTATCTAACTTTTTTTATTATTTATTGTTTTCAGTAAGTACTATTCTTCCCTAAAATGGACAATAGGGTTGTCAATATTTTTAATCTGATATTTTTTCTTGTCAAATAATTCTTGTTTAGGTTTTTCTGTGCTGGTTGAAGTATATGATGGAGGAGAATCACATGCTTCGTGCACCGAAGTAGACGGTTTCTGTTGCATTTCGAATATGGAATTGTAACTTGGTGGATCATTTTCTGACAAATTTTCTAAAAAATAAATCTAATGAATTATTGTAAACCGTAAAAAAAATAGTAGGGTACTGTTTTTAAATGAAACAAACAATTGATCCAGTATTATATCGCTATTTCTTTCTTCAAAATTTCGCGGACTTTGAATATTATGACGATATTCTCGGTTACAAAATATATCTTGGTAATTGTAGGAATGTAATTGGGCAAATGTATCGTTTCGTACATGTGGGCTAGACGATGGTTTTTTACAAAGCCAATTACTCGCGGAAGCTAACCCCAAAGCTATTAATAAAAGACACCTGTCATAAAAATGGCAATATTTAAAGTTAATTTTTATATCAGCATTATATTTTTACCAATAATACCAAGTTTGGTAAAAATGGCGAGGTCCATCCATGCAACATCCATTTTCACAGCAAACTTCTTTTCCGTAGCACATGTACTGTAAATGTTCCATTGTGAGTGGAAAAAAATCACAAAATATTACTTCAACCTAAAAAAGTTATTCGAATTATGAGTAAATTAATGTGGTACTAGCCATTTATTACTTTATTGTTTGACATTACTGAAAAAAGTAATCAAATAAATAATTATTAAAATAATTAATTTGCTATGACATGCAGATGTTGTTTTGTCACTCAATATTTTTTTTATAACATAAAATTTTAAGTTACCTTGAAATAGCAGTAAGATATTTTGAATTACCGTGTATATAATACAATATTCATTACATACTAGATGGCGCCACACGGTGCAATCGTTTTTAACCTAACATTTTCTTGCCGTTTGTGTGACCGGATGGAAAGGTGTTTTATTTCTGATCGGTAAAATTTCTGTGCAAAGATGTTTTTTGTGGTTTGTTGCAACGAAACATATATTAATCGTTTCTTCTAACATTAATAAAGGTAAAAATTTGACAGTATTAATTAAACAGGTGTTAAATTCTTTTTTTTTAGGCGTTGGCTGCAGAAATTTTCTTTCACGAAAATTCACAGATTTCACAACGTTCTCAATGTTTTTAGTCAAGTACTGGTAAGAATATTTCTGATATAAATTTACATATATTATACTTGTTGGGTTAACGACTAAATTATCTTGGTGTCGAGCACCAGCTGTGCAAGGTAATCTAATTTATTTTGGGTAATATGTTGGCCAGTTTGTGCAAATTTTATCGATATATTTGCTCAATTTTAGAATTTAGATAATATGGTCATCAGGATTAAAATTAAAGTTTGGTTTTTCAACAGAGAGTTGAACTAAATTAAAATTTCTTTTACTTGCTATTAGGCTCAGTTGTTCAGTTGCGGTTTATAATTTTAGTTTGCTTAAACTATTTTACGTATGTCTCAATTAAGTACTTTTTAGTTTATTATAGATAGTAACTATTGTTTTTTGTTTCGAGACAATATGTTTCGTATGAAGGTCACACAAGAACAAGTTTTTTAAAATCAAATCGTAATTATTTGTATTTAAATTTAGATTGCTTAGAATTTCTTTAAATAATTATATAAGTTATAACCTGTAGGAATTGAGATTGTCTTGTTATTGTGCATCCTATTTGTACCTTCCACCATGTTCTCTGTAAATAATAACTGAAGTTATATATATGAAGTTATTCATAACGACACCGGAGTCACTCGGACACTTAATCTGTCATACGTTCAGCCAGAATATTTTGGACCACTTCTGTAATTTTTGTCGTGCCAGTTATTTCTTACAGTGATGTTTTTGACGTTCGACCAGTTTTCCTTTTAAAACTAGCCAATTGTTGTGATTCTCGGATAGCATTAGTTTTATTTAGTTTTTTTGTTTCTGTTTTTATAGAAAGGTATATTCGATTGTGAATTAAATTAATATTTGGACAAATTAAGTATTGCCTTAGATGCAAAACTCGATAAGTCCAATTAAATAGAAAACTAGAAAATGCAGAAAAACTCATAAAATCTTTAGCTGAACGAATTTAGTAACAATTATTTTTAGCTTAGCTTACTACCCATAGAGAAAAACGTAAAAATCAATTGACAAAATCTAGGGCAGTCAGAAGCCTTCAAAAATTAATTATTAAAATGGACATGTTGGGTTTTGCACCTAAAATTATAAATATTTATTTACAAAAACCCCAATTACTACAGATTAATAGTTTTATTTTTCATTAATATGCGATATAAGTATCTAAATACCAAAATCTACCATTTCTTCTTCGTAGTTTTCTTCTTCGCAGTTTTCTTCTTCTGCATTTACCTGTGATCCCTCCAATACATTTTGAAAAACTTCTCTAAAAAGAATTAACTCTTCTTGTTTTTCCCATTCACTTCCATAATGGTTCTTTAGGAGTTTTGCAATACTTTGCTTCTTATCCTTGTTAATAGGTACTCCAACTTCTAATACTTTTGGGATCATTTGAGAAAAATGTTTTCCCCTTTTGCATAAGCCTTTGGGTGTACATAAATCACTTCTATAAGTTGCTTCACCGCTTACAAGTAGATCTCTGCTTTTTCCTTAATTATTATTAGTAATTATTAGTAATATTAATAATTATTAGTCTTTTTGAAGGTTGAAACTTGAAATGCCAATAACTAGGTTGCTTCAAAACTTTTTGAGTTTCGCTTCTCCAATCTTTAATCGCCACATCACTTCCAATTTTGTGAACAGTTGCAAACTTTTTAATTATATTAATATATTCATCAGGATGAACAACTACGGTATGTTTTTTATAAATTTTTTCAATTTGTCCCAAAACACGATCAGGGGGAATATAGGAATGTCCTACAACTGGAAATATTATTTCAATTCTCTTAATCTGCGGTGGGGCTTCACACTGTAGCCAATAATTCAATATGGCAACGATTGTGGAGTTCTTATTTTGTGCCCGCATCCATCACAAACAAGGCGAATAACTTTAGTAGTTTCCACAAAATTAAATTTTGAAAGAGTGTGGTGTAGCGAAGACGCAATTTCATTTGAACTTCTCTGGTGGTACAATTTTGTCCAAACATACAGGGTGTCCCCGGATACACTTTACATAACTTAGGTGATGGAGGACACTTTTCTAAGAAACATTTTTAATAAAATGTTTTTTCTAAATTCATGCCCTCGAGAGTTAGGCCTTTTTAACTCATTGTTTTGAATTTCCACTTTCACGTGGTCATCATTTATTGCGGTGCAAAAGTGTCGGGTCTATTTGACCCAGTGTGACCATTACGTCAGTATGATGAAGTGTGACGAAAAAGGGTTAAAGAAACAAAAGCATCTTGATTGCGTTTGGTAAATATAAGGCTAATGAACGTAAACAGTGGCTCACAAATTTTATGATTGAGAATAGAAAAGCAAACAAAATGGAATGCCACATCAGTACCTCTATACGAAGGAGGCGAAAACAATTTCAATTTCAGATTTTATTAATTTAGAATTAAATAATGGATTAAAATATTCACTGATGAACAGTTAAACAATATTTTAGATCGAACAGATCTAGAAAAATTGGCAAATAATCGACTTTGAAATCTTTAAAAAAGGGTTCAAATAGACGAACGTTTTCGACGAGGCGTATTGTGCACTGGAATAACGCACTTATTAAAAAAAGCAAAAGCATCTTGATGGCGTTTAGTAAAGATAAGGCTAATGAATTTTATTTTACATAAGCGAAAAAAATTATTGAAAAAAAAATTTGAAAAAGTGACTTTTTTCACGAAAATTGCTGTAACTTTTTTTATTTTTAAGCTATGGATAAAATCAGAATGGTTTCTGAAAGCTGAAATGATAAGCTTTTCAATGAATTAGATCATGACTTGGTTATTTTCAAAAAGTATAGTTATTTCAACATTTATAAAATATGATTTTTTACTAGAAAAATTAAAATTTCCTGAAATTAATCTGAACTGATTTATTAATTCTTAATATAAAACATTTTATAAAATGTGAAAGAAATTTAAATTACATCAAGATTCTTCTTCTGCTTTATTTTATTCCATGCCATAAGCACATTCTACACATAAATGAGCGCGATGGTTATAGCACATTGGTTTGTCACAGCCTACCTGAGTGTCGAGTCGAGCGCCGAGTATTCCATTTAAAACCGTTCATTCCCCTCAAAACGGTTGATGGTCGACCACGTGCTGGAGACTCCGATAGTCTCACGTTGAGAGGAGTATTTTCTATATCCGAATCCAATTCCTCGCTACTATCTTGTTCATTACTGTCGGAGTACTCCGATTCTTCCGAAACATGGTCTTCTTCGTCAGAATATACCCCTCCGATAGCTTCCTGCTCCTCTATTTTCTCAAGCAACAACTGTTCTCGGATAGTACTAGAGCGTAAACTCATGTAAACTCATGAGCGCCATGTAATCGAACCAAAATTATAGTATAAAATTTCTTCAAAAATTTCTACTTGACAAAATCACAATATTTTATGCTTACCTTTTCGTTTTTCACTACAAAAACACTTGTTAGGATGGTTAACAATAATTTTAGTTTTTATTACAAAAAAACTTTTTATTCGTCTGAATTATATAAATAATAAAAGAAGATGAACAATAATTATAATGTTTGATTTTAAAATTGTTACAATAATATGTAAGATTTATTTTTGTGTTCGGGAACGTGTTATCCCTTTGGCGGACTCGGTTAAACTGGCTGTTCCAGCTAATAACAAAAAAACCTTAACAACGCTTAGCATTTGCTTTTTTTGTTATTAACCGGAAACATTATCCTTGAGTTCCTGGATTTCCAAATTAATTTCCAATGGCCAAGTAATGCCATGGAATGTAGCTGCAGTGACATTGTCCTGCATGCGTGTGCATGCATGACTGTGCCACCACACACTCATAAAAATTATTTCTTTAGTGAAACAAATTTGTTTTAAATTAAAGAAACTCTCTTTTTGTATATAAGCAACCAAACCATTTTTTCAAAATAAGAATAATATATACTTGGGTTTGAGGCTGGAGAATTTGGAAACAACATATTAATTGGTGATTCGGGGTACGAATGCAGAAGCTGTAGCACCCCTAAGGAATCCTGTATTACCACAAGAAGTATTATACAACGAATCCTTAATAAGAACACGACAAAGTGTGGAGCGACTGTTTGGAGTGTGGAAACGTAGATTTCAAATTTTGTCTACAGGCATTCGAGTTTCAATACACAGTTTGCATAAAATTGATATCTACATAGTTGCATGTGCGATTTTGCATAATATTGCATGCATTTATAAAGAAAGGGTACCTCCAGTTGATCCTGAAGTAACCATTGAACTTGAAGATAATGGTAATCCTACAATCGAACCAACTAATAACAGAGATGGCAATGCAAGATATGCTCTAAGGCAGGCTTTAGTTGATTGGTTTGCTTCTCAAATATAACTGGAAATAAAAGTTTTACTTTGTAAATTATTTTTTTATTGATTATAATTATTATTTAGTAATGCCATTTTCATGGCATGCTCTTCAGCAGCCTGTTCTTTCTTCCACTCGTGCTCTTCCGCAGCCTGTCGTTTCTTCCAATCATGCTCTTCGGCAGCTTGTTGCTTTTTCCATGCATGTTCCTCCTCTAATTTTTCATTTAAATTATGAAAATAAACCTTTTGCATGTCGATCAACTCTTTCTTTTCCTCACTAAGAACCTGCGTTAGAGGTTTTGTTTTTGTACTCGGTTTTGAATCTGAAATAAATATAGTTAATTAAAATCAAGTAATTAGTAGGAATAATTATATGAAATACCTTTATTGCTTATTAAAGCCTTATGCTTGGGCGTCTTCAACAAAGCCGGAGAATAAGTGGCCTACTTATGTTCAGCATCTTGAAGATCTAGGATTTCATCAGAATTTTCCAGAATTTTCAAAATTTTTAGTTATAATATTTATTTCTATTTCAGTCACTTTAATAATTTTAAAGACACTTTCAGATGGAGTAACCAATCCTCCTCGATTTTTTAAATTAGTCAACAGAGAAAATGTATACGAACGAGAGTAACAATGCTCTGTTTTAAATATGATCACGTGTTGTGGACAAGTCGGACAACTTATTTTTTTATTATAATGAATCCACCTATATAATATAGTACATTTTCTTTTATATTACCTAATTCACTGGTCTCATTAGAAAAAAATGTGTCTGCGATAGACTCCAATGACTCCAAATTATCTTTATCATTTTGATCCCTTTCATTTTCCTCCTGTTGATTTTTCTTTGACCATTTAATATCAAAAATTCCTCCCACTGAATTAATATCAAGCGCTAAACAGTTAGCAGCAGTTGAAGGTTCAATGCTGTTTTTGAGAAGGATTTGTTTCATAGCTGTTTTAAATTGCTTAACATTTGGATTATTATTGAATCTAAATCTTTTTCGTATGCGTTAAAATAAAAGCTCAATGTGGTCTTGCGAAAACTTGTAGGTTAATAAATATTTAAAATTTAAATTAGCAGAAAATAAGCTTTTAGAAATTTTAAAAATAGATGAAACTGAAGTAGCAAATCCAATAATAAAAGTTTTTCTAGGCCCTAAATATAAAAAATTACCATCTGAATCTTTTAGCGAATATAAATATTTTACTAAAGGAACAATACAACTTTCTAAAAATGCTAGCGAGCTTTGAAATAATGGTTTTTTGTAACCTTTCCCAAAAGGGCTACGGCTATTTAAGAAATCAAAAATTCTATCTATACACCTTATAAACTTGATGGCTTCTTCACAATTTTGAAATTCTTCTAATTCTAAACTATTTAAAAATTCTAACGCATCGGCTGTTGATGAACTGAAAGTTTGGGCTGCCAGTTTTACTTTCATAATATTTTTTTTGAAATCAATATGAGCATTACTAATTTTATTTGCTAATTTTAAACCATGGTGTCTTGAATTTTATTTAAATTTTCAATAAACCTCCATTCTATTAGCCCATTAGAACTTTTAAATGTTTTGTAAGTACCAAGAGCATTACGAGCAAGCTTTAACATATGACAAGCGTCTGGAATGAAATAAATTTCTTGATCTGTAATGTTAGGATGTTTGAAGCTACTTTTCATTTAATATACTGCAACCTAACTCTTCAAAAGTACTAACATTTGTAGTAGTGCCATCGCATGTCACTCCCCATACTCTTAAACCAGACTCACTAGCTAAAGTTATCGCTGTTTTAATTAATGTAGCTTTCAATTATTTCTTGAACCATGGCTCTATTTAAACTTAAATTTGTATATAAAGATGCTATGAGTTTATCGACTGATGAATTTAACATAATTTTAAATTTAGCAAACATTTCTTCAATCGACATCACATTAACAGTAGTTTCTACAAAAGTAGAATCTGATGAGGCAGAGGCGTCACTACAATATATAGAAAATTCTTTTAAAGGTTGATAAACTTGTTCATCTTTGGCATTAATATTAAAATGAGAATGAGTTAATAAATGATTTTTAAAAATATGACGTTTATGAAAACTTCGTTTACAATCTTTAAAAGAACAAATAAATGTTTGACAATTATGTACATACTGCAAATGAAAAATAAATTTATTAACATTTAAAAAAGTCTCGTCACATAAGGAACACTCCATGATCAATTTTATAATGTAATATGGTACTCTTGAAAAAAAAACTCACAATTCACAAACAGCACCTAAAACGTCCACTATGCTAGGAAATGTTTTATCACGGAATGTTATAATGTTGTACACTCCTTGTTGAATAAGCAGCCAAATATGTTCTGACTGCACAGGATATTTTGCTTTCAGAACAAAAAAAGCTTTAAAGCAAATATCGAGAGCCTGTACCAACGATTTTGTTTTCACACGTATGGCGTCAATAATTACGTAAAAGTTTTTTATTTCACGTATGTTTTTGCCCTCCACTAGTATATAGGGTTGAACCTGTTGATTTTTAGATGAAGCTGCATCTTTTTGATGTTGCATTAGTCTCTCAATATTTCCAGGATTCTGAAATCATTTGCATTTAATAATACAAAAATAATTAAATATTATCTCTATTATACCTTAGCATGAATTATTATACTATCAATAGCTTCTTGTATGCTATACTTCCACTGTTTCTTATTTAATAATGTCAGCCGTCCTTTTGGAGGTAGAGCATCTGCAATAAATTGCAACTCAATTGCAGTTTTAGAATCTATAAACATTGTCAGATTATGAAATTGCCCTTACGTACGTTAAGGTAATAATAACACTCAGAATTTATTCTCCATTTTTGAATTAATTAGGCTAGTAGCTGTTAATGTTAAAATTTTAACTACTACATGAAAATTAAAAACGCATTTAATAGTTACTTTTTCACTTATACGTATTTTTGTAAAGAATAAATTTAAACTGCTATTACAAACTTACCAACTGATAAATCTGTTTCTTCTAATAATAGAAGCAAATTATCAAAGCAATAATTAGATATAGTTCATATTATACAGATAATTATAATAAGCGATTTGCAATACCTGAAGGTTTCACTTTATCTGAAGAAGTCGTAGCATTGTCTTCAAGTTTTTGTTTACCCTTTGTTCTTACCCTAGCTCCCGAAAGTCTTAACAAATTTTTACATTTGTCGACAAGCTTTCCTTTGGCAAGAATTGGCTTACCAATCGGCGAATGTTCCTTAGATATTGCAGGTACATAATATGTACTTGGAGTTTCACGTGGAAAAACTTCTAGAATTTTCGTTACAATTTGTAGATAGTCGTCGTGTTTTAAGCGGCTGTATAAAAATGAATGAATGAATACGTAAATAATTTAATATCTCAAAACAATATTATTGAAGGGCCAAGTGGATTAATGTGTTATGTGCCCCTCCTTTCACAATTTACTTACTGTTAAAGTATAAATTTAAATAAATGTTTCATTATTATATCCACCAAGATATTTCTACATTTCGCGTCCAATATATTGTGGGCTTCATAATACTTAATTACGCACAACCCATGGGTGCTCAACAACTCTCTTAAATTAACATCTGGAAACTCGACTACTTTGAAAAACTTCTCTACACCTGAAGCTGAACATGAAGCTTGTTCTTTACATTGGGGAACCAAATCCCCAGATGACTCTGATAAAACAGAAGAACTAGAATAAGTTCTTGGCGAAGATGCAATGCTTAAATCTGAATCACTTATTAACAGCACAGGAGTGTCATCATTTACTAAGTTGTCCTACAAAGTAACTTGCAAGCAAAGATACTAATACTTAAAGATATCAAATGCTATACAAATTTATATGTACCTTAAATCTCCCCCATAAGTAGATGGCGACACTCGTTTTGGGTGACAACTTTTAATAATTTTTTGAAATGTCGGTAATTATTTAATCGTGCGAGGTTTTCGTTAGTTTGCCATAGATGTCGCAAATATAAGCCGAGACCATTGCATGCAGAGACCCTTTACCGACATAGTTACCTATCTTTTTTGTTAAATAAAAACTATTTTGCGCAATACGTAATTTGATCACCACAGGTGCAATCTTGGCTTTGTTGACGCATAGTGAAGCGGTAAATGTAGATTGATATTATGCAGAATATTTTCAAGATAATTCTTACTATCGTTTCTGTTGAATTAAATCAATTAAATAAAAATAATTCTCGTATGAATATAATATTTATTATTGATTTGAGGACCCAAAATTGCAAAATACCCACAAAAGAAGCAGTCAATCTTGGGAGTTTTTATATTATTTTTTATTATAATATCACAATAGATATTTTTTTTATTAACGTGCGTTATATATCTTGGGTTATATTATGTTTATGTAAATCTTTCTTTTCTTTCAAAACAAAAAGATTTTACACACACAGATATAAAAATTTGTATTTAAATATACATTTGGTGTTTACAACAAGTGTTAAAACATTTTATTGGTATCTCAATCAGGCTCCAGTTAATTACATCCCAGTGTACACATAATTTTAAAGGCGAGCATTAAATTAATTTTATCTAATACTATTGACTTTATTTACCGTAAAATAATTACTAATTTTTATCAAATTGAGTTTTTCAGATATTTTAACAAATTTTTAATAACACAAATTTAACAAAATTTTATAAATTCAAATTATTATGCTGTATTTTTACATTTAAAAGACAGAAAAATTAGTTTAAAAATGTAGAGCTTTATTTCACAAAATTTGCCCCATATTTAAAGTATATAATAATAATTCGACAAAAAAGAACGAAAAATTACTAGTAATATCTAATGTATCCTACGTACTGAAGAGTAATACTAGAAAATGTTTTGCTTAAATTGTTTGTTCACTAAAATATCACAAAAACAATATTGAGGTCTCTAAAACTAATACCCAGTGTGTATGACATTTTACAAAATATAAGTGTGCAATTCTTGGGTTAATTACTGCAAAACATGATAAACTAATAAATAACAAATACATGACTTAAAAAAATTGTTATGAAGATTTCAAAAATATTTACACATTTGCTAAGTGTTGTAGTCTTCGATGCGGTTTTGGTTTTGCAGTTTTTGGTTTTGCTGAGCCACTTGATGAAGCTTTCAAGTCATTTGAGAGCCATTTTAAACTTTTGAATAATTTAACTTTAATTAAATGTTCTATAAAAAATTTTCTATGAGGTAAACAATTTTGGGGTACATTAAAGAACTCGGGAAATTTTTTTCTAACAACTTCTTCACTTTTATTATTAATAGTTTGCCTAATGCCCATAGCACTTTTTATTTTTAAAAATGTTTTTTCAAATGTAGTGAGGACTATGTTTGTAACATCTAGAACTAAATTTGATGGATTTTTTAAATATTTAATGTTCTCCTTATCATTACTATAATCTCTTAATAATATTAATAATTCGTGATCGTTGTTTAACACACCTTCACATAGTAAATCACTTTTACAAAAATCACACTTAAATTTTTTAACTAAGGAATTCACAACATAGCCGCCAAAATATTTTATTGAACAACTTTCAAGACTTGCGGATTGACTGCTTATGTTAATAGGCTCTTCAGTATCATCATCACTTTCCATATACATAGTATCTGCAGAAAAATCACATACGGTCTGCAATTGAGTACTGTTGCTAGATGGTACTTGTTCACTTAGATGATCATCAATTTCGAAGACAGTATCGTCATCTTCGTCTATTTCGCAATTTGCACTTTCCGATGGTTTTTCTAAATTACAAGAAATGCAGTGCTGTAAAGCTATTCGGAAAGACCGAACCGTAGGATTGCTATTATTTCCTCCAGCACGTCTAATTTTTGAAAAAAATGACTCCAATGGGTCCTGATTTAACCTCGCCGTTAATAGAAATTTATAGCCCTCCTCTGAAAGCTGATGGTAAAGCTGGAGAATATTTTCTATAGAAGATATCAAGCCATTAAAACAATATATATCCTTTCGTTCGTTATTGCATTTCTTTTTAATTATCGATATTGATTTCAACCATGAAATTCCTTCCTGCAATGCTGCTTCTACCACTAATTTTTTATTGGAAAGAGCACACCGCAATGGATTGGAATCAAAATATACTTTAGAATTTAAACAGTCAAATATATCATTCATATTTTTCAGAAATTCTGCAGTTGCTGGAGCAGTAGCACTTTTCATGTCACCTGTTTTAACAGCGGTACAAATACCTGTATATACTTTATTAGAAAATATTTGTGTAGCCAATCTCACACGCATTCTGTCGAAGGTATTTGGTCGTACATGTTTTTCTGAAAGATTACAGCAACTTCTTGATTTATTTGATTTGTCTAATTCGTAAAAGTTTACAACATCATCCCAAGATACAATAGCACCATTAACTTTAATTACATGTTTATCACTTATTAAATTATTACGTACACTTTTAACTAAATGTGGAACATCGTGAATTAAAAAAATATTTGAAAATATGGATGTGTTTTGCAGTTTATTGAAGAGACTCCTGTTATTAGCCCCTTGGTCGCAAACAAAGGCTCTGACATTAAAATTTAGTTTCTGTAGAGATTTCATTAATATTACTAAATGATCAAATAGATCGTTGGCAGTTATGGGGCCAGAAGTAACCAAATAAGAAATGACGTGTTTCCACTTTGTCAAAAGCCCTCTCAGCATAAAAACGGTGCCATGATTGGCAATACCTTCTGTTCTTTTTCCATTTCCTAAGTCTTGAAATCCTTCAACGAAATCATTTTTGTGATTATATTCTAAGCCTTTTTTTAAGCTGACTTCATCAAAGAGTAAAACGCAGTTTTTATCCATCCCTTGCATACCATTGACAATGAATTTTAGTCTATTTTCTAATGTTTCATCTAATCCTGGCATTAAATTGTTGCATTTTAACCAATTGCGAATGCTTTGAATGCTAGGTAGATTAAAACGTAATGTATTTCTCATGTGTTTATATAAAACAGGAGATTTCAAATATAAACTTAGAGAAAGATCCCTTGCTTTGATATTCCAAGGCAAGCCTCGATTTTTCAGTTGCATTGTAAAGAAAGTTTTCACAGCTTCCGCACTACCTTCGAAAATGTTAACTTTTGAATTAATCAACAAAGAAATCTTTTTTCTTAAACGAAGCCGTTGAAGCTTTAAGTTTCTAAATTTCTTTTTGCGAGACTGTAACTTGGAGGTTAAATTCTTTACTAATGCCCTCTTTGATTTTCGTGGAATTGGCATGTCTACAACAGCATTTTCCAAAGAATCGCTACTACAACTACTACTACTACTACTAACAGGAATAACTGGTGAACGATCTAACAAACGTTGCCGTTTACTAGGTGGATAAATTTTTCCAGGTAATAAAGTTCGTTTTGGTGGTACTTGTAATAAAATATTTATTTCAGTGCTTTCAGCTTCAGTTGGTGTGGTAGAAGTAGTCGGCAGCTCAGAAAATTCGACGGATTTATACATTTTTGGGATTGCATTGTGATGTAACCTGCCTTTTGTATAGTTGACGAAATAATTATTATCGAAGTGTTTGTCACATATCAACTTATTTACCAACGACGATGTTTCAGCATATTTAAATATTAACGAGGAATTTCCGCACCTTTTCAACCATTCTGTCTGTCGCTGCTCGTTTTTCGGAAATTTAAAAAATGTTCCTCCATAATTTGATCTATTGTTTTGGCATCCATAATAAACACATTTTCTATATTGAGCCATATTTAGTATTTGAATTGATGAGTATGGGTGATTAACTAAATATTAAATAATAAATAAATATGTACAGATAAATGAGAAACGGTATTCACAATTTTCGATATTTTGTAAACCTATATTGTTACTAGCTTCGATAATTTTTGGTAAAACTTTTATTACATATAGTTTTGTAACTTAACATTAAAACAATTAAAAGTATCTTTGATTAAAATCAATTCATTTAAAAACGATCTATTATTACACAAAACCACAAAATTAAACCGATTAAACACACTAAATTAAATTGGAATTTTTTGCGAGTAGCAAAGATCCCGTATAGCTATTAGTACCTATAGGAGTGCACTGAAAAATAGATAACGTTAACGATAAATGTTAATATAAACAATGCGTAAAAATAGAAATACTGGAGCCTGATTGAGATACTAATAAAATGTTTTATCTACGACTGTCAAACAATAGTGTCATTATATGTGTAACCACGAATACATAACTTGGCTCATATTCTACAGTGGATAATGGATTCATTATCCACGGCTCCTGTTCATTATCCACGGCTGCTGGCAATTTTTATTTGTTTTTCTTATAAATGACAAATGGCAACTTGATTCGATAGTTGAAAATTAATAAACACCATACAACTTAAAGTTAAATAATTATATAATGCAGTCTTAATTATTATTGTTTAACAGTCGTAGATAAAGAATCGTATTAAATTCGTGTATAATGGGCTATATTACACGAAATTAATTGCAAAACTCGCTCACTGCGTTCGCTCGTGTTGTAAACAATTCTCGTGTAATATGGCCTTCATTATACACTCATTAAATAATATACTATTAACACTTGTTGTAAACACCAAATGTATATTTAAATACAAATTTTTATATCTGTGTGCGTAAAATCTTTTTGTTTTGAAAGAAAAGAAAGATTTACATAAACATAATATAACCCAAGATATATAACGCACGTTAATAAAAAAAATATCTATTGTGATATTATAATAAAAAATAATATAAAAACTCCCAAGATTGACTGCTTCTTTTGTGGGTATTTTGCAATTTTGGGTCCTCAAATCAATAATAAATATTATATTCATACGAGAATTATTTTTATTTAATTGATTTAATTCAACAGAAACGATAGTAAGAATTATCTTGAAAATATTCTGCATAATATCAATCTACATTTACCGCTTCACTATGCGTCAACAAAGCCAAGATTGCACCTGTGGTGATCAAATTACGTATTGCGCAAAATAGTTTTTATTTAACAAAAAAGATAGGTAACTATGTCGGTAAAGGGTCTCTGCATGCAATGGTCTCGGCTTATATTTGCGACATCTATGGCAAACTAACGAAAACCTCGCACGATTAAATAATTACCGACATTTCAAAAAATTATTAAAAGTTGTCACCCAAAACGAGTGTCGCCATCTACTTATGGGGGAGATTTAAGGTACATATAAATTTGTATAGCATTTGATATCTTTAAGTATTAGTATCTTTGTTGCAAGTTAGATCTGGGGCGTATTAACAATATCGAGCAACTTACTTGAAGTCCCAATTTCCACTCATTCATTTTTTTTTTAAATTGATTCTTAATCCTATTGCAGGAATCAATTCCTTTATCAAGTTGTCGTCCAAATCGCTCATATTATCAAGGGTGACATGATTTTCTAAATAATTAAAAGTTGCAAAGTTAAAAAAATTGAATCGGTCATTTCAAAAATAGCATAATACTTAGTATTTTTTCAAAATTGATTTTTTTACTAATTTTAATGTTAACACGGTGTATTTACATATTTATGTTTTTAACATTTGAATAATGTAATAAAAGTACCTATTCGAAAAATGAAACGACTTCAAAGAACATAAAAGTTACATAGTAAATAAGTTAACTATAAAGCAAAAATAGATTCTTTATATCGATTTTTTTATAAACAATTTTTAAAAAACAAATTTCAAACAAATCTGGAAAAAATTTTCCTGAGGGCGCCATTTATTAATTAAAAAAAAAATAAAAAGCTTCGATTAGGCACTAGTTTTTCATGTTTTCAAAAAGCTGTATAAATTTCATTAAAATCTACCGAGTTCAAAACACATACTTTTGAGAAAAAGCCATTACTTTTAAAATTATTTTTTTTTTTTTCTAAATTTCCTGTCAAGTCAAGACGAAACCTAATTTAATGATGCTGTTTTTACTTTCATAAAATAAAATAATTTACTGGCCAACTATTTGCCAAAATTATTTTAAATTGTAATTTTTTCCTGTCTGAGTACCGCTAACCCCTTAATAATGACATATTAATTAATAAACAATAATTTCTTAATTAACATCAAACGGAACCACAAAAAAACATTGTTATTTGCTTTTTAGTTAACTTATGTAACTTTTGTGTTTTGTGAAGTCAGTTTTTTTTAAATTAATTTTTTATTTTAAAATTTTATACTGCAATCGTTGCAACTCTAAAATTCACGTGAATGTACTTGCATGGTGTGATTCATATAAAATGTTTGTAATACTTGGCGCCAACCGCGGCCTGAGAACGGGATACATAAATGAATATTTTGCTAAGTACCTACAGAAGTGTTTAAACTGCTTTTTTCTTATTTTTTTACTTGACCCAATTTATATACATAAGACCACTCCTGAGGTACCAACATTTTCTAACAAAAAAAGAATTATTGAAATCGGACAACGCACATAAGGACAAACAATAAAATTACGACGACAAAAATATAAAATATGATTTTTGTTGACATTTTAAAAAGTTATTTGTAAGTACTTGTAATAATTATTATTGTAAAGACATACTAATAGAGTAAAAGAAATTAATAGTAAAGATTTTTAAACTGATTAATTTACGTTAACTTTAACAGTACTCATACTTAATAACTTTTATTAAAACCAGTCCACAAATTTTAAGTAACAAAAAATTTTACATTACTTACCTTTGAAAGATTCCACTAAGGGATGTAAATTCCAACTTTCTAACAATGCTTCCATTACAAATAATTAGCAAATAACAAATTATCACACAAATAAATTGCAGAAGAATACACTTCGCAGGTCATATGTAGAGCTAATGTTAATCGGAGGTAATAGCATTTCATTTCAGGACAAAACAGCAAAGCTTGCAGTTTTTCAAGGAGAATTGGCGCCGCGTTTAATAGTTAAAAATAGCATAATGCAACCGTATTATTATTCTAATTAACTCTACGTTGGGTTGACTTGTTAAATGACAATATTCAGTAATTAACCGATTCTAATACTTAATCTAATTAAACGTATATGTTGAGAACATTACCATTTTACTTAATTTGAAATTATCAAACATTTAAAACAAATAAAATTGTTCATGTTTAGTTAAATATTTTCAATCCTTGATTCAACGCTTTTGTAGTTTAAATCAATACTATATTCCAAGAAATTATGGTTACTGTCAGTTAATCATCACCACGCGTTGGGCTTTGATTTTTTTTCTATTAGAAAGAGGACAATTTTCTGAGCATTTTGAGACCGCACTTCGATGAGGATTATCCAGTAGTTTTCGAGAAAACGGCATTTAAAAATCAAAATTTTACATGCATTTTACATAGGGAATTGATCCGCTCCCGAGTTCTATTGACGGTGCGTGCGTTCTAATATAGTCTTAGTGTTGGCAGTCAGACGCGATTGTGACCCGGTCGGGAGTACACCGACCGTTGCTAACGAGTTTCACACCTTACGAGTTTCACCCCTTTCGAGTTGCACCTTTGGCGTGGTGGTGCGACCTAGAGGGATGTTTGACCGGAGCGGAGGGTAGCGGAGCGTCGGTTTTGACGAACGCAACCAAGGCACTCGAGATTCTAACCTAAAAACGAGTTCTGCGTTTATTTTTTAAATTATTGCATAATGTTGCGTAATACACCCGATGTACATCCGACAATGCCACAATCGCGTCTGACTGCCAACACTAAGACTATATCAGAACGCACGCACCGTCAATAGAACTTTTATGTTAATGATTTCCCTATCTAAAATGCATGTAAAATTTTGATTTTCAAAAGCCGTTTTCTCGAAAACTAATGGATAATCCGCAAAATTTCTTTTTTTATTATACACAGAAAATTGTCCTCTTTCCAATAGTGTAGGTGTCGAGGCTCAATTCTTGGTGATGATTGACTGACAGTTCCCGAAATTATATTACTCCCAGGAAGTAATCTACTTCATTGATGAAATTAAATAAAGAGTTCTCACAAGTAAATAATGCTGACTAAATTATATACTTGAATTCAAGTATACGTTTTTCTGTGTGTGTTGACTGCATTATCGGTAGCACTTGAAAATGTGTTAATTAAATTTTGACAATTATCAATAAAAATATTCAAAGTATGAGGGTTTCCTTCATATTGTGAAATGCTATCTAAATGTAATTTTAATAATTGATAGTTAGTTGCCATTTTTAATTCTAAATAAGGTTCTAAATTAATATTTTTAAATAAATCTGCTAAGTTATCTAGTACGTTGACTTCTGTCATATAAATATTTTATCTTATGAAGTAAAAGTTACACTTATCTACCTTTTATACTAGGAAATTTTATAAGATAGGAAATTTAATGAACTTACAGTAATATTGTTGTTTTCATTTCTTAATTCGATTAATGCCTTTAAGTTCGGACGATGCTTGTTCTTCCCTCAGGACTTCTTAAACTAGTTGTCAACAGTTCGAACGATGCTTGTTTTTCCCTTGATGACTTCTGTGTTGTTGATGTCCAAATTGATTTTTTTTTTCAAACTCCCAATTAATCGTTAACACAAAAATTGCTCTTTCGATAAGGCAAAGAGTATGTACAGTGGCGGCAATCTAAAATGCCCGGTGCATTTTATTTGCAATATACCTGTTACAATCGGCTTCATTTTAAGGGTGGTAATTTTTTGTTAAATACAATGACATACACTATTTTGTGGTAACCCTTCTTAACCATTTAGTGTACAAAATGCATCAGTTTAGTTTAATAAATCTTAGAAATATAAAAAAAATCGTAGGTAGAAAGAATTTAACAAAAACTGAAAAACAGAAAATTTTAGTTTTACATGGTGAAAATAGGAGTTTTACCTATATTAGTGAGAAAGTTGGGTATGACAGACATACTGTAAGTAGATTTTTTTTTAAATATGCCATTAGGGCAGTACAAAATCACTTGACAGAGGGAATTCGAAAAGAAAAACAACCAAATCACAAAATCGTAAGCTTTGCAAAATGGCATTGAAAGATCGCTTCAAATCTCGAAGACAATTAAAAAAACAGTTAAAAGATGACCTTGGCGTAAATATTAGCAAAAAAATTTTACGTAATCGTTTAGCTGAATTCAGATTACGCGCTTAGGCTGCTGTCAAGAAACCGCGTTTTTCAAAAAAATCGAAACAAAGACGGTTACAATTTGCCAAAAAATATCAAAATTGGTCGGTATGTGATTGGAAAAGGGTCATCTTCTCAGATGAGTCAAAATTTTTACTCCATGGGTCAGATGGAAAGCAATATGTGCGGCGATTTCAAACCGAGCGCCTATCAGATAAATGCACCATAAAAACAACACGCGGTTGATTTGGAATTATGATATGGGGTTGCTTTTCTCAACGTGGTTTAGGTGAGCTACATATCATAGAAGGGTCTGTAAATGTAAAAAAATACATTAAAATTTTAAAACCCAGTTTGGAGCCATCGGTTTTAAATTTATATGCTGAAAACAAAGAATGGTTTTTTCAGCAAGATAATGCACCGTGCCATACCGCGAAAACGGTACATAATATTTTTGTAAATAATTTTTTTTTTCAAAATGTATTAATCAGGCATTGTTGTGAATACATTTAGCTAACAAATGATTGAATAATATGAAATTGATTCCTTTTTATTTTACACAGGTATCGAATTATTTTGTTAATAACGGTATCTATACAATTGATTGACCTAACTTAAGTCCCGACTTAAACCCCATTGAGAACTTTTGGGCGGTTATGAAGAGGCATGTAGTTGACAATAGTCCTAAAAGTATACCTGAGTTGAAAAAAAGCGATAAAATTTGTTAGGGATAATCGTAAGCGACGATTACTTGCAGCGGTTAGAACAATCAATGCCACGCCGTTTAAAAGATGTAATAAAGGCCCAATGGAGGTTCAACTAAATATGAATAAATTTTTTTATTAACCAATATATTATTAATCAACACTTGACTACATTAATTATCTACTAAATAATTATTTTACTATAAAATTTATATCAAATTCGAGCGCAAAAATATACCTGAAAACAATGCTTTATTTTATAATGAAGTCTTTTGTTAGTTATTTATACTATCTATCATTGAATTTAATAATTTTATATGTATTTATAGTTAGACAATTATATAACATATGAATTAGTTCCATGTTAACAAAATTTGTAAGTAAAAATTAAGAATAACTTAAAATTTTTCAACCGGGCATTTTAGATTGCCGCCACTGTATATATAGAGGAACAGCTCTTATGGGGATGTGTGTCACAAGAATTTTTCGTCGATTGGTAACGACCTCGGTCCTCGGTGGCCAAAATAAGAAATCTTACGGACCTTTATGTGGGGGGAGGAGGGGGTCCGACGCAGTCCTTACGTAAGGTTTTTAAACCATTTTCTTAAATTACATTAAATTTAAAATTTAAAAATACCTAAAATTAAAAAAACTCTCTGCCGCAATACCTCCAATCACCAGCACACCAAATTTTGTCCGGAGATACGATGACATAATGTTCATTTTTGTTTTCTATTGTGGTAGCCTTAACAAAGATATCGGTAGCCCTGGCAAAGATATCTATATGTATCACCCCCTACCCTAAATCTACCTATAAAAGTTTATTTAACAAAATCCAAAATGAAAAAAATTTTTTATTTTTGTACGCCACTGAATTTTTTCCAAAATTTTTATATACGTCACATAATACCGTAAGAAGTCACAAATAAAATTTCTCCAAGATTGGTACAACAAATTTTTTCGGTCATCTAGCGGATTTTTCGAAAATAAATTTTTGTAAATTACTGACTGTCGATTTACTGATTCTGAAAACATTTGCGAAAAAATTTAACAAACAGCCTAAACTTGGTCGCTACCTAGTGGCAGAACCTTTTACTTATAAAGTAACGTTCCGTCAGTCCGTACGACGATATTATAAAATATTTCCCACCGAACCACCTATTTTTGTATTCTAAAATTAATTGTTACAAGCCCTAAACTCAATTCTTATGCTGCACTCGGTATACAAATCAACATTAACCTAATTTTGACACAAATGTCACAAAATTATGACGTTTATTAAAATTTTGAATATATTGTTTTATTTTTGCCAGCCATCTGACAAATTCTCACAAAAAATATATAAATTAAGATTTCAGTTAATATTTTCTATAAATTTTCTGACCTGCCCCGCCCTGTTACAATTGGCTCGGTTTGTTTTCTCACCAATACTTATACTTTCAAAGCTCCATCAACACACAAAATTTTAGCTGAATCGGTTAAACATTTCCGGAGATACGACATTTTCATTTTTTAAAATTTATTTTATTGTGGTGGCCCTGGTGAAGATTTCTCTGGCAAAACCTTATTTTCACCATTCCAGCCCACGAGGCATACGTCCAATAAGTTTGATTGCAATCGACGCAGAAATGCCGGAGAAAATCGATCGACAAAAACTTTTTTCATGTTTTTGCCAAAAAAGTTAATTTTATTTTTTTCATGTTGCATTACTGATTTCTATCGAAGGATTACATATGCTCTCATATCTATTAGGATCAATGTACCTACGTACCAAATTTGGGTAAGATCCCTTCAGCATTTCTTGAGTTATTCACTCTTAAAGTTTCAACTTTGACAACTTGTGATTTTTGACAGACGCCAGATAGAAGATTAATTTTACCTATTCTGGATAAAGCCTTTTAAGGCCTTTAAAATAACATATCGCAAGACAAAATATTTTTTTAAACTCCCGTATTATTTTCTTGTGGTGGCACTCCTGATTGATAGATCGCGACGAAAACCTTATTTTCACCTTTCCACCGTGAACCCTACCACCATACCAAATTTGGTCGTAATTGGTTGGATGGCTCGGAAGGAAATCGATCGACAAAATTTGACGACCGACAGACAGACCGACACAGAAATTTTTATTTTACTTTTTGCAGATCTTTACGTTTCTGAACACGGTGATCTCGAAAATGCAAAAAAAAAAGTTGAAATTTTTTTTCGATTACCATACCTCCAATTTTTTTTTAAAATTGATTGGAGGTAAAAAGGTTTTTAAATTTTCTAGATGTAGATACCAATAGCAAAAAATTATATATATATATGAAATACCTGTAATGCATATTATTAAAATTATAAAATAAGTGGCATAATAATTAATAGTGTGAATTGAAGAAAATGGCATCAAACTTTGGCAATCTTTACGAAAGGTTTTTCACGTCCTATAAAAATGGTTGGCCAGATACATCGGCAAAATTGCTGCAGAAAATGGCGAACGAAGCTTGGAAGATAGCAAAGGATACGTATAAAGATAATGATTTTGTAAAAAATATTGAAAACGCGATACAACAAAACAACTTACGAAAAACAAAAAGAAAAGCAACGTTTTTATCCTACTTCTCAAGGGTTGAAACAATTAAACAAAGTGATTGTTCGACTTCGCAAGAGAAAGATAACAAAAATGAAAAGAAACTACCTATTTCAGATGAAGTCCATGATAACCCAGATGAATCAGTTGATCTCAAAGTTTTAACTAAAACATACGACACCCCAGCTCAAACAAAATTATTGGCAAAAATTCAAGCAATGGAATCCAAACTTAATGGTCAATTGCAATTAAGAAATTCAGGTCTTGGAGATATATGTGAAACAGATATTAATAAAACTAAAGCGGAACTGATGAAATTGAATCAAACTTTAAAAACTAAGAAGCTAAACGCAGAGTATCAGAAGACAATCCGCCACAATCTGCCACAATCTTACGTGCCCTTATGTAGGGGGGGGGAGGGGGTCGAAAATTACAAAAATAGTCCTTACGTAATTAATGGACGGCCCCTTACTCAAACTCAAACTATTATAATAAACAGTTTTTGAACGTAACTGTTTGTTTCGACAATAACAATGACCCAAACAAACGTTTACAATGGTAGGCAGGTATTTTGAAGATTACAGAATGGAGAGAACTCTTCCAGTAGAAATGGTTTTAATGAAAAGTGCGAATATAAACCACTGCAGAGTCGAGGTAATAATTTTTTTAAATTTGACTGTTGATAATGTTTTAAAGGTTTCAGATGCAAATCAACATGCTTACAGCTACTTGTGAATGTTAAAGATTGAATTCTCGAAGAGACGTCAAATCATTTGCCACCACATGATCGCATTGGTTATCCATGCACATCAGAACATTTCCATAACCGATAAACCATGCGTGTTGTGGTGCAATGTTTGATTACTCACTTGACATCACTGCTGTGATATTTCAATTTTTGCTACATTATTTAAATAGCTGTAATAAATGTCTTCAACTAAAAGAAGACAGACAAAAGAAACAGTTCCAACAATAAATTTATTAGGTAATTAAAGATAATAAGACCATCTAATATCAAAAAATTGTATTTATTAAATTATTCATGTTTTAAAATTCTTTTCTTGTGTACTGCTTTTTGTTTGTCCGTTTTGTTTTCATTATTTATTAATTTATTACAATTATGTAACTTCGTAATTAATAGCTTATTTATCAAAAAAATCATATGTTCACTGCAATTGTTGTCATTTAAGAAATTATTTACGGATTTCAATTTTTGCAATTCTACCAAAATTGATTGTTTTATACGTATAGCATGTGGAGTCGCAGATACAAATTTTTCATATATTTCCAAAGTGGATTTTATAATATTAAATAGTTTATCTGTAGGTCGGTTTAGATATTTGATTTCTTCATTGTTACCTGAATAATCTCTATTTAAAATTAATAATTCCTTGTCATCAACTAATTTTTCTTCCTTGTTTTTAATTAATTTCTTTCTACATTCGTCGCATTGAAATTTTTTCAACGTGCGTTGTGCAACATATCCAGCAAAATAATTAATTGAACAAGTTTCTAAAGTGGCAGTATTATTATGAGTACTATCGATTGAAGTTGATGGTGAAGATGATAAAGAAGACGACCGGTTTAATTTCGCCAATTTCGTGTCATTCTCATTTATTTCAGATAATGGTGTAGTACTGTCGTGAATCAAAGCTGTTTCGAAAATATAAACGTCGTCATCGTTTTCGCAATTCGCTTTATCTGTTGACATTTCCAAAGACGATTACATAATTGATTGAAGAGCAAATCGAAAATTATTTAAAAATGGGTTATAATCAAAACCTCTTTTCTGTCGAATTTTTGCAAACAAATTTTCGAGGGGGTCTTGATTTAATCTATTAGTCATCAAATACATTTTAGAAGCTTTAACTTCGTCCCACAACAATAGAGTTCCATTTATGGTTTGAATTAAACCTTCGAAGCAATAGGGCCGATTTTTCTCAACTTTCCAACTTTCAATAAATTGAATAGTTTGTTGCAGGTTATTTTCCACCGTGGGAACTTCTGTAGATAATGCACATTGATTGGGATTTGAATGGAATTTGGACTTTAAATTGTCCAACATTGTCCAATTTAAATTGTCGAACATATCATTCATTTTTAGTAAAAATTCAGCCGTGTAGCGAGCTTCTTTCGGTAGCTGTTTTGTACCAATACAAGTTAAAATTGCCGAACTATATGATCGACTAAAAATTTGAACTGCCAATGCCACATTCATCTTTTGAAAATTGTTGGGATTTATATGTTTTTCCTTGATTTTGTTTAGCGCTGTAGATAATCGGCCCTGTGCATTAATTTTGAAAACGTCTTGAATATATGTATTTCCACGAAACTGTTTTATTTAACAAGTATATTCTTCCGCAATTTCTAAACTATTTCTGACACTTTTTAGCAGGTGAGGAGCATCAAAAAGGGCAACAATTTTTTTTTCTTTATAGAAGAAGTAAGGATTAGAAGATGTCACATTTATGCCCGTACTTATAGTCATGGATTGAACCGAGAATCGAGATAAATTCTCGAAATAACAGCTGTTGCTACGATACAGTCTAAATTCCAGTAATCTCATTAGTAAATTCTAGGATCATTTTGAGTCTCGGATTGATCCTTGACTATAAGTACGGGCATTAGTTGTGTATACTAATCTATTGTTTGATCCTTGATCACAAACAAGCGCTTTTATATTCAATCCAATTTCAAACAAATTATCTAATGTTTCTGTTACCAGTTTTAATAAGTTTTCACCGTGAATACTCGTCGAAGAAACAAAATAAGCTATTGGCATTTTCCAATTGACGAAAAGGCCGCGCACCATAAACGTTAAAACAGTTTTTCCCAAATTCTTTGTCCTACCAATATTTTCACCTAAATCTTCGTAACCTTCTATCATATCTAAATCTGAAGCATACGTTAAATAACTTTTTATCGCCATTTCATCAAACAATAACACGCATTGCTTTTCCCGATCATCCATATTTTCAACTTTTGATTTTAAACTTGTTAAGAAATTATTATCAAAACCAGTCTTCAATTTTGCCACTCCCAACCATTGCCGAACAGTTGAAATCGAAAGCGATTTAAAAAAAAATCTTTATTGCCATTTTCCTTTCTTCTACAGTCCACTTTTTCACAGATTTTGTTTTCTTCAGCTGCATGTTCACGAAAGTTTTCACGGTTATTGGTAAAGGTGCCAGTACATCTCGAATAACATCCCTTTCTTCGTACTTACGTAATCTTTTCTGAAGTCTTTTATTCGATTGTTTGGACGTAGCCAATTGTTTGGTTTTCATTTTTAATTGTTTTGTTTTTGTTTTTAATTGTTTTTTTGGGGGTTTCCGAACTGCGGCGCGGTCAAGTTGACCCTACTTAAAATGGTTCGAACTGCGGCGTGGTTACTTTAGGTGTGGATTAGTGAAAGTCCGAACTGCGGCGAGGTCACTTACAGGCATAAGAAGGGATTAATAATCCCGATTAGAAAAAGTTGAAGGGATTAATATTAAATATTTAAAGACAGTTTTTTTTTATTAATACCTACAAGTTAAATATAAATAATAATTAACTTTACGCAAGTTTATTACATCCACGATAGTGGTGCGAAACTTCTTTGATGAAAGAAAAACGATCTAATTCTCCGTTTTGATACTTTTCTACACTATTTGCAATATATTTTCTTTTTTCTTTGTACTTTCGATTTGCTGCGTAAGGTGCCATATTATTTAAACTATTCATTGCGATATATGTATCACTTTGCATGTCTTTTAGTACATTTAAAAAACTGAAAATGTTGGGGTGTGCAGTATTAAATTCTTTGTTAAATTTTGAGTGAAATGATTCACAAGCATTTGTCGTACGCTCTGTGGTTGCTGAGCACACCGCCCACATTTTCGGTGGGAAAACTGCCTGGCTTCCAACGTAATTTTTAAGTAAGTATTCAATATAATTTGAAATGCGTTCATCATTTGGCTGTATGGCAATAAAATCCACCATCAAGCAATTTTCTACTTCCTCCGGTGGCAAAAATGGCAATCCAAATGTCCAACCCAACCATTTACCTAAAATAATTAAAATTAACCTAATCAAACATTGAAATCAATTTAGTTCTACTTACAAATGTCTGATTCTTTATTTTTGTAATCAGATGTTAGTCCAAGGTTTTGCATTTTTCTGAACCACGTTTGGGCTAAATGAAATCGACATCCATAAACTGTAGAAGTTGGCCAAATCTTTTTTACTGCATTGTGTATGCTCATTTCAAAGTCTACCACTACTTCTTTAGGAGTAAACTGAAGGCCAAGTTTTTGCACACAATTTATAATTTCGCTCATTAGAGTTCCATATGTTTCAGTATGTTTATCTTTTAGCAAAGAAAAAACTAAAGGCACATAATGCCCATTAAAAATCCCATGAATGGTAAAGAATTGCTTAAAATATTTTGCACAATAGCTGAATGTGCCGTCCATATAAATTCTTTCAGCAGTTGAAAGCAATCTCAAATTCGATTCACAAGAAAACACTATTAACCGTTTAGTGGAGTCGTTAATTAACAAAAATGGTTCGTTTCGTTCGTTGGTTAAAATTTCTATAGAATTTAATGCATCTATTACATCAGCTTCATTTTTTGGCAAATTGGGTCGGTGTGAACTTCTAGCATAATGTATATTTTTTCGAATTCTTACCATATCTGATTTTGTTAAATTAGTTGCGTTATCTTCTGTTTTTATTAATTTGTTGGGGGGCGCATTTAAATCTTCTACCGCTTTTCTCTTCACACTGTTGTTAACCGTTTGTCTTAATAATGTTGCACTTGCTTCATGATTATGTTGTGCTTGATTTTTAATTATTACTGTTGAATTGTCATCTGTCACAAGTTTTGCGGTGCACTTTTTATGTGTGCACGACCATTTGATCCCCTCAACTGTTTCATCTCTTTTGTAAAATTTAAAATTTTCGAACAAAATTAAAGGCTTACCGCGTTGGCTTAAAATAAATTCCATTTTTGTTTTTTGATACTTTCGTACTGTTAATAATAATTATTATAAGTATATTAAGTTTGATTATTACGTATAGATTACAATTACTCATCATTACCAATTACTAATGTTTAAACTTTAAAATTGAAAAAGACAGAACTAAATTAAATTTATACAGGTATGTACTCTAGGGGGGGGGGGTACTCTGCATGACAAAAAAATTGAATTCAAGCAAAAGTTGTTAAATTACCTTGGTAAAACATGCTGAATTTATTATATTAATCCAAGTTTTTGCAAATACTAGATTTTTTCTGGTGGCAATTAGCGATATGTGAAATGCAAATTTGAAATTTTGGGAAATTTAGAATTCAGAACAAAAATTGCATTCCGAAAATCGCAAGTGCATGTAACCAGCTTAAAAGGTTACATTAGACGGGGCCCCCACATTAGGTTACCCCCTCCAGTTATTAAAACATTTGGTTTTTTAAGATTGTGGTGTCACCCTGTATTATTGTTGAGCCTTTTTTAAAATCCTATTAGGGATTAACCTCGCCGCAGTTCGACCTACAGTTTTTTCTGACCTCGCCGCAGTTCGGACAGCAAGAAAAGGTTGACCCTTTTTTTTATCCGATTAGGGATTAACCGCGCCGCAGTTCGGGTCTGCCCAGCGGTAGAACAGTTTCTGCTGCCGACAATTACTATATAGTCCAAGAGCTGGTAACACTTTTTTCGGTACGTGTTTTATTCACGTGGAAATTTTACACAGTGGTACCTTGATGATAGGTAAACAAGAAATTGAATGTCTGGTTGACATTTTGCAATACAGGAGGTACCGCGAAAAGAGTAAATTTGTAAAAAATAATGTAGCAAAATATATGTTTTATTCACGCTGCAATTCTAATGGCGTTTTAATTACTTATTTTTAGGAATTCTTGCAGAAAAACAGACACTTTTGACAGTGTTTAATAATTTCTAGACAAAATCAAATATTAAATGGCATTTTAAATTTATCGAAATGTCATGCAATTTAGTTCAGATGTACTTGCACTGGTGGGGTAAGTTAGTAGTCCCAGTGACCAGCAATTACATTAACCTTAGTTTATGGTAACTTAAGGTTTCAACCTTAAAATCACGTTTTGTTATAATAAAAAAAATAATACTTTTGTTTTTTATCCATTTCAAATAATATTTAACTTAACCTTTTCACGCTTGCTTTATTTAAAAGAATTCAAAGATTATTTGACTATAATAGTAATTAATTACAATTTTTAGATATGATTTATTAGTTAATAATATACAAAACAAGGTGGAACTCGCTTTTGCGACAGTTCTTAGGCTTCTATACATCTACTTTTTCGGTAGGTTAAATTATTTGGGCTTTATTTTATTCCAATTTTTAATGCCTTAATCTTTTAATTAGGTAGATTTTTTTACTATATAAGGAAAACGCTAACATTTTAATATTTTTTTTTTATTTCGACCTTTATAGGTAAATATTTGCAATTTACAAACCACAAATAAAACACAATTCATAATGAAATATTAAAATACCCGAAACACGTACCGAATACCGTATTAGAAACACGTAAAATACCTACTCTAAAAATACAAAATAAGAATATCGGATTAAAAAATATATATGTAAATAATCTGAATAATTAATACCAATCTAAAAATATTCTATATGAAGTAAAATTGTTTTAAGAACGTGCGTTCTGATTGGTTTTGAATTATGCGGACAGACGGACACGGAGCTAGATCATAAGGCTTCTTCCTATACGTTGTATAGAAGCCTAAAATTGACACAATGAAAAATTAGTAGGGACATAGAAAACCCATTCTTATATTTCGCTTTCATCGTCATCGCTGTCCAATTCTTCGTCTTCCGTTGATTCGTCATCAGTATATATTTCATCTTCATCATCATCATCAACAATCGATTCATTACCTGAAAACAAAGTAAATTAAACCAAATAAAAAATGTAATTTAAAAATACAAACCTGTATCGTTAGAAGCATTTCCGTTAGAAGTTTTGTTGGTTTTTAGAGCCTCGAAAACAGTTTCTGGCATGCAATCACCTTCAAACCATTTAAATTCATATTTTTCATCTTTAATTGTCCAACCATTTCTTTCTGGGGTTAAACTTGTAGGAATCTGTAGATTTGCATTACGCCAAATGCTAGTAATGTATTGTGTTCGTAAAAGATGTTGATGTAATTCAGATTTACATGGTGGTAAATTTGATGCATCATAGTTTTTCAAATTCTTTTGGAATGCTTCATTAGTACTTTTTGATTTGTAAGTAGAACAAAATCTTTGGAATCGTGCTGTATTGACATCGGTTAAAGTTGTAAATCCATACAGTTCACAGACAAATTTTTCAAGTACAGTAAACGTTTCGTATTGCACCCCAGGCACATCAGTAGCTTCAAGATTAGTTAATGCCTTTTGGTAATCTACATTATTTCTTATTATCTCAAATGGCCTTTTCTCATTTACAGTTGAAAAAAAGTGTTTGGAAAATTTCAAACGCTTGCCCACACTGGGAATTAATTCCTTTATTGTATCTTGCGTCAAGTCATAGATTTGATACGGTAGCTTAACGTAATTATTTTTGATGGAAATTTGTGAGCCACTGTTTACGTTCATTAGTCTTATCTTTACTAAACGCCATCAAGATGCTTATGCTTCTTTAAACAAGTGCGTTATTCCAGCGCACAATACGCCTCGGCGAAAATGTTCGTCTATTTGAAGCCTTTTTTAAGGATTTCAAAGTCGATAATTTGCCAATTTTTCTAGATCTGTTCGATCTAAAATATCGATCATCAGTGAATATTTTAATCCATGATTTAATTCTACATTAATAAAATCGGAAATTGAAATTGTTTTCGTCTCCTTCGTATAGAGGTACTGATGTGGCATTCCATTTTGTGTGCTTTTTCTATTCTCAATCATAAAATTTGTGAGCCACTGTTTACGTCCATTAGCCTTATCTTTACTAAACGCCATCAAGATGCTTTTGCTTCTTTAAACAAGTGCGTTATTCCAGCGCACATTACGCCTCGTCGAAAACGTTCGTCTATTTGAACCCTTTTTTAAGGATTTCAAAGTCGATTATTTGCCAAATTTTCTAGATCTGTTCGATCTAAAATATCGTTCAACTGTTCATCAGTGAATATTTCAATCCATGATTTAATTTTGTGGGTACTATTTTATTTATTAAATAATCGCGGAGTTTCTATATGTGCTTTTTGTTTATTATTAAAAATTTAATCTTGGGCTTTATGTTGTTCAAACATATTTTCATAAAATGTGTTAATGGATCAAGTTTTTCACCAGTGCTTTTCAATTTGCTTGGATATTTATCGTTTAATTCAGTATCTTTATTATTTTTATTGTAACAGATTTTGCTTTATGAATTTATGGTGCGAGGATTCTGCGTCACATGCCCAATTAATGCTGAAATCTGAATATAAAAATATTCGACGGTTAAGTAAGTGAGATTTGGCAATTGCTAAAGCTTGCATGATAGTATGATGTAAACATTATGTAGGCGAGGATATACAATTTTAAATTCAGTAAAAAATAATTTTCGAGTGTCGGCAGATGGATATCTCGGAAATAAAATGATTAAAATTGCGTTTGCTCCTGAAGAATCTCGTTTTGCTTTTGTTTTGTTTCTTTTTTGTTTTGCAACATTTTCCTTCTATATATCTCTTTCACCTTTATCAATTCTTTTACCTTAAGTAGTTTACCTTCATCTTTTTGTTATCGTCAGAAAGTACCTCGGTTTTGTTGAGCGTCCATATTCCAATTTCCGTCCATAACCTTGTAAGGAAAACATAATGTCTCTGATGTGTCTACATATGATAAAATTATCACATTGCAGTTAGTGTGTACATCCGCCAACTGCGCAGGGCGCTCGCATACCATGGGGCTCGCTTTAAAATTTTATTAAACATTTATTCTACATAGTATAATATGCCGACTATTGATCCATTAATACCATGTTACGATGATGTTGTCCGTATAGAAATTTATTATGCTTCGGCGAAGTTTATTGAAATTACCCTGTATGTTTTGTCGTAGTAGGACATCCGCTTTAGCCGAGCGTATAAGCACGTGTTGCATGAATAGGAGGGAGAGAGCGGAGTACTCTGCCGACGCGACGGCGACAAGATCGAGATCGTGTTGAGATGTTTGTTCACGAAATTATAGTTTAACGGTAATTGTTGTGAAAACCGGAATTTTAGTTCGGAAATGGGTGCTAAATATGTTACGCAATATTAATTCGTGCGAGGTAGTAAAATTAGGCCAGTTTTGGGGGTCTAATTAACTCTACAGAAAATTCTGTTCGCGCCGACGCAGTGAAGATGGACGCGCGGTTATAGGAAAATAGTCCTTATGTTTGGCGGCAACGCTCAAGGTTGAGAGCAGTTGCGCAGGAACAAGTTTAGATATATAGAAGTTGTCAAAAATGCAAGCAACAATTGATACTTTCAAGAGCGGTGAACCGCAATTAAAGTCAAAATCAATTAATTACTAGTATGGGTTTTCCTGAGATTTTATCCGAATGTTGGTCATATTGGAGGCTATGTTCAGGCCGTTTGTGAAAGTTTATATAATTTGAAGACATCGCCGTTGGGTTTAAATTCATGAAAGTTTAAATAATGTGAAGACGACGGGTTTTTATCGAGGCGCTCCGAGATCTTTGTTTGCTAGGCGAACAAGTATTCATGCTCCACATGAAACCGGACCAGGCTGTATCCACCTCGAGGACGAAAACGACGAATGTGAGTTATGTTGTGCTATTTACTTGTGTAAACTTTATTTGATTCCGTTAGGAATCCTTCCTTTGCCTTTTGGCGTTGATATTTTGTGTTAACAAGTTACGTCAATTATATGTACTGACGAACTTAAGTAGTATGTACCTTTTGTTATGGACTATTGGTCAAGATTGGTTAAGTGAATGAGAGTAGAATTCACTCTGTGCTATTTTGTCGACGCAGGGCGTCATAAAAGCCCTTGCTGGGGTATTTATTGTAAACTTAATGACGAATTTTAATATATTTTTATTGTATAATGTGTTGTTTGATTTTGTCTTATTCTCGTCTAGCACCCACGGTCTTTCAGATGCTGAGCTAGCATCCCAATAAAGGGGGTCAGGTAACAACCATTGATCGATAAGATTTTATAGATTACTTAATGATCCTTAACTTACACATTATAGTTAGAGCACCTCTAAATTGATCCTTTCTTTCCCGCTAAAAAGGTTTTAATTATACAAATGAAAAGAATTCATATTTAATTTTTCAGTGTAGAAAACGTTAACGTTTTCGACGTGCTCACGATCGACAAAATTATCACATAACAGTTGGTGCGACATTCTTTAAATGTTTTCGTAATCTGCTGCCTTCACTGTTCTCAAAATTGGCAAAATATAGTTTGCCTCTTCCATGAAAAGAAAAGCAGCTCCAGACCAGGGATGCGCAAAATACATGTATAAATGTATTTGAAATACAAAATACATTTATGTGATGTATTTGAAATACAAGATACAGTATTTGAAATACAAGATACAGTAGTTAAAATACAAAATACTTTTTTCTTTTATTTATTCTTTAATCAACAGTTTAGAATATTTAATAAACCAAATTAATAAATAATAGGTAGGTACGAATATAATTTTTAAATAATTGATTTTTTTTCAAAAATACAAGAGTTTCAAAGTTGTTGTCGCTCTATGTTCCCCTGGTGGGAGAATGAATAAATCCAGCAAAAGGAAATAATCTTTCTACAGGTGCAGAAGAACACAAACTTGTATTAAATTTTATAAATGTTTTTTTAATATTTGGGTAATTTTCAAGACTTAAGGAAGCATTTACTTTGGTAGTTCAAAAATGTTACTACTTCCAATTCTGTATTAGAGTAAGATGCCTGAAATTCCTCGGATGGTTTTGCCAATACAGAAAAGTTATTTTCTGTATTTAAAAGCGTAGACGAAGTAAGGCCATTTATATTATTAGCTTTCATCACCTTTTCTACAGGTTTGTAGCAAAGAGATTTTATTTCTTTTATTTGGTCTTCAGTTGTCTTATCAGGTAGCCATCGAAGTTTCAAATGCGGGTGTAAACATGTTGCTATAATTGTCTCATTAACTTCTTCTGATAATTTAAAAAATTTATCAAAACGCTTTTCCAAATGATTAATTAATTTTGCTGTTAGATCAGCAATAATGGGCGAGACATTGGAACCTGCTATCACATTCTGCATTCGAATTTTTAACGAATATATAGTTGGTAGAAGTTGTCCGTAGTAGCAGTTATTTTGTGCCTGCAGGCAGTCCAACGCGCATGTTATAGGTTTCATTACGCTGCAAAATTGTTCCAAGTATTCGATTTCTAAATCTTGGGTTTTAATATTTAAATTAAGTTTTTCAAGTAAAACATTTATGCTTATGCTTTTAAAAAATTTAAAAAATAAAAAGTTATAAATAGTTGACAGTGTCACGAAAGGATTATCCTATTTCGCTTATAGATATAATTTTTATAAATTTCCAAAGTATTTTGTTAATTGTGTTGATTCACCTTTTTGACAATTGAAATCAATGCGTTGGTTTAAGTTGTTTATTCAAAATAGTGCCTGGACTACTATCTCTTCGCTCTAGTAGTCTTTTATCATATAAAATTTGAATAGCGCTTTGTTGGTCGGAGAATTGCATTAAACTGAATCAATTTCCGTCCATAACCTTGTAAAGAAAACAAAATCTCTGTTGAATGTCTCTGACCTGCCTACATATGACAAAATTATCACATTGCAGTTAGTGTGTACATCTATCAACTGCGCAGAGCGCTCGCGGACCATGGGGCCCGCTTTGAAATGTGCTTTTTATTGAATATTTACTCTACAAGTACTATAATATGCCTACTTTGACCCATTAATACTATTGATCGATATGATTTTATAGATTACTTGATTGATCCATTCTAAAACATTATTGTTAAAGCATGTCTGAATTGATCCTCTCTTCCTCTAAAATGGTTTTAATTACACAAATGAAAAGAATTCATATGTAATTTTTCTGTGTAAAACAAATTAACGTTTTCGACGTGCTCACGATCGACGAAATTATCACATAACAGTTGGTGCGATATTCTTTAGGCAAATACTCGATATTTGACGTTACATAATTCTATTATTCAAATATACAGAATATTTAATAAATTTGAAATTTTACAAATAACATTATTTATTAATATAATTCTTCGTTATCTCTGCTAATTTTTCAAGGGCTATAACTCGCATCACATCTAACTGAAGCTTTCGTTCTAGTAATTCTAATTTATTTTCTGTAATCCATTTTTTCTTTTAATTTTTGGTTTTAGCTCATTGAATTCCTGACGCAATTTAATGTTGCTCAACTTTTTTAGTTGTCTTTTTGGTGTGACAGCCTGGGTGCTATTTTCTACCGGCGCTTCTTCTTCAAAATCATTTTCACTTTCTACATTTTGTTAGGTATTAGATGATGGCAATAACATCGGCTGTTCTTCTATTGAATATGACTACAGTTGTTGAATATTGAATGAGGCTATACTTATGGAAGGTGTCGAAGCTTCGCTAACATTAATTTTTTATTAAATGTGGCGAATAGTAATTTGGTCGCATAACAAGTATGTCGTCCATTTTATTTAAAAAACAAAACTAGTTTACCCCTTCTCGTTTTACCTTTCACATCTTTGCATGTTTTATATGTTCTGATCAAATTCAACCAATTTTTTTGCAATTTTTGCCTGAAAAACATTGCTGACTAAGCAAGTCGTTGCTAATGTTACTCCAAACTTGGCGACGTTTGGTAACATGATTTTAGTGATCTTTGTAGACTTCGACGCTAGCAATTAGAGCTAGCGTTTCCTCATGAGTCCACATGACAGGTTTTTTGGTTTCCATTTTGTTATATTTTAAGGGTTCGTTTAATAAAAATGCTTAATTCTAATTGTCGACTTTATTTAACGTACTCTACGCCATTACTGTCTTCCTACGTCTGCCTCCATGCGTTCCAATGCCAACTTGACTCTCTGGTATAATTTAAAAGATAATTTTCTAGGAGGATCTATGAGGTTGACAATTAGGTTTTAGGGACAGTTTAGATTTAGTTTGCAAACATCCAAGACCCTTAAATATATGACGATAGTTATCAATTAATTCATTTGTACTCGTTTTACTAAGCCTAATTTTTTACAAGTTTCTAATCCTGACACAGTTGGACAATCTAAATCTACTATATGAAAAAGAATACTAACTGTCAAATTGTTAATTTTACATGACAATCTACAAGATCCGTTACCACAAAATGATTGTATTTTAGTTTGACTAGGTTTTATCAACTGTCGATTAACATTTAAAGAAGGAAATTGTTTTAACGACATGCAATTAGCTTGTGCTCTTGTATCTAATTGACCCTTTATCACTGTGTTGCCTATAATAATATTTCCTAACCATTCTTTTTCCATATTAGCATGTGATGCTGATAACATAGTGCTCACAATATGAAAAGCCCGGTCGCGAAATTCTAATTAATTCGTCTTTTATTTCCTAATTTTCTAAATTTTTCGAGTGTAAATAGAATTTTTTAAGTGTTTATTGCTATCTTAACTATAATAATGTATAATATTAACAAATTTTATGCAATAAATTGTGTAAAAAAATTTTAATTGAATTCGCGGAATAAAATGAATGTTTTTTGCATTATGGTTATTGCAATAATTTTGCATAATTTGATGTAAAAAAATTTATTATTAATAAAATTTATATACACAATTGATAAAGGTGCACAAATGAAGAACTTAATATTTTGTATGACCCCCCCCCCTCTGCCCTTTATTACTTCTTGTAAACGCTAAACGCGTTAGGTACTCGGGTGTTATGTTATTGTTCCAGACGAAATTTAAAGACCGCTCTAGGTCTGACGCATTCTTTGGCGAGGTATTGACAACATGCCTTTTCATTATGGCCCATAAATTTTCTATCGGGTTGAGATCGGGGGAATTTTCAGGCCAATCCATTGTAAAAATACCGTTCTGTAAAAAGTATTCGGCTACCTGTAACACATGAACGAGATAATAATTAGATATTCTACAATAAATTGTTTTAAATATGTATAAGAAACATCAAATGATCAATAATAATTTAAAAAAAAATTTATTTCAAGAAATATAGCTTACTTTTTTAGCCGTATGACAAGGTGCATTGTCGTGCTGGAAAATCCATTCTTCATAATCTGCGT
This sequence comes from Cantharis rufa, assembly GCA_947369205.1. Classification (NCBI taxonomy): domain Eukaryota; kingdom Metazoa; phylum Arthropoda; class Insecta; order Coleoptera; family Cantharidae; genus Cantharis; species Cantharis rufa. The sequence goes on along the minus strand of OX376307.1, from coordinate 15,398,248 downwards.
ATAATTCCAGAACAGATGGTCCTAATTTTTTTTCTAAAATATTTATGTACCTGTCAGCATTCACGGTTTCTTTTGCAATTTGTAACTTCCCTAATCCGCGTTGAGAAAAACACCCCCAGACCATTAAACCGATTCTACCACGTGCTGTTTTAATTGTACACCGTTCACTAAATTTTTCAATTTTATAGCGCCGTACATATCGCTTGCCATCGGAACCGTATTAGTAAAAATTTTGATTCATCCGAAAAGATTACACGACTCCAATCTTCTGCAGTCCAATTGTCGTATTTTTTTGCAAATTTCAGCCGTTTTTTTTTCATTGCCTTGGTTAGAATTGGTTTTTTAACAGGCGAATAAGCTCTTAAACCAAATTCATTTAAACGATTTCCGATAGTATTTACACTTACATTTGCACCACTTTGGTCCTTTAATTCATCTCTTAGCTGACGACAGGTTTTAAAGCGATCCTTCAATGTTAATCGACGAAGAATGCGGTCCTGAGCTGGCGTTGTCTTCCTTGGCGGTCTTCCTTTTGGAAGTGGCTTTGTAACGCCAGTTTTATCAAATTTTTGTAAAAAACGGCTTACCGAACGTCTATAGCTGCATTCACATAGGGTATTGCAGGGGCATGGTAGGTGGATGGTAGAATTATTGCAACAGATTCTTGCACAAGGTCAACATACCATTCACATAAACTTAAAAGCTGGTGTAAAACCAACAGCTTACGTAAAAATAGCTTACGTCGAATATTAATCTCATCATCTTCAAAGGGTAAATTAGCGTAAATTAGCGTAAATTAGCGTTTTAAAAAAATCGTCTCAAGTATTTTCGGATTGAATTTATTTTTATTATTTACGAAACCAAAACAGAATTAGGTTATGTTACAAAATTTTTAAACTGACAGTCACAAGCACCGCCCTTCGACGCTGCTGATTGGCGCTTGTAAAAATTCTTGCACCGTGTATTGTAAAAGTTTAAAGTTTGGTAACTTTTCCACAGGCTGTTACACCGCTTCTTCCACCGTGCAAGAAATTAAGTCTATCTGAACGCGTCCACTTGTGCGCATGCTTTTAACTCTTACATATTCTACCATCCAAATACAATACCCTATGTGAATGATGCTTATTGCACCCCACTATTTTGCCAATATACGTAAAACTTTTGTTTTCGTTTTGTAAAGTCAAAATAGTTTGCTTTTCTATTTCCGTCAAATTACCTCTTTTCGGCATTTTCACACAATTATAATATAAATAACACAAAATATATAACTTGCAGACGCTAAATATCAACTAAATTACTAAATGACTTGAAGATTATGTACCTTTGACAAAAAAATCCCCACTCCCCAAATAAAGACAATTACAAGCAAATATTACCTGAAAATTACCCCGGGCTTGTCATATTGTGAGTACGTACATACAAAATTTGTATCTTGACTTGAATTATTATCTATCTGACCTTGACTATTTAAAATTTTTACAGACTTTGTGCTGCACATTTTGGCAAAATGATTACATTTTTTACATTTGATGCATTTCTTACCATATGCTGGACATTTGTAGCGATTGATTTGTCCACATTTGTAACATTGGCGATTGCTACTTCTACTTCTGGATGACGACTGATGAAAATGATGACTGTTCGTTGGAGAATCTGAACGGGATGATGTAAAACTAGGTCGTCTGTTCGTTTATCTGCTAAAATTAGTTTTTATAGAATATCTACCTTCATTTTGATTACCTTTTTCACTAATAGTCTGTGCTTGCGATTGTGTTAATTCCAGGCGTTTGCATATTTTTATAGCTTTTTCTAACGATAGACTATCTTCCATTAACAATTTTTCTTTAATTTGATAATTAGCTTTATTGAAACCGCATATTAAGAGATCTTTAACTAAATCTTCTCGAAGACTTCCATGACAAACTGAAATTTTTTAATTTTGTAATAAAATCATCGATTGATTCATTTTCACGCTGACGATGACGCCGTGTTAGAAATTTGTGTCTTTCGACCGTTATGTTCTTCTTTGGTGTAAAATGATAATTGAATAATTGAACCAACCCAAAAATTTTATGGTATATGCTTCTTTATTAAACGATTTGAATATAAATTTACCTTGACTACCTATTAAGGACAATAAGATAGCGACTTTTCTTCTATAATTTTCCATTTTCAAGACCTGTAGCAGTCAAATGTAATTGAAATTGTTGCATCCAATCCGTCCATTTGTGATGTTCATTTCCGTCAATTTGTAATTTAGGGATGTTGTGTTTAATATCGATGATTCTTGGACACAGATTCGGATTTGCTTCTCTTGTAATCGGCATTTCTGTTTGATTTAATTCACCAATACCACTATCTCGAGACGTTTCTGTCATTACTTCGGATATTTGCTTTAAATAAATCACTTGACACCATTTTTTGGTGAATTTTGAGATTTGGAGATGAGAGACAGGCCGAAACTGCAAAGAATCGTGTTCAATCCATCAGATTTCGAAGACTCCCCCAAAGCGTAGCAAACTTAAACAACCACAATAATTCGTAACTAATAAGGCGAAATTCTCTTGTGCAGTAAATTCCAGAAGGACCACAAACGTTAAAGCAAATAGGAATTACGACAAAGATAAACCGAGACTGGTAACCGAAGAACTTAGCCAAGCCAAAAGTGCGAGGAAGTTTTTTAAACCAATGAAAGCTAAAAATACTGCCCCGAGGATGTCAAGCATCAGGAAAATAAAGTAAGCTTAAAGAAACTATCGGCATAACAAGAAACACTTAAAAGTTGGTTTCACCTTTCGATGGAGTCAAAAAAATTGGATTTTAGCACCAAAACACGCCCGACTGGACCGTCGTCGAAGTGGACCCAAACAAAAAGTGACACACTCTCCGACTTCGGATCTTTCTCCAACCGAGTGCGAGTTTTTAGAAATCGAGAAAAGTCTCGAGATGAAAGACAATGCAACAATGAGTACCGACGTTTCGGGTTGGGTAGTGGAAGTACAAAAAATTCTGGAACAAGACCGAAGTGAGATTTTTAAATTCCAAAACAAAGTTGTTAAACTTGTAGACGAATTTATCAGCGCCCAAGACATAAGAAATGAAAAAATTATGAAGCTTCTTAAAGTAGCAAAACCGAAAGTAAGTGCAACTCCTCTAAAAGATATTACTTCCAAGAGGAATCGTAAGAGTATATTGCTTCCAAATTCAGGCGGAAAGGTATTATGGAAGCCCAAAACCGTGCCAGAAGACAAAGTAATGGATAAGGCAATTAACTTGTATAATTCAATGAGAAGTATTTCGAAATCGATTTTAGCGACGCATAAATTAAACAGATCGAGTTTGCAAACACCTGAAAGTTTAAGAAATCCGCAGGAGCGTCGATTTCTTAAATTATCAAAAGCAATGCTTGATGTTACACGAAAACCCTTAAAATATAACACATTTCTTTCTACAAAAAATTATACGTATCGTAAAAAAATCACTGTTTTTTTTCGTTATTTACTTGAAAAATAAAAACAACTATTATTATTATTATTATATTAAAATAGCTAGAAATTTATAGCACTATAATTTCATCTACCGATATCCCAGTTTGGCTATCATGCTTTTCCAGTATCAAAATTGGGTATTTCCAAACCAAAAAATTCGCCTTCTTCTCAAATGAATAAAATCCAAAAATCGCAACTTAATTTGCACGTCGCGACGTGCAAATTTTTCGCTCCTTAATCTCGACCAGCGCGTTGAGTTCTGTCCAACTTTTCAAAAACAAAAATCGCCCCGATAATTTTACCAGTACCGGCACTTACAAAATCTTAGCACTAATTTTATTTTAGATCAACAGTACCCATGTGTTTAAGTTTTTGTGTTTACACTGTTTATACTCGGTAAAAATACCTGTCAGTTGCATTTTGAATAAATTAAAACTAGGCTGCAAATACCAACCTCGTTATGAAAAAAAAATTACAACTAAATATCTCGCTTCACGACAATATGGATGTTTAAATTCTAGTTTTGTAATTAATTTAGTGGAAGTAATAATTTTTCAGTGTTTATGTTAAAATCATCGTATAATCTTAAAAACTAATTAAACACCTTTGAGGTTGGTACAATCTCTTTTGTAATTATATAATATATAAAAGAACATTGCAAAACAAAGCAAATGTTAAGAATAAAGTTGGGCGTTTTAGTCGTGAATGACAATTCACGATGTGTTTATGAAGGTGAAGCAGTGCTAGGCGCTGGGCACATTATTTTATGCGGAAAAGGTGTTTGGAGGAAGACATTATTAGGTTATACGGACTCGATTTGCAAACCAGCGCTTTACATACAAATCTTCACGAAATAGTAGGTATATTGGATGTCGATCAGGAAAAGGCGACTGACTGTACAAAATATGACGTGTACATGTAAATCAGGAAACGGCGGAAAATGTAAACATATATCTGCATTATTACTTAAATGTTCTAGGTATAAATTTTTGGTTGAGTATATAGTTATTGTGTATTTTACTAATTTATTTAGTAATTAAAAGACCGATATCAAATGTGTGTGGTCGACACAAAAAGGGATGACTGCGGATAAGTATAACGCAGTTCCTATAGGTGAAATACGTTGAAATGAGAAATGAATGTGTTTTAGGAATAAGCTCCACTACAACTTGTCACTGAAAATTTTAAATAATTTTATCCTTTGGTTGAATCTCTCTATGTGCACCCCAGCTGCAGCTATTTTTTTATATTCCAAATAGCATTCGGTGCACTTAATTGCTTTTTGTTTTCCAAGAGAGGTGGCCTTATTAATTCTATTTGAAACGTTTGCACATAACGTCGATTAAAATCTCTTTATCCACTATTATCGCATTTTCTCCTTGAATCATTTTTGTGATAATTCCACTATTTTCAAAAATGACCTTATCTGAAGCTTGTCCTCCATACGTGGCAACATAAACATTTTGGTGTTTGTACAAAAATTTCTGTGCAATCTAAAATTACTCTTTACATTTTGGAATGCTCGAAAACAAATCGGCATGTACTTCTAAATTTCTTCCGCAGGCGAAAATCTAATGACGGACTTTAAAACTTACTTTAATATCTGCAACATTTCCAACATATAATTTGAACAGAGTTCAGCTGATATTTCAAATAACATTGATAACGTTGAATACGTTAAATTCGTTTTTAACTTATGCACAAAACTAAAACCGCTCGCTCTTTTATTCCCAACCGATGTGCTCTCTTATCCTGATATTTCTTTTTGACACTTTGCGCTAACACTTACAAAAATGTTATACTATTCAGGCCAGTAAAACTGTTTAAAATTTGATCTGTTGTTATTAAAACCCTCACTGTTTTAACTTCTGAAAATTTAAGTTAATAAACTTGCACCTCAATGTCTCGAAAAGTTCTCAATCCAGCATTGTTCGGTTGCATCTCGGGTTTGAAATTGAATAACTGTAGTAAAGCCTCAGCTGCTTCTATGTCATCTGGATTTTGATTATTATGAAGTTCTTCTTCGTTGTCACATATAGTTGCCTCGTCAGATGCATTGCTTTCTTTCAGTTTTTAGTTCAGTTCTTATATTTAATAATATTCGTTTTTTTTGTAATTCTACCAAAATTGACTGTTTTATATTTATTGCATGTGGAAATTTGCAAGATAGAAATTTTTCATATATTTCTAAAGTAGATTTTATAATTTTAAATAGTTTATCTGTAGGTCGGTTTAGATATTTGATTTCTTCATTGTTACGTGAACAATCTCTATTTAAAATAAACAATTCTTTGTCACTAATTTTTCAACATCGTTTTTAATTAATTTTCTTTGTGCATTCGCTACATTGAAATTTTTTCAATGTGCGTTGCACAACATATCCAGCAAAATAATTAATTGAACACGTTTCTAAAGTGGCAGTACTATCATCATTATCGATTGATGGCAGTGGTGGTGAAGATGATGAAGAAGACCACTGGTCGAATGCCGTCAATTCCATGTCGTTTTCATTCATTTCACCTAATGGTGTACTGTCGTGTACCAAAGCGGTTTCAAAAATATTTATATTTTTTGACGTTTACATCGTCGTCGTTTTCACAATTACGAAGCAAATCGAAAATTATTTAACGATGATGGGTTATAGTCAGAACCCCACTTCGCACTTCTGACGAATTTTCGCAAACAAATTTTCGAGGGGGTCTTGATTTAATCTATTAGTCAACAAATTTTAGAAGCTTTAACTTCCCATAAAACTAGAGTTCCATTTATGCTTTGAATTAAACCTTCAAGCAATACGGCTTGTAAGCCGTATTGCTTTTTTTTTTTTTCAACTTTTTCGGTTGAAAACCGGTTTTTTTCGGTTTTTCTCAACTTTGAATATAGGCAATTGTTTGTCGCAGGTTATTTTCCACCTTGGGAATTTCTATAGATAAAGCACATTGATTAGGATTACAATGATATTTGGATTTTGAATTTAAATTGGCGAATGTATCGTTCATTTTCAATAAAAATTCTTCTGGTATCTGTTTCATACCAATACAAACTAAAGTTACCGAACTATATGATCGACTAAAGTTTTGAGCTGCTAATGCCATTTTTATTTTTTGGAAATTGTTGAGATTTATTTGCTTAGCTTTGATTTTGATTAGCGCTGTGGATAATCGACCCAGTTCATTAATTTTAAACACATCTTGAATGTAGTTCCAAGAATCGGTTTTACCATCGACAAGTATATCCTTGCGTAACAAACTATTTCTAAAACATTTTAGTACGTGAGGAGCATTAAAAAGGGCAACAAATTTTTTTTCTTATAGGTGAAATAAAGATTAGAAGATGTCACATTTAAATGTGTATATACTAACCTATTATTTGATTCCTGATCACAAACAGTCTCCTTTATATTCAATCTAGTTATGAATAAATTATTTAATGTTTCCATTATAAGCTTTAATAAATTGTCAGCGCAAGTACTAGTCGAAGAAGCAAAATATGGCCGCGCACTATAAACGTTACAACAGTTTTTCTCAAATTCTTCGTCTTACATTGTAACTCTTTTGCTTATATTACATCATTGCATGCTAAGCAACGCTCTTGGTAAAAGGAATACAGCAATGCAATGTTTACTTTGCCCCTTTACCACCATACCCTAAGCAAACCTTTAAAAAAGTATACTACCTATATACTGCACTGTTAATTGAAAGAATCTTTTAATAATGCATACTTACTTTGAGTTTTATGTATTGAATACAAACTTATCCAACCTCCGGTTCCATGTAAAAATATCAAAGCAAAGTTAAAACGATCTTTTGAATGGTTATAAAATTAATCTAGAAAATTCTAGTTGAATATGAAAATTTATTTTCTTTTTGAATAAACAATTGAATTACATTTATTACAATTAATTAACCTTTGTTGAATCGCAAATTTCACCGCATTCGTTTTATAATAATTGGTGTTCCGCAAATATCCCGTAATCACAAAATAATCTGGGTTGTTCAAACCTGTCTCTTTCTTCAATAAACTCGACCCGCAATCCTCGGTCCTTAAATGGTTGTGAATTATTCTTCTCCTTTTTCACGTTAAATGGAACAGCTTTTTCTCTCGTTCCAGAATTTTCTATCCCACAAGCCAAAATCTTTTACCAAATAATTCTTCCTATTAATTGTTTAAATTTGTCCAAATTGAATTTGTTATTATTGTTTCGAAAGTGATTTTTGTTGATTAAATTTTATTTGTGGATCACTCCTCTCTTAGAGAATATTTCCACTCGACCTTACTGGTCCACCGTTTTTCATCAACTCACTTTATTTATCCTTTTCTCCTGATCAATCCGTTTCCAAGACAATTCATTTTTTTCTTCATTCAAATTTTATTTTTGATAATGTGATTTAAATATTATTCATTTGCGTATACCCGCACTGATGCACATCGGTCGTTACACTCAACGTTGTTCAATTTTCAATTGTTTACTTAAATAATAAATTATTTCAATTTGAACTTAATTTGTTGAGTATCAAATATTAACTTTCTCTGAACTTTCTTACATTTTTTGAGAATGAAATTAAAACTACTGTGAGCTTTATTGCCCACCTTTATAAACACTGCATTTACCCCCTTTCGATTTTGACTTAATTTGAATTTTTCCCAATTAATGTTAAAGTCGAACATCCGCGGTATCATATAAATCTCTGCATTTGTGCGAATAAATTAATAACTTTTATTTTATTTTATCAACTAAACATAATTAAAGATAAATTTCTGTTCTTTCCTCATCTACCAATCTTTCTTTCAATCTCTCCTTTCCTAACTTAACATAACAAACAATTAACAAATATTAAACGCCCTTTTTTTATCGAATTTCTTTTCTCGTCTGTTTTTTATTTATTGTTCCCCAATCTAAATTAATTTAACACACATTCACACACCACCCAAATAAATTTAACTTTTACACCTCTTCTTCTACGAAGGGGTACATAAGGTTGATGTGAAATTTTCCTCTAATTCCTGGGTTGTCAACATACCTCAGTTCATAGACATTTTCATTGATCACCTTATTTATCAAATACGGCCCTTCGTACGGTAATGTTAACTTGGCGCACCTATTTTGTTCTCGGTTTGCCGTTCTCAAACTTTTGATTACCACCTTATCTCCTTCTACAAAAGTGACCCTTTTCTTGATCCCTTGATTCATTTTTAATTTATATTTGTCTGACCATTTCTTTGCTCTTTCTCGAGCTTTTATTAATTCCTCATTATACACTTTGTCTGCAAGATTTACCTCCCACGGCCTATATGGTGCCGTACCTTTCATAAGATACCAAGGTGAATAACCCGTTTTCACACTTGGTGTCCAATTTATAAAGTTTTCTACATGTATCAATTTATCAACCCATTCGTCATGTCTTTGATGCGTTAATATCCGGAGGAATTTGACTATTTCTTGTATACTTCTTTCACTCGGATTTGCCTGAGGATGTCTTATGCTGGTGAAAAATACCTCAATACCCATGATTTCTAATCCCTGTATGAATCGTTCATTACAGAAATATGTAGCATTATCTGCCAGAATTTTATTTGGTTTGATTACCTCTCCGCAATAGCTTTCTATGCATTCTAATGAGTTGGTGGTATTACACTGCCGAGTCGGATAAACTTTGACAAATTTAGTACTCATATCGTACATGATAAAAAGGTTTTTGAAATCTTCCCGATTGCTCACCAAATTACTTATATAGTCAATTGCTACTAACTCCCCCTTTTGACTCACTTGAATACTTTTTACGACATTTTGATTCATGTGGTTTTTGTATTTGGCTAGACAGCACAACCTACAATTATTAATTATTTTTTTTATTATGGATAAATCCCGGGTTGCATAAAAATTTTCCCTAAAAATTAACCATGTCCTCCTTATCCCTATATGTCCAAACTTTAGATGTAAATCCCATCCAATTTTTTTAACAGTCTCTTTATTTATTACATATAATTTTTCCCCTTGAATATTTTTTATCAAATAATTGTTTTCCCATGCATATCCTCTATACTGATCTAGATCAACAAGTTTTTCTTTGATTAAGTTAAATTCAACATCTCTTTGTACTTCCAAAATAGTTTCCCTTGAATATAATTCTTCCTCATCACTTAGTTGGTTTAATGCTATTAAAACGTCTTTTAAATTTCCCTTCTTATGAAGGTCCTTTCGACTAAATGCATCTGCGATAAAGTTATCCGTTCCTTTTTTATATTTTATGTCAAAATTAAATTCTTGGATTAATAACGACCACCTATAAATCCGATTATTATTGAAATTTGTTTTCATTAAATACGTTAACGCAGAATGATCTGTCTCTATAGTAAATTTATTTCCCAATAAATAAAATTTAAGTTTTGTTAATCCAAAAACTATTGCTAACATTTCTTTTTCCGAAACTGTATATCGTAATTCACACCCCCTTAAAACCCTGGATGCAAAACAAATTGGAACTTCAACTTTGTCTTGTATTTGTACTAACACTGCAGACACAGCATAATCACTAGCATCTGTCCTTAATATGAATTTCAATTTAAAATCTGGATGAATTAAAGTTAAATTTTGAAAAAATGTTTCTTTTAAATTTTTGAATGAACTTTCTTGTTCTTCTCCCCATTTCCACTTAACATCTTTTTTTAATAACTTAATTAAATTGATTGTTTTGTCCGAATACTCTGGTATGAACTTCTTATAATAATTCATGATCCCTAAAAATCCTCGCAAAGTTCTCAAATTTTTCGGTTGTGGATAATTCCGTACTTCTTGTAAGCGTTCTGTGTCTACAGAAATCCCTTTTTCACAAATTTTATACCCCAAAAATTGCACCTCACTTTGAAAAAATTGACATTTTGCTAAATTAAGTTTTAACCCAGTTTCTTCTAACTTTGTTAATATTTTACGAATATGTTCAAAATGTTCTTCGACATTTTTGCTAAATATGATCATGTCATCAACATAATGACTACAAAATTCGTCAAATTCCTCCAGAATTATTTGCATTACCTTAACTAATGCAGCCGATGATGTGGACAGCCCAAATGGTACTACCTTAAACCTAAATGTATTTCCATCAATACTGAACCCCGTATACTTTCTTGATTGTTCCGCTAATGGAATCAACCAAAATGAATTCTTTAAATCTAATTTTGAGAAAATTGTGTTACTTCCAATACTCCCTAACAAACAATCAATGTTACTCGGTGCTTCAAATTGCGGTTTCGTCAGATCATTTAATCTACGCGCGTCTAAACACAAACGTATAGATTTATCTTTTTTTTTTACGACCAACAAAGGGTTGATGAAGGAAGTACTAGATCTTTCAATTATTCCATCCTTGATCATCTCTTTTATGGTTTGCCAAACTTCTTGTTTGTATGCTTGCGGTATCGGATATACTTTACACTTAAAACTTTCTTCATTTTGAACAACCAATTTGTGCTCATAGCCTTTCGCTACTTTGTTTTGTTTATTGAAAAGTGAATAGTGTTCTTTTAAAAGTTTTATAGTTTTAGCCAAAAATTTTGGTGGACATTCAATTTGAATTCCAGATACATCTTTAATTTTGTCTTCCCCTTCCGAAATTTGTCCCAATAATTTTTCCCGAATCTGAATGTTTGCACAAATCTTATCTTCCCTAGTGACTTCCCAATTGACTCGACCCGTTTCTACTTCCAAATATTTTTCCTCAACATTTATATGACTTTTAAATTTATCCAATAAATCCATACCTAACAAGCAATCCATCCGCAAGTTTTTCATTACCATGATGCCTTCTAACTTAACCGTCTTTCCTATCTTAACATCCGCAATTAACATTTTATTTATAGTGGTCATTTTTCTATTATTTGCTGTGACTAAATTTAACGTTTTAATTGGAATAATCTTATTCTTTAATTTTTCCGTATTTTGTAACACAATCTTTTCATTTATAAGTGACACTTCGGCCCCGGTGTCAATTAATGCTAAAACCCGTACATCTCCCACATATATGAAAATTTTTGGTAAAATTGCTAAATCACCCCCTTCTCTCTGTTCAATGTGTTCCGTTATGAACTCCCTTGGATGTTCATATGAATTCACATTAAAGTTTCCCCTTTGGCTGTCCCTTAAACAAAATTTGACCCACTTGTCCTTTCACTTTCAACTACTGGTCGAGATGATTCAGTTTCTGCTGCTTGTTCCGCTACATTATTTATTTCTCGACTTTCCCTATTACCTTGATAACCTCCTCTCTCTGGGCCTCTGCCCCTATAATACTGATTCCCTGAACGTCCACCTCGATACTCTCCTCGGTGTGCGAAGTTAACATTACCCGTTGTTTGGTTTCCACCATCGTTGGACACCCCAACATGTTCACTTGCTCTCGTGTGTCTCCAATCTTGGGACACTCTTGGTATCTCGTTTCCCCCCGTCGCTTTATAGTTTTCGTGTCTAACACGATTCCAATTTCCGGTATTTTCACTTTTAAATTCAACCGACCTATCAAATCTTTTGAGCACCTCAAGAAATTTGTCTACATTATCTACCCCCTCAATCCCTATTCTTTCTTTAATATCTCTTTCAAAATGTCGTCCTAATACGTTGACTAATTCCGATTCCAAATATTTTGGTTCGACTTGTTGGGCTTGATTGATTAATCTAATCGCATAATTTTCCCGTGAGTTTCCATATCCCCGATACTTGCCAAAGTTAATTTCCTCTCGTACCTTACCTTGCTCTATCTCGCCCCAGTATTTTTTAAAGAACAAAGTTTTGAAATCTTCTAAATTGTTAACCCGATTTTCTATCATTGCAAACCATATTTCGGCTTCCCCTCTCATTAACTTTCTGATAATGTTTTTAACACTTCTTAAATCTTTAATTTTTTCTATATTTTGTTCAAGATTTTTCATAAATATCTTTGGGTTTACCTTTCCGTCCCCTGAAAATCTTCCACATTTATCCCCATCAAATTCCTTTGTTAAGTGTAATTTAAGTACCTCGCCTAGTTCCCCCAGTGACTTTTCATCTACCTTTCTTTGCAACCTTTGAATTTCCTCTTTTAACTTATTGCCCTCAACTTCAATTCGTTTATCTAACTTTTTGTTTATACCTTCCATTCTTTCATTCACACTTGAATCTACCTCCATCTTTGCACCAATTACCTTTTCTTCCAATTGTCGATTTGTCTCTTTGATCTCCGTACTCGCTTTTTCAATTCTTTTCTTATTTACCTGTACCTGTTTTTCCACTTTACCGTTTTCTTCCTTGACTTTGGCAATTTCTTGTTCCACTTGTGTACATTTTTGGTTCATCTCATCCATCATTCCATAAATTCCATCGAATTTTCCTTCCATTTGTTGTTTAAATTCGGACATGTTTTCCTTGATATTTTCTTCCATCTTGAGCATTTTCTTTGACATTTCCCTAGAATTCTCATTCATCTTTGCATTCAAATTAGACATATTCTGTATTAATTCAGACCTACTTTCATTCATCTTTTCCATTAATTCTGCCCTACTTTCTATTGATTCAGCCCTACTTTCCTTAACATTTTCCATTAATTGCATGAGCATCTTTTGAATGTCAGAATTTTCTGACGTTTTATTTTCTATCGCGATATTTTCCTTGTCACTTGGATTCTCAGCTATACTGATTTTCCCGCTACGCGTTTCCATAGTGATAATAATTTAAACTTCAATGTGACAATTTTAATTTTAATTTTAAAGTTATTAATTTATTTCTTTTTACAGAGATTCGTTTGATAAATTTTATTTTTGTGTCGTGGGTTCTCACGAGCAATGTTTCGTGGTCGAGCCCCGTACGTTGGGCGCCAATTAAATATGCACTGTTAATTGAAAGAATCTTTTAATAATGCATACTTACTTTGAGTTTTATGTATTGAATACAAACTTATCCAACCTCCGGTTCCATGTAAAAATATCAAAGCAAAGTTAAAACGATCTTTTGAATGGTTATAAAATTAATCTAGAAAATTCTAGTTGAATATGAAAATTTATTTTCTTTTTGAATAAACAATTGAATTACATTTATTACAATTAATTAACCTTTGTTGAATCGCAAATTTCACCGCATTCGTTTTATAATAATTGGTGTTCCGCAAATATCCCGTAATCACAAAATAATCTGGGTTGTTCAAACCTGTCTCTTTCTTCAATAAACTCGACCCGCAATCCTCGGTCCTTAAATGGTTGTGAATTATTCTTCTCCTTTTTCACGTTAAATGGAACAGCTTTTTCTCTCGTTCCAGAATTTTCTATCCCACAAGCCAAAATCTTTTACCAAATAATTCTTCCTATTAATTGTTTAAATTTGTCCAAATTGAATTTGTTATTATTGTTTCGAAAGTGATTTTTGTTGATTAAATTTTATTTGTGGATCACTCCTCTCTTAGAGAATATTTCCACTCGACCTTACTGGTCCACCGTTTTTCATCAACTCACTTTATTTATCCTTTTCTCCTGATCAATCCGTTTCCAAGACAATTCATTTTTTTCTTCATTCAAATTTTATTTTTGATAATGTGATTTAAATATTATTCATTTGCGTATACCCGCACTGATGCACATCGGTCGTTACACTCAACGTTGTTCAATTTTCAATTGTTTACTTAAATAATAAATTATTTCAATTTGAACTTAATTTGTTGAGTATCAAATATTAACTTTCTCTGAACTTTCTTACATTTTTTGAGAATGAAATTAAAACTACTGTGAGCTTTATTGCCCACCTTTATAAACACTGCAATACCTACTTTCAATTGTCGGTATAGTTGCTAATTTTTTATTTACTAACTCTTTAATATAAAAATGTTCCTCGGCCATAGATGGCTTTGCTATGCCCCTAATTTGAGCGTTTTGCTAGGTAATTTGCGCAAGTTAGAAATATATGGATCGGATGCTAAATAAAATCCGTAAAAAAGCTCATCCATAGTTTTTTCTCGGGAACATTTTCTGGTAAAATCTGTTCTGTCCTTCTTAATGTACTTGTTACTGGACTCTTTGGCGTCTTCGGACATTTGTTCAATTGGTAATAGTGTAGAATTTATTATTTCTAAGCCACGAATCAAAATCTTATGGACTGAAGTTGGCATATGAAACCACAGATACAACTGCACAAAGTTGCGAGCTGATTGCAAGGCATAATATTGAAATTTAATCGTTCCTATTTCGTGGCCGCTCGAAAGTGCCTGCAATATAATATGAAAACGTTTAGTTAAACCTTTATTAACTCCCGTGATAGAGGCAGAAGTGCTCGAGTCTGCAAAGAAGCGTCGTGCGGTATTTCCGTCATTCGAGTTACGAAACCCAGTCTTCGGTTTATCGACTACTTATCAGTGTGAATCGTAACCGAAAACCTTTTTGTATTTCTACTTTCGGTTTTTTACATTTCTTTATCATCTGAATTACGCACTTGCAACTTTTTGATATCAAATTTGTACCCTACATGCAAACAACACTCGAAGAATCGAATCCATGCATGCAAAATTAACAACCCAAACTCTAAATGATCTTATGGTATCTTTTCAAGTTGCTTGACACAAATGGCAACGTTGAGCAGATCCAGTATCCGCGATTGCATTGCAAACTTTACCGTCTATCATGGTGAAAGCAAGTTTGAAAGAAACGCTTATGGTTTTTGCGAGGGGTCCCTCACTTGCCAAAAAATGTACATTGATTCCCTTATTTAGTGGAATACTCCATAATATTCTCATATTCCCGCTATCCCCTTATTTTTCCCTCTATTTCACCGTATTCCAAGTATTCTGTGATGTATTCCACGTACTCCATCATAATTCCTCTAAATTTCATTAGTACTCCTACATATTAATTTGAAATTTCAGTTACTAATACAATAAAAATTAACAACACAGAAAATAATTAAATTTTATTAATTTAAACTAGATATAAAAATCATAATAAATATTATCAAGCTGATGGTAGCTCTCCATCAATTTCACTATCAAATTCTTCTGTGAATAATTCACTGTGAACACTGTACTGAGACGATTCGTCACTTTCAGACATAATAGAATAATCATCCGACCAACTTTCACTGCTCACATATTGATTTTGGTTTTGGTGTTTTTTCAATTTTTTAATTTTTTTTTGTTTCTTCTAGAAGGTTCATGTTTTTTTGTGTTCTTTTTATCTCGAATGTTATTTTTTGTTGACATTCCTCTTACCCTCAACCTTCTATCGTTGGAAAGAGAAGATTTATTAGAAAGAAGTCAGCATAAAGAGGACTTTTTAAATGTCTTCTTTTTTCCATTCACTAAAACGGTTAAAAACGAACCTTTTTTATGATGATTATTATTTTTTGAAAAATATGAAGGATAATAATCTTTTAGTTGAAGATCTTGGTAGCTTTTTAATATTTCGATTTCTTCTGCTGCTGAATCGGACAGATTTTCTAATATAGTTTTGATATTATCTGATTCAGGTTCTTCGTCATTTTCAATATCGTCAATATCGCAATCAGGTTCATATTCTATGGTCAGTTTTTTCAGATATTCTTCTTCATTTTTTAAAATCATTCCTAGCGAATTCGCCTCATTAATAAATAGAATCTGACTTGGCTGTTTCCAATATTTCTACAATCTCTTCGGTTGATATAGAAATCACTGCTGCAGCTGAAGTTGACGCTGTATTATTTCTGACACTACCAAGTTTTTTATTTTCTTCTCTGGGAAAGCAATATACGTCCCCTAAAATAAAGCATTTAATTAAAAATTAAAATTGAATTGTACAACTTTACATACGCAAATCAGTATGAATCTCATTTATCGCCTGGATTCGAGTTAGCCGGGCCAAGATATCAAACATACAAAAATTGACAACTGTTGAAAAAGTACTAGTCGTGGCACGAGTTTGACGAAAAATTTTCTCACACGGTTGACTTGAGTACAGCCACGGAAGCAATGGTAGTTCATTTTCTCTGCATTTTTCGATAATTAGCAATAAGGCATGAGCATTAAGTTCAATATAGGTGTATGTATTTAACGTTATAAAATGTTTTTGAATACTATAGTTATTTTCTTTCAACCATTGTCGCCATAATCTGAGAAAAAATGCTGTCTTCCACATAAGATATATTCGTGACGAAACATCAAGAGTCTTATTTAAAAAAGCATCTATCACAGATCTCGTAAATTTCAGGTACAGAAGAGTAGCTCTACTGTTTTCAACATCTTGAAGTAACAGTAACACATGCTCCGAGGTCATTTTGTCAATTGCTTCAAAATTCATTTTGTCGTCACCTAAAATACAAAATATAATAATTATTTAAAAATAATAGTTTGATAATTCTTTAGCAATTTAAAATATAGATACTACTAACTTTTTAGATAGTGTTTGCTCAAAAAATGTTTATCTTTGGAATAATTTTCGATTACGTATTGTATGTGTGTGGACAAAATTTTAAAATTTCCCATGATCATTTCAATTTTAGGATTTAATATTCTGGTTTTCAATTTAGTTGCAATATGAACTGTATCTTGAAAATAAAACGCCTGTCTAAGATTGTATTCCATCTAAAGATGAATAATTAATTAAATTAATAAAATAAGATAAGATAAAATAATGAACGCGATTAATTAACATTCATAATATTGAAAAATAAAACTTACCCTGAAATAGTGTTTGAATTGGCATATAATATTGGTGGATATATTTGGTGATGCTAAAGTTGAACGGACTTTCATAGCTTTCAAACAACGAGTATCTCCATCTGAAGAAAAGCCTACAACTTCAATCTTTGGAGCCTCATTCTCTAAATATTTCCAACGACACATGACGTCTTTATAATTAAATCTATTATCTGAACCAAATATTGCCAGACAAAAAGCAGGGACTCCATCTTGTAGAGGTTGGGCCATAAAAACATATGCATTGTTTGCTATATTTGATTCAGTAAAGGCTCGTTCTATATATCCTTATAAGAGTTAACTGGATACTTGTCAGCTATAGGGAATTCATTTTTAGGACATAAAATTGGTACAAATCCTATCATCTGATTGGTTTTAGAATCATACCGAATGTTTTTTAGAATTGCCGTTTGATCCTCGCTTATAAAAATTTTCATAGGGCAGTTTCGTTTTTCCAAATATTCCTTCAATTCTTTAAACCGTATAATTCCTTCTTTAATTTTTTGACTGTTATTTAATGTTCTCTCTACTGTCGAGAGTGACGGCAAGCAACCCTTTAAATTTCCATACATAGTTTCGTAGGTTAATCTACCTCCAATAATAAATAAGTAAAGACTAAAAAGTTTTAAGGACTCAGAAAACTTATTTCCAAATTTTTTAACATTTGCATTTTGTTCTGCTGTGTCCTGCAAAACTTTGAGTAAACCAGCTACTGATGGTTCTTTCATATTATTGGCAAATTGGTATTCTTTCAAAAAGACTTGTTGCAGTTCAAGCCGTTTGTTAATAACTCGACCAATTTCTTCTCGTATTTTATAAAAGTCTGTCATCTTCCACTGATTTTCTTGAAAGCGATTAAAAATTCTGAGCTTTCTTTGTATTCTGGAATTCGTTTTAGCTCTAACGTTATGAGGCATTTCAGATTGTGCAGAACTACCCGCCTCTTTGGTAGAACTGGCTTTCACAAAAAAAAAATTTTCGGTTCCGCTTTCCAAATCCGTATCAATTCCAGTATTTAACAATGGATCTACATCATGAAGAGAAGAAACTGATTGAGAACTACTATTTACTATCTCGATCTGATTTGAGATATTCTCGATTTCGTTTGTATCGGGGTTTGTATCCATCTGCAAAGATGTGTGGCTATTATTTGGAGGATTATTTTTATTCGGTAAAAGAAATGATAGCAGTGTAGAATTAACCAATTTATTCGAATTATTCGGAACATCTGTGTCATTTCTGTTTTTATCCTTGATTTGAAAATGAGTTTTCAGATGTTTATTAAAATTACTAAGCGTCCACCCTTTTCCATATTTGTTTTTTCGTACATAATAAGCACATGAAACTTGGGCACAAATTAAACATTTAATTTTCACTGTATCTTCATCAATCACAATAACATATATTTCCTTCGATTTGTTCAATACATTTTGAGCCAATTCTCTAGTTAATTCTGACTCGGAACTTAATTCTTTAGTACAAAATGTTTCTACGTATTTTCTGACTCGATTTGAGATGTATTCTTTTAAACCTGTCATATTACAGGGTAAATCATTTTCTTCACAACGTAAATCATTTGAGGGTGAACGGGGTGCAACAATATTAAGCTCTGATATTCGAGTTTGTTTTTTTTTATTTGGTGGCTCATTTTCATTGCACGTGCAGTTATTTCTTTTCCCTGTAAATATAAAACGATTTAATTGATAAAATTAAACACACTTGCACACTTTCGGTGCGGAGTATATGCTGTAAATTAAAACGAAGCAAAACATCTTAATACATAAAATCCCAGCACGCTGCTGCTGATCCTCCAGTGTGTCATTTTCTGGTGAAAGGGAAACACTCTGATTGGTCGAATTTTTTTACCAACCGAAAAATATATTAAAGCAACGCCGGGACTCCCCCTGGGACGAGTTGCACATTAATCCAGTTTCCAACCAATCTAGTAATTTAATATTTTAAAACTCATCTTGCATATCGGCTAAACATACTTTATAGTATTTAGGATAGTTTTGCATTTAGTTCAGATGAGTGACCCTCCAAAACTCGGTCGCAGATTTTTTGAATAAACTTATTTAGCATGAGTATCTTGAGCCAATACACAGCACGAGTCTTGGAATATCAAATTTTGTTTTGTTCTAATAAAATGATTTATGGACAATTATTCAGAGAAAAGTTGGTATGCTGGTTAAAATAGGAAAAAAATTAAATGTAGCATTTTTATAACTAATAAAACCAGTAGTAACATTTTTTGTGCTGAGCAGGTTGTAAAATTAACAAACGAATATAAACGATGGGAAATATCGGCTAAAACCCACGCTAATTATATTTATTTAATTTAAAAATTAAAAATACAAATAAACGACAATTGTGTCGAAGAGATATACCATTTCTTCTTCAAGTTCCACTTTCGACCTCTTTTGGAAACGCAAACTTTTTTTATATAGGAAAGACTGAATATACCAACCGTGTTAAAACATACAGAGGGGGCACGAAAAAAGGGAAGGTTGTAAACGGACAATCAATCAACCAATCCTAAGGAATCTGGAGTAACAGTGGTGAGCTTTTTTTCGTGCCCCCCCCCTGTATGTTTTAACACGGTTGGTATATTCAGCCTTTCCTATATAAAGAAAGTTGGCGTTTCCAAAAGAGGTCAAAAATGTAACTTTTTTTAAATTATTTATATAAATATAAATATATAAAATAAAATATAAAATCGTTGCTTACAACGATTACGTAATTCTTTAAGTAGAATAATATGTCCACCTGGCACTTTAAAATTATCAATTCTATTTGCATGTATTCCAAAAATTGTTAATAATTCGTTATTATCAAAAGTATCACGTGATTCGCTCCTCGCAAAACTCTCAATAGCGTTTACAATTGCATTATCTTCGGATTTTGCAAGAGACATTATGTTGTCAAACCCTGTATATAACAATAAAACCGTGAGATACTTTGGTAATGTTATTTCCAGTTTATTTAAAAGTAGTTTAAAATCATCCATTTTTCTAAAATTGAGATACATAGAAATATTATAATTTCACAATAACTATAAATTAACGACTTGTAATAAATAAATTTATATCGAACTAAGTTTCGGAATTGTGGCAAATTGTTATTATTTACACACTCGTTACTTGTGTATCAAAATGTACAATGTAGTAATTTTTTAGGGTTATAATTTTACCGATTTTCCCTACTACCTATTTCGGTAGGTAAACAATAACTTTTATTCACAATCGGTTAGTAATCATTACATTCCTGATTTTTAAAAAGTTGGGAAGCAGTTTATTATTTACTTTCATTTGCCAACCAATCAGAGAGCTATTTTGTTTTACTTCCCAACCTACCTCAGGTCGGGAAATGATCACTTCCCGACCTGCTATGTCGCATGGTCAGTTGGCAAGAAAAAGAACCAACAAAAAATGTACGTCAAAGTAATTAAGGTTATGTCAAATGTCAAGTGCAATTGTACAAGTTTAGTGTAAGCTAACTATAATAATTATAATTTTATTTTAGTTACTTTAAAAATGTAAGTTTTATAACAATACTGTTAATTTAGCCAGAATAATTAAAGTACAATTTCAAATATTTACATATTACCAGTATAAACGGTTTCGAAAAGGAACTGAACGCATGGTGTTAGTAGCGAAACAAAAATTCAGCTCAAGAAAACTTCAAGAAGCGTGCACAATTATTGGATGTTAACAACATTGCTGAAGATACCAATATATGATAAACTACCCTAATAGAAAACTTATGATATATTCTTCACATGACCTTAGGTAAGCAGTTTGAGTTAATTATTTGATCAAATAAAATTTTAATACCAAATTGTTGTTGCAGATTATAACACAAACGAAGTCAAATTGAAAGTTTTATTTCGAAGGAGAAACTCGATTAGTGTATCAATTATGTTTTAGTGAAAACCCTTGACATATTATGAATATATTGTTAATTAATTACAAATAAGTTACAAGTACATAATTAAAGCTCAGTGTTCTTCTTAGAATCATAATTATTTATATTAATTGTCACGTTGGACTGATTATAACTATTAATCGTAAGCGATACTCCATGCTCGTTAAATTTTAACTGTTGCGTTGAAGTTGATGGACAAGAAGTTGGAGTCGCTGAACAAGTTGAAGTTGATGTACAAGTTGACGTTGAAGGATAAGAAGTTGAAGTTGATGGGCATGAAGCTGAAGATTGTCCTTGTCCAAGGATATCAGTTGTAGTCGATATCAGTTGTGAAATTTTTACTTGGCTATCTAGCGAGTTTTCTACATAACCTTCTGCTACAGCACTTGACTTCCATCCTCCTAATCGTTTTAATTGGAGAACATCTCCTCCGGTGTTTGCCAGGAGTGTAGCTGATGTACGACGAAAACAATGCCCAGTGTATGTATCGGCATTGTCTAAATTTAAAAACGTAGCTATTTTTTTTGGAAATCCTGCAATGGAATTATGTCCAAATGGCTGGTTTGTAATTTTATTAAATCTCCACTGCAGAAATAATCGATTATTTTGTATATTCTTGCGAAGATTTATATACTGCCTTAATATTCCAATCCATTCTGGGTTGGTAACAATAAATGACCTAGGATGGTAGGTTTTTGTATCGGGAATAATTACACTAACTTTAGTTTCTAAAAAATGTATGTATATCATCGGTTTTCATTTTAAATAGTTCATCACTTCGACAAGCACCGGAAATGCCAATTATGACAGCAACCTAAGATATTTAAATAAATATACACACGTAATATATATATAAAAATTTAAAGTTTTACCTTTTGAGGAAGAAACTCGATTGGCGCATTATTTAAAAAATTGTCAATATTTGATTTAGTGAATACGCTTGATTTTTTTGGCTTATAACCAACATTTTGTCTTTTCAAGTAAGACAACAATTTTAAAAATTTTGCTATGTCGATATTTTCTCGAACGTTCAATGTTGTACGCAGCATTGAATATGTAGCCCACAACGTTGATGACTTTTTGTTTTTTGCCATTTCACTAAAATACGCTAGTAAAACACTTTCAGAGTTCATATTTTGCACTGATTTAATAGCACACCAATTTTTAAAAGTAACATACGCTTTTTCATAGCGGAATTTACTTTTTTGCGGTAACAAATTTTCAACCGTTTTTTGCGCAGCTTCTCGTAGTTTGGGAGGCGTACAATTCAAATCGGACATCTTACTTATTGTTATTAACAATTATTTAAACACCAACATAAAAAACACCAAACAAATCTGTAAATTCTTTGCGAATATAATATTTTCCAGTTGAACACAACATAAATTTTTAGTTTGACAAACAGCAATTGTTTATTTTTTATACCAACTTGATGAACAATTTTTTTATTTTCAGAAATGAAATCAAGTGAAAAGCAGCGTATAATTTAATACAAATTTTATATAATTGTTATTTACCAACTGATTGTGAATAAAATAGTATACATACCTCGGTGTCAAGCTTCATTCCAGCGTCGCGCTTATAGTTGACTTCGGCGCTTCGCGCCTCAGTCAACTAACTTAGCGCTCGGCTGTAATGAAGCATTTTCCACCTCGGCACGTAATATACTATTACAATTTTTCATTACTTTTACTTACCTAATTATGTTAATATTCCGTTATTATACACAATTTAATAAAAATAAACACACTGTTAATTATAGACACTAGTAGCACTATTATTAATTAAAAGAAATGAAAATTAAGATGCGCTTATCATAACACTTCATACGAGGGATTCCCCTAATTCCGCTAGTACTCCGTGAAATTCCGACACTACTCCCAACGTACTCCGCGTATTCCATGATATTCCACTAATATTTCATGTATTCCATGTATTCTAGCTATTCCCATTGTATTCCCACCAAAATGTACATTGATTCCCCTAAGTGAGGGACCCCCCGGGTTTTTGCGTTTACGACAGTTTGGTATGGGACAAGGTTAGTTTCTTGCTGTTTAATTTTCCATTTCGTTAACAGTGGCTTCCGTATTTTAATCATCTAAACGTTTGAGGCGGTGACACCTTTTGCTTTGTAAGCTGGACAACTTCCAACCTGAGTGAATTTTCACCATATTTATTATTTTTACTTTATGTTCAATCGGAATATAGTCGAAATAAAATTTTGCCTTCTTTTCTGGTGGTTCATAATGGTCAGGATCGTCAGTTTTAACTTCTTTAATAGCTATTAACATATGAGCGATAGAAAGAAAGCCATATCAGTTTTAGCAATATATCAGAACGAGCGATAACAAGCGATAGCGAGTTCTGATATATTGCTAAAAGATGAAATGATTATTTATTAAGTTTAGCCTGTTAATTTTATTGGCATTGTTGCCTCGAATATCCTGTGGAGGAATGTCGTCAGGGTCAGCTGTTGCCATTTCTTGTCTTATTAAATTTTCAGTGTAGCCGTCCAACCGGGGAAGGGGTTCTCTATTTTTACAAGCAATGTTGTGTAGAACGGCTGTTGCAACCACAATTGCTTCAACTTTTTCTATGCTTAATCGTATTCCCAATGATAAAATGGAAAAACGACGCTTCCATACACCGAAACATCTTTCAATAGGATTTCTTGTCCTAATCTGCGATTCATTGAACAGATTTTCTGCTGGTGTTGAAGGATTTGCTAGTGGGGTAATCATGTTAGGTTTTACAGCATATCCACTGTCACCCACTAGTAAATTGGTACCGTATTCTTTATTTTCAAATTTACCTCTCAATACACAATTATTGAATATTGTTGAATCGTGACTAGAACCTGGCCAACGACAAACAATACTCGTAATTAAAAGTGATGCATCACAAATGCCTTGAACATTTACGGAAAAATATCCCTTTCGGTTTCTATAAATTTCAGCTTTGTCTCCACCAGGGGATTGTATTTTGATATGTGTGCAATCTATTGCACCTACACAGCGTGGAAATTTCGCTATTTTATAGAAACCTAAATTTACATTTTTAATTTCTTCGATGGTCCTGGGAAATTTTATATAGGTTCTTCCCAATTTCGCAAGCTCCCGTGACACCTTCGTTATTACTCTGCTTGCGGTGGATTTATGCACTCCCATAAAATCACCAGCAACAATTAACATCGACCCAGTAGCATAAAAACGCAAAGTTAATAGCAACATTTCGCCGGCAGATAATGCATGATTTCTGTAACAAAACAGTTATAATGATTTTAACAAGTTATAAAATTATATGCACTTTATCTTGTTGTCTGTGGACCAATATTAAGTTGGTTTAAAATATCAAGCACTGTAGGTTTTGTCAATCGAAAGCGATCAAAAAATTCCTCATCTGACCACTTTTCAAAATGATTTGGTCGATCACGAAAAACACGTGGTTTTCTTTGAATATTTTCTTCCACTATATTTAGAACTTCTACAAAATCTTCATCGTCCGTTAAATCGTGGTATTCCATGGTAATAAATTAAAATTGAGTTTTTAATTACCACTATTCTAATATGACTTGTATATTAATAATATACAAAGCTAACAAGCTAATATGACAAGTGAACTCCTCCGATTTCTGGGGGTAAGAAAAACCGAGAGTTAAACCAGGGATCACGCTTGAACCTGCTCCATACAACGCACATTTACTTTGATCCTCGAGTTAACTCTGATCCGAGGTTGATCTTCTGTTATACAACTGGCCCTAAAACTGATATGGCTTACTTTTTACGCGAATGATGTTATGCATTTTTCATCCAACACGGGTCCTTTCCAAAATAAAAATATAAAGTGATAGATAACAAAAATGCCACTTTTAAAATAAACAGTAACTTATTAAGTATCTTATTAAAGTATGTGACATCATTATATATATATATATATTGTTTGGGCCAAATCTCACTTCAAAAAATATAGTGAGAATGAAAAAGTGGACTGTATATTAGGTTTATGATTGCGTAAAAGATGTTAAGAATAATAGCGACTTACCAGAGAAGACTTACCTTCTTCTTGCTTCTCCTCTCTCTTCGGATGGGAAATAACATATAGGGTGAAGGGAAAGGATAACAATAGGATGATCACCGATAAGCACTATTATAATGTAGCGAAATGTTCCTTGATTAATCAGCTGGTCAAGGTTGGTTGTTGGTCACAAAACACTTGAAAAAACCGGGAAAATACCACAAAACTGGTATTAGAACAAATTTGTTGGTTCTTCCAATATGGCGCGTGTTCTCGACTCTTGGCGCATACTCAGATCGCCTCGACGGGAATAATTTGAAAAGTGGCGTAAACATATATATATATACTTTTTTTTTAAACAATACCTATATTTTGGATCTGATACGTCACAGATCTAATTATTCATACATCATATAATATTATATGATAAGTACTTCAGGCCGTATATCAGTCAAAAATAGATAAACTAAGATAGGAACTCCTGTTAAAATGTAGTACTGAAATAGTAAATGTACTTAATATTGAAGTGATACTGTAATTAAAAACATATAAGGTTCCTTATATCTCTTAAGCATATAACTCTGCATTTATGTCTTCAGCAAGTAAATCTGTGAGTTCATCCACAGCCGCATTTCCAACTGCTTCTGCTCCACCGTCTCATCCTTCCAAAGCTAGTACCCTTTCCGCACGGGCATTCTGATAATCATTTATCATCGTGTCAATTTGCGTCTTGAAGGCCAATCTACGGACCCATTCTTGATATCTACCCAGAGCAGCTTCACCACCAACCTTAATATGCAGCTCTTTTGCTACATAAGCTAAAGATTTGAACATTGTGGATCTAGCAGGTCCAAGATCACGACGGAAACCGTAAAAAGCATTCCCTCCGACTGCTCTCACAGCTGCTGTATAATTAGTCCACTCAGTCATAAACATGTTCTGAATAACAGCCCATCTAAAATCACTATAAATTCTTACAGCACGTCCTATCACAACTATAGCTGTTAGTCCAGAACCAGATAACAGATAACTGTTGTACCGTGAGTGTAAGACGTAATGCGTGTTGAGGAATGAGAGCTAACCATCTAGCTCTGACCAGAGGCATAGTATCATCATTGATCCCTACACCAAAGTGAGTATAAAAAACCTCACCGTTTCTGAATTTATCTCTCATTCAGTACCCAAATCATTATTTATTCCATTTGCAACTTTTGTATTGAACTCATAATCTGCGGGGCCTGCATCAACCATAGCTCCCACTATATACTCATAATAGTCTTGAGCTTCAATACCACCCTCATCAGCTGAATCCGCGGTATACTGTGCCAAGGTCCCTGTTGAACAAGCTGACCTTAAGCGATCATCAGCAACTAATGTGCGTAGAGAATTCCTAAACATTTCGAGTGATTCAACTTGATTAAGGAATAGGTCTTGACGTAAATAAGGACCTAAAGTCTCAGCCATAGTCACTGTATATATCAGATCTCTGTCTGGAGCACCATTACATAAATACACTCCTCGAGCATATGTGGCAATATGAGCCATAGGAATTGTCAAGAACCTATTCCAATCACCAAATGAAAGGTTCAACATTGAGACGTCGCAAAAATAAACCTGTACATAAGGGGTTTGTAGCTAGGTTCCAATTATAAAAAGGTATGTTTTCACAGGGTCCTGTTGGGAAAGTAGCTATTGCAAATTATTATAATAAGTATAAAATACAAAAACAAAGCAGACAGGAACAGAAACCAAAAGAAATCCTAAAATACACTTTTAAAACAAACTAGTTGAATCTGAATAAAATATTATTTATTATATAAAGATGAAGCAAGATAAAGTCAGCAGAATAGTAATCTAATCAGCTAATACGTCACCAGACTGCCAAAGCTAGGCGTATGAAATAAAAGTAACAGCGAAGCGAAAGGTAAATTTACATAAGCAAATAATAGCAACACGGCGAAAATACACATGTACGTTGTTATGACTAGCGATATCGTGGTTACTTAATATCACACCGCCTATTGCACATTTTCTCTATCTAGAATTTACCGTATATGCTATACTTTCGATAGTGTTGGATGAAAAATTATTATCATTATCAATTTCATTGAACATAATCAATTTGTCGTCTGTTACAAACTGTTTCTTGGCCATTGTTTCTAGGGTATACCGAAAAATGTCTTCTGCTAATAGTATGCGTTCTTCGGTGATATTCGCAGAATCTTGTAATGCAATAAGATTATTCTCTTCTGGAAGAAGCTGGTAATATAAAACAGCATCTTTTAACTTTACTTTGGATTTTTCCCTATCCAGACTATCTTTCATGGTATTTTCTTCTTGTGACATTAAAGAGTCGGGCACCTTAACTAATTCGACATCCGACATGATATATGTTGTCATGTTCAAAAGTGATTAATTAATTTGATAAAAATAATTGTTTAATTTTTGTAAATATTTTGTGTTGTAAATAATTTTAATCATCATGTATAATTTTTAATTGTTAATAATTTATGTTGGTATTATTTATTGTTAAGTTTGTAAAATAGAAAAATGTGGAGGGGGCTTATGATGGCGGACAGCCAAGCGAGCGGACGTGTTTTTGTCCGTTCCAATTCAATTTAAGTTTTTAAGTTAAGTTAATAAAAGTTTTGATTTAAGTTTTAAATAAAGTGTTTAATTTTTAATTTTTTTAAAAGTGTTAATTAATTTAAAGAAGAGTCTCATGTGATAAAAAAATGAGTGGCCCGAAGAAGATTTAAGTTTTATTTAATAATTTATTTATTTTACAATTTTTTTACAAGCGGGTCATCACATTTAATTGGCGCCCAACCCGCGTGGCATGTATCAGGTAACGATTTTTCCAAAACGACCTGAACAAAGAACCTATACTTTAGACCCTGAGATATATTTTTTTAAACAATAAGATAGCTGTAACAAAAATGTGCGTGAAATCAAACCAACAAATGTGGAGAACAACAAATGGGGCGAACAACAAATGTGGCTTGAGCAAATGTGGTCAACAAACAAAAGGTGTTCGACAAACCGAAGATGTCATTGAAAATATTTATGCGTAAATTTTAAATTGGATTGAATGGATTGGAGTAGTTTTGCACAATTAAAATTAATTCTTTAAAATAAAATTTAACGAAGCACAATGGCAGAAGGAAGGTTAATGAAATTTCTCCAAATCAAATTTGCAGACATAAATAAAAAATTTGATGAAAATAGAACAGACATGAATAAAATTAGCGCAGACATAAAAAAAAAATTGGACGAAACTAGAGAAGACATCAAAGCAGAAATAAAATCATTTAAGACGGAGGTCGCCACACAAAACAAGGAAAACAGACAAAATTTTGAAAAACTAAACACGACATTGTGCGCTATTAACAGGGGGGTGGAGATCGTTGAAGACAGCTGTAACAGGGGAAGCCAGGAACGGGATGTAAATGTAATTGAAGGTAAGTTGGACAAATCAGATGAGGAAGTAAACAAAAACAGAATAGAATTAAAAGAAGATTTTAACCAACAACGGGATACGATAAGTAATAAAATGGAGTCGATGGAGGAGGATTTTTATAGGAAACGGGATGAAAAGTTGGATTTGGTTGAGAAAAAAATTGATTCTGGAAATAAAAATTTAATTGAAAATGAAAATTTGAAAGGTGAAGAAAATAAACAGTTAAAATTTAAAAAATTGGTGAAAGATGGGATAAGCACACATGTGCAGGTGACGAAGAGGATAAGAGATGGACATGGAAAAGAGGTGAATTCCTGGAGGAGGAAGTTGACTGGACCACGTGCCTACGGACGTGAAAGAGGGAAACTTGAGAGAAGAAGCAGGGAAGAAATAACAGGAGCAGTTGAGGGACAAAAATGGTCGCATCTCAAAGACATTGGGAGACTGGGCCGCTGGAAATACAAGTGGTGGGGTGATTTTTGTTTCCATTAATGATTTAATAAACATTTACATTAAATTATTTACGATAAATTGCGCGAAAATGGATATTGATAAAGATTTGGTGTTAAAAAAAAATTTAGTTTTGTACGTAAGAAATTATTTGAAAATATGGTTGATTTATGGTATTAACGTATTAACATTTTAAAAGTGCAAATTATTATTTTTCAATGGTAAAATTAAAAATTATTTTATATTCCTTTATTTTATGATAAAAATTGATTCAGGGTTAAAACAAATTTGAAGCTAATTAAATTAAAATTAATATTGACGAATAAGATCTAGATTGGATTTTCAAAATAAATAAATTTAAGATGAATTAAAAACACTAGCAATAAACAAAAATTTAAGATCGTGATTTGATTAAAAACATAGAACGAGTGAAAATTTAGGCAAGGATCATTATAATAAAGATTTTTAATTAAAGTTGATAATTTTGATAATAATATTACTGTTTAGAATTTGAAATGTAGATTTAAGGGTTTTAGATTTAAAGGTTGATGATGTAAGTAATTGATATGTGATATTGTGATGATGTATGTTGAGAGGATTTGAGATTTTGAAAGGGGGGTAGTTATTTTGAAGAGAACAGTGGCCATTTATTAAAGAAAAAGTAAATTTTGATAAAGAAATTATAAAAAAATTTTGAATTGCCGACATGAAACAAGTCACATGTGAAAATTAAATTGTATTTTGAGAAACGTTATTGCTAAACATCGAGAAAAAGTTTTTCTATTTAAAACTATTATTTTGGAAGAAAATTTAAAACTGAATGTAAACAATTATAAATTAGATTTGCTAGGAATTAATTGGTTTCAAAAAAAAAATTTTACATATTTTATTTTATAAAGGGATTGTTATCAGATAAAATTATTGTAATTATGAATTAATTGTGTAAATATTTTGATTGATTTTTTTATTTTGAAAATTTTGGTAATTTGTAATTATGAGGTGAATTTGGTAAATTTTGTGTTGATTTGTAAATATTTGAGGATTTTATTATTTTGTAAATTTGTATAAATATTGTAGTGAGTTTTAAAAATTTTGAAAAATTTAGTTTGGCGTAATTTTGAACAAGCCAGTGTAAACTTTCATCAGAAAAATTATATTTTTCAATCCTAAAGTTTAGGGGGTTAAATGTCATGTTCAAAAGTGATTAATTAATTTGATAAAAATAATTGTTTAATTTTTGTAAATATTTTGTGTTGTAAAAAATTTTGATCATCATGTATAATTTTTAATTGTTAATAATTTATGTTGGTATTATTTATTGTTAAGTTTGTAAAATAGAAAAATGTGGAGGGGGCTTATGATGGCGGACAGCCAAGCGAGCGGACGTGTTTTTGTCCGTTCCAATTCAATTTAAGTTTTTAAGTTAAGTTAATAAAAGTTTTGATTTAAGTTTTAAATAAAGTGTTTAATTTTTAATTTTTTTAAAAGTGTTAATTAATTTAAAGAAGAGTCTCATGTGATAAAAAAATGGGTGGCCCGAAGAAGATTTAAGTTTTATTTAATAATTTATTTATTTTACAATTTTTTTACAAGCGGGTCATCACAATGTATACTTATTATTTAATCTTTTGAGTGTATTGTGCAGTATTGATGTTAAAAATAAAAGGTGAATCCAAATTATACTTCACACACGTTTACAATAAATTGTCTTTAATTAATAACTAAAAATGTACACATGTAAACTAAACTAATATTATATTTTATTATATAAAAAATATCGTCACTCTCTGCCGCAATACCTCCAATCACCAGCACACCAAATTTTGTCCGGAGATACGATGACATAATATTCATTTTTGTTTTCTATTGTGGTAGCCTTAACAAAGATATCTGTAGCCCTGGCAACGATATCTATATGTATCACCCCCTACCCTAAATCTATCTATAAAAGTTTTTTTAACAAAATCCAAAATTAAGAAATTTTTTTTATTTTTGTACGCCACTGAATTTTTTCCAAAATTTTTATATACGTCACACAGGGCTGGGCAGTATTTGAAATACATTTTGTATTTTGTATTTCAACACATATTTTCAATGTATTTGTATTTTGTATTTCAAATACCCAAAAACAAATGTATTTTGTATTTCAGATACAAATTACTAAATACTGTACAAAATACAAAATACTTTAAAATTGATCAGATTGAACATCAAATAGACAGGACCGTATTCAGTAACAGTAACGTAAAAATTTTTGTTTGCGATTTTTTCATTCGACGATGTTACTGAATACGGCCCTGCCATTGTATTGTATTGTTATGTGTTTTGTTCCCAACCATGTACTGTATTTGAAATGATGTATTTTGTATTTTAAATGCTATAAATTTTGTATTTGAAATACTGTATTTTGTATTTTAAATACTCGGAACCAAATGTATTTGTATTTTGTATTTCAAATACCCAAAACAAATGTATTTTGTATTTCAAATACATATTTTCATGTATTTTGCCCACCCCTGACGTCACATAATACCGTAAGAAGTCACAAATAAAATTTCTCCAAGATTGGTACAACAAATTTTTTCGGTCATCTAGCGGATTTTTCGAAAATAAATTTTTGTAAATTACTGACTGTCGATTAACTGATTCTGAAAACATTTCATGCATAAGATAGTTTATTTAAAAAAGTAGACAAAATTTTACAATTAAAGTAATTTTACGAATTCCATGAAATATAATACTTCAATCTTTGGGCAGTGAGATATTACTTTCATCTTTGAGCAATGAGGTATTACTTCATTTTTTTTAGGTTTTCGGATTATGTCTCGATGTCTTCCACATTGATAAGCATTGTAATTATTATTATACGTTAACTGCAATTGCTCAAATTTCATGAAGTCATCCACCTTACTGCAGTACATTGGTTTTTCCAGAATTACGGTTGTATTTCCTTTGTCTGCTTTAGTGATGATTAAGTTGTTCTCTTTGACTTTTTCTTTTAAGTTTTTAATTATTCTAGGCTCTTCTCTGTTATACCCCAATTTACCTTTTCGAATCTTTTCAAGTTCCCTATGTATGATGGTGCTACTCTTCATTCGTGCTATTTTTGCTTCATTTTTGTCGAGTTTGCTAATAGCTACGTCCGTCTCGACAGCCAGAATTTCTAAATTTCTAACGTTCGGTTGTGTGATCGAGTATGACAGACCCTTCTCCAACACTCGCATTTCTTTTGTGGTGAAGTTCGTGTTGCTTAAGTTTTCCACTCTTTTATAGAAAGCTTCTGGACTGAGTTTCTGATTATTTTTGGAATTTCTTTTTTCTTTTCTTAAGTTGTTCAGTTTATTATTTAATCTATTACTCTTTTCCTGTTTAAGGACGACTCGTTCGTGTTCAATTTCCTGTTCTAGTTCATCAAGATTTGTTACGTTTGTTGCTCCTAGTTCGTCAAAAAGTTTCTTACTTTTGTTTGTGACATGATTCAACCTTCTGTACAGGTTACTTTTTGCTTCTGTTAAATTTTATTTAACAAAATAGACTTTAATAAAATTAAAGTCTAAATTGCGCAAACTTTGGTATTAGCTCTTCTCTCAAGCATGTCTTAATAAATTGGATGTCCAAAGTGAGCGTTGTTATCATCATTTGTTGTTTCTTGTAGATTAAGGGTATCGCAGTGTGGGCGTTATTCATTATTAGTAAGGTACCCCTTGAGGCTGTTAATTTATGATATTATAAAAGTACACTTTCCTCAAGAAAACTAACATATATAACAGAGAAGAGCCTAGAATAATTAAAAACTTAAAAGAAAAAGTCAAAGAGAACAACTTAATCATCACTAAAGCAGACAAAGGAAATACAACCGTAATTCTGGAAAAACCAATGTACTGCAGTAAGGTGGAGGACTTCATGAAACAAAACGGATATAACAAACTCAAAAACAACAAGATGAATAGCTTTACCACCAAAGTAAAAAGAATCTTAAAAGAAACTGAAAGAACATGGAAAATAAATCAAACAAAAAAGCTTATAACCATGAATCCTCTAACCCCCCGAATGTATGCGCTGGTTAAACTACATAAAGAGGGTCACCCTATAAGACCAATTGTCACATCCATCGACTCACCAACATACGATCTGTGTAGATGGCTAAACAACACGCTACCGTATATCGCTGAGTTCAAACCTAAATACCGAATTCGGAATAGAAAGGAAGTGGTGGAGAAACTGAACAAAACTACAATAAATGGAAATGAAATATTAATTTCATTAGATGTCACAAACCTATACCCCAGCATACCAACAGCTGAGGCTATTAAAATCATAGAAACTGAACTACAACAGATTTCAACTCCACATGAGACCAAGGAAGACATCATAAAGCTCCTGAAAGTGGCGGTGGAGCAAAACTTCTTCACTTTTGATGGTGAACATTATGAGGGCACTGGTTTGGCAATGGGTTCGCCTATTGCCCCCCTAATAGCCGAGTTTTACATGAATTACTACGAAAGTAAATTACTCGAGGAAATCCACGAATTCAAGGATAAAATAAAACTATGGGGAAGATACGTGGATGACGTAATTTGCATATGGAACGGATCAGTAAAGGAAGCCGAAAATTTTTTGGAATTTTTAAACCAAAGAAACAACAACATACAATTCACTCTTGAGATACAAGACAAAGATGGCACTTTGAATTTTTTAGATCTTTCAATAAAAATTGTAAATGCAAACATCGAGTATGGCATATTCCGGAAACCCACAACCACTGACCTCGTAATCCACAAGTCCTCGAACCATTGCGACCAACATAAAACAGCAGCTTTTAGAGCGTACATTGATAGAATGTTGGAAACACCATTAAACACAGCCGAAAAAGAAAAAGAAATTAACATCATTAAAACGATCGCCATAAACAATGGTTACGATAACGAACTAATAAACAAAATAATAAGCAACAAAAGCAAAATTAAAAAACCCAACAACATAGAAATGCTGCCTGGTTACAACAAGATCTCCTACCTCGGCCCGGTCACCCAAAAAATTAGCCGACTGCTAAATAAATTTAGAATACGAACTTCCGTGAAGAGCGTGAACACGGTAAAGCAATCAATCCTCAACAACAAGGACAAAATCAAGACGTTAGAAAAGAGCGGGGTATACGCTGTAAAATGCAATGATTGCAACGCTAAATACATTGGACAGACAGGCAGGAGTCTCAAAACCAGGTTAGCAGAACATAAAAATAAAAACAAATATTCGGCTGTGTCGCAACACTTAGTAAGCACTGGACACACCATCAACCAAAATAACATTGAGTTGCTACACAATGTCAAGAAAGGAAGAAAACTGGACCTCTTGGAACACTTAGAAATACGAAGGATAAGAAGTGATAATGATGTTGAATTTCTTAATGAGCAAGAAAATTTAGGATACACTCCAATCTTTGACGTGTTCTGAGTATAGCTTGCAGAACTGTGATATGAGATATACTTATCAGTACAAGGTTAATGCTCACACAAAATAATTTAGATTTTATTTATTGACAGCTGAATTAATGTATTATTTTAATTGTAAAGTTTGAATGTTTGAAAGTTTTTGTAGAAGTGTATGACGGTAGGTTAACGTTGTTGACATCAGCTCAACATGCTAATTGTTAAAATAAATTTCTTGTAGATAACGCTGAAGAAGGCTAACCGCCGAAACTAGTACGTTAAATAAAAATAAATTTCTTGAGGAAAGTGTACTTTTATAATATCATAAATTAACAGCCTCAAGGGGTACCTTACTAATAATTAGATAGTAAAGGTTGAATACCGTGTTTCGAAATAAGGTGGCCTAAAAATTCTACCGATGGTTGAGCAAAAATGGATTTATCTACGTTTAATATTAAACCGAATTCCTGTAAGGCTTTGAAAATTTGATTTAAATGAAATAAATGTTCTTTTAAGTTTTTTGAAAAAATTAACAAATCATCGATGTATGGAAAACAGAAGTCGAATTTGCTTACAATCAAGTTGATGAAGCGTTGAAATGTTTGTGCAGCGTTCTTCAAACCGAACGTCATGCAGGGAAATTCAAACAATCCGAAAGGAGTAGTAATTGCTGTTTTTTCGATGTTTTCTGGGTTCATTGGTATCTGGTGGTATGCTCTTACTAGATCTAAGGTACTAAAAATAGTTTTATCACGCAAATTATTAGCCATGTCTTGTATATTGGTTATCGGGTACCGGTCGGGGACAGTTATCGAATTAAGACGTCTAAAATCACCACATGGGCGCCAATCACCATTCTTTTTTCTCACCATATGAAGAGGTGAAGCCCAAGAAGATGAAGATGGTCTACAGATGTTTTCAGCTAGCATAAATTCAAAAGCTTTTTTGGCACTTTCCAGTTTTGCTGGGTCCAAACGTCGGGGTTTAGAAAATACTGGAGGACCGTTTACTTTTAAAAAATGTCGAACGCTGTGTTTTGGCACAGCTTTGCAGATTGTTGCTTGAGTGATATCAGGATAACTTTGCAAAATTTTGAAAATGTTGTCTTGTATGTGGCAAGGAGAGATGGATTTTAAAGTTAAAATTGGATTTCCGATCAAATTTATTTGGCCTTGAATAGATAAATTTGTTACGCTATCTACTAAACGTTTATTTTGCAGGTCTACTAGTAAACCGAACTTGGCTAAGAAATCTGCACCAATGATTGGTTTGACGACATCAGCGATTATAAAAATCCAAGGAAATGATCGTCTGAGGCCAAATGACAAATGTACTAATTTTGTACCGAAAGTAGAAATTTTAGTTCCGTTAGCTGCAAATAATTTATAGGAAGTAGGAACAAGTTTAGGTAAGCTGAATTCTTTTGGTAATACGGAAATCTGTGCACCTGTGTCTATGAGGTACGTATGTTTTGACACCGGATCAAAAACATGCAAGCGACTATTTGTTGAATCCACAATACCAGTCGCTGCGGTATTGTGTTCATTTAGTTTTCCGATTCTACAAATTTACAAGGCGAAATGCATCGTTTCGCATTACTTTTAAAGCGGTTGTGGTACCAGCATAAGCCATCTTTTGACATGGGTCGACTGTATGATCTTTTTTTATGTTGATAAGAACGTGAAGATGATCGTGAATGTGATCTTCCGCGGTTAAAATTTTGCTTCCCTAATGTTACTTTTAACTCGGCAATTTCTAATTTCAAATTTTCTATAAGAGAAATTATTGAATTGTTGGTGCTATTTATTGAATTGCATTGTACGGGAGCTATGTCACACGAAGTTACTTCTAAAAATCGGTCTGCAAGGATTGCTATTTGATCTAAAGGTTGGTCACTAATAGAAAACATTGCTTGAGCTTGTAATCGTTGCAAAAAAAGAGATTTTAGAGGTGTGTCGGTAATGGTTCCTCCTGCCAATTCACGCATTTGTCGTAATAAGTGGGTAGGTTTCTTGTCACCTAATGTAAGTGAATTTAATAAGGTATTCAAACGCGATTGCTCAGATTCTTCAAATCGTTCAAGTAATTTTGACTTTAATGTGTCATACAGATTGACATTCGGCGGGTTTAAAATTACGTCCGAAATTTGCGATAGGATTGAACCTTCTAATGAAGCTACCACAGTATTGTATTTGGTATGATCATTAGTTATTCTCGAGTTGGCAAATTGAGCTTCAATCTGACAAAACCAAATGCGTGGATTGGCTTTCCAGAATATTGGAACTCTGACACTGACTGGGGATAAATTTTGATTTTGTTGCGCGTTTAAAATAGGATTAGGTGAAGCAGGGATAGGAAAAAGATTATCAGGGACATTTTGATTAGCCATTGGAGATTAATTAAAAAATGCAAGAACAAAAAGATACTCACGATTGACAAGTTTGGAGCACAATTCGTAACACTTTGTAGCACAATTAAGAACTTGTAGCACTTCCCGCTGGAACTCCTGTGCAGCGCCAAATACCGGAATCTCTTCCAAATCTGGAACTTTTCTTTGTAAAAATCAAACTTCTGTGCAGGGCCAAATACTGGATCTCTTCTCCTGACTATATTATTCAGATCACGTCGGTGGTCACCAATTGTTAGGATGGTTAACAATAATTTTAGTTTTTATTGCAAAAAAAACTTTTTATTCGTCTGAATAATATAAATAAAAAAGGAAGATGAACAATAATTATAATGTTTGATTTTAAAATTGTTACAATAATATGTACGATTTATATTTGTATTCGGGAACGTGTTATCCCTTTGGCGGACTCGGTTAAACTGGCTGTTCCAGCTAATAACAAAAAAACCTTAACAACGCTTAGCATTTGCTTTTTTTGTTATTAACCGGAAACATTATCCTTGAGTTCCTGGATTTCCAAATTAATTTCCTATGGCCAAGTAATGCCATGGAATGTAGCTGCAGTGACATTGTCCTGCATGCGTGTGCATGCATGACTGTGCCACCACAGACGTAAGGACCTTCAAATGGCAATTGCAACTTTAAACATTGGTTCTTTGCTCGATTTCCTACCCGCAGACTCCTTACTACTACTAAATCACCAATCGAAAATTTACAATGTTTGGTAATTTTATCATTTTCTTTTTGTAAATAATTTCTTATTCGTTTATTAATTTTGTTTTTCGCTTTAACTAACGTTTCCTGATAATCTTTATTTTTTTCTAGTAACCATGGTCGGTCAGGTGGTTCATTAAACATTAAGAAGACAGGTGATTCCTCCGTCACAGTATTTGGAGTATGGTTGATAAACTTTTCTACTTCCGTAAGATGCCTGTACCAATCTGTTTGATCCTGATACACCCTTAATCTCAAAAATTTTACTGTCTCCCTAACAAAACGTTCACTCAAGTTGGCCCGAGGATTTCTTATCGAAACAAACACCAATTTTATGCCAAGATTAGACCAATGAGATTTAAATTTTTCATTATTGAAATAAGTGGCATTATCAGCAACTATAGTCTTAGGTTTAATTATTTCATTACAAAATTGATCAAGTTTAAGAATAGAAATATCAGTATTACACGCTTTCGTTGGATACAATTTTACAAATTTTGAAAACACGTCT
Organism: Cantharis rufa; assembly: GCA_947369205.1. Lineage (NCBI taxonomy): Eukaryota > Metazoa > Arthropoda > Insecta > Coleoptera > Cantharidae > Cantharis > Cantharis rufa. The sequence goes on along the minus strand of OX376307.1, from coordinate 15,360,175 downwards.
ACTACTATCAAAATATTTTTATATCCATCATCACTCGGAATTAAATTACCAATGTAATCGATGGCAATTTTCTCACCAGGCTCAGATGAAATTATACTACTGATGTAATTTTTGTTATGATAATTTTTATATTTGCCCATGATGCACAGATGACATTTATTAATAGTTCGTTTTATCAATGACAGATCACGTTTACAATAGAAATTTTCTCTAAAGTTTTTCTGATACCTACATGGCCGTATTTTAGGTGTAATTGTTTACTAATTTTAACAGTCAATTGTTCGTTAATTAAGTAGAGCTCTAAACCGTTTAATAATTTTATTAAATATCCCCTTTTGATACAAAATGATCTAATAACATTTTCATCATTTCTACTTAATTTTTCCCTTAAAACATCAAAACATGAATCTGACTGTGCTACCAAAATTTCTGCATTCGAAAAAGGTCTTTCATTAGAGGACAATTGATTCATAGCAATTAAAATATTTTTAGTTATATTTTTGGGTACATCTTTTCTACTTAGTGCGTCTGCTATTACATTATCCTTTCCTTTAATGTGTACTATTTCAAATTCAAATTCTTGTATGATTAATGCCCAACGGTATATCCTATTGTTTGTAAATTTTGTTCTCATCAAGAAAGTTAAAGCAGAGTGGTCTGTTTGAATTTCAAATTTATTACCCACTAGACAGAATTTTAATTTTTGCAAAGAGTGTACTATAGCCAGCATTTCTTTCTCGGTAGTTGTGTAATTCCTCTCAGCTTGTCTCAACGTTCTTGAGATAAAACAAATTGGTACTTCAACTTCATTTTGAATTTGAAACAATGCCCCTGCTATAGAAATATCAGAAGCGTCAGTTCTTAAAATAAATTTTTGTGCAAAATTAGGGTGAATTAATTTCATATTCTCAAACAATTCATTCTTGATCTTATCGAAATTAAGTTGTAAATTTTTGTCCCAGTTCCATTTTATATTTTTGCTAAGCAAACTAGACAAAGGTGCTGCTAATTCAGAATAATTAGGTATGAACTTCCTATAATAATTTACAAATCCCAAAAATCCTCGTAACGTTCTAATGTTACAGGGCCTAGGATAATCATGAATTTCCTTTAATCTTTTATCGTCAACTTTGACTTCGTTTTTGATAATCACATATCCCAAATAATTTATTTCGCTTTTAAAGAATTCACACTTTTCCAAATTTAATTTCAAACCCGACTGATTTAGCTCCCTCAGAATAATGTCTAAATGTTTTCGGTGTTCATCTTCATCTTTACTGAATACTACTACGTCATCAACATAATGACCGCTGAATTCGCAATACTTGTCTAGAATTCCTTGCATAGCACGAACTAGAGCTGCACAACTAGTAGATAACCCAAAAGGAACTACTCTAAACACATAAGTAGACCCGTCTACTGAAAATCCCGTATATTTTTGTGATTCTAGGTGTAATTTTATAAGCCAAAATGAATTCTTTAAATCTAACTTGGTAAAATAATTAGTACCCCCTAATCTAGCTAATAATGACTCTATCCCCTCTGATGGAGATTCATGTTGTGATTGAGTTATCATGTTGATGTTTCGTGCATCTAATACTAATCTTAAACTTCCATCCTTCTTTTTGACTACTACCAAAAGATTAATATAAGGAGTAGATGCCTTTCGAATGATCCCATCCTGTAACATCTTATTTATTTCTTCTCGTACTCTCTCTCTATAGGCAAAAGGAATCGGATACGTCTTACATTTGAACGACTTTTCCTCATTCACGTTTAATTTATGCTCATAATCTTTGGCTACACTAGGTTTATTATTAATTAAATTTTCATTTGATTTCAATAGATAATCAATGATTGGTAAATATTCTTTTTCACAATTCAACAGTCTATCATTTCGAACATTAACATCCCCTATAGGGGATGTTCCCTACTAAATCACTAACTTCTTTATCATCATCCCCTACTAACTCACTAACATCTCTTTCATCTCCATAATATTCCTCTTCACAAAAATCAACCCCTTCCCAATCTTGAACATAATTCATCTCGAAATCATTCCCACTAACATAATTAACAACTTTATCCCCATTCATCTCCTCATCATCTTCCAATATCTTTTCCTTTCTAACATTACTAACCTGTCTGTTCAAAATATTTAATTTTACTAATTTCTTATCATTATCCCCGTTTATATCCTCTATCCACTCGATTGACTGTTCTCCGATTGTGATTAGCCTATTTACCCCATCAATTATCATCCCAAATTTATTAATCAAATCTATTCCTATTATACACCCTACACTTAAATTTTTCATAATTAAGACGTCATCCTCAATTTCGTATTCACCTATTTTGATTTTTACGATAGCACTTTTATTTACCTCCGCAAACCTCTTTCTATTCGCACTAATCAGATTCACCTTTTTCGTACTAACTATTTTCTTTTCAAAATTTTTAATATTAGATTCAATTAAATCTTGATTTAAAATGGACAACTCAGCGCCCGTATCTACCAAACATTTAAAATTTACGTTATTTACAAGAACATTAATAAATGGCAGCTTGCACATTTCTTCAATTTCCGAAAATTGATCGTTTTCTAGTATAAATTCTCTCGGATGTTCATATGAGTTTACTAGAAAATTTACTGAGCTGTCCGGAATTAAAAAATTTTGATTTGCAGTAGCTACACTTGAATTAACTACCGGTGCTTGTGTTGTTGTTATAGCGTTCACCTGAGCCTCTTTTACATTATTATTGTCGTTATTATTTCTATTCATATTTGGGTTTGTAGACCTTTGAAATTGCGGTCGATTATCGTAATTACTATAGCTCCTGTTTTGATATTGATTATTATTATTTTGGTAATTTCTATTCGAATAGCCATTTTGATTGTTATCATTACTATTTTGAGCATTCCTGTAATTACTATTATAATTTTGATTGTTATTTATGGGTCTATTTTGAAATGAATTTTGTTGATTATAATTATTATTAAATCGTGAACTTGATCCGTTTTGGTAATTATAATTGTTGCTATAATTATTTCTTAAATTATTATTATCCCTAGGATAATTACTGTCACCGCGGCTTGGCATGAATTGATTTACTCTCTCGGGATAATGCACAACTCTGTTATCGAACACTCTATTAAAATTTTTATGCTCGTAATTAGACGTATACCCGTGATCGAATCTTCTTAGCAATGCCCCAAACTCGCTTATAGTTTCGACCTTCTCGACTACTACCCTATTTCTAATAGATAATTCAAAATGGCTAGCTAAACATTTGATTATTTCCTTTTCACTATAAGGAGGATCTAAATTAAGCACAGCATTAATTAGCCTTTCCGCATAATCATTCCTATTGCCTAACCCATTGTATTTCCCCGATTTTAATTCATTTTTTACTAGTTCTTGCACTTCATCCCCCCAATATCAATCCAAAAACATAGTTAAGAATTCATCAAAAGTACTGAAATTATTTTGATGAATCCCGAACCATTCCTCTGCTGTTCCCTTCATCATCGAACCAAGAATCACTTTTAATTGTTCCGCATCAAATAATTGATCGACCATAGGCTTAGCATATTTTATGAAGTGTTTTGGGTTAATCCCTGATTGTGGTTGTCCGTAAAATTTTAATTTTGGATTTTTATGAACATAATTAGAAATTTCTTGCAATGATTTATTCATTGTACTATTTCCCATTCCCGTTGTGAATGTTAGATTATGAATTTTGCCCTGTTCAATATCCCTTATGGTGTCTTTCAATTTTTTATTTAAATTCCCCTCAATTACATTAATATTTCCCCTTTGCATTTTTACTTCTTGTTCATAAGTTCGTAATTTTTCACCATTATGAGCAACATCATTTTCTAATTTTTTTACATCCCTTACCACATTTGCAATTTCAGTTCCCTCTTCCAGCGTTTTATTTATAACAGATTGAAAAACTTTATCTTCTATTCCCGTTATCATCTCATTTACTGTCCTAATCGATTTGGTTTCTGCATCCCTCAATTTATCTCCCACTTCTATAGAAATGTACTTTTTATGTTTTTGTAATTCTACGTTTATTTCTTCCCTTGTAATTACATTTTCTTTTAATGTTTCAATAACTTTTTCTTCTACCGATTTTACCCTTAAATTTGTTATATTATTTAGTCTTTCTTCCCAATTATTAAATTTCTCCTGAAATTCCTGAAAACCCCTATTCATATCCCCTCTTACTATTTCTACATTTTGATCTAATTTTTTTTCTAGAATTTCTTTCATTTCGTTTTGACTTTCTTTCATTTCGTTTTGACTTTCTTTCATTTCCCTTCTTAATATTTCGGTATTTAGATCTAATTTATTATCTAACTTATTCACATCCCCACTTATACTTTCTCTCATTTCGTTCATAATTTGCCTTAATAATTCTACGCTTATTCCCCCCTGATCTATCGAACCCTTTTTTGTACTACTGTGCATTGGCGGTGTTATCGGCGATTCCCATATTTGTATCACCTGTTCCCTAACTTGACCTTCCTCTACCTGTCTTTTTTCCATCTGACTTTCCTCTATTTGACCTTCCTCTAACTGTATTTTACCATCCTCTGATCCTTTTCCTGTCATATTGATTTATTTAATTTAATCTAGTCTAAACTACCCTGTTTATTATTAAAGTCGTGGTTTCGAGCTCCACGTTGCTGCGCCAAAAAGATGTAATGTAAAGTTTAAAGCTCTACACACTCTTACCTATTTCTCCAGCTAGCTCAGATAATTTCGGAGATACTTGACTCTCAGGAGCGAATTCAATTTGAAACCCACGAATCGTATGATTCAAGAAAACAAAATTCTTAATATTAACGCAAATTATGGTTTATTTATTGCCAATAACTTGAAACTTAATGATATTGTTTCCTGACTCTTTGTGTATCGTGTAGCGACACTTGATAAATGAATTGCATTTACTTTTATACCAAATATGACTTCTAAATTCATTTACCAAATTTCGCTGTTAATGTAATTATGTTAGTATTAATAAACATGAAAATTATAAGAATTCTGAGAAATAAAATAGTTCAAATAAACAATAATTTCTTAGCTTGATTAACGTTTGAGGTCCACTGCTTTCCTCGTTGTTGTTGGTCAAATGCTTCCGTATCACACTGGATGCAACAGGTGTTTTTGCTACTGAACTTTGGTTACCGGAGTTGATCGGATAGTTTTGTTCTTGTGAAATTTCTTCGATAATCGCCTTAATTACACACGTGTATTCTTCTATTCCATACAAATTCAATCCAATTTCCATTTGAGGTAAGTAAATTTTGTTAAAATTATATTGGTCGCATAAATTAAATTAAATTACTAAATTTTCCTATCATCAAAATACCAAATTTTAATTTTCTGCTTTATTTCAGCTTGAAACAAAACGCAAACAATATTTTCTTATACAATCGCACTATCAACCATCAGGATATGCTCCCTGACTTAATCAGTTAATCGGCTGACAAATTAACGCAAATTATAATATCACAAATTGGAAAACGCACAAATTTTACGTGGACTCACAACGTCCTCCGCTCAACGAACCTTCTTCCAACCTTATAACAATAAATTCCCTCGTAAGTCTCAAATTATACAGTATGCACCAAATTTCTTCTAAACACTTTTTAATTTTAGGTTCACGTTCGCAAGATTTGTCACTGGTTTCACAGCACCTTTAGTTCATTACAGAAAAACAATAATATTTGTGTTATAAGTAGTGTATTGTGTAACAATTTTGAGTCATTGTTTGTTATTGGCATTAAATAATTAAATACCGACTTGCCGACATGAAAACAAGTCTTTGAATCGCGGTGCAAATCGATTAGTGACTCCAACAGAATCAAAACTACCAAGAAGACAAAACTCATCCAAAAATATCGGCTGCTGGTCAATTATATCATTACAGTATGTATGTATGTTCCTTATAGACTCCTAGACCGCTTGGCCAATCTTTATGAAATTTGGTGTATAAGCTAATTACGATGCTGCGAAGAAGATGGGCTACTTTAGAACAGCTTTCAACAAACTTTAATAAAATATGTGGCAAATAGTGCCTATTCATCGGATCAACAGATCGACGGATCAACGGATAATTGGATTAATTTCCCTATATAGGACATTACTCTTTCAGTACAAATGTAAAAGTTTCTGTGAACATAGAGACTACTTTGTTAGATTGTTAAACTCATCTTAGATAAAATACATTCAATGCCACCAAAAAAAGCAGCTGTTGGAAATAAATCATCAAAGGCTAAGAAACTCAGGGAAAAAAGAGCTGCTGAAACGGAGGAAGAACGTGAAGCTCGGCTTTCACAAAACCGCGACAGAGCTTCTGCGTCTAGAGCTGCTTAAATGCCCCAACAACGTATCGGACGACTTGATGCCAACCGCTTACGGTTGGCTCGATTAAGACAAACATTGGATTTAACCTTGGAAGCATTTCATTACGACAAAGATTACGATTACAGAAATCACAGGGATGTAGTAATAGGACCAATGAATATAGTTTGCTTGCATTGTCGTGTTTTGAAGTTCGCTAAGGAATCACCAGGAATGTATTGTTCGAACGGCAAGTTGTTTTGCCACCGCTGATTGATCCACCTGAGCCACTTCTGAGTTACCTTACTGACACCACTCCAATTTCAAAACACTTCCTGCAAAACATTCGCAAGTATAATTCATGCTTTCAAATGACTTCATTCGGGACAACAACAAGCAAATTCAAAGGGGAAGATGTGTTGATTCCCCGCATACCGATGATTACCAACGATTTACCATTCCAGTTCAAGCGGCTTCAATTCCCCTTGCGTCTTGCCTTCGCGATTACAATCAACAAAGCACAAGGGCAATCATTAACTATTGCGGGCTTGAATTTGGAGAATTCGTGTTTTTCACAAAGGCAATTGTATGTTGCTTGCTCCCGAGTTGGCACACCAAAAAATTTGTACATTTATTCACCGAATGGAACTACCAAAAATATTGTGTATCCTTTAGCATTACGATAAAATAATAATAGACAACGTCCGTTGGGTCAGCTATGATAAATATATCTACAGAGTGTACCTAAATATTGTTACTTTGGTTTAAATAAATATATAAATTTTATCATCCATTCTACCCGTTTTAATTCTTTTTCAGAATGTTGCTGCACGAATTCCAAGAGCCTACATCAAAATACTTCAGGCATAAACAAAGCGTTTTATTTTTAATAACACCCCGAGTGAAGCCGGGTATCCATAACTATATATAGATAGACAAAAGAAAAACCAAAATTACTGTTTTGTTGTGTGTACGCATTGCTGAAGTCCGTTCGTATGAAACAAACGAGTAACGGAAAGCAAGATTGGAAAACGTTTGAGTACGTAGACTAATGCAAAGTATTTTATTTTTAAAGAGACCCCGGGCGAAGCCGGGTATCCAGCTATAATTTATATGGCAGAACGTTCGCCGAGTCACTTGGTATATTAATTCTGAGGCGGTACGATGTTCTAGAATTTTACAAATAATTTATATGGTTCAAGTTCTGAGGCGATACGAAGTTCGCCGGGTCAGCTAGTAATAATATAAAATAATAGTATTAAAAAGTTGATAATAAATCTTTAATTGCTTATTCCAGTTAACGTTTTTCTAATGGTTAATTTATCTCAAAACTATGAATTTTGAGTTATTACAGTATTCTTTTAAGGTATCGATATTATTGAAAAATTGTAAGCAGTCACTTAAAATCCAAGATGGCGGACACTTCCGGACTTCGGAGGGATGGCAACTTTTTTTTGGTTAACTAAAAAAACTTTTGGTTTTGGTTTTTTTGGTTTCTTAGAACTATAGTCCGAGTTCCACCTTGTTTATTGTTTAAAACATTTACTGTTTAGAACAGTTTTGAGAAAATCAAAACCACAAAACTTAAAAGAAATCATTTAATTTATATTTTCCGCACTTGGTTTCCATAAAGCTGTAAACTTAAAGAACTTTAAATTAAATAGTACACTTTTCTCAATTATAAATTTATTATTTAATATATTATGAATATATGAATATATCCTCAATGGGTCAAAATATTATTAAAGAACTTGCACTAAAAAAATGTATAATTCCAATTATTGTAGCACAAAGTAGGTACTACTTGCATGTTAATATTCTTGTTTTCTGCTTTTGATGATTTTTGTATTTTTTAAAATTGGTACAAACAGAAGTACATACATACAACCAATACTTCGCTGAACGGAACTCCTACAGCAATAAAAATCGTAATCACAATGTAATAAAATATGGTATTGTGTAAGATTTGTACTAAATATTCAAACTGCAAGGCCTGAAAATTTTCGGCTCAATTGGAAAGTTGACTTAAAAGTCATCAAAAGATTTTTACTAACTGATCGATTATTATTTACATAAAATTTATTACGATTTATACGAAACAAACTATAATAACATTCAATAATAATTAAAATAAGTTCAACGTTAATTTTCTCGATGCCACATAAAAAACACCACAATATAGGGAAATAAATAGAGAACTTCGCACTAACATTAGTTTTTATCTGCAGTTCTTGTTGTTAAAACATTATGGCAAGTATGTGTAGCTGCCTTCTTCATTCGAATGTTTTAAATATTCGTAAAATAAAACTTTTTATTCGTAAAATAAAAGTGCAAAGTGAAGTTACAATTCCTTTAAAAAAATCAAGTTTACATCATTTGAACTGAACCCCTTTGCGGCTCGAACCGACAATTTTTTTAATAATACTGAACAACTGAACGTATTTTTACTACATAACTCGAACTACATTCCGCAGACCTTTCAGTTTCAGTATGGAACGGGTACACCTCTTCCGTTGACCCAAACCGTATGGCCGGGCCTTTAGGTACATTTCCTCGCGATCCAGATCGGGGAAATTATATTCTACTTCGGAGTTTTCGGATTCTTCCTCGGCTTCTCGCTGGTTATCCTCAAGAAGAACTTCGTTGTTATTTGCTTCACTTTCTACCTTTGTTGAATTTTCAATGCACCTCGAGTTATCGATTTCTTGCAATTCTTCGCTACTCTTTTCACTTTCTTCTTCTTCGCCATTTCCTATTACGAAATAAATGTCGTCTTCCTGCAGTTCTTCAGCATGGTCATGGTATTTCACCACGAGGGACGGTAAATTAATTAACGAAAATGTATCCTCTTCTTCACCATTTTCAAGGCTGTTTATTTCTTCTGCGGTCACTTCGGCAAAGGAATCGCTTTCGGAATCGCTGTCGTCTTCAAAGCACAAAATTTCAAAATTGTCATCTCTTTCTACACTGGACGAGCGAGACCACCGCAATTGTTCCAAGGTGCACTTTCCGCTCATGTTTCAATGGTTGAAAGTAAAAGGGCTGTAGTTGAATGTACGGTGACGCTCAGCGAAGGTGGCGAAGGTCTTATGGCGTCCGTCACTAACAATACACTGAGAATTGTTTCTTTATATTGTTTATTATATTGTTTCTTTACGTTGTTGATATTGTTTCTTTACGAGGGTAACAATACATTCATTAAAGTCGTTTTCATTTAATGTGAAGCGCGAAATACGGTTAGAAACTTGGTCAATTAATTCTTGGTGTTTCATAACTTGATACTTTTTCAGTACAAATATAATATTTGATTGAATGATTTCTCTTTTATGACTCTTTTCAATTTCGGTATTTACTTTTGGTACCATTTTAATCATTTTAATTGGAGTGTATAAGTGAATATTGGATTTGGTGTTGGTATACGCTTCGTTCACTGATATAACCGAATTCGGTTTTAATTGTTTTTCCGAGCCACTACATCTTAAAAATTTCCTTTCTATTAATACTTCTAACGATGGCAAAAGATATTCCATTTCTATCTGTGTTTGCTTGACCTACTCTGATTATGTCCATCGAGACGACTTATTATATTGTAAAAGAACCGAAATTTGTACGAGATTAGCTCGTATTGTGTAACTTTCTTTAAAACAATTGGTGACAACCACACCGTGACATAAATTGTAGCAAATCTTCAGTTGTTTATGGGGTTCCTTTTCGGCATAAAGATTGATTAATTTAGCAGTATATACTTCCAATTCATCAGGTAAACGAATGGCTGGAAATTGTTTGATTTTTCACAAAACTTTCGACAAAACCTTTACTTCGAATTTATTTTCTGCAGATTCCTTTGAATCAATTAAATTAATTTGCTGTAATTCTTGGCTTAAATGTTCCGATTTCTTAAGCTCATGTTGCATTTTTCGTAATTCGTTCGTGTATTGTATATCTAGTAAATGCGATTCCATCGTAGATATCATCAAATTTTCGACATCGTATCCAGCAGATGTGCTTTGCACTGAACGATTTACGAACAACCTAAAATAATTTTTATCGAAGACATCTTTTTGATAATGAAGATTGTACAAAAGCATCAAATACGTAAAAGTATCTTTTAATTTCGGAGTTTCCATATTTTGGTTTGATTTTCTCAATAGAACATCACAATATTGAGCGAGGAACTGCACAGATTGTTCACTTGAAACTATTTGACTTTCATTTAAAAATCGTGTGCAGGCTGTACGGAAAGCATTCATAAAATTGATATTATCTTTAAAAACATTCGATACTAAATGAGAATACTTCTTAAATACCTTTAAAATCACAGTCCCGTAGTTTTTAGCATCCATTGAGCCAGATTCATATTTTTCTTGGATAGCAGTTAAACCTTCAGATAATACATGCGCGTAAAAATGCTTTGTGAACCTATCTAAATCTTCTGGATTTCGCGCAACGAGCAAATACATTCTTTCCAAGTCCTCATATTTGTCTAATTCCAGCAATCGTATAAATTCTCTCTCAAATCTAGGCAAATGTCTTTGAATAAGCGATCGTTCACAAGTCTTCATTAAAGTGTCATTAGTAATTTTGTACCAAATATCTTTTAATCTCTTTTGTTCTTCAGCCAGTCTTTGCTCTATTTTCTTCAGATATTCGGTAACAGGATTACTTTGCAAATAGTTTATTCCTTCGTCGTTATAGAATTTCTCGGCGTCTTCTAAAATCGAACCATGAAAACGATCTTCATAGGAAGTAGGGTGCTCACTTACTTCTCCTTCTAGTGGTTCTACGAGCACTATACAATCGATTAGATTTGTTATCACGTTAGAATCAATTAAATCACCCTTCCTCTGGCGTTTTATTAATTTTAAAGCTCCATTCATAGCTGAGGTAGCAAAATCTGTTAAAATGATATTTCTCCAGAAAACATAGGCCAAACGATTTATTTTATATATATTGAGTTTATCACATTCACGACTCCTTGTAATCCAATTCCCATTCAGATAAAAACAAGCACAATTTAAAATCATGCTTGTTCTTTTATATAGTTCCCATTCGGTAACAACAAACGTTGCTATTTCTTCTTCGTCAGTACATTCAACGGCTCTTTGTTTCAGATCGTCTAAATGTTTTTTAAGTAGTTCCTGTATTAGTTCGTAGAGTTTGACACCTTTTAGGCCTGTACATGGATCGACTATATCGAAAAAATTGCTGAAAGAAACTGTAGTTGCGTTGTTCATCAATGCCAAAAAATCTTTCGGGTGCAATTTTCTATCGCTAAATAATTTGTTTATAATACCACGTAGCTCCTTCCAAATTCGGTTGATTTCATTTAGTTCTTCTGTATTCATTATAAAAAACTTTTATGTTTCTTTCTTTTTCTTTATTGATATTTACTAACTCAGAAGATTACATAATTCCCTTTATATATTTATAATATGTGCATAATTTAATGAATTGGTACATAAATATGACCAGTGGTGAACTGCGAATATTTTATTAACAGGTTCGATCAAAAGTGCGGGTAAATTGCGTCCTGTCCGCAAACTTGTCAAAACCGCTAATTTTAATTCTCTTATCATTACTGTGCTGTCACAATCATGTTAACGTAACGTAGTCAACTTAACCTTGAACAAATGCTCCAATCTAAAGCCATCTTTCCGACGCTCTACCAATCAAATGCGAGCATTTGTTCAAGGTTAAGTCGACTACGTTACGATAACATGATTGTGACAGCACAGTTACACTGTATGAAAGTTTAAAAACTTTTGGTGATTTTACAATACAGGGTGTTATAATTATATTTTTTACGAAACTGATTTTTAACTTATATATTTTTTTTATTTTTATCTGACACGAAGTAATCACTTTCATCAAACAGAGGGGGTAGGTTACTATCCATAATCTAGTGACTGTATCGCCGGGCCCTGATTTTCTCCCGACGGCCCTGCATAATCCAATATATTTTTTTCGAATTATTTTAATAAGTTTTGAAATTTATTTGTTTTTAGATACTATAAAAAACCTAACCAGATATATGTTTATTTATTTATTTTTTAATTTAACAAAAAAATTTAAAGTGTACATACAATTGATTTATCAGGATTGCAGTGTTTATCAACTTTTTCTTTTAAAGCATTATAAAGCTCCCATTTCTCATGCAATCGTTTAGCATATGCCACAACTTGACCCACTTTTGCGTTACCGGGGTTAAAATTTTCCTGATAAATCAATTGTATGTACACTTTTATTTTTTTTGGCATCTTGAAATTTTTTTGTTAAATTAAAAAATAAATAAATAAACATATCTGGTTAGGTTTTTTATCATATCTAAAAACAAATAAATTACAAAACTTATTAAAATAATTCGAAAAAAATATTATATTGGATTATGCAGGGCCGTTGAGAGAAAATTGGCGCCCCATCTGTTTGATGAAAGTGATTACTTCGTGTCAGATAATAAAAAAATTTAAATCCTGGCCTGGGTGGAATCACTTCCCCCTCCCCGATCCCGACTATCGTCGGGCCAGAAATAATGAGATGATAATATAATAATATATAATTAATTATATAGATGATATACATAAACAAAACTTAGAATCCTTTAATTTGAACACAAGTTGTTGAATAAACACGATGCCGAAGTACGCTCCTGTAAAAAAAACGAATATGTTGATTATCACAGATTTGACACCAGGCCCGTAGCCAGGGGGGCACCTGGGGGCACGTGCTTTCCCCCCTCCCTCCCCCGAAATGTAAAAAAAAACAACATTTGTTTGAAATAATAAAAATTCCCGGAAGGGGATCTGCCGGAAATGTTACTTTTTACGAAAGGTTTTTATGAGTGCCCCCCCCCCCCCCGAAATGTAATCCTGGCTACGGGCCTGTTTGACACTAATGTGTGATATTTAATTTTATTAAAGTTTATGACAAACGCTTTACTTTATAATTATTAATTATATTATATTCCTCGTTTGCTTTATTAAATGTTTTTTCTATTGGCGAGTGAACCATTGTATGAGGGTTAGTGTGTGTAAAGGATTCTAGATTGATTTCGGTGTTCTGATGTTCTCTGTATTTAAAATTTAAATTAAAATCGAAATTAATTTTAATTAAGAGAAATATCCCTGTATTATTTATATTGATCTAGAATCCAAGCATCCATTTGTTGAAAACTAGTTTTTAAAGTGTTTCTGAATTCACTGCATCTTGCTCGGAGCTTATTTTTTCAAAGCTTCTGTAAATTTTATAACAAAATGTGTATCTTCAAAATATTTACAGCACTCGCCAGCACTTCAAGAGTAGTTTTAAATAATATAAAAAAAATTTAATTTTTAATACATTTCCAAAAAGAGGGGCCAACTTGACGCTTCTGTCAAATGTCAATAATTCAATTGTTAATAGAAATCTAACGGACCCAGCACTCTCAAAAAAAATTACAGCACTTCGCGAGCCCTTTGGGGCCGTCCATTAATTACGTAAGGACGATTTTTCTAATTTTCGACCCCCCCTTTGTAAGGGCACGTTAGATTGTGGCAACCTCCCCCCCTCCCCCTACATCTTACGTAAGGATTATAAAAAGGTTTATAAGGATTATAAAAAGGATTATAAAAAGGAGAGGGTCACAGGACCACGAGCCTATCATGCCCAGCAGAAAAAGAGAGACGAAACCGCCGAAATACGGGGCCAAGCAAAGACCAAGTTTTTGCAAATAAATCTTAACCACGCAAGGGCAGCTCAGGATCTGCTGCTGCATACCGCCGCAGAGAAAGACGTGGACATCGCACTGATTAGTGAACCACATAGAGAAATGGATAGCTGCTGGACCCAGACCATCGACGGTAGAGCTGCTATCCTCACAAGTGATCGAGTGGCGGTCCTGAACTCCGGAAGAGGCCAAGGCTTTGTATGGGTGGAAACACCAAGACTCGTGGCTTATTCATGCTACTTTTCACCCAACACACTTGCAGGTCCGACCTGCAGAAAGAAGCGAGCCATGCCGGATTACAGGAATTCCTGAACAAGCTGTGCGATGCCACTATGCCAAAGAGAGTCCCAACTTCGCGGAAGGGGGTCTACTGGTGGACTGAGGAAGTGGCCCGGGCTAGGAGATGCTGCGTGAGGGCCAGAAGAGAATACCAACGCTTGCGCAAGGCTGCCCTGAGAAGGCGCGGTGATTCACTGCTCCATAGATGCGAGGAGGCTAGAGAGGAGTTGAAGAGACTCCGACAGGCCTTGAAGAACAAGATCGCAAACACCAAACAAGAACACTGGAAGAAACTGATGGAGGAGGTGAATGGAGACACCTGGGGAAGGGCCTACCAGATCGTAACAAAGAAGCTGGGTAGACCATCCATCCCAGGCTTGACGGAGGCCCGCCTCAGGTTGATCGTGCGGACTCTCTTCCCGGATCATCCGAAAATGGACTTCAGCCCCAGGCCGGTGGACGAAACTATCACACCTTTCAGCGAGGCGGAACTGAAAGCTGCAGCAAAGAGGATGCCAAATAACAAGGCGCCGGGGCCGGACGGAGTACCGTCAGTCGTCGTTCGAGAGTTGGCGGAGGCCCGACCCGAGATCCTGCTGGAGGTATTTAACAACTGCCTGCGGGAGGGAAGATACCCCGAAAACTGGAAGATGGCAAAACTTGTGCTCCTGAGGAAGGGAAATAAGCCACTAGAGAATCCAAGCTCGTACAGACCCATTTGTTTGCTGGACCATGCAGGGAAGCTGTTCGAAAGACTGCTTCTGCAAAGACTGCAGCAAGAGATTGAAAAGACTGGGGGCCTCTCGGATAGGCAATTTGGCTTCCGTAGAGGTAGATCTACCATCGACGCAGTGGACAGCATGGTCCGGCTGATAAGATCGGCAAAAGAAGGCACCAGAAAGTCGAGGCGTTTCGTGGTCTTGGTCACGCTTGACGTAAAGAACGCGTTCAACTCCGTGGGAGTTGATTATGGAGGAATTGGAAAGGAGGGAAGTACCACCATACCTCTTAAACATTATGGCAGATTACTTCGACGGTAGGAAGTTGATAGTGGATGAAAAGCTCTGGCAGCACATCTACTCGGTGTCCAGCGGAGTTCCGCAGGGTTCGGTGCTTGGCCCCCTCCTGTGGAACGTAATGTACGACGGCGTCCTAAGGCTGCCCACACTACCAGGCGTGAGCGTCACGTGTTTTGCTGACGACATAACGGCCGTGGTTGAGGCCGAGACGGAGGAAGACATGGAGCGGCTGGTATATAACTATTGCCGACATTTCGGCTTGGATGTCCGCTAGGGGTTTGCAGCTTGTCCCGGAGAAAACGGAGGCGGTCGTCGTTTCGGGAAAGAGGTGGATCAGGCCAGTGCATTTTTCGCTGGATGGACACATTATAGACACGTGTGACCAAGTCAGGGTGCTTGGCGTGGACATCGACCGGTGTCTATCCTTCAAGCCCCACATCAAAAGAGTTGCAGCCAGGGCTTCAGCAACAATGGAGGCACTCTCCAAGATTATGCCTAATATGTGTGGACCGCAGGAAGCGAAGAGGAGACTCCTGTGCATGGTGGCAGAGTCGGTCATGCTGTACGCCGCCCCGATATGGGTCTCGGCCCTTGAAAAGGTGACGTACAGACGCATGATGGAGGCGACCCAGAGGAAGAGTGCCCTTAGAATATGCAGGGCCTACCGGACGGTATCTACAGACGCGATACAAGTGTTGGCGTCCCTCATGCCAATCCATCTCAAGGCAGAGATGAGAGACGCCAAATACCGTTCGGCAAACAAGATCATCTTCCAAAACCGATACATGGACATCCAGGATCGATGGCAGGCTTCATGGACGGCGTCCGTGAAGGGTAGATGGACGCATCGCCTGATTCCGGACATCGCACCATGGGTGAACAGGAGACACGGTGAGCTGAAGTATGAAACCACCCAGGCGTTGAGCGGCCATGGTTGTTTCCGAAGCTACTTGTACCGCTTCAAGAGAGCAAATACCCCCAGCTGCCTCTTTTGTGGGGAAGAAGATGATGCAGAACATACCATATTTTTCTGCACCAAGTGGACGGAACAGCGAGAAACCGCTCAAAGGCAGTTGGGGCAAGATCTAACTCCAACCAACATCGTGGAGATGATGCTGGTCAGCGAGCTGCAATGGCAAACGATCGAGGCAATGCTGGTGGACATACTCTCCACCAAAACTACCCTGCAAGATGAAGAGACAAGTCCCGAAAGGGCAGAACACGATTAAACGCAAGAGATGTACGGAAGAAATGCGTTAGCGATTCCCGGCACCTCTAAGGAGTGGGGTTTTAGTCGGTAAAAATCCGACACTACCACCCAAACCATCTGGGTGGTGTCTTTTGAAGATTTCCCCACTCCCAACGCTCACAAAAAAAAAAAAAAAAAAAAAAAGGATTATAAAAAAAAATAAATTGACCCCCTACTCCTTTTTATTAGGGTTAGGGTGGGGTCAATTTTTTTAATTAAAATTTATTAATCATTTTTTGTTATTGGTATGTACATCTACAATTTAAAAACCTGTTTTTTGAGTTTTGGGTAATTTTAAATTTTAAATTTAATTTAAAAAAATGGCTTAAAAACCTTACGTAAGGACTGCGTCGGACCCCCTCCCTCCCCCACATAAAAGTTCGTAAGATTTTTTATACCCCCCTTCCCCTCTAAACCCTTACGTAATTAATGGACAGCCCCTTTCCAAAAAATCAAAAGAAAAATTTTAAATCCAAAGTGGAGGGGCTGCATCAAGTTGGCCCCTCCAAATTTTCATTTCTTAATAAAAATCTAACGGGCCCAGCACTTTCAAAGAAAATTACAGCACTCGCCAGCACTTCGCCAGCCCTTTCCAATAAATCAAAAAAAAAAAATTTTTGTTGCTTTTCAATTGTATGTTGCTTGCTCCCGAGTTGGCACACCAAAAAATTTGTACATTTATTCACCGAATGGAACTACCAAAAATATTGTGTATCCTTTAGCATTACGATAAAATAATAATAGACAACGTCCGTTGGGTTAGCTATGATAAATATATCTACAGAGTGTACCTAAATATTGTTACTTTGGTTTAAATAAATATATAAATTTTATCATCCATTCTACCCGTTTTAATTCTTTTTCAGAATGTTGCTGCACGAAGTCCAAGAGCCTACATCAAAATACTTCAGGCATAAACAAAGCGTTTTATTTTTAATAACACCCCGAGTGAAGCCGGATATCCATAACTATATATAGATAGACAAAAGAAAAACCAAAATTACTGTTTTGTTGTGTGTACGCATTGCTGAAGTCCGTTCGTATGAAACAAACGAGTAACGGAAAGCAAGATTGGAAAACGTTTGAGTACGTAGACTAATGCAAAGTATTTTATTTTTAAAGAGACCCCAGGCGAAGCCGGGTATCCAGCTATAATTTATATGGCAGAACGTTCGCCGAGTCACTTGGTATATTAATTCTGAGGCGGTACGATGTTCTAGAATTTTACAAATAATTTATATGGTTCAAGTTCTGAGGCGATACGAAGTTCGCCGGGTCAGCTAGTAGGAAATATAATTATTACTTTAAGAAGTTTATCTGATTAATGGATTAACTAGAGTATTTATTTAAATACCTCCGCAGTACTCCCTTCCCAGTAAAAATGTATATTTTTATGAGTTGCATCTATTATCGCTGATTTGAAGTACTTCATTAAATCTTACGGGAGACCTTATTTTTCGTCCGGATCTTGTTGTTGAGTGGTTTTCTGTTTTTTATATCCACCATTGATTCAAAATGTTTAAGGAAATCCGCACCTACAGTTCGACCACACTAACAAAAGCTCTGAACGGGCGTGACTGGCGCTGGTGTATTTAAATATGTACACTTAAATAAAAATTAAAGTTCATTCTAACCTAAAAATATCGTCACTCTCTGCCGCAATACCTCCAATCACCAGCACACCAAATTTTGTCCGGAGATACGATGACATAATATTCATTTTTGTTTTCTATTGTGGTAGCCTTAACAAAGATATCTGTAGCCCTGGCAAAGATATCTATATGTATCACTCCCTACCCTAAATCTATCTATAAAAGTTTTTTTAACAAAATCCAAAATGAAAAAATTTTTTTATTTTTGTACGCCACTGAATTTTTTCCAAAATTTTTATATACGTCACATAATACCGTAAGAAGTGACAAATAAAATTTCTCCAAGATTGGTACAACAAATTTTTTCGGTCATCTAGCGGATTTTTCGAAAATAAATTTTTGTAAATTACTGACTGTCGATTTACTGATTCTGAAAACATTTTCGAAAAAATTTAACAAACAGCCTAAACTTGGTCGCTACCTAGTGGCAGAACCTGTTACTTATAAAGTAACGTTCCGTCAGTCCGTACGACGATATTATAAAATATTTCCCACCGAACCACCTATTTTTGTATTCTAAAATAAATTGTTACAAGCCTTAAACTCAATTCTTATGCTGCACTCGGTATACAAATCAACATTAACCTAATTTTGACACATATGTCACAAAATTATGACGTTTATTAAAATTTTAAATATATTGTTTTATTTTTGCAAGCCATCTGACAAATTCTCACAAAAAATATATAAATTAAGATTTCAGTTAATATTTTCTGTAATTTTTCTGACCTGCCCGCCCTGTTACAATTGGCTCGGTTTGTTTTCTCACCAATACTTATACAGTAGAACCCTTATAGCTCGACCCCCTCTACCTCGACAATTCTGAGAATTTTGCTATGTAGTCGACAGATTGTTGTGTGCCTTATCTCATCGCAACTCGGAGGTGAAACATTATATGCAGATATATTAATTATCTAGTACGTGACCTACGTGATAAAATACTTACATATTTTCTGTATACGATAATTAGTGGGGAATTTTGGACCATGGTGTCAATAAAACAATTTGGACTTACATTATATAGGTGTAAAATATGGTAGTACCTACTATATTTGTAATGCAATAATTAAACATAAATCGTATGTAATTTAAATTTGAAAAAAATTATTCCACTCATAAAATGCATCAAACGCATCATAAAATACAAATTTTTATGATTAGGGTGGAAATATTTTATTATTATTACCTCCAATCAATTTAAAAAAAAAATTGGAGGTATGGTAATCGAAAAAAAATTTCAACTTTTTTTTTTTGCATTTTCGAGATCACCGTGTTCAGAAACGTAAAGATCTGCAAAAAGTAAAATAAAAATTTCTGTGTCGGTCTGTCGGTCTGTCTGTCTGTCGTCAAATTTTGTCGATCGATTTGCTTCCGAGCCATCCAACCAATTACGACCAAATTTGGTATGGTGGTAGGGTTCACGGTGGAAAGGTGAAAATAAGGTTTTCGTCGCGATCTATCAATCAGGAGTGCCACCACAAGAAAATAATACGGGATTTTTAAAAAATATTTTGTCTTGCGATATGTTATTTTAAAGGCCTTAAAAGGCTTTATCCAGAATAGGTAAAATTAATCTTCTATCTGTCGTCTGTCAAAAATCACAAGTTGTCAAAGTTGAAACTTTAAGAGTGAATAACTCAAGAAATGCTGAAGGGATCTTACCCAAATTTGGTACGTAGGTACATTGATCCTAATGGATATGAGAGCATATGTAATCCTTCGATAGAAATCAGTAATGCAACATGAAAAAAATAAAATTAACTTTTTTGGCAAAAACATGAAAAAAGTTTTTGTCGATCGATTTTCTCCGGCATTTCTGCGTCGATTGCAATCAAACTTATTGGACGTATGCCTCGTGGGCTGGAATGGTGAAAATAAGGTTTTGCCAGAGAAATCTTCACCAGGGCCACCACAATAAAATAAATAAAAAAAAATGAAAATGTCGTCGTATCTCCGGAAATGTTTAACCGATTCAGCTAAAATTTGGTGTGTCGATGGAGCTTTGAAAGTATAAGTATTGGTGGGAAAACAAACCGAGCCAATTGTAACAGGGCGGGGCAGGTCAGAAAAATTATAGAAAATATTAACTGAAATCTTAATTTATATATTTTTTGTGAGAATTTGTCAGATGGCTGGCAAAAATAAAACAATATATTCAAAATTTTAATAAACGTCATAATTTTGTGACATATGTGTCAAAATTAGGTTAATGTTGATTTGTATACCGAGTGCAGCATAAGAATTGAGTTTAGGGCTTGTAACAATTAATTTTAGAATACAAAAATAGGTGGTTCGGTGGGAAATATTTTATAATATCGTCGTACGGACTGACGGAACGTTACTTTATAAGTAAAAGGTTCTGCCACTAGGTAGCGACCAAGTTTAGGCTGTTTGTTAAATTTTTTCGCAAATGTTTTCAGAATCAGGATTTTCAAATCCTCTAGATGACCGAAAAAATTTGTTGTACCAATCTTGGAGAAATTTTATTTGTGACTTCTTACGGTATTATGTGACGTATATAAAAATTTTGGAAAAAATTCAGTGGCGTACAAAAATAAAAAATTTTTTTCATTTTGGATTTTGTTAAATAAACTTTTATAGGTAGATTTAGGGTAGGGGGTGATACATATAGATATCTTTGCCAGGGCTACCGATATCTTTGTTAAGGCTACCACAATAGAAAACAAAAATGAATATTATGTCATCGTATCTCCGGACAAAATTTGGTGTGCTGGTGATTGGAGGTATTGCGGCAGAGAGGGACGATATTTTGTAATAAATAAACTCGTATCAATAATTGTACGTCAGCAGTTAGGATCCTTTAATGCAAGTCGCATTAATAAAACTCGCATACTGATGTGTTTGATCTGTGTTAGAATGCAAGCAAGTGCAGTATCATATTCCGTGTAATTTAATTTTATAAAAATTGAAGTATTAGTTATTTTGGGACTTTTTATTTGTTTTGATTGTTTTAACTTATTGTTTAACTAATTACAATTGGAAAGTGGAAAACGTAAATTTTTTCTAAGGAATGTACTTTTTCGTTGATCTAAATATTATCAAGGGGTAAAACAATACGTTTATAAAACTTAATTTGTATTAATCTAATTAAATTTAATTAAAATAAAATTGTATTTTTTAAATTAAACCATCAAGTTTGCTATGGAAAGTACATACTGCAAATAAATTGATATTAACTTATCATAATCAAGAGTAACGCGATATGTAAGCAGCTTCAAAGGCACGTAAGCACGTTTTGTTATGAAATTTAAACCGACCCCTTTACCTCGACAGTCTCCTTACCTCGACAGGAAATGGGTCCCGTTTGTGTCGAGCTATAGGGGTTCTACTGTACTTTCAAAGCTCCATCGACACACCAAATTTTAGCTGAATCGGTTAAACATTTCCGGAGATACGACGACATTTTCATTTTTTTAAATTTATTTTATTGTGGTGGCCCTGGTGAAGATTTCTCTGGCAAAACCTTATTTTCACCATTCCAACCCACGAGGCATACGTCCAATAAGTTTGATTGCAATCGACGCAGAAATGCCGAAGAAAATCGATCGACAAAAACTTTTTTCATGTTTTTGCCAAAAAAGTTAATTTTATTTTTTTCATGTTGCATTACTGATTTCTATCGAAGGATTACATATCCTCTCATATCCATTAGGATCAATGTACCTACGTACCAAATTTGGGTAAGATCCCTTCAGCACTTCTTGAGTTATTCACTCTTAAAGTTTCAACTTTGACAACTTGTGATTTTTGACAAACGACAGATAGAAGATTAATTTTACCTATTCTGGATAAAGCCTTTTGAGGCCTTTAAAATAACATATCGCAAGACAAAATATTTTTTAAAAATCCCGTATTATTTTCTTGTGGTGGCACTCCTGATCGATAGATCGCGACGAAAACCTTATTTTCACCTTTCCACCGTGAACCCTACCACCATACCAAATTTGGTCGTAATTGGTTGGATGGTTCGGAAGCAAATCGATCGACAAAATCCAACTACAGACAGACCGACATAGAAATTTTTATTTTACTTTTTGCAGATTTTTACGTTTCTGAACACGGTGATCTCGAAAATGCAAAAAAAAAGTTGAAATTTTTTTTCGATTACCATACCTCCAATTTTTTTAAAAAATTGATTGGAGGTAAAAAGTAGTAAAAAAAAAGTAAAAAAGTAGTTTTCATATTACCTGCATTGAAACAGTGTGTTTCAATAGCTGTCAAGACAGTCGAAACACGACAATTTCAGACCACTGCGAATATTGGTCAAACATTAAAATGTTTCTGCCCGAGGGCAGAAACACTCAAGTTTCTTACCGCCAACTCTGTTTCCGATTTCATTTCAACCCTGTCAGAATTAAAATAATTTTTCATTACTTCAAATAAAATTTAATTAGTATGACAGCTGTCAGATTCGTCCAAGTCAAATTCGATATTGTTGTTTATGAGTAATTTTTTTTTGCGCGCGATCGATCTAAATTTTTGCATATGGTTTCCTACCGATAATTCACTGGGGGGTGAGTACGAGACGAGGGGAGGGGAATTTTTTCTCAGTTTTTCGATATCTAGCGCCGTTGTCGAGTTCAAAAAAATTTCGAATTTAAAATATTTATTTTACAAGTTTCAATGCAAAAAAATTTTCTGTTTCAATGCAGGTAATATGAAAAATAGTATGTGTGGCGCGGGGTGAAACGCGATTTCAGACGAAGGTGATGCCAGCCCTCGTTTCACTCGGGCAGGCAAATTTCACCCTCGTCTGAAATCGCTTTGTTTCACCGCTTGCCAAACAATATGCTATTGAAATTCAAAAATACACTTTCCTCAATTAAAATTTATTATTTATAATGGACTAGTTTATAAATAATAAATTTTAATTGAGGAAAGTGTATTTTTGAATTTGAATATATCCTCAATGGGTCATAATATTATAATATGCTATTGCACTACTTCTGCTCGAAGGGGTTTCCGAAGGAAAATTTGTATTTGGCGGATATGGGGAAATGAATATGGAATAGTAGGCGTATTTGATGGATATGGATATGGATAGAGGAGGTGGCTGGTAAAATGGCTTACCGGAATTTTGACACGGGGGGCTTATCGTATTGGCCCATTTCTACTTCAAAAGGAGTTGTTTACATGATCTGTTGCACCATGCATCTTGCGTATGCAGTAAGTGGCTTTCGTAGTTTAATCGCTACCTGCTCGCCAAATAAACTATATTCGTCTTTTTGAACCCTTGATTCGGCTATTGTTTTCATAAGGGCATATGCCTCACTCACTTCATCGGTTTTAGCTCGTTTTCTAGTTGATGTGGGGTTGAAGTTGAAGCCACTGCTTTTCTGCCGAAAATGTTTTCCGAAGGAAGTTCCTCTAAATCAGAAGTCCCAAAAAGTTGTTCTTCTAAAGCAGCCTCTTCGGAAACGTCTCAATTGGGCTGTTTAATATTTTTTTAAATTAAAGATGCCTCGCCATGAAGAAGAATGGAAACTTGTTGCACAAGATTACAACAATAAATGGAATTTTCCTAATTGGTCTAAATTTTCCTAAATGTTTTACATAATAGATATATTAATAATCCAATTTAAAACATTTAAAAAAATTAAATGATTACGTAATTATAAACCTACCTCATCTTCAGTATTAATGGTTCTTTGTAGTTTATTTATCTTTTAAGAAAGCCATGCTCTTAAAAGCCAACCAGTTGCTTTTGTAAATGTTGTCAGTACCACTTTCTGATTTTTTCGATATTTCTTCTTTTTTTATTTTATTAAAAAGGATTTCAGGTAGCATGGAATAAATCAAACAACAATGATCTGCTGTGTCGACGTTTCGAAGAATTTATTTTTTCATCTTCAGGACACAGATCAAGATATAAATTGGTCTGATTATTGTAACATGGAAAGCAATGTATGTAACTGTGATAAAAACGGTGACACTCTAACAGGTCAAAACATAATATCTCATTGCTCATTTGCAAGCAGTCAAAATATTAAAATAAGTTAAATAAATAAAATAAAAAATGTTCGATTGTAACAACCATATTATATTTTTCAAAAAATAACAATAATTATTTAAAATATATATGAATTTGTAACTGTAATTAGTACAGTTTTGGATGAGAGTTTTGTTTGTTTTAATAAAATTATTATCGATGTATTTATTCGGTGCCATTCTGATTTGACATCACAACCTTGTTATCATTACCATTTGGTTATTTTGCAACAATATGGTTATTTCAGCCATTTTGCTATATTGATTGTGCAGGTAAAGCCATGAGGGTGTGGTTTGTGAACTATTATTGTTATAATTCATGGTTATGATAACAACTGCATTTCAGTGCTTGTTAGGCTCATTTTGACCATTGTTATACGTTCGTTAAAGACTTGTGGCGAACCCGGTATTTAAATTTTTTAGTGTTGGCAAATAAACCGACTTAAATTTAATTTCTATATGTAATTTGTTAGTTTTACAATTCATTTAAACTAGCCTTCAACCTAAGTGCATCGGCCAAGTTATTCATGGTGGAAGCCTATGCAGATATATCAACCGAGAGTTGTGCAATACTTACATTTAATGCACTTGCAGAGTTGCTGTACAACTATGCGAATTTCTGTAGTTGAGTTTTGTTTGACTTATACCGTCTTTGTTTAGATCTTTTTGGTGGATTTCTCTCTGTAAAAGAAATTAAAAATTAAAATCGTCTTAATTCTATTACCAATAAATTATTCAATTACCAATTTATTAAAAGTGAGAAGCATACCTCTTACAGAGACATTTTGAAGCATTTCTTCAGCCTCAGCTATTGCTTCCTCCTCCACTGCAATTTGCCCAGTTACGAGCTGCTCCGGTAGAAACTGCTCCGTATCTTCAGTTCGTTTGAGATCAGGATTGATAGCTATTTCTTCGGGGTCTAATTCTTGAGGCACTCCTCGTTGCCTGTGATGGCTAACCAACCAATGGCCCCCATTAATTTGTTTTCCAATTCAGACAGGTCTCGATGAAAGTATCCACCTCCACCTGTCTGAGTCAAATTTTTGTTGAAGGTTCTTGCATTCTTGCGAACCCTAGATTTCCATTCGGAAACAAACTAAAAATAAATTTCTATAATAATAAAATAGACTTTTAACTGAAAATAAAAACTTACGGTTCGCCACTGCTTCACTGTTTTGCTTGCACCTCCTGCTTCTCGATTCAATGCTTCAGCAAGTTGTTTCCATTTTTCGTCCAACTCATTGGGTTGGGAAGGGTTGTATTTCCCAGTTGAGAATATTTTATTATTTTTAATAAAATTTACTATAATTTCCAGCTGTATTTGATTCGTTTTCCTACCTCTTCTCTTACTTTCCTCCATTTCGATATATGTAAATATAACAAAAACACAAGCACAAAAACACGAAATTTAACTTAAAAATCACTTACTCTTTCTTGATGACAATAAATTTAAGTTTATATAACACACTACACCATTATAAAAATGTTACGGTGGTACACACCACTATAGTGTGTGTTATGTAGATAAAATACTAATAAATAATTAAACAATACTTTATTCTTCACAGTGATAATGATGTGTGTATGTAACAATGAATATAACATGTGCGTGGACAATGAATGTGCGCATGGCGAATGGTGGTTGGCTGGCTGGCGTGGTATGCGCAATGGTGGAGCAGTGGCGTAGCATCGAACATGACATTATCCCCCCCTCAACTTAAGGGTTGAGGCGTTTTCGAATTCTCTACGATCTTCGAAGCGTCGGTAATACGTTTGTAACTGTCGATGGTGATCCTGTTTGAGCAGCTAAGGATACCTGTGGATAAGGGGAACCAATTTCCATTTCTGAATTGGAATTTTCCAATAGCAATGATCGCCTCGGGGTAACTGATGGAATAGAAGCTACTGGATCCTGGCTTATCGGCACATCCTCCATGGAACCTGAAACAAAATTTTGAGGTTGTTGCGTTGGTATTTCTCCCGAATATGGAAGTATTTGGTCTATGTGTCATTTTATTCTTGATTGGCCATCATCAACTTCGTAATGTAAAAACCCTGTTCGCCCGACTATGGTACCCCATTTCCATTTATCAGAAGGTGATGAGTAATTTCTAACTTGGACTTTTTATCGCCGATTTCAAAATTTCTATGATTGTCATTCGCCGGAAGTAATTTTTTGGAAACTTCACTTGTGACGTCTCTCTAATGAGATCGAGTCTCGTACGGATGTTTTGACCAAACATGAGTTCGGCTGGGCTGGTGTTAGTCGTCAAATTTGGAGTTTTGCGATAATGCATCAAAAATCTAAACCAACTCAACTTCAATTCGCCACCTTCGGAAAGAATATTTCTCAGGCTTCTTTTAATAGTTTTAATGTAGCGTTCGGCTTGCCCATTGGTGGCGGGATGGTATGGTGCAGTTGTTTTGTGGTTAATTCCATTTGATTTTAAAAAATTTTCAAACTCGAATGACTTGAAATTAGTGCCATTATCTGTAACTACTGTAATGGGTAATCCAAATCGAGCAAATATTTCTCTCAAAATGTTGATCGTTGTCATCGAAGTAATTGATTTCGTAGGAATAGCTTCAACCCATTTCGTGTAGGAATCTACTAATACTAGGATGTATGTTCCATAAAATGGTCCAGCATAATCGAGATGTACTCTCTGCCAAGGTACCGTTGCATATTCCCACGGATGTGTTCCAATTTTGCTGGGATTGTTTCTAGTCTTACTGCATGTATAACATTCCTTGGACATCCTCTCGATATCACTGTCAACTCCCGGCCACCATACGTAACTTCTGGCGAGTAGTTTCATTTTAACTATGCCTGTATGCGCACTGTGCAATTCTGCTAATATTTGCTTTCGTAATGTTTTTGGAATTGCCACTCGAATACCTCTTAATAAGCATCCATTTTGAATTGAAAATTCTGTTTCGTTTAATCCGAATGGTAATTTCTCACCAGTTTCTACTGCTAAATAAATATTCCTTAGTTCTGGATCTTTTGCTGTTTCAATCTTGATTTCTTTTCTTGGAATTGGTAAACTTTCTATTTGATTAATTTGAAAAATTTCATTTGCATCGTACACATTTACTGTAACTGGAAGTGGTGCTCTCGACAAATAATCTGCATTAGCGTTATGAATTGCTTTCCGATACTGAATATTGTAATTAAATCCTGAAAGGTAATTTGCATAGTGTAACAGTCTTACGGCTGATATAGCTGGTAAATCCTTTTCGGGATGAAAAATTCTACTGAGGGCTTGATTGTCTGTTATCAATGTAAATTTTCGACCGTAGCAATATTGAAAAAATTTTTTCATACCCCACACTATTGCCGTAGCTTCTTTGTCGATTTGGCTGTAATTTTGTTCTGCTTTATTTAAGGATCGTGAAGCGAATGCAATCGGTTTTTCTATCCCGTTTGGCATGATATGTGAAATTACGGCTCCCAAACCAGTAGGTGAAGCATCGGTAGCCAGGATCAACGGCAATTTACCATCAAATGGTGTAAGAACTCGAGTGCTCGTTAATTCAGATTTAATTTTCAAGAAAGCTTCTTCGCATTGAGATGTCCATTGATAAGTTGTGCCTTTTTTTAGCAGTTTGTAAAATGGGTTTAATTTTGATGACAAATTCGGCAAAAATCGCTGGTAGTAGTGTACCAAACCCAGAAACGTACGTAGTTCAGCCAAGTTTTTTGGTTGAGGGCTATTGTTAATTGCTTCAACTTTGTCCTTTAGGGTGTGTAGTCCACTAGCATCGATTTTGTGCCCTAGATACGTAATTTCACTCTGAAAAAAATTGCATTTTTCTTTATTTAGGTGTAAATTGTACTTCCTCAGTCTTTCGAGAACAGCTTCTACTCGTTCTAGTAATTCTTCCTGAGTTTTACCTTGCACTGCAATATCATCAAAAAAACATCTTACTCCTTTTAGATCACGTAATGTTTGATCCATAAATCTCTGCCATGCCCCCGGAGCAGTTTTGACTCCAAACATTAAACGCTTGACTTTGTAGACTCCTTTGTGAGTAGAAATAGCTTGCATTTGGGCACTTTCTTCATCAACCTTCATGTGTAAATATGCGTTTTTAATGTCCAGTGTACAAAAGTGAACCCCTCCGTTCATTTCGTTGAAAATCTCTTCAATTACCGGAATGGGATAGGAATCATCTAAAATAAATTTATTAATTGTTCCATTGTAAGCTGCACATAATCGAATTTGGCCATCTTTTCGTAAGACTGGAACTACAGGCGTCCCCCATTGTGAGTGAACCATTTTTTCCAATATTCCCAATCCTTCTAAACGATCAAGCTCTTTCTCTACCTTGGCTTTGAGAGCGTATGGTATCTTCCTTGCTTTGAGATATCATGGGACGGTATTTGGATCCTTTATATGAATAAGTATAATTTGGGATTTCCCCAAGCTCACCTGATAACACGTCCTTGTACTTTTCTTGTAATTGAATTATCTTATTTTCAATTGGAATTGAAAGCGCGTCGAGATTTAATACTTTGATTTCGTTCCAGTTGATTTTTATCAATTTAAGCCACTCTCGTCCAAAAACTGGTTCCACGAAATTTGGTAAAATGTATAAGCAACCTCTAGCCTCTTGATTTTTGTAATTAATTTGCACTTCTATTGTACCGCAAGGATGGATAATTTCTCCTGTGTATGTTCGCAGTTTTACTTCCGTTGCATTTAATCTCTTTCTGGGACACATTTTCTTAAATTGGTGAATTGACATGGTAGAAACGGCAGCTTCAGTATCCAATTCCATTTTACAGTTATGGTTATTGATTATAATTGATAACATAATCTTATCGTGATTAGCTGAATTAATGGTTGCTATTTTATGTAATTCAAGGTTTTCGTCTTCTTCTGAATTTGTATCGTTGATTATGTCTATTTGCTTTACAAATAATTAGAATTATTAGCTCTTGAAAATTTATATAAATATAATATCAGTAATGAGCTAAGTTAACAATAAATCAAACTAATATTTTCGAGCTTTCGAGAGTGGATACTCTCTTTATCAAGATATATTAATAATAAAAAATTATACATAGTTACGGTAAAAGTGATGTATTGACATTTATCCGATAACTTGATCAGAATTTTAAATAAAGTTAAATGAAAAGTTAAATGAATTAAAAATTCTAATAAGTTATCGTAATAATATTTTAACTTTATTTAAAATTCTGATCAAGTTATCGGATAAATGTCAATACATCACTTTTACCGTAACTATGTATAATTTTTTATTATTAATATATCTTGATAAAGAGAGTATCCACTCTCGAAAGCTCGAAAATATTAGTTTGATTTATTGTTAACTTAGCTCATTACTGATATTATATTTATATATATTTGCTTTACTTTAGAATTTTGAAACTTCCGATTTGATTTCCCTGACATGCATACTGCTTGTAAGTGGCCAATTTTATTGCATTCTCTGCAAGTTAAATTTTTAGCAAAACATTCGTTGGCCCGGTGATCTAGACCTCCACATCGAAAACATTTGCCCCATAAATTTTGTACCGGGTGAGTGTTGTACTTCAATTTGTTATTTTTCACATGGGGTACGTCCCTGATAGAATTTATACCTATGTTGCCTGGTCGCATTTGATTTGATTCTAATTTTGAAATCTCAATAGAATGAGCCACTTTAACAATTTCGTTAAATGGCATACTAGCTTTTTGTTGTAGAAGTTTCTGTCTAATTTCATCGTCACGAATACCTCTGATGAATTGAGATCGTAAGTGTGTGTCAATTGTGGATGCTTTGCAAATTGTTTTAATTCGGCTGTATACTCGGATATTGTTTCACCTTCAAATTGTAATCTTGACGCGAATTTGTGTTGCTCCGCGATAATACTAGCTTTAGGTGATAAGAAATCAGTTAAAAGTTTGATTAATTCGCTGAATTTTTTTGAACCAGGTAAATCAGGTATTCGCAATGTATGATAGATTTTCGGACTAAGGCAGCCAATAAGTATTTGTACGCACATTTTATCATTTTGAACTGTTGAATCGTCCAATTTTTACCTCCAATCAATTTTAAAAAAAAATTGGAGGTATGGTAATCGAAAAAAAATTTCAACTTTTTTTTTTTGCATTTTCGAGATCACCGTGTTCAGAAACGTAAAGATCTGCAAAAAGTAAAAAAAAAATTTCTGTGTCGGTCTGTCTGTCTGTCGGTCGTCAAATTTTGTCGATCGATTTGCTTCCGAACCATTCAACCAATTACGACCAAATTTGGTATGGTGGTAGGGTTCACAGTGGAAAGGTGAAAATAAGGTTTCCGTCGCGATCTATCAATCAGGAGTGCCACCACAAGAAAATAATACGGGATTTTTTAAAAATATTTTGTCTTGCGATATGTTATTTTAAAGGCCTTAAAAGGCTTTATCCAGAATAGGTAAAATTAATCTTCTATCTGTCGTCTGTCAAAAATCACAAGTTGTCAAAGTTGAAACTTTAAGAGTGAATAACTCAAGAAATGCTGAAGGGATCTTACCCAAATTTGGTACGTAGGTACATTGATCCTAATGGATATGAGAGCATATGTAATCCTTCGATAGAAATCAGTAATGCAACATGAAAAAAATAAAATTAACTTTTTTGTCAAAAACATGAAAAAAGTTTTTGTCGATCGATTTTCTCCGGCATTTCTGCGTCGATTGCAATCAAACTTATTGGACGTATGCCTCGTGGGCTGGAATGGTGAAAATAAGGTTTTGCCAGAGAAATCTTCACCAGGGCCACCACAATAACATAAATAAAAAAAAATGAAAATGTCGTATCTCCGGAAATGTTTAACCGATTCAGCTAAAATTTGGTGTGTCGATGGAGCTTTGAAAGTATAAGTATTGGTGAGAAAACAAACCGAGCCAATTGTAACAGGGCGGGGCAGGTCAGAAAAATTATAGAAAATATTAACTGAAATCTTAATTTATATATTTTTTGTGAGAATTGGTCAGATGGCTGGCAAAAATAAAACAATATATTCAAAATTTTAATAAACGTCATAATTTTGTGACATATGTGTCAAAATTAGGTTAATGTTGATTTGTATACCGAGTGCAGCATAAGAATTGAGTTTAGGGCTTGTAACAATTAATTTTAGAATACAAAAATAGGTGGTTCGGTGGGAAATATTTTATAATATCGTCGTACGGACTGACGGAACGTTACTTTATAAGTAAAAGGTTCTGCCACTAGGTAGCGACCACGTTTAGGCTGTTTGTTAAATTTTTTCGCAAATGTTTTCAAAATCAGTAAATCGACAGTCAGTAATTTACAAAAATTTATTTTCGAAAAATCCGCTAGATGACCGAAAAAATTTGTTGTACCAATCTTGGAGAAATTTTATTTGTGACTTCTTACGGTATTATGTGACGTATATAAAAATTTTGGAAAAAATTCAGTGGCGTACAAAAATAAAAAATTTTTTTCATTTTAGATTTTGTTAAAAAAACTTTTATAGATAGATTTAGGGTAGGGGGTGATACATATAGATATCTTTGCCAGGGCTACCGATATCTGGGATCTGTCAGAAAACTGTCAACACGAATTGAGCCTCGACACCTACACTATAGGAAAGAGGACAATTTTCTGTGTATAATAAAAAAAGAAAAAATGCGGATTATCCATTAGTTTTCGAGAAAACGGCTTTTGAAAATCAAAATTTTACATGCATTTTAGATAGGGAAATCTTTAACATAAAAGTTCTATTGACGGTGCGTGCGTTCTGATATAGTCTTAGTGTTGGCAGTCAGACGCGATTGTAACATTGTCCGATGTACATCGCGTGTACTACGCAACATTATGCAATAATGTAAAAAATAAACGCAGAACTCGTTTTTAGGTTAGAATCTCGAGTGCCTTGGTTGCGTTCGTCAAAAACGACGCTCCGCTACCCTACGCTCCGGTCCCCTCCGCTCCGGGCGCTACGCCCCGTTTTGACGAACGCTGACTCGCTAAAAACATCTCTCTAGGTCGCACCACCTCGCCAAAGGTGCAACTCGAAAGGGGTGAAACTCGTAAGGAGTGAAACTCGTAAGCAGCGCTCGATGTTGTCTCGAGCGGGTCACAATCGCGTCTGACTGCCAACACTTAGACTATATCAGAACGCACGCACCGTCACTAAAACACGGGAGCGGATCAATTCCCTATGTAAAATGCATGTGAAATTTTGATTTTCAAATGCCGTTTTCTCGAAAACTACTGGATAATCCGCATCGAAGTGCGGTCTCAAAATGCTCAGAAAATTGTCCTCTTTCTAATAGAAAAAAAATCAAAGCCCAACGAGTGTTGACAGTTTTCTGACAGTAACCCGATATCTTTGTTAAGGCTACCACAATAGATAACAAAAATGAACATTTAGTCATCGCATCTCCGGACAAAATTTGGTGTGCTGGTGATTGGAGGTATTGCGGCAGAGAGTGACGATATTTTTTTAATTTAAGATGATTATCCAAACGTTGTAAGTAAAAATCGAAGGTCTCGTTGGTTTCATCGTAGGGTTGTAAATGTTCTCTATATAACAATGGAGTACTCACATTTTGAGAAATCATGGTAGTTTGTGTTTGTTGCAATTTTGATAACACTTCCGCGATATCCTGCAAAACACCTTGCAACTCGGTCATTTTGTAATCCCTCTCGTCGCCACTTGTTATGTAGATAAAATACTAATAATTAAACAAACTTTATTCTTCACAGTTATAATGATGTGTGTATGTAACAATGAATATAACATGTGCGTGGACAATGAATGTGCGCATGGCGAATGGTGGTTGGCTGGCTGGCGTGGTATGCGCAATGGTGGAGCAGTGGCGTAGCATCGAACATGACGGTGTGTAAACTGTAAGTTAATTTAAAATTTAAAACAAGATGAACTTGAAAAGTTTTTAAATTATAACAGCTGATGGATTTATCGGTCATATAATATATTTTATTTTTTATAAATATATTTATTTGTACATTTTGAACTATTTCTACGGCACATTTGAACTATTTCTAACAAGGTTTGGTTATGCTTAAATTATAACCATCATGACTATACGTGTCTAAACAGAATACCAATTTTCGGTATAGTTGACATCTTATCTGACATCTGAGCATATAAATACCGTATAAACGGAGCATGGATGTTATAAATCCAATCTTTTAAAGAAATAATTAAAAATTTTTACTAAGAAAGAATAAATAAGTTCACGGATAATCCTTTCTTATTTATTTCAAAAATATTACCAGTTGCACTTATCCTTAAAGTAGCGTGAAAACGTCAGTAAAAGATATATTGGTGTTATTGTTGTGAATATCATAGCATACTTACCTGAGGTTTATTACTTCTGATTTATAAGTTATATTTATAAGAAAATTTTATAATAATATTCATTCTTCTGTAATCAAATAATTGTACTACTATTCAATTTTATAATGATTACCTAAAAGTAACTAGGTATTTATTTTATTATTAATTTAGTTAGTTTGCAATATTACCTCCAATCAATTTTAAAAAAAAATTGGAGGTATGGTAATCGAAAAAAAATTTCAACATTTTTTTTTTGCATTTTCGAGATCACCGTGTTCAGAAACGTAAAGATCTGCAAAAAGTAAAAAAAAAATTTCTGTGTCGGTCTGTCTGTCTGTCGGTCGTCAAATTTTGTCGATCGATTTGCTTCCGAACCATTCAACCAATTACGACCAAATTTGGTATGGTGGTAGGGTTCACGGTGGAAAGGTGAAAATAAGGTTTTCGTCGCGATCTATCAATCAGGAGTGCCACCACAAGAAAATAATACGGGATTTTTTAAAAATATTTTGTCTTGCGATATGTTATTTTAAAGGCCTTAAAAGGCTTTATCCAGAATAGGTAAAATTAATCTTCTATCTGTCGTCTGTCAAAAATCACAAGTTGTCAAAGTTGAAACTTTAAGAGTGAATAACTCAAGAAATGCTGAAGGGATCTTACCCAAATTTGGTACGTAGGTACATTGATCCTAATGGATATGAGAGCATATGTAATCCTTCGATAGAAATCAGTAATGCAACATGAAAAAAATAAAATTAACTCTTTTGTCAAAAACATGAAAAAAGTTTTTGTCGATCGATTTTCTCCGGCATTTCTACGTCGATTGCAATCAAACTTATTGGACGTATGCCTCGTGGGCTGGAATGGTGAAAATAAGGTTTTGCCAGAGAAATCTTCACCAGGGCCACCACAATAAAATAAATTAAAAAAAATGAA
Organism: Cantharis rufa; assembly: GCA_947369205.1. Lineage (NCBI taxonomy): Eukaryota > Metazoa > Arthropoda > Insecta > Coleoptera > Cantharidae > Cantharis > Cantharis rufa. Next base: position 15,325,649 of record OX376307.1, on the reverse strand, counting down.
AATGTCGTCGTATCTCCGGAAATATTTAACCGATTCAGCTAAAATTTGGTGTGTCGATGGAGCTTTGAAAGTATAAGTATTGGTGAGAAAACAAACCGAGCCAATTGTAACAGGGCGGGGCAGGTCAGAAAAATTATAGAAAATATTAACTGAAATCTTAATTTATATATTACCTCCAATCAATTTTAAAAAAAAATTGGAGGTATTATGGTAATCGAAAAAAAATTTCAACTTTTTTTTTTTGCATTTTCGAGATCACCGTGTTCAGAAACGTAAAGATCTGCAAAAAATAAAATAAAAATTTCTGTGTCGGTCGGTCTGTCTGTCGGTCTGTCTGTCTGTCTGTCGTCAAATTTTGTCGATCGATTTGCTTCCGAGCCATCCAACCAATTACGACCAAATTTGGTATGGTGGTAGGGTTCACGGTGGAAAGGTGAAAATAAGGTTTTCGTCGCGATCTATCAATCAGGAGTGCCACCACAAGAAAATAATACGGGATTTTTAAAAAATATTTTGTCTTGCGATATGTTATTTTAAAGGCCTTAAAAGGCTTTATCCAGAATAGGTAAAATTAATCTTCTATCTGTCGTCTGTCAAAAATCACAAGTTGTCAAAGTTGAAACTTTAAGAGTGCATAATTCAAGAAATGCTGAAGGGATCTTACCCAAATTTGGTACGTAGGTACATTGATTCTAATGGATATGTGTGCATATGTAATCCTTCGATAGAAATCAGTAATGCAACATGAAAAAAATAAAATTAACTTTTTTGGCAAAAACATGAAAAAAGTTTTTGTCGATCGATTTTCTCCGGCATTTCTGCGTAGATTGCAATCAAACTTATTGGACGTATGCCTCGTGGGCTGGAATGGTGAAAATAAGGTTTTGCCAGAGAAATCTTCACCAGGGCCACCACAATAAAATAAATAAAAAAAAATGAAAATGTCGTCGTATCTCCGGAAATGTTTAACCGATTCAGCTAAAATTTGGTGTGTCGATGGAGCTTTGAAAGTATAAGTATTGGTGAGAAAACAAACCGAGCCAATTGTAACAGGGCGGGGCAGGTCAGAAAAATTATAGAAAATATTAACTCAAATCTTAATTTATATATTTTTTGTGAGAATTTGTCAGATGGCTGGCAAAAATAAAACAATATATTCAAAATTTTAATAAACGTCATAATTTTGTGACATATGTGTCAAAATTAGGTTAATGTTGATTTGTATACCGAGTGCAGCATAAGAATTGAGTTTAGGGCTTGTAACAATTAATTTTAGAATAGGTGGTTCGGTGGGAAATATTTTATAATATCGTCGTACGGACTGACGGAACGTTACTTTATAAGTAAAAGGTTCTGCCACTAGGTAGCGACCAAGTTTAGGCTGTTTGTTAAATTTTTTCGCAAATGTTTTCAGAATCAGTAAATCGACAGTCAGTAATTTACAAAAATTTATTTTCGAAAAATCCGCTAGATGACCGAAAAAATTTGTTGTACCAATCTTGGAGAAATTTTATTTGTGACTTCTTACGGTATTATGTGACGTATATAAAAATTTTGGAAAAAATTCAGTGGCGTACAAAAATAAAAAATTTTTTTCATTTTAGATTTTGTTAAAAAAACTTTTATAGATAGATTTAGGGTAGGGGGTGATACATATAGATATCTTTGCCAGGGCTACCGATATCTTTGTTAAGGCTACCACAATAGATAACAAAAATGAACATTATGTCATCGTATCTCCGGACAAAATTTGGTGTGCTGGTGATTGGAGGTATTGCGGCAGAGAGTGACGATATTTTTTTTCTCAATTTTGAATTTTTATTTGCCGATTACCTACTAATTAATCAATAAAAAGAAGAAAACTGTCGTTTGCTGGAAACTAACAACATAAATTTACTGTTTATAAACGAATATGTATACACATGACGTGTATACAATGAGAAGTTAGGCTAAAATTTTAAAAGGTTTATAATTTGAAATGCACATGGTCATAAACTATGTAACAAACAACACCTAAAATTGAACACTTTAATGGCAATATATCTTCAATTAAGTACCCAAGTATGACAGTAATGTTAACTAACTTGATCCTGTTTGGAAACTTTGTTTATTTACTCGACCACTTTTGTACGTAGTCTTTTCTTTGAGTCGACCGACAAAATTTGGCTCGCTGCGAGACAGCTTCGTTTTGTATCTCCCTTACAGTAAACATGGTATAGACCTTTCCGATGTGGCTAGCTAGGCAGCTTTGCTTCGCTGTACACATGTTTACTTAATGCAATTCTTATAAGAAAATTACCGTCCAAACAGCGTGAGGCGTGCCGCGCGCGGCAGCCTTGCAGAGTCTGGACCCACCTTAAGATTTTTCGTCTTGATTGACACATTTCGAACTTTCTTGGATTGAAAATTTTGTTCGGATTCTTGCCGAAATCCCGTCATTAGTATATCCAAAACCAGCTTTTGGAATATCTACTAAGAGACCCATCTTCTGTCCGAATTTCTCTTGAATTAACTTTCTTCTGTCGGCTATAGTTCTTTTTTATCTTCTTCAGATTTTGCTTGTTATTTCCAACTAGAAGCTTGTACGATAAATAAAGGATTGACTCAAACAACCGCATTTTTGCATGAAGGACAGATATTCCCAATGATAGTGAGTCTGGGTTCACATCATTCTTCTTTGGTATACCATTAAAATGTTTTGAAGTTGGCCCACACAAGTAGCACAGCATTGTGGATGCTGTGCTAGTTGCGGCATGGCATATTTTCCCGTGGACCATGGTAAATAATAGTTCATATTCAACTTCAAGTTCGGAACCTGTTTTTAAAGGTATTCTACATTTTTTATTTGATTTTCTACATATCGTCGCTTGAAAGCCACTGAGATATCTTGAAAAATTCTATCTCGCTATTTACTAACTGGTCCTTAAGCTACCGACCAAGAAAATATTGACCGCTGGCGCAGTTTACATCTGTCCGAAAGAAAGTAATATTAGAATGAAATATTTCAATGTGGCATTAAATAAAATGGGCGTTAAGCAATTTAATTCAATGCTTAACTCAAAATCCTATTTTTGCTAGATATCTCACTGTGGCTTTCAAGCGACGATATACAATTTCATCATTGGTCACATCCTTTGTTTCATGAATAAATCTGATTCTTATGGGCTCACAAAATCGGGGAAAGGATGGCACTGGATTTTGCCACAATAATTTGGCTCTTTTAGGTCTTAATCTAAATGGAACAAAGCAGCTTTGGAAATATTTGAAGAGTACAGGAGAATAACGATCAGGGTCTTGAAGTTCAATTTATGCAAAATATACAGTTTGTGACTCTGATCGTTATTCCCGTGTGCTCTTCATTTGCATCAGAATAGGTTGTATTTTCATAGTTCTGTTTGAACTGACATTGCTGCGATCCATCGCAGCCCCATTTGTAAATCAGTTCTAAATTGCATCTTTCTTCTTCACTGCATCTTTCAAAAACTTCGTCCAGATACTGACATAAACGGGAACAAGTGTGTCCAGAATATCTTGCAATTTCACCTCAGCACATGTGGATGTTACACGTAATGCCTCAGGTTTCGGATAGCATTGCTGTTTTGCCTTTTATAATAATGAGTTACAAGGACAGTGCTGTTTGTCAGCTTTTCTCACAATATTGTATTGTCTCTTCGTTAAATATCCCTCCACAAATACAAATAACGCTTCTGTAAGTGAATTGCGGTGTAACAGATACTTTAGTAATGGATTTGCGGAATTTAGTTGCCCTCGTCAATAAAAAATGAATGTGCCTAAAGGGTTGAATGGTGGTGAAGCGCTTTTCCATCTGGGCCACGGTTCCGCCTTTCGGCATTTCTATTTGGTCCGGTATGGGCTGCTCCGTCGATTATGGATTTCTTGTTCTGCAGGTCTTCTTGGTCGCGTTCTTGTTGTCCTCTGTTGTTGCCTTCTGGGAGTGATGCCTATGGTTGTTCGGCGGCGGCCTGTAGTTCGCGTTCGGCCGCCTCCTTGCTTTTCATGATCTCTACGATCATGTTGCTCACCGTGCTCCAGTTTTTGCGGCAGGATAACATGGTGTCCACTATCGTGTCCGGACTGAGTCTTGTTGGCAGTCCCAGTTCTGCTCTGAGTCTTACCGGCTCCCATCTCTTGCAGTGGAAGATGGTATGTTCTGCGGTGTCCTCTTCTTGACAGTGGTCGCAAGCGTGGTCTTCTCGCCTTTTGACACGGTGATGGAGGTACGAGTTGAACAACCGTGTCCGGTGAGCACTTGGGTGACGTGGAAGTTGACTTCGCCGTGCTCTCTGGAGACCCATTTCTTGATGTTGGGAATGAGTCTATGTGTCCATCTTCCTGTGTCGGCGTTGTCCCACCTCTCCTGCCCTGCGATGAGGGTCTCTTCGCGGGCCTGCGCTTTGTTCCTTCCGGAGTGGGTTTTCTCCCGCTCACCAGCCTGTAGATCTACCGGCACCATAGATGCCAGCAGAATCGCCGCCTCTCTTGCGACCGTTCTGTAGGCGCACGCTACGCGGATGGCGGTAGCCTCTGGGCGGTGAGCATCCTCTCTTTGTTTCGCTGGATGGCCGTGGTTTCGTGCCACACTGGAGCCGCGCATAACATGATGGCTTCTGCGACCAGTGCTAGCACCCGCCTCTTTGACGACACTGGGCCACCCATATTGGGCATGAGCCGGGCTATTTGTGTTGTTGACGCCTTTGCTCTCGCCGTTGCCTCCTGGACGTGCTGACTGAACGAAAGGTACTTGTCCAGCTTGACGCCCAGGATTGTCACGGAGTCCCCGATGGATATGGGTACTCCGTTCATCGTGATGTTGACGGGTGGTACCCTCCGCCTTCCGGACACCATCACGGCTTCGGATTTTTCGGGCACCATTGCCAACCCTTTCGTTTCCACCCACCGAAGGATCTCCTCTATGGCTTCGTTTGCCTTGGCCTCGACCTGTTGTGCTGTCCTGGCCTCTATCACTAGGGTGAGATCGTCTGCGAACCCTATGAGGGAGACTCCTTCGGGCAACGGGATCCTCAGTACGTCATCGTACATGATGTTCCAGAGCGCCGGTCCTAGAACTGAGCCCTGGGGGACCCCGCTGGTGGCCTTTTTTTCCTCTCCGCCGGCCCCCCTTTCCATCGGATTTTTCGGTCTTCCAGGTAGCCCGACAGTATGTTGTAAATGTGAGGGTCGATGTTCCTCTGTCGGAGCGCTTGGAGAATGTGCTTCCATCCTACGCAGTTGAAGGCGTTTCGCACGTCCAGGGTAATCACCATGCAGAACTTCCTGGTGCGATGGGTGCCCGCCTTCGCTGCCTGGGCAATTTTTACGATTTCCAGAAGGGCGTCGATGGTGGATTTGCCCTTTCTGAATCCGAACTGTCTCGGCGATAGTCCGCCGGTTCTCTCTATTTCCCCATTCAGCCTTGCGAGGATCATTAATGGGCGACCACCTGAATATGGTAAAGATGACGTAATCGTTGGCAAAGCGATAACACTTTGTAACCAACTTGTATTCTTCTTTTTAAATATTGTTTGGTAAACGTCTTTGTTTTCCCCGAGTAACCTAAAACTAAGGATAACATGCTATAAAGTGTGCTAATAAAGTAGCTGCACACATTTAGCATAAAACATGCTTCTATTTTCTGCAATTTTTCCTCATTACTTTACTATAATCCACTTTGATTACATTTCGTTTAATTTATTATATTCGCGATGAAGGTTGACAAATAAAATTATTTACATGAATTATGCAATGCTTGGACAGTACGAAAGAAAGTTTGATTTAAACCAGATTCTAAGTGAGAAAATTAGTCGTAGAACCATCTACATCATTTTAAAACTGTATGATAATGGTATAACTGCTGCGAATAAAAAAAAATCGGGCCGCAAACCAATATTGACACATAGAAAACGTCAGCAACTGAAAGAATTAGCTGAAAACAAAATTGGAAGTTCAAATCGCAAATTAGCATGTAAATTTAAAATTTCAAAAGAAACTGTTAGACAAAATTTGTTAAAGATGGGTCTAAATATCAAAAGAGAGTGTGTACTACGGTATACTGAAAAGCAATTGGGGGAAATCCCTTAAAAGTGTCGTTTGCTACGACGAAATGATTTAAAACCAAACATTGTGTTGGTTATGGACAATAAAAAATATTTTAGTTACACGTGCAGCAATCGTGTTAAAAATAAAGGATTTTATACTGATCTTATTCAGAATAGTCTTAGCAATGTCAGATACATTCTAAAAGCAAAGTTTGAACAAAAATTTTAGGCGTGGTGCGCTATATCAAAGAAAGGAATTTCTCAGGTGCACATTCAACCATCGAAAGGTCAAGCAATCAATGTAGATGTCTACCCAGATAACAGAATGACGTTGTAATGACGACATAAATCGGTCATCAAAGACGGCATAAATCGGGCATTAAAGACGTCAGTGAAACGTTTCAATGACGTGAATTTGTCACAGCCCAGAGACGACAATAAGTGACGTCCGTACACGTCAATGTATGACGTCATTTTTCAGATTTTCTAGACCGCATTTTGAAAAAATTACACCCCTTTTAATAAAAACTAAATTTGTATTGTATATTACGTTTATTAACAAAAAATAAAATAAATTCATAAAATAAAAATAACAAGAACACAAAAATACATATAATTTTGATTACAATAATGTATGCAATAATGGAAAGGCAGCAAAACTGTTCTCAAAATCAGGTAGAAGAATACATTTAGCATCAATATTATTAAGCGACCACATGTCGTATTTCTCAGATAAATCTTTTACCTTGTAAATATTCAAAATACTGGAATCGAATGGATAGTTATATAATGACATATCGTCTGTGAAGTACTAATACCTCGTAAGCCACAAAAATCCGTAAATGATGTTTTGGTGTTTCTGGCTATATACCATTACTGTCTATTATTACGAATAATATCTAGTAACCCACAAACAGTGTGGATTTAGATATAACAATTTTCTACTACCTCGTATCCCAGATGACCTTAAATAGAAAAAGCAATACTGTAAAATACTGTAAAAACCTATTTTTGGGCTTACGAGGTATTAGTACTTCACAGACGATATGTAGGTTGAATTGCTTACCAATAATTACTATGTTACTTGCAGAATTCAAAATAAAATTATGGATTTGGATAACTTTCTTTCCAATCAGGCAGTACGAATCACAGCTCGAGTTAGAATGAGTGGTCAAGATAAAATTCGTATAACTGATTTTCTTGAACTGTTTCAAGTTTAAATGACATGGAAAGGTTGGTCCCAGAGTATGTTCAAAAAAGTGATTAATTTTGTTGTCCTTAGTTACACGACCATTCCTGAAGTTGACAAAGTCCCGTTCTTTCAACCGCCCCACGATCTGTTGCAGAGGGTTATTAGGGTATTTTATTGAATGCTTGATTTGTCCTAAGTAACTCTCGAACGTGAAAGACGAGAAATTGTCAAGAGCTCCGAATGCTTTGACATCTTCGCTAAAATGTGACAACATATGTACATTGTATACAATAAATTCTTTGCCGTACAGATTTTCGCTATGTACAATGAATGTCTTGAGTAATTCAGAAGCAGTTTCGCATCCTATATTCTTTATATGTTCCTTGGAACATAAATAACAATTGCACAATGAAGCAACAAAAAGTGCTCGTATATTGCCAAGTCAACAATAGAGTTGAGTAGAACAGGTCCAAGATACAGTAAAAATGTTCTAAATTCCGTGGTCTTGAAACGGGGCAATTCTGATAAGTCTCTGGTCTTCCTGTTGATTTCTGCCGGGACAAATGTTTTCAACGCCACCATGTTCTTGGACAATAGTTTGACTAGTCTACTAGGAAGTCTGACTTTTAGGTTACCGCCAACCCAAGAATTCAACAGCTTTTTCATCACACCAAGTAGCATACAATGCTTGTAGTCGATCGGAAAATGAGTGACTAATCCTATTTTTAAGTTTACCAAAGGGGAAGTTCCTCAATGGTATTCTTCATCCTCTTGTGATAAAAAGGACGCATCGGTTCTTCTAGGAGATGACAAACCCCTTAATACCACTCTTCCATTCACGTACTCACCGTGCTCAGTGCACTTATCACAAGAGGAATAACCAGTGTGTGACTTAACGCTTTTAATGAATGCACGGGCAGGTGCGTCGCAAACGAAGCTGTGTACAGCTATTTTATACGTTTTTCCCAGGATTTTAACACCAAATTTCAGCAGCTGACCGAGCTCGTTTACAAAATCTTCCAAGAAGAGAGCGAGTGGTTTAGGCTTTGAAATCCTACAAAATATGCCAACAGGAAATAAAGGACTAGTAACAGTTTTCTCAAAATCTCATTCACACGATTGGTCAAATCTTTTCCTCCTCTTGTTGAGAAATATTTAGCCTAAGAATAAAAGTAATGTATTATCAAAAAAATTTAAAGGTAATAATGAGAAAAGAATTACACACCACACTTGTCAAACTAGTAGCTTTAGAGAGATATAATTCGAATGTCTGGCAGTCTTCTTCACTTTTAATTGGTAGACCGATTGGAAGGTCTTCCAAATTTGATGTGTTGTTCTCTTGTAATTGCAGGCACGCCAAGATTTGGATATTTTGTTCCTTAATGAACAGCACTATTGTCACGGTACAAAACGTGGCCAAGGGGCACACGCACGAAACCTACCTTTTGTACTACCCTAGCTAGCTCGTGGCAATGGGTCGCGGGGGTGTATCGAAAGGATACCGCGGAAATACAAAAGATAGGGGGGGGTCGAAATACTTGTTGAGTCGTCACAATCGGGAAAGGTCAATCTTATGGGCGCCACTCGAACTAAATGAGACTTACCACCAATAACAAGCTCCGCTATGCTTGTTCGAGAAATCGTTACGGAACCTTTCTTTTCCAGAAGTTGCTTGCTGGTCGTAAGGTACAGAAATTTTATTAACAATAAAAACATTAAATGGATAAAGATATAATATATAAGTGCATGGTAAATAAACAAATAATTACGCCTGAAGTAGGCAACACATTAAACAACACAAGTATAACCGAAAAGAAGGAATCTTCTAGATTAAAATATCGATACGATAGAGAAACAAATACGCGACAATCCTTAGTCAAGAAGATTACGAAATGGCCAAATGAGTGAAAAATCAACAGTACCTTCTTGACTTCGGTTGCGGTAAAAATATGTTTAGTAAAATCTAAATAACTACTATAATACAAAATGTTGACATCTAGCTCAATAGCTAAGAAATAAAGCATAAGCTTTGTGCGGTAAATGTAAACAATAAATAATATGATTTTGACAATCTTTAAAGGTGGTACGTTATAAAAGTTTCGTAGCATATAACGATACGTTGAATGTTGGAGGCGATTCCAATAATGCAGGTAATACGTAGACACAAAATTCACACACAGTTAGTTTAAATAAACAGTACAATATTACCTTACAGGTGACTTACAGATGATTTTAACTTGCTCATTTTCTGAAGGAATTTGAGTCAATTGACAGTGGGCTTGGTAGCACGGCACCAAACTAGAGAATCTCCCTCAAATAAATCAAATGCACTTTGAAAAAGCAATTCGTCTGAAACTTCACGTGAAATTTTCAGCTCATCGACTCTTTCAAGGAAATAATAACTGTGGCGATATCAAAACTGCCAGAAAATTTAAGATTCCACCTACTAATAGCATCAGGTTTGTGACGATAAAATGGGAGAGGTTCCCTAAATAATGCACGAGGTTGCATCATTTTAAAATTAGCAGCGGGTGGTGTTGACGTTTGATAACATTGATTCAATTTAATTTGTGGTGCTGCGGCCTCATTAGGTAAAATATTAGATAGAGTGTTAACTTGACTTGATGTAGATGCAGGATTGAGATTAGTTGAAGGTTGACGAATTGATTCTACTACTGCAGGAGCCAATTGACTGCTAATTTGTCCGTGTGTTAAATTCAGTAAATCCTTGGCTAGATCATTTGCCTTAGCACGAGAAGATTGCATAATTGATTCGACTTTTTCTATAACCTTGACTAACTGGGTTTGCATACCTTGGACTTTGTTGTCTTCATCCGTGGATGAAACTTTAGGTAAACAAATGGTTAATTTACCAAGAATATGATTCAATTTAGCAGAAAACGACTCTCCTTCGTTTGCTGTAGGTTCAACATAAAACGAATCTAACCTAGGTTGTAAAATGAAAAATTGGTCAATACATAATTTTTTACACGCCCGGGAGTAGAAGTCGATTTCTAGGTGATTGAAATTGTGACAGAAATAGCTCATTTTACCCTAGGGAGTATAATATGAACAAAACTCCTCTAGGGAGTTTTCATTATACACATATTAATCAAACGAAAAACGAAGAAAAATTTAAGAACTTATTTATTAATATTAATAGAAAATGTTACATTATTACAGTTTTCAAATTTAATATTAGAAGGAATATCAATATCAGTATTACCTCCAATCAATTTAAAAAAAAAAAATGGAGGTATGGTAATAATCGAAAAAAAATTTCAACTTTTTTTTTGCATTTTCGAGATCACCGTGTTCAGAAACGTAAAGATCTGCAAAAAGTAAAATAAAAATTTCTGTGTCGGTCTGTCTGTCTGTCTGTCGTTGGATTTTGTCGATCGATTTGCTTCCGAACCATCCAACCAATTACGACCAAATTTGGTATGGTGGTAGGGTTCACGGTGGAAAGGTGAAAATAAGGTTTTCGTCGCGATCTATCAATCAGGAGTGCCACCACAAGAAAATAATACGGGATTTTTAAAAAATATTTTGTCTTGCGATATGTTATTTTAAAGGCCTTAAAAGGCTTTATCCAGAATAGGTAAAATTAATCTTCTATCTGTCGTCTGTCAAAAATCACAAGTTGTCAAAGTTGAAACTTTAAGAGTGAATAACTCAAGAAATGCTGAAGGGATCTTACCCAAATTTGGTACGTAGGTACATTGATCCTAATGGATATGAGAGCATATGTAATCCTTCGATAGAAATCAGTAATGCAACATGAAAAAAATAAAATTAACTTTTTTGTCAAAAACATGAAAAAAGTTTTTGTCGATCGATTTTCTCCGGCATTTCTGCGTCGATTGCAATCAAACTTATTGGACGTATGCCTCGTGGGCTGGAATGGTGAAAATAAGGTTTTGCCAGAGAAATCTTCACCAGGGCCACCACAATAAAATAAATAAAAAAAAATGACAATGTCGTCGTATCTCCGGAAATGTTTAACCGATTCAGCTAAAATTTGGTGTGTCGATGGAGCTTTGAAAGTATGTATAAGTATTGGTGAGAAAACAAACCGAGCCAATTGTAACAGGGCGGGGCAGGTCAGAAAAATTATAGAAAATATTAACTGAAATCTTAATTTATATATTTTTTGTGAGAATTTGTCAGATGGCTGGCAAAAATAAAACAATATATTCAAAATTTTAATAAACGTCATAATTTTGTGACATATGTGTCAAAATTAGGTTAATGTTGATTTGTATACCGAGTGCAGCATAAGAGTCGAGTTTAGGGCTTTTAACAATTTATTTTAGAATACAAAAATAGGTGGTTTGGTGGGAAACATTTTATAATATCGTCGTACGGACTGACGGAACGTTACTTTATAAGTAAAAGGTTCTGCCACTAGGTAGCGACCAAGTTTAGGCTGTTTGTTAAATTTTTTCGCAAATGTTTTCAGAATCAGTAAATCGGCAGTCAGTGATTTACAAAAATTTATTTTCGAAAAATCCGCTAGATGACCGAAAAAATTTGTTGTACCAATCTTGGAGAAATTTTATTTGTGACTTCTTACGGTGTTAAGGCCGCTTTAGACGGTTATAATTCTATAACAAGATTTATAACAAGAAGTTGTTATAATTTTGTAACCAAATATTTGTTAACTGTCCTACTATTTGTGTATTAGACGGTCACAAATTTCTATAACAGGAGCATGCGCAATAAACACGCTTTCGAATAAATTTTAAATTTATTTCAAGTTAGGGTTGGCTATGCTAGTGAGAACTACCAACAGTAGTTATAATGGGCATGTGAATAGGCAGTAGTTGAAGTGTATCGGTCTGTCTTTTAGTTTAAACGTGTTTATTTGTTATTGTGCTTCTTTATATAGGTTATATTTGCAAATAGAAGTTATTAAAAGTTATCGTAATTCATATCAAGGAACTAAAATGAGTACTGTGACAAATCAACTGTATTTAGCAGCTTTAGCTGTTCCAGCAATAAGTGTCATAATGTCTTTAATAATAAGTGAAAATAAAAAGAAGAAACAAAAAAGAGCCCGTACTCTTTGGACGAAAAACTGGTTAAATCGTAGACATTTAGGTCGCGGCTTATTGAATATGGTGGAAACGGAGCTTCCACGTTGCCTTTTCCCGTTGCCTTCTCCATAGCCCACAGATCTACCTTGGGCTTTAGATCACAGCAGTGTATTCGACGCGACCAGGATTTGAACCGCGGTTACCCGCTTCCCAGTCGGCCGATGTAGGCTTTACGCCATACTGCTTTAACGTTTAATTAGCTTGTTTAAATGAATTTTTTATATTATAATTTCACAAGTTAAAAAATCTAACTTTTTTTAATATTAAAAAAAATAAAGTAAGGCAGAAAATCCCTTGCCTCAACGCCGCTACTGCTAAAACATTTACCAGTTTGACAATCCAGTGCGCTTGCGTGCGTTATAAATTGTGATGGAAATAGGACATGTTCTATTCCATCACAATTTGTGTCACAATTTGTGATCAAATTTCTATTACCTGTATTACACGGTAACAAATATCTTGTTATAAATATCTCGTTATAGAATTATAACCGTCTAAAGCGGCCTTTATGTAACGTATATAAAAATTTTGGAAAAAATTCAGTGGCGTACAAAAATAAAAAATTTTTTTCATTTTAGATTTTGTTAAAAAAACTTTTATAGATAGATTTAGGGTAGGGGTGATACATATGTATAGATATCTTTGCCAGGGCTACCGATATCTTTGTTAATGCTACCACAATAGAAAACAAAAATGAACATTATGTCATCGTATCTCCGGACAAAATTTGGTGTGCTGGTGATTGGAGGTATTGCGGCAGAGAGTGACGATATTTTTTTTAAAGTCTTGATCGCACTTGCAGGTTCTAGTATTCGATTTGTTATTTCCGTCTTATTTTTGTGAGAAGTTAGGAACAGTCCATTGTTTTTGCTCGTTCCTGCAGGTTGTAGTAATTGGTTTGCAATATTTCTTTTATTTTCTACCGAATCTTCAATGTAGCCTTCACAAACTGCAGTTGACTTCCAACCCCCGTGACGTTTTATTGTCGTAATGTCCGCACCTGCGTCTGCCAACAGTGTTGCAGAGGATGTGCGTAGACAATGGCCGGTGTAAGAGGTTGGATTTGGTAGCAAGATTTAACAGAACTAAACAAAACGTTAAAATAATAAATTTTAACAGTATAGTAAAGAAATACAATACGTAGAAAAATCGTTACTATAAAAACCAAAAAGACATTAATTATCACTTGACAGGATTAAAAATATTTAAAAATGAAATATTTCCGTAAAAGGATTAAACATTAAAAAAATAATGAGTAATACGGTATAAGGCCTTATTTCACGGTTCTTGCCGATCGTCAGTCGTACCTAACTCTAAATTAATTGAAAAATATAAAAACCAAGAAAATATTTAAACCAAATTTAACAAATAATGACTAAAATTTAAAAAAATTAAGAAATGACTTACCAAAATAACCAAAAATAAAATTAAGCAAAGCCACGTGTTAACATGAATTTTTGAAGTTGGAATAATAACAAAATATTTTAAAAACAGTACTACTGCTATGTTGAAATCAAAAGAGGCACTGCCCCCTATGTTTGATTTCTAAAATTTGAAAAAATTCAAATTTACCACTTTTAACCGTAAGATGTAAAACTAGAAAATAAACTCAAAAAGAATTTCAAGTAGATTTTGGTGGTATATTAGTATGTATTTGTAAAATGCAAGATTTAACAGAACTAAACAAAACGTTAAAATAATAAATTTTAACAGTAAAGTAAAGAAATACAATACGTAGAAAAATCGTTACTATAAAAACCAAAAAGACATTAATTGGCCGGTGTAAGAGATATCCGGGATCAAAGTGTCGTCGAGATGGATTAATTTGCAGGAGCAAGGTAGGGTTAGGCGGAGTGAACCAATTTTAGGAGGGTTTTTGTCTAGTAAAGGTTTGGACTCGGTTTCCCATTGGATGAGGGTTTGGGTAGAAGGGTGGGTAATGAGGTATTCGTTTTCTTCTATTTCCAAGAGTAGCATGGATGTCGACGCATGACAGGTCATTGGACAGTACCTGCTCAGTTTTTCTATGCTGTCTCCCCTAAACATTTTGATAGCACATAGGGGTCCATGTAATTCGTCAGCTGATAGACGCGGGATGTAACATAATTTATCCTCGTATGCTCTGCATTGATGTAATGCCACACCGGACACGGTCCTTATTAATTTCGTTCCTCGCTGATTTTCTGACACTGCCACGTAAAGTGTGTTGTGGTTTATTGTGCAAGATTGGTTATACCAGGCGAACGAGGCGGTGAGTAGTTCGAATAATTTCCATGATTGGTGGTTAGTAATAATAGGTACTCGGAGGTGAACGGTGATCTTCTGGGGCGTGTAGGAGCAGTCACAAATTGGTAGTTGGTAATACCTAGTGATATCCTTTATCGGGATTGCCAATGTTTGCTTGGATGTGTGTAATTCCTTTTCTAGTCTCTTTAGGTCTGCTTGTAGCGTTGCGGACTGTAAGACATTCGGAGGGATAAGGTGATGTTTGCAAGCATTCAAGACTTCGTTAATTCGAAACATTCTTGACAATGAGATTATTCTTTTTAGATTTTGGAAGGAATAATCATAGAGGGTTGTGATCCCCGTTCTTTGCTTAGTTTCTTCCTTTAGGATCTCGGAGATTTCGAGTTGAGCACTTTTCACTCTTTCCTCCACTACTAGGAATGCCGTATTCACTTCTTTTTCGAACTTTTTGAACTCCTTAGAATCCTTGCCTATCCCTTTTAGCGTATCGGTCAACCCTTGGGTTAATTTCTCCATTTGTTTTGCTAGGTTAGCTTCATTTGTCGAAAAATCTTCTAATTTATGGACGGTGGCCACACCGCAGCACCAATTTAGGCCATCCCCAATTGGCCATCCAAATACGTTGTTATCATTTCTGTTGTGTTCACGAATGAGGGTGTGTTGTGGTTCGTCCTCATTTATATTATCATTTACAAAGTACTTTTGGAATCTTTCTGATGCCAAGCCATCGGCCGTTACTGTATCTATATTTAGGTGAAGTTCTATATTAATCTCTTTATGGCCTCTAGCTATTCGTGCTGGAAAATCCAACACAGCATGTTCATCCGATGCAAATTGTTTATAGGAGGTAATTTTTTGTCGTTTGATCTCTTTCTTATAGTTAGAGTGGTTTTCTCTATGTTGTTGGAGCAAATTCAATCTAGAGGCCGGGTCTTGTTCCATTTGATATTATTTGCGTAGTTTTCTACAGTCGGTTCTCATAGTATTAAGTTCCTCTGTCCACCATAAATGTTTTCTATTTAGGTTTCTTTTGGTTACTCCCATACTACTCCGACAACCATAGTGTACTACATCCTGCAGTTTTTTCGCAAGGATTTCAAGATTATCAAATTTGGTGTCCATTCTCATTAGTATTCCGACCTTGTTACGGTACAAAATGACACACCGCACCCTCCGCAGGTTATTAGTTTGCCGGCTAGGCTCAGTCCGGGGTGGTTCACAAAAATTGTCGGAGAGGGTGCTTACTTTCTCGGTAATTATGTCACAATCGGGATTTGCCTTAATGAGCGCCACCGTTATTTTGAAATCTCGGTAATAATGGCTTACGCGCAATAACGGAGCACGAAAGTCCTTACCATAAATAGTGAAAATTGTGTCGAAAGAATCCTCAGCAGTACCGTCCTTACAAATGCTGCGAACAAATATGGTTAACAAAATAAAACACACATTATACATATAAATAAATCACTGATTTAATAGTACTTAAAAATGTGGAACACTTTAATTCGTTGTTTCGATACCTCACAACTTTGGTTGGCATCAAAAAGTTTGTAGATGCGATAACACATAAAATTGACGATACACAGATAGCAAAATAACAATACTTGATGTTGAAAACTTAAATTTGGTGACGTACCATTGAAGATAGTTACGACAATAAATACTTTGATCGATAAAACATAAGTTTACAGCTGTGATAATGATAACACATAAATGTCGGTACACAGATAGAAAAATACGATAATTAATGTTGAAAACTTAAAGTTGGTGAAACACCACGGGTGATCGTTACGACAATAAACATTTCGATCGATAAAACATAAGTTTGTACTCACATAAATAAAACATTCAGTACGATGTAACATACGTATAACTGCAGCTGGATGCGGTCCTGGAGAAATTCTTTCGACAGGTGCAGGAATGAAACTTGGCGATGAACTATCGTGGCGTTATTATTTTGTGATTAATCCTCTATGAGATGAATGATTGTAATAACCATTCGGCGCAAACGGTGGCTCCCATTAACGTGTTTTTGAAAGTAGGATCCCCTTTGAACGGGTATTTTGTAATAAAATTTGCAACGTAACGTTGGCGAGACGAACAGTAAAAGAAAACACGGGACGCACTGATTGCATTAACATTAATAACATTCACTAGATCGACACCAAATTTTTTTGACTGCACTCTCAAAAAAACCAAAAAGTTACTTGAACAATCATAATCATATCTCCATGACATCCCAAAATAAAAACTGACAGGGCGTCATAGCCGCAGTAGATTAATTTTATATTACAACCTCTTTCTCAAAGATGCTCCAATTTGCCGTTTTTATGTTGAACCTCTGGATTTCGACCCTGGTCTTTATGGTATCAGTAATTTCGAATTGTATTGGGTGATGATCTGTGTGCAGTTCACAATCATCTAGCACTTCCCAAGATTT
The DNA here is from genome assembly GCA_947369205.1 of Cantharis rufa. Lineage (NCBI taxonomy): Eukaryota > Metazoa > Arthropoda > Insecta > Coleoptera > Cantharidae > Cantharis > Cantharis rufa. Next base: position 15,308,615 of record OX376307.1, on the reverse strand, counting down.
GATAGCAATGTTTTTACTCAAGGTGAGGTCGATCCAACTTTCACCTCTTCCCATTGCATAGAATGTGGGTGGTCCTTGAGGGTTATTTATAATTTCAAACCCGTATCTAATTATAAAGGACATTAAACTGACTCCTTTGTTGTCAGTTTCTTCACCTCCCCATTCTGTATTTTTTGCATTGAAATCGCCTATTATGATATACTTATTTCCCTTTAGCTCTCTCATGATTTGGTCTAAATTATGTAGGTGTTGTTCGAATTTAAATATTTCAGGTTCAAAATATACATTAATTATGTATATATTGCCCTGCCTATGAGTCGATATTTTGGATACAATTATGTTGTCGTTACTATGTTCCTCAGACATCGGCAATAATTTATAGTTAGTATTGAATGCAGTTAATACCTTGCTTTTAGGGCATCCGTGTACCGCATAATTTTTCCACAGCGAGCTTAGATGATACGGCTCCTGTACTGCTATTATGTCTACCTTATTTTCCAGGGCTATCTGCTGTATCTCATCGGTCGCTGTGCGCCCCCTGCCAAGGTTCACTTGCAGTATTGTGCTGCCCTGCATATCCTCTCCATTTTAATGTATTTACTTGTGCTGGAAATTTTCAATATAAGCAGGTTGGTGGGTCGCAGAGGGCCCATTTTATTTGTGTTATTTGTTTAGGTCCTTTTACACAACCGATTAGGTAGCCGAGACAGTTCCCCTCATCGTGGATATCTACCTCACAATCGAGGTGCAGTATATATTACAAATTGTTGATCTAACAACTCAATGCCCCTCTAAAACTATTCCAGCCAGGACCTTTAGCTAGTAGGACATGCCAGCAGTTGTTAGTCAAAATTCAACACTCCGAAGGAAATTGACTTTCCCAATACAGATGTTTGAATATGGTTTGGTTTTGGGCTTACTCCGCGGCCCACCCCCCGCTCATTGTGCAAATCTCATGTGTGTTGTTATTATTTATAGTAGTTATTAGGACTCTCTGGCTCTTCTAGCTGCTATATTTCGCATCCTTTGGTATTCTGGGCAATCCCTACTCATTGTCCCATGTTTACAAGGCATGTTTTTAACTTTTCAATTCATACAGGTAGGTTCGGAGTTTTTATTTGGGCAGTTAACATATGTATGGCCAGTTTCTCCACAGTGCCTACATATTTCACAGCTTTTACAATTCTTAGTTGTATGACTATATTGATAGCACTTCAGGCATCTCATTACACTTACGAAATCCGACACAATAGAGCTGTTCCATTTTATATACACTCTTTGCTTATAAATGAGTGCTCGACGTATGTCTCTACTTACTTGTGCTACCCAATGTACTGTATCCTTGCCCCTTGGTCCAACCTTAAATAGCAGCTTAAAGTTGTTATCCGCCATTTCTCTATCCATATTTGATAGGTTCTTATTATAGATCTCATCTAGGATTTCTTTCGTATTCCGTAAGTATTCCGTCTCTTATGTTGTTAAATCGCTTCACGTGTAGTGTGTCTATATTATCCTTTAGTGTTTCCACTATTATATTTTTAATTTCGCCTGTTGTTGTTGAGTTTCCTTCTTTATTTTTGATTATCAATATATTTTTGTTGTGCTGTTCCTCCTGCCTTGGTGTATCATACTCCATGTTAGGTTCCATATTGAAACTTTCTCCTACCTGTTTGTACGCCTCAATTTGACCCTCTAATCGCACCATTGTGTGATGTCATTTTGACATCTTCGTATTTTTTTATTATATTTTATCGAATTAGTTAAGTTTAACCGCACCTTTAGTTTTATTTTTATTTGTTTACCGTCACGTGGCGTCACCTAGCGTTTCTTTCGTGAACTGAGAGCGGAATTTTGCTGGTTAAACAAGATCTGCGCGTGTAGGTTAGCAAGCAGACGCGGAGTTGATTTTGACCGCCATTAAGAAACGATGTGAAAAGTGATCTTCCGTTAAATAAAGCTAATAGCACCTGGTTTTTTATGTGAAGTTTTATTACCGTTTGGTTATTTATCGCGTTGTGCGAATTTATTTACTTCCGGGTTGCTAACAATCGCTTTTGCTGTTTATAGCAGTTTGCACTTATGTGCATATTTATTAAGATATCACGATCACTCGTAACGTCCTATAACATCTCGAAGAAACTTAAAGAGTACGTTTTTCATGTTATTACTTTTACCGGCTCCCGTTATTTTAAGAGTTGCTTCGGTCAATCAACATAACCTCAAATGCTCCAGTTTACCGCCATAATTTTAATGAAGTTCGATTAACCTTTAATGCAATCATTTGGCTCTACTATCAATAAATTAATGCCTGTAGACAGTTTAAGTATCGCTCCAACAATCCTTTGCAAAATCACGCATCATTACCGCTATTCCGTACCAGAAGATTATTGTGCGAAGTCGAGTCGACAGAGTGCCTTTACGTCCACCTTGGTAGGGTCAATCTTATGAGTGCCCCATCATTTCGTTCATGGTACCCCATTCGGCATTGCAGTTCGAGAGCTCGTTACGATTACTTCTTGGATTCTGTTTGGTCGCAAGACACCTGCAAGGTAATATTGTACTGTTTATTTAAACTAACTGTGTGTGAATTTTGTGTCTACGTATTATCGACATTATTGGTATCGACTTCAACATTCAACGTATCGTTATATGCTACGAAACTTTTATAACGGATCACCTTTAAAGATTATCGACATCATATTATCGTTTATATTTACCGCCCAAAACTTATGCTTTATTTCTTAGCTATTGAGCTAAGTCAATATCAATATTTGTATTATAGTAGTTATTTAGATTTTACTAACCATATTTTTGCCGCAACCGAAGTCAAGAAGGTACTGTTGATTTTTCGTTCATTTGGCCAGTTTGTAATCTTCTTGACTAAGGATTGTCGCGTATTTGTTACGTTATCGTATCGATATTTTAATCGAGGAGAATCCCTCTTTTCGATCATATTTGTGTTTGAATAATGTGTTGCCTATATCAGGCGTAATTTTGTTTGTTTATTTACCATGCTTTTATGTATTATATGTTTATCCAGTTAATGTTTTTATTGTATATAAAATTTCTGTACCTTACGACCACCAAGCAACTTCTGGAAAAGAAAGGTTCCGTAACGATTTCTCGAACAAGCATAGCGGAGCTTGTTATTGGTGGTAAGTCTCATTTAGTTCGAGTGGCGCCCATAAACTTGACCTTTCCTGATTGTGACGACTCAACAAGTATTTCGACCCCCCCTATCTTTTGTATTTCCGCGGTATCCTTCCGATACACCCCCGCGACCCATCGCCACGAGCTAGCTAGGGTAGTACAAAAGGTAGGTTTCGTGCGTGTGCCCCTTGGCCACGTTTTGTACCGTGACAATTAACAAGTTAGCCTCTGTGACAATTTCTTCCATTTTTGCGAATTCTGCCAATAACGCTACTTTGGCCGCATTGGTAATCTTATAGTTTTTGGAAAAAAGTATTGATCTAATAGAATCTTTAATATTCTTTATTGTTCGGATTTCTGTTTTCTCCTCTACTCTTTTCCTTTTAGTGCTCCTGTCGCTATCTATGTCAATGTCGATTAGCTGTTCGGTACTTGTGTAATCCGTCGGTGGTAGATTTACATTCTGTAGTACCCTTGTTGACGGAGGGGTTCTTTGTAGAAGGAATACTCCTAGGTTTGACGTACTAGTTGATGCCGTAGAGTGTCCTATTGGTGGTAATATGGCTTTGCCATTCAGGCTTCTGTTCGTGTTCGCCATTTCTTACTCAATGTGTTTATTACTTGTTTGTTAGGGTTAATTTTGTGTTGTTATTTGGGTTTGAATTTAGGATATTATTATAGGATTTATCAGGATTAATTAGGATGTGTAATTAGGATATATAAATAGGATATTAGGATATAATGTTTCGCCTTATTACCTTTGACCTCCTTATTTGGTTGATTTCCTCGTCTAGGACCGTACCTAGGCTTTACTGACAGTGTACGCCTGTCAACCCTACCGATTCACTTGCAACCGCTGAAACCTAAAGAAAGAAAAGAAAAAGAAGCTAAATAGACTACCTACAAGAAAAATTTGAGCAAGAAAAATCAAAGTCTGCAAATGCACACTTTGATTGACTAAAAATTTATCACAGCAAATGAAGAAACATGAATATATAAAATCACACACCGGTCTCAGTTGGAGTTGACTTTTGTGAGTCTTACGTAGGCCGTAAATTCTAGGAGGTAGAGAGTTATGTCTTATTAACAACTTATAATTGAAATTATCAATTTTTCCTTTCTCTCTCAAGTCTTTGAGTATCTTATTTATCTTATTCTGATGAGTTAATGTGGGATCTTTGTTAATTTCAACAAATTGGCCATCTGACTTTAATATTCTATCTAATTCATTTTTATATTCTAGTTTATACATAATGATAGTACTACCACCCTTATCTGATTTTGAAATTATTACCTCCGGGTGTTCTTTTATCCATTTTTTCGTACTTCTGTAATTTTTTAGAATATGCTTCACTTGTCCCTTTCCTTTTCTTTCGTTGGTCATCTTATTGACCAACTAAAATGTAACCATTTTAGATCAGGGAAAAAAAAATAGTTTAAAAAGAAACATTAGTGAGATGTTTTACATAAGAACTAAGAAAGAAAGTATTAACTATAGAGAAGATACACAAAAACTGAGTATCTTTAATGGTGATCTTCTGGGTGGGAATTGATTGATTTAATTTGAATTAATTGTATTTTGTCATTTACACGCGGTTTATTAAGATGCTCTATCGCAATCGACGTCCTTGTGAGATAGCGACCATTCCAATTATTTGTTAAATATTTTATTAAATTTTACTGTAGTTGCTTTGACATACTGAAGGTTTTAATTATTGACAGTTTCATAGTTTATTAATTTATTAATTTTGTAATATTAATTTTAATTGTTTCGTTGAGTGACTGTATGTTTTTAATTTTGGCTATTGAATTTTTCCCCTTGGTCGCTACTTACTGTACTTGAGGTAAGATGTTAACTTTGAGTTTTTTGCGAGTGGCTGAATAATGTTTTTTTAGTCCTGAAGATGAACAAAATATAGTTCGAAACGTCGACGATAAGTACGAGTTTTATTTAGACCTGTCCAAAAGAGTATCTCAAAAACGTTTTAAATAGTTATATATTTTATTTTAGATCTGTATGCAGGACGTAGGCAATCTCTTACTTTTGGTTTGCACTCCCAAAATTATCTCTGTTCCCATAATTTGTGTTGCAATGATGCTACAAGATTAACTGGTGGTGTTTGGCCTATCACCTGGAGTGCCGCTGTTGGTGCCGTACGATATGCTCTTGTTATAGCCAGCAATAGAGGTCTCTGAGCTGCGTTAAGATGTTTTGTGATCCTGGTATATTTATAATTGACTCCCCATATTTCACTTCCGTATATAACTGATGGTATAAACATCGATTTATGCAGTGTGAGTAGCTGGTATTGTTTAATACCCCATCCTATGCCTGTAGTTTTTAACAACCTAGTTGCCATCGGTGCTATCTTTGTGCGTATGTATTCTATGTAGGTAGGGACAATAATGGAGTTGTGATTTAACACACCCTCCCGTCTTTCGACACTGGGCTCCAGCCACTATCGGCTTTATAACTCAACCAAAGATGGGACACTCCCTCTAACCCGCAACAACATTTGTTGCGCCTTGAAAATCAGTGGGGAAGCCGTAGCTTCCGAGATTAAGATGGATCTTGTAACGATTTATTTAATTTAATTATTTAAACAACAGCCCGGGGGTGAACCATTTCAACCCAATCGTCCGTTTTGTAGATTCACCTAAACAGAGAATTTTGTATTAATAGAGTGCATTTATTATTAGAAGGTTTCTTGGCGTTAAGATCGGATTGCTGTTAAATAAGGTTTGGTTAGTTATTATATTTCCATTTGTTCTATTTTGTTTTGAATTTGTGTTAATTCTGTATTTATGGTAGTTCTTTTTATTATTTTATTATTTTTATTATTGCTCGGGAGAGGATATCAGGTCTTTGTGTGTTATTAACGATGTCGTTGGATTGTTCTTTGTTAAGGTTTACTAATAAGGCCAATTGTATCCAAATATTAACTCCTCTGAGAGTGTATTGAAATCTTCGACAAATTGTTTTGTGAGGGTTTTATCGTCTAGCTTTAACGGCCAAGGGATGTTAGGATAGAGTGCTAAAAAGTTTTCTCTAGCCAATGCTCTCTGCGGTCATTGGCATTGATATAGTATGTGTTCTGTAGTATCTGCTGCTTGGCCACAAATGCATTGCCCACGTGCGTACTGTCCTGTTCTCAGTTTAAATCTTTGATAGTAACTGGCCATGTCTCCATGTCCTGTTAATATTTGTACTGCTTTAGGACTCCACGGTTCCACAGGTATATCGACACTCCTTATGATACTATATAGAAATCTGCCGGTATCCATGCGGTCCCACAGGCTCTGCCATTCCGTTCTGATGTTTCGATAGATTGATTCTTTAAGCACTCTTTTATTGGTTAGTATGTCATATGTTAATTCTCCCAAATTAATGCCGTTTTGAGCTAGACGATGGGCCCTGTCGTTATTAATATCACCTGAATGCGCTTTGGTGTACCTAAATTGAATCCGGAGGTGTTGGTTATTGTGTATTAATTTTTGTATTCGACAGGTTTCAATCGTATCCGGTTTAAACTTATTTATCACCGTTAATATTGGAAAAAAGTTTCTCGTCCGATGTAATGATTACTCAAAAAAGGGGATATTGGGTTAGCGGACACCAAATAAAACTACAAAATTACTTTGCCGACGTTTTGAAGGTATATTATGCCTTCATCTTCAGAGCTGTGAAGAAAACAAACATGGAACGTCGGTAATACGCAATACAAAATACAATCTTACCTCCGTAATTGGATGTAAATTAGTTAAATTGGTAATGGAAACACAACTATAACTCAACCCGGAAGCAATACCCAGCTTCAACGAAGTCCACAATATTAAGTGACAAAATAATTTCATGAAAAAACTACACTATAACTAATTAATAAATACTATATAAAATAAACAATATATAACAATAATAAATACTATAAATAATTAACCTCTGTAAACCACTTTAAAATTAATAAATTTCAAAAAGATAAAGAAATCATCTGAAATTCTAAAAATCCAAAAAATACATAAAAACTGTCTTTTAAAAACAGATAAACCATACATCCAACGGTCAGAGTCATCTAACCAAAAACACTCGAACAGTTGCGTAAACCATTACAGGATACATCCAACAAGAGGTATTCGTACAAAAGGTTAGTAAAAATAAAGGAAACTGCCAAAAGTCATGCAAACGTAAACCCGTCAATTGCGAACATTAGTTAATTTAGTTTTCTCTTTGTAACATTTCAAAATATTGCGAAAACTCTCACCAATTTGGAAAAAGTCGGTTTGCTTGTTGAGATTATTATCTAAAGTGGATATATACGCAGCCTCCAAAAATATACGTTTATTATAATTCACTTCCGAATAGTTAGTTACTCTATAATTTTCCAAAGCTGAAAACCAATCCTCCATTATTACGAGCCATAGTATAGGACCTAGACTTGATCCTTGCGGACAACCTCTATTTATTTGTGTTACACTTTCATTTTCTGACACCGTTCTTTCTGTCAGGAATTCTTGTATAGCATGTAGAAGGTTGCTGGAACATTGCATTTCTATGAGTTTAAACAGAATCATCGGGTGCCAAGCCATGTTAAATGCATTCTGCATATCAAGGGAGATCATGAGTATATGTCTACTCCATATTTTATTTCCCTCAATGAAATCTACGATACTTTGCAGTGCATGCACTGTACTTATATTTGTCCGGAAGCCATACTGATTCCTATTTAATTTATTGTTCTTTTCCAGGTAATAGGCCAGTCTATTCGCCAGGATCTTATCCAGAGGTTTACCAAGTGCCGGTAATATTGTAAGTGGTCGATAACCTCCACCTGGTTTATCAAGCCACACTAGTCTTCCTCCTCTCCATACTTTCGGAAACACGCCTTGTACCAGACATGCGTTGTAGAATCTCAACATCCATTCGACATGTATATCCCATAGTTTGTGGATTATTCCTATTGGGATTCCATCTGCTCCGCAGGCCTTGTTCGGATTAATGGTTTTAATGTAATGTGCTAGTTCTTCTTTTGAGAGGGGAAGATCCTGAAGTGTCTTGTAATCTTTCTTATTTTGTTCTCGAATGAGGGTGTGTTGTTGTTCGTCCTCATTCAGATTGTCCGTTACAAAGTACTTCTGGAATCTTTGTAGTTCCAATCCCTCGGCCGTTATTGAATCTATATTTGAATGTAGTTCTATATTGATTTCTTTGTGGCCTCTAGCTATATGTGCCGGGAAATCCCACACCGCATGTTCGTCTGAGGCAAATTATTTGTAGGAGGAATTTTTTGTCGTTTAATCTCTTTTTTGTAGTTTAGATGGCATTCTCTATGTTGTTGGATCAATCTAATCTGGAGGCCGGGTCTTGTTCTCTTTGATATCTTTTCCGTAGTTTTCTACAGTCGGTTCTCATAGCATTAAGTACCTCTGTCCACCATAAATGTTTTCTATTTAGGTTTCTTTTGGTAATTCCCATACTACTCCGACAACCATTGTATACCTACTACATCCTGCAGTTTTCTCGCTAGGATTTAGAGATTATCAAATTTAGTATCTTTTTCCATTAGTGTTCCGACCTCTTTCTCAAAGATGCTCCAATTTGCTATTTTGATATTGAACCTTTGGATTTCGACCCTGGTTTGAATTGTATCCGTGATTTCAAATTGTATTGGGTGATGGTCTGTGTGCAGTTCACAGTCATCAAGTACTCTCCAAGATTTAAATGCAATGTTTTTACCCAAGGTGAGGTCGACCCAACTCTTACCTCTTCCCATTGCATAGAATGTGGGTGGTCCCTGTGGGTTGTTTAAAATTTCGAACCCATGTCTAATAATAAAGGACATTAAACTGACACCTTTATTGTCAGTTTCTTCACCTCCCCATTCTGTGTTTTTGGCGTTGGAATCACCTATTAGAATATGCTTATTTCCCTTTAGCTCTCTCATGATTTCATCAAGTGTTTGCAAATGATGTTCGAATTTAAATATATCAGGTTCAAAATATACTGTAATGATATTTTTGTTGCACCGGCTAGCTCAGATTTTAAATATAAAATTATTATATCCAAAAATAAAATTCAATTTATTTCCAATAAAATATTCAATATTAAATGGAAATATAAACCAAACTGATAACTCGACCATACGCGGACGATATCATATTAATTCACGTTGCTTCAAGTTTTATCTTTACTTTTCCAATTTAAATTATAAATTACCAATTATAAATGCTTAATTTTAATTATTCAAATTATTTTCCTTTATCTTCGAATCCAATCTCCACTTATCAAAATTATCCTTCTCTTTCTTATTTATCAAAACTTTGTCCAAAATTCATGACAATTTCCAAATATTAAATAATAAAATAAACTTACGCAGTATCAAACGTTTTATTCGCAAAATAATTCAGATTTCAAAACCAAAAATATCAAAATTATACGGGAGACGACTTTCTCCTCAACCGCTTCAGGCGGCCATTTTTGGCAAAAGCAACTATCTTACACAAACTGTCGCCAACCTACAAAATATTGGCGCTCAAATAACCAAATTCAAATAAAATCGCACAATTCACAAAAATAATCAAATTAATTAAAAATAAACAAAATTATCATAAAAAAATTTAAAATATTTGAAAATTGATTTTGAAACACCACAATACATTTATCAAATATATTGTCATGTTCCAAAATCCTTCATTGAAAATTTTAATATTTTATTTGGAAAATTTTGTGTTTTTATAAAAATTTATTTTATTTTAAAATTTGTATTACACTTGTATTTGCTAGTTTTCCCGCCAACTAGTTAAGGTGGCAATGGTGAGCGGAGAAAACCAGCTTTTTGCCAAGATGGCCGCTTGAGGCGGATGGTAGAAATTTGTCTCCTGTAATTAATTTTGAGAATAAAGTATTTGTTTTAAAGTGATAAATTCTTAAAAGATTGGAATACTGGAAGTCTGGAGAAATATTTGTTTCAGTGGAAAATAAAATTCGTAAAATTGAATATTAATATTAAAAGTTTTGAAGGCAGTGTAAATGCAATTGATAACAATAGCGAATGGTCAAGTTATCACTTTCGATTGTGTTCCCATTTTTAATATAAAAATTTTATTGTAAATTAAATTAAATAATTTTGATTTTTGAAGAAAATTTTAGTTTGAAAATTAAATAAATATTTGGAATAATTGATAATTATAAAAAATCACTTCAATATATTGCCCTGTCTTAAGGTCAAGATTTTGGACACAATTATGTTATCATTACTATGTTCCTCCGACATCGCCAATAGTTTGTAATTTGTGTTAAATGCTGTAAGTACCTTACTTTTCGGGCGTCCGTGTACCGCATATTTTTTCCACAGCGACCTTAGATGTTACGGCTCCTGCACCGCTATTACGTCTACCTTATTTGCCAGGGCTATTTGTTGTATCTCATCAGTCGCTCCTCTTCCTTTTGTAGTGTATACTTGAGCTACAAAAATTTTTAATTTAAGCGAGATGGTGAGTCGCTGAGGGTCCTTTATGATGTATAGTTGTTTTCTTGACAACCGATTAGGTAGCCGTATCTACATATCTCACAGCTTTTACAGTTTTTAGTGGTATGACTATATTGATAACACTTAAGGCATCTCATGACACTTACAAAATCTGATACAATAGAACTGTTCCATTTTATGTACACTCTTTGTTTGTATATTAGTGCTCGGCGTATATCACGGTTCACTTGCGCGACCCAATGCACTGTATCTTTTCCTCTTGGACCAACCTTGAATAGTAGTTTAAAGTTATTATCTACCATTTCCTTATCCATATTAAGTAGGTTTTTATGATATATTTCATCGAGGATTTCTTTTTCCGTTAATGTAACGTCGATATTAAATATAATGATTTTTGGTTGTATTTTTATAGGTGGTCTGGTGGTCAGTGTGGGCGCCATTATGTTTAACTTCTCTGTTACCGTGTTTAGCTCTTGTTCTGTTTCAGTTTCGATTAGAATACCATCTCTAATATTATTAAATCGTTTTATATGTAACGTGTCTATTTCTTCTTTTAGTGTTTCCACTATTTTGGTTTTAATTTCTCCTGTGGTTGCTGTATTCCCTTCTTTGTTTTTTATTATTAATATATTTTTATTTTGATGTTCTTCCTGCCTCGGTGTTTCACAATCCATGTTAGATTCTATGTTGAAACTATCTCCCACCTGTTTGTACGCTTCTATCTGTCCCTCGAGTCTTGATAGATTAGCCTCAGTCACGATCACCTCCATTTTGGCAAATTCAGTTAATAGTGCTACTTTCGCCGCGTTGGTGATTTTGTAATTTTCAGAAAAGAGTATCGATCTTATGGTGTCCTTAATATTTTTGATTGTTCGAGCTTCTATGTTCTCGTCTACTCTTTTCCTTTTTATACTTCTATCGCTTTCCATATCGACGTCAATGAGTTGTTCTGTGTTGGTATACTCAGTTGTTGGGAGATTAACGCTCTGCAGGGTTCTGGTTGGTGGTGGGGTTCGTTGGAGTAGAAATACTCCTAGGTTTGACGTGCTAGTTGAAGCCGTTGTGTGTCCTATTGGTGGTAATACCGTTCTACCATTTAGGTTTTTATTGGTGTTGGCCATGTTTGTGTTAGGGTTAGTTTTGCTATTAATAGGATTTTAGAATAGTGATTAGTTTGAATTTAGGTTTTATAAGATTAAGCAAAATTATTAGAAATATATGGTTTTAGGATTAGGATATTATATTGGATAGGATAAACTATATCGCCTTGTTACCTTTGTCCTCCTTATTGGGCTGGTTTCCTCGTCTAGGACCGTACCTTGGGTTTACTGATAGTGTACGCCTATCAACCCACCGATTCACTTGTAACCGCTGAAACCTAAGAAGAAATAAAAAAGCTAATTAGACTACCTACTACAAAAATAAAATAAAAAAAAAATTAGAGCAGAAAAAACAAAGTTTGCAAAAGCACACTTTGATTAACTAAAAATTTGACACTGTAAAGAAGAAACATGAATATATAGATCACACGAGTTACACTCCGAAGGCAAGCGATTTCTCAGACCTTCCCCCGGTGAGGTCCTGGACCTTCCTGAGGTAGGGACATTATTGGAGTTGTGATTAAACACACACTCCCGTCTTTTGACATTGGGCTCCAGCCTCTATCGGCTTTATAGTTTCGCCATAGATGGGACACTCCCACTAACCCGCAACTACATTGTTGCGCCTTGAAAAACCAGCGAAGGAAGCCGAAGCTTCCACTAAGGTAATTTGGAAAAAAATGTTTTTATGTTTGATTATAATTTTGGCCGACCAGAGGGATTTATTCGCTGATTTCGCCCGTTGTGAATCGCCTAAACAGAAAGAATTATTAGTATGCTAGTAATATATAGGGTAAGAATATAGGATAAGTTTGTTGTTCTTATGTAGTGATACGTTGTATTACTTGGAATTTTTTGGATGTTTTACTTATAATTTTTAGTTTAATAGGATTTAGGAGAGTTATGGTTTGAATAAAAGGTAGTGGATTTCAATGTTTTTCCCACTCATAGTCATATATCAGTTCTTCAGCTAGAACGTTGAAATCTCTTGTGAGTTTTTCTGTGACCGTACTTGTTTGCCAGTATAATGGCCATGCCAGGGTTGGGTTTTTGTCTATAAATTCTGCAACTGCCAATGTGCGTTTGGGGATCTTGCAGTAGTATAGTAAATGGCCCGGTGTGTCTTGTGCCAAGCCACAAGCACATATACCTTCTGAGTATTTCCCTGTTCTAAGTTTAAATCTTTGGTAGTACTGAGCCATGTCTCCATGTCCAGTTAGTAGTTGTATGGATTTCGGACTCCAGGCCATTACTTGTATTGGTATTTTAGGTATTATACTATAGAGAAACCGTCATGTGTCTATATGATCCCAATGCATTTGCCATTCTTTATTAACTTTCTCTTCAATTTCTCTCCTCATGATTCTCTTGTTAATTTTGATATCGTATGTGACCTGGGAGGCGCTCATATCGCTCTTTGCCAAAAAGTCCGCCCTATCATTAAATTTATTTCCCAAATGGACTTTTATGTAACTAAATGTTATGTCTAAATGAGGGTTGTTATTTGCAATTCTTTGTATTAATGCTATTTCTTTTATACTAGGTTCAAATTTGTTAATTCCAAGGAGTACCGATTTGTAGTCTGTGTATATTTTAATGGGAGTAATCTGCTTTTCCACGGTGTATCTTATTGCCATTAATACCGCAACTATCTCTGCTTGGTGAGCAGTGGCTCTATCGTGTAATTTGCCGGTTATTTCGTTTATAATATTACCCTGTTTAACTATTATACAGCTGTAGCCCACGCCCGTAAAGCTTCTTGAGCCGTCTGTATATATTGTAATGTAAAGTTTCAAGCTCTACACACTCTTACCTTTTTCTCCAGCTAGCTCAGATAATTTCGGAGATACTTGACTCTCAGGAGCAAGTTCAATTTGAAACCCACGAATCGTATGTTTCCAGAAAAACAAAATTCTTGATATGAACGCAAAATAAGGTTTATTTATTGCCAATAACTTGAAACTTATAAATTCGTTTCCTGACTCTATGTGTAAACGTGTAGCAAGACTTGATAAATGAATTACATTTACTTTAATTCCAAATATGACTTCTAAATTCATTTACCAAATTTCGCTGTTAATGTAATTATGTTAGTATAAAAAATTATGAAAATTATAAAAATTCTGAGAAATAAAAATAGTTCAAATAAACAATAAATTCTTAACTTGATTAACGTTTGAGGTCCACTGCTTTCCTCGTTGTCCTTGGTCATTTGCTTCCGTATCTTATTAGATGCAACACGTGTTCTTGCTGCCAAATTTATGCTACCGGAGTTTAAAACTTCTTTGATAATCGGCTTAATTACACACGTGTGTTCTTTTATTCCATACAAATTCCATCCAATTTTCATTTGAGGTAAGTAAATTTTTGTTAATAATTCTAATATTCGCATAAATGCAAATGGCAGTCGGGTGGCGTTACTAAAATTTTTTATCTTGAAAATACCAAATTTAATTTTCTGTTTTATTTCAGCTTGAAACAAAACGCAAACAATAATTTCTTATACAATCGCACTATCAACAATCAGGATATGCTCCCTGACTTAATCAGTTAATCGTTTGGCAAAATTAACGCAAATTATAAAATCACAAAAATTGGTAACGCACACATTTTACGTGTACTCGGAACAACGTCGCATACAACGTACCTTCCTCCAACCTTACCACAACAAATTCCCTCGTAAGTCTCAAATTATACAGTATGCACCAAATTTCTTCTTAACACACTTAATTTTAGGTTCACGTTCGCAAGATTTGTCACTATCTCACAACACCTTAAGTTTAATTACAGTAGATAATAATATTTGTGTAAATTGGTAGTATAATGTGTAACAATTTTGAGTCGTTGTTTGTTATTGGCATGAAATAATTAAAAACCGACTTGCCGACATGAAAACAAGTCTTTGAATCGCGGTGCAAATCGATTAGTGATTCCAACCGAATCAAAACTACCAAGAAGACAAAGCTCGTCCAAAAATATCGGCTGCTGGTTAGAAATATCATTACAATATATTGATTAAGTTTTGTGTTGTGTTATACTCGTTGTTTTGTGTGTCGGGTAGAATGATTTTTAGTTGCGACCTACTAGCTGGATGCACGCAGTCCTTTACCTCCGGCTTGCATTCTATCTGTTCTCTACTTTCCCATAATAGGTTTAGTTTACGCACTGTAAGGTTGATTGGGGCACAATGACACAACACCTGTAAGGCAGCCGTTGGCAAAGTTCTATATGCGCTCTGGTAATTGCAAGTAGCAGAGGCCTTTGCGCTGCGTTAAGGTGCTTAATCACTCTAGTATTTTTGTATCGAACTCCCCATATCTCACAACCATATGTGACTGATGGTAAAAATAATGCTTTATATAATGTGAGTAGAGTTTGTTGCGTGATGCCCCAACCAATACCTGTAGCTTTCATTAGTCTAAGCGCAGTAGGAGCTACTTTTTTACGGACATGTTCTACATGATCTACCCAATTTAGTATATTGTCAAAGATTAGCCCTAGGTACTTAAGGTTGCATTCTAATTCTATATTTTCATTCCCCATTTTAACTACTGGGGGTTGTATCTGTTTATTTCCCGATTTGATAAATAGTGTTTGGGTTTTTCCTATATTGTATTTAAGCTTTGAGTTAAGGCTCCATGTATCACAGATCTGCCATATTTCATTCCATAATTTTGTTATAATATCCGTGTACCTACATGAAATGAGTATGACTTGGTCATCTGCAAAAGCTTGGTATAATATTGTGTTATGGTAATTATTCTTTAAAAAGGTGTTATTTTGTACTAATCTTTCTAATGCATTGAACCAATCCTCCATAACGAGGAGCCATAATACCGGTCCTAAACTAGACCCCTGCGGGCAACCCCTATTTATGTGTCGTTTGATGTCATTTTCGATGACATATCTATTAGTGAGGAATTCCTTTATTGCTTTTATCAAGTTTCCAGGACAATCAAGTTCTTTTAGTTTTTGGATAATTTTTGGGTGCCATGCCATGTTAAACGCGTTTTGCATATCTAACGATATCATAAGCGTGTGCCTATCCCATATTTTGCTTTTATCTATGAGTCTATAATGTTTTGTAATGCGTGTATGGTGCTAATGTTTTTCCTAAATCCATATTGGTTTTTATTTAATTTATTGTTTATCTCAAGATGGTAGCTAAGCCTATTCGCCAGTATTTTATCTAACGGCTTTCCTAATGCTGATAGTATTGATAGTGGTCTATAGCCCCCTCCAGGTTTATCTAGCCAAACTAATCTACCGCCTCGCCAAACTGTTGGGAATGTTGCTTGCTTAAGGCGTATTCAGCGTAAAATGTTAACATCCACTGCGGATAGTGTTCTATTAATTTGTGGAGTATCCCTATAGGTAGGCCGTCCTCACTGCAAGCTTTATTTGGATTTATATTGCTAATATAGAATTTAAGTTCTGTCATTGTTAACGGCAAATCGTGGCACCCATTTATCTCTTTTTCATACTCCACTCTAAGCGTTTGATGTATGAGAGTGTCTGTATCTATATTATCTTCTATGAAATACTTTTTGAATCGTTCCCGGGTAGTGTGTTCATGTGTGGCTAAATCTATATCCGCTTGGACATCTATATTAATTTCTTTGTGCCCTTTAGCTATCCGCGCCGGAAATTTCCAGACTGCGTGCTCCTCTGTTGCGTGATCTTTGAACGCTTTAATTTTTTGTGCTTTTATCTCTTTTTTAAAATTAAGATGTTTTTCATAATATTCTCCCATTAAATACATCCGCCTTAATTGATCGCGTTCTTTTTGATACTCCTTCCTAGCTTTCCTACACTCTATTCTACTTTTATTTAATTCGTCATTCCACCATAAATGTCTTCTCTTCATGTTTTTGTGTATTAGTTCTATTGAATAGTGGCAACTTTGTATTGTGGCTCTTTGAAGAGATGTTGCAATGTGTTCAATGTTTTGAAATGTTATAATGTTATTTATAAAAATATCCATGTTGTTAAAAAATTTTTCACAATTAGCAGTTTTTATACTAAATTTTTGTTGTTCTACTTTAGTCTGAATTTTTTCCACGAGGTTAAACATTATTGGTAGATGGTCGGAGTGTATTTCGTAACTATCTAGCACTACCCAGTTCTCTATCTGAACATTTTTGCTTAATGTAATATCAATCCAGCTATGTCCTCGGTTTGTAGTGTTAAATGTGGGCGGGCTATTAGGATCATTATTAATATTTAACTTGTATCGCAATATGAACGCCATCAGGTCATCCCCTTTCTTTGTTGTGTCATATCCACCCCATTGGCTATTCTTAGCATTAAAATCTCCTAATAGTATATATCTTGTTCCTTTAAGCTTTCTAAATATACTATCTAGATGTAGTAACGATTCAATGAATCTATTCTCGTAAGGCTCTATGTATACATTTATTATGTATAAGCTTTCTGCGTGTTCGAGGTTTATTTTAGATACTATTATGTTCTTATTGCTTAGGGTATCGGATAGAATAACTGTATGAGGGTTTGAAAGGAATATAGTCAATACTTTGCTGTTTTGCACGCCATGTGTGATGTAATTTTTCCAAATTTTCCTTGAATGGTATGGTTCTTGGATAGCAATAATGTCTATTTTTTGGGCTATGGCTATTTGTTCAATTTCACTACTTGCCACTTGACCTTTGCCTAGATTACATTGTAGAACTTTTAGTCCTTGAATTTTCCCTCCTATTCCTGTAATATTATTTGAACTTTGTTATTGTATTGCAATCAAAACTCCCCACATCCGACAGTCGAGACAGTTTCAAACAAGATTGAAACAACTATCTTACAATCAAGATGCAGCTGTAATTATAGGAGCAACCCGCCCTCGCCATCCTTCCATCCTCCTCAGTTAGTCATGGATTCCTTAGGAGTAGAGGGTGGTTAGACTCTGGTTTAGGCTAAGTTGCTCCAAACAATTGTAAGGAATTGACTACTCGGGTGTGGGGAGGCGCCGCAATGTATATTACTGGAAATTAGAAAATATATTTTTTGGGTTTTTGTTTTGATTTTTGGGCCCTGTCCTTTCTATCTAAGAAGTGTGTTTGATACTTATGATTAATAATTGTCTCTTATGCGTCTTGACGCGATGTTTCTGAGTCTCTGAAATTCTGAGCAATCTCTATCCATGGCCCCATGCCTGTAGTCGTATCCTTTTTGTTTACAATTTAAACACGTTGGTACCTCTCCTTTATTTGGGCAGTTATTATATGTATGTCCTTCTTTAGCACAATGTCTGCATATTTCTGGGTTTTTGCAATTCTTTGTAGTGTGACTAAATTGATAGCATTTCAGACACCTAGTTACACTTATAAAATCCGATACTAAGGAACTTGACCTTCTAATATATACTCTTTCTTTGTATATTAATGCTCTTCTGATGTCTATATTAACCTGTGCCACCCAATGTACTGTATCTTTACCTCTTGGTCCCACCTTAAATAATAGTTTCATATTATCCCGAACCATTGCTTTATCCATATTCGATAGGTTTTTATTGTAGATTTCCTCTATTGTCTCTTGCTCGTTCAATTTGGTATCTACATTGAATATTATTACTTTCGGCAGGACTTGAATGGGTGGTCTGGTTATTAAAGTGGGCACATTTGCGTTTATCTTGTCGGTTACCTTTTCCAGTTCTTGTTCAGTTTCTGTTTCAATCAGTATTCCTTCTCTGATGTTGTTAAATCTTTTAACGTGTAAGGATCCTATGTCGTCTTTTAGTGCCTCAGTTATTTTCTCTTTCATTTCCTCAATCGTTGCGTTATTCCCTTCTTTGTTTTTGATAACCACTATGTTGTTCTGTTTTATCTGTTGCTCCATTCTTGGAGTGTCTATTATACTATACTCCATATTGGTATTTTCCTTAAAGTTGTTAGCCATCTGTTTATATGCTTCTAATTGGCCTTCCATTCGAGCCACACAACACTGGCTTTCAAGGATTAATTCCTCCATTTTGGCGAATTCATTTAATAGTGCCTGTTTCGCAACGTTATTAATTTTGTTATTGTCTGCAAATAATATCTCTCTTATTGCGTCGGTTATCGTTTTAATTGTTGTTTCTGGGCGCATTTCCACATCTGTTCTTTTGCGTTTTGTTGCTCTATCAACTTCCGCTGGCACGTTCTCACTAAGCGATTCGCTTGTATTGTAGAATTCAGTGATGTTACCCGAAGAGCGATCCATCGGTTTTTGGTGGCTAGCCGTTAGTCTCCTAAGTAGGTCCGATGTACTGGTTGATACGTTTGACTTAGGGCTCCTTATTGGCGGCACAACTGTTCTATTGTTGAAGGTTCTACCGGTCATTTCCTGTTTTATTTGGATGGGCTATATTGCGATGTCCACCGCGGTCAAGGAAGAAAGTTCTTGGTGAGAGGGATTTCCATGATTCAACAATTCTACATAAGATACTGGAAATCGAGTAACAAATTACCATCGTTAACTTAACTTTAATCTTTGTATAAATAATTTAAGTTGCCATGTTCCTAAATTTAAGTTTTTAATGACTGACAAATTTTTCTGGATTTTTAAATATTTTAAAACAAACAAATAAACTAGATCAAGAAAGATGAAAGTTTTGGAAAATTATTATGAAAAACTTTAATGTAATAAGCGTGCCAAAATTAACATCTCCAAGGGGATGAAGAGAATAATAACGGCCAGGAAGGCCAGTCGAGAAAATACACAGAGCGAAACGGTTGACGAAAAATTCGTTAAAAATATAAATTAAAGAAATAGTGCAAGCAGATTAGGCAAGTGCGAATTGCCCCCTAATAAGACAGCCATTCTTAAATAAAAGGACCCAAGAGTTAACAAGGAGTTTTTCTGAAATCATAAAGTTGTGTTTGTGTGGATATCATCCAGGAAGTTTCGAGCGAGTTTTGACGAGAAGCCCAAACCGAGTACGAACAAACAACAATTAAGGTCGTACAAATATTTTAAAGTTTTATTAACCCGGACTCACCCAATTTAATTATTATTAGTTGTGTTTTTGTTTACTTGTTGTGTGTTATTCCTAGAATTAAGTACACGCACGACCACGAACATTACACGACACGTTAATTTTGTTAATTTGTTTAAGTTGCTTTCGTTCAATTTTTAATTTTGTTATTAAAAATTTGTGTTCCCTTAAACATCCTCTTTGATTTTGTCTAACGACGAGGAAGGACTAATTTAATAGGGGAGGACATAGCAATATATAGGATGTTTTAAATAGAGTTGTATAAGGACAGGGCCGGTTTTATAAAGGGTTAGTAGTTTTGTTAGTGGATTAGTTTGGTTGTTACAGTAATATCTTACTAATTTTTTACTCACCTTTGTATGGTTTTTTTTGTGGTTATCGGTATTCCTCGTCTAGGACCGTACCAAGGCTTTACAGGTAGCGTACGTCTACCTACCCTACCGTTTCTCACTTGTAACTGCTGTAACCTAATAGAGCTCAAAAGTTAGGTATAGCTACTGAAAAAATTTAAGCGAAAAGACCAAAATTTGTAATTACAAACTTTGGTTATTTAATTATGGTATCACTTTCACAAAGGACACTACCACACGAGTTCCACTTCCGAAGGCAAGCGATTTCTCAGTCCTTCCCCCGGCGTTGCCCGTAGGGACATCGAATGGAGTTAGTCCCGCCCACCTTACGGCATTGGGCTCCAGATCTTACGTGCAATCAAGCTAGTCCCAGTCAAGAGAACCCATTATCCTCATACCACTGCCATCACCTTTGGAAAAATCAGCGGGGGGGCCCGAAGGCCCCCCACTATGAGTTTAATGATCAAGCAATCCATAAAGTGAAATGAGGAAGGAAGACTCCTGTAGGAACGGTGACTATTCCTGTAATAAGAGCATGAGAAGGTATGGACGGCCACTACTCCCAACCATAGTCAAAAACCATGGCCTCAGCCATGTTGTTAATGCTTTGTACAATGGCTTCCGTAACTTCATCGCGTTTGAACAAAAGGGGCCATTTCACTTCAGGGTGCGCACGTCTAAACTGTTCCCTTGCCTCTGCCCCTGCCTCTTGCCTTTGTCTGGGGCCACTCCGCAAATACAGAGACCCTCCCCGAATCTACCTTCTCTCAGTTTAAACCTTCTATAGTACTGTGCGAAATCCCCATGTCCCGTCAGTAGTTGGACCGCTTTACTACTCCAGTTATAAGCAACAGTTCCCTCCGGTAAGATATTATATACTGAACGTCCTGTGTTATCCTGTCGCCACAATCCGTGCCAATTCCTTAGATATTCATTATAAACTTTCTTCCTAAGCGCTTTAAGGGTGATTCCGCACTGCACCATTTCCGTGTTATTATCTACACTACTTGCCAGTTCGTGGGCCCTATAGTTCCCGATTGAGGTACCGTGCCCCTTCACGTATCTAAAATGATATTTATTGACATTCAAGGTTGCTGTTCTTTGTATATAGGCTACCATGTTGTTACTAGCTAGGTAATGTCCTATGCTATGTAGCGCCTGCAGAGCGTCCGTTCCCAAGCAACATTGGGTTTTAAGAAAGGTTTTACAACCAAAGATAACGTTGTTATAACTTATATTGTACATTGGATATATAACTAAAAAGATAAAAACTCTTATAACACTAAATTTAGTTTATTAGCCCGCTTTGCAACTTTTGGTTAGCGTGAACTATAACGGTTTTAAAACTTGGTGTTATTATCGCTTTAAAGGGGTTTCAAAAGCTAAGTTTACTAGTGGACTTAATTTTTGGTTATGTCAACGTCGCCGTCGTTGAGTAGCTTTTCTGTGTAATATTTACAACAGTTTCAATTAGTAGTTATTTAAACGTTAAAACGTGGTCAATTAAGTTCCTATAATAACGACTATTGCTTATAAGTTAATATAACGTTTATACAACTATTGCTTTTGTATCTTATAAAGCAGTTTGATTTTAGTGAATATATGTAAGTGTTTTAAACGTTTTATTCTACCGGCTTTAAAACGGTTATATTATAGTTTCAATAACTCATTATAGCTTTAAAGACGTTAATAACTATATTTCTAATTGAAAAGTGCTTCTAAATAACAAAACAAATTTAATATCGATAAGCATCATTACTTGATCAGGAATAAAAATGCAACATTTTACGCGAAGAAAACCTTATAAATTTACAAGTGACTATTATAGAAAAGTGAAATTTTATAGCAAAAAAATAAACAAATCGTCAACCACAAAATGTTCATCACCTAATCGTATTAATAATTATTCATTAGGTGACGTTTTTGAAAATGCAAGTGGTTCTTCAGCTAATTGTGTAGTTGATAATAATTCAAATGCTATAATGTAATAGACGAATTTTTTACAATTTAAAGTAGGCTTGCTACCAACTTTTCTTAAATCCGTCCAATTACTATTTTCAGGTGGAAAATATAAAACCTTCTCGTTAAACACCCAGCTTTCTGGAACTGTTGTAAAAAAAACTTTTCCATCTTCCACCGTTTTTACTATTTTAAAATTAAACGCCATTTTGAGCCCAAATAACAAGAACTGTATATAGCAAAGGATGAAATAAAGAAAAATTTATTTTTAAAAGGTGAGATAGACATTTCTCTGAATACATACATCATACATAAGTAAGCGAGAGAGTTGCATTTCCGCTTAGAATACCAGAGTGCGAAGTATGCAAAGAACCACCCATAAAAGCGACCGGTTCGTTAGTTGCAAATATGTGATACATATATGTTTTAAATTCATAAGGTCAATTGCTTTCAAAGAGATAACACTTTTGCAGTGTTTACTACGCATAGTAGTTGTAAATGGTTGTATAAGGAAAGATATAAGACGGTTACAATTACAGTGTTAATAAAGTCTTTATGACCATTATATAACTAATATAAAACTCAGCAAAACTGTTTAGTAAGAGAAACCCAGTGGCGTAACATGTAGAACCTGGAACATGCGGAAAGACTTATTACACAAGTTGTTGAAAGCATTGAAATTTTATATTGCAGCATTAGGTATATTTAAATTATCGAACAAAATTTAAGAAATGAGGCAATATTTTAGAAAAACCAACAAATGCACACACTTTTTAAATCTAAAATGTTTTTAAATATTTTGTACTTGCAGTGTATTTTATTTGTGATAACTTAAAAACACTTCAGTTCTAAAAAGTGTGGGTGCATTTTTTGATTTTTCTCTAATATTTATATGAATATGAAGAATAAAATTAAACCTAAATTGGTAGGCTTATAGCAATGGTATATCTATAACTACCCCATTATAGGTACACATATTTTAATTAAAAATCGCATTAAATTCGGATGCATTTTGAAGAATTTATTTCTAACAAAATTTTTTAAGAGTGTAAAGATGGTAATAAAATTAGGAACTTTTGAACACATCTTTGCAAAATTCAATACATAACAGATAAAGAGGGATTAAAACAGTAAATCAGTTAAGTTCTGTTATTTGCACCCGAAGTTAATTTCAAGCAGGGCCGTAGTTAGACATTTTCCATGGGGGGGGGGGTTATAAAATTAAAAAAACCTAGGCATATGTCTGTTATTTTACGGGCATATTAAATGTAGTAATTACTTAGAATTACTAAATCCAGTCATAAGTATTTTTGTTTAAATTGGTAGAGGTAGTATATTGTAAGCACAGGAAAGCATCTAGGGGCACATTTCAAATACCTAATATAGATACAGGAGGATACATTCGGGTGACGCGATCATATCGTGATGCTACTTCTGTAACAAATGTCTTAAAAATATTTTTTCATTATATTATATCGAGTGATACATTTTAAATGATACAAAACCACAATATTACATTTTTCTAAATAGAACACCCTGTATATATTTTAACATATTTGGATAAGTACTTAAAACGTTAGTTGATTGGTTCTTTTCTTGCTCGGTTCAAGTTAGTGCAAGCAAACGAACAGACCTTTTAACTAAATTTTAAATTTACATTCAATTTTAACCAATCAAAACAAAAATCGCATTCCGCAAATCGCATGTGCATGTAGCTCAGCTTAAGACTATGCCGCCGCCCTTAACGGCCGAAGTAACGGGAAAAGTACCACTTTTTTTTTAATAATAAAAATATCTAAAATTTAAAATGCAAAAAAAAATTTGCCGCATCAGAAATCTGCCGCCCTGTGCAAAGGCACCGTTTGCAGACATGGTTATGTACATATAAAAAATTTTGGTACAGAATAAAATAAAAAAAAGCAGGATTTTTAAATGTATTTTACCAAAGTAGATGTACAACCTCACTTCAACGATCAAGAATTTTTTAAAAATTTTCTAAGTCATGGAATGTGATAAATTTTTTTTAAGTATGGTAATTAGAGCTGGAATGCGTTTCTAATTTTAATGAGCACTAATTAAAATATATGGGGCATCTTTTAAAATCAATTAAGTAAATGACTGCATATGGTGAAAAAAATATAATTAAGAGTAGATCATAATTTTTCCAAGATGCTGTAAACGGTCCATACTTCACTCCAATCAATATTGGATATATTTAATTATGATGGTTATTAATGGCGGAAATTCAACTCTCATATGACAACACATCGAGAAAAATATAATTAACTAACATTGATTAGATTAAGACTCGTGATCATATTTTTTTATTTTTCCAAGAGGCTGTAAACTGATCATGTGATTATGAATAACCCACCCTATCAAGCAAACATTGAATATTTAATTTACGTTTATTATTAATGGTGAGAATTCTTCTACCCATTAATGTAGTTCTATGTATTTTAATTATCATCAAGGGGGTAAAGTGAGGAGGTTCTTGAATAAATAATACATCTAGAAAAATATAATTAACTACTTTCTTATTAGCTTAATGAATATGGTTATAATTTTTTTAAGTCCATGAGGCTGTAAACTAGGACATACTTCACACCTGTCAATCAAGTATTGGATATAATCTCTCTTCCTCTCTTTCTTTCTCAGGCACGCAAAATTTCAAAAAACTTTCCATCATATCGTTGGTAGGTAATATTTCAAGCAAATTGAATATCATTAATGTAGGTATGTAAATGTATTTTTATTATCATCAATGGGGTAGATTGAAGAGGTTCTTGAATAAATAATACATCTAGAAAAATATAATTACCTACCTTTCTTGGCTTAATGACTATGGTTATAATTTTTTCGTAGTCCACGAGACTGTAAACTAGGCATACTTCACACCTGTCAATCAAATAATGGATATAATCTCTCTTTCTCTTTCTCTCTCTCTTTCTCTTCCTCTCTTTCTCTCTCAGGAACGCAAAATTTCAAAAACTTTCCATCATATCGTTGGTAGGTAATATTTCAAACAAATTGAATATTATTAATGTAGGTATGTTAATGTTTTTTTTATTATCTTCAAAAGGTAGATAAAAGAGTTTCTTGAATAAATAATCAAGTTATGACAAATATACACATAGAAAAATATAATTATGTGACTTTCCCTAGCTTGACTATATTAGGCTATAATTTTTTCTAGCTTTCCATAGCTTGACCATAAGCTATAATTTTTTCTACGTTCACGATACTGTAAACTATGCATGTCTCATACCAGTCAATCAAGTATTGGATATTTTAATTATGATAAAACACATATATTCTCATAAAATTCAAATTTCATCGTGACCCCTCAAGATTATTTTTTCTGGACCGCCCATGCAGGTATACGTACGTCTATTCATAAGTTTTTACTTTCTATGAAGCGATCAAAATTTTCTAAGACCCCATAGTGTGAAAAAATTTTCTGATAATTAAAGCTGGAAGGTGTTTCTATTAGATTACGTATTATTTAAAATAAGTTATAGTCATCAATATAATACTGTTTCAAAAATTAAAATCTAGTCAAAAATATTTTCATACCCTTCAGACATTGCAATTCTATAAACCAATTAATGTGATGTGTGCTTTCTATCATTAAGTATACATGTCATGTGAATAACGTTTCTAAAATTTAGGTAGCTAGTATTAATATATATATGCATTGAAATATTGTTTAGATCACTTACTATTGTTAGTATCAACAGTAACTTGTGTAAGAAAAATAAAAAAGAATGGAAAACAGAGCGGGTTTGAAAACTTTTAAGCGTGCTGCTGAAACCATTGAACCAAGTAAGTTTACTTATAATAAATTACTTTTTTTAATAAACGGGTTAGGTAACCCTTATCAGTTTAACTTTTTTTCATATTATATTGGGTACCTACACCATCATTAAAGGGTGAAATAATTTTGGACGCCATTTTCTCATAATAAAATTGATAATAATAATCAAAATAATATAACAACATATAGTATACAACAAGCTCAGAGATGTTACGAAATTTCAAAGCTCAACGACAATGAACACAAAACATATGAATGCTTAAAACTGCAAAAGGTACCCGGGTACCTATCCAGTCACATAAAGGTTAATTACATTACGTATTATTTAAAATAAGTTATTATCCGTCTTATATAAAATATACTGCTTTTAAAATTAAAATTTCATTATAATTATTTTGATTGCCTACGGGTGTAGACATTAGTGACATTCCATTATTGTAAAATTGCAGTCAAAATCAATTAGTATCGTTTTTACTTTCTATTATATTTATCATAAGGTATACCTTATTATGTAAATACCGTTTCTAAAATTGTTTTTAATATTTAAATCCATTTAAAAATCATTTACAAAAACCAGGATACCGTAAAACTATGTGTATATAAAAACGATTTCATTTTTGGAAATTTGACTTAGTTGTTAAAAATGGTTTGCCCAATCTGTCTGGATTTTTTTAAAGGTGATATGGCAAACTTGAGGTGTAATCACAAATTTTGCAGGTGTTGTTTGGAAGGGTGGCTTAAGGGTGCTAGTAAAACGTGTCCGGTATGTCGAAAGACAATAAAAAAATACATCATCATTAATAATGATGGTGTATTATCATGTGTGAGAATGTCGGCGGAGCTAACGGAGGAGCAACCGCCAGCCAGCGATCAACCGTCATCACCACCTTTAGCAATACCAGCTCCACGACCTCGATTTATACTGCGGGGTCCATTTCAAGACGTCCTGAGGAATTTGGGGCTTGATACTGATGACAATGAAGAAGAAGACCTGTATGGGGATTTTCTGACGGATTCTGAGTATGAATCAGAATAACTGTGGTAAATAATATTCATTATAATAATTTAATTGTAGTTGGTGGAATAATGTAGTAATAATATAGTATACTTTATCAATCAACCTATTACCCTCATAAGTTTAAATATGGGTTAAGTAGTTACAAAAAAAAAAAAAATCATAATTCTATAAATAATTTTTCTTACTTTACAGATAATGCGACCCTTTCAGAAGCTGTGGCGGTACCTATAAATATTGTATCAATAAGTTTTCATATGTACAATATTAATTATAATTATAATAAAATAATAATTTAATTATCTGGTTTTTGTTTTTGAATCTAAATTATAACCTTAATTCTAAATTTGTATGGGGATTTCCTGACGGATTCTGAGTATGAATCAGAATAACTGTGGTAAATAATATTCATTGTAATAATTTAATTGTAGTTGGTGGAATAATGTAGTAATAATATAGTATACTTTATCAATCAACCTATTACCCTCATAAGTTTAAATATATAGTTGATGGGTTAAGTAGTTACAAAAAAAAAATCATAATTCTATCAATAAGTTTTTAATTTATATATGTACAATATTAATTATAATATAATAAAATAATAATTTAATTATCTGGTTTTGTTTTGAATCTAAAATGTACCCCTAATTCTAAAATATTTAGCATTATTTTATAAGACCGTTAAAATTCTTAATATTGTACATATATAAATTAAAAACTTATTGATAGAATTATGATTTTTTTTTTTTGTAACTACTTAACCCATCAACTATATATTTAAACTTATGAGGGTAATAGGTTGATTGATAAAGTATGCTATATTATTACTACATTATTCCACCAACTACAATTAAATTATTATAATGAATATTATTTACCACAGTTATTCTGATTCATACTCAGAATCCGTCAGGAAATCCCCATACAAATTTAGAATTAAGGTTATAATTTAGATTCAAAAACAAAAACCAGATAATTAAATTATTATTTTATTATAATTATAATTAATATTGTACATATGAAAACTTATTGATACAATATTTATAGGTACCGCCACAGCTTCTGAAAGGGTCGCATTATCTGTAAAGTAAGAAAAATTATTTATAGAATTATGATTTTTTTTTTTTTGTAACTACTTAACCCATATTTAAACTTATGAGGGTAATAGGTTGATTGATAAAGTATACTATATTATTACTACATTATTCCACCAACTACAATTAAATTATTATAATGAATATTATTTACCACAGTTATTCTGATTCATACTCAGAATCCGTCAGAAAATCCCCATACAGGTCTTCTTCTTCATTGTCATCAGTATCAAGCCCCAAATTCCTCAGGACGTCTTGAAATGGACCCCGCAGTATAAATCGAGGTCGTGGAGCTGGTATTGCTAAAGGTGGTGATGACGGTTGATCGCTGGCTGGCGGTTGCTCCTCCGTTAGCTCCGCCGACATTCTCACACATGATAATACACCATCATTATTAATGATGATGTATTTTTTTATTGTCTTTCGACATACCGGACACGTTTTACTAGCACCCTTAAGCCACCCTTCCAAACAACACCTGCAAAATTTGTGATTACACCTCAAGTTTGCCATATCACCTTTAAAAAAATCCAGACAGATTGGGCAAACCATTTTTAACAACTAAGTCAAATTTCCAAAAATGAAATCGTTTTTATATACACATAGTTTTACGGTATCCTGGTTTTTGTAAATGATTTTTAAATGGATTTAAATATTAAAAACAATTTTAGAAACGGTATTTACATAATAAGGTATACCTTATGATAAATATAATAGAAAGTAAAAACGATACTAATTGATTTTGACTGCAATTTTACAATAATGGAATGTCACTAATGTCTACACCCGTAGGCAATCAAAATAATTATAATGAAATTTTAATTTTAAAAGCAGTATATTTTATATAAGACGGATAATAACTTATTTTAAATAATACGTAATGTAATTAACCTTTATGTGACTGGATAGGTACCCGGGTACCTTTTGCAGTTTTAAGCATTCATATGTTTTGTGTTCATTGTCGTTGAGCTTTGAAATTTCGTAACATCTCTGAGCTTGTTGTATACTATATGTTGTTATATTATTTTGATTATTATTATCAATTTTATTATGAGAAAATGGCGTCCAAAATTATTTCACCCTTTAATGATGGTGTAGGTACCCAATATAATATGAAAAAAAGTTAAACTGATAAGGGTTACCTAACCCGTTTATTAAAAAAAGTAATTTATTATAAGTAAACTTACTTGGTTCAATGGTTTCAGCAGCACGCTTAAAAGTTTTCAAACCCGCTCTGTTTTCCATTCTTTTTTATTTTTCTTACACAAGTTACTGTTGATACTAACAATAGTAAGTGATCTAAACAATATTTCAATGCATATATATATTAATACTAGCTACCTAAATTTTAGAAACGTTATTCACATGACATGTATACTTAATGATAGAAAGCACACATCACATTAATTGGTTTATAGAATTGCAATGTCTGAAGGGTATGAAAATATTTTTGACTAGATTTTAATTTTTGAAACAGTATTATATTGATGACTATAACTTATTTTAAATAATACGTAATCTAATAGAAACACCTTCCAGCTTTAATTATCAGAAAATTTTTTCACACTATGGGGTCTTAGAAAATTTTGATCGCTTCATAGAAAGTAAAAACTTATGAATAGACGTACGTATACCTGCATGGGCGGTCCAGAAAAAATAATCTTGAGGGGTCACGATGAAATTTGAATTTTATGAGAATATATGTGTTTTATCATAATTAAAATATCCAATACTTGATTGACTGGTATGAGACATGCATAGTTTACAGTATCGTGAACGTAGAAAAAATTATAGCTTATGGTCAAGCTATGGAAAGCTAGAAAAAATTATAGCCTAATATAGTCAAGCTAGGGAAAGTCACATAATTATATTTTTCTATGTGTATATTTGTCATAACTTGATTATTTATTCAAGAAACTCTTTTATCTACCTTTTGAAGATAATAAAAAAAACATTAACATACCTACATTAATAATATTCAATTTGTTTGAAATATTACCTACCAACGATATGATGGAAAGTTTTTGAAATTTTGCGTTCCTGAGAGAGAAAGAGAGGAAGAGAAAGAGAGAGAGAAAGAGAAAGAGAGATTATATCCATTATTTGATTGACAGGTGTGAAGTATGCCTAGTTTACAGTCTCGTGGACTACGAAAAAATTATAACCATAGTCATTAAGCCAAGAAAGGTAGGTAATTATATTTTTCTAGATGTATTATTTATTCAAGAACCTCTTCAATCTACCCCATTGATGATAATAAAAATACATTTACATACCTACATTAATGATATTCAATTTGCTTGAAATATTACCTACCAACGATATGATGGAAAGTTTTTTGAAATTTTGCGTGCCTGAGAAAGAAAGAGAGGAAGAGAGATTATATCCAATACTTGATTGACAGGTGTGAAGTATGTCCTAGTTTACAGCCTCATGGACTTAAAAAAATTATAACCATATTCATTAAGCTAATAAGAAAGTAGTTAATTATATTTTTCTAGATGTATTATTTATTCAAGAACCTCCTCACTTTACCCCCTTGATGATAATTAAAATACATAGAACTACATTAATGGGTAGAAGAATTCTCACCATTAATAATAAACGTAAATTAAATATTCAATGTTTGCTTGATAGGGTGGGTTATTCATAATCACATGATCAGTTTACAGCCTCTTGGAAAAATAAAAAAATATGATCACGAGTCTTAATCTAATCAATGTTAGTTAATTATATTTTTCTCGATGTGTTGTCATATGAGAGTTGAATTTCCGCCATTAATAACCATCATAATTAAATATATCCAATATTGATTGGAGTGAAGTATGGACCGTTTACAGCATCTTGGAAAAATTATGATCTACTCTTAATTATATTTTTTTCACCATATGCAGTCATTTACTTAATTGATTTTAAAAGATGCCCCATATATTTTAATTAGTGCTCATTAAAATTAGAAACGCATTCCAGCTCTAATTACCATACTTAAAAAAAATTTATCACATTCCATGACTTAGAAAATTTTTAAAAAATTCTTGATCGTTGAAGTGAGGTTGTACATCTACTTACCAAACATTGAGAAGTAATGTTCCGCCTCTGTATTCTTTAGTTTTAAAAGAGTTGCTGTATATCATTATACAACCACAAAATAACGACGCCATGCATTTTCTTGAACTTAAAGATCTGTCTTTGGCGGACATTATTTTACAAAATTTATTAATGTTAGATAAGTTCAATTGGGAACGATTAAAGTCACTTTTATGGAAATCTTATTAGTAAAGTGATCATTTACCGGAAGTGTGTCGCAAAAAACAACGAATTTTGCTAAAATTTTAAACTACAATATTTAATTAAAATGCCCATTTTATTCTAAAACTGAAGCGCATTAATTTTTCAGAAGTAGAATAAAAATGTTTGACACAAAACATACGTTCGTTTAAAGAATTAATGACCTCAGAGTCACAAAATTGAATCATGGAATTATTTTGGTATTATTTATTATACGACCATCTTCCATTCCAGTGTTGTAGATATTATAATAGTCACCACCACTAAATAAAGAGAGTATATTTTGTAACTACTTTAAGTATGATTTACTTATTTTGAAACGCTTCTATATATACTGTTTATAAGTTATAGCAATGTTCACTATATCACTAGTTTTATAGCGCCTGTAAAAACGTAATAATACTAGTTGTATTAACGATTTACTAGAATAATTAGTGTAGCTTCTACATAATATGTCACCAGGCTAGATACGCAGTTGTTACAACGTCGTATTATGGTTTCTTAAGGGGGATTGTGACGGTTGTAAAGGATTCTGTAAAACGTTGATTTGTAGGTGTATAGATTCCCCAATTATGCGATATAAACGTCAAATAAGAGTTTATAAGCACAATATACGACTGTTATACATAGTCACAAGTTTTAAAAATAAGTTGTAATAACTATTTACCAACTATTATAAGACTACATTTTGTTGCTTGGGTTATTATCATCACCCTATCAAAACATGACAATTCTCCCCACTCTACAGCCCTTTTAATTGCCATGATCTCAGCTTGCAATACCGTGCAGTGATCCGGTAGGCGTCCGATTTCATGGTAGAGTTCTACTCCCGTTTGTTTAACTACAAAACCGTATCCCACTCCTTTCTCATTACCGGTACCGTCTGTGTAAATGTGACATATGTGATCCGCTAGGTTTTCATCATCGCAATCAAAGGGCCTATAATTGATGTCTAGGTTGCCACGTTCTCCCGGGTGTCTAAGCTCACTAGTAATAGGTCTCCTATCCACATCCGTCAACTTTTGAAAAACTTTAAAGTTTCGCGCAGCTGCTAAGTGAAGGGGCATAATGTTAAATATAATTTGCAAGGCAGAGGTGGGTGTCGTCCTATATGCCCTAGATAATATTAGTAAAAATAGTCTCTGAGCCGCATTAGTTATTTTAATAATACGTGTGTCCCGGCTACGCTCACCCCACAACTCCGCTCCGTAGATAAGCTTGGGCTCAATTACCGATCTATATAATCTGTTTAAAATCTCAGTTCGCAGTCCCCATTGTTTTCCGACCATACGAGCCATCCTCAAAGCAATGGGTATACTGTTACTTCACGCACGTTTTTGGCGTGCTCGATCCAATTTAAGTCGTTATCAATGATTAAGCCCAGGTATTGTCACAAGTGGAAATATATAATCTATAAATTATTGTAATTAAATGTAATTCCACTTGAAGCTCCCTTGTATAAGTTGACAAAGTACAATGGTTATATATAAATAGATAATAAATATGGAAGGGGAAGCATCAAGCGATGCAAGAGAATAATTAATAAATTAACTAGAGTTAGGAGTGTGCACCTCCTGAGGTCAAGATGTGACCACCGTTGATGGCTTAACTACCCCTCGTAGAGTAAGATCTAGTTTAAGATGTTATTTAGTATTTATTTAGGAATTAATAATTAAACTAGATCTTACTCTACGAGGGGTAGTTAAGCCATCAACGGTGGTCACATCTTGACCTCAGGAGGTGCACACTCCTAACTCTAGTTAATTTATTAATTATTCTCTTGCATCGCTTGATGCTTCCCCTTCCATATTTATTATCTATTTATATATAACCATTGTACTTTGTCAACTTATACAAGGGAGCTTCAAGTGGAATTACATTTAATTACAATAATTTATAGATTATATATTTCCACTTGTGACATATTTCCCCCGCTCGCGAAACGCTGACCCTAGCGTTTTCTGACGCCGGAACAAAAAAAAATTTTTAAATTTAACATCTAAAATTGGTTAATAATAAATTACTACTCGACGAAAATTGACAAAGTACTTCCGTAATTTAAACACCATATTTAAAAAAATTTACTTAAAAGTTTATGAAAAATTACTACTACTAACCTGTCTATTTCTTTTAAATTATAACAAAAATATTTTAAATCCACAAGAATCCAAGAATCCACAAGAAAAATATTTTAAACATTTTCTAAATAAAACAATTCATAAAATTAAAAATTGGTCAAGTAAATAAAAAAGGAAAAAAATTGTACCTAAACTATAAAAATATATAAATTTTCATTGTCTCAAAATCAGAATATATATAAAAAAAAATAATTGAAAAAAAAAAAATCATCGATTTGACTTCATATTGAAAATTTCAATTAATTCAAATATAGTTTGGTTTTAAAATTTTTATCTAAAAAAAAATATCATCTTGGTTTGTAACAATTGTGTATAGTTCAGTTTGAGCTTAAAGGATTGTAAAGCACTTTTTTAAACGTTTACGTCGTGATTTGTATTATCCTTTGCTCCAAAGTCGTTCACAAAGATTATTTTTAATTTCAATCATTTAATATGATTTTTAAATTTTCAAATCCAAGAGTTTCTTAATTATTTTAAATTTTCTTGGAAAATTACTATTATTATATATTGTTCACAAAATAAATTTGTTTAATATTTTCTTTTTTTTAAATTTTCAATATAAATTAATTCTTTGGGTTAAATTTTTCCTTTTAAAATCCCGATTTTAAGAATTATTTTGATTTAGAGACGTACAATATAATTAATTCTCTCAAATTATTAATTTAATATTTTATTAATTAAGAGTTATACCTCAAATATTTAAATTCCCTTTTGCTTATTTTAAATTAATATTTTGAATTTTTAATATTTATCATTATTTTTTGGACTCGATCTTACATTTTCTACATACATTTTAAACTTAAACTGTTATAAGCTGTTATTAATTTGTTTTATTCAGCATTGAATTTGACCTATATATTTCCAAAATTAATTATCTGAATTTTTATCTTACAAGCAATTTGATAACAAAATTATTGGTACTATTTGGTAACATGGTTTAATTACATATTGGGGAAACGCACTTAATACATAAAAATTATTACCTATTCTTCTTTTTTCTTTGATCCATATATGGACAGTGTTATGCACTACTGTCTCAACCCACACAAAGCTCATTTCGAGATATTGACGTTTCAGATGCACGGAATGAAAAACAATAACAAATCGCATGTTATAACTAATATCATGTTTTTTTATGGAATATGCCGTTTATCGATAATTATTGATGAGTTCTTTTATGTAAATATGTGATTTTATAAATTAATTTCAGAGAAAATAAGGTAAAACATTGCAAACTATTAGTGCAAAATATATCTAAGATACTTGTGGGTTATAACAGTGTTCCAAGGCACTTGAATCATTAGTGCAAATTTTAGAATATGTCGTAAGCAATAGTCATTTTGATTTGTTCAACGGGTTTATTGAAATCTGGTAAGGTGTTTTTTATAAAAAAAATGCAATTCGACATTTAAATTGTTAATTATTATGTATTATTAGAAATGCAAGCTAAAACTAATCTTTTTACAGTTTATTACGGTTTAAACATTTTTTAAATTTTTTACTTAATTGTTTATTAATAACAAAAATTAAAATAATTATACACAGTAGAATTACATTTACAGAACAAACTAAGTAAATACGCTTTTTTTATTATTATAATAATTTAATAGTAACATAGTAAACGAAAAAATATTTTTAGACTAAAATTCTAATAATATTCTAAATAACAAGTTTTCTTTTAATATTGCTTGATAATAACAACAACAAAAACTTATAATATTTTAAACACTAAAATTTGGTATGTAGACCAGCATTATTGTTTTTATAAAAATTATTACACGTCTTCTTCAATATCAAAATCTATATCAGGACCGAACCCATCAACGTCATCGTCAAATTCACAAGCTTCGACATTTTTTAAAAATTTGTAAAAAAATTTTGCGTCACTAGGAACTAATTTTAGCATTTCTTTTAAGTCTTTTATTTTAGCTGCTGATAGTGGTTTACCATTTGGCCAGAGTAATGGAAGTTCTAATGATTTCTCGTATTCCTGCTTACGACCTTTACATTTTTTTGAAATGTCTAAGCTTATTGGGTGATCGTTCAAATTATTTTTCATGAAAAGTGTCAAAGGCATATCTTTGCGTAGCTCTATCTCACATGTATTGAGCCAAGATATTTTTTCCTTGTTAGTGCCCTGTTTTCTATTGGTTGTAGATTTTAGAATCGGTTCTGCAGACACAAAATCTTCCGTGTTCATTTTAGTTACTGTAAACTTATTCTTTCTTCTACACGATTCCATTACGTTCATAAAATCAGAGTCGGTGTAAAGTCTGGTATGAGTTTTCAGAGCACATTCTACATCTCCAAATTCTGAATCATTTGGTAGAAAAGTATGTCCTGGTTGGAGAAATCTTATTATTATGTTTTGCAAATGTTCATGATTCTGGAGAATGTGAACCAACATAGCAATCAATTTTATACTGCGGTTTTGACCGCCACATGCATCAGCCCAAAGAATTAACTTACTAGCTGAAGGTTTCATTTTATTTGAGTTTATGTACTTTCTCAAACACGAACCAATTTCTTGTGTCCCCTTGCCTGCCTCAGTTTCTAACCAAATGTTAAAGTAGCCTTTGTTATTACTTCCACAATGAATTCCGAAATTATATAGATTTAATTGCCTTTTATAATATACTATGCTGGTTGGCATGGATGGTAAATTATGCGTCTTTTGCAAATCAAACGTGAGTGTTTCTACAGAATCATCAGTTTTTGATTTTTCTAAATCTTCTTTCATTTGGGAACGTAAAGAAAACGCGCGATCTAAATGTAACTTATGCTCTTGTTCTAAGATTAAGAGATCACCTCCCTCGGCTCCTTTTTTCTTCACATTGAAGACGTCACACCGTAAACATGTATCCTTTTGAGGCTTTTTAAAACGAAGATTATAATTTTTGTAAAAAATGCTTTTGAAAGCTGATTTACTAACTCCATTTGGATAATCTGTCTTGTAAAGATCATATACTTTTTGTAGGTTTAAATTTGGAGACAAGAAATTAGATGTTGTGACATCACGACAATAGTGAGATTTATATCTGGGAAATCGCTTTATAAAGTCATTAATCTCATTTAATTTTAATTCCGGTATTTTGTTCTTACCACCTGTGTTTAGACCCCTACCATCATTAAGAGGAGCTTGTGATCTAAATTTAGTTAGTGCTACATTTATTCTAGCCTGACTAATTGAAAAAGTATTTAAAAACATTTTTTTGCAAATGGATATATTACAAATTACGTATTGTCTTGAAAATTTTCTTTTGGAGTTTTCAGAATATGTTCTTTTTTTTCCCGTTTCGCTAACACAGCTTTGTAGCAATGCACATCGAGCTTCATACGATCCTGCAGTCCAAAATTTATTAAATTCTGCCTCTCTTTGTTCTACAGAAACTTTTTCTGCACATTTTTTTGGGCATTTACAATCAAAATTTTGTCCTGAAAATGTTTTAGCTTTTATAATCTTTCCGGTCTTATTTGTATATGTTTGGTTTGTATTATACCGTTGCTTCTTTATCATTCTGTTTTGATCAGGACATTTTCTTTTCCTACCTTTTTTTGGTCTACCTTTCAGAGAATTTTGCTGTTGGGAAGTATTAACATGTTTATTACTTAGGTCCTTGCTTGTACTGGCACTTGATGATGAAACCGGTATATAATCGTTGTCTAAGAATGAATTATTTTGAGATAAATTTGGCATGTGATCTATTGTATTTTGTGCCATATCAAAGTTTTGTTCATTCAGAATCTTATCTTGTTTCTGAATATCGCTCAACTCTTCTTCTATTAATGTGGATGAAAAGATCGGTGGGACTTCGTGTTCTATTAAGTTTGAGTTAATAGAACTTGTAGACAAATTTGAAAAAAGGTTGGTACATCTTGAATTGTCGAATTCAACTGAATACTGTAAATCGGTTTCATTAATTGAGATATTTGGTAAAGGATTGATATTTTCTTTTTCCATTTCATTCTCTGGATTTTCAGAGAGCATTGATGTAATGACCGCTGATAGCTCAGGATCTGGCTCCATAATAAAACTATCATTATTTACAGATTGAGCAGATTTGATAGCATTGCTCAGCAAAGGAATACCTTTTTTAGATTTTTTACAAAGTTCTACCAACATATGCCCTCTTGATGACATCTTGATTCTCTGTAAAATAAATTACTGCATTCCAAACTTTTGACATAAATTAATATAAGTTGGTAATAAACCCCATCAAAATAAGTAAAGCAGGTGAAAATAAGAAATGTAGAATTTAGAACTAAATAATCATCTAAACTATCGCACACAAATGCATACACATTTGTATTTTTTAATTTAATTTAATTAATTATTTTTTTTTTTTATTTTTAATCTGTTTATAAGTAGTAGTCAAGCTTTTAGATAATTATGATATGGTTTAATAAATAATGGGGATAAGCTTAATTTAAATTATTATTTAGTATCAAACGAAACGGCTAAACAATGGGATTAGTTTGTAAGAAATAAGCATAATTTACCTTACCTTACTTTTAGTTTACTCCTTATAATTTCATCAATTAATTTCAATCAATTTAATGAAGTTAAAGATGTATCACTTAAATTATTATCAAACTATTGTATATTCACACTTTCACTCTACAAATAAACTGCTTTAGCCGGTGTACAGATTTGCAATAATAATAATTACATCTGATACTGATTATTAAAGATATTATTACATCATTACTGATAAATTAAAACAATACGCATGCCTATACTATTATCAGTTACCTTATCATAATTGATTACAATTTGCATTAATGGCTCAACCTCATATACTTGAGACATTAGTACAAAACACTCAAGTATATTTAATTTTAAGAGTAATGATTCAAGGGACTTGATCTGTTAGTGCAAATATTTGAAATCCTATTTAGAATTATGTAATAAGTGTTTTTCATTAATTACAGTGTTAAAAATTTTTTAATTGATGTGGGCCATTTTCTATAACGTTAAACAATTAATTTGGCATAAAACTGCATTAATAACTCAAAAATGATATTTTTGTGGGTTGATGCATTAGTGCATAACACTGTCCATATATTCTTCATTATACCATTTATAATCATCATAATTATTCCATTTGGAGTAGCTCTCATCGGACCTACCCATATTATACCATTATTTATATTTCTTCATTATTATT
This sequence comes from Cantharis rufa, assembly GCA_947369205.1. Taxonomy (NCBI): domain Eukaryota; kingdom Metazoa; phylum Arthropoda; class Insecta; order Coleoptera; family Cantharidae; genus Cantharis; species Cantharis rufa. The sequence goes on along the minus strand of OX376307.1, from coordinate 15,270,065 downwards.
CCATTTTTTGAGTAGCTCACATCGGACCTACCCATATTGTACCATTATATATTCATTGGGATCCATATTATACCACTTATATTTCTTCATTATTAATTCACTTTGAGTAGCTCTCATCGGACCTACCCATATATCTATATTATATCATTTTATTCATCTTTGGATCCATATTAAACCATTATTGTCATCCATATTATTCTGTATTATTCAATTTATATCCATGTATTTCATTTTTACTTCATTTAGTGCCATTCCATGCCATGCCATAATAACCATGCCATTCCATAATTACCACATTAATTCTCATCTCACCCAAATAAAAAAGTATTCCATTCCATTCCATTCCCATACAAATTTGGTTCCATGGTTGGTGTAATTCAGTAATTGACAGTGTGCGCGTGACATCGACATTGGGATGGCCAGCCCGCCGTTTGACACCAGTTTGTTCTTATCAACCAACCTGAATTACCATTTCCATTTTTCCATCCTTGTTAAAGCGATACGAGATAATACACAATGAGGTGGCTAGGCTCTCTGTCTAAAATCAAGTAGCTTTCATCCTTTGAAATTATTAACAAACAGATTTGGAATGATTTTTGACTTTCATCGTTGGTCCTATAGGTCTGCTGGTTTCTTTTGTCCACAATTAAAATGTATTGCATGTTTTTCTAGTCATTATATAATTTATTTTATGTCAAATTTTCCCAAAAAAAAAATAAATGTTTAGAAAATCTTAAACCTAACTTATCAACTATGTCCTGATTTTTACTTAAAGTTAAACACCTGTGCATTTTTCCTATTAATTTTGGTTAAATTTAATTCATAATGTATCCCCTGGGAAAATTATTTATTAGGGCAGTTTAGCGTCATTACCTAGGACGATTTATCCAAATATGTTACATAAATAATATAACTTTAAAATAAAAAATAAAAAAGTGAAAATGAAATTTAAAATTCAATCAACTTTTATAGCGATATTTAAATTTTTCAAGGTTTATCTCTTTGAGGTTTTAAAAAATTAAACATGATTTTATTTTTACTGTTAAAAAATGCTTCTTGCAGTTTTGATTTCTATTTAGAATGGGTTTTATTCACTTGCATTTTTCGCTGTTCTTAATTTTTAAATTACCTTGCAATGACGGTATAACTTTATTATTTGCTTTTGCGACTTATTTACAACTGTGCGAATATTTATTAAATTTTCATCTATTCCATTATTCCTTTTATATTCGCTTTACATAATATTTTTATCACTTATCCATATTGTCGCTTTTTATTACATAAAATATTTACCCTACTATCGGTTAAAATTTTTTGTTAAAACTTTGACCCTACAAGTTTATTTCATTATTCGTCGATTGCCTTATTTGCAAAAAAAAATGATCCAGCATTTCCGTTATAAAATTGAACTTTAATAAACCCAATTAACATCCGTAGTATTTTTTACAGTGTAAGCAAATGTCTGCGCGAATACGTGTTGTATTACATTATTTTTTCAAACTAATAATTTTTCTATACTTTTTCATCGGACATTAACGTTAAAATTTATGACAAAACCTAACTCTTTTTTATCTTTACACATATTATTTGATCTTCAAATCCTATTCATTTTATTCTCTTGTTATGTCTAAAAATTACCTATAAATATTTATTTCTACCTAAATCCAAAATGTTAAAAAAATAAAATTATTGAATATTAATTCGTAATTTTCCTCGTTACAACAAAAATATAAATTAAGCATTTTATTTCTTTCGTGAACTTGTTTGAACTATTCATTTATGCAACATCAACAAATTCTTTTATTAAAAAAAAATGCCATTATATTTTTAAATTCAATTCAAATACAAAAATTTCAAAACTACTTTTATTTATTATTGCCAAATTTGAAATTATCCAATGCAAAATGTAAAAATCAAACAAATTTAATATAATTTTACTCATAAAATTTACCATTTTTGATCAATAATAATTATTTGTAAAATCTGTAACATCGTTCTAGTTATTGAAATTTTTCTTTTAATCCTAATTTAACGTGAAATAAATTTTAATATTAAAATGATCTTTTCTTCTATTAGATTACATTTCATTTATGTAGACGCGTAAGTTTGTCGACCGATTACGTAATAATTTCCTAATTATTCACTTGAAATGCAAAATTTATCATTGTAAGAAAAAATATTTAAAAGATTAATTTCAGATTATATTTCCCTAAATTTTTGACTGGAACTTTTATTTACCTTAATGGCAGCCTCACCAAAAAGTACTGACCCAATATTAGGCTGTGGGTCATAAATAAAAATTACCAATTATCGGAACAAAACATCCATTATTGTTTCATAGGTTCATAAAAAATATTCCTCTATAATTCAATAAAACTGTAAAGATTCCATATTTTTAAAATTGTTCAACATATTATAACATAAAAATTATCTTCTTTAACCTGATACACATAATTACGTAATCTACTTAGTTTGAATTGCATATTGTTAATGAAATTTACTAACCTACACATTAATGTAATTTATTTTAAAACTATAGGAAACTTGTTATTTAAAAAAATTTTAATTTTCAAAATCATAGCAAAAATTTGGAGATTTATGCTCTCCGAGACCTGCCCGGCACCTCCACCAAAATGTCACGAATATTTTTGGGGTTGTGTAGCTTAGAGGTTTTGAGTTAGGTTTATGTACTTTAATTGAAATTACTCACACAGGTGTTTATAATGAAAACTATATTTATTAAATTTAATTATTAATTCCTAAATAAATACTAAATAACATCTTAAACTAGATCTTACTCTACGAGGGGTAGTTAAGCCATCAACGGTGGTCACATCTTGACCTCAGGAGGTGCACACTCCTAACTCTAGTTAATTTATTAATTATTCTCTTGCATCGCTTGATGCTTCCCCTTCCATATTTATTATCTATTTATATATAACCATTGTACTTTGTCAACTTATACAAGGGAGCTTCAAGTGGAATTACATTTAATTACAATAATTTATAGATTATATATTTCCACTTGTGACAGTATTTCCTTACCATTTCGCAATCTATCATTGTGTTGTCTAGCTGTATTTGAGGCCAGCGCAGCCTAGTCTTTTTGGTAAACCACACCACCTGAGTTTTAGCAACGTTGTAATACACTTTATTCAATTTACTCCATTCTAAGCATTGCCTGTAAGTTGCTGCCCAGTCGGTTTCGATGTCCCGCACTTCCGAACCGTAAAGCACTATGGCTTGGTCATCCGCAAATGCCTGTGCGCAATACCCGCCTATTAATGTGGTATGATATAAAGTTTTAAACCACCCTTCCATTATGACCAGCCACAGTACCGGCCCTAAGCTAGATCCTTGTGGACAACCCCTGACTACTCCTCTTAAAACGGTTTCATCCCATACGAAACGATCCGTTAGAAAACTCTTAATAATGTACAGCAGATTTGCTGGGCATCTCATTTCTTTTAAGGTATAAATGATGTTAAAGTGCCACGCAGAGTTAAACGCATTACTGATATCTAGCATTATTAAAAGCGCGTGTCTACCTGTTGCAAGTATTAACTTGATGTGCCCGATGAGATCTGCCACAGCTTGTACTGTACTTCTTCCACAACGAAACCCGTACTGCCACCGAGAGAAAAGGTGATTGTCTTCGATGTGATAGACCAATCTACTCGTACAGAGTTTATCTAAGATCTCTCTGCATGCTACAGAGATGGTAAGCGGCCTGGTCCCACCCCCGGCTTATCTATCCACACTAATCTGCCTACCTTCCAAACCTTTGGAAAGTGGCCCAGCCGATAGCATTCGTTGAAAAGCTGACACATCCACTCTCTATTTATTTCCCACAATCTACGTATTACCTTAACCGGTACTCCGTCACATCCCGCTGCTTTATTAATTTTGATGCTCTTAATGATGTGGTCGACCTCTTTGATAGTGAAAGGAGAGTCATTATCTTCAACGCTATAAAGTTCAGTCTCTCTGATGATTCTGTGTTTTTGGTGGTCGTCATTTAAAGGATCGTCCTCCAGGAAGTACCGTTTAAACCTTTCATACTTGACTTCCGAAACTGTATTAACAATTCGGTCGCCTTGTATTTGGGAGCTAATCGCTTGTTCAGTCTTTTTATTCTCTTTTAAAAATTTAAGTGGAAAATCCCAAGGGCCGTGTCTTTCATTACTACAGCACCTCCTGAAGGATTCTATTTTCGCGGATTTTATCATTTGTTTATATTCTACTCTTTCCCTTCTAAAGTTTTCAATTTTAATTGTTCTTAATTGAACATCTCTTTCTCTTTGATAACTCTCTCTAAGATCCCTAGTCTCTATCCGTTTCCTATTTAGTTCGGACGACCACCAAAAACACTTCTTAGCCTTCTTCCTCCTTATCTCTTTCATGCTACTTCTGCACGCTTTTATGAGTACCTCATAAAATTGAGTAACTTTGCTTTCAAGATCTTTCACATCACTCGCGGCAAAATTTCCTACCATGTACCCAGTCAAGCACTCATCAAACAGATCCCAGTTGGCTGCCTCACAGCTGAACATTCCCGTATTATCAGATATTGATCTGGTAATTTTGCTACTGATAGTGAACGTTATAGGGTTGTGATCACTGTGGCACAGCCAATCGGTCTCCACAATCCAATCCGTCACAAAACAATTCTTAAACATAGTAATATCTACCCAGCTCGGACCTCTACCTGCCGCCTCGAAAGTTGGGGGGGGGGGAATCCAGGCTCGCTCGCCACCTCTATACCAAGCGCTACACTCATCGTTAATAAGAGTTCTCCCTTGAGATCACAAATAGGGCTCCCCCACGCCGGATGCTTCGCGTTAAAATCTCCCAGTAGCAGTATTTGTGTCCGCGAATATTTTTTAAGCGCGTTCTCTAAGTTTGTGAGTTCCCTTTCAAAATTGCAGTTAGGTCTCCAATACACGTTAATCACTGTCAGGGAGTCGTCCCCTGTGCCTATACTAATCGTTATAGCCGGACCGGACAGTTCCTCTACAAACAATGCTGACAACCACGGGCGTCTAATCACAGTAATGACTTTGGCTTATGGTTTACCATGTATGACATTCCCGGCCCAGATATCCCTGTTGTGGAACGGCTCCTGTATACATATGATGTCTATATTTTTGTAATTTATCGCGGCAATACACTCGAGCGTGGCCGTCCTACCCCTACCTAGATTAGCTTGTAGTATTTTAATCATCGTGTTGTGTTTTACGCCCCCCTCCTCAATGCACTCAGTCAATCGGATCAAATTGTAAAATTTACGGTCGATCCCAAAAAGATACCTAAAACAATGAATTTCGATAAATTAAGGCAAATTTATGTTGCCCACAGTCAGTTTCCTACATACAACATACGTCAATTGCTATATTCTATTGAAATGCTATATTAATTTTCAACTACTCTGCGCATAAGCGCCTCCCTTCTCCTAATATATTCGAGGCACTCCCTGCTCATAGCATCATGCGCGTCTCCACAATTTACACATCTAGCTCTGTTTGGACAGTCTCCCCCTAAGTGTCCAGTTTGCCCGCAGTGCCTACATGTGATTAGTTTGTTACAATTTTTGCTCATATGGCCAAATCCGTAACACTTTAAACATCTTGTTACATTGACAAAGTCGTTAAAATAGAGAGAACGCCACGAAACATAGATATGTGTTCTTCTCATAATCGCGTCTCTAATCTTTTTCGACGTCTCAATAACCCGATGTACCGTGTTTTTATCGCGCGGTCCGGTCTTAAACAATATTTTTGTTTCTTTTTGAAACTCTTATAAGATATTGGTATGTATAGATTTTTATAGAATAAGTCTTTCAGTATCTGTTCATCCGTCCATTCTCTTTCTGTACTAAACAGTATTATTTTTGGTTTAATAATCTGCGGCGGCCTAACCTCAAAACTAGTCCCTTTAAGTTGAACATTGTTTTTAATAATATTTAAGTCGCCCTCTGACTCGGTCTCGACTATAACTCCGTCTCTGATTTTACGAAGGTTCCTAATTCGAAGTTTATCAATATCATTGCCCAATGCCTCCGTTACTATAGTCTTGACCGTGTCCGCGTCCTTTTTATTATTTTCGTCTATGTTTTTTATGACTAATAAGTTCCGTTTTTGTGTGTTACCTTTCTCATTATATACTTCCTCTAATACGTCAATGCGTCCCCCCACCGGTTTATTAGCCAGTTCTATTTCAAGAATGGTGATACGCTGTTGCATTTTGAGAATTATGTTTTCTAGCTTATCAAACTGCGAAATGAGTTCTCGTCCGTATTGTTTTGTGATTTTAGAATTATCATTAAATAAAATGTTATGTACCGTTGTTTTAATAACATCGAGATTCTCTTTAGAGTTTTCCGCCTCAACGATACCGTCTTCGGTACGCTTTCTTTTAGGTCTATTTCCCGTTGTTTCATAGACCTCCACCTGTGTATTGTGTGGAGTGTCCGGGTTGTCCTCGGTTTGCATCGGCGTTGTGCTATCCAGTATGCCCGAGAAAAAATTTTGTAAATTACTGTTCGTATTAACCGAATGTTCCCGTTCCTCTTCACTGCTTATGTCTAATAAGTTTCGACTAGTATTTTTACTAACGTTGAGATTATCGTATACTATGGTAGGCGATCGTCCCAATACCGTGTTGGGCCTAAAAAGTGCTTGTTGCGTCTCCTATATTTGTTTTGGCGGTGTTCTAATCTTACTAGCGCGCGGTGAGGTTTGTGCTCCCGTATTCGTTTTAGGTATGGCCGCACGTACCCTGGTAATCTGTTGTTTATTAGTTGGTGTATTCATCGTGGTTGGATATCTATGATACTGTTTCCAAATATTGTACAATTCCACAAAATAAACCGCAAGTTCAATCTCCGTATTAAAACTTATTGATTATGAATTTTTTAAGTATTTTTCCCTTTTCCCTAGTAAAATCTAAAACACAATTATCGAATATTTTCGAAAATATCAAAAAATTATTTTCACTATTCCACCTTCCAGTAAAAAATTTTTAAAATATTTTTCCCTTTTTCCTTTTACGTTCTATAATCTAATAATCAAAAAAATTTTCAAAAATGTACACAAATAATTTTGACTTTTTCCCCCTCCACTTTATTTTTCTGAAATTTTTTGTACTGCCTGTAGTACCCCTGCGCCCGTCAGATATCGATTTCCCTCAGATCGGAGCCAAAATTATTTGGCCCTCTACCGGATTTTTTGAAAAACTATTTTTCCAAAAAATAGTATCTAAACAATTAATGATTCTATAAAAGTATTTCTAAGTTTCCCAACTTTAGTAAAAACTCGCGCGCCCCCTATCGGATTGATCTGCAGTTATGTTAAAGTTGCTCTTAGGCACCGTTTGAACCTATATATAATTTTCCGCGTCACTCAGACCCAAGGTCGATCTTTCGCTAAAAGAGGTATCTCTAACTAATTTTCAAGTCAAGAAATTAAAAATTTTGTAACACCCGATATATTTGTTAATTCTAACCTATAAAAATTTTCCCAAATTCTATCTATCTGTGGAGACACCTTCTGACTACAATGTTCGCCGGGAGTACTCAATGTAATATTTACTATCTAATAAATTTTCTAAGTGTGAAAAATTTAAGTTTTTACCCACTCTGTATACAGGCAGTTTTTAACCTAAAATATATCTTTAACTGTGGGCCCCAAAATCTACTTTTCTCACGGGACAGTCCAAGTTGATTACGAGTGAGCACCTATATATTATTACTAACAGTCTGTAGGAAATATAAAATTTTGTAATACCCTGTATAAATGAATAATTAACCTCAAATTTATAATTTTGGGCCCCAATATCTAACTATGTCCTGAGACAACACGTCACGTATGTTGCTCGGAGCCCTATCTATTACCTATTTGTAAAAGAATTTTCTAAGTACAAATATCAAAATTTTTGTATTACCCTGTAATACGAACTACTTATAACCTATAATTATTTCAGTATTTGGCCCCCAAAAACTAACTATCAGTAGAGTCACGTATGTTGCTCGGAGCACCCCCTGAAGCCGCGCTGGTGCGGGTGCAATGGAAGCCGCGACAATCGCTTCGCTATAATCTTGTGTAAGAGTCTCGTGAAGGCGCTTGACACCGAAATCGGACGCCAGTTCTCTGGGTTCTCTAACCCAACGTCGGACTTCGGGATCATTGTTGTTCGGCTGATCCGGAGATCTTTTGGCAATTCCTTTGAGAGCATAATACTATTTAGGAAGAGCTCCAGTCTACGGGTCGGCAACCTCCGCAAGTGCCGTAAAGTCAGGCCGTCAGGTCCTGGCGCTGTTTGCTTTGTAGCGCCCAGCGCTAGTTCTATTTATGCCTCGGTAATCGGGGTCTACAGGTCAATCCCGACCTTGGGATCGACAATCCGCTCATGGTCCTCGGTCGATAGTTCACCGAAGACCTCCCTCAGACGTGCCTTCATGAGATCTTGTGGAGGTTTTTCGCCCGTGAAGTTAGGCTCCTTCCCCCCCAGGACTAAATCGGAGAGTTTTCGCCGATCAGTCCTATAGAGGTTCTGGAAGACCTTAAACTTATCTATGCGCCTTTGCGCTCTATTCTCACGTCTGGGGACACCTCTTGTTTTATCGGGTGATCGATCCAGGCCGGAACGCGTCCTGTTTTCCCCGCCGAGGGTTTTAGTTAAGGAGCGGATCCCTTCGGCTGTCGCCCGTCTAAGCGGGGACATATTTCGGGAGGTAGTTTGAGAGACGGTCTGGATGAGGGACACCTCTTCCTCAGTCCAGCCGTCCCATTCCTCCGCGAGGGTAGCTATCCGACAGGCGACCGGGTCGCCAGACAGTATCGGCGCCCAAGAGAGACGAGCGTTTGCGGAGTGATTCGTGGCCAAGGGGTGACTTGTGGGTTCTGCTCCATCATAGCCCCCCCCCGAATCATCTTGTCGACTCCCCTCGGCCGTCGGCATCCTGGGTTCGGGACAAGCCCTTGCCCTTCCGGCTCTCTGGCTTCGGGTCCGACGGGGTGACAGTGCTAGCGCGTTTTGAGGCGGAAAACCTTCGCCGCTCTCTATCCCTTCTCCGCGCCCTCCTGCTAGGGCTTTGCTTCTACGTTGAGGACGGTCATGCCCGGGCCCCGCGACGTTCCCCATTTCTGGTTCTTCGTCCAGGATACCCAGGCCCGTCTCTACAACGGAGCCTTGTGGAAGTAGGGAGTGTGAAAGCTCCCCCGCCTCTTCTTCCTGCTCAATCTCCTTTAAAGCCTATCATGGCGATAACCCTCCTGCTAGTTTGGATGAACTGTATAGTAAAACACCCCCAGAACTGTTCCACCCCTTCCTGGCCCACAAAATAGATTTTCAGAGACCCCAACTCCCAGACCCTCCCTCCGAGTCGGATTACATCACTGACTCGGATTCTTCTTCAGACCCAATTTCACTCCCGTAAAATTCTAAACCCAGGCGGACCCCCCCCTGTCGGATAACACCGAAGCAACACAAGGAATCCTAATCTTCGGGATCTCCTGCTTTCGGACAAAACCACAGGGAATTCTTCAGTTATAGCAGGCCTTTCCACCCAGGCCATAAGATGCTTAACTAAAAATGTTTAATACTTTAATTTGACTTTTCAGTACGGCCCTGTACTCACGAAATACAGGGTCACCAAAAACAAGGGACGGCACAAAAACGGGAAGACTGGGCATTCAAGGCAAGTAGCTATAGACGCGAATCTTAGCGAAAGCTGGAAGATGTCCAGAATACCGCATAGCGTGAGAGCTATATTAAGAAGGAGATAGAACATCAAGAATACAAGAATGAAACATAACAAACCGGACAATAAAAATTTTGGACAAAACTTAAAATAAGGAAAAATTGTACAGCAGAAATTATTAATCACGGTGTAAATAAATCAGGAAAGCCATTGGACGAAACCAATGTAGAAAAGACCATTCCAAATCATTAATTTGACGAAAGGGTGAAAGGCCCTTACCAATCAAGATGAATTAATACAGAGTGAACCAACACTATTGAAAAACTTTTTGAAATTTATAGAACCGGCCAATTTGCCGGTTGGTATATTATTATTTGTAATATTTGTAATTTATTTTTATATAAATAAAATACTTAATCTGCTCAATCTCCTCAAGCACGTCTACCGCCGGAGGCGAACGACGGCCGCCGCCGGATCGAAACTCTCGCACCATTTCTTTATAGTCCGCGCATCTGCGGCGGGACTTAATTGCCTCTAGGGTCCGCCCCCTAAGTTGTTCGTGTAGGGATTTGTTGACGAACCTGCCGTCAAAACCAGCTTTGGCCCTCGCCATAGCCAGGAGCTCTCCGTCCGACCAAGCGCCATCGGCGCGAATTGGATTATCGGCTTGGAACTCCAGATCAGCGTTATACTCAATTGGGTGCGCTCTTCGGAGATGCTAACGCATTCCAGCATATGTTGGCCAATTTGTGTGACATACAGGGCAAGCATTCTCCGTTGGGGGATTTTCACCCCGACAGTACCTGCGCCTCAGGTGCTGTTTCAGCCCGGCATCTGAGCCGAAGACCTTGCCACAAACACAGTTGACCATACTGGACAACTGGTGGAGGGCCGACGATTTTCCGGGGTTTACTCCGGAAAAATTTGAGTATCAAGTGTTTTTAAAACACCCGGCCCCTGTTAGGCTCTCTGCGGGAGAGGAAAAAGCTCGAGTAGAGGATAGACCAGGTGGGCCCAGAGCAGCTGGAATTTTTATTGCTACTCATCGTCCTAGGGAGCCACTTATAAAAAGGACTTCCGGCGGCGCAGGTGCGATTAGTGACAGTGTACACACTACTCCCAAGTAACATTTTGTGCTGAAAAATTTTGTCAGCTAATTATTTGCTGCCATTGCGCTCTGTCAGCTTTAAATTCAGCTGATTTTCAGCGTCAGCAAATTTTAAGCTGACGCAGCAAAATGGCAGCTTAAAATTCAGCTGTTTTTCAGCGTCATCAGATTAGCTGAATTTTTAAGCTGACGCAGCGAAGCGGCAGCTTAAAATTCAGCTGATTTTCAGCGCCAGCAAAACAGCTGAATTTTAAGCTGACGCAGCGAAGAAGCAGCTTAGAATTCAGCTGGTTTTCAGCGCCAGTAAAACAACTGATTTTTTAGCTGCCGCTTCGCTGAGTCAGCTTAAAATTTAGCTGTTTTTCAGCGTCAGAAAATTAGCTGAATTTGAAGCTGACACTTCCATTCGTCAGCCTAAAATTCAGCTATTTTTCAGCAAATATTTCTCTTTATCAATCTTGAAGAAAATCAATATAATCTTTTAAATCTATACCTAATAGCTAGGGGTATTAATTTCATAGGTTCATACAATAATATTAAAAGTTATTATTATATAAATTTATTAATATATATAAATTAAATTATAAGCTTATCGTAAAATACCATATCTTACGGTATTTTCGAAAATAACTGAACCAATCAAAAAACTCGACGTTATGAATTGACGTTTGGCGACCTAACCTCAAAAAATATATAATGAGAAATACTGTCTATGTCCTAAAAATAAGGGTGATAATTTTGAAGATTTACTTAAATAATGTTATAATTTAAAATTAATTAATAAAATAATTTGGAATGGGGCGTCAGAGTTTTTGCAAAATGTTTCGTTTAAAAGATACAAGGTTTTAAAAAAAAGTAAAACACTCGAATTTTTCAACATTGTTTTATTTTTTCATAACTCGAAAGCCGTTAATTAATTTTAATTAATGAAAAGTTTGAATTTAGTTCGTAGATTATTCACGCTCTTTAAAAAAGTACAAAACCGTTTTTACTAAAAATCAATATTTTTGGGGTTATTACGACCACGTGAAAGAGGAAATTTAAAAAACTGTTTTAAAGAGGCGTAACTCTCGAGGGTTTGAATTTAGAGAAATATATTTTTTTAAATATTTTTCTTAGAAAAGTGTTCTATATCAACTAAGTTATATAAAGTGCATCCGGGGGACACCCTGTACACTGAATATATTTAAAAAAAAAACAGAAAAGGTTTGTATAACCTAGATAGCCTAGGCGTCTAAGCGTTCAACTTCTAAAGAAGGATACCCAGGATCGAATCTCAGTCGAGGCGGCGGCCGTAAAAAAAATGTAAGTATACTGTAACATTTGGTTACAAAATTTAAAAATGACTCCAATATTTCAGATTTCACCCGAAGAAATTATTAACGTTATAATAATTATGACTGATAAGTAATTGATGTAATTAATAATATCATAATTATAATACATATAATAATTTAATGTAATTGATGACTGAAAAATTAATTAACGAAATTAAACAACCAATAAAATGGCTAATAATTTTTAATTTTATATTCCAGTTTTTTTTATTTAAATGAAATTATTAATTTAACAAAATTTTTAATTTATTTTGGTTTGTTACTCCATAAAGTAGAAGCTGAATCAGCGCTGAATATTAACAGATTCAGTTATTAGTCAGCTGCTGATTTCCAGTAACGTCAGAAGCTGAATTGCTACTGAATTGCTAATTTGGCGGCTGAAAACCAGCTGAAAATGCGCTGCGTCAGCATGCAAACAGCTAATATTCAGCGCTGAATATCAGCTGACAGTCAGCGCTGAATATCAGCTGATTCAGCAGTTTGCATGCTGACGCAGCGCATTTTCAGCTGGTTTTCAGCCGCCAAATTAGCAATTCAGTAGCAATTCATCTTCTGACGTTACTGAAAATCAGCAGCTGACTCAGCTCATTAGCTGAATTTTGTGCTGACACAGCGGGTTGGCAGTTGATATTCAGCACAAAATGTTACTTTGGCTGTCCTTCCGGAGGTCGCCACGTGGAGGCTCGCACTCTACTTGCCTGTCGCAAAACCCGCACAGACTAACGCGTCGATCGGCACAACTCCGCAGTCACAGAACAAAAACTTCCACTTCGAGATTTACTCAAGAATTGCAAAGTTCAGTTCGCTATAGCTCACTGTTTCCGCAACCGCAAAGAGGCTTTTCAGATCGCATCTGGTGGGGCGTTACAACAAACCTGACCCCCGAGACGTTAATCAATCCGCGTTTAATTACTTCACCTCAAAACGACTTAGAGAAAATTAGGAAAAACAATCTGAAATTGATACAGATCTTTCTTTCCTTCAAAGTATTGTAACATGACAAAATGCGTTTTGTCATTTACAATTCCTTTACATGCTGCGCGACTGAAACGCCACTGTGTTTGTTTTGTGTTTTGGGATTGGTAACTTATCGGAGGTACCAATAGGAACGCCATTACATGTAGATTTCTTCAAAGTTTTGCGGGTAATCGTTTGAGTTCATTTTTAGTTTCGTTATGTATGTGTTATAATTTAGTTTTTCCGTATAACGGGTAAATATAATTTTTCCATCTAATTAATTACTTTTAGCACCCAGGTTACGGGTTAATTCATTTTAATAATAATTATTCGATTTGGAAATATAAATATGGTCGTCGCACATTGTGGGTTTATCAGAGTTGACCATCTTTTCTGTATTCAACATATGGTTGTTAATGTTGCGATGGCTTAAGTTTTGAATACCCATCTGTTGGAAGATGTGAAGTGGATGAAATTATTGGTAGCAATTTCCCGAAGAATGATTTGCTTTATTGTGTTGATTTCGATACCGATGGTTATATTTTCTAAAATTCGTAAGGGGCTTTTCCTTATGAATCTGTTTGCGCCTAAGGGGTCGGAATTGTTGGATTGAGGAGTCAGACTTCGTTGACTTTAGTTGTTACGTTTCCTTTCTATCCTAGACACGGATTTAGGTTTTGTTGGGATGCTGAGACTTCGACTTTCAGCAGATGTTTGGTTTATGAAGATGCGATAGTAGAGATTAATTTGTATTTGCAGTCACACTTTCTCTTTTGATGAGTCTTGGAAATGGCAAGCATGTTGATTTTTTAATAAGTATTTTGTGTTCTCTATTTTGTAGACTTTTATTCCTGGATGGTAGACCAACGTAATGATGAAGTAAGGATATTGAATTCCAAGGAGAGACACTTGATGCCTAGTCGTGAAATTGGTAGCATTGCATTCAGGGTAATTCTCTTAGAGATACATTTGTATGCCAGGGGTATTCTGTTATTATAATCTTCAATTATATAACAGCTTAGCTTGATCTTTATGTGTACGTTCTATGTAAGACCAGTGAATTAATTAAACATTGTCGCCAACATCTTTCTGCCTATTTGTGTTTTTACGATAAAACGACTCTTCGTTTCTTTAGGTTTTATTAGTATTGACTGGCGTCCACATTAACATCAGGTTTTTCATTTAGCTGAGAAGATATCTGAGTACATGGTTACGAATCCACGAGGTTTTTCGAAATGTAAAGGCAAAACGTATTCTGTAATATTAAAGGATCCTTTAGCAAGAGGCCGTCCTTTAAAAACGATCTTTACGTAGCGGCGTGGCGAGGGATGCCTTCAGGTAGAAGATTTGCGCATTCTGTAACTCTAAAGGATCCCTTATCAGCGTCAAAATACACCAAGTTGATCCCTTACATAAAGGATGGTCAGTAGGCGTCTTTTGAAGAAATTCAAGTGACATTTGTATAGTGAAAGTGAACTTGCAACGTGAAAAATTTGAAAATTAAAAATAGTAAAATTTATTTTGTCTAATGCGTTTTGTTTTTAAATTAAAAATTATTTTAATTAATTAAAAATATCGTCACTCTCTGCCGCAATACCTCCAATCACCAGCACACCAAATTTTGTCCGGAGATACGATGACATAATGTTCATTTTTGTTTTCTATTGTGGTAGCCTTAACAAAGATATCGGTAGCCCTGGCAAAGATATCTATATGTATCACCCCCTACCCTAAATCTATCTATAAAAGTTTTTTTAACAAAATCTAAAATGAAAAAATTTTTTTATTTTTGTACGCCACTGAATTTTTTCCAAAATTTTTATATACGTCACATAATACCGTAAGAAGTCACAAATAAAATTTCTCCAAGATTGGTACAACGAATTTTTTCGGTCATCTAGCGGATTTTTCGAAAATAAATTTTTGTAAATTACTGACTGCTAGTTTACTGATTCTGAAAACATTTTCGAAAAAATTTAACAAACAGCCTAAACTTGGTCGCTACCTATTGGCAGAACCTTTTACTTATAAAGTAACGTTCCGTCAGTCCGTACGACGATATTATAAAATATTTCCCACCGAACCACCTATTTTTGTATTCTAAAATAAATTGTTACAAGCCCTAAACTCAATTCTTATGCTGCACTTGGTATACAAATCAACATTAACCTAATTTAGACACATATGTCACAAAATTATGACGTTTATTAAAATTTTGAATATATTATTTTATTTTTGCAAGCCATCTGACAAATTCTCACAAAAAATATATATAAATTAAGATTTCAGTTAATATTTTCTGTAATTTTTCTGACCTGGCCGCCCTGTTACAATTGGCTCGGTTTGTTTTCTCACCAATACTTATACTTTCAAAGCTCCATCGACACACCAAATTTTAGCTGAATCGGTTAAACATTTCCGGAGATACGACGACATTTTCATTTTTTTTTATTTATTTTATTGTGGTGGCCCTGGTGAAGATTTCTCTGGCAAAACCTTATTTTCACCATTCCAGCCCACGAGGCATACGTCCAATAAGTTTGATTGCAATCGACGCAGAAATGCCGAAGAAAATCGATCGACAAAAACTTTTTTCATGTTTTTGTCAAAAAAGTTAATTTTATTTTTTTCATGTTGCATTACTGATTTCTATCGAAAGATTACATATGCTCTCATATCCATTAGGATCAATGTACCTACGTACCAAATTTGGGTAAGATCCCTTCAGCACTTCTTGAATTATTCGTTCTTAAAGTTTCAACTTTGACAACTTGTGATTTTTGACAGACGACAGATAGAAGATTAATTTTACCTATTCTGGATAAAGTCTTTTAAGGCCTTTAAAATAACATATCGCAAGACAAAATATTTTTTAAAAATCCTTTATTATTTTCTTGTGGTGGCACTCCTGATTGATAGATCGCGACGAAAACCTTATTTTCACCTTTCCACCGTGAACCCTATCACCATACCAAATTTGGTCGTAATTGGTTGGATGGTTCGGAAGCAAATCGATCGACAAAATTTGACGACCGACAGACCGACCGACAGACCGACACAGAAATTTTTATTTTACTTTTTGCAGATCTTTACGTTTCTGAACACGGTGATCTCGAAAATGCAAAAAAAAAGTTGAAATTTTTTTTCGATTACCATACCTCAATTTTTTTTTTAAATTGATTGGAGGTAAAAAATAATTAAAAGTTATATTTGTAATTAAAATTATTTATGCCCGCAATAATAAACAATAACAATCTACTAACATTAGGATGACGCACTCGGAATAATATTCAAAATAATTTTGTTTAATCAATTATTATTGAAATTGTGGATATTTCAAATTATTCAGTTCAGATTATTTGTGATTTGGATTTTAATGTTCTCAATATGACTGCACGCTTTCCAGGAAGTGTACACGGCAGCGCTATTTGGCAGGGAAGCGACATTCAAAACCTGCTAAAAACCGAATATAATAATGGCGATACAACGTGGTGGTAATTAGGAGATTCGGGATACTCCCTACAACCATACCTAATGACGCCGATTACAGGAGCTGATCCAAATAGCCCGGAAGGCAGAAATTATAAGGCCCATTGCAAAGCACGAAATAGTGTAGAAAGATGCATCGGTGTCCTAAAATGTGTCTGGAGGTGTCTGAATAAGGATATAGCTTTAAATTATCACCTCCAATTTGTAAGTAAAATTATTTATGCCTGTGGGATACTACATAACATAATGCGATTGCATAATTTGGACGAAGTAATTGAGGATGATTTTTTTCATGAAGAAATCGAAATCAAAGAAGAATTGAACGACGAATTAAATAATAACAACCTACTAGCGTTACTGCCCTGTCACAATAATGATAACGTAACTTAGTTGACATAGCCTTGACTTAATGTTAGTCTATTTCACGTCCAGAACATAGGAGTTCAATACAAGTGATCACAATAATGTTGACGGCAATGTATAAGAAATGCCCATGTCAACGCGACATAAACTTCCAGAAGATAGGATGTCAATAGAAGTGTTCACAATTACGTTAAGGAAAGGCGATGTTAACGTAATGTTAACTTAACGAAAAAGCAGTCCAGAAAATTTCTAGGATTGTTAAGTAGTCGTTACCATCGAAAATCGACTTGACAGATAACCTTAAAATTTCTTGCTATAATATTATAACCATGAATTTAAAAAAAAAATTAAATTTAAAAAAAAATATAGCTGCCATTAAACACTATACAGGGTGTTAGACAAAATTTCCAAGTAATGAAATTGTTATACAGGGTTTTATACAAAAATTAACAATTAATGAAATTGTTATACAGGATGTTATAAAAAATTTCTCACGAATTAAATTGTTATACAGGGTGTATACAAAATACAAGGAACTTTTCTATGAAAGATTTACAACTTTTTCCTTACCTGTTTATTTCTTTTAAAATAATGTATTTAATTTCTGCATTTGAAAATAATCTACCAAAACTACAGATCGACGTAGCCAAGCCAAATCGGCATAAGCACCATATTATAGTACATTTTTCAGGGCAAACAAAAAGGTACTTAATTTAATAAATTAAAGCAAATACACATTTTTGGCGGTTATGGCGTTTGTGCCGTTTTGGCTTGGCAACATCAAGATATTTTTAAAATCGTCTATTGCCAACCTAAAAAACGAAAAATATTACCTATATAACAAGTCGTGACAGTGTAGTGCAGTGCATCCAAACACATTCTAGTATAATATTAAAATATCTTTTATTATTAATCAACAATATTAAATAAATATGATCGATACAGGAAAATTATTAGAATTAATCCAGCAATATAATTTTTTATATAACAAATCTTGTAAAGATTTTAAAGATTCCGGCAAAAAACACAACACCTGGAAGGAAATGGCGAAGATACTCGACAGTGAAGGTAAGTTTTTTTTTAATTCTCCAGCATTTTGCATTATCCTAAATTCCTTATAATTTTAGTGGACGAAGTCAAGTGTAGATGGAGAACATTGCGAGAACGGTTCTCAAAAGAACTGAAGAATTCTCAACCGAAGAGTGGGCAGAGTGTAGACGAACCATCCACGTGGGAATGGTTCGAACCGATGAAATTCCTGGAAAAATTTGTAAAGCCGAGAAAAACCGTTGCTTCCAGAATTCAAACACTGGAGAATTCAACGATTCCCTTCCACTCTCCAACGCAACAAAGCACTTCGGGCACTCAATGTGGATCACCCATCAATCTTAGTTCCGATGACGACGATTTTTTTTTTTTTTTGTTTTTGGCGAGTGCCGAGGGAAACTCCGCATCAAAGGTAACGTCCCCCACCTTGCCAAGGTCGTTGGTAGTGACCCCCACTACGGCAACAAAAAACGGAAACGAATACCAAGCAAAGAAGATGGGTTTAACGAAAAAATTCTAGCAACCTTAGAAACGTTGAAAAATGATGAATCTGAAGACGAAGACGACTTGTTTTGTAGATCTTTGTAATTTTGTTTGTAATCCTGTGGCAATTAAAAAATTTTTAGCCTTTCTTCTTTTTTTTTTCTTCTGGATCTTGAACTTTTCTTAATTCGCACGCCACAGATCTACAAAACAAGTCGTCTTCGCCTTCAGATTCATCATTTTTCAACGTTTCTAAGGTTGCTAGAATTTTTTCGTTAAACCCATCTTCTTTGCTTGGTATTCGTTTCCGTTTTATTTATTATTATTTATTATTATTATTGAAAATAATTTTATGTAATCAATTTTTATTTTTTAAATAAAATTTTAATTTATCGAAATTCAATCTTTCTTTTTCCAATTTCACCAAGGATTCCAACTTGTTCTCGAGATTCTTCAATATATTATTACTGGTATCATTACTTGTCAATACCTTAAATTGCAATAGTAAGGTATTGTACTTAAGAGAAAGAGACAAAGGAGATGCACTTGTTTCTTTTTTTGAAAACTTTAGGACCTAAAATAAAATTAAATTAAATTAAAAGTTAAACACCTTTTATTTCTTCTTACTCAAATTTGTTGTTGTTGGCATATTTAAGAATTTTACCTCCTCGGCTTTTCCTCTTCATCGCTCATAAATGATGTATGCACACCCGCTATAATTGGGTTTACCGAATGGTCAAGGAATTTAGGATTCTCTAAAATGAAAGACAATTTAAAAATTGAAAAAATATTCAACTATTTAATAAATGTATGTTTAAAAGCTTACCTAGTACTACTTACGTTTTACTTCTGTGATGTTTTTTAACAAATTAATTATTGTGGTTGAATTCCATTATATTCTATAGTTCATGATTCCTTATGAGTAGAGGGCGGATTTATATGCGCTAAAAACGTGTAAACAAGGCATTACTTAATGAGGCTTTACAAAAACCTGCTAAGATTTGCATTGATTGGATTAAAAAAATTCAAGCAGCTTTTTGTAAAGCCCTAATTAAGTAAAAATTTGTTTACAGGCTTTTAGCGCATATAAATCCGCCCTCTACTTATGAGTATATTGATACTTTACACAATTATTTGAATTTTAATTCAAATACACAATTTATTAATTTATTATTATACTCATCCAATTATTTAACATAATAATGTTACACATTATTTAAAAGGGTAAACGTCAAATTTGTATAGGTTATGTTTTGAAATCAACCAATGAAAACACATTATTGTTTATACTCCACGTGTACTATTACGATTAAAAACATTAGTCTTGCCTTTACGTAACGACAACTGCCAAGCACAAAAATTTACCTAAAGGATGAGTTAGTGAATGCGTTTTTAAAAGAATCCTTTCAGGTACCCTGCCTTTACGGAAGGGATCTTCATCTAAAGGACAAGTTAGTGAATACGACCCTTAGTGTTACACAGCCCTTTATGTTGTCCGTAGGTGGTCGGTACGCGACAGCTAGCGTCTTTGTCGTAGACAAAAAACACTCTCTCAGGTCGTGGATTCTTGAGTTTTCTTTGTATCGTGAGTATAAAGTAGATACGAAATCCTAAAAAGATAAACGGCGCCAATCGTTGAATAAAACAACAAAGATGCAGAAAAAGAGATTTATTCAACAATATGAAACTGAAATTGAAATGGATAGAAAAGATATAAATTATGTTTCACAATATAAATAATAATGTACAAATATTTCGGTTGTAGATAGGCAACACAAATAACTACGATAATTGCGATAGTAGAAATATTACTTATTATGCGTAATTTTACAGGTTTCATGCAGTAGCTTATGGCGATGGAAGAATTATAATAAAAGCTAAATATTTGACCTGCTGTACTGAAGCTTGAAAGCGAATGCTGAGGGCTGATGTCAGATACAATTGTGACCAAATTATCAAAGCATACAGGAAATTTAGCAATCAGTTGCATCAATACATACTCGTAAGTCAACTTACCCCCAGTCACCTCTACCGTAGTTGCTACTACACAAAAAGGAAATGAACTAGTCGGATCTCCACAGCTGTTTCGACTCCTCCTGTATATCAGTTTGTTTGAATAGGTAGTTCTGAAAAATAAGTCAACTTGAGAAATGATTAACGCACACTAAAATTGCCACTGTGGTTCTTTGAAAAACAAAGCTATCCCAGCAGACACAATCAAAACTACAGCCAGCAAACAATCTGCGCTTTTCAAGGAAAATAGATAAGCTACTAGCATGCACAAATTTTAAGTAATATAATGTTGGAGATACTAAATTACGGTTCTTCGATATATAGGTGTAAGTAGTCGAATTCGAACGTGGAACGATTCCTCTTGATGAACTTTCCATAAAGCAGAAACGAATCCTCGAGGTGATTTTTCAAGTTTCAAAATGGCGATTCCAGATATTTTATCGAATGATCGTGATAATAAATCTCACAGCGGTTTTCAACAAAATCCACTTGGTAAATAAATAGCTTTATAAAGGGTTTTTCAATAAGTACGGGTCGATGTTAATATGAAATAAAAGAAGCTGTGTTTGAGTTATTATCAAAATTCTTTTTTTAATTGAAAGGCTCATGTATGCTATTTTGTATGGAATACCACATCATTTAAATATCCGACGCGGCTTCTCACGGTTGCCCGGATCCGAGTGGTCCAATTTTCAACAACTCTGCGGAATAGACCTGGCAGAATTTAGGAAATGGCCTGGGATATGTTGGCCTTAAGGTCATTGGTCGTTTGCGGCCTATTGGCATAGACCTGCGACTTCAGAAAACCCCACAAGAAAAAATTTAGTGGTCAAATCGCACGATCTTGGCGGCCAATTGACGTCACTTCTGCGAGAGATAATCATACTCACAAATCTTTGATGCAGATTGTTCATTGTGTCGTTCGCTGTGTGGCATAAATTTATCATTTGCACGTGCTGCTCAATCGTGTAACTGGTCATGGTGATTTGGCATGAGTTAATAAATAATAAAATCCTTGTTCCCTCATGATTTTATGTTCTCACCCCGTTTATTTATTAGTCTTGAAGATTGTGTACCTTGTGTCACCGAAACGTCGACAATGAAACTAGTTGTTTGATTTTAACATACGTTCCACTAACCGGAGATCCCTTAATCAATAAATATAAGTATATATTATATAGGACGTAACAATATTGCGACATATGCGTCTTCAATATGCGACCGAGCCAACATTAGGTAGGTATCATGATAGGTACTACCATTGATGACCGGTACTAATTAAAAATTGATATGCAGAACGGCTTGAACCTAAAAATATTATTTTTCTTTTTGGTGATTATTCTAACCCAAAAATAACGTCAAAAGACGTCAGAATAACGACGACAATATTTGGTTATTTTACCAACTTACCCATGACGTCACCAACGAATAATGACCAATTTATGTCGTCATTACGACGTCACTCTGTTATCTGGGTATATTGAAAAATATTTTTAAAAATGAAACGTTTTATCGAAACACTTGATAAAGACGACAAAATAGAATTCTAGATCTATATCTGGCATTGAGTCATTATGCCAAAAAAGCCATAGATTGGTTAGTCACGGAAAACATCAATTTTGCACCTAAAACAGCCAATCCTCCAAACGTACTAAAGGCAGGCTCAATTGAAGATTTCTGGTATACAAGGTAGGCTGGGAAGCACAGACACACAAACAGATGAATTGGCGAATTCGGATTTGTGTACGAAAAGTTCCAATGGATGCTGTCCAAATGATGATGGAAGACATTGCAAGAAAATTACGCTGTATCGAGGATAATGGTCCAATAGTACTATACAAATAATTGTGTTTTAGAGTTTAAGATGTATTATGAAGAAATAAAATTTGAATTATTAGAATTGTTTGTGCCTGTTTTGTATATTTGTGTTTGAAATATGTGCAGCTACTTTATTGGCACACGTTAATGATAAAATACACACTTATGTTGGATGTTTTAAAGAATAATATAAAAATTTATACCAAACCGATGATATCGAAAAATTAACCAATGAAATTGGTTTAGAATTAGGCAGTTTATTCTAGCAAAATTTACGCTTTGTTTACATCTAATTTCAAACCAATCTCATTGGTTAATGTCTTGTGGTTTTAGATCACGTTGTTTTAATTAATTTTATTTGTATTAAAATTTGGTCACTAGTAAAGGGCCGATCTTTTCACCTTCAAGTAAACCCCAAGTAAGTTTTAATCGACAAGTAAGTTACTTTTCGCTCTTTTCAACTACAAGTAAAATTTAGTAGCCTAGTAAATCAGCTTACTGGCTAATAAAGTTATTAGCGTCTCCCACAGCCCTGTAAATATTTATTAGCATGATAAAATTGACGGATAAAAAACGCACATATGATTTTGTTTACTGAAGTTTAAAATATAATGACGTTTTTAGTAATTTTATAACGTGTTTATAAAATTTGAATATATTATTAATTAATTATTTTACAAGTTGAATCCAAAATTTTTGAAATTGAAGAATTGTTGCAATTGGAAGAAATAGAAGTAGTAAATATATATAACACCCAAAAATTTTATCAATTTTTCCTCATAATAGGACTTGGGAATTTCTACAGTTCCTCCGCCCAGTTTTAAAAATTTCTTGTTTTTTTTGTACATCTTTTTTCATTAATAACCTTTTGATTCCTTCGTATTTAATCTTCATTGATTTCACTGTTCGTATTTTGTTTGTAAATTGTGAATTAAAGTGAATTGCAACGCTTTTCCAAACATCATTTTTCTGCTGTGTTGTAACTGCATCAGTTTTTTTATTTTCAATTTCATTTGAACCTACAGCCCTCCCAGTAGATTTTTTCAAATAGCTTTGCGACCTTTGAGGCTCAAAATAATGGAAGTTCATTAAAGCTCAAACGATGTTCTAACGCTTGACACTAAACTCATCAAAAAATTTGAAATTGGGACCACTGACGTGTACTTTAATTCTACACAATTAATTATTATTAGTTATCGTTGTTTGTGAGATGTAAAATTATCACTTCTTTCTCGCTTTTCTATAGTAAACTAAAATATTTAAAAATTTTACATTTTAAATTAATTTAGGGAGTTTACGCAAATTAACCGTGCACAAACTCACTAATCATTAATAGAAACTTTTCCTTAATTATTAATACTTAACTTACTTTACAACTTTGCCAAATTAAAAAATTTTAATTCAAATTTTTTTTATTAACTAACAGCGCCATCCCTGGCCAGTGGTAAAATCTCAACGCCTTGAGTTGAATTTTTAAACTATTTCTCTCATCTTTGGTTATTAGTTCAAATCAGCGCTAAATTTTAGTTTTAAATATAATACCAACCGTCATATACTTCAAGTAGTTACTGGTTGTATAAAATTCGATGAAAAGATTCAAATGTCCTAATCAACGATTAAAAAGCTCAAGTAAAGTAAACGTCAAGTAACTACTTGACGTTTAAATTAAATATGAAAAGATCGGCCCTAAGTCTTATATAGACAATATTGTCTCCTATTGCTACCAACCGTAAAATCAATACATGAATTGTTTATAGGTTTATACAATACAGGGTGCGCCACACGGTCATCGAATTATTATAATTTCTTAGATTATTTAAAAAAAAAACCAACTATATGGGTTTATTGCTAAACGATACTCCAACTAGCGGATTTTATTTGAACCCTACTATGTGACATAGATTTGTTTGTCGATAAACGTGTTATGTGCTTAATTTTGGTGTATTTGTATGCAAATTATCTGAAATGAACAAAAAATGTTGTGTGTCAATGTGAAATTCTTTAAAAAGAAGAAGCCCAGAAATTTCTTTCCATAAATTTCCAGTCGAATCGGAAAGAATTACTGTAAATAAGTAAATATTATTAATATTTTTATCTATTATTGTTTTTTCCTACAAATACATTCTTATGTAATGCCCAACCACCCGCAGCCAAACCAGATTTAAAATTTGACCGTATCTTCATTAAAACATCCTCATCAACTTCACTTTGTTCAGTTGTAATATTTTTGAAGCACAGCATTTCGCACTTCGCACTTCGATTGGAACTGCTCTGTATTTTTCTTGTGTATTTTTTTTGACCAGACCATACACAAAGTAATATCAGTTTGAGATATTTTCTCCAATTTGTTTAGAGATGTCCTGCAAATCAAGGTATAAACAAATAGTACATACTAAAATTGCATAAACCGTAACTTACCTAATAGTACAAAGTATTAAAACTGCCGAAATATGTTTGCAACGGCTATTTTTTTCTGCCATGCAAGAACATGTTGCATTAGAAACACTGCATTTTCCTTTATTACAAATCTTAAAAACCCCTTCAATTATATGTGGCGGTGATTGAAGAGCACTTGTTTGAAGACACAGAGCATACAATTTTAAGCTGTCTGTCTTTTCTTCTGTAATACCACATAATATGATATGTCCAGCATCTAAAACTTGTTCCCCTTCATACACTGTACGAGAATTTTTAGTGCCATCAATATAATAATTAAAATAATCAAGCATAGAAAATATTAATTCACGATCCATTGTTATTTAAATCATATGAAGAGTACACGGGAATAACTATCAGGGTCCAATTTTGCTGATAATTACACTTACAAAAGGTAAACAAACACTTACACTGGCAATTGTGTCTCTTCCTGCGGAAAGAGTGCCTCATCCGGTTCGATGCCACGCCTCTTTGTTTACATAATTTTGGCGTTTGTCAATATCAAATAAATGTTCGCGTAATTATCTCAATAAATATAACTCGACCTCATTATTTTTATATCGATAAGTTGCTTGTAAATTTTACTCAGGCATCGTTGCATTAAGCAATTGCACTCAAAACAAGTTTTTCGTGCATTGCTATGCAACGATGCCTTCGTATTTACAATACAACTTATCGATCTAAAAATGAGGTCTTGTTATATTACTATTGAAAATAAACTATTAATGCCATTCGATAGATGATAATGAAAGGTATCTTCTAGTAAAAATATATAAGATAAAAATGATTTAAGTCTAGTGTAAAAAACCATATTTTTAAAATCATTTGTTAACGGTCTTACGAGTCTGTAAATCTTACATGTAGAGAGTACGAGGTCCGCATTTTTGTAAATTTTCCCACTTATAGTGCTGAAACATCAGCACTCGAATAACAATTCCCCAAAGCTGTTCGACCAGATGGCCAGAAATTTTCGAGAAAATCGACTTTGAAATATTGCTATGTGATTTATTAACACAAGATGTAAAGCAAATGTCAACAGACGGTTCATGGCGTCGAGGTTAGGAAGGAGTTTCGTAAACGATGGTGATAGTGACAATAATAAATAATTAGTGTAATACGAAATAGACGTTTAGATCTTAATTTTAATAGAACAATGAGTGCTACTAACGAAATCAGTCAAGATGAAAACAATAGACTATTCAAGTCGACATTCGGTGTTGTGACCCCGGTTACAAACAACTTAAAAGAGAGCATTTCGATAACCGCGAACCCCAATACTAACTTAAAACGCGATTCCATATCAAGTGACGTGGAGCAATACATTCTCGGAAACAACTGAAGAACAAAGAAATTGAGAAGGCGCCATGAGCCCATCCCAACGCCAGTGTTAACCGCCATTGCCAACAAATTTGCACCCCTAGCCGGCCAGGAAGATACGCAAAGCCTGAATTGCGAAGAGGGTACAATGGATACCGACAACAATACCGACTCATTGTCAGACAAAGGTGAACAAAATGCACCTGTAGCAACGGTAAAGAAAACCAAGCCACCGCCTATTGTTATGGACCTCAACGGCGAACCCAACAATAAATTCCGAGAACTTGTACGCACATATGCAAAAAACGGTTTTTATCTTGCGTATCGCACAAACACAGTGGCGATACATTTTAATGACAAAGATGATTACGTCATGTTCCGCACGCAATTGGAAAACCGCAAATTAGGTCATCATACGTATACGCCAAAAGAAGACAAAACCCACGCCTTTGTCCTAAGGGGTCTGACAAGCGACGCGCCGATCGCGGAGATTAAAGAGGAACTAGCGGCAAACAACATTATTACGAAAAACATATTCAAAATGAACGGAATGAAAACCGCGGCGTACCTTGTAATAACAACAAGTGCAATTACCATTAAGCGCCTGAACTCGACCATCACCCAACTGCTAGACGCTCGCATCCGATGGCAGCGCTACTACAACAAAAAAACATTAATACAATGCCACAGGTGCCAGGAATGGGGCCACGCAACCGCTAATTGCAGAAGAAATGATAAATGCTTAAAGTGCGCGGCGGACCATCCGACGAAAGAATGCACTCTCCCAGCGAATAGTACTCCGACATGCGCGAACTGCCACGGAGCACACACTGCAAACAATGTAGCCTGCGCGGTCTACATAAAAAAGATGCAGCAACATGAGCTTAATAAACAGGCCAGAAATCCACATCAATTCGCCAACAACCCGCGGTACGTACCGGCTCCACCTCCAACAACCTCACCATGGCTGAGAACTAGCACAACGGCTAGACCACCACCACCTGCAGCTCAACTCAATTGCAACACGGCATTCCCACCGCTACGACCACCAAGAGCAACAGCGCAACCAACGATGACAACTCCGCCAATACGACAACCACAACCAAACTTGCAATCGAACGCAAACATTAGTGACGCGTTCAGCGACCTAGCACAAGTGGGCGAAGAAATCAACTCCCAAACGAACATTGAAAAAATGCTACGCGCAATGAAAGACTACAATAACCTACTAAAAAACTGTTCAACGAAAACGGACCGCTTCACAGCTACCCTCCAATTCTACGCGACCTTAAACTCGTATGGATTGTAGGTCAAAGGCGAATCAATGGAACGCTAACGGGATAAACCTTAAATCGAACGAAAACAGAAACCTCAAGGTCCAGGGATACTCCGACCATGGACAAGGCAGGAGGGCTACGCATCACATCCCAACAACCCAAAAACGACACCGAATCAAAAACAAACTGCTACGCCACTGGACGGAGTATACCTGTACATTGAGGTGACGCGAGTGAAACCCGTTAGCTTACCACAATAGGTGGCTGTAAAGCGTTACCTTAATACGAAATTATTACTATTATTGTTATATTGTTAAATTATTTGTTATCTAATCCTCTTGTTATTTGTTCATTGTTATTGTAAATACCTTATTCACCTATTGTACATATTATCCTTCTTTCTTTTATTCCTCTATTGTATATATTGTGTAAATATCTTTATTTTGTAAGTTGGTTTTTTTGTTCCTAATTTTTCCAACAACTAAATACTTCACCCACTTGTTTATTACGCTACCACAAAAGTTAAACAAAAGAACATTAATTTTTGTAAAAATTTTTATTTTAAAATTTATTTTAATTTTATGTGAAGATAAGTGTTATCACGAGGAGCTTCAAAGTAAATTCGAAAATTTGATATGTGGGATCAACAAGCAGATATGTAAGCTTGGAGATCCAACAATTTTATGTATATCATTAATTAATAAAAAGTTTTAAATTCAATTCAATTCAATTCGTAAACGATGGGTCCACGGTTCGGTTCTCACCTTTGGCATATTTTTTTTCTTTTTATTTTTTTTTTCAATACACATATCCGCGTTATTTACGTGTAGAATTGATCAAAGTTATGCTTGTTGACTAATAATATTTATGATAAATTAATGTTGATACAAAAATGAAAAACGTAGGGTAGGGTATTAACGTATCTTTTATTTTAGTGACAATTTACAAACATAACACAAGAACTTAAATTAATTATACAATTAATTTCACTGCACGAACTATCTTCAACGGTGTCTTCATCTTTCGTTGGTCGTTGAGGTTGAGGGACCAGGTAAATCAATAGATTCGATATCCGACATGATATTTACTTTATATTAACTACGCTGTATAAATGTACTGTAATTTCTAAATAAACTAAATAAGCACAAATGGTAAAAATATTATAGTTAAAAAAAAACAAAGAGGATCTACAAGATAAAGAGGAAAAAAGTTACAGAAAGATTACCTACCACGCTTGGTTAGCTTGCGACTGAAGCAAATATTTAGGGAACACCTTGTGCACGGCAGTCTACAGTTGGCTTTTCGTAGCCAGCACACTTTAAACAGGATTCTTTACTCAATAACGAAGAACAGGACTCCAACTTTAGAGAGAGCCAACGTGGTTTACCAGGTACAATGTGAATGTGGTAAGCATTACATAGGTCAGACCAGACAGAAATTATCAGCTAGGGTTAAACAACATCTCCACGATATACGTATAAAATCTAGTAAGACGGGTTTAGCCGACCACATTTTGGAAACCAATTACAAATTTAATACCAGCGACATAAGAGTTCTAGAATCTGAAAACAACTACCAGAAAAGAACCTTTATGGAAGCTGCTTACATTTCAACTACGACGGACAATGTAAATAAACAGACCGACTATAAGTTTATCAACGTAGGATATCGAGACCTGCTTCGTAACTATAAAGATAAAATTCGAAAAACTTGATTTTCCTCCGCCTTCAGCTTTGGCAATATGTCTTCTTGAGGTGATCAGATTTTATTGCCGACTTTTTTGACGCTGCTCACGCTTAATTTTTCGATGTGTGTTTTGATTTTGGCTCTAAACTAGTTTTGATTGTCATATAGTAACACCGCGACATCAATCAGATGGCGTTGGTGAACTGTGGCTTAATTTTATAACGATGATTTGTAGTAACATTGGCGAGAATTTTTGAATTTGAATTTTTGAATTATTGGTCACAGCTCATTCTAAATACGAAAATAGAAAAAGACTTTATCTTTGATATTTTATATTTTACATATCGTCGGCTTGGAGCAAAAACAAGATAACTCCAAAATGACAGTTTTGAGAAAATGCGACTTGAATGTTGAGTTAACAATGCAAAAGTATACAAATTCAAAACTAAAAATCTTAATAAAAATTTTATTAGTGTTAGTACAATTATCTGATTTTGCCAGAACGTAGTTGAGTATGATTCGTATCCAATCGTGTAGATAACTCATTTTGTCCAAAACCTTGAATAATTTTGATTTTTAATTTTATTATTTAATATTTTAAACTTTTCAGTTCCATTTAATTAAAACACCTTTTTATCAAAATTTACTTTTATTTTAAAACTTACTACAATATCCTTATTTAATTTTATTAGAGCGACTTTCGCTCGACTTCGTGGCTTCACCATTCCACGCGAAGTAATAGTTATTTTTATCATAAGACTTGAAACTGAATTTTTCCGAGTACGAGTTTTTTTACAGGCTGAGGCGGATTAGCCGAGGCCTGTATTTACGAGTACTCGGAAAACAGTTTCCTGCCGCATGATAAACGTAATTTTTTACGCCGACTTCTATAATTTGTTACATAAACTTTAATTATTTTTTGAAATATTTGGTATTAGGGATATTTTGTTGTTGTTGGTACAACATATTTGAATTAAAAATTTGACGTTTAAAGTTAATTATTTTGTATCGTATTATAAAATTGCGACTGTGATAATATTTGTGATAATGGATACACCAGCACACATTACAGAAGCGGCAGAATAGATTATTGGTAATTTTTGTCAGAAAAATCCGCACCCCGATACTGGCACAAATACGAGTTATTTATGAAATGTAATACAGCATTGTTGATCAAACCAAACAATGCGGTCTGAATTTGAGAGTCTGGACAACAGCTAACCCCAACGAATACCCTGAAGTTATCTACGACGAATTGGATGAATTAATACGAACCACCCAAGCTAAGAAAGCGCCAGGTTTTGACCTTATCCAAGGATCATTCCTAAAACGAATTTATGGACCCATCCAGACACCACTAAAAAATCTTAACAACACCTGCTTAAAGTTGTTACGGTTACGATTTTATTTTTAAATTTCTTTTAAATTCCCGCGCCCATCTCGGACGACCGACACGCTGCTCCAATCTTTAAATTGCAGAGTGCATCGTGAGCCTTACTCAAGCCGGGAGATAAGCTCGACCTTTTTGGTGAACAAGTCTATGCCTGAACATTCCAGCGGAAAATTTAGGAGAGGGTAGGGACGACATGAGGTTTTACAGGCATTCAAGCGGGGTACGTAGATTGAAACGTTCGAGCTAGCAAATGATTCCGCCGAATAAGTTGTGTTACCGATAAATGCGTACCGTATTGTGAATTACCGTAATTGTGGCTTCATTCCGACTTCTTGTGAAGATCACGTGAGCGATTACCGCGCTGCGTAAGACGATTACGCAATTCCGCTTATTTTTTTGTGACTACCTTTGTAGTATGATAAATCCAGGTAGCGATTGAACCCTGGTGCGAATTACAAGTATTCCTTATTGTGGTGACGTGCTACCATACCGTCACGAGTTACCGAAGTGACGTCATAACTTTTACGACTAGTATTTGTAAAGACGCTTGCGTCCATCTTACTAGAAGGTGAATCTGCTTTACGACGACTGTGCGCAGGGTCGGAAAATCCCGCGCTTTTGCAAGACAACATTCCGTTTCACCAGCTTTATTATTTACCGTTCTGCCGTCCCGAGGGAAACATCAGTTGCTTGACATTGCTGTGTATCGAATCCGACTTATTAATGTGAGTAATTCTTTAAATTGTAAAGTGCATCGAATCTCGCTATCGTATCGCCAGATAGGCCGCTGTCTTCGACAGCATCAACCCTCCATATTGTTGGAGTGGCCTTCATTGTATTATTTGTGTAACTGTTTAGCATTAATTTCATGCATGCCGAGGTCGACCCTTTTATTTAACTTTAAGAACCTGCGTTGTATTGCAACAAATTATTTATTCATTATAGTACGTACCGTCACGAATCCTTATTGGCAGTTTTTTTGTGTACTTCTTTTTCAGGGTGACATTGTAGGGATTCGAGCCATAAGCAATAAGCAAAACAACTACCTGGGTGGCTCTCGTAGATGCCATCCAGTTGTCGCGATTTCGCTAAGTACGACCCTGGAGGTCCGACTACGCTACGCCGGGCCACATAAATGATCGTTAAGCTACCGTATCAAAGTATTCGCATTTCCTAATCATGTGGCAGAAGGGAATCCTGAAGGTCATTCTCAAAAATGCCTCAGGAGACCATGCATCTGTCAAAAATTACCGACCTATCACACTTCTTCCAGTTTTCGGGTAAATTCTAGAAAAAATCATCAAAACACGACTTTTAATGACGAAAAACCCGTTTCACTCAAATCTACAGTTTTGTTTTTCTAAATAACAGATGGACAATTTCGGCAGTCAAGAAGCTCGTTAGTACAATAAAAATAGATGAAAAAGAAAAGGGTTGCACGGCGGCCCTTTTCTTTGACATCTCGGGTGCCTTTGACAATCTTTGGTGGCCGGCACTCCTCTTCCATGTTCTATGTAAGAGGAAAACGCCCCCAGGACTCATCGGCTTCCTGAAAAGTTACTTAAAAAACAAACAGGTCACACTCCAATCGGGAAATACTATCAAGGGAAGAGACTCACCAAGGAATGTCCCAGGGGTTGGTCCTTCAATCGATTTTATGGAACATCCTTTTGGATGACCATATGAACCATAAGGAAGAATTAGAATTAGAAGACAAAACAACCTAAGCCTACGTTGACGATCTTGGCAACGAAACTAATGGATAATCCTTATCAATGTGCGGTCTCAAAATGCTCAGAAAATTGTTCTCTTTCCTATAGCGCAAGAGTCGAGGCTCGATTCGTGGTAGTAGTTCACTGACAGATCGCCAAAAATTTTCGTCCTGTGATAATATTAATTGTGGTCAGATGTCTTTTAATTAATTTAGACAAAGCGCTCCACGCTTTGGGAGTTAGTTTATTAAATTAAAAATTATTTCAAAATTTTTAGTGCGTCATGAAAGCAATTTTTAAAAAATTGTAAAAAATACAACAATTTTTTTAAATACTATTATTTATTAAGTAAATTATTAACAATATTCTTGGTTAACTATGACCATTTCTTATTTATTAATCATTATTTTCTGGCATACGCGATCTATAATTGTGAATCATATTGTTGTAGTATATTTCCTATATCCCTCAGACTTAAATATTCGCCTACAGTTCCCGTGGGAACGGGAACAATAATAATTAAAGTTTCTTTTGTAGCCACATTAATAATTTTGGAAAATGCGATTCTGTCGCATGGGCATGCTTGCTTAACTCTTGACCACTTCTTTATGCAATTAAAATGGAATTGGTGGGTACATTTATCGAGGGTTGCTGTAGTTTCACCATTATTTAATCTGAGCAAACAAATATTACAAATATCATCTTCTATCTCATTACTTTCATTTTCGCTCTTATTTACATTTGCATTCACATCCATATTTTTAATTTTGATATTAATCACACTTTATTATAACAGATTTTCTATTTATGTAATAATTTTCTTTTTATCGAGTATTTTATATTGGTATCATTTTTTTTGCAATACTGTCTGCAGGGTTGGGCGAAATACAAACAAATGGGTAATAATTTTTTTTTTGCGCAGAAATCTCTTTAACAAAAGAAACTAGAAACAAAAGAAAATAGTTATTGTAAAAATTATTGTCGTGATTTTTGTGTTAATTGTTTGGTCATAATGAGTTCTCGGACTAAATTAATATTACAGTTTTTGCGGAGAAGCTCAACTTGAGTTAAAGGATACAAACTTTTTATTTCTTTCTGTAATAATTAATAAATTACTATGTCAAATATTTTATATAAATACATTGGGTATAAGTCTAAAGACAATAAGAACAGTGAAT
Source organism: Cantharis rufa (assembly GCA_947369205.1). Lineage (NCBI taxonomy): Eukaryota > Metazoa > Arthropoda > Insecta > Coleoptera > Cantharidae > Cantharis > Cantharis rufa. Next base: position 15,236,751 of record OX376307.1, on the reverse strand, counting down.
GAAAAAATGAATAGGAAATATCTAGAAAAGAACAAAAGAGGAAAGCACAGAAATCATAAGAAAGTTAACCAATCCATTAAAGATGGAATATTTTCCCATATAAATTCAATTCCTCGAATTGAATCACATTATCTGCGAGCACAAACCACGCACAAATTTATAGAAGGCGGGAAAACTCTTATGGCTTTACATATAGATGATGAGTTGTGTACAACAAAAAGTGAACTAAATGGATATTACACTTTATATAGAAGAATTTTTTTTTTAATTTTAATATTCTGTAGAATTCGCTTAATGTGATCACGGATAATGTTATCAGTCGGTTATTGTGATCATTTTGACTGGGATAACCGGCCGCTTTAATTAGTTTACATACAAAAACCACCGGATAATGTGATCAAAAAGCCGCTTATTATTATTACTTTTAAGGAATTACAAACACAATAATCTCTTTTTCTAAGTATCTTTTTCTGATTTGTCATTGAAATTTTATATATTTTTACAAAAGACGTCACTCATTTTAATTTCTATACAAAAACTAATGAAGTTCCTCATTTCATGGGGTGTTTCTATTTTTATATTGCTAAAATAGGAGTTTGCTTTATGCATTTTAATTTATAAGTTTGTTGATAAGTTGACGAAAAGCGAAAGATCTATAAAACAGAAGGTGGAAATTATCGAAAATCACTGTAAATTAAGATTCTCTAATTTTCCGTTTCTAAAATACGTTTTTTCCAACAACTTCAAAATCAAACAACTTTGTTTCGAATATAAAGATATTTTTCATCAGGAAGAAATTCCCTGAAGTTTCACTAACCAAATTAAACACCGAATTCATTTAACTGACGAAGTGCCTATTTATACAAAAGCTTATCTCAACAACCACATTTCTAAACGCAAGAAATCTATAAACAAGTCAAAGAATTGTTGAGGCAAGATTTAATTCAAGAATTCAATTTCCCATGGAGTTCATCAGTTCATTTAGTATCAAAAAAAAGATGCCAACCGCAAATGCAATGGAGAATAGTCATTGATTACCGGAAGATTAATGAAAAATCAATCGACGACAAGTACCCAATACCGAATATCAACGACATTTTAGACAAATTGGGACGCAGCCAATATTTTACCACACTCGATTTGGCACCGAAACGTCGACAATGAAACTAGTTGTTTGATTTTAACATACGTTCCACTAACCCGAGATCCCTTAATCAATTCGTAAAGTTTGGTTTCGTAAACAATTTTGCAACGAAATTCGTTGAGAATGGTATTCTGTAACTACACCCTAAAGAATTCGTTATGGGTTTCGTTCTTACCACGTTCTGAATGAAAAAGCTAAGCTATTTTTTACGATTAATCACGAAGTTGTATTCGTGTCGTCATTCAGCTCTGTAAACATATTTTAAAAATTATTTAAATTTTTTAATTTTACCGGAAAAATAATGACAATCATGAATTTTTCAGAAAAATTAATTGGAACTTGATTATAGTAAAATTCATACATTTTCTGTTTTTGCAAAATTATTCATTGTACGTAATATACGTATCTACCTCAATTTATTATGCTCAAAATACATCCAAATTATAATAACAAGTTGGTTTTTTCATAAAACGGTACCGCTTTTACGAGCCGACAAAGAAAAAAGCAAATTTTAGGGTAATCTTTATTGCCTTGTGCCTTGTACCTCTAGTTATTTAACAACAATTGTTAACAAATGTGTACGAAATTTTGGAACTTGGTTTAAATCGAAACTTTATCGTTAATCAACTTTCATGAGCGATATATAGTGAGCATTACACTAGCTTTTACTTTTTATTATAATTTCAATTTTTTATATTTGCAATAATGACCGGGATTGCAGAATGCCAGAATGATCTCTAACAATTATGAATCCATTTTGTATATTTTTAGATTGTTTTTGTACAGTATCTGTATTATAATCGGTTTTTAAATAATTATGTTCAATTAAAAAAGAATTACCAAACCTTAAATTATTAGTTTATTAGCTCTTGAAATAAATATATAAATAAATTATAATTTTATAAATATAGGTGCGAAGAGAATAATAAAAACAAAATATTAACCTTTATTTTAATCTGTCACTAGGACGGCCACTTTTCTTATTTCAACAAAATGCGCCAACGCACGAGCCCAACGAATTCGTAAAACTATGCAACGACAGCTTCAGAGCTTTCGTACAATAATACGGTCTTAACGAAAATGGTAACGAAGGCATTTACGAATTTCGAGGTTAGTGTGTACCAACTGGACAACTTGACGAATTTTTAGGCGTAATGAATCGTAAACTGGCAACGAATGTGTTACAAAATAGGGGTGATAATCGTATTCTCAACATCCTTACAAGAGCACATCGAAAAATTAACAGCTGCCTTCGATCGATTAAGAAAATCAAATTTCAAAGTTCAGCTAGAAAAATGTTCATTTTTGCAAAAAGAAGTGTCATATCTAGGTCACGTTATTACACGGGACAGAGTGAAACCTAATCCAGACAAAGTCAAGGCAGTCAAGATTTTGGGGTATTAACTGTTTTTCAAAAACAGTCAGTTTTTTTTATGATTTTGGTGTCAATCGTTAGAGCATCGTTAGAGCCTAACCCATGTATTCATAAAAATACTTAAAGAGTGTTTTAAACCTATTTTAAAAAACTCATTAAAGTTAAAACGCTCATTAAAGTTAAACAACCAATGAAACCCTTACAATTAAGACAAATGAACGTTTGATTGGTGTTTTATGACGCCTGCATTTTAAACGTATTTTAAAGATATTTTAACTTTCTAAAATTTTTATGAATACGGGTGTAAATGAGCTTCCATTATTTTCGAGTGAGTCTCAAAGGTCGCGAAGTTATTCGCAAAAAACAACTGAGGGGGCTGTAGTCATATTTAGCAATTTTTGTTCCCGGCTCAAAGGATGCACATACGCGACTCGTCGTGCGTCGGCGTTGTTCAAAAACGTGAATTACTTAAAAACGAGGTTAAACGAGGTTACAATCATTACAGAATATGTTAAAGAAATGTCTAACGTATTTTTTGCATATTGTTTCAAGGCGGAATATTGTGGAACATTTTTTGTAAGTCTACACAAAGTTGGAGAATTGCCTGAGATATTCTATTGAGTAGCTCCAGAAATGATGCGATGTGTTTAATTACTGCAGCATTGTATTGTCTTAGAATTTTTTTTATTCGAAAGTACATACTTCAAGACATCTTTTCTATAAATACCAATTTAAACCCTAAACTGAAATCAGCACAATAACTCATTAAAAATTTCTGTCGCACAGTGCGAAATGTTACTCAAATTAGGGATTAATAGAAGGTGATGTTTACATCGCTCTAGGTGCATTGATGTTTCCTCTAAAGATATACAAAACCTTGTAGCTTAATTGTTAATTTCACAAAAATATATTTTTGGCCACTTTTCCGAGCGTTGGTCCCACTGTGCAATGGGGCGATTTAATAAGTTAAAAGCTTACTGTTGGCATTTAATTTTAAAAACCACAAAATTGATTTTTATGGTTGATTCGTGTATTGCCATGGTTGTCTTAAAGACTGAACTAATTAAAAATATACCTGAAGACCGAAAAAACTCGCCAAAGGTGGAACTATAGAAAAAGGTGAAACTCGTTGAAAACGTAAATATCGTTTTGTAACAGCAACCTGCGGACGGATCCTTGGTTGGAAGAAATGTAGCTTTTTAACGCCGATCTACATACGTTCAACAAAATTATGCAATGGGTAATAGTTAAAAATTTTATTCAAAAAAAAAAACAAAAATGTAACAAAAGATGGGATTTTTAAGGGGGGGGGGGTAAATTTATGATCATTAATATGAGTAAAATGATGGGAAATGTTTTTTAACAACTCTAATCTACTCATTGCGTTAGTAGAGTACGAGGTAATATAGGCAATATACGCACTAATAATATATTTCCGCGCTTACCGTAGATTTCTCGAAGCGCTGCCGCAATTTCTTCAGTATTTCTGTATTGTATCTAATATGTGCTGTTTATTATTATAATTTATAATTAATATTCTATTTCTATGTTTGTTATTTTGTTTATATAATCAATATATTGTAATTGCTACTAAAAATAATTTTGATCCACCTCAAATGAATCTATGATATTTAGAACTGCATGGTCTGATTTAGAACAGCTTATACACTTAACAATTAAAAGATTAAATTTATGACCAGTCTACCTGCCCACGGCAGCGGTGGAATATGCATATGGGATTATAGGAACCCTTGACAATCGGTGGAAAGTAAAACTGCCCACAAAAACTAATGAAGTTTCCCGTTTCATGGGGTGTTTCTATTTTTATTTTGCTAAAAGAGGACTTTTCTTTATGCATTTTAATTCATAAGTTTAGTTTATTCTTGCTTTTCTTACGATGTTGACGAAAAAGCGAAAGATCTCTTGGTATAACAGAAAGTGGAAATTAGCGAAAATCACTGTAAATTAAGATTCTCTAATTTTTTGTTTCTAAAATACGGTTTTTTTTAAATCTGCTTATTGTTATCAGTCGGTTAATGTTATCAAAACGTTCAAAGAAAAAAAGTGATCACATTAAGCGGATTCTACTGTACTCCCAGACGATACAATGTAATCAATTAAATTGTAATCAATAAACAGCGAACTAAAATTAAAAAAAAAATTAATCCGCTAATTGAAATTTGATTAATCAAATTTGGACTTAGAATTTGAATGGTAGCCCTTCAAGTAATTTTGTTCAAGGGTTGTCATTAGGACCGGATAAACTCATAGTCATAAGGTGTGGTAACGTAGCAATATTGTTATTTTGCTGCACATTCAATATTCATATATCAAGGAAGCCATGGTGTGATGACCCCTTGTTATGTGATGAATAAGTATAATTAATATTACAATATTATATTAATAAGTAAAATGTAGATAGTTGAGGAGTAATAGAGTAGTAGTTAGGATGTCGACAAAGTAGGTTAACAATGCAGTTTAAGTGTACATATAATTAAGGGTAAACAATAAATATATCTAAATTGAATCAACTCATCTTATTAATATCAAACCCTTCAACAACCACCAAAGTCATCAAAACAACACACAGAATATCACCTGGCGATCCGAATTAAACATCGGATTATTACAAAGGTATTTTATAAATTCAATTATTACATAAAGTAATAAATTAAAATACAGGGAAGGGGAAGTACAAAATTTTAGTAGGAAAATAGAATATCTTTAAAATATTTCAAATGATTCTCTGCGTAACGAAGTCTTTTTGTTGTTCTAAGTCGACGATTAGTCTCCGAAAGCCATGGTCTGGAAGCAAATTCTATAACTTTTCAACACATAATATGAGAATGAGTAAATTTCTATTAATACCTGTAACTTTTCCAACCAATGGTAAGTCAGATATATGTACAGTCATGTCGTCAAAAACATATAAACCTACCAGTGACGTCACGAGTGTACATATCTTTCACTTACTATTGGCAAGCAATACAAATATTACATTACTTACCTACTGGCAGCAAAAGAAGTTTTATTCCTAAATAATATCATAAGAATACCACAAAGAAATCGAACTAAAATTTTCAGCCCTGTATAATAAAATTATTTACCTACTTATTACCAATCAGAAATATTATAATTGTTAATTATTTTAAGTTGGTATTTCTAATAATTCTATGATTTATTATATAAGTAGGTATAGTAATAGCTATTTCACAAATAAAAATTATAATTAATAGAAAAGAAATAGATAAAATGGTAAAAAAATTGACTTCGAAATCATGACAGAAAATACTAATAATTTAAATGGTAAATATTTTACATAAAGTACTACAGTTTAATTTTAGGCTTCTATACAAAGTATAGCAAGAAGCCTTGTGTTCTGGTCTCGTGTGCGCACGTCCGTCCGCATGTTTCAACTTTAAGAACTATTCCAATATAGTTTTTAAACTATAAGCTATAGAAATAGTTCTGAAATTTGAAACATGCAAACGGGCGGACACTTATTTCTGTTTTTATACTATTGTTGTATTGTGTTTATTGTTATAGTATGAAAAACATAAGTACGTTATAAATATCATAGATTATTATTTTCTTTTTGTATTTAATATTCGTATTTTTCTTATTGAGAGCTTCCCGAATTGAGTTTTTTTACAATTATTATTTATTTTTTAGGCGTGGAAAGCCACTGTTTTTGTGCTCTAACAGATATCAAATGTTAGAAGAGCAGTGGTTATCTCATCGTTTAGATGACTTGAAAAATAAAAAATGGGTATTGCAATTCAAGGATCCATTATCAGAATATGAATGACTGCAAAGTGACACCTAAATTCCAAATTATAAGACTGAATTTTACAATGTCGGAAATAAAGTGTTAATGGTTTTGAATTCCTAAGATTACTGCCCACACGGTCATCGACTCTTGATATGTACGTAATTATAGCAATTTCAAAATTGGTCAAAATAATTATCGGATAATCTGATATCTTAAAGCGGGCTTTATTTTGAATTTTTCTGTATCTACCTTATATTCTAATCTATATATTTCATGTTTAACCAAGAAGATAGCAGTATAGAAGTCCTTATTTATTAATAATGTTTTTTTTTAACAGATGCTATGAGTTCTCATAAAACTGATGGCGATTATGATTTAGTTCCTAATGAGATACTTGATGTTGAATCAGACCAATATGAGGTATTGGAACTTCTTGGTCGAGGAACGTACGGACAAGTTGTTAAATGTTGCAAAACTGTTACTCAAGAAATTGTTGCAGTAAAAATACTTAAAAATAAACGATCTTATGTTCAACAGGTACGTTTTCCTATTTTATTCATATGAAAATTTACTAATCAAGTTTCTCTATACAGGGCTTTATTGAAATTAGTATTTTGGAAAAATTACATGAAGAAAATCCAGATCTTTTTAATTTCGTCCGGATGTATGATTTCTTTCAACACAAAAATCATATTTGTATTGTGTTTGAATTGCTTCATCAAAACTTATACGAATATAGACAAGAAAAGTCTTTCAAGATTAAAGATATTATGTTAATTTTGAGACAATTGCTTACGAGCTTGGTAAAACTTGGTAAAACGCGGATTTGAAACCCCAAAATATAATGCTGGTCTATCCATTGCGTCAACATTGTCGTGTCAAGATTATCGACTTTGGAACTTCCTTTTATGCTAAGCAATCTGTTTCCAATGTGCATATACAATCAAGGTATTATCGAGCACCTGAGATCATTTTGGGATTACCATTTTGTGAAGCAATCGATATGTGGTCTCTGGGATGTGTTGCAGCAGAATTGCTGTTGGAGTACCCCTTGCATCCAGGATCTTGTGAGTTTGATCAAATTCGGTTTATAAGTTACACTCAAGGTCTACCGCCTTGTACAATGCTAGATAGTGCACCAAAATCGACGTCATTTTTCAACCGTGTTTTACGCAAATGGGAATTAAAGCTCCCGTAGGATATTACTGGCTCACTAAAATCATCCCAAAAGAAATTCGAAAATATAAATTCAGTTGTTTGGATGATATTGGACAAGTTAACGTTTCAGAAGTTAACTATCTATAAAAGAAGATTTACCAAATTGCTCAAAAAAATGTTGCAATTGGATCGGTATAAGCGTAGATAAGAAGAGTTTGATTAAATTCGGTTTATAAGTTACACTCAAGGTCTACCGCCTTGTACAATGTTAGATAGTACACCAAAATCGACGTCATTTTTCAACCGTGTTTTACGCAAATGGGAATTAAAGTAAAATTAAAGTAGAATATCACTGGCTAACTAAAATCATCCCAAAAGAAACTCGAAAATATAAATTCAGTTGTTTGGATGATATTGCACAAGTTAACGTTTCAGAAGTTTCAGAAGTTGACTATAGAAGAAGATTTACCAAATTGCTCAAAAAAAATGTTGGAATTGGATCAGTATAAGCGTATAATACCGTCAGATGCATTAAAACATATATTTTTCAATTTGCCGTACTCTGACGATAATGTATAAAATGAGGTTTAATTCCAAGCAAAATCTGTTAAGAGGCTTTTTCCAGTATTTTTATTATATGTATGTACAATAATGTAAATTTTTATTTTAGAATTTGTAGATTTTTTAAATTTTTCTTGCTTTTGCCTGCAGCGGTAAGGAGAAAGTTGTGTTCTGTAAATTTTTCGCGTGCCACTTTGGTCAATAAAATCAGAGCAAAAAGACTAATTTTACTCTTCGGCAATTTTTTATTTTCCTTTAATCTCAAGTTTCTCTTTCTCTCTCTTTGCTTCTGTTGAACTTTACACTCTACAAAGTGAAATTTTTTAATAAATAAATAAATGGTGATTTATTAGTATTAGTAGATATCTAATCAGTAAATTTATTTAAACAAACCACTAATATAAATTATTTTATTTTATTTTTTATTTTTAATTTTCTTTTAATAAATTATGAAAATATTTTATAGAAATAAACAAAAATCCATATAATTAACTTTGTTGTGTTTCTTTCAATTTTGCGGTAGATTTACTTTAATTCTATATATTTTTGAGACAAATAAAACTTGAAAGGCCCGAATAAAATACGAATAGAGGTACAAGGTGGGCCAAAAATAATCACTCGATGTTCTTGGCTGTAATTTCTTTTATAATGAAACATTTTGGTTCTGCTTGTGAAATTTGTTTATTTAATCCATTAGAATTTATTCCATCAAGTCGAAAAAATGATATCGGCCAAGTCGCCGCGGCCAGAGTTGATGACCATGCGGAACCATTTTATGGCATTTTCCATCACTCTTGCCTGAACTTCGGGCAACAGGTTCTCGCATTCTTGGCAAATATTCTCTTTAAGGGCTTTAAGAGTCTGAGGCTTGTTGAAATAAATGAAATAAACTTGTGACTTCAAAAAATCTCATAAAACGAAGTCTGGAACGGTTAAGTCGGGTGATCTGGCCGGCAGTGCAAATCACCAAAACGAGAGATTATCAACTCTGTTTCTCTGTTTCAAAAGTTTCTGTTTTAAAAGTGAAACTTTGTTTGACAAGCAATTTTTGCATTTGTGAGGCGAGCGAATTACAATTGCAAATAAAAAAAAGTGTTGCTTAGCAATTTCCCATTTTTATATTAACAACGAAAACGTTAACTTTTAGTTGAGGTAATGCTATTAAAAATGTACTGCTTTTAATACGGTTGGAGAAAAAGATAATTAACAATAATAAATGACGGCACAAACAAACAAAATCTTAGCTTTCCGTTGTCTTCTCTCTTGATGGTTAGATCAGGATAGCGATACCAATGTTCGACTGAATTATCCAAAACTGTGTGTTGCTATACAGGTGGATTACCCAATAACCATCTAGCCAGAAAATACGACACCAGATAACCAAGAAGTAAAAAAAAGAGTAGCGTCACGATCGATATTATTTACCGGTTGATATCGGTAATCCAAATAAAAGAAATAATAGCTGGTGAACCGCTAATAACACCCTATAAAAATTCAAACTCAACAAATGTGGAATTAAAATTATCAAACATACCTCTAGTCTAGTTGTTGTGTGAGGGTTCGTTAGTGAATTAAGCGAAGCAATGGTCCATGAACAAATTTAATCCTTCAAATAAAGATCGGATAACTTCCCAAGTACACGAAAAGAATAGGAGAAGAAATCCAAAACAAAATCGCAGCAATCAATACTAATCCCAAATAAATCTGGATGAGAAAATAAAACAATTTTCACCAAAAAAATTGATTAGCTACGTCCGTTGTCCAAATATAATTACTCGACTTAAAAATTCTAACTTTTCTCCAGAATCGCAAAGTTAAATTAAAATTAAAAATATGCGAATTATCAATTATGATAATAATTTCCAACCAATTTGAATTCAAATGTGAACTAGGATGCCACCTTTTGAAAATCTTCCAAAACCATTGAATTTTACTTAAAAATAAAATCAAACCGTAACAATGTACACATAATGCGTACTGAACGCTTAAATAGCACATATACTCATTTTAGAATATAAACTTGTGGGCCCACACTTAATTAAAGAAGATCTAGACCATTTTAATTGAAAAATATGTTGTTATGACCATGTTTGTGCATATGTATATGTGTCTATAAGGCATTGGGATAGTTTTATAAATTACAACCATTAAATGAAAAAGAAGTTTATTGACATAGAAAAGTCATAAAAAATTAACTTTCTAAATTAAAATTAAGTCATAAAAAAGACATAAGAAATTAGCATAAAACATTACAACAGTAAGTACCATTGAGTCAATTTCTTGTTCTCTTGGGATGGGAAGGACCTTCATCCCTGTCTTCGTTCTCATCTTCTTTTTCTCTAATATCTTCTCCATCGGATCCCTGTTCTTCTTCATCTCCGGAGTCAACTCGAGGGGCACCATTCAGGCAGTTTCCCTGGCAATTTTGGCATGCTGGGAAACATTTGAGGCTTGCTTTATCCTTGTGGAGAAACGAAGCTCGAAAATGTAAATATTTTTTAATTGTGCTGTTTCTTGTAATTAGTTTATTGGAACTCAACTTTCAATCCCAATACATGTTATTCCACCAAATCCTACACCACATTCCCAAACCCCGTTTTTATCAATTTAGCAAAATTATCAGGTTTTTCGAAACTTGTATCCTGTAATTCATTTAAATTTATTTAGTAATCAAAAATTATAACCACTGCGCATAATATGTTAAATATCTAACAAAGGGCTTAACCTAATTACAGATAATATAATATAAATTTGTTAACATTTAATAATGTATCTATTAAAAATTGAATGAATGTTATATAATACTAGCTGGATACCCGGCTTCGCCCGGGGTCTCACTAAATATAAAATATTCTGACTTTGCCCGAAATACTTCGATTTATCCTTTTATATACCTAGTATTATTATAGATAGCTAACGTGCACGCCCTTTGTACAGATTGAAAAACTAAATAAAACCAGTAGCGTCGTTAGGGCAGGACGCGCCTGGGCGACTTATTTAAGAATTTTAAGTAGAAAAAAAATTCAATACAGAATAGTAATTGCAACATAGCAATAATTTTATATTTAAAATTAAAGTTCATCAAGAGATATTATTGAAATATTGAAGAATTTTTACTTGCAGCTAGAAAAATATTTAACACAGGTACTACTGATAGTTGTTTTATGAATTCTATTACTTTTGATACATATATGTAATACAAATCTATAATATTTCTTGGTATACTATATTATTCGTTTTTTGATTGGGTGCATAGATAAATAAATTATTTTCCGAACTAACTCGAGAACATGCGACATAAAATTGCCTATGAGTGAAGCAAGGATCTGAATTGTCGGTGCCTGCTAGTTGTAACGTTTGACCTTGCGCTTTATTGATAGTCATCGCAAAGCAAATTTTCACAGGAAATTGAAGACGTTTGAATTCAAAGAGATAGTCCGTTGTTATCATTGGAATACTCGGAATGTATACAGTATCACCTTTCGCACAGCCAGTCAAAATTTCAGCTTCAATGAGGTACCTTTTCAAAGACTTTACCCGCAATCTTGTGCCGTTACACAATTTTGGTGCATTCAAATTGCGCATTAAAATAATTGGAGTACCAACTTTTATATTAAGTTTATATGGAGGAAGCCTAGGGGGATTCAAAGAATTCAGAAATTCAAGAGGAAAATTGACGGCTTCGTCTTGGTCTACAATAGAATCTACAGCGAGATAAGTTTCTTGGTGGGCATCAAACATATCGAGAATCTTTTCATTGATAGCAAAAACCGAGTCGTTTCTTGGAGCTAAAATTACGCGCTCCTGTAACCATTCGCTTGTTTTCTCTAAAATTTTTGATATTTCTGGATAAATTGTAAAAATCAATTAATCTTGCCCTGAAACAAATGTAGCGAAAGAAGAATCAATATCTATCACGCCATTGTCATTTTGAAATTGCCCATTTCCATTATTCAAAAGCATCTCGGAAAATTTCGCGGCATTTCCATTTCCACCTAAACTTACACGCATATTCGTACTAAGTTTTAAGATCTGAATGTGAGACCATAAATGCGATGATTTGAGGCAAGCATTAATCTCATCGCTTTTAGTTCCTCGTGGAACTACTGGCAATATTTGCTTGAAGTCTCCTGCAAACATTACGGTCACACCTCCCATCGGACAATCATTATTTCTAATATCTCTTAATGTACGATCAAGAGCCCCCATTCCAGCTTTATTTGCCATAGTAGCTTCGTCCCATACTACGATGTTTGTCTCTTTCAAGAGTTTTGCCAATGAACTTTGTTTTTTGATGTTGCATAATGGGTTTTCGCTACTTTGAAGATTTAATGGCAATTTAAATGTAGAGTGTGCCGATCGTCCATTTTGCAACAATGTAGCTGCTATGCCAGAAGACGCAACCCTCAAAGCAATTTTGCGTTGCATTCGTAGTTTTGAAAGCAGCATATTAATTAAAAACGTTTTTCCAGTTCCACCAGGCGCATCAAGAAAAAAAAGCTGTCCAGAATTTTGGTCGATACTGGATAGAATAGCGTAATAAACATTTTTCTGATCATTTGTCAAATTATGTTCGTGCATAAGAAGGTAGGCTGATAGTTCATCGCGATTGTAAGATGTTTCTGCAAGATATTCTCTATTGTGGAGAACATTCTCATCTGTTCTTGTTGGAGATGCCAATCCAAAATCACTCAAACGTTTGCAGGTTATTTTGAAAAGTTCGTCTTCTATAAAAATCAAAGCTTCATCCATGATTGCAGGGGAGTTGTTGATTTCCAAATCAGGAAAATCATTCCTTACTCGTCGAAGTATATCAGCCGACATGCTTTCTTTGTGTTTTTCCTCTAATTTAGTCGCGTCTGTCAATTGACAAAATCCCAACATAATTACAAACAATTCACGTAAGCGACGCGCAGATTGAAATAAAGCAGCTTCTTCCAAGGTGTTGTTCCAGTGTCTGTCATCCTCCAAAAGTCCCAATTCTTGGCAAGCTCTTTGAAAAGTTGGATAAACAACATCGTCAACGGTTCTCAAATACTCAAATAACGTTGGCCCACGAATATGATGCAGGAGGAGTCGTAAATAATAGCACCTGTGTTGTTTGGATGCACCGTGTAGACCCTGCCAAGTACGTTCGACCTTCTAGGATTTGAGTTATCATTATCAACTATAGCTCCTTGTTTTCTTTTAAAAAATTTGCTCATACTGAATGTATAATAAGTCGGTACTTCAAAATACAAAAGTGATTTGGCAAATTCATCTCGTGAACTCAGCGCGAAAAATTCCATCAAAGTGGAATTCTTTAAATTTTCAAGACTTTCTTGCACATTCTGTGGAGTAAAGTAAACACGTTGTCCATTTTCCAAGTGTACCGATAGTTGGAATATCGGTGGGGATCGTTCATGTATGGAAAATCCAAAAATTCTCCAAGCGGCCTCCGATGAACTTATGTATTTGCCATTTCGGAAAGTTTCAACTTCATTAAGTGATTCCATAGAGAATGTTGCTTGGTCAGAGCCCTTGTTGATGTAATCACAAATGTATTTAATTGACTTTACAGAGTTGCAAATTTCTACATTAATATGGCAATCGAATGCTCGTAATAGCAAGGGGCTGTATGGAACTACCCAGCTGTTATCAATTTTAATAGTGCGATTATTGGAAATTTTCAATTCAAACGATTTTCCACCACCACCAGGAGAACGACGACGATATTTAGGATAACCATCTTCACCTGTCTGAGTCTCAGCAATGAATTTTTTCGGAAATCTTTTAGTGCATTTCCCGTCTTTCATGCACTGTGAACTCCTATTGTGTTGTCCACATGGTCCGTGTATCATATTTTTCGTGACAATATCAAACAATGCTGGATCTTCTTGTTCATTTGGCAATTCTGCACCGAGGACCTTGTCAATATCAGCTGGGTCGTAATCTATTCACCAACCAAACTAAAATGTGAGCGTGGGGCAACCCTCTTTTTTGCCATTCTACAGTATACATGTGGCATCTGGTTTCGCCAAAAATTTTATCCTTGACAATCAGTTCTATGAGGTTTTTGATCTTCAAATGGAAAACACGTGCAATGATGTCATTCCTATCATACGATTGTTGATTCTCAAACACACATGATCGAATTTCAGGCCATTTTGGGTTAGAGGTCATAGTAATGAAAAGATCCGGCCGACCAAAATTCCTAACGTAAACCATAGCATATCTTGCTTGCGTTGTTGCATATACCGAGGGCCACCAGTGAATTAAGATGGCAGAATAACTCTTTAGCCTATATTTGTAGGATCGCCGTTAGCTTGTATTGCATCATGAATATCCATATAGCTATCAGCTCTTAAATTGCTCTGGTTTGCTTTGATAAAATTGAGTCGCTCTGTTTCAATCTTAGCATACATGTCTACTAAATATTGATTGAGAAGCGAATTAAATCTTAAAATAAAATTTGTGAAATTTTCTCTGACTATTAACCTGTATGCGTAGAAATTCTTTGCAGAAACAGTTTTATTGGGTACCATATGCCTAGTTGTTGTATGGACTTGTGGAACATCGATAGAATACCCATTTTCACCACGACAAAACATCAATGGGTACTGTAATGCATCATAAGAACGATGCATTTCATTGATTCGTTGTAGAGTGTTATTCCTCGCTTTCAAAACTATATCTCTCTTTGTAAACTCTTGGCCAACAATCAGTATAGCTACTTTGTCTGTTTGTGGCACATTAAAACGACCTCTGTGCTCTGTCCGTGGCATCCTATCAGCGCGAATGATCACCTTAAAATCTTCAGAATTTAGTGGCATCGTATCCAAGGCAGTTTTAAAGCTTATTACATATGGATTATTGGTGTGGAATAACGCTTGCAAATCATATAATATCTCTCTGTTTGTGTGAAGAGCTACGGACAATCTTCTTTCCAATTCTCCATTTCCCATAAAATATATTTGTAAAAACTTCGGCTCTTCGTGCGTTGTTGGAAATAGGGAGCCAACTGCATGGTACACTTGGCCTTGAATTTTAAACATGGGCATAAAATTCCCATGCCGTATCTCGGTATCACCGAACGATGTCATTTGAAAAGCCGAGTTGTACTTTCGTATATTTTTAAGAAAATCATGCGAATTATAGTGAGTGCCAAGTAATAAACTCTTAAAAGGTTCTGGTGGTTCAAGAATATCATCTAGCAAAACTTTTCCACTACTACAACATAGGCCAGGTGCTTCTTTTTTCCATTTCAATGCATGACAGTAGTTGCAGCTGAAAGCCATAGTTCCAATAGAAACGTGAGAGTCAGCTGCATAATCAATGGAGACATCATAATTAAATCCAGACATTTCCCTGCTTATCCATGGAAGCAAAGAAACGATTTAATTTTCGACTTTTATATCATGCAAATGATCATCACCATCAACTCTTATTGGGACTTGGATTTGCTGTGAAATGGGATCCTGCGCTTGCTCAGAAGCATTAAGAACATTTCTGTCTCTATGGAGACGCTGTCTTTTAGCTACCGTAGAATAACGACCAAGATTTGATCTCTTCACCATTTTAATTTTTGATTAGTATATATCAAATGATAATATTTACTTATATTTACTTTTTACTATTACTTTTACTATTACTTACTTACTTACTTACTTTTACTATTACTTATTACTATTTACTTATTAAAGTTCATCAAGAGTTTTTTTTTTATTTTAATATTAACGTGCATCAACTACTATGGTTATTAGCACCTTTTGTACATATTATTTATAATATTTATATCACAATAAAACCTTACAACTTTATAGCTTGTTTATTATTTTGAGTTTTCTGATATATTTGATTGTTTTGGCGATGTTGTCATGTTCCGGATTCAGGGCCTGCTCATAGTTTTCCGACATCCCGCTCAGTCTGGTCAGAGCGGTTTCAAGTACTATATCATGTGACTCGATGTTCCTCCATGGCTTTACAGATTTTTTGGTTTTGAGTAACTTTTGTCCAGTTCCATTCCATTGTGTTTGCCATTGATTGTAGATGCTCTTCTTTATTGCAGCTGCCGCATCGGTATGGAGCATACGCGTTTCTAGCTCTGCTTTGGGGTTATTTACAGCGTCGCCGGCTAGCCGATCTACTGCTTCATTTCCTCGTATTCCCACATGGGACGGTACCCATACATAGATCACCGTTTTACCATTCTGCTCCAATTGGTAGTGTGCATTTTGCATTTTGTTGATAAGGTAATTTGTATGGTTGTTGCTTCTTTTTAATGATTTTAATGCGCTGTAAGAGTCTGTAATGATTAGGTATTGTTGATTGTTTTGGTTTAGTATGTACTTAAGTGCTTTGTATATGGCTGTAATTTCAGCTGTGTGTATTGACGTGTCGTTGGGCAAACGGTATTGCCTGTTTGTATTATTATGCAAAAATGCACATCCCACACCATCATCTTTTTTTGAGGCATCTGTAAAAATGCGCTCAAAGGTCTTGTACCGCTCTAATATGAGGTGGAAATCAGTGATGCATATGTGATGATCTGTATTATGCTTTTTGTGTCGTTGTAGTTCTGTATTGATTATCGCTTCTGGTATTCTCCATGGCTCTATTTTGACTTCCTTGTTTGTAATAAATAGCTTTGGTGGCTGATGTTGGATATTTTCGAGGATAGAATGAAGTCTGATATGGAATGGTTTTTGTCGATTCGGGAATTGTCGGTATCTGAGTGTGTTTCTTCGAGATAGTACATTTGAGTAAGAGGTTTGTGTTAGATTTGTCATTATTTTAAGAGCATATCTAGTTGTTAAAATTTCTCTACGTGTTTTCAGAGATGGGATTCCTGATTCACAACGTAGACTCTCTATAGGTGTAGTTCGATATGCCCCCAATATCATTCTCAGTGATGCATTTTGAATAGGTTCCAATTTGTTCAGTAATGTTCAATGAGCCGAAGAATATATAATTGATCCGTAGTCGATCTTTGATCGGATCATCGTTTGGTATATCTTGAGTAGGGTTTCACGCTTTGCTCCCCATTTGTTATTGGATATGATTTTGAGCATATTTAGTGATTGTATGGTTTTTACTTTTATGGTGTTTATGTGCTCTTTCCAAGTCAATTTATTATCAAATTTCATCCCGAGATATTTGACTACCTTTGTGTATTTGATGGTGTGATCTCCAATTTTGATGATGGGCTATTCTTTGCTATCTTTTCTAAGTCGTGTAAAGTGTATTGCTTGTGTCTTCTCTGGTGATATTTTCAGTCCTGTTTTATTTGACCAGTTTTCTATTAGTTGTAGTGTATCTTGGAGTAGTTTTTTTATTTTGTTTAGGTTTTCATCTCTACACAGTGTATGGTGATGTCATCTGCGAATAAGGCTATTTTCACCAGGCTGCTGATATATTATCTCCTATTTTGTTTATTGCTATAATAAACAATATTACGCTTATAGGCGAGCCCTGTGGTATACCGGTTTGCATTTCTGTTACTTCTGATAGGATTTCATTTAGTTTGACTCGGAATGTTCTCTCTTTTAGTATGTTTTCTAGAAATGATAAGACGTTTCCTGTGATATTCCACTCGATCATTTGCAGTATGATAAGGTGTCTCCATATTTTATCAAACGCCTTCTGCAGGTCTAAAAATATTGCTATCAGGTGTTCATTGTTTAGGAATGCCTCATGTATTTCAGATTCTATATTGAGGATTTGGTCAATTGTTAAATGTGATTTTCTAAAACCTGATTGATTTTTTGTTAGTAGATTGTTAATTTCTAGTTTCTAGGGTCTTTATCAGATTTGAGAATTGGTATTATAATTACTTCTCTCCATGTTTCTGGATATACCTTTTCTTTCCATATATAGTTGTAGATGTTTAAGAGAGATTGTTTCGCAGATGAAGATAAGTGTTTTATGAAGGCATATGGGATATTATCTGGACCTGGGCTTGTGTTTGCGGTTTTTTTTAATATTTTCATCTAATTCTTTCAGAGTAAACGGTTGGTTTATTGGATCTTGTGTTTCGGTGTGGTTGATTGTATGTTTTTTTTCAATTTCTTTCTTATATTTTAAATAGCTATTTACAGTCGTGCTGCAGAAAGTTTAACATTGCGGTTGAGTAAGCGATATATCAGAACGAGCGATTAGCGAGTTCTGATAGCTTACGAAACCGCAATGGAACTTTCTGAGCGAGTCACTGTATTTAGCTTTACGTTCAAGACAGGTCCTTTCTAAAAAAAAACATAAATTATGCTTTAAAAAGTAACGTTTATATATAAAGGTTAATAGATATGAGACGCGACATAACGGAAGTAAATAATACTCTTATTTATTAGCTTGTGATGCAAAATTGCACGTGCACTTCAGTAGGCAGTGAAAACGCAGACAGAGTAGCGGTGTATTATAAAAAACGTAAACAACCGCCGTCTTTTACTATTTATAATCTTGCAGGTGTGCCTTATCGCTTATCAACAACCGCCGTAGCCAGGAAAGGTGGTCACGATTCGAGTTAATTATAAGGGTATTGCATTACTTGATTGTATGAGTGCGGAAAGGTACTAAGAGTGCGGAAAGGTACTAAAAGCGAAGCATTCTCACTACATACAATAACTATAACCCACTATGTACGCCACCATTGCTGCTTATGTGCAAGAATTTTCCGAACACTGCTGCAAAGTATCATTTTCAAGCGATAAAAACTACTTGATATGCTATACTTTCTATAGTCGTGTATGTAAAAGTGTTTATCAAACGTTTACCATCCCGTTTGTTGTGATACGTAGGACTTTTCTTGTGAAAAGTAAATTAAATAAAAATTAATAGAAAATAAAATAGCTTATAAAAACTTGAATTAAAAAAAAAGGGATTTCCGGCTGATCCGTTTTTCATCAAAACTTCCTCAGGGTCGTGAGGCGGGAAACTAAACCGTAATTGGATAAATGACTTCGAGTATCAATCCAATCTCATATGACGGTCAAGTGTGTCGGTAAGCTCTCTTTACAAATAAATACCTCTGAAAAGGAATACATAAGACAAATAAACACAATGTAAAACAAAATATAAAATTTAATGTTGAATCGATGTTTCGGCGAAATCGGCAGTTACAGTAAAAATACTTAAATGCTACGAGATGTCGACTGTCGACACCTTGCATGCATTATGACTTAAAGTTAAAAATGTTCGGTACAAAAATTAATAACAGAAAACGGTATAATTTTCACTTCTACCTGTGAAATACGGCATCGATATTTGGATCGCTACAGGCGAATTGGTAGCCGCTGATAAAACCTTGGTAATTATCCGGCCAAATTCTAGGATCCTTCGATATGCGATTGACGTACACTAATGACGCACTACTATATTTAAGTCACTTTAAAGATAATACATTACTCATTACTTAAGCTGGCCTGAAGACACCTTGACCTGATGGTAATTGACAAAGATTCTCGTCAGAGTTGGCATTAGAAAAGACGGAAGTATTGCAAAGATGTAGACAGAATCGGCATTTAACGGAATGATGCGGTAATTTGAATTATTAAACTCATAAATTTGGTATCATCTCCTAGAGATGTAACGTACTCATTATTTCGGAAATAAACCCCTCGAAATATAATTCGCACTCTTCTTTAAGAAGACTTGGTGCGTGGTCGACCTTGGCTCGACAAGCCTTGGCTGCGTCACTGAACATGACACTAAAGGTAATCTTTTATTCTTTATCCTTTAATCTAAGATAAGGTAATTGACGCACATGGAAATCGTGACTTCACGACAAAAGGATTATGCGTCACCAATACTCGCGGGAACATAAACACGGTAATTACGCGTAAACTCTACTCACGCATACTTGCGCGATAAGCGGTATTCGGTAATTATGCGCCACTAAAATTACGCATACTTGCGCGGTAAACGGTATCACGATGATTGTGCGTAGCACTATATTTACGCATACTTGCACGGTTAGCGGTATTCGGTACTTGCGCATAACAGCGCGTCATAAAACGTAATCGCGACCGTCTTAGCCGAAGCCTGGGGTGGAACTCTTCACCACCATTTCCAGACGTTGCTCTCGGCTTATTTTCCCTCTCTCTGAACTTAAATATTCAAACGTGTGCAAGGAATGGTTTCAACTTGCATGGAATGCTTGCGCTATCTTACCATGTTTGACCGTTAACGATAACAAGCAACAGAAAAGGTCTAATTTATGACTTGTTAGATTTGCGTGATTTTATTTAAAAAATAAAAGAAAAGCAAACCGTAACAGTTGTAAGTAGCAATTAATTAGGGTAACAGCTACAAACATTCTAGTTTGAATTTATTATACAATCCACTCATCCCGAGATCCTTTATTGAATATAATTAGTGTTTGGATGAGAATGCTCTAACGATTGACACCAAAATCATCAAAAAATTCGAAACTGAGGGGGCCGCTGACATGTACAGGGTGGCTCAATTTCGATCCCTCTTATGGGGAAATCGGTAACCATTGGAAATATCGAAAAATGGATGGCGCATCCTCGATCTCTTTTTTTGAGAAAAGCCCAATGGACAAAACCGGAGTTGGCTATCTTCTTTTGTTTTCGAGTTATAGCCAAAAATCCGATTATTGGACTTTTTGATAAATGTCGATATCTCGGTTGTTTTTGAAGTTTTCAAAAAAGTGTTAACACTTTCTTCAGGCACATTTTTAAGGGCAACAAAATGGGCTAGAGAGATTTTAAATATCTAAGTTAATTTCCGAGTTATAATATAAAGTTGTGTTTTTTTAAATAGAAACCATAGTTGATTGTGATATTTTTGAATAGCATTTTTTATCCTCTTTTCAATGATGTATAACATGTGGGGTCTATTATTACGGGTTCATCCCATTTTCATAAAAAATATAATAAAAATAAAAAATATCAAAAAATTAAATATGATATTTTCCAAAATTGCTATTTAGTAATTCTTTAACAATTCTGGAATTATGGGGTGGTGCACCATCTTATTGGTAATACAAATATCTTCTTTCCAGCAAGGGTAGATTATCCAAATACTCTTCAACAAAATGTTCGTTTAAGAGTTTATAATATCGTTGGCCATTTAGATTTTCTCTATACGTATAATATACTAAAACATGATTGCCAACTACATAGAGCACACCACACACTAAAACCGAACCGTCCTTGCATTTGGACGTCAACAGTACGGTGAGGATTAACATCAGGCCAATAGTGTTCGTTATGCCTGTTAAATATACCAGCACTGCTAATGTAAGCTTCATCTGTCCAAATCACACATTTGAAGGAATTTTCATCTTGTTGACATTTTAGCCCATACCAATTACAAAATTCCAACCGTCTCTGAGCATCTCCTGGTTGTAGGTAATGTTGTTTTCGTATTACATAAGGCCTGAATTTATGTTTTTTTAGTATCTGCAAAGCTTTACATCTTGAAATTCCTGATTCAGTTTCAATTTGACGACTCGAAACTGAAGGATTTTGAACTACAGCTGCAATTACATTAATGGCAGTTTCTTGAGCATCTTGAATATTATAATTTCCTGATCTAGGCATGTTAAAATTTCCATAATTAGTAAGATTTCCTTTGAATCTATTAAAAATACTGATCTCTGGTTGTCTTATTTCAGGATAACTATTGAAATATGCTGCACTTGCAAGACGAGCATTATTATTAGTTTTAATGTAGCACTCCAACATATCAAATTTTTCAAAGTTTTCATAAGCCATTTTATATTTACGTAAAATGACCAGTAAATAATAATATATTATTATAATTAATAATAATTATTATTATTATTATAAGTAGGTAATAATGATTATTTAATATAACAATGAAACAATGACAGCAATTCCCCAACAATTAAACAAACATTAGCTTACTATAAAACATGTGGTGAAAATCTTTTAGGTGCCAATTTGGTAGTGTTTTGTTTTGAAAAGTTATGTATTGAAAACAATAAGATCTTTAGTTTGAATACTTACTTTAATTTTTGTTACGTGCTTCAATTTTTTTAGTGATTTTTTTATTAAAAATGTTATTATCATATTTAATTTTTTGATATTTTTTATTTTTATTATATTTTTTATGAAAATGGGATGAACCCGTAATAATAGACCCCACATGTTATACATCATTGAAAAGAGGATAAAATATGCTATTCAAAAATATCACATTCAACTATGGTTTCTATTTAAAAAAACACAACTTTATAACTCGGAAACTAACTTAGATATTTAAAATCTCTCTAGCCCATTTTGTTGTCATTAAAAAATGCCTGAAGAAAGTGTTAACACTTTTTTGAAAACTTCAAAAACAACCGAGATATCGACATTTATGAAAAAGTCCAATAATCGGATTTTTGGCTATAACTCGAAAACAAAAAAAGATAGCCAACTCCGGTTTTGTCCATTGGGCTTTTCTCAAAAAAAGAGATCGAGGATGCGCCATCCATTTTTCGATATTTCCAATGGTTACCGATTTCCCCATAAGAGGGATCGAAATTGAGCCACCCTGTACCTATGTTCTCCTCGTAACTAGCCGAAACAAAGTTGCAATGTCAAAAAATGTGTTTCCAACATTTCCCTCTATACCTTTTCGTTGACTGGACTATATACCTCTATTCGTATTTTATTTAGGCCTTTCAAGTTTTATTTGTCTCAAACAAATATAGAATTAAAGTAAACCTACCGTAACATTGAAAGAAACATAACAAAGTTAATTATATGGATTTTTGTTTATTTCTATAAAATATTTTCATAATTTATTAAAAAGATTAAAAAAAAAATAAAGTAAAATAATTTATATCAGTGGTTTGTTTAAATAAATTTACTGATTACTACTAATAAATCAAAATAATTTATGTCAGTGGTTTGTTTGAATAAATTTACTGATTACTACTAATAAATCACCATTTATTTATTAAAAAATTTCATTTCTTAGAGTGTAAAGTTCAACAGAAGCAGAGAGAGAAAGAAACTTGTCAATAAAGGAGAATACAAAATTGCCGAAGAGTAAAATTAGTCTTTTTGCTCTGATTTTATTGACCAAAGTGGCACTCGAAAAATTTACAGAACACAACTTTCTCCTTAAGCTGCAGGCAAAAGCGAGAAAATTTTAAAAAATCTACAAATGCAAATATAAAAATGTACATTAATGTACATACATATAATAAAAATATTGGAAAAAATCCCTTAACAGATTTTGCTTGGAATTAAACCTTATTTTATACATTATCATCAGAGTACGGCGAATTCAAAAATATATGTTTTAATGCATCTGACGGTATTATACGCTTATACTGATCCAATTGCAACATTTTTTTGAGCAATTTGGTAAATCTTCTTCTATAGATTGTTTCAAGCAATAACTCATCGCCCTCTAAATCTTCTGAAACGTTAACTAGTGCAATATCATCCAAACAACTGAATTTATATTTTCGAGTTTCTTTTGGGATGATTTTAGCTAGGCAGTGATATTCTACGGGAGCTTGTAATTCCCATTTGCGTAAAACACAGTTGAAAAATGACGTCGATTTTGGTGCACTATCTAGCATTGTACAAGGCGGTAGACCTTGAGTATAACTTATAGATCAAACTCACAAGATCCTGGATACAAGGGGTACTCCAACAGCAATTCTGCTGCAACACATCCCAGAGACCACATATCGATTGCTTCACAAAATGGTAATCCCAAAATGATATCAGGTGCTCGATAATACCTTGATTGTATATGTACATTGGAAACAGATTGCTTAGCATAAAAGGGAGTTCCAAAGTCGATAATCTTGACACGACAATGTTGACGCAATGGATCGACCAACATTATATTTTGGGGTTTCAAATCCGCATGGATTATACCAAGTTTCTAAAATAAGTAACAAGTTTACATTACAGGGTGATCTAAAATAAAACAATAATTGATTCTTTACCTTCAGTTTTACCAAGCCCGTAAGCAATTGTCTCAAAATTAACATAATATCTTTAATCTTTTCTAAGAAAAGACTGTTCTTGTTTATGTTCGTATAAATTGTGATATAAATTGTGACGAAACAATTCAAACACAATACAAATATGACTTTTGTGTTGAAAGAAATCATACATCCGGACGAAATTAAAATAATCTGGATTTTCTTCATGTAATTTTTCCAAAATACTAATTTCAATAAAGCCCTGAATAGAGAAACTTGATTAGTAAATTTTCATATGAATAAAATAGGAAAACGTACCTGTTGACCATAACATGGTTTATTTTTAAGTATTTTTACTGTAACAATTTCTTGAGTAACAGTTTTGCAACATTTAACAACTTGTCCGTACGTTCCTCGACCAAGAAGTTCTAATACCTCATATTGGTCTGATTCAACATCAAGTATCTCACTAGATTTAACAGCAGTTTTTTGTGTAACGTCGTATTATAATGACGTTTAAGATGACCCGAACTGGTAAACCACTTGTTGCAAGCTTTACAATTGCAAGTTTTTGGCCTACGCGCTTCATTGGATTTCCAGTTTGCTCAGTTTCCGGCTGGCGCCGAACTTACCGGAGCTGGATTGGTAGGAACTTGCGTACTGGTTATTACAGGAGCAACCAAGAAAAGTCCTTGTAATTGGAGCAGAAATTCGGAAAAACATTTTGTATTAACTCGTTTACGTTTTGAACCACAGTGCTGATTGTTGATATATTCACTTTCTTGTCGGAATCCATGGGTAGTTTTCCTTCGCCAAGGCGCAGTACATTTTGAGCAAACAATCCTGAATTAATATCACCAGAATTTGTTGCTCTCATGTTTGTTGTTAGCTTAAACGACACTACATTACTCCACAAATAAGAAGATTTAAGACTTGCTCGAATTTCATCAGCTTTAGTCCCCTTAGGTATAACTGGTAATATTTGACGAAAATCTCCTGACAAGACAACTATTACACCACCCATCAATACCCTCTGGTTTCTTAAATCTTGTAGAGTTCTGTTTAGAGCTTCTAATGCTTTTTTATGGTACACTCATCCCAAATAATTAATTGACATTTTTTAAAAACTTTTTCCATGCCAGAATTTTTCGTAATGTTACAAAGTGGATTATCGTTGGTGTTTAAATTCAAAGGAAGTTTAAATGCAGAATGAGCTGTATGACCACCGGTTAGCAATGTAGCAGCTATACCGGAAGAAGCCACTGCTACAGCAATTTTATTTTGCTTCCGAACACTGGCCAGTAGTAATTTTGTAACAAACTTTTTTCCAGTACCACCAGGAGCATCCAAAACATAAATGCCTCTTTTCTGGTGAGAGATACTATTTAGTATTGTTGAATAAGCAGATCGTTGATCTGGTAGTAACTTCTGTTCATTATCGTTTACATATTCAGTCAAAAGGTTAGTATCGTACGATGTTTCTCTAATTACCCCTGTAGCTAAATTGTCAACTGCTGTCCTATCAGTTGGCGAAAGACCAAAAGAAACTAAAGTTGGTACACCCAAGGATGCTATTTTATCTTCAATGGAAATCAATGCTTTGTTGTAGATTTCATCTGTGTACACAACGTCAATGTGTGGGTTGGCAAGTAGTGCTTGGTGCCTGTAATCTTGCGAAAAATTATTTTTATATTTGTTCCATAAGTTGATGGGGATTCCAACATCGCAATTTTTTAATAAAATTGCAAATAAATGTCTCAGCTGTTTTGGAAATTGGCATAAGGCTGCCTCCCCCAATGTTGCATCCCATTGCTTATCATCTTCTAGCAATCCAAGTTTATATAGCATGCTTTTCTAAATGTTTCACAAATAACACCATTTATTTTTCTAAGGTCTTCAAAAGATGTAGGCCCTTTAAAATTAAATAAAATTAAATTATTATATTATTAATTATAAAAAATTAAATAAAATAAAATTAAATAAAATTAATAAAAATAAATAATTCAATTAAAATTTATTATTTATGGACTAGTTTCGACTAATTAGTCTTTATCAACATATTCCTATAAAAAGTTTAAATTAAAATTAAATTAAAATTAAAACTACCCTGACATCTTACCGTCAAATAAAATATTACACTCTATACAAATTAATAATTCAAATAAAAAACAATAAAACCGAGATAGTGATTTTCAAAAATTTCAAAGATGGGTGTGAAACTTAAATATTCTTGTTCGTTTAAACTGACGTAATTTGGTTCCTTTTGTAATTTTCGGATTTCAAGAAATTCTAGCAAATCTAACTTTTTATCTTTCCTTTCGTTATGTAGTATGATTATGTTATTTTCATTTATATGATGGCCTGTTTTTAATAAATGTTAACCCTTCGTTTCATGGTGTGCCAGATTTGGCGCATACCGAAGTTTTGCTTATATTTCTTACGATTAAAGTTAATGCCCAATTTCAACTACTCTAGCCTATTCGTAGAATACCTAAGAATAGATAAAAGTGAAAATAAATTTGCTAGGGCAAAACAGTATTGATTAAACATAAGAATAATCAGCATTTTTTACAATTGGTTAATCTTCAGTGCGACGTGAATTTTTCACGTCAATGAAATTTCAAATTTTTCAAAGGAAAATTATGAAATTGGAGAAGTATAATAGTAAAATAGTAATAATAAAACATAGTTTAACACAATCACACAAAAAGTGAAACGGTGTGTGCCATATTGGGTTATACCCACTTTTTTTTAAATATTACAATGAATTGTTAAATAGGAATTTTTTCTTTATTTTTCCCATTAACTACAGCACAACAAGTAACCAAAAATATATTTTTTTTCAAAATTCGTTTCATCATGTAACGAAGGGTTAAGAAACTGCTGAAAATTTATTTTTATTTTGGTGTTCTTTTATTCTAACTTTTATGTTCCTTCCCGTTTGACCAATATATTTAGCATTACAACCTCCGCAATTAGTTGCATATACTCCGTTTTTATTTCTAATTTTTTCTGTTATTGGTCCTAAATATGAAAGTTTATTATATATTACGTTTAATTTATTAGTTTCATTAATGGTATTGGTTTCTTGTTTTTTGTATTTTCTGATCAGTTGGTCAATTATATTGCCGTTATTCTCTGCGATTAGTTTAATTGTTTTGATTTCTTTATTTCGATCTTCTTTGTTCATTGGAGTAGTTTTTATTATATTTATATATGATATGAATGCTGCTAATTTGTGCTTGATAGTATGATTTGATGAATTTTGTATTACTGATCCTGTGTTGGTAGGTTTTCTATATATGTCAAATTCGAATTTAAAATTTTTCTTTTTAATTGTAAGATCAAGGAAGTTAAGAATGCCGTTTTTATCTTCAATTTCAATAGTAAATGGTGGTTCAATAGTACGTGGTGTCCTATTGTTTAAATATTTTAAAAATTCTTCTATTTCGTTTTTGGAACCTTTCCACAAACAAAAAATATCATCTACATATCTTGTCCAAATTATAATGTTACTAGCTGGAAAGCCCGTCCACGGACGGGCATCTAGACCAGATTGGTTGAAAACTCGATTGATGTGCAACTCGTGCCAGGGGGAGTATCGGCGGTGGTTTAATATATTTTTTGGTTGGTAAAAAAATTCGACCAATCAGAGTGTGTTTAGGTTACCAAAAAATGACACGCCGTAGCAGCAGGAGTAGCAGGAGCAGCAGCGAGCTGGAATTTTATGTATTAAGACTAGCAGAAAGCCCGTCCACGGACGGGCATCTAGACCCAATTGGTTGGAAACTCGATTGATGTGCAACTCATCCCAGGGGGAATATCGTCGTCGGTACTTTAATATATTTTTCAGTTGGTAAAAAAAATTTGGCCAATCAGAGTGTGTTTAGGTTACCAAAAAATGACACGCCGTAGCAGCAGGAGCAGCAGCGAGCTGGCATTTTATGTATTAAGATTTGTAAATTTGTTTGTTTCTATGAGCATATCTGTTTCATATTGGTTCATGTATGTATATATATCTGCCATTAATGCAGCTATAGGGTTTCCCATGGCTAGTCCAGTACTTTCATAAAATGTGTTGTTAAAGAAGAAGAAATTTTGTTCTAGTGAAATGGTAAGTAGTTTAATATTGTCACACCCAAAATATAATTAGAAAATGTAGCACATATGATTCTATAAAGTTCACATAAAAGCAAAACTCATAGCTAGAAAGGAAATATCGATATTCGATATTTCCACCGACATTCCTAAGCGGCTGAGACATTTCCGCTACCAATTGAATTGTTGAAGTAAAGTGTAAAAAAGGTAAAGAACCTCGAGGCGATAAAGATCGATTGTAATCGTCCTGAGGTTCGATCTAGATTAAGGAAGGGGGTAAGGGAGGATTGGTGAGAAGAATGGAATAATTAAGAGTAGTCTCGTGAGTGAGGGTTCGGGAAAAGGATCTCGTAAAGAGTACCTAGACCGAGATGCACCAATCTTACCTTCCCCTGATGATAGTATATTTAGGGTAAGTCTTAAGAAATAAGATTATTAGTTGTTAAAGATGTACGGCAAGTTTTATCATTTAATATAGTAGTATTTACGGCGTAACAATTTGTTTCATATTTCTGAGCTACACAACCCAAGTGTATAGAAGGACACCCCCAAAAATCCTATATGCGACATGGTGGAGATAGCCGCTGTAAAGTCTCGGATAGCAGAAATCCCCGAATTTTTGCTATAATTTTGAAAATTAAAAATTTGTTTTTATATAGAATATTTCTAACGATTACAGTAAAGTAAATTAATGAGTAGAATAGTAAAATTCATTATGATAAATAGAATGCAAACAAAGTAGATTTTATTATGCAAGCAAGGTTTAAAATAACATTAATTTATTTTTGCAAAAAATTTAAATGATTTTAAAACATGGAATCTGGACAGCTTTATTGGATTATAGAGAAATATTTTTATGAATCTATGAAACAATAAGGTATGTTTTGTTCCAAAAATTGGTAATTTTTATTTATAGTCTATAGCCTACAATTGGACTCTAGTTTGTCGGTGAGGCTGCCGATAAAGTAAATAAAAGTTCTATGTAAAAATTTAGGGAAATCTATTAAATAGTTTAATCAATTAATTAGATACTTTTTCATAAAAATTTAAATGTTGCAGTTTAAAGAAATAGTAAAGTATTTTATTACATAGTCTACATAACATAATGGTGTCTAGATAAGGGAAATATGAAACAAATGATAATAAATTAAAATAGTAAATTTTTAGAATGAAATATAATTTTTTTACAAGGCGCTTAAGTGAATTTTATATAAATATAAGAAAGGGGTTGTTAAATTTTAGAGAAAGATAATATTAAAAAGCATTAAATAGTAAAGGTATAACAATACAAAAATAGGATCATATTATTATAACATGTAGGATAAAATAATAAAATAAGTACGGTTCAAGTAAGGTTACTGGATATAGAAATATAGGTCATTTTATTCTTGCAACGAATCAATTAACAAATTGTGAAACAAACGCGTAATTGAAATAATTTATGAAAGTTCATTGAAATAATAGGCAATATAATTAATTAATAAATAAATATAACATTTTAATGCCGAATAATATTAAGGAAGGACCACAGACGCGTGCAAAACGTCAGTTACTAGAGAGGTTAGCTTCTTTAGATGAAAATTTATTAATAACAGATCGTGAAGTTGGAAATAATAATCCAATTCCACAAGAAAACAATTCAATTGTGGAAGATAATCAAAGTATAATAAATATTGAAGATTCAGTAAGTCTAATTTTCCCATCTGTAAGTGGTGATTTAAATTTGAGTACGGCTGTAGCAGGAAACACGAGTAAATTTAAAACTTTAGAAATAAATAGAGCTGATTTAGGTTTAGAAGCATTAGATTTAAAAAACCCGTTTAACCGCAGTCTAAAAATCGCCCATAGTCCTAGAAAACCAGTAATAGATAAAAATTCATTTAATTTTACAATTCCGGAAAGCGAAACTGACATAACAATTAAACCATACCCAGAAGTCAAAGAGAAAACGATTTTGGAAAATCCTAAAGTAAAGGTTAATTCTTTAACGGAAACCGAAATAAATAAATTCGAGTCAAAATCGTTAGTAATAATTGATAGAACAAACAAAATGGATAATCTTAATATAACAATTCAAAATGCGAACAGCGCTGAACTAACTCCCCGTCTACCTAAATTCATATCACCGAATATTTTCAACCCGGCAACGACAAACGCGTTAAATTTCTTAAATTCGTATGAAAGGACAGCAATAGCAAATGGTTGGTCGGACGTACACAAAATAAATTATTTTGGTTCATTTTTGGAAGGCGCTGCTAACCATTGGTTTATAAAATATAAGGAAAACCCAGAAAACAATGAGAAAATATGGAGTCAAATTAAGGAGGATTTTTCAAATAAATTTGCTGGAGAATCGGGAAAACGTATAGCAAAGCTAAAATTAAATAGCCGTAAACAACAATCATTAGAAGGCATTAAAAACTATTTTTACGAACTATTGAACTTAGCGGAAGAATTCGATCCCAACATGAAAAGTGAAGATTTTATAGATTACTTTGAGTCTGGTCTACACACCAAATATTTTCAAATGTATTTCACGTTAAAACAATCCGGAATGAATTCCGAAGAATTAGAAAAAATCGTACATAAATTAAGTGATTGGGAAGCAAGACTCGAAACTAGTGATTTATCTCAACAATTCACGTCGTTGTTAAACGTTAAACCAGTACCGGTAAATAAAAATGCTTTTAGTGCCATTCGACATAAAGTTGAAGTTAATAAACAACCGCAAAATTACAGACGAGTATTTTGTTTCATTTGCAAAAAAGACGGTCATTACGCAACAGATTGTTGGCATAATAGTAATTACATAAATGCCATACCAAATAATAATTATTACCGCATCCCGCCGAGACAAAATTACAACGACCACAATAATAGGGGAAGACAAAATTATAATCCTATAGGTACAAGAAATCAATATGTAGCACCACAGACTTTTACTTCAAGTACGTACTGGAATAAAGGTGGCAACACGAACGGAAATAGAGGAAGCTTCAGAGGAAGAGGCCGTGGAGGAAAACAAAATTTCCAATCAGGACATCAAAAAACATTCAATAGTTTCCAACCAAAAAACGACAATGGACGGCAAAGTCGACCCACTACCCCGCCGTCCTAGGCCAATTAAATGAAAAAGGGTCCATAGATAATATATTAACAATTAACGCTTTAGTAAATAATAGAGAAACCGAAGTAGTAATTGATACGGGTTCCAGTAAAAACATAGTTTCAAAATTTTTAGTAAAAAGTATTAATACAGATTACAGAACGCGAGAATTAAAAACAGCCGGCGGACACAGAGTGCCAGTTATGGGTACTACAAATTTAAAATTAGAAATCTGTCACAAAATTTTTTATATTTCAGCTCTTGTTGTAGAAAAATTACCAATGCCATTGTTATTAGGAACGAATTTTTTAAATGAAAAGAAAGTGTTAATCGATTATGCAAGCGAAAGAATTATTTTTCAACTTAATAAAGAGCACATAGTAAAACAATTTAACATCAAATCAAAGCATCATTCAAATCAGGCTACAAGAAAAGTAACATTCGCGTCGAAAATTAAATTAATAAACGAACAAAGTCCCAATGATAGCCAAAATTGTATCAGTAGCATGAATAGTCAAAACCAGAAAAGTGTTAGTCAAAATTTAAATAAAAAAGTAAACATTTCAAAATTTAGGAATAATAAAACAAAAAAATTATATTTTAGAAAAGATGAATGGATCATATGGTTAGATACGGTACAGAAGTTTTTTAAAGATGGAAACAATTTACAAGAAAATAACAACGAGATACTTTTATGGCAAGAATTGTGTCAGGTTGTAAACGAAGAAAGTCAAAACGAGTGCAAATTAAAAATTGCAAAGGACTATCGGATTCAACCTAACAATGCGATTAAGATTTTTTTGAAAGTAGAATGCGAAGAAAGTTCTTTTTCGAAATTAGATATAGGAAAATTTAGACCACATAATAAATTTTTAGTTAGTCACAAATTAGCTTTTGTTTCTAGGTTACAACGAGTCAAAGATAACTTGTACATGATCAGCATAATTTCAAAATCAAATTTTCCAATAAAATTATTTGAGGGTACAACTTTAGGCTACGTAGA
The DNA here is from genome assembly GCA_947369205.1 of Cantharis rufa. Classification (NCBI taxonomy): domain Eukaryota; kingdom Metazoa; phylum Arthropoda; class Insecta; order Coleoptera; family Cantharidae; genus Cantharis; species Cantharis rufa. The sequence continues at coordinate 15,204,639 of OX376307.1, read as the reverse complement.
AATACCTCAAAATATTTCCAATTTTCTTGTTTCGGAAATGTATGAAAAGGCGAGTACTCCATCGCGAAAAAAATCAAGCGTCACATTAAAAGATCATAAAATAAGCGAAAAATTAAATAATACCGAAAAAGCACAATTAGAAGAATTACTTTTAGAGTTTAATGATGTCTTTGCAAAAGAAACCAACGAGGTGGGATTTACAAATTTAACTACCCACAAAATCGATGTACAAGGAGCATCCCCAATTAAATCAAAACCATATCGTGTGTCAGCAGCCGAAAGAAAATTAATCGACGATCAAATTCAAGATATGTTGAAAAACAACATTATCCGAGTTAGCCAAAGTCCATGGAGTTTTCCAATTTTATTAGTAGATAAGCGAGACAATACAAAAAGATTTTGTGTTGATTTTCGTAAACTTAATGCTGTCAGCAAAAAGTCGCAATATCCAATTTCAAATATTGAGGACATACTGACCTATTTGCACGGTTCAAAATATTTTACATCTCTAGATATGTTCAGCGGATACTGGCAAATAGGTATGGACGAAAATTCCAAAGAATATACAGCCTTTATAGCTCCAGGTGGAGGTCTTTATGAATTTAATGTACTTTGTTTTGGACTATGTAACAGCCCAAGCACTTTCGCAGAGTTAATGGATCGCTTATTCGAAGGAATGAAATGGAACGAAGTTATGATTTATTTAGACGACATTTTTGTGTTTTCGAAAACGTTTAAGGAACATTTAAGTACATTGCGGAAAGTATTTGAACGATTGAGAGAAGCAGGTTTAACTTTAAAAGTAACTAAATGCGAATACGCTAAAGACGAAATAAAAGTATTAGGACACGTAGTTAACCAAGAAGGAGTAGCTCCCGACGAAGACAAATTAACGGCAATAAAAAATTTTCAAAAACCAGTTAATGTCAAAACAACTCAAAGTTTTTTAGGTTTATGTAACTATTATCGAAAATTTATTCCAAATTTTTCAATTATTGCTCGGCCTTTATACGAGGCAACTAAAAAGAACGGATTCAAGTGGACAGAAACTCAAGAAGAGGCATTTAAGAAATTAAAAGATAAATTAACGAGTGCACCACTTTTAAAACATTTTGATTCTACATTAGGTTGTGAACTACGAACTGATGCAAGCACAAAGGGCTTAGGTGCTATTTTATTACAAGAAGGTACAGATAAAGCAATGCATCCCGTAGCTTACGGAAGCAGATCTTTAACAAAAGCAGAAAAAAATTATACGATTTCCGAATTGGAAGCTCTTGCAGTAATCTGGAGTTTACAATATTTCAGACATTTAGTTTATGGAAAACCAGTAAAAATTGTTACGGATCATCACTCACTTTGTTTTTTGAAAACTATTAACAATTTAACATCGAAATTAGCCCGTTGGTACCTAAAACTTTTAGAATTTGACCACACAATTGTCTACAAAAGTGGAAAAACACATCATGACGCGGATTGTTTATCCAGAAATCCAGTCATAGTAGGAAGTCAGCAGGATGAAGAGGAATCAAAAGACATTCCAACATTCTTAGTAGAACCTATAGAAATTGGGAAACTACAAAAAGAAGATTCAGAAATTGGTGAAATATGGAAAGCCATTGAAAATCCCCAAGAAACAAGCTTGAGTATCGGACTCAGAAGAAGAGCAAAAAATTACAAAATTATAAAAGAAACTCTTTATAAGAAAAACGCAAATGTAAGTGGAAAAGAAAATTTATTGGTAATTCCAAAAACATTAATTAAAGATATTTTAATTGCACACCACAATGATCCACTATCAGGGCATCTGGGAATTACAAAAACGTTACATAAAATAAAAGATCGGTACTATTGGAATGGTCTACAAAAAGATGTAGAAAAATTTGTAAAGGGCTGTCAAGATTGTCAAGCACGTAAGGGTAGGTCAAATGTTAAACCCCCAGGGTTCCTACAACCCATCGAGATTGGGTTGCCTTTTGAAAAAATGGGAATAGATTTGTTAGGCCCGTTTCCTAGAAGTACAACTGGAATGACAATGATAGTGGTAGCAACTGATTACGCCACAAGGTGGGTGGAAACAAAAGCTTTAGTAGATGGCAAAAGTAAAAGCGTAGCTCAATTTCTACTAGAAAACATAATTTGTAGACATGGTTCCCCAAAAATTTTATTAAGTGACAGGGGAATGGTGTTTTTGTCACAAACAATAACGGAATTAGTAAAAATTATGGGTGGAACAAGTAGATTTACTACAGCCTACCATCCTCAATGTAATGGGTTAACGGAAAGATTTAATTCAACAGTTATAAATATGATTTCCAACTACGTTACACCAAATCAAGAAAATTGGCCCGACTTTCTACCACATGTTACCTTTGCCTACAATGTATCTTTTCAAGAAACTACAAAATTTTCACCATTTATGCTAGTATATGGTAGAGAACCATTTTTACCCACCGAAGCCAGTTTAGCTAGTCCGATTCGTGGGACTGATTCGGAACAATTGCGCGAAAAAGTGTTAAGAATGAGAAATTTAGCAATTCAAAATATACAAGCGCGTCAATTGAAAGATAAAGCATATTATGATGCAAAACACAGGTCATTGGAATTTATGCCAGGTGACAAAGTTCGAGTTTTTACCCCAATTAGAAAAGTAGGTAGATCGGAAAAACTATTGTTAAAGTGGGCAGGACCATATTTCATAAACAAAAAGATCGGAGAGGTTAATTACGAAGTACGAAAAGGAGAACCTTTGGACTCAAAAACCGAAACCGTGCACGTTAGTAGAATTCTTCCTTACAATGAGACCTGGAAGTGTCCAATTAACGATAAATAAAGAATGACCTTGTATACATAAATAAAATATTTCTTTAATATCTTTTCTTTTAACTCTTAAGTAAACTTTAGTTTTTTTTTTTATTGGAAAAACATTTTCAATTAGATTTTAAGAGTAAAATTAGGTGAATATCGGCAATAAATTAGAATAAGCAGTGTAGACTGCAAAACCTAAATAATTTTTTTATATGAGTTTATAAGTAGGTACTTAGATAAGTAAAATCGGATGTAAATAAACATAATAAAATTGCATAGACTAAACAGAGAACGAAAAAGGGAATATTAATATACCTTGCATGTACTTAATTAGATACAATTTTAGATATTGCGTAAAATGTATGGATATCGCACCGCAACCCATAGTGGAAATTTCTCCAGGGGTGGTATGGAAACCGCTACCAAAGGTGGTGGCATATGAAGCAACTATACCAGTCATCTATCAAATGAAATGGACCAAATCAAATCCACGACCACAAATCAGACCGATTATGGAAAATAGATGCTTCAACGGCGCAACTTCAGATTGCTTAATCGAAAAGGCAATCAAAAATTTAAGTATCGCCTACGAAATGGACCTACGATTAATGGAAAGAAACTTTGAAACTTTGCTGCACAAAGAAACAACCACAATTAGGCACAGAAGAGCACTAGATTTTCTCGGAGGGGCTCTACAATTTTGCTGCGGCGTTGCAACATTAAAAACTTTAGATGGTTTAACGACAAATGAAAAAAATTTAGAAGAACATATAAAAAAATTAACAGAGGGTTTAACATCTACAATTCAAGGTATAGGGAGAGATTCTAAAGCATTTAAAAAATACGAAGAAGAAGTAACGAAGACCTTCCATATGGTTGAAGAAAAAATTAATTTAGTGGAAAATGAAATTCAAAAAGCACAGGAAATAGACCATGTTCAAAATAATGTAATCAATCGATTACATACGACGGCGTACGAAAATTTACGTAGAATTATTTCATTAACAAGAATGGTAAAAACAAATGCGATTTTGGCAGCATGCAAACAAAATCAAATTCCATTGAATATTTTGGAAATGAGTACGTTACAAGACGATTTGGAAAAGCTTGAGCAGGAACTCCGTAAGTCAAATCAGGGACTGGCCATCCCCACGATGGACATTACACGTTATTATCAACTTCCAATTTGTGATTGCACGTTCTCCAACTCTAAAATTTCAATACATTTAAAAATACCAATAGTTACAAACAACTTATCCTGGAAACTTTACGAATTAGTAACAACAGCATTTGGATGGTATAATCAAACTTGCAGTTTGAATCACAACACATTATATCTGGCAGTGTCAAACGACAGACAAAAGAAGCAACTAATAAGAACAGTAACGGGAATGGCGTTACATCAGTGCAGAGCGTATGAAGATAAACTATGCTACATACCACATCTGACCACGGATGACTTTCATGGGCCATTATGTGCAATTAAAATGTTTAAAGGGGATACGGTGGAAAATTTAAGCAAACATTGCCCAATGAGCTGCTATCAATCAACAGCAATGTTAATTATGGAAATTGCAGAAGAAGAATATCTAATAACCCACCCTAATCCTAATTCGCATATCACATGTTCCAACACATCTCAAAAATTACTGAAAGAAAATCTACCTATTGGATCCTTAAAAATATTACTCCCGTGTTCTTGCAAATTAATCCTTTTGGAAGACATCCTGATTCCAACAAGATATCCTTGTCAAGAGAATAACCTTCCTGAAATAAAAATCACACACACTCTTCCTGCTACTTGGTCAAATTTAAAATCCTTTATTATCCATCCGAATTCAAATAATCCTCCGACCTACAACAATTTTTCGGAGTGTGTCAACCATAATTGGACGTTACAAGTTCCACACCTAAATTTGTCAAACACGCCAGAAAAAATGGAAAACATAATAAGTTTTATTAAACATTATGAATCAACAACAACAAGCTTTACGGATAAATACGGTTACGTTAGCCACTCAACATTTTTATTTTGGAATATTATCATGACAATAATAATAATTTATCTGATTTATAAAACTCGATTACCTATACCAATGATAACCAACATACCAACAACAAACGCTCAAGGAGAAGAAAATTCGAACCATCATGAAATACTGATAACGATCACCCTCATAATTTTCGGAATAATAATTGCAGTGTTAAGCTTATGGATAGCAGCAAAAATAATACGATGGTGTAAGAAGAGAGCAACAACAACACTTAGAGTCCCCCAAACCAACGAAGAACAAGAGGAAGCAATGCAACTTTCCGAGCGAGAAGAAAAGAAAATAGGCAGTGCATATGTGGTCAACCTAAAAAGTGTTGAAGATTTACTAGCACTAAAATCCGGTAAAACAGTGAGTGCGTCTTTGACTTTAAATGTTAAAAGCGAACAACTATCTGAACAATTCGCGAGTGCCGAAAAACGCGAGTGTATAAAAGCAGAGTAAATAATACAAAGTGTAAAAGTGTTAATAATAATAAGGAAAAATAATGGTAATAGGATATCCTAACAGCTAAAATGTGGCGAAAGATTTGTACAAAAGGTGCGTGTTAAAAAAGAGATCTCAATTTAAACATCAGACCACCACTTTTTGAATAAATATTTCCAAACATAAATCAATTAATTATAATAAATGCTGTAAAAATTAAAAAGTAAAGATAAAAGAAAAAGGGCGCGCGACCCTAAAATTAACAGGTACCCCAGTAAAAAATTAAAAGGTACCAAAAACTAAAATAATAAATAAAAGGTACCAAAAATTAAAAAGATATAAAAGGTACCCAGTAAAATTAAAAGGTACCCCAAAAAAATTAAAATGTTAATTAAAAGGTACCAAAAAGTAGAATGTTATATACAATATGTTAAAAATTTGAAACTAAAAAGGGTACAATAATAATAGAATTCCCATTACTAATAAAAAAGAAAGATAGGTCAGTTACACAATAGATAAAGAAGTAGGTCAAGTTCAGGTTAGATGATATATAAAGAAAAAGAAAAAAAAAAGTAACAAGTTGCAACAATTAAGCATATGTTTGAGTTTAATAACACTTTGAGTCTCTAGTAACGTAAGAAATTGTAAATATTTATTCTCAAATAGCAACTTCATTTTACTGAAATATTTAATTTCGCGATATCAAAATCGGGGAAATGAAACCCAAAAAAGAGTATTGAAAATCTCAAGTGAATCAACAAGAACAACAAAAGTTTTTACGTGAGTAAATCTTGACGAAATTATGTAGAGTGGCATAATCAAGATTCATATGACAAATAGTAGGTCAAAGCTTTAAATTGTGTACCAAAAATTCATAAAAAATTAAAAATTGTGCTATTAAATGTTAATCTCTAACAAATTTTCTTAATTAGTGAAACTTGTTTTTGCGTTCTGATATGGGATTTGTGGGAGAACATTGGATATTACTCTTGTGTGATATACAGTGCCCTCTTATCTAAGGTACTGAACGAATGTAAGATAAGTTTAACGAGTTTTAGAAATTTAAAAGTATATTTATTTTGGAAACACACGTATTTCCACAAACAGCATTTAAGTGAGCAGTGAGGAAACACAAAGACCGACTGAATTTCATTAAAAAAAAAAAAAAAAAAAAAAAAAAAAATTGTGAGCTTGAGAATTTTAATACTAGATATAAATATCAATGCTGATATGAAGATAAATATATCAATAACAAATCAATAACAATAGTAATAATTTGAAGTTGACTTAAATGAATATAATATCAATTATTGAATAAATGTAAAATTATTTTATAAGGTTTTATAAAGGTTTTACTAATATAACAAAAAAAAAAAAAAAAAAAAAAAAAAAGTTGAAATAAACTTCGTTAAATGTGTAGAGAAGAACTTAAAAATTTAAGGTGTTTAAGTGAAAGAACAAAGTGAATTTCAAAAACAACAATAATTATAAACTAATAAGTGTTAGAAAAATACTACGAAAGCAATGGACAATTTTAGCAGGTGCTCATAATATTGATTTTAAGAAACAATTTCTGTTTTTCAAACAAGAAAAGTTTACATATTTTTTATTTTTTTTTATTTTAAGATTATATTTTAAAAACTATGTAGTGCGAGTTATAATATTTTTGTTTTGTTTGATAATATACACAGAGGAATATAACAAACAAGCTTACTTAAACAATTCTTACAAGGCGCCCCATAGTTAATTTTATATTTTGGTTTGTGTTTTTCAATAGTTTTCTATTTTGTATAGTTGGTCGAAACGACTTGGGTCAGCCGTTTTGTTGGTAGGGGGAGATGTCACACCCAAAATATAATTAGAAAATGTAGCACATATGATTCTATAAAGTTCACATAAAAGCAAAACTCATAGCTAGAAAGGAAATATCGATATTCGATATTTCCACCGACATTCCTAAGCGGCTGAGACATTTCCGCTACCAATTGAATTGTTGAAGTAAAGTGTAAAAAAGGTAAAGAACCTCGAGGCGATAAAGATCGATTGTAATCGTCCTGAGGTTCGATCTAGATTAAGGAAGGGGGTAAGGGAGGATTGGTGAGAAGAATGGAATAATTAAGAGTAGTCTCGTGAGTGAGGGTTCGGGAAAAGGATCTCGTAAAGAGTACCTAGACCGAGATGCACCAATCTTACCTTCCCCTGATGATAGTATATTTAGGGTAAGTCTTAAGAAATAAGATTATTAGTTGTTAAAGATGTACGGCAAGTTTTATCATTTAATATAGTAGTATTTACGGCGTAACAATTTGTTTCATTTTCTGAGCTACACAACCCAAGTGTATAGAAGGACACCCCCAAAAATCCTATATGCGACAATATGATTATTTTCTCTTTCTCCCATTATTGGTGTGATTTGGGCTACTTTATTTTTTACAATATCTATCGTTTCGTTTATTGGTATATTGGCGTAGAGATTTTTAATGTCAAATGATACCATAATTTCTTCTTCATTTAAGTTAATGTTTTCTAAAATTTCAATGATTTCTTTTCTGTTTTTTATTCTATGTTCTGGTTTAAATTCGATAATTTCAGGTAGTGTTGTGTTGAGCCATTTGCAGATGTTATAAACTGGTGAGTCAATAGAAGAAACAACAGGTTTTATAGGAGTATTTTCTTTATGCAGTTTTATTAGTCCATAATACATTCTTGGAATTTGTGGGTTCATGGATATCAAACTAAATTTGTCTGTTTTCCAAGTTTGTTTTGTTTCGTTAATAATTCTTTTAACTTTTGTTACAAATCCACTCATTTTGTTATTTTTAAGTTTTTTGTAATCTTGCTGTGTCATGAAATCTTCTACTTTAGTAATGTAAAAATTGGCAAATTTTTTGCCAATGAGTATTACAGGTAAATGTTTATTTATTTATTTATAATATACGGATAAACCAATTGAATTATACAAGTAACAATAGATATAAAATACATAAAGTTAACTAGTAGGGTCATGTCTTGCAGGTTGCCACTTCTTGCAGGTTGCCACCACAGCCGAATTTCTACATTCTAGGTGGGTCAACCCTTAAATTCCGACGGCCATCGATGTTAAACGAGTAGTTGTCACTTTTAAACCTATTTTGGTGCGTACCGACATAATAACAGGGTGTTTTTGGATAAAAGTGTGAAATATTATTTTTTTAAAATTGAAAAATTAAAATTGTGTTTTTTTTGTGTGTCCGTAAATTGAACTTTTTCGTCGACAATTTAAGGTAAATATTTTTGCTGTGTTGCTTTTACATTCAATTTTCATATTCCTTAAAAATTTCTAAACATATCATGAGTTGGCAGTTTTTTTTACACGTATAATCTAAAGTGGTGTAAAAGTGCAGGTTGCCACCTTTCACCTAAATTCATTTTAAATAAATAAGAACGTATTAAACTTTTGTCTCAATTTTTTTATTGACTATTTACAATATAATTTACAGAAAAAAAAATAAAAACAATTTTTTTCGAATTTTTTATAAAATTTTAAAAAATAATTTTTTTCATATCAATTTACATTAATGTTTTTTTCATGGCCACTAAGTGTAAATATAAATAAATAAATATAAATCACTAGCTGACCCGGCAGACGTTGTCCTGCCCAAATTTATTTAATTTTGTTTACAACTTTATTATTCAAGTGCTTTAGGGTATACAATATTTTGTGTTTTCCTGTCTTCAGCAAAAACAAATAAATTTCGTGGCTGTCCGACTCGTGAGCATCCAACATACAACTGTCCATGTGAAAAACATGGATTTTCTAGGTTCAATCCGCATACTTGCAGTGATTGACCCTGTGCCTTGTTGACGGTCATCGAGAATGCAAGTCGAATGGGGAATTGCAGTCGCTTGAAATCAAAAGGCATGTCTGTGGGAATAATGGGAATGCGTGGAATGAGAACATCTTCTCCATTTGACTTTCCGTTAAGAATAGTAGCTTCGATGACATTCGGCATCAGTTTTTTTACAGCGAGTCTTGTTCCATTACACAACCGGGGTGGATTAATGTTCCGCAAAAGAATAATTGGCACTCCGATTTTAAGTGACAATTTGTGCGGTGGCACACCAGGAAGATCCAACGAATTTAAAAACTCGATTGGATAGTTTACAATTTCGTCCGCGTTCATGACGCTGTCAATCGATTTGTAGGTAACAGAATCGCCTGTAATTTTTTCTTGAATTGCATGGTTGATTGCATTGACGTCCTTGATTACGGATACGGCACGGATTATCCGTTAATCGGGTCTGTACCTGAGGTACAGGGATTATCCCTTTAGGATTTTCTTCCTCCAGGGGAGTCTCTCCCTCCCCAGGGAGGGGGGATTTTTTTCTGGCCGGTTTCTTTTTGTTTTGTCCCCTGGTTGGTCGGATCCTTTTGGGTATTTTCTTTCGTTACCAGGTTGGCTTGGCTGACTTCATTGGCGGGAATTGAGTTTTGTAGAACACGTGGATTCGGATCCAAACTCGATTTCGTTTTCACGGTTTCGAATTTGAATTCGAATCTGTTTGGCCAGGGTAGACCACCCCTGATCGCGGGTAGTTTGCCCTGTCCGGCGTACAATAATGTACTTACCCTTTATTAATATCGCACTTGCGATGTTACACCACGTGTTTACTCCACCGCTGTCAAACTCCGAACTCGAACAACTCAAATCAACTGTGAACATACGAACAAACATACGGACATTCATTTTTATATCTAAGGAGATGAAAGGATTAACGACCCTGTATAAAATAATCCGATGACGTCATTGGTCGTCACCTTGAAGGTCGGATTTTTACGCGAAAATGAATGCTAATGCATACTATACTATGCCTATAACCTTCCCGCAAGTGTTAGCAATAAGTTGGCCAAGTTTCATTGCAATCGGATCAACGGTACGGCAGTGCATAACATACGAACAAACAAACATTCATTTTTATATATAAGATATGTTTTTACTTGGTTTTTTCTACATTTTTAACAGTTTTTCATGGGGTGGCAACCTGCAAGACAAAATTTCAAAGTGTCGATTTTAGATGTTTTTGAAAATTTGCTGTAAAGTTTTAGTTTTTGAAAATTTAAATGATTTCTAGCTCAGGATAGTGCCTTTACACTTCCCCTTTCCTGTATATGTGATTATATCAACAATACGTTGATTGTATTACGAGTTATGATCAAAAAGGCTATGGGGTGGCAACCTGCAAGACATTACCCTAGCAGTTAAATTAGGTTCAAGTGCATTTAATTTCCACATAATGCACTCTTTAAACCTGTGATAGGAGCTGTTGACAATGTCGAAACTTGGAAACTTATTCAGCTTATTCGCTGAGCGACACATTCTGGTGGTGGGGCTATTTAAGCCATAATTCGTACGGTGATGACAGATTTGAAACACATCATCAAGCCTAGTATTACGACAAGCAACACGAAATTTGAAGCGATCTTGAAGAAAACTGCAACTGATTTCCCCGTGCAAGAAGCGATGGACAAAACAGAGCTCGTTTGCTGTTCTTCTGTACTCCAGAGATTTGGTCGTACATTGAATTAGTATTAACACCTTTCTTACGTATCCTTGAGCGAGACCCTGACCGGTATGGTGATTCATGTTCCAGAAATTCGCTTTGGTGGCAATAATCACCGTACCGGCCATGATCCTGTTAGCCTCGGTATAATATCCTAAGATGGCATGCGCGTCTTCATCCGTTCCTGTGATTTCGGTATCCACCGGGCGCCAATCGCCATCACGCTCTGAGCCTACTAGCCTGCACAATCCTAGGTCTACACACATAATCGCCCCACAAACGATGATTTTAGTCTGATCCGAAGTAAAGCTTTCGCTTTTGCAGGTTTGTAGAGCCCAGAAGGCGGCTGTGTTCCGAATTCTCCTTATGCTGGTACCACTGAAAATGGGGAGCTTCCACTTGTCGGCAAGGACTGGGTCCACCCCGACAGATAAGCCCAACTCCACTTCGCCATTTATCGCCGGTAAATTAAGACTTAACGGTCATTATTCTATAATTGTTCAATCACAAGTCCACGTTACAAGTTTCGTGGTTGGTGCTATGTGGTTGGAGTTATGAAGAGTATATCGTATCGCGAACGTATATCATTGCATCCTGGGTTTTTTCAGGCATGTAACGTGGGCTGCCAGTAAACAATGAAGGAAGAATGCAGAGTTGTCCGATATCAGCTGCAGTTTTATCATTAATGCCATCTCTCAAATGTATTTATTATTCACTTCTTAATTCCTTCTGGTGAGTTTTAATATATCGTAATCTTTCAGCTTCTATTTTTGCAAACATGTCTACAGCAAATTGATGAAAGAGATTTCTAGTCAACAAAAGATTATTAAATGAATTATTGCGAACCATAAATCTGTACGCATAAAAGTCCATACTGGAAACAGTTTTGTTACAATGCACACCTGCTTGGGGTATTTGAAAGTGGTATCCATCTTCTCCGTAGACAAACAGCAAAGGATACTGTAAAGAATCGTAAGACCTATGAGTTTCGTCTATAAATTGTAAATTATTTGCCCTAGTTTGAAACACAATGTCTCTCTTGCCATGTTCTTCGCCGGTAATCAATACTGCAACTTCATTGCATTCTGGGAGGTTAAATCGTCTGGCATATTTAGCGGGAGGTCTCTTGTCGGCATCGATAACAATTTTGTATTCGGTAGTAGGCACGTTTTCTAAAGCACACTTAAAATTTTGAACGTAAGCATTGCCTGAATGCAACATGTTTTGAATCCACGTCAAGCTAGCACCCCCACCTTTACAAAACAAAAAAAATTTTATTCTACAATTATGGACTAATTTTGGACAACATTCTCGAATTTTGGACAACAACGTTTTCGCGTAAAAACATAAATCTTTGGTGGGGGTGCTGAGTTGACGTCAAGCTAACACCCCCACCTCGAAGAAATAACTTTTTTTTAAAATTTAGAATACCATAATTGTGGACTAATTATGGACAACATTCGCGAAATTTGGACATCAACGGTTTTGCGAATAAACATAAATCTTTGGTGGGGGTGCTGAGTTGACGTCAAGCTAGCACCCCACCTAGAAATGCGGCATGGACATGATAGCCCCCAAGTGGAATTCAGTAGTAAAATTGATGTCAAACGTTAAAGCTTAGAGTCAAGAATCTGGGGTAGGGGGCATCTATAGCACCACTATAGACTTGATATTACATTTTTTGTACTTTTCAATATTTTTGCTGTATTTATATTATATATTATACAGAGTTAGTGGTAAACTGTTCTATCAAAATATTGGTTTCACGCATGATTTTCTCTCTACAAAGTGGAATTTTTATCTGAAAGAGATAAATTTATTATGAACGCATGAATGACGTTTGATTCCCATCGTGTAAGTCCAAGCTGTCGAGAAGAGATCTATCCCGAAATGGTTTCCGTGGGGGGGGGAGGGATGAAATCAAAGATAAAGACTTTCTACTACTTCTTTCTTTTCACAATAATGAATCTATTTATGAAATCGATTAAGTTTTGTTAGAGATTCATTGACCTTTTACTCTTTTATAGTGATGGCTGAGACAAAAAGACGAGACAAGAATTTCTCACCCTCACCTAGTTCAACTTTAAAAATTTAAATAACATCATAATTATTATTCTTTGTGACACTTCAAATTAAAGGTTTTTTAAAATGCCATACATATCTTTTACTTTTTACGGAAAAAAAATAAAATTTGTCGATTTAAATTTTTTAAAGATTAATTTGTTTGATCAAAGATAATATTCTCACAAAATAATTAAATAAAATATCTTTTAACGCTAATTTGCTCAAAAACTATTTTATTTGAGAAACCAGAGATATTAAATAAGATTAACGATTTTTAAAATAAGGTCAGGATTTTAGTATTATTCGGAGAAAATTCCGTGGTATTTTGCGATACAAGAAACATATTTGAAAAAAATCCAATTTATAGATTTTCTACGATAGGACGGTCAGAGTCCTATTGCAGAGTTACCTACTCAATCAGTCTTGTTTCTCCTTTCTTATTTAGAAAAGCTTCTTCTTCGAGCTTTAGTATAAGGAGATTTGTTCGTTGTATTATTGTTCTATTTTTTTAGTTATCCTTTTTGTTTATTAAATTTATTGAATGTAATCCTTGTTTTAATCTTTCTGCAATTTATTCAAATCGCAAGCTGGATGTTTTATAAGAGTGTCTTCAGCCGTGGTAAATTTGCGATTAAAGAAATGATTATCATTACAATATTTATCGGTAAACAAACCGAGCCTTTAACTAAATATTTTTTTCCGTCAGCAGTAGTTACAGTTAAGTAGTTACAGGATGTTGGTATTCCAAGATGAAAGACGTGAATTGGGCGGCCAAAGTTTGGCAAATGATAAAAAAATTATCTAATTGGTTGTGAAAACTGCCTTGATATGGCGATTAAAGTTGGCCCATTAAATTATTTCACACTATAACAGTCAACGGAATATACGGTGAATATCCAATACCATTAAAATATTTAAATAAGGCGATGTAAATACAAAATTTGCTGTCTAGTGATTAGTTTCTGACCGCGCAATCTCCACAATTTCCATCAATTAAAAAGTAATTGTTACCAACCAGATATCCAGCGTTCAATGTTCGCATCCAAACTACCACCACAACGGTGTTATCAATCTCCAATGAATATTCCAAATCTTGACCGTATATAAATTCTTATTAAAAACGTCCAACCATGTTGGTTTCCGCAATCCAAAAGCCACTTTTCAGAGGCGAGCGCTTGGTGATAACCGCTCTACCGAGTGCTCTGCCGAGTAATTATTAGAATAGCCTAATAATTATTCTAGCTATGTAACGACAATACATTGTAACGTTACAAGTTCAACGCACAAATTCGAAAAATCTTCAAATAGTCAATTCCGTCGGAAAGGGTCGATATGGTCAAGTTTGACAAGCAAAATGGCGTTGAGAACGTGGGGTTGTTAAAGTGTTTTTCACAATAGGCGAAGAGTTTTGGATTTGTGAGACCGAAAACAACCAAGCCGTTCTGTTGAGACACGAGAATATTTGTAGCTGTAAGTTTTGTAGCTGCCGATGTTAAAGGCTCGTAAACTGAAATTCTTTTGGTTACGGATTATCACGAAAATGGATCGTAATACCATTATTTAAAAAAAGAAGATTTGACTTTTTCATCTTTACTGGTTACGGCTTTAAATTTTTCATACCATAATTTACGGAACCCGAGGGAAACCCGCCATAGCCCATCGCGATATTAAAAGCAAAAATAGTTTGGTTAAACGAAATGGGGAGTGTTGCATTGCCCATTTTGGGTTGTTCTTGTTCGTGGAATATTTAAGTGATATCAACAAAATCAACATTTTCAACAACGTGGTCCTTTAAATGAATTTAATAAAGTGAATTATTTTTACTGTGGGCGTAGCCTACTTGTTCTTTGTATGTTTCTCCACTGAGACCCCAGATGACCACCGAGCGGTCAAAGCAAATATCTTCTCCGACGCCAAAGTTCAAGGGTACATTTACCAGCTTAAGGAGGGCCGCCAAATTAAGCTGGTAATGAAGGGTTCACCTTATGCTGAAGAAGATGACGTAAAAAGTTGTCTGATGCAGCAGTTTGAATTTTTGTCGGTACGGGAGATCGTTGAGTTTCAGTCGAGCTAAATGATTGGTTGTGGGGTTGCGTCGCATCGTGTAGTGGAAGAAGTCGTAAGCGTGGTTATAGACTAGGTGTCGAAAAGTGAGTAAATTTGTCTGGTCATGTAACGTGTGGATCGGTGTATGTTTAAGCTCCCCGGTCATGATGCGAATAGCTTTATTTTCAATAATTTGAAGTATGTTAATGTTGCACTTGGCTGCGTTGCTCCAGATCTGGCAGGCGTATAGCATGATGGGTTTAAACATTGTCTTGTATAGTGTGAGTCGTAAGGGGTCCTGTCTGTTTTTGTAAGTAAGCAAAGGAAAAAAGGCGTGAAGCGCATTATTGGCTTTTTGGCGGCTAAGGTCAGATGGGTGCTGTAGGTAAGGTGTTTGTCGAGGGTAACGCCGAGGTACTTTACGTTTGTTGTCAGTGAGATGTCAATATTGTTGATTTGGAGTTTAGCGGTAAGTCGGTCCTTGCGGTGGGAGAAGGTTGTCGGCGTTGTTTTGTTCTCGTTGAGATTGAGTTTCCAGGTTGTGTAGTAGGTCAATAATTTGTCAATGTGCTGTTGTAGGTACTTAATTGATTGGTTTTTTTGGTAGAAGACGGAAATGATTGCGGTATCGTCGGCATATAGTGAAATTTCAGTTTTGTCATGCTTAGGGAGATCGTTTATGTAGTATGTGAATAAGATTGGGGCGAGAATGGAGCCTTGCGGTACTCCAGCAGGAATGGGTTGTGGGTCGGAGAGGATGTTGTGGATTTTTACTTGGAAGGTTCTGTCCGTCAGGTAGCTGTAGAGGATTTTGATTAGGTGCGGGGGATATTTAATTGGATTAATTTGTATATGAGTCCGTCATGCCAAATGGTGTCGTAAGCTTTTTCTAAGTCTAAGGCCATGATTGTAGTGGTTTTATTAATATTGAAGTTTGTAGTAATGTTGTTGACGAGCAAGGCTATAGCTGCAATACGGTACTGTGGTTAGCTCTGAACCAAAATTTTTCGGAAATGATCGTATTGTGTGTGTTAGTGAAATTTTGGAGGCGGGTTAGTATGAGTTTTTCCAAAATTTTTGATAGCGTTGGAAGGAGGCTGATAGGACGGTAGCTAGAGGGTGTGGTGCTGGGCTTTCCTGGTTTGAGGATCGGGATTACAATGGCTTTTTCCCAGGAGTTGGGAAAGTATTGATTTTTAAAACATGCGTTAAGGATGTAATAAATTTAGACAATAAGTTTTTTAGGGAATTTTTTGATGAGTGAAGCTCCTAAGCTGTCGTTGCCGGCAGCTTTGTTTTTAAGTTTTCGGATTACAAGTTGGATTTCTTTAGGAGAGGTGAGGTCTTCTGGAGAGGTTGGGTGGGATTCGAGTTTAAATTCTGTGATTTTGTTTTTGACTATGTTTTCGGTGTTAGCATTTGATGGGTGTGTGGTAAGATTGTGATAACTTAAGTATGTTTTAGCGATGGCGTTAGCTTTATCCGTATTTGCAGTTACTGTACCTCGCTCTGTGTTAAGTGGTGGTATTGTGTAGGCGGTGTTTTTGTTTTTAAGAGCTTTGGTTATTCGCCAAAGCGTCTTGGTGTCCTTTGTGCTGAATTTTCCTAATGTATTATTCCAGTTTTCGTTTTTAAGTTTGTTGATTTCGGTGTTGATATTTTTTGCGAGTGCGTTGATTTGCGTTTTTGGTGCTGGATAGTTGTGTTGCTGGTATATCTTAAGCAGCTTATTATTGTTTTTGCTTTTTTGTGTGAGTGTAGGTGGTAAGTTAAGTTTGCGTGTGGGTGTTGGAATTAGTTTAGTGTTGTCGTTGTAGATTTTTGTAATAGTGGTTGTCAGATCTAATATTGCATTGTCGATTTGTTTGTTGGTGGTAATGTTTAGGTTAATTTTGATGTCTTTAAAGTTGTGTCGCAAATTTTTCTCAGTCGGTTTTGGTAATTGGTTTTGGGGGGTAAGAAGGAATTTTGAGTGAGGTGATTTTGAAAAGTATAGGAAGGTGGTCGGAATTTAAATAGAATTTGTTGTTGGTACGTTTAGGTTTTGTGTTACTATTAAGTTGATAGTTGAAGGAAAGCGTGCGGGGCAAAAGTTGATGTGGGAGTGTCCGTTTGTCGGGTAGGAAAGTTTGTACGTATCGTGAGTCTTGCCAGGAGATATGTAGTAATTTACTATTGTCAAGTCGCCGGTGTTAAAAACTTGGGTGTCTGCTGTTGTCGTGGGATAGTCGATGGGAGTAAGTTCGAGGGAGTTGTGGTAGCAAGTTAGTAGTCGGCCTTGCTGGTTGTGGGGTTCGTTGATGGCTGTATAGTTCGGAATTTCAGTCGGTTTAAGTTTGTTAAGTTTGGTCTCTTGTATGAGTACTATGTCGGGTTTATGTCGTTCTATTGTCACTCGTAGTACGTTAGATGTTGTCCTGAGTCCGTTAGCGTTCCAGGTAATGATCGTTAGTCTGTCTTTGGTTGTATTATAATATTGTATTTATGTCTAATTTCTGCTAAGATATTGAGTTTAGTGAAGTTGTCTGTCACCCCGGTGAGTCTGATTTTGATTTCTTTGATAATTTGAATCATCAGACCGATGTAGATTGTGGATTGTAAATCTTTTAGTTCTTGGAATAAAGTTGTGAGGTCACCGGGGTTAATGGCGTCGGTTTGGTCATGTTGCGTCATATTTTGTTGAGTGAATTGTTGGGAGAAATGTTGTTGCTCTGGGGGAGCTGAAAAGTTGCGCATTGGTTACGGGGGTGTCGGTAATTAGGGGAAGTTGCTGTTATTAGTCCCGGCTAGGGTGTTTGAAAAAGTGACGTTGTTATTGGGTGTTCTAAAATTGAAATATGAGGGGTGGGGTTGTTTAGGCATGGCGACAGGGCGCTGCGCTTTACTCACCCTATTTGCAGTGTATTTGATGTACGTGGGACAACTTTGAAAGTTGGCCGGGTGGGCTTGGCTGCAGTTACAGCAGCGGACATTTTTATCGGGCTGCTTCCTGGGGCAGTCCTTGGTAAGGTGGTAGTCCACGCATTTGACGCATCGTGGTTGCATGAGGCAATTCGAGGAGCCATGTCCGTACGATTGACACCGGTAGCACTGCGTGCGGGTGTTTCGCCGGCAGTACTCCTCGAAGTGGACGATCACTTGACCCAGGCTGCGGATCTTCTTGATGTTGTTGATGGGCGTGGTGGCAGGGAATGCGATCAGGAAAGAACCAGTGGTATCGCCGAATTCGTTCTTCATTTTTGTGACTTTGATCGAGATGATTTGATGTTCTTGTTCCATTTGAGTTTTTACGTCATCTTCTTCAGCATAAGGTGAACCCTTCATTAACAGCTTAGTTTGGCGGCCTTCCTTAAGCTGGTAACTGTACCCTTGAACTTTGGCGTCGGAGAAGATATTTTCTTTGACCGCTCGGTGGTCATCTGGGGTCTCTGTCTATATCCATGTTTGTCCTCTGCCGTACTGCACTAGCAGTTTTCCTGCTACGAGTGTTTTCAGCTTGGCTAGGAATGTATGGATCTGACCAATCGGTATGGTCAGGATGACCGGTGGTGGTTTTGATGCCTTAGGGCGTACGTCGGCTGGGGTCAACCTATTACGGATGACATTCAAAACCGAATTAAAACCATTCGACGTCAAGAATGGTTAAGTAAAACAAAAGATCTTACCACGAAAAGTTGTATATTACATATAACATTCATTCAATTTTTAATAGTTACATTATTAAATGATAACAAATTTTTATTATATTATCTGTAATTAGGTTAAGCCCTTTGTTAGATATTTAACCATATATGTACAGTAGTTATAATTTTTGATTAGTAAATAAATTTAAATGAATTACAGAATACAAGTTTCGAAAAACCTGATAGTTAATTTTGCTAAATTGATAAAAATGGGGTTTGGGAATTTGGTGTAGGATTTGATGGATTAACATGTACTGGGATTGAAAGTGGAGTTACAATAAACTAATACAAGGAACAGCACAATTAAAAAATATTTACATTTTCAATCTTCGTTCCTCGACAAGGAAAAAGCAAGCCTCAAATGTTCCCCAGCCTGCCAAAATTGCCAGGGAAACTGCCTGAATGGTGCCCCTCGAGTTGACTCCGAAGATGAAGAAAAACAGGAGTCCGATGGAGAAGATATTAGAGAAAAATAAGATGAGAACGAAGACAAGGATGAAGGTCCTTCCCATCCCAAGAGAACAAGAAATTGACTCAATGGTACTTGAGTAATGTTTTATGTCAATTTTTTGTCTTTTTTATGACTTCATTTTAATTTAAAAAGTTAATTTTTTATTTTTTATGTCAAGAAACTTCTTTTTCATAATGGTTGTAATTTATAAAGCTATCCCAATATATAAACACAAGTTTATATTCTAAAATGAGTATCTGTGCTATTTAGGCGTTCAGTACGCATTATGTGTACATTGTTACGGTTTTATTTTATTTTTAAGTAAAATTCAATGGTTTTGGAAGATTTTCTAAAGGTGGCATCCTAGTTCAGTTTTGAATTCAAATTGGTTGGAAATTATTATCACAATTGATAATTCGCACATTTTTAATTTTAATTTAACTTTGCGATTTTGGAGAAAAGTTAGAATTTTTAAGTCGAGTAATTATATTTGGACAACGGACGTAGCTAATCAATTTTTTTGGTTAAAATTGTGTTATTTTCTCATCCATATTTATTTGGGATTAGTATTGATTGCTGCGATTTTGTTTTGGTTTTCTTCTCTTATTTTTTTTCGTGTACTTGGAAAGTTATCCGATCTTTATTTGAAGGATTAAATTCGTTCATGGACCATTGCTTCGCTTAATTCATTAACAAACCCTCACACAACAACTAAACTAGAGGTATGTTTGATAATTTTAATTCCACATTTGTTAAGTTTGAATTTTTATAGGGTGTTAATAGCGGTTCACCAGCTATTATTTCTTTTATTTGGATTACCGATATCAACCGGTAAATAATATCGATCGTGACGCTACTCTTTTTTTTACTTCTTGGTTATCTGGTGTCGTATTTTCTGGCTAGATGGTTATTGGGTAATCCACCTGTATAACAACACACAGTTTTGGATAATTCAGTCGAACATTGGTATCGCTATCCTGATCTAACCATCAAGAGAGAAGACAACGGAAAGCTAAGATTTTGTTTGTTTGTGCCGTCATTTATTATTGTTAATTATCTTTTTTGCGCGAAGAATTTTATTGGGCCGTTCTTTTGATTATAATTTTTTATTTAAAACATCTAAACAACTCGAATAAAGCTGTAGAAATTATTACAGTAATATTGTAGGACAAAGTATACGTATACGCGGTAACTATAATGCGAGTTTATTTATATATTTCATTTTATTGAGCACAATAATGATAGCTTACTTCATATTTTCTTTTATATTAAAAAGGTAGCCCTATTTTGCGATTATTGTAAATATTAATTTTAATCATAATACTATTATCGTTCGCTACTCAATTAATAATAATTAGAAGATTATCCCGATAACATTCTAATTATTATTTTTATTATTAAATCGGAATCAACAAACGTTATCTATGTTACTCAGTCTTTCCTTGACCTGGTTACTTCTTTTTTTTTGCAACAGCCAATATTTTTCGCATTTTAACGTGGCTGTTGATTCGAATATACAGGGTGATTCTTTTTTTAAACCTCGTGGCGCCCAAAAATATCAACACTTCGGCTGGCTCTTCGGAGCGTTACTTGAGCGATTTTCCCCTGTGTGTTAATCCTCCCGATCTCAAGAAGTATCAGCTCATTCTTTTTTTTTGTATTTAGTTTATTTGCTTTTACGAGCTAGCCAAAGGCACATGACCCAACTACCCTTAATATCACCATCAATAATCTATTATTAATTTTTCTTAATTCTATCTACTTTTAACGGTAGTAACATAATGGTGCATATTTCGGCCAATACGTTGACTGGGAATGATGAGAATCGAGAGTTGTCGCAAAACTTCAAATTTCACACTCAACACTGAATTTGCTTTAACATTTAAAGGAAACTAAATAAAATAGTGAAGCAATATATATTATTAAAGGGAATTTAATGCTCTAAAACCCAGTAGTCGCCATTTATTTTTTGATTGCATCGTTAAAGAGTTATCCGGTCAAAATAGCAAAAAATGTGAGGCAAAAATGTTTTTTCTAAAATTACAAACTTTCAACAGCAGATATCTCGAAAACTATAACAGATATCGAAAAACTTTATTGAATAAAACTTGTAGTAAATTTAATCAGCTTTAATTTTATATAAAATTCCATGTCGCTAGGATGGATAGTTTCTGAGATATAAGCAAAAAACCGAAAAATGGGACCATCAAACCCCCCCCCCGGCTCAAGGGCTACGGGCGGGGACTTTTGATATGTTCACCTCGTAACTAGCCAAAACAGAGTTGCGATGTCAAAAATTGCTTTTCCAACATTTCCCTTTATACCTTTTCGTTGACTGGACTATCACCCCTATTCTGTAACACATTCGTTACGAGATTACGATTCATTACGCCTAAAAATTCGTTAAGTTGTCTAGTTGGTATTCACTAACCTCAAAATTTGTAAATGCCTTTGTTACCATTTTCGTTATGACCGTATTTTTGTACGAAAGCTCTGAAGCTGTCGTTGCGTATTTTTACGAATTCGTTGAGAGCTAATCTGTCTAGCGACAGATTAAAATAAAGGTTAATTTAATTTTTATAATTATCTTAGCTCCTATATTTATAATTGATTTATATAATATTATTTCAAGAGCTAATAAACTAATAATTTAAGGTTTGCTAATTCTTTTTTAATTGAACATAATTATTGTAACACGTTTATAATACAGATATTTGTACAAAAACAATTTAAAAATATACAAATGGTTCCACAATTGTTAGGGTACGTTTATGTTGGAGATGCGAGCGGTGATAGTAGCAGCGATTCTAGCGAAGCAGCGATTTGTAATACATTGATTCTTATGGTACCGTTTATGTAGGAGCTGTGAGCAGAGCTTAGCTGTGCAGGTGTTTCGAGGATTCAAGCGAAGAACGATTTTATTTGCATATCGTTGCTCGACGCGCTATCTGTGGCGCTACTATGGAGATCATTTATTTAGCGAAATTTTTAAGATAATTCTTTTGTGGAACTAAAATCTTTGTCTAGTTTTTATTATTATAAAATGAAACATAATTAATAAGAATAACATATTACGTAGGGTTTATATTTGTAATATTATATTCACCGGAATTTTGAAATTAAATCTGATTAATTGGGCCATAGCAATAGCACTATTTTATGTTAAATTTTCCTTGTACTATTTGTTATTTTCACTAAAATATAATCGAAGTTTCGGTTTTCGTACGTATATTATTAACAAGATTTGCTACTTTAATCGCAGCATCTTTTATAACATCTTTTTGTGTTTATGCTGGAGATGCGATAAGTGGCAAGAGTCGCGATACTAGCTAAGCACCGATTAGTAAATGCATGATTCTTATGGTAGTGTTTATATTGAGGAGTGCAATAAAGCTAGCAATGAACTTGTCGCGACGATAAGAGCAAAGAAAGCATTTCAATTTCTATTCACCACTCGCAGCGATATGGATGTACAACTTTTGATCAGTGCGATTTTTAAGAGAACCCCTTTGTGGGACCAACGGGGCTAAAATCACCACAATAGATTTATATTGGATTCACATTATTAATGATGTAGTATTTAATTACGAAATGAAATGAATACCTCTAGTGACTACATTAATTAACTGATATTAACAATTTTATTTTAATCCAAAATGTTACAAAAAATATTATAATTAAATAAAATAAATTGTGGTCAATTTAAGGAGTACACGTAGTTAGGAAGCAGAAAAAAGTGATATTTTTTAAGAATTTTTCTTGGATAGACATTTTTATTTATTAATGTAAAAATTTATATACAGTGGCTCCAACAATTATTAATACACTCCTATATTAACCATGTAAATTGCACATTTTGAAACCGTTTTTTGACATATAAATCTCGCTTTTACAGCAAATCTTTTCAGATATTTTTTGTTGCAAACTTTAATCTCTTCAGTTTTGTGTCTATAGATTTTTTTATTTTCTCCCCCCGTTTCCGAGTTACAGCGACTTGAAGAAAACTCTGTGAAAAACTCCCATAATAAGAGCAATGTTAATTTTATTAACTTTTTTACTTAGTTTTCTTTGAGTCGCTGTAACTCGTAAACGGCGAAAGAAAATAAAAAAATGTATAGAAATAAAACTAAAAAGATTAAAGTTTACAACAAAAAATATCTGAAAAGTTTTGCTGTAATAGCGAGTTTTATAATGTAAAAAAACGGTTTCAAAATGTGCAATTTACATGGTTAACATAGGAGTGTATTAATATTGGTAATAATAAAGATTTTTGAATCTGCTATACGCTATAGCCTATCTCCGGGAGTTTCTATGGACTGTTTCATCGAATATAAAAAAAACACAAAAGATTTCTTATAATCGATGGAATAAGCAAAATATTAATTTTTAACAAAATGACGGCTAAAAATTTCGGTCTTTTCCTAGTCATTTTTTTTTAGAAACCGCCATTTTGTTAAAAATATTTTTAAAAAAATTTGTTATTATATTTTGTTTATTCCTTCGATTAAATACTAGATAATACCTTTATCTATCCAGGTATCGCTTTTTTCGGTTTTAGATAAAGTCGTCCACTCATCAAGAAACAATAATTAAATAGGCACCGCGCAAAAATGTTCGTTGCATTTTTTATAAATGATAAGCTCGATTAACGTCATTGCTATGCACACAAGGAAGAAAAAGATGCTTCGCTACTATAGAAGCCTCTATATAAACACAACCAAGATCGACAAAAAAGCGTTGCTATGATCGCCGCTCTTATCACAGCTCTCTTAGCTCTGCTCGCAGCTCCTATATAAACGTACCCTTAGAGAACATTCTGACAGGTGAAGAACTGCAAAATATAAGAAGATCAGTACATGTTCCTTTATGTACAATACGTATTTAGTAAATAGTGGCGGCTTGTGAGAAGTTTAGGCGGTGAGGCAGGCCTGTGAAACCGAAGTTCGAGGTTTTTAAAAAATATTAATTATAGGTTTGCGAAACTATAATACTTGACTTCATGAGGCTCTGCCTATCCCAACAGGCCACCACTAAATCAGATTGTAATTTTTAGGGACAATATAAGGATTAATCATCGACATCTTCGAGATACAAGTAACCCATTTCAATTACCGGAAATTAAAGTTTTATCGGCACTTTTTTTTATACACATGGGTCTTATCAAAAATCTGTAGGTACAAGTTACTTGTTTGGCCTAAGTCAGGCTGCTGAGTTAATTCGTCCCAACCATTTCTAGCTCATTGGCATTATTTGGCGTGGATTTTTTTGTTCGGAAAGTTTCATTATTTCTCATAAATTGCACGTATAATGTTTTCTGCACATTAGCCACCTTTGAAGAACGTTTTTTTTCAATCCCGGTCATTATTGCAAAAAATATAAAAAATTGAAATTGAAATAAAAAGTAAAAATAGTGTAAATGTTCACTAAACCGCTCATGAAAGTTGACTAACGATAAAATTTTAATGTGAACCAAATTCCAAAATTTCGTACACATTTGTTAACAATTGTTGTTAAATAACTAGAGGAACAAGGCAATAAAGATTACCTATAAATCTGCTTATTTCTTTGTCGGCTCGTAAATGCAATTTTACCGAAAAAATTAAACATATGATGGACATTTTATTATAATTTGGTTTTATTTTGAACATTCATAAATTGAGGTAAATACATTAATTAAAATTAAAAAAAGAATATCTATGAATTTTACTCTAACCAAAATTAATTTGAAAAATTTATAATTGTCATTATTTTGCCGCTAAAATAGCAAAATTTAAATAATTCAAATATGTTTACTGTTTACAGAGCCGAATTATGATACAAATACAACTTCGTCATTAATCGCAAAAAATCGCTTAGATTTTTCGTTCAGAACGTGGTACGAACGAACCCCGTAACGAATTATTTAAGGTGTAGTTACAGAATACCATTCTCAACGAATTTCGTTGCTAAATTGTTAACGAAACCAAACTTGACGAAATTCGTTATGATAACGAAGAGTTACAGAATAGGGGTGTTAGGCCTTTCAAGTTTTATTTGTCTCAAAAAAATATAGAATTAAAGTAAATCTACTGCAACATTTAAAAACATAACAAAGTTAATTATATGGATTTTTGTTTATTTCTATAAAATATTTTCATAATTTATTAAAAGAAAATTAAAGAAAAAAAAAATAAAATAAAAAAAATTTATATTTGTGGTTTGTTTAAATAAATTTACTGATTACTACTAATAAATCACCATTTATTTATTAAAAAATTTTATTTCTTATTAGTGTAAACTTCAACAGAAGCCGAGAAAGAGAAAGAGAAACTTGAGATTAAAGGAAAATAAAAAATTGCCGAAGACTAAAATTAGTCTTTTCGCTCTGATTTTATGGACCGACGTGGCACTCAAAAATTTTACAAAACACAACTTTCTCCTTAAGCTGCAGGCAAAAGCGAGAAAATTTTAAAAAATCTACAAATTCAAAAATAAAAATATACATTAATGTACATACATATAATAAAAATACTGGAAAAAGCCCCTTAGATTTTGCTTGGAATTAAACCTCATTTTGTACATTATCGTCAGAGTACGGCGAATTCAAAAATATATGTTTTAATGCATCTGACGGTATTATACGCTTATACTGATCCAATTCCAACATTTTTTTGAGTAATTTGGTAAATCTTCTTCTATAGATTGTTTCAAGCAATAATTCATCGCCCTCTAAATCTTCTGAAACGTTAACTAGCCCAATATCATCCAAACAACTGAATTTATATTTTCGAGTTTCTTCTGGGATGATTTTAGTTAGCCAGTGATATTCTACGGGAGCTTTTAATTCCCATTTGCGTAAAACACGGTTGAAAAATGACGTCGATTTTGGTGCACTATCTAGCATTGTACAAGGCGGTAGACCTTGAGTATAACTTATAAACCGAATTTGATCAAACTCACAAGATCCTGGATACAAGGGGCACTCCAACAGCAATTCTGCTGCAACACATCCCAGAGACCACATATCGATTGCTTCACAAAATGGTAATCCCAAAATGATCTCAGGTGCTCGATAATACCTTGATTGTATGTGCACATTGGAAACAGATTGCTTAGCATAAAAGGAACTTCCAAAGTCGATAATCTTGACACGACAATGTTGACGCAATGGATCGACCAACATTATATTTTGGGGTTTCAAATCCGCATGGATTATACCAAGCTCCTAAAATAAGTAAAAAGTTTACATTACAGGGTGATCCAAAATAAAACAATAATTGATTCTTTACCTTCAGTTTTATCAAGCCCGTAAGCAATTGTCTCAAAATTAACATAATATCTTTAATCTTGAAAGACTTTTCTTGTCTATATTCGTATAAATTTTGATGAAGCAATTCAAACACAATACAAATATGATTTTTGTGTTGAAAGAAATCATACATCCGGACGAAATTAAAATGATCTGGATTTTCTTCATGTAATTTTTCCAAAATACTAATTTCAACAAAGCCCTGTATAGAGAAACTTGATTAGTAAATTTTCATATGAATAAAATAGGAAAACGTACCTGTTGAACATAAGATCGTTTATTTTTAAGTATTTTTACTGCAACAATTTCTTGAGTAACAGTTTTGCAACATTTAACAACTTGTCCGTACGTTCCTCGACCAAGAAGTTCCAATACCTCATATTGGTCTGATTCAACATCAATTATCTCATTGCGAACTAAATCATAATCGCCATCAGTTTTATGAGAACTGCTAGCATCTGTTAAAAAAAACATTATTAATAAATAAGATGGAACTCGGATGACCTTAGTTTTTAGGCTGCTATACTGCTATTTACCTGGTTAAACTTGAAAAATATAGATTAGAATATAAGATGAGAATATATCGGATTATCTGATAATTATTTTATAAGTTCATAATATAATTTTGGTATATAAGAAGAATACGAATATTAAATACAAAAAAAAATAATAATCTATGGTAATTATAACGTACTTGTATTTTTCATACTATAACAATAAACACAATACACTAACCCCTGTATTCATAAAAATACTTAAAGAGTGTTTTAAACCTATTTTAACTAAAACGCTCTTTAAAGTTAAACAACCAATGAAAACCTTACAATGTAGACAAATAAACGTTTCTGATTAGTGTTTTATGACGCCTGCATTTTAAATGCATTTTAAAGCTATTTTAACTTTCTAAAAATTTTATGATTACTGGTGTTATAGTATAAAAAACAGAAATACGTATCCGCCCGTCCGTCTGCATGTTTCAAATTTCAGAACTACTGCTATAGTTTAAAAACTATACTGGAATAGTTCTTAAAGTTTAAACATGCGGACGGACACGAAACCAGAACATAAGGCTTCTTGCTATACTTTGGATAGAAGCCTAAAATAAAACTGTACTTTATGTTAAATATTTACCATTTAAATCTGACATGATTTCGGGGTTAATTTATCTTACTACTTTATCTATTTCCTTTCTTTTCTATTAACTATAATTTTTATTTGTGAAATAGTTATTACTATACCTACTTATATAATAAATAATAGAATTATTAGAAATACCAACTTAAAATAATTAACAATTATAATATTTCCGATTGGCAATAAGTAAATAATTTTATTACACAGGGCTGAAAATTTTAGTTTGATTTCTTACAGTTTCTTGTGGTATTCTTATGAAATTATTTAGGAGTAAGACTTCTTTTGTTGCCAGTAGGTATGCAATGTAATATTTGTATTGTTTGTCAATGGTAAGTGATGTACACTCGTGACGTCACTGGTAGGTTCATATGTTTTTGACAACATGACAGTATATATATATCTAACTTACCATTGGTCGAAAAATATTTAGGTATTAATATAAATTTTCGCATTGTCATATTAAATGTTGAAAAGTTATAGAATATGCTCCCAGATCATGGCTTTCGGAAACTAATCGTAGACTTAGAACAACAAAAAGACTTTGCTACGCAGAGAATCATTTGAAATATTTTAAAGATATTCTATTTTCCTATTAAGATTTTGTACTTCCCCTTCCTGTATTTTAATTTATTACTTTATGTAATAATTGATAAAATACCTTATGAGTTTATCTGGTCCTGATGACAACCCTTGAACAAAATTACTTGAAGGGCAACCATTCAAATTCTAAGTCCAAATTTGATTAATCAAATTTCAATTAGCAGATTAATTTTATTAAAATTTTAATTCGCGGTTTATTGATTACAATTTAATTGATTACATTGTATCGTTTGAGAGTATGTAGCAATAAAAACTTTTATTTCTCCGTTGGAAATCATAGGTGGCTTTTCAGGTATGCATTGCACACCAAATAAGTTTGATTCTTCAGTTATGAAAGTAATAATTTTATAGGTGCATGTCGCTGGCCCTCTTCAAATCGATTTTTGCGGTAAAATTCATGTCAAACGTTAAAGCTTCAATGAGCTTCTTTTCCCGCCGTTTGAATCTCAACCGTCGCGGAATTATTTGCGAAACTTTTGAGGGGGGGGGGATTTCCATGTTTTGTCTTTTTCAAACTTTTTACGTAATTTTGATGTCAATCGATAGAGCTTCAATGAGCTTCTGTATTCATCATTATAATTTAATTATTTTCAAAGATATAAGTGTTTTAAATTTTGTGCACCTCCGAGCAAGTTGTGAAACCCCTGATGAAAACCCTTAATTTTAATTTCGTTAATTATAATGATACATAAAATAATCTATGTACCGAGACCTAGCACTTCTTGTCAATGCATTCCGCGACACATTGGCAGATCTTCTTGACATTATCAGCATTGATATCGAACAAGTGTGCAATTAAATTGAGATTACCACACATTATATTAATTTATGGGGTATTTACCACAATAATTGGTGCGATACCCATACAGATAAAAAAACCTGCTTTTTGCGATTGGCGAGTCTCGGTACAGACGAATTAATTCTCCCTAAGAGTCAGTGCCAGATTAACCTATAAGCAAATTAAGCAATTGCTTAGGGCACCACGTTTTGGGGGGCACCACGCACCAAAAATAGCACAAAAAATATTTTCTAGCACATGAAAGGTAAGGCTGTTTGAAAATCCCCGCATTTGAAATTAACTAGAGCGTTGACGTTCGGAGTCATAAGTCAGAACCCCGCTCTCGCTAGTTCGCACGCTAGTGCATTGTGTGCAGCATTCTGAAATTCGAATGGTCCCGATTTGCGATTAGCTCATCACTACCTCTGCCCCGCCGATGCTGTGCTGCTTTTTTTTTAATACCGATATTAGTTTACTTATAGATAGGGGGGCCCACAGGCGTGGATTGCTTAGGGACTCAAGTAGTCTTAATCCGGACCTGCTAAGAGTGAGCTAAAATCAATAAGGCCCTTCAGCAATTTGCTAGAAATACAATTGAAGATTATGTTTTTAAAGGGGAATATGTAAGTAAATCGTTGCACTGTATGTAAGGATCTGGGCATTACTTTTGACGCTAGCTTGAGTTTTATAGAGCATGTACACGACGTGAGGGCTAAACCTTAGGCTTCATCATTTGCAGCTGTAAAGATATGACCGACTTATCTGTAATTAAGCGTCTGTATTGCGCTTATGTCCGCAGTGTTCTGGAATATGGATCGATTATTTGGTACCCAATCTATCTGTGTCACATATCTGAATTGGAATATGTTCAAATTTAATACGTTTTCTTAAATAGATGTACTATTTTAAGTCACACAGTGTGTACCCTATGATCGGTTTCAGCCAGGGATTGTTGTTACGAAAAATTGAAATACAGACGCTGCACACTCGTAGAATTGTGGCTTCGGACGGCACCACTTTCCACCGATGGCGATGGTTGAACAATACGAAAACTATTGTCATCTATATCTCGGAAACGGTGGGACAAAATAAAACAATGAATAATCATATAAGATGGGACTTTGAGATCTGGAAAAACTTAATATTTGGCATTTATTGATGTTTAATTGTAAATTATTATCATTGCACCATTTGGAAATTAAATTTAAAGATTGTTGTAACAACGCACAATCCTGTACAGATCATACAGAATGATACAGCTTAGAATCGTCCGCATAAAGAAAAATGAGGCTGTAGCCTAAAGTGCACGTTAACAAGATACCACTTTATCAACTGTCGCTAGTATTACACGGTGTTGGTCAGCTATTGGGATTTAACCCACAGTTCTTGAAGCAGAAGGGTAGGTGTGTCCACCAATCGCAGGTTCTTCTATTGATTGTTCCCGGCAGTGGGTTATATCACAGATGGAAAAGACGGCGGTACTATCAACTTCGAAAAGAAATGTTCTAAGGGCGGCAAATATTGAAATAAAACACAACAAATAGAATGAAGGGGATTTATTCCAATATTAAAGACGAGTTGAAAGATGGAATTACGAAAAACATAAAAGTACAATAGTTATAGAACAAGTAATGGACTTTTGGTCCCAAACAAAGAACGCTGATGGCGTGCAAAATAAAATAATCCACTGCTGATGGTAATGAAAATCGTTCGCAAACAAATAATCGTAATGCCACCAATACCCACTCTTTCAAAGTTACTCAAGTAGATTGGTGCAAGGCTTGATGTTACGTTAGATAAAATGTGATTGCAAATTAGTAAATGAACCGAACTTACCCAGTGTTACTCCTTCCTGATCTGCTATTGAGTAATAGCAGAGACACAAAGATATTACCTGGTCCGAATTCCTTCCAAAATCTTTTTTCTGTGCCAATGAGATAGAACTACTAAAACAGATTAAATGCTATTCACAAAAATAATCCAAAACAAACTGTCCAACTCAAGCTATCTAAGTTGATCAACTCAAAAAAACGACCTGATTGCTTAAAAAAATAATCCTCAGCAGTAGTTATCTTCAAACTATTATAGGTCAATACAGATATTAAAAGAAAATAAAAATCGGTAGATAATTCCAGGACTACTACTGCCCGCGGCGATTGAATCTGATTCACCATAGTTTCCAATTGAAAATCAAATAAATAAGTCCAATGCTATTTTCCAATATCATTTAAATATTTCTTCGGTAGATTTCCAAATTACCTTATCAGCTGATTATTTCCTGACCTTGCAAAATGGTCTTCACAAATTTCAATAACTATTATTATTGCCACCAACCAGGCATTCAGCATTCCTTCTCCAAATTAAATTTGTCGTACAGTTTAATTAAATTGTCGTATATCAAATTTTCCAAATTTCTAATTTTATACTCTTTAGTATCCAAAATTATTCTAGCTTTATAATAAAACAACTACCATGTTGGTTTTCAAAAATCAAAAAGCCGCTTATCAGGAGCGAGCACCTGGTTGATAACCGCTCAACCGAGTGCGTCGTAATTATTAGGATAGCCTAATAATTACTCTTGTTAGGTAACGACATTAGTAACATTTAGCGTATGGATAGCAATACTGAATGAAGATGTTAAATCTGGTTAATACATGTAATTCTGGAGATTATAATGCACAATAATTGATAGATGTTTATAGCTAGATAATTGATAGCTGTGACGTACGGTTTAAGGATAACGATTTCGTACCAAAATTATTCCATAAGATATAAGCTGGAATTATGTGTCTAATCAACCCTTGTTTAAATTTTACCTAAGTTAATTTGATTAAAAATATGGAGTATATGTAATTTGACTCCAATGTAACTGAAAGAGTATTGTTTTCTTTCACTTTTCTTTCACTTTCACTTCGTTTGTGCGCTCAACTTCGGTCTCGTGGGCAATTGACATCACCGCACAAATTGAAGATACTATTTTATTTTACTAATGTGGTTATAAGATGATAAAACATGTAAGTCAATTGTTTTTGCGGGGGATCGATCTGAATCATATGCCTTCTTACCGATAATTCACGGGGGTGAGTACGAGGCGAGGGGGGAGAATTTTTTGCTCAGGATTTTTATATCTAGCACCGTTCTCGAATTATTGCTAATTCAAATAATATAGAAAAGCACTCTTCGAAATTATACAATTTTTAAATGTCAGGGACTTTTCTAATATTACGTGAAGTAATATAAAAGAAAATTTTTTATGGTGCAGTCAAACATAAAGCTGTGTATGTCATTTGCACATAAAAATGCTTTTAACATTTTAGCATTTTAGCAAAGCAAACTGTAGAAGTAGAAAAAGGCCGGATAAGTTTCACCCTTATATTCCGGAATAGTACTCGCAATCGCGCCCAGTGATATGGCATTTGGGGTCGTACCGCATGACCCAAACAAACATTAGTGGTTCCCGTGTCATTTATCACGGGGGCCACATCATTTTGCCTGGCCGAGTTTTCCTGTTCGTCGGCCGATGCCGACATCAACATCGATTAAGACATTTAAAAAAAAACACAAGAAAAACAAGAGATCGTGGTCTAAAGTGAGAAAAAAAATGTTTACATTTAAGTTGTTGTTATTAGTATGCTATTTTGTTAGCACATCTGGTTCATGCAAAAGACAATTAATTAAAAGTGGTAGAAAAAATAATGTAAAGCAAAGAATACAATGAAAAATTTTGTGTTGCATTTGGTTGGTCGTGTTTACCCGTGAACTCGAGAAAGAGTCGTTTTTACCGTATAACAAAAAAAAATCCCACCGCTGCCACCATTGTAGCAACTCCGGTCCTTCGGGGTTAAAGAACAAAAAAAATATATATATATAAAAATTCCAATCCCTAATTTTTCCTCTCCAATCAATCGCTTAATTGGTTCAGATATCGCTGCCACCACACCAGATTTTTTATTCTTTTGAGTTCTGGTGAAACTCAAAAATTTAGTAGAAGTGGATTTTTCTTCGTAGGCGTAGGAATGGTAAACAAGACTCTTCACATAACACAAATAAGAGAACGGTTTGAAAATTAATAAATTTATTACTTAATTGAATAAAAAAAAACACAAAACGTATATGAATGAGAAATTTCCCTAAGAGATATAAAAATCAAATACAAGAGAACTAATATAAAATTGAACCAATCATATGAAATGGTTTATTAGTTGAATTAGTAATTAAGATGAAATAAAAGTAAAAAGTAAATTTAAATAGAACTTCAATATTTAAATATCTCCAAAACCTTTCATTCGCCGTATGAATTAGAAATAAAAAATAAACTATAACACTAAATTTCTCTAGCATCACTTGCTTAGTTTTGCCGTAACAAGACTCTAGGCTAATGGT
This sequence comes from Cantharis rufa, assembly GCA_947369205.1. Lineage (NCBI taxonomy): Eukaryota > Metazoa > Arthropoda > Insecta > Coleoptera > Cantharidae > Cantharis > Cantharis rufa. The sequence goes on along the minus strand of OX376307.1, from coordinate 15,171,386 downwards.
CAAATTAGGGGTATATATGTCCCTTTTCCAGTATCACTGATAAGGGTTAAAAAATACCCTTATCGGTTGATAGACAAAATGTCTATCTGTAATTATCATTATTTAAGTTTCGTGTAAATACTTTCTCCGCTAAAGGGCGTTCTGATAACGCAACAATCACCTATCGGAACTCCAGGGTTGGCTTTAGAACATTGATGTACTCTCGAGTAGTTATTTAGATTTTATTTATTATTTATTAAATTATATAAAATCAATTTTGATAGTTCTAAAGTCAGCCTGTTTTGAAAATATTTAATTATCTATATTATAAATCCCATATACAATGTGTGTATTTATTATATGGCTTGTCCAAAGCAAGGTGGGTGAAGCTGCATTCACATAGGGTATTGCAGGGGCATGGTAGGTGGATGGTAGAATTATTGCAACGGATTCTTGCACAACTTAAAAGCTGGTGTAAAACCAACAGCTTACGTAAAAATAGCTAACGTCGAATATTAATTTCATCATCTTCAAAGGGGTCCATGCTACACGCACAGTAAATTAGCGTTTTAAAAAAATCAACTTGGAACTACACCACCAAAGCTGTTAGTGTAGTGTATGCGATTAAAATTATATAACAGATAAAAATAAAGATAATAAAAATAAATAAATAAAATAATATAAATAAAACAGATTAAAATTTTATTTAACGAAAAGTAGTTTTAAAATTAATAGTAGTACATAATAACAGTAATTGAATGGTAATATTCTCGCATTACTTGGTTGAATTTTTTCATTACTTCAGCACTCTTTTTGTCAGGTAGATTACTTAAAAATTTTGCAACTGACCTGCCAAAAGTACTAAAATTCTGCTTAGGTGATGCATTTCCACTATTGAGCGTTTGAAATGAATTTTCATTTGATTTTGTTCGCGATATTTCGCTGGATGAAGAAGATTCCTTGTTTCTGTCGCTAATTTGTATTTGGCATCGTGGCCTCCTTAACGGACCGTAATTCAACGGTATTTTAGCATTTAGCAAACCTGATGGTGCAGAATTCTCTTCCTGATGCGAACTTTGACTTGTTTCTTTCATTTTTGCTAATCTGGCAGATTCAGATTCTGTGTATTTTTCCTTTTCCTGGACACTTAGACCATGACAGAGAGAATCTCTTATGATGTCTTTCTGTGCGGTCGATACTAATGGCTCATATACAAGATGGTTACTGTTATCCCAGTTTTCCATTTCATTATTTTGTAGTTGTGGTATTAGAGATGGCGCAGCATTCCCTTCCTGATGCGAACTTTGACTTGTCTCTTTTATCTTTGCTAATCTGGCAGATTCAGATTGTCTGTACTTCTTCTTTTCCTGGACACTTAGACCATGACAGTGAGAATCTCTTATGATGTCTTTGTGTGCGGTCGCTACTAATGGCTCATATACAGGATGGTTACTGTTATCCCAGTTTTCCATTTCATCATTCGGTAGTTGTGGTATTAGAGATGGCGCTGTTTTGGGAAATTCGACATTTTCTTTTCTAAGCTCTTCTTAGTGTACATTTACCCTGTGAATCGACATTCTGGTCCGTCTCACTTTAGAAGGGCAATATTCGCAAGGAAATAACATTTGGTTATAATCCGATCTTTCTCTACTAATATTTGACATTTTGGAAAGTAATTAATCTTTTAGTTTCTTATCTTTTATTTTCTTACTTATATAGAAATTATATCCATTGCTTATTCGTAGATTAACGGATTAACATATTAAATTTAAATCCCATTAATCTAAATCCTAAATCCCGTTATAAATCTAAATCCCATTACTTGCATACACTACAGTTAGGCGTCAACTAACTACAGTTAGGTTCTAATTTACATATATTCAGGGTATGTTAACTCTTTAACAAAGGCTTGGTATGTTGTCAACAGCGACATCTCTAGGCTTGGGTGCCACTTGTCATGTGGCAAGAAAACGCGGCAATTTTAAAATGTTTATTATTTCATTTAGAATTTTATTACTTTATAATCATAAAATTTTATTAAATCTTAAAGTAATGTAATAAATAGCACTAATAAAGTGTATACATATACATTACTATAAGAATTAATGAAATTTTATGATTATAAAGTTACATTGTAATTTTGATGTAATTTTAAAATAATGACATTCAGATTTTTATTAAAAAATTGATTTTATTACAACTTAAATAAACCTAACATAACATAATCAATAAGTAAGTCATAATTTACAAATTTATAGCTGAAATAAACTTAAAAAGCTAAAATCAAGTTAAATACTCATTCAAAATCATTTTAAATATTGAGCTATCGGATAAGTGATTATCTTTTTACAAAATTTTCACAAGTTAATAATATTTATATTTAAATAATGTACAAATCGATATTAATAACTTTAGCATAAATAAAGAATGAGCAATAAACACCGTGTTTCTGGCTTATTAACCTTCTTCAGTACCGCATACATATTATTACTTAACATTTCTTGCATTTACATTAATAACTTTTACATAATTAAAGAATGAGCGATAGACACGATGCTACTCGTATCGTTAATTAGCATTTCCTCTAATTTTGATATTATAAATACGGTTATTCCGCCGATACTAGGACGTCAGAGCCTCATTTGTATTATACCGGCGAGGTTGACATTTGAGTACGAGAGGCTATAAATTGCGCTTCATTACCCCATTATGCCTACATTAATAAGACTATTTCTTTCTAGACCTTTTAAATATTTCTGCTGCATTTTTATATAATATAGGATCAGTTTTATCAATATTTCTCCTATCTTTTCCTAGCATAGTATTATTTAAAGTCTTATTGTTGTTTAATATTAACATTTTTATGAAAGATTTAATTACCAATTCTTCCATATCTTTAATATGTCCGCAGTCATCAGTAAAGGGGAATTTTACATTTTCCCGGATAATTATAGAAATTCTTTGTATTATATTTCCTACATGACAAATAATAAAAAATATGTAGTTAAAAATATTGCTAATGCTGGTTAAATAATCGATAAACTTGCTACTACAATTTTTCAATCTTCGGTTTTCTACACCGTCACCAGCTAAAATGTGTCTTTTGCAGCATACACAATTTTTTACTTTTGGTAAAACTATTTTTGACACAAATCTATCTGGCAATACATTTGCTTCCAAATCTTCAAGATTTTCTAAAATTTCAGTAATTTTGACGTCTTCATTACTGTGGAGTACTGGCTGAACTTCAACTACATCCTAAAAGAATAATTAGTAAATTAATATGGGACCCTTATGTCACATGTAAGTAATTACCTGCTGCACAAATTTCTTCAATGAAACTAAAATATCTCCTTCATCATTTTCACAATTACTGCCTTCTGAATGACCCTTGCTGTAGTTATTTACCAACAAACTCTTGTAAAATGGAGTAAATGCTGCTACTGTTGGATTTGTAAATCTTACTCCTCTCTGTCTTACTTGCCCAAACAAATTTTCCAACGGATCCTGGTTGAACGTCCTAGGAAACATGCTCTTGAAACCAAAAACTTTCATGTTTGAGTAAATGTCAATAAAGCCCTGAAAATTGCAAGATATGAAACATTATTTATTTATATTAGAATTATTTTATAAATTACTTGTAGCGTAGTAATCCAATTTCTTATGGTTGGTGGCGTGAACTTCCTTTTGGGTCTCTCATTCCTGTTTGTATCATCTGTATCTTCATTGCCATCTTTTTCAATATATATCATCGTCTCAAAAATTTTAATAGCTCTCTTCCAAAAATTAACATGATCAGATTTGTCGGTGACGCAGGTTCGTAACTTTTTGCCTGGAACTTCAACTTCGACATGACCATTAACGCTGTCAAACAATTTGTCGAAGAAGTCGATCACTTTTGCAGTTTGTTTTGCTTCTGGTTTCAACTTTAACGTTTCACCATTACACTCATAGGTCGTTCCTAAATAAAATAATAAATTATGTAAAACTTTTCTCAAAAATAAGCTAGCTTAATACACATACCTGATGTAGCCATGACATGAATAGCAAGAGAAACCGCACCGCTGAAGACCTGGGTGCAAGAAGAAACTTTCATTTTTTTTATCAGGTTTGGAACAACGTGATAATCAGTTAATTTGGGCATCATTCTAACATCGCCCAACGTAGGATCTATTAAATAAGCATTTGAATATCATCCCACTTGGCAATTAGATCAACTCCATCTATAGTGCATCTTAAATCTTTTGTAAGAAGGTTGTTACGAATACCCTTCAATAAATGGGGAGGGTCAAAGAGAGGTACTACAACTGTATCTGCAATTTCAAAAAATATGCCTCTCATCTCCTCCTCTCGTCTGAGATACTGAGCTTTAGTATCATCAACTAAGTTCTTAATTGCAGCTACATTATTGGTTCCCTGATCACATACTGTTGCAATGACAATCAAACCGATTTCAGCCAGTTTCTTAATTAACAATTTCAAAATACGTTCAATTTCTGAATGGTTGGTAGCACCATTTACAAAATTATAATAAATAGGTTGCTTCCATTTCGCTTCTATGTTGCGCACCATAAATACCTAAAAAAATACATAAAATTTAATTTTAATGTAATTTCAAAACAAAAAGTATACCTGTACATGATTTGCAATTTTTTGAGTCCTTCTATCTCCAAAATCTTCGAATCTTCTGAATGACCCTTGCTGTCATTATATACCGCTATATACCGCTATACCACAAATATACCGCTATATAGCGGTATAGCGGTAGACCAATAGGATGCGTGACCTTGAAATGTGGGCAGTGGCGTACGGACAATAGAATACTTGATCTTGAAAAGTGGGCGTGGTTTGAGAAAAAGTGGTGGGGGGTGCAAAACAAGATGGCGGCTTCCTCATTCTTATTTATACTACTAGTGCAAGAGCTAACACTTTATCGTCTTCGCTGAATCTTTTACCCCTAGGTTTCTTCGAAGCATTTTCCAACTGAGATTTAAAAAATCTCGACACAACATTCTGCATTACCAATGACGATGATTGTGTAAAAAGATCACTTTTACCGTAGTTTTCTGCATATTCCAACCTTTTTTTACAAGCAGCATGTCTAAATTTTGAAGTTTTCAATCGTTTTAAATGATGTGCTTCTTTATACAAAAATTTGGTTTTAGGGGTAAGTTGGGCTGCTTTTCTTACATTAATAGTGGGCAGAAGTGATTGCTTATTTAAACTTTTTGAACTTTTAGTAGCCAACAATTTTGAAGCCTGTTCACTCTGCTCTTGACCAAAACTACTTGTCGAGGGACCATAAAATGCTGCAGGTATTGCTAAAAATAGTTAAAATTTAATTTTTCATAAAGTTACGGTACTAAATCTTATATACACACCATTTGATCTTGGTGGGGTACTACATTCAATTATCTCTTCTTGTTCCTCTTGTACACAACTTGTTGAGGGAATGCCAACATCTCCTCGAAATGATACTAAAACAATGTAAAAAAGTTAATTTTTCATTAATTGTCATTTACATTATATTTTATACAAACCTTCTGATCCTGGTAAAATACTTTCAGTTTCATCCTCTTCTAGACCAGCGGCGGTTCTACCATAGAAGCTGCAGAGCTGCAGAACCGCCAAAAATAAGAATGAAGTGTACCATAATTAATTATTACTTATTAAGTTATTAGTATACGTAATCACCATATTTCAGATTATTTCAATAATTATTGAAGAATAATCAGTTTGGGTTTCAAAGTCAAATAAGTGCTATAATAATTAATACATGTCCGGTAGCTTTCGAAATCACTGTTTAACCACGTTAGAGCTGCATTTAGCTGCATATTCTCGTGAACATGAAATCCGTGATGCTATGCACATATTCGTTAGGCGACGGGAGCTATCGGATAGAATCGTATACCCGGATTCATTTACATTACAGATCGAGCTGCGTTGTATGCAGATCTTACGTTCCGTATTTTGTGATTTAAATAAATTATGAATCTGATTTATGAAAACAATTTTTGTTCATTAATTGTTCAACAACAATTAAGCAATAAACTACAATAGTTTAATATTGGTAATATAGTGTAATTTGGTTTTAAAGGTAAAGGTTTTTTAAAATGCCATACATATCTTTGACTTTTTACGGAAAAAAAATTAAATTTGTCGATTTAAATTTTATAAAGATTAATTTGTTTCATCAAAGATAATTGATAAAGAATTAAATAAAGATAAAGAAGATAAAGAAAGAATTAAATAAAACATCTTTTAACGCTAATTTGCTCAAAAACTATTTTATTTGAGAAATCAGAGATATTAAATAAGATTAACGATTTTTAAAATAAGGTCAGGATTTTAGTATTATTCGGAGAAAATTCCGTGGTATTTTGCGATACAAGAAACATATTTGACGGTCAGAGTCCTATCGCAGAGTTACCTACTCAGTCAGTCTTGTTTCTCCTTTCTTATTTAGAAAAGCTTCTTCTTCGAGCTTTAGTATAAGGAGATTTGTTCGTTGTATTATTGTTCTATTTTTTTAGTAATCCTTTTTGTTTATTAAATTTATTGAATGTAATCCTTGTTTTAATCTTTCTGCAATTTATTCAAATCGCAACCTGGATGTTTTATAAGAGTCTCTTCAGCCGTGGTAAATTTTCGATTAAAATAAAAGATTATCTTTACAATATTTATCGGTAAACAAACCGAGCCTTTAACTAAATGTTTTTTTCCGTCAGCAGTAGTTACAGTTAAGTAGTTACAGGATGTTGGTATTCCAAGATGTAAGACGTGAATTGGGCGGCCAAAGTTTGGCAAACGATTAAAAAATTATCTAATTGGTTGTGAAAACTGCCTTGATATGGCGATTAAAATTGGCCCATTAACTTATTTCACACTATAACAGCCAACGAAATATACGGTGAATATCCAATACCATTAAAATATTTAAATAAGGCGATGTAAATACAAAATTTGCTGTCTAGTGATTAGTTTCTGACCGCGCAATCTCCACAATTTCCATCAATTAAAAAGTAATTGTTACCAACCAGATATCCAGCGTTCAATGTTCGCATCCAAACTACCACCACAACGGTGTTATCAATCTCCAATAAATATTCCAAATCTTGACCGTATATAAATTCTTATTAAAAACGTCCAACCATGTTGGTTTCCGCAATCCAAAAGCCACTTTTCAGAGGCGAGCGCTTGGTGATAACCGCTCTACCGAGTGCGTCGTAATTATTAAAATAGCCTAATAATCATTCTAGCTATGTAACGACAATACATTGTAACGTTACAAGTTCAACGCACAAATTCGAAAAATCTTCAAATAGTCAATTCCGTCGGAAAGGGTCGATATGGTCAAGTTTGACTAGCAAAATGGCGTTGAGAACGTGGGGTTGTTAAAGTGTTTTTCACAATAGGCGAAGAGTTTTGGATTTGAGAGACCGAAAACAACCAAGCCGTTCTGATGAGACACGAGAATATTTTGGGTTTTGTAGCTGCCGATGTTAAAGGCTCGTGAACTGAAATTCTTTTGGTTACGGATTATCACGAAAATGGATCGTAATACCATTATTTAAAAAAAGAAGTTTTGAGTTTTTCGTCTTTACTGGTTACGGCTTTGAGTTTTTCATACTATAATTTACGGAACCCGAGGAAAACCCGCCATAGCCCATCGCGATATTAAAAGCAAAAATAGTTTGGTTAAACGAAATGGGGAGTGTTGCATTGCCCATTTTGAGTTGTTCTTGTTCGTGGAATATTTAAGTGATATCAACAAAATCAACATTTTCAACAACGTGGTCCTTTAAATGAATTTAATAAAGTGAATTATTTTTACTGTGGGCGTAGCCTACTTGTTCTCTGTATGTTTCTCCACTACGGATAATATTGAGACCAGTAGCTACAATTTCTCCTTTCCTAGGTGGATTTTGATTCGCATTCTTTTCTCACGATTCTTTCTGCTTGGTAACGACAAGCCATTGATTTTTTGAAATAGGTTTAATTTTCGTATTTTTGATGTCCAAAAATTCGTGACGACAATTTTTGTAAATTTTGCGGGAATTGAACAAAATGAACTTTCTTTTTTGAACTCTTCTTCAGTCGCATTGGTTTCGAATTACACATATATTGTTTTGGTTCAAAATCCAACTTAGAATTTTGATTAAGTAAGTAATTAAGAAAATTATTATTTTATTGTGGAATTTATTTATTGAAATAGATATTTTCGATACAAGTTAGGAAATTATAAAAAATTAAAAGTTCAGAGCAGCAGAAATGAAATTGATATCGATAGAGTATAGACAGGTAATCTTTCGTTTTGTGTTTCCATTTGAAATCGGAAATTTTATTGAAAATAAATTTAAATAATTTGGATTTTGGTATAAGAAATATTTGTTTAAAGAATAAATTTGACAATTTAGTTGTTTATTTAATAAAATATATTTATTTATCGTCTTTTTCAAATTGCATGATTACTTTTAATATTTCATGTTTACATTCTGTTTGATTGTCGTTTAATGTTCTCATTGAGCAAGCAACAAATCTACCAAATACGTCTCACACATCCTGTTGGGGCTTTTGACTATTCTTTTCAAGATTTTGTAGTATAGAGCTTGACTGCAATAAAAAATTTTTCTCTAATTCGGTATTTTTTTATTTATATCTTTTTCTTGACCTTCCTTGCCTACTTGCTGGTGAAAGTAAAGGCGTTGGACTTTCCAATAATGTATGGCTTAACACTTCATTTCCATGTTCTTCCATATTCTCAGTTCCTCCACTCTGCAAATATCACATAAAGTGACTTTTAAAAAAAACTTTTATGATTTATGGAATTTTCCTAACTGCCTCGGGGCGTTAGATGGTAAACATAATAGTTTTTAGACCACCATAACATAACATAAAAATCTCGTTTATTTTTTATGGATATTTACTCTAAACTTAAAGCTAAGAAAATAAAATTTTACATGTATCTATATAATCACTCCTATAGGCGATTCAAGATAAGCGATACGCCACCAACGGTCGCCGGTGGAACTAATTTCAGAGACATGATTATTATTGTTTATTTGGTGTAGGGAGAGTGCAATGTTAGTTTTTCTGTTGTATCTCTTATTTTTTTATGTAAATTTTGTATAATTAAATGAAGACACATTTAGTTGTTGCTACAAACCTTCTAAATAGATATATTCAAAATGTCCGACGCGTACTATTCAGTTCCCCATTGCAAATCATGGGCGAAAAGAAAGGTAAGAGAGTTTAAAAAAATACTGTCCCAGTCCCTACCTTGAAGCTGCCCACACATGTTAAAGAAAATACCAGACTGGAACCTGACGTCCTCAAGACAAAATCATACATTTTTACTCACATGTTGAAGATACTGGCGATACTGCCATACTAGGTGCTATGAAACGTAGTCAGCGATTAAATTAAAAGAAATGAATTGAAACAAAGCAATGCATCTGACGAGGCAACTATATGTGACAATGAAAAACTTCATAACAATTAAAATCCAGATGACTTAGAAGCAGCTGAGGCTTTACTTCAGTCACTCAATTTCAAACCCGAGATGCAACCGAACAATGCTAGATTGAGAACTTTTCGAGACTTTGAGATGCAAATTAATGCCAGAATAAGTTAAAACAGTGTGCGATTTAATAACAACAGATCAAACTTTAAACAGAATTTTTGAAAATTCTAGATTTCTAACTAAATAATTTAGACATGCAGCCGCTTCAATAAACATATTATATTTTATTAGTTAATTTGATATATTTTTATTACACAAATTATGAAACATTTTTTCCATAAAATTTTTTTCTACTTTTCCTTGGAAACAATGAATTTCACCTATAGGAACTGCCTTATACTTATCCGCAGTCATCTTTTTTTGCGTCGACTACACACATTTGATATCGGTCTGTGAAATTTCTTCAAATTCATTAATAGTACCCATCCTAAAACAAAAAAATTAGTAAAATACACAATAACTATAAAGAAAAAACTTATACCTAGAACATTTAAGTAATAATGCAGATATTATATGATTGTTTACATTTTCCGCTGTTTCCTGCTTTACACGTACACGTCATGTTTTGTACAGTCGCCTTTTCCTGATCGACATCTAATACATCACACTGTTAACAATTTTATAGAAATGGAACCATAAATTGTGGCTGCGCAAAACGAGTGGAAAAGAGGGAGTCGAGCGTCAGACCTGATAGCGACAAGTCGTGCGTGACGTCAGCGAGTGCGAATTATCTTGTGTTTTAGTATGCCGTCCATTATTATTATCTATATATTCCTGACTAATTATTAAAATTATAGTAAGCGTTAACTGAGTTTTATTAATTTAACAATCAGAAGTGGGATTTTCTACAAACTAGTAATTACAAAAGTGATGAAATTAAGCAACATGGCGGACAAACAAGAGAGTGAAATCGGTGAACATGAGGTTCTGGAAAACGGTGAAGGTGTGCGCGCGCATAGCCGTGAAGAGAGGCTAATGGAGCTGCTTATCAAATCCGAAGAAGGACGTGCGCAAACGGACGCGATGCTACGGACATTTTTATTAGCGAAATTAAATGAACCAAAAGTAGAAAAACGAGCAGAACAATGTACACCTATGTTCAGTGTTATGCCAGATTTAAGTAAATCGATTGAAGATTTCTGGGGAGACACAGGTGAAACGGCAGTCGAGTGGCTACAAAGAATAAACAATTGCGCAATTTTACACTACTGGAGTGAGGAAATCAAATTAGAATCAGCGAGGATTCATTTGGTGGGCCCAGCGAAAGAGTGGTGGAAAACTTGGGAAAATAAAATTAGCGATTGGGAAAGTTTTGAACAACAATTTAAAGCGACCTTTTTCTTGAGACAAAGTGTAGGAGACCTGTGGAAGAGATTAGTTGGAAGAGTACAACAACCACGCGAGAATGTGGAAGCGTATTTCCACCGAAAATACAAATTGTGCTGCGACGTCAAGTTAGAGTTCAGTGACGCGAAAGAACAAATTTTAGCGGGTTTATCGCGAAAAGACTTTGTACCGGGTTTACTAGCCAATAAACATACCAATGCTAATGAATTATTACATGACGTATTAGTGCTATACCGAACAATGACAACAGCGCCGCCGACGACGCCAACGCCGAGAACGAGCTCTTACCAAGGGGACGCAACATCCTCAGGAGCGCGAGTAAAGTGTTACAATTGTGCGGAAATTGGACATTATTCAAAAGACTGCGGTAAGGCAAGGAACAGCAACTTATGTTTCTTATGTAAAAAGGGAAATCACTTCAAACGCGACTGTCCCTTAAATCGAATACCAAGTGACCCAAACCGACGCAGCAACGTAATGCAAGTAGAACAAAAAGCGGAGTGTGCTCAAGCTATCGAAAAATTTTTGAGAAAGGCAAAGATTAACGACATTGAAATGGACTCATTCATCGATAGCGGAAGCGCGGTGTGTACAATAACAGTTAAAAGTTTACGGAAACTACCGGGAGTGATTAGAAGACCAACACGCGAAAAACTTTTTGGGTTCGGAAACCAAACCCCGTTAATTGTAAAACAGTTCATTGAAGCCAACATTGAATTAGACAAGGCGAGATTAGAGTCGGTTAAAATGTACATAGTACCAAACACAGCGCAACAAACTGAAGTAATAATAGGCCGTTCGTTTACCGAAAATGAGGACATATCGTACGCGAAAATCGGTGACAATTTAGCTTTTGGAGCAAAAACGGATTTTCCATTCGCAAATATGGAAATTTGTGAACTGTCAGAACGCATTAAAATACGGTGTGTAAAGAAACAACAATTAAAATCATTAAGCATAAACTTTGTAAATGTAGAATGTAATGGAGAAAAATTTGACGTACCAATTATAAACAATAGCGACAAGGATAAGTTTATTGAGGCAGGTCAATGTGTAGGTCAAATACAGCGAGACAACTTCGACGATAACGAAGGAATGCAACGAAGCGGTGTAGATAAGGTTTTTATGAATCGGACTGCGATTACGCTAGAAATGCTAAATGTCGATTCGAGCGTTTCTACAAATGATAAACAAAAACTTTTAAAATTATGTCAAGAGTTTCGAGGGTGTTTTGCGTTTAATCTGAACGAACTCGGGGTGACAAATTTAATGAAAATGGATATTATTGATAATGGTGTTCCCGTACGCGCGAAACCGTACCGAACGAATTTAAAAGAGAGAGAAACCATTAACAACATCATTAAAGAATGGAAGGAATGCGGAATTGTGAGCGACACAAACTCCGAATATGCGAGCCCCGTTCTATTGGTCACAAAGAAAACAGGAGAACCGAGGTTAGTGATCGACTTTAGGGCGCTAAATAGAAATACAAAAAAGATTAATTTTCCGATTGCGACCGTGGAAGAGCACTTAGAAAACATGAGTGGAGCGACGTTGCTTACCACCCTAGACCTAGCACACGGTTATTTGCAAATGCCGTTGACCGAAGAAGCTAAACCTAATACAGCATTTATAACACCTGACTGTACCGGACAATTCGAGAGAATGATCTTTGGATTAACAAATGCGCCCAACGAGTTCAGCAAATTAATGAAGATGGCTTTAGGCTAATTGAGGAATCAAATTGCGATGTCCTATCTAGATGACATAATCGTTCCTGCAAAAACTTGGGAGGAAATGTTGAAGAAGTTAAGATTGGTCTTCGAGGCGTTAGAAAAAGCAAATCTTACTCTGAAACTACGAAAGTGCGAGTTTGGACGCAAAGAGGTAGAGTATTTAGGTTTTGTGATTTCAGAAGGCGAACTGCGACCAGGTAACAGCAAAGTACGAGCCATCGAGGAATTTCCAGCACCGAAGAATGTACACGAAGTTCGGCGATTTCTAGGACTTACTTCGTATTTTAGACGTTTCGTGAAAAATTACGCGATAAAGGCGAAACCTTTAAGTGATTTAACGCGCAAATTAACATTATTCCAGTGGGAGGAAAAAGAACAAAGTGCTTTTAACTAGTTAAAAACCGTGCTAACAACGGAACCGATTTTAAAACTATATAACCCGCGAGCGACCGAAACAGCTTTATTTACCGACGCGAGTTCGAGCGGCCTTTCAGGCATTTTAACGCAGAAACAAGACGAGAGCGGGGAAATGCATCCAGTGTATTATGTCAGTAAAAAGACAACTGAGGTGGAAAGCAAATACCATTCTTCAAAATTAGAATTAATGGCGATTGTGTATTGCATTGAACGATTGAGGAACTTTTTAATTGGATTACATTTTATAGTTTACACGGATTGCCAAGCGTTGGTATACTTAAATTCACAAAAAACCGGAAACCCACAAATTGCACGATGGTACAATTTATTAAGCGAATATGACGTGGAATTAAAATATCGACCAGGTGACAAAATGAGTCATGCAGACGCGTTATCGCGAGCGCCTGTTAATGACGCATGCGATACGATGGAAGAAATTTACGAAAATTCGACGGTAATGCAAACTTTAGACGAGAACGAGTATATTCTTTTAATACAAAGAAGTGACCAAGCGTTGGTCGAGATTATAGAAATATTAGAAAAACCAATTGAAGATCGGACAAAGTACGAAAGATCAGTAGCATCGGGTTATGCACTGCGGAATGGGAAATTATACCGGGTAATAAAAAATGACGAATGTGAAAAATTACTTTACGTAATTCCGCGTTCCATGCGTAAAAGTATCACGATCAAATATCATGATTTGCTAGGACACTTTAGCGTTGATCGTACGTGCACAAAAATTAGAGAGACGTATTGGTTTTCCAAAATGAGAAGGTATGTTAGGCAACATATCAAGATGTGTGCAGAGTGCATTATTAATAAAATACCGGGAGGTAAAGTAGCGGGCGAACTACATCCAATTCCTCCACCAACGCGACCCTTTGCGAGGATTCACATAGATCATGTGGGTCCATTTTTAAAAAGTGAATCTGGGAACGTACATATCTTAGTGATGGTAGACGCGCTCACAAAATATGTAAAACTTTATCCCGTACCTAGCACGCGTAGCGATTTTTCAATTTACGCTTTAGAAAATTTCATTGGGCAATTTGGAATTCCCGAAAGAATCGTGTCAGACCGAGGGAGTAGCTTTACTTCAGGGAAGTTTCGAAAATTTGTTTTAAAACATGGAATAAAACATACACTAAATAGCAGCCAGTGGCCAAGGGCAAATGGACAGGTTGAGAGGGTAAATCGGACACTAATTCCGGCAATTACGACGACAATGGATAATGAAAACGCGTGGGACGAAAAAATTTCTGTGGTCGAACGAAATCTGAATATCGCGCCAAATCAAACGACGAGTAAATCGCCATTCGAGATCTTACACGGATATATTCCAAAATTTCATGACGGTCCGTTATCGACTATTGCTGAAGTAGATTCGACGTGGATACCTAGTGCGGAACTACAAGAAAAAGTACGAAATACTATTCTGAAGGAGCAAATCAAACAAAAAAAGCGGCACGACGGCAAGTTTTTCAAGGGCGTTGAATATAGCGTAGGGGACATCGTTTTTATGCGACGAGTACCCGTACAAACAGGTGAGAGCACTAAAACGCAGCCAAAATATTGCGGGCCGCTAGAAGTGGTTGAGGTGTTACCCAATGACACTTATCGAGTGACGTCATTACAAGGCACCCAAGGTAGAAGATTTATGATTACCGCGAATGTGAGTCAGTTAAAAATTTTTAAATCAAATGCGGAAGACACGGAATCAAGTGAATCCGACAGTGAATCACCTAAAACAGTAAAAAGCGACTCGAATGTGGACACAGAACCGAGTACATCGGAAGTTACAGTGACGGGCGTCGAACAACGTAACACGCGCGTCAGAGAACGAAAAAGACCGGCAAGATTTCAAGATTTTGAGTGCGATTTATAAAAAAATTTTTGTTTTTTTTATGTTGTATTTAGGTTATGCGTTGAATTTCTGTTTTGTTTTATTGTAAGCATTTAATTAAGATTATGTAAATTACATCGAGGCGATGTAAATGTCAGTATGGCCGAGTGTTAACAATTTTATAGAAATGGAACCATAAATTGTGGCTGCGCAGAACGAGTGGAAAAGAGGGAGTCGAGCGTCAGACCTGATAGCGACAAGTCGTGCGTGACGTCAGCGAGTGCGAATTATCTTGTGTTTTAGTATTATTATTATCTTTATATTCCTGACTAATTATTAAAATTATAGTAAGCGTTAACTGAGTTTTATTAATTTAACAACGCCTTCTATTTCGTGAAGATTTGTATGTAAAGCGCTGGTTTACAAGCAGAGTCCGTATAACCACAGGTATAACTTAATGATGTCTTCCTTCAAACACTTCACTTTTCCTCATAAAATAATGTGCTCAGCGTTTTTAGCACTGCTTCACCCTCATAAACACATCACGAATTGGCGTTGGCTTCCAAAAAAACTAGTCACGGCTAAAACGCCAAACTTATTACACTTGCATTATTTACGTAATAACTTGAGAAACTTATGATAACCTAGAAATACAAAATAATGTTCTTTTATATATTAAATAACTAGAAAAGAGATTGTACAAACCTCAAAGATGTTTAATTAGTTTAAGATCGTACGATGATTTTAACATAAACACTGAAAAACTACTACTTCCACTAAGTCACAAAACTTGAATTAAAACATCTATATTGTAATGTAAAGTTTAAAGCTCTACACACTCTTACCTATTTCTCCAGCTAGCTCAGATAATTTCGGAGATACTTGACTCTCAGGAGCGAATTCAATTTGAAACCCACGAATCGTATAATTCAAGAAAACAAAATTCTTAATATTAACGCAAATTATGGTTTATTTATTGCCAATAACTTGAAACTTAATGATATTGTTTCTTGACTCTTTGTGTATTGTGTAGCGACACTTGATAAATGAATTGCATTTACTTTTTATACCAAATATGACTTCTAAATTCATTTACCAAATTCCGCTGTTAGTGTAATAATGTTAGTATTAAAAAACATGAAAATTATAAGAATTCTGAGAAATAAAATAGTTCAAATAAACAATAATTTCTTAGCTTGATTAACGTTTGATGTCCACTGCTTTCCTCGTTGTTGTTGGTCAAATGCTCCCGTATCACACTGGATGCTACTGAACTTTGGTTACCGGAGTTGATCGGATAGTTTTGTTCTTGTGAAATTTTTTCGATAATCGCCTTAATTACACACGTGTATTCTTCTATTTCATACAAATTCAATCCAATTTCCATTTGAGGTAAGTAAATTTTGTTAAAATTATAATGGTCGTATAAATGCAAATGGCGGTCGGCGTTATTAAATTTTCTTATCATCAAAATATCAAATTTTAATTTTCTGCTTTATTTCAGCTTGAAACAAAACGCAAACAATATTTTCTTATACAATCGCACTATCAACCATCAGGATATGCTCCCTGACTTAATCAGTTAATCGGCTGACAAATTAACGCAAATTATGATATCACAATTGGAAACGCACAAATTTTACGTGGACTCGCAACGTCCTCCGCTCAACGAACCTTCTTCCAACCTTATAACAACAAATTCCCTCGTAAGTCTCAAATTATACAGTGTGCATCAAATTTCTTCTAAACACTCTTGATTTTAGCTTCACGTTCGCAAGATTTGTCACTGGTTTCACAACACCTTTAGTTCATTACAGTAAAACAATAATATTTGTGTTATAAGTAGTGTATTGTGTACAATTTTGAGTCATTGTTTGTTATTGGCATTAAATAATTAAATACCGACTTGCCGACATGAAAACAAGTCTTTGAATCGCGGTGCAAATCGATTAGTGACTCCAACAGAATCAAAACTACTAAAAAGACAAAACTCATCCAAAAATATCGGCTGCTGGTCAAAAATATCATTACAATATATTCGCTTTAATAACATGTAAACAAACCAAACCATGTCTCTGAAATTAGTTACGAATCCTACCGCACTGGCGCTGCGATCTTAAATTTGTTCGCCTATTTGCAATTTATTGATTACTTTTGAATGTATGGTGTCTTGCGTCTCTGGTAGTATGTTGTCCTGCTGGGTAAAAATGAGTGGAAAAGCCCAGCGCTATGTGCCTTAAAGGTAGGAAGAGGAAGGGGGGATAGATAGGGTGGTAAGTGCCAAAATAAAATAAAACAAGTAAAAATTAAATAATTATAAATAAAACCTAACTAAAACTAAATAACAGCAACTTTCCTGAGAAAGTTTGAAGAATGTTTATGGCAGGGGTGGCCAACAGGTCGATCGCGATCGACCGGTCGATCGCGACTGTTAGTCCAGTCGATCGTGGCAAGGCAAAAAATATAAATACGTAGACCAGACTGCCCAACGTAATCACCTACTGCTGGACGCATCATCTTGTATAATTTTTCAATCGCTGTTCCGTCACGGTATTTATCCTCTATTTTACGCAGTATAGTCTTTTGTTTTCGGCGCGCGATGACCGATAAACGGGAAGTGTGAGGGACGCGGGGGAGGGACGGGAGGGTCCCTCCCCTCGATTGGTAGATCGCACAGGGTCTCGTTAGTGAACAAGAGATCTTGGGTCCAATCAAGTTGGCCACCCCTGGTTTATGGGTATTGTCAAAGTGTAAATTAGTAGGCTAGCGGTTTATAAAGTTGTCTGATGCAACAGTTTGAATGTTTGTCGGTACGGGAGATCGTTGAGTTTCAGTCGAGCTAAATGATTGGTTGTGGGGTTGCGTCGCGTCATGTAGTGGAAGAAGTCGTAAGCGTGGTTATAGACTAGGTGTCGAAGAGTGGGTAAATTTGTCTGGTCATGTAACGCGTGGATCGGTGTATGTTTAAGCTCTCCGGTCATGATGCGAATAGCTTTATTTTGAATAATTTGAAGTATGTTAATGTTGCACTTGGCTGCGTTGCTCCAGATCGGGTAGGCGTATAGCATATGATGGGTTTAAACATTGTCTTGTATAGTGTGAGTCGTAAGGGGTCCTGTCTGTTTTTGTAAGTATAAGCAAAGGAAAAAAGGCGGCTAAGGTCAGATGGGTGCTGTAGGTAAGGTGTTTGTCGAGGGTAACGCCGAGGTACTTTACGTTTGTTGTCATGGGATGTCAATATTGTTGATTTTGAGTTTAGCGGTAAGTCGGTCCTTGCGGTGGGAGAAGGTTGTCAGCGTTGTTTTGTTCTCGTTGAGTTTGAGCTTCCAGGTCGTGTAGTAGGTCAGTAATTTGTCAATGTGCTGTTGTAGGTACTTAATTGATTGGTTTTTTTGGTAGGAGACGGAAATGATTGCGGTATCGTCGGCATATAGTGAAATTTCAGTTTTGTCATGCTTAGGGAGATCGTTTATGTAGTATGTGAATAAGATTGGGGCGAGAATGGAGCCTTGCGGTACTCCAGCAAGAATGGGTTGTGGGTCGGAGAGGATGTTGTGGATTTTTACTTGGAAGGTTCTGTCCGTTAGGTAGCTGTAGAGGATTTTGATTAGGTGGGGGGGGGGGATATTTAATTGGATTAATTTGTATATGAGTCCGTCGTGCCAAATGGTGTCGTAAGCTTTTTCTAAGTCTAAGGTCATGATTGTAGTGGTTTTATTAATATTGAAGTTTGTAGTAATGCTGTTGACGAGCAAGGCTATAGCTGCACTACGGTACTGTGGTTAGCTCTGAACCAAAATTGTTCGGAGATGATCGTGTTGTGTGTGTTAGTGAAATTTTGGAGGCGGGTTAGTATGAGTTTTTCCAAAATTTTTGATAGCGTTGGAAGGAGGCTGATAGGACGGTAGCTAGAGGGTGTGGTGCTGGGCTTTCCTGGTTTGAGGATCGGGATTACAATGGCTTTTTCCCAGGAGTTGGGAAAGTATTGATTTTTAAAACATGCGTTAAGGATATAATAAATTTAGACAATAAGTTTTTTAGGGAATTTTTTGACGAGTGAAGCTCCTAAGCTGTCGTTGCCGGCAGCTTTGTTTTTAAGTTTTCGGATTACAAGTTGGATTTCTTTAGCAGAGGTGAGGTCTTCTGGAGAGGTTGGGTGGGATTCGAGTGTAAATTCTGTGATTTTGTTTTTGACTATGTTTTCGGTGTTAGCATTTGATGAGTGTGTGGTAAGATTGTGATGACTTAAGTATGTTTTAGCGATGGCGTTAGCTTTATCCGTATTTGCAGTTACTGTACCTCGCTCTGTGTTAAGTGGTGGTATTGTGTAGGCGGTGTTTTTGTTTTTAAGAGCTTTGGTTATTCGCCAAAGCGTCTTGGTGTCCTTTGTGCTGAATTTTCCTAATGTATTATTCCAGTTTTCGTTTTTAAGTTTGTTGATTTCGGTGTTGATATTTTTTGCGAGTGCGTTGATTTGCGTTTTTGGTGCTGGATAGTTATGTTGCTGGTATATCTTAAGCAGCTTATTTTTGTTTTTGATTTTTTGTGTTAGTGTAGGTGGTAAGTTGAGTTTGCGTAAAAGTTGCGCATTGGTTACGGGGGTGTTGGTAATGAGGAGAAGTTGCTGTTATTAGTCCCGGCTAGGGTGTTTGAAAAAATGACGTTGTTATTGGGTGTTCTAAAATTGAAATATAAGGGTGGGGTTGTTTAGGCATGGCGACAGGGCGCTGCGCTTTACTCACCCTTTCTGCAGTGTATTTGATGTACGTGGGACAACTTTGAAAGTTAGCCGGGTGGGCTTGGCCTCAGTTACAGCAGCGGACATTTTCATCGGGCTGCTTCCTGGGACAGTCCTTGGTAAGGTGGTAGTCCACGCATTTGACGCATCTTGATTGCATGTGGCAATTCGAGGAGCCATGTCCGTACGATTGACACCGGTAGCACTGCGTGCGGGTGTTTCGCCGGCAGTACTCCTCGAAGTGGACGATCACTTGACTCAGGCTGCGGATCTTCTTGATGTTTTTGATGGGCGTGGTGGCAGGGAATGCGATCAGGAAATAACCAGTGGTATCGCCGAATTTGTTCTTCATTTTTCTGACTTTGATCGGGATGATTTGATGTTCTTGTTCCATTTGAGTTTTTACGTCATCTTCTTCAGCATAAGGTGAACCCTTCATTAGCAGCTTAATTTGGCGGCCCTCCTTAAGCTGGTAACTGTACCCTTGAACTTTTGAGTCGGAGAAGATATTTTCTTTGACCACTCGGTGGTCATCTGGGGTCTCAGTGTATATCCATGTTTGTCCTCTGCCGTACTGCACTAGCACTTTTCCTGCTACGAGTGTTTTCAGCTTGGCTAGGAATGTATGGATCTGACCAATCGGTATGGTCAGGATGACCGGTGGTGGTTTTGATGCCTTAGGGCGTAGGTCGGCTGGGGTCAACCTATTACGGATGACATTCAAAACCGAATCAAAACCATTCGACGTCAAGAATGGTTAAGTAAAACAAAAGATCTTACCACGAAAAGTTGTATATTATATATAAAATTCATTCAATTTTTAATAGTTACATTATTAAATGATAACAAATTTTTATTATATTATCTGTAATTAGGTTAAGCCCTTTGTTAGATATTTAACATATTATGTACAGTAATTATAATTTTTGATTAGTAAATAAATTTAAATGAATTACAGGATACAAGTTTCGAAAAACCTGATAGTTAATTTTGCTAAATTGATAAAAATGGGGTTTGGGAATTTGGTGTAGGATTTGATGGATTAACATGTTCTGGGATTGAAAGTGGAGTTACAATAAACTAATACAAGGAACAGCACAATTAAAAAATATTTACATTTTCGATCTTCGTTCCTCGACAAGGAAAAAGCAAGCCTCAAATGTTCCCCAGCCTGCCAAAATTGCCAGGGAAACTGCCTGAATGGTGCCCCTCGACTTGACTCCGAAGATGAAGAAGAACAGGGGTCCGATGGAGAAGATATTAGAGAAAAAGAAGATGAGAACGAAGACAAGGATGAAGGTCCTTCCCATCCCAAGAGAACAAGAAATTGACTCAATGGTACTTACTGTTGTAATGTTTTATGTTAATTTTTTGTGACTTTTCTATGTCAATAAACTTCTTTTTCATTTTTTAATGGTTGTAATTTATAAAACTATCCCAATATATAAACACAAGTTTATATTACAAAATGAGTATCTGTGCTATTTAGGCGTTCAGTACGCATTATGTGGACATTGTTACGGTTTGATTTTATTTTTAAGTAAAATTCAATGGTTTTGGAAGATTTTCAAAAGGTGGCATCCTAGTTCAGTTTTGAATTCAAATTGGTTGGAAATTATTATCACAATTGATAATTTGCACATTTTTAATTTTAATTTAACTTTGCGATTTTGGAGAAAAGTTAGAATTTTTAAGTCGAGTAATTATATTTGGACGACGTAGCTAATCAATTTTTTTGGTTAAAATTGTGTTATTTTCTCATCCAGATTTATTTGGGATTAGTATTAATTGCTGCGATTTTGTTTTGGATTTCTTTTCTTATTTTTTTTTCGTGTACTTGGAAAGTTATCCGATTTTTATTTGAAGGATTAAATTCGTTCATGGACCATTGCTTCGCTTAATTCACTAACAAACCCTCACACGACATCTAGAGGTATGTTTGAATATTTTAATTTCACATTTGTTAAGTTTGAATTTTTATAGGGTGTTAATAGCGGTTCACCAGCTATTATTTCTTTTATTTGGATTACCGATATCAACCGGTACATAATATCGATCGTGACGCTACTCTTTTTTTACTTCTTGGTTATCTGGTGTCGTATTTTCTGGCTAGATGGTTATTGGGTAATCCACCTGTATAACAACACACAGTTTTGGATAATTCAGTCGAACATTGGTATCGCTATCGCTATCCTGATCTAATCGTCAAGAGAGAAGACAACGGAAAGCTAAGATTTTGTTTGTTTGTGCCGTCATTTATTATTGTTAATTATCTTTTTTGCGCGAAGAATTATATTGGGCCGTTCTTTTGATTATAATTTTTTATTTAAAACATCTAAACAACTCGAATAAAGCTGTAGAAATTATTACAGTAATATTGTACGCCAAAGTATACGTATACGCGGTAACTATAATGCGAGTTTATTTATATGGGTCATTCCACCAAATAAAATCATTTTTACGGGGCGACCCTCGCGGATTATATTCAAAATTTGTGGAGATGTTCTCTATAAAAAGAAAAGAATTCTCTGAAAGTTATTATAGCCCTTAATATTCAGCGGTTTCGGAGTTATGATTTTTTGAAATATTAGAAAAAAAATTTTTTGAACTTTTTTATCAATTTTTTTGGCGAGGAAAACTTTTTCATTTAAATTAATGTAAAACTGTATCTTGTGGGAAAAATTCTCAGCTTTCGAATAAAGATATCCATTTTATCGTAAACGCATCAATAGACCCTTAAATATCAAATTAAAGTGGAAAAATCGAATAACTTACCGGATATGATGTTTAATTTAATTGTAATAAAACAAAAAATATGCACATCGCAAAAACAATATATTTTGTAGAAAAAACTCTCAGCTTTAAGAAAAAAAAGTCAACTTTGAAGTATCTTGCGTCGCACACAGAAAAAAATCGATTTTTCCACTTTAATGGGGTATTTATGGGTCTATTGATGAGTTTAGGATAAAATGGATATTTTTATTCAAAAGCTGAAAGTTTTTCCCACAAGATACAGTTTTACATTAATTTAAATAAAAAAGTTCTCCTCGCCAAAAAAAATTGATGAAAAAGTTGAAAAAATTTTTTTTTCAAAAATTTCAAAAAATCATAACTCCGAAACCGCTGCATATTAAGGGCTAAAGCTTTCAGAGGATTGTTTTCTTGTTATAGAGAACATCTCCACAAATTTTGAATATAATCTGCGAGGGTCGCCTCGCAAAAATGATTTTATTTGGTGGAATGACCCATATATATTTCATTTTATTGAGCACAATAATGATAGCTTACTTCATATTCATATTTTCTTTTATATTAAAAAGGTAGCCCTATTTTGCGATTATTGTAAATATTATTTTTATTCATAATACTATTATCGTCCTCTACTCAATTAATAATTAGAAGATTATCCCGATAGCATTCTAATTATTATTTTTATTATTAAATCGGAATCAACAAACGATATCTCTGTTACTCAGTCTTTCCTTGACCTGGTTACTTCTTTTTTTTTGCAACAGCCAATATTTTTCGCATTTTAACGTGGCTGTTGATTCGAATATACAGGGTGATTCTTTTTTTAAACTTCGTGGTGCCCAAAAATATCAATACTTCGGCTGGCTCTTCGAAGCGTTACTTTAGCGATTTTCCCCTGTGTGTTAATCCTCCCGATCTGAAGAAGTATCAACTCGTTCTCTTTTTTTGTATTTAGTTTATTTGCTTTTACGAGCTAGCCAAAGGCGCATGACCCAACTACCCTTAATATCACCATCAATAATTTATTATTAATTTTTCTTAATTCTATCTACTTTTAACGGTAGTAACATAATGGTGCATATTTCGGCCAATACGTTGACTGGGAATGGTGAGAATCGAGAGTTGTCGCAAAACTTTAGATTTCACGCTCAACACTGAATTTGCTTTAACATTTGAAGGAAACTAAATAAAATAGTGAAATAATACATATTATTAAGGGGAATTTAATGCTCTAAAACCCAATAGTCGCCATTTATTTTTTGATTGCATCGTTAAAGAGTTATCCGGTCAAAAAAGCAAAAAATGTGAGGCAAAAATGTTTTTTCCAAAATTACAAACTTTCAACAGCACATATCTCGAAAACTATAACAGATATCGAAAAAAGATATAAGCAAAAAACCGAAAAATGGTACCTTCAAATCCACCCTCCTACTGGGCTCAAGGGCTACGGGCGTAGACTTTTGATAATCTTCACCTCGTAACTAGCCGAAACAAAGTTGCGATGTCAAAAATTGTTTTTCCAACATTTCCCTTTATACCTTTTCGTTGACTGGACTATATACCTATATTCGTATTTTATTTAGGCCTTTCAAGTTTTATTTGTCTCAAAAATATATAGAATTAAAGTAAATCTACCGCAACATTGCAAGAAACACAACAAAGTTAATTATATGGATTTTTGTTTATTTCTATAAAATATTTTCATAATTTATTAAAAGAAAATAAAATAAAAAAAATTTATATTTGTGGTTTGTTTAAATAAATTTACTGATTACTACTAATAAATCACCATTTATTTATTAAAAAATTTCATTTCTTAGAGTGTAAACTTCAACAGAAGCAGAGAGAAAGAAAGAGAAACTTGAGATTAAAGTAGAATAAAAAATTGCCGAAGAGTAACTTTCTCCTTAAGCTGCAGGCAAAAGCGAGAAAATTTTAAAAAATCTACAAATTTAAAAATAAAAATGTACATTAATGTACATACATATAATAAAAATACTGGAAAAAGCCCCTTAGATTTTGCTTGGAATTAAACCTCATTTTGCACATTATCGTCAGAGTACGGCGAATTCAAAAATATATGTTTTAATGCATCTGACGGTATTATACGCTTATACTGATCCAATTCCAACATTTTTTTGAGCAATTTGGTAAATCTTCTTCTATAGATTGTTTCAAGCAATAATTCATCTCCCTCTAAATCTTCTGAAACGTTAACTAGCCCAATATCATCCAAACAACTGAATTTATATTTTCGAGTTTCTTCTGGGATGATTTTAGTTAGCCAGTGATATTCTACGGGAGCTTTTAATTCCCATTTGCGTAAAACACGGTTGAAAAATGCCGTCGATTTTGGTGCACTATCTAGCATTGTACAAGGCGGTAGACCTTGAGTATAACTTATAAACCGAATTTGATCAAACTCACAAGATCCTGGATACAAGGGGTACTCCAACAGCAATTCTGCTGCAACACATCCCAGAGACCACATATCGATTGCTTCACAAAATGGTAATCCCAAAATGATCTCAGGTGCTCGATAATACCTTGATTGTATGTACACATTGGAAACAGATTGCTTAGCATAAAAGGAAGTTCCAAAGTCGATAATCTTGACACGACAATGTTGACGCAATGGATCGACCAACATTATATTTTGGGGTTTCAAATCCGCATGGATTATACCAAGCTCCTAAAATAAGTAAAAAGTTTACATCACAGGGTGATCCAAAATAAAACAATAATTGATTCTTTACCTTCAGTTTTATCAAGCCCGTAAGCAATTGTCTCAAAATTAACATAATATCTTTAATCTTGAAAGACTTTTCTTGTCTATATTCGTATAAATTTTGATGAAGCAATTCAAACACAATACAAATATGATTTTTGTGTTGAAAGAAATCATACATCCGGACGAAATTAAAATGATCTGGATTTTCTTCATGTAATTTTTCCAAAATACTAATTTCTACAAAGCCCTGTACAGAGAAACTTCATTAGTAAATTTTCATATGAATAAAATAGGAAAACGTACTTGTTGACCATAACATGGTTTATTTTTAAGTATTTTTAGTGCAACAATTTCTTGAGTAACAGTTTTGCAACATTTAACAACTTGTCCGTACGTTCCTCGACCAAGAAGTTCCAATATCTCATATTGGTCTGATTCAACATCAAATATCTCATTGCGAACTAAATCATAATCGCCATCAGTTTTATGAGAACTGCTAGCATCTGTTAAAAAAAACATTATTAATAAATAAGATGGAACTCGGATGACCTTAGTTTTTAGGCTGCTATACTGCTATTTACCTGGTTAAACTTGAAAAATATAGATTAGAATATAAGATGAGAATATATCGGATTATCTGATAATTATGGTAATTATAACGTACTTGTATTTTTCATACTATAACAATAAACACAATACACTAACCCCTGTATTCATAAAAATACTTAAAGAGTTTTTTAAACCTATTTTAACTAAAACGCTCTTTAAAGTTAAACAACCAATGAAAACCTTACAATGTAGACAAATAAACATTTTAAAGGCATTTTAAAGCTATTATAACTTTCTAAAATTTTTATGAATACTGGTGTTATAGTATAAAAAACGGAAATACGCATCCGCCCGTCCGTCTGCATGTTTCAAATTTCAGAACTACTACTATAGTTTAAAAACTATACTGGAATAGTTCTTAAAGTTTAAACATGCGGACGGACACGAAACCAGAACATAAGGCTTCTTGCTATACTTTGTATAGAAGCCTAAAATAAAACTGTACTTTATGTTAAATATTTACCATTTAAATCTGACATGATTTCGGGGTTAATTTATCTTACTACTTTATCTATTTCTTTTCTTTTCTATTAATTAACTATAATTTTTATTTGTGAAATAGTTATTACTATACCTACTTATATAATAAATAATAGAATTATTAGAAATACCAACTTAAAATAATTAACAATTATAATATTTCCGATTGGTAATAAGTAAATAATTTTATTACACAGGGCTGAAAATTTTAGTTTGATTTCTTACAGTTTCTTGTGGTATTCTTATGAAATTATTTAGGTGTAAGACTTCTTTTGTTGACAGTAGGTATGCAATGTAATATTTGTATTGTATGTCAATGGTAAGTGAAAGATATGTACACTCGTGACGTCACTGGTAGGTTCATATGTTTTTGACGACATGACAGTATATATATATCTGGCTTACCATTGGTCGGAAAATATTTAGGTATTAATATAAATTTTCGCATTGTCATATTAAATGTTGAAAAGTTATAGAATATGCTCCCAGATCATGGCTTTCGGAAACTAATCGTAGACTTAGAACAACAAAAAGACTTCGCTACGCAGAGAATTATTTGAAATATTTTAAAGATATTCTATTTTCCTATTAAGATTTTGTACTTCCCCTTTCCTGTATTTTAATTTATGACTTTATGTAATAATTGATAAAATACCTTATGAGTTTATCTGGTCCTGATGACAACCCTTGAACAAAATTACTTGAAAGGCAACCATTTAAATTCTAAGTCCAAATTTGATTAATCAAATTTTAATTGTCAGATTAATTTTATTAAAATTTTAAGTCGCGGTTTATTGATTACAATTTAATTGATTACATTGTATCGTTTGGGAGTATGTACCAATAAAAACTTTTATTTCTCCGTTGGAAGGTGGCTTTTCAGGTATGCATTGCACACCAAATAAGTTTGATTCTTCAGTTATGAAAGTAATAATTTCATAGGTGCATGTCGCTGGCCCTCCTCAAATCGATTTTTGTGGTAAAATTCATGTCAAACGTTAAAGCTTCAATGAGCTTCTTTTCCCGCCGTTTGAATCTCAACCGTCGCGGAATTATTTGCGAAACTTTTGAGGGGGGGGGGATTTCCATGTTTTGTCTTTTTCAAACTTTTTACGTAATTTTGATGTCAATCGATAGAGCTTCAATGAGCTTCTGTATTCATCATTATAATTTAATTATTTTCAAAGATATAAGTGTTTTAAATTTTGTGCACCTCCGAACAAGTTGTGAAACCCCTGATGAAAACCCTTAATTTTAATTTTGTTAATTATAATGATACATAAAATAATCTATGTACCGAGACCTAGCACTTCTTGTCAATGCATTCCGCGACACATTGCCAGATCTTCTTGACATTATCAGCATTGATATCGAACAAGTGTGCAATTAAATTGAGATTACCACACATTATATTAATTTATGGGGTATTTACCACAATAATTGGTGCGATACCCATCCAGATAAAAAAACCTGCTTTTTGCGACTGGCGAGTCTCGGTACAGAGAAATTAATTCTCCCTAAAGTGCCGGATTAACCTATAAGCAAATTAAGCAATTGCTTAGCGCACCACGTTTTGGGGGGCACCACGCACCAAAAACAGCACAAAAAATATTTTCTAGCACATGAAAGGTAAGGCTGTTTGAAAATCCCCGCATTTGAAATTAACTAGAGCGTTGACGTTCGGAGTCATAAGTCATAACCCCGCTCTCGCTAGTTCGCACGCTAGTGCAATGTGTGCAGCATTCTGAAATTCGAATGGTCCCGATTTGCGATTAGCTCATCACTACCTCTGCCCCGCCGATGCTGTGCTGCTTTATTTTTAAATACCGATATTAGTTTACTTATAGATAGGGGGGCCCACAGGCGTGGATTGCTTAGGGCCTCAAGTAGTCTTAATCCGGACCTGCTAAGAGTGAGCTAAAATCAATAAGGCCCTTCAACAATTTATCTAGAAATACAATTGAAGATTATGTTTTTAACGGGGAATATGTAAGTAAATCGTTGCACTGCTGTATGTAAGGATCTGGGCATTATTTTTGACGCTAGCTTGAGTTTTATAGAGCATGTACACGACGAGAGGGCTAAATCTTAGGCTTCATAATTCGCAGCTGTAAAGATATGACCGACTTATCTGTAATTAAGCTCTGTATTGCGCTTATGTCCGCAGTGTTCTGGAATATGGATCGATTATTTGGTACCCAATCTATCCGTGTCACATGTCTGAATTGGAATATGTTCAAATTTAATACGTTTTCTTAAATACATGTACTATTTTAAGTCACACAGTGTGTACCCTATGATCGGTTTCAGCCAGGGATTGTTGTTGCGAAAAATTGAAATACAGACACTGCACACTCGTAGAATTGTGGCTTCGGACGGCACCACTTTCCACCGATGGCGATGGTTGAAAAATACGAAAACTATTGTCATCTATATCTCGGAAACGGTGGGACAAAATAAAACAATGAATAATCATATAAGATGGGACTTTGAGATCTGGAAAAACTTAATATTTTGCATTTATTGATGTTTAATTGTAAATTATTATCATTGCACCATTTGGAAATTAAATTTAAAGATTGTTGTAACAACGCACAATCCTGTACAGATGATACAGAACGATACAGCTTAGAATCGTCCGCATAAAGAAAAATGAGGCTGTAGCCTAAAGTGCACGTTAACAAGATACCACTTTATCAACTGTCGCTAGTATTACACGGTTGGTCAGCTATTGGGATTTAACCCACAGTTTTTGAAACAGAAGGGTAGGTGTGTCCACCAATCGCAGGTTCTTCTATTGATTGTTCCTGGCAGTGGGTTATATCACAGATAGAAAAGACGGCGGTACTATCAACTTCGAAAAGAAATGTTCTAAGGGCGGCAAATATTGAAATAAAACACAACAAATAGAATGAAGGGAATTTATTCCAATATTAAAGACGAGTTGAAAGATGGAATTACGAAAAACATAAAAGTACAATAGTTATAGAACAAGTAATGGACTTTTGGTCCCAAACAAAAAAAAGATACTAGTAGCGTATGGATAGCAATACTGAATGAAGATGTTAAATCTGGTTAATACATGTAATTCTGGAGATTATAATGCACAATAATTGATAGATGTTTATAGCTAGATAATTGATAGCTGTGACGTACGGTTTAAGGATAACGATTTCGTACCAAAATTATTCCATAAGATATAAGCTGGAATTATGTGTCTAATCAACCCTTGTTTAAATTTTACCTAAGTTACTTTGATTAAAAATATGGAGTATACGTAATTTGACTCCAATGTAACTGAAAGAGTATTGTTTTAAGATGGAGATAAATTAAATAGATATTACGGATGTATCATATATACTCAAAATATAATACAACCCACAATGCAATGAAATTTACTGTTTCTCTCTTTGATTCATAAAACTTACATTTTCCAGTATCGTCGCTAACAATCCGTATGATTGCTAGTGAACACCTAGATTGAAAATGTTTTATATAAATTTTTGAGTGCTTAACAAACATGGACTATGATTGTTTTCAAAACCTATAAAAGCTTACACTCATAAATACCCAGGAAAAAACCAGTTCCTTCAGAAAGGTACACTTAGTATATTTTGGTGCTAGTTTTTTAGCAACATTATCAATAGCGCTTGACAACACGAAATTGCTCTTCCATACAGTATCACCGCGCTTGAACGAAAGAGGTCTTTTTCTCAAATCATACCTGGCCTTACTACGCTCGTATACCACTTGCAAACGTTTCACCATAATTTTAACTATCTTATTTTACCCATAATACTCTTTGTAATTTCATTATTTTATTAATTATCTGTATCCATTAGCAGAAATATACATCCTGAGTGCGTAGATAACGTATCCAGGAAAGAGGAAAAAAAACGATTCACCACTGTTTCGTGTAGCTCACTAATGTTGTTAACATCAGAAATAACGCGCTCGTGATCACCCATTTTAAACTCACCAGGTTCCGTCTGATTTAATCGACCATAATACGTACCATTATTAGGTACTGACCGACCTAAATTCAAAAATGAAGGTATGAACCCTGTGACCTCGTGCACCGCATTTCTTATAGCGTGAGTTATTTGATAGACGTGTAAATCTCACGACCTACGACCTTGTTCAACAAATGAACGCTAACTAACTTGTCATTGCGAATGCCAATCTAATCGGAAATTGAACGCGTTTGAATTCAATTGGCACGTCTATGAGAATCAGTGGAATTTGTGGCAGCAAAACATTTTCTGCTCGGAATTTGCCATTCAAAATGGTGGCTTCTATAATGTTTTTCATTAATGTTTTAATTACCAATCGCGTGCCATTGCACAGCCGTGGTGGGTTCAAATTCCGAAGTAAAATAACCGGATATCCAACTTTCAGTCGTAGAAGGTGTGGTGGCATGCCTGGCAAATCCAGTGAGTTCAGAAACTATGTTGGATAATTTACAGCTTCGTTGGCATCGCAAACTGTATCGATCGATTTGTATGATATCAAGTCGCCTGGCAACGACAGTTGTATCTTGTAGTTTAAATCGTCGACGTCCACATTTTTTGCTGCCAAAATGACTCTTTCTGCCAGCCACGCATGATTCTTGTGTTGTGTGCCTACATCAGGATATATGCGATCAATGAAAGCATTTTGCGAATCAACGATTGTGCAGATATTAGTGGGTAATTTTATGCATCTAGTATAAATGCAGCAACTTTACCATCGCCGATATCTAATAATTGCTTCTAGAATGTGCCAGCGGATGGTTCTTGTAGCATTTGGACGCGCATGTTAGTTTTTAGGTGTATTTTTTCAGCATGACAAAATTTTAATGGTATTAATATACACTTAAAATATAATATTAATTTATCGTAAAAATGTTACATGCAAATGGTTTATCATCAGTGTGAATGCACTATTTACAGTATTTAATAAATACAGTGTTTATTGCTTTTTACTTGTTTTTCCGTGGTTACTTTAGTCGTTAATAGTATATTGTGCAACGAGTGCGGTAATTTGTCAATTGCCCACGAGAGCGAAGTTGAGCGCACGAACGAAGTGAGTGCGCTTATTAGCTTGAGTTTACATGTTTACATTTAAGTTGTTGTTATTAGTATGCTGTTTTGTTAGCACATCTGGTTCATGCAAAAGACAATTAATTAAAAGTGGTAGAAAAATAATGTAAAGCAAAGAAAAGAATGAAAAATTTTGTGTTGCATTTGGTTGGTCTTGTTTACCCGTGAACTCGTGAAAGAGTCGTTTTTACCGTATAACAAAAAAAATCCCACCGCTGCCACCATTGTAGCAACTCCGGTCCTTCAGGGTTAAAGAATAAAAAAAATATATATATATATATAAATTCCAATCGCTAATTCCTCCTCTCCAATCAATCGCTAAATTGGTTCAGATATCGCTGCCACTACACCAGATTTTTGATTCTTTTGAGTTCTGGTGAAACTCAAAAATTTAGTAGAAGTGGATTTTTCTTCGTAGGCGTAGGAATGGTAAACAAGACTCTTCACATAACACAAATAAGAGAACGGTTTGAAAATTAATAAATTTATTACTTAATTGAATAAAAAAAAAACACAAAACGTATATGAATGAGAAATTTCCCTAAGAGACATAAAAATCAAATACAAGAGAACTAATATAAAATTATAATATTATGACCCATTGAGGATATATTCAATTTTAATTTAATTTAATTATAATTTTTATAGGAATATGTTGATAAAGACTGATTAGTCGAAACTAGTCCATTATAAATTAATAAATTTTAATTGAGGAAAGTGTATTTTTGAATTTAATATAAAATAGAACCAATCATATGAATGGTTTATTAGTTGAATTAGTAATTAAGATGAAATAAAAGTAAAAAGTAAATTTAAATAGAACTCCAATATTTAAATATCTCCAAAATCTTTCATTCACCGTATGAATTAGAAATAAAAAATAAACTATAACACTAAATTTCTCTAGCATCACTTGCTTAGTTTTGCCGTAACAAGACTTTAGGCTAATAGTCAAATTAGGAGTATATATCCCTTTTCAAGTATCACTGATAAGGGTTGAAAAATACCCTTATCGGTTGATAGACAAAATGTCTATCTGTAATTATCATTACCTTTAAGTTTCGTGTAAATACTTTCTCCGCTAAAGGGCGTTCTGATAACACAACAATCACCTATCGGAACTACAGGGTTGGCTTTAGAACATTGATGTACTCGCGAGTAGTTATTTCGATTTTATTTATTATTTATTAAATTATATAAAATCAATTTTGATAGTTCTAAAGTCAGCCTGTTCTGAAAATAATTAATTATCTATATTATATATCTCATATACAATGTGTGTATTTATTATATGGCTTGTCCAAAACAAGGTGGGTTACTACACCACCAAAGCTGTTAGTGTAGTGTATGCGATTAAAATTATATAACAGATTAAAATAAAGATAATAAAAATAATAAAAATAAATAAATAAAATAAGATAAATAAAACAGATTAAAATTTTATTTAACGAAAAGTAGTTTTAAAATTAATAGTAGTACATAATAACAGTAATTGAATGCTAATATTCTCGCATTACTTGGTTGAATTTTTTTATTACTTCAGCACTCTTTTCGTCAGGGAGATTACTTAAAAATTCTGCAACTGACATGCCAAAAGAACTAAAATTCTGCTTAGGTGATGCATTTCCACTATTGAGCGTTTGAAATGCATTTTCTTTTGATTTTGTTCGCGATACTTCGCTGGATGAAGAAGATTCCTTGTTTCTGTCGCTAATAATTTGTATTTGGCATCGTGGCCTCCTTAACGGACCGTAATTCAACGGTATTTTAGCATTTAGCCAAACTGATGGTGCAGCATTCTCTTCCTGTTGCTAACTTTGGCTTATTTTTTTTATATTTGCTAATCTGATACTTAGACCATGACAGTGAGAATCTCTTATGATGTCTTAGTGTGCGGTCGCTACTAATGGCTCATATACAGGATGGTTACTGTTATCCCAGTTTTCCATTTCATCATTCGGTAGTTGTGGTATTAGAGATTGCGCTGTTTTGGGAAATTCGACATTTTCTTTTCTAAGCTCTTCTTTGTGTACATTTACCCTGCGAATCGACATTCTGGTCCGTCTAACTTCAGAAGGGCAATATTCGCAAGGAATTAACATTTTTCGGTATTCAACGGTATTTTAGGATTTAGCCAAACTGATTGTGCAGCATTCTCTTCCTGTTGCGAACTTTGGCTTATTTTTTTTATCTTTGCTAATCTGGCAGATTCAGATTCTCTGTATTTTTCCTTTTCCTGGATGCTTAGACCATGACAGTGAGAATCTCTTCTGATGTCTTTGTGTGCGGTCGCTACTAATGGCTCATATACAGGATGGTTACTGTTATCCCAGTTTTCCATTTCATCATTCGGTAGTTGTGGTATTAGAGATGGCGCAGCATTCCCTTCCTGATGCGAACTTTGACTTGTCTCTTTTATCTTTGCTAATCTGGCAGATTCAGATTGTCTGTACTTCTTCTTTTCCTTGACACTTAGACCATGACAGTGAGAATCTCTTATGATGTCTTTGTGTGCGGTCGCTACTAATGGCTCATATACAGGATGGTTACTGTTATCCCAGTTTTCCATTTCATCATTCGGTAGTTGTGGTATTAGAGATGGCGCTGTTTTGGGAAATTCGACATTTTCTTTTCTAAGCTCTTCTTTGTGTACATTTACCCTGTGAATCGACATTCTGGTCCGTCTCACTTTAGAAGGGCAATATTCGCAAGGAATTAACATTTGGTTATAATCCGATCTTTCTCTACTAATATTTGACATTTTGGAAAATAATTAATCTTTTAGTTTCTTATCTTTTATTTTCTTACTTATATAGAAATTATATCCATTGCTTATTCGTAGATTAACGGATTAACATATTAAATTTAAATCCCATTAATCTAAATCCTAAATCCCGTTATAAATCTAAATCCCATTACTCGCATACACTACAGTTAGGCGTCAACTAACTACAGTTAGGTTCTAATTTACATATATTAAAATTGCATTTTCACGAAATTTTTTAAAAACATTCCTAAAGCCACCCGCACTCAAAAATTACAGATCTTTTGAGTTCATGAAAAGTTTGAAAAATTATACATGAAATAAAAAATTTGGTTTCAATTTAAATCTTAATACATAAAATCCCAGCACGCTGTTGCTGCTGCTCCTCCTCCAGGGTGTCATTTTTTGGTGAAAAAAGAAACAATCTGATTGGTCGAATTTTTGTTACCAACCGAAAAATATATTAGACCTACAGTTACTAGATAGTGTCTCTAAGTTATCTAGTTGTCTAGTGACTGAGAGCGTTCATACAGTCACTAGATGGGGTTTTCCGAACTGCGGCGCGGTCAAGTTGACCCTACTTAATATGGTTCGAACTGAATGGTGGTTACTTTAGGTGTGGTTTAGTGCAAGTCCGAACTTCGGTTCAGACGGGATTGTAGCTCGGTCGGATACACATCGTGCGTGTTGAACCCCTTGTTTACAACCGCACTCATTATAATATTACGCAACATTATGTATTTGTGCATTTTAGGCTAATTTCTTATAAATTATATTAAATTGAAATAATTTTTTTAAAACGAATTAAAAAAAGCTTATAATTAAAAACGAGTTTCACTCCTATCGAGTAGCACCTTTGGCGAGTTGGAGGTATCTAGGGAGATGTTTTTAGCTCCGGTCCTCTCCGCTCCGGGCGCTATGCGCCGTTTTGACAAACGCAACCAAGGCAATTGAGAATCTAACCTAAAATCAAGTTCAACGTTTGTCGACAATGGTGGTCGACAACTGAATACAAGCGCTGCGGGTATCAGTAAGAGTATATTAATTCACGCGTACCGTCAATAGAACACTCGAGTTAGTTGAAATCCCTATCTAAAATGCATGTAAAATATGGATTTTTAAATGCCGTTTTCTCGAAAACTAATGGATAATCCTCAAAAATGAAATTACACCTCGCCGCAGTTCAACCTACAGTTTTTTCTGACCTCGCCGCAGTTCGGATCTGCCCGGGGATTCAACCCACATTGCAAAAATTTGAGAAAACGATACGTTTATAAGTATTTTTTAGATTTCAATTTGCAAGATGGCTATGTTAACAAAATTCAAAGACATTAATTTTTGTTAACATAGCCAGTCTGCAAACAAAAACCTAAAAAATATGAGTAAGCCCCGCAATTTACTCAAACTTTTGCAATGTGGGTCGGATCACACCATCGACATTGTGTAAATACAACTATGAAAACAGAAGAAATATAAATGTTTTATTACTTCTAAGGCAGAAAGCTGTAACTCAGTTTTACCGTTTTCCGGGGGAGTGATTTGAAAAATTACAAAAACTTGTTTTTAGTTACTGTTACTTTAATAGCTATCTTTAATTTTTATCTTTAACTTTGAAATCGCTTTCCAGAAAAAAGTAAAAATGAGTTACAACTTGATTCGGTGGGGGTGCCGATATTATGTTGTCAAAATTTTAAGTCTTCTTTAATCTTAAGGGTAGTGGGGTATATCGTCCACCTTTATTTTTTGTGAATTAACGTTATACCTCGGAATTTAAAAGATGGCATTTTAAAAATAATAACTGACAGTTTTTGAAATTAGTACAAAAATAACATCGCTAATTTTCAGATATCTTGGGCGTTTTTGGAATTACCAGAAAATTAGCATCCGCGAAGATATCCATATAAAATTTGCCAAGTATCTTTGAAGTTATTTGTAAATGCTCTTGCTATTTTTTGAAAGTTGCATTTTTTAAAATTGCGAGATGTATTGTTGGTTTCCAAAAAACATATAGGGGTAAGTTAGCCCGGTAGTTCGGCTTACGAAAATGAGAAACTCGCGAGAAGTTTGGGTAGTAGGAACTATAGTTGGATTTTTTTAAGAATAATCTATATTGCGATGTCCACCGCGGTCAAGGAAGAAAGTTCTTGGTGAGAGGGATTCCCATGACCCTACAATTTGTTCATAGGATACTGGGAATCGAGCAACAAATTACCATCGTTAACTTAACTTTAATCTTTGTATAATTAATTTAAGTTGCCATGTTCCTAAATTTAAGTTTTTAATGACTAACAAATTTTTCTGGGTTTTTAAATATTTTAAAACAAACAAATAAACTAGATCAAGAAAGATAAAAGTTTCGGAAAATTATTATGAAAAATTTTAATGTAATAAGCGTGCCAAAATTAAACATCTCCAAGGGGATGAAGAGAATAATAACGGCCAGGAAGGCCAGTCGAGAAAATACACAGAGCGAAACGGTTGACGAAAAATTCGTTAAAATTTAAAATTAAAGAAATAGTGCAAGCAGATTAGGCAAGTGCGAATTGCCCCCTAATAAGACAGCCATTCTTAAATAAAAGGACCCAAGAGTCAACAAGGAGTTTTTCTGAAAATCATAAAGTTGTGTTTGTGTGGATATCATCCAGGAAGTTTCGAGCGAGTCTTGACGAGAAGCCCAAACCGAGTACGAACAAACAACAATTAAGGTCGTACAAATATTTTAAAGTTTTATTAACCCGGACTCACCCAATTTAATTATTATTAGTTGTGTTTTTGTTTACTTGTTGTGTGTTATTCCTAGAATTAAGTACACGCACGACCACGAACATTACACGACACGTTAATTTGTTAATTTGTTTAAGTTGCTTTCGTTCAACTTTTATTTTTGTTATTAAAAATTTGTGTTCCCATAAACATCCTCTTTGATTTTGTCTAACGACGAGGAAGGACTAATTTAATAGGGGAGGACATAGCAATATATATAAAAATGGAGGGCAAATCTTCGTTACCTCATCAATTGAGAACGGCTCGGCCGATTTGGCTGATTTTTTGAAGAGTTATTGTCTATATCGCTGACAAGGTTTTTATGAAAAAAAAAGTTCTAAATTCGCGAAAAAAAAATTTAACATTACCGAGAACAAAGGGTTTATCTTAGGGTTAAATTAGGTAGGTAGGTATTAGGTACCAGGTATTAACTTAGGGAACATGTATTAAGGTAGGTAGATGTGAACACTACCTAATTTATTTAATAACGGATAGATGGCGGTACTCTATCTATGTACCTAGCAGAGTTATCGCCAGGGGTAAAGATAAACCCATGTGTCTGTAAGAATGTATATAAAAAAGTTTTTTGTAAAAGTTCATTGATCGCCTCAAAGAATAACTTTGCGTTGTAAAAAGTGAGGTTATCCAATTAGACTGCGGCCATTCATTGCGAAACAATCATTCCGTAAGTTAGAAGATAAATTAGAAGATTTCGAAGAAGAAGATAAAATAAGAGTTATGTCACAATTTCAAAAGGTCATACAAGATGCTTTAGCAAAGGCTATATCATTTGCCAAGTATGAAGATTGGCAAGTCAAATCAGAGTACGCCAATATCACCGCACAATGTTTGGCAGAGCTACTAAACGAGGACAATTGCCGTCTTAATCTGAAGGTTGCGAAAAAAAAAGTCTCGGCGCAGCGCATTCGAAAGCGAAAAAGGGAAGTGGAAATGGCGGCTCACTATACAAAAAGGAAAAAAGAAAAGCAGGAGGATTTGTCAACGTCGCTGCGTGCCTTCCAAATGCTATTAGAAGAGGAAGGCGAAGGGGCGGAGAAAGAGGAGTTGGAAGTTCTAAACTAATTTTTTATTTATTTATATTATATTTATGTATGTATATTATTATTTAATAAAGTTGTAAATATAAAGTGAGTAATTGTTGTGTTTTCATATACCAAATTTCAAACAAATTTATTAGTCTGCCGGGATCATACATAAGATCATACTCACTCAACAGAATAATTACCACAAAAATTTTTAGCTACCCTGTATTTTTAATTCTTTCTTAATCGATCTATTTAAGTGGTTTCCAACTGTTTTGGTCCACGGACCTACTTTTATAGTTAGAACTTTTCCACGAACCCACGAAGCTTTTTTTTCCAGCTCTTTCGCTTTTTAGGAAGACGCATTAACGATTGCCGCAAGAATTTCCCCCCCCCCCACACACCTCCCCAATGATATCTAAATGATAATTACCATAAAAAATTTTAGCTACCCTGTATTTGTAATTCTTTCTTAATCGATCTATTTAAGTGGTTTCCAACTGTTTTGGTCCACGGACCTACTTTTATAGTTGGAACTTTTCCACGAACCCACGAAGCTTTTTTTTCAGCTCTTTCGCTTTTTAGGAAGGCGCATTAACGATTGCCGCAAGAATTGCCCCCCCCCCCCCCCACACACCTCCAAACCAAAACATATAATACAAACATATAAATTTGTTAAATAACTTTTTTAGATAGTATCAGAGAAGGAGAGAGGAGTAAAGTCAAACATATATATATAGCATCGGTCAAAAAAATTGCATCACTTTAATCTATTAATCCCAAATTTTGGAAAACATTTTAATGCTTTTTTACACTTTATCACAAACACATTCAGTGTTATAAAATTTATTTTATAACGGATAGATGGCGCTACTCTATCTATGTACCTAGAAGAGTTATCGCCAGTGGTAATGATAAACCCATGTATCTGTAATAAAATAAATATATATAAAAAGTGTTCTATTGTATTGGCTGTTTTGTTATTGATCGTATTGTTATTGTTATTGTAAGTATTACTTTGCGTGTAAAAAGTGAGGTTTTCCAATTGGATTGCGGGATTATTTTTTTTTTTAAGAGGTTTTTGCTTTACTAATGCCTCCTATTCGACGTTCAAACCTTGGACGACGTACACGTCGTGCAGTACGTGCTCAGAATACCCGTAATAATCAAAGGAGACAGGTTCCTATACCTGTAGACTTGAATCGCGCTGCTTTCGAATATAATTCCGCAATCGCCTACAAAGATCTTCGCTGCGTTGATATCGGTTCATTGTCTGTCGTATGCCAGCATTGCAATGCATTGAAGTTCAAATCGGAAACCCCCGGATTATGCTGCGCTGGTGGCAAGGTAAAATTGCCCGTATTGACTCATCCACCATTGCCATTGTATTCCTTTCTCTATGGAAATTCCATCCAATCGAAACACTTCCTGGCGAAAGAAACTGATGAACAATCTTATTCAAGCGACGATAATCAAGAGCAAATTCAAAGGAGAGGAAGTCCTTATCCCACGAATTCCGATTATTCCAACTCTTCCATTCCAATTTAAGCGGATTCAGTTCCCCGTTCAATTGGCTTTTGCGATGACAATCAATAAATCGCAAGGCCAATCGTTGGAAGTCTGTGGGATTAATCTGGAATTTTCCTGTTTTTCGCACGGTCAGCTGTACGTTGCCTGTTCGCGTGTTGGCAAACCGTCTTCGTTGTTTGTTTTTGCGCCGGAAAATAAAACTCAAAACATTGTTTATCATACCGCTCTGTACTGATTTCCAATCCAATAAATTACATTCTAATTTTAACTAACTGTTTAAAATGAACAAACAAATTTATTCTAATTTTGGCAGGACAACGTCTGCCGGGTCAGCTAGTATAAAATAATTTATACTAAACCGATGACATCGAATTAATTAACAAATGAAATTGGTTTAGAATTAGGCAGTTTTATACTAGCAAAATTTAAGCTTTGTTTACATCAAATTTCATTGGTTAATATTTTGCGGTCATCGATTTAGTATAAATTTTTATACTATTCTTTAAAAAATCCAACTATAGGTGGTAATTCGGCATATATAATAATCCCTAGCATAGAACGGGGCGATTCGATCTGACTGCAATAATTATCTTCCGTAGTAGTTGATGTGTGTGTACTTTGTAAATTTTAAAAACTAAATGTAATTTGTGTTTTCCATTGCAGATACACGGATTCACGAAGAGCATAGCGAATTACGTAAGTGGCATCACGGTGGACGCAGACGGAGGATTGAGCGAGGAGAAGGAAGCTAAAGTGTGAAATATTAAAATTGTATCTTATATTGCTAATCAGAAAAAAATGACTTGTACTTATATGTTTACAATAAAAGTGTACAAAATAACACAAATTTTAATTCATTGAAACGATGTAAATTTTGAATCATCGAAGTGATGTAGGTAAACGAGGTGGCAGGAAGTCATGTGACAACTCCTACATATTAAAAGGCAGTAAATTAGGTGGGAAAATTTGCAAATATAAGTAAGTGTGGCAGGACAGGTGTGCTATGTCAAATTAACGGACTTGGAAAAATAAATTTCAAAATAATAATTGCCATTTCATCATAACAACAAGATAGTACGGTTATAAATGTACTGTCAAAGGTAGTCAACTACTGAACTAGCGATGAGAAGTTACTAATGTACGCCACTCACGCTACGGTCTACCGGAGATGTTACCTGTACAGGTTTGCCTGAACAGGTCGGTAGCGTTAATGGGGACGTCCGGTGTACCGGAGCTCTTTCTTCCAAAACTTTTTTGGTTGTATCTGATGGCGCCATTTTTGCGGGTGTTGAAAACGTGCTAAAAACGTGGCAATACGATGCGATGACCGTCCAGGACAAATACTAGAAAACAACTGAGCAAACGACCGGAGTACATGCACACACGCACAGGTATACAGGTACACAGGTATACAGGTCAATCAAAAATATTGTTTTTCGAATTTGCTCCGGTCGCCTGTACAGGTAAAGAAAACTGCACAGGTCCATTGCCATACATCTCCGGTCTACCTGTTCAGGTAAACCTGAACAGGCAGACCTCTCCGGTAAACCGTAGCGTGAGTGGCTAGCATTAGGAGGTATCGGGGAACGTATTGTACTTTACCTTCAACACCTCGTGTGTTATTATAATACTAGCAGAAAGCCCGTCCACGGACGGGCATCTAGACCCGATTGGTTGGAAACTCGAATGATGTGCAACTCGTTCCAGGGGGAGTACCGGCGCGGCGGTGGTTTAATATATTTTTCGGTTGGTAAAAAAAGTCGACCAATCATAGTGCTTCTAGGTTTCCAAATGACACGCTGGGGCAGGAGCAGCAGCGTGCTGGGATTTTAATATTAAGATTTAAATTAAAACCAGATTTTTTATTTCTTGTACAATTTTTCAAATTTTTCATGAACTGAAAAAATCAGTAATTTTTGAGTGCGGGTGGATTTAGGAATATTTTTAAAAAATTTCGTGAAAATGCAATCTTAATACATAAAATCCCAGCCCGCTGCTGCTCCTGCTGCTGCTGCTCCAGCGTGTCATTTTTTACCAACCAAAAAATATTAAAGTACCGACGACGGTACTCCCCCTGGGACGAGTTGCACATCAATCGAGTTTCCAACCAATCGGGTCTAGAGGCCCGTCCGTGGACGGGACGTGTAATTTACGCCTTCAACTACCAGAAGTTCATTAAAAAATTTATTAATTCATGGGCCTGGTTATCGTACAACTCCCGATTTCGTATGTATTTCCGTGATAATAAAATAATTATCTTCTACAAAATTGTAATTTTTACTTTAAATACTCGATTACTAATAAATTATTTCTATTTTATTTCAAATTTGTCGAAGATTACTAAAATCTCGATTGACCGGCATATTATTGCCTCGTGCCAAAAATTTCCTTCCAAAAGCTTTGACGCTATGCATTTTTACATAAAATTAATTCAATCTTGAACTAAGCCTAAATTTTTTTTTATTATTTTATTATTTAGTATAATATATTATTTTACACTAAAATACACTGCCAGTACTTCATATTATATCTTTACTCCAAAATGTTGGAAAAAAGTAGATATCGTAATTTTTCACTAATGCCCGTACTTATGCCCGTACTTATGCCTGTACTTATAGTCACGGATCAATCCGAGACTCAAAATGATCCTAGAAATTACTAATGAGATTACTGGAATTTAGTCCGTATCGTAGCAACAGCTGGTATTTCGAGAATTGATCTCGATTCTCGGTTCAATCCATGACTATAATGTCCGTACTTATAGTCCCGGATCAATCCGAGACTCAAAATGATCCTAGAATTTGGCAATGAGATTACTGAAATTTAGACTGTATCGTAGCAACAGCTGTTATTTCGAGAATTGATCTCGATTCTCGGTTCAATCCATGACTATAAGTACGAGCATTATAGTCACGGATCAATCCGAGACTCAAAATGATCCTAGAATTTACCAATGAGATTACTGGAATTTAGACTGTATCGTAGCAACAGCTGTTATTTCGAGAATTGATCTCGATTCTCGGTTCAATCCATGACTATAAGTACGGGCATTACGGTTTTTAAATTTTTAACAAATGGTTGACCTGGGCCCAAAACCTGCTATTATGTTATTCAAAAATTAATAGAAAATCGGTAGCAGGTAATAGTA
Source organism: Cantharis rufa (assembly GCA_947369205.1). Taxonomy (NCBI): domain Eukaryota; kingdom Metazoa; phylum Arthropoda; class Insecta; order Coleoptera; family Cantharidae; genus Cantharis; species Cantharis rufa. The sequence continues at coordinate 15,128,900 of OX376307.1, read as the reverse complement.
ATAGTATTAGATGTTAGTAAGTAAATGTTATATTAATAAAAATGTTTCTATCTACTTTAAATAAAATAATCAGTAGAAAAATTATTCTCGTCCGATGAAATATTATTATTTTATATATAATAAAATATTCAATTGAAGACCTTGCTGCAAAAAAGATGCAGTTCTACTTTTGGTTATTTTTGAATTAATACGTGTACCAAACTTTAAAAAACTGCTGCATTGAATTATGTAAGCCATATGCGAATCCGATAATAAATAATGAAAATACAATAAATATTAGATCTGCTTCATTCACTGCTGGGTATTTTTTGAAGACCGATATTAGTTTACTTATGGATAGGGGGGCCCACAGGCGTGGATTGCTTAGGGCATCAAATAGTCTTAATCCAGCCCTGATAGTTATTTCAAATTCCTATTTGTTTGCCTCAAGTTACAAAAATTGTAATAGCAATCGGAAATCATTTTTTGTAGTAATAAAACTCAGTTATCGTGTTGTTAACGATTTGTTTGATACCATAGGTATCTGTTGTTAAAACTTCCAGTTTAGCCTAGCGACGGAGCCAGGGGGGGGGCAAAGACTCGGTAAAATAAAAACCATATTGTCTTTGTCATTTATATCTCGGAAACGGTGCACCGAAACAAAAAAATGAATTTGCATTTTTTCTTGTAAATTCTATTCTAGACAAAATATGCATTTTTCTATTTTGTTGCATCAATTCTGAGATACAGATGACAATATTTTTTGTATTTTACCGAGAGTTGTTTAAGTCGCTGTCAATTTGAAACGGTGGGACAAAATCGAAAAATGTATGTAAACAAAATTGAAGGCAATGAATTTGCAACGAAAAATGTTTAAAAAGATTTGCTGTAAAATCGATTTTTATATGATAAAAAAACCGCTTCAAAATGTATAATTAACATTGTTTTAACATAGGACATGTTTTTATGATCGTTCATTAGCGTACCTAGGGGAAGAATTTTTAGGGGCAGCATTTTGCGGTATGTACAAATATATTTTTATCAAAAAAAATTTTTATCAAAATAAATAAAATTTATAAAAAAATATTTAAAAAAAATAAATTACTTTTATAAAAAGTATTTTATTTTTATTAAATAATATATGAAGCAATGATCATAATAATTATTGAAAGAACCAGTTACCTATGTTTATTTAAAAGTATGTTTAGGTTGGAAAACTGTGTTCCCAACATAGTAATACTGTTAAGAATTATTTTAACAATAACCATCAGAGTTGCTAGTTGTGAACGGAGGTTTTTTCGAATTAAAATTAATTAAAAATAATCTTCGTTCCACAATGAGTGATTCAAGATTGCAAAATCTAGCTGCTTTCATTAGAAAAAGAACTAACGGGTGTTATAAATTTTGACGATATCATTCGAGACTTTGCAACAAAAATAAATATATTATAAATATTTTAAATTTTCATTAAATTTAAATTTTTTTCCAATAAAATAAATTTTTTGATAGTAATATTTATATGAGGGGGGGGAAATGAGGGGGGACAAATTTTAAGACCGTTCCGGGCGGCAAAAGCTGTAGGCTGTAGGTACACCAGTGCGGTCGTTAACCTGCCAAAAATCGACACCAAAAAATAATATTAAGGTTGGTAATATGTATTATCTGCGCTTAATCCGCATTAATAAATTAAGTCGAGGTTTTCTTTACACTTAAAATAATTTATTATTCACTCATAAAAAGTAAATTGATAACGTTATTTATGTAACGAACTGTATAGTATCAAATTTATTTTCACGTACTTAGGTTAGATGGCGCCTGAAATAATCACATTTTTTAATTAACCAAACTTTCTTTCTTATTCGTGTGACCAAGTGTGACACATGTAACAACCGGTAAATTAGTGCTTCTTGAAGTTTCACCTCAAAAATGTCTTTTTTGGGCGGTAGACCGAAGCAAAGAGTAGTTAGTAGATCTGCAGGTAATTCTCCCTGGTGTCAAGGTAAATATAAGAATACATAAAAGTCTTCTGAAATGAATAATTTATTTTGTTTTAAGATGCCACCAAATTTGGACAGAAAATGTTGGAACGTATGGGCTGGAAAAGTGGTCAAGGATTAGGTAAAAATAATAACGGAATGACCGGTGTGATACCACCATCGTACAAAAATGATTTGCAAGGACTTGGCTTTAGGGAGTTTACGACAAGTTCGGTGCAACAAGATAATTTTACTTTGCTGCTTCAGAGTTTGAATAAAAGTTTGGAAGGTGAATCAATTAATACGACTGTGAATAATGTTCAGTTGAATTCGTTGGAGAAAAAGTCGGAACAATCGCGTGTTCGGGTGCATTATCGTAAAGCAACAAGAGGAAAAGATATAAGTCAGTATTCCGAAAAAGATTTGGCTAATATTTTTTGTATGAAAGACTTGAAAGATGGAAATGAAAAAATGCAAGAAAGGATAGCCGCCGAAATCAATGGAGGTAACATGGCTTATTATTTTAAGCAAAAACTGGCAAGTAAGAAGCAATCGAAACACTCGGCTAATGATAACAGTACAAATTTGGAAAGTTTTTGTAATGAAATCACAACAAATAAATCTGAGAATATCGATGTGTTGAAACCGTCATTTGTTTCTTACCTTGATGCTAGTGCAAATGAAGATATAAAAAAGAAGAGAAAGTTTAAAGAGTGCTCGAACGATTCCGTATCTTCACCTTTAAAAAAATTTAGAAATGGAGATTCGAGTGTTGGTATTGTAAATCCAGCATTTAAATCATTAGGTAATAATGTAACAATAAAAATGGAAGAAGTCGTAGAAAACTCATATGAAGTAAAAAGCAAAAAGTTGAAGAAGAAAAAATCTTTTAAAAAACTTGGAAGTAGCGAAAGCAAAGATTCGGGTGTTGGTGTTGTAAATCCAGCATTTGAACCTTTAGGTAATAATGTGATTACTAAAAAAGAAGCTCTTGAAATGATCGAAGAAAATCCAAAAATCATAAAGATGGAATTGGTTGATGCGAAGAGAGAAAACTCATTTGAATTAAAGATGGACACGATTGAAAAAAACAGCACACATATTGCCAATGAAGGAAGTACAAAAGTGGAAGACATTAACGAGAACTCTTATGAAGTGAAACTGAAAAAGAAGAAAAAGAAAAAGCAGTTATGGGGTGACCAATTAAATGATTTCGATTTAGGAAGTGACGCTAAAAGCAAGAAGCAGATCGGTATTGATAATCCATTGTTGAATTTGAATGATTCAATTGTAAGTGTGAGCGCAGATAAATCGCAACATTTTGAAGTAAAACGTAAAAAGCACAAAAAAGCAAGTAAATTGGGAGTCGAAAATGTTGCTTTAGATTTAAGTAATGCAAACTTATCTTTGCAATCAATTGAAAATTTAAAAAGTCCACTTAATGGCACTTTAAACTTGGGATATTCTGATTTTGTACTCAAAAGTGTTCTCACGCCACAGGGAATCAATAAGTTGAAGAGAAGGAAAAGCGTTCGTTTTAGTGAAACAAATGAAGAATTTCTCATTCCCAACAGAAATGCACAAGACGTGGAAGAAAAGTAAGTTTGAGGTAAAGGTAATCCTAAATTTTTTTATAAAAAAAATACTTTGTTACAGAAATGAGTTGTTTGAAATTAACGCTGTTGTAATCGAAAAGGGAATGCAAGACAGCGATAGTGCGAATGGAATTGTCAATAGTGCTTTCGATATTGGAAGCAAGGATAAAAGCAATGTGGACCCTAAAACTGTTTGTAGGTCAGGAATTGATAATCAAGCTTACGATGCCAAAAATCAAAATGTTGAAGAGGCAATTCAGTCACTAACAAACACGATTGATCAATATCAAGCAGAGGTTGAAAATGGAATAAATGAATCGAAAATAAAAAAACGAAAACGGAAATCACTTGAGAATAGAATAGATGCCACTCAAGAGTGAGTTTTTATTTTGGTTTTTGTGGTTTTTAAATTAGTAAAATAATTAAGAAAACTGCAACCGAGTTTCCACCTTGAATAACAAATTTGTTTTTAATATATCACAAATCAAAGAAAATTAATTATTTCTATACCAAATTTCATGCTATAAATTAATTTTAATTTATAAACACTGCACATGTTTTACTTTATTTATTTGTACATACTTAATCCATGAAGTAATACAAAATGTATTTGATTTCATCATGTAATTGACAAGATTGCACTGTTTTAAATAAAGAGTTTTAATAAATTTGGAAATTCCTACATATTTTTGTCAATTTAATTTTGAATTATTTTAAAACTAGAAGCTTTTTGAAAGATAATTTACCTAAAAAAATAAATCCGTGATCAAAGATTAGCGTTTGTATTATTTTGTATGCCCTTGTATATAACTTTTCATTGAGATTTTTGTTTTTGAGCTAGTTTGCTGCCAACTTCAGAATGTTTAACCTAAAATAATTTGTGACGTTTAACCTAGAAATGTTAACGTGCTAACATTGAATTTTCTAATATTTTACTTCGTTTAACATGGTTATTCAGAACGCCGGCGATGTTATAATGAAAACCAAGAAAAGGAAACGTCAACCCGAAGAAACTTTTATTGATTCATTAGAGTCACCGTTAAAGCAAGATAAAGCTTGCCAAGTAAACTTGTACGAACAAATTATTAAGGAAGAACATGAAGAAACGAATAATGGTATCAAATCAAAAAGGAAGAAGAAGAGAAAAACAGTTCAAACTGAAATTCAGTTAATTAAAATTGACGAGACAAATGGAGAAATTCACGGTGCAATACAAAAGCAGGAAACTATTGAAACTATAAATGTACAAAGTGTTGGGTCTAAAAAAAGGAGGAAAAATAAATCTGGAGTACAAGAAAGTTTAACAGAAAAACTGGTTGCCGATGTTAGTAAAGAAGTTAAAAGTGAGGAAACTAACCAAACTGTTGATTGCGATATCATGCTCAATGTTACCAATCAACCAGTTAAAACAAATGCGAATAAAGATTTCTTTAACGATGTTCATTCGAAAATTCAAAAGATTGGTAGAAGAAAGAGAAATCGTGTGTCGGAACCAGAAGAACATATTGTGCTAGGAGATTTGGAATCCCAAATTGACGAGCACGAACGTCACGAAGAGGGTGTCAAGTTGTCTTTTAAGAAATCTAATATGACTATAAAAACTTTATCTTATCATAGAAGCGGTTCGCTTGCGAAAACGTCTTACAAACAATTTATTAAAGGTGACTTACTTCTTCATTTTAAAAATTCAAATTTGCATGAAGTTGAAGGATATGGAAAGAAAGGAAAGTAATATTTTGTTTTAAATGTTTGACTAAAATTTACAATATAATTTTAAAAGGCCAATTTAAATTTATTTGTTAATTTTTAGGTTTTAGTAAATAAACTTTGAAACTGACGAGGTTACTATGTACACCTTTTATTGTAAATACTATGTAATTTTATATAATATGCTTATGGTTTATTTTAATTTATATTACTAATTATTCATTATCAAGTAGTATTGAGTGCTACATTTTTACAAAAAGTAGAATTAGATGTTTAATATGATATTTTTAATTTCCTTAAAAATGGAACTTTGTTCCAGTGCCGAAATAAGAGGGCATTAAATCTGGCACCCACCAGGGGTCCCGAGCTCGATAACTGCCAAAGCTCACAGAACCGAGTCATTTTAAAAGAAACTCGGTATCAAGTGCTAGATATAAGTTTTAATGTTTTTTCTACAAATGAAATTAATTTCAAATATTTGTATTTGTCTTGGCAATAGTTTTAATTCTAGTTAGAAAAATATATTTGGTACATTATCACTAAAAAAGTACGCACTTGATTATCTTTGTTTTTGTTAACATTTTTGATTAAAAATCTAATTGTTTTTGAAACGTGAGTTTTATTATTATATACATATACATTGGTGGTTTAACCCCTTCATGCATTCACCTGTCACATCCATGGGATCGTCTTACTGGCAATTTTGTATATGCCTGTGACATTCACGGGCATGGTTTATTTAACTATTACAACTGTAATATATCTGTTACCTTATTACTAGGGCTCCAATGAATTTTAATCCGGCGCGCCAATGTCCATTCTAAAATAGCAGAGTATGGCCCTCGGAAATTTATTTTAACAGCCTCGTAGGCGCAAAGAGGCAGTGGCAGATTTAGGCAGTGCTGAGGGATATTCTATACCCCCCAGACCCCACGTATGCCAAGCTGGAATGACCACTTCGGGGAAAGTAAAAAAAAACATGGCAGGGAATGTAGTGCCCGTTTTGTGCAAATTTGTTGCTGCATTTCCGATTTTATTGCTCCACCAGTTTCGCCGGAATCGGTGGAGCTGCCAGCTTGGGATCAAGCTAGTAAAACCACCATGACCACTTTGGGGAAAAATTAAAAAAAAACATGTCATGGATTTAGTGCTAATTTGTTGCCGCATTTCCAATTTTGTTGTTTCGCCGAAATTGGCGGAATCTCAGCATGAGATCAAGCTAGCAAAACCACTATTGGTAATTATTGAACGGAGTATTAGAAAAATATTTTAGAAATACCATAATTTGTTGCTACTTTATTGCTCTTGAATCGTGAAAATCTCGTTGCCTAATCATGAACCATTACTGTACCCCCCCCCCATACCCAATGGCGTGCCGTGCCTTTTAGGGCGAAAGAGCAAAACGTTTTTAGGATGTTGAAAAAATGAATAATTTTTTTAACAGATAGTGTTTGAAAATAAAAATAACAAAATAATATACACAGCTTTTATTTAATAGTTACCAATTTATTCAATAACAACAATAACAATAATAAAAAAAGCACAAAAGAAACAGCTGCTCCAACCTGGGCCAATTCCTAACTAGAACATTACATTTGGGGGGGGGGAGTATATATTAATATCTTAATACATAAAATCCCAGCACTCTGCTGCTCCGGGTCCGGCTCCTCCAGCGTGTCATTTTTTGGTGAAAAAAGAAACAATCTGATTGGTCGATTTTTTTACCAACCAACCGAACCGAAAAATATATTAAACCACCGCCGGTACTCCCCTTGGAACGAGTTGCACATCAATCAAGTTTCCAACCAATCGGGTCTAGATGCCCGTCCGTGGACGGGCTTTTTGCTAGTACATTAATATATGACCTACATTTATTGTCATTCTTAGGGGGGATCGAGGCTGAAAGTTTTCATTTTAAAAGCATATAAAATTTAATTCTAGTTTTGAGAAGATCTCTAGTTTCCGTAGGCCCTTCCTGGTTACGCCACTGAATATAATTTTTATTTTAGGCAAATAAATACAAGTTAATTACAATAGAAATTTGTAAAATAAATCTTGAACATTTTTCTAGATGAAGATTAAATTTAAATTTTCAAGTCAAAATATATCTATAGTATTTACGGTATTTACTATTAATAAGAGAAAACTTTATAAGAGTCACGATTGTAAAGTAAAGATGGCGCTTAATACGTACATTTTGTTAAATTCTCTCTAATTTATTATATTCAAAATTTCATCATCCTCTTAATTTAATGATTTACATGCAACTTCATGGTGTGATCATCTATGTATATGCAAATTGTCTATGTCTATTTTACAAATTAATCAATGGAGTGAAAGCAAAAATTGATGATATCATATTAAAGGAAGATCTTTTTAAGTTTTTACCGAAGCGGATTGCGGATTACTTCCGATTAGTCAAAAATTTGACATAAAGTTTTATTTTCCTACTAGCTGACCCGGCGAACTTCGTATCGCCTCAGAACTTGAACCATATAAATTATTTGTAAAATTCTAGAACATCGTACCGCCTCAGAATTAATATACCAAGTGACTCGGCGAACGTTCTGCCATATAAATTATAGCTGGATACCCGGCTTCGCCCGGGGTCTCATTATAAATATAATGCTTTGCTTTAGTCTGAGTACTCCAATGATTTCCAGTCTTGCTTTCCGCTGCTGATTTATTTGTGAAGCTCAAAATACCTTTTTAGGTGCATTTCGCCCCCCCCCCCATTTCGAATTTTGGATCCAAAATAGTCTAAATCGTTTGTACCTTCCTTATTTTTGTTTGTACCAGTTTTGATTTTGAAATATTTCAAATTTTCTAATAATGACATTCTGCTAAATGTCCTTAGCCCCTCCCCCCGGATTTTAAATTGAAATAAAACAAAAATATTTGTCTGAATAACAAAATGGGTACAAACAAAAATAATGAAGGTACAAACAGGTACAAACGATTTAGACTATTTTGGATCCAAAATTCGAAATTTGGGGGTAGACTGGCGAAATGCACCTTTTTGGGGGGGGGAAATTACGGGAATCTCGTTAATCGGTCACTTTTCCTTCAACTTTTTTAACATTTTCTTGCACTAAAACATTTTTCAAGTCCTACTGAGTATGTGTTCCAAATTTGGTTGAAATCGGTCGAAGGGTCTAGAAGTGTATAGCGAACAAACATACACACAAGCTCTTTTATATACTTCACGTTCTTCCTCCATTTCAGCAGCTCTAGACGTTGAAGCTCTATTGCGGTTTTGTGAAAGCCGAGCTTCACGTTCTTCCTCCGTTTCAGCAGCTCTTTTTTCCCTGAGTTTCTTAGCCTTTGATGATTTATTTCCAACAGCTGCTTTTTTTGGTGGCATTGAATGTATTTTATCTAAGATGAGTTTAACAATCTAACAAAGTAGTCTCTATGTTCACAGAAACTTTTACATTTGTACTGAAAGGGTAATGTCCTATATAGGGAAATTAATCCAATTATCCGTTGATCCGTCGATCTGTTGATCCGATGAATAGGCACTATTTGCCACATATTTTATTAAAGTTTGTTGAAAGCCGTTCTAAAGTAGCCTATCTTCTTCGCAGCATCGTAATTAGCTTATACACCAAATTTCATAAAGATTGGTCAAGCGGTCTAGGAGTCTATAAGGAACATAGGAGTCTATAAGGAACATTTGCCACATATTTTATTAAAGTTTGTTGAAAGCCGTTCTAAAGTAGCCTATCTTCTTCGCAGCATCGTAATTAGCTTATACACCAAATTTCATAAAGATTGGTCAAGCGGTCTAGGAGTCTATAAGGAACATACATACATACATACATACATACATCCATTTTTATATATATAGATTCGAATTCACCCGCAAATTCCGCAATTTGCTGCCGCGGGGACCTAGTTTCACCCAGAATATTATATTTTTTGTACATCATCAATGCCATATTTCATCTCATTTGATTACTCTAACGTTTCTTTTGTCGTTTCATATTTTTTTTGCGTATGAAAACGTACTTTATTATGTTTTTGAGAATGTTTTGACGATCACAATAACCATAATAATATCGCTACATTTCATTACCACGTGCTTGGTTTTGCCCAATCTTGTCATTACCTTATCGAAAATAATCTCGAGTGTAAATAATTTACTGTGTAATATTCTTGACACTAAAATTTTAATAAAAGTCAATTAAAATTAAATTATGAAGCCAAGTCTTTTTCCTATTCACTCTTTTTAGTCCAACGAGACATTGGTGACCATTTCTTTTTCTTCAGAAGAATTCTTGTTAAATGGTTTGCCATTGCCTGCCGAGGGAAGGCGCAGGCGGTTAGAATAAATTTCGGGAGGTTTTGGCTCGGCAGTCGACGTACATAATTTAAAAAATAGGAAATAATTCAACTATTTCTACTCGAGCGCATACGCTTTGGGTATTATTACTAATTTAATCTATAAATCGATTGCCATTGATTTTAGACAATAAAGAATCAGAATCTAGTTGTAGATAATTTCATGCATTAAAAAAAACCATCCTTTACACTAATAAATCAATAGCCATCTGAAAGCAGAAATAAAAAATTTTAGTTTAAATTTTTAAACAATTATTGCCTTCTATCTTTTATCGCCACCCCCCCAAGTGGGGTCATCTTGATATAATATAAAGTAAATATATTTTTTGCTTACTAATTCAAATAATATACTACCAGTTTACGATTTAAAAATTTATTTTTAGAATTGAAAAAATATTTTTAGTTTAATTTGATAATATTAATCTGAACAATATCGCATAATATTATATTAATTACAATTTTTAGTTTAATTTTATTTATTGTTGATGTTACCGATTTCCTGTTAAAAATTGTATAATGTGTAATAATATTATTCCTTTTTTTTATGCAGATCCAAATTTATAATATTGGAAAATATAAGAAGTGCAAACATTCTATTTGACTGACCGAGGGGTCGTTCACTTCAATAATCATGTGTACAAAATATCAATAATTGATTATTAATCTCAAGTAATCTCAAAAAATATTCAATAATCATTAGTAATCTCAATAATCTGAAGTAATGTGAATAATTTGAAGTAATTTCAAATAATCTAATAATCTCAAGTAATCTCAAATAATCTCAAATAATCTGGAATAATCTCAAATAATCTGGAATAATCTGGAATAATCTCAAATAATCCGAAATAATCTCAAATAGTTTTTAACAAACAGACAAATATGAATTTTTATATAAATAGTTTTACATAAAATAAAACAAACACATGGAAGTTTGCCCAAGTTAAATTTTTTAAAGCTTAGTTTAAACACCATAAAACATAGGTACGGACGTCCAATACAAATTTTTCATTTTCTATCAGCGGTTTGGGAATCGTTGCTATATAGTCGGAAATATCACGATAAACATCAATGTCCGCTGGAGATAGAACACCATCTTCTAATACTCGGTACCAGTTGCCGGCCGTTTCAACTCCTCGCTTATGTTTTAAACTGGGGTTGGTTAGAGCAGTTAGAGCTGAAAATTGTTTTTGTTTTCCCTTGCCGGTTTTGTATCGAAAAGCCAGGATTCTTCCAACAATGGGCCCATCTCGACTTTGAAAAACACACCAGTCCCCAATAGACACATTTTCTTCTTTTCGAGATTTTTCTCGAAAGCACTTGTTTTGAATGGAAAGCATATTACGAGGTCTACGGTCGGAGTCTTGTACCCTGAAAAGTCTATCACTGGATTGTCTACCTTCTGCAGAAGACAGCATCCAGGTAAGAGCTCGTTTACGAATAATGGCGGTGCCACCATTACTATCCTGCACTCGTACAAATGGGCTATTTTCAGTAATAGTTATATTATTGAAAACAGCGAGACCGATTTTACCGCTGAAAATTGACTTGTCTTCTTGAATATCTTCCAAAGCATTCATATCATTGTAAGTTTCTTCGGGGTCATTATCGCAGTTAGTGTCATCAATCAATTCTGATGTTATCGGAATACTTCTAAAGGGGTCCGGTAGAGAGATATTTATCATCCCCAAGTTAGCAGCTACTTTATTTGCTTTCTGTTGAGCCTCTTGAACAGCTGTCTGTATTTCTTCGTCGGTAGGTAAGCGATTTATTTGTGATGCGCTCTCATCTCTATGGCGGCCCGTCCTTTTTTGCTTAAGAAAACAAAATTCTTTTGAGGATAACTCTAACTTCTCACTAACTTCTCCCATAAAATCTATTCTTTTAACTCGATGTATAAAATCTAAAACAGTAAAATTTACAACGGTAGAACAAGTTGTAGTCATAGATCGAGCTCTACGAAAATATTCCTCGCAGCGCTGGCTGCTGAACAGCGCATGGAAGGAATTCATCAGGTTTGCCGTGCTGTTTTAAATACTGTATAATCTGTATTAAAGCATGAGCATTTATTTCCATACACAAATATGTATTTAGAGTTATAAAATTTTCAGTCACAGAGTAACGCGTATTCTGGATAATCCATTCACGCCACAACCTAAAGAAAAATATCGACTTCCACACCTGTGTTACTCTTTCCAAAGGAGAAAGACCCCGATCCAAAAATGAGTCAGTAGCTGCTCGTGCCATTTCTAGAAATATTACAGTTGCATTGGAATTTGTAACATGTTCACGTAGAAGTTGTGTCACAGATTCATCGCACATTTTTTGCATCGCACGATAATTCATTTTGTCACTACTTTCAAGATCAGAAATTGTAAGGCTATGCTGATCCTTGCTTACTTCTTCTATCAGAAACCGCAAATGTGCTTGCGCTACAGTAAAATTGCCCATAGGAAGAAGAACTGACGGTTTTAAAAATCTTGACTTTAACTTTGTAGCTACATGAATAAAATCTTGTGTAACCAGCCTTGACGCTAGCAGATCAGCACGAAACCAGGAGCGCCATTCAAATGGTAATGTTGGATTCGCAGGAAAGATGCTGAGGCGCATAGATTTTAACAAACGAGAATCTCCGTCTGAAGAAAATCCTACAATTTTTACACCCAACTTTTCGGCTTCTTGATCCATGTATTTCCACCTACGCAAGACATCGCTGTGCATAAATTTATTATCCGTCCCAAATAGTGCTATGCAAAAAGCAGGCGATTTGTCAACAAGCGGCTGAGCTAAGATACAGTAGATGTTTTTGGCATAAGGAACGTTCTTTGTAAAATACGATTTCATTGAGGTTTCTGATGTAGCCGGAAAAACACATATGCGTGGTATTCCATTTTCGTTTAGGGGCAAGACAAAGCCTACCATTTGATTTGAATTAGGATCATACTGAATTCGAGATATGCATCTTGTAGCATCTTCACTGATCCACACCTATTTAAAATGGAATAAAATAAAAGAATCATCATTAATTATTCCGTACAATACTTATACTTAAGAGTTCGTATACGCGCGTATACCTTATACCTTACCTTTTTTGGAAAACCACGACTTTCTAAATATTCCTTCAGTTGAAGAAATCTGAACTCCCCTTCCTGAATAACATCGGCTGAAGACTTCATAGTACGTAATACAGACGAAATGGAAGGTAGTACTCCTGGTAAGTTCTTTTGCAAAAGGTCATACGATTGGCGTCCTGCCATTAAGAAAATATACGATGAAAACAGGCGAAGGCATTCTTCATACCGTTTACCTCCTTGCTTCTTAGTACCGTTCTTCATAGCCGAGGAAAATTGTCGGAGAACTTTGAACCGAGGTTTGAACCTACGGATTCTAATGACATACTAATGCCCAGTTTCTTCACTAAAATGATCCTATAGATATCCGATAGATAGGAAATAAGTATAGATAAACACGACAAAACGCATTGTTGTTGTATTGTAGTTTTGTCATATTTATCTATACTTATTTCCTATCTATCGGATATCTATAGGATCATTTTAGTGAAGAAACTGGACATAAGTTGATCTCTAAGTACCTTATTCTGGTACCTTGTTACCTTATTAATAACAACTTCGACTTGGTTTAAGATGGGAAAGTAATTTGTAATTTTAGAAATATTCAAATTCACGGCGATTTGGTCTCGACTTCTCTTGGCTCTTTCCGATCTACTATATTTTTCTAACTTAAATCTGCTACCTTAATTTAAAAATAAAATATTTAAACTCGATTTAAACATAATAAAATATTTAAATAAAATATCTATACTTAGTGCTCCTGTAAAAAATTTACAGGAGTACCTAGAATTTACAACGATTTACAATTAGATTATAATTTAGATTATGAAGTACCTGATGGAATCGTTGCTTCGTCGGAAAGTGTTTCGTTTTCAACATCATTTGAATTTGTTTTACGAAAACCAGCAAAGGACAATAAATTTTTTTGTGTGTTGGGTTTATTCCTTTTATGTAGCTGAATATCTTGTGATTGCGTATCATCTTCACTTTCATTCTTATGGAATTTCTTAAAATGTCGATAGTAATTAAATGTACTCCATGAGCGCTTATCGGATCTACTAAGCGTTACAGAGCATTTATTTTGCTTGCATGTTCCAATAAGACAGAAGAGTTTAGCAGTATTAGAAGATTCCACAATTATTGAAATAGGGTTATTTTCCGTTGAGTTATCGTCAGAGGTGAAACTGAAGTCTGTCTTGAGGCAATCAATAATTAGACTTTGAAGTTTTTTAGCTTCTTTTTCTTTATCACATTCGCTTATATTTTTTGTAGTTTTAGGCGAGGTTCTAGGGGTAGGTTTACCTGAATCGATGTTTTTGTTGGCCTCATTAGATACATTTTTCCTATTCTTTATAGCTTCCCCAATTCTATTAAGAATAACCTTGTTTCCTGGTGCTATTCGATATTTAGTAGGATCCGAAGCGAATATTCCGAACATTTCTTTTTTGTCTTGGCCGAGATCTTGGCAACTACCTAACACAGTACGGGCATATTCTTCAATTTCAGTAATCAACTCGGCAGTAAGCGTTTGAAGCGAAACAAAATTGTCATATCCCTGAGCTGTCAACATGCTTTTTAAATGAAGTGGTATTTCTGCTTCTATCATTTTTTCCACGACAGACCAGAAAGGGGGGGGATCGTCGTTTTTGTTAGGAATAGCTTTGGTAATAACCTGAAATTAATTTTGATAGAAAAAGAACATATAAAAAATATATTACATAATAATAACAAATAAAAATAAATAACAAATAAATAAAAATAAATAACAACTAAATAAAAATAAAAAAAACAAAAAAAACTCAAAAAAACTAACAAGTTAAATTTTTTACGATAAAAAAAATTATTCAGTATTTATTATTTGTTAATATGAATAAATTTTACTATATCGAGGCTGTACTAACAGCCGCATAATTTATACTACATAACAATACATACCTGCTTTTCAACTGAGTTTTCAGTTTCAATGCTATTGAGATCGAACATGACTTATTAGAAACTGAACTATTAAAAATTAAGTTATACACGTTTAATTATTCCGTAAAGGGTTAAAATATTATCACTGTTAAATTAAACTATATAATACACTGAGACTAAACTTATATATTAAGTTATTAATTTTTTGGTTGGCAATTTTTTGATTAATCTTGGCAAAAAAAAATTTAAAAAAAACACAGGGTGCGTAAAAATATATTTAGATATATTTTACAAAAAAAACTAATAGCGCCATCGGTTGTTAAAATATTTTAGCTTTTGAAATGATTATATAATAACAAGTAATACCAAGTAATCACAAATAATCAAGTATAATCATGAATATAATCATCAATAATCACTGATAATCAGGTAATCCTAGATAATTATATGTAATCTTAGTAATCATTAATAATCACAATAATCAGTAATAATCTTAAGTAATCACGATAATTCTCTAATAATCATAATAATTTTTTACGTAATATAATCTTGTGTACAAAAAAAATCTGAGTGAACGACCCCTCGTGACTGACTTCTTTATTATTAATACTGATGTAGGTATTATTAATATTTATTTTTAATCTGTTTTTATTTTCATTCTTATAAATCAACGTCGGTTTTTACGAGTAAAAAATTTTTCTTTCATGTAAAACTCACGTATTATAAAATATGGGAATCTAAATTCAAAAATTCTACGCAGTTCGCGATTTTCAACCAAATTACAATAATTTCAAATTATGTAACAGGCGAAATAATTTCAAATCCGTTTTTTGTTATAATCAACAAGTTTACTTTTGTTGTTTCCAAGTAGATGACATTTAAAAAAAATTTATTTAATAATTATTACTGACTGTCAGCTAATCGATTTTAAAAATGACGAACACTAAAGATTTAGCCCCTTTAACTTTTAAAAAAGAACTTCCCGAGAAAATGGTAACCGATTATTGCTTTTCGAAAGCAACAAATAGTTTAAAGAAGTAAATCATGCCGCTTTAAAGTGAAAACTCCCTACGTTTAAATTGTTTTTAGGAAACTTCCCGAATGGGAGAATGGGACATTCCCAGAAGAGATCCCGATCTTATCCTTGCGGCCAACAAGAGATATCTCTTAATATTACTTATTCGTAGATTAACGGATTAACATATTAAATTTAAATCCCATTAATCTAAATCCTAAATCCCGTTATAAATCTAAATCCCATTACTCGCATACACTACAGTTAGGCGTCAACTAACTACAGTTAGGTTCTAATTTACATATATTAAAATTGCATTTTCACGAAATTTTTTAAAAACATTCCTAAAGCCACCCGCACTCAAAAATTACAGATCTTTTTAGTTCATGAAAAATTTGAAAAATTATACAAGAAATAAAAAATTTGGTTTCAATTTAAATCTTAATACATAAAATCCCAGCACGCTGCTGCTGCTGCTCCTCCTCCCGGGTTTTATTTTTTGGTGAAAAAAGAAACAATCTGATTGGTCGAATTTTTGTTACCAACCGAAAAATATATTAGACCTACAGTTACTAGATAGTGTCTCTAAGTTATCCAGTGACTGAGAGCGTTCATACAGTCACTAGATGGGGTTTTCCGAACTGCGGCGCGGTCAAGTTGACCCTACTTAATATGGTTCGAACTGCGGCGTGGTTACTTTAGGTGTGATTTAGTGAAAGTCCGAACTGCGGTTCAGACGGGATTGTAGCTCGGTCGTATACACATCGTGCGTGTTGAACCCCTTACTTACAACCGCACTCATTATAATATTACGCAACATTATGTATTTGGGCATTTTAGTCTAATTTCTTATAAATTATATTAAATTGAAATAATTTTTTTAAAACGAATTAAAAAAAGCTTATAATTAAAAACGAGTTTCACTCCTTTCGAGTAGCACCTTTGGCGAGTTGAAGGTATCTAGGGAGATGTTTTTAGCTCCGGTCCTCTCCGCTCCGGGCCGTTTTGACGAACGCAACCAAGGCAATTGAGAATCTAACCTAAAATCGAGTTCAACGTTTGTCGACAACGGTGGTCGACAACTGAATACAAGCGCTGCGGCTATCAGTAAGAGTATATTAATTCACGCGTACCGTCAATAGAACACTCGAGTTAGTTGAAATCCCTATCTAAAATGCATGTAAAATATGGATTTTTAAATGCCGTTTTCTCGAAAACTAATGGATAATCCTCAAAAATGAAATTACACCTCGCCGCAGTTCAACCTACAGTTTTTTCTGACCTCGCCGCAGTTCGGATCTGCCCGGGGATTCAACCCACATTGCAAAAATTTGAGAAAACGATACGTTTATAAGTATTTTTTAGATTTCAATTTGCAAAATGGCTATGTTAACAAAATTCAAAGACATTAATTTTTGTTAACATAGCCAGTCTGCAAACAAAAACCTAAAAAATACGAGTAAGCCCTGCAATTTACTCAAACTTTTGCAATGTGGGTCGGATCACACCATCGACATTGTGTAAATACAACTATGAAAACAGAAGAAATATAAATGTTTTATTACTTCCAAAGCAGAAAGCTGTAACTCAGTTTTACCGTTTTCCGGGGGAGTGATTTGAAAAATTACAAAAACTTGTTTTTAGTTACTGTTACTTTAATAGCTATCTTTAATTTTTATCTTTAACTTTGAAATCGCTTTCCAGAAAAAAGTAAAAATGAGTTACAACTTGATTCGGTGGGGGTGCCGATATTATGTTGTCAAAATTTTAAGTCTTCTTCAATCTTAAGGGTAGTGGGGTATATCGTCCACCTTTATTTTTTTGTGAATTAACGTTATACCTCGGAATTTAAAAGATGGCAATTTTAAAAATAATATCTAACAGTTTTTGAAATTAGTACAAAAATAACATCGCTAATTTTCAGATATCTTGGGCGGCTTTGGAATTACCAGAAAAATAGCATCCGCGAAGATATCCATATAAAATTTGCCAAGTATCTTTGAAGTTATTTGTAAATGCACTTGCTATTTTTTTAAAGTTGCATTTTTTTAAATTGCAAGGTGTATTGTTGGTTTCCAATAAACATATAGGGGTAAGTTAGCCCGGTAGTTCGGCTTACGAAAATGAGAAACTCGCGTTTAGTTTGGGTAGTAGGAACTATAGTTGGATTTTTTTAAGAATAATATAAAATAATTTATACTAAACCGATGACATCGAAATAATTAACAAATGAAATTGGTTTAGAATTAGGCAGTTTTATATACTAGCAAAATTTAAGCTTTGTTTACATCAAATTTCATTGGTTAATATTTTGCGGTCATCGATTTAGTATAAATTTTTAGGCTTCTATACAACGTATAGGAAGAAGCCTTATGATCTAGCTCCGTGTCCGTCTGTCCGTCTGTCCGTCTGTCCGCATAATTCAAAACCAATCAGAACGCACGTTCTTAAAACAATTTTACTTCATATAGAATATTTTTAGATTGGTATTAATTATTCAGATTATTTACATATATATTTTTTAATCCGATATTCTTATTTTGTATTTTTAGAGTAGGTATTTTACGTGTTTCTAATACGGTATTCGGTACGTGTTTCGGGTATTTTAATATTTCATTATGAATTGTGTTTTATTTGTGGTTTGTAAATTGCAAATATTTACCTATAAAGGTCGAAATAAAAAAAAAATATTAAAATGTTAGCGTTTTCCTTATATAGTAAAAAAATCTACCTAATTAAAAGATTAAGGCATTAAAAATTGGAATAAAATAAAGCCCAAATAATTTAACCTACCGAAAAAGTAGATGTATAGAAGCCTAAGAACTGTCGCAAAAGCGAGTTCCACCTTGTTATACTATTCTTTAATAAATCCAACTATAGGTGGTAATTCGACATATATAATACGGTCTACGACGTTTCGGCGCGAAGACGTTTCGGCGCAAAGACGGTTCGGCGCGAGCCGATTCGGTGCAAAGACTTTTCGGCGCGAGAATAAAATATTTTAAAAAGAAATAAAAAGAAAAATAATGTGGAAAAATTTAAACATTAATAGATAAATAATATATATAATAAATATATTAAAATTAATACACATGTATAAAAAATAAAAAAATGTTAAGGATTCATTTCGTAATTACGATAATCCTCGCAGATAGTCGATTATATTATAATATAATAAAACACCTTCACAACAAATTATTTACTTAATACAGTGTTAGGTACAATTATTATAAACAATATTAGATAATATAATTTAAATTAACAAATTTGTATAGTACAATAAAAAGATAAAAAATGTAATAATTTTATTAAATTCCAAATAACTAAATTAGTATTAATTATAATCATTATACAGTATAATCTTATAATTATAATACTGTTGGTGGCGGCACTTGCTCACCACCCTCACCACTGAGTTTGTTGGCTAAGAGGCAGTGGGGTGTTGAAATACCTGATATGGGAGGATAAGCAACAATTTCCTATTGCATTGCGTATCTTTACTATTTATCAATCAACGATATAATGTATTTAATTCTTAAACGGTACCAACCGAGGAATTTTAAACTGTAATCCTTTGTAAAATGTGTCGTTTAAATGATACGAGGTTTTCAAAATAATCAAAAGAAAAATCTTGATTTTTTAAATATTTTTTTACTTACTTTAATTCATAACTCGAAAGCCAATAAAATTAAATAAAAAGAATTGGTAACACAGTAGTTACATTAACTTATTTTCTATACATGTATAGTTTTAATATATTTATTATTTATATTACTTATCTATGAATGTATCAATTTAAAGTAGATCAAAAATTTTAAAATATTTTATTCTCGCGCCGAAACGTCTTCGCGCCGAAACGTCTTCGCGCCGAACCGGCTGCGCCGAAACGTCCCATCCCGTATATAATAAACCCTAGCATAGAAGGGGGCGATTCGATCTGACTGCAATAATTATCTTCCGTAGTAGAGTTGATGTGTGTGTACTTTGTAAATTTTAAAAACTAAATGTAATTTGTGTTTTCCATTGCAGATACACGGATTCACGAAGAGCATAGCGAATTACGTAAGTGGCATCACGGTGGACGCAGACGGAGGATTGAGCGAGGAGAAGGAAGCTAAAGTGTGAAATATTAAAATTGTATCTTATATTGCTAATCAGAAAAAAATAACTTGTACTTATATGTTTACAATAAAAGTGTACAAAATAACACAAATTTTGATTCATTGAAACGATATAAATTTTGAATCATCGAAGTGGTGCAGGTAAACGAGGTGGCAGGAAGTCATGTGACAACTCCTACATATTAAAAGGCAGTAAATTAGGTGGGAAAATTTGCAAATATAAGTAAGTGTGGCAGGACAGGTGTGCTATGTCAAATTAACGGACTTGGAAAAATTAATTTCAAAATAATAATTGCCATTTCATCATAACAACAAGATAGTACGGTTATAAATGTACTGTCAAAGGTAGTCAACTACTGAACTAGCGATGAGAAGTTACTTAGGAGGTATCGGGGAACGTATTGTACTTTACCTTCAACACCTCGTGTGTTATTATAATACTAGCAGAAAGCCCGTCCACGGACGGGCATCTAGACCCGATTGGTTGGAAACTCGAATGATGTGCAACTCGTTCCAGGGGGAGTACCGGCGCGGCGGTGGTTTAATATATTTTTCGGTTGGTAAAAAAAGTCGACCAATCATAGTGCTTCTAGGTTACTAAAAAATGACACGCTAGGGCAGGAGCAGGAGCAGCAGCGTGCTGGGATTTTATAAATTAAGACTAGCAGAAAGCCCGTCCACGGACGGGCATCTAGACCCGCTTGGTTGGAAACTCGATTGATGTGCAACTCGTCCCAGGGGGAGTACCGGCGGTGGTTTAATATATTTTTCGGTTGGTAAAAAAAATCGACCAATCAAAGTGCTTCTAGGTTACCAAAAAATGACACGCTGGAGCAGGAGCAGCAGCGTGCTGGGATTTTAATATTAAGATTTAAATTTAAACCAGATTTTTTATTTCTTGTACAATTTTTCAAATTTTCCATGAACTGAAAAGATCAGTAATTTTTGAGTGCGGGTGGATTTAGAAATATTTTTAAAAATTTCGTGAAAATGCAATTTTAATATAAATTAGAACCTAACTGTAGTTAGTTGACGCCTAACTGTAATGTATGCGACACTACAGATTAATGGGATTTAAATTTAATATGTTAATCCGTTAATCTACGAATAAGCAATGGATATAATTTCTATATAAGTAAGAAAATAAAAGATAAGAAACTAAAAGATTAATTATTTTCCAAAATGTCAAATATTAGTAGAGAAAGATCGGATTATAACCAAATGTTAATTCCTTGCGAATATTGCCCTTCTAAAGTGAGACGGACCAGAATGTCGATTCACAGGGTAAATGTACACAAAGAAGAGCTTAGAAAAAAAAATGTCGAATTTCCCAAAACAGCGCCATCTCTAATACCACAACTACCGAATGATGAAATGGAAAACTGGGATAACAGCTGTTATCCCAGTTTTCCATCCATTCATATACATCCATCAATACCATGTATATGAGCCATTAGTAGCGACCGCACACAAAGACATCATAAGAGATTCTCACTGTCATGGTCTAAGTGTCCAGGAAAAGAAGAAGTACAGACAATCTGAATCTGCCAGATTAGCAAAGATAAAAGAGACAAGTCAAAGTTCGCATCAGGAAGGGAATGCTGCGCCATCTCTAATACCACAACTACCGAATAATGAAATGGAAAACTGGGATAACAGTAACCATCTTGTATATGAGCCATTAGTAGCGACCGCACAGAAAGACATCATAGGAGATTCTCTCTGTCATGGTCTAAGTGTCCAGGAAAAGGAAAAATACACAGAATCTGAATCTGCCAGATTAGCAAAAATGAAATAAACAAGTCAAAGTTTGCATCAGGAAGAGAATTCTGCACCATCAGGTTTGCTAAATGCTAAAATACCGTTGAATTACGGTCCGTTAAGGAGGCCACGATGCCAAATATAAATTAGCGACAGAAACAAGGAATCTTCTTTATCCAGCGAAATATCGTGAACAAAATCAAATGAAAATTCATTTCAAACGCTCAATAGTGGAAATGTATCACCTAAGCAGAATTTTAGTTCTTTTGGCAGGTCAGTTGCAGAATTTTTAAGTAATCTTCCTGACAAAAAGAGTGCTGAAGTCATGAAAAAATTCAACCAAGTAATGCGAGAATATTAGCATTCAATTACTGTTATTACTATGTAGGTACTAATGCAATGCTTATATTTGTAATTTACGCCTTCAACTACCAGAAGTTCATTAAAAAATTTATTAATTCATGGGCCTGGTTATCGTACAACTCCCGATTTCGTATGTATTTCCGTGATAATAAAATAATTATCTTCTCCAAAATTGTAATTTTTACTTTAATTAGTTTTATACTCGATTACTAATAAATTATTTCTATTTTATTTCAAATTTGTCGAAGATTACTAAAATCTCGATTGACCGGCATATTATTGCCTCGTGCCAAAAATTTCCTTCCAAAAGCTTTGACGCTATGCATTTTTACATAAAATTAATTCAATCTTGAACTAAGCCTAAATTTTTTTTTATTATTTTATTATTTAGTATAATATATTATTTTATAGTCACGGATCAATCCGAGACTCAAAATGATCCTAGAATTTACCAATGAGATTACTGGAATTTAGACCGTATCGTAGCAACAGCTGTTATTTCGAGAATTGATCTCGATTCTCGGTTCAATCCATGACTATAATGTCCGTACTTATAGTCCCGGATCAATCCGAGACTCAAAATGATCCTAGAATTTGGCAATGAGATTACTGAAATTTAGACCGTATCGTAGTGTAACACCCTCGCCCTGGATTGCAAAGTCCTGCGATTATTTTTCTCGATAGCTGCCACCAGTCAATTTTTTATTGTCAAGAAATTAACAAAACTTGTAAAAATGGTAACGTGGAAACTTACGGATGCGTAGGAACCAAACCAAAAGAAACTCAATCTTTGCACAAATAATAAGCCTTGATTTTTAATTTAATATTTATTAACAATAAAAAAATAAGGTTTGAATATTACAAAAGAATTGCACGTTAATCTTTTATGTGATAAAAAGTTTAAGTAAAAAAAAATAGTCACATCAATAACATAGCGCACAGTAATAAAAGAAATACTATAAATTTATGTTGAGCAAAATAAACAAAATTTACGTTGACTTATAATGTGTTAAGCACGACTCGTTAACCTATCTATTTCTAATATACCAAATTATACATATAACAAGGTGGAACTCGCTTTTGCGACAGTTCTTAGGCTTCTATACATCTACTTTTTCGGTAGGTTAAATTATTTGGGCTTTATTTTATTCCAATTTTTAATGCGTTAATCTTTTAATTAGGTAGATTTTTTTACTATATAAGGAAAACGCTAACATTTTAATATTTTTTTTTTATTTCGACCTTTATAGGTAAATATTTGCAATTTACAAACCACAAATAAAACACAATTCATAATGAAATATTAAAATACCCGAAACACGTACCGAATACCGTATTAGAAACACGTAAAACACCTACTCTAAAAATACAAAATAAGAATATCGGATTAAAAAATATATATGTAAATAATCTGAATAATTAATACCAATCTAAAAATATTCTATATGAAGTAAAATTGTTTTAAGAACGTGCGTTCTGATTGGTTTTGAATTATGCGGACAGACGGACAGACGGACAGACGGACACGGAGCTAGATCATAAGGCTTCTTCCTATACGTTGTATAGAAGCCTAAAAAAAAATACATTTAATTCAACAATTTTTAATCTTACCTTAGAGTTGTTTTCACAAAAGTAAATGATTTTAACACAAAACAAGGTGGAACTCGCTTTTGCGACAGTTCTTAGGCTTCTATACATCTACTTATATATATGTAAATAATCTGAATAATTAATACCAATCTAAAAATATTCTATATGAAGTAAAATTGTTTTAAGAACGTGCGTTCTGATTGGTTTTGAATTATGCGGACAGACGGACAGACGGACAGACGGACAGACGGACACGGAGCTAGATCATAAGGCTTCTTCCTATACGTTGTATAGAAGCCTAAAAAGAATAAGTGAGATTTTTACACGAAGTATCTCTTAATTAACACACCTCTTAGTGGTTAGCAAAAATGAAAATGACGGAAGACTCAAGACTGAAGACTGGCTATTTTGTTTTAGTGTCGCGTATTTATGTAAAAATCTCACCCCATTTGAAGACGGTTTTTGGTATGTTCGTCTCTTTCTAATATAGTTAAAATTTTTAGCACCCGTTCCCACGCAGAATTAAGTTTTAACATATGTGGGGTCCATTATCATAGGAGGTACGTGATTTTTCCCTTAAAACAAGTTAAGTTGACCTGGGGTATTTTCCGTTTACAAACTACGTTATCGTGTGACGAGTGATTTATACTGTAACACATGTTAAGTTAAATTTGAAATGTTTTTATTTTACAAATTACTTTCAATTATTATAGCAAAACCCTTTATTAGTTTTTAACTAAAGTTATGTAATTTACGTTAATTAATTCTGGCGTTATCATGTATTTAATTTGACTTTGATAGTACTTGTTTTAGCGAAGTTATTTTCCTTAAGGGTCAAAACCGATAATTGTCCTAGCAATTAAGAAAAATGATAACTGTCTAAAATTTGAAATTTATGTATCCACTTGTGTGGTAAGTAAATATTAAATTTTACTGGGAACATTTCCAGATCCCCCACAATGGTATATATAAAAAAAAGGTACTGTACTTTTGTGATAAAAAAAAATATATGAGGTTAATTTCAATTCTTACCAACTAAGATATTATTTCTATTATAGAATTTTTAATTAAAATTATTGAGGGTGGTTTGTTACAGTAGCAACAGCTGTTATTTCGAGAATTGATCTCGATTTTCGGTTCAATCCATGACTATAAGTACGGGCATTATAGTCACGGATCAATCCGAGACTCAAAATGATCCTAGAATTTACCAATGAGATTACTGGAATTTAGACCGTATCGTAGCAACAGCTGTTATTTCGAGAATTGATCTCGATTCTCGGTTCAATCCATGACTATAAGTACGGGCATTACGGTTTTTAAATTTTTAACAAATGGTTGACCTGGGCCCAAAACCTGCTATTATGTTATTCAAAAATTAATAGAAAATCGGTAGCAGCTAATAGTAATAGTATTAGATGTTAGTAAGTAAATGTTATATTAATAAAATATGTTTCTATTTACTTTAAATAAAATAATCAGTAGAAAAATGATTCTCGTCCGATGAAATATTATTATTTTATATATAATAAAATATTCAATTGAAGACCTTGCTGCAAAAAAGATGCAGTTCTACTTTTGGTTATTTTTGAATTAATACGTGTACCAAACTTTTAAAAAATGCCGCATTGAATTCTGTAAGCCATATACGAATCCGATAATAAATAATGAAAATACAATAAATATTAGATCTGCTTCATTCACTGCTGGGTATTTTTTGAAGACCGATATTAGTTTACTTATGGATAGGGGGACCCACAGGCGTGGATTGCTTAGGGCATCAAATAGTCTTAATCCAGCCCTGATAGTTATTTAAAATTCCTATTTGTTTGCCTCAAGTTACAAAAATTGTAATAGCAATCGGAAATCATTTTTTGTAGTAATAAAACTCAGTTATCGTGTTGTTAACGATTTGTTTGATACCATAGGTATCTGTTGTTAAAACTTCCAGTTTAGCCCAGCGACGGACCAAGGAGGGAGGGGCAGGAGCAAAGACTCGGTAAAATAAAAACCATTTTTTTCATATTGTCTTTGTCATTTATATCTCGGAAACGGTGCACCGAAACAAAAAAATGAATTTGCATTTTTTCTTGTAAATTCTATTCTAGACAAAATATGCATTTTTCTATTTTGTTGTATCAATTCTGAGATACAGATGACAATATTTTTTGTATTTTACCGAGAGTTGCTTAAGTCGCTGTCAATTTGAAACGGTGGGACAAAATCGAAAAATGTATGTAAACAAAATTGAAGCAAAGAGTATGTATATCTATACATACTCTTTGATTGAAGGCAATGAATTTGCAACGAAAAATGTTTAAAAAGATTTGCTGTAAAATCGATTTTTATATGATAAAAAAACCGCTTCAAAATGTACAATTAACATTGTTTTAACATAGGACATGTTTTTACGGTCGTTCATTAGCGTACCTAGGGGAAGAATTTTTAGGGGCAGCATTTTGCGGTATGTACAAATATATTTTTATCAAAAAAAATGTTTATCAAAATAAATAAAATTTATGAAAAAATATTTAAAAAAAATAAATTACTTTTATAAAAAGTATTTTATTTTTATTAAATAATATATGAAGCAATGATTGTAATAATTATTGAAAAAACCTATGTTTATTTAAAAGTATGTTTAGGTTGGAAAACTGTGTTCCCAACATAGTAATACTGTTAAGAATTATTTTATCAATAACCATCAGTGTCGCTAGTTGTGAACGGAGGTTTTTTTGAATTAAAATTAATTAAAAATAATCTTCGTTCCACAATGAGTGATTCAAGATTGCAAAATCTAGCTGCTTTCATTAGAAAAAGAACTAACGGGTCTTATAAATTTTGACGATATCATTCGAGACTTTGCAACAAAAATAAATATATTATAAATATTTTAAATTTTCATTAAATTTAAATTTTTTTCTATAAAATAAATTTTTTGATAGTAATATTTATATGAGGGGGGGGGAAAGGAGGGGGGACAAATTTTAAGATCGTCCCGGGCGGCAAAAGCTGTAGGCTGTAGGTACACTAGTGCGGTCGTTAACCTGCCAAAAATCGACACCAAAAAATAATATTAAGGTTGGTAATAAGTATTATCTGCGCTTAATCCGCATTAATAAATTAAGTCGAGGTTTTCTTTACACTCAAAATAATTTATTATTCACTCATAAAAAGTAAATTGATAACGTTATTTATGTAACGAACTGTATAGTATCAAATTTATTTTCACGTACATAGGTTAGATGGCGCCTGAAATAATCACATTTTTTAATTAACCAAACTTTCTTTCTTATTCGTGTGACCAAGTGTGACACATGTAACGACCGGTAAATTAGTGCTTCTTGAAGTTTCACCTCAAAAATGTCTTTTTTGGGCGCTAGACTGAAGCAAAGAGTAGTTAGTAGATCTGCAGGTAATTCTCCCTGGTGTCAAGGTAAATATAAGAATACATAAAAGTCTTCCGAAATGAATAATTTATTTTGTTTTAAGATGCCACCAAATTTGGACAGAAAATGTTGGAACGTATGGGCTGGAAAAGTGGTCAAGGATTAGGTAAAATTAATAACGGAATGACCGGTGTGATACCACCATCGTACAAAAATGATATGCAAGGACTTGGCTTTAGGGAGTTTACGACAAGTTCGGTGCAACAAGATAATTTTACTTTGCTGCTTCAGAGTTTGAATAAAAGTTTGGAAGGTGAATCAATTAATACGACTGTGAATAATGTTCAGTTGAATTCGTTGGAGAAAAAGTCGGAACAATCGCGTGTTCGGGTGCATTATCGTAAAGCAACAAGAGGAAAAGATATAAGTCAGTATTCCGAAAAAGATTTGGCTAATATTTTTTGTATGAAAAACTTGAAAGATGCAAATGAAAAAATGCAAGAAAGGATAGCCGCCGAAATCGATGGAGGTAACATGGCTTATTATTTTAAGCAAAAACTGGCAAGTAAGAAGCAATCGAAGCAAACACTCGGCTAATGATAACAGTACAAATTTGGAAAGTTTTCGTAATGAAATCACAACAAATAAATCTGAGAATATCGATGTGTTGAAACCGTCATTTGTTTCTTACCTTGATGCTAGTGCAAATGAAGATATAAAAAAGAAGAGAAAGTTTAAAGAGTGCTCGAACGATTCCGTATCTTGTGGTAAAGAAGTTAAAAGTGAGGAAACTAACCAAACTGTTGATTGCGATATCATGCTCAATGTTACCAATCAACCAGTTAAAACAAATGCGAATAAAGATTTTTTTAACGATGTTCATTCGAAAATTCAAAAGATTGGTAGAAGAAAGAGAAATCGAGTGTCGGAACCAGAAGAACATATTGTGCTAGGAGATTTGGAATCCCAAATTGACGAGCACGAACGTCACGAAGAGGGTGTCAAGTTGTCTTTTAAGAAATCTAATATGACTATAAAAACTTTATCTTATCATAGAAGCGGTTCGCTTGCGAAAACGTCTTACAAACAATTTATTAAAGGTGACTTACTTCTTCATTTTAAAAATTCAAATTTGCATGAAGTTGAAGGATATGGAAAGAAAGGAAAATAATATTTTGTTTTAAATGTTCGACTAAAATTTACAATATAATTTTAAAAGGCCAATTTAATTTATTTGTTAATTTTTAGGTTTTAGTAAATAAACTTTGAAACTGACGAGGTTACTATGTACACCTTTTATTGTAAATACTATGTAATTTTATATAATATGCTTATGGTTTATTTTAATTTATATTACTAATTATTCATTATCAAGTAGTATTGAGTGCTACATTTTTACAAAAAGTAGAATTAGATGTTTAATATGATATTTCTAATTTCCTTAAAAATGGAACTTTGTTCCAGTGGCGAATTAAGAGGGCAGTAAATCTGGCACCCACCAGGGGTCCGAGCTCGATAACTGCCAAAGCTCACAGAACCGAGTCATTTTAAAAGAAACTCGGTATCAAGTGCTAGATATAAGTTTTAATGTTTTTTCTACAAATGAAATTAAATTCAAATATTTGTATTTGTCTTGGCAATAGTTTTAATTCTAGTTAGAAAAATATATTTGGTACGTTATCACTAAAAAAGTACGCACTCGGTTATCTTTGTTTTTGTTAACATTTTTGATTAAAAATCTAATTGTTTTTGAAACGTGAGTTTTATTATTAGTTACATATACATTGGTGGTTTAACCCCTTCATGCATTCACCTGTGACATCCATGGGATCGTCTTACTGGCAATTTTGTATATGCCTGTAACATTCACGGGCATGGTTTATTTAACTATTACAACTGTAATATATCTGTTACCTTATTACTAGGGCTCCAATGAATTTTAATCCGGCGCGCCAATGTCCATTCTAAAATAGCAGAGTATGGCCCTCGGAAATTTATTTTAACAGCCTCGTAGCACAGTGGGTCAGACGCTCGGAAAAGTGGCCATAAATACATTTTTGTCAACTTAACAGTATTGCCACAAAATTTAGTATATCTTTAGAGAAAACATTAGTGCACCTTTTTCTCGAATCTCAAGTGAATTGAAAAATATTTCTGCTTGTTAGAGCGATGCAAAAATCACCTTCTATTAATCGCTGATTTGAGTAGCATTTCGCTCCATGCAACATCAAGTTGTGACGACTTATTGTCCAGATTTCAGCTTCGAGTTTAAATTGGTATTTAATAGAAAAGTTGTCTTGAAGTATGTACTTTCGAATAAAAAATTTTTTAGACAATACAATGGTGCAATAATTAAATACATTATTTCATTCCGGGAGCTGCTCAATAGAAAATCTCAAATAATTCTCCAACTTTGTGTGGACTTATAAACAATTTCCCGCAATTTCCCGTTTTGAAAAAATACGCAAAAAATACATTAGACATTTCTCAAACAAACTATGTAAAAATTGTTTGTGCATTCAAGTGCGTTTTTAAATGATTCGCGATTTTGAACAACGCGACGGCGACGCGCTACGTGTCGCATAATTATGATTATATTCAACGCATTAAAATACAATCACTGTCGAAGTGTGGAACGGTATTTGGAAAATTTGGAGTGACGATTTATATATTATTTAATTGTTTCCGTTGAAAGTAAAAGGATTCAACATCACTAATAAATCATGCATTGATCACGCACCCGACAAGTGACCAACAGAAGGGTTGTTTACGTCCCGGGCTCGTGAGAAAGTTTACATTAGGAGTAATAAATTTTAACTAAAATTTATGTATCCAGCTTTGTTGTTATACCTAGTACGTATTGAATTGTATTTGAATGAAAACGTCTGTGATTTAGGTACAAGTGATAGCGTAGAAGTGATAAAAATCATTATTTAGACTAAAAATATCCTCTAAAAAGCACCCTGCAATTCAATCTTTTTAAAATAAATTAAAATTCAAACTTGCAATAACTTTATCAAAAACCATCCCTTAGAACACAGAGCACACCCATGGGGTCTCAATTTTGTTTTTACTGTTACTGTATTGCATCAATGTTGTTTAACATAATTAATGCGAAAGAAAATATTTTTTGCTGGCCGTATACAAAAACCACCCTCTAAAATTAACCCTCTTTAGTTTTTATTTTATTTATTAATTTTTCTGTATTATGTGAGCCAACTTTAAGTCATTAAAATTAAAATCATATTTTAATAACCACTCGTATAAAAAACACCCCTCTAAATCATCCCTGTTAATTTAAAATTTTTTAATTAATTTTCCCGTGTTATTTATGCTAGTTTTAAGTCATTAAAATCAAAATCTGATTTTTGGCCACTTTTTCGTGTTTTCGACCCACTGTGCGTAGGCGCAAAGAGGCAGTGGCAGATTTAGGCAGTGCTGAGGGGTATTCTATACCCCCCAGACCCCACGTATGCCAAGCTAGAATGACCACTTCGGGGAAAATAAAAAAAAATATGGCAGGGAATGTAGTGCCCGTTTTGTGCTAATTTGTTGCTGCATTTCCGATTTTATTGCTCCACCAGTTTCGCCGGAATCGGTGGAGCTGCCAGCTTGGGATCAAGCTAGCAAAACCACCATGACCACTTTGGGGAAAAAATAAAAAAAAACATGTCAGGGATTTAGTGCTCTTTTGGTGCTAATTTGTTGCCGCATTTCCAATTTTGTTGTTTCACCCGTTTCGCCGAAATTGGCGGAATCTCAGCATGAGATCAAGCAAGCAAAACCACTATTGGTAATTAATGAACGGAGTATTAGAAAAATATTTTAGAAATACCATAATTTGTTGCTACTTTGTTGCTCTTGAATCGTGAAAATCTCGTTGCCTAATCATGAACCATTACTGTACCCCCCCCCCATACCCAATGGCGTGCCGTGCCTTTTAGGGCGAAAGGGCAAAACGTTTTTAGGATGTTGAAAAAATGAAACCTTTCTTTAACAGATTATGTTTGAAAATAAAAATAACAAAATAATATACACAGCTTTTATTTAATAGTTACCAATTTATTCAATAACAATAATAAAAAAAGCACAAAAGAAACAGCTGCTCCAACCTGGGCCAATTCCTAACTAGAACATTACATTTGGGGGGGGGGGGGAGTATATATTAATATCTTAATACATAAAATCCCAGCACTCTGCTGCTCCGGGTCCGGCTCCTCCAGCGTGTCATTTTTTGGTGAAAAAAGAAACAATCTGATTGGTCGATTTTTTTACCAACCAACCGAACCGAAAAATATATTAAACCACCGCCGGTACTCCCCTTGGGACGAGTTGCACATCAATCAAGTGTCCAACCAATCGGGTCTAGATGCCCGTCCGTGGACGGGCTTTTTGCTAGTACATTAAAATATGACCTACATTTATTGTCATTCTTAGGGGGGATCGAGGCTGAAAGTTTTCATTTTAAAAGCATATAAAATTTAATTCTAGTTTTGAGAAGATCTCCAGTTTCCATTGGCCCTTCCTGGTTACGCCACTGAATATAATTTTTATTTTAGGCAAATAAATACAAGTTAATTACAATAGAAATTTGTAAAATAAATCTTGAACATTTTTCTAGATGAAGATTAAATTTAAATTTTAAAGTCAAAATATATCTATAGTATTTACGGTATTTACTATTAATAAGAGAAAACTTTACAAGAGTCACGATTGTAAAGTAAAGATGGCGCTTAATACGTACATTTTGTTAAATTCTCTCTAATTTAGTATTATATTCAAAATTTCATCATCCTCTTAATTTAATGATTTACATGCAACTTCATGGTGTGATCATCTATGTACAGGGTTTACCAATAAGACGTTTGTTTTTCAATAGGGGCATATTCGGATATTTTGACAGTTCTTGCATTTAGTTTTTTGACCTATGTACAGCAGAAGCTGTGCCATTTGTGAAAATGTTTTCAATTTCAATTGAAAATTGTATTAATATCATTGAAGCCTATTACGAAAATAGTCGATGTGTGAAAACCACATTTCGTAAAATTCGCGATATTTTTGGTCGTCATGATCGGTCTTCTGAAACCGCTATCGAGAATTTGGTGGATAAATTTAAGTTTACTGGTTTGGTATATAACATACCAACAACAACACATATTCGTTTGGGTCGTTCAGCGGAAAATATCGCTGCTGTAAGTGAAAGTGTCGAAGAACGTCCAAATTTATCGATTCCACGACATTCTCCACATTTGGGGACATGTTGACAAATTATTTTTGGCCTATTATCGATGATATGGATGTGAGTGATATGTGGTTTTAACAGGATGGCGCCACTTGTCACACAGCCAGAGAAACAATGGCTTTATTGCAAAACAAATTTCCAGATCGAATAATTTCGCGTAATTCAGCAATAAATTGCCCCCCAGATCGTGCGATTTTACACCGTTTGACTATTTCTTGTGGGTCTATGTGAAAGATCAAGTCTATGCGGATAATCCACAAGCCATTGAGGGCTTAAAAGTCAACATCGAACGTGTCATTGGAGAGATTGAGCTTCAATTATGCCAAAATATGAATGAAAATTTTGACGAAAGAATCGATGTCTGTAAGCGTGGTCGTGGTGGACATTTGAAAGATTTTATTTTACATTGATAAATGGCAGACCTTCTACTTTACATATCAATAAAAATCCATAGAATTTTCATCCGAAGTATGTGTTTCCTTTAAAATTTAAAAACAAACATCGTATTGGTAAACCCTTTATATGCAAATTGTCTATGTCTATTTTACAAATTAATCAATGGGGTGAAAGCAAAAATTGATGATATCATATTAAAGGAAGATCTTTTTAAGTTTTTACCGAAGCGGATTACTTCCGATTAGTCAAAAATTTGACATAAACTTTTATTTTCCTATTCGAATTCACCCGCAAATTCCGCAATTTGCTGCCGCGGGGACCTAGTTTCACCCAGAATATTATATTTTTTGTACATCATCAATGCCATATTTCATCTCATTTGATTACTCTAACGTTTCTTTTGTCTTTTCATATTTTTTTTGCGTATGAAAACGTACTTTATTATGTTTTTGAGAATGTTTTGACGATCACAATAACCATAATAATATCGCTACATTTCATTACCACGTGCTTGGTTTTGCCCAATCTTGTCATTACCTTATCGAAAATAATCTCGAGTGTAAATAATTTACTGTGTAATATTCTTGACACTAAAATTTTAATAAAAGCCAATTAAAATTAAATTATGAAGCCAAGTCTTTTTCCTATTCACTCTTTTTAGTCCAACGAGACATTGGTGACCATTTCTTTTTCTTCAGAAGAATTCTTGTTAAATACCTCAATGGTTTGCCATTGCCTGTCGAGGGAAGGCGCAGGCGGTCAGAATAAATTTCGGGAGGTTTTGGCTCGGCAGTCGACGTACATAATTTAAAAAATAGGAAATAATTCAACTATTTCTACTCGAGCGCATACGCTTTGGATATTATTACTAATTTAATCTATAAATCGATTGCCATTGATTTTAGACAATAAAGAATCAGAATCTAGTTGTAGATAATTTCATGCATTAAAAAAAACCACCCTTTACACTAATAAATCAATAGCCATCTGAAAGCAGAAATTAAAAATTTTAGTTTAAATTTTTAAACAATTATTGCCTTCTATCTTTTATCGCCACCCCCCAAGTGGGGTCATCTTGATATAATATAAAGTAAATATATTTTTTGCTTACTAATTCAAATAATATACTACCAGTTTACGATTTAAAAATTTATTTTTAGAATTGAAAAAATATTTTTAGTTTAATTTGATAATATTAATCTGAACAATATCGCATAATATTATATTAATTACAATTTTTAGTTTAATTTTATTTATTGTTTATGTTACCGATTTCCTGTTAAAAATTGTATAATGTGTAATAATATTATTCCTTTTTTTTATGCAGATCCAAATTTATAATATTGGAAAATATAAGAAGTGCAAACATTCTATTTGACTGACTTCTTTATTATTAATACTGATGTAGGTAACAATATACTTCGTTGTATGTTAATATTTATTTTTAATCTGTTTTTATTTTCATTCTTATAAATCAACGTCGGTTTTTACGAGTAAAAAATTTTTCTTTCATGTAAAACTCACGTATTATAAAATATGGGAATCTAAATTCAAAAATTCTACGCAGTTCGCGATTTTCAACCAAATTACAATAATTTCAAATTATGTAACAGGCGAAATAATTTCAAATCCGTTTTTTGTTATAATCAACAAGTTTACTTTTGTTGTTTCCAAGTAGATGACATTTAAAAAAAATTTATTTAATAATTATTACTGACTGTCAGCTAATCGATTTTAAAAATGACGAACACTAAAGATTTAGCCCCTTTAACTTTTAAAAAAGAACTTCCCGAGAAAATGGTAACCGATTATTGCTTTTCGAAAGCAACAAATAGTTTAAAGAAGTAAATCATGCCGCTTTAAAGTGAAAACTCCCTACGTTTAAATTGTTTTTAGGAAACTTCCCGAATGGGACATTCCCAGAAGAGATCCCGATCTTATCCTTGCGGCCAACAAGAGATATCTCTTTAACGTTGATCAGAGATTAAAAGAGAAAAAGAAAGAGGCTTCGAGAAAACGCGTGACTATGAACAATCAATGGAAAGACTTGGAAGATAAAGAAATAGGCCTTCGAGAAAATTTTATAAAATTCAATAAGGCAATTTCTTAAATAATGAAATTATTGCCTACTTTTTATTTTTGTTATAGTTTGTGAAGGAAAATCAGGAAAAACGAGAAAGAGCTGAACGCAAGATAGCCGAAGAATCTGCTCTAATAGTAAAAAGAGATGAAGATATAGAAAATTTGGAAAAGGAATATTCCTACATGCTCCACATTCGTTCGGAAATGGAACATAATATAAAGAATCATAGACGTTACGAGGTTCGAGTCTGCATATTTTTTAATATTTTATTGTGGATTAATAATTTTTAGGAATTTTTACTCAGTGTGGTGAAATTTCATCCTACCTTCAGAACTGTTGATGACATTATCGATAGGTACGAAGCTCTAGCTGAAGCAAGAACACAATTGGCAGAAAGACATAAAGCTGATTTATATGAATTGGAAAAAGCAAGGAACGAAATGGTATTTTGTGCGGTTTTTAAAGTGGGCTTTTTAAATTAATCTTTTCTTGTAGTTGAAAATTACAGAAGAAAAAACTCTGGCCATAATGGGATTAAATTATATTATGGCGGAATTGCAAAGCCGTTATGAAATAGCAAAGAATAAAGCTTTGCAATGGGAAACTATGGTTACAAAAATTAAAGACATTTCGGTAATGAAATTAGCCGAGATTCATCAAGTTCGAACATCAGCTTGGAATATTTATATGCAAATGTGTCAACGTAAAGAAGTAGAACCTGAATTAACCAAAGACGATATAGAAAATCAACTGCTGTTTATTAAAAGAACCCTGTTTGAATTGAAGAGAATTGCCAAAATTTCCAAACGCAGAGCAACCAAAGAAAATGGACTGGCTTCAGCGATTGCTACTAAAAATTAAATTTCCAATTTGGGTGTAAAGAATAAAATAAAATTTACTGAAATGTCAAACATGCGGGAATAGGAAGCATTTAAAAACATTTTTGTAAACAGGTGTTTCGTATCTAGAAATTTCCATATTTCAAAAATATATTTGCAATAAAACTGAGCTTGTCAATATTAATTATAGTTTACAAAAGGTATTGAAATATTTTCATATTAAAATTTTTGGAAAACTTCCAATAGTATCTCAACACTTAAACATAATAATATTTGGAAATTTGTTGTTGGTCGTGCCTAAATGACGATCACGTAGGTTGCGATTGATTGATAACTACAAAAATAGATAGTTATGACGTTTTAATATACTTTTAGATATGGTAAGATGAATAAGAAACAATAGTTTATTAACCCATACTCCAAATGCAACTTCAGATTCAAAAGAAGGATCAACGTCCTTACGAGCGTCTTTCTAGTTGAACTTGGGTTGCAATTTATTGTTGTAAAATTCTAAAAAGATACGAAAAATTAATCATACTGACCTTGAAGTTCTGCAGATTTGACACTGATTTACTGAAATGCAAGATCAATTTATAGAATTATAATTTAATGTGATTTTAACCTGTTTTTATAAAACTAGAATGCCCACGTTGCTATGTGTTGGTTGGGCGGATTAGCTACTCTGTAAAAATTGCGTAACCCGATTAATTTTTTATCCAGCATTTTATTTAGACAGTTATGTAATCCTGATGGTATTACGTAATTGAAAACAAAAATTGTACATTCATTTTATCACCATCAGTTGTTGCGATCCCACGTGTTAATAGATAACAACTGGAATCGACCGACAAAATCTGTAATCTAAATACATAATATTATCAGTTAAAATTTCAAGACCTCACTGACTCTTATTAATATTGACCAATTCAAACTAACATTTCTGGTTTAAAGATTTTTTTAATTAAGGATGTGGTACCATAAAACTAGAATTTAAACCTTGAAACACTGAAAGAGATACCTGCATTTCTAAAACTCGTAAAATGTAACATTAATCTATTAGTAACATCTATATTTCTTCAAGCTTGTCTTTCTCAAATTAGAAATTTGCAGATGGGACGCTGAGAGGATATTATGATAATGTGCTGCAAAATTCTAAGTCATCTTTTTCGCTTTTAATCTTATTCCCATCTCGATATATTATAGAAATTTGAAAAACTAGTGTTGGCATTCTTGTCTTGCTCTTGTCTCGCTATTTCTTGTTTTTGTCTTGTCTTGTCTAGTAGACAAGACTTGTAGACAAATTGTAGACAAGGTCTTGTCTATTAAATTCTATAATTTAATATAATATAAATATATTGTCTATAAATCTATAAATTCTTGTCTTGCGTGAGCAATAAGACAAGAAGTCTTGCGAGACTTCTTGTGTCTCAGCCATCACTATGAAAAACCGGGCGAAACCGCCTACAAAAGCTAGTTTCATAATCCCTTATTACGAGTACCTAAGTGTTTGGTTCTACTATTTGGTGCAGTTTATCCAAGGTGGTTAGTACGCCAATTTATAGTTTTAATGCAGGAAGTATATTTGTTTGGCATTGAGTTTTTCCTTGTGAAAATGGGTACAAAAACCCAGCGCTATTGCTAATGTAAAACTACAAAGTTTTAAAATTATTGCTGCTCGAAAACTGCATTTCAAAAGTTTATGACATGGAGATGGTTTTTCTGCAACTTTTAATTGAAAGGAAAATGAAATAAAAATTTGGTGACTATTTAGGCGAATATTTTTAATTTTGCCGTTAAAATATAAATTTAAACAACCTTGATTTGATTATAATTATGTTATTTATTCAAGCAGAAGAAGTTATTTATTTTATTGATTATATTTTATTAAGCAGTTATTTTCATTATTTATCGATTTATTTTTATTACCTTACATTTTTTTGTTATTTATGTTTTTTTTTCATAATACTTAGTTTTTTTTGCATTTATTGTATATATTTTGAAGTTCGTAAGATGTTCTCGGTAAACATTGATGCTCATTTTACGTTCAGTTAGCAGAAGCTGCATGAAATTAGCTTCCTTCTGACATAAATTATTGTGGTTATTAACATTACTTTAAAAGTTTTAATTTACCAGGCATGATTAGGTAAAATAAATTTTTTTCATAAAAATAGTATATTCTCTTATTAGTATGAAAAGGGTTAACATTAAATTTGAAATTAATTTTTGAAAATTTAAACACTTCAATTTTAGGAAAGTCAAAAAATATGTTTAATGACAGTTATTCAAATTTAAAAAATTTAAATAATTAGACCTGATGTGACGTTACATTGAATGACGTTTGAGTTTTCATTTTCATGCATTCCCAATTTGCAAGAAGTCACGAAAAATATTTTAAGCATATTTTGATTAATACCTACTTTTAAATTTTAAATTAAAAAGAAATTAAGCAATCGCTCTATTTCATGGTGGATTCAAATAAAGTAATTATTTTTTAAAATTAAATTTCAAAACACAGTTAGGTATTAAATATAAATAAAATAAAGTTATAAAAGAAATATTTAACAGAATTAAAAATTAAAAGCAAATTTATGAAGGAAGCGCTTGGCTTATTTATATTAAATTAACCAACTTTAGCACTGCATAATAAACCAATATATTATTTATTTGCGACATAATAATTATTATGTCATATCGATATGTTGATCTGATGATGCCTATAGGCAAAACCAGTGGCAATAAATATAAAATAATTTAAAAAAAACGTAGTAAAATTAATTTAAATACTTTTAAGCTTTGATATAAGCCGCAACGTGCGTGGATATCCTGGCTAAAAGTCACCTGAGAATTTCGTGTCTAACGGCCAGTTCGGCAGTGACGAAAGCTGAAACCTTAAAGAATAATAAATATAAATTATGATTTTTTATTAATAAATATAAATTAATTATTATGGTATAGCTAAATAAACATAAACAAGATTTATTTAAAACTAGAATTATAATATACTATTTTATCTGGTCCTGTTTATATAGAAAAATAAGTTTTTAAAAAATAAATGCAGATTTACCTACACGTATATTTATCAAAAAAACCTAATACAGTTTGCATTATTGCAGTTGTCTAGACTGGGCCCAGTGATATCATACTGGCGTGTTAATACATTATGCGTGGGCATATTACATTGTAAACTGAAGATTGTAACAACTTATTGCCTACTTTCAGTGAACGTTGACGAAGCGAGAATTTCCATATTGTGCAGGAGGAGATAATAGCTATTTACAGGCGAGCTAGGGAAAGAGAATCATTTCGTGTTTGTAAGCAATATATCAAAACGAGCGATAGCAAGGCATATCTAGCTTTACGTCCAAGACAGCTCCTTTCCAAAATAAAAACATAAACTGATAAGTAACAAAAATTACACTTTTAAAATAAACATTACCTTTTTTAGAACAGGTTAGAATATAATAAAAGTCCCAGCATCTTATCTTATCTTATCAACATCCGCCGTAGCAAGATAGTAGGTCACGATTTGTATAAATTACTTTATTGCATATAGTGAGAAAGCGGTGCGAAGTGCTTTCCCTTTATATGTAATTTCACGTTTCCTTTATATAAACTACCATATACCCTTACAAGCATGTTTATTTTAAACAGTCCGGTAACGTATCACATTCCAGGCTATAAAAATGCATAGAATGGAATTCTTTCGGTAGTCTTGGACGTAAAATATATTACGTATTATGTAGCTGTATCTACAGTAGCAGTCATAGAAATTGCATCGGTGATTACTTCTTAATTAAAATAACAATTCCCAATGAAATATAAATATAAACGCAATACGCACACAGCGCTAGGTTTTTCAAACCGGGTGGTTTGGGGGTATAGAATACCCTCCAGTACACCAGAGATTATGCGCAAAAAATATGATATTGAGCTTATGGGTTTCAAACCAGAAATCTAACTTCTAAAATTTTAAAATCTAAGATTTCTGATTTGAAATTCAATAACACATTTTCTTATTTTAAACACAAACACTGATGTGCTGGGGGGGGGGGTATTCCATACCCCCAGACGCCCCGGTTTAAAGAAGCTAGCTTTGAGATTATGTTCAAAAAAGAAAATGTATTTTTGAGCTTGAGTTTCAAATCAAAAATTTAACTTTTCATCTTCTAATATAAAAATACACTGCAACAGCAAGAGTATTTGGCTGTTTAATTAATAATAATAAATAATTTAAACAAAAATGTACCTAATTACTATATTTTTTATTATAAAACTTGACACAGTTAAAGCAATAAATTTTATTTTAAATTTTAATCATATTAACGATAAATTAAATGGTTTGTTGTCTTAGCTCATAGAAGTGCACAGCAAAAGTCTACACACACTTAATACAGTAAACAGTAAAAATTAGAATAGTTTTACAAAAAATAGTTAGAAGAGTGTAACATTTCTAGCATTCTAGCTGGCATAGAATCAACCAGTTTTTTTTTTGTAATTTTTGATCCAATATTTTTTCAAATTTTCATTATACCTTGTTGTAGATCTTTCTACAGCCTTCGAGAAATTTCGTCCCATAGCTGTTCTGTAGGGTTCATGTCGGGAGACTGCGGTGGTGTGCGAAGTTGATTTTCAACCTTATATAACAACCATTCTTGAACTATTCTTGAGGTGTGCTTCGGGTTGTTATCGTGTTGAAATATATACGACCCATATAATAGATCTAATTTCTCTACACTTTACTGTAGATTAGTTTGTAAGATATTTAAATAATCAAATTTCTCCGTAATAGAATCAATAAATACAAGATTTCCCAACACCAGCAGCCGATATTTATACACCCCCATATTAAGACGATCTAGGACATTTGAACGCGGCCGTTTGAACGCGGTCATTTGAACGCTACCGTTTGAACGCAAAGACGCTTGAACGCAGAGACGTTTTAATGCAGAGACATTTGAACGCGAGAAATTAAATGCAATTAACCCCCCTTTTATTATATTTAATCTTTTATTCGAGAAATTATCCGATATAATTATTATTCGACGAATCGATATTCGATTCGCATTTGAGAAATCACGAGATATTGATATTTTCATTGCCTTTCAAGGACGAAACAAAGTTTACCGGGTCAGGACGTATGTAAACTGCGCAATGGTCAATATTTTCTTAGTCGGTAGCTTAAGGACAAGTAGTAAATTGCGCCAGCGGTTGGTGGGATAGCTTAAGTAGTAATACCCAAAGAGTGGTATACTTATTAGTAAATATTATTTAAATATTATTATGGTGGATCCGTTTAGTGCCATGGTTGTTTTTGTCAAATTCTAGTAAAGTTTTGCCAAAGACTAAACTAATTAAAAATATCCTTGAAGACCGAAAGAACTCGCCAAAGGTGGAACTCGAAAAAGGTGAAACTCGAAAGTATAATATTTAAACATAATAAAGGGGGGGGGATTAATTGCATCTAATTTCTTGCGTTCAAATGGGTGGGTTCAAACGGCCGCGTTCAAATGTCCGGCTCCGATATTAAGACGTTTGCACCTATGAATTTACTTTTGTCAGTGAAAATTATTTTAGACCAGAACTCTCTATCACGATTTAAATGCAATTTAGCGAATGCTAATCTCTTCTTGCGATTTATTTCACTAATAAAGGGTTTTCTTTCTAGCCCTTCTATTGCGATATTCTTTCCTGACTAAAATTCTTCGTACGTCTTTCTAGTTTCTTCCAACATCTCAGTGGGTATTTTAGGTGCACTTAAACGCGGATTGCATTTCACTTTTCCAACAATTGAATTTTCTTCTCGATTTGTAAATATTCTTGAACGACCTAAACGTTGTTTTGAAGATGTGGAGCCGCTGTTTTTGTAATGTTTAATGTTTAACAAACTATTGTCTGAACCGTTGCATGGCTTTTATTAATTAATTTACCAGTTTGCTTTATGAACATTCCAACCAAAAAGCATCATTTGGCTTGTACGTGGGTTGTGTATGCAGACTTTTGCCGTGCACTTTTATGAGGTAAGAAAACAAACCGTTTAACTTATCGTTCATTTTATTTATCGTAAAATTAAAAAAAAATTTATTGTTTTAAAGTTTTATAATAATAAATACAGATAGTAATTACATTTTGGTTTAAAATAGTTATTTATTAATTGGACTGCCAAATACTCTTGCTGCTGCAATGTAGGTAACCCCGGAAAATATGTCAGCTAATTTGATAAAAATTTGAATGAACCAATGAACATCGAGTTATTTCTCAAGTACATTCTGTTGTAAAGCTGGATTTATAGTTGGACGGACTGTACTTTGACGGACGGACGGACTTTGTTTATAAATAAACCTAAGCGCAAACGGAAATAGACTGGAACGGAAGGAATGATCAACTTTCATCTTTTACAGTGCGTTTCTTACGTCCAGCCAATCAAAGAAAGAATTCTGTGTGATGTCAGTGTCAAAATTCATCTATATATATAAAAATGAATCCTCTTTTTTTGTTCGCGCATCACTTCAAAACGGCTGGACCGATTGGGCTAATTTTTTGGTGAGTTGTTGTCTACATCTCCGACAAGGTTTATGTGCAAAAAAAAGTTCAAAATTCGCGAAACAAATGCAAAATTTTACATTTAAGAGTTTATTTGATTATCACCCTATAGAATTAAGCTTAAGAGCAGCTTAAGAATTAAGCCACCTATTGTGGTTAAAAACTTTTCATTCACCCATTGAGTGGTCGTTAGAGGGCGTTATCTAAATACATCACAAATTATGTTTTTACCGAATTTTGAGATAAACCAGTTCATCAACTCCAAAAGTATCGCTTCTCGGCTTGCCCGCATGCGGGTACAGTTTTTGAGAATGGATAGAGATTAGGAGCTTCCTCGACTGCTATCATGGCATTGCAGTACAGCTAGGACTTGCCCAACAATTTAAGTCTATCTATCTCAGGTTGAAAGCACCAATTCATCGAAAGGAGAAGAGGTATACATTCTATCGATAACTCCGTTTGGGCA
Source organism: Cantharis rufa (assembly GCA_947369205.1). NCBI lineage: Eukaryota > Metazoa > Arthropoda > Insecta > Coleoptera > Cantharidae > Cantharis > Cantharis rufa. The sequence continues at coordinate 15,086,512 of OX376307.1, read as the reverse complement.
GGACAACGTCTGCCGGGATCATGCATAAGATCATACTTCACAGGATCATTTTAGTAGTAAATCTTCACCTACTAAAAAATAATTACCAAACAATTTTTAGCAACCCTGTATTTGTAATTCTTTCTTAATCGATCTATTTAAGTGGTTTCCAACTGTTTAAGGTTTATGTGCAAAAAAAGTTCGAAATTCGCGATAAAATAGTTTAACATTACCGAGAACAAAGGGTTTATTGCTACTTAAGGATAGCTGATTAACATTAAAAGTTCTTAAAATTAGGTAGGTAGGTATTAGGTACCAGGTATTAACTTAGGTACCATGTATTAAAGTAGGCACCAGTGGCGTAGATGTGAACACTACCAAACTTATTTAATAACGGATAAATGGCGCTACTCTATCTATGTACCTAGCAGAGTTATCGCCAGTGGTCATGATAAACCCATGTGTCTGTAAGAATGTATATAAAAAAAATTTAAGTGTAAAAGGCATTCATTGCGAAACATTCATTCCGTAAGTTGTTTGTTTGGACTTTGTTGTTTTTAGCTGGTTTGAACCAGCAATGGCTCTTTTCAGAACGCCAAATATTTCGAAAAGGGTTTGTTATAACAGTTACAACAGAGACCAATAGCTATTTCATTATTACTAAATTTAAATATATAAGTTTTATAGTGTATCTAATCCAAAAATGTTATCCAACGCATTTAAAGACGTTATTGAAGAGCCCCTGAAGAAGGTTTTAGGCTACGCACGCTATGAAGATGCTCAGACACAATTAGAATACTGTAGCATGGTACGAAATTCATTGCAAAAGTTACTAACAGACTTTGGTGATGACGATAAGTGTCGTCGTGCTGAATTGCAAATCGCAAAACGCAAAGTCGCAGCAAAGCGCATTAGAAAAAGAAATTTAGATAACAAAATGCGAGAAGAGCAGAAACGCAAAAAAGAAGAACAGGACTGTTAAAAAAGTTATGAAGAATGTCATTGAAGCGACTATAATCATGGGAAAGTTCAAAGGCGAGGATGTTCTCATTCCAAGAATACCATTGATTCCCACTGATTTGCCGTTTCAATTCAAGCGTGTTCAGTTTCCTGTTCGTCTTGCATTTGCAATGACTATCAATAAGTCACAAGGCCAATCATTGGAAGTATGTGGCATACACCTGGAATTGCCATGTTTTTCTCATGGGCAGCTGTATGTAGCGTGTTCGAGAGTAGGAAAACCATCGGCACTACACGTCTTCTGTCCAAGCAAAAGGACCAAAAATATCGTTTACCACCAAGCGTTGCGATGAACGCACGTGGTAAGGTAAGTAGAAATATAGTAACTTTCCATTTACAGATTTACAAAACTTTTCATTTACAGATTCTAGGACAAATCCTCCATGGTGCACCTTTTTATTTTTTAAATAAAGAAATATTTTTACATACCTTACAACTTTTTTATTGTATTATATTTATTGTGGTTTTTTGGTTTATTCTGATGAAGTTCTTTTTTACACGCCAGACAAAAAACAAAAAATTTCGTGTTAATAAAATCCTTTTATATAATCATTGTGACTACATTTCTAAATAAATGATTATTATTCAGAATCTGAGGCAGGACAACGTCTGCCGGGTCAGCTAGTTTTGTATAATTTGTATGAGTGATTCATATAATTTTTAGGTTATATCAAATGTCATTCAAAAGTTCCGTTCCGTCGATTTATAAATGTAATAATATTTTACAGTTTATTTGTTATATTCCAGTGCGTCTATGTTTGAAGTCCGTCAAACTATAAATTCAGCTTAAAAGTTACAAGTCATTGTGTGTCAATTGTCATTGAGCTGGTTTTTTGTCTTGTTCGTTTTCATGTTATTCATATTTGAACTTTACTGTCTATAGAAAAGTGTTCTTTATAAAATAAATCTTAATTTTTTCTTTGTGTAATTAAATAAATCAATTTAATCATAAATAAATCAATTTAATTAAACATTATTTGGTAAATACTTTTTTAGGTTAGAATGAACTTTAATTTTTATTTAAGTGTACATATTTAAATACACCAGCGCCAGCCACGCCCGTTCAGAGCTTTTCTTAGTGTGGTCGAACTGCAGGTGCGGATTTCCTTAAACATTTTGAATCAATGGTGGATATAAAAAACAGAAAACCACTCAACAACAAGATACGGATGAAAAATAAGGTCTCCCGTAAGATTTAATTCAAATCTTACGATAATAGATGCAACTCATAAAAATATACATTTTTACTGGGAAGGGAGAACTGGGGCGGTATTTAAATTAATACTCTAGTTAATCCATTAATCAGATAAACTTCTTCAAGTAATTATATTTCCTTATATAAGGAAAATTATGTGTTATACTTAACAATTAATATAAAACTACCAAAATAACATTAAATAAATAAAAGGATAATAATCCCCAAAAAGTAAAAGATCAGCATGCCATCGAATATAAAATACATAATCGACGTTGATGGTTTTATGGTTGGCGGGAAGTTTCTTGTTAAAGAATTGGCCTATGGTGATTTGAGCACGGGAATAGTCAAATTGAAATATTATAAAGTCGGTGAATTTAAAAAATTAAATCATCGAGATAAGATACAAGCTATTTGGCTTAGAAATCATTTGCATGGCTTATATTTTGAAGATTTTCGAGATGATGAAAATCAAGATTGTGTCTTGGAATTCATTAGGAGCTTATGTCGGGAGGCATATAATTGTGATATGTTAATTGGCTATAAAGGTGGGAGTTTTGAACGGGATCTGTTGAAACTCGCAGGATTTCGAAATTTGGGGTATAATATAGAAAAATTAGGATGTCCTAAATTTGAGCAATTGCAGTTAACGTATAATAATAATTACAATGCTTATCAATGTGGAAGACATCGAGACATAATCCGAAAACCTAAAAAAAATGAACTAATACCTCATTGCTCAAAGATGAAAGTAATACCGCACTGCCCAAAGATTGAAGTATTATATTTCATGGAATACGTAAAATTACTTTAATTGTAAAATTTTGTCTGCTTTTTTAAATAAACTATCTTATGCATGAATATATCATAAATTGACAATTATACACGAATTTATAAATTACATGATAGTATATTATTTAATGAGTGTATAATGAAGACCATATTACACGAGAATTGTTTACAACACGAGCGAACGCAGTGAGCGAGTTTTGTAATTATTGAATACTATTCTTTATCTACGACTGTTAAACAATAACTAAGACAGCATTATCTAATTATTTAAGTGTAAAGTTATATCGTGTTTATTAATTTTCAACTATCGAATCAAGTTGCCATTTGTCATTTATAAGGAAAAGAAATAAACATTGCCAACTGCCGTGAATAATGAACAGGAGCCGTGGATAATGAATCCATTATCCAGTGTAGAATATGAGCCAAGTTATGTATTCATAGTTACACATATAATGACACTATTGTTTGACAGTCGTAGATAAACACCTTTTTATAACCCACGGACGCTTTTAGTACATTTGATATTCTATTTTTGCATAACAGGTTCGTCATTATCATCTTCTTGCTGATAACTTACGTTACTTAGAATACCCCATGAACATTTTTTATAACAGGTATATGTGAAGAAGTAATAGTAAATCTTGATAAGTGTGAATCACGTTGTATAGATTTAATTTTTATTATTGTCCTGTCTAATAATTTTGGGGAATATTTACACGAGGTAAGTTGGTAAGTGATTTACAGTGCCACCATGCTAAGAAAACCCCCGGAAAATATGTCAACTAATTTGATAAAAATTTGAATGAACCAATGAACATCGAGTTATTTCTCAAGTACATTCTGTTGTAAAAGTGTAGCGGCATGCCACACCATTGTTTGAGAACAAAATCAGGATTACGATAACATAACCACAACGCCTCTAACAAAAGTTAGAAATCATTATGTGTCAATTGTCATTATTGCGCTGGTTTTTTGTCTTGTTCGTTTTCGTGTTATTCATATTTTAGAGCAAATCTTTATAGCTATATTTAATAAATCAATTTAATTAAACATTATTTGGTAAGTACATTTTTAGGTTAGAATGCACTTTAATTTTCTTTTGAGTGTACAAATTTAAATACACCAGCGCCAGTCACGCCCTTTCAGAGCCTTTCTTAGTGTGGTCTATGGAGGGTAGAGGTAAGGAGGACAATCTCTGGGTACAAAAAGTGTCCTTCAAATAGTAGTAATTAACGTTTCAGAAAGTGTCCAGAATGGCGCTGGTGTACCAAGAGGGTATGGTTTTTGAACTATGGAACATATCGCCGTCATTGTCTTTTTTCCAGGTCAGGGTTTGAAAGATTAATAAAAATGTTCAATTTATATTTTATTAAACTTTTATAAACAATTTTGTAGTATTTTAAATTATTGCTTTTTACACAATCTTGATAAATGGAACTTTTTATGTCAAGCGAGGAGTTTATATTTATTATTCAAGTTTAATTCTCAGCTAATGCAATATAGAGTCATCTAACTTCCATAGTTCAAACCATACCCTCTCGGTACGCCAGCGCCATTCTGGCCGTTTTCTGAAACCTTATTTAGTGCTTTTCAGTGGCCACTTTTAGAATAAAACAGCCATATGAGATTGTCCTCCTTACCTCTACCCTCCATAGTGTGGTCAAACTGTAGTTGGTAAGTGAAACATAGACTAGATTCTATTCTACTTTTAACTTATCAACTTAATTTTCACTTAATAAACCGTTTACACGTTACAATTAAGTTGTCAATTAAGTTAAATTCAACTTAAAATAGAATAGAATCCAGTCTATTTTTCGATTTAGTTAAATTTAACTTAGAGGCAGGGCTGGGCAGTATTTGAAATACTTGTATTTAAAATACGTATTTGAAATACATTTTGTATTTTGTATTTCAGATACAAATTACTAAATACTGTACAAAATACAAAATACTTTAAAATTGATAACATCAAATAGACAGGGCCGTATTCAGTAACAGTAACGTAAAAAATTTTGTTTGCGATTGTTTCATTCGACGATGTTACTGAATACGGCCCTGCCATTGTATTGTATTGTTATGGGTTTTGTTCCCAACCAGGTATAGCAATGTACTGTATTTGAAATGATGTATTTTGTATTTTAAATGCTATAAATTTTGTATTTGAAATACTGTATTTTGTATTGTGTATTTTAAATACTCGGAACAAAATGTATTTGTATTTTGTATTTCAAATACCCAAAACAAATGTATTTTGTATTTCAAATACATATTTTCATGTATTTTGCCCACCCCTGCTTAAGGGCGGTGTTTTTCAAAATGTTACGTAACCAAATTCGTGTAATAGATACACATATTTTAAACACATTACGCAATTACATTTTGACAAGTTCCCGTAGTTATTAATTATTTTTTTTTCAAGTTAAAGTTATAAATAAAAATTATTTTAACTTTTGTTGCGTTATTCTTCTGGGGGGGGATCTTGCAATTTGTTATGATCTGTTACAATGGGGGAGGGGTTAAAAAACGTCAAAAATTGCGTTACGTAATTTGTGAACAGCCCCTTAATTGACAACTTAATCGTAACGTGTAAACGGTTTATTAAGTGAAAATTAAGTTGGTAAGTTGTTAAGTTGGTAAGTAGAATAGAATCTAGTCTCTTTCACTGGTTCCACTTACCAATAAATCACTTACCACTTTGTGCTTACCACCTTGCCTCGTGTAAACAGGCCTTTACAATTAAGTTGTCGATTAAGTTAATTTTAACTAAATTGAAAAATAGACTGGATTCTATTCTACTATAAGTTGAATTTAACTTAATTAACAACTTAATTGGAACGTAAATTAAGTTGGTAAGTTACAAGTAGAATAGAATCTAGTCTATGTTTCACTTACCAACTACAGTTCGATCGCACCATGGTACTATTATAATAATTATATAAGTATAATAGTACCATGTATAATAGTACCATGGATCGCACTAAGAAATGCTCTAAAAGGGCGTGGCTGGCGCAAAGAATATATACCTATAGGTATATCTTCTTTGGCTGGCACTGGTGTATTTAAATTTGTACACTCAAAAGAAAATTAAAGTGCATTCTAACCTAAAAATGTACTTACCAAATAATGTTTAATTAAATTGATTTATTAAATATAGCTATAATAACACGAAAACGAACAAGACAAAAAACCAGCACAATGACAATTGACACATAATGATTTCTAACTTTTGTTAGAGGCGTTGTGGTTATGTTATCGCATTCCTGATTTTCTTTTCAAACAATGGCGTGGCATGTCGCCACACTTTTACAACAGAATGTACTTGAGAAATAACTCGATATTCATTGGTTTATTCAAATTTTTATCAAATTAGTTGACATATTTTCCGGAGTTTTTCTTAGCATGGTGGCACTGTAAATTAAATCTATACAACGTGATTCACACTTACCAAGATTTACAATTACTTCTTCACATATACCTGTTATAAAAAATGTTCATGGGGTATTCTAAGTAACGTAAGTGATCAGCAAGAAGATAATGATGACGAACCTGTTATGAAAAAATAGAATATCTAATGTCCTAAAAGCGTCCGTGGGTTATAAAAAGGTGTTTACGGTATAATTTATAAATTCGTGTATAATTGTCAATTTATGATATATTCATGCATAAGATAGTTTATTTAAAAAAGTAGACAAAATTTTACAATTAAAGTAATTTTACGAATTCCATGAAATATAATACTTCAATCTTTGGGCAGTGAGGTATTACTTTCATCTTTGGGCAATGAGGTATTACTTCATTTTTTTTAGGTTTTCGGATTATGTCTCGATGTCTTCCACATTGATAAACATTGTAATTATTATTATACGTTAACTGCAATTGCTCAAATTTAGGACATCCTAATTTTTCTATATTATACCCCAAATTTTGAAATCCTGCGAGTTTCAGCAGATTCCGTTCAAAACTCCCACCTTTATAGCCAATTAACATATCACAATTATATGCCTCCCGACATAAGCTCCTAATGAATTCCAAGACACAATCTTGATTTTCATCATCTCGAAAATCTTCAAAGTATAAACCATGCAAATGATTTCTAAGCCAAATAGCTTGTATCTTATCTCGATGATTTAATTTTTTAAATTCACCGACTTTATAATATTTCAATTTGACTATTCCCGTGCTCAAATCACCATAGGCCAATTCTTTAACAAGAAACTTCCCGCCAACCATAAAACCATCAACGTCGATTATGTATTTTATATTCGATGGCATGCTGATCTTTTACTTTTTGGGGATTATTATCCTTTTATTTATTTAATGTTATTTTGGTAGTTTTATATTAATTGTTAAGTATAACACATAATTTTCCTTATATAGGAAATATAATTACTTTAAGAAGTTTATCTGATTAATGGATTAACTAGAGTATTAATTTAAATACCTCCCCAGTACTCCCTTCCCAGTAAAAATGTATATTTTTATAAGTTGCATCTATTATCGTTGATTTGAAGTACTTCATTAAATCTTACGGGAGACCTTATTTTTAGTCCGGATCTTGTTGTTGAGTGGTTTTCTGTTTTTTATATCCACCATTGATTCAAAATGTTTAAGGAAATCCGCACCTACAGTTCGACCACACTAAGAAAAGCTCTGAACGGGCGTGGTTGGCGCTGGTGTATTTAAATATGTACACTTACATAAAAATTAAAGTTCATTCTAACCTAAAAAAGTACTTACCAAATAATGTTTAATTAAATTGATTTATTTATGATTAAATTGATTTATTTAATTAAACGAAAAAAAAATTAAGATTTATTTTATAAGGAACACTTTTCTATAGACAGTAAAGTTCAAATATGAATAACATGAAAACGAACAAGACAAAAACCACCACAATGACAATTGACACACAATGACTTGTAACTTTTAAGCTGAATTTATAGTTTGACGGACTGCAAACATAGACGACTGGAATATAACAAATGAACTGTAATAGCTATTTACAGTCGTGCTGCAGAAAGTGGAACATCGCGGTTGAGTAAGCGATATATCAGAACGCGCTAATCGCTCGTTCTGATAGCTTACGAAACCGCAATGGAACTTTCTGAGCGAGTCACTGTATTTAGCTTTAGTTTCAAGACAGGTCCTTTCCAAAAAAAAACATAAATTGGTAACAAAAATTATGCTTTAAAAAGTAACGTTTATATATAAAGGTAAATAAAAATGAGACGCGACATAAAGGAAGTAAATAATACTCTTATCTATTAGCTTGTGATGCAAAATTGCACGTGCACTTTCTTTCTTTTTCACTACATACAATAACTCGAACCCACTATGTACGCCACCATAACTGCTTATATGCAAGATTATTATCAACACCGCTGCAAAGTATCATTTTCTAGCGATAAAAACTACCTGATATGCTATACTTTCGATAGTCGTGTACGTAAAATATTATTACATTTATAAATCAAAAACAACTTCCAAGCTTTATATTCATACTGTTGTTGACTTATTGATTTGTTTTCATACATAGAAATATTTAGCGTATTCCTGGTCTACCTCATTGAAGCAACAGATACAAATATTGTTGTCGTCGTCGTTAAGCATCGAAGATAATTTTATTATTGTATTTTTATTTTTTTGTAATTTGAAACATGACCAGAACATAAGGCTTCTTCGATATTCTTGAATATGTTGAGCGAGTATCGAGAACTCCAAATCATTGTTATCAGTTGCAAGTTTGGTCTTCTTTTCATTTTCAAGTTTGAGCTTTTTTTCATTTTCGGCTAAAATTTTCTCCTCCGTTTTCATTTTTCTTCTCCTGCATGCTTCAGCGTGGTTTTTAGAAACGATCCGTTCAGTTTGACGCTCCAGACAATTACAATATGTTTTCACTGTTTTCTGGAATGACCAAAACCTAAACTGTCTTAAATGCAATTGCGACCTATAGTCTCATGGATGGTATCAATCAGTATCAAGATGGTATCTGTTACAGATACCATCTTATGGTATCTGTTACAGATACCATCTTATCGTGAGGTACTATTTTAATTTTGTTAATTATTTGATTGTACTCAGCTATGTTTTATTACAGTCCAGAAGATGACCCCACATAGAGATACATAAAATATGTATACGGTGATCATGTAGGGTACCGGCATGTCTTTGAAAAATTTTGTTCAATACGTAAAAAGTGCTGGGATGGGCCGCAAGAATACTGAGGTGAGCCATAAGGAGCCATGATCTTGATTTATAATTATAAATATAAATATAAATATAAATTATAATTAATACAATCAGATGAAAATATAGTATCCATCATTGTCCACCGTTAACGCCTGATTTAGATCATTGACCGTAATAAATATAAAACCTAACCTAACCTAATTTCGACCAATTTTCGACTAATTATTTCGACCACTGAACTTACATCTGCTACATCTTACTTACTTAATTCTGATTACATCTGATATTATTTAGTGGTATTTATTAGGGTTAAGTCTTTACCACGCCATAAAGTGTGGTAAAATTAAAATATTAAAATGGCACTTTCTTCGAGGTGGGGCCATCTTAATCTGACAATAAATGATTTCAATTAACAAATTTATAAAGGGTTTTCCAATAAGGACTTGACAAGTTTATTTTTAAATATAACGCAAACCATTTGAGATATCTCGAAAATTTTATTATTGGCTTGAAGTACAATCAAAACATTTTTGTATGGAATTTAACTTCGTTCATATGTCCACCACGGGCACGTTTGCAGCGGTCGTTTCGTTGAACCCAATTTTTGATGACTCGGTCACACATTTCGACGGAAACGGCCGCTATCTGTTATTCAATATTGGAGCTCGGCTTCTCTAATGACGCCGGCTTGTTGGCATAGACTAATAATTTAACGTAGCCCCATAAAAAAAAGTTTAGAGGTGTTAAATCACACGATCTAGAGGCCCAATCGACATTTCCAGAACCCAATCTGAGAACGTACGTCATCGCTTCATATGATCGAGTGGCTTTAGTTCTTGTCTTAACTTGATCTTATAAGGGTGCAAACCAAAATCCTTTTACAAAATTCGTCAAAGTGTAGTCTGAGCTATGCCCAATTCTTCAGAACGCCATGAAATCGACTGTTTTGGTTCATTTGCGAATTGCGACGGATGCTTGAACGGCAGCAATATTCTCGGCACTTTGACCAACCCGTTGTCTCGCTGGCACGGGAACATCCAGAAGCGAATATTTAGACTTAAATTTGTTCCCTAGACTATGAATTGCTTGTCTATTGGGACGATAATTACCCAAAAATAAAATAAAAAGTTTAAATAAAAATGGAAATTAGCGCTCATGAAGTTGCAGTCACCGACTCGGATTTTTTGCACTAAATTTCAATTATTTGTCGACGTTGTTCGTTCGTGTACTTTACTATAATGAAAATGTTGTCTTTACTAAATTTTTTGACAATGATAGTTTGGTTATTGGTTTAAGGGTGCGTTCACAATTAAAGTTCAAAGTTGTCAAGTCCTTATTGGAAAACCCTGTATTAGACGTACCCAAAAAATTTTTTCAAAAAATGTGAATTTCACCGTTTATTATTTTACAAGAATGAGTAGACTTTGTAAAAAAGTGAACATTAAGTTTTATCTAAGAAACTTGCAAAGAAATTATATTTAATAGCCATAATAAATAAAACTATATATCGTTGTATCACCAATGTGCAGAACTTCATAAATCAATTGAAATATTTACTAGTTTTAATTTTGGTCTAAGTACTATTTTCTTCAATTTAATTTTAAACATCCGCATCTATTACTTAATTTAAATATTAGCAGAAAATTTTCTTTAAGATTTTCCTTTAAATTAAAAAAAATAATTATGACATTTTATATTACTAATCAAATAACACAAACTTATAATATGCATAATGTAACATTTCATAATAAAGATGCTTAGTTATTGGTTATAAGCCAGTAAATTTTGTGGTTCATAAAAATGTTTATTAATAATATATGTATATTGCAGTGATATTTTATAATTATCAAATATTTCAAATATAATATTTAATTTTTGTCACTAAAATTTTCTTCAAAATCCAAATTATTTAATTTAACAATAAAATTTCAATCTTCAAATGGGAACACAAATCGAAATAGATAACTTGACCATACGCTTTTGATATCAATTGAATTTATGCTGCCTTCAAAACTTTTAATTTTAATATTCAATTTTACGAATTTTATTTACCACTGAAACAAATATTTCTCCAGACTTTCAGTATTCCAATCTTTTAAGAATTTATCACTTTAAAACAAATACTTTATTCTCAAAATAAATTACAGGAGACAAATTTCTACTATCCGCCTCCAGCGGCCATTTTGGCAAAAAGCCTGGTTTTCTCCGCTCACCATTGCCACCTTAACTAGTTGGCGGGAAAACCAGCAATTACAAATTTATTACAATTTTCAAAATATTAAAATTTTTACAAAAGCATACAAAATATTTCCCAATATAATTTAAAATTTTCAATGAAGGATTTTGGAACATGACAATATATAATCAAAATTAATTGAAAAATACGAGCAGTATGTCTGAAAAATAATGTTAAATGAAGGCTGAAGATGAAATCCCGCTACGCTCGACTCAATAATGAAGTCATAAAAAATTATATAATGTTGTACTAAAATATTATTAGTAGGTACTAATAATAATTACCTATAAATACTATGCTATAAATAATTTATTAGCTTTTTTTTATATAAGTTGCATTCCCTTTAATTTCTCGGCAATTAGCACAATTAATAAAATCTTAAAATTGCCACTAGGTAGGTACATACTTGATAAATAAATAGTAACATAAATTTATTGGAAAATTTTATAATTAGAACTGGAAAATTAAGATGGTTGTAAACTTAATAAAAAATTTATTTAATTCTTGAAATATTTTACTGTAGATTAATTTGCAATATAAAAAATTATACAGTAATCTTGCATATAGGCTGGCTAATTTTGCTTATTAATTTGACGTCACGACGCGACGTTCACCCAACAGGCTAACTACTTACAATTCTGCGGCGGCTAATTTTGCGTTTTTGACTTGAAGCTTAAATTTGATTTGGTTTTGAAGGAAGAAAAATAAATTATTTAAAAAAAATATATTTGTAATATGTTGTTCTTATGAAAATACCGGTTGGGTGTGAAGAAGGAGCATAACATAGTATAGTAAAGTAATCATCAATGTTTGATTACTTTCCAAATCATTGCATAACTATTTTAACTGACTTTGAGTTCATAACTTCCTCATAGTTGTGGTGGGGCAAATGAGACAACTGGGAAAATAATTCTGAAAGTAAAAAAGTATGAAACCCAAAAATGTAAAAATATAAATTGTCACAAAAATTATTAATACATTTTTGAATTTTAATTTGTAAATTTAATATTTTATTTGAGAAGATATTGTTTATTTTAAATTTGATAAATATTTGGTTTTGCCGCGAGTTATTATAAAAGATTCAGAAATTTAGAATAGTTTATTATTTATAAATTTCGCACATATTACACCGCAAAACTCCAATTTTATACAAATTTGTTGTAAAAGTAAATAGAAATCTTGGAAAATTGTGAGAAATGTTCTTTTTTGCTCTTTTAATTTTTCCGGAACAAAGATCCGCTATACAGTAAAAGGAAATACCAACGAGAAAACCGCAGATGAATTTTGGTGTAGAAGATCTAGGAAATGCAATGGAAGTAATTGCAAGTAGATTATCAAAGAATTAATGTACAAAATTTTAATCTGCGGTTTACCTCTTTAGGAAATCCAGGGAAGATAATGTGTTATATAAATATGGCAATGTAATTTTCGTAGATTTTTAAATTACTTAACTTGAATTAAATAAAAACACTTTTTAAAACTTTAAATCAAAATTTTTAATTAAATTGAATCGGAACTGACAAATTTACGTCCGTTCTTTCGGCTGTCGGCAATCAAAAAGCTTACATACCTATTTTACAATAATCAAACTTAACACAAATACTACCAATTTAACATTATAAACAATATAATTTAAATATACCGGACGATTAAAATTATTTACAACACAAAATTCAACAAATCAACCCCTATTTGACTAATTTTGAACACGACATTTTATAGTTAAAATTAAACTAAAATCAAACACTCTTCTGCAGGATTATAGTTATATAATTTATATGAAAAATTATATAGTAATTATTATTTATCCACTTGTAAAGTTGGTTAATTAAAAATTGTACCTTTGACATCCTGCAAGTTAGCAGGATCTTATTTTGACTAACAACGGTTTAATGCATCAATAAATCTTTGTGCCCTGCATCATAGGTGGATACATACTATAGTATAACGTTGTATGAATATTATTAATTAAATAATTTATTTGTTATTAAAAACACTTTGATTTAATGTTCCCTATATGGAAAAATATTGTTGTCATACCTAAATATTATGTAATGTATAAGAATAAGGCGATAACAATTGTAATACTACATAATAAGAATTAAACAAATAAACAATACCATGTAGAGATTGTTACAGTTTCGTAACATAACACTCATCGGTCATCAATACACAATTAAATTGAAAAATTACTCGAACTTCGTTTGAGTACATAGTTGTTTATTAATTTATATTAGATACCTACACAGACACCAAGTAGGTGTTTTTGCTAAATATTTTAATCACGTTTTTTGATAGTCATGTAAGATTAATGAAATTGGGAATTTAAATTAAAAATTTTCGGTTGCCATGCTTATGTGGTCATAATATTATGTTCCCCTTCAAGAGAGATTGTAAAAGATTTTTTCAGATAATTCAGACAAATTATTGCTAGCATTTTACTTGTAATTTTTTTAAATTTTTTATATTTTGTTTTATTGTGCGAATAGTTTTAATAAATTTTTCATTTTAACTTTTTAATTAATTTCATTTCTCAATTTGGCTCCGAACTTCAAACATACGTGGATACTCGGTGGATATTACCCGATATTACCTAACTAATATAGATTTGTAGTTTATAAATATATACTTGTAGATCTTTTACATCTAAAGAAACCTTGAGGGCTGGTTATAAATACCAATTCTAATTAAACCATTGGAAAATCCTTAACCACAGATATACTGGCTATGATCAGTTGTAAAATCTTTATCAATGTTATCTATCATTGCATTGATTGGATTATTTTTTATATACCTATATTCTATATTGAACAGAATTTTTTCAAATAAAAATTTTAAATATTTTCATCGGCGAACTTTAAAATTTAACTTGAAATAAATTTTATTCAAAAATGGGAAATACAAATAAAATTCTATTTTCAAATTCACTTTTTTTTATATATAGCATTTGTTTATGAATAATTATTCAAAATACAACCAAAATCCCGAATATATAAATTGTTCACTCTTTGAGTCAGTTAAAAATTCAAGTTTTGTCCACAAGTTGACGCAAAGTCAAAATAAGCAACATTTACAAAATTTATCGAATTTAAAATGAAATAAATATTTTTCTAATAAAAATATGAAAGTTTACAAAAACAAGGTGGAACTCGCTTTTGCGACAGTTCTTAGGCTTCTATACATCTACTTTTTCGGTAGGTTAAATTATTTGGGCTTTATTTTATTCCAATTTTTAATGCGTTAATCTTTTAATTAGGTAGATTTTTTTACTATATAAGGAAAACGCTAACATTTTAATATTTTTTTTTATTTCGACCTTTATAGGTAAATATTTGCAATTTACAAACCACAAATAAAACACAATTCATAATGAAATATTAAAATACCCGAAACACGTACCGAATACCGTATTAGAAACACGTAAAATACCTACTCTAAAAATACAAAATAAGAATATCGGATTAAAAAATATATATGTAAATAATCTGAATAATTAATACCAATCTAAAAATATTCTATATGAAGTAAAATTGTTTTAAGAACGTGCGTTCTGATTGGTTTTGAATTATGCGGACAGACGGACAGACGGACAGACGGACACGGAGCTAGATCATAAGGCTTCTTCCTATACGTTGTATAGAAGCCTAACTAGATCATAAGGCTTCTTCCTATACGTTGTATAGAAGCCTAAAAAACTTAGGATAAACTTAGGATGTAAGAGAACAAAATATGATAAGGTAATATTTTAAACACATGGGAAATTTAAAGACAATTTTCCCTGTGTGTTAATTTACATTGTGCTTATAAATTAACAAGCTTTTTATGTAAATTCTTTGTTCACAACATTTTTTTTAATGCGTAGTTACCGTTTGTTATAAATTGTTATTGTTTACAGCATCTAAAAAAAAGATTTTTTAAATTAAATACTATCTTATAAAATTAATCAGGAAGTTATTATATTTTAAATGTCATGTCGAATTGAATTATATTAATTTCTAACAAAAATGACATTTCTCTTCAAATTTATTTAATTTTTTTTTAATGTATTTCACCGAATTTTACTATTTTAAAAAATCTTTGCAAATATTTTATTTTATCATTTTATTTATTATTATCATTAATTTTGCTAATGTTTTTGTTTAAATGCAACGAGCGATCGAAAACAGTCGTGAAATGGGCTCAAACTACATTTAGTTTTTTTTCAAACTTAATTTTAATTTTTTATAACATAAAAATTCGATTTTTCATTTGTATTATCTTTTTTAATTATTTTCAGTTCAACCTATCAAATATTTTTTTTTCATTCAAATGTCAGTTTCAGTTTTATAATTCTTGTCTACTAGTAAATTTTGATATTACGAAGTAAATAAAAAAAGCAATTCGAAATTAGGCAAATAATAGAAACGTAGAGTTATAACTTATAATAAAGATCTATTAAAATCGAGGTAGAACCGGAATTAATATAACAATAAATTAAAACTAATTCAGTCATAATAAAAAAAATGTTAACATGTTAAACGATGATTTTCTAGAAACAATTGTTATGTCACATATATTATTATAATTTCTGGTCGTTTCTAGTGGTCACCATAAAAAAAATACAATACAATTTGCATTCATACAAAAGTTATAAATTTAAAAAATACCTTATGTGCTTTGTATATTATAATAGAATGGAAACAATAATACAAAGAACTCAGAGCAGCTCATATTGCTAATTCTAGGCAATGCCTATTGTCAATGCAATGCAATTGTCGTGTTCCAAAATCCCAATTTGAAATTTTATTAAGCATTTGATTTCGGAATTTTGTATTTTTGTAAAGATTTTATTTTGTTATTTGTGTATTTGAAAATACAAAAAAGCGAAGCTTTTTGCTAAAATGGCCGAAAGAAGGGTTGCGTAAAACTTTTAAGATTATGGTATGGGATTTTTATTTTTGAAGAATAAAATTAATTATGTTTATAAGTGAGTTACTTCAGATTGAGTTGTCCCAGAATTTGGAAGGAATTTGAGATATTTGATGATATTATGTTTTGGAAGTTTAAGAATTGTGATTGAAAATTACTAAAGGACGAGATTGGATATAGGAGAAATTGCAATGAGTGATTTGGACAGAATTTTTGTAAAAATGTGTAAAAAAAAGGTATCACGAAAAGGTTAGATACATTTGGCACCTGGGTCCAGTTATCTCGTCAATTTAACTTTCGGCTTTAAAATTTACTTACTGCAATTTAAATAATTTTTGAATTGAGATTTTAAATTAGCCAGGAACATTTTATAAGAATTGTATTTTTCTAGGGAGCCCGTTTTGGAAAACTTTGGGAGCCTAGAAAATATCACTTCAGTATGTATTTAATTGCAGCTCCCCGACATATAGTTTTTGTACAAAACAGTTTAGAAAGTGAATGCCAGTTTATGAAATTATTTTCATTCTTTTTCAAGAGATGGTTTATTAGGTTAAACCTGAGATATCATGAGATCTGAGACCTGAGGTATTTATAGATTTTAGACCCGATGAGAGGGGGGGATGGTCGGAGAAAGATTCCCCCTAGGTGGGGGGATTTTAATCGAAATTCTGAAAAATATATTTTGTGTCTTGGTTTTTATATTTGCATTTCTTGATACTATTTATTAACCTTACCACTATGTATATATTCTGTTCTAAGACAAATTTTTTATTATCTGACACGAACAGTGGCGTAGCCAGGAATTTAGTTTGGGGAGGCCATGAGCGAAGCGAGTCTTGCAATAGCGTCGCAGACAAAAAATTTTCAAATTTTCAAAGTCAAACGCTTAATAGAAAGTTAGATTGATTGCTAATTGATACTTTCAAGGGGGGAAGGCTCTGGCTACGCCACTGGACACGAAGTAATCACTTTTATCAAACAGAGCGGGGGGCGTTGGTTACTACCTCCGGGCCCCGATTTTCTCTTGACAGCTTTGATTTTTGATCGCTTGACAGGTCGTTTTCTTTTCGATGTATTAAGGGATAGGCGCGCAAATAGATTCTTAATTCAAAGAATTAGTTTGTGCATCCAACGTAGAATTTCCGCTTCCGTGCTAGAGCCGCTATCTTACTAGATAGTTGGTTATAACTTGTTATTTCTGTTATTGTTATTAATTTATAAATTATTTCAAACCACAAAAGCAATGGTAGAAATAAATTGTTAAACAAAACTTTAAAAAATACTATGCCTATTTATCAATAATTGATGTATTGTTACGACCTTTTGGTCGTGGGGGTTTTATTGTAGCTCAGATGAATCAATTAAAGTCACGACAGGAGTTTAAACAATTATAATGACGCATAATAAAAGATACAATAATTACAAATAAGTCTTACCCTAAAAGGCTGAGGGAGGATTGGATCACCAACATGACGGACATAGGTTTCAGCGGTAATCCCTACTCGCACTTCACCCACGGCTGACTGCCGATTTTCCGACTTACCGCCCTTTTTGTTGTAATCCTCCCTCTTAATCTTAATTCTACTAATTATAATTCTTATTGGTCATTGTTGGATTCATATTATTGGTTTATCGATTAAGTTGATTCATCGGGGCAATGTTCCGTTTACAATTTTGATGATCAATCAATCACACAGGATATAGAATATATTTTGTTATAGTAATTATAAATTTAGTTCTATACCGTGTGATTGATTTTTACGTGACATTACCCCCTCGCCGGCAAAAGCGGCTGGCCCAAGGCGCTAAAATTGACTGATCAACAACCAGTTGAACCAATAACACTAAAAGAACAATGATAAAGCAAAACTACTACCAAATCAAACGAAAAAAAACATAAAATAAAAAAAATCGGCTTACAATTGGAATTGTAAAGATAAATTATAAATATAGATATATGTATATGAGAACAACAAAAACAATAGTTTTTTAAAAATAAATCAAAAGAAAAGTAAAATTAAATATATATAATAACTAATCAAAGTATTATAAGACAACCTATAATTGCAACAGGAAAAAAAATAAAATAATTCCTGACAAAACAAAAAAAATTTTTTCACATTGAAGATATAAATCGGAAAAAACAAAAAAAATTTTATTTGAAGAATTAAAATTTTGTTCCAAAAATTTTTCAGTTAGTTCAAGGGTCGTATTATCCAGGGTATATTTTTAAGCGCATAGGCCGTACTCCAGTGGTAAAATACTTCCTCATTCAGAAAAAAAAAGTGTTTGTTATCAGTGTAATCAAACAATCCAAGGTAAGTATACAATAAATTATACTCACAAGATGTTTATTTAAAATTCCTTACTACGTCTCTGCAAAATATAGTTAAATGTATTATTTACTATTTATAGCGAGCGATTTGCTTATTTTGCCGTTTGCAATCTTCAATGATGATATCTAGTTACATTCATTTACGTTATAGTGGAAGCAACGATGCAATTATAGTCTGTCTCAAGATTATGTAAAAAATATAAAAATTATAACTTAGTCCTTTACAAGTATTATTAAAATTAAACAAAATTATGGAACAATATTGTCGCTTGGATAGTAGGACAGTTATTGTTATTTAAAAATAATAATAAAAAAAAATGTTCTTATTGGCAAACATTCATTCTAGTAAGTTATGTGCTAGCCCGTGCTTTTAAAAATCGTTTATCTTTAATAAAAAAAAACTTTTCGCATTTGTGCTAATTTTTAAACTTTTGGTCGTATTACAATAGTTATTATTCATTCGTGCTTTTTTTTATAATCATGTCGTCTCTATTTCAGTGTTTATTAATTTATCATTTATGTTCATTTTTAATCATTTAGGCTCTATTACAAAATTTAACTTTTTAAGCCTTATTACAATATTTGCAAATCATTCATACTTATTTTTAACTTTTTTTGGGCCTTATTACAATATTTAAAAATCATTCATACTTATTTTTAACTTTTTGGCCTTATTACAATATTTATTATTCATTTGTGATCATTTTTTATTTATTTCGTATCTTTTTATTGCTCATACTAAATTAATGTGTTTACGATAATCTATGTAAGAAGTGGTGCTGATGTTTTTTGCTAGCAGTGCACTGACTTTTTGCATAAATTTCTGTTTTCATTATACGAAGGCCTCCGTTTGCAATTTGTATGATTATAACATTACGTATATTTTACATTAAACAAAATCAATACTTTCATAAAATACGTCTAACCAAATTAACTTTAATTTCACAAATACTCTGCTTTTTCACTTTATTTACTTCACTTATAATTAATTATTTGGAGCACATTTTTATTAATTGTAGCACGTTACTCTTGTTTACACTCTTGAAACCGCTTAAGTTCATTCGTTCGGAGCACATTTAATTAACTTGTTGCACGGGCGTTAGGTTTTTTCACATTATTTCTAGCAGAACGTTCATAGAATCTCCTCTCTTTAAGGTCCTAATTTCACTGGGTATGTTGATGTTATAAGTAGGCGTTTCTCCTAGACTCTGCTTCTTCTTTTGAAACTTTCGATTGTTACCTTTGCGTTTGATTAGGCTTCCAAGTAACGGCCAGTTTGAGTTTGCCGTTTTCTTCTTAGTGCTGATTACCATGCCAAACTGCTAATGCTGACCATACCAATCCATAATTTACGCCTTGGGTTGTCATTTACCAAAACAAAACAATTTCATTTTATTCCATTTGATTCCATTCCATTTAATTCCATTCGATTTTACTCCATTCCATTTGCTTTCATTCCATTCACTTTCATTCATTCCATTTAATTCCATTCGATTTTACTCCATTCCATTTGCTTTCATTCCATTCACTTTCATTCCATTCCATTTGATTCCATTCGATTTTACTCCATTCCATTCGCTTTCATTCCACTTCATTTGATTCGATTCCATACCATACCATTTCCATCGTCTTAGAAAAAGTTTGGGTGGTGATTAAGGGTATCTTGTTCGTTCTCGTCTTGGACCATTTCCACTTAAGTTATCATTTGCTTGAGTAATATTGGTACGGTACATAGCTGCTTGGAAACCCATACTTATTGGAAGCTCTTCTTGATATTTGCAACGCAGCGAAATTGTTTTCCCCTTCTTACCAAAATTCGACCCCGAATTTTGACTGGAAGGGTACGCGTAGGTGCCCTTGTTCTGTCTTATAAGAAAACAAAGATTCCTTCCCAAAACAAAAATCTTAGAACATAATAATTAAAAAATATTAAGATACACAAGAAAAAAAATGTCCTTTAAGTTTGATATTTTACACCATATAAAAATTAAAATATTATTGAAAAATA
The DNA here is from genome assembly GCA_947369205.1 of Cantharis rufa. Classification (NCBI taxonomy): domain Eukaryota; kingdom Metazoa; phylum Arthropoda; class Insecta; order Coleoptera; family Cantharidae; genus Cantharis; species Cantharis rufa. The sequence continues at coordinate 15,065,850 of OX376307.1, read as the reverse complement.
GATAGTTATCTGGTAATATACATAAAATTAAAACCCAATAAATTAAATTTAAATTAAAGATTTAGCATTAGCAATTAGAAAGAATTAGCATTCCATTTAAAAAATTTTATTTCGGCAAAACCAATCTAATTATTATTAAAAAAGTTGAAAAAATAACATAAATATTACACCGCATCATTAATACTACCATTATTATATTCGTTGTCTTGAAACCAAAAATTAAAATTAAAATTTATCAGTGTAAGGCCTAGAAGAATGTCTGTAAAAATTTGTATAATTGTAAAATAATTGTATTACTAATGCATCCTATTCACCTATATAATTAAAACATTAACTTGCAATTTTTTTTTTTTTTTTTCCTCTATAATAAATTATAATTTAAAAATTATTAAAACCACTGTAGTAAAATCTACACGATAAAATAATCATATTATGTACTTCAAATGACATAGATCGCATAAAATGATTTTGTTTAAATTACTACATTCCACCTAAAGTCAATTTACTTCTTAAATTACTATCCAAGAAAAAATAATTATTTAAAGTTCATTTAGTTATTCTAAAATAATATGATAATGTGAAATTAAAAATAAATTTTCTTCAGTCAAAAATTAATAAACAGGCTTACAATTTTTGGAATAATGACCGCTCATTTCTTCGTTGAAACAAAACAATCAAAGCATTTTCTTTCTCACATGAACTTGATTGAACTCCTCCTTTATGCAACGGATAACTATTATATAAATTCGCTTAGACAAAACTCCATTAAACAAAACTAAATGAATAAAATGCCAAACTGTTATTATTACTAATGCCAAAATTAACATCTACCTATATGTAATATAAACTTTTTTCAATTATACCCTAAACGAACCGTATAGAAATCAAATTTCTTAAAAGTAATATAAATTTTGCTTAAGAAAATTCCAATCGTCATCAATAATTATTATTAGTAAAATCCCCATATTTATTAAAAAGATTAGTCGAATTAAATTTTTTAATTGTAACCTAAAATGCCTACCAAACTTATTTGGTCGTTGAAATAAGAAAAAACCCACAAAAATGTCAAAGAACAATTTCTCAATTTTCCAAAAAAGTATCCAATCCATAAGTAGACTTGAACTAATTTTAAACTTATATTTATCAGAAAAATGATAAAAATTACCTAAATCAAAAAAATTTTCAATATCCTTTTAAATGAGAATTTTACAATTAACGTATTTAATGCATTATTCGCAACATAATATTTATTCGCCTGCATTTGAAAAGATATCTATAAAAGAATCAATTAGACCAAAAAATTTTATATAGAAAATAAAAGTTAAATGAGGTTAATTTAATTAGGTTTAATATGAACCCTAAAAAAAGTAAAAATGGTTGAAAAATTGACTTGAAAAATAAGCAAAACTTATCTTAAACTGTAGAGTTCTTATGCATTATAGAATCATTTATGTTTTAAAAATTCATTAGTATCTACTTATGTACAATATTGCTAAACTAAAATCTTAAAAACAAGTAAAAATATTCATCTTAAAAAAAAGTAAAGTAAATTAAAATTGATTCTTGCAGTAAATAATTATATTCTATCTTAATCTTATTAATGGAAATTTATACACGTAAGTGACGCAAAAAGAATGATTTAGACTACCAATAATAAATTTTTTTTTGTATCAGCAAAAGAAGCGTAAATTAAATGCATAAATAAAATGAAAATAATATCCAGCTTAATAGAGATGGCATCACAAAGAAAAATGATAATAGGACCTCATTTTGGAACAAGAGTTTTTTTTTTAATTATTTGAATTTAAAAGTATGGAAAACTAAATTTGTAAATTATTATTCGGAGAATTAAAAAAATTTGGAAAGCATAAGGCCTTTTATTGAATTAAACATTTACCTTTTAAAGTAACAAATGAAATACGACAATAATTGAAACTGAAAAAAATTTTAACCTTACAAGAACTTCCTGCATTTGCCTAGTAAATGCAACGTCTACTTATTAAAATATAAATGCATACTAAATATTATTTTATTAGAAACCATGTAAACGAACTTTAATAATGTTAAGCTAAAATTACTAATTGAACGCGTTGGACATTTTCGTTTTTAATTTGACAATTTAAGTACCAAAGAAAAGAAAAACTAAATACGTGCGCCATTTACCTACAATTTACAATTTGAAGTAATATACACCTAAATGAGTACCAGGCTCTTTATTTCAGTGGCTCTTTAAGACAGTCTCATCTCAAAAAATTAATACGTGCAGTTAGACTTAATGTAACCACCAAAATAAGCTTGGCACGCTCCACCACATGTTACGACCTTTTGGTCGTGGGGGTTTTATTGTAGCTCAGATGAATCAATTAAAGTCACGACAGGAGTTTAAACAATTATAATGACGCATAATAAAAGATACAATAATTACAAATAAGTCTTACCCTAAAAGGCTGAGGGAGGATTGGATCACCAACATGACGGACATAGGTTTCAGCGGTAATCCCTACTCGCACTTCACCCACGGCTGACTGCCGATTTTCCGACTTACCGCCCTTTTTGTTGTAATCCTCCCTCTTAATCTTAATTCTACTAATTATAATTCTTATTGGTCATTGTTGGATTCATATTATTGGTTTATCGATTAAGTTGATTCATCGGGGCAATGTTCCGTTTACAATTTTGATGATCAATCAATCACACAGGATATAGAATATATTTTGTTATAGTAATTATAAATTTAGTTCTATACCGTGTGATTGATTTTTACGTGACAGTATTACCAAACCAAAGTGACACAGCATAATATAATATGATTCGATTAAATGTGTTTTTGCATATACATATATTGTCATGTTTTATTTTTCTTTATGTTCCAAAATTCCTTTTTTTATATTTAATTTTAAAATTGTATTGAATTTGAATTTTTTTATTTTAGATTGTTATTTTTGAGTTTGAAGATAATTTCAAATTGTTGTTCGTGCCAACAATTTTGAGTTAGTACGAAGATTAGAAAGAACTATGGCCGTTTTGCCGTGAAGGTTGACAGGAGTGGTCGCTTTTTACGAAGAATCTCAGTATTGAGAATTTGAATTGTGAGATTTTTATTTTGTTTATTTTGGAAATAAATTTTTTATTTTCGGTGAGTGAATTCTTTTTATTTATTTGGATAATTATTAAAACGAAATTGGAGAGGTACCGATCAACGCAATATGCACACTTCGGTCTACGTTCATTATAAAAATCCTCACTTTACTTCTAAGGTTTAGACGGTCAGAAGGTTTTTTAATTTTTTGTCATACTCACGTTATTTGTTTATACGATGAAATAAACTTCAAATTGCATTTTAAAAGTGAACTTAATTTGTTCGAGTTTATCCCTCGGGGATAAACTGGAATATAAAAATCTGGTGTTTTTCATTTTCGACAGCGCAGTTCTAATCAGATATAACCATAATACGTGTTTAAAGTAAATGACGGGATCCTGGTAGCTGAGTCAGCTCGGGAGTGGTAGCAGTTGTAGTTTTCTTGGGTCTGACAGCACTACGCTTTAGCCTAGTTTTCCATTTGAAAGACCAGTCAAAACTAGTCCACCCTGACCAATCGGCTAAGCCATAGGGGTGCTCAAACTTGAACTGCTGGCGATCTACCTCAAAATTGTTAGACTCATATCGATCGACTCTGAAAGGCTGCAAGTGCTATAATGTGATGGTATAGATCAAAAACGTCGCTTATCGCCGACTTTCTTTGACAAATACTGTGCATTTCTTTGACAAAGCCACCATTCGTCGTTAGCAGGGGGTTATTACGATAAAAAAGTGATGAATTCTAGCCCAATTGAAGATCAACTAAAACAAAATTTGTGGATAAACCTATGATGAGATCCACTCAAAAAGCACTCGCGATCGACTGTTTGAGCACCCCTGATCTACGCTGTTCCGTCAGAGGTTCAGCAAGACAAATCCTTAGGAAAGGATGGAGTGTGCAAACACTTCACCTTTTCGGGAGCTATGTCTCTCGAACGCGGCGCTGCTTACAACGTTCTACTTTGAAGCTCTGAAAAGGGTGGGGAGCTCTGGAAGACGAAATTGTATATTTTCTTCATGGCAAAATTAAAAACAAAACTTAAACCAGCTAATCAATCAACACACAACCAAAATACTGGTTGCATACTGTGGATTATGGTAGTGGACATCCTTCTACGACGAATTAACTAAAATGGTTTCTATGCCATAAAATATGCAGATGATATTACCATACTTCTTCTTTATCAGCCTTTCAATCCGTTCCTGGACTATCGGCCTCTTGACGGCGGTTGTTGACGGCGGCGATCGTTAACCCAGGGAGACCGCCGGCTTTACGTGCCCTTCAAAGCACGTAGACGGTCATATGAAAGTTTTTTACTCTTCGCGGATTCTAACCGAGTACCTTAGAATCAGCAGTTGTTCGGCTAACTTACTAGGCTAATGACCGTCTCATTACCATACTGCTTATTTTAAAACAAAATCTGCATGCGAATGCAAACAGCTTTTAAAATATTGGAAGACTGATGCATTGAACCCTTTCTCTCGGTCAATCCGACCAAGACAGAGGTTGTTCTGTTTACCAACAAAAAAAAGTTACAGGGAATGTCAATGCCTAACAAGAACTTCTCTGAAGCTAGCAGACGAAGTCAAGTATCTAGAAATGACATTTAACAAGAAACTAAACTGTGGAAAACATTTGACAACAACAATTAGCAAAGCTGTAATGGCTTTTTCGCAGTGTCCAAGGGTCATGGGGGTTTTTCCTCTAAGATCACCATCTGACTCTACACTGCAGTTGTCATACCTATGTTTTGCTACGGTGCACTTGTCTGGTAGCCCAGAACCAAACAAGTAACAGCAGCATCCTCCTTGCATCGGATGTAAAGACTACTCTGTCTGGTCGTAACGGGAATGATGCGTACAGCACCCACTGCAGGGTTGAAAACCATTTTCTGCCTCCCACGACTAAATCTTCATGTGCAGGAAATGGCGGTTAGGGCTGCCCTTATACTTTGCAGCTGGGGGCTGTAAAACCACAGGTGATAAATTGTGGGTCATATGCTGATTTTAGAGAATTACGAAGTTAGAGTACTTCTGCTGCATTTTGAACCTGACAGAATTTCCCCTAAATTATATTATGTTGAATCTAGCAGAAACCAACGATTATGACATGTATCTAATTTCGAACGGTTCCAAAAATAATGTTGGCTCAGAAGTAGGAATCTTCTATACTATTTACTGCACTATACGAAAACAGTCCAGAATAAATGTATCTGCTGTGACAAAAACATTCAGATATCTTGAGATAGCAGAGCGGCACTTATTGTTGCACGTGGGAGTCGTAATGTCACATCTGGTTTGGTGCTCGAATACTACATTCAGACACAGAGACACTAAATGAGGTATCCAACGGAAATATAAGTTCCTTTTCATGGGTGAAAGTGCACCAAGGTAACGAGGGTAACGTAAAAGCGGACGAGCTGACAAGAAACGGTTCTAAGAGCCTGAATCTTTATTTAAAAAATAAATATAATCTTGTGCAGAAAATGGCGGTTAGGGATGCCTTCAGGCTTCGGAGCTGGGTGCTGTGGAACTACAGGCAAGAAATTGTGGGTCATATGCGGATTTTAGACTCGAAAAATAGGAGATTCTCTTAATAATTATATATTTTTGATCACATTACATTTATTCAAATGTAAAAAACTTTAATTATTGCAATCATCTGCGTACGTCGAGAAGTGGCAGCGAATTGGTCGGCGTCAGGGCATTTCGGTCAGGAACGAACTAATAGTATGTTTTCAGATGTTTTGCCATTTTCAGACGTTTTACCGTATATCCGGTATAAATTTTACAAATAATATAAAGTAAAATATTTAATATTTTACAACATAAATCAAACATGGAATTTTTGTTAAATGGCCGTAATCCGGCGAATTCACCCTATTATAACAGATAAATCTTTAATTTTTATCAAATAATTTTTCCCAAACTTTGCTTAATTTACTCTTCAGGTTTTACCATTAATTTAAAAAATAAATTACATTTTTCATTTTATGTGCCTTACGCGTGTGATTAATCTATTAATTAAAAATTCAAAATAAGCGTCATCAAAACATTAATGCAAAAAAATAAAAGGAATAGCTTGTAATAATTATTATGCGATTGTGACAACCCGTAACTAGTGCATCACTTGATAATTTTTTATATTCTAAGTAATAAATTTTTACATTTATACAAATTTACTAAGAATTTGAATTTCATGTGTCTACTGACGCATTTACGTTTACGCATAATGAAAATTATTATTATTAGATATTATGTAAAGATACTAATCAAATTCATTAATTGAAATCCTGTGAAATATAATATCATAACATATTTAACAGTTTTTATGTTGAAGTCAGGGGCGTAGCTGGCGAGACTCAGGACTTTGAATTTGTTACTTTATTGACGTAGTAATTCATTGAAACTAAAGCGTTTGACGATAAAGCCTCAACAAGTTTTGAAATTTTAGCTATAATTTAACTTTATTTTTGTATTTGTTTGGATAAAAATTAATAATAATCATAAAATTGTAAAAGTGCCCTTTATCTAAATTAAATTATCTAAATTTTGCTTCTAAACCGGTACAATACTAAATTTATCGCTAAAAGGAATCATTAAGTTTGAAGTCGACTTTATCACATTTTTTAACAAAACTATGTTAATTATAAGATAATTACAAAGTAATGGTGTAGAGAAACCAAAAGTGAAGAAAGTGGTGAAGGACGACCACACTCCTACATTTTTAAATAACTGCATTATCCGAGTGGAACCAAATAAATAATATTTTTTTAAATATCTTTTAAAAAAATTAATGGGAAACTCCAAATCGGTGAGCCGAGAAATAATGTTTTTTTAAAGTTATGGTATATATTATAATATATATGTTAATTAACTACTCGAAATATATAATTAATTAATGTTTTTTTTTTATTATCATCAACGGGAAATTTTGTCATTTATACAGATTTTTACGCATCTCAAGTTTGTTATAATTTACATATTTAATTATAATACTGCAACTGAGGATTTCCCGTTCTTCCTGACTTTTCTCGCACTGCACCGCTTACCGCTTCCACCGGATAAGGAAAACCTGAAACCTGCCATATTTATAGATCTAGTTCATACTTCAGGTAAGTATTTATAAAAATAATGTATGATTTATAATATACGATATAATATTATATAAAAAATATAATCAACTTTAAAAGTGAGTTACAAAGTTACAACGAAAAATTACAGATATTTTTCAAAACATTTTTTGAATTTACGCTCTAGATCTCTCGAAAGAGTAGTATGAAATTTTGAGATTTGGTTGTATCTTGGCAATTGTCAAGGAAATCACTCGTCATCCAACTAATGTCTTCAAATTTCTGAGCTTTTTATAGAAAATATGTTCTGTTAATTGATCTACTTAAAAATAATGAAAAGATCAATTTTACCTTTAGTATTATCATTGGAAATGATCGAACGACTACTTGAACTATTTGTGTAACTTTTAAGAATTTTGAAACGAATACCTTTTTGCTTGAAAAAATTAACAGGGCAGGTTATTATTGTGGTTCTATTTTGAGATTTTTTCGGTCACAATGCGTGGTATAAGTTTGGATTCCTCATAATACTTAAATGTGCCTTATGAAATTTGCTTTTAAAAATCAATAGCAATTTTTTGACAGTTATAACAGGTAGATGATAAGAAAAATTTTGTTTTGCACAAGTTTTAGACACTTTTCCAAATTCAAAATCTATTTACTAGGAGTGACGGACAGTTTTGATGCCTATATTTCTACATTATGCATTATCTTCATATTTTGGCATTGCCTAGTGAATCAAGTGTCGCACTTTTTTTTTTGAGGTCGACTATTGCCCAATTTTTTGCCGAATATGAAATTTTATTAATTTCCATTGAAGGACTATTTAACAGTTACAAATCTATACAAAACCTATCCTTTTTAATTATAATTATGCCATTGTTAAAAAAAATTTAAATGCCAACTCAATGGTATTCAATAGTTTGTATAGATCTCGGAGAAGTTAAAAGAAAGAATTAGCGGTTTGAATATAAAATCTTAATTTCAGGAACATTTTAAGAAAATCTTTTTCTTAAAAAAATTAAGTGAATTTTTATACTACTTATAACAAAATAATTTTTTAAATGTAGTATAATTTAAAAAAATTAATACAAATTTTAATGTTTATTTTTAAAAAGAAACAAGCAAAACAATAAAAAAAACCAAATGCCAGTGGTAGTACTAAATGCCTTAGAGGGCGGGCAGACATGCACAAAAAATAATAGGGAAGCGTAAAAATAGAGAGAAATTGAGAAATTTATAATAAGGAATTTTAAATTTAACATGATAAATTACAAAATTTCGATCCTTATAAAAATGTAAGTTATGAAATTAAATTTGTTAATTTAACATGTGAAAATTAAAACTCATTATAAATATCTAATGCAGTTCATTTTTAACCTCCTTGTGCAAGTTCTTGCAGAAAGCCGGAGAAATATGCACTTAATACCTTAATGTAATATATTATGACAATAGAAATCAATAAAAATTTAATTAAACCACAACGGAATCATTTTTAAGGTAGACTACCGTCCTTGACTTAAATAAAAAATTGATGTATTCGCCTCAAAGAAGACAAATATGGTAGATTTCCAATTTGTTTTTTTTTACTTTCTTGTGTTTATTTTTTAAGAGTAAAAAAGGCCCGTAGCCAGGGGGGGCACGTTAAATGTTAAAAAAACAACATTTGTTTGTAATAATAAAAATTCACGGAAAGGGATCGGCCGAAAATGTTACTTTTTAAGAAAGGTTTTTATGAGGACCCCCCCCCCCGAAATGAAATCCTGGCTACGAACCTGTCCAGTGGCGTAACAAGTCTGCGTGTGAAGTTGTTTTAGCAATATGACGAAAACAAAATAAACTAAATATAACATTATATTACCCGTAATTTTAAGATAAACAATTAACAAAATTATATTAAAGGCCGATTTTACAATAAACGGATAAACTTAATTGCTGCATAACATTATTCTCGGTATATTAAAATTATTATTGGTTATAGTGGTAATACTATAGGACTAACGGTATACCAGGTTTATTCGACTATTGTAAACCGGCTCTTCCCTAGCAGGAAAGTATGACGGGCCAGACTTGGCCCGGGGTAGAGCCAGGCTTGGCCCAAGCCTGGGCCCGTCATACTTTCCTGTTAGGGTTATAGAATAAAAAAATACAAACAAATTATGAGTTAGTCTTTTTTTTTCTAAACTTAAATTTCAGGCAAATTTATTTCTTCTTAGTAGCTTATAAATTTTAAGTTTAAAAATAATCTTTCTGCCAAAGTTGAAGTCACAAGTTACCAAAGAAAGAGTTGTATACTTTGGTGCTGCTAAAATGGGAAATCATTTCATATTCATTTTGTATATAAAATGATGCCCACTTTCTTTAGCTCAATAAAAGAAAACCGCAAATATATAATATTTTATTGGGAATATTAAAAATTAAATACTAATACTAGAAGTGTTCAATTTTTTTGAAAAGAATATGGAAGGTCATAGAAAAACTGGGAGCCCTTTCAGCAAAGGGCCCGCGTGCGTCGCACCCACCCTACCCTGGCAGTCCAGCCACTGACTATATATTATAGTGCAATTCGTAACAAATTGAAATTTCGCAAAGAACTTACATAGAATCATTTAATTTATTTCAATTGATTTCACTATAATTGGATTATATTATATAATTTATTGAATCTGTATTTTCTTTATATTTTATTTAAAATGCTCCGATTATAATGATGACTCTATAAAACTACCGTCAGGGTGTGGTTTAATTTAATTTAAAAAAAATTTATAAAAATCTTCATTTATAACAATTATGCTTTTAGAAGCAAATTTTTGAATTTCTGTCACGATTTTAAAACGTCCACTGTACTTTAGTTTATTTTTTCATTATTTCTGTTTAGGAATCAAAAACCAACTAAATACAATGAAAATACAACCAATAAGGTTTAATTAGAAGCAATAACGTTGTGAGTTTGTTGGATTGATGGACGAGCAGAGAGCAGAAAGTTTCACAATTATTACATACTAGCCACAAAAAGATGCAATGTTTTCTGAAGATAAAGAAAAATTATTAAATTTTGTTAACATTACTAATATATACTTTTACTGCCGGCGACATGCGGCGCTAAAGTACAACTTTACATTAGTTATACTAAAGTATAATAATAATAATGACCGCCTCTAAAGAAGAAGAGAAAGATATAATATAGACAAAATAACACAAAACGTAAATTTTTGAAAGAAAGTAAAATGACGGCGCTTCAACTTTTAGATTTGATTTTTAAGTTTTGACAACATAAAAAAAATTCTTTCTTACCTGCAAATTAATCTTCAAATTTAAGAAGATTAAAAATAAAAGTAAAAATCCAAAAATCATTTTTTACCCAACAGACTTGATTATTCAAAAATTTAATCAAAATCATTGAAGTACTTTTAAAGCTTGGATTGCCATTATTATAACTCTCTTATTAAAAGTGTCTTTCAATTTTTGCCGCAAAGAATAAAATTCAAAATATTTAGGGAACTACGAGGGGTAAATCACCGGGGAGATTTGGTGTACATGGGGTAGGAAATGTGAGGGAGATGTGAGGATATGTGGGGAGATGTGAGGAGATGTAAGGAGATGTGAGGAGATGAGGAGAAATGTGGGGATATGTGGGGAGATGTTGGGGAGATGTGAGGAGATGTGGAGGAGATGCGGGGAGATGTAGGAGAAAAAATGTCGAGAATTGTGAGGGAATATTTGGGAGATGTGAGGGAGATGTGGGAAGATGTGAGGAGATGTGGAAAAATGTGGGGAGATGTCGGGGAGATGTGGAGGAGATGCGGGGAGATGTGGAAAATATAGAGGAAATGTGAGGGAGGTGTAGGGGAGATGTGAGAGATGTAGGAGAAAAAATGTCGAGAAATGTGAGGGAATATTTGGGAGATGTGGGGAGATGTGAGGAGATGTGGGGAGATGTAAGGAGATGTTAGGAGATGTGAGGGAGATGTGGGGAGATGTGGGGAGATTTAGAGGAAAAGGAGATTTGGTGTACGTATTTTTGTCAGGAGATTTACCCCTCGGGGAACTATCAGTTAATTGATCCCACGAATTGAAATTTTTCCTATACACAATTAGAAAGAGGACAATTTTCTAAGCATTAAAAAAAAATTCAAAGCAGATTATCTATTAGTTTTCTAGAAAACGGCATTTAAAAATCAAAATTTTCTGTTACCCGTACGTGTGTTAATTAGCACTAATATTTTACGAACAGTTTTTATTTAGACAAACGCGGTACTTGTTTTTAGGGTGGATCCGTGATTTGTCGTGGTTACTGCTAAAAACATCCCTGTATATAGGGATTTTACACTACCGAAATGGTGGCGCTAGTGTAACCGCAATATGTCTGCTATATCAAGTATACATCAGTAGAATTTTAATTTGTTTATACTGGTTTATACAGAAATTTTTGGTTTTTTGTTTATCTGTGTCCAAATTAATTAAAAAAAGACTATATACATACGTTAAAAGACACTTTGGTATACTCAAGTACATATACTTGATGGAGTAGTTACAATTGCTGTCGTATGGTGGCGTTTGGTTAATGTTAAATCCCAATAGCTCCAACTCGCCAAAGGTACTACTCGAAAGGGGTGAAACTCATTTTAGTACGCATCCGAAATTTTCTTATACCGCACAAATAGCCTCTCCCGCCCCTCGGCCACTCGATGTAATGTGTGCGGTTACTAGCAAGGGTTGTACTCAACAGAGTAACAATCGCGTCTGACCGCTATCACTAAGACTATATCAGAGCACACGGATGGGTAACAGAACACCTGAGTAGAAATTGCAGTTTGATAATCAGCAAAAATTTATTTAAATAAAATGCTCAGAAAATTGTCCTCTTTCCAATAGTATATAGGAAAAAGATCAATTCGTGGAATCAATTAATTAATAAGATTTACATGCATTTTAGATAGGGATTAAACCATGATTTCTACACTGGCATTCTGTTACCGGTTCGTGTGCTCTGATATACTTTTAATGATAGCCATAGATGCGATTGGTACTACCGAGTGTACGTCGTGCGTGAAAGTTAGGGTTACTAGTAACCGCATACTTTACACTGAGTTGCAGCGGAGTGAAAGATGTTTTTTGTGGCTTGTAACAATTTATTGTTAATAATTGTTCGAGCGCCCCATTTGCCCTTTGCTCCGTGCCGCTAATGGAAGGATAGTTTCAAAGCGCCAATTCTATTGCAGAGGGCACTCGCTAGAATTAAACTAGTCTTGGGTTGCAGTTGTCAGAAGGCAATTGTAAATTTGCAAGTCCATGTGGGGAGTAAAACTACGCGGCCGTTATTGTTAAAGTAAACCGAGTTGAAAATTTAAAATCCAGAGAGGATTATTGAGTAAATTATCAACGTGACCCGAGACAGGTTTCTTCAGGTGCCTAATTGGGGATTTTTTTAACCTGTTGACGCCATTGAATCAATATTCCATCAAACACGATCGAGAAATTTTCCATCTGATTCAATAATTACGACTGCCAGAATCGCAAGTTATAGTCTCTTGAGTCCTGTTACCGTCTTTGACGTATACCAAGTGCATGTGTTCATTGTGTGCTGCGATTTGTGCCAGCATCTTTTGTTCAGTTCATCTGGTGCCGAGTGGTCCGTTGCCAACAACGTCAAACAAGTTTCTTCATTCTTCAAGAAGCTGGAATCGTCACGTCGTTCTTCGGATTCCTGGAGAATCAAAGCAGGGGTAGTAAACTACCATTGTCGTTACCTAAATATTGTAAACTGATTAGGGGCTTGGTAAGTAAGATTTTGCTTTAGTACTTCTTGTTGTTGAATGGAATTATTCGCGGCGTGATTGATTTTTATGTTTGGCTGCCGTATTCAGAATTGTGCATTGGAAGTTGTTGTTATTACTTGATAATAATTTTTATATTAGAGTCAATATATTATTATTCCTTTGCTGTTGTTTTATTCAGGGCAGAAGCAAATTCTTTCTTTATTACAGATCCACTCTCTTTTTGCTTTTCCATTTATCATAGAGCTAGTTTTAACAACAGGGGCTACATCACTGAATTTATTAAATACTAGGGAACACCTATCCCAGGTGTGGTGAGAAAAATCGGTTCCAGATTTTTTTTTGAAAAAGATAATTTTCTTTTAATTAATAATAAAAATCGGTGAATAGTTCATTCCGTTGACAGTACGTGTGCTCGACGTAAATAGATACAATAGTGTGTTTTAGTGGACGCATTCCCAACGAACAGTTTGGTTTTCGGGCAGGACACTCCACCACGAAACAAGTATTGAGGCTTGTTGAGTACATCACGTTGCACTGGAACAAAAAACAGGCAATGGGAGCAGTGTTCCTCGATGTCGGCAAAACCTTTGATTAGGTGTATCATCATCGCCTGATTTACAAACTGATCCACGACGGTATCGACTCAGCACTTGTACGGCTGATAGCGTCATTCCCGTTGGGCCGAAAATTCAAGATCATAATAGAAAGGAACGCGCTGCACGAAAAGACCTATAAAGGCCGGAGTCCTCCAGGGATGCATACTTGCTCCTACTCTATACATCTACTATGCCAAAGATGTGCCGGTGCCATCTCCCTCACACACGACCCCATCAGCGCAGCTCATATTGTATGCAGATTACACTGCATACTTTGTGAGCTCGTGAAAACCCGACCAAGTAACCAAAAAGCTGCAACTCGCGCTGAACGACTTGGAAGTATGGTGTCGTACTTGGCGCATCGGGTAAACCCAAGCAGAGTACGGCGACATAGGTACTTTACAAGGTCGACTGCAAATGGATAGGGCCACAGATTCCCACAAATGCAATTAAAAATATTTGGCACAGAGATCCCTTGGAACGACACCTCCACATATTTGGGGGTGATGCTCGCCAGGGTCGGAAGGGTCGAATTGGGCCCCCACTAAACTAAAAAAGCAAACTTATCAAAAAAATTGCCTGACATTGGTTAAAACAATAATCAGGTCTATTCTAACAATATACCGCATCAGAATGGGCGTTCGCGCATATCAGATAAATTCACAACCTACAAGTAGTGCAAAATATTGCCCTAAAACGAGCCACAAAAGCGCAACGGCACACGAAAAAGTAAGAAGCTATATGAGGATGCAAACATGGATACAATAATAGAGTATATTCGCAAGCGGCTGCAAAAATCTCCGATACTGTAGAGTCATCCGAAAACCCTTTAGTCTAAGAGCTAGGTAATTACCAGCTCGAGGACTACTTAAGATACGAAATACGATTTCAATTTCGAAAATTGTAAGGTACTTTGTAATTTTTATTTTTAAAGAAATATACCAATTCTGCGAGCCAAACCATGAAGGTCGGGCAGGGATGTTCTGAATGGGGTTGCGCCAAATAAGCGTGCCATTCGTACCTCCCCTCTCACTTGACAAGCTTACCTCCCCACCGGTCGTAAATCAAAATCAACTAAATTAAAAAAAAAGAACTGGATACGTCCTCACACAAACTCGCAAACTATGACAAAAAGCAACAAAACTTCTGCAATGTCTTTCTCCTCTACGAAGAATAAGCCAAGAAGAACCGCCTCGACTCTCGAAAGCGATCCCGGAAGCGCACTATTCTGGTTTAAAAACCGTAACAAGTGGCGAATCCCAAGTACGGCGTCCATGTCCTCTCATAAACCCCCATAGGGGGTTGAGTGCTGCCTTAGAGAGCGCTCGCCTGGTAAAATACCCGGGTGGAACCCAGATAAGTGGCCAAGCGAGGCGATAATCAATCGGTGCTTATAGAGAAGCCTTCAATGCACAAAAGAGTACGATCCCATAAAAAACCCCTTAAGTCCTCGTACAAGATTTGGAGTATACGGCCAAGCCCGTGGTATCCAAAAAAGATTTTCGATTCGATTCCATTTGATTCGATTTAGTGGGCGCAGTCTACTTCTAGCCTTGCAGCTGATAACAATACATTAATAAAGCGGAATTTAACTTAAAAACAATGATCTCATCCTTCTAGATCTGTAATTTTCGAGTTCAGTCGCGCCCAAGGATGTTTTTAATTTTTTAAGCTACTCAGGGATCCCAGTTTTCTAGATCCGTCATTTTTGAGTGTAATTTATGCCCAAAACTACAGGTAATTACTACTGGTATAAAATATAGACACGCCATGGGCAGGGGGCAACCATGTTTTTTTTTGTTTTTTATTACCCGAAATTTGGATGATCCACCAAATTTTATTTTTATATTTGTAATTTATGCCATAAACTACCATAATTTCATTGAAGAATTTAAATTCCGCAGCGCACTTTGTATGATACTCCCGTTATTTTTTAAAATCTGGCGTTCAGAGGGAATATTATTGTAGTAAAAACAAAAAAATGTTATTTAACTATATATTTTTAGATCTAACAGCTTCGGTAGTAATTTTCAAGTTCAAACAGCATAACAAAAAAAGCACTTGTGACACCTAAAGGCACGCAATGGGCGGAGCTTATGGAAGCACCAATCCAGTAACTGCATTACGTTTTTGATTCTTTTTTTGCCCTAATTTTTAAACAATACTCAAAATGTTATGTTGGTATTTGTAATTGTTGCCTTCAACTGCAATAATTTCATTAAAAAAAATTTAAATTTGTGAGCCCAGTGAGCCATTCCTAATAATTAATTAGGATTTAAAAGGATTTCAACATCATAAAAAGATTAAATCATCCCACCACCCGAGTAAAAGTAAATATTAAATAACCTGTTTTTATTAGTGTTTAAGTAAATTGGTATTAAAAGTTTATAGCTAGGTTTAAACCGCATGTATCGAGGATTCCCGGAATAAAACATTAAAATAAATTTATTAATCTTTACAATTATTACCACTAATTATAATTTTTCAATAATCAATTAATATATAATAGGTAATTTCATTTATTTCTCTGTCTGGTCACTTTTAAAATATAAATAGAAATAATGTAATTCCAAATACTGTCGGCTTTGCCATGGAAATAAAAGTATATTTTACATTTAGAGGGTGAAGCCCGAGAAGTATAAATACGTTTCGAGGAAATAATGGCAATTCTTTACAAAATAATGAAAAGAAATAGTCTGATTGATCAATTAATAAATTACCAAATAAATTAGCTGTACGTGTAACGTTCTTCCGTGGAAAAAATTTGTAGACTTTCTTTGTGAATCACGTGGCTGTGATTTAACGTGCAGATACAGGCGTTGGGCCGCCCTGACCTTATAGTCGTTGATTGAAGTGGTCGGTCGGCCTTCGGCAGCACTTAGAAAATTGATTTTAAAATTATTGTTTTATGCTTATGCACTAAATTTTTTCGAGTCATTAATTAATTCCTATTAGGTTTCTATTGATTTTTAATAAAGGTTTAGTTGTTTGCGAATTTCTTGAAATTAGTAGGTTTCTCAAAGTTCCACGAAACATTTACACAGGTTTTATTAGCCAGATTTTTTCATTTTTTAAAAGCTAATTTTCAGTGAGATGTACACGCGATTGCAACGCTTATTAACCGGTAATTCTAGAATCCGACAGTTAGAAAATAGCCCAACCCAAGTTGATTTTCTTGTTAAATAGAAACATTTTAAGTGCTTAAAATCCATTTGGCACTTAAATTCGAGCAACGAGCTAGACTTGAGCAGAATTAATGCTTTTGTTTTTGGGATAAATTTTGTATGCAAATTTTTTCACTCGATCATTGATTATGTAATACTGCGGAAAATTTTGTAGACGCATACTGCTGCTTTCAGGTAATGCGAAGTGGGTATACATTATTTATATTCATGGATATTCCAACAAGTTTCATTGTTTATATTTTTGTATGCAAAACTTGAGCTTAGATTTCCACCCTTATATCATTATGTTTCAGGGGCTGACTAATAGCTCACCTGAATTTAAACAACCCTAACGGAGTAAGTCAAGTGATTTTCCCGATTGAAATTGAAAAACCGAATACAAGTATGTCGCGAATACCCTACTGTGCAGTTGTAGACGACTATGAGCAAGTAACTTCGCGACTATCGAGGCTACCAATATAAAATAAAAACCTCTCGTTGAGTTTGCACGAGTTCAGTTTGCTCAGTAGTGTTGAAAGTGCTAAGGAAGCTTAGCATTGCAACAGACTAGCGAACAATTTTCAATTTTTACGCGAATTACATAAATATTGTAAATTGTAACAAAAAATTATGAATGAAAAGTGACATCGAGTGTTTGGTTTAAGTGAAAAATATAATAAAAATTCGTGTGTTTTTTTTTCGAAATTTAAGAAATAACATTGTGTGTTCCATTTTGAAAAAAACTGTTGTTACCTGTATTGTGCATTTTTTAATAAAAAATTTGAAAACCGTTAAATTAAAGTAACTCTTCCAACTGCAAGAATCTTCGGCT
This sequence comes from Cantharis rufa, assembly GCA_947369205.1. NCBI lineage: Eukaryota > Metazoa > Arthropoda > Insecta > Coleoptera > Cantharidae > Cantharis > Cantharis rufa. Next base: position 15,048,326 of record OX376307.1, on the reverse strand, counting down.
TATGAGGAATTTAGAAGTAGGTGGAGGTGATGAACCCCACGAAGAATCTACAAGTCTCGATGTGACTAACCCGCCGTATTTAATACTGCAGGAGTAATTTCAAAACAAAAGCCATGATTAATTACCATTAACATTGTTATAATAACCAACGTTCACAAGATAAAAATGAATTTTTTACCATTATTAGAACCAATTTGAAATTGTTCTCGTAATGTGAAAGTGTAATGGTGAAATGAGGAAAGATTTATACAATTTGGAATTAACTATGTTCAAAATAAGAACGGGTAAGTCTTTAATTGAAAAATGATAATTTAACGTTTTGTCTAATTTTGATATATTACCTCAAAGGAAGTTTAATTTCCTTTGTTGGTTTTTAACTTTAAAAATGTTAGATAATAATCGAAATTACTAACACACAAATCTACTCGAGAGTTAAAATTAAAAAGTAAATATAAAAATTTTTAAAAGCGATTTTTTAGAAATTCGGATTTCAAAAAACTTGAGAATTTATTACGAAAACTTCTTAGACAACATATTTCGTGAAAGTCTGGTTATGTACCGAGTCGTACTATGATTATCGAAATATTCGTACTATATTTCACATAATGCTCCTGTTTTCATATTATACAGGTTACAAATACATACAAAAAATATATTGTCGTTAATATCTCGGAAACGGTGCCACAAAATAGAAAAATGTATAGGAATAAAAATGTAGAGAATGAAATTTACAAGAAAAAAATGCTTATTTATTTTTTTATTACGTTGCACCGTTTCTGAGATATAGATGAAAATACTTTTTATCTTTTACAGAGTCTTGTGTGAAAAAGTCTTCGAAAGGTACAATTTACATTTCTAACAGAGGACTTTGCTCACTGTATCTATACTACTTCCGGATATTTGACCCAACTATGTAAAATTTCCACTGACACCATGTAAACCAAAACAGCAGTGTTAATTTTTTTTAAATGCAGTAATTGGATATTATATAGGACCATTGACCTATAAAAATTTTCTATAGATATCCAGACAATAACCTGAATCATTCGATACCTACGGGTATAATATTACAGTTATTTAGGTGGCTAGGATTTTTTGTTATCATTTTATTTGTAGTCTGTTTGCTAACAACAAAAAACATCTCGATTCCTAAAAATATCGAACTTCCATTATTTACAATTCATGCATCTATCATGGGGATCTCACAAGGTAGTCCCGTAGCTTCAACCGTGAGTAACTTGTTGATATATACAAATAAAAATGGTAGTTATTGTTACAAGAAAACAATTTAATCGTATCGATGTTGTGAGTACCTATAGCACGGAATCGATTAAATTCTAAAGACATTGTTCACGGACAGGCAGTTCCACCTTAACTCCTCATATCTTCAGACGGTTATTGAAAGCGATAGGAATGTGGAATATTGTCAGCAAAACTGACATACTTCTTTGATCTACCTTTTCTTTGTTATTATTAGAAGATAATGAGGTCTTATTAGTTGTAAGACTGGTTTTGTGCAATATCCTTACTTTTTAACTGGGGGCAGTAGCAGATCTAGCTTCTTTGAAGCCCGAAGCTAAAACAGCCTTTGTTATATCGAGAGTCTGAAGCTTTAGCTTCATTAGCTAAAGTTGTGAAGAACTTATTTTGGAGGACAAATAACTTTTCGCTCTTTTCTTTTATTTCTTTGAATTCTGTTTACTTGTTTTACCATACAATAGCAATCATTAGAGAAATAATTGATTTAGAAGTACGCATTCCTTTTCTGAAAATATTCGTAAGCTGTGGGTGTTTGTAAAAATTACGCAAAATTATTTTTTAATTATATTAATACCCGCTATATATAAATAAAAGGTCACGGTTAATTTGGATTACATCAATAGTTATAATTAAGCGTTTAGAAAGGAACTAATAAGTAGGTGAGCTCTATTTTTATGTAAGGAACCTAAAAATTTCTTTCGCGTTGTAATTGTTATAGTTTAAATGTACAGAATTAAAATATTTCACATTCAATGCGAAAATGATTACCTACGAATTTCAAGGTTGCAACTTTTTTTTAATTGTCAGTAAAAGTTAATAATAATTGTAACACAAATGACTAAACGTATTTATCTAACACATCTCGAATTATATTGCTAATTAGCATCTGATAATGATAATTTACCATAAAAAAAATTTATTAGAACATAATTACTTGTGAGTTATGAACAGGTACCTATAGTTTTTATGTTAAGTAATTTTATATGAAACTTAATATTAATAAATATCAAATTAAATTATTAATATTATTAACACATATCAATTAAAATATCAATACTTTTGTTTTGAAACTAAATTTTGACGCGTTTACACTATTTACAGTAAACAATGTAATATGCGCTTTTTAAAAACAGCGGAATATGTTAGATATACCTGGATCCTTAAAAATACATGACAATTAAAATCATGTAATACAGAAAATTATAGCAGTTGCCTAAAATGTTGATCTACTTTGTATTATTGGAACGGGAAATTAAACTTTCCTCGTTTAGTAATCAGCTACTCGAAACCTAATCTAGTATTTAGATTAAAATCAGTGTTTAGATTAAACTTAATCTAAATTCCTCTTGTGGTTCTTTTATACAAGAAAGCAAACACAATGCAATCGACGAAAAAAAAAACAAAATGCATATGTGTACTTGAAACAGATCAATCAAACACAAAGTTATAATACATTTTATAATTCACTAGATTTTGCATAAATAATGTCAAATCTATTATTCATATATTATAAATATTCCAATTTTTAAAAACATTCTGAAATAATTGTAAATATTATTCTTAAAAGTTGCAATTTTACTTGTAAGTATTTAATTATTCGGTAATTACAATCAGCTCTTTTGCCATTTGTATGCAATTACATAAAATTCTTGTACACCAGAGAATATTTTGAACGCAGGAATTTTGTTCTGGAGCGCTCATTGATCATTTTGCAGCCCCCTCCCTCCGGGTAAAAATAAAATGCCAATTATCCATAATTAATAATTATGTTGTTGTCAATCAGAAATCCTAGCCTTAAAGTGGAAGAAGAAGAAGATATATAGGACAGGTCAATTTTTAATTTATTTTAGTAATTTACACGAAAAAAATTTTTTGTATAAAATTATGACATAATTAACTATGTTTTTAATAGCAACCTTCAGTTTTGATAGTGAATTTTCTACAGAAAGCACCAGGAATTATATAGTATGTTAGATAATGTTGTTGTTCCTCGAAAATCATTATAATATTAATTTATTTTGTCTGTTTAGTTTTAATTGTTACATTAATTCTGGTTGTACCCTGATTCTAATAGATCTTGATTGTAACTCTAGTTTATATCACGTAACTTAATTTTTTTGCTTTTTTTTTACTTGGTAACTACGATAATTTACGAGTCGACAAAAACATATATAAGGCTCCATTTGACTTTTAAATGTCAAAATTATTAATAATAATTAAATATAATTAATTATAATTAAAATAAAATGATTATAATAATTGAGTGATTGAAATGTCAGTTTGTAGCCCGATGTGTGTTGCTAAGTAAATTATATTGCCATATAAGGAGCAAAAGTAGAACTTCTATAAAAAAAAACATACTATTTTTTTACCGTAAAAAGTAATTATTATAATTAATTTTCATTACTTTTACTGCCGGCAACGGCGGTATGGTCGGCAGTAAAGTAAAAAAATTTTTGCCTGTTGGTTTTGGTAGCCAATTTGTTTTGTGCAAAAATGTCAAATTTTATTTCCTTATTAATTGTGATTGGAGGAACTAATTTTGAAAAACCGGAAGGGTTCGTTGTGCACTTTTACGATACCTTGATTTAATATTCAAATTTTGCTTGTCACTATTTTAAAGTAATAAGCATATTAGCGATTACTGCGATAAACATAAATTAAATAGAATAATATGTATATTGCAAAACAAATGACATTTTGTATTATAATTTTGAACAGCAATTGTTTTTCTTAATAGACCCATGAAGGTGTGGTATATTATAGTAAATTCATTTGTTTATTGCCACCTTGTATAAGAATTACCCAACAGAGATTAACAAAATGTTATATAAATAAAAATTACAGTTTACCATGTTTAGTTCGTAGGTTCGAATCCTAAACTCGAAAATTTTTTTATGCCACAAAACAGTTATTATGAAATTAATAAAAAAACGTGAGTTTTGAAACTACGTGACAATGCAATAAAAATTCATAAACCCACCCACATTAACCGTTTGGTAGGCTTTAAAATACGCAATTAAAAAGACAAATAATGTTCTAATTGAAATAGTCGTTGATCAGCCCCAAAAACGTGCCTGAAAATAAAATAAAAAGTGTTAGCCTTTCTCTGGTATTCAAAATCACGCTTAGCAGTTTCAACGAAATAAACCCACATCGAAAATTGTTATTAATATTTATCAAGTTATTTAATTACCCTCTCATTGGTATATAAAACGGAGTTTTAAATTTTCCAATAATTAAATTTAATATTTGCATTCAAACAATTTTTACATTTCTTTGTATCGATATTTTATTTCTTGATTGGTTTTTGTTGTATTGGTTCTAAAAATAAAACCCGCTGGTGCTATAATTTCGCCTTGCTATTAAAAGTTAATCTATAAAAATATAAATAATTCATGACTATTTATGTATTTATCAATCAATGGTGTTTTTTATTCAAATTTTCTCGAAAATTTCTCTCAAGCTATAAGCAGTTTCTTATTATTTCATCGAACTCATAACTTGCAGACACTCGAAATGCCCTTTGGAAGCCAGCCATAATTTTCTCTATTCAAATGCAGCACGTTTTCAGTTCGTTCGAGTAATAAGGAATAAATTTAAAACTTTATTGTCCTTGAATCAATCAAGGGTAACATTCTTTTATAACATTTGCAATTTGTAAGATCCTATTTTATTAATTTTAGTATGTGAAAGTTTTATTTACTAATTTGAAGGTAATTTACTAAAATGATTAAGCTTCTCAAATGATTTTGGAACTCGGCCACGATTTTACGAAGATCGAGTGTCGATATGTTAATGGTTTTTAAATTATTTTAATTGATTTCCTGTTTTATTTTTAATATTTTGTAACATTTTAAAATTTCTGTTACAAATAGAAACCACTTTCATTCATGCATACTTTTCATGCGCACCTAATGATGGTAAATTTTCCTGCACCATACCAAATTCTAAGTCTAATTACGTATATTTTATGGTATTGTATAACCTATCGTAATTCAACCAAGTCCTTTCCCTGTAAATGTTACAGATAGGCCATATAATTTCGAAAACGTAAACGATTACGAAGCACTTTTCTAGTTACAACTATATGGCAGCCTCTTCTTGAATAGGGGACTTACAGTAGTAACATTTTGGGAAAGTTTCCAGATTATACCTCGACGTTTTGCCTTACGGTCAAAATCAGCACGAAATGCGTTAAATTCATAGAAATAAATTACAGACAACTCAAGGCATTAGTTATAATTTATCGATGTTTGCTATATTAAACTCAACGTGCGTGCATTTATCAATTCCTTGGACTTTTTCTATATTTCATCTTTAACGACAGATAATTTCTATTTAACCTTGCAGCGATTTTATATTACGAACCTTGATAAAGAAATTGTGCTAGTAATAGTCGAAGTAAATCATAAATCAAAATGAAAAAGTACAGTATCAATTTAGATTTATAGTTTTGTTCCATCAGTTCCAGTCTATCTCGACTTTAATTAAAATTGCAATTCTTGAGAAATGCATTATGACTATCAATATTCAATTTAGAAACGCGAAGGTCTCTCTAATTTTTACTCCACATTAACGCATAATTGGAACTTAGATATTGCAAAACTTGACAGATAACATTTTGACTTGAAATTCATTATACGTAGGTATTTAAAATTTACGTTTTCAAGAGTAAACGTTAATACATAGTGGTAATACATTTTATGCTGGCAGGATGTAATTTCCTTTATGCAAATTGGGACCTCCATTACAAAACCAGACAGTTTTAAAGCCTGTTGTTAATATTATTTCAATTTTAGGCCGCACAAACGTTATATTTTCTAAAAAAATAAATTTTCCATTCGTTGGCGTCATATGAGAGTGAACTTTGGAATATCAACAAATTCTGCAATAAATTCTTATATTAGATGCTTCTTGGATAGGGAAAATGAAAGCTTCGAGATGAAAACGAAACCGACATATTGCATTGCACAAGGAACTAATTGATAGAATGTCAATCAACCTGTACTATTCGGAACAAGTTGAAACATGGGAATTACCCATCATCGTATTTAATGCTCTTGAACCTTTCATAAGCAATCACTTCATTAATATTAAATGAATAATACATGCATATTACGATAACTTAATTTTTACTTATGGAAGATTTTGTATACTTTTTGTAAAAAAGGTAGGTGTTGATGATGTGGTGAGCTCATGATGAATTATTTTTAAAAGTTATCATTTAAAACGATTGTTCTTTATGTATATGCCAATTTGTACTATTACGAGAATTTGAGCAAATGCCAAAATGGAACTTATTAAAAAACCATAAAACATCGTCGGTATTGTAATATCACATAGATACAAGTTAAGAATATCGTAAAAATATTTCCATGCAGCACAAATTTGGAGTAAAACCAAACCAAAGGAATTGAAAAACAATTTTAAACCTACAAAGGAATTCTTTATGTTATGATTATGTCTTTAAAATTTTATGCAATAATGCAAATCATAAATCCTCGACTTGCTCTTGTAGATGTTGGCACGTATTTCAATGCGGAAAAGAAACTAGGGACTGTTTTTTTATTGCCAATACAAAAAAGTTACACACACAAATTTATGCGTTTAACCAATGATGAATTAATGTAAATAGGTTGAATTTAATTCATACACGTCTTGACTTTCATTGTGATTACCGAAATACTTCCCTACTTTATCAACTGGTCACCAACAAAATTTACATTACTTTATTGACTAAATTAAAGCGGACACTTTTTTAGTACGGAAACTTGGATACGCACGGATTTTCGTAAATTTTCGTTAAGATTTACAGCTGTAACCTTCGTATTGTGTAATTCGGTTTCATTATGTTTGTTATCTCTGTAATAAATAAATTCGTTTACCTCAACCTAGCGACTCATACTAATTTTTATTATTCAAAAATATATTACGTAGGTAATTAATTTTTTTCTACTTTTAATTTTAAATTTCATAATATTATGTTTTTCGAAAAGAATTTTCTGAATTGCCTAATTACCCTTGAAATTTTTCGTAAAATTCTAATTTGAATTGCCAAAGCCAAAAGGTTGAGTCAGCCCAGTTCCGAATCTCGTATGATCAATTGGCAAGAGGCAAGACAAATTCCCTTTGCCATATAATTTTTTTGATATTTCAATAAATTGTATCAACCTGCATATTTATATAAATTTATTATAAGTTCAAGTTTCTATTTCTTGTTCAAATTATGTAAACGCCCCAACACAAGGTGACTGCGTAGGTTTTCAAAAATAATTGTCTTACACCTTTTTAAGAAAAGGTTAAATAAAAGTTTTTATCTTACTTGTAGTTTTCTAGGATATTTAGTCATCTCTGTAAAAAATTTCACTGTGGTAGGTACAACAATAACAATTATAAAAGTATTTGTTTTCATTGCATTGTCATTGGACGCAAAAATGTGTTCAAAACAAATTTTGCGAGTCGGTTTACCCACAGCTTTCAGGAATTGGATATTCAAAAAATAATACTGAAAAATTTACAATCTCTCATATCAGTCGTGTAATTTTAAATTAACAAATTATACTTATAAATTGTATATTACTACAACCAGAAGTCTTAAAATTTCAAAATTTCAAATTTTATATTTTAATAAAAATAATATCCAAATAATTTTTTTTAACTACGAAGTTGAAAAATTCAACTTGAAATAAACTTACCTAAACGGAACGTCGCAATAAAATAGATAAATCGGCCATATGTAGCCGTATCAAATTTAATTTACGATGCCTTCAATTATTATTTAATCTACTAATTCAAATTAATCAATCGAAAATTAATCATTCAAACTAAATCAATTCCACTACTGAAATATCCAATTTCGTTCAAATTCAAATTAAGATAATTTAAATCACTTACTTAAAATCAACAAACTTATGAGACTAATTATTTTTATTTTCTCCACCTTGTTGTTTTAACCTCAACTAATCGGCGGGAAACCCAAAAAATTTCAAATATTTATAAAATTTACAAAATAGAAAATAAAATCATTACAAAAATATCAAATTTATCAAAATAAACATTAAATTATAAAAAAAGGATTTCGGCAATATATAATAAAATAAATTATATAAAATATATAGGGGGGGGGCACCATGAGTTCCCGAATCACTAAAGGAAATGTGGTTACGAAGTGAATCTACACTGAAATTAACGAAAGCTTCCCAGTTTTCCATTAAAAAATGTATGAAAAAGAGAAAAAGAGAACTTTTATGAATGAAGCAGTAGATATACCACGGCATATTTTTTGCATTTTGAAATACCTGCTTTGTTGTGAAAAACTTATAAAATTCATTCAACTATAGAATACAAAACTTAAATCCGGGGGGTCTGGGGGGTACCTCAATACTCCACAGTGCATCCTTCACATTTTTTTCATGGGTATGGAATACCCCACAGAGCTGCTGTTTTCCATACACCAGGCTTTCCAGTCGCAAGAACTTAAGAGAAAAGGTAAAAACGTAAAATTCGGAATATAGAGAAAAAATTGAAAAGCAACTCTCGTGCAACAATAAAATTAACTTGATGCGGTCCGTAAATTACACTGTGAGTATACGATACGTCGGTAGGTGACACGACGTTTTTGAATCAAATGTAAAATGAAAAGTATAACAGTATTAATAACTCCTCGGTTTTGGTATGTGAATTAAAAGTAAAGAATACACTTTTCAGTGGCTACCGAAAAGACCTTCCAAACTCACATCTACGTTCTGCGTTCTAAAGTTCTAAATTTTTTTAGAATTACCTAATTATTTTGAATTTTTTTTTTAAATACTTTTAGTGGAAGTACCTACTATCAAACATTATTTACAACAAAAATTGATATATGATCTACTACCGTTCGGAAAAGTATACTTTCAACTACAGCTCCTTTCACCGATGTTTAAATTTTTTTGAAAATATAACTTAAATTACTAATATTTAAATATAACTTTATGTTAGCAATAAATTTTCACCAACAATTTATGAATATTAGTTTTTCTGTAAAATTCAAAAAAAAATTAGCAACATATTATTTGGTTTAGTTATTTCCACGCAAAAGTTAAAAAAAAAAAAAACACACGTAGCTGGCAGACAACAACTGGCTAAAAATGTTGCTTGTGTATTTTTTGATATTCCTAATAGTACCTACGTTAATAGCTGATTACGTTAATAGCTGATGACAATCAAGTGGATAACTTTAATTGGACTTGAAAATTTTTGGTCAAGATGGTTTCCATTTAAAGCAAAACTATATTATGGTAGTCAAATGTATGTAAATATGGGCTGGGATATTTAGGTGTATCTGTAAACAAATTGAAATACGTAGAATAATTTAAAATAACGAATTCAAAAGTCGCAGGATATACAATAAATCATTCAATAAAATCATAGTTAACTTATCCAGTGTTGTTGACACGACATGTTAATTATAATATTGCGTCAAGAGGAAACTCATCCATAAAATGTTATTGTTCTAAAATTTAAGGAAATTTTCGTAATGTGGCGTATGATTTATCGTTAGGTATATAGTGGTCTACTTATCTCCAACCACTAAAACTGATATAATTTTGTTTCGACGGAGTTGCTGTTAATATAACAGTTCGTGGGATTTCTCGTGGCATCTCAAACGTGGGTGTGTGGTTTTCGAAAATATTGAACATTCTGCTATTATATACTGAAAGCACAAAATTCCTTGTTAATAATTATTGTTAAAATCGATCAACCGTAGAAAAAGCATTAATTTATACTTATATAATAACCAAGTTGAAGTAATCGAAATATTTTAATTTGTTTTCAGTTCAAGCTTTAATTAACGGAAATTCCACAAACAAAACGAAAACAGCTTTTAATTTTGTGTAAACAAATAATCATGACTGGTGTTTCCCCTAAAAACTTTTCTTTTAATGATTTAGAGCAAAGTATTAATGATAATGACACAGCTGTATGTTTCAAGTACATTTGTAGTGAATTTCGAACTTTGGAACCAAAATTTAAGGATTTTCCATACACGTCTTTTTCATGCATGAATATTTCATGAATTTTTAAAGCGCGATTCTGATGATAAATTAATTTATACATATAGGGGTTTAAATTATTACGCTTTTTATTTAAATATTTTACGTAGTTTATTATAAAACGCATCCAGTGGTCGCTCGAGCGATAATAAAGTGTTTGGGGAAATTCAAAACCGTCACATCATCTACAACGGTGGTGAAGATCCGCCGAATTTCATTTATAAATAAAATAGTTTTCAAACAAAAGTTTGTAATTGTTTAGCCGGTGAAAAGTCGAAAAAGCTCGATGACCTCTCTAACAACACAGCTTCCATTTGAAAAATTCTATTACCAATATTTGAACTTGGGCTAATAAGTAAATTAAATAACAAAAAAATTTATGACACATCAGAATTGAACTGATTTACTTTTATATTTTAGCAAACTATGTTCCTTTGAAATCTTCCGACTTTGTTTGAACAAACTTAAGTTTCCGGAAGTTACATCATTAAAACCTCGATTTTTTAGATAGCAAAAATTATTACAAATTTTTTATCGTTTAATCGTCATTCGTTCGTCTCTGCAGTTTGGTTCCAAAATTTTAAAATATTCATGTGATTATAATTAGCATTTAATTATATTGCTACATGTAATTATTAAATTAACATAGTCCAGGTGTTACGTCAAGAAAGTTGACGTTTTGCTTAAACTATTTGATAAAAAAAATAATTTTCGGCATTTCGGCTTGGCCGTAACTTAATTTTTAAAAAACCTTTAGTCAGGTTTGGGAGGGGGGGATTTTGGAAGGCTGTATCTCGAGCTATATTTGCAAATTTTTGAATTAATGGAAATTTTTTTTCAGATTTAAATTTGCCGTATCAATGAATGAAAATGTTGACTTAAAACATTCCGGTTCATTTACATAATTATGCTAAATGCATGTAAAATTTTTGGAATTTTCTGTTATATAATAATTTTTACACACTATTGCGGTTATTTATTTGGACTGAAATGTTATGTTTACTATTTTTTTTTAATCATTAAACAGAGTATTTTATTGTTACACTATGACAAACATTGGCGATATGGAACATTACGTTTGGTGCTTTCTCCGTCAGAAGTAGACCATGGTAATGTTTTGGGAACTTTTTTTGCAATGTTGTTTACAAATACAAGGTGTGAAATTTTTATAGTATTTTCCTATAAAATAATAAAAAAAAATGCGCACTGCGATTTTTAACGGTTTTTCAGTCTAGACGCATAAATTCTTTAATTTTAATATTTTTTATTTAGAAAAAATCTTCTTCTGCTATATCATTGAAAGATTGAAGGTGGTTAATTTATATAGAAACATTTTGTAACTTGAACTTGACCTACACTGTAATTTATCGCTCGCTATATTTAAAAATTCTAATTCTAATAAATATAAATTGTGTCAACAATATTTATGATATCGAAAATTATATTATATTAGAATAGCTCGATGATTTATCAATGGCTTTTTTTACTATCTCATATAATTTGAGTTTTTTCACTTTCACGCATCGTTAGGATGAAAGATTGGCGTTATATTGGTTCACCTTGATAAAATCTAATTAATTCAAATAATATGCAATATGTTAATTTGAAAACGCAATTATTATTATTTTCAGAATTTGTTAGGTACATTTTTTTTCCCCATCAAAATTATTAAATATGTGATTTTATTTAACGAGGTTGTCTTTTATGTTATCGGAAAATCAGTTATTATATGTAATTTTTGAAACTAATAGTAAACACTTTGACTACATTTGCGTACTTAATTACATCATCAATTTTTGATACATTTTGACCTAAGTAGAACTGATAAGTTGAACAATCATAAACAATATGATGCAAATAAGCAGCATAACAGTATCATTTGTGTTATTCGTAGGGTCAATCGTCATTGGTGGGTGTGTATTCTACGCAAGCAGATTAAGTCGCTAATTTTTGAAAAAAAAATTTGTTATCAAGGTAAGAACTCTTATCTAAGTTTCCAAAGTAGGTATTATCTCTCTAATAGTAAGATCCTGGATCGTGTTACATTGGAAAAGGTCAAGTCTTGTAATTTGAAATGGAACTAAATTCATTTTGACTATTTAATTGTTGGCCTGTCAATTTACTTTATGTAATCGCCAAAATTTAGTCAGTAACATCTCTTTTCGGTCAAAATGATTCATAGATTTGATCATTTTTCTATTGTTGGGAATCGAAATTCAACAAAAAACTAACCTGTATTATAATTTAAATCAACTAATTTGTCATTCTTCGAAGAGTTGGATACAATAAATTGAGTAAATATTACCATAATTATTATTTGCTACTCAAATAACAATAATATATATTTACAATATTGTTAAATATTGACTTTTCAAATTCTTTGCATACAGAATCGTCATAAATACTTAATTTTATTGCCTAGCGCCCTAGCTGTGTGGGCGAGTGTTCGAAGCAATTCGAGGAGGTTTTATTTTTATATTTTATTAATTTCGTTTTTTAACGAATTCACATATTGATAAGCGAACAATAAGCAATAAAAATGTGATATGCAAGCACGTGAGTACCGTTATGCTAGGTCCACTGCAAGTTAAAAATAAATCACACATTTCAAAGTTTTCTAAACATTCTGTAATTATAGATTATTATTATCTCCATTTAAATAATTTTTAACTTTCACTATTTTGAAAGTAAAACCAATAATATTTGACAATGAAATTTTAATTACAGTTTTTATTTTCAGTTTTTTAAATTTAAATGAAAAAATTATTTTAAAGAAAATAAAAAAAAAGGATGAAATAATAACTAAAAAAGAATTAAAAAATTGAAGATAACATAAAGTAGAAAGATATTATAACTTAAAAATATTTTCTTCTTTTTTCAATTCGAAAGGCACCAAATTTAATTAATAGGTAATTCAGAAGCTGTTGAAACAACTGAAACACTCATAAAAGCCCGGAAATTTTGGTTGTGAAATGTTTATTTTTCTCGTATTTTTGTTTTTACATATTCTCAGCTATCAAAGGATACAGAAAAAATCCCAATCACATCAGCATAAGTTGTGACATAGTTTAAAAGGAAATCGTTGTGGCTACCATGCATAATCAAGGTAGTACTTCACAGTTTCTTGTAAAATCCAGTAATTTTGTAGCTGAATTTTAATAAATAAAAAAAAAGTTTGTGAAAATTGCACGGTTAATGTTATAGTTGAACTCGGTTATCTAGAATGCTAAAGCTAGGAAAGCTCAAGTTCTTTAGTTCTTCCAAGATATCATTCCGGAGTTGGCTCAACCTCAAGTCTACATCTCTGTTACGTAAGTAATTTCAAAATCTATAATCGAAAATGAAATTTGGGTGGAAGTTACTCTTTCTGCTTCCAGTAATAATTTTATTCACGTCAAGTTCGATATTATGTTTTTAAACGGAAATGGTACCAAGGTACCCTTCAGACTTGTTCAATTGTAACTAACGCGCGATAAATCTCATAATCGCCTTTAATGGAAAGTATATAAACTTGGATGTCGTTAAATTTTTTTAATAAAAATGAAATTGTTTGCCGCACAATAAATAATAAATTTCCTGAATTACTCCGAAGGTTGCTCGTGGCTTTTGAAAATCATTTTCAATGCTGATGCCTGTATCTACATTTCATTACTACAAGATTATTAAAACGATTTAGGTAGAAAGTGAACAAAAGCGGAAAAAAGTACCAACTACGTCCTTAACTTAAAGATTTAAAATATGCTGGTACAAAGGTCGTTAGAACTTAAATTCATTGAAGTGGCAAATTAATTTATTCATAATTGCACGTTTCCAATATTCCAATGTCCTTTTGTGCGTAATTAGAGGTAGACGAACATTAGTGGACCATAAATTTTCTCGATCAATGTTGACTCTTATCGAGCGTTTTTATCTCGGAAAATTTACAAAACTCATTTTCCCTTGGGGTCAAGAAACTGAAATATCGTGGTTTTTGTTTATAAAAAGAAGCAGTTTTGTAATGAGCGTGCTTTGATTAAAAGAGATAATCGTAAATTCTGGTTGGTTCTGAAACTTATTTATTGGTCACCCGATCGAATGTTATTAATTTTTTGACTATTTATTTCATTTATTGATAATGTGTTACCATCAAGGTCGCAATAGTTGACTGAGGTTATCAATCCGTACTTTTGTGATTAAGTTCGTGATATTGTTGCTAGTTGTGGAAATAAATCACACTAGGGAAGGTAGAGTGGAAGATTTACCATTAAAAGTTTTACGATAATGAAAATCTATTGATTTTTACGTTAACGATTGATTTTACAACCTTTTTACACATTTCGCTAAATTTCATTCATAACTTTTTATCGATTTGCGACACTCATCCATTAGCTATGTTGACCTCACAAAAATTAAAATATTAATAGACAGATTATTCAATTAAGCAAATTTGTTTGATTTATTTTAAACTGTTGCCATTAGTTTAAAAAAATTATAATTTTCACAGTTATTTATATTTAAATGTAATATACAAAAGGTTGAAATTGCGTAATGTCACCTTATTATATTTTCTGCGATACCTACTTAATATTGACGAGATCGAATTTCTGAATTTTAAAGTATTTTGATTTTGATTTTTACTTGACAGCCTGCCAGAAATTTAATAGTTTTTCACTGGGACAAAATGTGACCTTTCTTATTTTCTCTAATCAATTATCTTGCCAAACGAATATGTCATCTTCAGAAGTTATAAAATGTAGCAAAGGGTGTATTAACTTTTTTGAGTACCGGTGAAAATTGAAGCGGATTTTATTACTTTTTTGATTTTAGTTTCAACTAACACCTTGATTTTACGTTTCAATACAGGAAAGTTCGAAAACCTATACCAGCATATTTGAGGTGATTGTTTTGTCAATGCTGGTATATCACACTAATTGCACGCAATACCGCACTCTCAACCCGTAACCTCCGGAGGTTATTATTACAGCTAGGAAGTTCGACTGGTAAAAAGTTACAAAGGAGAAAATAAAATTATAAACATTTGAAGAAGGAAAGAAAAATTAAAGAATATCCTATGAAAACCAAAGGGGTGGACTTCAAAATGAAAAGTTTTCTTTAATTCCTTAAAGATGTTGCAGGACCTTTTGGAAGAGGCACAGTCAAAAATATCTGGTCTACTTGGACGTAGAATGAACCTATTAGTATGACAACCCTTTAACTACTACCCTACGATCGTGCTCTGTTGTTATTTATTACTCTATAGGCAGTTGGGGCTGATAGTTTGCTATAATAAAATATAAATCACTGAAAATGTAATTTATTTGATGTATATTTATATTAAAATGCATTATTCAAAGTTGGCAACAACTACTTTACTCTTTCAGTGTGAGGTGTAAAGTGGAAGGATTCGTTTTCTGGTGTACATAATACCCGGTGCGTACTACCACGACATAGGTACAGATATATTTAATCTGAAGAGTGAAAATTGGAATTTAATAAAATCAATCACACAGGAACCTTCGGTTTTCAAACTGGGGGGTATGGAATACCCCCCAGTATCGCGCTAATTAGAAACCCTTCACTTTGCATCATGAAATGACAACAAGAATAATTGTGAATTTATTTGATTATAAATGGTTGAGAGTTAGGTCTACTTCAGACCTAAGTGGAGTGATTTTAACTGTCTTTTCCCTGGATGTAGATGGTGTAAATTTTAATTTGAGTATTCAAGTCTTGGATCTTTAAGCTCTTTGGGTCATTCTGCTAGATAAGATCCATCCATAAGTGCCTTATTTTTGTCCTCCTCCTTAAAGCGGCCACAGACTGGCGTATATATGTGTCATCAGGGCCGTATCTCGGACTGTGATTTGGGGGGGGGGGGTTGAATGATAAATAAAAGTGCGTTGCGTCAGCCCGAACATCGGGGGATATGGAATAGCCCCCAGGAAATTGCGCCTCAGGCGAAATTTTTTGAAATTTTCAAGGATCGCTCTACTGTAAAGTTATAAATGCCAGGTGTTGATGGATTCTTATGTATTTTTTAACGCTCTTAAAGAGGTGGAACAATGTCGTAACTTCCATCGCTTATCATTTAAGCGCTATTTAGCCAACAACAGTTCCACACTCCATAAGAATGTACAGCTTTGCAAATTTTAAAATGCAATTATCCCAAAACATGGTTTTGAAAGTTACGACAGTTGTCGTTTCAGGGTGCGATATTCTAGGATTTTATCTCGCGCTTTATTTTGGGGGGGCGGGTTGAACCCCCAAAACCCCCCTCAGATACGGGCCTGTGTGTCATACATCCTTGAGAACTGATATTCGCACATATTCGTTTTTGTAAAATTCAATTTTACTAATTTCTGGAAGCAAATTTTTTTTAAATTTTCTACTCGCTCTTTTTGGCTGTTGCCTGTCTTACCTTCCTTCATAAAAATATTTGCAATAAATCCAAAACAGGATTGATAAAATTATTGTGACACTTTGATAAGGAGTATTTTGTAAACTGAAAACAAAAATTAATTGATAATTATGGAGACAAATGAAAACAATTACAGTGTGAGTAATAATTTACCGATATAAGAGACTCAGTCTCCGTAACTATCAATTAATATTATTTACATTTTTAATTAATAAAAACAACTACTGTAACTACATATCGACATGTAAGTTGCATTTAGTGAAAGTATTTCCATGTTAAATTTAATTTACAAGGGGGCTCGTCTTCAATACCTCGTAGTCCATTATAACCAGAGCTTTTGGAGTATTTGTTGAATTCCAAGGAACTTTTCCATTTGATTGAATTAAACGAAGAATTTAGATTTTGATCATTACAACTCGTACTATTTTGATACCACATAAAACGATTTGATTACAAAATTTGACCGCATTTTGAATGCTTTTGAAATTATACCATTAAATTATTATTACTATTTCGCTATTGCAAAATTATCTTTGGGTGCAAAATTTGCTCCAATAAACGGGTAACGTAAGCTTTCTCGTTAATTTATTCTTATTGGAACAGACAAATTAAATTAACTTCTGCGATTTAAAAGTAATTGAAATGCATCGACAAATGAAAAATAAGTCTGCACATTGATTTATGTTCAGTAATTAAAATAAATTTAGTTTCTTCATACAAATAGGTCATCTGGTCAAGTACCTACTAACTGCCGGTTAATTATAAAGTAACTCAGAAGCCATAGTGGATTACTAATTATATTTCGTTGGGAAACATCTAGCTTACTATATTGCAAATTTATTTATAGTTAAATTAGATACTGGAAAGGTTGTTTTATATCAATGAAATGAAAAGCTCTAAACAGAACCAAACATACAATTTGTACTGATTTGTATTTAGTCGATCTGGCTAAAGTCAATGATCTACGAATGATATATAAATTACTCGTCTATTTCTGTATTGTGACATAAGATAATTATAAGCTTTACCGTTAATAATGGACGATTTTAGCACTTGTCAAATTGTTAAAAAACTACTGACACACGTTTTCTGTTGCTTTGTTTTACGGTAGGACCATCAGAACAAAAATTTGTTATCTTTCGTGGCAGTGCACGAGAATTTCATGCTGATGAGGGTACAATCATATGCTATGGGGTCATTTTGGTTCAAAAGGTATCTCTGTAGTAGTAATTTTAGATTAAAGCTATCGTAAACTATCTGTGTTGCATTAGCAATGCTTTATCGAGTATATCTTTTATTTTGGTTATCTAAACTTTTATGAGAACGTACGAAGTTGTACGAGATTGCCAAGCCTCTGCTCCAGCAACAGTTTGGAATTCGCTGTTGAGAACTGCACTTGGACTTCTCACTTCTTCATGCTATTTATAAAGGACTCTATTATACCAAAGGAAGCTATTTGAAGTCTGCGATCTTTCTATAATAAAAACTACTATCGATCAATCACTGAAGGAGCATTAACGAGAAACGACAATAGCAACTTAATTACTTTATAATTACCATGCTTAAGTGAAAGCATTAATGTATAAACAAAGGAAGAAATTTTTGGTGCATATGCAATAATAAAATTTACAGATGAGATTTAAACAATAGTTGTTTAACCACAAACCTAGAAACAAGTTATGGAATGAAGAGCAAACTAGAAAAAATTTTATATCAACACCAATTGTCTCGAGGTAGTCTACTATACCGTAATGGGAAATAAGATCTTGGAATATGTTACAGTAACCTATTTAAAATTTTCTATTTTAATTTTAATATGAATATAAACACGAAGAAAGTTTATATGTCATATTTACTCTAGAGAAACTATTAACAAACAGATTTCGTTACAAGCGCGCTATTTGATGCTTTTCCATCGGTGAATTGTGGTTGTAAACTAAAATTGTAGAATTCTAAAGGAATTTCGTTGGTGGGTTCTATTGAAAAAAACTTGCTTGATTAAATCCATAACCGATCGAATCGATTTGTAAGCTCTATAGACGTGAAGTCACATTTTGAAAGATATCAAGGCGTACAATCGTCACTTTGTTACTTTTTTATTACCTTGAATATGTTCACATGTTTCATTCAACGGCATATTTTAATATTTTAAGTATCTTGTCGATAAATCCATTTTAAATAAGTGATTTCATCGCACGTGTACATCATTTATGCCTTACTACATGCTTATTTCATTTTGGAAAGTGTTTTCAAAGAACATTTATATATTGATCGATTGAATTCAAATTTTTCGCGATGTATACGCCGTGATTCAGCAATAATTTTAAAAGCTCGTTTATCTAAATTATCCTTTCAAGCTTTGTTTTTTTAATTTTTATACAATTCGCTTCATGGGGAGTCCCCGACAACATATATTCCAAGGGAGGTGCTGACAGCTTTAATATTTTGATTTTTTTGGTTTGAACAAAATTCCTAATTAGTTCAATTATTCTATTCTATTTTTAAAAATGAACAACACAGAAAATTACAGTGGGTTAATGAATTTGTAACTTCATTAAGCAACAACAATTGACCTGTGGGTGCGGTATCCGTTATGCATTTTACTTGTAGATGGAAATTATGGACTGTTTACAAACTGAATTTTCCCGATGGTACAAATTAGTTTAGATCATAATTTAGGTCACGTGCAAGTGATATATGCAAGTACCAAGTACTTGAATTTTATTTACAACCAAATTTATGTAAGTTGCTTTCGCACAGGACAATAATAGATTATGTACAATGGAGAAATCGAAACGTGGGAGTTATCGCAATTTCTTTGTTATTAATTTTTAACGATAACCATTAAAAATAATGTTAATTTATCAGCCTATCATTGAAATCAATTTTTATAGTGTTGAAAATACTTTGATTTTTAGACTCGTGGTATAGTTCGTTACAAGGTTTACAACCGCATTTGTATATCTAGGCCAAACACCGCAATGAACTTGATGAAAAACAAAATTTTTGTTTTCGTTCAACTTTCCTTTAAAGTATTCAAGATTGAATTTTAATATTATGGTGATTTTGCCAATAAATTTATTTGTTTTGAAGTAAATCACATTGACCGAGGAGATACTAAATCAAGTATAGAACTTTTACTAGGATTTTCCAAAATATACGCCTAAATATACGTTTCATACGCCTTTTACGGCTCACGGATCTTTAATAGCTTAAAATCCCAGTGTAAGTTTCTTTTTCCCAAGATTACGATCTTCTGAAAACTGGGTTTTTACGTTTTGAAAAGTATAAATAAATCGTTTGATTCGTATAGTCTGTGTAGTGAAACTTATGATGGCAACATTTTTCTTATTTAATAGTGACGTAATAAAATTGAATTGTGATCCCTGACCTCTGAAAACTAAATATAGTACGGTGCATTCTCTTAAACCGATAATTGCATTCACTCGAGTTAAACAAATAATTACGTTGAAAGCAGCACAGTTTCCGTTTAATTGACACACTCATTTTGATGATATATTACTTAATTGTTCGCGAAATTATCACAGCAAATACATTATTTTGAAGCAGTTGCTGTTTTTTATAAAGCAGCTGTGCTATAAGTACCTACTCATAATGAAATCTGGACGTTTCTATGTTAACAATGCTAATTGCCGGTTTTGAAGCCGTTGTTTGGCATATAAAAATCCATTTTACAGCAAAATTTATTAGACCTTTTTTTGTTGAAAATTTCATTGCCTTCATTTTTGTTTATACACATTTTTTTATTTTGTCACACCGTTTCCGAGATATAAGTCTTATAAAATAAAAAAATGTATATAAACAAAATTAAATGCAATGAAATTTGCAAAAAAAACATCTAATAAGTTTTGCTGTAAAATGGATTTTTATTTGCCAAAAAACGGCTTCAAAACCGGTGATTCATTTTGAACGTCTTCAGTACTCTTGGTTTACAAATAAACTTTGTACTTAAAATGATTTAATTAATTGATACAGTCCAGTTTATCAACACAGTAAAGATACTTTTCATAAAATATAAAAATTTTTGCGCTCGAAGGTATACCTTCAAGACAGATAACGTATGCGATTAATAACTTGACACTATTTTCGAGGGGATATGAAATGCTCTATAGCAATAGCTACTGAGTAATTCACGCATAAAACGAAATGATGCACTGGAGGGTATTCCCCCGCTTTACATCTATTGTTTTGTGTCTTTAAAACTGAAATTCAAAACTACGTAAAATGGTTTACAGCTTTCGTAAACCTAAATTAAAGCAATGATGCACTGGAGGGTATTCCATACCCCCCAGACTCCCCGGTTTATATCCATTAATTTGTGTCTTTGAAACTGAAATTCACAACGCAAGAAGGTTTAGAGCTTTAATTTTACTTTTGTACGTTCGACAGTAGAAATTGTAATAGAAGTGTTAGTTAGCTTTATTATACTTTTTTTTTTCGGCAAAGTATTCATTTATTATTGCAATTTCAAACATTGGTTAAGCCCAAATAACATTTTGTGCTCAAAAACCTTGTTAGCTAATTATTTGCTACCATTGCGATCTGTCAGCTTTAAGTTCAGCTGATCTTCAGCGTCAGCAAATTAGCTGAATTTTTAACTGACGCAGCGAAGCGGCTGCTTAAAATTCAGCTGATTTTCAGCGCCAGTAAAACAGCTAAATTTTTAGCTGCCGCTTCGTTGCGCCAGCTTAAAATTTGCTGACGCTGAAAATCAGCTGAATTTAAAGCTGACAGATCTCAATAGCAGCAAATAATTAGCTGACAAAGTTTTTCAGCACAAAATGCTACTTGGGCTCAACCAATGTTTGAAATTGCAATAATAAATGAATACGTTTACCGAAAAACAAAAAAAATCTCCGGAGCAAGCAGCCAAACTAAGTATAATTTTCAGCGTCAGCAAATTAGCTGAATTTGAAGCTGACATTTCCATTCGTCAGCCTAAAATTCAGCTATTTTTCAGCGTCAAAATATTTGATGGTACAATTAATAATATCACAATTATAATTATAATATAATAATTTAATGTAATTGATGACTGTATAAAAAAATTAACAAACGAAATTAAACAACCAATAAAATGGCTAATAATTTTTAAATTTTGTAATCTATTTTTTTTATTTAAATTTAATTATTAATTACAAAAATTTTTAATTTATTTTGGTTTTGTTATACTCCATAAAGTAGAAGCTGTATCAACGCTGAATATTAACTGATTCAGTTACTAGTCAGCTGCTGATTTTCAGTAACGTCAGAAGCTGAATTGCTACTGAATTGCTGCGTCAGCATGCAAACTGCTGAATCAGCTAATATTCAGCGCTGAATTACTTTGTTCAGCTGAATATTAGCTGACAGTCAGCGCTGAATATCAGCTGATTCAGCAGTTTGCATGCTGACGCAGCGCATTTTTAGCTGGTTTTCAGCCACCAAATTAGCAATTCAGTAGCAATTCAGCTTCAGACGTTACTGAAAATCAGCAGCTGACTCAGCTAATTAGCTGAATTTTATGCTGACACAGCGTGCTCGCAGTTGATATTCAGCATAAAATGTTACTTGGGAATACCCTTTAGTGCACCGTTTGCTCTTTATTAACTATCAAAACAATAGCCAAAGGCGAGAGCATTTTATACCTCTCAATCTCCCGGAAAATTGACTTTAAAAAGAATATAATAATAAATTTTTATATTTTTCAAATTTTTTTTTTTTATTTTATAACTATTAAGTTTCTTGCTCAGAGATTTATATAAGATTTGCAAAACATGATTTAAAAAAATATCGTCGCTATGAGATTCGCGACTGTTGGCGCTGTGAAAATAATGGATTGTGGTAGCGAGAATCTCATTAATCCATTCATGCGCGTCAGTAGTAGACAGATAACGGAAAAGATTAGCAAATATACATGAAAGTGAAACTGTGGGAATTTTGATTTTAATGTAAATATTGTTTAGTACATTTTTTGGTAATTTTACAATATAGATATCAAAAAAGAAGTATAAAAATTCTGAGAAATTGAAATTTTTATCAAATTACGGTTAATCAAAACTGATAAAAATTTAG
The DNA here is from genome assembly GCA_947369205.1 of Cantharis rufa. Lineage (NCBI taxonomy): Eukaryota > Metazoa > Arthropoda > Insecta > Coleoptera > Cantharidae > Cantharis > Cantharis rufa. The sequence continues at coordinate 15,025,559 of OX376307.1, read as the reverse complement.
GTTTATGGTGAATTACTAATTTAATAAACACGAGTAACTTTCCATAGTTATTAAATTTGCTGTAGTGTGATAACCTCTTGCTCATTAATATTGAACTTCCGATTTATGCATACTATAAGTAAATCAAATGACAATACAGAATTCGCTAATTAAATGTTCTCCTAGCAACAATCAGTTTTCAGTTTATTAAATTACAGAAAAAGTTTAATATACCTACTCGTAGTTTAATTAACTTCGAGTAGATAAGATTTTATCGTAATTAATTTAATTCATATTTTTTATATAATGAAAATGAATGACAATTGTTAGTTTTCTTTTGAATGATCCAGGCTAACTTCAGAGGTCTTTCAGGTTTCTGTGTCTACATTTTCCAACCAGGACGATTACCAAGAGACTTAAAAGTAAACTAATACTTTACTATGAAGTTTGTTTTTGATCAATAAATTATAGCCACAGCAAATTTTCTCTTGTATTTTAAGTAGGTGTGCGACATTTTCTCTAGCATATTACTCCAATGGATGTTTTCCTGTCGTCTCGACGGCAGCTATTTTCGTTATTACCATGGTTTTAATATACTTTTATGCATGGGTTTAATTTAAAAAATATTTGCAATCATGAAATGTTAAGTGTCAATTACTCGTGATGATTAGATTAAACCTACTTATTATTCTACTTTAAAATTGTGTCTTCAAAACTAGCACAAGCTTTAACCTTCATTATTTTTGGGTGTTTACTTTCCAAGTATCTAGGAACACCTGAGTGCTTACAAAACTGTACAGATTGCCTTTTAACTGGGCTAGAATTCCATTTTGGAGATTTTTTATCTCAAAAAGTTACTTTTTATTGGTGAAGCTCATTATTGGAAAGCTATTGTCAAGATACAAATTTCGTAATTACAAAATTGGCAACCATCACGATCTGGTGCATGTTGTGGTAACGTGTATACCTTTTATAAATCCCATGCACGTAATAAATTTAGGAAGTCACTACTTGATAAACCATTCCGCAGAATACTTATCTACTTGGCAGATCAAAAGTCTGCTTCTGCTGTAGTTAATTAAATTTATCCGATACTAAATAATAAAAATCTTTGAATTTTGCTTTTTGGAAAGAGCCACATTCGCATAACTGACGGCATTAAATAAATAAAGTGGGTTTTAGCAATTAAGAGGTAACAGACAAAACGCGTAGGTAACTAATAAAATTTTCCACTGCAAATAAGCTTTCGTGCATCATTAGCATTTTAAGTTGTCAAATTTGAAATTATCCATATTTTGAAACATATACCTTAACTTTAAAAAAAGTTTTTAAAATTAATTTTGGATGTAAGGTCACACTATCAACACCGATCTCGCCAATTTGACACAAAATAATTATATGCCTTGCAATTCTATAATTCCTAACGAAAAATATTGTGCAAAAAGCAGCCTTGTGAAAAATATCATTTTGCAGCGTGGAAAACGATTTTTCACTTTGTTAATAAATTGTTTCCGACTGCTTTCGGCAAGTGGTCACTTATGTTAATTGAGACGGTGTGGCATGGTAACTTTTTTTAATTATTTAAAAGGTGTAGGCAATAGGATCTATTAGTTCTTTCCTGATTTATTTTTAAACGGCATCGGCATTTCAAATTTATTTATATTGAACGGGAATTGGAAAAAAAATTTTAAGTAACTCGAAATTGATTTATTTATGTTTGTTACAGATTAAAAGAAAACTGCGTTCAATGGCTTTGGATCATCAACATTGGATGGTAACGGTAGCTCTAGTGACCTCGTCGCTTACAGCTTTTATAGCAAATTTGTTGCTTCTCTTGGTTTTTTGCAAGAGACGTGGCCTTCGAACAATTTCTAACAGGTGAGCAAATAATTTTTTTTACCTTCCATGCATAGTAATGCAATAATCTGGTATATCCTCTTTGTCCGAGATTTTATATTTTTTTTTAAATTAATTTTCCAATTTCCATTTCATAATTAAAGAAATAATTAAAACGTGTCTGAAAAAAGTCTGCTGCTTAACAGCACGATTGCAATTGTTTCCAGATAGAATAACCACTGTTGGGTTTGGCACGTGTGCAATTATAAAATTTTCCGCTGCATATTGCACTACCGACATTAAATAAACCGATTTATTTTATGTAAATATTTCCGATAAAACATCAATTATTTCAATGTAACTTAACCCCAAGTTAAAACAGACATACAATTAAGATTTATTGCAAAATTGTTCTAATTGGCAATAAAAATTTATACTTCAAGTAAATTACTTAGTTGATACTTGAAAAATTAAACAAAATTTTTCCGAAGTATTCAGGTTATACAAACCTGATTGCAGTTTTTTTTATTTGAACAAGGGAAAACTTTTTTGTAATTACGTTTGAGTGCGATAACTATAATAATTGATACTACTAGTAAATATTCAATTCAGATGTTTGCTTAATTTTAGTGTTCTTTCGCCCTGTCAAAACTTGTTCCGATCCTAGAGTTGCCCTTACTAGCAATACTAGCAATTATTGATTGAATTTGGCTTACTTTTAAGGATAACAAGATAAAAAGTCCATGTTAAAATGTTAACAAAATAAGTAGATGATATTCAACAGGGCAGTCTAACGGTCAGCGTTCTAGAGTTTAAATTTGTTAGTTTTACATAAATTTTTTATTTAACTATTTATTTGTGATGGTAAAATTACTTTGCTTTCAATTACAATTGGATTTACTTACATTACAGTTTGTGTCTATTTATTTTTGTGTCTGCTATTTTTCGTTTGTACAGAATAAATATACATGATAATGTTATTATTATTACATTCAAATAGAATTAGCTACGGGAACTTTTTTTGTATTTTTTCAATTAAAACTGAAAGCTTTGTTTGCAGAATTAGTGCCTAATCCCCAAACATGGAAATAAATCCGACTTTTATTGTGAGCAAAGTATTTTTGCTAAAAATAAACAGATATGTAAATATGTAAATATTTTTTGAACTCGAGAACGCTGACCGCTAAGCCATTCTATTGTATGTCGTCTTCTTATTGTTTTAAATTTATATGTATATTGAATTTTGGAATCTCATTATCTCTAAAAAAATATATACCGCATTTAGATCAAACGACGACACTGAAATCATCGGTATTCACAGAAATTGGTGGGTAGTCACCTGTATTGTCCGATTGTTAGTCAGAATAGTAAAAAATCGGAAAAAGGTAATCGTTGCACTTATTCTTTCCTAAAATCAGATAAAAGGATCCCAACTCATAGCTTTTTCCATTCCCTGAAGGACGAATATCAAACAAATATTAACCATAATCTATCTAGCGGATTACTGAGTATACCCATGTAAACTCGAACCAGTACTACCTATACCAAACTGATTTTAAAATTTTCACCTGCAATTATCAATTTTGGGGAAAATTCCCGTTAAATTACAACTACGTGTAATTATTTAATAATTTATAGTTATTTTTTTTTCAGATTTACAATCAACCTGCTATTCACGAATTTATTATCCAGTATTCTTCTGATACCATTGCTGATAGTGGATCAGCAGTCAACACCAAAGAACCAAACATCAGAAATTCCGATAAACAATTACGAAGTACGGAGCTACTTTGATATACAAAACATATCTTCTCCAAGCGAAATTGTCTTCCAAGAAACCAAAGATGAAATATTTCAGAGCGACATGTTTGAGAAAAGCGAGGAAATCATATCCGACAACTTCCTTATGACATATCTGGATGCTAACAAAAGCGAAGATGAAAACGTAACAGCAGTGACGAAGTTGAGTGTTTTTGAAAGTGAAACTGGGAACTTGAATTTTGTCCTGTGCTACATGGCCCAATGCAGTGTTGGTCTAATCTGCACTGCTTCTATTTTAAGTATACTGCTGATAGGAATCGATCAGTATTTTGCAGTAATACATTCGTTGAGGTATTATTCATACATTGATAAATTTCGATCGAGTGCTTTAATTATTGGCAGTTGGATGATATCAGTTTTATTTGGAATATTTGGTGCATTAACTCAAAGTGATTCAAATGTTTGGCAGTTTTGTGTACAAAATACCAATGACACTGCAAATTATTTACATCCTAAGTCGATTAACTCAATTTATGCGTTTATTTATTTTATATTTATAATTTTGACTCCATTTTTGGCAATTTGCATAATATACGTTTGCATTTACACGGCTGCACGTAATAATAGTGAACGTATGCGAAATACTACCAACGGACATAACATAGATTCGTTTATGCAAATTAGAAGCAAAAATCGAGCTCCAAGTGAAAGTCGTTTGGATGTAAAATCAAAAGAAGATAAAGAAAAACAGAGAGAAAGTGTTCCCAAAAGTGGATTAATTAAAGTAAGTTTGAAGAAAACTTTTCTATTTCAAATTCTAATTTATATTATTTTTTCAGGTTCAATCTGCACCAAACTTCACAAACTTGGTTTCCATGGAAGAAGAATGTCCGTCAACTCGAGAATCGTATCATCCTCCAGTGAAAAGAACGCTTAGTGATCGAGTCGGTTTTATTACAAACCTAAAGTACAAAATATCAAACGCTTCAGTTTTTAAATATAGAGAAGAAACTCGAGCGGCCAAAATCAGTTTTCTAGTGATCCTTATGGTACTGATATGTTACCTCCCATACGGTTTAGCCGTAATTTTAAATTGCCATGTAGTGAAAATTACAATTCCACCTAGTTATAATTTTATTTCCTTAGTTTTGTTAGTGTTCGCAAATATCATTTCGCCATTTTTATTCGTGTACCGTAATAGACGCGTAAGACGGGAATTACTAAAATTTTTAAAAATTACTCCGGTTAAAAATAGTAGTTCTTGGACGAACAAACGAAGCAATTCGATTTTGCCTACCGTAGTTGCGCAAAACAATTTAATCGAAGAAGAATGCGAAAGAACAGAAGTTGGCACTTCGGGGCAGCCATTTTTACATAACTCTTGTGAGGTTCCTCAAGTTGTGGTATCGTGTAAAGTGGAAGTTGAAAAACCTGAAAAGCACAGCATACTAAAACGAGTATGCAGCGGGAAAAACTGGCAGAATTATAAAAAGTGTAGTTTTATTACGGTGCCCGAGAGTTGCTGGCAAACCGAGAGCGCTCGGGGTTCTTTCTCGAGTGCAAGTACGCAAAGCTCTCTAGAGGAATAATTGTGTTGGATGCCCTGAAAGATACAGATAGTAGCTCAGGCACGTGTGGTTTTTACCTTGATGAAATCTATGTAAAAATGAATGTTTGACCAGTCGTAGTATTTTCCAGAACTGAAAATTTTACCCAAACCGTTTTTTGTGAGATGGTCATCAGCTCCTTTTTTAAAATCCTGGAAGTAAAGCCGTCGGTTCTCTTGATCACAAACAAGGTCACAGGCACATTTTCCAATCCGGTTTATGTCTAAATATTGAAACCTTTCTCTGAGGTGTAACTATTGCAACCAACCGGAAATACTCACCCAAGCTGTTTACTCACAGGAAGCGGTTTCATGCCTGGAAGTTTAAATAAAATTTTCGTTCTACATATTTTTTTTCAAGGTTTCAATGCTTGGGTTACAGATGTTTGTCGATTTGGGAAGAACTCCTAAAAAAATTGTAATTATGGAGTTGTGTGATAATAAAGTTGTCGATATTTTTGTAGCGCACAAGCACTGAATTTTCTTTGATTTCCTTAATTTATAAAGTTGTCCTGCCTACAAAGGAAAAATTGAAATTAAAAATAGGACGAAGTTACTTAAATTACTATTCAATTCTAAGACGATGATCGTGTAGCTAAACCAAATTTTGTGAATTTCATGTCTTTTTGTGCCAACGAACTTTTATATTCTTATAAAGTTTTGAATTCTACAAATTATATAAATAAATATTATTTTAAGAAAACTATTAAATTTTTGTATTACTTACTTCTTAGGGGCTTAAATTTTGTGTAAAACTTCTACACCCCATTAAAAATATTTTTAAATTGTAACTAATTTTGAAATTTGTTTGCAAGCCGAATTTTAATTACAGAGCAAAATTTTTATATTCCACAAAGAAATTTCGTTCTTTTTGACTTTTTTAAATATTTTTTTATTAGAAATTAAATTATTAACTAACTTTTCTCCTATTAAAATTCGGCAGGCAAGCATGCTCTAATTTAAATAACTAATTTTATTTTTTATGATAAATATAGAGTATCTACATCAAATTATCAAAATATTTGTGAGTTAAAAATTTAATTTTGAAATTTAGCAACCTATCAGCAACAAAATTGTTTTTCCTGTGATTTACAGATTCGTTTATTGTAATCTACATTTTTCACTAATATCTCCTTCATGTAACCAACAAAGACAATCGCTTAAAATTATTGAATAATTACCTAAAGATCTCATATCGTGTTTAAATTTCAAAATGTAACAATTTTTTAATTGTTATAACAAATTATTATTATGTTATAATTTTATTTATTATTTATTATTAATAAATACGTACTTACATTTTTTATTACTGTGTTTTATTACTTTATATACTCTTCGTTGAAGCTAGAACAGCATAATCTTCCATTTGATGTTACTGAAAGTTCAAAACCATATGACCGGGTTTTCGAATTCTGGTTTTTTAAAAATTTAAACCAGGATTAAAATTTACCATAAATTTAAGTTCGATTTTTTAAAAATTTTATTTAAACAACAAAATGCAGTTTGCTCCATCAGAGTCCTCTGTCGAGAATAACTCTCACATATTTGAAAATATCCGTCTAGGGACATAAAATCGAGGTGCCGAATATTTTCAGGTTGGAGATGGAGAATCTGGGGACTTTTGTGCCTCTTTCGGGTAGCCGCTTGAAGTCTACAGGCTGAAGAATACAGGCTAAGAAAAAGGAGATCTGTAATAGTTGTAACGACACTTTTTCATTTACAATAAAAACATCCACTTGAATATAATAAAACGTATAATTGTAAATATTTAGACATAAATTCCTATCACGAATAAACAATCAATATAAGCACTTAAGTAGAGGTGTTATCTCAGTCTAACATAGTAAGTGATTATGGTAAATTGACTGTTTATGAAGTTAACAGTATATTCTACACTATAACGCGTAGCTGCACAGATTAATGCGGTAATAATTTAAATGGATTCTTTTACGTGGGTATAAACACGTAGGTTTGCATAGGCATTTTGCAGTGCAAATTTGTAATTTGCACATTCAGATTTTCCAGAGGCAAAAGGTAGTTATACTTCACACACTATTCTAACACTGAATCTTTGTTTTCTACTATTTATATCTGCAGTTTTCTCTTAAGCTGTCTCTCTCACGTCCGTCTAATGTGCTTGTCTTCCTTTAGTTTTTCTTCTATTCGCATGGTCTCCAATCGAACAATCCTACTAGTTTTTTCAAAATTTTTAGCATATTTCACTATATTTTTGCTTTTCATTTTGTCAAGCATTTCATGATTGATTCTTTGTCTGAAGATATTTACTACTTATACTCTATCTCTATTTTATAGAAAAACTGCATACACAATATACGCTGCATTATCATTGGTGCCTTTTATAACCATGCGTGAAACTCGCCCTGTTTTTTTTTTGTATTTTGGGATAGTTGGTAACAAAACATTTACAGGTTAGGGCATGGCATAAAAGTTTCAATAAACAAAATTATACCTGCAGTTTACAAGTTTCTTTATTATTATTAATTATGTTATAGCAAATTAACATTATTTTGCCCAAATTTATATGTTTATAATTTTAATTTATAGCGACATCATTAGTTTTTACTGTTTTAACCTTGTTTTTTAGTGACGTTAGGTTACCAACTGTAATGTATGGTTTATTAGATTAGGGGGGTCCACTGCGATCAGGCCGCAGGCCGGTCCTGTGTACCTAACTGAAGACCATTAGTTAAGTACCGTTAAGTACCAACTTAATGATATTGAATTATTTGTATACCCCCAGTTCATGCAGCAGATGGACTGGGTCAGTCAGTTGTTGTAGTAGCTTGTATGTTAGTGAATAAAGATTGATCAAGTAGTTAGTCAAATACATAATACCAACATCTTAAAACAAAAATTTTTTTTTTAATGACGGTGTTTTAGACGCAAAATAGAAATAGTATATTAAGAAACTAGTTTTATAAGTGTCGTTTTTAACGCACGCAATCCGTTTAGAAAAAGAGCCGCGTAGCGGGGAGTTTTCTAAAGGATAAGTGCGATAAAACGTCTTATAAAACGAGTTTCTTATACTATTTTTTCTATTTTGCGCTTTATACGTCCTAAAAATATTAAAAATGTGCATTTTATTAAATAATAGTAAATTTGAATTTTCTTTGTATTTTTGTGATAGTTGGTAACAAAAAATTTACGGGTTAGGAGATCGCATAAAAGTTAAAATAAACGAAATTATACTTGCAGTTTACAATTTTCTTTATTATTATTAATTATTTTATAGACAATTAACTTTATTTTGCATCAATTTATATGTTTATAATATTATTTATAGTGACATCATTAGTTTTAATTTTCACTGACGTTTAGTTACCAACCTTTTAAAACAAAAAATTGCGTTTCGAAATATTGTCCATTTCGATACGCGACTGGGTTTCGAAATAACTTTGTTTTAGACGTAAAATAGAAAAAAAGATTTTTGTTATGGAAACAGGATAATATTAAAAATATTATGATGTAATAGTTTTCAATTTGATTTGATAATAGATATAGCTGCATATTTTGATTACCTATATTATTAAACTTGTTTAAGTATATTAAAAACTAAAACGAATTATTAATAAAACTTTCATATACCAATATCCGTTATCAAAACATATTGATTGTTATTTGTTATAGATATTTTATTATTAAATTTATTATGCTGATGTTGGTCGGAAAATTATCCTCTTTCTATTAAACAGCTGTATAACAATATCTACGGCTACTTACATAAGTATAGCCATGATCTAAACCTAAACAGTAACCAATATTACGCATTAATATGTACATAGTATGTATTGTTCTCACTGAATCATTCAGCAGGGTTCCCACTCTTGTGGTAAACCCGAATAATTACTTACTTGGAATATCAGAGAAATAAGAAAAATTTAATTAGGTCATGGAAAGTCTGGTCATTTTTGTGTTTTTAATCAAGATCAGGAAAAATTAACTTTAAATCATGAAAAATTCTTAGAACTTAAAAAATGTAAATTTACCTACTTTTAAAAATCGCAAACACACTATACTTATAATATGTGTTTGATTTATTCTATTTGTTCATAATCTTTAAATCTGTATTAATTTTTCTCAAAACATTTTTTTTGTTTTTCTGCAAAAATAAGTCGAATTTACTTTACCCGTAGAATATATATAAAAAAAAAAAGATTTAGTTAATAAGAATTTATTTTCCCTAATAAAAAGTATAATTTCATATTTCTTTCTATATTTCTGATTCGAAATGAATCACTCAGGATATAGGCGATAGTAATAAATTATTATTATTATTATTGTTATCTCCTAATTTCATGATAAATTTATTTTATAAGGCAAAAATTACATTTATATAACAAATAATGTAATTTTTACCTTATAAAATAGGATAAATATGTAGTACTTAGAAAACAGTATGTCTTTCTAGTATACTAGTTTTCCTTAATTTATAGGATAATTTTGGTTTTTCACTTTTTTTCCTACTTATTTTATGACTTACAGAATCGTGGGAGCTATTACTTTATGCCAGTACTTAGGGGACTCCAGGGAGACTATAAACACTTTTTGTATTAAGGACTAGGAAAAAATGTTTTTTTGTAAACAACAATATTAAAAAATACCTTGAAGTACACTTTTCCAGGAAAATTCAGGAAAGTTTAACTGTTATTCAGAATACGTCAATTGTAATTTAGATTTGTCAATTGATATTCAGAAATCGTCAATTGTAATTGAGATATGTCAAATGATATTGAGAAATTGTCAAATAAAATTCAGAAATCGTTAAAAAACATTCAGAAAGTATCAAATGAAAATCAGATTTGTCAATTTTATATATTTAGTTAAAAGAACATGATTATTACATCTAAATACATTGGTCCATTTAAATAATGGTCAATAACATAATGATCTTTATTTTAGCATTAAAACTACTTTAATATTACTTAATTTTTATTAAATATGAAGGATAATTATTTATTTTTAAAACTTATAACAACAAACAAACTTTGTTTTAAATTTTATTTAGTCTATAAATTATATAAAAAATTAAAAATGATGTTAGGGGTACCCGCTATTAATTCAATTTTTATATTATTATTATATTTACAAAAATTGTTTTTCTGTAAATTTGTTTGTAAACAATTTTGAAGCTATATCAATATTTTAGAAAAACCCAAAAAATGGACACACACTTTTTAGAACTAAAATGTTTTTAAGTTATCACAAATAAAATACACTGCAAGTACACAATATCGCAAACTTCTTCACCATACTATGGCATCATTACTATGAATTAGAAAGAAATTTTAGAGAGAATCCGTTTAAATAATGTTCGGGGTGGTGGGAATGGGTAATTTTTGAAAAGGAAGAAAAGGAAAAGAAAAGGAAGAAAACCTATCATAATATGGTTTTGAAACCATACGGGGCGAGTCTCTTTATGTGCTTTTTAGTGAAGCACCAAGTCTCGGCTCCGTATGTGAGCACTGGAAGGATACACTGGTTGTAGAGTTTGCTTTAGAGGTTGTAGAGTGTTAGGAGTTTCCGATTGAAAAACAGAGTGGGGCTTTCCAAAAGCGCTCCATGTCATAGATAATCTTCGGGAGATTTCGGCTGTCATGTTGTCTTTTTTCATTGTAATTTTTTGTCCCAGATATATTGTGATGACCCGGATGTCTCAAATTGTTAAAAATTGTAAATTAAATAAAATTTTAAATAAAAACTCAAATTTTCTCCGGGTCACCATTTCTTTTTACATGAGACTCTTGTTTTAATAATAAAACTTTAATTTATTAATAAAAACTTTTTTTAAATTGAAATCAACACTTTTATTAATTATACACTTTTTATTAAATTATAAATCAAAACTTTTATTACATTAACTTGAAAATTTAAATTAAATTGGAACGGACAAACACACGTCCGTTCTCTTGGCTGTCGGTCATCAAAAAGCATACATGCACATTTTTCAATTTAAAAACTTAACGAAATAATACCAACTTAACATTTCATAACGATTTAAAATATACAGGACCAATAAAATTATTTACAACACAAAATTTATTTACAAAAATTAAACAATTATTATTATCAATCTATTTTGAACATGACAATATATAACTATCAACAGTATCGAGTCTTTGTCCATTTAGTAAAATGTTGCAATCCTCTTCAGTATTGCGCATTATTTTTGTTTTTGCAATGTTCACTTTCAAGCCAATTCTTTGCGAGTGGGTGTTCAGCTCTATGACCATCTCTTGTAGCTCTTGAAAACTGGTGCTAAATATCACCATATCGTTGGAAAATCGAAGATGGCTGAGATGTTCTCCGTCTACTTTTATGCCTCTCTCGAACCAGTCTATTTCTCTGATTAGTTCTTGTAGAGCTGCTATAAACAGCTTGGGGGAGATTGTAATCGCCCTGGCGTACTTTTCTTTTTAATGGTATCGAGTTTGTCTTATCGTAAAGCTCCACACGAATTTTTGCATTGTCGTAGATGTTCTTGATCAAACCAGTGCATTTGTTGTCGATGCGGCATCTCCCTAGAGAATTTAATACTGCCCACGTCTCCACTGTATCTAATGCCTTCTGGTAGTCGATAAAAGCCATATACAGTTCAAGTTTGTATTCGTTGCACTTTTCTATAAGTGTTTTTGTAGTTTGTATATGGTCACAAGTGCTGAAACTTCACGTGGTTGTTGGGAGTCTATTTTATTTTTCAGTCTATTCGAGATTATTCTGGTGATGGTCTTATACATTTGAGACAGCAGGCTTATAGGTTATAGTTGTCAAGCTATATACGTCATAAGACGTCATAAGAATGACGTCCGCTTCTTGCCAAGACTTGGGGATCATTTTTTCTTTCAGACATGCATTATGCAACCTTTTCAATTCTTCCAATAGTGCACTTCCACCTTTTTTTAGCATTTCGGGAAAGATTCCGTCTGGGGCGGTCGCTTTGTTTCTTTTTGCCTATTTTAGGGAATTCGAGATTTCCTCCGTTGATATTTCAGGTATGTTCTCGGATCCTACATTTTGGATCTTTCTCCATCCTGTTTCTACTTCTATGTAGGTGGGTTATTGTTTTCTGGATTTATGTAGATCCTTATAATATCTTTTCACTTCTCTTATTATCTTGCTTCTGTGTGTTATCGTTTCACCTTTTTCATTTTGCATCTTCACAATTTCTCTTTTACCCAAACTTAGTTCTTTTCTTAGAATTTTGAGGCCTCGATTTCTTTCAATTATTTCCGTGATTTTATTCATATTATTTCTTTGCGTGTCCCTTCTCAGTTCCCTTCTTATAAGTTTGTTGAGCTCTGCCCATTCTATCAGGTTGCTGAGTCTATCTACTTTTAAATTTATTCGTTTTTCTAATAGTGCTCTGGTTAGAGGTCGAGAACAATCGATAGCGCTATCGATTATTATTGATAGTAACTACTAGTGAAAATTAGAGAAATTAAGTGACGCGCTAAAGATTAACGAGATTCCAAGAAAAATAATTCCGAATATAATCGAACAAACGCCGAATCATAGTAATAAACAAATGGAAACAACCACCGATGAACCAGGCCGAAACAAGCCCCCTGACGGGAAAACCGACAGGGAATTTGAAAATCCAACACTGACCAGTGAAGAAAGCAAAATTCTGGCGAAAATAAGAGAACAACGAAAAAATGAAAACCAATCCCGAACCCACATTGACACAAATGTAATAATTATTGATAACACAAAAATCAATAATCAAGAAAACAAGAAAAGAGCCTTAAGAATCTCCAGCAGTGAAGATGAAGAAGAAGTGATGATACCGACAAAGAAACCAAATATTGTCGAAGAAATGGAAACAGATTTCGAAGTAGCTATATCTAGAAAAACGAAAAGACGCAACAGAAGGACGAAACAGAAAACAGACTCCAATATTGACGAAGAAAACAAAACCGATGAATCTGCTCCACCTTCCAAAAACAATACTCCGAAACCTTCAAATAAACCAATTCTAGACGCTCCTAATACCTCGCCCTTACCAAACATCCCACATACGAATCTAATCCCACAACCTACTCCCATCCAGGCCGCAACAACCACAAATCATTATATACCCTCACACAAAGAAGAAGAAAGCAGGAAAAACCAAGAAGCCCTCACTGCAATAATGGACGAAAACTATGAACTAGCACACAAAATGAGACAGTATCTCCTGAAATGTAAAGACGCGCTAAAAGATAGAGATACATGTTTGGAAATGCTAAAGTCCTTCGAACGTAACACTAACAAGTGCATCATTATGGCGTACAGCTTAAGTGAACGCCTAGCCTATGGAAATCCAACTACATCTCCAACCAATAACACAGATACACAAGCCATAATCAACGAAATAAGAAAAACCATCCCACAACAACCGAAACCTAAACTTAATCCAGGAATCAGGATTGAAACAATAGCCGCACCACCCACAACTGAAGCTCCAACAACAAAACAGAATCCTCCCAGAGACTACCTCAAAGCAGTTCTCAATCAACCAGCCCAACCCAACTTCGAAAAACAGACCAAATACAAGGTACTCGTATATCCAAAAATTAATGATGCCAACAAAACCTCTGCCGAAACCAAAAACACTCTCACCAGCATATCCTTGGATAAACTAAAAATCAAACCGGATAGACTATACATGGTCAAAAACAATGGTATGCTCATTGAATCATCAGATAAATCCATAAGTAACCTGATAGGAAATCAACTTCTAGCAGATGTAGGGCTTGAAGCCAAAGCACCCACACAAATTTGGCCATCCGTATATATAAAACAAGTCGAAAAAGATATAGACCATGCTACCATGAAAGGTGCCTTCGAATATAATTACTCCTCTGCCATCCAAAAAGCTGGTGAAGGATGGTTAAGATCCCTTAACCCCACCAGATCCCAAGACCGTCCCTCCAACAACTGGGTAGCTACTGTCCACCCTCTGGTGGCTGAAGCTATGAATAAAGAAAAAAGACTCCGTATGAGATGGCGCTCATATCCCATCTCTGACTATATAAACCTGACAAGATGCTACAAATGTCAACGATTTGGACATCCTAGCAAATATTGTCGCTCAATAGCTGTTTGCTTGGTCTGTGCCTCTACAGACCATTTATCCATTGATTGCCCTAACAAAGAAAATCCCTCAACCGACAGGTGCATCAACTGTATCAGGGCAAGATACAGTGATGACAAGCACCAAGCATCCAGTAGTCTTTGTAGAGTCTACAAAAATCGACTAATGGAGCATGTCAATTCAATTTCCTCAACTTCCGATTCTAATCATGCATAATCTCAAAATTCTTCAACAAAACCTCAGAAACTGTGAAACCGCAACAGTCGATGCCCTAAGACTGTTGATGGAAGAAAACTTCAATATTGCCATCTTTCAAGAACCATACAGCTATCAGACCAACAACAATATTTTCTCACTTCCATACCATCCAAATATCTTCTCAGCCGCCATCTCTAGTCAAAAATTCAACTCTTGCATTGTAATAAACAGAAAACTTCAGGACAACTCTACCTTCTCATTTCATAAAAATCTCTCAAACCAATTCTCACAATCATTTCCGTTTCTACAAACAAAAACAAACCTCCAATATTCATAATAGGAATCTATCTTCCACCTTCCCTATCAGAGATTGACTCTTCCTTGAAACTTCTAGATAGAGCAATACGTACCTGCGGGAACAGCCAAGTCTACCTATGCGGAGATTTCAACTGCAGATCAAAGCTATGGTATGACGAAGTTAATTCCAATGACCGTGCACTCGCCCTAGAAGAATTCATAACTCAAAACAATCTAACTATACACAATAAACCAGGCAAACCTTTCACTTACGAAAACACTAGGGGAGGGAGAAGCAACATCGATCTAACCCTTGGAACCTCCAACACCTTCAACTCAGTCTCCAACTGGGATATCTCCGAAAAAGTCATTTTAACCGATCATAAAACTATTACCTTCAATATAAAACACCCAGACCCTCCTAAAGTTACAATAGTCAAAAACAAAAACCCGAACACAATCTCGCCACAAACAATTTCAGAATTCCTCACACCCTGGGTAGAACTTTCCACCCCTATTTCAGAAAATCTTGACACCCCTACCAAAATTGACAATTTTACCCGCTCCCTTCATGACATCATCCAGGATTTAATAAACACTCATGCTCACTACAAGAAAATCTACGTTGGCCGGCCAGATTGGTGGACGGACAACGTAGAAAAAGCTAGGAAAAATTACCTAAAAAAGAAATCCCTTCTCTACAAAAACAAAAATGAAAATTTAAAACAATCCCTGTATGATGCCATGATGGGAAAAAAGGAATTATTCCAGAACGCCCTCAAGAATTCCAGAAACAATAGCTGGAAGAATTTCGTCGAAAACGACCTACTCAGTGATCCCTGGGGAATAACCTACAAACTAGCAGCGGGAAAATTTCGGAAGCAGGCCCTGCTGACGTCTTTCCGAAAGGAGGACGGCATGGAGACCCTACATCCAGAAGAAACCCTAAACTACCTTATGGGAAAGCTACTGCCAGACGATGACCAAAACTCAGATCTCATTGTGGATCACCAAACAATGAGAGCTGATTTTGAGAGTCTGGAGACAGCAGCCAACCCTAAGGATCATCAAGAAGTCACCCTAAATGAACTAAACCAACTTATCCGCACCACCCAATCTAAAAAAGCTCCAGGATTTGACCTGATACAGGGATCATTCCTAAAACTCATTTACTGCACCATCCAAATCCCGCTACTAAACTTATATAATGCCTGCCTAAAATTTTCTCACTTCCCAACTCTCTGGCAAAATGGGATCCTGAAAGTTATCCTCAAAGATGCTTCAGGAGACCATGGCGCTGTTAAAAATTACAGACCGATCACCCTACTCCCTGTATTCGGAAAAATCCTGGAGAAATTAATAAAAACCAGACTCTACAATTCAAAAGTTCCCTTCCACTCTCCCTTCCAATATGGATTTGTTAATAACAAATCCACCATCTCCGCTGTCACCAAACTAGTCAATACCATCCAAGCCGATAATAAAAATAAGGGATGCACGGCAGCCCTGTTCTTTGATATCTCCGGGGCCTTCGATAATCTCTGGTGGCCCGCTCTCTTTCACATCTTGTGTAAGAGGAATACGCCCCAGGGACTCATTGATATCCTCAGGAGCTACCTAAGGAGCAGGCACGTCACCCTCCAATCCGGATCTACTTCTGTTGGAAAGAGAATCACCAAGGGGTGTCCCCAGGGATCGGTTCTTGGGCCGGTCCTATGGAACATCCTATTGGATGATTACCTTTCTGACGAAGAAGAATTACATTTACCTGACGAGACAACCCAAGCTTACGCGGATGACCTTGGTAAAATTATCAAGGCCAAAAACCGTAAAGAACTGATACTGAAACTCCAAAACGCTGTGGACAGACTCGACCGCTGGTGTAGGCGCATGAAACTTAGTCTCTCGGCAACGAAGACAAGAATCATGTGCTTTCGCCCGGTCAGGTCGTCCAATACAGACATCAAAATCCTGTTAAACCACTCCACAATCAAAGTTGTCAAGGAGTTCAAATACCTTGGCATGCTTCTTGACGAAAAACTGACCTTTCAACCGCATATAAACATGGTATGCTCAAAAGCTAACAACCTGATCATTGGTCTGCAACGCAGGGCAAGAGCCAGCTGGGAGACGGATCTTCGAGAGACCATGACCAAGATTTATAAAGGGGCTGTTGTCCCCATCGTGGCTTACGGAAGCGAAATCTGGTCTTGGAGGATCGAAGAACGTTACACGAAAGCCAGGCTCTTGTCTTGCTATGGCCTAGCCTGTAGACTAATGATCAAGGGTTACAGAACAATATCCTCCCTGGCTGCAGGGGTCATTGCGGGGATCCATCCCCTAGACCTGGAACTAAGAAGACTACACGCAATGAAATCAATCAAAAATAGACGAACCACTCAGTTTCTGGGACAAGAAATTGTCCCACAATACTTCCAATCTATAACAGAAATTAAAAATGAACTAATCCTAATCATCCAGGCCATTTGGCAGGACAGATGGGACAACTTCGAATATGGCCGCATAACCCATCAGATAATCCCAAATATACACCCTAGACTACAAATAGAAACCAACTTCCAAACCACCCAACTCCTTACCGGGCATGGCGAATTCGGGAGACACCTCAAGAGATTGGGGAAGAACCCGGATGGATTGTGCCCGGCCTGCAACATTCTAGATGAACCCTTGCATAGGATCCTGGACTGCGTTCTATACAGGGAGGAAAGGAGGGAGGTGGAATCTTTCTTCACCGAAAACCCCCCCCTAAACCTAACCGAACTGTTTGAACGCACTCCTAGGGAACTACTGCATGGGTTCCTACGAATCAAAATAGAACCACAAGATGAACCTACCGATAGCGAATAAAACGACACCTAGCATACCAAACCCAAATTTAACGAAACTAGAGTACTCCATGACCCCGACAAAGAAAACTAACAAGCACAAGAATACTAAGCAAATGAATATAAATTGATAGGAGTACTCTACAATTTGATAGACACCTATTAGAAACAAGATAAATCGTAATCAATAGATATGCATGTTTGACAAAAATCCGAAATATGATACAGGGATGGCCCCAAAAATTTGAAGAAAAATTGAAATTTAAATATATATTTTATGTGTAATGTAAATTTTGACCAATTACAGCACCCGACCAATTTGTCGGGTTTTTATGTTGGTATTTATTTTAATGTAATTTTTTTTACTATAAATAAAGATCTTAAGTTGATAGTAACTACTATCGAAAGCCATCGATAGTTTTCTGTAGCTATCGATAGTTTTCGATAGTCGTGACACGTGACAGATGCCTTCAATACCGGTTATTTACCTTTATCGTTACTAACATCATAACTTTGATTTTTATAAATAAAAATGCAAAAAAATTTTTTTTAAAAAGTTAGTTATTTGAGTATTTTGCACTTTCAACAGATGCCAGTTTTTTTGCTAAAAATTTTTTTCCTATATTTAATATCTACTATCGAAAGCTATCGATATTTATCGATGGTCTAAATCTAAATGTTGCCTATCGATAATTATCGATAATGCCGCCTATCGATTATTCTCGACCTCTAGCTCTGGTATTGGCTCTTAGTTTTTCGACTTTACAATCTTCTTTACTGTTGGTGCTACTTTTCCCGCAGCCTCTTTTATTGCGTTTGTTAGTCATTCCGTTAGGTCATCTATAGGAATGTTATCCTTATTGATGATTAGGCCTCTCCAAAAAACGGCAGGTGACGGGAAGTTTAGGAAGTTTAGGATTCCTGAAGGAAGTTTAGGATTCCGGAAGTTTAGGATCTTGAAGGTATATTCTGATGCAGTTATTAAGTTATGAAGTTATTTTTTGGTTTGAAACTAGAAATACTCTTGGGTCGCCCCGGATCGTCCATCCCACATAATAAATAACTATTCTCGTGGCGAAACGCGTCTGGTAGTTAGGTCTCGGTTTATAATCGTACAATCTAGGTTCGATTCCAGTTTCAGCAATTTTCTTTTTAATTTAAAATTTTGAAACATAATAATATTCAATTAATCCGTAAATGAAGTAGATCAATAATGTTCTAAATTACGAAACCTATTGATTTTCGCCGTAAATCGGAAAATTTTAAACTTTTTGAAAATTTCCTTCAAAATTATATAAAAAGTTTTACTTCGCATTTTACGGCTTTACTGTTTATGTAAATATGTGAAAATATAAATTACCTATTCGCTACTGTTTTGACAGCTGAGTATATTTCGGTTACTAAAACTTTTGTGAAAAAAGCTAATATCAAACTTTCAATTTTAAAATTTTGCAATTTTTATTGTGAATCAATGTACGAGTTTTAAGCATAAAGAAATTTTTTTTTTAAGTTATTTGAACTTTTTGTCTTATGAATGAAAAAAGGGCGTTGATGCAGGTAACTTTTTAAAAACATACACTTTTTAACCATAATTTTACACGAAGAAAGTTTGTGTAAATTTATAAAAAAAATTTAGTGAATGATGCTTTAAATTCGGAAGTCCATTTTAACTGCCGTTAAACTTAATTTTAAAATTTCACTTTGCATTTTATGGTTTTTCCTCTTAATCTCGGGAAAAAAATAAGAGACATCAGTATTTGTAACAATTACCCGAGAGTTTTCACATCTCTTCGAAAATTCAAAATCGGTTAATCAGTAAGCCCGTTGTAACTAGAAAAAAATTGCAGCTGTAACTCAGAATAGCTATTTACGGTAATAAAGGAAGAGAAGGTAGATTTTTGATCAGTAAGCTAAGTTAAGCCAATTCGTTTTCGTCAAAAGATCACCAAGTTTTTATTCATTTATTCACAATAATCATTTTTGAAGATTTTGATAAAATTAAAAGTAATTATTAACTTTTGAAATAAACGGGATGGGGGGGGTTAAATCTGAATTTTAATAGCAGGAATAATTTAAATTAAGAAATAATAATTAAATTGGTAAAAATTTAAATCGATCTTAGTAAAAATGTAAAAAATATGTTTGTTGTACCGGGTGACCGGCTGCACATTGAACATAGGGAATAAACATGAGAAATTTATTCTTTTTAAATTCCTGCTTCCTGTTATAACGGATAAGATTTCAAAATATCAAATTAAAGAGATTTTCAAGGTCCTAGAAAATAAACTGAATAAAACTTATTTAAATTTGTTGAATTTAAATTAAATATTTATCGTATGGTACATTATGCATTCACTCCCTCCCTTCACCGCCTTATAGAATTTGATTACTTCTGGCGCCCCTTCCTGCGCAATTGTTTACTATACTTTTTATGAATTGTTTATAGATTATTTTCCGGTAATAAAATTCGGGTATAAAACTGGTAGCATATAATTTATAGTTAAACGGGTCAAGGAGAAATAAAACCAAGAAACAAAAAATTACAATTTAAAATTTATTGAAAATTTTCATAAGTAGTAATATATTTACAATTTAACAGTTATTAATAAAAATAAAAGGAACAACCATTATTAAACAATAAAATGCTTCATTTAATATTTTAATAAATATGTACACTTATAAAATAAATAGCTATCGCATTTTTATAACACAAATGCTTACATTCTTAGGACGAATAATCAGTCTAAATATAAAATCAAAAATAAAAACAAATTTGATCAAAAAATAATAATTGAGAAATTTTATTGTTAAACAGTTAATTTGTTTACTTTTACAAATTCCTATCAATTGCAGTCGTCATTTTAAATAAAACTACCGATGTTTGTTATAAACACCGAAAGAGTAAATTATTTTTAATGCCCAATATCACACGAATTTTTTTTCGTCAAATTTTGATCAAACTTGTTAAGCTGCTGTATCTGCTACTATCGCTAAAATAAATATTATATTATTATAAAGAATGATATAATTTTATACATTTTATGTTGTAATAATGTATAACCGGTGCGTCAATACTGGATGTGTTCAATGTTCAAAAGAAACGCCATCTCAACAATTTAGTTTTGTCTGCATAATTTGGGATTAAATAACTTTCAGTCTTCTTTCTTTCACCATATAACCATTCTCATAGTCGTAATGTTTTAAAAGCAGGAATTAACATTACAGCAAGTAAATCATAATTCCATATTGCTAGGCCTCTGCAATTCTTCAGATAGATAAAAGAAAGCTTAAAAGATATAATCTATCTCTACTCGATGTTTATCACAATATGGTAATAAAAAATATATCCTTGCAACTAGAAGAAACCATTCTTCTAATAAAATCGGCTTCTTGGTGGTATTTAATAGAAGACAAATTTTTTAGGTTTTTTTTTTAGAAAGTTTTCTAGTCCAAAACAGACTTTCTTTTAATCCCATGTGAAACTGGAATCTGCTCCTTCATTTTGAAATAAGTGTTGATCCTCTCGGCGGCGTATTCCTATATAAATAAGCATAACAATGTAATATTCAGTTTTAAAAATAAATTTTTGTAACATACCCAATATCCGAAAGGAATTTGAGACGTTTTGGTGTTAATAATAGCCCACAAAAACCAGAAGAAATGAGAAGCGAGCGTGAATACTTCCACTTCTTTCATGACCCTTTTGGGATTTTCTTTGGATCCAACTTCTTTCAAATATGTTCGGATAAACTTTAGCCTTTGTGCTTCCGACGGATAATTTTCTGGATTTGCCTTAAAATAAGGTTCTTCTTTTTCTGTATAATCGTAAGTCCATTCCATGAAGTGGTTTGCAATATCGAACGCTCTGTAATTGTACGAGCAGTATTCAAAGTCTAAAAATAATACCAAATTATTTTTGAAGTATAAATAAACCTTGAAAAGTTTAATTTTGTAATTCTTTCGCTCGCTTACCTATCAAAACCAAATCGCTTTCTGAATTATTATTTGGCGAATCTTCTTCGCTCAACAAAATATTTCCTTCTTGCATGTCATTGTGGCAAAAGACAACGGGACTGTTTTCTTGCTCCATTCGCTGTTGTAGCCAATCCATCTCGCCTTGCAAATCAATACTGGATAAAAATTTAACCTTCTCGGGGATATCGCCCAGAAGACGCTTTTCTGAAGTTTTAAGCCATCGATTGATTGTGTTCCATAACCAACCAGCCGTTTTATATAATGGAACCTGAAAATGTTTTCGGTGTCAAAAGAATCGTCCCACTGAACTATTAGTAAAAGTTACTAGGTGTGTTTTCTGTACGCACGCAAATAATTACCAAAAAATGAGCGCAAAATAAAACCCAAAATTTGTTAATTGCAAATTTAAAAATGTTTCTGATGCCTAAACAAAAAAGTTAAAATGGATACATTTGCACAAAAAACATGCCTGTACACAAAATGAGTGAAGATTCCTACGGTTGTTACGTCCCAGGAGCCACAGGGAAACAAACAATACGTTTATCCACGACAGGACGACCAGTAGTGTTTGTTCCACCAACAAATATTGATAGATGCTGAAACATGGAAATAAATACACCCTATATGTGTGAGATGATAGGTGGTGCTAGCCCTTGCAGAAATTAATAGTAATAAAAATAATACATTACACGATTAATATAGTGTAAATTTTCAAACTTGGCCGTTACGTCATCATAAAATAAAAACGTGACAGTCGCGAAAATTGCTAGCCAATGAATTCGACTCTTCATATAATATCTATAATAAAATAAATATAATGAGTTATACTGATGGACTAGCAATTTTCATTATACAATGACGTCACAACTAAGTTCCAAGATCTATACTATATTAAAAAATTTACATCACGGTTATAAAAAATTATTTAATTCAGTTCAAGTCGTTCTACTATTCCTATGTTCGAGAAATAATTTGAAGACCAGACAAAACAGCAACTTTTCTTTTGTGCAATTTCAACGAAAAATTTTATTGTTAAATTATTATTTTTTGGGGAATGAGAAATGAAGACTGCATTAACTAAGCAAAATCATGCAAAACTTGTCCAAAAGCGAAGTTTAAATGTGAGAATGAATGAAACAAATCATGAATGATTAAATTTGTATTCGTTCAATGTTCAGCTTCCGGTTAGTATTTAATTGTCATTGCAAGGATTAGTAATTATTACAGTATAAGTGTAGTTCAAAAGTCAATAACACAAGTTCTTTACTTTTGTTAGATAAAGAGGATTTTATCACACTCCCAGAACAGGGACGTACGAAGTAGTGAAAAAATTAGTAAACTAAAGTTTGTAGAAGCAAAAATAAATTGATATGTCAGACTCATGCATTAAAAAGAAAAATGAAGATAATATTTTATTTTCCTGCTCCAGATATCAACAATCTAACAATGTAAATTTTTAATAAATAATTTCGGGTTATCGAAACTACCAAAAATCAAATCATGATAAAAATTGTTTTTTATTACTTAGGTTTTCATTGTGGAGAAAGTGTGTTGCAATCACAATGTAATGAATACAACATTCTCTTATCACGACCAGACCTTTTAAGTGTCGATATTGAAAAAAAAACATAAATCAAAACCTTAATAACGCAAAATAATTATTCGTTCTATAACAAAATCGTCAACCAGAACTTGAACTGAATTTAATATTCATTTTTATAACGCTATATATTTATACAGGTTGTTCGCAATTTCAAAACCAAATTAGTAATAATTAAAATAATATATTGCTGTTTAATTTTGAACTCAAAAGTTTGATCAAAAATTATTAGAAAATAAAGTAAAAATTTGCTAAACACCCTGTATTGTTTGTTAATAAAATCGGCCTCGTTATTGATGCAAAAAGTTGCAATAAACAATTAATTAAAAAGTTTGTAGCATTTCCTGATAACCTACAGATGATATTGAACTTGATTGTTTACAAAAAAATTGATAAATTTAAATATAATTTGAAAGCCTTGTTCTTTAAATAAAACAAACAAGGCAATTAAAAAGTTATCCATAGTTCGAGAAGACCAACGTATTTGCTACTCGATCAAGTTTTTGCATTTCTCAACTTTGGAGTGAATATTCATTCCAATGTTGTACAATAAAAAAACCGGCCTTTAAACAGTATTGTTCCAATTAGAAAAAAAATGATAATTTCTTACCTCGATGAATCTGCAATAAGTCATTTAAAAATCTAAAACGTTAATCTACACGACTAATAAATTTAAAAAAATCGGGGCTAGCACCATATTACATATATAAGGTAATTTCGTCGAAAAAAAAAAGATAAAACACAAATTGAATCAATCTCACCTCCATGCCATGAATTGCTGCCATTTTCTGGGCTATTTTTACTGACAAAAGTTCATCTGAAAGTTCCTTAGTTTTCAGAGGTCTTGCTTTCACGTACTGTTCGATTCTTCCTCCGGGAAAAATTCCGTGCAATTTTGGTCCCAATCCGCGTTCTGAGAGTAACGTAAAAATGACACTTTCGGTAATCAAGGCTTCCAGGGCGTGCTCTCCATGTGTTTGTCCATAAATTCGAATCAAAACTTCTTGTGGATGGTCGGATTTTTCTTTGTACGTTTCGGATAATTCAACTGGTAATGAGATGTAGTAAAGTAAATTCGATAAACCGCCACTGAAAATAAAATAATTTTTTTAAAATAATATTATATTTATACGGATATTTATTGAAAATTAAATTTAACATTGAACTATATCGTACGATTATAATTTATTGTATTGCGGTTTCGGTCGATTAAATTGCTAAGCAAGCGACCTTTGATTGACTATTGTTTTATATTTCACGGTTTTCGAAGTCATCGCATTTAGAAAAACTTCTTTCTATATTGCAAGTTTGTCTGCGGTTAAATATTTTGTAATCAGGAAGTGAAATAATCTAGCATTATCCTCACGCCTCCATTCGGGGGGATTTTTTACTTTTGTCAAACTACCAGTGTTCGATCGAACAAGGGCCCAGCCCGGACATTAAAAGGGTCCGGGCTTTGTCACGACCCGAAAAATGAAATATTTTAATGATTTTGATAAATTATATTATTTTTAGAGTATTACTAGTATTCTTATCAACCAGAAAAAACTAATTTTTTTTTTCAAATTAGTCGCCCAAATGAATGAAGTTATTTTGTAATAATTATACATTTTTTAGATAACGAATATTACTAACTTGCCATGTTAATCAAACGTTTTTTATAATAATGTAGGTTTGAATCAAGAGGAAACTGATAATTGTTAATTTCTAAAAAGCTGTTATCTGCCCAAGCAAATTAATAATTTTTCCATTGTTCTCATTTACAACAATATTGCGTAGTCGGTACAATTAATAAATGAATTTGCATAAATGGCTTTCCTGAGATATTATAATATTTCATTATATTAATGCTAAATAGAGAATAAATATAAATATAAAGCAGAATGAAAATAGTGCACTGTTTATCTGAAAGCACGCTTATGACATCGAAATGAAATAAATTAAAAATTATAAATAGGATTATTCTTAAAATGTAAACATAATATTACGCATTAATTTTTTTCGATTTGGCCGGATATATTAAATTATAAAGTCAGGGCAGTCCTCAGTTGGATTTCGAGTTCTTGCAAAAACTTTGTTTCTTATCCTATGCTTTGGTTGGTTAGGATATCGGGGTACCCAAAATTTAATGTTACAACACTGAGTCTGCTCGTGTGCTTGTTGTTGCCACACTCAAGCTATTACTTCATACTTCATCTTAATGTTGTAAAACGCATTTGGTGTTTAAAAATAGTTATTTAAAAATTGTTTTTTTTTTGACTTTGTAAAATTAACGAACTAAATTAGCAAGCCAACTCCACCCAAATTTTTTTTCTCGTAAAATAATAAATATTATGTTTATCGAAAACTTCAAGTGTGAGAAATATTTAGGTAACCAATCGATACATTCCAGGTGCCAATTTCAAAATCTGATAAGAATAGATTGCCATTTTTTATCAATAAAAAGTGTAATTGGCACTCGTAAAATGATTCTACGAAGTACGAATATTTAAAACCAACGTAAAATTTTGAAGTGCAATCACTTGTTGCATCAAAATCGCAACTTTCTATTAAGAAAGTGCAACGGGACATTATCTAATTCTATACTAAAAATAATTGGTACAAGAAATGCCATTTCAATATTAAAAAGTAACACATGTATTTATATGATTTTTATAAAATTTAATGAAAAGGATCCTCGGCGAAAATTTCTAAATATTAGAATAATAATGAAAGCCAGACAGGTCCATAAAATCCTATAGAAACCATCAGTTCCTGAAACCGGGGGGTCTGGGGGTTATGGAAACCCTCCAGAACTATATAAAAAAAATAAAAAATGTATTCCATATTATAGAATATAAAATCACTGTTCTCTTAAACAATTTTAAAAAATATTTTTTTTTGTTTATCAGAATAATAATTATATTATCAACAATAATATTTGAACCGGTTTTTATCAATCACTCGAAATTTAAGATAATAGTAACTGGAATCAAGTACATATGCTTAGCCTTTACATTACATTGAATTTTATTTTCCTAGTTATTGTTATGAACAAAAAAAATGAGGTTGACCTTGAGACTTCTGCTCTGAGGGTTAGTCGAATTGTATTTTTTTTTTACTTTGTAATTTTGTGACTTTGGTTTCTCGGAGCTACTATCAAACCATAAAAATTGATAAGGTGCTAAAAATATGCACAGCAGAGTATAATAACAAATTAAGTTCGCAAAACCGTCTTGTTGATTATATTAACAATGCTATAATTAGTAACGATGCCGGCCATTACAATTAATTAAGAAGAATTAATCCACGAGATAAAAAATTATAAAAAAATATAATCCAATATTATGCACATAAAAGAAATTACTACAATAAAAAAATTCCGACCGAACACCAAAGTAAACAAGATAAGGCCCGTGAACCTTGCAATTTTTAGTGCACACTTGCACGAAGGACCAGTATCTTTTTGGCAAAGATACGCCATATCTATACTTTCTAAAAAATGACCTCGATACAAATGCATAAAATAATATGCTTACAAATGAACTCCATAGCTTTGATAACCAAAATTGAAACCAAATTATTGGTTTTTAAGTGCGTTCTCTCCTATGCCTATGGTGGAAGTGATAATATATTCCAGAAATGTTTTTCTTTTAATTTGGAAATACCAACTATAATGACTTGTTTATAAGAAAAATTCCTTAGATATTCTGAAAATATGTGCGCAATTCCAATTACGTTCCAATTAAAATAAATGTGGAAAATTACGTCCACTTGACCTTTTCCATTATACTCCCATAATTTAAAACATAGTTGGATGTTATTTACGTATTATGTCTAAAAATTGTAAACAGTTTTCATGATAATTGGACATAAAAAATGAAATTAATAGTTCACTCGTGATGGTGAAAGTTAGAAATTTAATTATAATTGTTGATATTTTGTAAAAATGGAACTCGACAAGAAAATGCAGCAATTCACGAAGAAAAATATGTTAAAAATAATTATTGGAATGTCGGTTACTGTTTGTTTTGCAGTGGTTCTGTTTTTGTCGATGTCTATAAATAGAAAATATTGCAATTTGCAAAAAAAACTTGAATAATGGAAAAACAAAAACTGGTTTAAAGAAGAGCAAAAACCTATAAGTATACAATTTATGTTATATCCGAACATGTAAATATTTAAAAACCGAAGTGAAGATGGGTAATTTTTAAAATACAGCACTGAAGTAGGTATCAAAGGACGATTGAGCTATTTGGTCAAATATCTCATCCATCAACAGATGGATAGACTGATAGATTCCCATAGTTAATGTTTAACTTATAGTTTGGAAGCCATTGATTAAAAAAAAGTGTTATTTGGATTGTTTTCCATTTGCTTCCAGTAAAGTAAAACTCTCAGTAAGAAACATACAGCAGTGAGTAAAAATCATTAAAATACAGGAATACCGCAGCATCGATCAATCCGGTTTAAATCAGTTTGGTTACTCAATTGTAAAAGTGCAATATATTACGCAAATCAATGCCGAAGAATGTCAAAGCCAAATGTATATTACGAAGCCAATGAGAATACTTGGTATATTACTTCTAATTATTAATAAAGGACCCCCAAACGTAAAAGGGGGGCAGTGGTTCCTCCAAACCAATGCATTGTGGGCTTTTAAAACAATGTCTCACTAAATACCTGCACTATAGTATTTTTCAATATTTTGGTTATTTTTCAAAAATCCCCCCCCCCCAAATTTATATCAAATTAGATATAATTCTAAAAATTTGATAAAAAGTATCTAAAGACGAAAAAAGTCTGGATTTTAAAAATAAATAATAATTGATATTATTACAAATGAATGAATTTTAATGATACATCCACTGTAACTTTTGAACCTGTAATGGTTAATGTGAAAACCCCCGTGATACGTAACGTATTATGATTCATAATTTTGAATAATTAAATCAGACGATAGCAACAAAGTTTTTAATTTTACTATACTGAAAGTTTATCTGCCAATCTTTTTCTTGCTCAAAGTACAACTAGTAACTAGTACGATATTGATCGAAAATCCGGATCTTTTGTAATTAGGTCTAGGATCACTTAACATCAGTGCAATTTACATTGCTCCAAAAAAATGTTGCAAAATATTTGTTTGCTGAAGGCTGATAAAAGTATTGACTTACCTGATATGTTTAAATACCATGTTTTGAGCTGTGACGTGTTTCCATGGCCCGTGGAGGTAGTCCCGGCAAATTCTTGCTGCTAATTCACGCATCTCCAGATTCGTATCTCCTCGCACCTGTTTAAAAATTCTAATTAAATAATTCTGCATATCACTCATTAAAATTTACTATCGAATTTATCACAAATAGTTATTGTAGGTACTGACGTTTTGCTTAGAATTTTTTTAACCGTTTAGTAGGCAACGAGAAATTGATTTCCGTAAAATATAACCGGGCGATTCGTGACTTTCAGTATCAGTCAATATTTTGGCGCAGTCGTGCATACTATCTTTCACCAAAGAAATTCATAAGTTTTCAATGACGCGAAATAAGGCGAATCGCACTCCAAAAAACAATTTCATAGAAAATTGAAAAAAAATGCAATTTGAATAATTCCACAAAAATTTATTTATAATTGCTTAGATAAGCAAAATTAGTATGTGTAAATATTTTCCAATAAAATAAACATATCTGCTTACACATGTATTATTTTATCGATAACCCAATTTGAAAAATGTAAAACAAATTATACAATATACGTACTTACGCAAATGTATGCAACACATAAATAACTATGCAGCGCTATAACGCGAAACGCGTGATTCCCAACAGCGAAGCGCTTCTAATTTAAATTAAAAAAAAGAACAGAACTTTAAAATATTTTAGTGCAAAGGTTCTGCTGATCATAAAAATAGTTTTCTTACCTTTCTAATAGAAAAATGGGTCATCTTGAATTAATTTCGCCACGTAATATAATTTAATCTAAAAACTTTTTTTAATTAAAAATTAATAAGTTTTCTAATTATAAAACTTTGCTTTTATTTAAAAAATACTGTAAAGAGAAAATAATTTTTTTAATTCGATATAAAAACTGCAGCGATATTTTTTCAGTCCGTACACGACAACGTCTACTCGGATAGTGAGGAATGTGATGTGACGCCGTGGTATCCAATCAGTAAACAGTTGAAAAGTTCGATAACGTCAACAATGACGAAAGCAGCCCATTCGGTCCAGGGGGTCCATTATTTGAAGTATCAACCACTCCAAGTGCATCTTTAAAAATTAGTCATTCAAAAATAGTAAAAAAAACGGTGCAAAATAAGCCCTCGGTTAAAGTTTCTTTTTCAATTTTTAAAATTTTAGATCCTTACGAACAGGAATTCTAAATTTTCCATTATCGTTGACGATAAGCACATTATCTTGACTTTTAAATAATATTATCGTTAAGTATAATTTTCCCAACTAATGCTAATGTATGCTATCAGTTTAAACTGAAATCAAAGCCGTGTGTAGTAAAAATCACAGCGATAAATAAACTATATTAAATATTTAAATACTATTTTGGCATTGTATATCAGAATTATAGCAATGCCCGACATATTGCAAAAATCTGCATACGAACGTTTCCGGTTCACTTACCTTATCATAGATTTTTTATAATATAAATATTATTTAACGTAGCAATAACTTGGCAAAATAAAAAATAAAACTTTTATTATTATTTAAATATTATTAATTATTTAAGTCTTAATGATATAAAACAATTTCGATAATAATAAAATAAACAATAATTAACAATTACAATTTAAAAAAAAATGATATAATCACCTGTAAAAATAAAAATATTAGTTATATTGCAACATCAATATTCCATACCTGTATAAATTTTGTGTTGATCCTTAATCGTATTTTAAAAATTTTACTTTAGTAGATATTATCTATTTTCCTCTATCATATACTATGTGTGTAGTATATTTCACTATAAATCAATGTTTGGTACCATCCAACTTTTCAAAATAATAAATTTTTATTTTATTCTTTTACCAATAATTTAGAATATTAACAACAGTTAAATAAAGTATGTATCTATCATACTTGGCATTATTCTGTTTATCTATTATTTGTTTAGTACTAAGTATAATATACTATGTAACCAAAGATGTAACGTAATTTTGCAAAGTACCATCATTAAAATACAATAAATGTTAACTGTAACTGTAACTGACATGTAGTACAAAATATCAAAATCTACTATAATATTTGAATACTTTACATGGCCGTTTATAAGGGGGTTAGAAAATTGCTCCCTCCTCTCCTCTTTAATAAAAAAAATATATTATAATAAATACTATTACAGTTTTTCGTTCTTATATTTTTAAATAAGTTTTCTATTTAACCTATATTTCTAGACAATAGTGAGAAATTCCCCTCCCCCTCATTGTCAGTTTTTAGATAATTGTAGCCCCGATACTACAACATTACTATATTTACACTTTATTATCTTAAATAGCGATTTTATGATTTTTCTGCTGATGTTACTTTTTCTCTCATTGTTGGTAAGCAACTAAAAATAACCAGACATGTATGTACCGGCCCCCTTTTACCATTGGCCACTTTGGACAAGCGCCTAGGGGCCCCGCGATCCATGGGGCCCCTTAGTTCTTGCCAGATCACCAACCGATGTTACCGATAAATATATTTATTTTCTGAAAATCAAACGATAATTGAGTTAGTGCGTAATATTTTTATAAGAAGTGGGGGGTCAACATTGTTTTTGTTTAATAATCCTTACGTAAGATGAGGGAGAGAGGGGGTTGCCAAAATTTTACATACCCTTACGAGAGGGAGGGAAGAGGCCAAACAGTTCAAAAATTTCATGCATTCAATTATTTATTATCAATTTGCTTGACGACGGTCGTTTTGCGACGCACTTACTCAATTACTGACCATAAATACACTTACTTATCAGTTTTTTTGGTGCTCTAATGAACAAGAGACCTAACAAACACGGGCAAATGTCTGGCTGCCTACCTACAAGGTGATTCCCCTAAATTATTTTTAAGTTTTAAGTATAGCTAATAGCGAAGTAACGTAAAACAAAATGCGACGCACCAAAGTAAACCGACTCGATAATCCGGATTTCTCCTGCAAACATGACATTTAGTCGGCCGGAATTATTCTTTCACGCGCACTTAACCGCACTTTCTATTCGTTCGAGACTGAAAATTAAATCGTTCCATGGGGACGATAATGGCAACTCTATTATCTTAAATTACCCAAAGCCTCTAAATAGGTTAAAGACGACCCTGCATGTACACAGGTGGACAACGTTCAAGTGCACACTGCCGAATAGGACCGGTCTAGAGAGATATTTTTAGCGAGTAGGGCGTTTGTCAAAACGGTCCGGAGCGTCCGGACCGTGGGGTGCGAAGGGTCGGTTTTAACAAATGCAACCACGGAAAATCTCGGATCCAACCTTAAATCTGGTTAGGTTATTTATTATTTTTGTTAGCATAGCATAGCTTACATTCAGAATGTTGTAATTCGTTCACAGGTTTACATGAGTACTCACCAGGGTTGTATGTATATAAGAGGGTAGTTTTGGGGGTTTGAACCCCTCTCCCGGGGTTCCTCTGTCTAGTATTTCCTGATTATAAGAATTAATTCGCTGTAAAAATACACAGAATTTTAAAAACTTTACAAATTGTTATTTTAAGGGAAATCTATCTCCCCCCCCCCCATCTTATATCCGAGGAGTTATACTTTTTAAGATGTCGAAGTCGAACAATATTATACAGATAAGATAACTATGGGTCAGTGTGGTAACAAATTGGAGATTTACGATCAACATAAATTTTATTTTAAGCGTCGGCTACAAAATAGTGAAGAAAAGTGAAGATGTTCTATATTTACGTAAGTCTGGCGTCTGGCCAATTGACCGAACGGCAAAGTAAAAAAATAATCCTACTTATTATAGAATTAGGAAAGTCCGTTAATTTATTAATATTTTTCCGTTTTACATATTGTAATTTGTTATTTTTAATTTAATGTTTTTGTGCTTCGGTGCGAGCGCACTTTTTAGGGGCGGCATTTTTTCTAAATTAAAATTAATTTTGATAGTGTTAGTGACAGATTTGCACAAATGAAGATAAGAAAAATTAATTTGTAGTAAAATAATTCAATAAAATATAAAACAAATAATTATTTCTCCTGTTCTATTATTATTAAAATTTTTCATTATTTTTTGTACTAAATAATTTGATGGGTCATGTGTTGTGCTCAAAATTTGGGTAGAATAATTGATTTTCGCCAAATAGGGGGGGTGCCAAATTCAAAGACCTCCCCGGGCGGTCAAATTCCTCGCTACGCCGCTGACAGTAAACATAGATGTGATAAAATATATTCCAAGATATATAATTTCTACTAGGGCTGGGAATCGAATATATTCGAATATTCAAACTTCCAGTATACTGGCTGCAGCTTGCAAGATATTTTTACATTTTACTAATTCCTATTGGTGAAATATAATTTTATTGTGCTTTGTATATTATCAGCCTAAGATAGAGAGTACACTAAGTTTACATTTGACCAATAGGAATTAGTAAAATGTAAAAACATCTTGCAAGTTGCAGCCAGTACTGGAAGTTTGAATATTCGATTCCCAGCTCTAATTTCTACCAAAATTTGTTTAGCTGATCGACTTTTTACAAAATATTTTTCTAGATAAATCTGAAATCTGCAATGCTACTACTAATGAATTAAATGAATGATTAAGAAATTATTTATAAATTAAGAAATTTGAGGTATATACTTGGTAACGTACCCAGGGGCGGATGGGCCATAAGACGAACCGGGAAATTTCCCGGTTGTTCAGAGGCCCGTAGGGCCGGTGGCTGAAAGTACGTCTAACAAAAAGAGTGTCTGTACTGTGGAACATAATAAAAAATGTTTTTTGGATAGTAAATGTAATCTGATTCAAAAATCTACAATAAACCTATGCTCTATTTAATTTTAAAGGAAAAATGCGTAAAACCCTGTAAATGCATATTTTAGCCATATCCGGAAATTAAAAAAGGGCCGACAAATATTATTTCCCGGGCCGCTAAGATGTAACCCATTTTTGGAAATTTTTACCCTCCCCCCTCGGTGACCACTCTTAGTATATTCTAAGACCTCTCCTCCCCACCCTAGTTTTCACGTAGTAATTCATAAATATGATTTTAAATAATTTTTTTTGCAAACAGAAAGTTAAAAAAAAATTAATTTGGATTTGGAAAAGTATTACTTTTCCGCACAATTTTGAATGTCGTAAAGTGACACTTTTTGAAACATAATTAGAAAAATATTATTTCTAATTGTTTTTTATTTTAAGTTTTTACTTTTCCATTTTCATTACAATTTGTGTTTAAATAAAGTTTAAGTTTTACCTTGTAAATTGATTAATTGTTATAATATTCTTATAATATTATAATGTTCATAAAAAAAACAAGGAAAACTAAAATTGAAAATCTGATATAAATAGTGAGGTCGGTTTTAGATTACAGGGAGGTCGGATTTAGAAGCAGAGAAATAAAAAAAAATTAATTAAAATAAAAAAATTTTTAAATTGAAGAATTGACTTGAAAGATTTATGCACAAAAAACTAATACCTACATATTTTTAATTATTGCAAAAGTTAAAGTTATTAGCTATTAATAATATTTAAAATAAAGAAATATCCAATTTAATTCCCGAAACCTCGAACAAAAATACGTTTTACTCTTTGTTACCTTAGCTTAAATGAAAATAAAATTTAAATGTCATTAAATTTCTTTCTTTGTTTCTAATTCTTGCCTAGTCTAATTATTTAATCAAGTCAAATGTTTAATGAGCGCCTTTTTGTAGTAGAGATATGAGAGGAAAGGAGCTTTTTTAAAAGAGTGGACCTCGGCGCCTTCGTATGCCGCACGATCTTGTCGTATTATCAGCGCGGGATCTCTTGTAATTCCTTGACAATTCCTTTGCAATTCCTGCTTTCTAAGTCTTTGTACACAAAAATTATTCTGCGATTAAGAAAATAGGTCCTTTACTATAATAGTATGTAATACATAAATAACCTACCAAATTTATAACCTACTTAATTTTATCAGTGAATATTTAAAAAGTGTGTTAAAAATTGGCGATCTGAATTTATATTTATCTTTAACCTATTTATTTAACTTCAACAATAGTCTACTTTGCCTTGCTTTTGCAATTTTCATATTTACACTTACAATATATTTAATATACATATGACCCTGGTTATAACAAAAACTTAAGAAAGCTTACCCAATTACCACTATTTTGTCCGAAAAAATATAGCATTTATTATAGTATAACTCACAAGCCAAGTTACTTTTTCTACCACTGTTTGGAAAAGTTCAAATTTTTAATATTTCTTTCAGTAAAGTAAAGTAAGTTCTTTCCGCACAAGTGTGGAAAAGTAATTTTTTTATAACACACAATTGCGTACTTTTTCTGCACAATTATGTGGATTAGTAACACATTTTTCTTTCTGTGTGTAAATGTGATGATAATAATAATTATTATACTTTTATCATTCTTTGTGTTTTCTTACATAAGCTAAATCCTGAACTGAAAATAGTAAAACCAATTAATTTGTAAAAACTTATACAAATTTTGTAATTGTTTAAAAGTTTTTTTTTTTTTTTTAGTGATATGATATCCGACGTACTTTTATTACTACGCTAAATTTTAATGTCCCACTGCGCCTTGTATCTAAAGTGCCCCTTTGCCCTCTTATCAATATCACTCGAGTCCAAACATGAATTTCAAAAATCATAAGGCAAGTGGGTGTAATCACTATGGTATAATACTATACATATTATGAATAATCCAATCTACATGTATTATCTTACTGTCTATCTCCAAAAGATACAGAAACAAATAATAAAAAATTTGGTAATTGATATCAATCAATCAGTCAAAATTCATACCATTTAAAATTTATGTTATCAGAACCGGACTTACAAGTAATGTTGAGTACTAAAACGAAATTCTAAACGTCCTTGACGACTTATCATAAATATGAGGTCAAAGGTCCAGCTTACTCCAGCTTATCATAAATTATAAAAATTCAAACTTTCCAAGTTTTAAGATTATCATCAAAAAAGCGCTTCCCGGTCGAACCGCATGTGAATAATAATAGATAAAATAAAATTAAGAGCTCTGCCTAAACATTTTTAATGTTTACCAGAATAATTATTATTACTGATATTTTTAAATGCAACAAACAAACAAAAACATCTAGGTCTCTCTCGTTTCAAATAGGGGGCAGCCATCAGACGCTTTTTAATTATTATGTTTAATAGCAAATCCATCACTGTAGTATATCGTAAATCAAAAGAAGTGCGCTTGTACCTATACACAGTTCAATTAACTCACCGTTAATTAAATAACAAATTTTATACAAATTAATACTGATATGTTAAATTTGAATCTTGCAAACAGATTTTGATACGTCAGTTGTTTAGAATCTTCGAGTTATAGAAGTATTTTACTTTAATATTTGTAATTTTTATAAAAAATAAATTTTCAAGAAAGAAACTTTTCCCTGTATATCAAGTTATTTATTATTAAATGCAGATTTTTATAAATCAGTGATAAGCAAGCTTGGTGATAAGGGTAATAAATAAATTATGTCAGCTGTGTTATTCTTAAACAACAAGGTCTCCTTTATTAGATTATGATTAGCACATTTTTCTGTTAAATATTGTTTAACAAAATACGAACACAAAATACAAGTTATAAATATATACTACTAGCTGACCCGGCAGACGTTGTCCTGCCTCAGAAAATGAATAATAATTATTTATTCATGCCCAGTTTTTTCACTAAAATGATCCTATAGATAGGATCATTTTAGTGAAGAAACTGGGCATTAGAAATGTAATTGTAACCTTCGGTTTTTGCTTTGATGAATATTTATAAAAGTTGCGTCTTTTGTAGCATCCTGTATAAATTATAAATTATCGGACCTGGCAAACTTTGTCTCGCCCCAATTTAACGCCTTTAGATAAACTCCAGAGTGATAATAAAACACAGTTATTTCAAATTTCAATGTTATTTATTTGAATGGAATCGAAATCAGTAGAGAGCGACACATTACTCATGCATGTGACGCGGGCTTCCAACATAAGTATAGCTGGGAGAATGGTCAAACGACCGATGTTGGCCGTGTCTCCTTCAGTAGCGATGGCGTCACGCAAGTGGATGTACTCGTCTGATCGTAACTTCGACTGATTGAAACGAATGAAATTGAGACGCTCCGTTTCGACCTTGACGTACATGTCGACGCAGTATTGTTGAAACAACCGGCGATATCTTAACAGATGATTGTCAACATCTTGCCGAATCATCAATCGATACACATAAAAATTCATGGAGGAAAATTCTTATTCGTTTCTGCTCCTGAAATATGAATTCGAACTTAGTTGTAGAATGAAAAAGGAAGTGATGACTTGTAAACAAACCTGTCGTTGGATCGACCATTTTTATATTCAAGTGATATCCGTCCTCTCCACGACAGAACATCAACGGGTACTGAAGTGCATCATATGACCGATGAGTCTCGCACACGCGCTGCAATTGTCCACCATCCCGACGCTTGAGAACAATATCGCGTGATTCCATAATCTCGCCAACAATAACCACTACGACTTCATTGATAGTAGGAGCATTGAATTGTCTTGCATGGCCTCCAGCCGGTCTTTTGTCTGCTCTGATAATGATTTTGTGGTCGTCAGAATGCATTGTATCCAATGCGGTTTTGAATATTCTAACCAATTCATTATGCTCATGCAGAAGATTTTGCAATTGTCCGATTATCTCACGTTTAGTCGCAGTAAAAATTGCACAACGCTGATCTAGTTCAATTGCCAAGTCACCAACGAAGTAGATCTGGAGAAACTTATGATCTTCGTTTGGAGGTGGTAACAAAGCGCCCGCTCGATGATGGATTTGCCCTCGAATCTGAAATTTTAGAAGAAAATTAGAAGAATTGTTCATTTTGATAATAATGAGACTGCATTACCTTATAACTGGGGTTGTAACCGGGTTGATCGACAACTTCGGCTCCAAATGACGTCATTTGAAAGCATCCGTTATATTTTTGTGTATTCGCCAGGATATGTTTTGATTGGATGGTATTTCCATAAAGAAAGGAATATAATGGTTCTGGTGGATGAGTCAAAGCGGGCAATTTCACCTAGCCACCAGCGCAGCATAAACCGGGGGTTTCCGATTTAAACTTCAATGCATTGCAATGCTGGCATACGATAGACAATGAACCGATATCAACGCAGCGAAAATCCTTGTAGGCGATTGCGGAATCGTATTCGAAAGCAGCGCGATTCAAGTCTACAGGTCTTCTTGCAGCACAAACCAGTGTATAATGGGCACGTGTCCTTTCATTTCTTTCTGCACGTTCGTCTTGTGTTTGAGTATTACGGACATTCTGAGAAATTATTGCACGACGTGTACGTCGTCCAAGGTTTGATCGTCGAATAGGCGGCATTAGTCAAGTAAATAACTCTCCCTAAAAAACAACAAAGTCAAAACAAACAACAAAAAAAAACAAAATTCTTAAAAAAAAACTTACGGAATAAATGTTTCGCAATGAATGCTCTCAATCCAGTTGGATATCCTCACTGTTTCACTCACAAAACAGCCAATCAATCAATCAATAATCTCTATATTGTCATAGTGTTTTTACATGTCATTTAACAATTTGGATATATGAGGTTTTACATGTCAGTGCCTATTGCTTCTAATTTACAATTTATCAGACAAAAAATGAAGGTGATTACAGTTTGAGTGGTAAATAAAAGTATGAATTTTCTGGGGAAAAAACGAGTACAAAAACCCAGTCTCCAGGCAGATGGGTTTATCATTACCACTGGCGATAACTCTGCTAGGTACATAGATAGAGTAGCGCCATCTATCCGTTATATTGTGAGTTACTAAATTACAACAAAAATTCCTTACGGACTGTGTGATTGACTCGACGATAATAAACGAAAGAAACTAAATATTTTAGGATTTATGCGTCTTTAAAGTTGGAAATATTTGAACGTCATTTTGAACCGCTTACGGGCGTTTTCTCCAAACGATACCGCGTTTTTCGAACTCCTCGCATCAAATCACGTCGGTTTTAGTCAAAAAAGACCAATCAACCGATATTTGGACGCTTCACATTTTTCACAGATTTTTAAAAACTACGCGGGAATTTGGACCCGCGACAATTGGACGCATGTAATAATTTGACATTAATATAAAAAAAGTATTGTAAACCTATTTCAACTAAAACGCTCACTAACCAGTGAAAACCTTACAAATAAGAATAATGAACGTTTGTTTTTTTTAATCTCGTTAATACATTTGTGCGCATCAGTTGTAAAACGACTGACAAATGTTTCAGAAATCAAATTAATTAATTCCGAATCATACTTGGGGGGGGGGGAGACAATTGCCCCTTTGCCCCCTCCCCTGTAAATACGCCAGTGGTGATTGGTGTTTTACTTATAAAGAGTTTGTGAAACATACACTGTTCGAAATATTTTGTCATAATAACAAAAAACCGGAGTTCCCACAGGTACACTCTTATTTTTTGTTAAATCGGCAACAACAAATAGAGTCAATAATAACGCTACTAATTTTATTATAATTGACAAAATTTTTTGCAAAATTTAATTAATTTACTCTCAGAAAGTAATATAAACATTAAAAATATGTCCATTTTACAATATTTTGTGTCAAATTGTCTTCTACGGATTTAACAATAACGTGTATCTTTAGAAATGCAAAGTTAACTAAAAAATTTTGTTGTTATTCACTCCAAAAAAGGAACTTCTTCATTTTTGTTAATTTTTACAAAATATTTCTAACTGTGTAGATTTGTGTAAAATAAATAGTAAATAGGTGGTGTTCACATCTACGCCACTGGTACCTACCCTTAATATTTGCAGGTAATTTAATTGTATAGGGTGATATTAAAAAAGATAAAGTTAAATACCCTTAAGTACCTGTCTGGCAGTTTAATTGTATAGGGTGATTCTAAAAAAGATTTTCATTTTGCGAATTTCTAACTTTTCCGCGCAATTTTTTGAAGTTTTCTTTCTGTAAGAACCTTCTACATAGTATTAGGAAACGTTTAAAAAAAAGATGAACAAAATCGGTCAAGGCGTTCTCAAGTTATGCGATGACCAAGGAAATATGGATTCATTTTTATATATATAGATTTATTTTTGGAACTAATTTACAACATAAAATAATAATTAATTTAAGCGGGAAAAGCGTTTATCCAACCCTCTTATAGAAAAACAAAAAAAAAATATTATACAAAATTTTGTTTGCTATAACCAAAATTTAATGAAAGTTAAATAGAATTACTATTTTTTTCTATTAAAAAAATTTATTTAATTCTGTAGTATGTACTATGTCGTATGTATCTATATTTATTAGTAATTGGAATAGCCTCACCTATGTTTTATAAGAAAACTAGAAGTAATTATAATATTACAAAAACATTACATAATATATTACAAATAATACAATAATACAAAAAAATGGTAAAAAACCGGTATTCGGAAAATGTGGAGAGAATTATTGCCAGAGAAAATTACAAGATTTAGTTCTTTTAATGCAAGATCGCTTATTGCTTTTAGTGCTTATACTTAAGCAAAGTAACTATTTATATATTTAAAAAGTTAAGCCAAAATATGTAACGCTTTTGAGTTTGTGATTGGTTTTAACCCTGCTTTTAACCAATAGCCAATAAAATTTGTATAAGGGATTATAAAGCTTTTCCTTGTATATTTCATAACATGCTATTAGGGGGGGGGGGGCAAAATCAATCAAGGGGCGAATCCCCCCCCCCCTAGTTAAAACTATTATATTTTCAAAAATTATTGAGTGAGGCATACTACATATATTTCCTAAGTGAATAATTATAAAAAATCAATAAAAATTTAAAAAATATATTTAAAAGCGATACATTTATATTTTGTAAATTTCAAGGGCTCAGTGGGTACCATGGAACCCGATGGTACAGGGCTAAAAGCTGTTGTAATAAAGAAAATAAACTTTTTATATAAAAATTAGCGCAATTTAGCATGATTAATTGTATCCACATCAATTATATTACATTTGCATTCGTCATACGTACGACATTTGTTTATTTAGCATATTTTTTATCAAATACAGTTTGTTCTATAACGTAATGTAACACTTAAAAGCAAATTAAAATAATTTAATTTGACTTTTAAAATAAAATATAAAATTTTGTTAATCAGTATACATAGCAAAGAAAGAAGGAAAATGGTGATATTTTGGAATGATTTGAGTTAAACCACTATATCATTCTAGGAAGCTTATTATTTCTATTCCAGAATTTTGAATAAATAGTCCTAACCGAATTTTTACTTTCCGAACTTCTTAGTATTAGTAAGGAAAGTAGTGTTTATTTACAAATTATTTTGTTTCAAGGTTCTCTTTTGCGATTTTTACTATTTTTGGAAAATGACTTGGGTTATGGTGACTGAGTGTGTGTATTAGCTTAGATGAACGAATGAATGAAATTCTAAAATTGGATATACAAGGTAAACAGAAAATTTAAAAACAAGTAACTGCAATTTTCTGGTATGGTTATGGGTTGTCCAGAAAATAATAAAATGGTTTAGTTAATAGACATTCGGAAAGTGATGTAATTTAAACTCTTATAAACAATGTAATTCATAGGAATATTATATAGTAGTATAATTTATTTTTTGTTTTCATAAAAAATTAAATTTTTAGCATACATACAAATTTTTATAACAATGTATTAGTATCTTATCTTAATACAAAATACAATAGCTAGTACAATAAGTGGAATCCCAAGGCCGAAAGCCTTACATCTTCTCTATTCAATAACCAGAATAATCCTGTGATGCGATGTTGGGAAATTTTTCTATTATCCACTTTAAAACAAATAAATTTATGTTGTATTAAAAAAAGTTGTGCAAAAATTGGATAATAATAGTATTTTACCACAAATTGAAAAGGCAGATTACTGAACGAGTAGAAACTATTATGTAAGCAAACTGCAAAATACTACGTTCATTCATTCAACATTTAATTTAATTTTAATTTTTGACTTTCATAAAAATTGTTTGTAATAAAATGTAACATAATTGTATATTTTATTAAAACATCGATAAATTATTGTAATACTGATTAAAATTTAAATAAACAACATTCACATTTAATTAAAAGTATTAAAAAAATAACTTATTATTCAATAATAAAATTAATAAAAATCTTAATTTTTAAGTAATTAATTTTAATTAATAAAACTTTTTGTCCACCTCCAAGGGTGGAGAACTAATTATCCAGTTACCTCCTCCCCCCATTTAAATCCACGTTTGCTCGGAGCTAGGGTTGATGCCTTCATAAGCGAAAAATTTTCCATTTTACCAGATAATGATTTTGTAACTTTTTGCTTCCGTTATTGTTATTAATAATATTGTGATTAAATTATCAATTAAAAAAAATTTATTTATTTAACCTGAATATAAAAATAATATAATATCTTGAATAACATTAATTGAAATAATCATTTTGCAAATAAAAATTTATTATTTTTGCAATGCAATTAAAAAGTTGATTTATTTATTACCGGTTTCGGTAGCTAACAGTGAGTATATCAAATAATTACCGAAAGTTTTTTTATCTTCTCGTCCTAGAGAAAACCTTACTTTCAAGGTCGTGATTATTTTCCCCTTGTGCAGTTTTAACTATATAAATTTTTAATTTGATGTATTAGTTTTATTATTAACCTGCCGAAACCGGTCATAATATATAAAATAAATTAGATCTTTTAATTTTTTACTAATTTTAATTTGCGAAGAGTTTATTTCGAATTAGTGTTATTGAAGATAATGTATAACTATCACTACATCAGATCAGATACTATTAATTATATTACAAATAATAGTTACTCATGTCACTAGGTCAAAAACTGTACTTTTATTAGTAAAATTTTTTTAAAGACGAGGCGAATACGAGTACCTATATTCATAAAACACTTTCTGGTAGTACATAAAATGGTTCAGTTGGAAGAAGTCAAAATCAAAGAAAAGGAAAAAGTCAAATAAAAAAAAGGGGGGTAAATGTTTTGTTGGCACCGGGCGTAACATTGCCAAATTACGGTTCTGAGAACACATTACGTACTAAATGTTGTTAAATACTTTTAGAGAAAAATAACAATTCGCGGCATTAACAGTGACGTAAAACAATATCTAAAGAACATGGGAATCCAATCACATTGACACATCCTAATACGGAAGTTAATTAAATAATGATCATAAATTGACGTCACATTAATTGCGTGTATTATTATCTTAAAAACCTTGAATTACAATAAAAAAAATGTAAACAGGCCACCATGATCTACCCAAAAACATTTACATCTATATTTGCCTTAACACTTCCATATCTTTTTAAATAAACAAGATATTATTCTTTTTTTATAAGTTGAAAGAACTGAACTTTCTATATCAACTTTCTGAACAAGAATAGGAAACTCATTGATTATTCTAACTATAAGTGTTCGGTAGTACGGTAAAGGAGCCCTACACACATCTTTTATTCAGATCAATAGGTCATGACACCAACAGTTAAGTAAGCTGGTGATTGGACCCGTATCAGGCGTTAGCGCTGATAAAGCGGTTGTGGTCACTTTGGGGCACTAACCCCGTCAGAAATCAATCGATCAAACGATTATTTTTCCTATTTGAATATTTGTACTTAGGTTGGTTGATTGTCATTGGTTTTACAGGAAATTATCAGTACCTATTACAGAAATATACTATAATAGTAATTTTCTTTTTTGAATGCCTCGAATGACCGTCTCCCAGTTTACTCGTCGCCCAGTTGTCCGTTATCCAGTTTACCAATCGCCCAGTTGCTGCGTACCGCTGTTTGTACTTGGGAGTTAAAAGCTGGAACTAATTTTAATCCTTCCTTAATCACTAAATAACAAAATGCCGTTAGTAGTCATGAATTTGTCCTGTTCAGGGGGTGTAGGCAGAAAATTGCAAAAATTACCCCAAAAACAAGTTGACTTTATAAAATGACAACTGATTTGGATAGTGAAAATATTTAGAGGGAGGCCTCAAAATTTAATTGCGCCTGGGGCTTCTCAAGTTCTAAATCCGCCACTGGCCAAACCAGTTAAGGGGCTGTTCACAAATTACGTAACGGCCTTAGGGGGGGGGGGGGTTGACAATTTGTTACGGTGGGGGGCGGGGGTGTTTTTCAAAATGTTACGTAACCAAATTTGTGTAATAGATACACATATTTTAAACACATTACACAATTACATTTTAACAAGTTCGCGTAGTTATTAATTATTTTTTTAATGTTCAAGTTAAAGTTATAAATAAAAATTGTTTTAACTTTTGTTACGTTATTCTTCTGGGGGGGGGGGGGTCTTGCAATTTGTTATGATCTGTTACAATGGGGGGGAAGGGGTTAAAAAACGTCAAAAATTGCGTTACGTAATTTGTGAACAGCCCCTAAAATAGAACCTTGGTCTAGCTCTATCTCCAAGAGCCACCGGATTTCCAGGTATCATAGTGATGCTCTTTCTGGTTCGGAACATCGTAAAGACGTAAACCTCTCACAGACTAGGAAATCCCACAATAATAAGTTCTTTAAAATTTGCATAACCGCATACCTACAGTATATCGGACTAAGCAAAAACCAAAAACAAAAATTCGATATTATATTCTTACATTTTTTTGACAATAGAGACACACGACTATCAACTAAAGGTGTTACATTTAAATTTACGATGAGTTCCGAAATTTGTAAATAAAAAATATAAGCGTGCTTACTGTCTCCCTCTGCCCATTATTTCCGTAAGTTGCGCAATATTATAATCAAAAATCTTTATTAGTTTATTTAGATAGATTCTTCAATTCGGACCACAACCTGACTCGGTGGCGGCTGGTGGTTGTTTTTTTGTTTTGTTTCAAAAATTTTATTTTTGAAAAAATCAAAAATTTATTTTCTATTTTTCTCCCTGAATATTAAGAGAATTTTATTTTGAAGAGATGTAAGAGAAAGAAAAAAGCAGTGGATTGTTATTATTGATTTAATAATAACAAATTCAATTTACAAATAATGTCGCTATTTTCATAAAAACAATCAAAATATCATTAAAACAAAATAAAAACTGTCGAAGGTATACAGCAGTTTAAAATTACATAATAAACAACAATAAAAATGTTTTGTCATGAACAATTTGCAATAATATCCTAATTAATTTATAATATAAAGCATTATGTTTATATCATCAATTTACATATTTTAGCTTAAAAACAAATGACTAGAAAATCTTCTTCAAGTGCTATTTAAAAAATTAATAGACTCGAACAGACTAGGAAAATAAATCTACTAAAGTAAATTAGATTTTTCAATTTTTTTGTCTTTCGATATTTATCTATATATTTATTTATATGTATTTACGGATACCAAGCAGTGTATAGTAGCTTTATTAAATAACAATTTTGCACATCCTAACGAGATAGGTAATGAATGTATCCCTGCCCATCAATGTAACTCTTTTATTTATTTTAAATTTAGCAATTAATTGAAACTACAAATTTGTGTACTATTTTGTAAGTATTTTTTGATTTCCAAAAATTATAAATATGTCAGCCTACTTTCAACAAACAATT
The DNA here is from genome assembly GCA_947369205.1 of Cantharis rufa. Taxonomy (NCBI): domain Eukaryota; kingdom Metazoa; phylum Arthropoda; class Insecta; order Coleoptera; family Cantharidae; genus Cantharis; species Cantharis rufa. The sequence goes on along the minus strand of OX376307.1, from coordinate 14,980,634 downwards.
TATTTTTCATCCTAGAATTTGATCAACACTAGCAATAGGTCATATAATTTCTAAAATATTACATTATGTTAATGAGACTAGCATTAAGGAAAGAAATTATAATAAAAGAACACAATTGTAAAAAAATATCTGCGTATCATCCAGAGTTAAAATCACAATCTTACAAGTTACGACGATTTTTCAACATTAATTGCTTTAAATTTGCCCTTACTTATAATAATCATCGCTTGGCTTCTTAAATAAATTGTGTAAGAAAAATATAATAGAGAGCAGCAAAAATATACTTTTACCGAATCACAATTTCAACCATACATATTTAAATCGAAGAGACGTCAAGATTGAATTCGAGACATTAAAAATTAATAAATTAAATGTGCAACAACCTAAAATTCACGTCTCACGTCACATCTCCCCAATTTAATATTAATCTGGCTGCTTTATGTATATATTTAATATAGATCAAGATAAGTGTCAAATACTAAAACCTATGAAACTACTACGTAATAGGACGATATCTTCTACATCGTACTTGGCTTTCAGGTAATGGTTCACCTGATGGAGGTGGCGGTGGTGGTCCTTCGGATGTATCCGGTGAACTCTCTGGTGCTCCAATCAAGCACGTCGGAACACCTCTCACTCTAGCACCTTCAAAATTCGGTATATAATAATTTCATAGCTATGAACAAACGAGTACAAAATAAAAAAAAATCAAAAAAAAAATTGTGATAAAATTTCCCGTCAATTTGTTGCAAAAAAAAGAAGCAATTGTAACTTACCTCCAGCGGTAGAGTGCCTTTTAAACCTGAGATTCAATTCACTAGGATCATTAACGTATTTTTCAGTCAGTCTACGTCTTCTTAAACCTGGTGTTAGATCACCAGACCAAGACATGCATTTAGCTAATCTTTGTCCACTAACAGCTACTGGAATTCGTGAAATTTTACTACCATCGGGGGCGGGACTAACCTGGTAACAAAAATATTAAAACATAAAATTTAAGAATGCCTTTAATTTCACATACAGAAGACTCTCGTAAAAGTTGGCTAGCGTTATCGACGCCACTATCATCGTCCTCCTGTTCCTGACGTTTGTCTTTTATATTTTCAGTGGCATCAAAATATTCCGATTGCTCTTCGATTCCTGGACTTAATCCATTTATAATTGATTTCTTCTCTTTACTGTAAAATCAAATTTTTATTTTTAAAATACAAAGCATACACTTAACGAGTCGATTCAATTTTCTGTACTACTTGAAAGATTAGACTAACCTGTGCTCCAAAGTACTAACTGCCGAAGTAAAAGTAACCCCTTGTGTGACATCCATTGATGGCGAACACTGCCTACGATTGCTTAAATTCATTTCTGCCTTTGACTCCTTTGCCTTATTTTCTATTTCATGTATTAAATTTCTAGCTATCTGTTTTTGATTTGTAATTCCTGTTCGCGTTTCCAAATTACTTTTAGTTTGATCCGATGTAGAGCCCACCCTACTCGAACTGCTTTCCGATTTCGAATCAACACAATTTTGTTTAACTTTTTCCACGGGCTTTGAAACAGCTTTGTACGAATTTGTATCACCTTGTTTAGTTTCTAAATGTACCGGCGAATCTCGTGTATATTTAAAAATTTTGAGATCATTTTGATACTTGGAATTCTTTTCAGACTTGGCTTCCTTACTATCCTCCTCATTTTCCACTACCTCTTGTCCAACGTCGTCGGCAGAAATGTTACCTCCTTCATTGTTGTAAATTTTAATTTTTTCTATCAACTTCTGCGGTGTCGTCTCCAAACATTTTACTTTACCATTGGTTGCTTCGTTCACTATACCCTCAACATTTTCGAGAGCTTGAATTTCGTTTTCTATACTGACGCGTTTTTCTATTCTATTCTCATCGGATTGTTTCTTTTCTTCAAAAGCAAATGTTATATTTTCTTTCTTCGGACTATGCATTTCCTGATTGTCACCTCTTTCTTTACTGCTCTGCTTTAGTATACTTTTAGTGCGTTCCATTTTAACTTTAGGTGGAACCGATACGATTGGTTTATTGCTTGTTTGTATGTCCACTATGTGAGTTCCATTTTGCATTACTTCTATTGGTTCAACACCATTCTGAACGATATTGCTTTGATCTTGTGACCTAGTGGCCATTTCTTTTGGCACAACGCGAATTTCAAGTCGGCCTGCCACCTAAAACAATTTTAAAAAAAATTAAAAACAAAATAATAATTTCATTGCTCATCCTACCTCTTGCAAGCCTTCATCGTTACCTTCCTCCTCACAATTTGTATTAAGACCTAAAACCATGACAGGCAAACTACCCCACTTGTGGTGCGAAATTAAACCACTATTTTCCTCCTCCGTCGGTTGAGTATTCTTTGTAGCTACGTTTCTCATTACGTCGACTTTAAAAACTAAATCATCAAAAGCGGCCTGCTGCAAAAGTGGCGCCTTTAAACCTGCACGTATTGACGGTCCCAGGGAAGGACTGGACCAAGCTCTTGGTAAGCCACCCATCAGTTCGGGATAATCTTCAATTCCTGCTATGTTAATGTACTTTCTTTGACTATTTCTCGTCCTCGAATCTTCACTAATTTTACTTAAAACTGGCGGAACTACAACTGGGTTTGCTTCCGAGGTCAGACCTAATACAACCTTATGTTCGGGACTTTCAGGTTTCCATTCATTATCGGTTGTTTCTTCGCTATCGTCAAATTGAGATTTCCATTGGCTCGCTAACGTTAAAGCACCTCCCTTTGTTACCTTTAAAAAAAGTATAAATTATAGCAAATTTAATTTATAAAATTTAATTTTCGTTTAGATACAGTAAATTGATGAAATACATACACGTAATAAATATATATAAAATTCTAAATGTAAGTATAAGCAATAAAAAGTAGCAGAACAAAATCAGTCACTTTTTTTCTATGAGTAAAAATAAAAATAATGAATTAGTAACAATTCGTATCCATTGTTAATAATCCAAATCTTCTAATTTTAGTTTTTCCAGTTGTCTTTGTCTTATTGTCTTTTTTTTTCTAAATGTATTTTTGTAGTCGAGCCAATTTCTTAATGTGTCTATGTATAATTTTAGTATTATATCATATCTTATCATTTTAAGGGAACCAAATCCATTATTCGAGAATAATTTCTTCACTTCATGCAATATACAATCCCGTACTGTGTTTCAGTTTTCTTCTAACGTTTGGCACATTATCCAAATATGAGATGATGTTAACAAAGGATATGTGGCAAATGAAGGAAATATTGGGAAAGTTCGGGAAATATCTGGAAACAAGAAGGATGACAATCAAAATTTAGAAACGTTGATAATTGAAAAAATTTAAAAATAATTTAATAACTTTCACAAATTCTCCTTCAATTGCATCTTTTAAAATTACCTGATTCCGTTCAAAGTTTCTGATAATAACACTAAATTCGTCTTTAGCAATAAATAAATAAATAAAATTCATTTCTGGTTGATGAAGATACATTTTATAGTCAATAATAAAATTAATTGTAAAATTCAACTGGGAGTGGGTAGTAAATTTGAACTTATGCATTGATAACGTCATGGGCGCCAATTAGGGGCAGGGGGGAGCCCCCTGGTTTTTGGCTTAAGTTTTTTTATTTAAGCTTTTTCTATTTCGTCAGCAAACGCTTAATTACAAAATCAAACGTTTCTTACAAATTTACAAGATTAAATAGTCTCAATTTCTTTTTTAATTTTTCCCCCCTCCCCTCTTAAATATATATTATAGACGCCCATGGATAACGTTATCCATGCGGAGGCGTAATTAGGGTAGTCTGAGCGGAGAAGTTTACATTAAGCACAAAATAAAAGCAATAAGCAAAAGCAATAATTTAAAACTGTAGACAAAATCTACCTTTGCCCCAAACCCAAATTATCCTAGGTACGCCTCTGCGCTCATGCCAAACGACACAAACAAGCAGTTTCAGGTATACAATAGCACCGGTGCAATTCAGTCGACTGTAAGTAAAAATAATTAATTTTTATTCTTCAGGAAAACAAAAGCAGGTGAGAACTCTTAGCTTGAGCAAGATATCCGCAAGTGGTAAATATCTCAAAAAAATTTTGTATACAGGACTTGGAATTCCAACGATTTCTATCGAAGTTCTGGAAGTTCCAAAGATTTCCCAGGAATTCTAAATTTTCTCAAAGAATTTCAATGATTTATAGAGATTTTCAAGGGAATTTCAGGGATTTCCAAAGAAATGTACACAAAATTTTCGAGATTATACTCCTTGGATATCCGAGTGGCTGTAGAAAAAGGAAAACCTGTCTATATTATGAATTTTACAGAACAGTAATATATTTAGGTTGATTTTATACATAAAGAGACTAAAAGACCCACTTATCCCCATAGTGGGGATTTTTACGTAGAGCATTTTTGGTTCAAAAACTAAAATTACCAAGAATTGCCACTTTTAAAAACATAATTTACTTTCCTTTCTTCCGCCGGAAGATAAAAATAATTTTTTCACTAAATATACCCAAAATCATCCCGTTGTTAAACTTAAATTAAAAACAAATGTGTAAAATAAAAAATGCACTCAAAGAATAAACGAGAAAATAATAAAATTAAATGTGATGTTAAAAAATAAACACTTAAAAATAGTTTTAGTAACAAATGCACACCAACCTGTTGACTAACATTTTCATCGTCCATTACAGCAAATTGAGTTAAACTTTGATCACGAACGCCAGATCTAGAACTTCTGGCAGCCGAGGGTTGACGCCTTCTGGGTCTCTCTTGTTCGGGAGTAGCAGGAGAATCTACCACGGTACCACTTTGAGGAGGCGTGACAACTCGCAACCGACCCAACGTGGCAACACCAGATTGGCTCTTACGTAATGGCACTGGTTTTTGATTTGTATCAGCAACGGACCTAGCCGATGCCGCGCCTTCGTTGTCTAATTTTTCGGGAGTTTGTTCTAAATGAGAAGTGGCCCGACGTCTTGGTCCTGTAAAATGCAATTTTAAAAACCAATTAGGCAGGCAATCTTTATAGAAAATTACCTTGAGTTACTTGTTCTGTAACTGTTGCATTACAATTTTTATCAACAGTTGCTTTTGTGACTGCTTGCGTTTCGGTAACAAACGGTGCCGTATTTTCAGTCTCTAATCGTCTCCTTCTCGCTTCTAGCTGCGCCTAAAATTAAAAACTTAAAAAAAAGGGAAAATAAAGTAAGATTTCTTTACCTCTTTATTATCAGTTGGTTCAATATTTTCTTGATTATTATCGGTAGGAGTGTGTTTGTGGCGAGGTATAGTTATAGGAGCAATTTGCTGTTGTGGTTGAGGGGAAGGTGTGATGGTCATGTTATCGCCAATAGGTACTTTTTCCCAATCGTAAGGGTCGGAATCTTTCACACCTCTCCTCTTCATACATCTTTCAAAAATACCAATTAGCATCTAAGAAAAAGGTGATTAAATTAACGACTGCACTTGCTGGGTTTCCGAAAAACCTTACCTGATAATCGGGTTTATCTGCATATTCTAAAACTTGTATATGATCTAAAAATTGTTTAAGATCGGACGGCAGATGCTTGAGAAGTAACCTGTGATCATATTTTTCCTTCATTAAACCCACTTGTTCTTTGTCTTTTACTTTTCTCCATGGCAATTGACCATTAACAAATTCAACTAACATATAAAATAAACTCCACAAATCGTCATGTCGACCCATTTCTGCAAAAAAAATTTGAATTAAAAAAAAAGGAGATTTACTGACACACAAAATAAACCTTTATTCCTATGCGCATTTATACTGGCGTAACGTACGGTTCCACGAAATCCAGCAGCAGCTCTGGGTGCCCTAACTTCACCCGTTGCCGTTGTATACTGTCTCGCTAAACCAAAATCCAACATATAAACTCTTCTACAATTATACGGCATCCGTCCCATGGAAAAATTACTAGGTTTGATATCACGATGTAAAAAACCAACGGAATGAATGCTTTCAATAGCTTTAAGAATTTGTAAACCTAATCGTAAAGTTGTAGATAAACTAAAAGCTGATCGCGGCTGAGCACGTCTCAATTCTGCCAAATTTCTGCCTTGAAGCTGCATGACTACATAATTAAATCTATCGTTTCGACCACAACCAATAAATCTGAAAAATTTTAAATTTTACAAGGAAGTCTTAAATAATTTTGCATAATAATTATTCGTCAGATGTTTTTATCGTGATTCAGATTTTAGTAGAATTTTTTTTATAGAAATCTAGTTTATGACATTACATTCAGTTCGATAGGTTTGTATATTAAATTATTTATATAAAAACTTGGAAACAAATACAAAAAAGTATTCCTAATAAAAGTTTTTATGTCGCACAAGTTTACAAAATCTACTAAAAGTACGAAGAACTGATAGGAATACCCCTTAAATTAACTACAAATGCCCCTATTATTAGTTTTGTTTTTATTTATCTTGTACAACATCCCGAAAGAACTGGTGACTTTCTTCGTCAATTACTTTTACAAAAACTTTTGAGACCTTTGGGTGGTGCAAAAAAGAATAAAATTGTTTTGATATTTTAAAAACTTTTGCTAAATCTTCTTAATCAATAACGAGTTGACCTACAATTTATAAAAAATAAATTATCAAACAAATACGAGTAGAGCCCTCTACACTTCCAGTGGCGTAGCTAGAAGTTATGCGGCACCGGTGCAATTTACTCAGTGAGCCCCAAACCAAAAAAAATTTTTTTTTTTAATTGTAAAGTAAAAATAATTTATTTTAACTTGGATTTCATTAATTTTAGCCGAATTGAACTTAAAAATAGATTTCTGACATTCTAGACTACTGGACTTACGCCTTTCGACATCTGGCGGCAGATTCTAAAATCTAAACAAAATTAAAATTTGGATTTTGGATCCAAAATCTTACAATATTGAAGTCAGAAAAATGCAATCTGCATTCGCAAAGAAAATTAAGAGTTAAAATATAGAAAAAAAAAAGATGACTCCACAAACCATAGGCGACTTTCCATGTGTGGTAGGTGTGACAACTGTACACTTGTAAAAATTTCAAGCTAGAAAATTTACTACAAAATTGAAAGTAAACAAAATAAATAGGAATATAAATTAAAGTGCTTCACGTTGCGACTGATGGCTCATATGTAAACCAATACAATAACATTACAACTCACTTGTGGAATGCGTGGTTGTATTCGCATACCCAAGATAACAATTGATTTTGAAGTTAACTATGAAAGATGGCTTTGGGTTTCACAACTACCTAATGGCCCGTAGCCAGGACTTCATTTTGAGGGGGGGGGGCACTCGTAAAAAGCCTTTTGAAAAAAGTAGTATTTTCGGGGGTTTCCCTTTCGGGAATTCTTATTATTACAAACAAATTTTGTTTTTTTAACATTTCAGAGAGGAAAGATCCGGACTTATTAAAACGCTCCCGCTCCCCAAATAGATCTGATGTCTTATTGCTGGTGAGAAAGGAAAGAATACGTTGCGTCCTGGAGATAAGTACGATAATCTTTAGCCAGATTTAAAAAATTTTCTAATGAAATTTGTTGTTGAAAGCGTAAATTTATTTAAAATTAAAAAAATAAGCTTAAAAAAATTGTATTGGCAGTTTCCATAAGTCTGATGTACGAGTATGATGTATGAGTATTTTTGGGCTTAATTGCATTCGAAAATGGCAGATCTGGAGAAACAGAGATCTCTGAGTATCTCAAAAGATTAAAAACATTCCTGAAGCGGTTCCAACTCGAAAATTACGGATCTAGAGACACGCAGATTTGAGCAGCTCAAAAAATTAAAATCATCTCTGAAGCGGTTCTAACCCGAAAATTACTAATTAAAATAAATTTATTAAATGATATTATTATTCGGTTCGCGGGATTTTCAGTCCCGCACAGGACGGGTTACCGATACCGTCCTTTGCTTACCGCCAGTCCTGCGCAAGACGAGATATCAGTTCAGACCCGCGGAAGGTATAAGTCCCGCGTTTGATTTATAAGGATGATAGATATTTAACTTAAAAAAAAAATAATAAAAAAAAGTAAGCCAACGTAATCGCATTCCGTTCTCTTGCTGGTTGCTGGTGTTGTCAGTGTTCATAATGCAACATCGGATAATTTCGGATATTTCCCGGCAGGTGTCTTCCAATATTGTATTTTTTTGCATATATTTATCAATTATTGACAGTGCCATAGTCCAAATCCGTATCTTAATGCATAAAATCCCAGCAAGCTGCTGCTCCAGCGTGTCATTTTTTGGAGAAAAGGAAACACTCTGATTGGTCGAACTTTTGTTACCAACCAAAAAATATATTAAACCACCGCCGGTACTCCCCCTGGGATTTGCACATCAATTGAGTTTCCAACCAATCGACTCTAGATGTCCGTCCGTGGACGGGCCTTCCAGCTAGTTATCAATATTTTAGATATAATTTCGTCATCCTCAAAATCAGCGGGACATGTAAGGACCCCCCCCCCCGCGGGATGAAACGACACTGCGGAATGGGACGAGACGGGACAAGTAAGAAAAGTAGTTCTGAACTCTTCTCTAAGAACCCACGAACCGTTAACATAATGAGCAATCCGCCGAATTTTATGTAAAATAGTTCTAAATTTTAAAATAGATTTTTTCCTAAATTAATTGCTATCGGAAGTTCCTCCATGGTTTAACCGCTTCATTTTAGTGTTATATATTACATATTGTCGCATTTTTGTCAATAACCACAATATCTTCGAGTTAAGGTTAACGTACTTGAATGTAAGTCCCGTTAAGTAGTAAGTGCAATTCTTGACCATACTGTATATAAAAAGCCATGTCTTTTTGTTTATTATTCCTTCCGTAACGCATCCCTGATTGGTTTATTTTAAGTTACTAACCTAAAAAATTTGGTAGGTTATGATAAGCCAATGTGGCCTTTGGGCAGCACAGCCTCAGCAATCGAGTTACTAAGATAATAATTAATAATTATCATTAAATTGTAGGTCTTTCCTGATTTGCATAATAGACGGTCTTAAATTTTATCCAGTCCAACACTAGGGACCCTATGCTAGAGACAATTTTATTTATTTCAAACATGAAATTATTTATCGAACATTTAAACACCTATAATTAATTTCGTCCAGAAAAATGGTACCGAGTCAAAAAATCAGATTAAGGACAATTTTATCAGCTTCAAAAACCCCTTATACATTTTTCATCAAAACATATTTTCCAAATTCCCAAGTTTTTCATAACACATAAGGCAAAAAATTTGCGATGTTCAAGAGAGTATACTTCAAAAATAAACAAAAACATTTTTGTAGAAAATATCAGCTTCAATTTTATAAATAATAAATAAAAACCCAAGACCTTCTTTGTACTTCCCGCACCTCCCAGGTTCGGCTACTTGTAGTATGTTTACCTCGTAACTAGTCCAAACACAGGACTTTAACCCACAGATTATGGGAAAATCCAACTCGTAAACATAATGTATGATATAAAAATAGATTTGCACAGATTAAAATATCTGAAGTGATCTCACAATATAAGTTAATTTATAACCCCCAGAGGTGTCTATTTATTTACTATTTTACAAAATTATCCTAAATAAAAAATATTTGATTATTAGCCGAAAGGCCTGTAAGTATTATTCTTCGATAATACGTAATTTTAAATGGGACGTTACCAGTTAGACGAGATAGTTTTATAGCAGAACATGATATCCGCTGCAGATTTTAACAAGAGATAACAAAGACTCTTCGACCAATTTGCATTTTAAAATATTGAAATTTTGTGTGTATTATGTAGCGGAGTAGGTAATAAATATTTAGAATTACATACCGACAAACATGATCTTTTCCTTGCAATTTTTTGAGAACTGCTACTTCCATTTTCAGTACTTGCTTAGGTTGTCGAGCTGACTCTACCTTGAGAGCAACTTGTTCTCTAGTAATCAGATCTAAGCCTTCGTATATTTCACCAAAACCCCCACCCCCAATTTTTTTCACTACCTGCAAGAATATAATATAATATAAATATTATCATTTCTAATGAAAAAAGCTTTTATTCTTTCTTACCTTCCATCTCTCTTTCACGACATGTCCTGGTTGTAAAAGGTCTTCTGAAGTCATTGTGATATTGTTATTTTGGTCTGTTGAATCAAGTGCTCCTTCCCAACTTATATTCGTTTTCCTACAACATTTTCTTTGTTATTACAAATTGTAATCTTAGGTCTTGTGATAAATGATAAAGATGCAGATATAACTAGGTTGCAGCGAGGGCGACCGTCTATGTAAATGATAAAAAATATCTTAAAAGGATGCACAGATTATGACGAGTGATTTAACAGGATTCTACTATAAATTGTCAGATCTGGATGTTCAACATATTTTTTTGCAATAATTATTTTCACAGTGGCGAGACTGTGCGGTTCGCGACATATTTTTTTCTTGCCGATAAAAAGCACAATTCATTGTGTTAAAAACAAAAAAAAATCGGGAGGTAGTATGAGTTGCATAAAGTAAGGCGCTGATGAATGGTGAAATCCAGCTGATTTTTACGACGCATGTGCATTCTTTGCCAAGATAATCGTCCTTGATTGGAGTACGCCCAGAACTTATTGATTTTATAACAATGTTAAACGGAATTAAATCATTTTTTTAAATAAACAAACTAACCGAAACAATCAAATTATAGTCATCTTCAGTCCACACCAAACCAACAATCACAGAAACATTAATTCCAGGATGGCCATTTCCGAATTTTAAATTTCAAAATTTTGCTGTTAGTAATTTTTAGAAAGAATTTTAATTCAAAGTCACATACGCAATTAAGGAACCGTAATGATTGTTCTCATGGCGAAAATGCGAGATAATTTTAGAATCTTCCAATTTAAAATATCACAAAGTTGAAAAATGGTAGAATATAAATAACACAGGTTTTTAAACACCGAAATGACTGCATATATCCCAAACGACACTTAGAACACAAATTTTACTATTACATGCGTTTAATTACTTTCAAACTTAATAAGCTGTCGAGGCGAAAAGGTAGGTAGCAAAGGTAAAATTGCAGGGTCAAGGAAATGCGAGGAATAATTAATAAAACAAAGTAAGAAAATTATAATAAAATAATTAAAAATAGGTTAGAATATTATTTTTAAAATTAAAACATAATTTTGCAAGCGTATTAAATAGCCAATATTATAGTTCTTACGGTTTAGTGAAAATGTAATCGATAGGTTCGCCATCTTTTACACTGCCATGAAGTTAGGTATTGCTGTTTCCCGCTCGAGAGTATTTTATTATTTTAATTCAAATGCGAATGGAAGAAATAGTCATATTGTGAAATTTATACAAAAAATGAAAGATGTCATATATTACTAAAATTTTGATACTGTATTATCTTTTGCTTGTTTTTTGACATTTTAACTCTCTAGATTTCTATTTTTGAAATTTAAGTAGGTAACACACACTTGAACGATAATACGAAAACGTTCAACTACCGTTCCGACCTCCGACGAAAATGTCTCTTTCGGGTTTATTTTTAACTTTTACATGATCTATTATTATAATTTTCAATGATTATTATGATTTTTAAAATTAATGAATTTCGGTACTACCTGCCTAACTTCTAAAAAATAAATTAACGATTATTTTTATTATTACGTATAATTGTATAATATTAGCCAACAATCGGTAAAAAATATTGATTGATAATTTTAATATTTGCATTTGTGCAGATGACCTGTACAATATAAAAAATGTTGCACTGTGCTGATCAAGCGTAAAATAAATATTTTTGTTTATTTATTTTTGTTGATATTCCTAGAAATCGGCTTACGAAATCGATTAATTGTAATAAGTAATTGTTGTTACAATTAAATACTTTGCGGCCTTCAAATAAACTTGATGAGAATGCGGAAGACCATGCAATCCAGACAATCCAATCCAAGAGCATGTTTTAGTTCATCGACCCGTCGCTTGTCTAGAAAACATCTCAGGTTAATTAAAAACGCTTCTTTTCATCAAAGATGTTTTATTATGCAAGGACCTTTTATGTATATACTACAACATAGAGCATTTTTACTTCATTCCAACCGCACCGTGTGAGTATGTGGCAACAACTACCACACTTTGATATAATAAGAGAAAATAACTTGAATTTCCTTAACGAAGTGGCTTTCCTAGTGCCTACTTCAACTGATTACATGTTAAGTGCAATTTAAGCACCCGTTATACCTACTTGTAATAGTGTATAAATTTACAGTGCAGATGTGCTGAAATTTTGCCAATTCTAATGCATCAAAAAAACTGTTTCTTAAATTATCTCTGTAACAATATCTTTCAGAAATTTCACAATCCATCTCATTTTTTGTACGGGACTTCCAGTTCTAAGTATAAAACTTTGTTTTTATTTTATAAATACCCATATGTGCGACTCGCAGGGTAGTTATAATTTTTCTTCTAATTTAGTATGAAGCTCCAGATTTTGAATTTTGGAAATATTTATGATGTCTGAAAACTTTCTAAAATGCAAAATTTTATACATTGATGCCAATAAACCTTTCTTTAAGAGATTATATTCTATTATTATTATTATATTCCAATCTTTCAATTTATCCAATTAAAATTTATTTCTCAACTTCCAAATTTAAATTAAAATTTTTTTTTTTAATTTTTAATCTAAAATAATAGAATAACTTACTCGAAAATAAATCAATTCACTTTATTTGCAAAATATTAAAAGTCAAAATTAAAACTTTCAAACTAAATAATTAAATCGAAATTTTGGCAGCAAGAGACTTGGTTTCCCCACCTGGCTGTTGCCACCTTAATTAATTAGTGGGAAAACCAGAACATTATTCAAAGTATTTAAAAATTTTAGAAAAGAACAAATCAAAAATCAAATTAATATCCAAATTTAATGGAGGATTTTAGAACACGACAATATATTACACAATTTTGAGAGCAATTAAATTTTTTACAAATATGTCTGCAGCACCATATATTTAATTTTATAATTACAAACATAAAAATTGGATGATTATTCGCAAACTGTAAAAAAACAAGGTGCAACTCGGATGACTGCAGTTATCCTTCTGGTTCTGGTTTAACTTGAATAATATAGATTAGAATATAGAAAACAAAATAATTCCAAAAAAAAGTAGTATAACTATGAGACACCTGTCTCACTTTTTTCAAAAATTTGAAAAATGCACTTTTTATTGTTCGCAGAGAAATCTGCGAAGAAAATGTAGTAAGAAAAAAAAATATCTGACTAAACGATATTATGAACATATCATGCAGATGAAGAAGAAGAAGAAGAACGATATTATGAGCGAATTAGAACAGGAAATCAAAATAAAACAGCACAAGAGCCTTCTTCAAGAATTTAAATAAACAAGAAAAGATAACAAATTAAGACCTAGAGCGATGAAGAATGAACACGGTAACCCTAAAAATGATGAAGAAAAAATAATTTTACATTTTTAAAGATTGCTAAACATAAACTGTAATGCTACAGACCAGGGTATAATATATACAGCAAAAAACTGATTGATGAATCCACTTTGAATAAAATGATGAAGATAATAAACAATAAGAGAAATGGAAAGATGCTGGTAGAGACAGCATATGGAAGAAAAAAAAATGCCTGAGGAGAATTTACATCAACATAGAGGAATAACTTTATTACTTGAAGCAGATATTACAGAAAGTTTATGAACACGAGATGTAAGCCCAAGCCCAGATGACTTTTGTCTTTTTTTTAGCAAACTTTTGACACTGCGAGTAGGAGACATCTCTTCAGAATAATGAAAAACATGAACATTCCAGAAAAACTTATTATACGACCGATAAATATAATATTGGAGAACTCAAAAAGGAAGGTTCAAGTTAAGGAAGAAAAAACTGAAGCATTTGAACATAAATGAAAGAGCGAGACAAGGAAATGCACTGTCGGCAACGCTGAAGATATGATTAGAAAAATTAACTGCATGGAGTCAATAATCAATAAGAATGCGCAGGTGACGGCATATCTTGCCATAATATCCAAAACTTTGAAAAAATTTACAAAAATCTTTGTAAAGATTAACTAATCACACAAAAGAGATAATGTTAAAAGCCTAATATATTGTCATAAACCTGACAATAAGAGACAATAATTTTAAAGAAGTAAATAGCATTAAACATTTAAGGGTGACGATTAAGAATAGAATAATTATCACAGATAAAAAAATAAAAATACCTATAAGCAGAAAATAGAGTTTCTCTAACAAGACTGAAAATGTTGCTTCTGTGTTAGTCTCACATTACTTTTTGGATATGTATTTTGGAAGAAGTATCTGTTTTTTGATAGATTAAAAATTCATTTTTTACAAAATTAAAAAATTTTAAAGAAAAATCATAAGAAAACTATTATATGTAGTAGGTGTATCATCTGTAAAAACTTTTTATTGCATTACTAGGCCGTTTGACCTCCTAACTGTATGAATGGTGTCAAATTTGATTACTCAACAGGCCGCATTGACCTTTCAATCACCCAACTTCTCAATTCATTAGCTTCGCATTTAAGATGAACCACTTTGATAGAGCGTCAAAAAGTCCTATTTCAATGCTAATTTTAATTTTCTACCTTGTGATTGGTTTTTTTAAATTGGTTTCTTTTGGGTTTAAACCTATAAGTTTTTTTCTAGTTTGAAAATTATAAAAAATATCCTGAAGGTTATAAATAATAAAATACGTTTTTGTGAAGTTTTTTTAGAAATTTTCAGGCATAAATTGCCGTAAAAATTAAAAACGATTTTTAAGTATTATTAGAAAACTTTTTCACACTTTATGAATAAATATGTCATAGGACAATGGACTTTTTCGATGTAATTTCAAGGTTTACTTTAGGTTTTAGATTTGAGATAACTTTAGATTCTGTTTAACAAACAAGAATAACTTATATCGGAATTTTTTTAATCGTATTTAGACTTTTTGAGAAAGATATCCGGAAAGGTTCCAAAAATTACAAAATCTTAAATAGCCTGTTTCCCTATTTACCAATCACAAAAAGTATTAATATGAATATTAAGACTTCTCTATAATATTTGGAGGGTGATTTCCCTAGGCGTGGAGTTTCTGAGGGGACCTGGATTTCAATCGAAATCCTAAATTTCTTGATGCTATTAACTTGACCACTATGTATATATTCTGTTCTAAGACATATTTTTTATTATCTAACACAAAGTAATCACTTTTATCAAACAGAGGGGGGGGCGTGGGGCGTAGGTTATTACCCCCGGGCCCCGATTTTAAATTTTTGACTAATAAAATGTGATCTGGAAAAATCTGAAATCCTTTACTATTCACCCTACCTTCAGGTTGAACAAAAGTTTATCAAAAATCGATGCTGAAACTAGACAGTCTGGAATAGTATATTAAGAAACTAGTTTTATAAGTGGCGTTTTTAACGCACGCAATCCGTTTAGAAAACGAGCCGCGTAGCGGGGAGTTTTCTATAGGATAAGTGCGATAAAACGTATTATAAAACGAGTTTCTTATACTATTTTTTCTATTTTGTAGCTTTATACGCCCTAAAAATATTAAAAATGTGCATTTTATTAAATAATAGTAAACTTGAATTTTTTTTGTATTTCTGTGATAGTTGGTAACAAAAAATTTACAGGTTAGGAGATCCCATAAAAGTTTAAATAATTAAAATTATACTTGTAGTTGACAATTTTCTTTATTATTATTAATTAATTTATAGACAATTAACATTATTTTGCATCAATTTATAAGTTCATAATACTATTTATAGTGACATTATTAGTTTTAATTTTCACTGACGTTTAGTTACCAACCTCTTAAAACAAAAAATTGCGTTTCGAAATATTGTCCATTTCGATACGCGATTGGGTTTCGAAATAACTTTGTTTTAGACGCAAAATAGAAAAAAACATTTTCAGAGTCTAAAAATACGAAAGTTAATCTTAAGTTTTACAAAATCGACTGCTTAATATCGTATTTTGTCATGAGTTTCACCGTTATCGCATTTCATTTAAATTGGTGTGTCAAATTTTGCTGTTTTATTGCTTAAAAAGAATGTTAAGAATTTGTTTAATAAACATGATTATAATTTAAAAAAAATTTTGTTTAGTAATTCTATGTAGCTTTGAACTTAAAAGTTGTCGTGAATTTTAATATTTATAAGAAAAAGTTAGATTTTTGTTATTAGAGACATTGTAGGTAATATAAACTCGAATGTCTTTCAAGAAGAATTATTTAAAAATTTTTTTTTATTTAAACAATTTTATCAAAATAATGATAAAAAAAATTAAATTAAAATTTATTATTTTTTAAATTATTATTTTAAGATCAAAACATTTCTAAAATCACGTTTAACGGCACAATACTTTTATGGTAAATTTTACAGTTTATGGTGGACTACCATAATAATACATCATACCGAACCATGGCAGAAGGGGAGATAAGAGTAACATTTTCCACTAAAGAGAGTTTTTTTTTATTCGAAGACACTTAATATTTTCTTTTCTAATTATAGTGTTAAAATGCAAACATTATAATTATTATTTAATTTAATATTTATTTTTATAGCAATAAGGATCACCTTACTTTAAATGAGGTTTTCAGGAAAGAACGTTTTCATTTTCGAATAATGACTTCAAAGGTAAATTGGTTTTGAACTATTACATTAATCTCAGCTTGTAATGACAACAATTGAGTTGACAAAAACTATAAGCTCACTATCCAAGATAAACTCTCCAACTCCCACACAATAAACCAATCTAACACTCATCTCATCACTTATCATAAAGCATATATATTTTCAATAATTTCTATGATTTCCTGATTCCTAAGATTTCTCTTCACTTGTACACCAGATTTTCTCAGCGATTCTCCTCTCGGTCCTATACCAAATTCTTTAAATTAAAAAGAAATAATCTCGGATGATGCTATTTATAGGTATACAAAAGTACACGATTCACAAATGAGGCTGATGCCCAACTACGTCATAAAACCGCTACAGTAGCGGTCATGGAAATTGCATTGGGAATTATTCCCGAATTAAAAAAATAGATTTCTAAGTATAATTATCTATATTCTTAATAATAAAGAATAGAAATAGATAAAAAGTTAAATTTTTGGTTTGAAACTCATAAGCTCAAAAATACATTTCATACCCCCCAGACTCCCCGGTTTGAAAACCTAACTTTGCATGCGTATTTTGTTAATATTGTGTGCGGTTATTGAAATTTCATTGGGAATTGTTATTTTAATTTGGAAGTAATCACCGATGCAATTTCTATGACTGTTATTATATTGTATGTTGATATATTGCAATATGACATCGATGATACGATGAATAGATACTTTAGGTTATAATCTGTGCCTGATCATGAGAAATTTCAGTATAGAAATCGGTAGTACAGTAAAACTTTGCGGTCCATGTGATGGCTACATCATCTGCATGTATACTATGTTCTAGGTAGCCTCACTTCACTGTTTGGATAAGTATTGTGGAAAAAGTATTTATCTTTTGATTAATCGAAAATTCACTTTTTAATTTAGTTTTCTTTTCCAGGGGAGACTAAGCTTTTCTTGCCTCGACGAACCGCCGCTGCTGATAATGTTGTAGCATCCAAAGCTCTATAGGCACAAACAATGCACTATTTATACTATTCATAGTGAGTATACTAAAACTATTACCATCTATGGGCGCCCATAGGTAAAATTTCAAGGGGAGCTGGGAAAAAAGAAAATAAAATTAAATATCAGTTTACAAAAATAAGTATTTCACTTTTTTAGGGAGGGGGGTGGCTAAGTGTACTGTTTTGCCCTCTTCCATGATCGCCCATGCTACCATCCGGATACAATAATCTTTGATGTGGCGAGCCATGGAAATCGCATTCAATGCTTCAGTGGTGGCTTCTCGAATAGAGAGTAGTTACAATCACGAAAAATAGAATCTTTAAAATCTTAATTTGTCTCGGCAGAAATTCCCGGAGAGCAGCTAAGAAAATAGCCTACATCCCGCAGCTGAATGGAAATTTAATTAGTCAGACGTGCATGTATGCCTCAAAATTCTTTTTAGGTTGAAGTGGTTAAGAGAAAGTTGGTATAATTAATGAAACTGAAAAACTGAAAAAAGGTAAAATCAGAATTTTCAAACATGATATACAGATGCTGTAAAACACTAACAAAAGTGATGACCATCACACAAAATTGTAATGTTTTATGTTTTGATTTTTAAATTGTTTTATTTAATATTATAAATTATGTAAATTTTTGGTTTTGCCGCGAACGAGTTGACGTAACGCCAACTAGCGATAGAAACCAAGTCGAAAATGGCCGATGGACTACATGTCTAAGTTTGCAAGTCTGGGGAGTTTTTATAAAAGTTTGGTAGAATTTTTGAATAATTTGGTAAATAAAAGTAATATTTCTTGATTTATTTGTTAAATCTGAAATAAGTAATTTAAGAAGGAATTAGGAAGATTTTAATTGGAAGCCAATAGAGATTGAAAAAAGATTATAGTGGAAGATAAAAGTAGATATTCAAAAGATTATAGATGGTTTATACGCAGTAAAAGTTTTTGTAAAATATTTCATTTAAAGTTAACGAAAGGATTAACCAAATTTGATAAGAAAACACCTGGGTACAGGTATCTGTTGGATTTAACTTTTCGATTTTTCTAAATGCAAATTTTTTTCGAAATTAAAAATTTGCATTGCATTTTATTTTGAGTACGTTCTTTTGAAAATTTTTAGTATTTGGTAAAATGATAAAATACAGTTCAATATAAAAAAAACTGATATTCGCATTTGTTCTCTATTGATGCAAATCTTGGGAATAATAGTAACTTATCATTAAGTTTGTTAATGGAAAATGTTAAATTTATAAATTCTCTTTTCCCAAAAGAGATTTTATATGTGTTAGTGACTTTTATTTGCTTCTAGCGGAATTTTCAGAGTAATTTTGGTAAAAGTCTTGATACCTTCAACGAATATTAAACAGTTTAGCCTCAATAATCCTGCCTAATTATTAATGCAAAGCTGAAACTTTTAAATACTTTCAATACTTCAGAGAACCAAAATTTTCCGGTTACTAAACTTTCAAATGAATTATTGTTTCGTTAAGAGTAATTTTATATATAATTATTTCGTTAAAGCTAAAGATGGAATTTATGATGATAAACCACAAAAATTCATTTCCTGTATTATGGAAATTGTGAAAAATGAGCAACTTGACAATGAGACTTTGTCATCCATTTGCAAGAAACCAATTATTTTGAAACTACATTTTGTAGGTATACTTCGAAGTAACTAGAAAAAATTAAAAAAAAAACATAATGGTCAACAAGATTAGTATGAAAGAATTCAATAGCTACCGATTGAAGTTATAATTAACTAGCTGACCCGGCGAACTTCGTATCGCCTCAGAACTTGAACCATATAAATTATTTGTAAAATTCTAGAACATCGTACCGCCTCAGAATTAATATACCAAGTGACTCGGCGAACGTTCTGCCATATAAATTATAGCTGGATACCCGGCTTCGCCCGGGGTCTCATTATAAATATAATGCTTTGCTTTAGTCTGAGTACTCCAATGATTTCCAGTCTTGCTTTCCGCTGCTGATTTATTTGTGAAGCTCAAAATACCTTTTTAGGTGCATTTCGCCCCCCCCCATTTCGAATTTTGGATCCAAAATAGTCTAAATCGTTTGTACCTTCCTTATTTTCGTTTGTACCAGTTTTGATTTTGAAATATTTCAAATTTTCTAATAATGACATTCTGCTAAATGTCCTTAGCCCCTCCCCCCGGATTTTAAATTGAAATAAAACAAAAATATTTGTCTGAAAAACAAAATGGGTACAAACAAAAATAATGAAGGTACAAACAGGTACAAACGATTTAGACTATTTTGGATCCAAAATTCGAAATTTGGGGGTAGACTGGCGAAATGCACCTTTTTTGGGGGGGGGGGAAATTACGGGAATCTCGTTAATCGGTCACTTTTCCTTCAACTTTTTTAACATTTTCTTGCACTAAAACATTTTTCAAGTCCTACTGAGTATGTGTTCCAAATTTGGTTGAAATCGGTCGAAGGGTCTAGAAGTGTATAGCGAACAAACATACACACAAGCTCTTTTATATACTTCACGTTCTTCCTCCATTTCAGCAGCTCTAGACGTTGAAGCTCTATTGCGGTTTTGTGAAAGCCGAGCTTCACGTTCTTCCTCCGTTTCAGCAGCTCTTTTTTCCCTGAGTTTCTTAGCCTTTGATGATTTATTTCCAACAGCTGCTTTTTTTGGTGGCATTGAATGTATTTTATCTAAGATGAGTTTAACAATCTAACAAAGTAGTCTCTATGTTCACAGAAACTTTTACATTTGTACTGAAAGGGTAATGTCCTATATAGGGAAATTAATCCAATTATCCGTTGATCCGTCGATCTGTTGATCCGATGAATAGGCACTATTTGCCACATATTTTATTAAAGTTTGTTGAAAGCCGTTCTAAAGTAGCCTATCTTCTTCGCAGCATCGTAATTAGCTTATACACCAAATTTCATAAAGATTGGTCAAGCGGTCTAGGAGTCTATAAGGAACATACATACATACATACACACATACATCCATTTTTATATATATAGATTCTAGAGCATTTTTTGTATTAGGATGCTTTACATAAAGAATAAAACAAAACCTATGTTTATATGTTACATAAACATTGATTTATCGTTCCTATATCCTTGATCCAATTTATCAACCTTGACTAAATCATCATTATAATGGCAAACAAGGTTAATAATTTCAAATATTTTCATTATCAATTGTAATAATGATTCATCAAGCGTGTAAGGCAAATTCTATTTGATTTCTTCCTATTTAATTAATTATCCATGAAAAACTTCCTTAACTCTACATAGGTAGTAATACCTTTTAAAGTATATTATATAATTTTTGCATAATTATCCATTTATACGTTGCAGTAAGTAATTAGAATTATAAAAATCAATTCTAAAATTACATAAAAAGGTCCTGGATAGCATACATTTTTGCAGGAGAGAAACGTTTACTTTGTTTTGAAGAGACAAGCGCCCTGATAGCAAAAGATGAAAAAAAAACAGAAACCCAAATATTGTTTGGAATAAGCAGATACTTAAGTCGATTTAATGGTCATCCAAAAGTCGTTAAAACTGTAATAGCTATTAACATATAAGCGTTAGAAAGAAAGCCATATCAGTTTTAGCAATATATCAGAACGAGCGATAGCGAGTTCTGATAGCAAAATCTGATATGGCTTACTTTTTACGCGAATGATGTTATGCATTTTTCATCCAACACGGGTCCTTTCCAAAATAAAAATATAAAGTGATAAGTAACAAAAATACCACTTTTAAAATAAACAGTAACTTATTAAGTATCTTATTAAAGCATGTGACATCATTATATAAAGTTGAAGCAAGATAAAGTCAGCAGAATTGTAATCTAATCAGCTAATACGTCACCAGACTGCCAAAGCTATGCGTATGAAATAAAAGTAACAACGAAGCGAAAGGTAAATTTACATAAGCAAATAATAGCAACACGGCGAAAATACACATATACGTTGTTATGACTAGCGATATCGTGGTTACTTAATATCACACCGCCTATCACACATTTTCTCTATCTAGAATTTACCGTATATGCTATACTTTCGATAGTGTTGGATGAAAAAAATAGTATATAACGCCGCGAGATCGAAGCAAATACATCAAAGTGACCAAAAATTATTTTTTTGTTTTGGTCATCCTTTGTGTTGTTAAAAATTAATTACTTAAAAACCAAAAAAGTTCGTTTATTTACAGTTCTATTGTCTATTATTAAAAATTGAAACTGAAATTTATTAATTTATAAAATACAAGTTTATGTTATGAAATTTTAATGTTTAAATGTCTAAAAAAAAAATCGAGCCAAAAATATTAGTTTCGAGAATCACAAACAAGCGTCATACAATACCCAAGCAATTAAAATCCTTGTAGTCAGACAAAATGATTAAATTTATTGCAGTAACCTCAAGAATTTTTTTAGTTTACTTCACATGGCAGTCCAAAAATAGCAGGAATTGGAATATACGGGATGTCTTACAAATTGAAACTATTATTATTTATTAATTAGCAGTTATTATTTTAATTAAACAGAAATTCTACCGTTAGTTTGTTATTATACTATAGTTACTGTGCTACGAAGTATCAAATGGCCTGTCTTGTTGGAAGTTGGGATAATGAAACCCATAGCTATTTTTAGATTTCAGTGTTATAAGTTAGCATTGGGACACTGCCATGGGCGGTCATACAGAAAGAAAACATGCTTCTTAATAAAATATATAATGATCTTAAACATATGCAAAAATGTTACAGGAATATTATCGAGAAAATTTTTTTATAAAAGTGATAAGTACATAATATACAAATCAGTACCGGCGGACTTGAGGCATCGTTTTTCAACCTTATCGTGCGGTATATGGTGTGGCAAGGGTGAATCGTACGAAGGCGTCTTGAGGCCACAAAGTAAAAAGATAAATTTTAAGTGTCAATTGCGACTTACAGTTGTCAATTTACACTTCGAAGATGCAATTGACACTTAAAAGTCGCAATTGACACTTCGAAGTCGCAATTAACGCCTGCGCAATAATAATTATTAGATACTACAATAATATATTAGTAATTATAAGTACGATTGCGCAGGCGTTAATTGCGACTTCAAAGTGTCAATTGCGACTTTTAAGTGTCATTTGCGACTATGGAGGGTAGAGGTAAGGAGGACAATCTCTGTTTTACAAAAAGTGTCTCTCAAATAGTAATAATTAACGTTTCAGAAAGTGTCCAGAATGGCGCTGATGTACCAAGAGGGTATGGTTTTTGAACTATGGAACATATCGCCGCCATTGTCTTTTTTCCAGGCCAGGGTTTGAAAGATTAATAAAAATGTTCAATTTATATTTTATTACACTTTTATAAACAATTTTGTAGTATTTTAATTTATTGCTTTTTGCACAATCTTGATAAATGGAACTTTTTATGTCAAGCGAGGAATTTATATTTATTATTCAAGTTTAATTCTCAGCTAATGCAATATAGAGTCCTCTACCTTCCATAGTTCAAACCATACCCTCTCGGTTCACCATGCGCCAGCGCCATTCTGGCCGTTTTCTGAAACCTTATTTAGTGCTTTTCAGTGGCCACTTTTAGAATAAAACAGCCATATGAGATTGTCCTCCTTACCTCTACCCTCCATAATTGCGACTTTTAAGTGTCAATTGCGACTTCGAAGTGTAAATTGACAATTGTAAGTCGCAATTGACACTTAAAATTTATTTTCTTACTTCGTGGCCTCAGGACGCCTTCGTAGAATCGCAATCAATAATTGTTTTAAAAAAAAATTTAAATAATTTATTTTTACACCTATTTCCAGTCGCGATTTATCCCTACTAGTATGGTATTATACGACAGGCAAGGCTTGAGATATTGTTACAGCGTTTTGCAGGATGCTTCAGAGTAAAAGATTTTTGATTTAAATATTTTGAAGTTTCATAAATTTTTTTTTAAAGTAAATTTACAGCCACCCGAAGGGGAAACCACTGAGGAAATTTGGTGTACAAGTAAAGAGAAATCTGATGAAATCTTAGAAAATTGAAGAAAATCTTAGGAAATCCGGAGTAATCTTGGGAAATCTAGGAAATCTTAAAAATACTCTAGAAAAATTTGGTTTATTTACTTTTTCAACTTTAAAAAAAAAATCTTGATGCAATCCAAGGAAATCTGAGGAAATACCGGAAATTTAAGAAATCTGATGAAGTTTTTGGAAATCTGAGGAAATTTTAAAAAATCTTAGGAAATCTGGGGCAATCTCAGGAAATTTTGGAAATATTCCTGATAACTCCTTGTTTTACTCTTTCAACTTTTTCTAAAAGAACTCGTTAGGGGATCTGAGGAAATCCGGGGAAATCCATAGAAATCTCAGAAAAATTTCAGGTGCTCAAAAATTAGATCTGCGGTGGCCCTCTCGCGGCAACCTTTGTAATCGATCATCTTTCAATGCCATTTGACTGTCGATTATATCCTAACAGTGCGTCGTTGTCACCCTGGTGGAAATATTTATATGAAAACTCTGAATTAGACTTTTGAAGAGTTTCTCAGAGTTTGTAAGACTTCTGCAGACTGCCAAGGTAGTAAGTACAAATCTCAGAGTTTGGCAAAAGAGATAGTTTGCCCCCCTAACTAGCTCAGCAGCAAAAGGTCAAAGGTAACGCACAAATAAGTAGTAATACTGGACTTTAGGTGAAATGCTACCGTTCAGAGAAAGTTGTAGTTTTGCTCAGAAGGAGCTAGCGGTAAGATGGTGGTTGTAGAGCGCCAGTTTGGGTACCCTGTACGATATGAACCACCTCAAAACTGCGAAATTGTGGTCCAGTAAATAACCGCAAATAAATAGTACTGAAGTATTAGTGAAACACAATAACACTTATCTGTTTTGATGTCTTCTGATGCAAGCTGATGGTAGCGATCTGATAGAATGATGTTAAGTCCAGTAAGATTAGGAGCTGGAATGGTAGTTGGTATGATATAAGTCACGATCCAGAATATAACGGAATACGATAAGAGGTAAATCAAACAAAACAAAAAAAAAACCTAAAAAATGAAAGAATAAGATAACGATCCTTTACAAATTTCAACATACCTCATATGTTCAAGGGTTACAATAAATACAATTGGTGGTGAAGATGGTACAAAAAATAACGAAACAATCAAATCCTTCCAGAAAAGATCGAATAAATGGATAATTGCTTCACAAAAGCCGTTAGTTTCAAAATTCAAAAAAACGCAGGCAATCCAAATCCCAATAATTGCAATGGAAATCACAGATCCAAAATAAAAAAATCGTCTACGAAATGTTCCAAAACTTGCTAAGTAATTTCAAATTACTATAAGATTATTATTATTACAAGATTTATTACGAAATCGTAGTTGAATCAAATTTTCACCAAGAACGAAATCAAAATCTGTCACCTGTATTCCGTAGATAACATATCATTCTTGCATTTTTAAGTTTAAAAATAGAATAGTAATGCCTCCTATATTAAAATAGAAGAACTCGGTCAAGAAATCATCGATAGAGAATTCAAAAAATGCGAGTGAAATTTAGGACCGTAACAAGACTTTGTTTTACTTTTTCAGAGAAATATTTCCACCAAGATGGTTATTTATTCCATTGGAATTCTGCCGATGTTATTCCATTAAATTTTAAATGCGGAGTCACTTTATGCTTTATTGTTCTTTTTATTTACTTTTGTTTCATTATTTTCAATTTCTCTAGTGCGCTTTTTTTCTCTTCGATGTCTTGTCTTTGGTTTCTTATTTTTTGCGGTTTTCTTTATTTAAAATTTATTTTAATTTTATTTATTTATTTTAATGTTTATTATTTTTATTTATTTCTTCAGAATTTAAAATAAAATGTTTTAAAATTAAATTTATTTAAATTTTTTTATTTCTGTTCTAGATTTTGCGAGGTTTCAGTGACTCTAATTACAAAAGTTGATTTACTAATTTTTCTTTATTTAATTTTGTCTTCTTTTTTCTTTGTACCTCATTTCAAACTCATAGATAAATTATAAGAAAGTTTTAAATATCAAATAAAAAATAGTTAGGGCACAAATTTTACGGTAGGCCCAGCGCATGCTGCATATACAGCGTAAAATTTTAAATAAGTCAATTAAAAAAAAAGAAAAGTTTTAAAAAATTACAATTTCAAGAATTTGAAGAAACTATAATTTTTACGAAATTCAAGAAAGAAACTACTGACATAATTCATGTTTTATTTTAATAAATGTGTTTTAATTTATAAAAAAAAAGTATTAAGCAGATATTAGAAATAATTAAAATTGTATGTTAACAAGATAACAAAGGCGTCAAGTAGAGTTATTAATGGTGAACGTGGAAAATATGTCACGAGAAGTTTAGTCGAGGAACGTATTATCCGTATAGCAGACTATAAAATGAATTATGTTTTACGCAGCAGCTGATGTACAGTAAAATTAATGCATAAGCTAAAGCTTCAAGCCCCTGATGTAAAAACTAGCAGACCCATTTAACGTTTGCAGAATCTTGACCCCGGATACCTCAACTTGGGAAATCACTCATAAAGTGTGTGGGGTGTGGGGTTAAAATACTTTAGTATTGCAACTAAATAACTACTGAGATTTTGCGTATAAATGAAGAGTTATGAGTCTGTTAGAGAGTATACCATACCCCCTAAGACCTTCAAGATTTATACTTTGGTTTTTGTCTATAAGGGTCAGTTTTATAATAGTTATTTCATTTTAAAAAGATAATATTGATTGTATTGATTTAAACGGGCATCGCAACGGTTTTTAACGTTTTGAAGTTTTTCAGTTTACGTTTCGACGTAAATCTCATATTAAAATTATTTTATTCGACTATTTTTCATTTTATATTTGTTTCTTTTCAATATATTAGCGAAGGAAAATCTGAATAAATCTTAGAAAATCCAGAGGAATCCAAGCAGATCTTGTAAATTTATGTTTTGATTTCCTACTCGTTTCTAAATGCCTCTCTTTCGAAGGTAATGGCACACTACCAAGATGTAATCTGTCAAGTAAACTTTTCAAAATGAAAAAATAATGTAAAACAGCATTAGAACAATGATTACACATAGGTAATTCAACACATTTGTAACATTTTGTATATAAAAATATAAATATTAACCTTGATGCTTTATTAAGTTACTATAAATTGTGCGATGAAAATTTGTAACGGAGTAGTGGAATATGGTGATGGAGACTCAAAGTCTGCTATTGAACTTATTTTAATTTTATTTACAAATTGATATAACTTTACACCTGAATAAACTTGCCGCCTGTATTTAAAATATTTTTGAAAAATGCTTATGTAAAATTTGTAACAGGTCGTCAAATGCGAACCAAAATGTAAACAATCTCGTGCGGGGATCTAGAAAAATAAATATAGAAGAATTGCAGCTTTATCAAGATAAGTTTGTTTTTGTTGCTTTGTCGATTTTTAAAAATAATTTTCAGGTGAATTTCATTTATAAATTAGCTTGTTTTTATTTACCCTCATGGTCCATAAAATTTTATAAATTCCCCTTGGTGTTCTTTAATTGGATTCAAAATGGTTTTTGAGACTTAATGGTTTGGCACAAACAATTGTACGAAATTTAACAGTCTTGCACAAATATACACAAGTTCACGTGTTTCTTGGCGAATTTTATCAAAATATTAATTCCTACACAAATAGTTTTATTTTTTGATACTTAAGTGTTTTATGAGGCTACCGAAATTGAAAATTTCACTCGCCGTATAATCGAATATAAATTAGTTTAAAACACCGCACCAGTATATTTTAAGATGTTTTCCAATTACTTAGTGATTTAATTAGAAAATAAACTGTTTAGTCAATAATGGTATTATGAGAATTATTTATAGAAGGTTATTTACTACTCATTAATTTTCATCAGAAACATCAATACTAAATGTCGGTCTCTTACGTAGGTGCGATAATTAAATAAATTATTACTTTCTAATAATTTTTTTTGGTATTTCAAAATTAAAAGGAATAACCAAGCTGAAAGTAGTTTTCGTAGCTTAAAAATTAAAAAAAAAAATATCTTCTAAATATTGAAACTTAAATTACTAACTGTCTGCATAATTATATATCTATTATTTGGAATGATAATTGGAAGAACAATTATTTAGATATTTTTCCTAGGTGTGAAAGTAATAAATCAATAATAATAATATTGAAATCTTTCATCGTCACCCTATCACACATATTTTATATTAAATATTTATTGCACATAACCGGTGTTTTATGATTAACTGAGATAACTCTCAATTTTCATTCGAGCAGGTTTTTCCCGACCAAAAATTCAAAAATAAAAATTAACGGCAAATATTTTGTAATTAACGATGATCTTTCAACAATTAGGCTACATTATTATCAGCATCAATCATGTAAAAAGAAAGTTTGTTTTAAATAGTTCCAGAGTAAAAATACATCAATCTTCTGGTTTTTTTGTTAAAACAAAATAATTACAAATTATTAGAAAAATATACAAATAAATACATAGTTAAAATACAAAACTCATGTAGTAAATCAATTAACAAACTTTTTATCTGAACTATTTTTAACTTGATAAGTAAAAATAGAAGCTAAAAGCACGAGTTTGGGAATTGATAAAATCGACAGGTGGTTATTCTAAAAATGTTTTATATTTTTTTAAAATATAAATAAAAAACTCACCACTTCATTTTCACAAATTAATTGTCTTCAACAACTTTAATTTATAAAATCATCATTGAACTATAGCTCAAGAGCATAAAACACAATTCCGTTTAGGCCCAATACACAAACTTGTACATCAAAGTCTTTTCACTTTTTATGTGACAAATGACAATATGGTTTCGGGTTCGAACCTTTAAATTTGAACAAATATCAAATATCCTGCAGAGTTAAATTCAATTTCCGCGGACAAAGTGTATAGCAGTTTTAAAGTAGACCACCTCAGTGTCTAATGTTGACCCCACCACGTTTATTTTTAGTTAAATTTTAGTATAAGTTTATTAACATTAAGGTAAGTGCAAAGTTTTTTTTTTCAAAAAAAAAAGACGAACACCATTTGAATTATTTTGAGCTGCAGAAGTGTGAAGTACGCTCGATATTTTGAAGTATAGTAGCTGTTCTGAAGACTTCAAAGAACCACTTGATTCTCAAGAGTTAATAAATTCAGTCGTTAAAGATTAAACTTTCAATATTTGATTTTATATGAAGTATTTAATTTATTAGTGTGACCCAAAATATTTTTCATTTTAAAATTGACAATTAAATAAAATAAAAAAGAACTTTTAGATTGGGTGCGGTAAGCCAGTTGCTTTAATTGGTCAAGTTGTCTTATTATTTTCTACAAACAAAAAATATACTAAAGAAAGTCAAAAAAGAAGATGTTTTCTAAATGAGCTACAGTTGGATGTACCACACAAAAAATCCTAGTAATTTTTGTCTATGGTTCCAAATTGGTCGAACCTCAGATGTTCAGAGTCAAGATAACATGGATATTGTTAGTATTTTGATATGTAAAATTTGTAACAATTTCAGAATCGCCTATATTTGAAAATGATATTGGTAATTATACTCGAAAATAAGATGACCACGCCCCTTTTCCGAAAAAATTTTGCCTGCAGCGCACGCCTTAGGCGCAGCTCACGTCCCTTAGCCCCCCCCCCATAACAAAATCCTGGCTGCGCCACTGGGCAAATATAATTATTGTTTTAAAACAATACTGTTAGATGACTCTGGTATCGATTGCATAATATATTATAATTCCAGCGGCAATACTTATCTGTGTGTCCAATGATGCGTACTTTCTTTTGCCGCTTAGACATATTTAGAAAGAAGTTTTGATTACAAAAAAAATATTACCCAAAATACTACACAACTCCCCCCTCCCCCCACTTCTATATTGTGATGAATTTTAATAGATTTCAATTTATTTAAATCACATTTCAGAAATTGTAACAAAATTTGTTGAATTTTGTTAGGGTACAGTCTGTGTGTACCATACTGTACAGTGTCCACCTAGTGATATTTGCAGTTCCGAACAGCACTGACACATTTCTCTTCATATTTTTCACATCTTTGTGACATAGCTCACATTTTTCTTCATTGTATATTGCCAAAATGATTTGAAGCAGCTATAAGTGGATTAAAATATTTTTTGGTGAAAAACTTTTAATTTCTTTACTGCTGACTATTTTATAAGTATATTTGTATTATTTTACCATTTTTGTCTGACGTCATGTGGCGGCCTTGAGTAACATCTTTGCGTTGTCGATTGCAGGTGTTGCATTTTGATAATCACAGTCTGCAGTGCCAGCTGTGATTTTGATTGAACGCATTTTGGCTACACCGATTGATTGATTAGGTATTTTATTATTGGATAAATAATGTTTTCCTTATATGGTTTGGTTTCCGATATTGCATATGTGGGTGATTATCCGTGTAAACGAGAGGATGAGGAACTGGAAGTGTTGTGGACCAAAGAAAATTCTTTGGGTTTATTTATTGGGTAATTAGAAAAGATTCTGAAAATAAGTACTTCTGAATTTGGTAAGCATAATCTACTTCTTGGTCGGTTCCGAAAGGGTTCATAGATTTTATGTTATAAAATACAGTCCTTAAAATATTGCTTGGGTAATTTTTAATTTAAATCCAATCTTAAAATTAAATATAAGTGATAACTTACCCATCTGTCGCCGTATCAAATTTAATTTTATATTACCCCGAATTATTGCGAATTTTCAAAATGTTATTAAGTTTTACCATCCAAATGAGTTAAATTATGATTTCAATCTTGATCTAAATCTTATTTATAATCTCAAAACTTCTAATCTAAAATGAATTATTTAAAGTAAATCAATCTCACCCAAGAATTACAAATTTACTCACGCAAGAATAATTAAACTCTTTATTTTGGCAAGTAATAAAAATATAATAAATTTTGTCCAACCGCTGTATTCGCCATTTTATCTGAAAATTAATGTTAGTTGTCGCAAAGTCAACTAATTCGCGGCAAAACCAAATATTTACAAAATTTGCAACAAATTAATCAAAAGTTTAATTCCACTAAATATTAAGTTGACAAAATAAAATTCAAATTATTTAATAGGAAATTTTGACACCTACCTGACAATATATAAAATTGAGCAGGTAATTTCTCTAATTATCTAGGCCCTACATTCATTCTATTTTATGAAAGAAACATTATGTTATCACTTTTTAAACAGGTTAATTTGGTAATTTAATTAAACTTTTGAGAAGTAAAATATTTTTACTGTGTAGGTATATTCATTGTATAATAAAGAAAACTAAAATTGGTGTGTTGTTATAATTTATTGATAAGCTGGTAAAAATAAAATAAATATTGTTGCCAACAGAAATTGGGTCCAAATAGAAAGATATAGAAAAATTTCAGAAAAAATTCCAATTTTTTTTTATCAAAAATATAAATAAAAAATGAATTATGTAAACTATTAAAGGTAGATAGTACATACTTCTATTACAATAATCATTCAGAGAAATTCTAAAATGAGGCTGCAGAAGCAGCGCTATTGGTGAAATTAAGGCAAAATAGAAAACTCTCAGACAAATTTACAATTTTTCCGTTTGGTCAAGTGAAATCAGGGTTTATAAAAAATTTGTTTTGTTTACAACCCCAAGTAAAGTTATAGCCATATTTAGATAAATTTAAATTTTTGGCAATTTATCAAGTGAAATTGAGGCCAAGTAGAAAAAATGTAACCAAATTGCAATATCTTCTTTGATTTGTTTATTGACCGGCGTTTTTCAGTAAGTCCAGGGGTGCACCCATCGAAGGGCTGAGAAGCTATAACCTTTTAGGTCTGATTAGCGGCTAATCATTAGAATAATTTGATGGAAAACTTTGTATAAAGAGAATCAGTATGAAAATTTGGTGTGGAAAAGAGAACTAAAAGCGAAAAATGTATTACCAAATAATTGGAAAAAAATTATAGAACAAGGAGTTTAAAAAAATCGTTGGAATTATTAAAACACAAAGGGAGGTTAACCATATAACCCCCTTTTCTCAACGAAAATTTCTTGGTACTCTATTGCGGCATTCAGGCCGCATAATTTGGGCTATTAATAAACGCGAAGAATATTTCAATTAAAAAAATCGAAAGAACGACAACTAACAATATAGGTACACAATATTATAATGTAGGCGTAAGGTACTATGAACATAACTGTTGTAACTCTTCAACCAATTTATTTGGAAAACAAAAGCAAAAGACTGTTTTATAGGAATCTAGTCTACTTTGTTTTCAGTTACCATATACATATTTACTCTAACAGTTTACTGTTTGTTTTGTTTTTTCTATAATATGACTACCCAAAAAAGTTGTTATGCATTTTATTGGAAATATAAATCACGAGGTGACTGTTTTAGGAACGTTTGATCTACATTTTCTGTTATCTCATTAGTTAGTTCATTTCCTCATTAATTCGTTCATTTATATTCAACCAAACCAATTGTA
This sequence comes from Cantharis rufa, assembly GCA_947369205.1. Lineage (NCBI taxonomy): Eukaryota > Metazoa > Arthropoda > Insecta > Coleoptera > Cantharidae > Cantharis > Cantharis rufa. Next base: position 14,948,505 of record OX376307.1, on the reverse strand, counting down.
TAAAATTTTATATAAAGTGTGTCAATGTTGCCGAAACTACTTTCAGTGCTGCTTTTTCAGAGATGCTTTGGATTAAGGTGATTGTAGAGTCATCGGTTGGGGTAAAGGCCGCGGAGAAATAACTTACGCTTCTACATAGACAGGTTGCTAAGTACCAACTGCACAAAATAAGATTTTTCCACCAGAAATATTAAATTTTCAGCAGATTACGTTGAAAATTAAGTAAATATAAATATTTTGTATGAATGCCACGATATATTTTGTTTTAATAATAAACTGCTAACGATTAATTAACTTAAATAATATTCAAATTTTTAAAGAGACTTGGCAATAGAGTTAACTAAAACTTTTAAAAGTTTTGTACAAATGACGCTATAAGTAATATAAAAATTAAAAATATACAAAACTTGAGGTATTATAACTGATGGATAATATAGTTACGCAATTAATATTCTGGTATTTTGTATTTTTGGAGAACAATATTAATGTCGTAAAAATATGTTCTCGCAGACTTTTTTGTAGGAAATTTAAATTTCCAAAAATTATTTACATCCACACAGTAGCGCTAAAACCCAGGGTGGGTTTTGGCCTTTTGGCTAATCACTTCATTTTTGTGAAGGGTTTTCAAGGCAGATTACCTCGGTGGTTTGCCATTGCCCACCGAGGAAGAACGGTTAGAGTAAAGTTCTTACTTCATTTGGGCTCAAACCAGTGTTCTCTGCGCTTAATAGTCGACGCACTTATGCATCAAACCGTAACCGTCCTCAAAGTGCAATATTGCAAAGGGTTTACTCTTCTGAATAAAAATGACCGGAAACGTTTTTTTGATCATAAAAATTGAAAAGTAAGTACTTTTAGGTAGCATGTCAAAAGACCGAAAGTCAAAAACACCGAAAACAAATATACCGAAAATAAATCAGGTAGGTACTATTGGCCTTTCGGCCACCCTGACCTTATAGTGTTTGAATAATGTGGAAACTCCTATTTGCGTGGGAGCACTGATTTATTCAGATTTTGTTTTTAATAAAATATTTCTTGAATAGAAACATATTAGTTATATATATATATTAGTTATTGTTATTATTAATTTATATTATTTTTTGAATAAAAGACATTTTTCTTTTACATTCGGGTGCCGCCGGTTTATGATATAATTAACTCTTTATTACACCATGGTTTAAAACTTCATACAGGGTGTCCTCGGATACACTTTACATAACTTAGGTAGGAAACTTTAGAGTACAATTTCCTAAGAAAAATGTTTAACAACAATTTTTTTCTAGATTCAAACCCTCGAAAGTTGAGCCTCCTTAGAGCATTTTTTAATTTTCCACCTTCACATGGCCATAGTCCCGAAAATAATGATTTTTCAGTAAAAATGGTTTAGTGCTCTTTTAAAAAGCGTGAAATAATCTACAAACCAGATTTAAGCCTTTTATTGTCTAAAATCCACGGCTTTCAAGTTACGAATTAAAGTAAGTAAAAAACTGTTGAAAAATTCGAGTTTTTTTGTTTTTCTTCAAAATCTTGTATCTTTTAAACAAAACATTTTATAAAAAATCTGACGCTCCATTCCAGATAGGAAATTTAACGGATTACAACTTTTGTCTAGTAAAAATTTTTGAAAAACCAATTCATTTCACAGAGAATCAGAAAATAATAAACAAGGCAGCTATAAAACAAAAAATTAAAAATTAAATAAATAAGTGACATTATGTCCAAAAGTATTCTTTAATAAAACCCCAGGGAAAAGTTTTTGAAAAGTTCTAATGAGCGAATTTGTAGGATTCTCAGCTTGCACACATCATATAAGATTATTATCAATCCTATTTATTAGAATAATCAAATTTCACCACGTAAATCAAAAATTAATAATAGTTGATTAAAATGTATTAAAAACGTTAATACAATTTATTATAGATCTTTTCTGATTTTTTATGATGAAGTCTTAAAATTAACCATGCGTGTAATATGTCTTGAATGATGTATCAATCAACAACATTTTCACTTTTAAAATTTAGGAAGTAATCCAATTTTAAGTCGTTGACTTATTCGTAGAAGATGTTCAGTAAAAATTGTCGTTTAAATAAGAGTTAAAAGTTACTTCCTGTAAGTGTTTACGTCTTTATATTCTTAAAAACAGAATGTTATTATTAGTAATATTTTTTGGTTTAAACAAATTTTACTGAGGGTTACTTACACCAAACGAGCAATTTGAATATTAAAAAAGCTGGCCGTGTTCCAGATTACCTGCTGGCCTACTTCTTGAGTAATTAACGTTTTAATATAAACGGTTTTGCTATTGGGGATTTGCTTTTAAATGTTAGAATAGGTAGGACATCACTAATAGATGGGTAGGTACAACCTCCCAAAAGGTTGCAATAACATTAATGACTTGGAACAAGAAAATAGAAACATTTCGCGATATCAAAATCGTGAATATAAATCATAATTTTTCTTTTTCCATTCAAATATAGCGATTGTTCATTAGGCCTAAGATAATAATTTAATAAACCAAGGAAGGTGGACAATATAGTGGGTATATTGGGTTCTTTGCAATAAAACTACAGTATACTTGCTAACTAGATTCGGCCCATATATTAGCCTTCTCCAGAGTCTAAAAAAAATTAACAAACATAATGCATGACATCAAGTAACAAACACAGCTACGCACCAACAAGTTATGCAACAAAACATCCAAACATGGTAAAATTCATCAAAGAATTGCATAAAACAGTACATAAAACGTCAAAAACATTCGCAAGAATTGCAGTCAAAAATATAAAATTTCAAAATTTAGTACGAGATAACACCAAAATCGAATAAAATCAAACGCAATATATGTGCGAGTAATCTCTCTTGCAATCCCAATCTACAAACACACAAAATAACTAAACCACGATCCGAACAAACACAGGTCCGTTCTCACAGAAAAATAGTGGTCAACGTCATTTTGGTTTTAAAAGACCAGCATAAATACTGCTCAAGCCAATCATGTCAGTCTGGAAATTTAATGACATATTTTTATCTTTCCCATACAAGAGCCCCCAGAGTTGAACAACGGGGTCAAGATTGGGACGCCAAACTTCGGTGTCCCAAGGTTAGCCCAAGACTGGGTAACTCAGCCTCGGCCGTTCCTATGATGAACCAGTCTTAGGCCAACACTGGGGAACCAAGCCTCAGCCATCCCTGCCGTTACCTAGCCATGCGCCAAGTCTGGGTAACCCAGCCTCGACCAATCATTGACTTGCCAGGCTGGGGCCAAGTCTGGGTAACCCAGCCTCGGCCATTCATTAGCGTGCCAGGCTTGGGCCAAGACTGGGAAATCAAGTCTTAGCCATCTCTGCCGTTACCTACCCGCCCAGCAGTCAAGTCAGAAAGATATCTTAAAGTTATCATAATGTTATAAAATGATATATAGTTATTATAATGATAACTTTAAGATATCTTTCTGACTTGACTGCTGGGCGGGTAGCCTTGGGCCAAGACTGGGGAACCAAGCCTCAGCCAGTGCTGCCGTTACCTAGCCTTGAGCCAAGTCTGAGTAACTCAGCCTCGGCCAATCATTGACGTGCCAGGCTTGGGCCAAGACTGGAGAACTCATGAGTACTTTTCCAATAAATCCACGACCATTTTGCAAGTAACTGCTCTTTTATTGTTTCTCGAGTGCTACATCATATTGAGTTTCAATTAGAATCATATTTTATAACAATTATAACCGATTCATATTTCAGACAGTTAAAGAGTGGCGTGCTTTACATAAAACTCGATAAGTTTTAAATAATCATAATAATACAGACGTTCACAAGAAATCAAATAACAAAGTTATAAGCAGCGTGAGTGAGAATAATTATAGTATTTCAGGACCATGTAAGTTCACAAGAATGTCACAATGATTTAGATAATAGTAATCACAGTGATTTGGACAGCAGTGATAATGATTTTATCAATAGTGAAGATGTTATTGAAAATGTTAACTGTGAAGACTCTTATGCCATTAATGCTCCACATAACTCATCACCCCAGGGTGAGGTTATGCCGAAAAAAATTTTCCGTTAAAAAATCTGTTTTACGAGTATCAACTTTACATAAAACGTTACTCTGGTGAGGCGTTTCCTGTCTGGAGCTAAAGATCGTGAGGGAGGGAGGAGAGCTCATCGCGATGAAAAGAATTAATTTTTTAATTATTTATTTTATATTTATTAGTTTATACCAATAGTGATTACTGATTAGAATGTTACGCAAACATGCTTACTTTTCTGTTCTGTTTAAGTTAAGCGTTTAAGTTTAAGTTTTGTTAAAATATTACATAATTTGTCAGGTAAAAAAAAAATAAATCTACTATGAATGTAATTGTTTAGTTATTATTTTTTTAAATTTTAATTCTTGTGAATTAGTCTGTGCAGTGATATTTAGGCCAGTCTTTGCAGGTAAGCTTGGGCCACTCTTGGCAAATATACTCGGGCCAGTTTTGGCAAGCCAGTAATGGCCCAACCTTGGTGAAAGCCTGGTATGATAACGTCGTGCGTGCCAGCATTAGCAACCAAGCTTGACCCAGCCTTGGCAATAAAGCTTGAGCTAGCATTGGTAACGTAGCTTGGCCCAGTCTTGGCAACCAAGCTTGACCCAGTCATGGCAGCCAAGCTTGGGCCCGTGTTATCATCCCAGCTATTTACCGAGACTGGGCCAAGACTGGTTTACAAGCTTGGCCTAGACTTCTACAAAGTTGGGCCAGACCTGGCCCTATCCTGGGCCCGTCATACATTCCTGTATGGGTTGTTTTCCTTTATGTGCAGCATCTCCAACACCAGGCGCTTATTATAGTTTTTTTCCCGGTTCAATATTTTCGCCTCACTATACAGCACCTTATGGGCTCTATATGGGCCGAAACTAGTTAGCAAGTATACTGTAGTTTTATTTCAAAGGACCCAATATACCCACTATATTGTCCACCTTTCTTGGTTTATTGAAGCTAACGGGTCGATACTATTTGTTTTATAGTAATTTAATAATGATAATATTATGGTAAGCGATAATTTTTTATCCACTTCTAGGTAGATCATTTTTTTTTTGTTTGAAATTGGAGATAAAGTCAACCCAATCCTTTAGTTAAGCTTAATTTTGAGAAAATTGAGCTGTAATTATTTTACAACAAAGTCTTTCAATAAAACCCTTAACACCAAATGACCAGCTTTTTGTGTCAATTTAAACTTTATATCTACTATGCTGATGGATATACTACGATAATACTAGGATTTACGAATGAGATTACAGGAATTTAGACCGTATCGTAGCAACAGCTGCTATTTCGAGAATTAATTTTGAATCTTGGATTAATCCTTGACTATTAGCACGGGCATTATTACACTAATCGTTTGCTTAGCTCAGTCGGTGGAATAAAATACGCATGAGACTCTGTTAGAATATCAATAAAGATCAAATTTTGTATTTACGAATAGAACTTATTATCATTCTTGACACAGTTGATAAATTCTATATTTTTAAATAAAAGCTTAAAAATAAATGCGTAAAATTTTAAGCTTTTTTATTAAATTAGATTACTTCCAATTCCATTCTTTAAAAATTAAATTATAATCCACTTAATTTTACTTTATTATTTATTTATTATTATGTATTATTAATTTCGATTTGGTTTTCTCAACTCGTCTCACTTGAACCATTCCTATCAATTCAACAATAATAATGGCATAGGGACGTTTCGCCACCACCGCTTAGTCCCCGCCGTTTTGCCCCCGCCGATTTACCCCCGGCGCCGATTTGCCCCTGACCGTTTAGCCCCCCGTTTCGCCCCCGTTTTCTCCCCGTATGTAAACTACCCAATATTGATTGATTGAAAATAAACTTTAACTTATAATAGGTGTTTTCGAAAATTGATCTGGTAAAATTAAACTTCGAAGTTAAGAGTACAATCGGTCTCTGTCAAAACAAGTACAGGGTGGGCTATAAAGAATTTACTATTTTAAAACGTCGCCGTCACGTCATTACGATGTAACGGTATGTCGGAGGGTGGTGTGGGTGGCTCGGAAACTCAGTTGCGATGGAACGCTTTACGGATGGGGTAATGTAAATTGCGCTCCAAAGTATGTGAATTGCGCTCCAAGCAAAAAGGTTGACATAATCCAAAATGTAAATTGCGCTCCCAACCATTTAACAATGGGTCACCTACTTATACCTACTTATGTTGTTAAGAGGAGATTAAGGTTATTTAAATTTAAGAATAATTTCATTAAATAGAAATATACTAATAGAAATGGAACATTTTTCGTAAATGTTACTAAATTATGCCATTAATTACGCACGTCCTTTATTAGACATACTTCAGGGCCGGCGCCAGTCCTTTTGATTAGGGTTATTTAAATTTAAAAACGATTTTTACGAACGAAAAAAAGGCTTATAATTAAAAACGAGTTTCACCCCTTTCGAGTAGCACCTTTAGCGAGTTGGAGCTACCTAGGGGGATGTTTTTAGCGAGTCAGCGTTCGTCAAAACGGCGCGTAGCGTCCGGAGCGGAGGGGACCGGAGCGGAGGGTGCGGAGCGTCGGTTTTGACGAACGCAACCAAGGCAATCGAGAATCTAACCTAAAAACGAGTTCAAGGTTTGTCGACAACGGTGGTCGACAACTGAATATCGCCAAACAAATATCGCGGTTAGATTTTGTCAAAGCAGTCTCATTTTACTGTGCCTTTTTTTTGTTACCGAATAATTTTTTTTTAATAAATTATTTTTTTTTGTAAAGTTTATAAATTTTATCTACTTGTTTAGTAACTTGGTACAATTTTTTAAAAATAAAGTTTATAATATTAATCTTTTTAAATCTATTTCAATTAATACCGTATTTATCGTAATACCGTAATAGTAATACCCTACCTAGATTTGCGCAATTTACATTTCAGATTACTGTCGACCTTTTTGCTCGGAGCGCAATCTACACTTTTTTTTTCTTATACCTGCCAAATTTGCGCAGTTCACATTCGCCCTTACGGATAAGCAAGTTGAATTTAGTGTAAAACATGTTTTAAAATAGTAAATTCTTTATGGCCCATCCTGTACCGTATAATCTACAGCTGGGTATACCGTAATGTTCAGAAATTAATGTAGGTACCTAATCCGGGCGGTTTCCCAATCCGGGCACCTCTCAATAATAACTGTTACTGACCTGCACTAAAGTCGTTTGTTAAGTTATAGATTATTAGGGATTATTAAGAATACTAGGGAGTTCTGGTGTCGTTCTGGCTACACCATACTAGACGTTTTGTCGCTTAACGTAAGAATTACTCGACATTACATAAGTACGATTTTTGTAATTTTTTAGCCACCCCTCACCAGTGGCGGATCCAGGGGGGGGCGATGGGGGCGATCGCCCCCCCTTAGAGCTCCAAAAAACATTAATTCTTACACCAAAAAATTCTGACGTATTACAAATTCCTAAAACTATTTTAAGAATTTAGAAAATACAAAAAGTATTTTGTATTTTTTAAACTTCAAAATCACAAAAAATCACAAAACTACGATATTATTATATTTTTAAATGTTATATCTATTTTATAAAATAAGACCAAATTTAGTACTTCAAAGAATTTAAAGCCGAACTTCCGGAAGCCGCCTAATCTGAGGCTTCTGTAGCGCCAGGTAAATTGTATAAGCTTGTTGCAATTTTGGAAAACCCAAAATTTCTGGTGTTTTCCCTAATTCCTGAAAGAATCTGTTTAGGTAACAATATTCTCCTTTGTCATTGCTTTTCATAATTTAAAGCAAACAGAGGTGCTTTTTATTTCAGTTTGCGTTTTTTGAATATATTTTCAGTAGATATATCATTTAAATTAAGTGAGTAGTGAAGTTGTGAAATTAATTTATCATACAATTACAGTTGATTTTTTATAAAACAATAAAATCTATATGTGCAGTGGTATTATTTATTCATCAATAATCAATATTCAATTTTCAATAATATTAGATATTATTTTGTTATACTTGCTGTTGGAGTTTTTATCTGAAGTTAACTAAAAAAAGTAAGTTGCTTTATTTACTCATGCTCGCTTTCACTAAAATGTGTTAAAAATTAATATACATACAATAAATTAAATTTCATAACAATTTAAAAGTTTTTTGTAAAATTTTAATCATTGATTAAATTTGAACTTGATTTTACGTAAGCAGACATTAGATTTAAAAATGCACATTAACCGTATATCTATTATATAGGTAATTAATAATCTAGAAAATGAAACGGTGTCCGAGTCAGTCCACTCTGAATATGATTGTAAAGAAGCACAAAATTCAAGAAAATAAAAATCTAGACAGTAAACCACAAAGTAGTAAATCTCAAGACAAATATTCTGCAAATATAAATGTTGCAACTATTTTTGAAATTGCTATTATACTACTTTTTATTTTTTTATTTAAAAATTTTTTATGTTGTCGCCCCCCCTATGGTAATTTCCTGGATCCGCCACTGCCCCTCACCATTATTTATGTAAGGACGATTCTTGTAATTTTTTGCCCCTCTCCCCTGTGTCGGTACGTAATATTGTGTCCCCCCCACATTTTACGTAAGAATTAATTAAAAACGGTGGGGACTAAAAGGTGGGGCAAAATGGTGGGGGCTAAAAGGTTGGGGCGACACGGTCGGGGGCGAAACGTCATATAACCATAATAATTAACGTCTTTAACAAATTTTGAGAACCACGCTTAATAATTCGCTCTATTAACTCGGTATTATTTTTGGCTCCATGACCGGATATAATCTTCCAAAACAATTTTTTTAACATCTTGTAATTTTACATAAATTCAATTGTAATACATAAATTCAAAGGTTGACACCAAATCATCTTGTTGCAAGTAAGTAAATTTTACCACACATTTATTTGAAACTGCTTTATGGTTTTGAAAATTTTTAAGTATAAGCGTATAACTAACAATTACAAAATTTTTACAACTTTATTTTCAGTAACATATTTAAATAAATATTTTGTACTCAAAAATCCATGCTAAGAGCCATCCATAAATTACGTCACACTATATAGGGATTTGTGACAAAAATGCGACAGGAAGGGTTCGAGAGATTTTAAATGTTGTGATGTCACAATATCAAGTACCAAAAAAAATATATTTTTCGATCTTTGGATCGGCTGTCAGATACTTTTCCTGTTGTACTAATGTTCCTTAGCCAATAATACGCGATATTATACCCTATATATTGTCGTGTTTCAAAACCATTTTTTTGTTTAATTTGAAATTTTGTTTTATTTGTTTAAAAATTTAAATTTAACTTTTGTAAATATTTGATTAATTGTTCGCGCCAACTATTTTATGTTGGCACGAAAATTTGTTAATAACTTTGCTTTTCGCCAGGTCCGTAAAAGTGGACGGACGCGTTTTGCGGAAGTCTTTGTTAAACTTTGTAATTTGTACTTCGAGTTTGAAATTTCTTTGATATTTTTGGAAATAAATGTATTGATTAGATTGTTATTGATGATGGTAATTTGGAGATAGGGAATTGATTTGGTTTGAAAAAAGTTTAAATTATATTGAATTAAAAGTTTAAAAGCAGTCATTGAAGGAAAGGCAACGTAAATCGAAAAGAGCGCAACGTGTGGATATTGACGTGCATATTTTCTTTTAAATTTGGACGGAATTGTACAAAATTTATAATTAATATTTGGATTATTTAAAAAAAGAGAGTTTCGTGCTCAAAAGATGTATGGCCCGAAGAAACTAATAATTTCTAAAACATAAGTTTATTTTAAAATTGATACCACCGGGTCATCTCAATATATAAAAAGTTAAGCTAAATTATGCAACGTTTTTATGCAACGCTTTTAAGTTCGTGATTGGTTCTTTCTTTTTAACCAATAGTCAAAAATATCACCTCTTGTTGGAAATTCAAAAGTTGACCAAATCATCTTGTTGCAAATAAGTAAAATTTACCACAAAAAATACTAAAACGACGCTGTATGATGTATGATTCGGGGATAGAGGCGAAGTAAATAAAATAAAAAATTTCAAACCCCGAAACTAAATCACCGCACGAATGAGCAATGATACTTTTAAATCCAAATAATTAAATTTTTACTTTGGGTTCCAATGGGTTTCAGAAAAGCCAAAAATTAAAATTGATATAAAAATAGTTGAGAAACAGATTATTGAAACAATCTTGAATTGTCCGACGCTCGTTTTTATTGGCCCATTTACAAAGTTAAATTGTTAGATTAATTAAAAATTTATAAAATAGACCTAATTCTCAATTATTTTTATTTAACTTATCAGACAGGTCAACTTACTAATAAAGGGTGTCCCATTATGATTTATGCACTGAGAAAAGATTATTGTCAGTAATACGACAAATGCTGTTTGAAAATAATGGTTGAAAATAAATAAATAAAATAAAAATAATTTGAAAATAACGCAGTGTTTTCTTTATATGTTTTTATTTTAATCAAGAATGTAGACATGGAGATTATGTATGACACGCAATATCCGATAAATGGCCATTTTCGACGACATTTTGGCATAGTTTCGGCTCAATTTCATAAATAGCGCGTCAAATCTCGTCGTTCAGTTCAGAAATTGTTCTTGGGTCATTTTTATTAAAAAACATTATAAAATATAAAAATTATCCTTTGAAATGAATAGTTTATAGATTTGTCTCAAAGAATTGCTTTGAAATTTAAGATATAGCCAGAGAAATGATTAGATCACATGCCGGATGGCCGGCCGCACACCAGAACATAGGGAAGTGACTTATTTACATTCGTTTGTTTTAAATTCTTTTTAAATTAAAAGATAATTTTTGCAGCATTTAATAATTTGGTTTTCAAATATATGGTTAAAAAGTTTTGCTTTGTTTTTTTAAAAACAATTGCCATCCACTTATTATGAAAAATTAAAATAAATTTTCGATACAATACCACGAAAACACGTGGTGGTCCACGTAAACAGTCTTCATTCTGTAAAGCCGTAGTTAAAAGATGTAATAAACCAAAAATTATTATTTTTATTTAAGAGCGGCACCCCTCAGCTCTGCTGGGCTTAATCGAAGGTCAAGTAACCAAATCCGGGTAGTGAATAATAAATAGCGTGTGCCAATGATTGTATAATGCTATATTTAGTTGTAATTATATTTTTTGAAAGTCATAATTTTAAATCTATGAGCTAATCTAAATCACGAGTTAGAAGAGTAAAATGCGCTATGTTTACCAGTATCTTGATATACCTATTGATTTTATATCGGATGAAATTTTGCGAGATCCAAAGTTGTCTAGGAGAACTAGTTTTTAGCATGATTACTCATCCCGAAATTAATTATAGGTGTGAAATTAGCGTGAAGGTAGCACAAAAATTAGATCATTGTTCGAGTTGAAGTAAATCTCTCGTTAGATGGCAATGCCGTACAATTTGAAAGCATTTAAATGTTCCAGTGGAACAGTTCGTTTTTTAACGAAAATTCACAAAGTACATGCAATAAAAGTTTGAATTAATGTAATGCCAGCAATCAACAAGTCAGTTATGGAAAAATGATAAATATTTTTATATTATTAGGTTAAAAAAAACATGAATCTAATATTTTAATCTGTGATAGAAAACGTAAGTAAAAATTAATAGACATTCGCCCCGGTGACGTTTCGATTAAAACTGCGAAGCGTTGTTGAGGTTATGTTTTGTTAATTTTGAATTTCTTGATTTTAACAATGCATTTTATTATTGTTGTTCTTTTTAGATTCCTTAATAAGACCATTCCTTTTATACAACAAATGCTCAATACACGATGTCACGTCACGAAAAAGTTAAATCTGGAAATTTTGTAAGTTACGAGAATACAATTTTATCATAAGTTTTCTTCAGTGGTCTGTTGGAATTTGCTTGTTATTATTAACTTATCTTTATTACTACAAATAAACGAAATACTTACTTTATTTAAATTTTCGGTCGATGTATTTCAAATACTAAATTAACGTTTTTTTTTAATAAATAACAACAATAATCTTTACAACTCTTATCTCGACAAATTATTTGCATTAGATAAAGTGTAGTGCATGATCTAGTTACTTATTTGATTAACTCAAAATCTTTGGTAGTGTGTTTTTTGTTTACGTTAAAACCTTAATAGATGGATTCGGTGCGGCACAAGAAAAGATCAGCTAGGGTTAAAACACTTACAAATGTAAGCTAGATATATTCTTTTATTTAAGTTGAATTGTGGTTATAATTGCTCGCCTATGTATGAGTAATACATATTTTCTTATCTTGGTAGTATCAAAGTTTTAAACTTTTTCTCGAAGAAAATTGTTTTTATATTTTGGGTACCAGTACAAGTAATAAATTGTTTTTGATAAAGTGCACCATACAAATCTATGTATGTATAAAGCATAAAAAATATATAAATTCTTATAAAAAATGTTTTAGTTCTCGGGTACGATTTTCATTAATTCTTAATTGAAGAGAATTTTGAAAAATTTAATTTTATTTAAACATAGTAAAATATCAGGTAATTTTTAAAGCACTATCAATCAAAAGAATTTTTTTTGCGATTCTGAAGTTATCCAACACTTGATATTTGCTGTTTCGTTATGTAAAATAAAAGGCAGTGTCCCTTTCGATTTATACTATCTTCAATTTTATCAGTAACAATATGAATTGTATTTTCCTCAATGTGGGTTTTTTGTGTTTTTTCCTACCTTGATCAATGTAATATCAACTAAAATAAATTCAGTATTTAAGCTTGTGATTAAGAAACAATTTGATAACATATTTTAATTGGTATCAGTAACAAAAAAATAATAAAATTTAATATACCTGTTATTTGAAAACATACAGAACGTTTTGTAACAGTTTCATTTGGAAATATAGATTTAAAATACGCAAAAAGTTGATTAAATTTTATCTATTGACTAGTATCGGTTAAGTGGATTAGTCGTCACTTCGTCATCGGAATCTGTATTTCTTAACTTTTCAGAATTATAAACTTTAAAACTTGCATTATTTGTTTCCCACTCTTGTCAGGGCAGTGATATCATAACATAAGGCGGTATCTTTGGGATAAAAATATGAATCAATAAATTGATACAGATCGGTTATCTGTAGCCCTAGTTTGAAGTGGCAAATATCAATATAGTTATGATTCATGTTAACCTTCGAAATGTAAGATTTAAACTTAAACGACCTTTCCTTATTCAATCATATCTTGATTGGTTCATCCACCCACAGCATAACTATTAATCTTATAATAAATAACAGGACAACAAAATTTCTATTGAATTAATGATATATTGCACTTCATCTCCATAATTTATGAGCAAATTGACACATTTAATATATTTGTTGAAAACTTGTTAGTGATTTGAAAAATACTATATAACGAAATATAAGAATGAGCCTCACTAGGACACTAAACATTTAAATTTATTTTTACACACTATTATGTGTCTCGAATGTTCAAGTAGATGGCAACACTTAATATTTCGAATGCATTTTCCATTAGTATTAAATATATAACGGTTTCTTATTTAATTTTTATATCCTCTCCCTAATCAGTTGAAAGGAAACACCGTTACATATTTTTAATTGTTGATTATAACCAATCGAACTGGACGTAGAGCGGAAATTCGGAGTTCAAATATCGGAATAAATGTAGTTGAATACTGGGCTGTATCTCGGACTTTGATTCGGGGGGGGGGGGGTTGATTGATAAATAAAAGTGCCTTGCGTCAGCCCAAACATCGATGGGCCTGGGGGGTACTCCATACCCCCCAGGAAATTGCGCCACAGGCGAAAATTTTTGAAATTTTCAAGGACAATCGCTCTACTGTAAAGTTAGAAATGCCAGGTTTTGATGGATTCTTATGTATTTTTTAACGCTCTTTTTAGTGGAACAATGTCGTAACTTCCATCGCTTATCATTTAAGCGCTATTTAGCCAACAACAGTTCTACACTCCATAAGAATGCACAGCTTTGCAAATTTTAAAATGCAACTATCTCAAAACATGCTTTTGAAAGTTACGACAGTGTTGTCGTCTCAGGGTGCGATATTCTAAGATTTTATCTCGCGCTTTATTTTGGGGGGGGGGGGTTGAATCCCCAAAACCCCCCTCAGATACGGGCCTGGTTGAATATCTTAGTTCAGTTTGGGAATAGTACCCTAACTGAGCTCACGATTTTAAAAATTTCCGAATGAAATTTTAGTTTAAGGCGTAAAATACAAATATAAAAATTAAATTTTATGGATCATTTAAAAATACAGCCAAAATTCATGAAAAACTGGAACCAACTATTCGATTGGCTACCTTCATAAAGTTGGCTCCGCCTATCCCTTACAATTATTATAAAATATAAAATCAAGGTTTTTTAATATATACGTATAAATGTGTATCTTGCCCTGAGGGTGTTTGTCAAAACTACAGTCACTAGATATATATATATCTAGTGACTGTAGTCAAAACAGGCTGCAGCGCCCGAGCGTAGCGAGGATAGTGGAGCTTCTGAACTGAAACTGCGCCCGAAAACTTATTGACAATTTAGTGTGAGAACTTGCTGTGTATCTTACAGACCTAATGAAGAGAAGCTAAAGCGACAATCTCTTCAATCTTCTCTTTCTAAGAATTTGTTGATTTTCTACCCGTTGCTGACCTTAGACTATAGAACCTATAGACCTAGCATTCCCTATTAAATACACAATGTTATGAAGCTTATGTTAAAAGTTCTCCTTTCATCCATCTGTATGTAGGTCAGTTTTATAACATTTTAAGTTTTCGACAGCTACCTTAATGGGCGTCCATTGAGGGGGGGGGGGCAAAGGGGCCAGCTGCTCACCTGACTTGCCTTAAATTTTTTTAGACATTAAATATTTCACCGATTTATTTGGTTTTTAATATTAATTACTAAGTACAAATTTAAGCAAAAATAGATTTGGTGGGTTATGCTTGATTAATTTTTACAGAGAGCGTATCAATACTAATAAAGATAATTTCGTGGAGAAAGTTATTACTGATTTTGCGAAGGAACCACAGAATTTGAAATTTGAATTTTCTGCAAATAAAGAAAATTAAAAATTTTTAATATTTAATTCTTTTTATAATAAATTATTTTTGATTTTGTCCCTCCCTGAAAAAAATCCTATGGACGCCCATGGCCATTTTCCGAACGGAAGAGGAGTATTTGGAACCAATTTGTCATGTTACCTAAGGCCAGCAGGTACACGTGTTAAACCTGAGGTGAATATTGACATGAACAACTATCACTCCAACCATATCTGTTCATTATTCACCAATGAATGGATGAACGAATGACTTGTTTTGGAAAAATTATTAACTAAAAATTCGCTCATTTCTATTTTATTTTGCAAGAGCAAATTGCCAGTTGTTGAATATTTTCATATACGGAAAATATCTCTTTGGATGGACACCATTCTCATTCTTATTCGTTATAATATAGTATCGTAATAATAGGAAGCAGAAATCGTAAGAAATCTGATTTGCGATATTATTTTCTTAGGTTCAGGTGTAACACAGGGTTCATCCGGTATAAATCCGGCCTATAATTATATCAGTAGTAATTGTACCGAATAATTTAGTTTAAGCTTCATTTCTATAATGTGATCCCAGACTCCAAGTTCACCTGTCCATGAATGATTTTATTGTGAATCATCCGGTTTTTTATTTAAAAATTTTCAGTTTACGTAAAATATTTCGCATACTCATGTTTACAACCGATCACAGAAAAATAAAAACATATTTTATCTGAAATTAACATTTGCACACATGAATATTTAACAATTTTATTCCGGATGTTCTTAAAAAATCCAAAACTGAAGTGAAAGATTTTTATCTAAAAAAAAAAATACAAGCTTGAGGTTGTGAGTGCTGGAAAACTCATACGGTAATTTTCCGGTTGATGGTGGGGAGATTGATTGAAGGATTTAGGGGCAGGCTCTCCTTTCATTTAAAAGAAAGTTTGCCGAAGTCGGCGGGTGATCAGCTGTGGTGTTCCCTTGTTAGTAAAAAGAAACGTTTGTAAAATTTAAGTAGATACTGAAATTTGTTTTGCAGTACGGGGTACTCAAAATATTTTCACGCAAAAGCATTGGTGGTAGTCCTCTGGCGTTTAGCTTTACAGGTAAGCTACAAAGCAAGGTTTGTGGGTGGGTTTCTTTATTTCCACAGGCGGTAAACCGCTAATATGCTTCGAACTTGTGGCCTTTAATTACGTGTTGGTTTGAGTACTGTTGATCTCGAAGTGGTAAAATGGTAATGTAACTTTAAAATATTATTATTTGTGCGAGGTTAAGTCACTCAACTTGGTTTGTGACTTCATAGTTAACGATTTATCTACACCCCTTTGTCTGGTAAATATTGACGTTGCCTGCAGCGAAACTATATTTTTTGTATTTCCACGCGGCTCGACCTGCAATCTCACAATTATTAACAAGAATTTATCTTCTTTCATTATATCATTGTATTCTGTTTAGCTTAGCGTTGTTTTCATAATTAACAAATATTTCTAACCACTTCCTCAATAATTATCGTTCCATTTGAATAGTTGAATCCAATATTATAATTTAAATATTCATTAATTTTTTTTCTATTGTTAACATTTCACCTTCTGCAAAATTGAATTTTTTTTGGAATAATTACCTACTCATCCTGCTAAGGACACAGCTGTTATTTTGTTTTCCAATAAGAAAAACTTGTTTCTGGTTGATTGGTCACCTTCATTGATGAGTTTTAAATTAAAATTAGGTAAACAGTACTCTGCAACCTTAGTAGCAATCAATAAATTTGCATAAATGATGTCACAGTCTGAAAGTGAACGATAAATTGTAATCTATTGTACCATGCAGCATTCACACATCACCAACATTCTATCTCGTTTAAAGATAATAATTTACAGTTTGTGGTGTAAATAAATTCTTTTGTGGGTCAAAGACGAACACATTAACACACCAAATGTTTTGATGTTGTATGACATCATCAACGTATTTGTCTATGTGATTGAAGTTGAAGTTCACGTTTGAACGTCGATATACACAACGCAGTGGACTTTTTTGCATTACTTAAACATTTTCGTGTTTATTTTTGGTTTTTGTGTTTTTAAATATAGATTGGTCACATAGTGTGAGTGCGCGCTCCAGTTTGAGTAATTATTTTTGTATTTGGTGTTGTTTCGCTGCAAATTTATTTTTCTTTTGGTGTAATGTCCATTCGGCATGTATAGTTATGTAGGTACTGCTTTTTTAATTTTTTTTTAAATGCGATGTTGAATTTTTGCTGTTTTTTAATATACACATCTACTTATTGCTAGATAGATTTCATATAGTATTTTTATATGCGGTATTATTATCTATAGTTGAAGTGAATGTGCTTGATTTTGTGGCCAGAATATAAATGTTCGATAATTAATATTAATATTGTGATGCTTTAAAATTGAAATACGTAGTTTCATTAGACCGCAAATACCAGAATGGACGTAATATAAGGAACTTCTTCGGCTTTACAGCTTTGGAGTTTGCCAAAAAGTTTCTTGGCATTGTTGATTGTTAAAGCTGTTAAAATATGGGTTCGTTAATCTTTAAAAAATATTAGATATTATATAAAATTTATTCTACGATTTTGAGATGATCTGGTGAAATATTTTTTAAATTTTCATTATATTTCTGTAATATGTACCTACTGCATAATTATAAATATGTTTTGAAGTTATATAAAATTTTATGAATCACATTGACCATAACATTTGTTACTTTTTATTCTGATGTCACTTCTGTTATTAATGTCTGATGAAAAATATCAACATAATGACCAGCATTTTGTATTTTTTTTTATTATATTGTATCCTAGTAGTAGCACTACTGCAAATTTTGTTAAGTGTTAAACAATATAATGATTTTCTGGTTACTGAATTTTCAACTTATTTTCACGTTATTCTTCTATTGTTGGCTGGTTATATTTCAAATTTTACCCCTATACTGAATGGCTTCCGTTGGGGAGAGAATCTATTTGCCCATTACCAAATAAAACTGCAGCCACGCTTACTTATTGTCGTTTAGTCATCCATTAAAAAAGTATTCAACATGTGGGTTTATTGTTTGTACAGTTGTTAATTTCACCCTGAACTTTTAAATTTAATATTGAAAATACTGTTTTTTCACATACATAAATGGTTTTTATTGCTACCTAATGCAGAATAATGTATTAAAAATTATGCAAATTTATATGGGATGGTAATTTTTATTTTTATTATTATATTAGAAAAAAATTTATTATAAATTTTTAAATCTATAGCCTTGTCAATAACATTTATTTATAGTACCTATATCAATATGCTCTTGGAATAGTATGTTTTAATTAAAAAAAAAAAATATTGATTGATAATATGTCATTGCATTGTATGCAATGTAAATAATAATAATGTAATCAGGTTAGCGCAGTGCTTTAATATTTAATTATACCTATTAAATGGTTTTGTTATAATAACATTTTATTGGAAAATTTAATATAAACGTTACTCGTTAAAACTTTACTCGTACAGGATTTCCTCTGATATGATTTTATTTTTATAATTGGGTAGAAATTTTAATTAAAAAAATAGGTACTTTGCATAGTTATTAGCGCGTGGGTTATTTATGAGGTATTTGTTTAATTTTACAATTAGAATGTACCAACTTGTTAGCCTAATGAATATTCAATCACCTGATGGATTCATATTTGAAAAAATAATTTTAAACATTATATTGCATTGGAGAGAAACATCAAAAAAATTTATTTTTATATTAATTATTTGATTTTTTTAATATTTCATATCTATGAGACTTTTTAAATCGGGCAATCGAACTAATGCAGTAGGATTTCCAAACTATTATGACTGTCTACATTAAATGCTTGGTTAAATCTTTGGCTAACTGCAGATTATGCTTGTTATACTTTTCAGAGAATGTTTTGTTAATTATAAGATTTCTTTTTTTTGTTAGGTCTGATAAAGTATTTCTTATGACCGTTTTCGTGCTACAGAGGGCACGTAAAATCTTTGGTCATTAGTACGAGTCTAGGACTCGATGTAAACCAATTAAGGCTGCAGTCCCATTACAACCATTTCCATTTTCGAATTTTTAGTTGTAGTGAAACACAATCTAGTTTATTGTTATAGAACATATCGAGAGATCTCGCAGAGAGACCTCAATAATACTTCAAAGTGAAACAAATATTTTCCTTCTCCTTAATAATATAAATTACTCTATAAAGTTATTGTGTGATAAATGGCTTTTTTCCACCTCCTGGTGGACAAAGTTATTGTTAGTCCACAGTAAATTTTGGCGTCAGTCCATAGCATATTTATAATCGAAATATTTTTTTGTAACTTAACGAATTTATTGATTATTAATTTTTTCTTGTAAATAGTTGGAATCATGGTTTCAAAGGGGTCCAAAGAAAGGTGGTTCCATTTCGAAGGCGGGTGGAAGTCTATCGACATCCCGCCCGACATCGGAAACAGATTTTGGAGAACCGGACGACGAAAATTTGCTTAGATTTTATGAACAACAACTTAATTCAATGGATGAAAGACAGATAGATCAAAAATTTGAAGAATTGTTGGTATGTTATTTACTTTAAGTTTATTAAGTAAAAGCTGTGTTGGTATTTATTGATATATTTTCAGAATGACATGAATTTGAATGAAGACAAGAAACAACCCTTGCGTTTGTATGTGCAAGATAACAAAAAGAAAATGCTCATTATGCAATATAAAGGTGCAAAACAAGTAAAGGAGAGTAAATTTGATACACCACAGCAATATATAACTTACTTAGAAAATTATTCAAAGTCTGATACCTTAAATCCATCCAAAATATATAACTGTGTGGAATCGTTGAGGATAGCACTAACTAGTAATACTTTAAGTTGGGTACACGATTTCGGTAGCAAAGGTCTTCAAACTGTCTTAAATATTTTAGATTTAGCTACCAAATAGTAAGTTATCGTGATTTCTTCTAATATGATTTTTAATAATAAATTACATTTTAGCAATAAAGACGAGAAGTTTGAAAAAATTCAGTCTGAGTGTCTTAAATGCATATTGAAATTTACAAATAATACCGAAGGCATTAGAGAATTTTTGTATCACGATCGTGGTCACGAAATAGTTGCTAAATGTATCGATTATAGGAAACCATCTGTGATGATATCTTCTCTACAGGTTTGTAAATTTTTAATTTGGTAAAACTATTATAACATTTTTATTCTAGATATTAGCTGTTTTATGTTTTTTAAATAATTCAAAAGTACAGGGAATTGAAAAAACTCTGTCAGCTATAACACTATTAGCAGAATATAGAAAGTGTGAGCGATTTTTGCCCATCGTGGAAGGCATTACCATGACAGTAAATGAAGAATTATGGGTGGGTACCTTTTATTTTCTTCTAGTTAATTATTAAAAAACAAAATAAATTGTATGCTAGCTTTACATTGGATGTCTGTAGGTATGCAAATCAGTGGCGGCTCGTGAGTAATATTTTTGGGTGTTCTGCATTATAAAAAATAGGCACGGTATCACTAAAATGGCAATCTCAAAAAATAATTTTGTAATTAATAATTTTATTAAGTACGGCTTACGAGAGAAGTTGTGTTAAAAATATTAGTAATATTCCATTTTATTTTTTCTGCATTTAGTTGTAAATTCATAAGCATTTATTTTATGTGCAGTGTACTTATAATGTACTCATGCTGTACTCATAATGAAATCCGGACGCTCCTATCCTATGTTAACAATGCAAATTTCCGATTTTGAAGCCGTTTTTGGATAAGTATATAAAAATCCATTTTACAGCTAAAACTTATTCGACGTTTTTTGTTGCAAATTTCATTGCCTTCAATTTTGTTTATATATTTCTGACTTATACAATAAACAAGATTCGGTTAAACAAGAGAAGAGAGAAAATTTTTCGTATTTTCCGAGTCTTATTTAAGCCGCTCAGTCAGAAACGGCGCGACAAAATAAAAAAATGTATGTAGACAAAATTGAAGATAATGAAATTTGTAACAAAAAATGTCAAGAAAGTTTTCTTGTAAAATCGATTTTTATATGCCAAAATACGTCTTCAAAACAGCAATTTGCATTGGTAACATAGGAGCGTCCGGATTTCATCATGCGTAACTGTAGTTATGTACCCTGCGCTGCATTATAAGCAGAACGGTTGTACCATAGTAGTTGTATTATGCAATCTTGTAATCTATAAATCAGGAGTTGAAAAAAACAAGATAAATTTAAATTATACTAATATTAATAATTAAACGTAATTTGAATTAGATTTTCTAATATACATAGTTAGGATCTGCAAAAAATAATTTTACTTCTATTTTGATAATAGTGTTTGTATAAGAAACTTGGTAAAATTTAAATTTGTACTAAATTTTCAAATTACACTATATTACCTATATTAAACTATTGTAGTTTATTGCTTAATTGTTGTTGAACAATTAATGAACAAAAATTAACTCACTTAATTGTTTTCATAATTCAGAATTCAGATTCATAATTTATTTAAATCACAAAATACGGAACGTAAGATCTGCATACAACGCAGCTCGATTTGTAATGTAAATGAATCCGGGTATACGATTCTATCCGATAGCTCCCGTCGCCTAACGAATATGTGCATAGCATCACGGATTTCATGTTCACGAGAATATGCAGCTAAATGCAGTTCTATATTGGTTAAACAGTGATTTCGAAAGCGTACCGGACATGTATTAATTATTATAGCACTTATTTGACTTTGAAACCCAAACTGATTATTCTTCAATTATTGAAATAATCTGAAATATGGTGATTACGTATACTAATAACTTAATAAGTAATAATTAATTATGGTACACTTCATTCTTATTTTTGGCGGTTCTGCAGCTCTGCAGCTCCTATGGTAGAACCGCCGCTGATGCAAATATGAAAATAATCTGATTTACTCTTAGGAACTTTTTGAAAATTATTTTATCGGGGGATTCCCAAAACCTAAGTTTTTGTTCCTACGAGTAAATCAGAATTATTTTACACATTTTGATAAATCAAGGTTTAAAGAATACGAAACGAAAGTAATTGTTTTTAATCAAATTTTATTTTCAGAGTATGTGTCTTCAATTTATCAATGCTTTGCTATCACAAACAGACGATTTTGAGTTTAGGATGCACTTGAGGAACGAAATTGTTCGAAACGGTCTCTATGACAAATTAGGTGAGTTGATATTCTTAAACATTTTTATTGAACATATATATTTAAAAATCTATAAATTTAAATGGGCTAATTAAACTTTTATGGGTAGGATGTAATGAACGCATAAAGGTAACTATAATTTCTTGAAAATCTAATTCACAAAAGCAGATTCTGCATGAACTTGACGAACTTGTCAATTGGATGTTCTCAAGGAAATGTTGCGACTATTATGCATCCATCATAATTTTTTATATAAAGAATAAGTCAGAGCTCCATGCCATATGTTAATTTGATTCTCCAATAGTTTTTATTGTTTTTTTCCAAAACAACTTAAAAATATTTAGTTCTTATATAAATTCCTAATGTTTTGACTTTTAGATGTCTTAAAAAGTGAATCAACTCCGTCGGTAAAAAATCAATACAATATTTTTGAGAACCTCAAAGAAGAAGATGCCGATGAATTACAATCAAGATTTGATAACGTGAGAATGGAAATTGACGATATCAATGATTGTTTTGAGGTGTTGAAAAATACGACGCTAGATACACCTGCAGAACCATACTTTCTCAGTATCTTACAGCACTTACTATTTATAAAAGATGACCACTACATCAGGCCAGCTTATTATAAATTTATAGAGGAATGCATAACTCAAATTGTTCTGCACAAATCTGGCTTGGATCCTGATTTTAGTAAAAAACATTTTGATCTTGATTTACAACCACTAATTGATGGTTTAATAGGTAAAATTATATTTTCAGTTATTTAAATCTATGCTAACAACTCTCTTTCTTTTCAAGACAAAACGACAGAAATTGAAAAAGATAAACAATCTAAACAGGAAGAACTTAAAAAACAGCTTGAAGAAGCTTTAGCTGCAAAAGAGGAAGCTTTGGCCAAATGGGCCATAGCAGAAGGGCGTCCCGTTGGCACAACTGGAAAATTGGATCAAAATTGTGTTGATCACGTTTCTCAAGTACTTGGTGGTCCACCACCTCCACCTATGCCTGGAATGCATGGTCCTCCACCACCTCCGATGCCTGGAATGTCAGGACCACCACCACCTCCAATGCCTGGCATGGCGGGCCCACCGCCACCTCCTATGCCTGGTATGGGTGGTCCTCCACCACCTCCAATGCCTGGTATGGGTGGCCCACCACCTCCTCCTATGCCTGGTATGGGAGGTCCTCCACCACCTGCACTGCCTGGCATGGGTGGTCCACCACCTCCGCCATTTGGAATGCCTCCTCCACCTTTCCCAGGATTAGTTCCACTACCAGGTATGGCAAATCCCGACTTGTTGCCACATGGCTTGAAACCTAAAAAGAAATGGGAGGTTTCGGGACCTCTAAAGAGAGCCAATTGGAAAGCTGTGAGTTATAAATTTTTAGTTCCAGTCTTTGTTTCATTATTAAATTTTAGATTATACCACAAAAAATGTCAGAAAAATCGTTTTGGGTGAAAGTGCAAGAGGAAAAATTGGCTTCTCCTGATATTTTGGAAGGTTTAGCTCAAAAATTTAGTTCAAAACCACCAACTAAAAGGGTCGATGATGATATTGTCGATAGGTAAACACTTTTTAAATTAACTTACTTCTTGTAGCTATTGAATATTTTTAGAGCTTACAGTCATGGAACCATGAAGAAGGTGAAAGAATTTAAGGTGCTTGATGGTAAATCTGCTCAAAACATTAGTATTCTTTTGTGTGGTTCTTTGAAACACATGGCTTACGATGACATCAAAAAGTGTTTGCTTAGATGTGACGATAAAGTTTTGACTCAAAATGTGCTGGAACAACTTATTCAAGTAAGTTTTCTTTTTGTTAATATTTTCTTTCACATTTTTATTTTGTTTAGTACCTCCCTCCTGCAGATCAGTTGGCTAAATTACAACAATTCAAGGATTCCTACAGCGAACTTACCGAAGCTGAACAATTTTGTGTCAAATTATCAGAAATAAAACGCCTGCTGCCAAGATTGAAGTCGTTGAGTTTTAGACAGCATTTTCCAGAAATGGTCAGCGATTGTAAACCTGTAAGTTGTTTTTGTTTTCAATTTAGATACAAGAATGCAATTATTTTGTTTTAGGATATTGTAGCAGGTACAGCAGCATGTGAAGAAATTAAAAAGAGCAAAAAGTTTGCAAAATTATTAGAATTAATTTTACTGTTAGGAAATTATATGAATAGTGGTTCTAAAAACGCTCAGACATTTGGATTTGAAATTAGTTTTCTGACAAAGGTAAAGTAGCCGTTATAGGAAAAACTTGACGATAAAATTGTTTCTTTTCAGCTCACTAGTACTAAAGATATTCAAAATAAGCACACTTTGCTTCATTATATTGTCGAAACTACCGAAAGCAAATTTCCCGAGATACTCAATTTTTATGACGAGTTACCACACCTTGATAAGTAATTACCTTGTTTCAGTATAATTCGGCACTAAATTGTATGATTTTTCCAGAGCTAGTCGCGTTTCTTTGGATATGATCCAAAAAACTCTCAAACAAATGGATAATAGCATTAAAAATCTTGAAATGGATTTGGCAAACAACAAATTACCCCAAAGTGATGACGATAAATTTGCTGAAACTATGAGCGTATCCTTTAGTCACAATTTTATTTATCTTTTTTTAAATTTTATTATTTTCTTGACTCACAATTTAGACATTTGCAAAGGAAGCTAGAAATCAGTGCTTGGTATTGCAGAGCATGTTTAAGAAAATCGAAACGCTTTACACCGATCTTGCAGAGTTTTACGTATTTGACAAACAGAAATATGCTTTGGAAGATTTTTTTACAGATTTGAAAACTTTCAAAGACAGTTTTATTGTGAGTCTGGTGTTTAATAAAATGTTATATTTTTACAACTTTAATATTTAAAACTGTAGGCTGCATACAAGGATAATGAAAAGGAACGGGAAGTAGATGAAAAAAATAGAAAGGCAAAATTAGGCAGAGAAAAAGCAGAAAGGGAAAAACAGGAAAGAGCTGCAAGAAAGAAGGCGATAATTGATATGAATCCTTCCGAAACGCAAGAAGGCGTTATGGACAGGTAATTTTTGTATTTTATTATGTTGGTTGGTTTACATAAATTTCTTTTCAGTTTATTGGAAGCGTTACAAACTGGCAGTGCTTTCAGTAGGGAGCAGAAGCGTAAAAGGGGGCCAAGACCAGCTGGAGGTAATATTTTTAAGTTTAAGCTTTTTATTTAGTACCTACTAATTTTTATGGTCTTAATAAGTTTACCATTTGGAAATTTCGGTAAGGAGCCTTTTAAATTTCAAGAGCTTAACTTTTTATTTATTTTTATGTTAGCAAAACTTTTTATTTTACAATTGGCTTGTATGCTTCTATTTTAGCTGAGAGAAGGGCACAGCTTGTAAGATCCAGATCAAGAACGGGCTTAATTGCAGGTCGAGAGCTTACAAGGTAGGTGTAAGCTTCACTTTAATCTTGCTTAAGCTTGATATTACAATGTTTTAATTGAATTGTTATTATAGTGAAATCTTGGCGTAAGGAATTTACAACAATTTAATGAAACGAATGATTGCAACGAATTGTAGACGAGATAGTGTAATTATTTTTACCAAACTTATAGTCTTCCTTGTACATAAATTTTTATATGGTAATTGTACATATATATATTTGATATCACTCATTTTATAAACATAAATTATTATTATAGGTAACTTTTTATAATGAATCTCACAGAATTTATTTATAACTATTGACAAATTACTTGTATTGATTGACACCATGTATTATTATTTTTAATATAATTTTTCAAAGTCCTGAAAACTTTATGTACAGATTTGCATATTATACCTCATTTTGTAGTTGAGATTTAAATTTGTAACTTCAAAATTTAAAATCTTGCTCTAATATAATTGAACTGATATGGTAATTTAATAAAATATTGTAAAATTAATTTTGCTTTTCTATGAAAATTAACCTTCTGATTTGTCGGATAGTAAAATTGTTAAAGTTTATTACTTTCGTTTCAGATTTGAACTTTGCGAGTTTCTTTTTTCTTCTATCTATTCTTTTTGTTTAATTTACAAAATATCCATCATATTATTAATTAATTAAAATAATGTTCTGAGTATATTTATAAAAGTTTGTATTGTAAATACAAAAAAATTACAATAAACGTAACAAATGTGATTAATGCATAACATTACACATAAAACACGAGAAACTTGCAATGGTTTACAACGATTTAGGCAACATTGAAATAGTTGTTTTTTATACAAGACAATAAAATTCTATTTTATCGCTGAACGGAAAGTGTTTTTTGTAAATCAATAATTAAATTTTATCGTCGTGTATAAAATTAAATTTGATTCTTTAGAACAGTTAAAGCAAAGGACATACAAAATCTCAATTACAAATTAAATTATTAGGTATTTGACAACATTTATTTTGCAATAAATGAAATCTCGATAGTAATTTCACTACAAATAAAGTATTTTATCTAACTTTTACAGTTCAAGTGCTGCTTTATCTACCCTTTGTGGTGAAGGCGCATACACAATTGATCTGTAACAATAACAAGAAAAGAAACGGGAACGGTAAAAAGTTAAAATGCATGTATTCAGGTGGTTCCGTTTACAATAACCGAGAAACAACGGAAACAGGAACAGAAACGATTTATTTTTAATTAATTAATCAGTTCATACCGTGGTTCATACACAAACACGAAATTTTTCTAGTTATTTTTATTAGTTATGTAAAATAAACTAGTTTCGATTAAGAATATACAAGTAACGGAAATAACTTGATGAAAGTATACTTTTCAATTATGGCCTTTGTCCAACAATCCATATAAATCCAAACACAGTAGGTGTTGTTACTGTTACTGTTCTGGTTTATTGTGAAGTGACGATTTATTTCGTTTCTGCTCTCTTTTTGTTGACGTTATTTATTTAAAGAGTAAATATCTCGGAAAAATGTGGGACACGGGACTTGGAATTCCAGGGATTTCCAAGGAATTCCAAAGAATTTTCGAGATTTCCAAACTTCCAATCTAAGGAATATTAATAATTTCCAAAGTGTTCCAGGAATTTCTAAGGAATTCTAGAGATTTTCAAAGGTTTATACGGTAATCCAAGAAATTTCAAAGATTTCTACGAAATTTCAGATATTTTCAAAGATTTCCACGGAATTTCCAAGAATTTAGAGGTTTAAAAGAAATTCCAAAGATTTCTACGGTATTCCAAGAATTTCCCAACATTTCTACGGAATTCCAGATATTTTCAAAGATTTCCAAGGAATCCTACAAATTCTCAAAGAATTTCAAGAAATTCCAATGATTCCCAAGCAAGTTCCAATCTAAACAATTTTAATGAGTTCCCAGGAATTTTAGTAATTTCCAAGGATGTACACAAGATTTTCGAGATATTTATCCCGTGGTGGGGCCTTAAAGGCTGGTTCACAATTGGCCTGTAACAATAACAATAAAATGCATGTTGTCAAATGGCTCTACACACAATAAGCGAGAAGCAATGGGAGCAGTAACAGAAATAGAACTTTTACTGCTGACCTTTTTCGCATGCACAAACAGGCAGATGGCGTTTCTAAAAATATTTACTTTTGAGTTATTTAAAAAAAAATGTTTGCAATAAATTATTTTATTAAAAAAAAAATCAGTTTACCAATTTTACTCATTGACGAATTCTTGCGGAGTGAAGGCGGGAGGTGCTAAGTGTTTTTTATGTAAGGTTTCACTTTTCGTCAATTTAGGCTATTGAAACTATTTTTTCACATAGTAATCTATTATACATTAAAAAAATTAAAAAGCAATTCAAATTTATATAAATTATTATTATTTAAGTTTTCATTTTATTATTTTATACCCTAGGATCTGGGCAATTCTGAACCCCGGGGAAATAAAATTACAAGGGGGTTGTCTACCAATATCTTACTAACTTGATATGGGAGAGGGGAAAATTGAAAATTTCAAAAAGCGAATGGACGCTTCTCACAAAATAGAAAAAATTTTGTTCCAGCAATAATTTGTCACGTTTTGGCCCGAATTGGCGGTCGTAAAGTTTGACTTTTTGCGCTAGGGCGAAAATAATATATTTTACGGCCATAGGGCTATAAAATACATATGTACCTTAATGCAGAATAGTAGTTTCATTCATCTTTAATATCGTCTGACATTTGAGTTCATTTTGTAGAAAATAGTACTAAATTTGGTAATAAACTTTTTTCAAAATTTGTAAGGTATCTGTTGTATTTGCTTTTACCAAGCTTCAGGTAAACTTTTATAACACACTACATTTTTTTTAACTCCAACTCAGGGAAAATAAATCTTGATCAGTCAAGAAAAACTGGTAATAAAATATTTTATAAGTTTTTTAAATTTTATAATTTTTAATTATTATAGATTTAATTGTTTTTCCCCCTTGCATCTGCCGATTTATCGACAATTTTTATTCTTTGTCAGGGAATTTGCTTTAGAAAATTTAATTCGCTTTATTTTAGTGTTATCTATCAAATTCTGCAACAAGTTTGCTTATAATCTATGTTTGTATAATATCTAGATACTAACGACATTTTGGCATCTTGTCTCCAATTTCTTGCCATTACAATTTATTAGTCGTCCAGAGTTGTAGCTTCTCGCGTTACGCCGAAAGTAGGTAGTTCCAAATTATTTACAGCCTTACTGTGCTGTCACAATCATGTTAACGTAACGTAGTCAACTTAACCTTGAACAAATGCTCCAATCTAGAGCCATCTTTCCGACGATCTACCACTCAAATGCGAGCATTTGTTCAAGGTTAAGTCGACTACGTTACGTTAACATGATTGTGACAGCACAGTTAAGGTACGTTCAGATCTGACACTTATTTCACGAATTTTATGTCGGACAGTAAATGCTAACAATGCTAAGCTTTGTTAATATTTACCTACTGTCCGACATAAAATTCGTGCAATAAGTTCCAGATCTAAACCTTTAGATCATATATATTACATACATGTACATAAGTTTACAGCTTATTTTATCTAAAAGTTAGTCTGAACCATGGGCGTCGATAGGATCTTTTTCAGGGAGGGGCAAAATAAAAATAAAATTTTATTATAAAAAAATTAAACACTAAAAATTTCTAATTTTCTTTATTTGCAGAAAAGACAAATTTCAAATTCTGTGGTTGCTTTGCGAACTCAATATTAACTTTCTTACTTGTATACTATTTACTTACTTGTATAGTATCTTACTAATAAGTTACTAGTAACTTACTTGTATAGTATCCGACTACAGGAATAATAATTGCAAAACATAATTATTTTAAAACTTTATTCTCAGGCTATTGATTTATATAATAGAATTTGAATTAATTACTTAATATTAATTGGTTCACAATGATGGCATTTGATAATCACATAGATAAGTAAACAAAGTAAACGAGAAATAATAAGAAATAAAAATATAATATTTAAATTGTTTAACCGTTAAACCGAGCTAGTAATCTGATGTGTAGTACAGTGGCTATCTGAAGAACATACAGAAAGTGGTACGGGACTATAATTGTTATAATCGTTGCAATTTAAATACAACCTCGAACTAGATTTGTCGCATTCGGGGCACGTACGCTTTTTACTTTTCTTGTTCTTTCTGAAAAGTTCATATGCACATCTGAAACAAAAAAAAAACAATATTAAACAAACGACAATTTAATTCCTCGCTCAGTAACAAGGAATTTTCGAGTTTTAGTACAATTAGAGATGTTCTCCCTTTTTGACACAGTAAACATCCGGCTCTGTGGTTGGTCGAGACGAAATAAAATGATGTGGTCTTCAATCAAAACCGATTGCCCTATTTAGGACATAATTATTATAGTTATCAATTTTTTTTGTGGAAATTACGCAAGCAATTCTCACATTCGACTTTTGGTAATGTCTTTTGTTATTAAGTTAATTATTTTGGAAAGGATTATATTGTGATTTTCAATTGAACTTTCTGAAACTGCGACATTTGAGATATTAAATTTCTTGTTTTACTACTATATCGATTTATGTTGAGGACTAATAAGGTGCTAATAAAGGCTGCCGTAATTTGCTTGTTTATATTTATTGTTTTTGTATTGTGCGACTATGCGACATATAAAGGATTTTATGTTTATTTGCAGTGTAAATAAATCTTATCTGTCTAATATGACCATCAGAAGAGTTTACTGTAGCCGGCAGCTTATAGGATAATTTACGAAATATAAATTCGAAATCCTCACAGAAGCTTGAAAAACTTTCAAATTATTGAATTTTCTTAGCTATTTCTATTTTGAACCTTCGATCACTTAAGATAATAAATATGCTCTCCACTTTTTTAACTTTTTCAATTGGAGTATGGAATATGAGAATAAGTTCATTGACACTGCCTTGTAGACTTGAAAATTAGACGAATGCAATTTCAAGAAACTTGGATGACAATCAGCTATGCTACTCTGACGAGCAGGAAGTGAAAAACTACGCTTAGTCAACAGTAGACGAGAAATTACTGCTAACCAGGTATTTTCATAAAAGAGCGCCTGACATTTGAGGAAAAACGTCCGCAAGCAATGTTTTGAAATATTCACAATGGAAAATATGCCAGTGTCAGTTGTTTAGGCGTATGTATACTTATCCATCTGCACTTTATTGTATATATTTTTTAATTAGTGGAACTTGGTTAATTTAATAACTCAATAAAAGGAAGAATTTTTCATTGATATACGAATAAGATATAATTATGTATAGTACATACAATAGATACCTATTTACATAAACTGTTATGTGAAGTATGTTTCAGTGAATATAGAAAATTTCATAATATTATTAAAGTACAAGAGATGCGAAAACTTTAGGTAAATATTTACCGAATAAATTTTGTCTAAGCAGGAAAATTAATGACATACGTAAGCTTATGTATATTGTGTATACTCAAGAGCAAAATAATTGCAATTCAAACAAAAATTATACATACAATTTGAGTATTATTTGCTTCGAGCACACAATCGATTGCAATCAAATAATACAAAAAAAAGCTTAGGTAAACTTTTAGCTAGCTTTAGCAATCTAAAGTAAAAACTTGGAAGAACTTCAAAGCTAACTTAAATTGTACTAAAGGATACTGAAGTGCATTATAATAACAACATCTATTTCGTCTACAGAATAAAGAAGCAGTAACGAAGCTCCTGGTTAACAAAATCTCAGCTGATTTATTGCACTGAATACTTCTTAAATTCATTGGCGGAAAATTCTCCATTAAGAAAACTATTTCAATTGCTAACGAAGTCGTAATTAAAATTATGTAACTATATCAACGACATACCAGCTTTCGAAAACACAAGCATTGCCTTGTATGCAGACTATACTGCAATATACGCATACTTATTCTGCGTACAGAAGTACTAGAAAAATATCTATTATGGTCGATTTATACTCAACATTTAACATTTATCATTTAAGAAGTTTAACAATAGGAATTGTGTATAAGTATTTATACTCATTTAACATTTAAGATCATTTAAGAGATGGCCAACTTTCATCTAACATTTAACATTTAAGAAATTTTGTTCAACACTGCGCAAGATTAAACGGCGCGCGCAAATTATTGTTTACTTTGAAGATGATTATGGAGTTAGCAGTAACAAATATTAGTAATTCGTTACCACAGAAATATCTTACTTTTCCCATAGCCCAAAATAAACTAAAAATCGCAAAACAAAAATCACAGAAGACATAAAAACATTCACAATACTAACTTATTCATGTCAAATGTTAAAAATCTGTCAACTTCTTAAATGTTAAATGAGCTGAGCATGTATCTGGACCCTTAAATGTTAAATGCAAGTGATAATTGATAAATGTTAAATGTTGAGTATAAATCGACCATTATTTCTCTCTTTTTCCCTCATTTAATAGAGCGTGATATTCCGTAATATTCTTATGTAAATATTTTTAATCTGTTGAAAAGTGTAAGTTTGTTAATCGAGTAACGACTAACGTAACGACTAACGACCGTATAGTAGCAATACATTTTCACTTGGCAGGAATCGAAAAAAGCCAGTCACGTTTATTTTATTTAAAATAAAATATTATGTAAAACATATTATAAATTATGTAAAATGTAATTAGGATAGGCAACATGTTAAAAGATATACAAAACAGGAATATGAAGTGTGAGTTTATTGAGAAGGGTTGCAGAAATAATAAAATGAAAAACGTTAGTAGTGTTAATTACAGAAAAGAAATTAGCTTAGGAACATAATATGTATTAATTAAAATTGTAAAAGGCGTAAAAGGAGGTTTTGAAAATGAGAATTAAAATTGAATAAATGAAAGATTGAAACAAACGCCGAGGTTAGCAAAACCCGCATGAAGTTGATACAATTGGGGTGAAGAGTTTCAAGCGTTCATTGTTAAAATAAAAAATGGAAAACTTTTAATTTAAAAAAAATGAACACAAATTGTTTACAAATTGAATTTAATAAATTTAATTTTTATTATTAATCAATAAAAATTAAAAAGATATTATAAAACTTTTTTGTAGATAAAAATTAAATTAAATTCAATTAGAACTTTTCCAAGTAAGTAAAAGCACGATAGGAACCTGGCACGACATGCCAGGCGTGGAACGCTTGGGAACATCTTTAGATTGCTTCAAAAATTTTATTTTTAACTTATAATGTTAATTTTTTACATAAGTGTTTACTGAGTTTGAAGGCAAAATGCGGTCACTATAATTTTTAAAATAAAAATTAAAAGTTTCTGAACGACGAGAGAAAATTCCTTTAAGCTAAATTGACGGAAAATTAACTTTTTGTTGCCGGTTATAGTTGTAATACAGAAATTGACTTCAAAAGACGAAAAGAAAAAGATCTTTAAAATTTATATTGCTTAAAATTTTTATTATTTTCTCGACGTTAGTACTGTGCATTCAATAAAATTCTAAAAATATCTCGGCATTAAAATTTTATTTGAAATACTTTAATTCAATTCCTCTTGCAATTTACAGAGCCGTGTTATGGATTGAATTTTTCACCTCTTCCCAAATTTTCCATTTTGGTATTAATATTTTGTTTGATTAAATTTTGAAATAATTCTTTGAAGACATTTTCAAATTTCCTCTTGAATTTTCTTTATAAATTATTCACGCTTTAGAAAAAATAGTTTACAACTACAACGCAACGGTGGCCTAATTTTGAAATTTGTCGGTATTCATTATGGATTCCTTTGAGTTATTTGATATCCTTTGATAACAAAACTTGCTCAAATTACCCAAAGCTACAATAACGATAATCAATAAGCAGGAAACTTAATTATTATTGGAGGTTCACAATCTTGAAGCAAATCCCGCTGTCAAAAGAATTACTTTTACCCAATAAAATTGAAATGTAGAATTAATAACGACAGAATGAATAGACAAAATAAAATTGCAAAAATATAATTTAAAAATGTAAATTAAACGACAAAAATTATTATACTTTTAGCTTATAAAAGTTATATTTCAAAGTTTTAATTGCCCTTTTATGTGATATGCATCCCTCGGGCCCGGTAAGTTATACAACCATTTTTGTGGCTTAAAATAAATTAAACCGAATTCTAGCTTACACCATTTCTTATACACACCTTACACCATCGTATCGAGTGGGAATAATTGATTCGAAAAATTAAAGAAAGGCGCAACGAAACATATTTCATGTTCCGAAACCAAGATGTCGCTAACTTACCTAGCGTGTAATATATGTGTACATGGCAGTGCTTCTAGCGAATCACTTTCTAAACCATACGGAGATTCACAGCCACCACACGTGAGATCCATTTCTTTCTGCAATCTTAACGCCATACGTTGATGATGATGCTTTTGATCGTCGTCTCCTAATGCATGATATATTTGTGATAGTCGAATACGGATTGTACGAACTAATAATTTAGCACCAACGGAACTTGCAACTTCCAATAACCGCGTGTTGAATTCCAATGGACGGCAGTTGCAAATTTTATGTTGCAAGCGTAATGCTTCCAGACAACGTGCAGCTCCATCCATCGACTCCATTTGTATCACCCGATCGCCCATAGATGCAGCCGAACCCATTGCGGTTTCGTACTGCCGAAATGCTTTCTAAAAATAAGGAAGATAAATTTTCGTAATAATCCTCGTGTAATGGCATTAGGTTATACTTTTTATGCTATCGGTGCGCTCGAGTTTTACTATGACTGTTCGATTTTAAAAGTGAAAAACTACCCCATTAAACATTTAATCTATAAACGGATGTGTTTCATTTTTATGCCGTACCTACATTATTTAAATTTGCCTATAAATAATCGTATAATTTCAGTTTACCTACATAATTTTAATTTATTACCCCGAGCGAAGCCGATATTATCAAAATAAACAATTTTATATAATTCAGGGGTTTCATAATAATACCAATTAAAATCTATTTAACTTAAATAATCTTTGTTGTATTGAAAATTTCGCTAATTCGGGCTTATTTAATGAATAAATTGTAAAGCGCGACTAAACGGCATATTTTTGAAAAAGCATTTTCTGCTTTTGAAAACGTAATGAAAGCAAATAGAGAAGTGTGAGCGAAAATGTGCTACGTTTGTTGAAAAGAAATTCATTTTAAATTCAACAAAAAGGTGAGCGATAAATTAAATTTCGTAGTTTACGGTATAATACCTACCTACCTCTTGGTCCTCTTGCGATAACAAAGTTTGCTAAAGCAAAAACTTTTGAATGGCTGAACATAGTTTTAGTTTTAATAAAATTGTAGAGAACATTTACTTAGTTCGAAAATATTAAATCTTTCTAAGGACTTGAAACACGAACTTATTAATAGGTACTTGTTATCCCATAATAGAGGAATCTTTTCAGGTTGTTTTCTCTTCATCAAACAAAAAACGTAAGAAAACATTTCTTCTGCTTTATTCGGATTTACAAAAAAAAAAGAAAAAATGCTAAAAAATCTTTTTTCACCAATGGAACGTTGAATTATATTATAGTTAATTATGAAATTATTTTTTTCAGAAAAAATAACGTGGGCAATATTGTCAATATCATGTTCACAAGCCTCGATAATAATTATTGTCAATTAACTGAAAACATGATCAGTTTTTTTGTATATTTTTAAAACGAAAAACGAGCGACAATTTTAAAACGAAAATATTTTCATTATAAAAAATTGAAAACGACAGAAGTAGGTAGCTGAACAAAATATGTAAATACACCTTTGTTATAGAGGATTTTCTAAGCTTGGGGGTCTTGCTCCGAATATTGGAGATAGATGTCATTATGTCAGCGTAAACCTCTTTAAATTACCCGTTCTTTGTATGCTGAGCTGCGGCACGACCGTTGCGGGTTTTTTTATTTTTATAAAATTAAGAACATTTTTGAAATAAACCTGCACTCACGTTAATATCCAACTTTTTCCTATAAATGTCGCCCATAATTCTAATACTTCTCGCATAAGTGGCTTGGTCTCCGGACACTAAGGCTAAACGTGTAGCTTCCTAAGTAAACAAAATGAAATAACAATAATATAAAATTGTGAAAATTATTACGTACCGAACAATAATCATGAGCATCTCCTAATTCTCCCTGTTTTCTTAATGCCGACGCCATTTGTAATAAAGCAGCTCTGAGTGGAATTTTTGAAATTACAAAATTAAATTATATTTTAAAGCAATCCAATTAGGACTCGTACCTGTGATCCTTCGAATTCATGTCCCCTAGCTGTAACGATCTTGACATGTCGTAAGCTTTGGCAGCATATGTGGCACTTTTATCCGCATCCTGTAATCGACTAAAAAGCTCCGACAGTCCCAAATACACCTAACACGAAATGGAACAGGAAGACAAATTTATTACATATTGAAGAAATAAATTTTACCTGTAATTCCAGTGCACGATCATGAACAGTTTGTGCAATTCTATGAGCGTGCTGAAAACTATCTAAAGCTTTATTATATCCTGCTAATTCTATGTAAACTGAGCCGACCGTAAGATGAACATGACCTGCTGTAGCACATTGTTCACATTCGTTGTATAATGAATGTCTTGCATATGATAAGGCTCTAGGAAAAAAAATCGTTAGAAATGCAAAACTTTCGACCTCTTCCGTTTTACCTTTCTAAACCACCCAATCGTTGGTGCGACCTAGCTAGATTTAAATATGATTCTGCTCTCATATTTGGATTGTCTAATTCTTCTGATATAAATAATTGTTTATGAGCAAATTCCAAGGCATCTCTAAATTTAACAGTAATTAATCTCTCGTGACAGTGATAAATTCATAACAACATTTTTTTAAAAAGAATGAAAGTGCGCAAGAAAAGAGAAACCATTTAAACTCATTTTTTAAAGTGGACAAAAGTTTATTAAACAAAACAGCTAAAAAAATCGATTTTACTTGCTATAAAAGGGTTTGTATAATATAAGTGTAGTTGCAGACACAAAAATGTTTTTAGACCAACATTTATGTGCGGAGACATAGATGAGTAGGTACTAACACGTAAATTTTTAAGTGGGTTACGCGAAGGATGGAAGTGAAACTCAAGATATGAAAAGTAGCATTGCGAAGGAAGTTTGACTTTTTAGTGAAACTTCCAAACAGGCTGCATTTTATACAATTTTTTTTAAAGTTCTCTTCCTTTACCCTTTAATTGATGAATCAAGTCGAAGTTGTGCCCTCTCGTGATGGAAAAGCTATTTGCCAGGTGATGAATTGCCCAGGAAGAATTCTTCCTTTGATCGGAGAAATTTTCTTATGTGGCTCACGCCCTTCGCACTCGTTCGTGACAACAAAATATAAAAAGTTTATAAATCCCTTTACTAAACCAATTCAGGCAGTTCTATTTTTAGAGCAACACCAAGCTGAAGTTTTTGCCTTCACATCATTGTTTTGTTACAATCCCTTTTTTAAGTTTAAGTAAACAATATAAGATTAAACGAAAACCTTTATCGTCCTTTTACTGGTTGACAAATTTAAACTTCGCTGTTTTTATAAAGCTGTTTCTTACCGACCGAAATTTGTTGTTTTAAAATCAAAATTTCAATTGGCGCAATTTTAAATTCGAAGACTTAGCTAAAATAAATATCAAATCAAAATTTAATTAAGTTGTCTGTGTTTGGAACGAACTACTTGAAAGGAATTGTATTCGAAATAATAATAATAGAGAATTAACTGAGTTAACGCTATCAGAAAAAGAAAAAATTTTCTGTTTGAATGAACTGAATAAGAATCCAAATTACAAGTATACTTTTATAAAATATGGAATTGCTTTGAGTAATAAATTCCATCAATCTTCAGCTTTTACGTATCTCCTGTTGTGTTAAACAGGTTTTCAAAATTTTATATATTTTTTTTTATATCTAATAAACAATAAACAATTTGGGGTGGAAATTCCGTAGTCGTAGGTCCACATATCGAATTTCTCGCTGAAAGAATTGCCATAAATGTTCTCGGTTAGTTGAAGGAAATGAAAAATGAAAAACTACAGCATTACTCATCAGTATCTTTTAGGAAACTAGAAAAACTGGATAGTAGGAATTGCAAAAAATATTTTTGCTTGAAAAAAACATTAATATCGGAAGACAAAATAATATTTTTGAGTTAATTTATTGCGCATTCCGAAAACAAACACCACTTAAATCAATTAATTTTTAATATAAATTTTAAGCGAAACTCGAGAATTTTGTAGTAATTTTTTTTGCGGAATGCAACAGATGAGCCCGACGATTTTTAAAACAATTTTGTTAATGCAAATTAAATCTCGCAACCTGGTATGGAAGTGAAAAACCGATAATACTGTCTGCCATTACCAAGCGTTTGAAGTTCTATTGGGGTCACCAATACTTTTAAAATGCAATATAATTCTTTAATATAAAAACTAAAGATTTGAAGTAAAAAGTTAAACAATCTGTTTTGGGTCCGTCGGATTCACATTTATAGTGCATTTGGTTGTTTCGTAAAGCACAGGTGTATCAAAAGGCCAATCTCTAAAAACAAGCGATGTCCCTTTTATAACACGGGTCGAGCAAACATTTACTTTGAGTAAATTTGAGAATGTCGGTAATTGTGTTGAATTGGTTTACTGATTACATAGCTACATGGTTATTAGAGATCATAGACGTAATTTCCTAGCAATTCTATTTCAATCTGGGTAGACATCAGGAAATAGTCAAAAGCTTGAAAATCGAACAATAAATATGCTCACGTATTAGATAGAGTTATAAACGTTTTATGCTTTTATGTTACATTTTACTATTTTTCACCAATATCCATTTCATTTTTAGCTTCTAGAAATTTCTTTCATTTCAATTTCACAATTTGTGTAAATACAAAAAAGTTTTCTAGTTAAATATCGTCGGAATTTTTTTAAGATCTTATATTATCTAATCAACTTTCATAAAAGATTTTCCAAGTAATTCCACACTCAAACGATAAGATTTGTTACGGATACTTCTAAATTTCAAAGGGAAAGTTTTGAGAGAAATTTACAGCAAATACCTACCAGTATTTGATTTCAAAATTCAGGTGGGTCAAATTGAAAAGCTTGTAATTAAGTTGATGAATTCATTTCATTCATTTACATATATCATTTTACCACAAATTACAAAATTGTTTGTGGAAGCTTTAAATTATTTCTTAATGAAAGCATAAATATATAATTTATTAATTAGTTTGTAATAATTATTTACGTGAGACTTTTCCCATTTCTAAACTTTTTAAACTCATATATTTCCTTTTTTCGTCAGAATGTTGAATCACAGTATGAAATTGTGATAACAAAATGGTATCAATCGAAAGACATTTTCATTTTCAGCTAAGGATACTCAATACTTGATATTTTTTCTCTTTTTCCTCGTAAAACAATAATTTACAAATCGAAGCCAATTTTTATTTATAATATAATTTTCCAAAAATTATTTGTTATAAATTTTAAAAAAGCTTGGATCCGAGATACAATTCCATAATAGAGATTAGGTGATGAAATGTAGTTGATTTGATTATAGAGCGATTGAAATAGTTATGGGGATAGAATAGATAGTCTGAAAGAAAAACAAAGGTTCGCTGCGGTAATTGATCCAGGAAAGTTATTCGAGATTGCTTGATTTTCCATAATTTTCACGAAATATTGAGCTGGTAATTACAAAAGTTTTGCTGAACGCTCTACTTCAAAAAATTCCGGTTGTTTAGTATTAAAGTTGACCTCCATCTTTAGTGGTGAGTCAACTATTTTTTATAAATTTATGTTGGATGTTAAAATATTTTACATCTTGAATATGAATTCACGACTCTCGCTTACCGGCCAGTTGCGGCATAGTTACAACGTAGAGACCGAACGTATGTTTTAAACAAACACTGGTAAACAGACGCCATTCGTAACAAAGCCTAAAGCTTTTTACTCTCTGTGAGTTATAAACCGCCCAAAAGTTTGAACTGCTGCATCTGATTAATTGCAAATTCGTCCAATTGCGATGTGCTTTTATTTCTGCAAGCGTATGCTTTATTAAATCAAAAACATACAAATTTATATTTAACTATGAGAATAAATTAATATTACAAATTACCGAATTAATTTTGCAAAATAAATTGAATTTGGGACCGCCGTTAACATAATTTAAAAGAAATAATGCTATAAATATGAATCATGGCTCAGAACAAATTTTAATTAATTTTGCCCAAGTTAAAGCAATTAATTTCTTTTGTGGGGATAATCGATTAAATAATAATGAAATATATATTTTAATACAATCATTATACAGTCCAGTTTGAAATTCTGGTCTTAATAAAACGTTGTTAAACTGAAAACATGAGAAACCTAAAACTGTTGTACCAAACCTTATGATAATGAAAGCAAATATTATATGAAAAGAGATGCACCGTGATTTCTTGCTACCCAATGAACTTGGCTAGACTGATCAAGTTGTGCAGTCTGATTCGTCATAATCTCCCATTTTTTTGCGGTGCGACCTTTTTATGTTTGAGTGATGTAGAACCAAATACAATAAATTATATCCCAAAAAATTACATTTTGGATTTTCTTTGTCATATTTTTGATCTAATTCCAACGCGCATGTACGGATTAACGAGATTTCAGTATTTATAAACACTACAATATATTAACAACAAACGGAGGTTAATCGTTGAAGTTATATTTTACATTTTAATTTCATTTAGACAAATTAAATAGCAGTATTATTTTAAATGTTAAATAGCTTCCCTACATTCTCAGTATAAAAATATAAAATTATAGGAGTAATATTTTTCCAGTTTTGTTTGCTTTTCAAATTTAAGTTTTACATTCTAAAATATTTCTTGGAAGTTTTATTTAAGATCAACATGCGTTTAATAGAAACTGAAGCAACTGAAAATCTTATTCAAAAAATAAAGTTTACTTTGTGAACACCAAATAACTTGGAAGATTTAAAGGAACGTCTACGATATGAAATGCGACAAATTACACCTAATGTTGTTGAAAAGGTCCAACTAGAATTTATTTCTCATCTTGGTCGCTGTCAAGCAGTAAATGGTCAAAACTTGGAAAATTTATTGTAATAATATAGTAAAATTTTTTCAGTCGTCAAACTTTACAACTGACATCTTCAATATCTATTAACTGCCGTTAACCGTCAGAATTTAAATTGTTTTAAAGTAATTCATTATGTTTTTCCTACAAAATATTTTTTTTCAAAATTTTCACCAAATTTCACATAAATGTTAAGTTGAGCGTCGTTCTCAACCAATTAACGTTACGTAAATTAATCACAAATGACCCAAAAAAATGACATTTCTTTATTACAACCTCGTGTTAGTCCGACGTATTTGAGATAAATGAGTTAATAAAATAAAATAAATAAAAATTCATTTAAAGTCAAGTACATCGATAAAAATAAAATTCTAAAGAAGAAGTGTCATATCTTTTTCGATTTTTTAAAAATTGTGAAATTTCTGTGTTGTATTATGTTGTATTCAATTTATATTGTCTAAAATCAGTGGCATAGCGTGGATTTATGGTACCCGAAGCAAACCTTAAATTTGCCGCTCCCCAATTTTCGCAAAAAAGTTTTTTTTAATCAATTTATTAAAATTAAAATAATTAAATTACAATTTTATCTGCGTGATTTGAGTAATGCAAACTATTGAATGCATTCGTCGATGTAGATATGTACATCTTTTCGGATTGCCAAAATACCTAAATTTGTCTTCTTAAATAGTTTCTTAAACAGATCTTTGATCTTAAATAGTTTTTAATTATTTTTAATTTAGAGAAGCTTCTCTCACAACTGGAATTACTTATAGCAGCTTTTTTTTATTTTTAACTATTTTGCGCCACCTATCCATCATCAGCACGGCCCTTCCCTGCCCTGCCTGGGCACCACGCTATGGGGGGCACGTACTTGGGTAAGGCCCAAGTTTAATATTAACCGCGTAAATCGCTAAACAAAATTTCTCGCTGGCCCTCTTTTTCAAAATTAAAAATTTTTTTGTTTTGTATTGTTAAAAATTAAAGTCCGAAGTATAACATTCTCTTATAAGAGAATCTGTTAATAAATTATTATAGGTAGGAGATATTTTTGAAGTTGTATGCTTATCTTTATTAAGATTTGCTCGTATTATAGTATAGGATACAACAGTGGCGTAGCCAGAGTCCGCCCCCCGCCCCTAAATAATTTTTTTATTGTAATTTTCTAACTTTCTATTAAGCGTTTGACCTTAAAAATTTGAAAAATTTTTGTCTCCGACGTTATTACGAGACTCACTTCGCTCGTGCCCCCGCCCAAAACAAAATTCTTGTCTACGCCACTGGGATACAATATTTATGAATACAAACAATTTGTTTGTACAGTCTTACGATCAGCTAAATGAAATCCTGGCTACTACGGGACTGCCCCGTTACTATGCCAACACGAAATTTTGTTTTGCAATTTGCGCGGTTAATATTAAATTTAGGACGTAAATTTTTAACAATACAAACGATGCAAAGTGAATACAACACAATAAAGCAAAAATTGTCTAAATTTCGGAAAAGGGGTGGAGCAGCGAGAGATTTTGATTTGCGATTTACTGGGTTAATATTACACTTAGCACTTTAATTTTTGCAATGTAAACAGTACTACAAATTGAATACAACACAGAAGTTTTTCAAAATTTTTGGAAAAAGAAGGCCGGCGCAAAACATTTCGCGAAATGAAAAAAATTTTTACGATAAATATCATCCAATACAAAGTATGAATATAGTACAATACAAAAACTATTTAGTTTTCGAAAACAATAGGGGGGATAACTTTCACGCATATTGGAAAGTATCTACCAAAATTTTAAGACTTAAATAGCTGATAGTATGATTAACCGAGATTGGTGAATATTGCAGTTAATGAAATTTTGCAATAATTCCATTATCATTTAATTTGTGTCTCAATTTAAAACGAGAAATAGGCCACAACCTAATTCGAGGATTTAGAGAAATTTTTTTTAAATCTTATTGATTTAATTTTGATAAAAATTTTGATGAACTTTTTTTGAGATTATCTAATTTTTACTTCCTACCTTCCACAATTTCAAAATTGAATAAAGTTTTTGGTTTTGTTCAAAATTTTGAATTCAAAACTCAAATCAAACAATCAAAAAAATTTTAAAAATTTTGAATTTGTTCGATATTTAAAAAATACTTCAATGAAGTATTTTGTCTCTGAAATTTTTGTATGTTGCGAAGTCAAAATTTTATCAATTAATTTTATTAGGGACTTGCCGTGCAGATAACCGCGAAAAAAAGTATGTGGTTGCTAGGCGCCTGGTGAATTTCATAAAACAAAGCGAAACAAAACTTAAACTTGTAAATGTTCAATTCTATTAAAATATCTAATAATTGAGAATTAATAATTTTTTTTTATAATAAATTGAAAGAAAAATAAAATAAGTAAAAGTAGCCAACAGAATAAAAATCTACATGTAAATGAGGGAAGTTTATATGACGTAAATCTTCGACTATGTACATAGGTACACTTTGGTTTGAGAAATAAAATGATATTAGATTCTTTCAACTACATAGAATGAGGACGGAAGCGATTGTTATACTCAAGAATGGTATAATAAAAATCAACAGTAGTTGGCTAATTAGAAAAAAAAAAAAAAATAAGGCGGAGATGATCCTATTACTATATCCTGAAAGAACATTACCGTTTTAGCGATAGATCGCAAATAACGATTGAGCTTTGCATTGTACAGCAGGTCGACTTAATTTGATGCTTTCTTCAGTTATGAGCCAGACTAATCTCTCCAAATTTTTTTCTTTTTAGTAAATTTAAAGAAAATAAATGCGTAAGGCATCAATAAAAAATACATTAACGTTTGTTTATATACAGGATGTTTTTAAACATATACCGAACTTTTCAGATATCCAAACCGAAACTTTGGGAAAAACCCATGAATCGGACTCTGTGAACTGTGTAAAAGTTAGCCGTCGATAGATGACAGATGATAGATGACGAAGTCTACATCTTTACATAAAGTCTAACGCAATATTTGAACGTCTAATTATTACCTAAAAGTTAAAAACTTCCATCTAAATTTCTACTAATGTTGCGCTGTCAGTTCCAATGCTTTCAACGCGAATAATTTAATTTCTCCTTATTTAATTTACTGAACTATAGT
Source organism: Cantharis rufa (assembly GCA_947369205.1). Lineage (NCBI taxonomy): Eukaryota > Metazoa > Arthropoda > Insecta > Coleoptera > Cantharidae > Cantharis > Cantharis rufa. The sequence goes on along the minus strand of OX376307.1, from coordinate 14,904,641 downwards.
CAGTGCGGCTTATCGTAACGCAAAAATCATAATTTTTAATTTACGTGTAAATACGCGATAACGAAATTAACCCCAAGTAAATGGAAAATTAATTAATTCTGTAATATAACGTAAAAATTTATCATTTTCATAAAATGAAAAATGTTGAAATAGCTTTACGAGAAGACGGAAATTATTTTGAATAAAACTTTAAATTGAATGCAAGTTACGAAACAAGAATTTTATGTATACAAAGAGTTGTTATCAACCGGTAGTATAATTTTAGAAAACTCCCCAAGATATATACCTACCAGAAACCGAGTTTCTTTGTGATATTAAAGGAAGCGCACTTTTAAGAAAAAATGCTAATAAAAAATTTAAATATTCTAATCTTCCAAGTTTTTAAAATTAATTTAAAGGTTTATGCAAGATATTTACTTACCTGTATTTTCCCCAAGCCATGTAAGCTTCGTATAGGTAACCCAAAACTTCAAACTTGTCTTCTCTTTTACGAATGGCTTTCAAAGCAGACTTCCATTTTTTAACGGCTTGTTGTTGTTTGTGTTTATTATAAAGACGTACACCCTGTTCCATCTGAAAAATTTTGAATAAACAAGTTTTACTCGTTGGAAGTTTGTTTTCGCAGACTTTTCTTTTTGCTAAACTATGATAAACGCGAGCTTTGCACGCCCTAAAGCATCCCAGTGTAAAAATTGGCGGTCTAGGTGTTCTGACTTCTGTATACGCGTCTCTATGCAAACTCGAAAAGGAATCCGCCCAAGGCCATGTTTGGTCCATTTCGTCCAAGCAGTATCGCGATCCATCTGGAGATGACAACAATCGGGTCGCCGAAAGTTGATGGCTGACGTTGTTTCCACTACAAAAAAAAGTTTTTTTTTTAACACGAGAATAAATTCAGTTAATCTAATCAAGTTATTTGACAGCTAGAAGTAATTTAATCTCACAAATAAGAGGAAGTCAAACTAGGAATAATCGCGAGGGATACCATTACTCTATCTTTATTAGTTACGATACCAATTTAATACCCAGACCTTCATTACACAGAAACATACATAATCTAACTTCTCATCTCAGCCTCTCATTAGTTGGAATTAAAATTTATTACCAAAACATAGCATTTTCACTGGTAAACGATGCCAAAACATAAATATTGTTATCGGACATTACCTCAAACCCACCGCAACAAATTGATGGGCTTATTTTAAACACAATATTTTTTATTGCGTTGTTTATCATTTTCGTTCGTGTGATGTTCCGTGCTGCTGTAAATGGTATGTGGATTATTTATCAAAGAAAAAGTCAATTTATCGGCTATCAATTAATTAAGCGATCTCGAAGCGTCCAATTTCCAATGGATGTTAGGAATTTAACGAACGGAAAAAGGAAATAATGTTTTTTACTCACGCACGCCACGGTTGCAACCATTTGTAAATATAAGAAATAAGTTAAGTTTAAAGGTCAACAAAGGGCGTAAGTTACAAATTAACAGAATTTTATCTAATTTATCCCAAATTTGTAAGGCTTAGTGTTAAAATTCCATTCACACTTCCGGCGTAATTCGACGGCTCTTAACAGAAGTAAAAGGGAAATGTGGAAATGTAAAAGATTTTTTTTTTGGTAATGTTATTAGGGATGACAAGAAATAACGACAGCTAAATAAAACTTGCTTTCTGACTGATGTGAAGATGTACGCCAGTACAATATGTATTTTCTCGACGTCACCGTCAGTGGATTGTGATTGTAGAAACGATCTTACGCCTAATGCCTGTTGGGATCTGATGTCGTACTTTAACAATATTAAAAAAAATCTACTTTAACCTGCCTGTATGTTTGAGTGGATGGGAATACGTAGTTTAAATTGTTATAGAATGGAGATGTCACGAATGGTTAACGTCGGATGCTTTAAAACCCCAAAAAGATGATTGATGACCTCTACGACAAACATATCAAGTTATGGCATGCGAATTAATAAAACTGAAATATGTAAACAAGCGGAAGAACGATCGACTGGAAAAAGTTGGAAATATTAATAACTATTTTGTTCCAATGCATAAAATATACTGAATAACAATTTTCAACATCAAGCGATTGTGTGAGCTATTTATGCGGAAGCTAAACGACAAATAGTAATTGTACGAATATTTGCTACGATGCGATACAAATCTTGCTTTGTTGATGTGAAAATTCAATACCAGGTCGGACAGGAGGTACTCAGGCTTATAAATTCAATTTCGTATTTGGACAACCAAAGGCAGATTGCGGCTGCCAAATTTAGACGTTTTTTCGAATGCTTCTGATTTTTCCGACGCTAAATTCTAAACACGCGTAAACGCGTAGTGCTGTTTAAATTAAAAGTTTGATTGTATAAAACGCCTACGTGACGCAACCGTCACGATCCAATATCCCATTGGTGTATTGTTAGTGCTAGACCAATCAGTATTGTGTATTGTTGGTGTTGCGTTACGTTATGAAAAACGCCAAAGTAACTTTATGCTGTTGAAAAACGTGGACGTGACACAGCACAAAATTGACGATTTATTCACAAAGTTAATGTACGACAATTACGAAATAATTTAAAACAATTGCACTAAAGTGAATTCAAATCTTTTAAACAGCTTTCAAAACTGGTTTTCAAAATTTTATCTTCTACCAGGCCCGTAGCCAGATTTCATTTGGGGGGAGGTGGCACTCGTAAAAAAAGTAAAATTTTCGGGGGTTTCCCTTCTCTCATTATTTATTTATTATTTTATTTATATTTATGTCAAACAAATATTACATAAAAAAGATTTTTACTTAAAATTTTTTTTTACATTTAGGGGAGCACGTGCTCCCAGGTGCTACGGGCCTGTCCTCTACCATGCTCTATATCTACGATGAAATATCGCTTTTTTCGTCTTCAGCAACAGATTCAATTTAAATTTAAAATTTATTCAGAAACTAAAAATTTTTAATTTTGAACTTTTTCGTCTTTAGTTTTACCAAATTTTTTATTTGGTATGAAGTTAGACCGAACTTTAATTTAAAATTGTTTTTGGTAAACAATTTTTTTGTCTTTAGTTTAGTAATTTTTTTATGTTTACCCAATTTTCCATATTGCCATTTTACTCTTTGACAACCAAACCATTTGCTGCTACCAAATTGTCTCAATTTAAATATTTCAAATAATGAAGTCCAATTTTTTCTTTCCAATTTTCAAAATTTATTATTTTAGAAATTTTAATTGTTCTTTTTTTAGTTTTAAATTTTCTATGCTTATGAATTCCAAAACTTCCAAATTTGTAAGCATTATATCCAATTCTGAATTTCTTGTAATTCATGGTTTTCCAAGTTTTCCACAAGTTTCCAAATTCAATATTTAATTTACCTCTTCAACGTTTTGTTTTGTTCACATTTTAATTTTAGAGTATTTTACTTTCGTTCTTTTTCTCTGTTGTTAATTTCTTTAATTTTTTCATATGTCGTCCTAATCTTCATATTTTCTAATCTCAATTCTACAACTTCTTTCACCTTTTGTAAATCGACTTCTCCTTTATAGTCTGCTGTAAGCTTACTGTAGACAGTTATGAAGAAGTCCGGTTCTATCCCTGGCGGAGTAAGAAATTTATTCTAACCGTCTTCCCTCGGAAGGCAATGACAAACTACCGAGGTACTGAAATTTGTCAAGAAGACTTAAAAAAAGGTCACTACGCTTCTGTCAAGAAGCATATAAATGAAAAGTAAGAAGGTGTTCTCTGTCTTATCAAACCACAGCCACACAGTGGTGTGATCGCTGGTTAGTTACAGAGCGGATATTGTGGGTTTAAATTTCGGATTTGACAAAATTTTTTAGCTCGGCTTTCCGGTGTGCATCAACACGTTGTGGCCTTAACATCGGAGGGAGTACAATGGGCCCGATTTAGTGGCCTTAGTGCATGTGAGTTTATGTTACCATCAACTACAAAATCCAAACTCCAAATCCTGTTATACCAAGTTTAAGTATTTCTGATCTATTTTGATTGATATTGTTTTTTTTATTGTTTTTTCATGTTTTGTCATTGTATTCACTTTATTTCATCTTTTCCAACATTTCCACCTACATGTCCCCTCTTCTCGTATTTTGGAATTTAAAATTGACTGAAAGACTACCATCATTTTCTCATCTCTGTTTTCTCTTCACCGCTCCTTTTTATTTTATTTCAAAAATAATTTTCAATTTTAATTTGTACTAATTTTCTTGTTATTTATTTATAAGGTCAGTAGTCAAATTTCGCATTTCTTTAAATACTGCTTTAACGTTAATTATAGCCTATAGCGTTCTATAGTAGAACGCCGACAAGTGCACCACCTAGAACAATGTGGAAAGTGCGAAAAAACGATTTTTTCGTTTCAATTCAATCGTTTGATTTCAACATTTCAAAATTCAAAAACAAATTAAATTTTTACAAAACATGAAAAAAATCAAAAATATTAATATGAAGAATTTTAGAACATGACATTATATTTTTAAAACAGCCAATATAATATTCTCATTATTTTTAAACGGCTTTAGGCTTTTTTTATCAAAATTTGCAAATTTGATGCTATATTTTTAATTTACTACATTAACTACCATAACTTCGATAGAAAATTTTCTATTTTTTGGGTCCGGATATTGTATTATTCCTTACTTGTTCTTCCTCTTTCTCCGTTTTTTTTTTGCTTCTTATGGCTAACATTATTTATTGTACAGAAATTATTGAAATCAATTTGATTTTGCTTGAAAGTCTAATTTCAAATGGAATAACCTAATTGATTTACGTGCTTTACGTAAGGAAGGATAAATATGGCTTTTTATAATAATTATAATTAACTAAAAGGTCAGACGGACTCGGAATTCTAATTTTAGAGTCACTTATAACTTAAGAGGAGAAAACACTGTAAAATTTTCAAAAATTAAATTTTTTCAATTTAACATAGTACCTATATCAAAAGATATTCGGTTTAAGAATGTTTTCTCAAATTTTCAGAAAGAAATTCGTACCATTGGCCGAGTTGTGGCGTTGTCTTGCTGCTAAATTGCATCTGCTGCATAAGAAATGCTAACTTCAGACGCAAATATCTCGCAAGCCTGGTTGACACTAAATCAAGAATACTATTTATTATATATTCAATTAATATGACTAAAGAATAATTTTGTTCGCAAAATACGATTTTTACGACGGGAGATTTTTGTAATCGATGATTTTGTTTAGCTTCTATTCAAAATAGGAAAAGCCTAAAATAATTGATTTTTTTAGAGGTCTACCATTTTTCTATTGTTTTGGATATAAATATTTTTGCCGTCGGACTAGTATAGTCATATAGGTACGTAGGGTAGGAAATCTGGCAAATCAAAGCTTAGACTACGAAGCGAAAAAAATACAGAAGTTATATATATTTTTTAAATGGTAATGACGGCTTAATTTTTAAATTAAAAATCACACTCAAATATTCCACATTCGTTTTCCGCACATACCTCATGGGCTCACAGGCCACAAGAACAGCAATGCAGTTTTCCGTATCGCAACATACGTATGATGCAAATGTCCTGTTCACATTATATTATATTACTCTCTGAATTGTTCTTTTCTCTCAAGACAGCTTTTTTTAATGTTTTGTCTAGTTGCAGCAGTTTTAGTTTTCTCATATGTTACCATCTGCGGCCGACGGGCACTTCTACCCGTAATCAACCTATAAAATGTTTTTACTTGTAGCAATTGTACTCTGTGTTCTACAGAAGCCACATTTTGTTTCTGGTATAGTTAAAAACAGCTGTTTTACCTACATTAGAATATTTCCACGACAACTATAGTAGATCATCTATGCGTCTAATGTAGGTGGCGCATCGAATGCAAAACCAAGTTTACAAAGGGGAACGTCATTAAAAAATTAAAATTGAATGTGTCATGTGCGTTGCCTAATTTAAAATGTTTACAAATTAACGTAATACTTTTACAAAACTTATTTTCACAAATTTATTTCAATTTTAATGGGATTTTGATAAAATAAATAAAGAAATACTGCATAGGAACTATTTAACTATATAATATGTGTAACTATTTAAGAACCCACAAATTTGGCTAGTGTGAAAACGTCTAATTTCAAACCAATTTCATTCATTAATATTTCGAGGGTTAGTACAAATTTTTACTTGATTTTTAAAAAGGATGGATTAAATCACGTTTATCCAAGTGACAAACCACTAAAACATCTGACAGCCGTAAAATTTTAAACACACATTTAAAAAGGCTGTCTCAGATAGCTCAGCGTATCACGTAATCAAAAGATTGGCTTGCAATAGAAAAACCTAGCGGCCGGCATTACCTTCATGACCGGCATTTCCCACCTTTACCCTACTTTCTAAATATTTTTGTTTCAAACCAACCATATGACCAAATTGCTGTCAAAGAGTCAGATACTTTTCGTTTAGTGCGAAGTTTCAGGAATACTCGGTGTATGGGCTACAAATGAACCCAAACTTTTTCTATTTTGTAATATAATCCATAAAACACGACGAAGATTTGAAAAGATCTTTTGTGTAGTTTTTCTATAAATAGAGAGCCCAAAATAGAGATGTATCTTCTGCATATATTACAGTCACAAACCTGGAAAAGGTACTAACGTAGAGGTACCTTTAAAATCGAAAAAGAAAAACAAAGTCTGCAGAAGTCTTACAAACTCTGAGAAACTCTGCAAAAGTCTAATTCAGAGTTTTCAGAGAATTATTTCCACCAGGATAGGCCTAGGTCTTCTGAAAACCATGCAGAGATGCTGACCAGAATAGAAACGGTTTGAGGTTAAAACACGGAGTAGAGAAAAGAGTTTCAGGTACTGCAGACGAGACGGATCTCTACTTTGTTTGGTAATTGCAAACATAGCATGAAAGTAGTCAGAAAGCCATATGCTGCTGTTCTTTAGAAAAAGAATATTTCATAAGCTGCATAGGGGTAAATAAAACTCATATATTTGCCGTCGCAACGGTAGGATGAGTAAGCTTCCAATAAACAAAATTGCAAGAGACAGGATGGCGATGTTCTTGTAAAATCACATAAAATGAATAAAAATATAGCAGATTAGAAGGTTCTAAGACGCATAAAACCAATATATAGGTCGACCTGAAGATACTAATGCGCTTTCGGACAAAGAAGATATATTCAAAAACTTAACGGGGTCGGAGACTACATAATTTTTCTGGTTCTTTAGATCGGTGTGTGGGAACGCAAGGTGATATCATTAGATATGACTAAGACACCGCACAGCGGTGTAGAGAAGAAGAAGAGAAGAAAATTATACGGAAACCTAAACAAACTATGTTGTACTGGTTCCTATACCAATAAGAACATATGAACGTGAATTTAACGTTAATATACCGCACGAATTAACGTGTTTTTAACGGACTTGCCGTTGATATTGATAATTGATAAATAACGGATATGCGCATTTTAACATTTTATTAGCACAAAATGGTTGACTTAGCGGAGGGAATCCGACAATTACAAACAAGCCACAAAGAGTACGTTAGCTCGGAATAAACCTTAATTTTTCTAAAAACGTAAAACTATAATAATTTATTAAATTGAACTAACATTATTTTTGTAACGCTTTGGAATCAAAATTTTAAAACTAAGTTCAAAATAACCTGATTTCACTGTACTACATATCTGAGATGCAAAAATTGATATTAAAATCTGCATAAAAATAAAAATAATTATAGTAAAATACTGTAAATAATTGTGATTTTTTTGTTAATAGATTAATTTATATAATTTTTAGTAAAAAATATTTATTAGAGTTGGAAATAATAATACTAATTGTTATTAGATTCTAGACACCTCCCCGTCACCCCCGTTGCGTACTGGCGTAATATATAGATATATTATTTTTTCTCAAAAAATGTGAGGTTTCTATGAAATACCTCAAGTACCTCAGTAATTGTGTCCAAATAGAAAACTCATGCTTTATGATGGTAAATAACTGTTCACTTTACACGGTGAACCGAAAAAGTCAATTTATGCTGTCAAGATCGTACAAAAATATAATTCTGAGTTGGAAAATAGAATAACCATGCTTTTAAAATAAAATGTAAGCATTTAATATTCCCTTTTGGGAGGTCGTCTTCTCTAGACAGGACAATCTTTCTATTATTTTGAGTTTTACGCAAAATTGCTATTATGTAACCAGTTCAAATATGTATTTTGTAGGCCATAATTTAAAAATAATCGATATAGAAAGTTGAAATGTTACAATTATTATTGAAGTTGTCAATCTCTAAAGTTTAACGTTACTACTTTTATAACAAACTTCTGGACTAAATTAAATTTTTTTTATTATTTCATCTATAAAAAATTATTAATGATTGTCACACAGCTTTGAAGTTATCAATTTATAAATAAATTACTTTTATATAAAATTTTTTTAGATTAATTTAAAATTTTATAATTACATTTTGAATTTTCGCATCTTCTTTTCTAAATTCCCTTCCATAAACAAAAAAATATATATTTCGTACAGAAATCTAACATAATTTGAGTTTTGGAAACTATGGGACCTGTACTATAAATAGGTAACTGTATGCTGTATGGAACCAATCATGCCAATTGAATATAAAGCGATATAAGTTCAGAATGCAAGAATTTTTAGTCTACGACAAATTGGTAATTGATGAAAATAAAAGATAAAACAATCAAAATAAAAACAATATGGCCAAAAATATTTGTCTGTGAGCTGGAATTCGGTCTTGATATAATGAAATATATTTTGAATGTGGGATTGTTTTGGTAAACTCATCCTGCAATAACTTTATTTTTGGACAGTCAAACCCATGAAATAGTAGAATAGAATAAAGTGGTCTGCTTTAATCTTGTAAGCTGTACGAAGCGGTTATATTAATTGATGTTCGTTCTTTGTTTGTAATTTATTTATATGAACATGTTTGTTTAGAATTTTCCGGGATGGCAAATTTTGTTGTTGGCCGTCGGAATGTGCATCCGGATAAGGGTTAAGTTCTGCCGTCGGAGAAGACTATTTCGGTTTCGATTATTTGTAGAAATATCTGGACATTCTTTGGAAAGTTGAAAAGGTTTTATTTTCATTCTGTATGTAATTTCGGTTTATTTTAGTATTCCACGAGAAGGCTTTTAGCTATATAGCCCTTCAGTCAAAAAGGCTGAATATAAACTAATATCGATTGATGTTGATGACAATTTGATGTGTGGTTCTAATTTAAATACAAAAACATTCAATTTACAAAACCTGATGTGTGTTATCACATTTTCATTGTGTAAGCAAGTCTATATTATGCTCCTAGGTCGGAAATATTTTGCCGCTGTTCGAAAGCAATTTAAAATGGCGAAAGAAAAAAGCTCAATGTAATATAATCTAAATTAAAAATTTATTTCAAATTAGTCTTAATAAAATGCTGGATAGAAATGTAAGGTAATCATGAAGAATAATGTTACATGTGAAAGCATGAATAGTGTGCTAAACACCGCAATGTGCTTACAACAAATGGTCTGAAAGGGAAAGATTCATTAGATAAAAACTTTATTTGCAACACGCTAATGCTGCTACTCACACAGCTCGTGAAACTTGAAATGATTCGCTGTTAGATAGCTCTTATCGAAGGGCTTATAGAGAACAACACTTCATGCCAATTCCAACTAAAAACTTAAAAGTTCAACAAATAACTTGAACGGATTTTTTATACCGATACCCTGTATTATTCAAAGAAGGAGAAATCCATTAGTGCGATTCCATTAATTTTAGTAATCAATTTCTACATTTACATGTCTAAATTAACCACCTAATTACAATATCCATGCGTAAGGATACACTCAAATAGTTGAAGATTAATTCAAATTTCATACGGAAGGATTAACAACTTGACGATTCTATTACAAATTTTCGATTGAATGCACCATTAATGTCTGCAAAGCACCATGAAAATTAAAATTAATTTAAAGACTTATCGTAATAATTTTCCCGTGCGAATGGGGAGCACCAAAGAATATCAGAAAACAATATTTTTAAATTTTATCGAGTTTTTTGAAAGCACCTGGTATACTACAGATATTCGGCAAATGTATACGAAGAGTTTGGATGTTCTAAAATAATTCAACAGCTTGCAAAATGACTCTTTTCCTCCTTTCTTGCGTTTTTTAAATCAGTTAAATTTTATTGGAAGAAAATTTCATGCAAGTCAAAGTTCACTTTAAACTTTCTTTATTGCTTGCCGAACTTGGCAAAAGTTGTAATAGAAATTTGAAGATGTAAAACGATTAATGCAGTAGAAAGCCTATTAAAATAATCGAATGATTTTTATTAAAAAAATTAGATATTAATAATTACCCCATATAATCTTGCAAGTTGAGTGATTCCCACGACATTTTAATTAAACCACTATGCACTTCCAACTCCAATTAAAAATTTATAAAATTAACCTAACTACATAATTGAAAACCGTTAAGAAATAAAAAATTGACTATCCTCATAGTGCATTAATAATTACGTGATAAACATGCGAAATTTTCGATAAAATTTAGATAAATTTTTGAATTCGACTCTACGTTGCTATATTTTGTAAAAAAATAAATTATTTTCATTTTCACAACAACTGACGATTTTAGTTTATTTTAAATAGGCCGTTACGAATGAAATAAAAAATAGCGATAATTAATTTAATTTTATTCGACACAACACACTCTTGGGGTTTTAACAACTTTAAATTAAAATTATGCTTAAAATTTTGTATATTATTAAAAAGTTACTTCCGCTAACACCACCCCTACACATCACAGCATCCTTTGGTCCTGGACTAAACCATAGCATCGGAGCTTTCCGACGCAAGTCGGTCAATGGAGCTTCCAGTGAAAAATCGAATTTCTTGGGGTTGTTCGGCAAAATTTCCCCTTTAATGCAGTAGTGTAAACTTGCATAACAAAAAAAGTGCAACAGGGCGTTGCACATTTGATATTCATATATTTACCACTAAAAAATGTTTTCGGTTATGTCATCATGTCATCCCATTTTCTAAATTTACACTTGGTTATTATTTATGGAAATTTAAATTGTCATTGTTGTTGTTAATAAGTGACACTTAAATTATGTAAATTTGCAAATTAGAAACTAAATTTTGTTCGTTAACATAATACAGAAGTAGTTCTACGCCATGCAGACGTGCAAGATGAATTTGCATAATTTACATATAAATTTCTAATTATATCAACGTTTGTTTATAAACCACATTAAATTTTTAACATCAAAGTTATAATTAAAATTTTTTTTTTCAATTATAATTACACATGATGAAACATTTACTCCCACAAAAATTTGCATCCATATTATAAGAGTCTTAAAATATTCAATGAACAAGTTAAAAATTCAAATTTTCTGTGGGGTAAATTTTAAATTAGCGGATGCTGATGTAACACTCAACATTAAAGAAAACCGAAATTAATCGAAAAGTTCGCAACTCTTCTAGGTATTCGTGCATGGTCGAGGATTGTGACATGGTTATAAAACCAGGTCAAAGAAAGGGTGGATGTAAATTATAAATTTGTCGAATTATCCAAAAAACTTATCAAATTATTCTGTGAATAAATGTAATTGGGATAGTTTCGAAAATTTTTGGTTTATTTTAAATTAGCAATCAACAGAAATGATGCTGCGTGATCCGAATTTAAACGAACTTCAAGTTTTTGAAGTTTCCCAACGAAAAAGTGGTGGAAATTAATCAACAACGCTAAACCAATTAAAATTTTTTGCTGATACTCATTTTCATCTAAAATATTTTCACCGATTTATTCTGCAAAATTGAAAATATTAACAACAAATTAATACTGTAGTCACGTACTCTTATAAAGATTTAATTAACAGTTGTCCGGATGGAAATGAAAGCCTCTTCATTTCAAAAACTGTAATAAAAAATCGCTTCCATACGGACAAGTTGTTACATTTTCATTACTTCTGCTTTTTCATCACGAGAAGCTTTTCTCCGTTGACGTTTGAGTCTCATCTCTATAAAATATTATTTTTTTGCCAACTTTAGTAACTCACCTATTTTGTCAAGCCAACAATCTCGTACTTATTCGCAGTGGCGGCTTGTCATAAAGGGCACAGGCACGTGCCCTCCCATCCCAAAACCAAAAACAAGCACTATCTTAAAATAATTATCAAAAAAATAAATTTTATATTTTAAAAACTACTTCTTTTATTTTGTGCCCTCCCACTGGAAAATGTCACGAGCCGCCACTGCTTATTCGACGCATTGCCATTGCTTACTAAAGTAAATAATAATAAATAAATTGTAGATATTCTTTTTACGAACACGTCTTTGGCGAAATCTATAAAAATGTAAAAAAACATATGTGTACGAGTATATGTGCAACTTTTCATCAATCTTAGTATTACTTTCTGAAATATGTATTATAAGATTGACAGCAAAAGCTCGACAGAATAATAAAATGAAAAATTATCGATAAAAACTACATCTTATTTTTATGTAAGCAATATATAATATTATATGATTACAACAAAAAAATTTTCTAGTCGAAATAAACGCTACAAAATAAGCTTAGTCCTCCTGAGCCCAGCAGGTAGACATTTCCTGTTCTGTCTGTCAATGTTAGTAGATTAAGCAGATTGTGTTTAGAATGTCACCTAGAAACAATAGAAGCCGGTACAAGAACTGCAGTGCTAAATATTAATTACAAATAATAATTATAAGATCAAAAATAAAATTACTTTTACAGATATATGACAAGCTTCGGTAAAATACAAATAATATTGAAGTTTATTTGTATATTAATTGATATAACCGAGAGATACGGACCACGACAAGATAAGTCGTGGGTGGCACAAGGTAATTAATTATATTACTTTGCATATTTATTAAAATGGTTAGCGGTTATATGCATAACTGGTACGATCTACTGGGTAAAATAATTAATATAACGAGGTTAGATCAGTATATCTTAACGTCAAATTTTCAAAATATTTCAAATATTTGTGATATTATAAATATAATAAAAATTACATGATAATATAGAGTAATCTTAGTGATTACTAAAATACTAGTAGTACATTATCTAGTCATCACATAAGTTCTGTTACCTGTTAATACCGATATATTTACGAAAAAATTGCAAGGATAAAGTGCAAATTTAAATTTATAATTATTGCTTTGACAAAGTTATTCATGCAACAATCATTACAATCCGATTTTATTTTACACCTCCATTTCTTATTTATTGCTTAAACTTAAAACATCAACTAACACACGTTTGCTATCTACAAGCGTACTTTTTCAAACCAAATACAAATCAAATGGAAACATAAGTCACAAATAAATATTAAGTAGATATCGAGGGGGTCACTGGTCTAGTAGTTATCGTGATCAACTATTAACACGCGGTTTAAATCCGTAGAGAAACAAACTCTCTGATGGGAGGGGGGTTTTGCGCGTTTTAGAGAGCACATAAAACCAACGGTTTCCCTGAGATGATTATTGTTACTTTTAAAAATACAACAAGGGCACAGATTTCCAACCAATCCTACTGAGCATCATTAGTATAATATTACTTAAACCCCGATTCAAATAATAAATCAATATAAACTCCATAATATATTTTGGTTTGTACATTCTGTAAATACTATGAATACTCTAAATACTATGAATAAATAAATACTTACAATGAATACTGTGAATACTATGAATCCTCACAAGGATGTGAATTTTAAATTTTATAACTCAAAAATATGCCTTTATTTTTAATATTATTATTTTACCTCTTTTTTGTTTTTGATCACGTGACTTCTTTGAAAAAATTAGATTTTTGATAGTGAAAAACTTGGTTTCTTGAAGAGGTGTAATTTTTCATTTAAAAACTTTTTCAAAGCAGACGTTACCTATATTACATCTCAACAGTTCGCTATCTCTTGAGAAGACATCAAGCAATAAAGTTTTTCCTTTTTCTAGACTCAACAACAACTGGGCTCATTTTTAAGATAAATATTGCACTTGCATTAATAGTAGACATAGAACCATATTTTTTTGTGTTATGAATTTTCAAATATTTTTAGCTCAGAAGATTTGGGATAATATATACACATAGTCCATAAAATGTAGCTGCGGCTCGTGACTTTTCCATTTTAGGAGGATCTTAAGATATCCTTGAATTTCCTAAGATTTCCGAAGGCTTCTAAGATTTTCTAGAATTTTCTAAGATTTTTTTATATTTTCCTTTGTACATCAAAATTTTTTAATGGTTTCTCCTTCTGTCCCATCTCAACTGTATTAAATTAAAAAAAAACTAACGTTGATGATGCTACTTATTATAGGTATACAAAGGCGCACAACACATACAAGAGACTGATGACGCTCAACTACGCCATTAAAAAGCTATTTAGGATATACAATAAGAAAGAGTTTTTTGTGCCTTTTTTGTCCCCGGATACACTTTACATAACTTAAGTGATGATAGAGGACACTTTCTAAGAAACATTTTTAACAAAATTTTTTTTGTTTCCAGCTTTACATGGCCATAGCCCAGAAAATATTGACTTTTCGATAAAAATAGATTTGTGTTTTTTAAATAGCGTGAAATAATCTACAAACTAGATTCAAACCTTTTATTGTCTAAAATTAACGGTTTTTGAGTTATAAATTAAAGTAAGTAAAAAGATGTTGAAAAATTCGAGATCTTTTTAATTTTAGTTTCTTTCAAAACTTTGTATCTTTTACAAAAATTTACAATAATTCTGAGGCCCCATTCCGGTTAAGAAATTTAACGGACTATAACTTCTGTCTCGTAAAATTTTTTGAAAAATCAATCTCTTTCACAGAAAATCAGAACTTACTTGACTACTTTACTACCTCCTTTAATTCATAACTCGAAAGCCGTTGACTTTAGACAAAAAATATTTGAATTTAGTTTGTAGATTACTTGACTCTCTTTAAAAAAGCACTAACCGATTTTTATTAAAAAATCAATATTTTCCGGGCTATGGCAAGTAAAAGTGGAAATTAAAAAAAGTGCTTTAAAGAGACCTAAGGGAAACCGAGGGCTTCAATTTAGATAAAACTTATTTGTTAAAAATGTTTCTTAGAAAAGTATCATCTATCACCCACCTAAGTTATGTAAAGTGTATCCGGGGAAAGCCTGTATATTGCAATACCACATTAAATCGATAGTGGTATATGTAGTTATGCTGATTTTCAGTCGATGTATAATCAGTGAAGAGTAATTTCTTCGATATAATCTCGAAATCATCAGTTAATGATTATAGTCAAACCTGGCGGTTCATGTGATGTCTACATTACCTGTATGTATTTTAGGTCAAGGATTTTGCTTTTCCGGTAGTCTAACTTTACTTTTTGGATATGTATTGTGAAATTGATAGCTTTCAATCAAAAATCCACTTTTTACTTATTTGAAAATTTTAATAATTTAAATATTAATATTCTACAATTTCAAAGGAGGCTAAACCTCTCTTACCTCCTTTGACGAACCGCCGCTGTTAAAAAAAATTTATTTGTAAAACAGAAATATCAAGGGGTAAATATATCAAAAAATTTTTTTACACAGAACTCCAACGATTTCCATATAATTTGCAAGGATATTTGCAAGGACAAAGAATTGCATGAAATTTCAGTTATTTCCAAGAAATTTCAATGATTTCCAAAGAAGTTCCAATAATTTCAATGATTTTTAATAGAATTCCAAATAAGTGTACACAAAATTTTTGAAATATTTACCCCTTGAATATTAGATACTACAGTGGACGGATGTGAAACTCCAAGAGAGTCGGTTCCCGAAAATTACAATAGATGACGATTACTCATCTATTGTAATTACTTCCCCCCCCCCAATCTTGGCAGTTGTAAAGTCAGAAATCAATGAAAGTCTGATGGCTTCCGTGCGTTGCACCGAACTGCAGTAGCCTAGCAACGACAACATTAATTGACTAACAAAAAATGCGGCCTTCGGGTCGCGCAACCTTGACAATCTAACAGTTCATTGGAATCATACAAAGAAGTTAAAAAATTAAAAAAGAACTTTTAAAAACAATTAACGCTAAGTAACCTAAATAGCTATGCCACCAACAACATTAATTAATTAAATGAAAATTTAATGATTTCTAAATAATTCCAAAAATTTCCACACATATTCCAAAATCTAAAGAATTTAAATTATTTCTAAGAAATTCCAAAGATTATTAAAGAATTCCAAGAAAATTCCAAACAAATGTACACAAAATATTTCGAGATATTTACCTCTGATATTTTAGAAATATTTTAGATTGTTTAAGGACTATTTTGTAATTTATTTCAAACCAATTTCGATTTTTGGAAATAATACATAGTAAAATATTATTTACTTATAAATTGACAAATTTAAATTCGTTCGCTGAGAAAATGAAAAGAAAACCTTAAATTAGATTTACCGTATAATAAATTTATTAAAATCTCGATTTTATTAAATCAGTGCTAGTTTACTCGTATTCTTTAATTTTGAATAATTTAAATATGAATATCGTATTTTTAAATCTCAGATAATTATTTATTTTAATTAAATTTGAAAATGTCCTGCCTTAAAAATATTTTGCTTTAATCAGCAATTTAGCCAAACAATCAAGTTGACATGCTGATTTAAATTATGATTTCTGTTAATTAAAGTATTTACAAAGATTAGTCGACATTTATGTTGTAGAATTTTAATGAAATTACTTTATAATATAATGAAATTTTAATTTTCATAAAGCACCAGCACCTGCTAAATAAGTACTAAAATAATAAATTGATATAGCATATTAACACGCTTACATTTTCCGGTAAGGCGGTTATCTTAAATTAGAATTTACTTTAAATTTTTAAGAGCTTTTGTATATTATACATTATAATTTTACTTGAATCGATTATGCATTAATTATTATTTTTTACAACTATTACAAAAGTGCAGAAAAAATAAAATTGTGGCAATATCACAAAGTTATATCGCAGTGATATTACAAATTCATTTCTAGGTATGTTACAGAAAAAGGCAACACCAGATAGGTTCGCAACTGCGAAACTGCCAACTTAAGTTGTAGGTAAGTACACAACTTGAGATTTAAGGGACAAAGGGTGAAAAATTGTTAACAATCTTTGCTAATGAGGTAATACTGATGTTCTTGTATTGCAGACCTACAACATTCGTCATATTTAGCATTTTATCTTCTCGTCCTCGTCGTTCCACTTTAACGACAATTTAGCATTAAATTACACTTTTAAATTTACGTTATTCTACTATACTGTTTGCTGTATAAAAAAATTCATTACTTAACCAAGTAAACAAATTAGATTAATACACATTTGGATAGGCAGGTACGCATTTTGATGTTCAGCTTAGAGGGAAAACATCAATATTATCATACCTAATTGACATAAATGTTCGGTAACGTCTACCAAATTAAATAATAGTAAATTTGATTGATACTCTCCAACAGTCTTTTTGTGAATTTCATAATGACAACAACAAAAGTTTTAAAAAATTCCGACTTCTGGACAGCGTTAGCTCCAATATACATTTTACTGAAATTATTGGGAGCAGGACAATTTATTATTTCGGGCTCGAGTAATAATAGAAATCTGAAAACAATTCATTGTTTTAGTTTATATAAAATAACGTCATATGTAGGTGCAGCGTTTTTAGTGCTAATTTTTATAACGGAAGGTGAAAACAATTGGATTTCCGAGCATAAAAACGCATTGCACGTATACACAAAAATTTATTCGCTGCTCGTTTTATTGTTGTTAATAATTTCGACAATATTTGCTAATGTTAGGTATCGATCTCGAGTTATAAAACTCTTCGAAGACGCTATCAAAGTTGATAGAGCAATGTGGAATATTAATGCAGCTGTAGATAACAGATTGGCTTGTAATTTGAATATATTTTCGATGGTTACTTATATCGCAGTCGCATTTATATTATTGGCTATGAAAATTACTGCTTTAGAGTTTAGAAAAAACGTAGTCAATATAATTCATCTTCTCATGTGTCTGTATAAATCACTGATAAGTATTTTGTATAGAGGCTGGATCTTTTCTTTGAGTCAACGATTTTCCAAACTTCACAACTGCTTGAATTTAACCAGCAAGAAAAACAGGAACGAAAAAGTGTTTTTGAAAAAATTTGTTATTATTCGAAGTATTTATTACAATTTATGCGATTTGTTAAAAGAGTTGAACGAACTAGGATTTGTACCAACAGTTATCAATTTTACAGCCAATTTTTCGTTTCTTACTATTCAATGCTATTACGCCATAGAAATAATGCAAAATTATGATATTAACGACAAAAAATTGATTAACGAAATGAAGATAGCAATATTTAATGCATTAACTGATGGCGTGGAGATATTGCTAACGATTAGATTTAGCTGTGTTTTAAGAGAGCAGGTATAAATAATTCTCTTTATAGTTATTAAATAATTTATACTCCAAGAGCTGCTTTCCAGTGCCCGGTTAAAGCTCGGTTAACGCTAACCGAGCTTTTATTAGAGATCATTTAGGAATTTGAAAATAATTTGTATGTTAATTGCACTTGAGTATTGGTAAAAGTTTCCACACTTAAAGCATCTCATCGAAGTAATTAATATTGTTAATGAGTTTCAGGCTAATTACATGAAAAGAAAACTATGTGACCTTTACTTGGCTACTAGAAATTTTGGTTTCAAAAAAGAGGTGAGTATTAAATTTATTCGATGCAAATTGCATTAAAATATTCCCAGATCAACACGTTTTCGCTTCAATTATTGCACGAAGATGTCCAAGTTTCAGCAGGAGGATTATTCACGATCGATATGACTTTATTATTTTCTGTAAATATCAAAACTTATCACGTAGTTCAAAATAAAAAAAAATATTAATATTTACAGATGGCAGCAGCTGCATGTACTTATATTGTTATATTAATTCAGTTTAACGACGCTATAGTTTAAGTTTCACAATGCCATTACACGTTTAGCATGAGTTATGAAGGGTTTTCTTTATGAAATTTCCTCGAAAATTATTCTGTATCGAACGAAAACGAACGAATGTATTTAGAAAAAAACCTTAATAAACGTTTAAAAATGTAACGACGTTAATATGCCTTCTCTTCTCTATATCCTTATCATTGATTTTAGTTTTTTTCTCTGGTTAACCGCATATTATTTTATATTCATGATGCTAGATATCAGTGGAGCTTGTTGTTTGTTAATAATTGATATAGAAAGTATCTACATATAAGCAATTCTTTCAGAAGTGAGTTTTTGGTTCTAATAAATTTTACACTAGAAAGGTAATTCCTTAGAGTAGTTATTGAAAACATGAGTGTATTCTAGAAGAATAATAAATATAATATGAAACTGTATGAATTAATGTAGATCGATAAAGACAACCACAAGCCATTTTTTTGAAAGTTTTGTTCCTTGCCATTTCGCAACGAGTTAATTACAAAAATGAATTAAAGAAACTTTGACAAAATATTGTCAAAAATATTGAATTTTGACTCGACTCACTCTAGAATTTAGATTTAGAAATAAGTGAGCTAGGATCGGCTTAGTATAACTACTAACATTGTAACAATAATCGATATGTTGTGATTATCTTTACTTTATTTTGTCGAGGAAATATCAAATTCATAGAAAATACGATCTAGGAGATAGCCAGCAGATATCAGTTGGCTTAAGTTTAAATAAACCCCCAGGGTCGTACTGTAGATTTTCTACCATGATGCAAGTTTTTGAAATGCTGCCACTTAAATGTTTTTTTGTATGTGCGTTGAAAGTGAAGAAGAATGGGCGGGGGTGTGTCAGATTCCTACTGACTGAAACCCCACTCCATGACTACGCCGGAAATTGCTATGCATGTCTTCCGTACGCAGCCTGGTTAACCTGTTCGTAGTTGGCTCGTATTTCGTCGGCCAGCAGCTCAATCGGCGGAATACCTGCTATCACCAGCGCCGCCTCTTCTGAGGTTCTATATGCGCTGCAGGTTCTAATCGCACCCTTTCTTTGTACTTTAGCTAGGATGTTTCGGTATTTTTGAACTCTCATGGCTTGTGCCGAAATAGGTGCGGCATACAGCATGGCGGACTGTACGACATTAACTGCTGCCATTAACTTTCTTTTGGTGGATCTTGGACCAATGATGTTCGGCATCAGTTTAAACAGGGCGGTGTTATATCTGTCCGCTTTTGCTGGGGAGTTCTCAATGTGCGGTCTAAAATTGAGACTTTTGTCCAACGTCACCTTCCCAGCACTGTCGCGCTCTTCAAAGGCTGGATGGTGTAGTCGCCCATCTCGAATTTGACTTCTCCTGTTTTCCTTCTGCCTGTCAACATCACCGTAATCGTCTTTTCAGGGACCATCTGGAAGCTTTTACTTTCGGTTCATTGCAGTATCTGATCGATCGATTGTTTTATTATCGATTGGAGGTTCTCTATAGTCTTCGCGGCAGCTAGTATTGTAACATCGTTGTAACATCATAACGTATCGTTGTAACATTGTAACATCGTTTGCAAACCTCACCAGTAGCACTCCGTTGGGTAGGCGGAGTCTCAGAACGCCGTCATATATTATGTTCCACAGGAGAGATCCCAAAACTGAACCATGTGGAACGCCGCTGGTGATCTCTATTGCACCTTCGTATAGCTATAGTATAGTATAGAGAGGTAATCTTTTATTATGTTTATCAAGCCCGGGGAAACTTTCCGGTGTTGTAACTTCTGAACTACAACCTCCACTATGAACCTCCACCCGCAGAGTTTCATTGTGCACCATGTTCCTTCTCTCTGTCTCTTTACTTCTGGTAACAGTTTTGATATCGTACCCACGGTGGATCGTCCCTTCCTAAATTCCTGTCCCTGTTTTGGACACAGTCAGGTCCGGGGACTTTTCCAGTTGACATTTCTCCCACAGCTTTTTGCAACTCTTCTAACGTGAATGGCGAAAACTCTCCGCTCTCTTCCTTATTCTAGACTACTGACCAGTGGCGTAGCTATCATAGCGCCAATGGTAGCAAGGCGATGGGGTCCTGAAGATTAGGGGGCCCCGGGCCGCATTTCTACTAACTATAATAAACACAATAAACCCGGAGATGACAAATAAAATTACGAACTTTTTTTTTTCAGTTTGTATTAGTAAATTCATTATACATCCAAAGCAACAGTGTCAGACTGTAAAATGATAATGTAATCACAAAAATATTTTCGCTTTATTTTCATGAAGATATGCTGTATTTATGGACGTATGTAAACTGCGCCAGCGGTCAATATTTTCTTGGTTGGTAGCTTACGGACAAGTAGTAAATTGCGCCAGCGGTTGGTGAGGGTAGCTTAAGTTGTAATACAATACCCAAAGCATGGTGTATTTACTGGTAATTATAATATCATGTAATCCCCACAGTGGTGGCGCAGTTTTGTGAAGGGGCATATAAATACCGAATGGTATAATATTTTAACAATTTAAAAAATAAACGCTGAACTCGTTTTTGGGGTGGATTCTCGATTGCCTTGGTTGCGTTCGTCAAAACCGACGCTCCGCTACTCTCCGCTCCGGTCCGGAAAATATATAATGAAAACTTTATTAATTTTAATTTGGAAAAACTTCTTTCCTCACTAGTTACAAAGACAGGGAATAAATATAGTTCTCAGAGCTATAGCAGTACCCAGACTCCCCTCCTTCTTTTGAAATCATTCGGCAAGCGCTCGCCAACGATGCACCTGCACCAGAAACCAAAATCGAAAGATACCGAAAGCGATTATGCCCGATTTCTTCATTTTGAGATATCTATCAGATAACAAATCCGCCCGAAAAATTATTCAAGTAACCAATCAAAATTTAAATTTTTTATTTTGAATTTGAATTCCGATTGTATGATTGGTCACTTGGTTAATTTGTTGGACGGATTTGTTCACCGATAGATATCTAAAGCGGCGTTCAGATAGAGATTCTTGTCTTGCCTTGCTTAGGTAGAAACTGGCAAGAGCCAATCAGATTGAAGTATTATCTTCTATCCCCTCCTTTGCATAAAATTAGTGTTGCGGCGCCGAGGTCTTGCCGAAGCTTGGTAACGTCAAGCTTTTCGGTTCTGCAACACAACGCAAGCGAAGCAAGAGCCAATGAAATCAAAGTATTTTAAATGCAGCAACGGGCGTACTTATTTGAAAATATACTTCAGATAAAAATTTAAATAATTTGTAAATTTTGGTAAAACCAAATTCTATTGTATTCTAAACCGTTATCTTTACAAATCTTAAAAGCCGGAAAATTTTGAAAAACCCCAAAAATTATATTGTTCGTGCTTACCTTACCTACCTGTAATAAATATAATACAATACATTTATTACAATAAATAACACCTACCGTAGATCGGCTTATTGTAAACGAAAATAATTTGTAAATCAATCAATATTATTGCTTTGTTACATTACATAATATAATGTCTTATTTTTGGACAAACTAGTTTTTCTAGAAAAAATTAGGTACACCACATCTGGACATTTTATTTATAATTTGAATTTATTTTAAGCATATTTGGAAGGAGAACGGATAATTTTGAAATTTTATTTCACACCACAGTTTACTTTCAATATCTATATATTTTATAATCAACAAATTACTTTTTACTCAGGTGTTTACTTATAATTTAAAGTGACAGGTGTTTACTCTGTACTGCTCTGCATAAAAATGTAGTGGATGTCGAACGGAAAAATACAGATGTCACCATGGATATCACTATCGCTGTTGTCTAAGCAAGGCAACACAAGAATTTCTATGTGAACGCTCAAGTCGTCTAAGCAACACTGAAGCAAGACCACGCAATACAAGACAAGAGCAAGGCAAGACAAGAATCTCTATCTGAACGCCGCTTTAAGGTAAAGAAATCGGGCATTATACTTAAGATGTGAGATAACTCATCAATGTCGGAATAAGCATAGGCCAATATAAAAAAGCAACAATTTATAATTATTCAATGATTCAAACTGTATTTTGATTTCGCTGTTGATGTCGCCCTTTGCGGTGCAGCTAGATGCAGTCACCTCTTTGCATCATAGTACACCACGGCCCCGAAACATCAGCACAATACAGCAAAATATGAACTACTTTTAGTATAAGAAAGAATTGTTTCTGATCTATTATTATGGCTGCTTAATAATAATTGTTTTTAATACATGTTGGTGGTGAGCGCCAGGTAAAGTTAATAAAGCACAAGTACAATAAGAAAGTTTCTTCGTTAGACCATCAAAATAATAAATAAAGAAACTAAACAACAAAGATATTAGCAGTTACAGTTCAAAAATTAATTGTCTCTCAAATGAAGCAATTAAATAAAAATAAATTTTTTATTTCTAAACTGAAAGAAAATTTGGAATCCAAAAACCGTGTAGTCTTAAAAATTGTTTTACCACGTGAAAAAGTACCACTGTTTTAATGAAAAATCATTATTTGTGCAATAATACACATTGTATTATAAGCCGATTTAATATTTAAATATTCTCATTTCTGTTTTAAATTTTCTAAATTTAGATTAACTTTATTATAATTAACAATTTTTTATAAACTACTGCCATTTTATAAATTCTGTTAAATATTAAATGTAGGTACCTGCTCTCGTATAGCAGTGAGTTCTAAATTAAACTTTTTTCTTTAGTCGAGCAATTTTGGTTTCTAGTCAGGTTTACTAAATCCTCTCGTATTATATTGGTTGCTTGTTAAATGAAAGTGGAAATTCTTTCAATTTCAAGTTTCATAAAAAAAAGTGCGTCGTTCACTTTGCAGTAATTAAAGTTTTAAAATTACCTGTTTTTTATGATTATTTATTAAATTTTTATTCAAAAAGTGGTGAGCGGAGTGAAATTGTTATTGCATTATAAGGAAAAGAAACACCGGAATATTCGTAATCAGCTTAAGGAGATATTTGAGAAAATGTTATATTCAATTATTGCTTTTCGCATTTTCAGCGTTTTTTGCTTTGCAGCGTACGAAAATATATTTCGGTTCATTATTTTGTTTATTATTTAGTATTATATTCTATTTAATTGCATTACTTGACGCAAAAAATGTAGCTAAAAATAAAATAATTGTGTTATTGTATTAATATTTTATTAAGCAATTTTGTTTATTATTAGAAATTTTGCAGAAATTGGAAAAATTCGAAATAAAACATATTTTTGATGTTCTGCTGTTGATTTTCTGTTAAAATACTAAAGTACTTTAGCGCCGATTGTCACCGGCAGGTATGTAAATTTAAATTTTATTTTCTCGTTTATTGTATAAAGTAGACAATTATCTATTACGATAAGCATACATATTTCTTTAGAACACCTGGATGTGTGATTTCTATTAGGTTGTTTGGAATCTTCAATTGTGCGTCTTCTTTATGTGTATAAAAAATTCAAAATTGAATAATTTAATGTAGATATAAATTTGAACTGCTCGTGTAAAGAATAGAGCAACAATAACAGTTATAATTAAATTAATGATATTCAAAGTTAAACAATAAAGAAAAGATCCAAGAATATTGAAAAGTATTTTTCTAAAAGAAACTCGCCTCAGTTCAAAGAATGCAAAGTAAATTTTATTTTCTCTGTTACTCGGTGCCTCAACATTGAAACACATCAATCTTACAACCCTTCCTTTGTACAAATTAATCATTCAATATACTTTCCGCTATTATTATACCAGAATTTACACTTATTTGCTAGTATACTTCATAAACTTCCACATTTTCCTTTATTTAATTTCTTTCCTTTCGAGTTCTCTACGACTTTTAAAAATAACTGAGTTTATCTCTATTCGTTCTATTATTGTGTAAGTATATTTTTCCAAAACTTGTGCAAGTTTAATCAGGTGAGAAAACTCTTCGGTCTGTTATCTGAACATTATTCATACACCTATGAATGTTCTAAATTTATTTTGTCTTCTTCGTAATTTTAAATTTAATATAAATTTCAAAAGTTATAAATCCTTTAGAAGAAAAAGTTTGAAGTAAATATGTAAAACTTTTCATTTATTTGTAAATTAATTTTATTGCTACTTTTGTAAAAATTTTTTATATTCCAACTTCAATTTCGAAGACTTTTTGTTACCTACAAATAATATAAACCCAAAAATTTACAATTATATTGGACTATAGCCGATTCGAGTAATTTAAGGTGAAAAATCTAGAATTAAATCGCTTTTCTTTTCCTTTCTGGAAATACAACAAAAAATATATGCTTAGATAAAAGGATAAAGAGAAAATACTTTATTAGCATAAATATCACATTACAAGTAAACTTTTAGCTAAGAAAAGAACACGAAACTCAATTCAAGATTACAGGTCCATTGATCACATTTCTCTCGTAAACTTTTCATCGATTACTTCCTGTCTCGATTTATTTCCTTCTAAACGAATGCTTGTAAGTGGTGACATACTATTAAAAATTAATGGAGTTAAATTTAAATCACTGCTGCTGTTATTAAGTAAATCAAATTCGTAAACTTGTTCAAATCCAATGAAATAGGAGGCATCAACAAGTTTTATCCCATTACTCGTTAATCGATGGTCTTAAAAGTTTTAAATTTTCCAACTTATGTTCTTCGGTTGCTAGAAACGATTTACTGTTTAAGATCGAGTAAATTTTCCAATGGAATTTTCTTTATTTAAGTAAAATGTTGCTTAGAATATGAAAATTTTAGTTCGTGACAAATTTTGAAAAGAGAAATGATTTGAAAATCATTGACAAGTCAAATATCGAATCATACTCGAACTCATGTTGCTATAAGATTTAATCTAGAAATTTTTGCAATTCCTTGGAAGTTTCTTCGTAACAAGTTTTGGAACAATTGGAAAATAAATTGGTTGAGAATGCTTTTCTAATTTTATTGTTTTCGATTTCAAAAATGATATTTACTTAGGTAAACTCGAGGATAAATTGCGATACAATTTTTCAATGTTGTTGTGAGATAAATGTAACGATTGTAAGTTATAAAAGGCCATTAAGTCGGGTAGCTGGTAAGAAATTTGCATGATTATTATTTAAATGTAAAAATTTAACATTTTTTTAAGTCGTGAATAAACTTTCGTCTCACCACTTAATTTGATTATTTTGTAAATCTAATTTCGTAAGCGCTATATTAAATTTTAGAACTTTTACCGGTAGTTTCCAGAGGGCGTTATGCAATAATTCTAACGGTTTTCAATTGTATTACATTTTTAAATAAGTCAACTTTAACGACTTTAAGTTTATTATTATGCAAATCTAATTATCGCTAAAGATTTTCTAAGTCATCAAAAGCACCATCGGGAATTTCTGCTACTTCGTTAGCGATAATTGCCAAACATTTTAGTTTGTTAAGCTTCGAAGCTTTTCCATTAATTTGATCTATTTTGCTGATTCCTATAATTATTTGAGTGCAAAGTGTTCGTATTTTCTTAGAAAATTCGCAACTTTCTTTTATATCTATTGTTAAACATCTGTCTGAAATTTTTTATATGATCCATAATGTCAAATAATTCTCATGGTATATTATATAATCTAATTTACTTCGCTTCTTCCGCTTTCTAAATTTTTTCTGCTTCTATACAATTATTACTCCTATTCCTATATGCTTTTCAGAGTCGATGTTGGCAAAATCTAATCAAATTTAATCAGCGTAACTGTAATTATTTTCTATTCCAAAAATGCATTTTACAAAATAAAAATTTTTTTTTAGATAAAATAAAATAAATTATATTATTAACATTCTGCTTAAAACACTTATTTCGCATCAATGAAGACATGGTAATTTGTCTTACACTTTTTTTGTTGTTTAGAAAGGGCAAAGTGGTCAATTGTTTAAAAATTAAAAAAATAAAAACCAAAAATTAAATATAAATCAAAGTTGTGCCCCTAGTTTGTTCTTCTATTCTAACTGGAGGTATTGGTTTTCAACAAACAAATTAACGGTTCCATAGGTTTCCACAGTCTATTTTCTTATTATTATCTTACATTGTATCCCGAAAATGTCTAATTAAGTTCTTCATCTGTTATGCCGTTTATATCTTATGGTAGCTAGATTTTTTACTCAGTGCTTAGAGCGGTCTCTTATTTATAAGGTCTTAAATATTTTAATAAAAATTAGACATTAACGCTCACAGAGAAAATTCACCAGGTGACAGTTGAAACTTAATCATCGACTGACATCACTTTACAAGACACTGTTTTGACATTAAATTAAAGACAAAATTTTAGTAGTTCAAGATAATATTTTTTCTGCCTCCACAAATTTTATGCTGCCATAGCAAAGTTTTTTCTATGCAGAGAAATATTAGTTAATTTAACAAATTTGTTTTTGTGTGAAAAAGCAAAAATTTGTTGTGGCAGCAAAAAACTCAGTTGAGGCTAAGCTATATAATCTATAGATTACAAGAAGGTTAAAAAGAGTTTGCATTCTGGATTTCAGAAATAATTATTCAATTATTCCGGATTAAAAAGGAACTACTATCTCCACCATCAACTTCCAATGTAAATAAATTGGAAACTTAATCTACAATAAATGTAATTGCGGCACATATTCAGCATGAGTCTACTAAATTAAGAAAAAGTGTAGAAGAAACTCACAGCTTCCGAAATGTAATACTGTAATTTGAAACCAATGCTGAGATTTGAACAACTTTTCCTCTTATCAATCACATTTTTGAAAATCATTAATTTTCGTAAAGTTAAATGAAATAAATAATTTGATAAACTTTCAAGGAGATTTTCATTTAATAAAGACAGATTATTGCTATCATACTTATACAACAAACTTATTTACACGTGACACTCATTTAAATATTTCTGAAGGGAAACTTCCAAATTTGTTGTTCGATAAAGTAATGGAAAAGAGATTACGGTTATTAGAGAAAACGGCATGTCACTTGCTAACTAAGTTTTCCAATTGATTGTTGTATAAATCAATAAATTTAAGAGGTTGCAAGATAATCTATTGTTTTAAATTACACACTACAAAAGTGTTTATTTTGATATTTGATCGGCTAAGGCTTTTAAAATTTTTAAGATTAGTTAAATTTTTAAGAGAAATTCTTCGACTTTGTTGTAATTTATTCGTAGTAAACTCTATGTCTATTATATTATATTTCTTGGTAAATTTACAATAGCATTTCCTTCTAAATTAATTTTTTCAAGCTTTGAGGTTGTGTGTTAGCTTCGATTGTCTGTAAAAAATTATTTTAACATAAAGTAATTAGTAGTTTAAACATTTTGAAATAATTTTTCAGGAAGTTTATTAATTATACTATTACATATTAGTAGTACATAAATTTATGTTAAATTTGTGGTAGAATTATTATGTAAAATTAATTATATATTGAAAATCGATTTCTTCCTTTTGGGAATCGCACATAATATTATTGGCGATTTACATTAACCTTGGTGGGGGCACCATCCCTAACAACATGGCTATTTGAGTCATTCCTCGTCTGACCGGACAGCTTTCTGACACTATTAGGTCTCTGATTGTGAAATCAATTTTTTTACAGGTTCTTTGCAACAAATGAATACAGCAAACAATTTTTATTTTATTTTTATTGCCCCTATAGTTTAGAAGCTACAAGAGGTTGAAAATCGTTGTTCCAATGAACATCCTGAATAGCGTCTTGGATTACAAAAGCGTAATTTTTCGCGAAATCGCACACCATCAAACTCTCTCTTGGTCGCAACTGCTTCTTCTTCTCGGCTAAATAAGTTGACCGCTGTTGAGCGATAAATGCATGCGTCACAAATTCTTCAAGTTTTGTTCCCAGTTTTACCAAAAATTCTTCAACTGTTGATTGAATGGTTTCAAAGTTTGTTCAGTCCACCGATGTCTATTGTTACACGGTGTCTATTAATTCGGTTTCGAATACCTCTTCCAGCTGATGTATCAACTCTTCCGTTCCTGGGCAATTGAACATTCCCTCAAATGGCAATCTGTTGACGGTGGATTACACAGCATTCGGACCAAACAATCTTTATAATATTGACTGACTGAGATGTGTTTGCTGTGAGGTAGGTGTGCTATTCTCGCTCTATCCAACAACAATTTGACATTTTCATGAACTGCACAGACGCAAACTGAATGAGTCCCGTTAGCTCCAGGGAGTACACAGTGCCTCCTCGGTACGTTTCCTTCAAGTTGCTTTCAATTTTCCTTCACCGTAACGTAATTTTTCTTGCCCGCCATAACGTGACTTATATGATCGAAAGTTTAAAAATCCAGAATGCAATTTTCAGTATCTTGGTTCAGCTTCTTACCGGATCGGCCATTAGGATTAGACAAAATCTCGAACTGAGCCGCTATCTTCTTGGCAACGGTAATCAGGTGTTTGGTAGCATGGAAATTTTGCTGAATTTGTCCAAATGACCAGTCGGCAAATATCGTCAAGATTTGAATTTTCTTATTCTGTTCATTTGTACCAGCAAACGCTTCCTTCAATTTTTCTATTGTTGAGGATTCTGCTTCCTCCATCTCTTTTTTCACGTAAATACCTTTAAAGGTATTTCAAGGTACCTCGAAGGTAGTACCTTGAATCTCTCTGATCTCCCAATCTAAGTAATGTCTCGTTCAATGTTTGAATATCAACGACATCCTCTGTACCCTGAAAAATACGCAACAATAAATATTTCCAACAAACCTCAGGGCGTGGGAATTTGGACCAACTAAATCGGGTACAAACAATACTCCCTGTTCTAGGTCAGATGCTCTTGGTACCTACTGAAGATGTTGAGTGGGCGCCAAGTAATTTTATTTTTGATTCTCGAAGGAGCAATTTTTGGTAATTACTAACTACTATCCAAAGGGAGGTAACCAGAAAAATTAAAATGATATATTTACTCAGAGAGAAGTTATTATTTAATTTGGGTTTAAGATTACAAAAATCAAGATTATAAATATCACCAGCCTTTAAGCAGATAATAATTTTGACGTAACCCGTAATTAAAATTTTACACAAAGATATTGTAGACTGTACGCAAAATCCAAAATAAATAATAATTTTTAAATTCAAAAATATAAAAAGAAACGAAAAAGATAATGCTAATAACAAATGTATCGCCCCTACCTCGGAGAATTGCAATTCATTCTTGATAAGGATGTTAACACCTCGGTTGACTGTGTACCGATAAAAATTATGTCCCGAAATTTTGCGTAATGTTTCACAAATTTAGCTAACGGAGTACTTACTGGTATTAAAAAAAATAATTACTTCATAAAATTTGAATATATAAAAAAAATAATTGATCCAGAATATTTACAAAATTAATAAATCCAAAATATTGGAATAAAAGTTAAAACACGACAGTAGACCAATAATCTTCTAGCTTCCTCAATAACACCGTTGAAGACGAATCACAATAACAATCCCAAAAATACCGATAATAATTGTTACCTCACCAAATCTTTATTCTTACGGTAATTACTACCAAATCCATAAATTTTCAAAAAGAAATATAACTAAGTCAAAAATTATAATGATGTGCAGGATTGGACGATTCAATTTCTTTTACGGGATGCCACAGATATAATTGGCTTGGCGCAAAGTTGAATTGAAATAGAAAAAAAAGTCTGACCTTATAGCAGTGGTTGATAAATTCAGGAATATCTTCGGGAAAATACCACTTGAACTACTGTTTCAAATTTTCTACCTCCGATCGCCTTATTCAAAAAATTTTGAATCCTATCTGTTCCTTTATCCTATCACACCACATTTTTCTCCTTTGATAACAATATTATTAAATTTAAATAAAACATACATCTAATAAATTAAAATTAAATTGAAGAAAAGGGATTTTTACAAAACAAATTAATACGCAGAAAATTCACGTAACACCTCCACCGACGTTGAATCTTCATCACAGTCTGGCACCCGCATCGCACTTGTGTTCTGGGATGTGGATCACTAAGCCATGATAAGCGATGAACTGTCACTGGTTTCACCGATGTCTGGCATTGTGGACAGTTTCTTCTGGCAGTTGTCACAAATTTTCAAATTTGCTTCTGGAGAGATATTTTCCGGTTTTAATTTTCTTAGCATCGAGTACCCTTCTCAAACTGCGTACCGGTTTTTTAGCCTGTTTCTCCAACTTGAACGGGTTACAACAATAGTCATGTCGTGTCGGTGGCATAATGAAGCAAAACACTACGAAATTATTCTTTTTATAATCAACAGTCTTCGTCCAACATTATGAAAATTTGCAAAACAAAACTTGATAATCAGAGACCAGATGTTAATGGAACACAGTCCGGAACATAGATAAAACACTGTGATAAAACACAGATAAAACACTTATCTATGGTCCGGAACGATACTGATATGAATTGCACGTTGACAGCACTGTACAATTGCAAAGAAACCATGGAGGGGGATTCCAAGGGTTGGGTAGGACCCTTTCTTACAGGCTATACCTGAATATCAGGGTTGGGCACAACTCGCCGCGCACGATTCGCCTCAGCACGATTCGCCGAGAGCTTCTAGCGCCATATATCAATAATCCAATTACTCGATTTGTTGATCTTTTGTATTTACATGAGGACACAGGTCAATTAATATGATTCAAATTTTATCTGTAATAAAAAAAATTGTTTTTTACGGTAGATCCGTGTATTGCCATGGTTGCCTTTGTCAAATTCGACTCTGCGCTACCCTGCGCTCCGGTCCCTACCGCTCCGGGCGCTTCGAGCCGTTTTGACAAAGACTAAACTAATTAAAAATATTCCTAAGACCGAAAGAACTCTGAAAAGGTGGAACTCGAAAAAGGTGAAACTCGTTGAAAACGTGAATATCGTTTTGTAGCAATTTAATTTATTTAATTCATTTTTATAGGTTAAAAATCTATCAAAGATTATCGATAGCTGGGGTCACTGAACGGATAAAAATAGATAAAAATAAAAATAAAAAATCGCGGCAAATCGTGCTACGGCGAATCGTGCTGCGGCGAATAGTTCCCGGCGAGTCGTGTCGGGGCAAATTGTGCGCGGCGAATCGTACCGTTCCCTGAATATCAGGACAATGGGTGACGCGCAAATGGGTATACTATAATGTACTTCCCAGAAAATCGTTGGGATTTCTATACCGCCGATTTTCAGAACCCGAAAGAAATTTGGTACTACAGTAATTAACATTCGTGAAGTCTATCCAAGCACGTAGAACCGTGAGTCTACCATAGATACATATGCAATAAATTGGTTGCCTTTGTAACATGACAAAATGCATTTTGTCATTTACATTTCTTTTACAAGCTTCCCGACTGAAACGCCACTGTGTTTTTTTAGTGTTTGTAGTTGGTAACTCTTCGAAGTTATTAATAGGAACGCCATTATGCGGTAAATTTCTTAGGAGATTGACGTATAATCGTAGTGAGTCCGATTTTAGTTCTTTCTGTATTTGTTTTAATTTAGTTTTGCCGTATAACGGGTAAATATAATTTTTCCGACTAATTAATTTGTGTTAACAAATTACTTTTAGCACCCAGGATACGGGTTAATTCATTTTAATAATAATTATTCGTTTTGGAAATATAAATATGGTCGTCGCACATGGTCATGTTATCAGAGTTGGAAATCTTTTCTGTATTCGACACATGGTTGTTAATGTTGCGATGGCTTAAGTTTTGAATAACCATCTGTTGGAAGATGTGAAGTGGATGAAATTTGTGGTAGCAATTTCCCGAGGAATGATTAGCTTTGTTATTTTGGTTTCGATGCCGATGGTTAGATTTTTTGTAAAATTCATAAGAGGCTTTTCCTTGTGAATTCGTTTGCGCCTAAGGGGTCGAGATTATGAGATTGAAGAGTCAGACTTCGTGGACTTTAGTTGTTACGTTTCCGTTCGATCCGTAGACATGGATGTATGTTTTATTTGAAATGCGAGACTTCGACTTTCAGCAGATGTTTGGTTTATGAAGATGCGATAGTAGAGATTAATTTGAATTTGCAGTCACACTTTCTCTATTGATGAGTTTTGGAAATGGCAAGCATGTTGATTTTTTAATAAGTATTTTGTGTTCTCTATTTTGTAGACTTTTATTCCTGGATGGTGGACCAAAGCAATGATGAAGTAGGGATATTGAATTCGAAGGAGAGATACTTGCCTAGTCGTGAAATTGGTAGCATTGCATTCAGGGTAAGTCTTTTAGAGATACGTTTACTTATTTATTAATGATGCTGTATGCCAGGTTCTATTTTTAATATCAATTATAACCGAGATAATGAATTCCGGTGTGCAATTAATTTCTGCTAGAGCATAACTTCGTGTTGTTGATTTATTCTCCTCAGGGATGATCAATTGTATTTTTGCTATATAACTGAATTTACCCCTCAGGTGGATGTCAGTATTTTACCTTGCCTTTTATATTTTGTTTTGTTTTCTGTTATTATAATCTTCAATTAAATAGCAGCTTATCTTGATCCTTATGCGTACGCTTTATGTAAGATTAGTAAATTAATTAAACATTGTCGCCAACATCTTTCTTTCTATTTGTGTTTCTACGATAAGACGACTCTTCGTTTCTTCAGGTTTTATTGGTATTGACTGGCGTCCACATAACATCAGGTTTTTCATTTAGCTGATAAGATATCTGAGTACATGGTTACGAATTCACGAGGTTTTTCGAAACACTCCGCTTCTCGAGAACTGCGTTTTAAGTAACAAGGCTAGCTAATACGTGTAATAACATCTACGATTGAGCAAGTGGCATTGTGGCAATAATTTGAGAGCAAATGTTGTTACACCTTTCATAACCTAAGTTTAAATCAACCTGAACTGCGCCAAACAGTAACGCGTCGCGGCCGCTACGCAGGCCGTTAAAGAAATAGAATTGTTGATGGCCATGAAATACAATAAATATGTCCAGAAAGTGCCATCCAAGAGCTAAATCATGCCGTTTTGTAGAAGTCTATAAGATAGATAGAACCGGAGATATGGGCAGTTGAAGGAGAGTATGTTTTCGATTTTTAGCAGTTTTTTATGATGTTCAACCTCTTGTAACTTCTAAACTAGGGGCGATAAAAATAAAATAAAAATTGTTTGCTGTACTCATTTGTTGCAAAGAACCTGTAAAAAGTTGATTTCAAAATCAGAGACCTAATAGTGTCAGAAAGCTGTCCGATCTGACGTGGAATAACTCATTTACGCATGTATACTTCACTTGACGATAACCAAATTTTTGAATGTTTGCAGTACTGCTCGTTTTTTAAAAATGTCCTCCTAGATGAACACATTTTCAATTCTTTTAATTCTTTTAATTCAATTTAAAATTCTATGAAACTTTGTTGTTGCGAGTAAGTAAAATTTTCGTAGCACTTTATTTGAAACTAATTTAATTTCTAGCAGTTCCTAAAAATTTCAAAGATTTACATAATTTAACCATCTCAACGATAATGTAGGATTACACCAACAAAGACTTGTGTTGATTATTTGTTAGAAGTTTATAACCACCGGCACCACCTTATTTTCCACCTTAAATTCAAATTTGAACTCAAGATAACTACAACTTACACGTGTGATGACAAAACTTTAATTTGTATATGGCATTGTTTTAAAAATTAAAATTACCTAATTTTAATTAAATGAACACTTTCTAAAACTCAAAAATCAAAACTTTTATTAAAGTAAATCAGAACGGACGAACTCGCGTCTGTTCTCTTGGCCATTCATCGGCCATCAAAAGCATATATATCTACATTTTACAATTTGCAAACTTAACAAAATACTACAAACTTAACATTATGAACAATGTAAAATATACAGGACGATTAAAAATTATTCACAACACAAAATTTATTTACAAAAATTAAACAATTATCATCAACCCTTATTATTTAACTAATTTTTGAACACGACATTTATCCCGCTCGACTTTAGAATAGAAAAATATAATTTTTCTGATGAAAGTTTACACCCACTTATTGAAATTTACACAAAATTAAAATTTTTGAAATTTTTAGCATTCACTACAATATTTACACAATTTACAAAATAATTAAATCTACAAATATTTACAAATCAATACTAAATTTACCAAATTCATCTCATATTTACAAATTATCAAAATTTTGCAAAAAAAAAACAATTAATCAAAATATGTTTGTTCAATCATGCTATTGAAACATGTCGTTTCTTACTTGGATACGGAACTAGAAACCTTTTGTTTTACTCATTCAAATTATTTCTATAGTAACGAGTGGGCGAAAAACTTTTCACCCACTAGTGAGTGAAAAATGCAGTAATTCATTTATTTTTTGCCCGCAAAATGTGTGCTATTGATCTAGAATTTTGGGGGTTAAGTACGAGCAAAGGGGGGGGGGTACATTTTTTGGCTCAATTTTTCGATATCTAGCGCCGTTTTCGAGTTATTGCAATTTCAAAATCTCATATTTAATTATTTATGACACGAATTTTAATAATAGTTATTTACCTAAAAGTCAGGAAAATGATACATTACTGACGAGGAGCAATTTGAAATACAAGGCACTCTGTGCCGAGTATTTTAAAGCTCCGAGTAAAGTGAGACATATTCCTGACAAGTATGGTATTAAATTTTACCGAAAATCGTAAAAAATTGAAATTTTAAAACATTAACAGCCGTATTTATAAACGTTTACACGCGTATAGTAAAACGTGTAAACAATGTGTAAAATTTCATGTCGAAAATATGTAGTTATAGCCAAGTTACACAAGGGTGGAAGATACACACCTAAACCCCCTAGTTTAAGATGATTTGGAATAAATACACAATCTGCAACAGCATATAGCTGATGTGAATAAGATATAATGCGCAATGACACGTAGTTACACGCGTGTAGTTACACGGTAGATACATGCCTGACTATAAATACGGCTGTAATTGAACAACATTCTTAAAATGAGCAAAATTCAAGTGTGTCAATTTGTAGACTACATAGTTACCATACATAGCTACTGTCAAAACAATAAAAAGTAATAAAGAAAAAAACGACATCTCTTTTATTTTGTTTCAATGACTAATTATTACCGGACTAGTCATTAATAGTATATTATTCACAATCGGTTAGTAATCAATACATTCCTGATCTTTAAAAAGTTGGGAAGCAGTTTATTATTTACTTTCGCTTGCCAACCAATCAGAGTTAATTTGTTTTACTTCCCAACCTACCTCAGGTCGGGAAGTGATTACTTCCCGACCTGCAAAGTCGCATGATGGCAAGAAAAGGAACTAACAAATAATGTGCGTCAAATTAATTAAAATTATGTCAAATGTCAAGTACAAATTTAGTGCAAGCTAACTGCAATAATCTAATTTTAATTTAGTTACTTTAAAAATGTAAGTTTTATAACAATATTGTTAATTTAGCCAGAATAATTATTAAAGTACAATTTCAAATATTTACTATCATTTTGTTTGGCATAAACAGCAATTAGCTTATTTTTTATACCAACTTGATAAACTATTTTTTCTTTTCAAAAATGAAATAAAGTGAAAAGCAGCGTATAATATCATACAAATTTTAATTATTTGTTATTTACCATCTGATTGTGAATAAAATAGTATACATACCTCGGTGTCAAGCTTCATTACAGCCGAGCGCTAAGTTAGTTGACTGAGGCGCGAAGCGCCGAAGTCAACTAACTTAGCGCTCGGCTGTAATGAAGCATTTTCCACCTCGGCATGTAATATACTATTGTTTGGCAAGGGGTGAAACAAAGCGATTTCAGACGAGGGTGAAATTTGCCTGCCCGAGTGAAACGAGGGCTGGCATCACCTTCGTCTGAAATCGCGTTTCACTCCGCGCCACACATACTATTTTTCATATTACCTGCATTGAGACAGAAAATTTTTTTGCATTGAAACTTATAAAATAAATATTTTAAATTCGAAAATTTTTTGAATCAGCAATAACTCGACAACGGCGCTAGATATCAAAAAACTGAGAAAAAAATTCCCCCCCCCTCGTCTCGTACGCAAAAATGTACGTACGCCATATGCAAAAATTTAGATCGATCGCGCCCAAAAAAAAAATTACTTATAAACAACAATATCGAATTAATCTGACAGCTGTCATACTAATTAAATTTTATTTGAAGTAATGAAAAATTATTTTAATTCTGACAGGGTTGAAATGAAATCGGAAACAGAGTTGGCGGTAAGAAACTTGAGTGTTTCTGACCTCGGGCAGAAACATTTTAATGTTTGACCAATATTCGCAGTGGTCTGAAATTGTCGTGTTTCGACTGTCTTGACAGCTATTGAAACACACTGTTTCAATGCAGGTAATATGAAAAATCCAATTTCCTTGCGCGTAAATTAGCAGGGAACTGTTGATTTGATGACGATTTTCGGTAAATTGTATTTTCATACATTTTTACATTTATAAGTGCAGGATTAAGCAAAACGCTACACATCACTCGCGGAGAAACCCTTTTGCTCACTTATTTGCGTCCGCACACTCGCCTGGCGAATCTTTCGGTTTCTCCACTAGTAATGTAATATACTATTACACAATTAATTCATAATTACAATAATTTTTAAATTTTCACCAATATTTACAATTTAAAATTAAATAGTACCTTAAATTTTTCAAAATAATCAAGTTTTCAATTACAAACCAACAGTTTCATGCAAAACGGATTATTAGATTAAAGCTTTTATCCCAACAAGTACCAGCCAACAAATTTCTCCATATAAGTAGAATCGCAAGTACAGATAATCGTACTCGCTTCGGCGGTACATCTACTAAAATTGGAACGATACAGAGAAGATTAGCATGGTCCCTGCGCAAGGATGACACTCATATTCGTGAAGCGTTCACCATTTTTCCACGTTCCAGGGTGTAAGCTTGTGATCGCAAATTGCTCGCTCTTGTCCCTGGTGCCTAACTAGCAGCGTGGCGCGTCCCCGGGTTGCGGATAGGGGAACGACCAAGTACGTTTGGTCAGCTGTGAATAGTCAAATAAACAGCCGCGGACAAGGATAAACAGAAATAACGTTATAATCAGCCCCGTAGCCAGATTGAATGATTAGGACAGGCTTGCAGTAGGCTCACGAAAAAGTCCAATTAAGAGCTTCTTTATTTTAAAAATAAAAAGTATACACATTAAAAAAGGGTTTGGTGAAAATTGCTCGAAAACAATTGCTCGAAGGAAAATTGCTCGAAAGCAATTGCTCGAAAAACAGTTCCTCGAATGAACAATTGCTCGAAAAATTAATTGCTCGAATAGCAATTGCTCGAATAGCAATTGCTCGAATAACAATTGCTCGAAGGTAAATTGCTCGAATTTAAAAAAGAAAGTTAAAAACTTTATTTACAAAAAATACATTTATACATTTAATATCCAATGTTGTGAGCAAGACTGCGAATATATCCTGTAACATCTACATTGTATTCGAAATTTTGCACTATGCGAAGAATTCTTGCCGTACAATCGCGATATTTACGGCTACCCACTGAAGGTTCAACGCCAGACAAAAATTGTTCCATATTTAATTCTGTAAGGCTTTGTTGCCGTTTAATAGTGTCTACGAATTTCCAAATGCTAGGGTGATCCGCGAAAGTAACTCCTGGAAGCCTCTATGCCAACCTTCAACGCTGTTGTTGGTTTTTGGTTCATGTTCAAGAATACCTTGGTAACAATTCCACAAACTTAAAGGAAAGCGAGGTGGACGCCGTTGTCTTCGATTTAGGCGACCAATCCAGGTGTCCTCAAAATAATCGATTATGGGTTGCGCTTCTTCAGGGAATACATTTTCGTCGCACAATACTTCAAAATATTCAATTACGTATTCTTCGGGTACAAAAGCTAGCGCAGGAAGCATTTTCATTTTTAGTGCAAATTCGGGTTCTAATTCATATCTGGCTTTCATACCATTTGCTTGAATATGTCGGAAAATTGCCTGGCAGAAATGGAAAAAGCATCCCCTATGTCTGGTTTGGGGATACACATCATGCACGACATTAATTATTGCAGTTTCATAATCAGACATTATTGTTTGTGGATTTCCATTAGGTATAAATTCTTTAACTTTGTAAAAAACTTCAGAGTAAATGGCCTCGGTTTTATTTGGTAGAAGTGCGTAAATTAGTGGCACAGCACTATTGCCTTGTAGACAGTGTACTGTATATAATTGCCCAAAAAGAAGTGGAGCCGTTTTGAAAGTTCCATCAACGTACCAATGTGCTGATGATTCCAGCAGACGTAAATTCCTTGTCGTAGAAAAAATAACAATGCGATCTTCTACTTGTCCTTTATCATACAATAAAAAATCTTCACCACTTGCAGTAACCGTAAACTCCGCTGGAAAATAAATGTCTTGCCTACGGTGTGGAACTGCGGGACCCGAATTTTCACTAGATCGAATATTTCTTATTGTTCTTTTCATGGATCCTACTGAAGGAAGTCTTGCTGCTACTGCTGGACCAACATTGCTTGATGCAGTAGATAGGAGAAACTGTGGCGTATCTCTAGTTGATTTTGCGTTTTCTTTTATGTTGTTGTATACTTTAGCAGCGGCTACACTTGCGGCGTCAGCTATATGATTGTGCACATTATTAATTTTTATGAAATTGTCGTCCATTGTTATCGCACGAGCAGAACACTTTAATTTTTTAGATTCTTCACATTTCCAATAAATTTTATTTTCAACCGCTCTATCTTGAATAAACAAATACCCTTCGATTAATAATTTATCTTTACCTTTTTCACTTCTAATAAACTCCATTTTGTTATTGTTATTGTTGATTGTTGATGTTTAATACTATTCAATTATCTTCTGTTGTTCCCACTCACTAATATATACTAATAGTAATATTGGTAGTTAATACATTATGGTTACATAATTACCAACTTTAGCTTAACAGCTTTTAAAATTTTGACGACCACGTTTTGTCTCAAAAATCTCAGGGCTACTGACGCGCATAAATAGATTACCGAAACTCTAGAAATAATCTGGTTTGCTTCCCCATAGGCATTTTTTAAATACGCTATTGTTTTTTTGTGCGACAACCAATACAGTGTCGCCTCCAGGTATTTTATTAAATTATTTCTATTATCTATATTATCAATAATCTAATTGAATAACATAATTTGATGTAAATTTTTGTTAAATTAAATATAGTACATAAGCAATTAATGTATACATAAGTTCAATTATTGGAAGGTGGAAGTAGTCGTTTAATAAATCTTCTATAAAGCTGTGGAAGTTGTATTTTGAGGAACCCTGTATATATACTGGGTAAAAGAAGTAGCTAAGGTGGTTTTCCGTGTAGCCACTGATTTTAATATTAAAATATATTTTTATACTCACTACATTCCAAACTGACTGATGATTTTAAATTTTTATAAATTTTGTAACTTTTACGCAAAAAGATTAATAAATTCGAGCAATTGCTATTCGAGCAATTGTTTATTCGAGGAACTGGTTTTCGAGCAATTGCTATTCGAGCAATTGGCTTTCGAGGAATTGCTCATTCGAGGAATTTTTTTTCGAGCAATTTTCCTTCGAGCAATTGTTTTCGAGCAATTTTCCGGCACCCTTAAAAAAGTTGTAAACGTCGGTTTTTCTCATCATTAAATTTGTGCAGAACTATGTCTAAATCCAATGCTTTTGTACGAATTTTTTCATACGCAATAAGCGTTAAATTGGACATTCGTTGGTGGCACATAGAAAGTCGCTGTGGACGGTTGATTCTTGTTAACACAGAGAAGGTGGACTCGCAGGTAGCAGTACTACATCCAAAAGTTCGGGCAGTTGCTAATAATTTATAAGTATCGGCGAATGCTACTCGTTGCTGAAAAATTATCTCAAATACTGTGATATTTGGATTTTCCTTCTTTTGAGTTTCAATAAATCTATTCACCACTATAATTTCTTCCGGTGATGGAAGTTGGATCCATAAAGTTTGCAAATATTTGACTTTTTTCAAATTAATAATTTCTTCTTCGGCACTGGAAACTGCAATTAGGAGCGCATTATTTTCCGTAAATCTTCTGTTCATTTCACTCAAAATGACATCAAGAGTTTCATAAAAGATTGCCTTGAAATTTTGGTCAACATCTGATCTTTCACCAATTAGATCATATACCAAATATTGCTCCAGCGTTGTGTTTCGTATCCTTCGTCTTTTTTTGCTGGGAGGTTCTTCTTCATCAACATAAAAATCAGTGTCAATTTTAGTACCAATTTCTTGATAAACATCATCGTTTCTGTAAGAGTTCAGATAATTCACTACCGAGGTCATGACAACTACCGCATCTTTCAAACTCGCTTCGTGAGCCTGAAGTAATTTATCAGCAGGCTGAATGGTTTCTAAAATTTTTTTCATCAAAACCATGCAAAATCGAAAC
This sequence comes from Cantharis rufa, assembly GCA_947369205.1. NCBI lineage: Eukaryota > Metazoa > Arthropoda > Insecta > Coleoptera > Cantharidae > Cantharis > Cantharis rufa. The sequence continues at coordinate 14,863,297 of OX376307.1, read as the reverse complement.
TCTTTGGATTGAACAATTTTTAGCATCCCAATACTTTCTACAACGTAATCACCATCTACATCTCTGCTTTTCGACACTTTTTCCAGTGCCTGGATTATTTGCACATAATTGTTGTAAATTATGCGAGTAACATCCAAATGACCACTCCAACGTTGCTCCAAAAGACGACATAACGCATTCCCATCGTAGAACTTCGAAATACTTCCTTTTTTCAAAAACATATATAGCATAGAGCATTGATCGAAATATTGCCTAATATTTGATATTTCTTTTATGGCTTTTACAAGTACCAGGTGCAATCTATGATTGTAACAATGCACGTAAGGTATTGTTCTGTTCAAATTCTTTTGGATCAACGCTTGCACTCCGCCTTTCTCACCACTCATAACCGCTGCTCCGTCATAACACTGACTTAGGATTTTAGAAGTATCTAAGCCATAATCATTAAGAACCTGCAAGGTTAAATTTGTAAATGTTTTGGCATCTAAATCAACGCAAGTCTTTATCGTTAAAATTGACTCTTTCACTTTTCCACCTAAAACGTATCTAACTCCAATTGCGATGTTTTCTCGATTGTTTTTATCGTGTGTACCGTCCTCTAAAATACTGAACCATGGAACATCAGCTTTGCGAATATCATCAACGATACTTTGAGATACCATTTCTGCCATTATGTCAATCAAATTATTTTGTATCTCAGGAGATAAATACGTAGCATTAGCTGGTATGCGCTTATAGTATTCAGCAAGTTTTGTATCTTTAAGCAATGTATATTGAAAAAGACTACTAAATAAACCGTTTTCGTGACCTTCATCGATATCATATGTTCCGCGAAATGCTAATTCATTTACGGCCAAAAACTGTATAACTTCAACAATTGACTTGACATAATATCTATGACCTTCAAGAACGTCGTTGTTAATCATAGTTGACACCATTAAATTGTCTTTTTGGCGTTTCTCTTTTCATGCCACATCATTACAGCGGTTATATGAACTTCTGAAGATGCGTGTTTTTCAATACCTTTTTCTTTAGTTAAAGCCATTTTCCAGTTACAAAATCCGGTAGTTGTGAATGCATTTTCTTTGCTTCCGAGGGGACGAAACTGTCGACATGGATAACAAAATGCCGCATCTCTATTTATTGAGTATTCCAACCATTTGAATTTTCGGAACCACTCTGCTTGAAAACTTCTCTTAACTTTATTTTTAGGATACACAGCCAATTTATGTTGAATTAAATTTTCCCCAATCGCAGAAATATCACTTATATCCTTGCATAAATCAATCGAATTGATACTTTTCTTCCCCACAGTGATACTACTGGTACTAGCTTCAGAAGAACTGGGTTGTTCATTGATATTATCCGTGGTGACAGTGGCAGGTTTTGATTTTCTAATCAGGAATTTATCCATGTTTGCTTGTTTCTTAAATATAACATAACTTCCAACTCATTATTCAACTTATATGTAATCATTAAGTCAATTTATGAAGTTGGTAATGTTATGAAATTTTTTTATAAAAAATTATTAATTGTGTGGGCCGCCCCAAAAAGAGATGGAGCTACCAATTAGAGTGACGTAACGGCCTAAAGCTTGCAGATGATAATAATGGTAATTTTTTACATAATTTATAAATCAAAATGAAATATAATACGTTAATAAAAATATTATACGAAATAACGTTATAATCTTATAATATTTCGCAATGCCTCTTTTGATATGAAATCAAAATTTGAAAAGTTAAACAAACTATTAAGGGCGCGATTTTTGGACCCGTTTCAAAACTTCATTAACAACTCAAAATTGGCTAAAGATATTAATATGTATTAGTATTCAAAAGATATTAGTATTCAAAACGCGCGCCTTGATAACAGTTTGTTTTCGGCTTACTAACAGTTCAGCGATTTTTAAAAAGATGGCGCTTAAAAAAGTTTACTATTTTGAATCACATTTAGGCAACGTCGCATTTTAAAGCTTTCATTAGTAATCTCATGTATCTACCTGTAACATTTTAGGTAGTAATGCGGTGTAATACACACAATACAATTTATTTTTAATTGCAATACTGTATAAACATTAAAAAATGTAGTGGAATTATATTATTAAATCCTGTTAATAACATAAGATATTAGATTAACTTGGCTTATTTAATTTTTATTAATATAATAATAGATCAAGGAATAACATTCAAAAATTATTGTTGCTTTTCGTTTTTTTTGCTTTTTTCTTGTTGCAGTAACTGGGCCTTTTTGATATAATCAGGATCTACACATTTTAAACCTCGTTGTATATTACATCGTACGATTTCCGGTAAAATGCACTCCCTATAAAATTGGACTAGTTTCCATTCCATATCATTTTTCCAAAATTTATCGTCTCGCAAAATTTCTTCAACAAAAATGTAATTAATGTTTACAAAGACAACAAAATAACATTTTTTCCTGTTGCTTATATGGAGTTGGCCTTGGATTTGATAATAATAATCGTGGGTTTTCTTTAAATTTAATTTTCCTTCTTTATGTTCATTTTTGATGCAGCTTCTTCTAAAGTAATATTCAACTTTGAAACTTTTAAAAGACACTTAACTTCTACTATTGCGTCTTCCCCAACTAAACCATCTGGAGAAGCACCGAGGAATAGATATTCAAGTCTATAAACAATCCACTTTGATCTACGTGAATTCCATTTTGCTTTTCTAATAAAGAAATAGCCACACTTTCGTTAATTATTCCAAAATCAGTGGATTTGCTTTTCAAATTGGATGGAATAAGAATTTTTTTTACTAAACAGTGACAGGATGTGTGGTCTCTTCTTTTTATAACGGACCCGAAGTTAGAAGCCGTGAGGCGATTTTTCTTTTCCATTAAATATGTGAGGTTGTTAAATTGACCGATAGTAGATTTTGCTATTTCCAACTGTTGTTCTTCTGTTACATGGAGATTTTCTAGAATTTCACTACATGCTTTTTCCATTTCTTCTTTACCAAGTTCAGGTTGTAATGCATTTGGACCATAATCTAAATTTTTATTCGTTTTGAGTGGTTTTTCTTTAGTTGGTTTCGAAGCTTTTCGTTCTGGTTTTATTTTACCCACAAGTTTCTTTTTTGCTTGAACGTCTATATATTTTTTTAAATATTTTCGCGGGCTCTGTTGTACAGCTCGTTTCCATGCATCAGTGTGCCAGTTGAACCCTGCGTTATATCTCATACTTGTTAATTCGGCCCTGGTAGCAAACGATTCTTTTTGAATAAAGTTTAATCTTTTTCCCATATTGAATCTAGATAATATACTCATGAATTGGAGCAGGACTCTTGGGCGCCGCCGATTGGGCGCTGGACGTTTGGGCGCCAGGACATTTGGGCGCCTGGACGTTTGGGCACTGGACGTTTGGGCGCCTGGTAGTTTGGGCGCCCGGACGATTGGGCGCCACCATTTGGGCGCCTGGACGATTGGGCGCCGCCGCCAGAGAAATCCTTTGGTGCAAACATTGTAGACAAAAAACAATGACGTTTGCCGTTTGATACTAGCAGGTGTAGTTTTATTTTAATTAATTTTTAAGGTTTTTGCTATTTGTTGCTGTTTTTTTTCATAGTCAAGTTAGTTTTTGTGCGAAAATCAGACTTTTAACTAATATTGCTGTGTTTTAATTGTTATGTTAGCTTATATTTGATACTTCTGAGTTCGATTCTCCAGCACCAGAGACTTGACAGAATTACTTAGCTCGGCCTTCCGGTGTGCATCAACGCGTTGTGGCCAGGTGCTAATAACCATAGTAGTTGATGCTCGTTAATATTAAAAAAAAAAAAAAAAAAACTTACATCAAAATTTTAAAAACTTATCTACATCTGATTTGTCGAATTAAAATTAATCAATTTATTTCTCAAATGCAAAAAAAATTTAAAAAATTTCCAAAAAAAAAGGCAAGTGTAATTATATTAATTCATTAACACATTATGTGCAATCCCTCTGAGATATTCTAATATTGTTCTGTTTTCATATGATAAAACAATTCTCTTGATTTTTTGATCTACTGCTTGATATTTCAATCTTTTAAGCGGAGGAGCTTCACCACGTACAAATTCCTCGTATGATGCGTCTCTTCCTTTCTGGACGCTTGGCAGGCCATCAATAAACTTCCATATGGATGGATGATCCACATCTAACTGGGATTGCAAACTACGATGAGCAGCTTCCGCAAAATTATTGGTACGATCTTCATCATTAAGCACCCGATCATAAACATTCCATATATTTGGAGCAAATAATGATCTTCGCCTAGATTGATCCCGGTTTAACCTTCCAACATAATTGTCTTCTAGCCAGTTTAAAATTGGTATTAATTCATCTGGAAGATGCCGGGAAAGTTCTTCAATTGCCTGTTCGATATTTGCAATTGGAACGAATGCAATTGCAATTACCATACGGGCTTTTAGAGAAAATTCTACATCGTTTGAATATTCATCAAACAGTCCCCTTTCACGAATTTGCTTTTTGAAATTTTTCACCAAGTGAAATAAGCAACCGTGTAATTGAACTGTCGGAAAAGCTTCAGTAACTGAATTAATTACTGCTAACTCATAATAATCGATAGAAATCGTTTCTGGTTCAAAAAGCGGCCACATTTCTTTGATTAATGCGAACAACCGAACATATGTTTGACGCTGCTTATTTGGCAGAAGCGCATATAATATTGGTTGAACAAACCCATCCCTATTTGACAAAATTACAAAAATTTGGTAAAATAGGCGAGGAGCTTGCCGAAAGGTCCCACCCATAAAAATACTTTTCATATAAGCGCTTTTCATATCCCAATGGCGGCGCCCAATCGTCCGGGCGCCCAAATGTCCGGCGCCCAAATATCCAGCGCCCAAATGTCCGGGCGCCCAATCGTCAGGCGCCCAAACGGCGGCACCCAAGCGGCAGCGCCCAATTGTCACGTACCGCTCATGAATAGTTCCGCACGATTATTTGTTTCGTGGTGAATGTGAACTGCGCAAATTTGGCAGGTATAAGAAAAAAAAAGTGTAGATTCCGCTCCGAGCAAAAAGGTCGACAGTAATCTGAAATGTAAATTGCGCAAATCTAGGTAGGGTATTACTATAAGTACGGTATAAATCTGAATAGATTTAAAAAGATTAATATAATAAACTTAATTTTAAAAAAATTGTAGAAAGTTATTAAACAAGTAGATAAAATTTAGGACGTATGTAAACTGCGCCAGCGGTCAATATTTTCTTGGTCGGTAGCTTAAGAACAAGTAGTAAATTGCGCCAACGGTTGGTGAGGGGAGCTTAAGTTGTAATACAATACCCAAAGCATGGTGTATTTACTGGTAATTATAATATCATGTAATCCCCACAGTGGTGGCGCAGTTTTGTGAAGGGCCATATAAATACCGAATGCTGGAATAAAATATGTTCTAAAAATTGTTTTAAAAAAAGTAACCTATAACCTACGTACAGATCTACCTTTTTGGCATCATTTCTAAGGTAATATAGAAAACTAAGTAACCCTTGTAGATTTTTGGGCGCTGAATCCAAAATCCGAATTGATTGAAAGATGGGGGAAAAATTACTAAATGCATAAGTTATTAACAAATTTTATTTAATTATTAATAAAGATAGAAGTAAAACTTCTACAGTGAGAAAATTTGGGCTAAGTGCACCTCTGTAAAAAAAAATACTTTTGGGCAATACTAATCCTATTAACAAACAATTAATGGATTAAAATATTACAACCTTTTTTTCACTCAATTTACGGTCAACCCTAAAAATTTTTGGCGCAATTTACGGGTAGGATTAGAAAAACCCTCAACCGCTGGCGCAATTTACGGTCCCCGAAAATTTACAAGCTTTACAAAAATAGTACATTGTCTTATTCGGATTAAAAGTGAAACTTTGTTTGACAAGCAATTTTTGCATTTGCAAGGCGGAGCGCTAGTTTGTAATTAGAAAATTTTCATTTCTTCTAGTTTTGATTTCCATATGTGTAGTCTTGTCGTGCACTTCTTCGATATTTTTTGGAATAGTACCAATACTTTTACGCCTTTCGCTGTAAGCATTTTGTTTGGCATATCTTAGATCGTCCTTTTGCAAATATAAGGTTGAAGAAGGTTGTTCGTCCAAACATCTTCTTACCATTTCTTCAGGTTTCTCCGATGGTCGTTCTATAACTTTATTTTTCATTTTGACCGTTAACTGCTGCCTTTGTAAAACCCGTTCTTCGCATGGATCATGCGTGTGTTCTTCTTGACTAAAAGTAATTACCAAATCAGGGTGTATTCCCAAAACTTTGATGAACGCCTTACATTTGTTGTTACAGCACCGCCATTTTTGTTCGCCTGTTCACAGCAGGCGCTCCATACGAAATTTATTTTGCTTATAAATTAGAATGGGTTTACCTCGTTCACTAATCGAAGGTGTAAGTTCAGACATTTTGAAGGATCTCGCTATAACTTGAAATAATATTTCCGTGGTTTGCACTGCTACGATGTTTTAAATAAATTTGTATTATCTGCTAAAGAAGGAAAGGTTTGTTTATATATGAAAAATTTTAAATGCCAACCGAAAATTAATTAAATAAAAAAAAATTATGTGGTTACAGAGGGTGACAAAAAAGTGTTTTAACCCTGTCCCGTACTATGTCTAATTAAAGGCCTAATTTGGTAACATTAACTTAAAATGGACCCGTTACTATTAGTATATTTCTATTTAATAAAATCGTTTTTAAATTTAAATAACCCTAATCAAAAAAACTGGCTCCGGCTCTGTATTACATCTAATAAAAAACATGTATAATTAAAGACATAATTTGGTAACATTGACTAAAAATGGACCCATTTCTATTAGTATATTGTTATTTTTTCGATAAAATCGTTTTTAAATTTAAATAACCCTAATCAAAAGGACTGGCGCCGGCCCTGTAGTATGTCTAATAAAGGACATGCCTAATTAATGGCATAATTTAGTAACATTTACGAAAAATGTTCCATTTCTATTAGTATATTTCTATTTAATGTAATTATATAATATAAGAAAAAGATACAGCCTCAATCACAACCATAGACAACGAAGAATGGCTCAAATATTATAAAAAACTATGGCAAAATGAAGAGGAAGCACTGATTGGAATAGAGGAAGAACATGGAGAGGTAGATAGAATAGATCGATCAGAATTAGATAGGGCACTGGACGAGATAAAGAACCGTAAAGCAACAGGAACGGATGAAATTAATGGAGAATTACTTAAATACAGCTCTGAAGCACTGAAAACGAGACTCCTAAGATTTCTAAACATATGTTGGAAACAAGTAAAAACACCTCAAGAGTGGAAACTGGCAAAAATAATATCTATATTCAAGAAGGGCAATAGAACGATTTGCGAGAACTACAGAGGGGTCAGTTTGCTGAATACCTCTTACAAAATATACTCGAAAATAATAAATAATAGATTGAAAAATATCACAGAAGATACTATATTAGAGGAGCAAACAGGATTTAGAAAGGGACGATCATGTGTAGACAATGTGTTCAGCATAAAACAGATCATTAAAAAACACCAAGAGTATAACCGCGAAACCCACATAGCATATATAGACTACGTCAAAGCATTCGATAGGGTAATACGAAGTAGAATGTGGAATATATTAACAAGAAGAGGTATACCATATCACTTAATATTGACAATACAGGAAATGTATAAGGAAACCCAGATATGTATAGCAGGAAATGAAAATAAAAAAGAAGAAATAAACACGGGATTGAGACAGGGCTGCAGTATGTCGCCGACGCTATTTAATATATACTTGGACGATGCTATACGTAAATGGAAAGAGCAAATCACATATTATACAACAAACCTAAATAATAGAGATTTTGTGGTAACCGTGCTGTTCGCAGATGACCAGGCTGTAATAGCGAATAATGAGGATTGCCTACAACATGCAATATTCAAGTTGAGCCAAATACTAAAACCATATAACATGGTAATATCCACCAACAAAACGAAAGTAATGGCCTTTAAAGGAAAAGAGCCGGTAAGATCTAAAATAGTGCTAAACAACCAGACTATTGAACAGATAGGAAGCTTCAACTTTTTAGGTTGCATGATATCGCTATATGAGGAAAAAAGATATACGAAACAAAATAGAAAAATTCAACTATATAAATGGAACAATTAGAAGAACGTTCAAGAATAAATCAAGCCAAAACACAGCAATCAAGTTCTACAAAACGATATCGATCCCAACGATCACGTATGGAAGTGAAACATGGACGATAACAAAGGAGAACGAAAGGCGTCTGCAAAGTGCGGAAATGAAGTTCCTCAGAGCAATAGCAGGATATACTAGAATAGATAGAAAGCGCAATACGGACATTAGAAATGAACTTGCAATATTCAATTTGTGTGAACATATAGAAGAGTACAGAAACTACTGGCTACAACACCTAGAAAGAATGGATGACACCCGGATACCGAGAAAAGTTTATGAATACAAACCCAGAGGCAGAAGAAGCATAGGTCGACCGAGGAAGAGATGGACCGATCAAAATATTGGAGTGGCGTAACGGACTACAAGTCTAAGACGTGATGATGATGATGATGATGATGTAATTATTCTTAAATTTAAATAACCTTAATCTCCTCTGAACAACATAATAAGTAGGTATAAGTAGGTGACCCATTGTTAAATGGTTGGGAGCGCAATTTACATTTTGGATTATGTCAACCTTTTAGCTTGGACGCTCTACGTTGACTCTACGTTGCTCTACGTTGACCATTTTGGGGTAGGGGATTAACTTTCAACCATCGGTGGAAAGTGGTGTCGTCCTAAACTGCACGAACGACTTAAAGTAACGGTAAAAAAAATGGTAAACTGCACTCCGAGCAAAACAGAGAAATTTTAATCCCTGTGGTAAACTGCACTCCAAATTCGTGCAGTTTACCATTAGCAGGTAGTGTCGAGGTGCGTAAGCCGCACCCGTCGTAATCCCAAAATTTGTTAGAATTATTGCTTAACTATAAACAAAAATTTAAATTATATCAAAAATTAGCCCTGCCGAAGGACGGTGGTAAGTTCCACCGATGGTCAGTTTTTAATCCGCTTTTTTTGCTAAGCTACCGATGTCAACCATGTAAGTTCCACCGCTGGTAAAAAAGGTAACATGTAAGTTCCACCGGTGAAAACTTAAAGAATTACTGGATTAAGACCCGCAAAGCCGGTGATAGTAATTATGGCAATATTGCATTGATAATTCAAACTGCAAAAATTGATTCTTCAAAATAGGTTAAAAAAATATAATTTTTTAAGAAATTTCAACTGTGATTGTTTTATTATGTATTTTTATTAAAAAGAAAAGTATATAGGTAACATATTAATCTAAAATGAAATAAAAGATATTTTAGTTCCCCCTCCCTTTTCATTCACATTTATCTTACAGAAGCGATTAGAAATATGTTGTACAAATTGAAATCTGTTAATTTCTTTGGTGGAATATAATTGAAGTAAATGCTCCAACCGTTTGCGTTTCCTTGCAGTATCACAATTACTACGTTTAGTTATGTGAACGCTGTTAAGTTTGATATATGTTTCTGCTTGGATTTCTTTCAGTTTCTCCAAAAACGTATATAATGGTGGGTGGGCAGTATAAAACTGCGAATTAAACATATTGTGAAAAGACTCACAGGCGTTAGTGGTCCGATACATACTAGCTGAATTTGCAGCCCAAAGCTCAGGAGGATATGCTGAAGTTGCATCGACATACGTGCGAAATAAATAATCCGAATATTTTAGCAACCGTGGATCGTCCGGTATAATGGATATTAAGTCTTCGCTGTAGACTGCATCGACTTCATTTGGACTTAAATATTGCAAACCAAAACTATAACGCAGCCAATTACCAATCTGCGAGGAAGCATCTTTATATTCTCTGGCTAATCCAAACTTCTTAATATTCCTATACCAAGACTGGCCTAAATGGAATCTACAGCCAATTAATACAATATTTTCCCAAACGTATTTTAAGCTAGCGTGTATTGCAAGTTCAAAATCCACAGTGGCAAACTTTGGTTGAAATTGCAAATCGTGTTGATGACAAATTTCGACTAATTTTTGGAAACCGTCACGATATGTATTTTGTGTCTTGTTTTTCAAAAGACAAAACACCGAAGGTATATAATAAATAATGATCATTAGTATGAGTAAAATGATTGGAAATGTTTTTCAAAAACTCTAATCTACTCATTGCGTTAGTAGAGTACGAGGTAATATAGTGTTGCAAACGTTGTTGTTTTCTGATGGTATCGCTATTGCCCGCGTTAGGTAGCTCAATACTATTAATCTTGATATAAGTGTAAATTTGCATCCCTTTCAATTTGTCTAAAAATAAATATAGCGATGGATGGGTGCTATAAAATTTCGAATTAAATAGAATATGAAAAGATTTGCAAGCATTCGTCGTACGGCACATACTTGCTGATTGTGCTGCCCAGAGCTGAGGCGGAAATATCGAATTGGCATCGATATAGGTTCGAAATATATAATCGGAAAACTGATCTAGCCTTGTATCGTTAGGCAGTATCGATATTAAATCTTCGCTATAAGCGGCATCAATTTCATTTGGATTTAAATACTGCAACCCAAACATGTAGCGGAACCATTGGCCAATTTGTTCCACATCTTGCCAGATATGTTTAAGGCTAGCATGAACAGCCAATTCAAAGTCAACAGTAACCGTTTTCGGTTGAAAAAGTAATTGATTTTGAGCACAAATATCTATTAATGATTGGAGGCAATGCCGGTAAGTTTCCTGAGACTTGTCTTTTAAAAGACAAAACGCCAGTGCTATATAATGTCCATTCGCGTAACCATGAGCAGCGTAAACAGCTGCTTAAAGAACTTGGTGCAATACTCAAAAGTACCATCCATGTATATTGCTATGTTTGTTCTTGTCCATAACACTAAAATCTTGAATTATCCATAGTTCGGGTAAAATTCATGTACAACGACTTTGGTCGAAACCATTGGGTTAAATAGAGAAATCATCTTAGAATTATTGTTAGCAAATTTCTTTCCAAGTCTTCATTGGGGGAGATTCAACTGAAATTAAAATGTTTATTAATTTATCAAGTAAATTTAGGCAACGTACCAGATATTTGTTATCGGAGAACATTCATTCAGTTATACCTACTTATAAGTAGGTATAAGTAGGTGACCCATTGTTAAATGGTTGGGAGCGCAATTTACATTTTGGATTATGTCAACCTTTTAGCTTGGACGCTCTACGTTGACTCTACGTTGCTCTACGTTGACCATTTTGGGGTAGGGGATTAACTTTCAACCATCGGTGGAAAGTGGTGTCGTCCTAAACTGCACGAACGACTTAAAGTAACGGTAAAAAAAATGGTAAACTGCACTCCGAGCAAAACAGAGAAATTTTAATCCCTGTGGTAAACTGCACTCCAAATTCGTGCAGTTTACCATTAGCAGGTAGTGTCGAGGTGCGTAAGCCGCACCCGTCGTAATCCCAAAATTTGTTAGAATTATTGCTTAACTATAAACAAAAATTTAAATTATATCAAAAATTAGCCCTGCCGAAGGACGGTGGTAAGTTCCACCGATGGTCAGTTTTTAATCCGCTTTTTTTGCTAAGCTACCGATGTCAACCATGTAAGTTCCACCGCTGGTAAAAAAGGTAACATGTAAGTTCCACCGGTGAAAACTTAAAGAATTACTGGATTAAGACCCGCAAAGCCGGTGATAGTAATTATGGCAATATTGCATTGATAATTCAAACTGCAAAAATTGATTCTTCAAAATAGGTTAAAAAAATATAATTTTTTAAGAAATTTCAACTGTGATTGTTTTATTATGTATTTTTATTAAAAAGAAAAGTATATAGGTAACATATTAATCTAAAATGAAATAAAAGATATTTTAGTTCCCCCTCCCTTTTCATTCACATTTATCTTACAGAAGCGATTAGAAATATGTTGTACAAATTGAAATCTGTTAATTTCTTTGGTGGAATATAATTGAAGTAAATGCTCCAACCGTTTGCGTTTCCTTGCAGTATCACAATTACTACGTTTAGTTATGTGAACGCTGTTAAGTTTGATATATGTTTCTGCTTGGATTTCTTTCAGTTTCTCCAAAAACGTATATAATGGTGGGTGGGCAGTATAAAACTGCGAATTAAACATATTGTGAAAAGACTCACAGGCGTTAGTGGTCCGATACATACTAGCTGAATTTGCAGCCCAAAGCTCAGGAGGATATGCTGAAGTTGCATCGACATACGTGCGAAATAAATAATCCGAATATTTTAGCAACCGTGGATCGTCCGGTATAATGGATATTAAGTCTTCGCTGTAGACTGCATCGACTTCATTTGGACTTAAATATTGCAAACCAAAACTATAACGCAGCCAATTACCAATCTGCGAGGAAGCATCTTTATATTCTCTGGCTAATCCAAACTTCTTAATATTCCTATACCAAGACTGGCCTAAATGGAATCTACAGCCAATTAATACAATATTTTCCCAAACGTATTTTAAGCTAGCGTGTATTGCAAGTTCAAAATCCACAGTGGCAAACTTTGGTTGAAATTGCAAATCGTGTTGATGACAAATTTCGACTAATTTTTGGAAACCGTCACGATATGTATTTTGTGTCTTGTTTTTCAAAAGACAAAACACCGAAGGTATATAATAAATAATGATCATTAGTATGAGTAAAATGATTGGAAATGTTTTTCAAAAACTCTAATCTACTCATTGCGTTAGTAGAGTACGAGGTAATATAGTGTTGCAAACGTTGTTGTTTTCTGATGGTATCGCTATTGCCCGCGTTAGGTAGCTCAATACTATTAATCTTGATATAAGTGTAAATTTGCATCCCTTTCAATTTGTCTAAAAATAAATATAGCGATGGATGGGTGCTATAAAATTTCGAATTAAATAGAATATGAAAAGATTTGCAAGCATTCGTCGTACGGCACATACTTGCTGATTGTGCTGCCCAGAGCTGAGGCGGAAATATCGAATTGGCATCGATATAGGTTCGAAATATATAATCGGAAAACTGATCTAGCCTTGTATCGTTAGGCAGTATCGATATTAAATCTTCGCTATAAGCGGCATCAATTTCATTTGGATTTAAATACTGCAACCCAAACATGTAGCGGAACCATTGGCCAATTTGTTCCACATCTTGCCAGATATGTTTAAGGCTAGCATGAACAGCCAATTCAAAGTCAACAGTAACCGTTTTCGGTTGAAAAAGTAATTGATTTTGAGCACAAATATCTATTAATGATTGGAGGCAATGCCGGTAAGTTTCCTGAGACTTGTCTTTTAAAAGACAAAACGCCAGTGCTATATAATGTCCATTCGCGTAACCATGAGCAGCGTAAACAGCTGCTTAAAGAACTTGGTGCAATACTCAAAAGTACCATCCATGTATATTGCTATGTTTGTTCTTGTCCATAACACTAAAATCTTGAATTATCCATAGTTCGGGTAAAATTCATGTACAACGACTTTGGTCGAAACCATTGGGTTAAATAGAGAAATCATCTTAGAATTATTGTTAGCAAATTTCTTTCCAAGTCTTCATTGGGGGAGATTCAACTGAAATTAAAATGTTTATTAATTTATCAAGTAAATTTAGGCAACGTACCAGATATTTGTTATCGGAGAACATTCAGCTACGTTTGGTCTGGCATTGCAAGTTTTGTTATGGTTGAAGTCAATCTGGACATTCCAATATTGCAAAGTTGGATTGTTTCCACCATATAAAAAATCGTTGTGCTGAAAATTGAAAATATTAAACATGCTGGAGTGAAAATTGTATAAAATTTGTGTTTATTATTGTTAGGTTAAGAATAGATTTAAGTGGTTACATTTTGGGACGATTATTTTGACCAAACTATATTAAGGTGCGACGAAAGACGATTAGGTTCGCGAGTGTTCACGGGTTTGTGAAAAATTAGGATTTTTGTGGTGCAAATGCATGTAAAAAAGAAACCGTTGCATTGAAATTTTACAAAAAGTCGTTTGGACTTATGAAAGAAGAGTCTATTGAGAAATGAAAAACATCATCGGAAAGAGCAGGAAATTCTCTTTAATTTAGGACAATTTGATCCGATGATGAAAATTTAAGAGTATAAGAAGAGATTCCATCCGAGAATGTGGACGGATCTAGACAAATTGGACTTTTTAATTGAAGCTGGAGTCCGACCGGAAACATTTAGGATAGGAAAATTTATACCAAAAAGATGAAGGATTAAAAGTTAATGACTTTAGATAACTTTTAATCTCAAGAAAATTGTATTGGTGGTTACACCAAGTTAAATTAAGTATTTTAGTTTGTACAGCAACGCAAAATTTGGCATCCTATGGAACCGCGAATTATTATTGGTCGATGCGAAGATCATCCACCACCCTAAATTTTAATTTAGTGGATTTTTATTGGTAAATGGCATTATCGATGGACATTGGTCAATCAGCCATAAAATGAATAATTTGGTTCCGATTCCGTATAAAAGGAGGTGCGTTGGTAAAAATAGAGGAGTTCGTTTCCAATTTTTGGACTAATTGCTGCGATAGCTTCTGTCCGACAAAATGGCAAATTTTAATAAAGTATTTTCGGTGATAGAAAAATTTTGAAAATTAATTTTTCGGTGTTAGAAAAATTTAATGAAATTTTTTTTTGATAATTAAAAATTAATTTAATTATTCATGTAATGCAATGATAATTGTCGAGCAATGGCAATTTATATAAAATAATTACAAAAATTATTTACTGTTGAAAATTTACTTTCAACAACCAACAATTCTTCAAAGAAGACGTTAGAAGATATAGTCAACTATAATTTCAAGAGGATTACGTGCAAACTTACCTGTTGGTTATGTGATAATACCGTCCTGAAATTTAAGTGATTAGGTTGTGTTGTGTAGAAAGGATTACATAGAAGAATATAAAAGGTAGATAAAACTATTTGATTGTAAAAATGTTGTGTTTTTTTTAGGTAAAACTGTTTTTTTAATTTAAGTTTTAAAAATATGTGGGGTTAGGTTTATGTTTTTGTTTAATTGTAAGAAAATTGTACTTACGTGTGATATGCAATTAAACCAGATGACAGAAATTTATAGTATTTCTATTCACTCCACAGCACAACGTTTATAATTTATGAAAGAAAAGTTTTTAAGACTGTTACCAAATTTGCTCAGGTACATCTGACGCAATCTGACGAATGATACGAATAATGGTCGTTGCTATCTTACTAATGATAATATGTTCAGTGGCGTGTACATGATAAAAGATAGGTAGGTCTGCTATAGTTTAATTTTTTTTTATTATTATTGTTATCAATGAATGATAACTGGCGCCGGGCAATTTTAGGAGACCATCGTAACTTATTTGTAGCGTATCACAGCAATATATTGTCTACAGAGCATAAACACCGTAAGTTAGTAATACACGAAAAAATAATTAAATTATTTTGGCTATCATTAACCATTAATTCATTAACCATTATTATTTTCTGTTTCAACGACAATGGAATCTAACGCGGAATGAACGTCCAACATTAAAGTCGGTAAAGGTGGTAGTTCTTTTCGCCTCGCATTATAAATACTTGTAGCAATTGATTTAGCATCCTGGTAAGTAATGTCCACTCGATCAACTTTAGTGGTAGCGATGGCGTTTTCAAGAATGTCCAATGGTCTTTTCAAAAAATCTTCAACAGCTTTTCTTTTGGCAACACCGGCAACCGATTGCCGTTTAATTTTTTGCACATCTTCTTCGTGGCTATGTTGCGGATTTTCACTCTCAATTTTCCTCTGTTCTCCGCTTCCTATGGTATAGATATTAGCTGAACATGTTAACAACACTAATAATATATTTCCGCGCTTACCGTAGATTTCTCGAAGCGCTGCCATAATTTCTGTAGGTGTTGTTTATTCGTATTCTTATAATTTATATTGTACTAGTTGGAAAGCCCGTCCACGGACGGGCATCTAGATCCGATTGGTTGGAAACTCGTTTGATGTGCAACTCGTCCCAGGGGGAGTACCGGGAGTGGTTTAATATATTTTTCGGTTGGTAAAAAAAATTTGACCAATCAGAGTGTGTTTAGGTTACCAAAAAATAACACGCCGTAGCAGCAGGAGCAGCAGTTCGCTGGCATTTTATGTATTAAGATTTCTATGTTTGTTATTTTGTTTATATAATAAATATATTGTAATTGGTACTAAAAATAATTTTGATACACCTCAATTGCATCCGCGATATTTAGAACTGGTCTGATTTAGAACGGCTTATAGACTTATAGACTTAACAATTAAAAGATTAAATTTATGACCAGTCTACCTGCCTACGGTAGCGGTGGAATATGCATATGGGATTATAGGAACCCTTGACCATCGGTGGAAAGTGAAATTGCCCAAATAAACATCGGCGTAACAAAATTTTTATCTGATAACAATCTCTTAATAAAACAAAATAATATGTAAAATTTTTGAAACCAATATATTCATGCAAAACGGATTGTTAGATTAAAGCTTTTATCCCAACAAGTACCAACCAACAAATGTCTCTTATATAAGTAGAATCGCAAGTACAGATAATCGTACTCGCTTCGGCGGTACATCTACTAAAATTGGAACGATACAGAGAAGATTAGCATGGTCCCTGTGCAAGGATGACCCGCATATTCGTGAAGCGTTCACCATTTTTCCACGTTCTAGGGTATAAGCTTGCAATCGCAAATTGCTCACTATTATCCCTGGTGCCTAACCAGCAGCGTGGCGCGTCCCCGGGTTGCGGATAGGGGAACGACCACGTACGTTTGGTCAGCTGTGAATAGTCAAATAAACAGCCGCGGACAAGGATAAACAGAAATAACGTTATAATATTTCGCAATGCCTCTTTTGATATGAAATCAAAATTTGAAAAGTTAAACAAACTATTAAGTATTTACAAATACCACAACATTTATTCACATTACATTTACGATTGATATACTATATCAATCAGATCAACTGATCGTTCAGTGTTCACTTACATGGCACTTGGCTTTTCTTCCGGATCTTGTACTTTTCTCAATTCGCACACCACAGATCTGCAAAACAGTTCATCTTTATCCACCAATTCTTTAATACATTTATTAAATGTAATATAATATATAATCTATAATAAAAATGGAGGGCAAATCTTCGTTATCAGATTACGATTAGATTAGATTAGAAATCAGATTACCTAGGAATTTTGCAAATTGCCGGATTTCGCAAATTGTCGGTAACATATATATATAATGAAAATGATTGAATTCCTATTTAAAAAAGTTCACAAAAACTAAATTTTGAAAAGTAATAATTTTTCAAATATAAATTGTGAAAATATCTAATTTTTAAAGTAAAATTGAAAAAAAAATTTAATTTTCAAACTTTAATTTGAATTCGGATGTCTCATAGGGTCATTAAACCAAATGATTCTTTTAAAATTATCTATTTAAAATATCGTTTTTTACATTGCCTAGTCAATATGAGTCTGTTACATACTCCAAAAGCACATTAACTAACAATATAGACAATTTGCAAATTGCCTGAAATACCGTAGCCATTTTGCAGATTTCCTAAAGTACTAGTGAATTTGCATAGTAGCTTACGACTTAGTCGGTTTGCAGATTACCTAGGAATTTTGCAAATTGCCGGATTTTGCGCATTGCCGGTAACATATATATATAGAGTTTCTTTATTAGTTTGTTCACGGATTATATTATTTAAATTTTATATAAAAATAAGGTGACAAGAGTGCATTTATATTATTTATTTGAATAAAAGTAAAATAAACATTTTGAGAAGTAGTCTTTATTACTTTTCGTTTTCTATTACTACTTAAATCAACAAGTAATTTATTAAGCATCTTAAGTCTAAAATACATTCTGGATCTGAAAAACAACGCTTTTACTGATTCATCAAAATCGATATGTGCAGAACTTTCTAAATGTAAGTGAAGAAACCCTTTCGTAAATATAACGTACTGGATCGTTATGGATCTGATACACTATTAAAATATTGCGAACTAAAGTTTGCCACATTATCAAAATCTGGTGTATCATCGACGCTTGTATTACCTTCAAACGAAATATTGCCCTCATTTCGGCCTAAAATGTATGCACGAAGCCTGTACAAAAATTGAAGTTGATCGGGGTGATCATGTAGGCCCCCTCTTGATCTGATCACTCCAAAAAAGTTTTCCAGAACGTCTTGATTAAGGCGATATGTTAACAAATACGAAACATTGTACCGGTCTTTAAGATCATTAAAAAGTAGTTTCAATGCATTATTCGTCATGATGATACCTAAGTCAAAATTTAAATATTATTAATTTCTCTATATATAATAACATAATTCAAGAATTGTTACCTTTCTGGAAAGGCATCATTGAAGATTTTGATTGGACTAGCATGTTTTGCATTGTTTCAGACATTTTGTTTATAATTATATAATTATATTATATTTACCTTTCATTTTCTGATTAATGTACTATTTCAGCTTCATTATATGATTCCAAAATATCGATATTTTGGATTAACGCTGGCTCAACTCTGTAAGAAATGCATTATTAATTAATAATTCAAGTATTTAACTTAAATTATTTACCCTTGATTTTCTATTGAAGAAGTAGAAGCCGGTGCATGTATTTCGATGTCATTAGTTTCTGTAATGTTCATTACGGAGGACTCGGGCTCTGACTCTGTTGTGGTTTTGTTCGCATTTCTCTTTCGAAGACGATCACATCGCACTGAACTTTCACCTGTCGTTTGTTGTCGAGGCAAATGTTGTGTTGGTACCGCTCCAATGTTTAATTTTTTAAACCTTCTATTGATACCATAAGATGCAAAAAGAGTATCTAATTGATTATCTCCTTCAACAAAATGAACTGAACAAATTCGAGCAGTGGTTGGATTAATTTTATCACTGCGTCCACATAAATGCAGCCACCGTTTCATTACTGTTGAATCTTTAGGAAATGAGTGGTAGTATATCAATGTAGTAGCATTTTCACCTTGATTGGTATTATTGCAACCGAAAACAGAACACCTCATTTTTGTAATATATTCACGAATATTCACACTTGTACGATTGTTTACTTCACTTTCCACTTACTTGCTTTTATTATACTCAATACAAATATTACACTATTTATGTAGTACATTACAGTAAATTGTTTACCAACCGCAATACAAAATAGGTATGATCAATTGTAAAATGTGAAAAAGTTTAAAATACATTTTAAATTATTTAAAATAATTCAGAATTCTAAAATAAACAATAGGAAACATATGTAACGTAGGAAATATATGTCTCACCAGGCCAGCCATCTTTGAATGCGCAGTAGGGGACGAGTTTTCGTTCACGTATAGATCATACCTTGTAATCTTTATACCACGAACTGGAGGTATACAAATAATTCAATATCATTAAGTTGGTACTTAACGGTACTTAACTAATGGTCTTCAGCTAAGTACACAGGATCGGGTGAATGTGAACTGCGCAAATTTGGCAGGTATAAGAAAAAAAAAGTGTAGATTGCGCTCCGAGCAAAAAGGTCGACAGTAATCTGAAATGTAAATTGCGCAAATCTAGGTAGGGTATTACTATAAGTACGGTATAAATCTGAATAGATTTAAAAAGATTAAATAATAAACTTAATTTTAAAAAAATTGTAGAAAGTTATTAAACAAGTAGATAAAATTTACAAGCTTTACAAAAAAAATAATTAATAAAAAAAAATTTATTCTGTAACAAAAAATGCACCGTAAAATGAGACTGCCTTGACAAAATCTAACCGCGATATTTGTTTGTTATTGTACTTGAATAATAGTTCGCAAATCTTTTTTTGCTTGCTTTTGGAATTACTATTTTGTGTGAGCGGCTTCGCAGTACTGTTTAAAGCAATGTAAACTTTGTTTTGCTCTTGTTGAAGAGCATGTACAAATTCGTATATATTGGGATGAGGACTATTAAAATTAAGTTTAAATGCGGCATGGAATGATTCACAACCGTTAGTTGTATAAATCAAATCCGCCGATGGTTTAGCCCATACTCTCGGAGGAAACACAGCTTGTCTACCCACATAATAAGTTAATAAATAATCACAAAACTTATCAAGATTCGCATTAATCGGTTTGATTTCAAGTAAATCGTTAAATGTTTCAAAGACATCTTCCGCTTTAAAAAATTTCATACCAAAACAATAACGCAACCATTTTCCCACTTCAGAAAAATGTACATCCGTGTAATATGAAGCCAATCCGTTCCTTTGAACAGCACGATACCATGCTTGACCAAGATGAAACCTGCAACCTTCCACCGATGCTGCTGGCCATTGGGTTGCGCATGCATTTCTCATTGCTATTTCAAACTCTGTTGCAATTCTATTAATTTGGAATAGTTGTAATTTTTCGCATAAACTGCTATCGACGAAGGAGCTAAAACCAAGAGTGTATATTTCTTTAAAACAGTTTTCATAAGTTATTTGCTTTTTGTCCGGTAACAAGCAGAAAACGAGTGGTATATAATGACCATTAAAAAGTCCATGTATGGTAAATAATTGCGTGAAATATTTGGTACAGTAGTCAAATGTACCATCCATATAGATTGCTTCCGCTCTTTCCAAAGCACTTAAATTTGTAGCACATGAAAATATTATAAGATGAGAATTGGGATCGTTTGTAATTAGAAAATTTTCATTTCGGCTAGTTTTGATTTCCATATGTGTAGTCTTGTCGTGCAATTCTTCGATATTTTTTGGAATAGTACCAATACTTTTACTCCTTTCGCTGTAAGCATTTTGTTTGGCATATCTTAGATCGTCCTTTTGCAAATATAAGGTTGAAGAAGGTTGTTCGTCCAAACATCTTCTTACCATTTCTTCAGATTTCTGAAACTGAAACTGAAATCATATATAGGGGGCAGTGCTCCTTTTGATTTCAACATGGCAGTTGTACTGTCTTTTAGAATTTTCTGTTATTATTCAAACTTCAAGATTCATGTTAACACGTGGCTTCACTTATTTTTATTTTTGGTTATTGGTAAGTCATCGTCATTATTTTGAATATTTTAGTCATTAATTGTTAAATTTGGTTCAAATATTATCTTGTTTTTCTAAATATTTTTTAAATTTTTCATTCAATTTAGAGTTAGGTACGACTGAAGATCTGCAAAAACAGTGAAATAGAGCCTTATATCGTATTACTCATTTTAATTTTTAATGTTTAATCCTTTTATGGAAATATTTCATTTTTAAATATTTTTAGTCCGAACCTGTCAAGTGGTAATTAATGTCTTTTTAGTTTTTATAGTAACTTTTCTACGTGTTGTATTTCTTTACTTTACTGTTAAAACTTATTGTTTTAACGATTTGTTTAGTTCTGTTAAATCTTGCATAGTATATTTCTATTTAATGTAATTATTCTTAAATTTAAATAACCTTAATCTCCTCTTAACAACATAAGTAGGTGACCCATTGTTAAATGGTTGGGAGCGCAATTTACATTACCCCACAGGACCGGCTTGCGGCCTGATCGCAGTGGACCCTTCTAATCTAATAAACCATACATTACATTTCTCCTCTTTAAATATTGAATCGTACGGGATGACGTGAGATTCGACTCGACCTTCTGACCTCGATTGCTGTTGGCGTTGATTGTCTGTTCTGAACTTCCGGTACTTCTTTTGTTGTTGACTGTGGTGGTGCAGTTTCCTGTGTTGGGTCAATGTTCTGTTCTGTCGTAGCGGTCACCCGACTTCTGCTGTTTTCCGACGACTTTGTTGTCAATTCTTTTTGTAACATATCTACGCCCGGTTGATTATCTATTCTTGATTCTGCCTCTTCTGCTGCCATTGCTGCTTTGTGTACATGTTTTATGATTCCGTTTATTAAAACCAAATACGTATTGAAACTTTGTATTCGTAAACGTATTCTAACAATTTTTCTTTTTTCCCATCTTACCGTACTACGATCGTGATTATTTTTAACAAATACTGTTTCTCCCGTGTTATATAGTTTCGCATTTCTGACTGGTATATTGTCACACCCAAAATATAATTAGAAAATGTAGCACATATGATTCTATAAAGTTCACATAAAAGCAAAACTCATAGCTAGAAAGGAAATATCGATATTCGATATTTCCACCGACATTCCTAAGCGGCTGAGACATTTCCGCTACCAATTGAATTGTTGAAGTAAAGTAAAAAAAAAGGTAAAGAACCTCGAGGCGATAAAGATCGATTGTAATCGTCCTGAGGTTCGATCTAGATTAAGGAAGGGGGTAAGGGAGGATTGGTGAGAAGAATGGAATAATTAAGAAGTAGTCTCGTGAGTGAGGGTTCGGGAAAAGGATCTCGTCAAGAGTACCTAGACCGAGATGCACCAATCTTACCTTCCCCTGATGATAGTTATATTTAGGGTAAGTCTTAAGAAATAAGATTATTAGTTGTTAAAGATGTACGGCAAGTTTTATCATTTAATATAGTAGTATTTACGGCGTAACAATTTGTTTCATTTTCTGAGCTACACAACCCAAGTGTATAGAAGGACACCCCCAAAGACCCTATATGCGACATGGTGGAGATAGCCGCTGTAAAGTCTCGGATAGCAGAAATCCCCGAATTTTTGCTATAATTTTGAAAATTAAAAATTTGTTTTTATATAGAATATTTCTAACGATTACAGTAAAGTAAATTAATGAGTAGAATAGTAAAATTCATTATGATAAATAGAATGCAAACAAAGTAGATTTTATTATGCAAGCAAGGTTTAAAATAACATTAATTTATTTTTGCAAAAAATTTAAATGATTTTAAAACATATGGAATTTTGACAGCTTTATTGGATTATAGAGGAATATTTTTATGAATCTATGAAACAATAAGGTATGTTTTGTTCCAAAAATTGGTAATTTTTATTTATAGTCTATAGCCTACAATTGGACTCTAGTTTGTCGGTGAGGCTGCCGATAAAGTAAATAAAAGTTCTATGTAAAAATTTAGGGAAATCTATAAAATAGTTTAATCAATTAATTAGATACTTTTTCATAAAATGTTGCATTTTAAAGAAATAGTAAAGTATTTTATTACATAGTCGACATAACATAATGGTGTCTAGATAAGGGAAATATGAAACAAATGATAATAAATTAAAATAGTAAATTTTTAGAATGAAATATAATTTTTTTTACAGGGCGCTTAAGTGAATTTTATATAAATATAAGAAAGGGGTTGTTAAATTTTAGAGAAAGATAATATTAAAAAGCATTAAATAGTAAAGGTATAACAATACAAAAATAGGATCATATTATTATAACATGTAGGATAAAATAATAAAATAAGTACGGTTCAAGTAAGGTTACTGGATATAGAAGTATAGGTCATTTTATTCTTGCAACGAATCAATTAACAAATTGCGAAACAAACGCGTAATTGAAATAATTTATGAAAGTTCATTGAAATAATAGGCAATATAATTAATTAATAAATAAATATAACATTTTAATGCCGAATAATATTAAGGAAGGACCACAGACGCGTGCAAAACGTCAGTTACTAGAGACGTTAGCTTCTTTAGATGAAAATTTATTAATAACAGATCGTGAAGTTGGAAATAATAATCCAATTCCACAAGAAAACAATTCAATTGTGGAAGATAATCAAAGTATAATAAATATTGAAGATTCAGTAAGTCTAATTTTCCCATCTGTAAGTGGTGATTTAAATTTGAGTACGGCTGTAGCAGGAAACACGAGTAAATTTAAAACAGAAATAAATAGAGCTGATTTAGGTTTAGAAGCATTAGATTTAAAAAACCCGTTTAACCGCAGTCTAAAAATCGCCCATAGTCCTAGAAAACCAGTAATAGATAAAAATTCATTTAATTTTACAATTCCGGAAAGCGAAACTGACATAACAATTAAACCATACCCAGAAGTCAAAGAGAAAACGATTTTGGAAAATCCTAAAGTAAAGGTTAATTCTTTAACGGAAACCGAAATAAATAAATTCGAGTCAAAATCGTTAGTAATAATTGATAAAACAAACAAAATGGATAATCTTAATATAACAATTCAAAATGCGAACAGCGCTGAACTAACTCCCCGTCTACCTAAATTCATATCACCGAATATTTTCAACCCGGCAACGACAAACGCGTTAAATTTCTTAAATTCGTATGAAAGGACAGCAATAGCAAATGGTTGGTCGGACGTACACAAAATAAATTATTTTGGTTCATTTTTGGAAGGCGCTGCTAACCATTGGTTTATAAAATATAAGGAAAACCCAGAAAACAATGAGAAAATATGGAGTCAAATTAAGGAGGATTTTTCAAATAAATTTGCTGGAGAATCGGGAAAACGTATAGCAAAGCTAAAATTAAATAGCCGTAAACAACAATCATTAGAAGGCATTAAAAACTATTTTTACGAACTATTGAACTTAGCGGAAGAATTCGATCCCAACATGAAAAGTGAAGATTTTATAGATCACTTCCCAAGCAGCATTTCTAGCTGAAAAGTTGCTGCGAAATTCAATAGCTGATTATTTGCTTGCTGGAAGCAAGCAATTCATTGCTATTTTTCCAGCGGTGATCAATTTAGCAAAGTAGCTGCTAATCAGCTATATAATAGCTCTTAAAAATAGCTTGCTGGCAACAAGCTAAAATGACGCACTGAAAGCGCACTAATAGCTCTAAAAAATAGCTTGCTGATAGCAAGCTGAAATGGCACGCTGAAGGCGCGCTAATAGCTCTAAAAAATAGCTTGCTGGTAGCAAGCTGAAATGGTGCGCTGAAAGCGCGCTAATAGCTCGCAAAAATAGCTTGTTAGCAGCAAGCTGAAATGGCGCGCTGAAAGCGAGCTAATAGCTCGCAAAAATAGCTTGTTAGCAGCAAGCTGAAATGGCGCGCTGTAAGCGCGCTAATAGCTCTAAAAATAGCTTGCTGGCAGCAAAAGCTGAAATAACTCTTAAAAATTGCCGAGGTTTGGCTACTAATAATCGACATTAAAAAATCAAGTTTAAGGCAAAACTTAGATAAGTATAAGTATGACAAATTTCAGGTGTTACCAAGGCAAGTATTGGTCCTACACGATTAATTAATAATAATATTCTAAATTAAAAGATTCTAAATTAACCTATGGTTAATTTGGGACAAGTCCCAAAGTTCCAATAAGTAAACGTTTTGAAGTTGAAAAACAGCAAATTGCTTGCTGTAATAATTATTAATAAAGCTTAAGCTTTGTTTCCGCACAGCTGCGGCAATTAGCCACATAGCGCTTAAAATGCTGCATATTTGCAGCATATGGGCTAAAATGGCCCACTTTTTTTAGCAGAAAGCCAGATATTTTTAATGCTGACAGCGAGCTGCGCCAGCTGTCTGACAGCCAGCAATTTGCTTGCTAAAAGCGAGATATTTTTAAGCTAATAGCGCGCTTCGGCAGCTAGCTGACAGTCAGCATACCTTGCTAAAATTGCTAAAATTTTGCTAGCTATTTATAGTAGCCGTAATTTATTTAAAATTTTGTAAATAAATCGAATTTAAACAAAAATTATTTTTTGTAATTAATATTATTATTAATATTAATAATAATATTCTAAATTATTCTAAATATTCTAAATTAAAAGATTCTAAATTAACCTATGGTTAATTTGGGACAAGTCCCAAAGTCCCAATAAGTAAACGTTTTGAAGTTGAAAAACAGCAAATTGCTGGCTGTAATGATTATTAAGCTTTATTATTAATAAAGCTTAAGCTTGGTTTCCGCATAGCTGCGGCAATTAGCCAAATAGCGCTTAAAATGCTGCATATTTGCAGCATATTGGCTAAAATGGCCCACTTTTTTTTAGCAAAAAGCCAGATATTTTTAATGCTGACAGCGAGCTGCGCCAGCTGTCTGACAGCCAGAAATTTGCTTGCTAAAAGCGAGATATTTTTAGCTAATAGCGCGCTTCGGCAGCTAGCTGACAGTCAGCATACCTTGCTAAAATTGCTAAAATTTTGCTAGCTATTTATAGCAGCCGTAATTTATTTAAAATTTTGTAAATAAATCGAATTTTAAAAAAAATTATTTTTTAAATGACAAATTTTATTTTACAGCTTTATTTTTATATATAATTTAAATTCTTGATGATAGTTTTTTTATTCGTAGTAATCTATAATTTTAAATACAATTTTGTAAATTAATCCTTTTTTTTATTTACCCATGTGATTGATGTTTCGGCTTTTATTTATATTAATTCCACAATTTTTATAAATTAATCCTCTTTTACTTACCTTATATGATGATGGTTGAAAATCTATAATATAAAATTTAATTTTGTTAATAAACCCGAAACGAACCAGTGGCAGATCCAGGGTAAGGGAAATGGATGAGATACCCCCCCCCCTTAATCGAAAATATATAAACTTCAATTTTTTATCAATTATGACGCGCTTGAAATTTCTAAAACTATTTTGGGAATTTTTAAGATATTTTAAACTCATTAATTTATTTATTACAGTAATAAAAATACAAATACAGGAGGTGCCACAATTAAAAAATAATTTGTTTATGTCTTTTGCTACCTATTAAAGAAGGCCATTTTTGATTATTTAGCTAAATTACACCTCTTTTTATATCAGGGATAAAGATTCTAAATTAACTAAGGTAAATTAACAAAGTAAGTAGTCATCAAACTAGAACCAGCGTGAGGGAAGTAAGGGTACCCCCCCCCCATTGAAAATAAATACATTTTAAACAAGATGTTTCAATTGGTGACCTTACATAATAACTATTATATAACTAAACAGTATTTTTATTTAATTTTTACACATTTATATTTACGCAGAAACCACAGTTTGCACTTCAAAGATTTTAAATCTGAACATTCAGAAGTTGCCTAATCTTTATTTTGTTACCTCCCTGTAATAATTGCTATTTATAGCAGCCGTAATTTATTTAAAATTTTGTAAATAAATCGAATTTAAAAAAAAATTATTTTTTAAATGAAAAATTTTATTTTACAGTTTTACTTTTATATATAATTTAAATTCTTAATGATAGTTTTTTTATTCGTAGTAATCTGTAATTTTAAATACAATTTTGTAAATTAATCCTTTTTTTTATTTACCCATGTGATTGATGTTTCGGCTTTTATTTATATTAATTCCACAATTTTTATAAATTAATCCTCTTTTACTTACCTTATATGATGATGGTTGAAAATCTATAATATAAAATTTAATTTTGTTAATAAACCCGAAACGAACCAGTGGCAGATCCAGGGTAAGGGAAATGGATGAGATACCCCCCCCCCTTAATCGAAAATATATAAACTTCAATTTTTTATCAATTATGACGCGCTTGAAATTTCTAAAACTATTTTGGGAATTTTTAAGATATTTTAAACTCATTAATTTATTTATTACAGTAATAAAAATACAAATACAGGAGGTGCCACAATTAAAAAAAAATTTGTTTATGTCTTTTGCTACCTATTACAGAACGCCATTTTTGATTATTTAGCTACACGTCTTTTTATATAAGGGATAAAGATTCTAAATTAACTAAGGTAAATTAACAAAGTAAATCGTCATCAAACTAGGGGTACCCCCCCCCATTGAAAATAAATACATTTTAAACAAGATGTTTCAATTGGTAACCTTACATAATAACTATTATATAACTAAACAGTATTTTTATTTAATTTTTACACATTTATATTTACGCAGAAACCACAGTTTGCACTTCAAAGATTTTAAATCTGAACATCCAGAAGTTACCTAATCTTTATTTTGTTACCCCCCTGTAATAATTGCTTAAATCCGCTACTGAGTCAAACTGTTATATATGTAATTCGAATTTTAGTTAGAAGTGTGAATTGGTAATAACTACAATTAATATAATTATAGCGTTTTCTGTTTTTTGCAAAATGCTATTAATTAAAGTTTAAAAATTAATTTAAATTTTTTTTTAAATTTGTTGTTCTTGCTTTTATAAAGTTGGCACTTGTGTTTTAACCCCGCATAACGGGTTATGTATCTTACGAAACGGTTAACTACCTAACATTATTGTAACACGTGTCAGTGTGGTTATTTGATTATATAGTTATTTTTGAGTGTTTATTTGATCGAAGATTTTTCACAATGCCCTACAAGGTAGTGCAAACCTACGAAAACGGAAAGAAAATAGTATCTACCGTACCTTACCTTTTAGCTCAAATCGTTAATCGTTAATAAAAAATCAGTACTCTTAATCTTGAAATGCATATATACATACCTATTTATTGTAAAATAATATTTTAATATTGTACCAACTAAAAAATTATTATACAAATGGCAATAATTAAAGCGTGTAATTAATCCGTAGTATACAGAGTTGTCAAAAAGTTTATAAATATACCTGAAATCAACAATACAACGTATAACCCCCGTAGCTGTGCACGGTAAGTAGTGGCTTCACAGTGTAAAGGTAAGGAGTTCAAATCCCAGTCAGGGTAAGTAAAAATAAAATTTATTTTCAAAACTAAATTTAATATTATAGATTTTCAACCACCATCATATAAGGTAAGTAATAGAGGATTAATTTACAAAAATTGTGGATTTAATATAAATAAAAGCCGAAACATCAATCACATGGGTAAATAAAAAAAGGATTAATTTACAAAATTGTATTTAAAATTACAGATTACTACGAATAAAAAAACTATCATAAAGAATTTAAATTATATATAGAAATAAAGCTGTAAAATAAAATTTTTCATTTATTCATAATTTTTTTTTTAAATTCGATTTATTTACAAAATTTTAAATAAATTACGGCTGCTATAAATAACTAGCAAAATTTTAGCAATTTTAGCAAGGTAATTGCTGACTGTCAGCTAGCTGTCGAAGCGCGCTATTAGCTTAAAAATATTTCGTTTTTAGCAAGCTAATTGCTGACTGTCAGCTAGCTGGGAAAGCGCGCTATTAGCTTAAAAATATCTCGCTTTCAGCAAGCTAATTGTAGGCTGTCAGCTAGCTGTCAAAGCGCGCTATTAGCTTAAAAATATCTCGCTTTTAGCAAGCAAACTGCTGGCTGTCAGACAGCTGGCGCAGCTCGCTGTCAGCATTAAAAATAGCTAGCTTTCTGCTGAAAAAAAGTGGGCCATTTTAGTCAATATGCTGCAAATATGCAGCATTTTAAGCGCTATTTGGCTAGCTGCCCCAGCGGTACCAGCTGCGAAACAAAGCTTACAGCCAGCAAGTTGCTGTTTTTCAGCTTCAAAATGCTGCTTGGGTTTGAGTCTGGTCTACACACCAAATATTTTCAAATGTATTTCACGTTAAAACAATCCGGAATGAATTCCGAAGAATTAGAAAAAATCGTACATAAATTAAGTGATTGGGAAGCAAGACTCGAAACTAGTGATTTATCTCAACAATTCACGTCGTTGTTAAACGTTAAACCAGTACCGGTAAATAAAAATGCTTTTAGTGCCATTCGACATAAAGTTGAAGTTAATAAACAACCGCAAAATTACAGACGAGTATTTTGTTTCATTTGCAAAAAAGACGGTCATTACGCAACAGATTGTTGGCATAATAGTAATTACATAAATGCCATACCAAATAATAATTATTACCGCATCCCGCCGAGACAAAATTACAACGACCACAATAATAGGGGAAGACAAAATTATAATCCTATAGGTACAAGAAATCAATATGTAGCACCACAGACTTTTACTTCAAGTACGTACTGGAATAAAGGTGGCAACACGAACGGAAATAGAGGAAGCTTCAGAGGAAGAGGCCGTGGAGGAAAACAAAATTTCCAATCAGGACATCAAAAAACATTCAATAGTTTCCAGCCAAAAAACGACAATGGACGGCAAAGTCGACCCACTACCCCGCCGTCCTAGGCCAATTAAATGAAAAAGGGTCCATAGATAATATATTAACAATTAACGCTTTAGTAAATAATAGAGAAACCGAAGTAGTAATTGATACGGGTTCCAGTAAAAACATAGTTTCAAAATTTTTAGTAAAAAGTATTAATACAGATTACAGAACGCGAGAATTAAAAACAGCCGGCGGACACAGAGTGCCAGTTATGGGTACTACAAATTTAAAATTAGAAATCTGTCACAAAATTTTTTATATTTCAGCTCTTGTTGTAGAAAAATTACCAATGCCATTGTTATTAGGAACGAATTTTTTAAATGAAAAGAAAGTGTTAATCGATTATGCAAGCGAAAGAATTATTTTTCAACTTAATAAAGAGCACATAGTAAAGCAATTTAACATCAAATCAAAGCATCATTCAAATCTGGCTACAAGAAAAGTAACATTCGCGTCGGAAATTAAATTAATAAACGAACAAAGTCCCAATGATAGCCAAAATTGTATCAGTAGCATAAATAGTCAAAATCAGAAACGTGTTAGTCAAAATTTAAATAAAAAAGTAAACATTTCAAAATTTAGGAATAATAAAACAAAAAAATTATATTTTAGAAAAGATGAATGGATCATATGGTTAGATACGGTACAGAAGTTTTTTAAAGATGGAAACAATTTACAAGAAAATAACAACGAGATACTTTTATGGCAAGAATTGTGTCAGGTTGTAAACGAAGAAAGTCAAAACGAGTGCAAATTAAAAATTGCAAAGGACTATCGGATTCAACCTAACAATGCGATTAAGATTTTTTTAAAAGTAGAATGCGAAGAAAGTTCTTTTTCGAAATTAGAAGTAGGAAATTTTAGACCACATAATAAATTTTTAGTTAGTCACAAATTAGCTTTTGTTTCTAGGTTACAACGAGTCAAAGATAACTTGTACATGATCAGCATAATTTCAAAATCAAATTTTCCAATAAAATTATTTGAGGGTACAACTTTAGGCTACGTAGAAATACCTCAAAATATTTCCAATTTTCTTGTTTCTGAAATGTATGAAGAGGCGAGTACTCCATCGCAAAAAAAATCAAGCGTCACATTAAAAGATCATAAAATAAGCGAAAAATTAAATAATACCGAAAAAGCACAATTAGAAGAATTACTTTTAGAGTTTAATGATGTCTTTGCAAAAGAAACCAACGAGGTGGGATTTACAAATTTAACTACCCACAAAATCGATGTACAAGGAGCATCCCCAATTAAATCAAAACCATATCGTGTGTCAGCAGCCGAAAGAAAATTAATCGACGATCAAATTCAAGATATGTTGAAAAACAACATTATCCGAGTTAGCCAAAGTCCATGGAGTTTTCCAATTTTATTAGTAGATAAGCGAGACAATACAAAAAGATTTTGTGTTGATTTTCGTAAACTTAATGCTGTCAGCAAAAAGTCGCAATATCCAATTCCAAATATTGAGGACATACTGACCTATTTGCACGGTTCAAAATATTTTACATCTCTAGATATGTTCAGCGGATACTGGCAAATAGGTATGGACGAAAATTCCAAAGAATATACAGCCTTTATAGCTCCAGGTGGAGGTCTTTATGAATTTAATGTACTTTGTTTTGGACTATGTAACAGCCCAAGCACTTTCGCAGAGTTAATGGATCGCTTATTCGAAGGAATGAAATGGAACGAAGTTATGATTTATTTAGACGACATTTTTGTGTTTTCGAAAACATTGAGGAACATTTAAGTACATTGCGGA
The DNA here is from genome assembly GCA_947369205.1 of Cantharis rufa. NCBI lineage: Eukaryota > Metazoa > Arthropoda > Insecta > Coleoptera > Cantharidae > Cantharis > Cantharis rufa. Next base: position 14,831,597 of record OX376307.1, on the reverse strand, counting down.
AAGTATTTGAACGATTGAGAGAAGCAGGTTTAACTTTAAAAGTAACTAAATGCGAATACGCTAAAGACGAAATAAAAGTATTAGGACACGTAGTTAACCAAGAAGGAGTAGCTCCCGACGAAGACAAATTAACGGCAATAAAAAATTTTCAAAAACCAGTTAATGTCAAAACAACTCAAAGTTTTTTAGGTTTATGTAACTATTATCGAAAATTTATTCCAAATTTTTCAATTATTGCTCGGCCTTTATACGAGGCAACTAAAAAGAACGGATTCAAGTGGACAGAAACTCAAGAAGAGGCATTTAAGAAATTAAAAGATAAATTAACGAGTGCACCACTTTTAAAACATTTTGATTCTACATTAGGTTGTGAACTACGAACTGATGCAAGCACAAAGGGCTTAGGTGCTATTTTATTACAAGAAAGTACAGATAAAGCAATGCATCCCGTAGCTTACGGAAGCAGATCTTTAACGAAAGCAGAAAAAAATTATACGATTTCCGAATTGGAAGCTCTTGCAGTAATCTGGAGTTTACAATATTTCAGACATTTAGTTTATGGAAAACCAGTAAAAATTGTTACGGATCATCACTCACTTTGTTTTTTGAAAACTATTAACAATTTAACATCGAAATTAGCCCGTTGGTACCTAAAACTTTTAGAATTTGACCACACAATTGTCTACAAAAGTGGAAAAACACATCATGACGCGGATTGTTTATCCAGAAATCCAGTCATAGTAGGAAGTCAGCAGGATGAAGAGGAATCAAAAGACATTCCAACATTCTTAGTAGAACCTATAGAAATTGGGAAACTACAAAAAGAAGATTCAGAAATTGGTGAAATATGGAAAGCCATTGAAAATCCCCAAGAAACAAGCTTGAGTATCGGACTCAGAAGAAGAGCAAAAAATTACAAAATTATAAAAGAAACTCTTTATAAGAAAAACGCAAATGTAAGTGGAAAAGAAAATTTATTGGTAATTCCAAAAACATTAATTAAAGATATTTTAAATGCACACCACAATGATCCACTATCAGGGCATCTGGGAATTACAAAAACGTTACATAAAATAAAAGATCGGTACTATTGGAATGGTCTACAAAAAGATGTAGAAAAATTTGTAAAGGGTTGTCAAGATTGTCAAGCACGTAAGGGTAGGTCAAATGTTAAACCCCCAGGGTTCCTACAACCCATCGAGATTGGGTTGCCTTTTGAAAAAATGGGAATAGATTTGTTAGGCCCGTTTCCTAGAAGTACAACTGGAATGACAATGATAGTAGTAGCAACTGATTACGCCACAAGGTGGGTGGAAACAAAAGCTTTAGTAGATGGCAAAAGTAAAAGCGTAGCTCAATTTCTACTAGAAAACATAATTTGTAGACATGGTTCCCCAAAAATTTTATTAAGTGACAGGGGAATGGTGTTTTTGTCACAAACAATAACGGAACTAGTAAAAATTATGGGTGGAACAAGTAGATTTACTACAGCCTACCATCCTCAATGTAATGGGTTAACGGAAAGATTTAATTCAACAGTTATAAATATGATTTCCAACTACGTTACACCAAATCAAGAAAATTGGCCCGACTTTCTACCACATGTTACCTTTGCCTACAATGTATCTTTTCAAGAAACTACAAAATTTTCACCATTTATGCTAGTATATGGTAGAGAACCATTTTTACCCACAGAAGCCAGTTTAGCTAGTCCGATTCGTGGGACTGATTCGGAACAATTGCGCGAAAAAGTGTTAAGAATGAGAAATTTAGCAATTCAAAATATACAAGCGCGTCAATTGAAAGATAAAGCATATTATGATGCAAAACACAGGTCATTGGAATTTATGCCAGGTGACAAAGTTCGAGTTTTTACCCCAATTAGAAAAGTAGGTAGATCGGAAAAACTGTTGTTAAAGTGGTCAGGACCATATTTCATAAACAAAAAAATCGGAGAGGTTAATTACGAAGTACGAAAAGGAGAACCTTTGGACTCAAAAACCGAAACCGTGCACGTTAGTAGAATTCTTCCTTACAATGAGACCTGGAAGTGTCCAATTAACGATAAATAAAGAATGACCTTGTATACATAAATAAAATATTTCTTTAATATCTTTTCTTTTAACTCTTAAGTAAACTTTAGTTTTTTTTTTATTGGAAAAACATTTTCAATTAGATTTTAATAGTAAAATTAGGTGAATATCGGCAATAAATTAGAATAAGCAGTGTAGACTGCAAAACCTAAATAAATTTTTTTATATGAGTTTATAAGTAGGTACCTAGATAAGTAAAATCGGATGTAAATAAACATAATAAAATTGCATAGACTAAACAGAGAACGAAAAAGGGAATATTAATATACCTTGCATGTACTTAATTAGATACAATTTTAGATATTGCGTAAAATGTATGGATATCGCACCGCAACCCATAGTGGAAATTTCTCCAGGGGTGGTATGGAAACCGCTACCAAAGGTGGTGGCATATGAAGCAACTATACCAGTCATCTATCAAATGAAATGGACCAAATCAAATCCACGACCACAAATCAGACCGATTATGGAAAATAGATGCTTCAACGGCGCAACTTCAGATTGCTTAATCGAAAAGGCAATCAAAAATTTAAGTATCGCCTACGAAATGGACCTACGATTAATGGAAAGAAACTTTGAAACTTTGCTGCACAAAGAAACAACCACAATTAGGCACAGAAGAGCACTAGATTTTCTCGGAGGGGCTCTACAATTTTGCTGCGGCGTTGCAACGTTAAAAACTTTAGATGGTTTAACGACAAATGAAAAAAATTTAGAAGAACATATAAAAAAATTAACAGAGGGTTTAACATCTACAATTCAAGGTATAGGGAGAGATTCTAAAGCATTTAAAAAATACGAAGAAGAAGTAACGAAGACCTTCCATATGGTTGAAGAAAAAATTAATTTAGTGGAAAATGAAATTCAAAAAGCACAGGAAATAGACCATGTTCAAAATAATGTAATCAATCGATTACATACGACTGCGTACGAAAATTTACGTAGAATTATTTCATTAACAAGAATGGTAAAAACAAATGCGATTTTGGCAGCATGCAAACAAAATCAAATTCCATTGAATATTTTGGAAATGAGTACGTTACAAGACGATTTGGAAAAGCTTGAGCAGGAACTCCGTAAGTCAAATCAGGGACTGGCCATCCCCACGATGGACATTACACGTTATTATCAACTTCCAATTTGTGATTGCACGTTCTCCGACTCTAAAATTTCAATACATTTAAAAATACCAATAGTTACAAATAACTTATCCTGGAAACTTTACGAATTAGTAACAACAGCATTTGGATGGTATAATCAAACTTGCAGTTTGAATCACAACACATTATATCTGGCAGTGTCAAACGATAGACAAAAGAAGCAACTAATAAGAACAGTAACGGGAATGGCGTTACATCAGTGCAGAGCGTATGAAGATAAACTATGCTACATACCACATCTGACCACGGATGACTTTCATGGGCCATTATGTGCAATTAAAATGTTTAAAGGGGATACGGTGGAAAATTTAAGCAAACATTGCCCAATGAGCTGCTATCAATCAACAGCAATGTTAATTATGGAAATTGCAGAAGAAGAATATCTAATAACCCACCCTAATCCTAATTCGCATATCACATGTTCCAACACATCTCAAAAATTACTGAAAGAAAATCTACCTATTGGATCCTTAAAAATATTACTCCCGTGTTCTTGCAAATTAATCCTTTTGGAAGACATCCTGATTCCAACAAGATATCCTTGTCAAGAGAATAACCTTCCTGAAATAAAAATCATACACACTCTTCCTGCTACTTGGTCAAATTTAAAATCCTTTATTATCCATCCGAATTCTAATAATCCTCCGACCTACAACAATTTTTCGGAGTGTGTCAACCATAATTGGACGTTACAAGTTCCACACCTAAATTTGTCAAACACGCCAGAAAAAATGGAAAACATAATAAGTTTGATTAAACATTATGAATCAACAACAACAAGCTTTACGGATAAATACGGTTACGTTAGCCACTCAACATTTTTATTTTGGAATATTATCATGACAATAATAATAATTTATCTGATTTATAAAACTCGATTACCTATACCAATGATAACCAACATACCAACAACAAACGCTCAAGGAGAAGAAAATTCGAACCATCATGAAATACTGATAACGATCACCCTCATAATTTTCGGAATAATAATTGCAGTGTTAAGCTTATGGATAGCAGCAAAAATAATACGATGGTGTAAGAAAAGAGCAACAACAACACATAGAGTCCCCCAAACCGACGAAGAACAAGAGGAAGCAATGCAACTTTCCGAGCGAGAAGAAAAGAAAATAGGCAGTGCATATGTGGTCAACCTAAAAAGTGTAGAAGATTTACTAGCACTAAAATCCGGTAAAACAGTGAGTGCGTCTTTGACTTTAAATGTTAAAAGCGAGCAACTATCTGAACAATTCGCGAGTGCCGAAAAACGCGAGTGTATAAAAGCAGAGTAAATAATACAAAGTGTAAAAGTGTTAATAATAATAAGGAAAAATAATGGTAATAGGATATCCTAACAGCTAAAATGTGGCGAAAGATTTGTACAAAAGGTGCGTGTTAAAAAAGAGATCTCAATTTAAACATCAGACCACCACTTTTTGAATAAATATTTCCAAACATAAATCAATTAATTATAATAAATGCTGTAAAAATTAAAAAGTAAAGATAAAAGAAAAAGGGCGCGCGACCCTAAAATTAACAGGTACCCCAGTAAAAATTAAAAGGTACCAAAAAGTAAAATAATAAATAAAAGGTACCAAAAATTAAAATGATATAAAAGGTACCCAGTAAAATTAAAAGGTACCCCAAAAAAATTAAAATGTTAATTAAAAGGTACCAAAAAGTAGAATGTTATATAAAATATGTTAAAAATTTGAAACTAAAAAGGGTACAATAATAATAGAATTCCCATTACTAATAAAAAAAAGAAAGATAGGTCAGTTACACAATAGATAAAGAAGTAGGTCAAGTTCAGGTTAGATGATATATAAAGAAAAAAAAAAAAAAAAGTAACAAGTTGCAACAATTAAGCATATGTTTGAGTTTAATAACACTTTGAGTCTCTAGTAACGTAAGAAATTGTAAATATTTATTCTCAAATAGCAACTTCATTTTACTGAAATATTTAATTTCGCGATATCAAAATTGGGGAAATGAAACCCAAAAAAGAGTATTAAAAATCTCAAGTGAATCAACAAGAACAACAAAAGTTTTTACGTGAGTAAATCTTGACGAAATTGTGTAGAGTGGCATAATCAAGATTCATATGACAAATAGTAGGTCAAAGCTTTAAATTGTGTACCAAAAATTCATAAAAAATTAAAAATTGTGCTATTAAATGTTAATCTCTAACAAATTTTCTTAATTAGTGAAACTTGTTTTTGCGTTCTGATATGGGATTTGTGGGAGAACATTGGATATTACTCTTGTGTGATATACAGTGCCCTCTTATCCAAGGTACTGAACGAATGTAAGATAAGTTTAACGAGTTTTAGAAATTTAAAAGTATATTTATTTTGGAAACACACGTATTTCCACAAACAGCATTTAAGTGAGCAATGAGGTAACACAAAGACCGACTGAATTTCATAAAAAAAAAAAAAAAAAAAAAATTGTGAGCTTGAGAAATTTTAATACTACATATAAATATCAATGCTGATATGAAGATAAATATATCAATAACAATAGTAATAATTTGAAGTTGACTTAAATGAATATAATATCAATTATTGAATAAATGTAAAATTATTTTATAAGGTTTTATAAAGGTTTTACTAATATAACAAAAAAAAAAAAAAAAAAAAAAAAAGTTGAAATAAACTTCGTTAAATGTGTGTAGAGAAGAACTTAAAAATTTAAGGTGTTTAAGTGAAAGAACAAAGTGAATTTCAAAAACAACAATTATTATAAACTAATAAGTGTTAGAAAAATACTACGAAAGCAATGAACAATTTTAGCAGGTGCTTATAATATTGATTTTAAGAAACAATTTCTGTTTTTCAAACAAGAAAAGTTTACATATTTTTTATTTTTTTTTATTTTAAGATTATATTTTAAAAACTATGTAGTGCGAGTTATAATATTTTTGTTTTGTTTGATAATATACACAGAGGAATATAACAAACAAGCTTACTTAAACAATTCTTACAAGGCGCCCCATAGTTAATTTTATATTTTGGTTTGTGTTTTTCAATAGTTTTCTATTTTGTATAGTTGGTCGAAACGACTTGGGTCAGCCGTTTTGTTGGTAGGGGGAGATGTCACACCCAAAATATAATTAGAAAATGTAGCACATATGATTCTATAAAGTTCACATAAAAGCAAAACTCATAGCTAGAAAGGAAATATCGATATTCGATATTTCCACCGACATTCCTAAGCGGCTGAGACATTTCCGCTACCAATTGAATTGTTGAAGTAAAGTAAAAAAAAAGGTAAAGAACCTCGAGGCGATAAAGATCGATTGTAATCGTCCTGAGGTTCGATCTAGATTAAGGAAGGGGGTAAGGGAGGATTGGTGAGAAGAATGGAATAATTAAGAAGTAGTCTCGTGAGTGAGGGTTCGGGAAAAGGATCTCGTCAAGAGTACCTAGACCGAGATGCACCAATCTTACCTTCCCCTGATGATAGTTATATTTAGGGTAAGTCTTAAGAAATAAGATTATTAGTTGTTAAAGATGTACGGCAAGTTTTATCATTTAATATAGTAGTATTTACGGCGTAACAATTTGTTTCATTTTCTGAGCTACACAACCCAAGTGTATAGAAGGACACCCCCAAAGACCCTATATGCGACAATATCACCTTTCCCTTTCTTATAAGGTTACTGCTGCTTTGACCATTAAACATAGGTTTGATTAGGTCAAACTTTACCCGTGGTTTTATTTTTAGTACATTTTCCGATGGGCAAGTTCCCGTTGCGGTGCTCGGGGTGTTTCGATATGCAAACAAGAAGTGTGCTAACTTTTCTCTCATTTCACTTTCTGATAACCGTTGAACGGTTCGTGGTACTGCTTTTTCTAACGCTTTCTTGACCGTTTGTACTCCTCTCTCCGCTAGACCATTTGATTGTGGGTGATACGGTGGAGACTTGCTTGGTTGTATTCCGTTTGCTTGCCAAAATTTTATAAATTCTTGAGAACTGAAAGGCGGTCCATTGTCCGATACCAATTCCATTGGTAGCCCTACCACCGAAATAATTTCTTTTAAGGCTATTATTACTTCCTTCGCTGATGTCCCTTTGTTTAAAAACTTAACCTCGATCCATTTAGATTTACTATCTACCCATATTAGAAAATTATAGTTGAACTTGTGAAACAAATCAATATGAACTTGTTACGCCTATGGTTATTTAATTGCTAGTTTAGCGCTAAGTATTTGTAACGCGAGGAACCTTGAGCATTTCCGTTCGAAGAAACTGAAATGTTGCCATCAGCATGTCTAGCTCAAGTGCCGAGGCTCGTATGATAGATAACTTACGGGGGTGGGAAACCAAAAGTAAGGAGTACTGAAGTAATCACCACATAAGACGGACGCGACGATTCGGTACTCCGGTTATTAAATTCATTTCAAATCTGGAAAGGCTTTTAAGATCCGATAAAGCGTTGTTAGTCGCGGGCGGAGTTATGATAAGTTAATTGTGTCATGGTGATGTTAAGTCACGTAATCATAATACCGGAGATCAATTATAATTCGGAATGATGAAGTATTATTGAGGAATCGATAGCAATTGGGTGGAGTAATCGAGTTCGTTAAACTAATCGAAGTACTGATTTGGTGATTAACAAAATGGGTCTGATTTCGTAAATATCAAAATTTTGTTAGGAAAAAGGATTCCGAAAGTATTATCCGCTTGGTCGTTTGTACGAGTTTCAATATATGATGGCGACGGGTTCATCTTTAGCGTTTAGGCTGGCAGGCAAGTATTGGTAGCAGTACCACTTCATTAATGTGAGTAGTACAAGATAGAATTTATGTCAGTGAAGTGCAAATTGGTAGATTGATTATTGGTTAGGTTAAACGAATTTTGATGCAATTAGTATTGGTCATTGTATAGTGAGACAATGCAGTCATTTGTAAATAACTTAGAATGTTGATAATAATGATTATGACGTAGTAATTTTGTTTGACCTAAATAAGTCAAAAAACTGTTTATTCTATTTCACCCTTCAGGTGGAATGGAATTATTTGTATTGTTTTAGTATGTAATAATTTCAGTAGCAAGTAAAGTTGTTTATTTCAGGGAATTTAAAAAGGTGTGGTGACGACCACTGCCGATTAAACTTTGGGTTTAAATTTGGATGTGATCAGTTAACTTTAATTATTGGATTAGATTGTTTGATTTTTTATGGTTAAAGAATAATTGGTAAATTTAGAAAAGGTTGTAAACATGATTTTGAAGGATTAAATATTGTTATGTGTATTTTGTCTTTTTTTTGACTCTCCTAACTATTCAACCACGCCCGAGTGAGTCATCAGTTGAGCCGGGGCAGTTTTTGTTTTATTGGAGTTTTTGAGTTTAGTTTTCAGGGTTTGTAACAAACTCTTTGGAAGTTATTAATTGCACTTGGCCATGAATGTAAAGGTGCATCCGATCTATTATTTTGAGTTTCTTGACACCTACCACATAATGCAATAAATGTTTCGATATCCTCATTTATCCCTGGCCACCAACAGTACGAACGCATCAACATTTTCGTTCTTACCACGCCAATGTGTTGGTCATGAAATGACCCTAGTACCAGCCGACGTATTCCTTCTGGTATGACCACCTTGTTGCACCAAATAAGACAATTTGACTCTACTGATAGCTCTTGTCGCTTTGTGAAATATGGTTTGAATTTTTCATTCTTGATTGATGTTGGCCAACCCTTCCATGTGAATTCCAATACCTTTGCTATAACTTCATCTGTTGTAGATGCCGCTGCTACATCAATGTGACTAATGCCCGGTTTCACCAACGTTCGTTAAATTTTAACGCTGATCAAATTTTGACGCCTTGTTAAGTCGTTTCACCAACATTGATCTTTCGTCAAAAATCAATCGTCAAAATTTTCAGCCATTTCTAACTTAAGTTAGAAGTTTTAAGTTAAATAAGGTAAAGTTTTTCTTTTAAAAACTTCAAAAATGCAACACAAATGTCAATAGTAAATTTAAATATTTGACGGACGAATATTCAGTTGTCAAATTTGAACGAAACTTTGAGCAACGTTAATAATATTTTGCATGGGTAATCAGATTTTTATGAGTTAACGAGAGAAAAACGGTTTAACGTTGATCAAATGCCTTGACGAAAGTTGGTGAAACCGGGCATAAGTGGAGCACTTTCCACTATATTAAATGAATATAAGGCTTCTGTGACATTTGTGTTGTCCTTTGTTGGTAGTCTAGATAAGGCATCCGCATTTCAAATACTTTTTCCTTTTTTATATTCGATGTTGTACATGTATCCTGATAGAATAATTGCCCACCTTTGAAGGCGATTCGCAAATGTTACCGGTATTCTTGACTTGTTCCCGAAAATGTACTGCAACGGTTGATGATCTGTTACTAAATTAAATTGACGTCCGAACACAATCTTATGGAATTTCTTCACTGCGAACATTATTGCCAAGGCTTCTCGTTCGATTTGGGAGTAACCTTTTTCTGCGTTTGATAGTGTTGAAGAAGCAAACATTATCGGCTTATCTAGCCCATTAACTCGATGACTTAACACTGCTCCCACACCGTATGAACTAGCATCACACGTTACGATTAGTGGTAGTTCAGGATCATAATGTACCAATATTTTATCAGATACTAACAATTCTTTACTTTCCTTAAAGCTTTTACAACATTCCTCCGATCATACGAACGGCACTTCTTTCTTGCACAAGTCATATAATGGTTTTAGTTTAGATGACAACATTGGTATAAACTGTCCGTAGTAATTCAACAGCCCCAAATAGGATTTTACTTGCATTACGTTGTTTGGGTTTGGGGTGTTTTTAATCGCCTGCAACTTATCTTCGCATGGACTTATGCCTGATTCTTGTATTACGTGCCCTAGAAACTGTATTGTCGTTTTGAAAAACTCGCATTTCTTCCTATTAACTTTAATATTGTATTTTTGCAATCGTTGCAACACTTTGGTGACGTTATTGTGACAATCTTCTAGCGACTTCCCCGAAATAAGTATATCATCTAAATAGCACTTAGTGTTTCGCAATCCCGCTAGTACGGATTCCATAAACGCTTGACATGGGGCCGTCTTAATTTCATATGTTAATCTTACGAATCTAAATAAACCTAAATGGGTGTTTATAGTGAGCAGTTCTTTTGACGAATCATCGACTTCCAATTGTTGGTATGCCCCCTTTAAATCCAATACGGTAAAGACTTTGCTTCTACTGAGTGATGCGTAAATATCTGCTGGAATCGGTAACGAACAGCAACTGGTTTCCAAATTTGGGTTTAACGTTCGTTTAAAATCTACGCATATTCTAACTTCCTGGTTATCTTTTTTCGGTACGACCTCTATGGGACTTGCCCAGTTACTATATTCTACTTTAACTAGGATTTTAGCCTGGATTAAACGATTCAGTTCTTTTTCAACTCTCGCTTTTAGCGCGCACGGCATCTCATACGCCCTGTGAAATACTGGTTTTACGTTTTCTTTGAGATTAATGCTGGCTGTGAACCCCTTGATCGGAAGTTCCATGTTTTCATCAAAAACGCTAGGGAAAACCTTCATTAATTCTCTGCTCAACAATTCATTATTTTTGTTAACGACAATTTGGCTAATTCTTTCTGCTTCCGTAATGTGTTCCCTCAACTTTTTCTGCCACCCCGGTTTTATGACGGATAACCAATTTCTTCCTAATAAAGGCGAAAATTTATTCTCGCAATCAATCAGAACTAACGGCAAATCTTTGTACCAATTATCATTGATACATACGTTAACTCTTACTTCTCCTATGATCTTAACCATATCGCCTGTGACCACTCGAAGTTTAAATTGAACTGGCTTAATTTCACATAACTTTCGTAGTTCCTTAAAATCTTGTATATGTAGTACTGTCCGGCATGCCCCCGTATCGATTTCAAACTCGTATTTGAAGTTTTCTATACACAAATTGACCATTACCGCCGTCTCGCTATGAGCCTTACCTAAGTGTTTTAAATATGACAGAAGTTCCTTCTGTTTTTCACCGACATTTGCTACGTACCTTGTATTTTTGCATACATATTTTGTGTGCCCTTTCTTCTTACAAATAAAACATTCCCAATCTATGGCCGGACACTTTGTTGGGTCGTGTTTTCTACCACAACGAAAACAACTTTTATTTGACGATGCCCATTGTGACTTTGGTTTACCTTGATTGTTTCTGTGGCTTTGTCTTTTGTTTAATTGATTGACTTGAATTTCACCGCAAATCATTTGTCTTTGATTCTCTGTTGCTTCATCGTTAATCGCGATTTCTCCTGTTTCCCCAAATAACTTCTTTTGTGTATCTGTATTAACAATGCCACACACTAACCGGTCTCGTAGAGCTTGATCTAAAAATGTTCCGAATTTGCACTCTCTTGCCAATTCCTTTAACACTGAGATAAATGATTCTATTTTCTCGCTTCCATCTTACTTTCGATTATAGAAATTAAACCGCTTTACGAATATACTTGTCACCGACTTGTATTTTTCTTTTAAAACATATACTAACGCCTGGTATGTTTTTCCCTCCGTACGCTCAGGGTATAATTCATTTTTCAACACTTTATAACTTTTTTCACCTATACACGACAATATGTACGCTGCTTGCACATCTTCTTTGATCTGATTGGCTATGAAATAAAATCGTAATCTTTCTTCCCTGATTCGAAATCTTCAATTTCTTCATTAAATTCCTGGATTTTAGCCATTTATTCTGTTAGGTACGCTCCGTTTCCCGTCGCCAATATTATGTATTTGACTAACTACTTGATCAATATTTATTCACAACATACAAGTTGCAACAACTGACTCACCCAGTCCATCTGCTGCATGAACTGGAGGTATACAAATAATTCAATATCATTAAGTTGGTACTTAACGGTAGTTAACTAATAATAAAAGTACAATGAGATATTCTGATATTCTCATATCTGATCTCAGATATGAGACTGCAACTGTCTTCTATCAAACCTGACATCAACCAATTAATGAAAAATAAAAAACAGTTTCATACCTCCCATTAGTTAGATTTTTTCTTTTTATCTTCTAATAATGTATGTACTTGCCATGTGGTAAAGTAAGTAATAATTAGAAACTGTTACATTGTACTTTTATTATGTTTATTAATAAAGAATACACTTTTAAAAACTATTGTTTTATTGCAGGGTTCCGTCAAGTATTTTGCTTTCCAAAAGGGTTCCGTCACCAAAAAAGTTTGAGAACCACTGCGCTAAGGGGTTCATTTCGGTTCATTTAGAAAATTTTTACTAATAATATATTGTATTAAAATTAATAATTATAATAATAAATAATAATTGCCAATATTCTGCAAAATCTTTATGTTATCCGATCGGTAGACCTGGGCAAAAGCGGATATCCATGGACGACGTATTCACGTAAAACCTAACGGCTATGTCACCGAGCGTAGCCTCGAAGCCTAGGCTTCCATTTTTTTCCTTTTCGTCTAGGTTCAAAACCACGTCATCCTAGTTTTGTTGTGTTCCCTGTCCGTCTCGACCGTAATTTTTTTATGATTAATTAATTTGAACCTTTAGCTAATATCATTCCAAAATTTGGCCACAGGTTTGCACAATTTTTGAAAACAATTCATTTCAATAATTAATATAACTATATAATATAGCTATAACTTTTTATAACTAACTAGCTGGAAAGCCCGTCCACGGACGGTCCTCTAGACCCGATTGGTTGGAAACTCGATTGATGTGCAACTCGTCCCAGGGGGAGTACCGTCGTCGGCACTTTAATATTTTTTGGTTGGTAAAAAATGACACGCTGGAGCAGGAGCAGCAGCAAGAGCAGCAGCGGGCTGGGATTTTATGTATTAAGATAAAATTGGTAGTAACACTTTTTGTGTGGAGCATGTTGTACAATTAAACAAACAATTTTGATAAAGATATCGGCTAAAACTGACGCAAAATATATTTATTCAAAATAATCATACAAAAACGATAATTGTTTCGAAGGGAAACATTTTTTCCACTTCTTCTTTAAGTTCCACTTTTTGATATCCTTCGGAACATCTCTGTTTCCTTTATATAGGAAACGATTAGATACCAACCGTGTTAAAACATACAGGGGGGTTCGAAAAATTAACCCCCCCTGTATGTCCTTCTTCAAGTTCCACTTTTTGACATCATTCGGAACATCTGTTTCCTTTATATAGGAAAAGATTAGATACCAACCGTGTTAGAACATACAGGGGGGGTTTATTTTTTCGAACCCCCCTGTATGTTCGAAAAAAAAAGAAAATTGTGAAAGAATCGAACGATGTCACCAAAGAAGAAATCAATTACGTCGAAGACATTGTCAAGTCACTTGCCATCACAGAAGTGGACCTAAAGGGCGAAAAATTCCGTTTTAACAACATTTTTAAATTGACCATGGTTGACGGTAAAGTCTGCAATGCAGCAACCGACTCAACATCAACAAGCAAGTGTTATATTATATGTGGTGCAACATCAAAAGATTTTAATGATTTGACCAAAAAAAATGAAGTTAGCTTACAAAGTTTAGAGTTTGGGATTTCCGTACTACATGCACGAATTCGGATATTTGAAAGTATCCTCCATTTAGCATATAAATTATAAACAAAAATATATCGAAAAATAAAAACACAGGATGAGAAAAATATAGAAGCAAACAGAAAACGAGCAATTCAAGAAAGGTTTCGCCTCGAAACAGGTCTCTAGGTGGACATGCCAAAATCGAATTTTGGTAACACAAATGATGGCAACACCAGCAGACGATTTTTTGAAAATCCAGAATTAGCTGCTGATATTACTGGAATCAGCTTTGAACTTATTTACAGGTTGAAAATAATTTTGGAAGAAATCTCAAGTGGATACAATATAGATGTTGGAAAGTACGATCAATATACTTTAAAGACGGAAAAGTTATATGTTGAGTTGTATGGATGGTACCCAATGACTCCAAACATGCATAAAGTCCTGATCTATGGTGGGGCCATCATAGAAAATGCCCTCCTGCCCATTGGACAATTTTCAGAAGAGAGAACTGAAGCCCGAAATAAAGATTTTCGTTCTTATCGCCAGAATTATGCTAGGAAATTTTCTAGAGAATTATGCAATGAGGCATCTATAATAGATTACTAGTATGAAAGTATGAGTAGTATGAAAAGACCCAAAAAAAACATCAATTAAGTCATTTTCTCCCGAGACATTCGATCTTATCATATCTGCCTAACCAAATGAGGATGATGAATGATTAAATTTTAAATTAAAAATTTTTTTTTTCAATAAATATGTCTTGTCAATGACAAAAAACTATCTATTTTTATTTTAAATCTACTACCGTACCTTAATAAACCGTCAAATAATTTTGGCCGCCTAAATCGGTCAAATCGACCTATGTGCGACGTTTAACCACAACAAGACGAACCCAGAGGCAATGAAGAGCAGAGTTCTAACGATAGTCCAACGAATTTTGTACAATGTATAGAATATTTTTTAAGAAAATGGCTGATCTCAACACAAGACCAGCAAGATGAAAATGAACGACATCACTTTAATTTACCAACACATGACCCAGATGAGAGTAAATTCTCAACAGAAGAATGGATTGAACAAGTAGACGAGATCAGAAGGCGAGCGAAAATATCAGACTTCATCATGATATCGAAAGTAGGAGATGCGCTTAAAGGGAAAGGCAAAATTTTCTTGTCATTCTTTTTTCAAAAAATTTTCAAAGATTTTTATCAAAAATCACACGAACGAAGCTGGGAAAGGCTTGCCGAACAACTTTGCAATAATTTCCCTAATCAAGACACATGGCATACAAAATTTATAAAAGCTGCAGCCATGATATGAATCGCAATTGTCGCACGACAGTGCGACGATGAAAACAAAGATGATCAGCAACGGCAAGTTAAACGACCAAGAATGAACACCTCAAAAGAACACACAAGAAAAATGTTTTGGATGCGGAAAAACAGGTCATGTAAAGAAGGATTGTCGATTGCAAATCAAATCAAGTGTAATAAGAATGGTCACAAAACACAAAGAGATAAACTGCATAGATACCGAAAGGTCAATCACTGCACAACCAAATATACCAGCAAATACCAATGTCAAACAAGAAAAGGTTTCTGAATGTAGTTCAGAAACACAACGAATCCAGTTGTTTTAAGAAAAATGGTTATGCCAAATCACGTTGTTTAAGTAGCGGTCGATGTGAAATTATGCCAACCGCAACTATTTCTAATAATGATATCAATCAACGTTTCAGCTACCTAATAGATTGGGGAGCATACTAGTCGGTCATCCATCACAAGGTGGTGAAATCAATACAAGGAAAAATAACGCCATCTTTTCAAACGTTAGAAAAGCTTGGAACAAAAGTAAAATTAATAGGACGGGGTAATGTAAATTGCGCTCCAAAATATGTGAATTGCGCTCCAAGCAAAAAGGTTGACATAATCCAAAATGTAAATTACGCTCGCAACCTAAGGTTAGGGTAGCACACTTTAACCACTGTGATGTCATCTATGGCCCATGCTTAGACGCTATAGATGTTGGTCTGATTCAGGTCAGAGAAACCTGAAGAAATGGTAAGAAGATGTTTGGACGAACAACCTTCTTCAACCTTGTATTAGCAAAAGGACGATCTAAGATATGCCAAACGAAATGCTTACAGCGAAAGGCGTAAAAGTATTGGTACTATTCCAAAAAATATTGAAGAAGTGCACGACAAGATTACACATATATATGGAAATCAAAACTAGCCGAAATGAATATTTTCTAATTACAAACGATCACAATTCTCATCTTATAATATGTTCATGTGCTACAAATTTAAGTGCTTTGGAGAGAGCGGAAGCAATCTATATGGATGGTGCATTTGACTACTGTACCAAATATTTCACGCAATTATTTACCATACATGGACTTTTTAATGGTCATTATATGCCACTCGTTTTCTGCTTATTACCGGGCAAAAACAAATAACTTATGAAAATTGTTGTAAAGAAATACACACTCTTGGTTTTACCTCCTTCGTCGATAGCAGTTTATGCGAAAAATTACAACTATTCCAAATTAATAGAATTGTAATAGATTGTAACAGATGGTTGCGTTATTGTTTTGGTAAGAAATTTTTGAAAGCGGAAGATGTCGTTGAAACATATACCGATTTAATTGATATCAAACCAATTAATGCGAATCTTGATAAGTTTTGTAATTATTTATTAACTTATTATGTGGGTAGACAAGCTGTGTTTCCTCCGAGAGTATGGGCAAATCTGCGGATTTGATTTATACAACTAACGGTTGTGAATCATTCCATGCCGCATTTAAACTTAATTTTAATAGTCCTCATCCCAATATATACGAATTTGTACATACTCTTCGACAAGAGCAAAACAAAGTTTACATTGCTTTAAACAGTACTGCGAAGCCGCCCACAGAAGTGGAGTGAGGAAGTTGAGAAAAAAAAACAAAACAGTTTGGTTAGGAAAGTAGATTTGGTTAAGTTAGGTTAGCTTTGGGTTAGGTAAGGTTTGGTTTGGTTAGGTTAGGGTAGCCCTGCTTCAAGAAGGTTTTAGCCCTCTTAATGAGTTTTTGTTGTTTTTTTGTTTGGTTTAAAGGTCACGAGGATGCGACAACTGCAGGATGGCCGTGTTAGATTGAGTGAGACATACCCTTAGTACGGATCTGCTAGAGTAATCCAGACATACACCATGAACCAACTAGCAATCAATAGAAAGAGACATCACCCAAGTGCGAACCTGAGAAGAAGACTAATACAATATTCGAACCACCTTGTATGTAAAACATCACTAAGGGTACGTTCCACTTACAGCCCACGACGCCCACGGTCGACCACGGGCGACTTTTAAGCGTTCCACCTAAAGCCGCGGTCCTTGCGGTCGAGCTCAAAACATCATCAATGACGTCACCGATTGCTAGCCCCACTGTAAAAGGTGGGTTGCCGTGATCGTGAAAGTTTTTTCGCGCGCAAATTTGAAAGTTTAAAAATGGAAACGCCGTCTCTGGCACTAGTAGACTTTCTTTTAAATTTAAATTAAGTTTTTAAATTTACCGTATTATTATTTTTGGTAAAGTTGGTATTGTGTATATTAGTTTCCTATATAACAACTGCATCTCTCTTATGTATGTTTATAAAACAAGCGCAAATTTCAAAGTGTAAAAATGGATTCCGAGAAAATCACATTTTATAATGCCGAAATTGGACAAATTATCGAAGTGGAAGTGTCAAAAGCGGATGCAAAACGTGCACAAACAGGTAAATTATCCAATTATCATAAATTGTTTATCAAATTAAAATATTATATAAATATATTATATTATTCTTTAGTTAAGTTCTGAACTTTTGAAATAATGTTGTTTTTTTTTCATAAAAATGTTTTCATTTTCATAGCAATATGCAAAAGTAAACTTGTACTTGCTCTATTCTAACTTGGAATCATCATAATAATTTGTACAAAATGTTTTTCAGATGTGATGTTTGCCACGAGATTAATGAACGCTGCGATAGAGTTGCAGAATTCCACTCCGGAATGTACTGTAATGCAGAATTCCAGAAATAATTCGGAAGATTTATTAGCCGAAGCCGGCGAGACAGATCGAGGAGAAGATTTAGAATTCGGTGAAGAAACGGGTGTGGATGAAACTGGTATGTTTTAAGATGTTCAAATAATCTACATTTTAAATTCTACGTATTTGTATATGATCAGTTTTTATTGTGAATATATTTCAGGCTCTCTATTCAGATGGTCTGCAGCAAATGTACTCTTATTATTAAACACTTACAAAGATATAGAGGAAAAACTAACATCGGGTAAATGCAGTCAATTTCCAAAATTTTTGAAGACAAGAGAAAGATAATAATTACTGGACCTCAATGTGCGGCGAAGATGAGAAGTTTAAAAAAAACATACAAATCGGTCAAAGACCATAACGCCAAGTCTGGTAATAATAGAAGAACGTGGCAGTATTTTGCCACGTTTGACATGTTGATTTATTAAACTTAGGTTAGGTTACTATAAACAAACGAACAATAAACGAACGTACTAAAAATAATAAAAATGTAACGTTATACTTACAACAATAAATTATTCTCGTTTGACCATAGGATGAACTTACATATGTACCGAAATTTGTAAGGTTAAGATTTACTTTTTAAAATTCAGAATGACATTAGCACGCCCACAAAGCTCACAAAAGCCGTTCCACTACACTAAACGACCGTGGTTACCGTGGGCGAAAACGTATAAGTGGAACGCTAAATGATACGAGCACGCCGCGGTCGTCGTGGGCTGTAAGTGGAACGTACCCTAAGTATGCGTTAAGTTGGCAATGCGGAAAAGGACAATAATACTATATAAAGAAGGCAGCTGGGAAGAGAAGATGAACATGAACATGAAGAAACGCCATAAGAAAATAAATGTAGTAATAATAACATAATTTTAAATAAAATATCAAATTATCTAACATATCCATAGTACATTATGTACAAGTGAAACTTGTCGATAACCTTAGCCATATACAAGGAAGAATAACTCACAAAGTCACAAAAAAGAGCACAAAGTCCATAATCACAGCTGTAATGTCTTGGCTAAGATAATATACAAGAGGATATAATTTTGGAATGTCAATGCTATAGTTGTGCTGCTTTTCAAGGAGGGTGTAAACATACGATAGCATTTTTATTTTGGCTTCATAGGCGAAATGAAGAAGCATCGCCTACCAAATAACTCTGCTACTGGAAGAAATGGGAATTATCGTGGTGTGAATATAGTATCGTGTGCTTGCTAGCCGTCCCAGTTTCGTTCGAATTCGCGCATGACGTCAGCTTCGAGACGGTTTCAAATATTTTTTATTCTCGTCTATCAGGGCTATTACAATAAATTATATATCAATAGCTGTTACAATATTGTAATAGATCTATTAATTTTAATGAAAATCTGTTACTCTATTAAAGTATTAAAGTCAAAGTCGTAATTGCGGGAGACTTTAACGCGCGCCACCCGGACTGGAACAACGCAACATCGAACACGAACGGCAATTCGTTACAATTTTCAAAACTGATTTTTTTATTAGCATGTCTGAGCCTGATGTATGTCCTTGTTCTAATTAAACATAAAATGACATCATTTGGAAATTTGTTTGAAATTTCAAGAGATGCCGTTTTAACTTTTTTCAATAGTTTATTAAAAATATTGCATTCTTTGCAAAACAGATTGCCATGAAATCTCAAAATGAAATCTATTACTATTTTAAAAAAATCCTAAATAGCAACTTTTTTTTTAAAGAAAAAGTGTGAAATTATAAAAAAAATTTTGGTAAAGATGTCAACGAGGTATAAGAATTTAATTGCCATGGGATTCTCATATATCCACTTATTATTTTATCCTGTAAAATGCAAATTTAGTAGTATCGGCAGTTTGAGTTTTTCTATTAAGCGCAGTAGCGGCGTTAGGGTAGGGGCAGTCGGGCGACCGCCCGAGGCACTTTTCGTGTCGTCAGAAATAACTGAATACTGCCTTTACCAGTGGCGGATCCAGGATTTTGGTAAGCTTTATCAAAGAAAATATTAAACACTAAATTAGCACATGTAAAAACATGATTTGGGGGAGGGGGGTTGTTGAAAATGAACTTTATTTGTCACAGGAATTTCTCAACACTGTTTTTTCTCAAAACGAATTGGAGGTAAGTGCAAATCCTGTAGTAGATATAGAAGACACGGATTTTTCTAATTATTCATTTGTGGCTCCAGATTATAATTTCGATAACCCTGATGATGACAGTTTATTAAAAATAAGTACATAATTCGTCTGCAATTCCTGATGATCATGAAAATCTGTTGACATTATTGGATGACAGTAAAATGTCTGACACTATTTCAAATGAGGGGCTTAAATTCATTGCTGGATACGTCGGGAATCGATTTCAGAAGAAATATCCTGATTTGAATTTGGGAATCCAAACAATAAGACATATTCAAACAAGTAGAGCTCCAGATTGGATCGAATTTTTATCAAGAGGTCACCTGATGTATCCAAGCGATGATTTGATAGAATTGGCTTGTTTAGTTGAGAGGGAATTTCAGAAATTTCATGGCAATCTGTTTTGCAAAGAATGCAATATTTTTAATCAACTATTGGAAAAAGTTAAAACGGCATCTCTTGAAATTTCAAACAAATTTCCAAATGATGTCATTTTATGTTTAATTAGAACAAGGACATACATCAGGCTCAGACATGCTAATAAAAAAATCGGTTTTGAAAATTATAAAAGAAGATTGAAAAAAAATGTCGAAATTTACAAATAAATAAATAAACTTGATGTTCTCATAGGTATATTTATTTCTACAACAATAAATTTAAAGATCTTATTACTTTTAGGCTTCTATACAACGTATAGGAAGAAGCCTTATGATCTAGCTCCGTGTCCGTCTGTCCGTCTGTCCGCATAATTCAAAACCAATCAGAACGCACGTTCTTAAAACAATTTTACTTCATATAGAATATTTTTAGATTGGTATTAATTATTCAGATTATTTACATATATATTTTTTAATCCGATATTCTTATTTTGTATTTTTAGAGTAGGTATTTTACGTGTTTCTAATACGGTATTCGGTACGTGTTTCGGGTATTTTAATATTTCATTATGAATTGTGTTTTATTTGTGGTTTGTAAATTGCAAATATTTACCTATAAAGGTCGAAATAAAAAAAAAATATTAAAATGTTAGCGTTTTCCTTATATAGTAAAAAAATCTACCTAATTAAAAGATTAACGCATTAAAAATTGGAATAAAATAAAGCCCAAATAATTTAACCTACCGAAAAAGTAGATGTATAGAAGCCTAAGAACTGTCGCAAAAGCGAGTTCCACCTTGTTTCTATTAGGGCTTATTTTATAATAAAAGTTAACAGGACATTAAAATTTAAAAGGCGACTGAAACTAATGATTTTTATTGGTCTGTTTTGTCTTAAGTCGCCGTTTAAATTTTAATGCTCCGTTAACTTTTATTATGAAATTAATATAACCAAAGATCTTTAAATTATAATAATTCAGTTCCAAATTGTCGAAAAATATTTGTAATTCATAATTTAATTAAACTCTGGTAACGGAATGGGGCTTTACTATGCGAAACTGTATTACGTTAATATCGCCCGAGAGTCTCGAAACTGACGTCACAGACTATCGCCAGTATGCGCGCGAGCACACCATACTACGTATATTCACACCACGGGAATTATCAAAAGTGGGAACATCTAAAAAAAATTTTTGTTGTTTTCAGATAATATAGCAAATACACCCACCATTAGAACTGACAGCTCGGCTGATGTAGTAAGAAAATTTATTTCAAGAATTGCAAAGAAAATTGAAAGTTTTATTAAAAAAGGCAATATATTTATGTACTGGAGAAATACGAAGCTCAAATGCAGTTACAAATGAAAACGTGTAAAAACCAAAAAGGAATTTTTGTTGTAGCTCATCCAGACTTTGAAACTAGCAGAAAGATTGAACAAATTGAAATCTTCAACCTTGGCTGAATCTTCAAAACTCATTGTTTTATTATTATCCACCTCGGCTGAAAAATTACGTTAAAAATAATAATTGTAAAGAAGTTTACTGCTAGTCGTGATATTTACTATACCTGATTTTTTGCTTTTTTGCAAAAAGAAGCCTTTTTTAAAAGACTATATTATTGCTAAGAGCACAATAAAAAAATTTGCATTAAAAAATTATTCTTGTTTTCCTTTTATCCTTGTCCGCGGCTGCTTATTTAATTATTCACAGCTGACCAAACGTACTTGGTCGCTCCCCTATCCGCAACCCGGGGACGCGCCACGCTGCTGGTTAGGCACCAGGGATAATAGCGAGCAATTTGCGATCGCAAGCTTATACTCTGGAACGTGGAAAAATGGTGAACGCTTCACGAATATGCGTGTCATCCTTGCGCAGGGACCATGCTAATCTTCTCTGTATTGTTCCAATTTTAGTAGATGTACCGCCGAAGCGAGTACGATTATCTTCACTTGCGATTCTATTTATATAGAGAAATTTAGTGGTTGGTACTTGTTGGGATGAAAACTTTAATCTAAGATTAAAGCAGTTTTGTAGATAAACTCAACTTGACTTGCTATGTTTCTTAGTTTATAAGCTGGATTGGTTGTAGTTCAGCGTATAGTTCGCTAAAAGATATGCTCTGAAGAGCAAGTGATTTGAGATGTTGAATTGGGCGGTACGCAAAGTAAGTACTACTCTAAGTACTACTCAACATAAGTACTGAAGTAATTTACTAATTTACTACTAATTCCATAAATAAAAAATGAAATATTATACGAAAAAAAGGGTTGTAATCCCTTGTCCAGAAAACGATTTGCAATTTCATTGGATATTAAGTAGTTAAAAGAAAAGAGCCAATCACGAACTGAAAAGCGTTGCATATGTTAGCTTAACAATGTACAGGGTGTCCCCGGATACATTTTACATAATTTAAGGGGCAGATCCGAACTGCGGCGCGGTTAATCCCTAATCGGATTAAAAAAAGGGTAAACTTTTTCTTGCTGTTCGAACTGTGGCGAGGTCAGAAAAAACTGTAGGTTGAACTGCGGCGAGGTGTAATTACATTTTTGAGGATTATCCATTAGTTTTCGAGAAAACGGTATTTAAAAATCCAAATTTTACATGCATTTTAGATAAGGATTTCAACTAACACGAGTGTTCTATTGACGGTACGCGTGGATTAATATACTCTTACTGATAGCCGTAGCGCTTGTATTCAGTTGTCGACAAACGTTGAACTCGTTTTTAGGTTAGATTCTCTATTGCCTTGGTTGCGTTCGTCAAAATGGCGCGTAGCGCTCGGAGCGGAGGGTGCGGAGCTAAGTGCATCCCCCTAGATACCTCCAACTCGCCAAAGGTGCTACTCGAAAGGAGTGAAACTCGTTTTTAATTATAAGCCTTTTTTAAATTTGTTTTAAAAAAATTATTTCAATTTAATACAGTTTATAAGAAATTAGCCTAAAATGCACAAATACATAATGTTGCGTAATATTATAATGAGTGCGGTTGCAAGCAAGGGATTCAACACGCACGAAGTGTATCCGACCGAGCTACAATCCCGTCTGAACCTCAGTTCGGACTTTCACTAAACCACACCTAAAGTAACCACGCCGCAGTTCGAGCCATTTTAAGTAAGGTCAACTTGACCGTGCCGCAGTTCGGAAAACTTCAATTTAAGTGGAGATAGAGGCTTAACTCTCGAAGCCCTTTAGTTTTAAAGCTACCTTCACATGGCCATAGCCTGCCACAGCACAGAAAATATTGATTTTTTGGTAAAAATGGATTAGTGCTTTTTTTACCTTTACCTTTTATTGTCTAAAATCGACGGCTTTCGAGTAAATTAAAGTAAGTAAACAGATGTTGAAAAAATCGAGATTTTTTTAATTTTGTTTTTTTTCAAAACCCTGTATCTTTTAAACGAAACATTTTACAAAAATTCTGACGCTCCATTCTGGATAGGAAATTTAAGGGACTACAATGTCTTTCTAGTAAAAATTTTTGAAGAACTAATTTCTTTTGCAGAAAATTAGAAAATAATAAACAAGGCAGCTATAAAACAAAATATTAAATTCACAAAATCACAGAAAAACAAATGACAGACAATGTTTACAATTATTTACAAAGATTTGTTTCAAGCATTTTGTTTATCGACGAAGCGCAGGATTGGAAAAAAGGTGGCAAAAGTCCATTATATTCGAGGGGAATTACTTTGAAGGGGACAACATCAACATTGATTATTAAATAAAGTATTTCTGAGAAAAAAATTTACCCTTTCATTTTGAACATATCTTGTATATACACATTGTATAATATTTTCGAGAACTTTGGAACTGGTTAAATAAAACTACCTATTTTCGTCGACGTTTCGAACTATATTTTGTTTTTCTTCATGTTCATTTATTTCATGTATTCAATGATTGATAATTTTAAACGCACTTCATCAATTACTGATTGACTTAATTCATTTCCGTCTAGATAGATCAATGTGAGTGATGTCATGGTATCAAAAATATGTGGATCTAATTCACCAATATTATTATTTTTTAAATTAAAACGGTTCACTCTTTCAAGTCCAATTAGATGTGATGCCGTAAGCACCTTAATTTTATTGTTAGATAAATCAAATGTTTTCAGTTTTTGTAAATTTTCAAATGCACTTTCTTCTATTGATTCGATGCTGTTGTTCTTTAAAGTTAAATGAACCACATTTGATAGATTTTCAAATAGATTTTTATTTAACAATAAGTGATTATTGTCATCATATTTCAACTTATTTACTCTTGACGCCCATTTAAATATTTCTGAAGGGAAGCTTTGAAATTTGTTGTTGGAAAAAATCAATAAAATTAAGTGATTCGACAGGTTTCAAGACGTCTAAGGTGAGAGTATTAATATTATTATTGTCCAACGTTAGTCTATTAAGAGATGATAATCCAAAAAATGTTTCGTCTGTAAGATTATTTATTTCATTATTGGATAGACTGAGGCTTTCAAGATTTTGAAGATTTATGAAACTACTTGAAGCAATTTCTTCGATTTTGTTGTGATTTATTTGTAGTTCAGTTAAAGAAACTAGTTCTTTCAATATATTTGGATCCAAAAATGTCAGTTTATTCTTACCCAAATTTAATGAATTCAGAACTGCTAGTCTTTCAAATACATCACTGGGTAAATTTTCAATAGAATTCCCTTCTAAATTTAATTTTTCCAATTTTCGAAGTTCCCAAAACGTGCTAGCTGCGATCGTCTGTAAATGATTGTTTTGTAATTGTAAGTTTTTCAAATTTTTCAAGTCGTCAAACGCCCCTGTTTCAATATTAGTAATTTTGTTATCATATAACTCCAAGTTCTCTAAATGTATTAATCCTTTAAACAAATTTCCCGTTACAGATTGAAGATTGTTCCCGTGTATGTTGAGATTTATTAAAGTAGTAACGTTTTCAAATATTTTATCTGGAAGTTCGATAATACCATTGGTACATAAAATTAAATTAGTTAATTTAGGTAGATTTTCAAAAGTATCTACATCTAAATTTGTTATGGAATTAACAGCTAAGAAAATAGCATCTAAATGAGGCAAATTTTTAAAAATATTTTTTGGAATTTCTTTAATTTTATTACTTGCTGTATTAAAAGATATCAATTCAGTAAAACCCAACAATAAATTTTCATCGAGACTTTCTATGTTATTATTATTCAAATCTATTGAGTTAAGCGCACCAAGTTCTTGAAATATAATTGTGGGTTGTAAGAAAGTTAGACGATTGCCGCCCAACTCTAAAACTTGTAATTTTTTCAGTTCTTTAAATAAATTTTGGTCTAATTTTGAAATTTTATTATTTTGCAGAGCAAGTTCGGTAAGTTCTGTGTTAAATTTGAAGACATCAGCGGGCAACTCTTCAAGTTTTTTGTTAAATAACTCGAGCGATTCTAAATTTTTCAAATTTCTGAAGACATTTGGTCTAAGATTTCTTAAACGATTACTATTGAAATGCAATTCTGAAAGATTTTCTAGGTCCTCAAATATTCCTTCTGGTAATTCTGGCATGTAATTATAGAAATATGAAAAACGTTTCAACGCGCGTAGATTTGAAAATGCTTTTCCATCAACTTTTTCAATTTTATTTGTTCCTAGAATTATTTCTTCTAAAGATGTTAACTTTTCGAACACGTTTGCAGGAATTTCAGTAATGTTGTTACGGATCATTTTGATATACTTTAAGTAGGTAATCCTATCGAACAGTTCGGGGGGTAAGTAATTTATTTGGCTATTTTCGATTAATAATTGTTTAAAATCATCGATTTTAACTTTTGATTCCTTTAAGTAATTGTAAAATTCATTTATTAAGTCATTTCCCGAATTAATATTACTACAAATTAGAATCCTTTCCACCCACATTTCAGGCTTGCATTTGATCTTTAAAACGAATGATCGAACTACACTTGCATTTAGATAGTACCAATAAAGCAGTAAGAGTAATTTTGATTGAAAGAATTTCATTTTTGATCTGAAAAAGTAATACAATTTTATTAAAATGGTGTAATAACATTTAACAATTAATATTTTTTAATTTTAAATATTTTAAAGAAATAAATTTTAGGTCTGTTCCGCAGAGGATCGGTGTTTAATTTAAATTGAATATAAAAAATAAAAGAAGTACTAAAGTATTAAAGTTATTATAGAATAAATGTTCTTTATATGTTTATTGCACTGGACTCGTATACATATTTTTATTTTTGGGACGCGTTTAATAATAAAATTTAATAATAAAACAATATTATACTAATTTTTAAATTAAGAAAACAAAATAAATTAATTTATTCAGACGTTCTAAAGTTTTTAAGATTATAAAATAAATATATAACTCTAAAAATCTAAAATCCTAACAATTAATCAGAAATTTTGTTCGTTTTTTCTATTGTAGACTTACCAGTAATGAAAAATCTTGACTAATTATTCGTTACTTGATCTTCACACTAAAGTTTAGAAGTGCATAGTTCGAAACAGAATTATTTATTTCACCTCACTTAGAATTATCATCTTAAGGTCAAGCAAGATTATTCTAATCTTTTATTTTAATTTTAATTTCACTAAGAGGATGATAATAATAATGCTTTTGATTTTTTGATTTTGATCAACGGAAAAAAATTAATTTAAAATAATTCTAATTGGTTCATTTGCTTTTAAATTTTTCATTTTTCAAGATTTGAAACTGGTTTATTTCTGAATAAATTGTAACACTAAATAAAAAATCCAGAAATTCCAGTGTATAGTAACCGTATTAATTGCTGTTTTGTATTATATTTACCGCCGAACTCGAACCAACATTACCAAACTTAGTATCTAATTTTAATTTTACAGATTAATAATTTACTTGCTTGGCATGATAATTATTAATTATACAGTAAAATTGACAGTTAAACTTTTCTCTAATAATTTAATTTGTTTATTCTATAAATTTAATAATTATATACTAAACTCTGTAATAAATTCGCTATTCTTAGCGAGCGTAATCAATAATAATTTTAACATTCTTAATTGTATCACATTTTTAATTAAGTCAACTTACAACTTTAACGACTTTATTAATATGCAAATATAATTCGAAAATAATTTATAATTATTTTAAATTGCCAAACACCACCTTATGGAATATTAGGCACTTTGTTAGCAATAATTTCCAGACGTTTTAGTTTCTAAGCTTGGAAAATGCTTCTACATCAATTTTATTTATTTTACTTATTCCTATACTTATTTAATCAAAGTATTCGTAGTTATTCGAATGTACGGGCACGAACTTTTGTCGTATTGTTAAATATAATCCCCGATTCAAATTATTTACATATGTATTAAATAATTTACTTCGCTTCTCTCAATTTCTAACCTTTTGAAAATAAAAGGGTTCAATATTTCCGTGTCTCTGCATTCACTTTACTGATATTTTTAAGACTTTTCCGGATGTTTTCGCACTAACTTGCCTTTCAAAATTTATAACTTAAAATTGCTGCTACCACACCAGCGATTAGGAAGAAAAAAAAATTATCAAAAATACCTACTGGGTATATAATTTCTGTTAAACGCTTCAATTTAATCTGAAACAAATTTAATTTTAAAATTTCAAAAGTTTTGCTGGAAAAGATATGAATAGGGATGAAATTGTTTAATACTCTAGGGAATACCATGGGTTTGTTTAAAAATTTCGTTGTAGCAGTACTTGATCGATTTGACAAAGAAACACAAAGGTATCTGTTATTTTAGAATTTATTTTATACATAGTAAGAGAATGTTCAAAGTTTACCCACCGATTAATGCTGCATTATTCACCTCTAGCAAAAATCAATAATGTAGTGGATGTTACTGGCATATTAATTATTATTAATGGTACCGTTAAATATTTATTCTTATAAATTTTAGTAATTATAATTTATCATGACATTTGCTATGATATGATTTTTGCGCGTTTATCTTCCGGGTCACCGGTTATTACAAGACAACCGATCTAACTTTTTTAATTTTTATATGGATACAATGTCTTAATTTAGTAGATTTAATAAAATTCAATAATAAATAATGAATACGCTTACTTCCGTTGGAAGTCTTTACAATCCATTTCTCCAGGAGGACCACTTCTGATTTTCTAGTCTCTCCATAACTTATAATTTCGTGCCTGTTTTGGCTTCTTCCACTACTTTTTTCCACAAATTCCCGTTTTTACACTTCTTTCTCCATTTTCTCACTCCAATAGCTTTAAAATCTTCCATAACCTTATCAATCCATTTTATTGTGATTTTTCCTCTATTTCTTTTTTCACTTGGTTCCCAATTCGTGATCAATCTCAGTATACCATCAGGCTATTCCCTCGTTAGATGTCTTAACCAGGCGATCCTATGAAAATGCCGACGTTTACAATACGCGGTCAATGCTTGGCACGGTGTTGGCAAGCCGACCCTTGGCCAGTGCTTAACACTTGTCGAGTTTAAGCTTCGGATTATAATGAATAACCCGTTCTGGGCCAGCATCGGTTTTGTACCGGCAGCCAATCATTGGCGTCCGGTGTTTGAACCAACCTTAGGCCAATGCTGTTTATTGTTGCTGAACAACATCCAAAATAAATCGCCAGACAAAACAAAGAATGGAGAAACAGAACAACTGGACGATACGGATATCGACATCGACCTAGAATGGGAGAACAACAAGGAACCAATTAAACGTGAACGAAAAAAAGAAACTAGCTCTGATACAGCTGAGGGAAACTCGGAAAACTGAAATTAGGAGAAAATTAAAGACGAACCTTGCTCTCAAAAAAAGAAAAAGATCCAAAGAAGGTGAAACTGGTGAAGAGCGAGAAACCTCTGGAATAAAGAAAACTAGGGGGAACTACCAAGGAGGGAAGATTCAAGAGAAGAGGAGCACATTGGAATGAGTGGAACCAAGTAAAGAAACTCGGAAGAGTCATGTAACGAAACCGATATCCATGTAACGAAACCGATATCCTTGTAAAGAGGGGGAAGAAAACTAAAGGAGAAAGCAGCCCGTGAACAAAAACAAAATAGCTCAAACCTGGAGCAATTGAAAAAAATATGACATCACTATGGAGGCACAACAAATCAAGGATAACAGACATGAAGAACTACAAAAATCAGAGGAAAAAACAAAACTCGAAAAAAGAATAAGAAAAATGGAAAGCTTCTAGCTAGAGCTGGAACCTATTCATGTCTAAGAGCACAAGGATCGTAGAGAAGTCTCCCATATCTACCATGAGATGACAAGAGAGATCACATCAAACCAAGTAACAAAATGATGCACAACTCAGAGCAAGCTAACAACAAGGTAAGTAACAACAATATTACATTTCTAATTAAGGCCACTGTTGCGGAAGTCAAAGCTCAGGAACAAAGGAAACCCTTCAGATAAAATCTCAACCTCAGAATTTGACCACCGCAACAACCTCAGCAACCCAACCCCAACCCGAAACTCAAAATCCTACTCATCAGCGCTTAAGGCAAGTGAAACAGACCCCATACAGGGTCTTGAGCCAGTCAAAAAACACCAAGAAGTCATGGTATTCCCGGCGGAAAAATCAATATTTTCTGGGCAATAGCCACATGAAGGGGGAAATTAAAAAAAATACTTTAAAGAGGCCACTCTTGAGGGCTTGAATTTTGAACAAAATTGTTGTTAAAAATGTTTCTCAGAAAAGTGTCCTCTATCACCACCTAAGTTATGTAAACTGTGTCCGGGGACACCCTGTATAATAAAACAGTAATTGCAATTTTACAACTTCGCGTATTAGAGATTTTTATTATGATTTATTTATTCAAATATTTCATAAATACAATTTAAAAATACGTTTTTCTAGATTTAGGACTCAAAGGGTTAATTAAAAAGTTGCTTGTTTGTTATATTTTATTAATTTCTAAAACTGTATTGTATTTGTATACTTACAATTAATTAATGAGAGATATCGGGATGGATTGCTAATTATTCGAAACTTCACTACCATAAGCAATTTTCAAGTATCTGAATTCAAAATAAGTTCAAGTATTATTTACTAAACCTGTCAGGATTACTTTAGGATCAATTAAGAATAACTTAATTGGTACAAGTAGGATAGGTTCCCTTTATTTTTTATCAACATTATTGTTATTTTGATTGGCATGAAATTTAATGCAAAATAATGTAGGTAATATACAATCGAAAAGATGTTAAGTAAAACAAGATTAACTTATCAAATCGAAGACAAAAAATCCATTTGCAATTTGTATTATCTGTCGAAGATAAAAAATATGTCATCGATATCATAAACAAGAAAATTTCATACCACATTTAGTGAAAACTTTTTGTAAGCTCAATAGTTTCATTATTTAGATAACTCTCAGTAGTGTTCGGTTATAACGTACTTCAAGGAACCGACTGATTTGCTCCATAATAACCGAAGTACCTATGCTATGTTCAGTAAATATTTATCTTTAACATATGTATAACGGAAGTAGCCACATTTTCCTTTTATTTCTTAATACTTCTAATACTAATAATAAAATAATTAAATAATTCCTAATAAATAAGAGTTTATATTATAAAAATTGAGAACTTAGAAATTACTTTTACATTTGCTCAGCAACAATTTATTGAAACTATGTACATTGCAGGTTTTTCTATGTAATTCTAGGTCTTTTTAACAAATTTTTTTTATATACCTCTTCAATACTGCTTCACTTAATGTATTTCCTTCTAGATAGATCGATTTGAGTAATGTCATAGTATCAAAAATGTGTGGATCTAACTCACTCAGGTTGTTATTTCTTAAATCAAAATGGTACACATTTGCAAGTTCAATCAGATGTGAAGCAGCAAGCACCGTAATATTATTATTATTCAAATCTAAACTTTTTAATTTCTTTACATTTTCCAATGTATTTTCTTCAATTGATTCGATACCGTTGTTCCTTAAAGATAGATGTGAGATATTTGCTAAATTTTCAAAATGGCTTTTATTTAATCAAGGTAAGTTGTGACCATCGAAATTTAAATAATTTATAACCGGCAGGAATTTAAAAATTTCTGAAGGGAAACCTTTGAATATGTTGTTAGATAAAGTAATGAAAGTGAGTTTAGAATTTCCGCAGAAAGCATCACTTGCTAAATTTTCTAATTGATTATCACTTAAATTAATAGATATAATAGTTGTAAGGGGTTTTAAGATATCTGCTGTAAGCATATTAATTTTAATATTTTCTAATAGTAAGTAATCAACAGATGATAATCCCAAAAGTGTTTCGTTTGTAAGATTACCTCTTTCGTTATCAGCGAGACCTAAGTCGTTTAACAGTTGCTATAAGCCTCTAAAGGCGTTAGGTTCAATTTTGTGAATAGAGCTGTTTGTTTAATTAAGTGATTCTAAACTACGTACTTAATACAGAAAATCATTGGTTTTTAAAGTTTTTAATTTTGTACTATTGATCAACTGAACATATTATATGGTTTTACTAAGACCTTGATAAGTATTGGGCTGAAGTTTTTCTATATTATTATTGCGGATGTATAAATACTCTAAAGATGATAGTTTTTTGAAACTTTCACGTTCCATCGCTGAAATTTTATTTTCGTCAAGTGGCTTCTAAACCTTGAAACTGCTACTTATACGATTTTTATCAATGTAAAAAGTTTTAAAATTTTTAAGATACCGTAGAATGGGGTGAAGTGAATCACTTTTGACGGTTTTTTTTCATTTACAGCTCTGTATTACTAAGAATTTACTTCTAATTAAGGATAGGCAATGTGTCATCTTTCCTTGACCTCTCAATTTAAAAAAATCGGTAAAATTTGCAATGGACTCGGAGTAATAGCCATCAAAAGTCTCTATCACATTCAAATCATTTACTGATTCGCTTTAAAACCTCTGCGAGGTGAAATGAATCATATTATTATACTCAGGAGTCTGTTAGCATTATCGTAGTTCAATATTAGCTGTCAGGGGAAAACCCAGGTAGCGAAAAATTTAGCTTAGGACTTTGTCTCATAAATATAATTAAAATCATAAAACACAGTAGCATAATAATCCGTACGTAAGATGGGTGGCAGTTGTTTAGGGGGGGGATACAAATCTTGGGTACCATTACGTGGGGAGAGGTAAAAATTACAAAAATCGTCCTTACGTAATTAATGGACGGCCAATTTAAAAAAAAATGTTTCTGAAATTGGTACTGTGTAAAGGAAAACCCCATTCTGCGCAAGCGAGCAGTGCCTCTTGCAGTCTGTCCTCTATTTCTATTTTAATTTAACGACCAGTTGACCTCGGTATGATTTCCCAGGTCCCTTTCCCTCAATTTTGAGGTAGGAATTCCGTAGGATTCCACAGCTTTGTGAATTGCCTTTCCTCCCTTTACCGCTTTAATAGCGTCGTCGAGAAATTTTTGAGAAAAAGTTCTCTTTCCTTCAGGGCTACCTTTTCTTTTTAAACACGCGGCATCTCTAGAACAAAAATTAAAAACGGTAAATACGTAGGGCTGAGTATTTCTTATAACAAAACCGTGATTCACTTCACCCCACGGTTTTATGAAAATCATCTTGAAAAATTACTGCGCTGTGCATATGCAATATTTTGAATATTTTTTAAAATGAATTTTTATATGAATGTTATGGTTATCAAAAAAAAATATATTACTTTGCTGCAAGACTATAAGTGTATGTAGCACAAGCGTTTCATTTTCTACTTTTCAAATTTAGACAAATTCTACAATTTAATAAAAAATTAATTACTTACCATTAACTACTTTTAAACACTTGAAAACATAAATAAAGCTTGCAGTGATAGCTAAACTATTGATATGTACCAACAAAAGTGTTAGAAATTTTGACCAACCTAAAAAAAAACCCAAAAATCAAAATATTTTGACTGTGATTCGCTTCACCCCACCTGATTCACTTCACCCCATTCTACGGTACCTAAAAGTTTCTGTAGCGATTTCTTCGATTCTATTGTTTTTCAAATTTAGGAAATTCAGAATTTCGAGTCCTTTAAATACATCGGCTGATAAATTTTGAATAGCATTTCCTTCCTTCTAAATTCAATTCTTTTAAATTCTTAAGTTTCCAAAATGTACTGACTTTGATGGTCTGCAAGAGATTATTTGCAAATCTAAATTTTCTAAATCATTCAACGCTTCCGTTTCGATATTTGCAATTTGGTTATTGCCTTAGTCCAAATTTGTTAAATTTGTTAATCCTTCCAACAAATTTCTTGTTATATTATATTCAAGTTTATTGTCATTTAATTTGAAAATTAATAAAGTAGGAACATTGTGAAAAAAGTTATCAGAGAGACCACTAACAAGGTTATAGCTTACATTTATGTTGGTTTATTTTCGCAAATTTTTAAAAGTTCCATCATCTAAATTTGTAGATAATAGCGATAAACTTTAAAAAAGTGGTATT
Organism: Cantharis rufa; assembly: GCA_947369205.1. NCBI lineage: Eukaryota > Metazoa > Arthropoda > Insecta > Coleoptera > Cantharidae > Cantharis > Cantharis rufa. Next base: position 14,797,807 of record OX376307.1, on the reverse strand, counting down.
GCCTTCAGTCGCTTAGAACTATCATGTTAGATAGTTACTACCCTCAACTATACAACCACTGTTTTTATTGACGCTAAACAAGTAGCACCAGCTCTCGTTTCAAGAAGCAAAAGCAGATGGTTCGACAAAAACATTGGTCCGTGTTACCTAGGCTGAGACTCGAGTTTCGATCTTACTCTTAACGAGATGGATCATCCTCAGTCAGCCGCTGGCAAGCACAAGACCAAGATTCATCGAATTCTCCACTCGTATTTTGCTTTGCTTAAAACTTCGAGAGGCGGCCACAACATCTAACGCCATACAGCGGTGTAATAGTGAAGGTTTTGCAAGCGTCCTTATTAGGGAACTTTATAAATTACGCATAATACGTCACGATCTAAATTTGTTATTAAATTATACATTAAGTTAATCAAAGATAAGTTCGGCAAATTGTTAAAAAGTTTGTATGGAATTTCTTTAACGTTGTTGTTTGAAAATTCAAAAGATTCCAATTTAGACAAACTCAACAATAAATTTTCATCCAAACTCTCAATTGTAGTTATCATGGAACTCGAAACACTTCAGTTCAGAAAGACCTTGAAATATAACTCCGGGTAAAGAAGCTAGATGATTTTCCGTAATTTGGTTAGATGAAATTTTGAGGTTTGTTAAGGTTTTTATTGTTTCGAACAATTCAGGAGTTAAGTTATTTATTTTGTTGTACCAAAAAATCAATAAAACTAATCTTGATTGAGAAGATCTCCTGTATGATCTGAAAAAGTAATGCAATGTTTATTACAAAAAAATATTTCAATATAAAATTTATATTATTTATAATAATTTAACAAGAAAGTCAAATAGTTTCCTATAAGACGTCAATTTTGTATTGAATAATTAATTTTTATTTTGTTTGGAAAATATTTTATTTCAGTTATAAATTTTGTACATTTTAAATTTCGGATTTTTCCCCTCACTAGTTGACATTGCGCCACTAGGGGGAGAAACCAGGCTTTTGCCAAAAAGATTACCGCTTAAGCAGTTGGGCATAATTTCATGCCCAAAATTCTTAGCGAATAAAATTTTAATTAATTTGGATTGTCTATAAATCAATTTGGAAATTGGAGATTGGAAAGATAAAATTAAAATTAGAAAATTTGAAAATTGCAGTCGCCGCTAATATAGAAAATTGCTCTGATATTAAATTGTACACGAGTTTAATTGTCTAAATATTTTTATTTCCCCTTCGTGTTGTCCTCTTCGTTAGATACCAAGGTGAAAATTTTGTTTTTATACTGGGTTTTTTCACGTTTCACATCTTCATAACTATTTACATTTTTTCTTAATGAATTTTCTCACTCTGCAATCAGTTCCGCTGGGCTGACTTTATTTTTTATTGTATCTACCTTATTTACAACTTAGCATTCATTACCTCATTCCCTTTGTCCAAGTTATCGGGTTGGTCTATCTGGACTGAAATTATTCTCCTACAGCTCATTTGTTCTTCTCGATTCTCTTTTAATTCTTGAGATTTCTTCCTTTTGCTATTTTACCTCACTTTTTATATCTCTCATGCTGTTTCTTACTTTTCTCATAAACTCATCTAACATCTTTAATTAACTCCACTTCTGTTTTCTTTTTCCACTTCTTTTGAAACTTGATAATTTATTATTAATTTAATAACGTCACAGCGCCAGAGCCTTGTTCTATTGCAACCAAGTTGACACCGCTCCAGCTTACAAAATTTTATAACTTATTTTTAATAGCACAATTTTTGCATTGTTCCTGATAGCTTGTAGCTAACTCTAAAAACTTTTTTTTTTAATTAAATTAATTTAATTAATTTTTTTTACTCTTCTACCAGCGAGTGTCAGAAACAATTCACAAGTCAACCTTTCGGTTAACGATCTTTACCAGTTTACTCAACAAATTAGTATTCATTAAATAATTTCTATACTATTATTAGCACCTATATTTCTTTTGGCCTTCTAACTTTATTAAACTGCAAATTGAAATACATTTCTTGATATAATATGTAAGTAAGTACGTACCTTTTTTTAATGTAATTAGTAGCCTACTAATTACTAATAGTAGGTAGATGGTAGATACTACAAAATATTGTAAACAAGTTGTTAGCTCTATATGAAACCACAGCTGTAGAAAATTTATTGTATTTGGAAACTTACCAGCAATATAAAATCTCATTGTTGACTACGAATTCGTCGGTACTGCACTTGTACATAAAGTTCTTCAAGTGGCCAATTATAGAAATACAATTATTTGTTTTGCTTCACTTGATTGATTGATTGACATCAATAAAGGTGAAATTAGAGTTGGTGCGGAAAAGAATGAAAAATGCACTATTAAAACAGTATTAGTATTGTTATTGCCGACCAGTTTCGATATTTACCGATATAATTTTTAAAGAAAACTACAAAAGATGTTCATTGGCGCCGAGTTGAAAAAATTTGAATGGGTGCACGAACTAGGCTATGTAACTATCTATAACAAGAAGAAATATTTTGAGAAAAGTAAAAAAACCTTGGGATAAAAATTCAAACCAAAGTCAAACCGCTTAGACTGACTGTCAAAAACATATTTTTTTCAGAATATATTTCTTTTGTGTTTATGACATATGTGCATTAAATTACTTCAAGGAAATTCGATGAAAATCTGGCTTTAAACTGTGTTAATTTGCGAGGTTTTTAATAAATCGTTTAGATATAAAAATAATAAAGTGCCTTCCATGTGTGTAAAACCAATAATTCGGATTTGATACCAAAATTAATGACTAGCGGTTTAACCAAATCAATTCAAGCATCAAAAAATATTAACAAAAATGCAAGATTTTAAAGTGGGCATTAACGGTTTACAAACTGTTTATCTACATTGAGTAATAGAAAATCCGGTCCTCAGCATTTCCTCTACATTTTAAAATTTCCACTGTAGAATAAATAAATTAGTCGATCTTGTACTCATTCGGCTGGTATCGAGCAGAGGTTATGAAAAACTTACCGCTTTTTTGGGTCTTACAAAACCTAAACAATATGCGGCGGATATTTTAAACAATTTTGGACGTCGAATGAATCGGTTTGATTTAAATGATGTGACAATCAGAGATACGAGTAAATATGTTAGCTGAAAAGGAAGTTAGGCGATTGTCGTTCAAAAATAGAGATTGTAACTTTCTTAGTTTTGAAAATACATTTGCGTCCAACTTCACAAGTTTATTTCTTTGCAAATCAATTTTGGTAAGTTTTTTGTTAAACTTGGTGACATCGGTTGGTAACTCTTCAAGTTCGTTATCGAATAATTCCAGCAACTCCAATTTTTTAACATTTTTAAATGCGTCCTGTTTAAGATTTTTTAATTTGTTACTATGTAAATCTATTTCGGAAAGATTTTCTAGGTCGTCAAAAATTCCAAGGGAAAGTTTTGGCATTGTATTGGCGAAAAGTATGAAACGTTTCAACGTGCTAAGATTGGAAAACGTTTTCCCATCAGATTTTTCAATTTTGTTGATATGGTGATTCGAATACGGATCATTATGTGCCAACCTTGTGTTCGAAAGTGACGTATTTTATGTGTGCAAGCTGAGTCGTGTGAGTTTAAGAATATAACCTTTGGGCATCAGGGTGGTCCCTATGCAAGGTTTTTACCCCTACCAACCGCACAAGAAAAATAGTCTTACTTTAATTCCGAAATAATCCTTAAATTGCTAAAATAATAGGTTGTTGTTACATATAAAAATCGTCGAAGAACATTTTCTGAACCTTCTCTTTTCATGCCTTGTTACAGATTTTTCAAAATATTTCGGCTTTCTTCTTTTCAGTAATAATTATTCGATCAGGGTTTTGAATTTTTCATTGTTGTCATTGCCAATTTCTATTTCTTCAATTTCAGTACTTTCCATTGTCTTCTTCTCGTCTTTATCTGTTCTTTAATCTTTTCACTTTACCATTCTGTTTACATTTTGTTCTTTTTAACTTTCAATGTTTCGCAGTGTCCTTTCGCGGTTTCTGTAGTAACTGACTATTAAACATTTCCACATTAGTTTTTTTCCTGTTATTCTTCTTAATATGGCCCTCTACTAACTTTTTGCATGACTTCTTCTATGTGATCTAATAAAATTTCTAGTCATATAAATTTCTCCTTTGCTGTTTTCCATTACCAAGTTTAAATTTTCTGTTAATTTTGATTTCGACCTTTTCGTTTTCCATTTCGGCTATTAGACTGCAATTATGATATTTCCATTTTTTTTTTCTCTTTTGTGACATTCACCCTAAGTATTCCCTGCGAAAAAGATTCCCATCTCTTCACGTATTTAATAAATTTCTTGTTAATTATACATCCAACACTAGCCGGAACTCTTTCCTCGTGCAGTATTCCTACTTATATATGTGTATATATCAACAGGTGTTCATTTAGTATCACCTCTTCTTTGCTGCTTTTTTTTATTTCGGCCAGCACTAATATTTTTCTCTGCATTCTGCTCATTGTAATAATATACTACTTAGTTCTGCTTTCATTATCTTTATTACTCATAGATTCCCAAGCCAACATCCTTCCATGTGGTATCAATTACTTTACACTCATTAATTACTAGTAATGATTACCCACAAATGTTTTTCTTTCTTAATCTTTGCTCTTTCTTTTCTATTTTCTCTTTTCTCTTTTCTTAAGTGTATGATCTCTACAGCTCCTTTGGGGTAATATTTAACTTTCAGGTTTTAAATTTTTTCTTGCCTTAATAAAGTTTAACGCCTCTTCTTTTAGTTTCGTTCAGCTCCCTCTGATTTTTATTATATCTACCTTATCAGTGGCGGAACTACAAAATTTGGCATCCCCGCAGAAAAAAAATATGGGCCCCTAATAAAATTGTATTTTTTATAAAAAAAAGGAAATATAATAAATATTTATTTCTTAAAATAGAACAATAAAAAAAATAAGCAATACATTTTTTTTTAAAAAACGAATTTTTTATAAAAAAAATATACTATAATACTATAATATATAATATAATATACCTCAAAATATGCTTAAAATAAATTCAAATTATACAATAAAATGTCCAGATGTGATTTATCTAATTTTTTCCAGAAAAACTACTTTGTCCAAAAATAAGACATATTTTTACGTATATACCGACAAAGTATAAGAAATAAGCCGATTTAAGGGTAGGTTTTATTGCTTTGTTGTTACTAGTTTACTATAGATATTACCTCTACTGTTTATGACCAACAGCTGATAGATAATCAAAAAAATAACTTAAATGTCTTCATAAATGTTTTTTTAAGAAAAAACTGAAAGATTTTTAACAGTTTCAAGATCTAATTTCAACGTCGAATGTTAAAAGTTGTCTTAAAAATAATTGTTTTTTAAACCATATAAAAATAAAACTAAAAATTGTTTGGTGGCGTTATTTTGGGGCCCTTATGGCCAAGGCCCCCCTTCGCAATGGGGGTTCTGCGCACCCTAGTTCCGCCACTGTAGCTTACTCAAATTTAACTTCCTTTATCTCATTTATATTTACTTGCTTTGATTGCAATAGTTTTTACCTCAGGTTTGTCCATTTTAATTCATTCTTGCTTTCTGAGATTTCTTCCTTTTGCATCTTCACATCACTTTTTATATTCTTCGCACTGTTGCTCATTTTCCTCACAAACTCAAATAATGCCTTTAAAAATAATCTATTAAAATAATAGTTACGTTTTATGAAGTTGATTATAAATAATGTTAACATTATAAAAATAATCTAATTGCGATTCAATTTCTGTTTGCTTTTGCTGCTTCTTTCGAAACTGAATTATAAATTTAATATATCGTCAAAGCGCCAGCGTAGCGCCTCGATCTATTGCAACCAATTTTACACCGCTTTAACTTATAAATTTTCAAAATTTATTTTTAATAATGAAAACTTTATGTATGTTTTGTTTGGGTAATGGCTTCTACCAGTTCACTCTACAAATTAATATTAATTAAATAATTGCTAACTATTATCATCTGGTTTCGTTTGCCTTTCTAATCATAATAGTTTATTATTGATACCTGCGGAAACCAATACATTTTTTACATACTTTTTTTCAATGAAATTAGCAGTTAGATACTACAAAATAATGTGAAGTAGTTGTTAACTGTAGTTTAATCCATGCACAAACGTAAAAACTGTAGTCATTAATTAGATATTTATTTTAATTTAACCAAATAAAAATATGCTGTATTTGGAAACTTACCAGCAATACTAATTAATCGATACTGCACCTGCACACAAAGTTTTTGAAGTTTCCAACTAGAAATAAAATTATTTGTTTCGCTTCGCCCAGGATTGATCGACGTTAATCACGATGAAATTAAGGGTTAGTGCAGAAATAAACGAAAAATTTACTATTGTAATAGTATCTTTGAATTGTTTTTGCTGACCAGTTTGGATATTTACCGATCACATTTTCAAGGCAAACTGCAAAAGAGTTTCATCGGCGCCGAATTTTAAAAATTTGAATAGGTGCACGAACTAAGTTTTGAATAATGTTTTACAAAGCACATAATTATTTTTCGAAAATATATTTCTTTGTCTTTAAATGTCATATTTAGATTAATTTATGCAAAATTAACTCAATAAAATCCCGACTTTTAAGTGTGTTGATTTACAGGGCTTCCAGTGTCTTCCACGTGTGTAGAAACAATAATTTCTTTCTGAACAAAAAAAATATCAGCTAGTAAAGTTGAGTATACAATAAAAGTGGGGTGTGCTGGTTGACACGATTGCAACCCTTCTGGTCATCTGAAACAAAATTACAAGAAAGATGCATACCAAAAAGAAAACTGAAAAAATATTTTCGTGAAACGACAGCTGCCTGAAAACAAAAAACAGTTTTTAACCCGTTCTTTTCTATAATTTTTAATAATTTAAATAGTTAGCAAAATAATTTTGGTACAAAAGTTGTAAGGGCGACAGGCATATATATATAAATATTGAAGATTGGTACAAAATTTGATGTAACTTGTTCACCAAAACTTGAGATATCATGTCAACCATGTTGAAAAATGTTGTTTTGTAATAAGCTTGTACCATAATCGTAGACTTTAAAAAGCTAAACTGAGCTGAAATGAAAAGTAAACACAAAAATATTTACGATTTTTAAGCATTTTGGGTTGACCTATATTTGTATATTTTATTATACAATTTATAGCTAAAATGGTCACCTGTCATGCATTGTCCCATATGCTCCGGCTAGAAAGGTTTACAGTAGGTCACTAAAATAGTTATAATACTACATAAATTATTGGAATTTTTGAAATTTTCTCTCGAGGATATATTCTTCAATGTCTAACTAAACTTTAAGAATATGCAGAAAAAAAAAATCGATTTTTTCAAAATTCTAGACTAAATCACTGCCTTAATGGAAAATGGGGTCCTGAGCATATCCTCTATATTTTATTGTTTACACAGTAGGATTTGCTTTAGTGATAACAATCACAACTTAAATTAATTTTTTTAGTATCTCTTTGTAGGTGTAGCTAATTATACATCGTAGATACAATCATATCTTTATTAACATTATTTTTTTAAATTATTTTATTATTATAAGCACATAATAGTAGTTTATGCAGTAAGAGTAGAAAGACAATGAATGCTATAATTAATTATTACTGCTAAACGAAATTTAGTTTATTTTAAAGAGAAATAATTATCAACTTATTGAAAATATGTCTTATGTATTCAACGGTTCTTAATTATAGGTTTATGTATCATTTTTTTTTGTATACCTCATCGATCACTACTTGACTCAATTTATTTTTTTCTAGATAGACTATAATATAATATATACCAGCTGAAATTATTTTCTCAGCTTTAAATGCTCCACTACGAATGCTATTTAAGCGATTTTTGTTAATGTAAAGAGTTGTTAACATTTCTAAGATTTAGTCAAGTTCCTGCTGCGATTTTGTTGTTATATATCTTAAATTCGGTTAAAGATAAGAAATACATTTTTATCCAACGAAGTCAATTTATTATTTTCTAAATTTAACAATTTCAATTTCAGAACTTCTAGTCCTTTAAATGCATCGACTGGTAAAATTTGAATATTATTCAAAATGTGGTGACTTTGAAAGTCTCCAAAAGATTATTATACAGTTCTAAATTTTCTAAATTTTAATATTTGTAATTTATTTTGACTTCAGTTCTAGAATTAATTGTTACAGACAATTCTTTAATATTTCTGATTTTAAGTCTTTATGGTCTTAGTTCCATTTTTTTCAACCTCAATTTGTTAATACTTTTCCTGATCTTTCCACAATTAATTGCATTTCCAAATCTATATTTTAATTATGAATCTGCTTTGGTTCGAATCAAGAAGTACTAAAAAAGCATTCAAAGTAATCTTGGTAGATAACATATTATTTTTGATCTGAAAAAGTAATATAATATTTTAATTCCAGCAAGAAAACTAAATTAATTAATAATAATATTTTAGTTTTTTTTTTAACACAATGCATAATGAATCCAATAATTTTCTAACGAACCAGTTTTTAGTAGTTTGTTTCACTAGTGAAAATAGCAGAATTAATTAAGACTTGACATAATGATAATTTGAATATTTAGCGGAAAATATTTTGTATGTTTTGACGAAATTCTACGTCATTATGCAAAAATTTTCCTCCGGTTTGTAGAAATGAGACAATTCCGTTTATAATATTTATATGTTGTTATGTTAAATAAAAATCGTTTAAATTATACATAATAGGTAACAAATAAAGTTTAATTGGATATGTGTACGCATGTCTTCAATACGAAAAATATATTTGGATAAATAAAATACAATAAACATTATAAACAATAAAATAATTCCAAAAATTATGACAACAATAATATCCTTATTGGTTATTGGAATTGTTATAATTAATTTAATATATTATTCATTGCTTAATTTTGTTTTGATTAACTATATTAAAATTACTAAAACCTCAAATCATTTTTGAGAACATTATATTATTAATTATTGATAGTTAACATAATATTATAATTATAGTATATTTGTGAATTTGTGTTTCACATTGGAATCTGCGAAAATTGCGGTAATTGTGCCTGATACAATTATCAATTTCAACCAATTTCAGTATTTTTTATTATTATAATAAACATATTTCACGCGTCTAATTCATCAATAAGTATCTTAATTTAATTATTCTACAGCATAACACAATATTTAGCAATGTCGATTAAATTAATTGAATTAATCAAAACAAAATCAAATTTAACGATTTTTAACGTTTAACTGCTTAACAGCGTCTAACAGTTTAATAATTCATAATTATTACTTAAAATTTAGCTAATGCCATAAAGCAAAATTAAACTTTTGAGAAAAGCGACCTATTAAATTGTATATAATACTTTTCGGGTTTTGACTACATTTGAAATTATTAATAATCGCTGATGTTTGATAATAATTTATTATGGAACTAATAGATTTTTTTTCAATTAGCACCAAAATAAGTTATAAAGAAAAGTTAAAAAATTGAACAATAAATAATTATTATTTTATATCATTTAGAAATTTAGATTAATTAATTTCCTATTTACTATTAACTAATTATAAGTTTGGAAACCGTAATAAAATATATCGTGATGAACTTCTAAAAATTCGATACTGCAGCATTAGCCAAAATATAATTTTTGCCCCCTCCAGAAAGGGGGAAAAGTAATAAATTCTAAATTAAAAAATTATTTTTAATACATACTACTACATAATATAATTTAATTTGTTCATAATTAATTATGATAAAATTCACCTGCAGTTTACAATAAATTTTAAATTAATAATGATAACAGAAATAACAAGTTAAAATATAAACATCAAATAAAATTAGTTTATTCAGTAATATAATATAAATAATTCTTCACCTCTGCCCTTTTTACTGACATTTATAATAGAATAAATTTTATATAAAATATTGTACAACATAAAAGTGGTAGAAGTATATTCTTTAATTTTGTCCTTAAAGAAAAACGTAAATTTTAAATATTTTTGATTTATTCACAATTTGTTACTATTCGACCCATTCCTGAATTTTAATAAATTAGGAAACAGTTTATTATTTTTTTAAATATAAACTCATCTGGCAACCAATCGGAAAACAAGTTTTTTTACTTTCCAATCTGCAGAGCAGGAAAGTGATCACTTCCCGACCTGATATACCTATACTCAATATTAAATTATTAAAATTACTAGTTATTTTCAATTTTTTTTTTTCAGTAATTGTGAATAAATTTTTATTATTTGAACCTTTAAACGTCATGATTATAACAGTTGAATGTGTGTTGGATTTTGTGTTACCTAAAAGGCTGCGAATATGAATAGTAATTCTTCGTTTTCTTCATTAGCCTGTTGTTGTCCAACTTCAGACATAGGCCTGCACTTTCTCTTACGAGAAAGGTTTTTTTACGCAGTTATACCTCACGAGTGCTTAAACCGGATTGAGGAATGGCTGTAATCCTGTTTTTAATATTTAATGGAAGCAATCAACCCAAGGGGACCACCAGCTCTACGTATCCTCCGAAGTTACGGATAAGGTCATATGAAAGCTTTAGACATTTCCCAAATTTGAACACGGTATCTTAGAGACAGCAGTTCTTCGGCTAACTTATTAACCTAATGAATGTCTATTTGTTAGTGATCACTAAGAACTCTTGCAAGACTTGGAAAAGTTTTGTTTTGTCTCTTAAAACAAGATAAGATATGAACAACAAAGAAGACCACCACATATGAGACCTAGATACTTAGTTATACGAGATTCTTACTAACAGATGTGTAACAAAAGTTACACATTTGAATCTTTAAAATTACAATCTGGAACACGGCATTAATTACAGCTCTCACAAAATGTCTCACTAGCAGTAGATTTCCAAATAATTTTTTATTGAGCTGGTTGGGGTAGAAAATACAAAAAACTAAAGGTGTTTAAAAAGCAAACGAGGACTATTCGCTGGTGAAATCCAGTGTGAAAGCAAAAACAATCTGAACAAATCCAAAGAAATGCAGTTAATTTATCTTAGAAGATTTTTTTTCAGTATTTCCTTTAACCGTTTAATTTTCCGGAACAAAAGCTCATTGTATAAGTAAATAAAAATCCAGGAAATATGTAGTATATGGTTTAATTATTCCTTAATCCAATTTTTTAGCCCTGGCACCCAAACGTGTTCAGGAGGTCTTGGTAATAGCAGGCCTACACTAGTAACAACCTATTCGCCAACTTAATTGGCTTCTTGTACTCTTTTGAACAAACAGTTCAATGTTTAACTTTCAGAGATTTTCCTGTAAAAGCTCAGACTTTCTACTATTCATAGTAAATTGGTAGAAAGAACAAATAAATATAATCTCCCACTGCATTTTTAATGCTCTGAGCGAATTTTAATGATAATGGTGAATGTGCGTGAACCTCCGCCATTTCTGATAATTTAAAAACTAAATATTGTGCCAGATTGTGTCCAATGTCGGCCACGTTGTATCGTATTTTTTTGTGTTTTACAATTTATTTTGGATTTTTTAGAGATTGCTTATTTTGGGGTAGAAGTCACCCCCTCCAATTTTGATGATTCCAAAAATCAAAATTGTATTAGATTCTACTAGACGTGTACCGTCGTGTGCCGTAAATCATAAAATTTTATTTTGATAAACAAAAGTTTCTTATGAGCCAAAAACCATTTTATCGATAGAAGTTAGCTATTCGTAGTTACTTTTACATAGACATGCTATTATATAAATAACTTAAAACCTCAAAAATATTATTTATAATGGCTTCCCAATCGCAGTAAAAGAGATTTTAAATGCCAGGTTGGCTTTCCGCCAGAAGAAGAATTCCTATATTATTCATAAACCTTGCATTTTAGTTATTATAAATGGTTAACCAAGTTTGTCAGTTTATATCATTGATTGACATTAATTACAGGAGAAATTGTTTTATCTTCAGCATTACATCTTTCACACAGGCACAGTATAGTTAACATTTTTTTCTGTAAATTAGAAATATTTAAAGCAACATTAAGTGAGATAACTCAATATCAAATAATATTTTGAAATGTGAGAGCAATTACTCTTTGCCTATTACATTTGACGGCTACTGTCAATTAATCCATACCACGAATCGGGCCGCGATTGGAAAGAGGACAATTTGCTGAGCATTTTGAGACCGCACTTCGTTACGGATTATCCATTAGTTTTCGAGAAAACGGCATTTGAAAATCAAAATTTTACATGCATTTTAGATAGGGAATTCGCTAACACGAGAGTTCTATTGACGATGCGTGCGTTCTGATATAGTCTTAGTGTTGGCCGTCAGACGTGATTGTGACACGGTCGGGTACCATCGTCCGTGGCTAACGAGTTTCACCCCTTACGAATTTCACGCCTTTCGAGTAGCACCTTTGGCGAGTTGGTGCTACCTAGGTGGATGTTTTTAGCAAGTCAGCGTTCGTCAAAACGGCGCGTAGCGCCCGGAGCGGAGGGGACCAGAGCAGAGGGTAGAGGAGCGTCGGTTTTGACAATCGCAACCAAGACAATCGAGAATCCACCCTGAAAACGAGTTCAGCGTTTATTTTTTAAATAGTTGCATAATGTTGCGTAATATAATGGGTGCGGTTACAAGCAAGGGGTTCAACATGCACGATGTGCACCCGACGGAATCACAATCGCGTTTGACGGCCAACACTAAGACTATATCAGAACGCACGCACCGTCAATAGAACTCTCGTGTTAGCGAATTCCCTATCTAAAATGCATGTAAAATTTTGATTTTCAAATGCCGTTTTCTCGAAAACTAATGGATAATTCGTAACGAAGTGCGGTCTCAAAATGCTCAACAAATTAAAGTAGATACTTTTATTTTTATATTCTTTTTATGTATTGAAATGATTTTTTTTATGATTTCCAAATCTAATGTTTTTTAAGTAAAATCCTCGAATTAATTCAAATTTAAATTTTAGTTTTCAATAACATTTCATGCATAAAATGAAAAAGTTAAACTGCACCATACGCGTTCAAATCTAATCAAAGTATTAACAATACCTTCCAACTTGAACTTCAAAATTTAGAATTATTAAACCAATTTAATCAATATTTTTAATATCCAAATCAATTCAATATCATAAATGTTCAGCTATAATCATCCAAATTAATCAACTTCGCACGAAATTATCCATATTATGTCCAAATTTGGGATATTCCAAAGTTAAAGAGTCGAAAATTTACTCACTTATATTAATTAAATTTTTCCCCCAAATACAAAAATCACAAAATTAAATTCTAAAACTATGAACGCAAAATTATACGGGAGACTACTTCTGCTCAACCGCTTCGGGCTGCCATTTTGGCAACACCATTGCCACATAAACTAGTTTGCGGGAAAACCCCCAAATATACAAAATTACAAATATATTAATATATTTCGTAATTTATACCGGCAAGGTTTGGTTGCATACAATTATGTGTTTTTCAACAAGTATGCGATACTGATGACGATTAATGAGTCAGAAACACATACATGGTGTGATGGCTTGATAGTCGAAGAAGCAGTGTGTGTCTATCGCTCTTCCTTAATTGTGTTTTATTTTTAAAATTTTGAAATGTATACTGGCAAGATTGCGAGAGATAATTTAACTTAAATTAATCTAATTTTTCAAGTTCAAGTCAAAAAATATCGATCGTAGACAAAAAATGGTAAGAATTAAAGTTATAGAGAATTAAATTGCCCACATATTTAGTTATGACCAATTTTAGTCAAATGTTGAAATTGAGTGAGTTATTTAATAAAATCAAATTTATTATAAATTTCAAGATAACGCTTGATGCGACAGCGAGATTTTCTGAAAATTTGAATTTGCACTACTAATGAAGTAATGACCTCCCTGAACGACTAGAAAAAGAAAATTGTGGAATCGAATTAATGCAATTAGAAATGTACAAAGGTACTGGGATAATTACACTTTATAGGTGGTATAGGTAAAAAATTTAATTTATAAAATTTAAAAAAAAATTATTAAAAATTTATTATTTAAGTAAATTTTGCGTACAACAGAAGCGAAAATGTAAAACAAGACAAAATTGTAACGTACAGCATCTAATGACATTCTAATTCAAAATTATAGGTTCGATGATCACATTTCTTTTATATACCTCGTCGATTATTGCTTGACTCAATTTGTTTCCTTCTAACTGGATAAGAGTGAGCGCTTTCATGCTATCAAAAATGCGTGGATTTAGATCACTGATGCTATTATTTCGTAAATCAAAATCGTACGTTTGTTCAAGTCCAACCAGTTGTGATGCATCAAGCAACTTAATTTTATTGTTAGATAAATCTAAAGATTTTAATTCCTTTAAATTTTCAAAAGTATTTTCTTCAATTACTTCGATACTGTTGTTGTTCAAAGATAAGTACATTATATTTGATAACTTTTCAAAAAGTTGTTTATTTAATGTAGGTAGATTGTTGCCATCATAGTTGAACGTATTTACAGAGCTCGGCACCGATTTAAAAATTTCTAAAGGAAGACTTCCAAATTTATTGTAGGATAAAGTAACGGAAACGAGATTGGGTTTATTGGAGAAAACGTCACTTGCTAAGTTTTCCAATTGATTGTTGTTTAAAAATATAAATCGAAGTGCTCCAAGAGGTTTCAAGATATCTGCGGTGAGAATTTTAATTTTGTTGTCGTTCAATGTTAAATAATCAACAGATGATAATCCCAAAAATGTTTCGTCCGTAAGATTTTCTATTTCGTTATCGGATAGACCAAGATAATCGAGAGTTGTTAGGCCTTTAAAAGCGTTGGGTTCAATATTTTTTATCGAATTGTTTGCTAAATAAAGTTGTCGCAAGTGTTTCAAATCGGAAAATCCATCGGTTTTCAAAGTTTTCAATTTTTTGTTATTATTTAGATGCAAGTACTCGACGTTGCTAAGGCCCTTAAAGGTATTGGGTTGAAATTCTTCTATGTCATTGTCGTTGAGATATAAATACACTAAAGCAGATAATTCTTTAAAAGCTTCACTGTCGATGGACGAAATTTTATTTTCATCTAAGGATAAATATCTTACAGCTTCTAAACCTTCAAATGCTCCAGCCTGGATGCGTTTTATGCTATTCTTATTCAGATAGAGAGTATTGAGATTTTTAAGATCCTTGAAAGTGCCCGGCACAATTTCTTCTATGTTGTTGTGATTTAAAAGTATTTCATTCAAAGAAATAAGACCATTAAATGTGTTTTGATCTAAAGAAGTCAATTTATTATTGCCTAAATTTAGGACAGGCAAATTTGTGAGTCCTTTAAATACATCGCCTGGTAAAGTTTGAATATTATTTTCTTCTAAATTTAATTTTTCCAATTTCTCAAGTTCCCAAAATGTGCTAACTTCAATCGTCTGTAAAAGATTATTTTGCAATTCCAAAGTTCTCAAGTTCTTCAAGTCGTTGAACGACCTTAATTCTATATTTGAAATTTTGTTATTGTTTAACTGCAAATTCCTCAATTTTGTTAATCCTGTCAACAAATTTTTTGTTATAGATTCAATTTTATTGTTTCCTAAAGCGAGATTTTCTAAAGTAGGAACATTTTGAAATAATTTATCTGGAATACCACTAATATGATTATTGACCAAATTAATGTTGGTTAACGCGGGTAGATCTTTAAATGTTTCTTCATCTAAGTTTGTTATAAAATTATCTGGCAGATCAATCGAATATAAATTTAGCAAATTCTTAAAAATTTTCTTTGGAATTTCCTTAACTTTATTGCTTCCCAAACTAAAAGTTTTCAATTTTGACAAACCCAACAATAAATTTTCGTCCAAATTTTCAATGTTATTATTGGCCAACGTTAAGAACTCCAGAGCGGAGAGTTCTTGAAATATGGTAGCCGATAAGGAAGTTAGTCGATTGTCGTTCAAAAACAGAGATTGTAATTTTTTAAGTTCTGAAAATACATTTGCGTCTAACTTCACAAGTTTATTATTTTGCAGATAAATTTTTGTAAGTTCTGTGTTAAACTTGAAGACATCGGATGGTAGCTCTTCAAGTTCGTTGTCTAATAATTCCACCGACTCCAATTTTTTCAAATTTTTAAAAACGTCCGGTTTAAGACTTTTTAATTTGTTACTATGTAAATCTATTTCGGAAAGATTTTCTAGGTCGTCAAAAATTCCTTGGGGAAGTTCTGGCATTGTATTGGCGAAAAGTATGAAACGTTTCAACGTGGTAAGTTTGGATAACGCTTTCCCATCAATTTTTTCAATTGTGTTGATACCTATGTTAATTTCTTCTAAAGATGTTAGTTTTTCAAACACGTTTGCAGGAATTTCTGTAATGTTGTTAAATAGCATTTTGATATTTTTTAAGTGAGTGTACGTATCGAACAGTTCAGGTGCTAAGTAATTTATTTCGCTTCTTTCGATTTCTAGTCCTTTAAAATCTTCGATTTTAACTTTTTCTCGTTGTACGCAATTGTCGACTTCATTTTTTAATTCTTTTGCGGAATTAATGCCTTCACAGGCAACTGCATTCCAAAATCTATAATTGCATTTTACTTCTGCTTCACTTGGAATTAAACAGTAACATAATAGTAATAAAACTATTTTTGATTGAAAGAAGCTCATTTTAGATCTGAAAATGCAAAAGAACTGTTGTTAGAACTGACCTTCTAAGGAAACCTAAATAAAATTATTTTTAAATTGACATTACATAATGAACGAACTCGGCAGTTTTTTATTTCCATTTGATTAACAAAAACATAATTTGCAAATATTAACTTGGGTCGAAAAACAAGACTAATTTTGAAAAGTCACGTCTAATAATACTTTTATTATTGTTCTATTAACGTATGGTAATTGCTAAATCATGTTAAATTGTTAAATACACAATCTCTATCTTATTTCTTAGAATAATTAAGGTAGTAATCAAATAGGTAAAAATTCAGAAAAAACTTATTGATTTCTTGTCGTTCGTCGGATAAATTTCAAAACTTCACTTTTCGATTACAAAATAAAATTTAATTAGTTACGTAACAGTATATTATTATTAACACAAATAATTAAATTAATAGTTGCTGATTGTAAACAATAATTGCGATAACTAATGTATTTTATTATTTATTAATCATAAATAAAATTACTCATAAAATATTTTAATAATTAATTTTGAAAAACTGCCTATTTGGTATAATTTATAATATATATTATTTAAATTTATAAAATTGAAAAACTTACCACCACTGAAAAATATTGTGATGAAGAACTGATTATTCGATACTTCTGTTACACTCGAATGTTTTAAAGTGTCCACAACTCGAGACAATATTTCCTTCACCTCACTCAGGATTATCTTCTTAAGGTCAATTAAGATTAAGTGGTACAAACAGGATAGGCGACTTCATTCAATATTTTCACAAATATATTTATTAGTACTCAATTATAATATATCATCGTATCACGTTTTAACATTTATAATTTTTTTTATCTACAGAGTAATAGACAATAAGTACAAAACGCAATAATAAATACTGCTTCCTAAAAATAACAATAAATTATGATTACTTTATTGTCTGAATGTTATATTAATATTATTTAAGTGTAGGCTTTTAAATTTGAAATGTGAACATTACTTTAACCAAGTGACTATTTTATAAAGCAACCCAACCCCGATGAAGCAGCCATGTGGTCTACATTTTGAAACCTCCCTCAAACCGATCCTAAGTAGTTTTTACTAATTAATTACCTAAGTAATTGACTCGGTTAAATATTGTAAGAATCAATTTCTTCACAAAATAATTTGTATCGAAGAGACAAAGAACACAACTAGAAAAAAAAATTAACCTTTAAGGCAACATCTACAACTTAATGTTATCCTGCATAAAACGTTAATTTAGCATGAAGATTCAGGGTCAAGACTTGGTAAGTTCAAGATTAGAGATGGAAACTCAAGAAAATGACTGAAAGCTTGTGAGATTTATTAATTTAATTGTATTTTAGTTTTTTTAATTTTTAAATTTGAAACCAATATTTTGCATTATATTAATTATTTTTCAGAATTTCCTCTTTTCCTACAAATATTAGAAACAAAACCACCCCTCCCAACAGTCGGATGTGTAATTCAAATTTACCATTACTTGCTTGTAGTTATTTATGTTTTCCACTCTTGTCCGCCACTCCTATTAATTAATTTGATAAATATTTATGAATAATTATAAATTATATCTTTTTACCTTATTATGCAGTCAGCGTAGCGCGAATCTAAAAAAATTCGATTGTATATTTATTTTACCCCATACGTATAATTTACATTAAATAAAAAATGTCTGGGATTGCAAGAAGACATGTATTATTCAAGGTATTTACTATACATTCAAGTTGAATTTTTAATATTCGCTCTATGTAATGAACTGCTTTTATTGAAAATCAGACTCATTTACTATATGTACATAGGGGTCAGGTACACAGTAAAGAATGAGGGCAAGAGCGGAAATGACTCGAGAATTGAGGTCGCAGTTTTTCAATCACAAACCTTGACCAACTCGTAGTTTGTATACAAGAAAATCTGTAAGTAAGTACATATATAGGTACCTCATGAAAAACATGAAAGTTCTGGAATATTAGCTAAAAGTATTAACCGTAATCCTTACAAGATGCTGGCAAAATCTTGGCCCTTGCTTGTAATTAATTAGAATAAATAAGTTATTAGCCAGTAAAAATAAGTTGCCAAATTTCACGAATTTAATTTTTATATTTTTGCTTTATAATTCTATTACTTCCTATAAATTTTACATTTAAACTTTTTAATTTAGAGATCCAAAAAGAAATTAAAAAAATTCAAATTTAAACTAAGTTTAAAAATTGTTTTCAAATATTAAAATAAAAAATTAAAATCAAACGATAATAATCTATGCACTCGCACTAAACTTATCTCAAACATGACTTTAAATTTTAACTTTTCAAATTTTACCAACTAAAATAATTCAAATCCGTTCAAAATTGAGAAATATAAATAATTCAAAATCAACTTACGTAAAATCAAAATCAAATTAACTGCAAAAATTCCAAACTCAATTATTATAAAACGCCAAATAAATCTCAGGAAACGGCTTTCCCCTTTTAGTCCGGTCAAATTATACCAAAAAATAGGGGCGAGGTTACAAATATTCACACATGGCTGAAAATTGGTAGGATTGTTCAAAACACTATTATAAATGAAATGTAAAAAGTCCTCATCGATCCGACATCTGGAAAAAAATTTACTCGGGGTCAAAGATCACAAAAACGGGTTTTTCGCGATTTTCAGCAAAACGGTAAGTTTTATCATAAAATTATCTCAGGCAAAAATTATAGATCAGATAATTATCTATAAAAAATGTCTAGATAGTTTTTTTCCTAAGAGCCACCGTTTTTGAGATATAACGATTCAAAAAGTTGAAAGAGTTGCAATCTACTACAAAAAAATAACACAAATTTTTAAAAACGATTTTGTCTTGTGATAGGTTATTTGAATCACCTTGAAAAGCTTTATCCAGAATAGGTGAAATTAAATTTCTATCTGTCATCTGTCAAAAATTACAAGCTTTCAAAGTTTAAACTTCAAGAGTGAATAACTCATGAAGTATTGAAGGGATTTCAACCAAATTTTGTATGTAGAAACATTGCACCCCCCCAGAACTTGACAGCATATAGAACTATTTGATAAAAACCAAGAATTCAACATTTAAAAAAAAGATTACTTTTTTTGCGAAAACTTGAAAAAAGTCCTTGTTCTTAATATAAAAAAGACTATCCTGATTTGACTACTTATTATTATCCTGAAACTACTGATTTATCGCCAGATGAAAGAGATTATTACAGCTATATTTCCAAATCTTTTACTTTATTTGTTCCACGTCGATCCTCTGCAAACTGCCAGCATTTTCAATAAATTTAAGCTATTTAATCCAAAATATTTATTTAAAAGTTTATTTTCTTTAATTTACACACATTTTAAATTAGTTATATATAAATATAGCCAAGGTTTCTTAGCTTGATTCAAACGTCACAATATATAAATTGATTGATTGATTGACACACAAATAGTAATTTATGTAAATTATAAATTTTTTTTAGATAAAAACATCAAATAATAAAATTTATGGTATTAATTCTGCAATATGAGTTTCAAGCATTTGCTGTAGCATAATAGCTAATATTTATTTGGTCCATGACCCTATGAAATCAATCACGTTATGCTATATACCTATAGCTTTTCAGGTGCATTTTTCATAAGTTATAATGTCGTGCAGGCCATGAGAGAACTTATTCTTTACACCTTGACTCCGATAAATCGCTTCTGCATGATATTCACAAAGACGAATACAACGATTAGTAATAATATGCAAATCTTAACAGAAGTTAAAAATACTCTTCGTCAGTGCATTTCATAAAGTAATAATATTATTGTATAATTTATTATTGTTATGAAATTGTATGTAAACGAGGAAGAAATATTCGCATATGAATTTGAAAATGAAACAATAAATTAAATTATACTGGCTGGGCTGGAGAGAAAAAAGTTAAACAAAATTTGGCGAAAATAATTCTTCGAAAGATTAAAAATATGATAAACGATTTCCCAAAAACCCATGCTATTACAATACGTTAGTAAATAATGTTTGATAAATAAAAATGTTTTTGAACAATAACTCTGTTTGGCAACAATCCGGGGAGTGTCACCAAATATTAATTTGCTTTTTAAATTCCTGATCAATTTCAGTCCTACTAAAACTAAATTCTGGCTGTCTCATTTCAACTTTCTTTTCAATCTCGTCGATTACTTCTTGATTTAACTTATTTCCATCTAATTTAATTGAAATAAGTGATAGCATGGTATCAAATATTTTTGGATTCAAATCACTTATGTTATTATTCCCTAAATTAAGTTTAAAAACATGTTCCAGTCCATTGAGTTGGAATGAATCGATAATCCTTATGTTGTTGTTAGATAAATCAAGAGTTTTCAAGTCCTTTAAATTTTTAAACGTATTTTCTTCAACTGCTCCTATGCTATTGTTATGTAAAGACAAATATTCTAAATTTGACAAATTTTCAAATAGGTTTTCATTTATGGATGTTAGCAAATTTCCTTCAAAATATAACATATACACCAATGGTGCCGACTTGAAAATTTTCAGTGGGAAAGTTATGAAATTATTGTTTGACAGAACCAGAGTACCCAATTTAGGATTATTAGAAAAAACGTCTTCTTGTAAGGTCTCCAGTTGATTATTTCCTAAGTACAGATACCTAAGCAATTTCAGATGTTTTAAAATATCTGAATTAACGAGTTTAATTTTGTTATGTTCTAGCTGTAAGGAACGGAGATTCGGCAACCCTACAAATGATGATTCACTTAGAACTTCTATTTGATTATGAGCTAAATCAAGAGTACTAAGATTATGGAGCCCCTGAAATGCATTCGATTCGATTTGAATAATCGAGTTATTGGTTAAATAGAGTTGTGCCAGCTTATGTAAACTTGAAAATCCGTTACTTTTCAGAATTCTCAATTTATTATTCCGCAGTCGTAAATAACCTCTTGTTGCGTTGAGTTCCTTAAAAGCATTGAATGGTAATTCTTCAACTTCGTTATCGGCGAATTCGAAATACCTCACGGACGATAATCCTTTGAATGCGTCATCTTCAATTATCGAAATCTGATTTTTTTCTATTAAAAAGAATGAAACAGATTCCAATCCCTCGAACGTTCCGGCTCTTATACGTTTTAATCGGTTTTCGTTAATATTAAATATTTTGATATTTTTCAAGTTTTTAAAACATCCTGGAGTAATATCCTCGATGACGTTGTCACGTAACTGTAGTTCGGTCAAACCACTTAGATCGTCAAAAACATTTGCATCTAAGAACGATAATTTGTTTTTCACTAAATGTAGTTCTTTCAAATTTCCCAATCCTTTAAATACATTACTAGGTAAAGTTGTAATACCGTTTCCTTTCAGTGTTAACCTTTCCAAATATTTTAATTCCCAAAATATATTTTCCTCAAATGTTACTAGTAGGTTCTCCTGAAGGTTTAAATAACGCAAATTGGATACATGGTCCAATGCTCCTACAACTATATTCGAAATTCTATTGAAACTTAAATCTAAGTGCTTTAAATTTATTAATCCTTCAAAAAGAGTTTTTGTTATAATTTCAATTTTGTTATTATTTAAGTTAAGATATTTCAGTGCTGTAGTATTTTGTAATACTGCACCCGAAAAATGGATAATTTTATTGCTTCCCAAATTTAAATCCATTAACTTTGGTAATCCCTGAAATGTTTCTTCGTGGATATTTACAAGTAAGTTGCCAGATAAATCGATCGAATTCAAATTATATAAATTATGAAAAATGTGTGCTGGGATTTCCAGAAGTTCGTTGCCTTGAATATTAAATGATAATAAATTTGATAAGCCTAACAACAAATTCTCATCCAAATTTTTAATCCTGTTATACGATAATTGTAAAGATTTCAAATTAACCAGACCTTGAAATACTGAGGTGGGCAATGATATTATACGATTGTTACTTATGTTAATGATTTCTAATTTATTTAAATTTTTAAATATCGTTTCATCTAAAATACCAATTTTATTATTTCTTAGATCGATTCTGATAAGATCTGTATTAAATTTGAAAGTGTCCACCAGTATTTCTTCAAGCTCATTTTCGTGTAACTCTAGCGATTTCAAATGTATTACATTTTTAAAAGTAGCTGCTTTAAATTTCTTAAATTTGTTACCACGTAGATCTAAACTTAAAAGATTTTCTAAATCATTAAAAATATCTTCGGGAATTTCTGTGATTTCGTTATAGATAAAACTTAAACGTTTCAATTTGTTAAGTTTGAAAAATGCATTTCCATACATTTTCCCAATTTCGTTTACTTCTATATCAATCTCCTCTAACGACAACAGTTTTTCAAATGCATTATTGGGAATTTCCGATATATTGCTATACTGAATTTTTAGAATTTTCAAATGATCCACAGTATCAAACAATCCATTTGTTAAGTAGTCGATTTCACTTCGTTCTATTTCCAAACTTTGAATATCTTCAATTTTAACTCCTGCTCGTTCTATGCATGTTTTAACTTGGTATTTTAAGTCTTCTTCGGAATAAATATTTTTACATGCAACTGCATTCCAAAATCTGTAAATGCAATTTACCTCTGGATCTGCATAGATAAGAATCAAAAAGTATCCAAACAGAAATAGCGATGGAATTTTCATTTTTTCTAAAAATTAATATTTAATTAGAATTTACTATATTAAATGTGCTAATGGTACCAAGTAATAAATTTGCTCCAATTCCTGACTTACTAAATTATAAAAATATGCAACATTCGATGTGTAGCATATTTTCAATATACTATATTCAATATACTGTTAAGTGTTAACCACAAACTTTATTTGTTGTTTGTTCAGATCTTCTATGTATTTACTTCACCTTTATACAAATTATCTCATCGAGGTCAGGGGGACTTTTTCAAATTTTTATAAAGAACGTCAATTGAAATTAAGTACAAATAAGATAATATATATAAATTTATTTTAAATTTTTTTATATTTTTTCTAAGGGTAATAATTAAAAATTTGCAATAATCTACTTATTTGTACTATACAAATTATTAGAATTTAGAAAAAAAATCGGAGCTTAAATATATTTAAGAATAAATGGCAAAATTGAATTTTGAACTGACTTACCACGTATGATCCGAAATATATGCCTTGAAAACTTGGTTCATCTAAAGAAATAACTCTTTGTAGGTCGGATCAGACTGTAAACCGTGGTTTGATAGCTAAAACAAAATAATTTAATGATTTATTCTTTTTTCGTTATAATACAGGACAATTGTCTTGTTGGTGTGCCAAGTTTACACTTAAATCTCATAGATACTCCAGTAGGTGCTGGCCTTGCTGGATGCATAGCGCATAGATTGAATTTGTACTTTAGATCACAACAGTATATAGACGGCGCTACCAAACATTACACGGAGGTTTTCCGCCATGTAATTCGCCGATTTAAGATTCACTTGCTTATTATTTTACTTGAAAATCTTAAAGATCCTATAAATGACGCTATAAATAAGTTGGATTACCAATTTATTATTTATTGTATAATATCAGTTTTTTGTTCATTTAACCTGCTCATTTTTTTACAACTTGGAATTAATAATATTAATATTCGGAAGAAGAGTAGCTTTTTCTAAGTGTAAGTCGGGGGTAAATCAACTCACAAAAATACGTACACCACGTCTCCTTTTTCTCAAAACTTCCCAACATTTCCTCACATCTCCCCCATATCTCCTTTTAGATAAAACATCTCTAAATTTGACTTTTTATTAAGATTTTGAATGGAATTGAAAGAATTGAAAGAAGTTTTATTTGACTGTTTATTAATTAATCATAGGCAAAAGGACAATCCCCCCCCCTAAAGGGTGACTCGGATTGTATTCCTGAAGCCTTCACTTATAAAAATAATGTGCACCATAAGATTTGAAAGTTAAATTTTGTTTTGTGTAAAGTTCTAGTTAGGTATCTCTTATCATGGACACGCATGAATGCATTAACGAGAATATGAAAATAATCGGTTTCCACCCCTCATTTAATAAGCAATTTCTAAATACGCCACTGCTAACAAGAAAATAAGTGTAAGCAATGAGCCGCACTCAGAACCCCGGCTTAAAGGGCCCGCGGTATTGCTGCAATTTTTTCCAATCTTTCAAAACTAAATTTAGCCATTACAAAATATATTATGTAAATTGTAAATATTATGTAAATAATACATATACATGTAATTTAATTTTTACACCTCCAACAGGCAAGTGTTCAATTGCATATTTCAAATGCGGCGTGAAAAGCCGGTTTTCTCGCCTAGCGTTCGAAAGAAAGCCAGTGATTATTTTATAAGATGTTGGCATTAAATAAGTATTATAATGATATTTTTTTTTGAATGCGTGACAAACGGCAAATAATCACTAATCTCTACGGCTTTACAAGTCAGAGAGCGAAGACTTCTCAGGGTGGATTCAAAGTGGCTTATTTGAACAATTTTGGAATGCAGGTTATACATAAATAAAATACACCAATTCCACAGAGTAAATAAGTTTATAAAATTTCCTGAATATCGGTACTTGATTTGAGAAACATAATTCTCCAATAAGGCTTTTGGTTTGTAATTGTGTTGCAGCAATTATCAATCAAATTATATTTAATGAGACTTAAAATTTTGAACTGAAGTTGATTAATAATTACGCAGTGTGTAAACATGTACAAAATAATGAAATTTATTGTTAATCAAATGTCACAAATAAAGTTTTTAAAAACGAAAAATTCTTGTATTTACCAAAGTTAATTAAAGTTTAGTACGCCACTGTTGATCGTTGATTTTCGAGATCTTGATAACAGTCCGACAGGTGGTTAACAGTAGTAAATAGAGTTGTTCATTCCTTTTGCACATGTATCGTTGAATTGATAATAAATAATTGGTATCTACAAATAATATAATTTTAAGAAAAAATTACTTGATTATTCCTCAAGTGCATTAATTAGTGGTTGGGATTCCACATCTACTTGGATCTACTCTTGATAATTAATTTCTTCAACAGGTAAGTGTAAATTTTAATTTTATTTTCCATGCGGTCGTTACTCATTTTTCATCTGCTAACATGGATCATCCATGCATTTAAACTACAAATCGATGTTAATATTCACCAATTTCAGCTACTTCCAATTTCCAACTTCCCGATAGTTCTTCAAAAATCATGAAGATTAACGCAATATTCGCAGACATATAATTTTTACTACGGCATTCGAAAAACTCGGCGACCATGTCACCCTAGCACCCAACTTTGTCTCCACTTTCACTTTTTACCTGTTATATTTTTATACACAATGCATCACAAAATTCAGGCACTCTTAAAATTTCATATTGTTGCAAGTAGTGTTTATTGTTACATATGCCTTTTTATTAAGTACCGATAACTAAAATCATCACAAAAATATAAATGAAAGAATACTCACACGGAAATAGTGCATTTTGTATAAAATAATACAACAGTATATTACAAATTTTTGGGATAAAAGGCACTTTTTAATGCAATTATAATACAGCCAACTTATTATTTTATAATTTTATGTTTGTATACTAAATTTTTGTATATATGTGTATTTTTCTGGCAATAAATTACTAATTATCCTTTCTGCCGCTTTTTTAATGTGTGCTGGTGTATCCATTATCACAAATATTATCACAGTCGCAATTTTATAACACAATACAGTGCCACCATGCTAAGAAAAACCCCAGAAAATATGTCAAGTAATTTGATAAAAATTTGAATGAACCAATGAACATCGAGTTATTTCTCAAGTACTTTCTGTTGTAAAAGTTACAAATCATTGTGTGTCAATTGTCATTGTGCTGGTTTTTCGTCTTGTTCGTTTCCGTGTTATTCATATTTGAGCTTTATTGTCTACAGAAAAGTGTTCTTTGTAGAACAAATCTTCATAGCTATATTTGATAAATCAATTTAATTAAATATTATTTGGTAAGTACTTTTTTAGGTTAGAATGCACTTTAACTTTTTTTTTAGTGTACAAATTTAAATACACCACGTACAGCGCCAGCCACGCCCCTTTAGAGCCTTTCTAGTGTGGTCGAACTGTACAACATAATTAAAGTTAAACGTCCAATTACGAATTCAGACGTGTTATTACCGTAGTTACTACCAATAACAAAAAATCCCTAATACCAAATATGTTAAAAAATAATTAAAGTTTACGTAACAAATTTTAGAAGTCGGCGTAAAATATTACGTTTATCGTGCGACAGGAAACTGTTTTCCGAGTACTTGTAAATACAAGCCTCGGCTAATCCGCCTTCGCCTGTAAAAAAACTCGTACTGGGAAAAATTCAGTTTCCAGCCTAATGATAAAAATAACTATTTTAATATTCACAATAACAATAGTACATTATTGTCTTATTCAGATTAAAAGTGAAATTTTGTTTGACACGGAATTATTGCATTCTCTATATAGGCAAAGCGCTAACGGAGCCGATTGGGCCTATTATAAAATTGGCTCTTTATGCCCGTACTAATAGTCACGGATCAATCCGAGACTCAAAATAATCCTAGAATTTACCAATGAGATTACTGGAATTTAGACCGTATCGTAGCAACAGCTGTTATTTCGAAAATTGATCTCGATAGTCGGATCAATCCATGACTATTAGTACGGGCACTAGTACGGGCATTAATGTAATTTTGTTATTTGTATTTTTTTTAAATTTTGGGCAATGTATTGCAATGACCCGGAGCTCTCAAAATACAAAACAGTAGTTATTTACCTAAAAGTCAGGAAAATGATACATTACTGGCGAGAAGCAATGTTGAAATACGAGGCACTCCGTTCCGAGTATTTTAAAGCTCCGAGTAAAGTGAGACATATTCCTGACAAGTATGGTATTACATTTTACCGAAAATCGTAAAATATCGAAATTTTAAAACATCAATTGAACAACATGTTTAAAATGAGAAAAATTCAAGTGTTTCAATTTGTTGACTACATACATAGTTACCATACATAGTTACTGTCAAAACAATAATAAGTAATAAAGAAAAGAAGGACGTCTCTTTCATTTTGTCACAATTACTAATTATTACCGGACTAGTCATTAAAATCCAATTTCCCCGCGCGTACATAAGCAGGGAAGTGTTGATTTGATGACGATTTTCGGTAAAAAAATATAAATAATAATTTAGACAAGAACACACGTTGCTGTCTTATCGCTTCGACTAGTATTGCTTTCCAATTTTCAACTTTTCAATTAATTTCTATTTTGCATATCAAGTAATTTTCTTTTCTTTAAATCAATCCAATTCAATTTTCCAATTAAATAAAATCTTCTCTAAAACCGCATATTTAAGAATTCTCCAAAAATCCGTCAAAATTGGGGACGAATATTCTCCAAATTAATAATAAAATTCACTTACGCAATTAAAACTTTTTATTTCACAAAATTATCAATAATCTCTCAATTAAAGCCTCTAAATGTCTAAATTAATAAAGACGCAACATCCAAATTTTTACGGGACCTTCCGTAAAACACGTCCGTCCACTTGAACAGACCTGGCAAAAGCAAAATTATTTTTGATCAAAAATTTTTGGTATCAACATAAAATACTTGCCGCGAGCAACAATTCAAATATTTTGCAGATTTACAAATAAATGTTTACAACAAATTAATTTGAAATTAAACAAAAAACAATCGAAGCAAAAATTTAAATTAATTAATAAAAATTTCAAAAATAAAATAATTGATTTTGGAACACGACAAAATATATAATTATAAATATTATTTATTATTTTCTTTTGTTTTTGTCTTTTGTCTTTCTACAAATACAAGGCCCTCCCTTTAACATCTTCGCACACGGGTCCGTTAACTGTTTGTTAGACAGCCATTTAATTTGTTTCAATGCGTCCCATGTGTCCACCGCCAATTGTTCTACATCATTTTAAAATTTCTCTAAAACTTCTGATATCTTCCAATATCTTCCACACCTCACTACATCTCATCGCATCTCCTTACATCTTCGTAGATCTCTTCATCCCTCCTTAAATCTCCCATACATTTCTTGCCCCTTGTACACCAAATCTCCCCGGTAATTTACTTCTCGGTATAAGTTCTTTAAGTGCTTCATTTATATATCGTCTTGTTCCAAAATTCTTAATTGAAATTTATGAAATCTGATTTGGGAATTTTGTATTTTTTACAATTAAATTTTTTTGTATTAACTCATACCAAGTCACCATGACCAGTTACACGATTGAGCAGCACGTGCAAATGATAAAATCATGCCACACAGCAAATAACACGATGAACAATCTGCATCAAAGATTTGCGGGTATGGTTATCTCTCGCAGAGGTGACGTCAATTGGCCGCCAAGATCGTGTGATTTGACCCCATTAGATTTTTTCTTTAAATCCTACAATTTAAAAACTGTTATTTTAATAGCGCTTTCCCTACTTTATAACCTAATAAACATTGCCTTGCACATCCATATTTCAAACTAATCTTTTCAATTGTTTTTGCAATAACCGTAAAAAATTATTATGTTTCCTACTACCTATTCTATTAAATTTTGTTTTTCCTCATTGTTTTATTATAATTGTGTTATGTTGTAATTTAATTCTCATCAATTTACATTTTGTTAAAACGATTACAAGTTGGATATTTTCTTTAAAAAAACATTAAATATTTTTATAACCACATTGAACTCTTAAAACCCAAAATTTTAAGCGATTATTTCAGCAAAAGTTAGGCAACACACTCTACATATTTAAAAATTTTTTTATCGCTGGCCCGTCGAGAGGGAGGTCGGGGGTAATTTCAATCGAAATCCCCAAATCAGAGCAAAAGTTTTTATTTGTTTTTTTTTTGAAAATTTTTTATGATCTGGAGCGTAAAGCGAAATAATCGCTTTTATCAAACAGTGGCGGTGCCGGTGGGGGGATAGTGTCATTGTGCAAGGTGAGTTGCATAAGATGCAATGGTACATAGAAGTAGAACTTTACATCCGATTATGGCTTACTTTATCCATGTACAATGAGAGAGTACTTGAGGAACGTTTTGAAAAAAATGCACTAGTAAAATATAACACTTTTCCTTCCTATATAGCAAAGTTTAATAATCTAAACTTAATCCTGCGTACAAGCACAAGCTGAGATACTGCGATCATTCCGAGTTCCATCTTGATTGAATTTCAAAAGCAGTAGATTTGAGAATTTCTTCTGTTTGCATAAATCCGAACAATAGTAAACAAGGTCAAAAATTAATGTGTAGATGACTTTTCAATAATTGATAAAAAAGCGTTAGTTTTGTAAATGTAAAGTTGACATTGATGTGAAATTAATTAGTTCTTTACGTGTATTTAAAAAGAATTAATTATAACTTAACTGAAAAAATCTAACAAGAAATGGTTATACTCGAGATTTTTAGATTATCACTGCGTTGTAATATAACAACATAAAATTCAACCTTTCCTGTTTGCATGCTTTAAGATAATTTTACATAAACTTACCGAATAATGATCGCGATAATTAATTTGATGATTTGTTTTGTAATTCACCCATGAAGGAAATCACTTATACTATTTACAATATGTTTAAAACTTCATGTTATAATGTGTAAAGAATACTCAAATAATATTTAGTTCGTCTTACTGCTATCTTGTGAGGTCAGCTTTGATTATCATAATACGTTTTTAATAGGTATACCAGTGGTTTGCTATACTAATACTATTCGGGTTTTCTAAATGTTTACCGAAAATTTATTAGGATTAATAATTAAAATTGTCATTCGTTTTAAATAAAATGACGAAATATTTCAAAACTTCATAATAATATTATGAATACACCAGTGGCGTGCAGTTTTCAATGTGTTTAATCGAACAAGAGCCCGGACATTAAAAGGGCCCGGCTCTGTCATGACCAGAAAAATAAAATATTTAAATGATTTAATACGGATTCAAATTTTTGTGATTTGTGGCACTAAATAACTAAATATTGATTTCTAAACTTTTCACTCAAAATTTCTCAATTATTTAATTCGGCTCAGTTTACGCACTCAAAACGTAAGTTAATTTAATTTAATTTAAGTTAATTTAACATACAAAATTTTCAACTTTCTATTTTAAATAAAATTATCAAGTCGGATTTAAAAACGAAACGTTTATGGCTTTCTTATTCGCCATTTTAAACAAATGCTACTATCAACGTTGCTGGTTATTTGCCCAATCTAGAGACACAATTGCCAATGGTTTTGATGACTAGACAGATCTTAATCAAGTAATTAATAAACAAGAACAAAAATTATATTATAACGAGGTAAAACAAAACCATTTACTACAGACTTGAGGCCAGTATTCGATTAATTTTCTTTCTAAATAGGACCTGTGGCTTCAACAGAAAGATCTTTTTATAAATTAAAAATAATAGAAAACTTTATAAAAATACATGCGGAATTAAAGATTATCTGCTTTATCACTTATTGCAATTGAAAATAAAATTGCTGGAGCAATAGATATATCTAACATAGTGTCAATCTCTGCACATGTTAAAGCCACGAAAAATAATTTTGAGCAGCTTACCTTTTGCTTCTTTTATTTTTGTTTTCTGTTTTTTTTTGTACGTATTACTATTAATTTATTTATATTTCTAATGTTTGTTTACGAATAAAATTTTTATATTTTTGTTAAAGCATTCTGTTAAAGCAAGTATGTTAAAACGACAGCATCATCTTCAGACATTCCCATCAACGTCATCGTTTGGAGAATCGCACTGCCGAGATCAATTATTTAGGTCCAATCCATGTTCTACGCCCACTACTCATATACTAATACATCGCAATCTCCATACTTTTGCACATCACCCATACACTTCCATTTCCAATCTTGGAAGCATTTCCAAGCTTCACAACCCCCAGCTCCACAACTCCAAACTACACAATCCCAAACTCCTCAGCCCCAAGAAAGATACATTAATCCCATGCAAAATGCAAATGATGCAACCTCATCTTGACAAAATATGCATTATAATTATTTAAGCATTATTTTTTTAATATTTTTTTTATATTATTACTATTATTTTTTTTATTTTTACTCGTATTATTATTAATGTTTTTTAATGTATATGGATTAAATTATGTTTACTGTAAAATCATTTTATTTAAAAAAAACAAAGTTTCTTTAAGTAAAATTGTTCAAACAAAATGGTTTTTTTTTATTTTTCTATACAAAATTATATAAATGTGGTCTTCGCAAACCATTTGATGTTACTTTTGGGATGGTTGCTGCAATCCTCCAGTAATTATTCCATTGGGCCGGCGTAAAGGTTTAGAACCTTCCGTTTTTTGCGTCGGTTTTTCCACTTTCTCTCTTGCAGGTGCAAACTCCAACGTGGTTCTATGTTGAAGAGCTCGATCGGCATCGATACGGGTATCTGGATCCCATTGGAGCATTTGCTTCATGAGATGCACTACCAAAACTCTTTTAAACTTATCCGCCCATAATTCATTTCCACTCAAATTTGAAGGGATATTTATCTCTGCCACTTCATCTAGGCACCTAAGTATCGGCCGACTAGGACATCCCTCCCGGTACTTAAAGCGAAGATGCATTTTATATTGCATAAAACGACGATAGACGACCATCGTCGTCCTTCACAAAATGCACGGTAGCTCGCAGACTCTTCTCAAGCAAGTCGGTTGGAGGCAAACCCAGACTTTCCGAAACAATCCTAATTTGGTCATATTTGAATGTGCCAGGGTATATTGGGGTTTTCAACATTAATTCGGCCGCTAACCACCCCAACGACCACATGTCACGTTTAGATGTCATTGGTAAACGGAAAAAATTTTCTGGGCAGCGATAACGGTACAATTGTCCGTAACACCCGTTCCGTGCTTCGTAACAATTCAACGCATTTCCAAAGTCGATGATTTTGACTCGAAAAGGATGATTTACGCGATCCACCAACATTATATTGTCAAGTTTTAAATCGTTGTGCTTTATACCCAACTCATCCAGTTTGCTTAAAGTAACTGATAATTGAGCCAAAACATACCAAATTTTATCGATTTCGATTTCATTCGTTTCGACAAATTTCATTAGGCTTATGTCAAGAACTTCGCACACGATACACTTAATATCCTAGTCGTGTATGAAGGTCTCAAAAAGGGTCGGGAATTACGGGAGCAGCCGTTTCGACGCATTCGTTTCGACGCAGCCGTTTCGGTGAGAGAAGTTTTAATCCGTTAAATTTCCTATTCGGAACGGGCCGTCAAAAATTTTGTAAAATGTTTCATTTAAAACATACAGAGTTTTGAAAATATCCAAAATAAAAAAAACTCGAATTTTTCATCATTTTTTTACTTATTTTAATTTATAACTCGGAAGCCGATGATTTTAGACAATAAAAGGTTTAAATCTAGTTTATAGATTCTTTCACGCCCTTTAAAAAACACTGATCCATTGTTACCGAAAAAT
Organism: Cantharis rufa; assembly: GCA_947369205.1. NCBI lineage: Eukaryota > Metazoa > Arthropoda > Insecta > Coleoptera > Cantharidae > Cantharis > Cantharis rufa. Next base: position 14,764,716 of record OX376307.1, on the reverse strand, counting down.
CAATATTTTCTGGGCTATAGCCACGTGAAGGTGGAAATTAAAAAAAATGCTTTAAAGAGGCCACTCTTAAGGGCTTGAATTTTGAACAAAATTGTTAAAAATGTTTCTTAGAAAAGTGTTCTCTATCACCACCTAAGTTATGTAAACTGTGTCCGGGGACACCCTGTATAATAAAATAGTAATTGGGGTTTTACAACTTCGCGTATTAGAGATTTTTATTATAATTTATTTATTCAAATATTTCATAAATAAAATTTAAAAATACGTTTTTCTAAGTTAAGGACTCAAATGGTTAATTAAAAAGCTCCTTGTTTGTTATATTTTATTAATTTCTAAAACTGTATTGTATTTGTATACTTACAATTAATTAATGAGATATATCGGGATGGATCGCTAATTATTCGAAACTTCACTACCATAAGCAATTTTCAAGTATTCGAATTCGAAATAAGTTCAAGTGTTATTAACTAAACCTGTCAGGATTACTTAATTGGTAATAAACTTAATTGGTAGTACAAATAGGATAGGTTCCCTTCACTTTTTATCAACATTATTATCATATTGATTGGCATTAAATTTACTGCAAAGTAATGTAGGTAATATACAATCGAAAAGATATCTAGTAAAACGAGATTAACTTATCAAATCGAAGACAAAATAATTATTTGCCATTTATATTATCTGTCCAAGATAAAAAATATGTCATCGATATCATAAACAAGAAAATTTCATACCACATTTGGTGGAAACTTTTTGTAAGCTCAATAGTTTCATTATTTAGATAACTCGCAGTTGTATTCGGTTTGACGTACCTCAAGAAACCGACTGATTTGCTTCATAATAAGCGAAGTACCTATGCTATGTTCGGTAAATATTTATCTTTGACATAATGTATAACGGAAGATTCCACATTTCCCTTTTATTACTTAATAATTCTAATACTATTAATAAAATAATTAAATAATTCCTAATAATTAGAGTTTATCTATATTATAAAAAATGAGAACTTGGAAAGTACTTTCACATTTTGCTAAGCAACAATTTATTGAAACTACGTTACAGGTTTTTCTATGTAATTCAAGGTCTTTTTGATAAATTTTTTTAATATAGTTCTTCAATTATTGCTTTGCTTAATGTGTTCCTTCTAGACAGATCGATTTGAGTGATGTCATAGTATCAAAAATGTGTGGATCTAACTCACTCAGGTTGTTATTTCTTAAATCAAAATGGTACACATTTGCAACTCCAATCAGATGTGAAGCAGCAAGCACCGTAATATTATTATTATTCAAACCTAAACTTTTTAATTTCTTTAAATTTTCAAATGTATTTTCTTCAATTGATTCGATACTGTTGTTCCTTAAAGATAGATGTGATATAATTTGCTAAATTTTTGAAATGGTTTTTATTTAATGAAGGTAAGGTAGGTCCATCGAAATTTAAATAATTTATAATTATTGTTAGATATAGTAATAGAAGTGAGTTTAGAATTACTTGAGAAAGCATCACTTGCTAAGTTGTAATAAAAAATTGCTACCTGCCCTTGCGGGCCAACAGAATTTTTCTCTACACGCTGGAAGAAGAACCAGCTTTAAATTTAGTGTAGATGCCCAAAATGTTACGACTAGCTGATGTTTGCCGGTAGCCAGGGTGTGTTTTCAAAGGTTTCAGAAAAAAATTCACCAACAAAGGAAGGCCAACACTGAGATGGGAAAGAAGAAATTGCAGATACTTGTCTCTATATTATCCGTAGTGGAGAAACATACAGAGAACAAGTTGTCCCACATAAAGATAAAAATAAAAAGTAAAAATAATTTACATTATTAAATTAATTTAAAAGACCACTTTTGAAATGTAGGTATAAGCAAGATAAAAGGCTATCGTTGAAGCGCCTGATACTACGGTCAGTCGATGGAAAATAAAATCAATGTGAATTGAATTATTGTAAATAATTCTTTTTAATTGCTGCGAGTAACGAAAGCGAAATATAAATAAGGCGTTAAAAAAAAGAAAAAATGTCTCCTAAAAATCAGTCCACTGGACCAACACTTACTCAAAACTTTTCTTGAACCAAGAAACACATTCACTTCGGTCTTTTCGAGCTCGAGTCCCCAACTCAACTAAAAATTAAACCACACCACCGCGCGCAATGCAGTCTAATCAGCCCAGATAACAGGAGCGCCGCGTTGTGAAATGCAAAAGGAATGCATAGGCGCACCCATAAAAACAAATTCAATACAATTTGTTACAAAGTTTTCCAATTGATTATTGCTTAAATTAAAAAATATAATATCTGTAAAGAGTTTCAAGATATCTGCAGTAAGCATATTAATATTGTTATTGTTATTTTCTAATAGTAAGTAATCAACAGATGATAATCCCAAAAATGTTTCGTTTGTAAGATTACCTATTTTGTTATCAGCAAGATCTAGTCGTTTAACAGTTGCTAAGCCTCTAAGGGCGTTAGGTTCAATTTTGTTAATTGAGCTGTTTGTTAAATTCAGTGATTCTAAACTACTTAATCCAGAAAATTCATTGGTTTTTAAAGTTTTCAATTTTGTATTATTTTTCTTCTATATCATTATTACGGATGTATAAATACTCTAAAGATGGTAGTTTTTGAAACTTTCACTTTCTATGGCTGAAATTTTATTTTCGTCAAGTGATATAGCTATTAACGTATAAGCGTTAGAGAGTAATCCATTGCGGAGTTAATATTCATTAAATTATAACCGAAAAACTCTAAAAATCCTCCGGTTAACACAATGCCGGCCGGTAGCTCCGCTGTTTATTTGGAGAGCGAGTCGTAGGTCCCCTAGAATTGGAGTCTGGTAAAAAAAAACTTGTCTTAAAAATTTATAAGGCGCCACTGACTTATCAGACAAAAATTACGGAAAAACAAGCTGAAAATAAAAATCCTTAAGTCAGAAAGGACATAAAATAATGATTGACCATAAAAATTAAATTTATTCCAACAGAGCATTAGTGTTATATCTTGTATTAATGATAACAAAAACGGTTATTACCCAACGCGTCTAATAGCTATTAACCTGTGGGTTTTCAATAATCTTGTACAAGTAAAGTTTTAAAAGAGAAACACTCGGTAATTGAAATAAAAATTATGTCTGTTAAAACGAACTTAATCCGGTTCAAAACAAAACTATTCCGGTAACAAAAAAATGATTTGCGTTTGTTCTTCTTAAAGATGATTTGACAATACATATAAATTCAAATACGTAACCCGTAGCCAAATCGCTTGCGTACGGCACGAAATTTAAGTATACGACCTTCTGTTTTCCTTGAGTTGGTAAAAAGTGATTCAAGCAGGAAACCTCCAATATTGGCATCAAGCAGCAACTGGGAACTAAGATGAACTGTCCTCCGAAAATATGACCCGGTCCAAATTCAGAATGCGGCGAACGGACCAAATAAAATGTATCAATTAATATTGTGATACCAAAAAACGACTTCTGATAGAAAGATAATGAGAACCTAAAAAAATTTGAGAAGTAGACCACTAACTATCAAAACTAGCAACTGAATTACCTGATGTTCGGTTCTCTGGAAATGAAATTAAGGCAACTAAAGTTTTCCAATAAATTATGAATAAGTTGACTCTACAAAAGTTTGACAGAAAGTGAAGTCTACTTCCTACCCGCTATCGCTCGTTCATGCGCTTGCTCAAAACACAGTTTAATAAGGTCAAATAATAATAATCTACCGAGCGAGTCAAAAATAATTGATACAAAATTTGGCTATTTTACCTCACTTTAATATCCTTTTTATTATTTTTTGACATCCTTCATGCTGTTTCTAATTTCTTTCATAAACTCATCTGACATCTTTACTTAATTTTACTTCAGTTTCCTTTTTTCGACTTTTATTGAAACTTAATTATTATTTATTTATTTAAAATCTTCACAGCGCCAGCGCCTTGTTATATTTAAACCCATTTGCCACCGCTCCAGCTTACAAAATTTTATAACTTATTTTTAATAGCACCAAATTTATGATTTTTGCTTTGTTCCTAATTTGTAGTAATTAAAGTAACTAACTTTTTTACTCTTCCACCGGCGTCAGAAACAACTCAAAAGTGAACCTTTCGGTTAACGATCTTTACCAGTTTACCCAAGAAATTAATATTCATTAAATAATAATTAATAAATATATATAATAAATAAATATATAAAAAATAATTATTCGATCATAGTTTTGAATTTTTCATTGTTGTCGTTGCCATTTTTTATTTTTTCAATTTCAGGTTTTTCCATTCTCTTCTTCTAGTCTTTATCTGTTCTTTAATCTTTTCACTTTACCATTCTGTTTATCTTTTGTGCCTTTTAACTTTCAATGTTTCGCAGTTTACTTTCGCTGTTTCTGTAGTAACTGACTTGTAAACATTTCCACATTAGTTTTTTCCTGTTATTCTTCTTAATATGGCCCTCTACTAACTTCTTGCATGACTTCTTCCATGTGATCTATTAAAATTTCTAGTCATATAAATTTCTCCTTTGCTGTTTTCCATTACCAAGTTTCAATTTTGTGTTAGTTTTGATTTCGATCTTTTCGTTTTCCATTTGGGCTATTAGACTGCAATTATGATATTTCCATTTCATTTAGCTTTTGTCACATCCTCCCTAAGTATTCCCTGCAAAAAAGCTTCCCATCTCTTCACGTATTTAATAAATTTCTTGTTAATTATACATCCAACACAAGCCGGAACTCATTCCTCGTGCAGTACTCCTAACTTATATATTATGTATATCAACAGGTGTTCATTTAGTATCACCTCTTTTTTGCTACTTTTCTTTATTTCAGTAAGCGCTAATATTTTTCTCTACATTCGCTCATTGTAATAATATATTACTTAGTTTCGCTTTTTTTATCTTTATTATTCATAGATTCCCCAGCCAACATCCTTCCATGTGTTATTAAAGCTAGGGAATATGAATCTCCAGCTTTACCCCCTGATGTTTTTCTAGGAATCTTTGCTCTTTCTTTTCTCCTTTCTTAAGTGTCTCATCTCTGCAGTTCCTTTGAGGTAATAAATAATTTTCCGGGTTTTTAATTTTTTCTACGCAGTTTTCACGTTTTTTTTTCTATAATAAAGTTTAACACTTCTTCTTTTAGTTTCGTTCAGCTGCCTCTGATTTTTATTATAGGTATCTATAACTTACTCCAATTTAACTTCCTTTATCTCATTCATTTTTGCTTTCTGAGATTTCTTCCTGTTGCATCTTCGCCTCACTATTCTAATTTTTCGGACTGTTGCTCATTTTTCTCACAAACTCAAACATTGCCTTTAAAAAATAGTTTAATTTCGACTCAATTTCTGTTTGCTTTTGCTGCTTCTTTCGAAACTGAATTATAAATTTAATATCATCAAAGCGCCAGCGCAGTGCCTCGATTTATTGCAACCAATTTTACACCGCCGTAACTTATAAATTTGCAAAATTTATTTTTAATAATGAAAAAATTATGTATGTCTTCTTTGGGTAATGACCTCTACCAGTTCACTCTACAAATTAATATTAATTAAATAATTATTAACTATAATCATCTGGTTTCGTTTGCCCTTCTAATCATAATCGTTAATTATTGATACCTGCGGAAACCAATACATTTTTTTACATACTTTTTTTCAATGCAGTTAGTAGTTACTAGTTAGATGCTACAAAATAATGTGTACAAGTTGTTAACTGTAGTTTAATCCACAAACGTAAAAAATGTAGTCATTAATTAATTAGTTATTTTAATTTAACCAAATAAAAATAAGTTGTATTTGGAAACTTACCAGCAATACTAATTAATCGATACTGCACCTGCACACAAAGTTTTTGAAGTTTCCAACTCGAAATAAAATTATTTGTTTCGCTTCGCCCAGGATTGATCGACATTAATCAAGATGAAATTAAGGGTTAGTGAAGTAATGAACGAAATATTCACTATTGTAATAGTATCTTTGAATTGTTTTTGCCCACCAGTTTGGATATTTACCGATCTCATTTTCAAGGCAAACTGCAAAAAAGTTTCATCGGCGCCGAATTTCAAAAATTTGAATAAGTGCACGAACAAAGTTTTGAATAATGTTTTACAAAGCACATAATTATTTTTCGAAAATATATTTCTTTGTCTTTAAATGTCATATTTAGATTAATTTACGTAAAATTAACCCGATAAAAACCAGACTTTTAAGTGTGTTGATTTACAGAGTTTCCAGTATCTTCCGCGTGTGTAAAAACAATAATTCGGGTTGGATATACGAAAATTAATAATCAAAGTTTATTAAAATCAATTTAAGCATCAAATATATTATAGTTTTGATAAAAAATTTGGTGGTGGTCGTAAACATTCCAGATTTTAAACTTGACATTATCGGTATACAAACAGTTTACCTACATTGCTTAAGGCAGTGTTCTAGTCTAGAATTCTGAAAAAGTCGTTTTTTTGTTTTGTGCATATTCTTGAAGTTTAGACATTGAAGAATATATCCCCGAGAAAAAATTTTAAAATTCCAGTAATTTATGCAGTTATAGCTATTTTAGTGTCGCACTGTAAACCCTTCAAGCCGGAGCATATGGGCAATGCCTGACAGGTGACCATTTCACCTATAAGTTATATAAAATATACAAATATAGGCCAACCCAAAACACTTAAAAATCGTAAATATTTTCGTGTTTACTTTCCATTTTAGCTCAGTCTAGCCTTTAAAAGTCTACCATTAGGGTACAAGTTCATTACAAAACTATATTTTTCAACATGGTTGACATGATATCTCAACTTTTGTTTTACCGAGTTAATTCAAATTTTGTACCAACCTTCAATATATATCTGCCTATGGCCCCTACCACTTTTGTACCAAAATTAATTTGGTAATTATTGAACAAAAAATTATTGAAAAAAACGGGTTAAAAATTGTTTTTTGTTTTCAGACAGCTGCCGTATCGCGAAAAAAAATTTTTCAGTCTTCTTTTTGGTAGGGGCTATAACGACATTCTTACTAATAATGAATATTTTTTTGCAATTTTGGTTCAGATAATCAGAAGGGTTGCAATCGTGTCAACCAGCACACTCCACTTTTATTTTATACTTTTTTTTGTTCAAAAAATTTTTTGTAGATTGTCAAAATATCCATAAACATGTTGCAAAATATGAATGGTAAAAATATTGTTTGTTTCTTTTATATCCAGCTCGAAAAAACACCTAAAATTTATTGCTCTAGACTAGAACACTGCCTTAATAGAAAATGCGGTCCTGAGCATGTCCTCTATATTTTATTGTTTACGTAGTACAACAACTAGGTATCCGGACAATTGTTCGCCGGCAATTGTTCGCCGGCAATTGTTCGCCGGACGATTGTTCGCCGGACAATTATTCGCCGGACAATTGTTCGAATAGGTCAATTATTCGCCGGATAATTGTTCGCATAAGACAATTGTTCGCCGGATAATTATTCGCCTGATTTTTCGTTTATAGATAATTTACCTTATGAAATATACCATATACCAAGAACTGTTTGAAAAACATACTACAATAGACGCAATTTAAAACTTTTCTGAAGATTAAATTTTTATTTAAAAAAAAAATTTTTAATTTAAATTAAAAGAAAACTTAAAGAAATTATAAACAAATGTAATTATCGAATTAATATTAATAATTTATATTAGCTAACTATATAGCTAATAATTTTAATAATATTATAAAGAAATTATAATAATAACAATAAATATAACAAAAAAAGAATTTCTATTAATTTAAAAAAAATACTGTGTTCTATATTATATTCATATACAGATAAGAAATTCAATCAAGTTGATAAATGTTTCGTTTAAAAATAATAAAATGTTTAAAAAAATAAAAAAAACTTAAATTTTGTAGGGGGGGGAGGTTAGTTAAAGTTAATTTTTCGAGTTAAGTGTCCGAGAGTCTATATTGTTGAGAGAAGAAGAAAAAATTATTTGTTCCCTTTTAAATGGAACAGTGCTTTTATTGTTAATTTTTGTTTTTGGAATTCTTTTACAGCCAAAGGTTTTCAAAATTTTCAATTTTATTTTGAAACGAAACATTGAGGTAATTTTTCAACTATAGATGTATATTGCCATGTATTTTCTAAGCTAATAATTGAAAAACAATTTATTTATATTAATTTGTAGTTCTAAATTAATTTGTATTTTTTATAATTTGGATATGCGCGCGAAGGATTGTTTCGGCGGTGGTATAGGGAAGAAGTAGGGCGGCTGCGCGCGGTGAGTTGATAGGGAAGGTCGAGGAAAAGTGCCGCGGATAGTAAATAAGAATTATAAAGATTAAAATTGTATTTAAACCAAATAAACAATAGTAGATTCTTGTGTTTTTTTTGTGTTAAATTGGAAAGTAATCATAAGTTACAATAAAAATAAAAACTTTGCAGTAAATAAGTTCGAACAACTGCGATGCAATAAAAAGTAAATGGACGAGTCCATTTATTAAAAAGTAAACGGTTTTAAAATTGAAAAGATCATAGCAATATATAGATTACTGAATTTGTATTTGACCGGGAACAGGAACATTCTCCTGATCTTTACACACATCCTATCCAAAAAGTACGTCGTTACTTATAAACGTTCGGGAGATACGGTAGCACAAACATTTATATAGACGAACAATTAGCGAACAATAATTGCCCGGCGAACAATTGTCCGGCGATCAAATGTCCTAGGCGAACAATTGTCCGGCGAACAATTGTCCGGCGAATAAAAGTCCTGTGCGAACAATTGTCCGGCTAATAATTGTCCGGCGAACAATTTGCGGCGAACAATTGTCCTAGAATCAAATAATTTTTGTAATTATTTTATTTAAATTGCCATTGCTCGACAATTATAATTTCACTACATGCATAATTAAATTAATTTTTAATTATCAATAAAATTTCATCAAATTTTTCTAACACCGAAAAATACTTTTCAAAATTTTTCAATCACAGAAAAATACTTTATTAAAATTTGCTGATATTTATAGCTATTAGATATTACAGCTTTAAAAAGCTCGCTACGCTCACTTTTTAATATAGCTGCGCGCCCAGTAACGGATCATTTTCTATGCTTGGCCAGTAATATACTATTATTCCAGCAAGAAATCTAAATTAATTTATAATAATATATTTTAATTTTTTATTAACACAATGCATAATAAATCCAATAATTTTCTAACAAACCAGTTTTTAGTATTTTGTTCCACTATTGAAAATAACAGAATTAATTAAGACTAGACATAATGATAATACGAATATTGTAAATTTTAAATATTTAGCGGAAAATTTCTTGTATGGTTTGACGAAATTCTACGTCATTATGTAAACATTTTCCTCCGGTTTGTAGAAATGTGACAATTCGGTTTATACTATTTATATGTTGTTATGTTAAATAATTAAATCGTTTAATTTATACATAATAGGTAACAAATAAAGTTCAATTGGATATGTACCCACGTCTTCAATACGAAAAATATTTGTCGATAAATAAAATACAATAAACATTAAAGTAATTCCAAAAATTATGACAATATCTTTATTGGAATTGTTACAATTAATTTAATATATTATTTGTTGCTTCATTTTGTTTTGATTATATTAAAATTACTAAAAACTCGAATCATTTTTGATAACATTATATTATTTAATTGATATAGTTAACATTTATAATTATAGTACTCGTATATTTGTGAATTTGTGTTTCACATTGGAATTTACGAAAATTGCGGTAATTGTGCCAGATACAAAATTATTATCAATTTCAACCAATTTCAGTATTTATTATTATAATAAACATATTTCACGCGTCTAATTCATCAATAAGTATCTTAATTTAATTATTCTAATTGAATTAATCAAAGCAAAATCAAATTTGACGATTTTTAACGTTTAACAGCTAACAGTTTAATCATTCATATACTAAATTCAGCTAATGCCAAAAACAAATTAAACTTTTGACAAAAGCAACTTATTAAATTGTACACTTTTCGGGTTTTGACGACATTTGAAATTACTAATAATCGCTGATGTTTAATAATAATATATTGTGGAACTAATAGATTTTTTTTCGATTAGCACCAAAAGAAATTACAAAACGTTAAAAAATTGAACAATAAATAATATTCATTTATTATTTTATATTATTTAGATTAACCAATTTCCTATTTATTAATAACAATTAATTAACAATAATTATTTAACTAAATATAAATTTGAAAACCGCAATAAAATATTTCGTGATAAACTTCTAATTATTCGGCACTACAGCCGAACACGAAAATTTTTAAATTTTCAACTCCTATAAATAGTTAAATTATTTGTTTGACTTTACTCAGGATTATCATATCAAGGTCAATTAAGATTAACCTGTATTTAAAAAGGATTATACAATTTTATTAAGCTTGTTTACTAATTTATTATTTTATAATAATTTATGATCCATCTGCTAAAATATAATTTTTTGCCTCCTTTAGAAGGAGGGAAAAGTAATAATTTATAAATTATAAAAATATTTTTAATACATAGGTACATATTATAAACGTCCAAGACTAGCGAAAGAAGTACATTCTAATCAGTTTTATAGCCTGGAATGTGATACGTTACCAGAGTGTTTATAATAAACATGCATATAAGGGGATATGGTAGTGTATATAAAGATAACGTGATATTGCATATAAAGGAAAAGCACTGCGCACCGCTTTCTCACTATATACAATAAAGTAATCTTGCTACGGTGGATGTTGATAAGATAAGATGCTGGGACTTATATTATATTCCAATCCGTTCTAAAAAAGTTAATGTTGATTTTAAAAGTGTAATTTTTGTTAAGGGATTGTCGTAAAGGTTGGGACGGGTTTCGTTTTTGGTGTGTAGTTCTAAAACGGATAGGAATAATTTTAACTTCTATAAAACAGATATGTTCATTGGCTACAACTTTGCTGTAGAAAGTTTTTTGAAATCGCAAACGAGTCAAAAGTTATATCTATTTTAATGAAGGCAACTTTTTTAGCCGAAAAAAAATTTGCCGTATAAGTTGGGACACTATCAAAAACTTAAAATAAGTCAAAAAATGAAGTAAAACTGCATGGTATTATGATTAGAATATTTATTGCAACTTGCAAAGAAACAATTTAAGTAATAAATACGATTCCACTCAACCCTACATAATGTTTTGTATCATATCAGCTACAACCAAAAAGCAGCCCTTTTTTGAGTCGCTCTTTGGAATATTTTCGTGTTTAAAAGTCGTGTAGCAGATTTTTTGATACTATTTTATTTGTTACTTAATTTAGGCTTAAAATCGTTTTATTGTTTTTAGTTTAAAAAAAATTAATAAATATAAAATTAAAATTAAAAACAAAAATTTTTTTTGAAAATTTTATACTTGTTCAACTGTTTTCTGAAAAAATGTTTTCATTGCAAATAAAAAAATGGCGTAATAGAAGGTTAATCTGATTTGCAGTTTGCACAAGTCAAGAAACTGCAGCATATTAGCGCATTTCAAGTATACAACACGTTTGCACGTGTAAACAATGTAACTGGATAAATTAATGATTTTTAGTAATTATATTTACAATTGCATTAAGTAAATATTTTAAAAATATTATTTAAATGGAATTGCAGTGTCTTGGAATCCAAAAAAGTGGTGTCCCAACCTATACGACATGAGTGTCCCAACCTTTACAAAATAGCCATTTTGCAAAAAGTCTGTAAATTACTCTCTGCAACATCACATTTAAATTGCACTTTTACACAATGAAAATGCACTAAATACGAGCAACATTGAACATATTTACTTGAAATAATTGGTTTAAATTTTGTAAAATTTCAGCACTTAGAAACTACCTTAAAGATGTTTTTTCAAAGAAAATTTACAGGTTGCTTGGCATACACATAATGAACACCCTGTCTTTGTTCTAATGCACATGAAAAGTTCGGTTATAGCCAACCTTTACTGCGACATTCATAACATAGGTGTTACCACTACCAACAACGCAGATATTCCGCTTTCCCATCCCATACGGCGTCCCAACCTATACGACACTCCCATACTTATCAGTTTATGTTTTTATTTTGGAAAGGACCTGTCTTGGACGTAAAGTTTAATCATATCATATATATGACATATCTGTATAATGTAAAGATACAGTGACTCGCTGGGAAAGTGACATTTCCCTATCTCGCTATCGCCTGTTCTGATATACATATTGCTTACGAACACGAAATGATACCCTTTCCCTAGCTCGTCTGTAAATAGCTATAATTTGTTCATAATTAATCATGATAAAATTCATTTGCAGTTTACAATAAATTTTAAATTAATAATGATAACAGAAATAACAAGTTAAAATATAAACATCAAATCATATTAGTTTATTCAGCAATATAATATAGATAATTCTTCACCTCTGCCCTTTTTACTAACATTTATAATAGAATAAATTTTATACAAAATATTGTACTACATAAAAATGGTAGAAATATTTTTCTTTAATTATGTCCTTACAGGAAAACGTAAATTTTAAATTTCAAACATTTTTGATTTATTCACAATCGATTACTAATCGGCCCATTCCTGAATTTTAATAAATTGGAAAACTGATCTGAAAACCAATCGGAAAACAAGTTTGTTTCACTTTCCAATCTACAGGGCAGGAAAGTGATCACTTCCTGACCTGAGATACCTATACTTGATATTAAATTATTAAAGTTACATATAATTAATAAAAACATAATTATTGGCGGTGACACATGGCGGTGTCCAAGCCACTCGGCGGCTGCAATATTAACCCATAACTGCCACACATCACGACAATAACATAACTGTTACAGTGGGGCGTTTCATACCCCACCTTTAAAAAATTGTTTTAGGAAGAGGCTTTTTGAAATTGAAAATTGAATGGGATGTTTATACATATATTATATAAAAGAATTAGGTCCCTACACAAGTATGACAAAAATAAAATCAATGATTATCGCAAATTAAATTAAATAATAAGTTTAAAAAAATAAAATAAAAATTTTTTAAAAATTATACACCATTTAATTAATATAACTATATAAATTAATATAATTAATTATAACTGCAACACTGAGATCTCTGACGGTACCACTCTATTTTACACGATTGCCAATGCTTAACTAATGATTCCAAAATCATGATTTTGAGTCGAGAGGGAAGAGACATCTTTGCCTTCACAAGTACAAATTTCGTCTAGTAAAAGGATTTAAATTAGACTTGATTACAGTTCCAGTAGATAATGGTAAAATATCAAGAAAACATTATTAAAAATTATTTTAATTGTAGTTTGCAATATCATTATACTTTATTTTATTTTAAGCTAACATTGGAGCGAGGACGTGACGCGGCAACACATAATTGCTATATTTTCGAATTGAAAATCACATACATACATCAACTTCAGTTACCTTACCTTCCTGACTTGAGTAATTTTAAACTAAAAGTTAAAAAACACATAACATTACCTGAGGACAGTAAGTAGACATTTGAGAAGCGAGAAATTAATACGCTGTTAACCTGTTAGGAAAAGTGTAAGTACAAATTTTTAATTTATAATAGCAGTTTTAGCTAATAGGTTGAGTGCGCACTCAGTGCACATTTTATGAAACTCATAAATATCCATTTTCATGAAAATATTTACGACTTAGCCAGCATTGACCCAGCATTGGCCAAATTATTGGCAGTACCACTGGAACAACATTGGCTCCACGCTGTAATGATAACCTCGGTCCTACGGTAGGCGACCAGCGTTGGTGCAACTTAGGCTCTGAATACTGGTTCAGTGCTTAAATTTACAACTGGACCAGCATTGACCCAGTATTGACTACTACTACTCCTACAATAATTGTAGTATTGGCAAGTTTGGTATACACATTTTCGGCTTCTTTCAATTACTTACCGGCGCATAATGAAGATTCTCAACGACTAATGTTTTCTGAAATCATTTTTAGCTACATTATCTCATGCTGGCCAAGTGCAAACCGCTTGATACCTTTCTTGCTTATCCTGATCTGACTAATTATTATTTTTTTGAAACTGCTGACTTATCACCAGATGAAAGAGATTATAGCAGCTATATTACCAAATCTTTTACTTTATTTGTCTCACGTCGATCCTTTGCAAACTATAAATAAGCATTTACAATAAATTTAAGCTTTTTAGTCCAAAATATTTATTTAAAGGTTTATTTTATTTTAATTTATATAAATTTTAAATCAGTTATATTATAAAAAATATAGTCAAGGTTCTTTGACTTGATTCGAATATATCAATTGATTCGCAATTGATATATCAAGTCACAATATATCAATTGATTGATTGACACACAAATAATAATTTATGTAAATTATAAATTTTTTTTAGATAAAAACATCACATAATAAAATTTAAGGAATTAATTCTGTAATGTGAGTTTTAAGGATCTGTTGTAGCAAAATAGCTAATATTTATTTGGTCCATGACCCTATGAAATCAATCATGTTATGCTATATTACCTATAGCTTTTCAGGTGCATTTTTCTTAAGTTAAAATGTCGCGCAGGCCATGAGAAAGCTTATTCTTTACACCTTGATTCCAATAAATCACTTCTGCGTGATATTCAAAAGATGAATAAAACGATTAGTAATAATATGCAAATCTTAATAAAAGTAAAAAATACTCTTCGTCAGTGCACTTGATATAGTAATAATATTATTGCATAATTTATTATTGTTATGAAATTGTATGTAAACGAGGAAGAAATATTCGCATATGAATTTGAAAATGAAACAATAAATTAAATTATACTGGCTGGGCTGGAGAGAAAAAAGTTAAACAAAATTTGGCGAAAATAATTCTTCGAAAGATTAAAAATATGATAAACGATTTCCCAAAAACCCATGCTATTACAATACGTTAGTAAATAATGTTTGATAAATAACAATGTTTTGGAACAATAAAAGTCTGTTTGGCAACAATCCGGTGAGTGTCACCAAATATTAATTTTCTTTTTAAATTCCTGATCAATTTCAGACCTACTAAAACTAAATTCTGGCTGTATCATTTCAATTTTCTTTTTAATCTCGTCGATTACTTCTTGATTTAACTTATTTCCATCTAATCTAATTGTAATAAGTGATAGCATGGTATCAAATATACCTATTTGGATTCAAATCACTTATGTTATTATTTCCTAAATTAAGTTGAAAAACTTGTTCCAGTCCATTGAGTTGGAATGAATCGATAATTCTTATGTTGTTGTTAGATAAATCGAGAGTTTTCAAGTCCTTTAAATTTTTAAACGTATTTTCTTCAACTACTCCTATGCTATTGTTATGTAAAGACAAATATTCCAAATTTGACAAATTTTCAAATAGGTTTTTATTTATGGATGTCAGTATATTTCCTTCAAAATATAACATATTCACCAATGGTGCCGACTTAAAAATTTCCAGTGGGAAAGTTACGAAATTATTGTTCGACAGAACCAGAGTACCCAATTTTGGATTATTAGAAAAAACGTCGTCTTGCAAAGTCTCCAGTTGATTATTTCCTAAGTACAGATACCTAAGTATTTTCAGATGTATTAAAATATCTGAATTAATAAATTTAATTTTGTTATGTTGTAGCTGTAAGAAACGGAGATTCGGCAACCCTACAAATGATGATTCACTTAGATCTTCTATTTGATTATGAGCTAAATCAAGAGTACTAAGATTACGGAGCCCCTGAAATGCATTCGATTCGATTTGAATAATCGAGTTATTGGTTAAATAGAGTTGTGCCAGCTTATGTAAACTTGAAAATCCGTTACTTTTCAGAATTTTCAATTTATTATTCCGCAGTCGTAAATAACCTCTTGTTGCGTTGAGTTCCTTAAAAGCATTGAATGGTAATTCTTCAACTTCGTTATCGGCGAATTCGAAATACCTCACAGACGATAATTCTTTGAATGCGTCATCTTCAATTATCGAAATCTGATTTTTTTCTATTAAAAAGAATGAAACAGATTCCAATCCCTCGAATGTTCCATCTCTTATACGTTTTAATCGGTTTTCGTTAATATTAAAGATTTCAATATTTATCAAGTTTTTAAAACATCCTGGAGTAATATCCTCGATGACGTTGTCACGTAATTGTAGTTCGGTCAAACCGCTTAGATCGTCAAATACATTTGCATCTAAGAACGATAATTTGTTTTTCACTAAATGTAGTTCTTTCAAGTTTCCCAATCCTTTAAATACATTACTAAGTAAAGTTGTAATACCGTTTCCTTTCAGTGTTAACCTTTCCAAATATTTTAATTCCCCAAATATATTTTCCTCAAATGTTTCTAGTAGGTTCTCCTGAAGATTTAAATATCGCAAATTGAATACGCATGGTCCAATGCACCTACCGCTATATTCGAAATTTTGTTAAATCTTAAATCTTAATGCTTTAAATTTACTAATCCTTCAAAAATAGTTTTTGTTATAATTTCACATTTATTATTGTTTAAAATTCAGATATTTCAGTGCTGTAGTATTTTGTAATACTGCACCCGAAAAATGGATAATTTGATTGCTCCCCAAATTCAAATCCATTAACTTTGATAATCCCTGAAATGTTTCTTCGTGGATATTTACAAGTATATAAGTTGCCAGATAAATCGATTGAATTCAAATTATATAAATTATGAAAAATGTTTGCTGGGATTTCCTGAAGTTCGTTGCCTTGAATATTAAATGATAATAAATTTGATAAGCCCAACAACAAATTCTCATCCAAACTTTTAATCCTGTTATACGATAATTGTAAAGATTTCAAATTACCCAGACCTTCAAATACTGAGGTCGGCAATGATATTATACCATTGTTACTTATGTTAATGATTTCTAATTTATTTAAATTTTTAAATATCGTTTCATCTAAAATACCAATTTTATTATTTCTTAGATTGATTCTGATAAGTTCTGTATTAAATTTGAAAGTGTCCACTAATATTTCTTCAAACTCATTTTCGTGTAACTCTAGCGTTTTCAAATGTATTAAATTTTTAAACGTAGCTGCTTTAAAGTTCTTAAATTTGTTACCACGTAGATCTAAACTTAAAAGGTTTTCTAAATCATTAAAAATATCTTCGGGAATTTCTGAGATTTCGTTATAGATAAAATTTAAACGTTTCAATTTGTTAAGTTTGAAAAATGATTTTCCATAAATTTTCCCAATTTCGTTTACTTCTATATCAATCTCTTCCAACGACAACAGATTTTCAAAAGCTTATTGGGTATTTCCGATATATTGCTATACTGAATTTTTAGAATTTTCAAATGATCCAGTGTCAAATAATCCATTCGTTAAGTAGTCGATTTCACTTTGTTCTATCTCCAAACTTTGAATATTTCAATTTTAACTCCTTCTCGTTCTATGCATGTTTTAACTTGGTATTTTAAGTCTTCTTCGGAATAAATATTTTTACATGCAACAGCATTCCAAAATCTGTAAATGCAATTTACCTCCGGATCCGCATCGATTAGAATCAAAAAGTATCCAAGCAAAAATAGAGATAAAATTTTCATTTTTCCTAAAAATTAATATTTAATTAGAATTTACTATATTAAATAATGTGCTAATGGGTACCAAGTAATAAATTTTCTCCAATTTCTGACTTACCAAATTATAAAAATATGTAAGTAACATTCGATGTGCAGCAAATGATATTCAATATACTGTTAACCATAAACTTTATTTGCTGTTTGTTCAGATCTTCTAAGTATTTACTTCACCTTTATACAAGTTATCTCATCGAGGTCAGTGGGACTTTTTCAAATTTGTATAAAGAACTCAATTGAAATAAAGTACAAAGATAATCTATAAATCTATTTTTAATATTTTTGTATTATTTCAAATGGTAATAATTAAAAATTTTGCAATATTCTACTTATTTCTACCATAAATTATTAGAATTTAAAACAAAATCGGGGCTTAAATATATTCATAAATAAATTGCAAAATTGAATTTTGAAGTGACTTTGACGTATGAACCGATATATAGTATGTCTTATGCCCGTACCTATAGTCGATACTTCGCTCGATCTCGGACTTGAGTCCGACTCAAGCTCGGAATTGCATACTATAGTCGCAACTTGACAACCAAGCAATACTTCGCATGTGCTTGACAGCTGTCTTGCCCAAGTCAGCTAAACACCTGTCTTGAGTCGTACTTGGCTCATAAATTATATGTAAGTTTTAAAATTAGTGTTAAATAAAGATATAATCTTTGGTGGTAGTAATGTATTGTATTTATAAAAATAGTGTAATATTTAATTATGGATCAAGACGAAGAAGAATTTTTTGAATTTGTGGATGTTGTAGATGTAGAAGACGTAATTACTGGAAGAATATCGTAAAGATATGTACATGACATGGAAAATCCGTTAGAAAAATATCAAGAGGATGAATTTCGAAGCAGATACAGATTTGGAAGAAACACCATCATATTTACGACTTTGCCATCAATAATAAACGACCTAAGCAAAATTAATAACCACGGACTTCCTTTACCATCTATAATTCAACTAATGGTGTGTCTTGGATTTTATGCTACTGGAAATTTTCAGGCATTTGAATAAATATGAGATACAGAAAAGTATAGAATAAATTATTTTTTCAATCTTTTAGACTGTGTCTGGTGATTTGGGAGGGATTAGCCAGCAAACAGTGTAGAATTATAAAATAAAATACTGCTAGCCCAATTCCTAAATCAATATGTCTATTTTCCAAATACTGAAATTTACCAACGAAAGTATATTTCAAAATTTACAAAAATATCTGCAGGGGTAGATTGTACCCACATTGCAATTGCAAATTCTGGAGGCGATGCCCAAATGACCGAAGTGGTTTACGACTTGGTTCGAAAATGGTCAAGTATTGGGGATAATTTGGGGGAGATAACGGGTATCCCTGCAGACAAATTAACACCTGTCATACAACCGGATAGGTTAAATATTCTTGAATTTGTTAAAAGTAATAAAAAATTTGATGTATAGCTAGCCCGCAGGAACTGAGGTATAATACAGCGCATATTCAAACACAAAATATTGTTGAATGAGTTTTTGAATTAGTGGAGAATTTTCCACTAAGTTGTGTGCGTCCCCTAATGATGCTAACAATATTTGTTCTTTGTTAGTATAAGGGATAATATAAGCAACAAATTTATTCATTTTAATTTTTCTTACGACTTCAATATATTATTATTTTAATATAATGTTACTCTATTACTATGACAATTAAACAATTATTTCTAGTTAATATTGATATTTGCCTGCTTCGCCGAAAATTCACGAAGCTTTGACTATAGTACAGCTAGTGAGCGGAGCACGAGCTCAGGCTCAAGCACTGCTCCACCAAGCACATCTCAAGCACGAGATTGAGATTCGACTATAAGTACGGGCATTTTTAGAAACTTGGTTCATCAAAAGAAAACTGTTTGTTGGTCGGTTCAGACTGGAAACAGTATGGTTTGATAGCTAAAACAAAGTAATTTAATGATTTATTCCTTTTTTGATATAATACAGGACTTTGTCTTGTTAATGTGCCAAGTTTACACTTAAGTCTCATAATTCAGCCTTGCTGAATGTACATATAGCGCAAAGATTGAATTTGGACTTTAGATCACAAGAGTATAGTCGGCGCTATGAAACATTACACGGAGGTTTTCCGCTCCTTAATTCGCCGATTTAGGGTTTACTTGCTTATTATTTTACTTGAAAATCTTAAAGATCCTATAAATGACGCTGTCTAAGCTGGATTACCAATTTAATATTTATTGTATAATATCATTTTTTTTGTTCATTTAACCTGCTTATTTTGTTACAACTTTGAATTAATAATATTAATATTCGGAAGAAAAGTAACTTTTTCTAACTACAAAAAATAATATAGTGTAAGTCGAGGGTAAATCTACTCACAAAAATGCGTTCACCACGTCTCCTTTTCCTCAAAACCTTCCAATATTTCCTCACATCATCCCCATATCTCCTTTTAGATAAAAAATCTCTAAATTTGACTTTATAATTAAGATTTTGAATGGAATTGAAAGAATTACTACTGTTCATGTTTACTTTAGTGGACTGTACTTTTACTTTTTGCTAATCTTTAAAGGTTTAATAAAGTCACACAAACATAAAATAAATTTAATTTCTTAATAATTATTAAAGGATGCTTGTTGCTACATTCGTAACTATTCTTAAACTAACTGAAAAACTACTACAAAATAATTTTTCTGATGTCAACCAAGTTTTTATTGCTCTAATTTCTAAAATGTATTTAAAAACATAATTAAATTTTTAACAATCGCAACTTCGTAAAACTATTAAACTTATGGATTTGCGAAAGAATGATGAATTTAGTTGAAATCTAATTTTAAACTTGTACATAATGTTTGATACTGTTTTTAAAACTTGGTGACTCGGAACCCGTTCTTTTCTTAACATTAACATTTAAAATTATGTTATGCCGGAACAACTACTTCTAAGTCACTCTCGATCGTTTGGAAATAGTCATCAACAGTTATTGTCTTTTAATTTGATTGTTTATTAATTAATCATAGACTAAAGGACAATTTCCTCTCCCTTAAAGGAAGACTCGGATTGTATTTCTGAAGCCCTTACTTTTAAAAATAATGTGTACCATAAGGTTTGAAATTTAAATTTTGTTTGTATAAAGTTGTAAAACATTAAATATTTTTATAACCACATTAAACTCTTAAAACCCAAAATTTTAAGCAATTATTTCAGCGAAAGTTAGGCAGCACACCCTACATATTCAAAAAAATTTAATCGCTGGCCCGTCGAGAGGGAGGTCGGGGGTAATTTCAGTCGAAATCAGGGCTAAAGTTTTTATTTTGCCTATACTACAATCCCTTACATATTTTCGACATATTTTTTACATGGTTTTTTGACTACCAGGGGATTTTTCATTGCCAGGAAGGATATTTAGGGATGTTTATCCCTCATTATTGAACTACATTTTATTGGGTAGTTTATTTTATTTCTAAAAGTCTTGTTAAATTTACAAAATGTAATTACTTATATAGTAATTATTTGATTCTGTAGATACCAACCACAGAAACGATTATCGGATTATTAGGATAATCCGATTATGACATACGGCTTAATTTGATGGTGAATTTGTGTCACCACATTACCCCCTTCCTAGTGAGATTGCGTGATCGAATGATGTAAATGGTCGAGTTGTTTTCGAGGTCGGGTTAACGGTCGCTGTCGGGTTAACGGTTGCTGTCGGGTTAACGGTCGCTTGTCGGGTTAACGGTCGCTGTCGTGTTAACGGTAGCTGTCGGGTTAACGGTTGCTGTCGGGTTAACGGTTGCTGTCGGGTTAACGGTTGCGGTTGGGTTAACGCTTGAAGTCAAGTTAACGGTTGCAGTCGTGTGCATAGTAGATCCTAGTCGTCTTCTCATCACCACCGGTTGTACTGTCAATGATCACTTTTGGTACATTGTGTTCGTTCTGAAATCGTCATCTTTAGGTTTGGGTTAATTCGTCTTTGTTCGTATTTGTTTGTTATTGTTCTTTGTGTCAGTTCTGCATTCGGGGTTATTTCGTTTTGGTTCGTATTCGTTTGTTCTTTTTGTCGGGGTCACCATTTTAGGGATGTTTATCCCTCATTATTGAACTACATTTTATTGGGTAGTTTATTTTATTTCTAAAAGTCTTGTTAAATTTACAAAATGTAATTACTTATATAGTAATTATTTGATTCTGTAGATACCAACCACAGAAACGATTATCGGATTATTAGGATAATCCGATTATGAAATACGGCTTAATTTGATGGTGAATTTGTGTCACCACAGATAAATTGTCAAGATGATGGCGCATGATTTGCATTTTGCAATGGATTAATGTATCTTTCTTAGGGTTGTGGAGTTTGGGATTGTGGAGTTTGGAATTGTGGAGCTGGAGGTTCTGAAGCTTGGAAATGCTGTATGGGTGATGTGCAAAAATATGGAGATTGAGATACATCAGTATAATGAGTAGTGGGCGTAGAACATGGATTGGACTTAAATAATCGATCTCTGCAGTGCGATTCTCCAAACGATGACGTTGATGGGAATGTCTGAAGATGATGCTGTCGTTTTAACATAATTGCTTTAAATATTAGGTTATCAATTTCATTCATGAGAATGTCACGAGATTCTTCGTCAAATCTTCTCAATTTTGTTGCCATTAAATCTGCATACTGAGAACATTCATCCCTACTCGGCATTTCAGAAACGGATTGCATAATTTTATATGCTTCACTTATGCGGCTTTCCATATTATCCGTTGGAGCACTTTTTCTACTTCTTTTTCTTGATGGGGCTCTAGAACTACTAGTAGATGAAACATTTTCCCAAATAAGCTCAGCGTCACCATTATCTTGGTCATCGATTTCAATTTCTTCACTTTCATTGGTATCATCTCTTATTACCACCAGATCCTACGAGAGAAATGTCAAATTTAATATAAATAACATACTAACATGTAAAAGGTACTAATATCTTATAAAATTTTTGCAGATCTCTACAACCAACGGCTCAAGAATGGTTGAAAATTTCCAAAGATTTCGAAAATAGGTGGAATTTTCCACACTGCACTGTGTTGTCGCAATCGATGGCAAGCATGTAATACTGCAGTCCCCAATTCATACTGATGGGTCTGATAATGGCTTTAGTGGACTCCGACTACTGTTTTACATTTGACGTCAACGCCCAGTTTACATCATTGACCGTAACAGATACATTTTATTTATTCGGAGATCATTTTTTGTTTTACTATTTGCAATATTTATCAGAATGTTAATTTTACGTTAAAATTTCTTTAATTATTTTTATAATTTTTTATATTTTAATTATTATTATGTATAAATAAAAAATATAGTATTAGAACGTATGTAAATACCTCTGTATTTATTGTATTAGTTCTTGGTTGACATATTCCATACAAAAATCTCGCCATTGTTTCAAACGCAAACCAGGTAGGAGTATATATTTCTTCAGTACCACTGCCAGATTTCCTGCTCGATTTGAATTTACTCAACAATGGTCTAAATCTTGACATAAGTGATTCCTTCTTTTTTTCAAATCTTTCACCGAACATTCTACACTTAGTGACTCTTTTATCCTGTGCCATGCGTCGTTTACCAAATTTCTATTTTTGTGGTTTCCATCTGTAGGATTCCAAATAACCGCCTCTTGCTCGTACAATTTTAAAAATTCTAAAGTTATTTCGTTAGACCACTCCATAATGACCACTAAAATAAAATTGCAAACAAATGAATAAAAATAAACTACACTTATTTTATCAGTTATAATATATTATTTTAATATAACTAACAATTCCACATAATATGTAGCATGTAGCTGCTTTTTTCATTAAAAATGTCGGGCTTCTTTCCCATCTTGAAAATAACAGTTTTTATCAAAATCAATAAATAATAATAATTAAATAAAATTAATTAATCGCTTAAAACAGTATTTTTAATTGTCTACTCACCTTTTTTAAGAAGCACGAAACTCAAAATATACAATATAAACATGTAAAGTAAAAAAAATTTGAACCATGCAGATAGAACTCAGCAGATAGACCGAAGGACACTAATTAAAATTGTAAATTAAACTTTTTCTAAAAATTCAGTAATGAATTTAATAAATACGCTTTTATTATTTGTATTATTATTAAATGCACCGCTCACGAGATCCCGTCTTAACTTCGTGGGGCCGCTGTAGTTGTAGAAATGTTGTCAACATGTGGCCAACATTTGTACAATGCACCGTTCGTGTGATCCCGCCTTAATAGATAGCAACATCCCTTGCATTAAAATACTAACATGCGTGTTTAGTTTTTATTTTTATATATTTTACCAATTTTAATCACATAATATTCATGTAAAATTCATAGCATTGATGACAAAATCATTGCATTGATGAATTTTGTTCATCGGCATCAAAATGATGAAGTTTTTCATTAATATGATGAACCATTTATAACAGTGTATGTACATACCATCACTTTTCAAAACTCTAAAGGAAAATACTGATTGGTATATGTATTTGTCTACCCGCAATATCGAAAAGGTTAATGCTCTAACTTCTAAACTGAGACCTCTAAGTTTTAACTTTGAACTAAAAGCTTTGACTTCAATAACCCATAGAGAGCTAACCTTTGACCTTTAAGCTGTAATCTCTAACCTCACTAATCTCTAATCTCTCAGCTTAAACTTCCATTCTCAAAACTTTAAGCTCTGATCTCCAACCTCCAAGATTTAAACTCTGATCTCCAATCTCCGAGCTTTAAGCTTTCATCTCCCACCTCTGAGCTTTAAGCTCTGATCTCCAACGTCCAAGCTTTAAGCTATATGATCTCCAACTTCCGAGCTTTAAACTGTGATTTCCAGCCTTCGAGCTTTAAGCTCTGATTTACAATTTCCAAGCTTTAAGCTATAATCTATACAATCTCTAAAAGCTCAAACCTCCGAGGTTGAAGCAATTTTTGGAGCCTAAAACAGTTCTACACTTCATAAGAATGCACAGCTTTGCAAATTTTAAAATGGAATTGTCTCAAAACATGGTGTTGAAAGTTACGACAGTTGTCGTCTCAGGGTGCGATATTCTAGGATTTTATCTCGCGCTTTATTTCGGAGAGGGGGTGAACCCTCAAAACCCCCCTCAGATACGGGCCTGTGCTGCCAGGTGTATTTATTTAGCATCGAAGTGATGACCGCATACATACAGGTTTCTCTCTATTTGAATTCGTTTAAAAAAAGTTATTTATTGGTGAAATATTGATATTTGACTATCGAAATTGATGTTAGTAAAAGGTAAGCGAATGGATTTTAATAATCGACTATTATTTTTTCTAGAATTCAAGTATTTTCCTTTTGTTGGACTGATTTTGTTTTGTTGCATAACTGTAACATTGCACGTTTGTGATATATTTTTATTTTTCCAAATTCAATATTCAAATTTAAATATTTCTCTTTCAGGATCAAAATAAAGACAGTGAAAATGGCCTGGATTTTTCCGACGATGATGATGTCGCCGATCTAACATATAACTTCTAGCCGGATGAGCTCGAAAGTTCTAGTGAAGACCTAGAGCAGCGATTTTTTTTTTCCACCAAAAAATGTTTTTTGACGTTTGAGAAGTAAACTGTGATAGGTCATTTAAAAATTTAATTTAATAATGTTGGTAAGCAGGTTTAAGTGGATAATAAATATAAATACCAAGCTCCAATGTTTGAGGTCATCAAAATTAAAGTCTGTTAAGTGAAGAAGAACTGTCTCCCAATAATAAGTTTTTAGAAAAGATGCCACCAGTAGGCGTCCAAATATCGGTCGACGTACGCATTTCGTCTTACGGTTGCGAAGTCATTCGCGAAAACTCATCGCACCACTTATCCGAATAGACAGAACGAAGTCTGCCGGGTCAGCTAGTAAATTACTAAAAAAATCTATAATTTTGGAAATATGTTCAATTTAAGTAAGCATCCATTGGAAAAATATTTAAAAAAATCAAATCCTTGAATGGGGTGAATTTCACGGGGTGAAACATAAATAAATTACTAAAAAATCTATAATTTGGGGATATGTTCAATTTAAGTAAATATCCATTGGAGAAATATTTTAAAAATAAAATTTTTGAATAGGGTGAATTTGAATTACTTGAAATTTTCACCAGACATTCTTAAGATATCAAACTTTAAGAAAATGTTAAAATTGAAAAATCGAGTTTTTGAAACCTCCCAGGTGTATAATTTACGTCTTTTTACCCCTAGACAACGGAAAACATTTTGTTATAAATTATAATCAAGAGTAAAATCTTCACAAATAAACAATAAATACATATTGGATTAGCAATTGATAACAAATAATAATCATAAGTTCTTAAGAGTATTGTAAAAATAATAAGTACTTTTAAATAATTATTCGAAAATTATAACTTATATAAAAGATAAAATAAAATAAAATAAAATTATATTATATTATATAAAAATTATAACGAAAATAATTCGTACTTTTCAATGATATAAATGCTTTATCTTTCAGTTAACGTTAAGTGCAGTAGTCTGACAACGTGACAATATTCTGACAATGTGACAATAGTCAGTTTCTATCTATCGCATCAAAAAGTAAGCAAAACAATTATGAGAGCTCTAAGTCTGTAATACTATAAACTGTTTCACTGTATAATGACAATATCTATTTGATTCAATTTTACGAAAGAAAATTTTAAAAAAGTAAAAAAAATATGAAAACCCGTTAACCGATTTTACAAAATACAAAAATTAGATTGCAATTAAAAAATGTGATTCTTATCAACACAAAACGGATCATTTTCTCTTAATTTGGCTAATATAGTATAGTCTTCGTTATTTTATATTTCCTGTATAGTTTGTATAACTGTAAGCTCACAATTTTAACAAACAAAAAGAGTGCATTTTTCAAGTATGGTATAGGGTAGTGCATAATCTGTCACAATGTAAAAACCAACAATTCCTCAATTCGACACCTCGAGCGCTAACTTAAAAAATCAAAAATTGTGTCAAGCGAATTTTATGATAATTAAAATTTTTCTACTGAAAGAAAATCGCATAACATCATAGTATAGTAGTATACTCGGCCAGGTATAAAAGAAAAACTAAACTATAGCTTTGAGATTTAAAAATAAAAGATAATAATTGTCTTTGACTTAAGAAATGCAATAATAAGAATTTATATACCACTCCAATTCTATTTATAAACAATTATATTAAAATAATTTTAAATGTAAGACTTCAACCTTAAGTTTCCGGATTCTAAATTTAAGATTAATTAAATTTCTATATTAAGAGAATTCAAATGATTGCATTTGCTCTGTAATGTTCAAAAGTTGGAGTTTTTATTTATCTGAAAATAGCTATTAAATGTATCAAAACATCATAAAATTAGTTCTTTTTGCTGATACATATTTTTGGAAAAAATGTCAAAATAAAAATTAGGTAAAATTTTTTAAATAGGATTAATGGGAGATTTTAAAAGCTAGACTTTGTTTTATTAGATATTTTATAGTTTGTCAAACTGTCACGCTCCATATGTACAGGACGTAATATGCAAAAATTATTTCAGCTTGCTACTGAAAAAGGTGGAGCTTGCAATATTTCAGATATTCATTGGTTCTGCAAATATCTTACGGGCGTGGTGACTTAAGTTGTTATCAAAATAAACTATCAAATTTTTTATTAATTATTGTGAAGCGATATTTTTTTGGCGTTCCATTAGCAAAATTTTTGTTTTGCAACAAGAAAAATAAATTTTTAGTTTGAAGTGTAGGTATGGCAATATGTTACATTAATTTTATTCGAAATTATGCACGTGTTTTGTTAGAATGAGATAAAAATACGGAGGATTGTAAATATCTCCTTAGAGTTCGACTAGAGCAAAAGTTTTCAGCTTTCAGTTGGTGCTTAACGTCGCTGCCGTTATTTCGAGTTTTTCAATCAAGTTTTAAATTTTTGTGTACCTTACCTCACCTATACCTATTACCTACGAGTGATTTAAATGACAATTAAGTAAGAAGTGCTTTTTTGGAAATTGTTACAGTTTAACAAAATTGCGTAGCTATTCAAATTTTTTAAACTGATTTATATACAAGTTGACTTAATGGAAAAATCAATTAATCAAACACTTTTAAATTCATTAGTCTTAGTTTTTGGTAACGTAACCGTTATAAAAATAGTAAATTACATTTTTTATGGTTGTCGCGTAACACAAATTTGATGATTTTAAAATAAATAAATTTTTGATCACTCCATGTGTTTTCGAACACATTTTTCTGGATTTTACATTTAATCACAATCTAAATTAACATATCAAATTTGTTACGATTAATGTGATGTCTCTTTTTTATTTCTACGTGACGACACCTCTTTCCGATACCTACTTTAAAAACTGATTTGAAAACAGACAGTTTTGTAATTTCAAATTTGCAGTTTGCAGATAAATTTTTGAACACAAATCGTTTAAAGTGCTTCGAGTTTTTGTTTAGTTTAAATTTAAGATGCATAGAGAAAATCAACTTTTACGCACTCGACTTACTATATCCGCATTACCTTATCCGACAGTTTGAATTTAAATATTGCGAAAAAATGATGGAATTTGTATTTTCATCTTATAAATATTTTAATAAAAATTTTTACGATGTCACAGAAAACCGTTTCATATTTCTGCTTTTTTGCTTGGGTAGTATATAATCTACTTAAATTTTTGATTACTTCCACATAATCTAATAATTTTGATAAAAATTCGTTTTAATGGCTACACATTTTTATTCAAACGTATTAATTTATCTTTTCAGATTTTAATTAAAAATAAAAGTGTTGTGTACAAATTAATACTTAACTATGAGATTCGGCGAGTGCTTTTTTAAAGAATAAAAATCATGAATATAAATTTCGAAACAGTTCAACGTGATTTATTCTCAAGAACATCGCAGTATAATACAAAAGTTTATCATCAAAAAGTTAATGCCTACAGCGGAACGTCGTCGTTTTTCACTAATTTAGCAATGCCGGATAGACAAACAAGCAAAAATGTAACAAACTACTACGAACAAAGAACGCCTTTTGAAAACAACCGTTCTGACAAATTTTATAAAGACTTTGAAACGCCACGAAAACTAGTGAAGGCTTTTAAGCCAATAAGCTCCGAATTTATTGGCAAAGCTACTAAAAACCAAGAAAATAGAAAAGCGCAGTTTAAACAAGACACTGGTTACGTCAGTGCAGACAGTTCGATAGAAAGTGAAGATGAAAAGGAGCTTAACCACATTTTGGAGCCTCAGAATGAGAGTTGTTCCACAAACGGACCTCGGAAATGCCTTGCTTGGGCTTGTAAAGCTTGTAAAAAGAAAACCGTCACAATTGATAGAAGAAAAGCTGCAACTTTAAGAGAACGTCGGAGGTTACGTAAGGTTAGCAAACAATTTTATATTTTACTTGTCTTTTAGTTTTATGCTCAATATTTCGTGAAACACAAATTTATTAAGTTAAACAGCTTTTCAGATACAAAGCTCCCCTTCATCTTATTCTATTAAATAAATTCATTTGTGGGTTTACTTTAGGTTAGACGTTAGACAGTTTACTCGATCAGTTTCTAAGAGCTTTCGTAATCTAATTAAGTAATTGATTAAATTTATAAAATAAAATCAATTTATTTGCTTAATCATAAATATATTGATATTAAATATTTGTATATAATTTGATTTTACAAAAAAGTAGACTAATGCTTACAGTAAGAATTACGCTGTATCAATAAAGTTAAGTGATTTATAAGAAAACCAGATTGTACAGTTGGAAGGCCACACTGAGCGGTCACTCTTCGGTCACTTAATTTAATTTTTTTTTATAGTTAGTTTATAGTTTATGATTTTTAGATTTTTTTAATTTTCCGCACAACTACAGGACAGGCCCCAATATTTTAAAGTTTCAATGGACCCCCAAGTTAACCGAGAATACTCTACAACGTTAAGGGTCTTCATGTTACTCTATTTATATGATTTCGTTTTTTGACAAAAATAAAAAATAATTCTTTGTGTAAGCATTTTGTAAAAGATAAATTTTACAAAATACTTTTTTGCCGGTTTACACTGTGTCCTTTCTATAATTTTAAATTTAAATTTTGTACTTGCATGAACATTTGTATAACATAGAAAATGTTTTTTTCTTTAATTATTTGAAATATTCTATAGAAAGGCGGTTGGAAACATGTTAGTACTCTGTATATGGTATTTTGGATTCTAAAGTTCATTTAACCAAAATTTCCAAAAACTAATTTCTTGTCAAACTAAAAATGTAATAAATAAAAATATAGTTGTATCCGGCTATAATGTACTTAGTCTCAATAGTACAAAAAACTATTTTTGTGTAATGTTAAAAAAATGTAAAAAAAACTAAAAAAATGACATGACACAGGTAAATGTCTACCGGAGGCTGCAAAAATGCTTGCAACAAATTCTCAGTTATCAAGATCTAAATAAATTGGGCTTTTTAAGTACTTTATAACCGGACACCAAACCAGACAAAATTACG
Source organism: Cantharis rufa (assembly GCA_947369205.1). Lineage (NCBI taxonomy): Eukaryota > Metazoa > Arthropoda > Insecta > Coleoptera > Cantharidae > Cantharis > Cantharis rufa. The sequence continues at coordinate 14,734,601 of OX376307.1, read as the reverse complement.
AATAAAACTCTATTTATTCTTCTGTAACCTGTTTTTCGTTGATAAATCCTTCTTCGCGACTCACAAGCTTTATCCTGACGGAGTATTCGGACTTTTGACACGGCAATGTGAGAACAAAGACAATAATCATTAATTGAAAAAATAATCCAGATCAGGCGCGGATACGGAAGAGGTAAGGGATGCAATTGCCCACCCCCTCCCAAAACTAAGTCAAGTGAAACCAAAGTACTTTCAAATTTTTTTGCTTAAGTAGCACTAATTTTTTAAATAATTAAACAGAAATTGCCTCCCCCCTAAGCAAAGTCATGTATCTGCACCTTATCAGATATGATCAACAATGAAGAAAATAATAAAAAATAGAAAATCATTAACCAACACTGTTTTATTGTGATTTTTAACAGAAATTTTCTGTCTTACAAGAGAGTGAGTTATTCCAAAGCGGCTAGAGCACTGAATTTAATCGTGCATTAAGTATACTATATAAGCGAAATTTATCAAATCGATTTTTTTAATTTTGAAATTTGAATTAATTAAGAACGTAAGGAACAGATTAACAAGATTCTCACACAGCTTCTAAAGTTTGTAGATATTTTTCCTAGCATGAAAGTGTTAGTATTCGTGCGACATCGCATATTTAGTTCAAAACAGAATATTTTAATTCTAAATCTAAAATTTCAATAACTTCCTCTTTCAGTTTATAAGAAAAGATATTTTAATATAAATTTGAATTCCGTCTACAACTAAGTTCATCTGTGTGTTTCAGATAAATTAATTTCGTAAAAACCAAGTAATCAAAACATAAATCTGAAGCCTGATAACTCTATTTCTTGTTTAGTTTGTTATTTAAAAATTTTTTAAAACTTCTTTATCACAATTGCATAAATTTTTCATACAAATTGCGCATAGCCGTAATGGGGCTTTTATTATATTTATAATTGATGGCTATTAGTTCAAAACTTTGTAAAATACTTTGAAAACTTGATAAGTATCTGCTTCGATCTTTAGAGGATAATTTATATCTTATGATAAAAAAATTAAAATAATTTTTGAAAAGCGGTTTAAATTAATGTAAATTTTAAAACTTATTTAAAGCTTGAATAATATTTTTAAATATAATAAATAGCACCAACAGTTAAAACTTCAAAATTACAAGACTTTTAAATTATCTTGAGCGGTGTCGCTTTTGCAACATTCAAAAACAACACAGGATGTGGCACATGTAAGTGCTATACCTGTAACTACTTATAGAAGTCATATTACAGCCACAAAATTTTAAGTTGAGCATGAAACCAAAGCAACGCATAATTCAAATAAGCATTTTTGCTCTGAAACTCCTGATGAATAATATTGTTTCATAGACAAAATCAAAGACAGTTAAGTTTCCTGTTTTCTACGTGTGTGTTATCCTTTATTTACATTATTATAGCTAAACTCTTCTTTGATAAACTTCCCAGATTGAGCTCCTATAGGTTTAAGCGGTTTTCTTGACCACTAGGGTACAACTACGGTTAAAATTTGTAAACTTCTTGTAATACAGACAGCTATTGCGGAGAAACAATTTGTTATATTAAATATTATTTACAGTTGAGTGCTTGTCGTCCTTTAAAACTTTTAAAACATTATTACAAAATTTTTGCAAGTGGCCAACTTTCAGCACTCCTTGGAGGCCCATCGACCGTAGTCTGCATCGACGATACATGTAGATGATTATAAAAGTTAGGTTGTTAGGTAGAACAACTTTCATAAAATCAAAAACTAGAAAAATATTTTGTTATCTATCAATTGAACTGCTCGCAACATACAACCTACATATAAAATTTAAAAAAAAATAGAAATAACATTCCTGATAAAATCAATCGTGACATCTGTATTCCCTCAAGAGCAAATATAATAAAGTGCCAGCTTTCTACCAAAAACTTAAGCATTATATTCAAAACTGCCAATTTAAGAATTTAGTAATATACAACATTAAAACATTTTAATTCTTAATAAAATCTTTGATAAAAAGAAACACAAAAAAAACAAATTTTAAATTTTATAAATTAAAAAAGAAACATTTAATAATGCTGAAAAATCTTTGACTAACATTATTACTTTATTTTCAATAGAAATGTTATAGTGAATTTTGAAACACGATTACTCTGGAACTAATGAACCAATTGACTTGAATTTATATTCTTTTCAAAGTAAACATTTTTAGGGAATAAACTTAAATCCTGCTAAGGTTTGAACTTTTCGTAGCAAAGTTAAACTTTAAATTCGTTTTTCTCGAAACCACGTTTTTTATTTTTGTGTACACGGTTACACTTGAAACAATTAACTGATTGGATAAAACTTTTTTTTTTATCCTAATTTGTAGTTCGAAGTTTTTTCATATTTTTCTTATTTAGAAGTACTACATAATATTAAGATAACTTCTGAGAACTTTTACTGTTATAACTGAAAAAGTCAATATTTTCAGATTCCATTGTATACAATATACAATTTTTTACATTCTTTTTATTTGTTATCATTAATTCCAAAATAGAATTTATAGCTCACCCCTATGGATTATAGTACGTTTTACCAATCCGCTTCTTTAGGTTTGATTCCGATCCTAAAAAGGATTTTCATCTAAAATTTTACTTTGTAGGTCTGCTTAGCCTATTGTAAGGGTAGCGCTTTTTGCAATAAATTACAAATAAATATCTTTTACCATTATTTTGTTAAATATAAATTATTAACTTGTGAGAATAATAATAAGATAAAACTTTAAAATAAACAAGTTAAATAAACTTCAATAATTAGTAATTCAATTTTTGAGCTTTCAGCGATGGTAATCGCCTTCGTCAGAATATTTATTTATTTATATTTATTTAATATTTATTAATTAAAATTGAATTACTAATTATTGAAGTTTATTTAACTTGTTTATTTTAAAGTTTTATCTTATCATTATTTTGTTATTGAATTTGTGAATTGGAAGATAAGTTTTATTGAAAATGCCCACCCCCGCTTTTCACAAATAATATCTGCGACCACTACGGACGTTAATATCATTCAGTACTATTCTGACATTAAGTGGTTTTGATTTGCCTCTCTATAAAAGTGTTGCGATTCCAAAAATGAAATTCCCCTCGAAATCATAAAATATTTATAGTTGTTACAAAATTGTACTTTTATTATGATGAAATATAATTTAATTTTAATGAAATTTTATTACCAATGTTATAGTATGAGTGGCCACTCCCAAACCGTTGATTACTTTTTCTTCTTCCTTCGTGATATATTACAGAATTTCTACAGTAATTTATGACAATATGGGAAGGTGGGACAATTCGGTTTTATTTGCGTTAGTTATGTTGATTATGATCATTTTCCAATTTTCTTGTTATAGGGAATTTATATCAAGGAAAACTGAAATTATTAATTATGATTTTGACCTATGAAAACTTTTGATTTATTTAACTACCCCGCCTGGCCCCGTCTTGCGCCGCTTTCTCTTTTTGCTAAAAATAAAAACAACTTTAAAAATCGTTAACGATAAAATTGGTTTGGATTGCTCAGATCCTGATCGCTCAAACTACAATAATCAGTCATATTATACACCAAACTTCCAGATTGTACAGCCGTCTTATTTTTAAAATTTATACGAAAAACTTGAGTTCCAATTTTTCATAATGTTTGCCTAATACCAAAAGCATTTCGAAAATAAATAAAGCAATCAATTTGTATTAATAAATGGGTCGTGTCTCATAGGCTATAACTCAAATTTATATTATTTTTCACAAGGTGCCATAAACAACTTTTATTAGGTAGCTGATGATTATATTATAATTTATTAAAATAGGTAACTTATTGGATAATATAAAGTTTCAAAAATTCCTAAGTAGATTCGCTTTAAATTTAAAATAAATGAAATTACGCAATTTTGCCTCTAAATTAATTTGAAAAATTGACTCTTATCTCAAAGACTTGTGATATTTGAAAACTTCCTCAACTGTAGGAAAAAGTTTAAACTTGTGTAATTTATTTTACACTTGGTGTATTCTCACACACTTATATAAGTTTTCCACTTCGGTGTCTAATTAACTGTTAAAGCTCATGGCAGAATCTTATTACCGTTTTCATTTTACGTGGTTCTAACTCTTTACGTCATAAACTACTTAAATTTATTGTGGTTTCATATCTCTAAACCGAAATTAAATTACGGCGTAAGCCTTTTGAGGTATAAAAGAAATGCGAAGTAAATCGATCCCAGATAATTTAATAAAATGTAAGAACCGATAATTGAGCTTCGTTGAAATTATCAAGTTTCTCTGCCTCACCTGGCAAGAGCAAAGGTAAATTACAACTTACAAGCTTATATCATACAAAAGTAGGGAAAATAATCTAAAAAATATTCAACAAAGGCAAGCATTTTTATTAGTTTTAAATTTACTATATTTCATCTCGCTTTGCACTTGCAAAAAATAATGCATTTTCGTAAATCTTTTTAACATCGCCGTTAGTGCTTTACTTAACAAAGGCTTCGGTTAATTATTTAAATTAATGAGAAATTTCGAGCTTGCTGGTTGGTACTTTTTATACACATTCGCAAAATTAACCTAAATGTAAAATATTAAAAATCAATAAGTAACGTTTTAAAAATGTAATACAATTTTTCTTTGAAATTTGCTATTTAAATATTTTATAGTAACTTATTTTTCATTTTTAATAAGCGTAATTAGTATGACGTTTATATCTAAACAGCTCCCATTTTCACATTTGATTAAACCGAGCAATAAAAACAGGCAAATGATGTAATGTAAAAAACACAATAATAGTATATTACGCGTCGAAGTGGAAAAAGCTTCATTACTGCCGACTGCTAATAAGATAGCTTACTAATGCGTAAAGTCTATTTTATTGATACCCAGTTAGTAAATGGCAAATTAATAGTATATAATCAATAATTTCATTAAAAAAATTATTTTATCAATTAGGTATCTCATGAGGGGTCGGAAAGTTAAAAAAAAACTTTTAAACTGGTTGGGAATGGGAAAGTAAATAAAATACTACTTCACAACTTATTAAAATGTATGATTGTATTATTGTTGTTTATAACTGATTTTGTTTAAAGCCACTGTTACGCGAAGATAGTATAGTATTATCCTGTTTCCGACCGGGGGGTTTGGAGGGTATACAATACCCCCAACTGGATATTATAACCAACATGGTTCTAAAACAAATTGTTATTATTTCTGATTTGTTACTAAAGAAACATGAAAACAATAGCTAACGACGACTGAAAAATTAATTTAGAAATACCAATTGCAGCAGAAAAAAGCAAAACAGTTAAAAACTTATGTAAATAGCGTAAATAGTTTCAGAATCTAACGTAACTCAGGACTGGTGGCAAAATGTCCTGTCAACAACAGTTATAGTAGAATGTGTTACATTATTATTTTGGATTTGAACTGAAGTCTTAAGCCAGGTTACATAATTTGCATCCTCAAAGTGTTTAGAATAAAGGTGCATTTCGCCAGCCCCCCATTTCGAATTTTGGATCCAAAATACTTTAACTCGTTTGTACCTCGTTGGTACCTGTTTGTACCTTCCTTATTTTCGTTTATACCTATTTTGTTTTTCAGATATTTTGAAATATCTAAAATGGGCATTTCTCCAGACCCCCCCCCGCCAATTCAAATTTTGAATCTAAAATAGTCTAAATCGTTTGTACCTCGTTTGTACCTGTTTGTACCTTCCTTATTTTTGTTTGTACCCATTTTATTTTTCAGATATTTTGAAATATCAAATATCTAAAATGGGCATTTCGCCAGCCCCCCCCCCTACTCCATTTTGAATTTTTGATCCAAAATAGTCTAAATCGTTTGTACCTCGCTTGTACCAGTTTTGTTTTTGAAATATTTCAAAATTTCTAATATAGACATTTCGATAAATCTCCCCCCCCCCAGGATTTTAAATTTTGTTTATAAGATAGTTAAACCGAGCAATAATTCAATAAATAAATATTTAATAAATAAATACTTTAATAGAGCAATAGAATAGAATAGAATAGAAGAATAAAATATTCTTGCAAGAGTCTAATGGCGGTTTGGTCTTTCTGGCCCCTTAATATCTACAATATTTTGTTTGCGGGCCATACATCCCTCTAGTTGGGGTAAGAGTTTAGGGAGAGATGGCGAATATCGGATATCTTACACGCTCTTACGGGGGAGGGGGTCAAGTTTTCCTTACGTAAGTTTATTGAAATATTTTGTAAAATTAAATTTTAAATGTATCTAAATATCAATTTTTTAAATAATAACAAAATAAATTTTATTTTAAAATTATAAATAATTATAATGGGATTATCAAAAAGAATCTTTACGTAAAACGGGAGGGGGCACAATCATACATACCCTTACGTAGGAGGAGGACGTCAAAAATTACAAAAATCGTCCTTCAGTAATTAATGGACGCTCTCTTACATAAATATAATCACTTTCAAAGTTCTTATTTATGGTAGATAGTTTTTAATCAAATCTAGACAGAGCCGGCTTCTTTTTTGAGTTTTAATGGCTTTGTTAACCGTAAAATTAAGAGCGATCTAATAATTATGCAGCGATCCAAATAAGGTCTACGTTTCAATCAATAGAAATACGCAACTATAAATTGCGCTACTCAGGGACACTTTTGACAAACTCAAATTAAAATTTTCTTTGAGAGATTCAAAATTAAATCAGCTGCTCATGACGAGTATTTAATTATTTAAATCATCAATTTTGCGTTAGATCATTTTTAACAATTCTAAAAGCATTTTCGATTGGTCAAGTTTTATTGTCAATCTAATCAAGTATCAAGGTTCCGCGAAAGTAACCGATCTGTACGGCCTTTAGATCGTAAAATCTGGATAATCGAGTTTTTTCCTCCGTCTTTCCGAAACCCATCCTCGATTTCTTCAGTTTAAATTAATAGCCTGAAATATTTTTTGAGGAAGATCCTAGCGATAGGTTCGGTGCGGCTTTTAAGTCTGACAATTTGGCGATCTATATAATTTTTTTTTACATTTGGGGGAGCACATGTCCCCAGGTGCCTTTTCCTGACTACGGTCCTGATCTTTTCTTTCTGTATCAGTATTTGATTTGCTTTATCAAAAAATATATAGCTACTAAGTTAGAGCTCGATACCAGTGATATTTTACACCAATCAAGATACACACTAATGTAAATTTATTGCGACTCATAAATAAATTGCTTTGTACGCCGGCCGTGCCGTATTTTTTATGTTGTCATGGCAACTAGACAAATAGCTTTACACATGGCAGAGCGTGCGATTTTGACCATTTATTTTTCTAATAGAAAAATTAATTATTCAAAAAAACTAAATATAACTAATTTTTTTATTTTCCTATCCGAATATCTTCAATAATTGATTTTTTTCATTTTTAGGTGAACGAAGCATTTGAGCAACTAAAGCGCAGAAGCTGCAACAATCCTGGGCAAAGGTTACCAAAAGTGGAAATTCTTCGAAGTGCGATTGAGTACATAGAATATTTGGAAGATGTTCTTCAAGGTTCCAAATCTTCGAACGACTTAACCAATATAAGTTCCAATAGTCAACAATATGTGGTAAAATTACTTTTCACTTCTATATTTTAATAAAAATTGTGCATGCAAAATTATTGATCCTTGAGTGTTGACGAAAATATTTACTTTTAAAAGATTGAACTACTAAAGCACTGAACTATTAATAAATTAAGAATTTCTGTGTAGAAAAAAAAACATCATTAAATGTAAGTTTTTCTAACATATAGTCGCTTAATACCCACTACAAAAATAGATGATAAAATTCAACAAGATAATAAGCTTCATGTGAAGTCTTTACGATATCAGATACTATTATAAACATGTGGTCTCCATGTGAATATCAACACACAAATCAACCAACAATTTAATAAATTAAGAAACATAAAATAAAAAAATATATATAACACCAAAATTTATGCAAATAAAATTTACAAATATATTATTAACCGCAAGTTAGAAAAATATGTACAGTAAATTTTCATCGCATTAATATTATTATGAAAGAACTGGAATTTAATTCGAATCTTGTTTGTTAGCAGGACTCATTAATCCGATGTCGGTCTGAACTCTTCGAAACGTTGGATTTCAGCCAGCCCTGAAATACTCGACGAATTACCTGTCAAAATTTAAAAAAAACAATGAAACTAATAACGCTTTTGCTTATGCTTTAGAGGTCACAAGGATTAGTCTATTAAAATAACAAAATGTCACACCAACATTTTTTTCATTTTAAATAAAATTTATCGCTCTAATGAAAAATTAAACACTTTTTATTACTAACTGATCGGCAAAACCCATGGGGAGAAATCTGTTGGCTGAAATATGGTTTGAACTTTACCTTGTGGTAAAATTTAAAAAATTTATTTCGTCGTCAAGACAAACAAAGGTAATTTTCTGAAAAGCGAAAATACTTCAAAGAAGTTACTTCCGATAAGTCCATTTTGTTAGTTTTGCTTAAAATCATATAATTTTCAATTTATTTCAGTCTTTCGTCTCTATAATTTTATAAACTACAAGTTTGTTGGAGAATCTGTTCAATATTGTTAAGTGTTTGATTACTTGATCCTATCAAGTACTTTTCGAAAATACTTGAAACTGAAACCGAAGATATTGATTTGAAAGAAAATTAAAAAACTATTATTCTCATATAAGATAAACTTATTTGCTGGGCAAGTTTTTCTTTGAAAATTTGATCTTAACTCGGATTTTTTTCAATTTTAAAGCAATTATTTGTATAACCTTGGCCTATAAAGTTTTTTGTACTTTTTCAAAGGTATCCCTTAATATTGAGCAGCATACAAGACAATTAGGAGCTTTGAAAGATACTCATCAAAATATCAACAACACAAAATAACACAATAATTATTGGCATAATTTCAAAGTGTTTAGAAAAGCATTTAGGGCAATATTCGCTTAACCAACACATGTTAACATCGCGGTTTTTCGTTTTGTAAACTTCGCCATATAACTATCACTTCAAGTCACCGTAATTATAAATTATTCAGAGTTTAAATGTCTTTGTTTTTTATTTTCGAAATAATATTTTCGTCACGCTTTGTAAGCAATTATTTTAATTTTTAATACGTTTTCTTCGACTTGCTGTTATAAATATAACGTCAATTAAGCACACAAAACGTGAATATTGTTTATATTTATTTTGGTTTTCTTACTATAAACAAAAGCAGAAAAAAGCAAAAGCAAAATAAAGAACAAAAATGAAGAAACGGATTTTTTATAATTTTCATAATATAACAATATATTCTAATTAATTAATTTATCAACTTCAAATATGACTTGCGCCTATTGCTGCTCTAGGCTCAGTGTAGAACCTTTCAATCAAATATTTAACCAGTTCCAATTAATACATGTCTGCCCTTATTCAAAGTTCAATTTTAAAAATTAAAACAAAAAATAAATATCTATCGAAGAGAGGTTGGCTCATGTGAAAACCCTTGTTAGTATATTTCAAAGTTATAAAAACTGATTCGATTATTTTTTTTTAATTTTGATTTTCCATATGTAAAAGTCAATGCTTTGCTTTATTCTGTTGATGGGTACTAAATGTAAATAAGTGCAACAATGTGTTTTAATGTCATAATATCATAAATTTCTTTTAAATTCATTTATGTTAATTATAGCCGAATTTAATTTAATACAGATTTCGTCCTTTCTAAATCACTGATTTTCGTGATCGGACCGCTTCAGGGAAGCTTTTAATAATTGCGCAGGATTAAAGAGTCCCGTCTTTCTAGCTTTGTAATTTTATAATTCTGACGATCTTCGTGGATGATTTTAGCAATTGTGTAGGTTTAGAAATCACTCCGTCTTTCTAGATTCATAACTTTTTCGGTTCGCACAGGATTAGGATTTAGGATTGGAAGTGGAGGGCAGACCAAAGCTTGCATGCACTCAGGCCACATATCGGGCCCATTATGCTACCTCCAATGTTGTGACAACAGCATGTTGATGCACACCGGAAGACCGAGCTAAGAAATTCTCTCAAGTCCGACATTCGAACCCAGAATTTCCGCTCTTTAACTCAATCAGGGGATTTGGAGATACCGCGTCTCTACAACCTACATGGATGTTTTACCAAAAGAGTGGCTCTAACAGCGGCGGCTCGTTAGAAGATGCAAGGGAGTAGTCTCCCTTTAAATTCTGCACGATTAATTAAACTATCAAAATTTTAAAAAATGTAAAAAAGTAGATTTTTTATTGTGAGAACTATCAGAAAATAGATACTCATTTCACAATACTTATTCAAAAAATTAAGTAAGGCTACAGCAGAAGCAGAATTGTTGGCCTAGAACAGGCTATAGATGATGTAGTCATCACATGGTCAGCAACGGATAACTGTACTACTGATCAGTATCGTAAGTAGGCAATGATGGGTCCGGTGCAAACGTAACATTTTACGCCCCGGCCAAATTAAATTTTAGCCAAAAATTAAATAAGGCTACAGTGGTGGATTTCCCATAAGGCAAAGTAGGCACGTGCCTAGAGCGGCAGAATTAGGGGGCGGAAAAAATTTGGAGCTGAAATTTTTTTTTAATTATACTAAAAATACTAATTGTACATTGCCGCTCACGGAAGTATATGTACATTGGACACTTATAACAAATCACTAAAATGGCAAATAAAACTTAAAATTTTAGCACAATAAATTTATAAATAATAAAAATGGTTTAAATACATACATGTTTTTTAATACATCTTATGTACTGCAGTTGGCATGACTGCTAATACTTTTTAACGGATTTTGAAAATTTTAAAGTATAGTCGTAAATGAAAGTGTTTACGGTAATAAACACTCAATAAATGGCATCTCTATTTACTAAAGGGTGTACTGTCAATTTATCGCGCGACAATATATCGCGGACAATTTATCGCGCGACAATTCATCGCGTGCGACAATTCATCGCGCGCGACAATTTAAATTTTGATTAGAAACAAATCATATTTTTATAACTGTAACTGGAAATTATGAACTATAAATATAACACACGTGGATAAGTCGAACAGATCGAAGAGGAAAGGGGGTGTCCCCCGTTATTTGCAATTAATATATGGAATTACTATGAAGCAGTTTTAGAGAATATTCCTCGCACGAACAATTTAAAGTATTGAAGGATGGTATAATCAACGCTGCCTATCCCAGCTTGTGGAAATTTGTGAATGCTCGTAGAAACAAAGAAAATTTATATAAATTAAAAATATAACAATTTGTAGCTGGAAATGAAATACAGCAAAATAGAATGTACAGAGACACTGCTAGAAGAGTAAAAACAATAGTTGAGGATTACGCTAATAGAGCAATTTTAGGTTTTCTTCGTGGTATGGCTTATAATTTCCAGTTACAGTTATAAAAATATGATTTGTTTCTAAGCAAAATTTGAATTGTCGTACGCGGTGAATTGTCGCACGCGATGAATTGTCGCACGCGATGAATTGTCGCGCGATGAATTGTCTGCGATGAATTGTCGCTCGACCCTTTAAAATGCTACCTCATGTTATTAAGACAGAAAATTTTAAAAATTCTAACCTAATCCAGTTTGTAGGGATGTGGGACAATCTTAAAAAGAGAATAGCAAAATTTGTGTCAAGAAAAACTTAAAAAATTGGTAGAAAGAATGCCCCGAATTACACGTGCTGTAATTAGAGCGAAATTCATTCTTCAATGAAAAAAAGGTGTAAATATTTTTGATATGTCGTTTTAATTTTAATGTTTTCTTTAAATAAAATTTACAAAACGAATTAGAAAAGCAAAGGGTCGCTTATGAACACCTTCCTAACAAGTTTTGGGTTCTTTTCAACATGGCATAGTTGGATCAGACTGAAATTGGATTATCTGCAACCAATCTTCAAAAATGCTATCCTGAAGATATCGAAACTACATTCGATGGAGAATGTTTACATTTTATCGATAAGAAAATCTATTATCGAAATGCTCAATTGGATGTATGAAGAAGGCTTAGATAGTCTCTATCCTAATGTTGACATGGCTCTACGGATATTTTTATCTATACCGGCCACCAACTGTGCAGCAGAATAAAGATCTTTTTCTTGTTTAAAAAGGATCAAAAATTATTTAAGATCGAGGATGACGTAAGAAAGGCTCAATAGCTTGGCAATGCTATTACTTTATACTTTATATCTAGCAACTATTTTTCCTTTAAATAGGGGCGGCAAAAACCTCAGTGCCTATGGGCGGTAAAAGTATAAATCTGTCTCTGTGAGGCTACCCTCATTTTCGTGTGACTTATTGTTATTTTGCTTATTTGTCTACAAAATCAGCGGCGTTTACTGCTTTGTGCCTTCTTTTGCGTCTCCTACTGCCTTTGTTGCCAGGGCAACCGCATTAGTCGCCCCACCCTAGTTACGGAACTGCTACTGATGATTTTAAGATTATTCCGAAGAAATTAGTCCGCAGTAGCTATACAATTATACATCAACTGAAATCTCCACATAATTACATACTATATGCCGCTATCAATAAATGTGATAATCAGGCCTATTATGTATCACAAACGTTATTATAACAGTGACAGTTATGAAATAAAAAATTGATATAAAAATAGAAATATTACTTTCTCTTTCTGACACATGGTAGCTATAATAATGTTTCTCGCTTTACGCTATTTTGAAACTTTATTATAACATAAAGGTTGACCGTTATTTTTAAAGGTTGTGATACATAATACACCTAAATGTAATACATCGCAATACTTTCATGTTGTGTATCGTACGTAGCTCTTTAATGACGTAGTTGACCTCAGTTTCTTTGGTAAATCGTGCGCTTTGATGCGTGCAATTTTTTTTAAATATAAATAAGTTGGAATGGAACCAAAGGAAATAATACCTGAGGAAATCTGGTCTACAAGTGAAGGGAAATCTGAGAAAATTTTAGGAAATCCTGGGAAACCTTAGTAAACTTTAGAAAATTATAGGAAACCCAAAGAAATGTTAAGAAATCTTAAAAATCTTAAAAAATTCATGGAAATTCAAAGAAATTTCGAAAAATGGATATTTTATAATTAACCTCCTCGACTGATGAAGGCACGAACCGCCACTGGGCTCTAGATACCAATTTCTTTCACAATCGTTGACAAGTTATCGTTTTTGACAGAATTGAGTAAATTTCGAACGTAACAATTTTGAAAGTAACTTACAAATTGCCAAATTATGTCAAAAAACACTAGTATACGCCATTTTTTCTATTTTTCGGTCTTCTTTACCTAATTTTTTTTATTTAAATTTATTTAAAATTGTTTGTATTCGTGGAACTTCCATAATATTACTCCACTCTCTTAGAGCTGATATCTGTCGTTGAGCTTTTTTAATTTTTCTAAGTATTATCATACGATTCGACATTTTTAACAGCACTCTCAAATGTTTACAATTTAAATTGTAGGTTGAAGGGTTCATTTCTACGAGTTTTGGGTCTAATTTAGTTGCAATAGTTTCTGAATCCTTTATTTTCATTTTCGGCTGTGTTAGCGCAGTAACTTCAACAAAGTATTTTAAATTTAAATGAGGAGAGACTGCAGAAATACAAGCATCCATTACCACGAATTTTAGGTGATATCTTATATAACAATCCTTCATTCTTTCAAATTTTTATCTTTTATTTTTGTATTTCTAAAAAAATTCCTAAATACAAAAAATTTTAATTTTGGGGGACAGATTGGAAAAATTTTGAGTAAGAATTGTTATCAATCATTTGTGCATATTAGTATAATAATTTTTTTTTGTGTTAGCACTATTTTTTAAGTATTTTATATTTTAAATGGGGGGGGGGGGGTGAGACAAGAGGGAGAACATTTCCATACTTCAAATTTTGCATGAATCATTTGGGTATGTTTTATTCATATTTATGTGTATTTAGTTTTGTCGGTTTTCTGCCTGAAATATCATAAGTGTTAATGGGAAGGAGGAAGAAAGTGGGCACTTGTACGGCCACTTAGATATCCACTGTATTTACCAGTCTAATATAGATATCCTATAGATACCGGATTATCTTGTCAAGACATCCAGTGGTCATCCAAAAGATAGGTTTAACGTACATTATCTGGGATTCTTGGAAAATTCTTGGAATTTATAAAATTATATAAGATAGATGCTGTCAACTTTACACGTGGCGCTCATGGTTCTGTGAGCACTTGAATAATATTCTAGTAGGGTGCTAATCTCACTAGATGCATAGCCCATAGATCGAACTTGGACTTTAGATCACAGCAGTGTAATCAGCGGCCCCGTCTTTTTAAGCCATCACCACACCACTGGTCTAACACCGAATATAAACTAACTTATTTTGTAAATCATGTTCTTCAATCGTGTCCATAGTATAAATTAGTTCTGTATATTCGTGGGGAATATTGGACAATAGGTGTAAATAAAACTATTTATATTGATCAACGTTTCGAACATGTAATTTTCTTCTTCTTCAGGATCTACAATACAACCACATACAATGACAAGCAACAAATATACTACCTGACTTTTATCAATAAGGCAGTCTCAAACAATTAAAATTAATAAAACTTACGATCTCGGGAGAGTACATCAAAAAACTACGATCATCTTCATCAGTGAGTGATGATCGTATTATTCCATTTGCTTATTTATTACTAAGAATACGCCAAGGTCTCGTAAGAATTAAGTTAGCACCAACAAATGAAGGGCTTAAAGCCATAGTGGTGTAAGTCATTTTCAACTCTTGATAGTCATACCAAGGGAAAACATTCTGAATTTTTTTTTTCAGAAGAAGACTGAGGCCTATAACAAATGTTTGATTCGACTTTCCATGTAATAATTTCATTCGAGAATTTATTTTAGAGTTTCTAATAAATCCTTTTGTTTCTCAAATTAAGGTTAATGTGACTTGCACCACTATGGCTTTAACCCTCTCATATATGAGTTGTTTATGTTTAAATAATTTTTTTTAATTTTCTTCAGTACTAAACACTGCTCTTGAGTCGCTCGACTTAAAGCTTAATCTGACATTAAAATTTAATGGGAAAATTCGAGTCTAAAAATCGAATGAAAACTATCAATTCTGATTTCTGAGTTAACTCTTTCAATAAATCTTAATGCCAGATTTAGTTATATTATTTGTTTTCCTTTGGTTTGCTAATTCTATTATATTTTAAAATATTTCGTTAAAATTTAATTATGTATTGTATTTTAATACATGTGTAAAACGTGCAAACCGCTTTAATTAAACTTAACAAATTGTAAGGCTTTTCATTTAAAGTTCTAAATTTATAATAAGCAGAATCGTTTGAGTTTTTTGAAGCTGCTAATTATTTTTAAATTGTTTAATTGGTAGGTTTGGGACAACATTATACGTAAATTTTCAAGCGCGTGCTGCATAAATTTAAAAAGCTCAAGGGTTTTTTCTTTTTTCTGTTTCAGTAATTTTGAATTTTCGCGTTAGATTCCAACCGATTTAATTTATGTAAAGCGAATTTTGGGTTCTTTCTTCCTTATCGGATTTGTTTTTTTTTTCTCTAAAAAAATTTCGTTCGGTATTTGTTATAAGAAAATTACTACGACACTTAAATAACAGGAAACTAGAATTAGAAACGTAAGTCGATTTCAACCGAGTTAATACAAAACGACACTCAAAAGGATTAAAGAATCCTATAGGGATATAAGTTAAATTGGAGTTTCACAATTTATGTTTCTAAGGGCGATAAATTATCCTTTTTATTACTTCACTTATTTTAAATTTTTATGTACTAAATTGAGTTTTCGTCTGACGAAGTAAAAAATTTACACAATTAATTGAAAATTCTTATTCTTTCAGAACGGTCAAACGCAGCCGTTTTTTACCGAAAAGCTTCATCAATTTAGCGAACCGTTAAACAAATTTTCTTCTGCAAACAGTAAGTACATTTAATTAATTTTTTAAATTAAAATCGTACGTTTTTTGAATTGTTTAAACTTACCTACCTAAAATTAAATTTTCTACTTGAAAATTGTCTGTCGACTGGTTTGTTCACCTATTATAATCTACTTATCTTGAGGAAAGAAAACAATTTCACGTAATTTTTGTAATGTTTTTATTAAAACTTTTGGTTACCATATAAAACGGATCTCGTTAGCGCCCAAAGCAATAAAATTAAATTAAATAGACTATAGATGTCGAGGTAACAGTTTTTAATATCAGACTAATATAATTACTCCGAGGTATAATTTATTAAAGTAAATAACTTGAAAACGACCTTATTACCTTTGATCACAGCGAAAACATTTACTTTGATTAAATTTTGTATAAAACAAAGAGTCTAATGTGCTACAAACGCGAAACTAGTTAATAATAGTAGTTACAATATGTCTGGTTATTTGTTTTTTGATTTGTTTATTTATGTCTCATGTTGGCTACATCACACACGATCTTTAAAGAGTTTCAAACATTCATCATATAAATGAGTTTACGAATCACTTCCAAATTGACTTTTATGTTATTATGTCGTATTTTCACTACTTTTTTTTCTGTATAATTAATGATTATTTTATTTTTCTTTAATACGTTTTTGCACTTAAAATATTTTTCAGAACTTTTTTTAAATATTTTTTTATATTTTAACACCGACGCCGTCCATCGGTGGATAAGTGTGTGGGAGTTTTTCATATTAAATTGGAATTTTAAAATATCTAATAGTTCTACCGACAATAATGTTGTAGAAATATTGGCATTTCATCTCAGTGGGTTACATCTAGGTCAGCATTTTCATTTCAGAGATTCCCATGCGAGAATAAATACTACGAAACCAGTATTATTTTATAAGATTGAACAAGTTTCGAAAATTTTGTAATATGTCGATCAAAAATTTACTTTCAAAACTCCTCTTTGAATTGTCTTGGGAGTAGTGCTGTTAGCTTTGGTTTAAAAGGGAATATCTGCGAAAATATTCGGAAAATGCTTTTGACGACTCGAGAGACACGTTACCCTAGTGGTGATCTACAAAGAAGTTAATCAAGGTAAAAATGGTATATTTCTATATACCGGGTGACCAACCTTGCACCCGATCATAGGGAAATAACATGGGAAATTGATTGTTTTGAAATTTATGCTTCCCATTTTTTACCAAAGTTACCAATTTAAAGAGATTTTTTCCGCTACTAAAGACACTCATCACTTAATATTTTGTTCTTTAATTATTGTTAAAAACTCAATAACAAAATGAAAAAATTGAGCTTTCAAAAAAAACTACAGTCACTTATTTTGAAATAAAATTATATTATTAGTTTAACGAATAAAACTTTGAAAGATGCGGACAGACGGACGGGCGGACATGGGAACAGAATATAAGGCTTGTTATATTAGCTCAGCATTTTAATTGAGAATTTGTTTTTGCAAAAACTCCCATTTAATCACTAGAAGGCTAATAAGCTTATGAATAATTAATATTATAGGTAGGTATATTTATATTGTTTAAATCTGTTACTGAAACAATACACGTCATGAACATTGACGACGTCAAACTTTTAAACGCCATGCGTCAATTCCAGTTCAACATTCTGAACAGCATAAAATTTCAAATATGCACAGGTTATAAAATAAAAATCACTATACGGTCGTGTTTCGCATAAGATACAATAAATTAAAATTTAATTTTTATGTAGTGGTGATGATTGATGTCATCAAATTTGAATCTGCATTATGACGTGTAGTGTTTCAAGTTTTACACACAGTATACAATACAAAATACTTAGTGCAAAATGTGGAAAAAAAATTTTGTTAACCTAAACGAATTTAGAGGTTCTAAAAATGAAAATGAACAGTTACCCTGGTAATACGGCCTATAGCCTCACTGACCCGTAATTTTTCAATTAGTAATTTGTAACCAACTCAATTGGTAATTTAAATTGAACTAATCAAAGAGATACAAATGTTTTTAACTATATATTGACCTCTTATTGAGTTTATACTTTATACAGTAAAACTTGTTTGGTGTGCAACTTTGTTGTTTAAGTCATTCGATTTATTTTTTTACATTTAGACCGGAAGCGGAATATTCAAATATATGCTATCGTCTGTAATGATAGTCATCAGCAGTCATCAGTACTTAAGATGCTTAAGTTTGTAAAATTGCATTTTTTAAATTAATTTTTAATTAACGGAGTTCAATTGTGAGTCAATGTCGTTCTCAGCCCTTTTTGTCCAATGGACTAATTGGGTTCTAACCCAATCCTTAAATGCATAATACAATAATACTTTTTATTCTTATCGTGAAATCGTCCTATATTTTAGTCTCTCTCTATTTTTCTTGCATTGAAATGTTATATCTAAGTATCCAGGGCCAATTTATCCATTAGGCAAGAAAGGCAGCTGCCTAGGGCGGCAGTCTTTTAGGGGGTGGCAAAAATACTTATTAATTCTAATAAAAAATGTAACATAAATAGCTAATGCATATTTTCTAATTTCATGAGATTTCCTTTAATTTCTAGGATTTCCTAAAATTTGTTAGGGTTACTATTAATATAATTTTTTTTTTGATTTTTTGAGATATTCTTTCACTTGTGTATCAAATTTGCCCAGTGATTCCTCACTTGCAATTTTATCTGCTCACCGGACGAAAGTTAGTAGTTGTTCTGAAAGCGGGCTCAAGCCCGTGCGAATTTTGTATTTTCCTTTTCTATTTGGGGGCTTCAGGACTTTTTGATAATGTCTTGAATAGATTAACGAGATTCTCACACACACATTTCTGTAATTACAGAGAGATTTTTCCCGAAGAAGGGGTGGTGGAATTTATTCAAAATTGCTAAAGTACTTAAAGTGCACATATAACTAAGGGAGATTATGCATTAAAAACGTTTTTAAATTATTTTTAATGCCACTTAATTCTTACGGCAGCCTTCCTTTACACGTACACCAGCTAATTAAGTTACTGTAATTATTAATTATTGTGATATGCAAAAAGGTTATTTTAAATCTAATAAAATATAATTAGCTGATTGTATTATACGCAAAATTATACGCAAAATACTTTTAATAACAAATATTGATTATTATTTTGCCATTCTAAGCGATAAATTAAGTCTTGAGAAACAAACCTTGAAGTTCTTATACGAAAGTGTCACCCATATAAGAACATGAATGAAATTAGTCAAATTTTTATGATTAATTAGATTTTTGATCGGAATTTTCGGTATTTCGGCATTATATATTCATTTACGACTCAAGAACTTACTCAAGCTTTACTGGCAAAATTTACTCAAGTAAACTTTTAATGCTGCATACATAGTTAACAGCTACATTTTTTTTTCTATTTATAGCTACAAAGTAATTCAGCCGTAGGTATTAAAAAGCTTTTATCAGCTCCCCGACTCAATCAGTCTAAAATGTGGCAGTAATTGCATCAAAAAATTTTAATTCGTGAATAATTTTTCGTTACTTATACAAATTTTACAAGGTTTGCCCGGCTAAAACTTGGAAAATAAACCGGCAATTTTAAGCCGCTTTAATTATTTTATATTTTTTTCGTTGAGGTCTACCACTTCTGACGTTAAAATTGTCTTGTAAAGTCGCTTTTTAATATTTTATGCAAATTATAATTCTTATACTCTTAAACATAATATAGAAGAGGCTGATGGTTACGTAAGAATTTTGCAAACTTCGTCTGAGAATTTAAACGCTGCCTCTTCCAAAAGCAATAATTAATTAATTACTTTAACAGTTAAACAATCAGTTATAATCCGGATATGGTTGAAGTCTGTGCCACATAAAATAAGTAATTTATTTTTCATTTGAGAACTGAATTTTCTTTTCGAGTTCTATCAAAAGTACTTTTATGAAGAAATTTTTTAAAAACGAAATCTTAAAAGCGGTTATTAACTTTAATCTCCTTAATTGGAGCTTTATTGTAAAACTTTGTCCTAACGGAAAAATAAATTTAATTCTTAGTTGAGAATATACCACTTAAGGGACAGGGTCAGAGATATTACTTTCAAAATTTAACCAATTTTTTTGCGGTGCCTCGAAGAACAATAGAACATGTTTTTTTTAGCTTGGAAGGATGTTTAGTTATGCGAATTGCCTATTTTTAAAATTCAATTTTACTTTTAAAATAGATGGCTTTAACCTAAACTTTTCGACAAAACATATTCGAAGGATTAAAGTGATTTTAACTCAAACGATTAATTTTAGAAGTAACTGTCATACACGCGTACAAAATTAATTGCTCATTTCACTAATTCCACTAATAAAAGTTGTTTTGCTAAAATAACGACGAACCTATATAAAAGTAATAGCAACGTTCACACAAGAATTTTTTTTTGAGGGCTGCTCCACTTTATACATAATTTATGGTCAGTCCTAAATCTTGTAAAAATAAAAACCCAGATGTCACATTGATTTTAATGCTAGAATCGTGTTTAACTACTTTTCGGCGCGATTTCTAGTCAAAATAGTAACAAAAATAGACAAATTACCCTTGGAATGCTGATGCAAAACGATGACACTTCCGATTGCTCTTAACTTTTGAAAGAAAATTTAAGATAATAAATCTTGACTGTATATGGAAGATATTACCTTCCTACCTTTAAGCTTCAGTAAAATTTTATTATTTTTAATCTTAGCTTCGATGTTCAAAACAGAAGCAGCAACGGAACTACTTAATCTTGGAGATCACAAAAAGATCACGTTTTGTTGGAAGAAATAATTACAATGTCAATTCTAAAATTAGCTCACGTCTTAATTGAAACAATACCGAGTTAAAAAATTTACATTTTTGTGCTTTTGTGTTATCTGCAGATTTGTAAAGAAATCTTTGTCAGCTAAACGTTTAGGACTCCTAAATTATAATTACAGCCCTATAAATTAAGATTCTTTATTTTACTGCTGCATTATTTTGAAATAATAAAATTGGTAGCTAACGGCCATGCCATAAAATTATTTTTGAAACACAGTAGTTACTATACTACATTAGTAAATCTTTAAATTATATCAACTATAATGATGAGAACTAGAAGTGAAAAAATAGCTTTAACGAAGTTAAAAACTTCTGGAAGTTAAGCGGCCGTTAAAATTAAGTGCCTCTTATTTTAAAAATAAAACATTAAACGCATTTAAAATTATCATCGAAAGTCCTAACACCTAACACGTTGCGATTTACTATTAATATAATAATAAGCAAAAAATAAAGTTAATATCAAAAATGAAAGTTGGATCAAAATAGAAGATTATAAAATAAAATATCTGTTGACAGGCACTTTGTCGTCTTAAGTGGTGGTATGTAAAACGAGGTTCAGCGGCACAACCCTAAGGATGAGTTCCACTTTTTACAACATCCGCTAACTTAAGTATATTTAGGTGTTAAATACTTTACAAAACCCCTATGTTTAAAGAGGCAATTTATTGCCCCGAAGTGATATTAAACAGAACCTGACATAAAATCAATGCATTATCATAAATTAAATTTTTTTTATTTTAGTTAAGTTAAATAAAGGAGCAATGCGCAAAGACAAAGTAGCCCCAATTTTTAGGGCTATATATAACTCCAATATCAACGAAATTCGCAGAACAATTGTTTTTAGAAAATAAAAAGTCAAACTATAGGCAATCCGGTAAAACAATCATTGTTTATCTATCATAAAAAATTGATTACTAATTATTTAGAAAAAAAGTCTTCGGCATAAAAAGTTCTGCTTTTTCTCCTTGTAAAAAATTATGTGAAAAATACCATAATAATAATAATCAATCCGTTAATTAAAAAAAAACCGTCGTTTATTCACCTAGCGTAGGAAGCAGTGATTCTGGCATAGTAATAATTCATTTAAATTTAATTTGCTATGATGCCATAATTACATGCCGTTCAACTTGAATGACATTTCAAAATAATTACAACTGTCAAAACGTGCTTATGGGAGTGGTTTACATAGTTTCCTTTTTTGTCATTGGATTACTTCTTACTGCGTCATTATTCATGCTTTTTTAAACATTGCAATTTTTAAGCTTAAATTATAAATTAAAATTTTTTTAATGTAAAAATTTTTAATTTCAAACTTTTGAAAATAATAATTGATAAAGCCGCACAGTTTATGATGCGGGTAACGATACTGCTTTCGTGATGAGCATTACTATGTGCTTTGTTAAATCGCAACAATAGCAAATATGTAAATATAATATTATGCCGGTAAATGAAATAAAAAATATTAAGGAAGGGCGGTGATAATATTATATTTTTTTGTGAACGAATAATCAGTAAGGTTTTCCAGATTTTGTCAAAAATGTCAAGTTTGTAAAAAAACGATAAAACAATTTAATATGCCGCGGTGGATTTAAATTACAAAACTGTATCAAAACAGGCTCTAAACAGCTATAACTGGTAGTCAGCATCGTATTCATGATCTCAGAATAATTTGTTTCCTTTTTTATTAAAATTTTTAGTTGGATTACCTTAGCCGAGGTGCTTCATTTGGGGGATGGGAAAACTCGCCGTAGGCCGACTCGCCACCCTCAATTTAACAGAGTTTGCATTTGATGATATTTTATGATTAATAATTGAGTAGCTGCGCGTAGTGGCGTAACCATGCAGCCATGGACCTGTGACCTGTGTACTGAGCCCCCAAATTTTTTTAAAAATGGCAGTCTCACACTTAACATTATATTATGTAGATAAAATATTTGATTTTTCGGTCGCCGGTCCCTTTAACTGTGCTGTCACAATCATGTTAACGTAATGTAGTCGACTTAACCTTGAACAAATGCTCCAATCTAAAGCCATCTTACCGACAATCTACAAATCAAATGCAAGCATTTGTTTAAGGTTAAGTTCGGGTTAAGTAAGGGCCCTTGTTCGATCGACCACATGGAACACCGCTGGTTACGCCACTGGCTAGGCGGAAAACTACCTTCCCACTTTAATTGACATTTGTGTACAGCAGGCACTTTAAGAAACTGGGGACAGCTTCTAGAAAATCTGTCTACTTTTTTAGAAGTACAATGCGTCTTCTACAAATATCTCCATTCCCTTTCCCTGTAAATAAGCATTCACTCTTCTGCTCTATATACAGGGTGTCGTAAAAGTACCGTTCATACTCATACCCTATCTTAATACATAAAACTCCGGCTCCGGCTCCTCCAGCGTGTCATTTTTTGGTGAAAAAAGAAACAATCTGATTGGTCGAATTTTTTTACCAATCGAAAAATATATTAAAGTACCGACGACGGTACTCCCCCTGGGACGAGTTGCACATCAATCGGATTTCCAACCAATCGGGTCTAGATGCCCGTCCGTGGACGGGCTTTATGCTAGTAAGATATAAGAAGTAATTCTAAGACGAAAAGTCCTTTGCCATTTTTCTACCTGATGCAGTTAATTAGTTATTAATTATTAACCTTTTAAGGACGTGGAATTTTACGTGTAAATTGACCTTTTTTTTATAAAGTTTGTAGATAAAACTAATCAAGTGCCCACACAGAATTGGGCACCAAACGGCTGGTCGATATATCGACCAGTCCCGTCCGCAACGGAAAATGCAATGTTAAAAATATGGACTTTGCCGATTTAATTTTTTTTCCTATGTGATTTCATACGTGATCATAAAAAAAGTTGTAAAAAATTTTTGGGCTCATACTTGACCTTGAAAATCGCATTTAAGAATTTTATTTTAAAATAATTAGTATATTTATTTTCGAAATTTATTGTAGTTGCTTTTTTTGGCTTCAAACTTTGTATACCCACGATTTTTAGATTATTAGGTTTTATTTTGCGATTATTTAGCTTTTACACAAAATCTAGCAGAAATATGACTTTTCAAACAAATGGTAACTTCAAACACATAATTTTTGGCGCTCCTTTGTATTGCCGCCCTGGGTACATGCCGAACGGGACTTGCTCCCCCTAAATCTGAGGCTGTTCAGTATATCAAATTACGTAAAAAAACAATAAATATTTTGCGTTCTATCGGTGGTCGATATTTCGACCAGTCCCGTCCTTAAAAGGTTAAAAGCCAGGGCCGGAACTAGGGCGTGGTGAGAGAGTCGCCCGCCCACGAGCTAGTTAAGAGGCGCCAAAATTTCAGTTTTAAAATTAAATTTAATAAAATCTAAAAAAAAGATAAAATCCTAGAATATAAAATATAATAAAAGATTAGCAGGATACCTGTGGCCTTTACCACGTGTAGATCAACTACCTGTTGCTACGTGCTTAGTCCTTTAATATATTTTTTAAATACATTTGCTTGATTAAACCTATTTTTTTGAGAAAATATTTTTGTATCGAGATTTTCTAACTTTACAATAGAGCTCTTGACCTTGAAAGTTTCAAAAATTTTCGCTTGCGGCGCTATATGCTAGAGAGTACCAACCCCCCCCCAATTTTCAAAGTTGCCATGGGCGCATCATACCCTAGTTCCGAC
This sequence comes from Cantharis rufa, assembly GCA_947369205.1. Classification (NCBI taxonomy): domain Eukaryota; kingdom Metazoa; phylum Arthropoda; class Insecta; order Coleoptera; family Cantharidae; genus Cantharis; species Cantharis rufa. The sequence goes on along the minus strand of OX376307.1, from coordinate 14,710,182 downwards.
TTTGTAAAAGCATTCAATCAGAATCGCGCTTTTGTAGACTAAAAGCGGTAGGGAGTGTGGTCTCCTGTGGTGTGGTTCATAACATATGTTATAGGGTAACATCTCTGGTGTGGTATGATGTGATCTGCGATCTGTTTTGTTGTTTACTAAAGATTGGTTCCTTTTATTAATTAATAACTAATTAACGGTGCATCAGGCAAAATGGTAGAAGTATGAGCGTTACTTTTGAAACACCCTGCAGATATATATTTTTCTTGTTTTGCTTCGTTAGACTGCGTCAGCAAAATGCGCCGCAGGCAATTTTTTTTTTCTCTAGAAGCACGTACGTGAAAAGTTTTGGATTTTCATGGATATTTTCAGTTTTTTTTTATTTAAATATTAAATTAAATATAAACACTTTTTACACTTTAGAAAAACTTTTATTTAGCCACAATTATGGATTCAAGGGGGGTCATGACCCCCATGACCCTCCCCCTGGATCCCCCACTGGAATCATAATGATTAAGAAAGGCTACAAAGATAGTCGAAGACTGGTCAACATTAGGAAATGCGCGAACGTTACCGAATCCCACGTTGGAAACAAAGTAAAGCCGAAAAGGTTTTGAGCTTTTTATATTTTGGCCTGATTATATTGCCCACTTTGCATGTGGAAACCAAAATATGGCAAAACCAAAATTGTAAATTTAAGTTTAAAAGTAAATTGTGTACAGTAATACTCTTTCCAATAAATTGACGACGGCGGCAAATTGTCCTAGATTCCTTCATTTGGTTTGTTTATTATTACTAACTATTTTTTGCAAAGCAAACCCTCAACCATATAACGTCTTCTAGTCACGATAAAAATCCTTCGAAACTCCTATTACTTTTTCCGATCATCGTGGAAAGGTAACCATTGGCGGTACCAATGGGTAATTCACAAAGAACTAAAAACTCCGTAATGCAATTTGAAACAAAATTGAGTTACAAATACTTAATATTTATCTCATTTTGTTTTTCTGTTAAATTTGATTTCAATTTATGTTTAATCCCACCTCCTCGACTCCTAAATTCCAAATTTAAATCATTGCATATAAACAGAGTAATTTAAACTTGCGGCACTAAAGTTAGATCCGCCGGCGCTAGTACTACTTTTGTGCCGTCTCTCGCCGACTGTAACAGTGACGACATTTGATAAAATAATTAAAAGTTTTAAGCAATGCAAATATAAGTGGAAGTCTTGGCAGAACTTGGTATCGTAATTTTCAATAAAATGAAAATTTTCAGCTGAAGACTGGTTGACACCACTCAAAATCCACAGCAAACACTCCACTCATTAGCAATGACTCGTCCACCTTGATCCAGATCCTCTAACTCGAGTGAAATCGAATAACCTTTCTTTTCCAGATTAATTCCAGTTATCGAGCAGTAAAATAAATGCAGCTGATAAACTTTTCTAATCAACAAAATTTTTTTTTGTTCTTCAGTGGTAATCGGATCTACGAAATCTGTATAACGTTATGCATGTACATATTTATAGTATATATTTATAAATAAAAATAATACCAAGGTCTACAAGTCCTTTATTTTCATGAGAGGCTTTCAGGAAATTTAAAATAATTAAATAAATAATCGAGTAAATAATTATTATTGTTTTTTAGTTCACCCCAAAATTGAAAACACCATTTTTGATAAAATATTTAATATAATATTATATTACACACAACATAAGAGGAAACTAACGCTTTTAGAAATATCTTTTCTTCGTTTTGCTTTCTATACACAATACAATGCTTAAAAAATTTGTTAGTGATGCCACTTTATACATAAAGAAATATTTCCAAAAAACTTGTGAGCAAAGCATTGTATACCATGTTACAAATGATGTTGCATTAAAAGTCCACATTTATCAGAGCATATTTTACACTTCCACTTGACGTTATAATAATTTTCTCGTTTCTGTTTATTACGCTTTCAATGAAGTAATTACATTTTCAGCTTTCGCTATTAAATTTAACTAACGCTTATATTCGTTAAAATCCTGTTTATTTTGGTTACACCTTTTGAACTTATTTTTGCTTAATTAATTTTCAATGTAAATAATGTACCTAGATTACTTTATTATATTTTATATATTATTCAACACTTACCAAAATAATTTATAAAACCATCTATCAAAACGGCTTTTCTATATTTAATTGCAAGAGTTCGCATTTTCTATTTTTCACCTATACCTACCATTGGAAACTCAATTAACTGTCAATCACGGTGAGCCTTATACATAAATAATTATTATAAATTATCTCGCCAAGTGAAAATTTCAATTTCGAAGTAATCCAGTCGTTTTTCACAACACAAGACTATACCTGTGATTCCCATTTTTTACGATAACATCTCCAATTGTATTATTAGAAAATACAAGAATATCAATGGCTGAGTAACAAATTGTATTTGCCAACAAATTTGTCGTTTCAAAGCCTATACATAAATTTTTCCAACAAACAATTATTTTATTTTTATTGTTTAGCATTTCTTTATTTTAATGTGAGCAGTAAATGCTATAATAAAATATGAATTTTCCCCAAAGTAAAATGTTAAAATGTAACTTTTTATCAAAGCAACTTTATAATTCTTTTAAGGCGTGATTTATTAAAGTCATTAATGTGTTCATTTATTTTATTTCTTCTTTTGAACCTACTTTTTCTTTTTATATCACCAAAAATATGTGGAATGCTTTAAATAATAGTTAGTAACACTTTTTTAGTCAAATTTGTTAGAAAACCGCCGATAAATTTAAAATACATGTAAAATGGATTAATTCCAGAAACGCTTTATCCCTACTTTCGGGCAAATTTGGTTAATCAATACATCAATCCATTAAGCAACCGAAGTAGAAGAAAATGTGACTGTCTGTTTTATGCAAAATTTCATTTAAATATTTTAAATTGACACGAGCATAAGGCATATATCATACCTATTTGGCAGTTTTTTTGTGAAATATTGCATTCATATTCATTTATTTCAAAATTTCTCTAATAGAAAATTCAGAATTTTAATTCAAATTTTGTGGTTTTTAGTAATTTGACAATTATTATTCTTTTCAAAACTTGACAATTTGCCTAATGAAATTTCACAGACACATGATAATGAGTGACTCGGTAGCTTTTACACGAGATACAATATATTGAAGAATTTTAAATAATCACAAATAATTGCTAATAATATGCTAATCAAAATTAGCAAACTTGAAGTTACAGATTATTGCAAATTGGCTATCAGTTCTGCTGGCTCAATAGAATAACCTTCCTAATTGGAAAATTAGAAGGTGAGAAGTCTTGAATCCAAAAATTTTCTCAATTACTACTACTTGTACTAACTACACCGGAAGTGCCGGAAGTAATTTGGCTGAGCTTTGGCTGATAAATTTTTGTATTTTTGTGGATGACATTTAAGCTTACTTCGATACAAAACCTCTCGGGATAACATTTAAGCAGCTTAAGGTATAGGGGTTAAAATCGACATTTTCCCTATAGGAAAATATAATCATTTAATTACTCTCAAATACTCTCTTTCCATGAGGGATAAGTATTACAATTTTGAGATTGCCCAATTTGGAAAAAATAGTCATTTACGAGATTTGTTTAATGATTAAACATATTATATAGGTAACATAAAATAATGAAATAAAAATTTTTAATTGTTATTAATTATTATAGCGGCTGTGATATAAATATTATATTTGGTAAAAAAAAATATGCATTTGAGAGTATTAACACTTTGTATGGGTAGTTTTCGTTAAAATTAGATAAAATAAAATTTTAAATAATAAATTTTTAAATAAAAATGTAATACAAATCCTAATTTATTAAAGTAATTTATAAAACATTTCTAATGTCCAAATTTTAACTTTCCAATTAAATTTTTAATAGAATTTAAAGTTGAGTTATTTTCAATCAAACTGTGATACCTCTTGATCGATTTCGTACTTATCACAAATGTTCGACGTCTTTGCAAAATTGCAAATTTTGTTTTAAATATATTTTATATATTTATAAATAATTTATAAATAATTTATAAATAAATATAATATATTTTATAATAAATTAACTTCCAACTACAGTATCAACTTCAATTTTTCTTAAATTTTATTCGTTGCTTTTTAACTGTTATAATGAAACAGATTTTAAAAATAATATTTTCATTCTATTCTTACATAAATCATAATTTTTATTTTATAAATTCCCCGAAAACCTCACCACTGCGCATTTTAAACAAAATTTTCAAAAATAAACAAAATATAATATTAAAACCTATCCTTCCCTAAAATACACAGCCATATATTCGAGTGTATTTTTGAGCTTTAAATGTATTACATCCAAATCGCCGAAAGTATTACAATTCCTAAAATTTCGCTTGGCTAACTTTAAAATTCAACTTTTTAAATAAATTTCTTCAACAATGCGAATATTAAATGCATCAGATATCCATACATAATATCTGTCTCGGTATCAAACTTTGATTCTTCGTTTTTTTAATTTTTAATTTAAAATATTACAAATTTTACCAATAAAATGATGTTTAAATATTAAATTATAATTTCAATCTTCCATCAAAATTCATTATTTATTTCGTTATCTTGAAATTATTCAACTGCTGTATACTACTTTTAATTTTAATATTTCAAAATAAACTAATTTTCCAACAAAATATTCAATCAAAATTTCGGACACAAACATAATAATGTAATCTATGAAAGCTCTAAAGGGCTTGTAGTCCTAGAGGGGGTATCAAACCCATAACTGCGACAGCTATCCAACCGCGCTGTTTTTTAACTTTTTTTTATAAATCAAAAAAAATGTGCAAGGTCTAGCATCAAAATGTAACGCAAGACGTTATGTAACGCTGAAACAACGTTCCCAGTCAAAAAGAAACATATAGATAGTATCATAGATATGAGATAGTATTCAGATTTTCTTTTGGTTTACATTTTTTGTTTAATTTTCAATAAAAGTTTATTGTTTCTTTACATTTTATTTTTATTAAATAAAAACTAATTACCTAAATATTATATAATACTTACTACCGACGGTTTAGAGATTACTCCAAAGAGATTTTCTTCATGAGCACTACTATCAAAGAGTACTCTTTGCTGCTATATACTTAATTCGAAGTCTGTCCTTTAAAAACCTTGCGAATCGAAAATTTTTTTAAACGTTGATTGTTAGTTTTTCTTGTACCTGATTTGATTTTTTGGTGATCATATTTATATTTTTTAATTCATTATTTAATTATTATATTACGATGGCAGTTAAAAATCATGTATCACCAGTGAACATGATCTTTTACGAATTGGCGTGATAAAAGAAACTGTTGACAGTTTCTGTTGTATCTGATTCAAATCAGTATCAGACAAGGTTAACATTTGAATGGCTAATCGCTTAGAAACACCGTAACTTCCATCTGATAGTTAATTACTAAGTTTAAGCATGTACACTGTACTGCTATTAAAAGTGATACTTAGTACTTAACACTGCCACTTACTGTCTGGTCCTACCGATACTGCCATACACTGCTTATACCGATACTGTTTGATATTGTCTTACGATCTTATTTTCTGCCGTTAATATTACCCCTTAAGTACCAGTGTTAGGTAATATCAGAAATAAGTGGCAGTATTAGTTAGTTTCGGACAGTGTTATGTAATAAGTGGTAGTATTAGGCAGTTTTTGTCCTTAAATGCTATATAATAGTATTGTCTGTTATATTATCACTTATTTTGAACTACTGCCGATAATGATGTCTAATTTTGCCGATGCTGCCTAATACTCCTATTTACTAATGATATTGTCAATTACCAGGGGTGGGCAAAATACACACAAATGGCTATCTTAAATACAAAATACAAGATACACTGAAAACTTGGGGTCTAGGACAAATGGACGCGGCCGAAAGGACGCGACAGAAAAGACACGAGCGTTAGGACGCGGGCCATAAAGACGCAGACCCAAAAAGACGCGGTAATATAGGCGCAGACCCAAAAAGACGCAAGTCCGAAAGGACGCGGCCATCATATAGGCGCAGTTCTAAAAAGACGCGGCCGGAATAATAGCTTTTAGGGGAAGGGGGGGGGTGGCTGATATATTATTTTTCCTTATTCGAGGGAAGGGAAAATCATGACATTTTTTTACGTAAGATTTTATATTTTCAAAATAAACATGCGTTGCTCAATTTCAAATTTATTAATCTTACATCATCGAATCTAGGAATGCCTGTGGCTCTTGTGACATCACATATTGAGCTTTTTCTTTAGCCATATGGGATAAATTATCTACCATATGAGGTTCTAATTGTGCCTGTGAGCACGTCCACACATAAGTTCTAATAATGATAACAGTTTATAATTTTAATACGTGTTCGTTTAATTCGATTACTCGAAACTCGTACCTTTTGAATTAAATTATATTACAATAATATTTACCTCTAGATTTGCCGAACCACAATAATTAAAATAATATAACACAATAGTACAACAAATAAATTTAGGTAGCGTGTTCAACACGTCTAGTCTGCTTGACTGCACAAATCTAAGAGATCGCCATCCACGGTACCTTCTTCCGTTGTAGCCCTTCTTCTCCCACTTCTTTCGTTGGTGTCTCCCGTAGCGTACTTTTAGATAATTGGCAGTGGTTACATTCATTACTTCCAATGTAATGTATGTGTATTTGACGGTATATATTTTAATCATTTAAATCGTTCATTAAGCGCCAAATATAAATTACTTAAATATCATTACAAGGCTCAGATTGACCACTACTTTCAAATAAAAAAAATATAGGAAAACAATGAAACTCATCCATTAAGGCTTTTCTGGATTCATAGAATTTGAAAATCACTGCAATACAAATTATTATTAAATTAGGTTTAAACCTAAAATTCAGATGTTTCAGACAATACTGTTAGTAGCAATATCGCATGAACAATAATACTATATTGCACCAATATTGTAGCAACATTGCACGAATATTAATACTATACTGTACCACGAACTCAAAAGCGTTACATAAAAACCTTGCATATTTAGCTTATCATAGAGTAGATATAATATACATTTATTTACCTTTCAGCTAAAATAAAAAAAAAAAAGCTGTCAAAACAATTTAGTCGAAAAAATTTAATGATAAGTCTTTTTAACAATCTGACGGAAAAATGCTTCAATTATGCATTACAGTTAATGTACTTATCTACTTATCAAATAAAAACTTAAGAAATGCTAAAAACAGAACCCTACGCCATTAATTGTTCGAACGATGCCCCACGTCTCATAAAGTATGTTAACTTTTCATATTTTTGATTTTGAATTTTTTTGAAAATTTAGTACCACAGAACACAGCATCCGAACAACATTTTAAAGGCGTTTCTAGGCATCTTTATATAGGTAATTATTTAGTTTTATAACTTGTAATATGAATTTTATATGAACACCGAATAAATTATTATTATTTTTCGCTGTAACATTAAAAATTTTACATGATGGGATAGCAATATTTATCATTTAAATGGTTTTCATATGTTCAAAGGTTTGTATTCGAAGCAACGAAAGCGATATTTTTTGTAATTAATGCGATCGTAGCGACCAATAAAATTAACCAAAATATGATCTGTTATCTGTCAGAAACGTAAAGAAAGATGCGTCTACAAAAATCTTTCGCCAGCTATTTTGAAAAAGACGTTAACGTCTAGGTTGCCAAAAATACCTATCATCTCTACACAGAGCAATATATTTTATATGCTATAAATAAAGTACAACTTTGTAAATTATATCATTAGAAGATACGCTCTGTCAAAGATATCTGGATGGCTATCGCTATGTTTAGATTAGTATGAATCACAATTTCTAATTATTTGGACACCAATATTTTGTATAATTATTATAAGTTATACATATAAATACCCGCTATCCAAATACAAATCTTATACTAGTGATTTATGCCAACTATTAAAATAATGAGCAACTTAAAAATAAATATCTTAATACACAACATTTCAGGTGTTTTCGTGTAAGTACAAAGCGAAATGATTTGTTACATACGATTTAAACGTGGGTGGTTTTCTATACATTAGGCATCTACTATATAAAATAATTTTAATTAAAATGATTTACTCCCAGAGATTTCGTGCAAGTGTTGAAAACTTTTACCAAAATAAACCTAATTTAAAAAATTTATTGCTACCTAAAAAATATATTAATTCTCTTAAACTGTTAACAACTTTCAAATCAGATCTTATTTGCTTTTCTCCATCTTTTTATGTATCTACAATCAGATTATTGTGATCAGAGCTCTATATACAATTTGTTTTTAACAAAAATAATAATAATTTTTGTGATTGCTTGCCGCTGTTGTAAGTAGTAAATGTTGCTTAAAATTTATTAATTATATTGGCCATAGTTTCACACCGGATAGATGTTATGAATTGTCTTAAATCCTTAAATTAAGTATCAAATTGTACACAATTTTTTTTTTTTTAGAAAGACATTACTTTTACTGGTACCTGCTCTCTTCTATCATTTTTTCATCTTATAAACAATTTTAGGAAAATTTATTTTGAATAAATTACTTTATTTATTAGCTGATGCATAAATTCTAAAAACTTCCTATAAATAAAAAATTTTAGTCAAAATAAAGTTATTTTTAAAATTTGTAAATAAATTTTGTTTTTGAACAACTTATGGATAAATAACACCTAATGAAATTTTAAATTATCAAAAAAAAAATCTTACATTAAAAATGTAGAAATATTCCGAATGTAACTGATGGGTTAAAAAATTAACACTGAAAATTCGACACCTCTTAGTTTCCAAAACTAATTATAATCGCATAAAATTTTAAATATTATCCGTCGCGTCGGTTTATCACTAAAACATCAGAACAGAATGCAGGCGATTAAATAAAACTCAATACCCATAACTGCTTTCTCGATCCATAATTCATTGTTTCCAACAAAAAACGCATCGGTAGGCACCCATTTAGAAGTTAACAGCTCTTTTAAGATGTAACAAAATCCACTATTTGCAGTCATTAAATTGGCTACTGAACCATCGAAAATGAGGTAAAAATATATATTGTTTGGCGCAAGTGGTGGAGACATATTCGTAATCAAGCATTTAATGACTCCAGTGAAAAACTTGGTTAAGAACATTTTTCTCTCTCCAAATCTTAATTTTCATTTTTTGCATTACTTAAATAAAAATATTAGTTTATTATTTCTGTAAAATTTGAAATATGTGATAAAAATAAAATTAATTCAGTTTTTATAATTTTGTTTACAAATGTTAAACATTAAATAACATCATCCACTCGTTTCAAAAGAAAATTAAATAATTAAAGAGCATTTAGCAGACAAACAATTTTACATTTAGGGATAATTCCTCACTAAATAATTAATAAATTCAAAGTTAGACTTTATTTAATATTTATTGAGCTATTATTGTTGAGGTTTACATCAGAAAAATCAATGAAAAAACAAAGAAGAATATGTGTAGGTAATCGTTACTCCGCAACTTGAAGAAAATAATTTTTTTTCGAAATTTTTAAAGGACTATGTATTATGCGGAAGGTAGATAATAAACATCTGATGTCCGATTTCTGCACTTCAAAACTATCTCGCCACTTTTCCTAACAGTAATTTAGAAAAGGTCAACTGTCATTCAGAACACGTCAATTGTAATTCAAATTAGTCGATTGATTGAAAACCGTCAAATGAAAATCAGAAAGAGTCAAATGTAATTCAAAAAACATCAATTCTATGGCTTACAGTTGTTATTTTTTCAAAATACTTAAATTTTATAATTTTCAAATTTTATTATGAGAAGTAGGAAAAGACCCACTTTTACAGTACACTAAATTTCAATTTATAGGTATAATTTTACCCTGCATAATGTATAGGCAATTCGAATTAAATTATTATGCTTTTCAAATTACAATTCACGTTTTCTAATTTTCGTTTGACGATTTCTGAATATCAATTAACAAATCTGAATTACAATTGGAAATTTCTAAATATTAGTTGACAAATCTAAATTACAGTTAAGCAAATTACCAATCTAAATTTTTCATTTGAATTGCTATCGTCTGATTGGTTACTTGTTAAATTTATCTAATAAGTAGGTCTGTATTTTAGAGATATCTTGACCTATCTAAACTATCTAAACCTAGCACATAAACTGCTTAGGTTCTTACCTAGGTTCTTCTTTACCATTGAAAGAATTTTGAATATCTTTTAAAATACGAACAATATATTACCTATATATTACTATGGTTCCCCCCACCCCCCCGATTTTCCCTACATCAATTCAATGTATTTTCCAATCAAAATTTTAGATATAGATTTAAACTAAATAGCATTGTTAAAAAACCTACTGAGAATCATTGACGAATAAAAAAATAGCAAGAAAAATTTATTGTATTTAAAAATACCTTAACAAATCACATGTTTCGATCTTATTGTAATCTTATCAGATTCATGCTAGCAAATAAAGATATAAAAATACTAAGTTGTATTCTGGTCGAAAATACTGATCGCATTGGACAGCTCAATTCCCAGTTGCTGCTTACGGCGGCCAAAACCCTCTTCGCACTATAAAATCCTATTAAATTGATGATTCGTTAATCTGCTACGCCAAACAATCATATTCGTCATTAAACGAATAATCGGAATTGTAGATAGAACAAGAGTAAAAAAATAAAAAAAGGAGAGATTATCGGATAATTAGATACCAACTGAAAAAATTTTCTATAGGAAAATCCGAAACTAAAATTTATTTTGATTCGAAAACTACGCATCTTCTTTCTGTGTAAAAAAATAATTACGATAAGTCAAAGAATTTTGACTCAAGATCAAAGCTCTGGTGTCAGTATTTAGCGCGACAGTGTCGGTTTTTGCATGTCGGTCTAAATTCTAAAATAACCCACACCATCATGAGCAAAGATGTGTAGATCAGCGAATAATATGAATAGTATTCAGTAGCAGTCACGAAAATTTTAATTTTAATAACCGTACACAATACACACCTAAAACTAGATTTTTCAAACCGGTAGGTCTGGGGGGCTATGGAATACACCAGAGATTGTACGCAAAAAAGGTGTTATTAAACTCATGGGTTTCAAACCGCAAATTAAATTTTTTAAAATCCTAAAATCTAAGATTTCTGATTTGAAATTCAAAAACACATTTTTTTTTTGCTGGAGGGTATTAGAAACCTAGTTTTGTGATTGTGTTAAAAAGAAGAAAATGTATTTTTTCATATTACCTGCATTGAAACAGTGTGTTTCAATGCCTGCCAAGAGAGTCGAAACACGACAATTTCAGACCACTGCAAATATTGGTCAAAAATTAATTTGTTTCTGCCCGAGAGCAGAAACAGTCAAGTTTCTTACCGCCAACTCAGTTTACGATTTCATTCCAACCCTGTCAGAATTTAATTTAAATTCGAAGATTTTTTGAATCACAAATAACTCAACAACGGCGCTAGATATCGAAAAACTGAGAAAATGAGAAAAAAAGAAAAAAAAAAAGTTAGGTACGGTACGATTTGGTTTCATTGTCTTTTTAAATGACTTCTCAAAATTAATAATTTTTAGACCTTGAAATGGGTGAAAGCAATTGCATCCATATTGGTTTAATAATATGACAACTGTTTCTAACAAAAGAAAATTCGGTTCACTTGCAAACAGGTTTACAATACTGTTATGGTAGCTATGCTATAACAACGGACCCGGTCAACTCGGCGACGACGGTCATCTCGGCGATCTGTCAACTCGGCGACGGTTATCTCGGCGATTGGTCAACTTGGCGACGATTCCAAGAGAAAAACATTTCTTAAATTAAATCCCCGCGCTCTTAATTGATTAAGGCGACTACGCAATGATTAAAGAAAAGGTTTATCTCGGGATGTCACAAAATTTCTTAGATTAGCTTTGGAGCATATCGATACAATATATACGATGCGGTCATAGAATATACGATATACGGTCATAGAAATTGGATTGGGAATTATTCCAGAATTAAAAAAATAGATTTCTATATTACATTCTTAATAATAAAGAATAGAAAATGGAACAGAAATAAATAAAAAGTTAAATTTTTGGTTTGAAACTCATAAGCTCAAAAATGGTAAATACATTTTTATTTTAAACCCAAACACAAAGCTAGATTTATTAAACTGGGGGGTCTGGGGGGTATGGAATACCCTCCCTGTTCAAAAACAGAAAATGTTTTACTGCATTTTTTTTTCTTTTAAATCAGAAATCTTAGATTTTGGTTTGAAATCCATAAGCTTAATATCACCATTTTTGGGCACAATCTCTGGTGTACTGGAAGGTGTTCCATAACCCCCAGACCCCTCCGGTTTGAAAACCTAACTTTGTGTGCGTATTGTGTTTATATTGTATACAAATATTGAAATTTCATTGGAAATTGTTATTTTAATTCGGAAATAATTACCGATGCAATTTCCATGACCGCTACTGTACATCGTAAGTCTGGCCAATTGATGGAACATGTTCGGGATTGCAGTAACAATATTTTTTGAAAAAATATTATTTATAAAATGTATCACTTAAGCCCAGTTTTTCAATCGCAATAACCTTAGGTTAACCCAAATTTAAAGGTTAACTTAGATTTCTGACCAATCAGGTAGTCATAAACGTAGGTTAACCCTAAAATTTAGATTAACTTACGATTGAAAAACTGGGCCTTAAAGTAGTTATTTTTTTATTGTCGAATTGCTGAGTAGACCGTTGCTCAATTAGCCGGTCGCTGAGTTGACCGGTCGCCGAGTTGTCCAGTTGTATAAATAATACTACTCTAAAATATTATTTGCCAATATTAATCTGATGAGATCAGTTATACATATAGAACGGCGAATAAAGTCAAAACATGAAACATGTAATTGTTAAGGTTTTTTGAATGTAATAATTTTTTAATCTATCTTTTATCTTGTCAATGATTCTAAAGACGGTTCTGGCGGCCGATGATATCTTTTGGCGATGTTGTTTAGTTAGATATCTTAGACTTAGATTATAATGACCTTTGGCTCAACTATATTACTCACTATTGTTGTTTTGTTACTCTTTTGTTCATTAATAATGTAATAACCTACATTTAATTGAATTATAATTTATAACTACTGATAATTCGTTTTATCGCCTAGCATTCTTATCAACAATACGCTTCACGTTCACCTATCTTACAAACATCAAAACTGCTCTTTTAATAATTAAATTTATTTTATATTCAAATAAACCAAAATCGACAATTAATATAATCAGAGATAAAGTAAAATTTCTTATCAGCCTACCACTTGACACTAAAATATACATGTAGCATTATCCCCTCAAAAATTTTAAAATTTTAAGGTAGATCTTAGAATATACACTTCTAATGCCCGTACTAATAATAATCATGGATTAATCTGAGATTCAAGATTAATTCTCGAAATAGCAGCTCTTGCTGCGATACGGTCTAAATTCCAGTAATCTCGTTGGTAAATTCTAGGATTATCTTGAATCTTAGATTAATCCGTGACTCCGTACGAATCCGTACGGGTATAATTTTCAAATTTTTACAAGTCAAAAGCATTGGCCATAAAAACAATTTCAAAGAAAAATTATTGAAGCAGATGTGCTAGGGGACGGCAGGTAGTACTTTTCGACATGAAATAAACTTGCCAACTGGCACTTTTTTCAGCTACATTTGTTTCATAATTTTTTTTTTCTAATGATATACCCAATGGTATATGGTATGGTAAATATACCCCAATTTTGGCCCATTAGGGGCCAAAAAAAACCTAAACAATTTTACGGGGGCCCAGAATTCCAAAAAAAAGACAACTTCTTTATTTTCGTAGACGGCTAAGCTACGAACCTAGTGTTGTTAAATTGTTTCACATGGTAAGTTAAACAAATGCTGCAATTCTCAAATTCATTCACGTAATGTCTTAGGTGCAACCTTCACGTAGTATAAGTATAAAGCAAAACAAAATTTCATACGTTTGAGCTAGCAGTGGCGGATGTAGAGTCGTCTGCGCCCTAGGCCCTGCCCGATATGGTGCCATGTTTGCTTGGTAGTAATTATTATAAATAGAACATTTACATATACAGTAGCAGTCATGGAAATTGCGTCGCTAAATATTTCCGAATTAAAATAACAATTCTGAATGAAATTTTAATAACTGTACACAATATAAACACAATACTCACACAAACCTAGATTTTTCGAACCGGGGGGTCTGGGGGGTATGGAATACCCCCCCCCCCCCCAGTTAATATTTATATGGGGTTAATATTTATATATTTATATATAATATAAAATAATATTTATATTAATATGGGGGGGGTATGGAATACCCCCCAGTACACCAGAGATTGGACGCAAAAAAGTGTTATTGAACTTATAAGTAACAAACCGGAAAACTAATTTCTAAAATTTAAGATTCCTGATTTGAAATTCAATAACACATTTTCTTTTTTTGAACACAGTCTTCGGCCTTCGGCCTCGATCGTAAAACTTCGACTTGAATGAAAAAATGTTAGTTTTCTTAACTTGTATCGAAAATATCTATTTTATGGCTAATCACATTCATTTTGTCTTTCTTGCTTTCAAGAAAACATCAACCGACTGAAAATGGTGCTAAAAATGGTGGAGCCAAAATATTAACTGGGGGGGGCTAGCGTTACTTTAGCCCCCCCCACCACCAGTTTCAATGCAGATTTGTAAAAAAATTGTCAAGGGGGCAAAGTAACGGACCCAAAATATCACAATAAATAATATTATTATTTTATTGTTGGAACTTGTCAATGTCGATGGAACTTGTCGACTGCAGCGCCAACGGTCGTAGAAATTTGTTCATATATTCACAGCAAAACTAGGCCAAATCAAATTTTAAATTTAAAACTTCTAAAATTTTTTTGCCTCTCAAGTTTAGGCGCCCCTAGAATTTTGCCGCCCTAGGCCTGGGTCTCACGTGCCTAAGCGTAAATCCTGCACTGTGAGCCAGCCCTTGTTGGTGACCATTGCGTGTGGGTCGCGTTTGGAAAACGAACGACTGTCGTCGTACTTCACCCACGCTTGTCCTCACACGCCAAGCAACGGCCGACAGACAGGCGGGTGGCAGCAATTTTTGCAGTTTTATCTACGTATCTGTTTTACAACTGTTTGTGCCGACGAAGCTGTTAATAGTATATTGTTTGGCAAGGAGTGAAACAAAGCGATTTCAGATCGTGATGCCAGCCCTCGCTTCACTCGGGCAGGCAAATTTCCCCCTCGTCTGAAATCGCGTTTCACCCCGCGCCACACATACTATTTTTCATATTACCTGCATTGAAACAGAAAATTTTTTTTGCATTGAAACTTGTAAAATAAATATTTCGAAAGTTCGAAAATTTTTTAAATTAGCAATAACTCAACAACGGCGCTAGATATCGAAAAACTGAGAAAAAATTTCCCCCTCTCGTCTCGTACTCACCCCCTCGTGAATTATCGGTAGGAAACCATATCCAAAAATTTAGATCGATTGCTCTCAAAAAAAAATTACTCATAAACAACAATTTCGAATTAATCTGACAGCTGTCATATTAATAAAATTTTATTTGAAGTAATGAAAAATTATTTTAATTCTGACAGGGTTGAAATGAAATCGAAAACTGAGCTGGCGGTAAGAAACTTGACTGTTTTTAATTAATTTTTGACCAATATTCGTAGTGGTCTGAAATTGTCGTGTTTCGACTGTCTTGAAACACATTGCTTCAATGCAGGTAATATGTATATGAAAAATATATTTCCGAGGACCATAACACTATACTGCTACTTTAGAATTGACATTGGCGGGCCGGATTAAAACTCCTTGGGGGCCGGAGATGGCCCGCGGGCCGTACTTTGCCCATGCCTGTTCTAGACAGTCACTAGAATGTTTTTGTTAGAATAATGACCATTAACCAAGCTGTAGCTGTGTTTCTTTTAGTAATATTCTTAAGTAATCAGTAACATTCGCAACGCGTCCAGCTTTATACGCATATTTTCTACGAATAAGCTTTACGAATAATAATTTTACGTTTTTCTAACAGATCTTTCCAAATTAAAGCATTTCAACTCTCCACCTAAGCAGTATTGTAAATTTTATTTCCAAATGTGTTTTTGTTTAATCAAATAAAAAATTCAATATTATATAAATTGAAACAAAACAAAATTAGGTTTTAAAGCACATTTTAATAAATCAATTGAATCAATTTTCGATTTATTCGAATATTTGCTTTTCCAATTTTAAAGGCGGTAAAATATTCACAATAATAATAATTATATCACGGTAAAATTAATTATAAGTTTTTATTTAATCTGAGGGAGAGTGCGCGCATTGTTTGGCAGCCAAGCTGATGGTTTTAATTTAATATTTAAATCACTTCTACAATTTTATCATGAAGTTCTGGTATTATTGCGGTCACATTATTTTGTTTAATCATTTTCAATCCTATTAATTATATGTTTTAATAAGTATTCTAATATTAATATTATAATAAATGAGTTTTTAATGTTATATTATTTTAAACTTTGTTAAACTTAAACAATGCTTAACGCTAATGGAAAATTTAAATTTTTTTAAAATAAAGCACTACAAAGCGTTCCGATGATGCATTGTTCGTCAACTTCTAAAGTATTTTTGTTAAAATTTAAAGTTCAATATAAATACTTTGTCTTTAATTAAATTCGCTTTATAAGGAAAAGTGATTAGTAATCGCTATAATAAATTTTAATTTAAAAATTAATAAAAGGGACCTTTTATTGAATAAACAGTAAGTTAATCTAGAGTTAACTGTAACGGTTAACTGAGTTAGCTACAGCCGAACAACCACCTCAATGCGATTTATATTTTTTGTACTGCCAAAGTCAAATAAATACGGACGTAAAATTATTTTCATGCATTAATTATGTTATTTTTTACAGATTACGATTTGGTTTCGACAACATCTAGTTTAGATTGTTTAAATCTAATCGTGCAAAATATCGCAAACAATGGGAAGGTACAAGAGCAACGTCAAACATCATGACGAAAACTGAAATTAGTGAATTTAATAATTATAATTTATTTTCGTATAGATATATTTTTTGTAAATTTTTTTAATGAACGCATTAGTACTATGTATTATTAGAAACTATGTTTTTGTTATAGTTTAGATAAGTATTTAATTATGTAAAATAGTCGATAAAAAATAATATATTTTTTAAAACTTAATTAAATTTAAAACTAAGCTATATATTTTTAAAACATTTTAACTTGAGTGCACCTATCCCATAAATTAATTTTTTTAGATAATTACTTTTCGGCGAGTAAAAACTGGAACGCGAGAAAATGAATAAAAAATAAACAGGAAACTGTATAGTAATCCAAAAGCTAAATAATGGAAAATAATAATTATGAAAATGAAAATAAGAAGTGGAAATATTTTAATGTGGAATGCAAAGAAATAATATAAATAAAAAGGAAAGAAACATTGAAAATTTTGAATAATGAAACAAATTAAGAAAAAACAACTCGAAAAAAAGTTATATATAAAAGAAGAGTAAAAAGATAAACAATGAACATAAGACAAGAGAACTGAAACATTATAACAATAATAAAACAAAAAGAATGAAAAATATTAAGGATTAGATGGAGATAGCACTTCAAAGAACTACTGAGCTCGGTTTGAACTTACAAATAAAAAAAACTTTTAAAAAAATTTAATGTTTTAATTGTTGTAACTCTCGATCTTCGTATAAGCTAACTCTAGAGCCTAGATCGTTGCGAGATAATTTGTTTAAATTTAATTAAATTAATTTTAAAAAAATAAAACATTTTTATTTTATTTATTATTTTTTTATTAAATTTAAAAAAATTGTTTGAAATTATTAACAACATTAATTGTGGGATATCATTTTCAACAACACAAGAATAATATAATTTTTGGAAAATTGCATTTTCATTTTTTCAAGTTACATCTGCACGTAAAACTTAAATTTACAATAAATTGTTACGTCGATGTTTATAAAAATTACAATTTATATATTCGCAATAAAATTTTTATTGCTAAAAGAAATTTCGATTTTACTATATTTCGTAAAGATTGGAGAGTTAATAATAAAATTAAGAGTTTGAATACAATTAAATCTACCTACTGAGCTAGAAAATACAAAGTAAGTGTAATTATAATTATTATCAATAATTTTTTTTGGTGAAAAAATTATTTTCGTTTTAAATTCAAAAAAACAACTTAATTATAATAGTAAAATTACAAACAATAGTATATTACATTACTAGTGGAGAAACCGAATGATTCGCTCACGTATTTGCGAGTTTTGCACGCGAGCCGTTAGGCGAGTGTGCAGACGCAAATAAGTATAAAGTAATAAAAGTAAGTATAAGTATAAAAGTAAGTATAAATAAGTATAAATAAAGAGTATTTGTAAGGACGCTTACGTCCATTTGCTTGAAGGAGCATCTGCTATACGACGACTGTGCGCAGGGTCGGAAAATCCCGCGCTTTTGCAAGACAACATTCCGCTTCCAGCTTTCTTTATTTACCGTTCTGCCGTCCGAGGAACCACCTCAGTACTCGCCATTGCTGTGTCTCGAATTCAACTGACTAATGTGAGTAATTCTTTAAATTGTAAAGTGCATCGAAAATCGTTACCGTATCGCCAATTAGGCCGCTGTCTTCGACAGCATAAACCCTCCATATTGTTGGAGTGGCCAAAATTGTATTATTTGTGTATTTGTTTAGCATTAATTTCATGCATGCC
Source organism: Cantharis rufa (assembly GCA_947369205.1). Lineage (NCBI taxonomy): Eukaryota > Metazoa > Arthropoda > Insecta > Coleoptera > Cantharidae > Cantharis > Cantharis rufa. The sequence continues at coordinate 14,691,375 of OX376307.1, read as the reverse complement.
GAGGTCGACCCCTTTATTTAGCTTTAAGAACCTGCGTTGTATGGCAACATATTTTCCGTTTATTATACGTACCGTTACAAACCCTCACTGGCAGTTTTCTTGTGTACTTCTTTTTCAGGGTGAATTTGTAAGGATTCGAGCCATAAGCAATAAGCAAACAATAACCTGGGTCGCTCTCACAGACGCGCCAGCTGCCGCGACTTTCCTAAGTACGACCCTGGAGGTCCGACTACGCTACGCCGGGCCACATAATCTATTGTTAAGCATTCGTATCATACTTGCATTTCAACGCCGGAAAGTAGGCAACTTATACTACACCAAAATTTTATTTTTGCAATATAGGTTATGTTAATAATCTTTGGAACAACGAAAATTATAAATCCGTTAATTTGATTGATAATTTATTAATTGGTAATTTTCACATTTGTATATAAAATATAAATTGTTAACCATTAGATTATTCTAAATAAAATAAAAATAAGCAAATATTAAAAAAAAAATTAAAATGAAAAAAGAGGAAATAATAAAATCAATAGTCCACTATCAAGAAGATATAATAAAATACAGAAAACGCAACGATCAAGTAAAAACGTTGCGTTGTCTTCAGAAATTGGATAAACTAACAATTGAAACTCAACATTTGGAGGAAACTAAAATAGGATTAACTGTAAATTCCTTGCGTGAAGTTGTTGGTGCAATTGGCGATGTATCAAATTCTTTGGTTACAAAATGGAAAAAAATTGTTTGCGAAAATATCGACAAAGAAGAAGAATTACAAAAAAAATCCGATGACCTGAAAAACCTGAAATCTGAAAAACCGACGATAAAAAGAAAACATTTGGATTCTGAAAAAAATCAGAGGTTAACTAAAAAAGCGCGTACTTCTGCGATTGCAGATATTCCGGTAAAAATAAAATCGGATAACCGAGATTTGAAACCGAATCCAAGTGTTGAATTTAAAAAATCAACAATTGAAACTCTTAACATACCTAAACCTAATTTAAATATACCTCAACCGAAAATTATTGCTCCAGAAAAAGAAATTCCGTTGGAACAAATGTTTAATAAAAAAAGGCAGGCAACTAAAATATTTTCTGGGTGTAAAACTACTGTACCCAAACTATCCAGTTTATACCAAATGTGTGTGGAAAATGTAAAAAAAAATCTTAAGACTTTGGTGTATACGCACGGAGCAACTTTTGATGCTTTAAAGCCAGTTTTGGAATGTGCAAGTTCAAATCAATTACTAAAGTTGGAAGATTACAATCCCTACTTAATAGAAAACACTAACGAACTGTGGAAAGTTCATTGTAAGAAGCAGTTTTCCACTCAAAAGCGTGAAAGCATGGAAACGTGGAGAGATTTGTATTTCCGCTCCGTGGACGAAAGAGAAGCCAAATTGAAGTCTGTGGCATCTAGTATTAGGTCATCTCGCGATAAACACACAAACCAACGACAAATTGAATTAATAAATACCGGTACACCTATTAAGTCGCGTTCTAAAATATTGTCGAACTCTGGCACTACGACTAACAGCAAGTCAGTAACAAAAATTATTCCGATGGCTGATTCTAAAGCAAAGAAAAGAGCTGTTTCAACAGATAAGCCTAAGCCAATAACCAAGAAAGGTCGTTTAATGCAAAAGACAATAGCAATGTTGAAGAAATGTAGATAATTTATTGAAATGACTAGTGGTAAAATAAAATAATTAAATAAAGATTAATTAATTAAATAAATATAATTAATAAAATAATTATTCGTGTTTTTATGATTTATTTTCACCCTGTATAAAATCTGGAACGGTAATACCAACAACCAAGGTGCGATAAGTATTGCCTAGCAAACGTCATGTACGGATTTAACATAACCTAAGTAGACGAACTGTCAGTCTGCTGCTTTATACATATTGGCGGCGGATAAGTGGTGTGGTGTGTTAGTTGTAAAAATGATTTAATTGTTTATTAATATAATATTTAAGGGTTACTGTAATATTACAAAATGGGCCAACATGTATCAAGAACTGATTTTGAGTGGACTTACACCGAAGAACCGCACGCAAGCCGGAGAAAACTCATTTTAGGTTAGTAATTCGATTACAACTATAATTACAAATTAATTTCACGTTTTTATGTGCGTTTTTGAATATACTGTTTTAATTAATTGATGATTCACTTTCGTGCAGTAATATGCTTAATTTTTTTTATATTTTGAGATTATGTAACGTCACATCCAGAGGACATATTTTTAAATTACCAATCAATGTCAAGGTAAAATAAAATGCAACAAGTAAAATGTAGAAATAACATTTTTAAAAATGATTTTGGATGTTCGATTATTTCAAAACTTAATTAGTCAAATTCTACCTTGATATCTAATTTTAGATTCAAGTAGTTTAGATGGATTACAAAAATTAATGTTGTTAGGTAGACATCAATTATTTAAAATGTAATCACTTCGTAAATTTGATAAGGCACCATTACTGTTTTGGAAACGGGGCGGAGGGATTTTTTTAGAGTAAACGCGATGACAAAAAATATCTAAAATTTTAAATTATATTGATTGATATTCAGAGCCGTGCCGAACCAATTTAACAAAAAGCGTGTTTGCTTTGTAATTTTCTTAAGTAGGTATGCGAGAAGTACGTTTTCTTTTTACAGACAGGAAAAAAGATGAATTATTTGTATTTAGCATTTTTGCTAAATTTTTGCTCGGTTACTTACCCCATTTACTCCCTAATCCCTCTGTATCCACTATTGAATCATTGGTTAGATTTACCAGCTATAAACTGGAAAATTGTGTCGTCACAAAATGTCTTAGTTTTTGAAGTATCAAATTTGGTTTCTTTTTATTTAAAAAATGAGACATTTTTAAATAATATTAAAGTAATAATTCAAAATATTTTGGGGGAGGAGGAGCACGTCCCTGTTTCAGTGGATTGGTGTGATCGCTGGGGAAGTTACAGCGTGGAAATTTTGGGTTTAAACCTTGGACTTGGCAGAATTGCTTAGTTCAGTCTTCCGATGCACATTGACACATTGTAGATTTTAGAATTGGTTCTATATACGTATACATAAATCTAGCCAATTGACAGGACATCAAAGTATAAAAATAGGAAATTTAAGAAAAATGAATAAACATAATTAAATTTGTTCTTATCTACTTGACACAAGATAAGCTGTTATTTTTGCATCACATCTATTGTAATTTTGTACTTGAATGTAAATAATATTAAGGTACAAACTTATGGAAAGAATTCATCCTTACATCCTAGTAATATTACTTAAATTTACTTTTTGAAGCTGTTTTGTAATTAACTACGTTGAATAATATCTAAATTGCACTAAATTGAAGAAAATATAAACTAAGCAATGAAATGTAGAACCCCCAACCGTCTGTTATTTTTATCTGCTATAACTAAATAAACTTTTTAAATATTTAAAAAGTTAAAAATGTAGAAATACAATATTGACAAAATGTTATTATAATAAGTATACCTACTATATACTTTGTTTACTGATAAGTGATAACCCCGCAGTTTCGATTTGAATTCCGAGATATAAACATCAGAGACGGTGAGAAATTATCCAAAAAATTAAAAAAGCCTTAGTTTTTGTGATAGTTTTTGGCTTTTTTCTTTTCTGATTTTATGTCATTTTTAAAAGATTATAAAACACTTGTTGACTCTCCAAACTCACTTTTATTGGCAGCTTTTTTAATAGCTATTTATATAACTAGTTGCGAAATTTGTTTAACGCGACCGTATGCCAATTTGAACAGCACGCTAAATGTGTGAAACACAACTTTCGCTTCGTGTTTTATACAAACTAATTTTCTGCAAACGTCAAGATTTTGTTGATATACCGGGCATTTTTATATGCAAGGCGCGCCAGGTCACTTGCGCTGGTTTTACCAAATTTTATCGGTGACTGCAAGGATTTGCCAACCTCACCTTGAGATTCTCGGTTACTTTAATATTAATAGATACGAAGTCCGTTAAATTAGGGCCACGTTGCGTAATTATTGTTCTCTGGATAACCGGAAAAAATATTTGACCTATCATTTTTAGTTTTAAAGGTATTTTTTTTTAAATTATACCTTTTACAGTAGGTATTATTTGCAGCAAATGAAAATAGATTTGGAGGACATGAAACCAGATTTTTCGTTAATGAAAAGAGATTTGCCAGAAATGAAAACAGATTTACCAGAAAGGAAAAAAGATTTGTCGTAAATGAAAACTTATTTGCCGTAAACGAAACCAGATTTTCCCTAAACGAAAACAGATTTGGATCTAATGAATGTAGATTAGGAGCACATGAAACCAGATTTGCCCGAAACGAAAGCAGATTATTCACAAACGATAACAGATTTTCATATTATCACATATAGCAATCTTATGTTTTCCATATTTTATAAATATAAGACTTCTCACAAATAATCAGGAGAGTAAAAAATTTTATACGCACTTGCGTAATCAGAACTTAACATGGGGAGGGGTATAATATAAAAATTCTATTAGTAAACTTAATCTAATATTTTCTTGTAGTTTTCAAAATGCTCCCCATCCCTTGGTTACGCTACTGTTTTTTGTGTGATTTTACGTGTTGAATCTCTATGTACTACTGTTAATTAATTATATTGGTATAATATTGTATATCAATATTTTAATACCGCTCTGGCCTACTTTTAATCTTCGGGCACCTAGAAAATTGAAATTTGGTAGCGGTATTCGCATCTAATGATTGGATATACCAGTTCAAATAGGCGTTCACGAAAATGATGTAAAAACGGTTAGTTAACGTAAGTTCAAGCGTTGTTCAATCAAAATTTTTAATTTTGTTTTAGACAGGGATAACTTAAAGGAATTAAGAGATAACGAAGATTGTTTCAATCATTGAATGTTTGAAATCTTTAAAAATTTAAGATAAGATCTGATAATTTTGCAAAATGGAATGACGAACTCCGAAAAAAATTTAGGTTTACCATCTCTAACTTCTAAATTATTTAGTAGAATGCAGTAAGGTACAGATGTACGATACATAGTTTAATATTGTTAATGAATATTTTCAAATGTTATTAATATTACCATAAATAAAATATATATCCATGAATACTTTCTTCTTTTTTAACTTCTTTGAGATCTATTGATCTGTTCTGTATCCACTAATGTACCAAATTTTATACTTGGCACTCATAGTTCTGTGAACACTTGAATAATATTAATATTCTAGTAGGGTACCAATCTTAGCCAACCTACAGATTGAACTTGGACTCAGGGCCGTATTTAGACTAGATTTTCGGGAGGGGTTTTAAAAAAATAAATAGCAAATTTATTAAACTACAATAGAAACTAAAATTCAGAATAAAAAATAAAAGTATAAAGTACTACATATTATGTATTTAAAAAATAAAAAAAACTATTTAACTACAATAAAAAAACAAGCATAAAATATGAAAATAAATACAACTTATCGGGAATGTGGACTTTTGGCTTAAATAAAACAAAACCTTAAACTTTCAGTCGACGTTTCGAATTATCTTTTACTCCGCATTTTAAAATAATTCAAAAATATTAAAAAATAAAAGTTTAGCACAAATAGATGTTTGCTAAGGCATAGAAAATAGAAAACTGACTGAAAACTGGCCATTAACGAAACTCAATTATAAAGGGTTTCCCAATAAGAGGTTTCATTTTGATATTTAAAAAACAACAAATATTTTTTAAGAGAAATCAATGGATGTTTATTTCTTTGTAAAGAGGAAGGTATGTCATTAACAATGGAAAACGATATCACTCAAATGGCCGCCACTGCTACGCTTGCAGCACCATATAATTTTCATGAAATTTTCCATAACCAATTCGCACATTTGCGGCTGTATGTCCTCGATAACTTCACGAATTCCATCTTTACCCTGGTGGAAATATTTCTCTGAAAAAGTAAAAGAAAGTCTGCAAAAGTCTTACAAACTCTGCAAAAGTCTAATTCGGGGTTTTCAGAGAAATATTTCCACCAAGGTAAGTTCTTGAATCGATTGTGGAGCATTGGCATAGACCTTATCCTTCACGTGGCCCCAAAGAAAAAAGTCTGAAGGTGTTACAAGAAGAGATCACAAGATCTCGGTGGCCAATTATGATCACCTCTTCGAGAAATAACACGGTCAGGAAACTTTTCTTGCAAAATTGCGATGGTTTCGTTGCTTGTGTGGCAGGTAGCGCTGTCTTTTTGAAAATTTTAATAATGGCGTAGATTTTACTTGTCAAATGTCAAAAGATGATAGCTTCAAAAGTGACAGCTGCAGAAATAGCGGGCTATTCAAAATGAAACCTCTTATTGAAAAACCCTTTATGTACCTATAAATAAAGATTTTAAAAAAATTTCGTTTTCAAAATTTTAAAAAGTAATAAAATTTAAGTGAAAACGTTGGTATACAAATACAACAGATGTAAATGTTGCCGACAATTGAAAGATTTATGGCTTACGTCCTGACCAGATAAAACCCTATAACTAAAAAAATACTACGAATATTGGGTTGAAATTTTTACACATTATTCTTAAAGATGTAAAAATTTCGAATTTTAAAAAATGTCATATTAGGGCTATCCCATTATTGATAAATAATTTCGGGAGGGGGGGTCGAACCCCTAACCCCCCCCCCCCTTAAATACGGCCTTGCTTGGACTTTTAGATCACAGCAGTGTAGTGGCGCTACCAGGCATTTAATCGAGGTATCCCCTTCGTCGCCTGGTAATTTAAGTTTGTCACCACACTGCCGGTCAGTTGCAATCATCTTATATTATAAAATATGCCTATGTGTCTCTTGGGAGGCATCCATCTATAATTAGTTAAACACGCCCAGTGTCGCCAGGTAGACAAGGAAAAATTTCTTAAATTTAGAGAGGTTTCTTTAGTTTCCTTAGATTTTTCTAGAAAATAGAAATTTTCCTGAGATCTAGAGAATTGTACCTAGCACCTGGCAACACTGACCTATTTAGATTTTAGAAAGATTTCCTCGGATATAAAGTTGAAAAAAAACAATTTGTTTATAGTATTCCTAACTTTTCTTCAGATTTCCCTTCACTTGTACACCAGATTTCTCCAGCGATTCCCCTCTTGGTTTTCTGACAATTTAGATCTTTTAACAATGAATTTCATAAGTTTTTTTACAACTTAAACTTTTCATACAACCGGTCCTAAATGTTCAACTGTCAGTGAAATAACGCGAGTACCACGCTGGAAAATACTAAATGGGGCAACGCAAGTGCATCTAGCGAACGTCTGATGCAATGCATATCAAAAAATATTGAGAACTGCCGATTTAGAAACTAACATAATATTAAGTACATAACACAAAATAACTACATAAAAATTAACAACTTATTGCAATGTTTTTGTTTCTAGAAAAATATCCTCAAATTAAGAAGTTATTTGGTTTTGATCCCAATTTTAAATGGGTAGTTCTACTAATGGTATTAGTACAATTTATAATGATCTTTTTTGTGATGCAAAATCGTTCCTGGAGCATAACTTTATTAATCGCTTACTGTTTTGGAGGAATTATAAATCATTCGCTTATGTTGGGTATTTATTTAATCAAAATTAAAAAAATATAACAGAATTTAGTATGTACATTTTTAGCCATACACGAAATTTCACACAACTTGGCCTTTGGTTACAGCAAGCCACTGAGAAATCGTCTGTTTGGAATGGTTGCAAATTTACCAATTGGTTTTCCATTTTCGATAAGTTTCAAAAAGTACCATTTAGAGCATCACAGAGTAAGTTTTTTTTTATATTGTTTTTATATGTTTTAAATTTTTTAATTTTAGTACCAAGGTGATGAAATGAAAGACACCGATATACCCACGTACATCGAAGCAAAATTATTTTGTACCACATTTGGTAAATTTATATGGGTAATGCTGCAACCTTTTTTTTACGCTTTAAGACCTCTTGTCGTGTATCCTAAGAAACCAAATTTACTTGAGTTCATCAACGTTGTTATACAAATTGCTTTTGATGCATTGGTTATTTACTATGCTGGTAGCCGTGTCTTATTTGGTTACATGATACTAGGATCCCTTTTGGCAATGGGTTTACATCCAGTTGCTGGCCATTTTATATCGGAACATTACATGTTTAAGAAGGGATACGAAACCTACAGTTATTATGGACCTCTGAATTGGATTACATTTAATGTTGGTTATCATAACGAACATCATGATTTTCCAGCAGTTCCTGGATCAAGATTACCTTTGGTATATTACTCAAGCAACTTAAGAAATTTTGTTATTAAACTTTAATTTTCAGGTTAAAAAAATTGCTCCAGAGTTTTATGACAATTTACCTCATCATGATTCGTGGTCAGCAGTTTTATATGACTTTATAATGGATCCCGATATAGGACCCTATGCTAGAATAAAACGAAAAGCTCGAGGACTGTCCACATAATTGTTTCCTATAGTTTTATTTACTATAACTTTGTGTTGCAATTGTGATTTTTAAGTCATTAGCATTTATTTATATTGTAAATTTAATTATCGTAAGTGAAATACCTTTTATCTGGAGGCTTCTTTTAATATATACAAAATACATACCTTTAAATTACTTAACTTGATAAACCAAATATTAGCTTAATTACAACTATTGATAAAATTATTGCGTACTTCAACAACAAATTTATAAATATTGTAAGCTGAGACATTAAATCGTTTATGTATTTTACAATCAAATTGTGATGTGTGACAAATTATAAAGTTATTTCTTTGTTTTGTGTTGGCACAAAAATACTCTAAGGCTAATAAGAAAATTGTATTAGGACTTGATATTTTCAATACACTTTGTAAAAATTATATAAAATTTTAATATAAAACCTGTTTATATTTTTGTATCTTCTAATAATTATCGCCTACCTATTTAAGCTTTTCTTACACATTTAACTGGCTCCACCTTGAAATGTATAGCAAACAAGAACAATTTGGGTTGAAAGAATTATTATCAACATGTTAAAATTTTCTCGAATTTTTAAAACATTTGTATTTGTATATTAGCAGTCCTATAAAATAGCATGGTCAATACAACATACATACATCTTTGTTTTTGAAAAATAATTAGTAGATAAATCTGAATTTTTATACAAGCTCACATCATTACTTTCCCACTAATAACAACTTATAGTCCAGTCAATACATATCAAAAAATGGCGTTTGCTTGCAATAAATTCGACAGTTTTGAAACTTGGCAAGAAGTTTCGTTTTGGGGCACTGGTTAACCAAAAAAAAGTCACCAATCACCATACCTCCGAGGTCCGGAAGTGTCCGCCATCTTGGATTTTAAGTGACTGCTTACAATTTTTCAATAATATATCCAAAAATATTAACTTTACGAAAAAATACTTAGTATAAAAATTGAATCTCATCAAATTTTCAACAAAAAAGTTTATAATCGATTGATACGTGGTTTAGGTAGTGTAACTCGATATTAACCATATCACTATTTTTTATTTTAGAAAACCTAAAAAATGCACACACACTTTTCAGAACTAAAATGTTTTTAAGTTATCACAATTAAAATACACTGTAAGTATACAATATCGCAAACGTTTTCACCATACTATGGCATCATCAGGCGATGTATTAAAAAGAAAATTTAGAAAGAATCTGTTTAAATAACGTTCGGGGGTGGGAGTGGGTAATTTTGAAAAGGAAAGGGTTTTTTTAAAAATGGAAGGGGTGTATAAGTAAATGTTCTAATAATGGATCAAAATATTATTAAAGAACTTGCACTAAAAAAATGTATAATTCCAATTATTGTAGCACAAAGTAGGTACTACTTGCATGTTAATATTCTTGTTTTCTGCTTTTGATGATTTTTGTATTTTTTAAAATTGGTACAAACAGAAGTACATACATACAACCAATACTTCGCTGAACGGAACTCCTACAGCAATAAAAATCGTAATCACAATGTAATAAAATATGGTATTGTGTAAGATTTGTACTAAATATTCAAACTGCAAGTCCTGAAATTTTTCGGCTCAATTGGAAAGTTGGCTTAAAAGTCATCAAAAGATTTTTACTAACTGATCGATTATTATTTACATAAAATTTATTACGATTTATACAAAACAAACTATAATAACATTCAATAATAATTAAAATAAGTTCAACGTTAATTTTCTCGATGCCACATAAAAAACACCACAATATAGGGAAATAAATAGAGAACTTCGCACTAACATTAGTTTTTATCTGCAGTTCTTGTTGTTAAAACATTATGGCAAGTATGTGTAGCTGCCTTCTTCATTCGAATGTTTTAAATATTGTTTCTTTACGAGGGTAACAATACATTCATTAAAGTCGTTTTCATTTAATGTGAAGCGCGAAATACGGTTAGAAACTTGGTCAATTAATTCTTGGTGTTTCATAACTTGATACTTTTTCAGTACAAATATAATATTTGATTGAATGATTTCTCTTCTATGACTCTTTTCAATTTCGGTATTTACTTTTGGTACCATTTTAATCATTTTAATTGGAGTGTATAAGTGAATATTTGATTTGGTGTTGGTATACGCTTCGTTCACTGATATAACCGAATTCGGTTTTAATTGTTTTTCCGAGCCACTACATCTTAAAAATTTCCTTTCTATTAATACTTCTAACGATGGCAAAAGATATTCCATTTCTATCTGTGTTTGCTTGACCAACTCTGATAATGTCCATCGAGACGACTTATTATATTGTAAAAGAACCGAAATTTGTACGAGATTAGCTCGTATTGTGTAACTTTCTTTAAAACAATTGGTGACAACCACACCGTGACATAAATTGTAGCAAATCTTCAGTTGTTTAGGGGGTTCCTTTTCGGCATAAAGATTGATTAATTTAGCAGTATATACTTCCAATTCATCAGGTAAACGAATGGCTGGAAACTGTTTGATTTTCCACAAAACTTTCGACAAAACCTTTACTTCGAATTTATCTGCAGATTCCTTTGAATCAATTAAATTAATTTGCTGTAATTCTTGGCTTAAATGTTCCGATTTCTTAAGCTCATGTTGCATTTTTCGTAATTCGTTCGTGTATTGTATATCTAGTAAATGCGATTCCATCGTAGATATCATCAAATTTTCGACATCGTATCCAGCAGATGTGTTTTGCACTGAACGATTTACGAACAACCTAAAATAATGTTTATCGAAGACATCTTTTTGATAATGAAGATTGTACAAAAGCATCAAATACGTAAAAGTATCTTTTAATTTCGGAGTTTCCATATTTTGGTTTGATTTTCTCAATAGAACATCACAATATTGAGCGAGGAACTGCACAGATTGTTCACTTGAAACTATTTGACTTTCATTTAAAAATCGTGTGCAGGCTGTACGGAAAGCATTCATAAAATTGATATTATCTTTAAAAACATTCGATACTAAATGAGAATACTTCTTAAATACCTTTAAAATCACAGTCCCGTAGTTTATAGCATCCATTGAGCCAGATTCATATTTTTCTTGGATAGCAGTTAAACCTTCAGATAATACATGCGCGTAAAAATGCTTTGTGAACCTATCTAAATCTTCTGGATTTCGCGCAACGAGCAAATACATTCTTTCCAAGTCCTCATATTTGTCTAATTCCAGCAATCGTATAAATTCTCTCTCAAATCTAGGCAAATGTCTTTGAATAAGCGATCGTTCACAAGTCTTTATTACAGTGTCATTAGTAATGTTGTACCAAATATCTTTTAATCTCTTTTGTTCTTCAGCCAGTCTTTGCTCTATTTTCTTCAGATATTCGGTAACAGGATTACTTTGCAAATAGTTTATTCCTTCGTCGTTATAGAATTTCTCGGCGTCTTCTAAAATCAAACCATGAAAACGATCTTCATACGAAGTAGGGTCCTCACTTACTTCTCCTTCTAGTGGTTCTACGAGCACTATACAATCGATTAGATTTGTTATCACGTTAGAATCAATTAAATCACCCTTCCTCTGGCGTTTTATTAATTTTAAAGCTCCATTCATAGCTGAGGTAGCAAAATCTGTTAAAATGATATTTCTCCAGAAAACATAGGCCAAACGATTTATTTTATATATATTGAGTTTATCACATTCACGACTCCTTGTAATCCAATTCCTATTCAGATAAAAACAAGCACAATTTAAAATCATGCTTGTTCTTTTATATAGTTCCCATTCGGTAGCAACAAACGTTGCTATTTCTTCTTCGTCAGTACATTCAACGGCTCTTTGTTTCAGATCGTCTAAATGTTTTTTAAGTAGTTCCTGTATTAGTTCGTAGAGTTTGACACCTTTTAGGCCGGTACATGGATCGACTATATCGAAAAAATTGCTTAAAGAAACTGTAGTTGCGTTGTTCATCAATGCCAAAAAATCTTTCGGGTGCAATTTTCCATCGCTAAATAATTTGTTTATAATATCACGTATCTCCTTCCAAATTCGGTTGATTTCATTTAGTTCTTCTGTATTCATTATAAATAACTTTTATGTTTCTTTCTTTTTCTTTATTGATATTTACTAACTCAGAAGATTACATAATTTCCTTTATATATTTATAATATGTGCATAGTTTAATGAATTGGTACATAAATATGACCAGTGGCGAATATTTTATTAACAGGTTCGATCAAAGGTGCGGGTAAATTGCGTCCTGTCCGCAAACTTGTCAAAACCGCTAATTTTAATTCTCTAAAATTAGATTAAAAATTAAATTAATCTCTTTTTATCCATTACTGTGCTGTCACAATCATGTTAACGTAACGTAGTCAACTTAACCTTGAACAAATGCTCCAATCTAAAGCCATCTTTCCGACGCTCTACCAATCAAATGCGAGCATTTGTTCAAGGTTAAGTCGACTACGTTACGATAACATGATTGTGACAGCACAGTTACACTGTATGAAAGTTTAAAAACTTTTGGTGATTTTACAATACAGGATGTTATAATTATATTTTTTACGAAACTGATTTTTAACTTATATATTTTTATCTGACACGAAGTAATCACTTTCATCAAACAGAGGGGGTAGGTTACTATCCATAATCTAGTGACTGTATCGCCGGGCGCCGATTTTCTCTCGACGGCCCTGCATAATCCAATATATTTTTTTCGAATTATTTTAATAAGTTTTGAAATTTATTTGTTTTTCTCCAACCGTATTAAAAGCAGTACATTTTTAGTAGCATTACCTCAACTAAAAGTTGACGTTTTCGTTATTAATATAAAAATGCGAAAATTGCTAAGCAACACTTTTTTTTACGTGCACTAAAATAGCTATTTATGTCATGAGTACATAATTTAGGTCTTTATCGGACGAAGCCTAGTTAATGGCAGAGCGAGCTTGCGAGCGAGGCCAATAAATTGGCTGAGTCCAAAAAGCCTAATTATGTGCAAATGACATACATAGCTTTATGTTCGACTGCACCGTAGAAGATTTTCTTTTACATTTTTCCACTTTGACATTTAGGTAATAAAAATTGTATAATTTCGAAGAGTGCTTTTTCTATTGCTCCTGGTTTACATAAGTTGTTTATTAATTTGGTTTAAAATTATGTGAAAAAATGGAAGAAATCGTTGAAATTGCTTCAAAAGCTAACTTTTGTAATCTATTATAATCAAAGTAATAATTAATGTAATAGTTTTTAAATTCAATTAAATAAAATAAAATATTAACCTTGACGTTTAATTCATTGACATTGACAGGCGGCCGTTTTACTTTATAAATAAAGCAAAACGGCCTAGTACCATAAAATGTTATCTTATGGTCGCTAAGTGATATTGCAATGATGTTATTATCATACAGTCGGACATAAAATCTTTTTTGTGCATAACTTAAAAGTGATTTTATTTTTTACTATTTTTGTGCGCGATCGATCTAAATTTTTGCATATGCCTTCCTACCGATAATTCACGGGGGTGTGTCTGTGACGAGGGGGGAGAATTTTTTGCTCAGTTTTTTGATATCTAGCGCCGTTCTCGAGTTATTGCTAATTCAAACAATATAGAAAAAGCACTCTTCGAAATTATACAATTTTTAAATGTCAAAGTGACTTTTCTGATATTACATCAAATAATGTTTTAAATTAATTATTTATATTTTAAATTTTATTTAATTTTTGGTTGGAGAAAAAGTAATATGTCTCATTTGGATTAAAAGTGTCTTTGTTTGACGTGCAATTATTGCATTCGCTCGGCTCCGCTAGCGCTCCGCCTTGCAAATGCAAAAATTGCTTGTCAAACAAAGTTTCACTTTTAATCCGAATAAGATAATGTACTATTTTAGATACTATAAAAAACCTAACCAGATATATGTTTATTTATTTATTTTTTAATTTAACAAAATAATTTTAAGATGCAAAAAAATTTAAAGTGTACATACAATTGATTTATCAGGATTGCAGTGTTTATCAACTTTTTCTTTTAAAGCATTATATAGCTCCCATTTCTCATGCAATCGTTTAGCATATGCCACAACTTGACCCACTTAAATTAAAAAATAAATAAGTAAACATATCTGGTTAGGTTTTTTATCATATCTAAAAACAAATAAATTACAAAACTTATTAAAATAATTCGAAAAAAATATATTAGATTATGCAGGGCCGTCGAGAGAAAATTGGCGCCTCATCTGTTTGATGAAAGTGATTACTTCGTGTCAGATAATAAAAAAATTTAAATCCTGGCCTGGGTGGAATCACTTCCCCCTCTCCGACCCCGACTATCGTCGGGCCAGAAATAACGAGATGATAATATAATAATATATAATTAATAATATAGATGATATACATAAACAAAACTTAGAATCCTTTAATTTGAACACAAGTTGTTGAATAAACACGATGCCGAAGTACGGTCCTGTAAAAAAAACGAATATATTGATTATCACAGATTTGACACCAGGCCCGTAGCCAGGGGAGGCACCTGGGGGCACGTGTCTTCCCCCCCCCCTCCGAAATGTAAAAAAAAACAACATTTGTTTGTAATAATAAAAATTCCCGGAAGGGGATCTGCCGGAAATGTTACTTTTTACGAAAGGTTTTTATGAGTGCCCCCCCCCCCCCGAAATGAAATCCTGGCTACGGGCCTGTTTGACTCTAATGTGTGATATTTAATTTTATTAAAGTTTACGACAAACGCTTTACTTTATAATTATTAATTATATTATATCCTCGTTTGCTTTATTAAATGTTTTTTCTATTGGCGAGTGAACCATTGTATGAGGGTTAGTGTGTGTAAAGGATTCTAGATTGATTTCGGTGTTCTGATGTTCTCTGTATTTAAAATTTAAATTAAAATCGAAATTAATTTTAATTAAGAGAAATATCCCTGTATTATTTATATTGACCTAGAATCCAAGCATCCATTTGTTGAAAACTAGTTTTTAAAGTGTTTCTGAATTCACTGCATCTTGCTCGGAGCTTATTTTTTCAAAGCTTTGTAAATTTTATAATAAAATGTGTATCTTCAAAATATTTACAGCACTCGCCAGCACTTCAAGAGTAGTTTTAAATAATATAAAAAAAATTTAATTTTTAATAAATTTCCAAAAAGAGGGGCCAACTTGACGCTTCTGTTAAATGTCAATAATTCAATTGTTAATAGAAATCTAACGGATCCAGCACTCTCAAAAAAAATTACAGCACTTCGCGAGCCCTTTGGAGCCGTCCATTAATTACGTAAGGACGATTTTTGTAATTTTCGACCCCCTCCCCCCCTTTTTAAGGGCACGTAAGATTGAGGCAACCTCCCCCCCCCCCATCTTACGTAAGGATTATAAAAAAAAAATGAATTGACCCCCTACCCCTTTTTATTAGGGTTAGGGGTCAATTTTTTTAATTAAAAATTATTAATCATTTTTTGTTATTGGTATGTACATCTACAATTTAAAAACCTGTTTTTTGAGTTTTGGGTAACTTTAAATTTTAAATTTAATTTAAAAAAATGGCTTAAAAACCTTACGTAAGGACTGCGTCGGACCCCCTCCCTCCCCCACATAAGGGTCCGTAAGATTTTTTATACCTCCCTCCCCCCCCTAAACCCTTACGTAATTAATGGACAGCCTCTTTCCAAAAAATCAAAAAAAAAAAATTTTAATCCAAAGTGGAGGGGCTGCATAAAGTTGGCCCCTTCAAATTTTCAAATTTTCATTTCTTAATAAAAATCTAACGGACCCAGCACTTTCAAAGAAAATTACAGCACTCGCCAGCACTTCGCGAGCCCTTTCCAATAAATCAAAAAAAAAATTTTAATTCCAAAGTGGAGGAGCCAACTTGACGGAGCCCTGTTGCCGTTCCATGTCCATGCCTAAAACCAAATTGGTAATCTGGGATTAGTTTTGCTTCTTGAAGGAGCGGTTTCAGTCTTTCCAAGAATAATTTTTCAAATGTTTTGGTATCAAACTAATGGGTATATATGAGGAGGCCACAGTTGGATCTTATCCTGGCTTCTGGATCATATTACCTGCGCCACCTTCCACTGAGATAGAGAGGAAAATAGCCATGACGAAGGATTGCATTAAATATATTATTTTAAGTAGTTGATATTCAATTTCTGGTAAGTTTTGCAAGATTTTCCCCGTTATTAAGTCATCCCAGGAGCTTTCCTTGGGTTAATTTTTTTAGAAATAACATTTTTTATTTCATTTACCTTGAAGTTTCTAATTGGTAAATCCATTTGATAAGGAAGCTTCCAGTAGTTGGTGGATATAATATTAATAATAATAATAATAATAATAATAATAATAAGCATTTTATTTCAAAACTCTACAAACAATATAAAATACTGCATTGCGTTCGAAGTCGTCAGATGAAGCTTATTACTTGAGTAGTGTGAGAGAAGTTTGTGTTCTTGCTAACAAAGTTTCTTGAATTAATTTAAAAATTCCTTGATTGAATAAGGTTCTAAGTCAACTAAATATTGGAATAGTCTTGTCTTGAATAGCTTTAGGTCGGCGGCTTCCCGATGAAGGTCTTCGGGTAGAGCATTGAAGAATTTAATACCAGTATAATGTACCCCCTTTTCAAAGGAGGCCAACCGATGAGCTGGTATAGGGATTTTCGAAACTGGTCTTGTATTGTAGATTTTTACTTTTTCTAGATGTTGAAGATGGTGATTATTCATGACTGTGTACATTATGCATTTGTAGATGTATAGTGCGTATATAGTAAGTAGATTTTCTTGTTTGAAAATTCCTCGACATGAACCTACCCCAGCTATTCCATATATTAGACGGATCGCACGTTTTTGAGTCACGAAAATAGACTCAATTGATGAACAACTACCCCAGAGGGTGATTCCGTATTGTAGCAGAGAATAAAAGTTGGCGTAGTAAACCGTCCGCATTGTTTGGGTTGAGCAAATTGTGGATAGTACACGTATACCGAAACACACTGAGCACAGCTTTGAGCTCAGGCGCTGGATGTGTGTCTTCCATGAAAGTGATTCGTCCATGTACACTCCTAGAAACTTAGTAACTGATGTTGATAGTATACCATCAATTTTTATAGGTGTAGTCTCTTTGTATGTTGCACGGAATGTTAACATTTCCGATTTGCCTTCATTGAGAATGAGACGATTACAACTCAGCCATTCATTAACGCGCTGTAAGCTCTCGCCTACCGCCTGTTGTAGTTCCGAAGTATTCTTGCTGTGCACTAATACATTCGTATCATCTGCATACATCAAAAGATGGCTGTTGTTTTCTTCAACGTAATTTGGAAGGTCATTTATGTAACACAGAAACAGTAACGGTGCTAGTAGGCTCCCCTGCGGAACACCCAGTGAGATAACTTTTTCATTGGATATTTCGACGTTTGTTCCATTATCAATTGATACCTTTTGCGTACGGTTGGTAAGGTAGGATTCTATAAGATTGTGTGTTCGTCCTCTAATTCCGTATCCATGTAGTTTTTCTAGTAGGATGTTGTGGTCGATGCAATCGAAAGCCTTTGACAAGTCTAGAAAGATACCGCATGGTATATATTTCTTGTCTAACAATTCAAGTACCGTTGTTGTAAAGGCGTGTAGAATGGTGTCTGTGCCTCGTTTCTTCATGAAACCGTGTTGTTGGTTGCTCCATAATTTATTATCACAAAAAAATTTAGATATTCTATTATAAATAATCCTCTCAAAAATCTTTGAGACAGCGTTGAGTATACTTATTGGTCTGTAATTCGATATGTTTTTTGGGTCTCCTTTTTTGTATATGGGTATGATTGTGGCTACTTTTTGGGCGTCTGGGAAAATTCCTGTAAGTATGGAATCATTGATGAGATGGGTCAGAGGTTTCACTATTGCCAATTTGACGAATTTCAATGCGAGTGCTGGAATTCCATCTGATCCACAGCTACTTTTGTTTTTTAAGTCGTTTATTACACTCATAACTTCTTCTTCGGTTGCAGGTGCCATATATATAGTATCTTGGTATGTTTGCGATGTTATTGTTTTGGTTGTTTTGTTTGTGAACTTATTCGATACTGTTTTAGCAGCGCTTGCAGTAAAAAATTCCACGAATTCATCTGCGGTGTGTTCACTTTTGCAGTCGTTTTTAGTTTTCCCAATTCGTATGTTATTTTTAACAATATTCCACATGGTCGCTGATTTGTTGTCCGATTTTTTTATTAATTCGTTGTTGTACTCTTTCGCATCTTTAATTATCATCTGGCTATATAATTTCTTTTGTTCGTTATAGATTTGTTGTCCATTCCGTATGTATGGTCTCAATACGTATAAGATGTTTAGGATTCGTTTACATTCCTGTGATTCTTCATTCAGTTTTCTTTTATTGTTAGATTTTATAGTTTCCGATTTGTTTTTGATAGTAACATTTGGGATATGAAATTTAAAGTAATATTGCAGTATTTCTTCAAATTTGTTCCATTTCATGTTTGGGTCAGTCGCATTATATACCTCATTCCAGTCTTCTCGCATTATGTTTTCCTTGAGATGTTTTGGAGATTTTCTTCAGTTAACAGCTTTTTGGTATGTTTTTTAATATTGATATTTGCTGTATTAGTTGTATGGATGGTAATTATTTGACTAAGATGGTCTGATAGATTATTATTCACTACATTGACGGTGGATTCTTCAATATTTGAGATAACGTTGTCGATACAGGTTTTACTGCATTTTTGATTTTGATAGGCTATTCGAGTGCATTCAGTCACTTTCAGTTTTAAATTGAACGATAGTAGAACGTTACTGAGTGTTCGCGTGTTGTTTGAATTTAAGTCTTTGGTATTTATGTTGAAGTCTCCTGCAATTATAAAATCGCGGTGGTCGTTTTCAAGAAGGATCAATAACTTTTCCAAAACTTCAAAGAACGTCCCTGTTTCGGCGTCTGGTGGTCTGTAGAGGCAAACTATTATGATGGTTTTTCCATAGCATGTCGTTTTGCATCCTGCTAGTTCGATACATCGTGGAATACTTAGATTATTTATTTCGGTATACGGTACCCCTTCGTGTTTTTGAAAAATATAGATAGCTTCTTCTCCAATAGGGATTTCTCTTGGATGAGGTTGAATAACTTTGGCAAGATGTTCGGCGAAGGGGTTGGCTTTTTCCACATCGTTTCGAACCCAGTTTCCATCATTGGTTGATTTATTTTTTGTGGTTTTTTATTTTTTTATTGACTTTCTACAAATAGTAGTCAGTTGCTGCACTAGCTGTAAGATTTTTTAGAAAGTTTTCTACACCTTGATTTCTGTATTCACTCAAAAGTTTCGTTAGTTGTTTTGCGACTCTATTCAGTTTAGATTTGTCGCATAGAGCGGGAGTTTGTTTCCAGCCTTTCCTTAGTTTACGCTTCTCTACTATCTTCTTTTTTATATCCGAGGAGCAATAGCCTGCTTTGACAATGGTTGTCGTAGGTGGCACCACCTACGGCGCCTAAGGGTCGTATTGCTAGGTCGGCAAACTTGCACAAGGAGGCAAATTGGCTAGCGCCGGCCCTGTCCTGACCTGATAACTTAACAAATCGAGCAATAATACAACTCCCGAAATCGAGAATTATGGCTCTCGTCTGCATTACGAACGTCATCTTCACCCTTAGGCACTTTTCAAGCAATTGGAAGGTAGCCATTGTTATCATGATCTTCAAACCCAATCAAAGCTCCAGAAACCCGACATCCTACCACCTCATAATAAGTCTTCTCTCCTCCCTAGGCAAAGTAGCCGAAAGAGTCATTCTGTTCCTCTTTAATACTGCCCTGGAGGAAAACCAAATTATCCCAGATGAAAAATTTGGCTTCCGACCTGGAAACTATGCAATGCACCAAATACTCCGTCTCATGGAACATATCACGGAGCCTTTTTTCTCTACATAGCACATAAGCTAAAGATTCTACGCGGGTTACACTACTTACTAATTACTACATTAGTTCATTTCGCGCCAACCAATCATCGACCGACTACAAGCTGCCTATTTTGAAAAGCTGAAAAATTATAATTTTTGTGACATTTTCATTCATTCAAAGAATTAATTCAATAGTCTTGGGTCTATCGCATTCGGGCGTATTACTTATGGCTTTTTAATAATAAAATTTATAAAAAATAAAATAAAAAAAGAAGGCATTTTTAAAAACATTTTATTTGTCGAATGACACATTTTACTGCAATAAATTATTAATTATATTTATCATAATTATAATATTGGAAATCGTAAACAAAATAATTTATTTAAAATTGATTTAAATATTTGAATTTTGGTGGGAGAAGCGCCGTCTGTGCTCGGGTAGCGTTACTACGACTTAGTGGGTAAGAAAAGTTCCTGTTGAAAAAACCGCACCTATTAGCTTATAAATTACAAAACCGTTAGTATTCGCTGTGGTAGGTGTTGTGATTTCTGCATCATCTCCGAAAATAGTTTGGTTATACTGTGAAGACCTCGACCGCATTTAAAAGACTTGTCACATCTTAACCAGTTTGTGATAATCTACCTTTTGAAAAGAACGGTGCTTAAATTTTGTTAATAAATCGATTGTTTGCAAGTGTTTAAACGATGGCTTCGAAAACCAGAAAGAGCGCGACGCCGGCATCACAGTCTGCGGGGCGCCCATCGAGCCCCCTGAGTCCAGTTTTTCATTCGCGTCTGCAAGAAAAGGCCGAATTACAAAATCTAAATGATCGTCTTGCAGCTTATATCGACAGGGTACGTTTTTTGGAAAATGAAAATAGCCGGCTTACCCGGGAAGTTCAAACGAGCCAGGAGACGGTCACCCGTGAGGTCTCGAATATCAAAGCGATGTACGATCATGAATTATCGGACGCCAGAAAGCTACTCGACGAAACGCATCGTGAAAAAGCCAAGCTGGAAATCGACAGCAAACGTTTGTGGGACGAAAATGAAGAGTTGAAGCCGGCCCTGGCAAAGAAAACTAAGGATTTGATTTTAGCAGAAAATTCCAATCGAGTGATGGAGACACGTTGTAACGATGCTACTCACAAGTACAATCAAGCTCAAGCTGACGCCAAGAAAGCTAACAACGAGCTACGTGAAGTCGAGAAGGAACGTGATAAGTTCAAAAAGCAGGTGGAAGATCTGCGTAAACAGTTGGAAGACGAATCTCTGGCTCGAGTGGATGTCGAAAATAATAATCAAAGTCTACGTGAGGAGTTGACCTTTAAAGATCAAATTTTCCAACAGCAGTTGACCGAAACTCGTACCAAGCGACAAATCGAAATCAGTGAAATTGATGGTCGGTTAGCCGAACAGTATGAGGCTAAGTTGCAGTCAGCTTTACACGACTTGCGCGAACAGTACGAGGGACAAATGGCCAGCAACAGACAGGAAATTGAAGTGCTGTATGACAATAAGATTAAGAATTTGCAAAATACATCCACTCGTCAAAGTGCAACCGCTGCTGCTGCAATGGAAGAATTGCGTCAGACACGTACTCGAATAGATACCTTAACCGGTCAAATTACCGATCTTGAGAACCAGAACAGCTTGTTAGCATCACGATCGAGGGACTTGGAAAGGCAGCTGGAAAATGAAAGGGTTCGTCATACCGATGATTTAGCGTTGTTGGAGGCCGAATTATTGCGTCTACGGGACGAAATGAACCAACAATTACAAGATTATCAAGACCTCATGGATATCAAGGTAACTTTAGATCTGGAAATTGCGGCATACCGCAAATTATTGGAATCAGAAGAAGATCGTCTCCACATAACACCATCTGGGGCTACCGAAACTAGTCGCAGTACGCGTTCTAGTTCAACTCAAAGACGTGGCACCCCTGTACGTTTGGGAGCCAAACGCAAGCGAACTCTTTTAGAAGAAAGTCAAGAACACAGCTCATCAGATTTCAGCATTTCGGCGTCATCAAAAACTGATGTGGAAGTTTCCGAAGTTGATGCTGAAGGTCAATTTGTGAAGATTTACAATAAGGGTAACAAGGAAATTTCACTGGGCGGTTATCAAGTTGTGAGGAAGGCGGGAGAACAGGAAACAGTTTTTAAATTCCACCGTACAGTGAAGATTGAACCCAAGTCATACATCACGATTTGGTCGTCTAATCTGGGAAAGGACCACGAACCCCCACATACATTGGTTATGAAATCGCAAAAATGGTTTGTCAGTGATAACATGACCACAACGATAATTGATAACAACGGCGAAGAAATTGCAACTTCGGAAAGGTACGTTACATATCAAGATAAACAAAGATCGCTCTTCTCGCGTCATTATTAAATAATTTTTTCTATTAGATTATTATTTGCGGATCTGATTTTTTATTTTTTGAATATTTTATCTTTACAATTAAGAAGTACATATTTAAATGAACTATGTAAGGTGTTATGTATGTAGACAGCTGTATTTTTAATATCATTAAATGCATGGTAGAGTTGGAGAGTTATTTTTATTTCCTCCAAAACTAACACATGTAATTGATCGAACTAGTTTGGACACGATTTTGTGATTGGAGATATGAAATGAACTTCAACTCTTTTAAGTTTAAATGTCTTGGTAGTAGATTTCGCATGCTCAGATGATTATTTTAATATATTTCATAACGTTGTCCACATTAACCTAACATTTCAATTATTTCAAACGAAAGTTATTCAAGTTAAATGCAGAGGCGGACCTGGGGGGTAGACAACTGGTGATCTCACTCCTCCACTGGTCCACCGACTTGTCTTATCGACGACCTTCAAAATTAAATAACACCTGCCATGCTTTGCGTAATATATTGGGTAATTTTTCTAAAGGAAATGATGTATGGGTGCGCCACTGGTTTCAAATAAATCATGGCGGAATTTATTTTTTTTTTCTATTTAAAATCAACAAATTTTTTATTAGCATGCATGAATAATTTACAATCTAGAAAATCTATATTATAAAATTTGGTATATTCCAAACCATATTAACACATTTAATTAAAAAAATCGTATCTACAGGGTGTCCGAAAATAACTGCCAAATTTTCAATTACAATGAGGAAAATTTGTTTATATTATGCTGTTCAGCTTCTGCCTTTCTGATTTGTACCTCACTGAAAAAAAAATTCAAATAGATTTAATAACATTTTGTTAAATGAGATTATTTTTGAGTGCTGGTGTATTGATAAAGTTCCACGGAGTATGGTGCATCCCTACCAGTCTTCCATCAACAATGGTAGCCGAATTTTGAACAGTTCTTGTTCAAGTTTCCCACTTGTCTGGAATACGTGGAAAAGTTGGGTAATTTTAAATTAAGTGAAAATCAGGGAAATTAAGGCTTTGGGTCAGGGAAATATTTTTAGAACTTGAATAACAAAATTAATTATAAAAATTATTTTTTTTATTCTCTAAATTATTAAAATTTCTAAATTTTATCAACATTCGAAAAGTCACGGAATTTATTTTGATAAATGGGTGGAAATCCTGTTATAATATCAACCTTACTTTTGTTCGACTTGACTTTAAAATCCTGATTTAATTAACGTCCATTTTACAATCAAAAAAATGTTTGTACAATAAGCAAAAACATAATCTTTATAATTTTTTTAAATTTGGCAGAGGTATTTCTGGACATTCGGTATATTTTAAATTGATAATATGGCATATTTATAATTTTTTTGGGTGATTTTGGATTTCTGATCAGAAATATTCTATATAAAAATTAAAAAAAAAAATATTAATATTATAAAATTATAATAGGAGAATTTCGTTATAATATAAGAACCCAAAATATGAAATTTTATAGAACTGAATTGTTTAACTTTCTAGTTTGTTTTTAATTACATATTTATATTATTTTCTATATAAAAATCCAGTCACTTGGTGCAAAGAACGGGGTCTTTTCGAATTTTTTACTTATTCACCTCGTAACTTGTGCCGCCATATTGGAAAAATTGCGCACAAAAACGTTTTTTGCCAGTATTTCCTTTCCGGCTCATTTTATGACGAAAGTATTTATGTAAGAAAATAAACTAAAGGAAATTATCTATAGTTTACGTCTGTCTCATTTTGTTATAAAATTAATAGTTTCGACGCACGAGCGTCGCCTGTAAGCTCTTCTTTCTCGGGGATTTCCTTTCAGAAAAATAACAAGTCGAAAATGAGTTTTGCTGATTTGTTACCTACGTAGAAAATACAGATCAAACAGAAGCTATAAATTTTTTAAGGAAAAGACAAAACCTTTAATAAACCCTTTACCTTCAAAAAAAGGTAGGAATGTGACGTCACTCTTCTAACTAGATAATGATTTATCAAGTACTGTATTCTTAACAAGTAGGAGGCTTCCAAACCCAATACAATATTGCAGATGCAATGCTTTTCCATAGAATTGTAATAAAAAATATAATTCAGCTTTTTTTAAAAAATATAAATAACATTTTAAATAAACATACTCTTGACTAGATTGTCACACCTGTTATCAAAGACTAGCTAACCAAGCGATTCATTACTGTATTACCCTGCTAAGGAAAAGGGTGCAACTAGAGTCTTAGAAGTCAAATTAAACCGCTTTCCTTAGCAGATCATCATGATAGCACTAAAAAAATATATTTTTTAATTTATAAAATTAAAAAAACATTGGGAAACATTTTGTTGTTTCAAATGCTTTATTTGGAAGTGATTAGCGGGATTTTAACTTTTACTCCTCTTGCAAAGTCTATAGAAGATTTTGCAACTTGACCCAACTACTGCTTCGAAGTTATTCGTTCTACATAAAAAGTGTATATGAGCAAATTTGTAAAGAATTTTATAAGCTTTAATTTAGTATATTACTATTTTGACTGTACAACGCAGATTAAACGAGATAATGACCCAAAACTTGTTTTTTTTTCTCTATAGCCTCTCTTTGTTGGAGGGGTAAAACTTAAAATCTTGCTGATCAAATAGCATTTAAAACAATAACATTTTTCAATTTATAAATATGTTTTATACTAACTTTTTGTTTATTAAATAATTGGTGACTGAAAGGGTTAATTATAATTTCATCACATCACAGCTTAACTCTGGTTTAAAACATTTATTTTTAAATTTTGGTTCTTAAGCTGTGTAGATTAAAGGCTGTTTCTTACCAAGCAAGGATTAATTTTTTTATCTTTGTTTAAATTATATGCAGCAACAGTAACAATTATTTAAACTCATTGTACATTTTGTTTTCTACCGTACAATGGAAAAACCCGTTTTAAGTCTAAATACTAATCAGGTGACAATACAATAATTATGTTTTGAATGAAGTTCAGTAGTCGTCATCGTGTAAACAGTATGTAGTTTAAAATGTCATCTTTTTACGCAAAGAAAATTTAAATGGATGGAGGGAAGTTCTAGACAACGTCAAGAACGCAGTTAAATTTCTTCCTTCCTAACCAGAAAAATCATTACATTTTTTAGAAATTTCGAAAAGTGTGCACCCTTTGTATTTGTGGAGTGTTCTTAGTTTGTTTTTTAATTACCACTGTTTTGAATCCAAAATAGGTGTCACCTTGACTTTGCTTCTCTAAACATGCACATATTATCTACAGTACTGTAGATAGCTTTAAATCGACCAAATCTAATTTTAAAATCTACTGTGACGTCAATATTATTAAAAAAATCTATTTGGTGCTTCCACTTGGTGAAAGGGAATGAGCTCACCCCTTCGTGATGATTTGAAATATTAAGCTTTAAAAGCGTTTTGTAAAAGCAACACAGATTATGTTCACTAAAATCGCTCGAGGCATTTAATTTACAATTACTTTTTTTTCACTGCAGCATCCAAAAACGCGTTCTATTTGGATTTTTAATAAACTACACACGAATTGGCATACAAAAATCTAGAGATTCCGTTCCAGATGGATGCAGTGTGTCACTTCCATATATGGTTTTGTACAAAAATTTCTCCCTGTGTTCTACCATATGTTTGTTAGTAATCCATCCAAACTAAAAATATTTTATTCGATTAGCATCTGATTTAAAAAAAAGCATTACATTTCATGAAATAAGAATTATGGCAACTTGGGTGATCAAAACTCCAATTTAACTCTTCATTGGGATTTTTAGTGGAAAATCTAAATTAGTCTGCGACATGGTTAATTATAATTTGCATGTATGTACAAATTAAAGCAACTAACTGAAAGCTTTAATACAATAATGCGGCTATTAAAATAGAATTTGGGTCAAAAAATATAAAAATTAGAATCGCAGAGATAGGATAGGATTTGGGTTTTGTGTTGCCGGTGACCTATTGAGCTAAATATTGGAATATGCGACCGACCTTCACACAGGCTGTGCTTACCGGCGATGATGACATCAGCATTACATACCTTTTATTGATTTTTTATGCAAATAGGGATCATTTGTCTTTTTATTTGATAACAAAAATTTTATTAACGCGTTAAAATGTAATTTTTTGGAGTGGGGTTCAGACCGCAAATAAAAAATGATATATTCGTAATTTTTTAATAATTATGTCACCATTTAAAATAAATTCGAAAAGTTTAATTCTGGAGGTGATCGATATTTTTTTGTAGTTGGCGTAGGTTTGAAAAGTACTTTTGTTGGTTACAAGGCCGAGACTTTCGTGAATGGAATTTTAAATTAATTTTAATTTTTCAGAGTACGAAGACAGCAGGCAAGTTCAACGTCGCGACACCGAGAGTTTTCCGGATTGTTAGGTGGATCTGAAGAGTTACATTATTCGCAAGGTGATCCACAGGGCGAAGAAAAATGTAGTATTATGTAAGACATTTAAAAACCAAACTTTCTGCAATTTTTTAATATATAAAAGTGATCGAGGAGTCAAGTTGTGAACTTTATTCTTTGGCATTACAACTTCAAGATATGTTTAAGATATAGGAAAGAATTTTATTTAAGTTTAAAAAAATAATATTTGGCTAATTTAAGTGACTACACGCGGTTATTTTTAAAACTGCAAAACTCGGGCTTTTTGGGCTTATATTTTATGTGTTCCTAGAAAAGCACACAATTTATTGATTGTTTGGCGAAATTAGTTTGCAGTCTTTTATATTATATGATTCCAAAAATTTAAAAGTAGTTGTAAGTGCTAAACTGCCATAGTACGTTAGAATTTTTTATATCTACCTGAAATCCCAAAATCTAGGCTTGTTTTTGTGTAATTTTTGTTTATTTAAATAAATAGTTAAGTACTAAAGTTTCGATTATTTTGTGCTTGCAATAATATTGTTTTGGTCGAAGTAATACCGCGAATTTAATAAATTCTCTTGCTTAGTTTGTTGAATTTGCCGGTTTATTTTCTCGAATTAGTGCTTGTCGTTTTTAAATTTTACGAACAACGCCGATCGGCAGCTACTTGACCGTTATAAACATTGCGGTTACCGACCGACGACGTTCCCACCAAATTTAAATCGTCTTCATTAACATGTAATTGAATGCTAAAAGAAGGCAAATGAAATTGTAATAGAATTGTTGTTGGACGGAAATTTTATTTTTGATTGTGCCTTATAAATATTGTATTTGTATAATTATTGTCTTGTATCCCTTATTTTTTTCTAAGGACTTTTAATAATAAACAGGATGTTGTATCAAAAACAATTTTGTAAATTACCTCATTAAGTTAAAATGATGTTCTGGTATTTTTTTCAAAAATTTAGATTTAGTTGGTTTATTAATGTAAAATTTAAAATGTCTTTACACAAAAAGATCAATATATTAAAATAGATATATTTTCTCCAATAGTTTTATTACTCCTCCAATAAAATTACATCATCGATGCGACGTGTGTGAATCACCTCTAAATATAGCGGTCGTTGCATGTTGTGACGTCACCGACGTAATTTATTACGACACACCTCAATATATACACGACATCTGTCGACCAATAGAAATGGTACCGATTTAATAGAAAACTAGACTGCGTGGGAAGTGGGTTTCAAATTTAATGTCTTTCAAGCCGCCCAAAGAAATAATGAAAAACACTTAAGCCATGAACCAAACGGGGGAAGTAGTTGCCCGTCCCTAATGGACGCTCATGAAATCTTAATAATGAAGTTTTAATAATTTTTATTGTAAATGTTCAAATTTAAAAGTGACCCCCCCCTCCTTTCAAAGATATAATCTTAATTTTAAAAAATGGGAGCATATCGGCATACTGATACATGTTTTCTTTTGCGATTTTACATACCTATTTTTGATTGCATCAAAGAGTACTCTTTGATTGCATACATTTTTCTTCATTGTAAAGCGCAATATAAAAATTTATTTTTAAAAAATTCAATAGAGAAGTAACATTTTTTATACAAAGCGAACGGTTTTTTATTGTATATTTTTATAGAAGAAATGTAAAAAAAAACAAAACTTGATTTAATTTCGAAATAATATTTATTTAATCTTTCGTTTGGAAAGTTTCAATAAAAAAGCTACGCCACTGGGCTTTTCATTATTTATTTGGGACACTCTAAAAAACAATTTTGGCGCGCAGGTTCAATCAAAACATAACCTAAATTTAATTTCTTGTGCACCATTTTCAAAACGAACTAGAAGTTATGGAATCGATGGAAGTTGATGCGATACCATCAACTAGTTCTGTTGAAACTACTGCTAACAAAAGTAGAGAATCCCATCTGCCATGGTAAAACAATTTATTGAATTTCTTAATTTTTGCTTTTTAAGCAGCTCTTTGTTATTGTAGGATCGAAAAGTATCGACCTCAAACTTTCGAAGACATCGTTGGGAATGAGGATACGGTCAAAAGGTTATCAATTTTTGCACAACAAGGAAATGTACCCCATATTATTATAGCAGGCCCTCCAGGTGTGGGTAAAACCACGACAATTTTATGTTTGGCCAAAATACTTTTAGGACCGGCTTTCAAAGAAGCGGTACTGGAACTAAATGCATCGAACGACCGAGGTATTGATATTGTGCGAAATAAAGTTAAAATGTTCGCACAGCAGAAGGTTACTTTGCCACCTGGACGTCATAAAGTTATTATATTGGATGAAGTGGACAGGTAAATTGGGTACTGATGCAAAAAATGCAAGTTGGTTTAATTTTTTTTGTTTTCTGTATTAGTATGACTGAAGGTGCTCAACAAGCTTTGAGGCGGACAATGGAAATTTATAGCAACACCACAAGATTTGCGTTAGCTTGTAATTATAGTGAAAAGGTTATAGAAGCCATACAATCACGATGTGCTATTTTACGGTACTCGAAATTATCTGACGCCCAAGTTTTAGCGAGGACAATCCAAATTTGCCAAATGGAAAATGTAAATTATGTTGAAGATGGTCTGGAAGCAATAGTTTTTACTGCTCAAGGTGATATGCGGCAAGCACTTAATAATTTACAATCAACTCACAATGGATTTGGGTTGGTTAACTCGGAAAATGTATTCAAAGTTTGTGATGAACCGCATCCTTTACTTATCAAAGATATGCTGATGAATTGCACGAGTGGAGAAATAAGAAAAGCCTACAAGGTTATTTTAGAATTATTTTGTAGGAAGTTTTTGCAAGTTTCTTATTTTAGATTATGGAGCACTTGTGGAACTTAGGATATGCTGCGGAAGACATTGTAAAAAATGTGTTTAAGGTTTGCAAAAATTTGGATGTAGAAGAACCCCTTAAATTATCCTACATTAAGGTAACATTTTGCTGTATATATTTTTATATCTCGGTTTTAATGTTGGGTGTTTTAGGAAATTGGTTTAACTCATCAAACAATTGTCGATGGTCTTACTACCTTGTTACAAATGTCGGGTTTATTAGCTCGGCTGTGTCTGAGAGCACGAGGAGTGGAAAGCGGTCCTTAAGTTGTTTTTCTCTTGTGAAAGAAGGATTATACTTTTTATCATCTAAAATAGTAACTTTCAACAGTATCTTGCAGTTTACCGCAAGTATGATTTTGTAGTAGAATTTATAATTATTGCATTATTAACACCAACTTATTTTTTTGTTTTAAAAGTATTTTTATACCTTTTAATAAAATAATTTATTGTAAACATCTCAGTTTTTGTACGTTTCTTTAGAAATGGAAATGTTAAGAGGTTGATTTGGTTACCTCAACATTTTTTATCAACCATGTTTAGATGTATTATTCACAGACTTAACTATTTAAAACTTACGTCCATGACATCCATGCTCTGCGAGCATGCCTTATTATCGACATAAAAAATTTAATTTTGCATATCCTTATAATTATGTTATGGGTCCATTAACTAAAAATATTCATTTTATGGAAAAAACAAAGGGAATTTGAAAAAAAACACTTGATCTGTGTAATGGATGTGTAAAATTTACACAATTGAATTTATTTTTGCTCTAAATAAAGATATAGAGCATTAAATTAACTTTCAAGCAAATCATAAGAAATTCACATTAAAATTTGATTTAAAAATGTAATTTAATTTTTGGTTTTCTAAAAATATGATTCTCTAATTTCTACCTGTATTTTAAGATGGCTTATATTTAAATGTAGGTGAGCAGTTTTAATGTTATATTACTATTTCACGGTCGTGGGTTCAATCCCCGACCAAGTACATTTGCTAATTTTGACTATGTTTTCTTCACAAGATGCTAGCAACCTCTTTTATGTATTAAATGCCTACATACTACTCAGCCATGGGCTTACGACATCTGTATTGATTCTATATTATAATATACCTGAGGTCTGGGGATTGATTGAGTAATATGTAAACTAATATTGTAAATTATAAAAACAGCGACAAATGGTTTTGATATTTGCACGAATGTCATAAAAGCACAAGACATTTTTTTTTAATTCTTGTACTTGTACTTATTTGGAACTTATTTTTGAGTTTAAAATTTAACATGACTTAAGATTAATTTTTTTTGATCCTGAGGGTCAAACCAGGAATAATTATATATGAAAATTTAATATATTGCACATGTTTATCCCATGGGCTTAATCGTATTGCTGATACGATAATTTTATTTCTCCAAGTGAAACCATAAAATCTTTGGAGAAGCAGCAAATATCTTTGGTCGAATCCATTATTTATTTTTAAAATTGAAATTAATGGTATTCTAAGACATATTGGAGAGTTAGTAAAAACAAAAATAGACCAGGTTTTTTCAAAGAATTTGGAATAAATTATTGATTTTTTTTTCAAAATAGTGACTCCGATTAAATTTTCGTTTTGCTTAATGCTATGGATCTTATCCCTTATCTATCTACTATCCACGCCCATGGATGGATTAACAAGATTCCCACTATTTTGATCTATGATTATTCTCTAATTGGGGCGGCCTTCAGGGATGTCTTTATCTCTACCAAGTGAGTGGGCTCAGAGAACCTCTGTATTTTTAAATCCGTGATTTTCGACTTTCGCTCTTCTAGGATGTTTTTACCTAAATTCGTGAGCACAGAGACCTACTCACTTCCCAGACTCTCCGCTTAAAGTCATTTGAGGCTCTTAGGTTAGATGTTGCCTAGTGATTCTTTTATCAATAATAAAGAGCTTTCTTGATCATAAAAATTGCAAATTTTAGAACTCCAGCTTTAAGATGGTGGTCTAGACTAATTAACTGTATGTTTTAGCATTTAAAATTAATTAATGATCATTATAGAAACTGGAAACTTATAGACTGGGATAGAATGACTAATTTTACAAAGAGGAGCGAATGTGGCATGAAGCTATATTCTCATGAAGTTAAAATGTCAGAACACCGAAAGTAAATCAGGTACTATTGGCTTTTTGGCCGCTCCGACTCTCTAGTGTTTGAATCATGTGGAAACTCTTTTTGCGCTGCATCATTGATTGCTTAAAACCTTTTTGTAATAAAATTATTAGTTTTAATAGAAATATTTAGACACTATTTAGATGTTCCAGTGGTACATTTACCAAGGGGCTCAAAGGGAGGCTTAGGAAGCATTTCAAATAAGGGCCCAAAATTTTTAAAATATTACAAAGTAAATCTTTTTACATTTAACGTTTTCTGAAACAATCCGGATGTACACGATTATACCAAAAGTCTAGAGAGCAGGATAGCACGGACAATTTCTATGGCAACAGGAAACCACTCCATTAATTATATTTTGCTAGTTAGCCGTCTTGGCTTTGGCATTCAACTTTCCTTAAGCGGATATGGCACTCCAAGAATATACTTATAATAGTTTTCTGCAAAGTAAGTGTTAATTTGCACTGAATTTCTAAGTAAATACATTAGACTACCTACACTTGGCTGGTACCTTACCTAGGAGTAGCCGAAAACATACCAAGGGGGAAGGACTGCCTTTTACTTTAACTTTTTGTTATTTTATTTCATAATATGCAAATAATTTTTTTTTGCAGAAAAAATATTGTATGCAATTGCATTTGAGATTTTACTTTTAGACACTAATTTGGCATGTGGTACAACTTCCTGCCTTGTGCGTCGGGGGTTTCAAAACAAGTTTCATAAAATGCTATTATAATAAACTAGCTAGTATTGGTTTCTAGTTGCTTTTAGCGATCAAGTTGTTATGATCTGTTACAATGGGGGGGGGGGTTAAAAATTGCGTTACGTAATTTGTGAACAGCCCCTTAAAATAGGTTAAATTTAGAACAATTTGTGTATAGAAACTTAATTTGTACGATGTTCCAAACCGCTACTAAAGCGCGCTCAAATATGGTAACTTTTTGAGTACGTGTTCCACTACAGGTGTCATTTAGCGTTCCACTTATACGTTTTCGCCCTCGGCGACGACCGACGGTCGTTTAGTGTAGTGGAACGGCTTTACGATCTTCGTGGGCGGGCTAATGTCATTTTGAATTTTCATATTCAAATTGTACATAAGCAAATACAAGTTTACTTTTGCATATTGCTATGAAAATGAAAACATTTTTATGAAGAAAAAACATTACTTTATAACAAGTTATGGGAAATAAGTTCACAAGTTAACTAAAGAATAATATGGTTATATATTTTAATTTGATAGACAATTTATGATAATTAGATAATTTACCTGTTTTTGCATTTGCATCAGCTTTAAATACTACCACTTCGATAACTTTTTCACTACTCCTAACAGGAAAGTATGACAGGCCCAGGATAGGGCCAGGCTTGGCCCGACTTTGTAGAAGTCGGGCCAAGTCTGGCCCGTCATACTTTCCTGTTAAGGTATCGGGATTATAAAATTGCAAATTTTTTGGAATCCATTCGTAAACTTCTAAATTTGCTTGCGAAAAAACTTTCACAACCACGGCAACTCACCTTTTACAGTGACGCTTCGTGGTCGTGGTGGGCTAGCAATCGGTGACGTCATTGATAATGTTTTGAGCTCGACCGCGACTTTAGATGGAACGCTTATTAAAAGTCGCCCGTAGTCGTCGTGGGCTGTAAGTGGAACGTACCCCTTTTGTCACTCACTCGGTGAAAAATGCAGGAAATGCCGTTTTTCTGGCGTGTGGTAGAAGTAGAACCGCGATGTGAACTTCATATGCCCAAAATTGATTATGTTATAATTACCTGTTTTTTTAGGTCACATTTAGCGCTTTAGCAAACATGTGAGAGGTGCGTAGTCGGCAAGCCCGCCAGTTCTTGAAAAACTTCGAAACTCCTCTTTTAGCTACATCTGCTAATAAATGGTGAATGAAACTTAATGTGTTGAGTAAAAAGATAGTACAGTAGGCTGGTTTTGCACTATAAATGGGCGAACGTCAACGAGGTACTATGTCAGAGGGGGGAGGAATCCCCCCTCCCGCAATTTCAACAAATTGAAATATGATTTCAACATTCCACTCCACTGCTTCCTCTACATTTTTCTCCACTCTTTTCTCTTCTTACTAAATCTCACTCAACTTCTCCCTTTTCCTTTCTCTTCTACATCGTCATCTTTCTTCTCTTCCAGACACCATGGTTTGTGAAAGTTCTTTCTTTAGAACTTGAAATAGTAATACTGGTTGGTGTGGATATTGACCTTCTGGTCATATTGATTGGGATTCCAACACCATCAAACGTATATTTCCTGAAACCAGGTAGAGGCAGAGTGACTCCACTTGTTTACCTTCCGCAAACCACCATTGAAATCAGCCTGGCGGAGTATATACTCTTCATTAATGCCATTAACAATTGTGACGCGACATCCGTGATTTTACAACAAATCATAGTCAAGTCGCTGAAGATTGTTACTAGACATTCCGACCTCTCACTCTACATTCGTCGGTTTTCCAACTCCAGAGGAAATCACTGAGGCAGAGGAGAGATTTTTGGTGGCTATATAATAAGCTGCGGTTCAAGAGCTATATTAGACTCTTCCACCAACAGAAGCCGCAGTGTACGAAAGTACAACAGTACCAGTAGCTGGGAACGAAGTTGTCACCCAAAGACTGGGGCTGGAGAAAGGCCGCAAACTCTTTGATTCCAATTACTACCCTCAAGAGCCCATACCCAGATGCCCTGTTGAAATCGATAGCATGTTCATAAAGGAAGGGCTGCACGGGGAACTGCGCTTGCCGACGAATCGGTCTTTTTTGTTCTAAACTACGTTGGAGCTGTGAAGAGAACTGCTTCAACACTGACCCAATCTTAGTTGATGAAGACGTTTTCTTGGCGGAAGAAGAGGAACAGATGCATTTGAAAGGTAATTGTTACTAATAACTTCATTTTTTTTGAGATTTGAATGAACAAATAGCTGATATCCAATTGTCACTATGATGAGTATGTTCATCTATTTCTATAAAATAGTACATGTAAAACTGTTGAGAAAAAAAAAATCCGGAATATTTTCCTGGAAGCGCCAATTTTGGAACTCATAGGCTTGGATTATACCTTGAAGCCATTTCTTGCAAATGGCGCTTTGTGAACACATTTGTGTTCAAACGGCTTTCTGTATTAATATAACACATCTTTCCAAGAACGTCATCAGAGCTCTTGAGTTCATTTTTTTGTAAATGGCTGCTACAACTTGGTTTATTTTTCTTATTTGATCCTCTTGCCTTCTATATTGGTTCCTACATTGGTAAGATGTCGAAAAATTCTGCAAGTTTTATTTTAAATAAATTAATTACATAAGTATTTATAAAAATTAAAATTTAAATAAATCTCTGCTTGAAAGCATTATTTACTTTTAGGGTCCGGCCTCCTGTGTTTCGTCTCTAGGCAATCTAGATCTTTTTACCCTTTAATGATAATACATTTGAGCATATACAGTTTTTTTTTCGTACACGGTTTTCTCACGCCTAGTACAGAAAAATTGAACTTTTCGTTACTTGTTGCACAAATAACTATTTCGCTATAAAAAGCAAAGGTCTCCCTAGACTAGCTCAACAGGGACGCTGTCGAGGTTCGGTGCTATATGCTTTATTCGAGCTACTATCAGGAACGGAACCGTGCTTTCTCTTCTCCTTCTGATACTATATTAAAAAATATAATATCAAAAGGTTTTGTTTGTCGAAATAATAAATTTCAATTTATCAATCGAAAGAAATCAAGATTTGTTTTACAATTCCAGATAAATCTATATAGCGAAGTAAATAACTTGCAAATCCTTGCACAAGAAAATTCAATTTTCTTGTTAGGAAAATTTGTTGTTTTCAATAAAATAAACTAAAATTTTGAATAATTCACTCGATTGTAAGTAATTGAGATTCGGAACAACAATTACATCTATAAAGAAATTCAGTTTTAATTTGCCCCCTTTAATAATGCAGATCCTGCAATTCAAACTTTATGAGCAATCTACCAGATATGTTTTCGACGTTTTAATAGTTCTCTATATTCGTTATAGAACTGTCCGATTGTATTACAAGGTGGTACATAATATACCAAGGGGTGAAATAAATAATAGCGGTGGACCCATATTAAATTGTTATTAATAATTCTGTTGTAAATAAACATAAAGTTAAAAAGAAAATATTTAAATAATTTTGTTGGTGCACACAAAACTTGGGGAAATTTTGCTGTAAGGGGTTTATAGCTTAAATATTGATTTCTACCCACCCTTCTGCAAGTAGGCACTAAACTACAAATCAGTGCAACTTGTAACTTCATAGTCAGATATGTAATATTATTTAATAAAATGTGTTAGATTGTATAAATTTGATATGTTTAATTACTACGTGATGTGTTTTTTATGTGCGGAAAGCTTTTTTTGCGGAAAATTGTAAACGCCAGCATTATCGACGAAGAATTAAGGTATGAATGGAACTTGTTCGTACACATTTATGACACATTTAAATTTAGTTTTTTATTAATTACAACATTACTTCGCCTCGTAATATTTATTGTACAATTTTTTCCAGAAATAAACTATCGATTTGTT
Organism: Cantharis rufa; assembly: GCA_947369205.1. Lineage (NCBI taxonomy): Eukaryota > Metazoa > Arthropoda > Insecta > Coleoptera > Cantharidae > Cantharis > Cantharis rufa. Next base: position 14,654,703 of record OX376307.1, on the reverse strand, counting down.
ATTTACAAAACAACAAAATACATTTCCGATAGATTTCAACTCTGACAATATTATTTAAAGATAATGTAAGTTTTAATAAAAAAGTAAAAAATGCTGCAGGAAGATTTGGATATTATGCATTCGGGTTTTGAAAAATTAAAAAAGGGACGAAAATTGTGACATGTAACAAAATTATAAAATAAAATGCAGAAGGAAAATTCAAATCAGTCGACCGAAGTCCAACAATATGTGGGGCCTTACCGACTTGAAAAAACACTTGGAAAAGGCCAAACTGGTAAGACTTGTAAACAATACATTTTTTAATCATTTATTTTTGTAAAATTAAATGTTTAAAATGCTCAAAGGCATTTTAATTGCCCAATCTTAAAATTCGTAAAATATTAAAATTAATATTAAACATTTCTCTAATCGAAAAATGAGAAAATTAAAATTGAAAAATTTAATTAAAACAATCAAAAAATTCATCATATTCACGATTGCAAACGGGTAAAATAAATCTTGGAGATTCTTAATTAAATTATTGAAAAATATTCGCTAATTTTCTTTAGGTTGTTTTCATTTAGAAAAGAAAATTTTTTAACGAATTTAACAGGAAAATAAATGTTGAAGTTGCAAACTTAAGTTTGACAGTTCATGAACTGTGAGATGGATTCCTTGACCAATTCGAACTACCTTTAATCGTGTTTTGCAAGGGCAAATTCGGATGGTGCAAATTAAATAGATGCCAAGATTTCACGATAAAGAACAATACGATAAATTGATTGCATAGCAAAATCGAAAATTTTCAATGACAAAATTTTTATCGATTAAAATGGTTTTTCATTCTAGCCAAACCTAAAAATAGAAAAATCCAAAATCGCAAACGAGTTGATGTAACAATCAAATGGTCAAAGATATAAAACAAATACCCTTTTCAAAGATTCACAAAATCCTTTTTATTTTCAAGAATAGCAGGAGACAGTAAAAATCGAGATCTGACACAAACTCAGCCTTGAGCTTGCGAAATATTTTCTTTAAAATGAAAAAATTTCTTTTTTAATTTATCATAGACTTTTATGGTCTTTACTTGGTTTTATGTTCGACATTTATGTATCCAAATGCAGTTTTTGTCTTTAATGTATTAAATACTATGAGTAACGACTCATACTTTAGAGAGATTTTTGAAAACGAATATTTCTGTTTTCTAGTCTCATATATGGATTTCTATGGGATCAGAGGGAAGGGCATAATTAAAATTAAAAAAGATTAATTAAATTTCTTAAAATTGCAAATTTAATAGTGTTACTCTCTTTCCGAGGGGGGCATACTTTTTGTTTTGTGTTTGAATTTTAGTCAAATAACTGAAGCTATTGCAAGATATCTCTTATTTTACTTAGCAATGAAGCCTCGAATTGGAGTGCTACAGAATTTGCTGTTCAATGCCCGATTTGTTTTACACAATTTAGCAATCTGAAGAAAGTACAAAGCTACTAAGAAAGAGGAGCTTTCAAGCATTTTACTAGTTTAAACTGCCGGCTTTTTTATGAAACGAGAATAACGCAAAATTATATTTAATTAAAAATTGTGGGCTAAAACACTAGAAAGGAATTATTTTAAAAATAGAGTTTACTGTTACATAAAGCAGTTGCATCTGTACTAATGCAATTAGGCAACGTACATATTATAATCAACTAAGGAAATTAACACCGAACCGTAATTGGTATTATTTCGATTCCAAGCTCGTATCAAAATAATGTAATGTTTGAAATAGCGAATATTTTGATGCCTTATAAGCTAACTTTGAGAATGTAGATTGAAATGGTCAACATCAAACTTCTAAATTATGCTATAGAAATAATTTCTGAAAATTGTCAGTAGCTTTTAGATCAGTTAGCAATTCCAAAGTTTTCACCCAGACAGATTCCAGTAAAATGATATTATTCTGACGATTGGATGAAAAATTTCATCTTTAGAAGAATGATAATAGGAAAAATGTTTAGGTTTTTAAACCTAAACCAAAAACATCGTTAAACTAAAGCTGTTCCTGTTGCGAGTTGAACAAGGGCAAACAATCCTATGACAATCATAACATCGATAAAGTCTTGGACCATTGAGATTTTAATGCACAAAGACTGTCCTCGGGTCATCTTTTTAAAACAATCAACATCTAATTTCTATGAGAAAATGGTTTTAGAGTTTAGATCTCACGACTACTTAAAACAGATTAGGGAATATCCCTGTAACCCTGTTTAATATATAATGATGGCATTACCCATATGCATCAACGACGCACGTCGATGTTTTTGCAGTTGATCACGGAAACTACTAGATCAATGATCAATAGCCATCTCTAGTTAATTTTTAAATATTGTGTGTATCTTGTAAAGTTTAACTTTTAGAAACTCGAACCTAAGCAAGCAAGTACTATTTAAACTCCAACCAGCTATTAGAACTATGTTTACGATGAACCGATTCTGTGTATTATTTATTATCAATATTAATTAAAAAATAATATGGCTACGTATTTTTAACAATCGAGACATTTTCCATTTTCGATAAACGATAAAAATTGGTATAAGATGTAAAAAAAAAACGTTTAAAAATGATTTAAATGGTTTTATATTCTTTTCGGCAACGTCCTTTCAAAAACAAAAAGATAATACTTTCCAAAAAAAAATTTAGTTCAACTATTGAAAACTAATTTGAAATATAAATTGCTTATTTTTATAAAAAAAAGTAAAGCATGCTATTTGAAAATAAAGTCAACAAAAGCTATCGATTAACTTGAGTATGGATTAAAATGCATCAAAAAATTTTGTTATAAGCAGTAATCGGTAATTGAAGTAAATTTTGTAGAATAACGCAATCTCATGTCGGACAAGGACTTCGGCCAATCAAACTATCCTTATTTTTAAATTTGAACCATTCAGGTTGCTATTAAGTTCTAATCATGCTATTCGTATCACGCAAATTGCCCGATTGGCACTCTTGTAGAAAGAAATTAAAAGTTTAACAAAACTTTAAATAAATATGAAAATATTTTTAATAATATGTTAATATAAAATTTTATGATATAATGTGCCCACATGAATCAACATTGATAATAGTAATATTCTAATTACTGATATGATTTGATATTATGTTGAAGTTTAATACATGTATTATAAAAAAGTTATGATTTGAAAATAATGTATATTATCTACGTACAAACTCAAGCTAACTTTGTTCAAATTTTTAATTGGAATATATTTCCTGAAATAATTATTAGCAAAAGTATTGGCACTCGGGTGTACTACTCGTTTTAATTACAATCTCAAAAATATTCTAAATTATTTAAAATTTAGGTCCTTCGGTTTTTAATATTTTATTTGTTTAAATTAATTCCAAATTTCATTTGAGATAGAAACTCTTTTGGTGGTTTTGAAAATATTCAGTAGCGGTTGGTACTGGAAGAGCGATAAGGCGCTGTGCTTCCAAAACAGAATATTACATTATTATTAATATTATTAAAACTAACCAGGAGGTATTAGAGAGATATCGGCAATCCAGATTACAAATTTTTGGTGATTCTAAAAGTAAAATAGTTGGGATCTTGATTGCCAATATACTCATAATAAAACTGTATAAGGTACTAACTTGATTCTACATCTGGAAAATCAAACCGAATGTAGTTTCGTAATTTAGTATATTTTCCCGCCAAAAACCATACGTTTTAAAAGTTACAGTTTAAATGAGCCACCCTCTATATATACATACTACGATGATACGTGTTCTACAAATACACGTGAGCTCTGAAGAGTTAAATTAAATTGGATAGGGAATTCAAATGTGTAGAAATATATAGGTTCTATGTTCAAAATAAGATAGTTTTTTGTAGAATTGTATGTATAGAAGTCTGTATGTTTGTTAAATGCTTTTAAAAGGCGACGCTTAAAAGTAAATCAAATTTTAAAAAACTGTAGATAAAATATAAAAAAGTAATAAATAAAGATTGCATTTTGAAATGAAATTTAAAAAGTACTTAACAAAATATATTTAGAAAAAGTCGATTTTTGTTTTTAATTTGATAAAAGCCTACCGGTTCTCAACATTGTTACCGGTTCGGTTAAACGGGTAGACAACCGGTAGGGTCCGTCTTTCATAAATTGTCCGTGTTTTATAAATGGGGAAAACTAACAAAGTTATTTTTTGAGAGATAATTAATTATAAAACGTGTCACGTGGCAGGTTCAAGTTTTTGGTGACAAAAAATAGTTTAAAAAAACAAATAAGAAATTGTAATGGCGTATTGAAAAGATTGGTAATTTGACGCCATTATAAAAATTAATTTTTCTTATTACGTACTTCAAGCTTTTAAGTTTAAATTTTGCAACATCTGTTTACCGTGAAACAAAAAATTAAAAATGATTTTGTAGCAAATTTCATTTCCTACAAAATCGACTTTCTGATATTTTGCCGAAAATTTCTCCGTTATCGAATTACATTTAAATTTCGGCGAGCAACCTCATTCCTTATGAAAAATATTAACAATTTATTTTGTATTTATAGTTTAATAATTTTGGATATATTTTGAAATTATTATTTCTTGCATATTTTTGCTAATACTAAAAAATTCAAATAGAACTATTTAATTTTGTAATTTCATTTAAAATGAGCAAAATTTTTATAACATAAACTGTAAATACTACATAATACCTTTTAAGACCTTTATATTAGAAACGCTGCGAATATCGTCAAGAATACGAAATAGTTACAGAGAATTTGTTGTAAATACTAGATTAAAATTAACTAATTTTGTTGTGAAATGTTAAAAGGGTTTACTTTGCCTGAGGCATTCAGAAGAAGTAATAATAAGTTATATTTTAATTATATTGCTTAAATTGAAAAACACTGCAATATAAGTTGCGAATGATCGAAAAGTTCGAAAAAAATTCGTTATAGTTATAGCGTAATAATAACAATTAAATTAAATTATTTAAATTAAATAAATTAAATTACAAAAATATTAAATTTTAATATTTTATTTTGAGAGGGCGGTGACCCTTCACACTCTTCGTACTAGTCGCCATTAATTATATAAATACATAAATATTCAATTTTGAACCAACAAGTTTTAAATCTGTAGTTTCTCTTAACATTAGAATAGCGTGGAGGAGGGGTAAATTCCCCGGGAAGCACTTATCTGGGGGGGGGGGACGATCGAGAGCTTTCATTGCACAAAACACGCAAAATAAAATTGTAATTTAATAATTATTTTAATTTTAATAAATGAATTTAAGAAAAACCTGGTTTTTGTTCAATGGCGAAAATAGGGAACGGCTAATGTAGTTTTGCCCCGGATATCAGAAATCCACGTTACGTCACTGTTCCTTAAAAAATTGATTGATACCGGTTTCCAGGTGTTGTTTATCAATTTTAATTTGTCGTTCCTTCAATAAATCTAAAGTAAAGTTATAACTTTCCAAATTACCAAATTATTCCCAAAATAATTTTTTTTGATAATAATTTTATTTGATTCCAAATTCAAAATAAACAACTTTTATCAAACAAATTGCTGTTTATTCTCACTCGGATTCGGAAATTTATGTCGAAAAACCTGGTTTTCACCGCTTATTGCTACCACTACAACTTCTTAGCGGGAAGACCAATCAAATACAAAATTGCCAACAAAAATCAAAATGTATCAAGAGGGATTTTGGAATATATATGTTACGGTCAATGATGATAACTCGGCCATTAACATCAATGACCGGATAATGGCGTTAACGCCCTGCTTAACTGGACATTGACGTTAACGTCCGGCCAATAACGTCACTGACCATACATTTTGGGCGATGCTGGCATTTAAAATTTCGTAGGTGGTTTTTACATCATTGTCCGGGCAATGGCGTCATTGCCCAATACAGAGTGGGCAATGATGAAACTACTCTTTTCTAAATGTGCTTGTCGCGCCGGGCTAACAAATTTTCAGTTCGAAATGCTATATATCACTCTTATGCCAGAATAAAAATGATTAATTTAAAAGATTTAATTTAATAATTTTTTAATTTACATAATTAATTTTTAAATTTTTGTTAATTTTTATTATTTTTGTTAATAAATAAGTATAATACATTAGAATACAATTCATGCAACACACGTAAATGCTACTTGCCAGTTGACTGTCTAATTCAAATCGCCAATTTGCTTTTCCTTTATAGTAGTTATTTTCCAAAATATTATTGTCCAATCCTTTTAGGTCAATAACGTCATTGACCGGCCAAAGACGTAAATATTACAATCAGAGGAAAATATTTACATCATTACCACCGTTAACTGGCAATCATGTCAATGGCCGGACAATATAAAGAGGCATTAACGTCATTGGCCGGCCATTTACGTCAATGCCCGATTTACATCATTGACCGTAACATAACTGTCTTGTTTTCTTATTCCATGAATGATTATCATTTCAAGTGATTTATCAAAGTTGATCTGAGTGAAAGAAAGGCAGTAGAGTAAGTAGAACTTCATTGGTCAGGGAAGGGGAGATATTGCAGGATTTTCTTAATATACATATTGCTATACGGGGGGGGGGGTTAAGGAAGCAGCAGTGTGAAATTTTAAGTCAATTTCTGCACGCGTTTATTTATAAACATGTAAGAAACGTAACAGAAACATAAAAATATAATTGAAATACAGTTTCAAAAATAATATTTTTCATAAAACTTTATATTGCTATGATTTACCCTTATAAATTAGGGTAGTTTCAAATTTCCCAATTATTTTAGTTTAATAAAATATAACGCAGCTGCATTGTTCTAATGGTATACAGCACTTCAAACATTTCCAAATCTTACTTAAAGTGGCCAACTTTCAAAATTTTAAAGAATTAATTTTTTTGCTTATAAAACCATAACTATTTTTGATACAAAACAATTAATTGGCAAGCGACGAAGTCACGAATGAATTATTTTTCGCGATTCGATAATTAAATTTTATAGAAGAGTATAAAATTCAAATTTTAAATCCGATGTTAAAGAAAAAAGATATAAAAAATTCCAATTACAAATGAAATTATTATTTGACAGTTTTTATTTTACAATAAATCAAATATACTTTGCAACTTCAATAAGTATTTTATCTAATCTTGCTGTTAGAATACTACTGAATCTACTCAAGTGTTATTAGTTCTATTATTTTTAGTCGAACAAACCGGACTGTAACATCTGCTATGGAAAAAAAAATTTTTTTTTTTGAAGTTGCTTCGTATAAGGGCGGATTTAAAATAAAACACGTCAATATATAGATAACTTTGTATATTATATATTACATATAAAAATATCATGTTGTTTTAAAAAGTTTACATAATGGAAAGTATTCGCAAAGTTATTAGCGACTTTCAAAGACTTGCACGCTTAAATTATTAAAGACTAGCTGGATACCCGGCTTCGCCCGGGGTCTCTTTAAAAATAAAATACTTTGCATTAGTCTACGTACTCGAACGTTTTCCAATCTTGCTTTCCGTTACTCGTTTGTTTCATACGAACGGACTTCAGCAATGCGTACACACAACAAAACAGTAATTTTGGTTTTTCTTTTGTCTATCTATATATAGTTATGGATACCCGGCTTCACTCGGGGTGTTATTAAAAATAAAACGCTTTGTTTATGCCTGAAGTATTTTGATGTAGGCTCTTGGACTTCGTGCAGCAACATTCTGAAAAAGAATTAAAACGGGTAGAATGGATGATAAAATGTATATATTTATTTAAACCAAAGTAACAATATTTAGGTACACTCTGTAGATATATTTATCATAGCTGACCCAACGGACGTTGTCTATTATTATTTTATCGTAATGCTAAAGGATACACAATATTTTTGGTAGTTCCATTCGGTGAATAAATGTACAAATTTTTTGGTGTGCCAACTCGGGAGCAAGCAACATACAATTGGCCGTGTGAAAAACACGAATTCTCCAAATTCAAGCCCGCAATAGTTAATGATTGCCCTTGTGCTTTGTTGATTGTAACCGCAAAGGCAAGACGCAAGGGGAATTGAAGCCGCTTGAACTGGAATGGTAAATCGTTGGTAATCATCGGTATGCGGGGAATCAACACATCTTCCCCTTTGAATTTGCCACTGATGATTGTTGCCTCGATCAAATTTGGTGTCAATTTTTTTATGGCCAGTCTGGTTCCGTTGCACAGTTTTGGCGTTCAAGTTTCTAATGAGTATAACCGGTGACCCAACTTTCAATCTCAATGTGTGTGGTGGCATTCCAGGTGGTTCTAGTGAATTTAGAAATTCGGTAGGATAATTGACTGCTTGTTCTTGCTCCATCAGTGTATCTATTGATTTGTATTTGACTGATTGTCCGGGCAATTTCAATTGAATTTGTTCATTCAGCTTGTTCACATCGTCATTTTTGGGGGCTAAAATTGCACGTTCGCACATCCAATCAGGATTTTTGTAGTTGCTCGTTAAATCTTCAATCTAACAAAGTAGTCTCTATGTTCACAGAAACTTTTACATTTGTACTGAAAGGGTAATGTCCTATATAGGGAAATTAATCCAATTATCCGTTGATCCGTCGATTCGTTGATCTGTTGATCCGATGAATAGGCACTATTTGCCACATATTTTATTAAAGTTTGTTGAAAGCCGTTCTAAAGTAGCCTATCTTCTTCGCAGCATCGTAATTAGCTTATACACCAAATTTCATAAAGATTGGTCAAGCGGTCTAGGAGTCTATAAGGAACATACATACCTACATACATACATACATCCATTTTTATATATATAGAAGATAATTGTATGCCGTCACGAACTTGTATGTAAAAATTATAATTCTGTACAAAATTGTTTTTATTAATTTTGTTTCATTTTGAGGGTAAGATTGCGTCTTTTTCTATACAGTATACGGTTTTTATATTGTTTACTATAATTTAAATTAGAGAAATGTCCAAAAAATATGACTGATTATTATTGATTGTCATCGTTAATACATATCAACGCAAAATGTTAGCGCTACCGTTCATCTGGAATTGATTACAAAATTCTGTGACAAACATTCAAAACAAGTTTAATAAAAAATTTTAATAATCAGTAAATTTGTTATAAATGTACCGTACCCTGTACATAAGGCAATATTAATTTATGAACCTAAGGATTTCGCACAAAATTCTCTGTTTTTCTCTGATTTCCGAGGGAATTCAAAGCATCTCTCTCATCTCGTAGCGAAAGTAGCAGTTCTCAAATTATTCTAGTATTGATATTATATTTGAAAAATGTAAAACTCAAAGGAAATTTAATCTATCTAAAGCAATAAAAAAATTTTGTTACAAAAAATATCTTAACAGCTATTGATCATAACTTCGTTTCGGTTTACCGTTACTTATAGTATAATATAAAATATTTAATAGTAGTTTGAAATTTACATGTCTTTGTGTGACATCAACAGTGCAACATTTTGACAAGCAAATATAACTTGTCACTTTTGAAAATCCTACAAACATCGGTAAACTCTTTGGGAAACGCCAGTAACCTCCGTCGTAGAATTCTTGTTGTAATTCTGATTATTTAGAATTTATATTGTAATTCAAGCGGATAATAAATTAACGAAATGAAATTCTTCGCTGTTTAATTTTAACAACAAAAACTTGAATGAATGAACGGTAAAAATCAACTGGTAGAAACAATGGGATGCAAAATATGTACTTTGTTTATTAAAAGGCTTTGTGTTGCAGACTTTAATATTCGCACTACGATTTCTTTTTTTAATTAGGTTTTTGATGGTTTTGAATGTCATATTAATTCCTGAAATGCTATGTATATTTAATATTATATCATGTATGTACGTGTATTCATGTAACCTGTGCCTTTCAACAAATTAGTTCAACCATAGAAGTTTCAGCTTTTCAAAGTTAAAATCAAATGCAAATTTTTATAGTTTGAAAAATGGTTTGACGCCAATTTTAATTAAGTAGGTATTGCATAATATGAATAAATTTTCCTGTTAATTAAGTAAATTTGGGAAATACCGTTTTCTTGCTAAACATTAATTTATTACAATTGAAACCAACGTAGTACCTATTTTCCTAATTGCGATCAACCGTTTTTCCTAGCTTTTGAACTTTGCAAGAAAAGATATTGAATAAATTTTCAATTTTGTTCCGTTAAATTATAAATGTACAATCTACAATAGAAAGGAAAAGCTGTTAAAGGGAAATTTTGAATACAAATGTGAAAGGAGCGCTTAAAAAACCGCATAATATAGAAAAATTCTGCTAGGTGTTTTTATATTTTATTAATAGCAGGGTTGTTTGAAATGTAGCATACCAAACAGATACTTTTCATTCACACGGAAAAAAATAAAAAAATAAAAGTTAATTAACATGTTTTTGTAAATAAATTTTAAATTTGTTTAATATTTTCAGGGCTCGTCAAGCTGGGTGTACATTGCGTTACTGGGAGAAAAGTGGCCATTAAAATTATCAATAGGGAGAAGCTCAGCGAAAGTGTACTTATGAAGGTAAGCTTTTTTGTATCGCAAGAAGCCAAAGAAAACTTTTGCACTTGTAATGTAAATCAAATTTTCAATAATTGTGCTGTAATCGTGGTAACGAGCAACTTTAAACTGAAATCGTTTTCCAATTATTAAATTCTTTAAGCTTAGTTATAAGTTTGTAAAAGTCTTCAGACATTATTTTAAATTATAATTTTATCAATATATTTAAGATAACTAAAATAGGAACTTTTCGCATTAAAAATGCAAATTCTAAATTTAAATAAGGGGTTATAAGGTTTTTTTTTCTTTGCACGACGATTAAAATTTTTTTGCGCTTTTTTTTATTCTGTAATGCTTGAATTAAAAAGTGTGCGACTGAGTTATATCAGACTATTATTTTTCAAGTGACATTTGATAATTTTCAACTAAAACAATTTTTTACTTCACTTGCCATATTTTATAAATTTCTCTAACATTTATCACGATTTATACTAAGCTAAATAGGTCAAATTTTAAATTTTGAAATCGTGACAAATTCCACTGTTCAAGTATTTAGCATCTTACAAGTGGAATTCTTAAGAGCTTTTCACTGTAGAAATATGTATTACTCTTGAATTTTACAACAGTAAGTTATAAAAAAGAAAATAATCAAATTATTTTTTTTGCAACTAATTTATTTCATCGTAATAATGGGGTTCTAGGAAAAATACGATATTATTATGGACGCCTATTTACCACAAATAAAAAAAAACAGTTGAAGTTGATAAAGTTTACCGAACTTTCTAGTCAAGAAACTACTCTCATTACAAATTAGTACTAAGTAAAGCTAGTACTAAGTTGAAGATTTCAGCAAAAGTCAACAAAAACAAAACAAACATCTGACAAAAAAGCATAGGTAATTCTTTGGAAGACTTAACTCAACAGTTTTCGGGATTTTTCAATTATAACCCTTTTTCAATTAGGTTCTTCTGACATCGCTAGAATCAAGTCAACATAAACATGATTTATACATTAATGTAAAATTACTAATTTTGGATTGAAAAAATATCATAAAAGAATAATGAATAAAGTAGATATAAAGCTTTTAATGCGGTATATATTAAATGATAATTGATTTTACAACATAAAGCACTTTTTAAAAGTTTATTGCTTAATTAATCTGTTTATTTTAAAATTTTAATGTTATTGTACCGTATATTAAAAAAATGTTGAGTTTGCTTCCCACTTTTTGAAAAAATTTTACGGGTGCTCATGCCCACATTAAAAAATTTAAATTTGGAATAGTCGGCGGCAGAATGTTTAACGACGAAGTGACGACGGCGAGATGGTGACAAAACGATTCAATATATTTTAAAATAAGATGACACTGAAACTCTCTAAAGTAAACTGTTTATCATCACATCTAAAGGCTTTCTTGGAAAACTACCTCAATGGTACATTTAACCTAACGTCTTAAATTAACGTAATTTTCCATATAATGTCAACCTAATCTAAATTCTAACCTAGCCTAATCGAAACAACAAATCTAAAAATTATTAACTTCTGTCTTAGTAGCATATAAATGACAAATTACTCCATTAAATGATGAAAAGTTCAGAAAAATTGTTCGATAAAAACGAAGCGAAGTCTAAAAATGAACTACTACCAACGATATTTATAATATCCCTGGTGGAAATATTTCTCTGAAAACTCTGAATTAGACTTTAAACTAATGCAGAGTTTCTCAGAGTTTGTAAGACTTCTGCAGACTTTGTTTTAATTTTGCAGAGAAATATTTCCACTGGATTTTGTCGACTTTTTTATGGAAAACAAATATATTTCAAAAGCAGTTTTGTGCTAAGCAGTTTGTACCTATGTGGCTCTGCAAACAAAAGGCAATCCAAGAAGTGCCCGGAGTAAAATACCCACTCTCCGGAATCATTTTCTTAGGTTGGCAAAAAATTGACCAATTAAAGGTGCGTTAAGACAGCCACAGACTGTCGTATAATGTCGGTGTAGGACATTTGAACCCGGCAGGTTGCACGCGGTCGGTTGAACGCGACCGTTTGAACGCAGAGGCGTCTGAACGCTGAAGCGTTTGAACGCGGGACGTGTGACCGCAGCGTGCAATTGCATCTAATTTTTTGCGTTCAAACGTCCCTGCGTTCAAACGTCCTCGCGTTCAAACATCCCTGTGTTCAAACGTCCTCGCGTTTAAACATCCCTGCGTTCAAACGCCCTCGCGTTCAAACGTCCCTGCATTTAAACGTCTCTGCTTTCAAACGGACGCGTTCATACTAACGCGCTTTTTCCCTAGACGATGATGTTTGGGTGTCAAGCACATAGTTTGATTGTGAATGATGAGTGACGAAGACTCAAAAAATTATACTAAAAGCGGCCATAGACTGGCGCATAATATGTATGTCATACATCATTGTGCATTAATATTTGCTAGTGTGTGGGAAAAAAGTGACATACATCTATGCCAGTCTGTGGTCGTGAAATTTGTCCATACACCGACATACATGCATGCACATTGATGCATGCTCGTTGATGAATTCAAGTAAAATAGAAAACTTGTGCGACGCACATATGTGTCACTTTTTGCCTACCCTAGTAATATTCCCATATTAACACATAAGGATGTATGACATACATGTATGACACACATATACGTAAATCTTCCGTTTCTGAAACCGGGGGGTTTGGGGGTATGGAATACCCCTCAATAATAATTATGTTTAAAAGGAAAACTCTTGCCCTGTGCTTGTGAAAGCCAGTGCTCCACAAGCAAGCGGGTTTGACTTGACATTGCATACATTCTGTTTTGGGAGGGCGGCACTCCATCGCTCTTACAGTATCAGCCGTAACTTAAAAAACTGAATTTTTGTCACGTCACAAAAGTTCTCGCATTTACATGAATGCATTATTATTTCAATAACTTTTGCATAATTAAGGACTAAGCGATAGATATCGTGTTTCTGGCAAATATTGTATTCACACATACACGAAGACCATAGCCGGTAACTGAGAACGACTGATAACCCAAAACCGCAGTGTCTATCGCACAAATGCTTTTTTAAATTGTACAAATTTTTTCAAAATTAAAAATTTATACTCTGGTTTTCGTTATAATCCCAAAAAAGTACAATTTTATATTAAGCATAGAAAGATAGGCTATGGAGAGAGAAACTGCAGTTGTATTCCCGGTCGCGCCGACTACACTGTCCTGATACAGTCCTGAAGTAACGGCGAGAGCACTGATGAATGGATCAAAAGAGCTTTGTGAAAAAGTAAAGAATATTTAAATAAAAAAATATAATGTATAAATAAAATGAAAGAATAGAATAGATATGAATTAGTAGAACTCCTAAGAAGGCTAAAATCAAAAAAATTGTATGTCTCAACCTGAGAATTTCTACTTTAATATTCAATATTATCAAAGCGAATATATCGTCAAATAAGCTTAATCGTTCCCGCTAGTGAACCCAGTTTTCGTAAACACTTTTCTATTTTCAGCTTACGAACTTTAAAAACAGTAAAATATCACGAGAACACTTTTAGGTGCTTTTAGTTTCAAATTTCAACCCCCGCCGCCGATGTCCGATGCACGGTTTAAAAACTACTGAGCAAATAATTAAATATGAACTATTTTTGTTCGATTTCTATCAAAAACAATGTTCTAGTAATTAATTTTTAATTTCGTTGAGCCTCCGGTCATTTATTTTTCTAGCGATCGGAAATCTGAAGTTTACATGTTGAATTTTAACGTTTATTAAATTTCAGGTGGAACGGGAAATAGCAATTATGAAATTAATCGATCATCCTCATGTGTTAGGTTTATCCGATGTATATGAAAATAAAAAATATTTGTAAGTAATTTAATTTTAATTGCCACAGAAACTTTTTCATTAAAATTTTTGCGTCAGGTATTTGGTGTTGGAGCACGTTTCCGGTGGAGAATTATTTGATTATTTAGTTAAAAAAGGTCGGTTAACGCCTAAGGAAGCTAGAAGATTTTTTCGTCAAATTATGTCCGCTCTAGATTTTTGTCATAGTCATTCGATTTGGTAATTTAAATAATTTAAATTGTTTTTGATTATTTTATCGCCTGATAATTTTCAGTCATCGCGATTTAAAACCGGAAAATCTTCTGTTGGATGAAAAAAATAATATCAAAATTGCTGATTTTGGTATGGCATCTTTACAACCAATCGGATCAATGCTGGAAACTAGTTGTGGTTCACCACATTATGCCTGTCCTGAAGTTATAAGGGTAAAGGAATTATTAATTGAAACAATCAATCGATTTCAAATGTTTGTGTTTAGGGTGAAAAGTATGACGGAAGGAAAGCGGACGTCTGGTCATGTGGAGTCATTCTTTATGCATTATTAGTTGGTGCTTTACCGTTCGATGACGATAATCTTCGACAATTATTAGAAAAAGTTAAAAGAGGCGTATTTCATATTCCGCATTTTGTTCCACCAGATTGTCAAAGTTTATTGCGAGGAATGATCGAAGTGCATCCCGACAAAAGGATGACGGTATAATGACTAATTTATTTCGACTTTTTTTTATTACAATTTTTGTTACAGTTAACCGACATCAATAAACATCAGTGGGTTACTTCGGGCGGTAAAGGGGAATTGGAGTTAGAACTACCAATGATGGAGGTTGTGCAGACTCACGTTTTGCCTTCGATAGATTCCGTAGATCCAGATGTTTTACAAGCAATTTGTAGTTTAGGGTGCTTTAAAGAAAAAGAAAAATTAATTCAACATCTTCTTAGTCCCGAGTAAGTTACATAATACCGCTTTTCCACCGTCAGCGTCAAAACAATGTACTTTTTTCAGTCATAATACGGAGAAAGTTATTTATTTTTTACTATTGGAACGGAAGAGAAGGAGACCTGCATTTGAAGATGAGACTGAAGCTATGTTAAGGATGAGAACGGTAGAAACAACGGATCCACCTAAAAAACGAATCGACACGTGTCGGGTTAACGGACAAACGTCTTTACAATTTGGACAAATTAGTGAAGGATCGCCAATCACACCTCGAAGATCGCATTTCAAGTAAGAATTTTAAGTGTTTAATATTTTAGATTTAAACGTTTTTATTGAAGTAGGAGACATCATAGTAGAAGAAGCCCGTCCACTGGTAGTAGTCACAGTTCCTTAAGTATTCATTCTCCAACTCGATCTTCTGGAGCCTCCAGCCCAATTTTATTCAATAATTCAACACCAACAAATATTCACGGAGGAATTTCTTCGCCCGCTAGTCCAAGATCGTCGTCTACGCATCATTCGTATAGGTCACAACATAGTTCTCCTAATTCTTCTAGTCAACCTCCTCCAACACCAACACATCATCGTGCCAACAGCAGCGGAGGAACTACTGGACCATCCCTTTTGTCAACTTTAATGTCTCCTGAAACGGACACCACTAGTTTAGTACCAGGTAAAATTTATATTATTATTTAAACGTTAAGAGGTTGCATATAAACGAAATCTTAGGATCTGGAATTATAACACCAATGACTCCGCCAGGATCACCTCATTCTGCAACGGCTGCTAGTCATCATTGGCGATCAAGATTGAATACAATTAAAAACAGTTTCTTAGGATCGCCCCGATTTCATAGAAGAAAAATGCAAGGTAAATATTTTATATTTCTGCCACATGAGTGGCACAATTTAATGATGGACGTTTTATAGCTTCTTCGGAAGAAGTACATTTAACACCCGAATCGTCTCCCGAATTAACAAAAAAATCGTGGTTTGGCAGTTTGATGGCTACAGAGAAAGACGAGACGTTCACAATTTTAGTTAAAGGAAAGCCGCTAGCGACAGTGAAAGCTGATTTAATTCATGCTTTCTTATCGGTGAGGAAGAAATATGCGGCGACGTTTTCCAAAATAAAACCACGTTATTTATTTTTACAGATAGCAGAACTTAGTCATTCGGTTTCAAGTCCCATGTCATTTCGTGTTGAATATAAAAGAGGTTCAACGGCTCCCGCAATGTTTCAAAGACAAGTT
This sequence comes from Cantharis rufa, assembly GCA_947369205.1. Taxonomy (NCBI): domain Eukaryota; kingdom Metazoa; phylum Arthropoda; class Insecta; order Coleoptera; family Cantharidae; genus Cantharis; species Cantharis rufa. The sequence continues at coordinate 14,638,214 of OX376307.1, read as the reverse complement.
AGATTTCAAGTCGATATTGCTGCCATTCCTAAACAGCAGAGTGGAGATAACTCTAAAGAAGCTTTATTCGCTATAACTTTTACTTTGTTATCAGGTAATTTGTATTTGATTAAAAAATATATTCAAATTTCTAATATCAATTTGACGGTTTGCAGGAAATATCCGACGTTTCAGAAGAGTTTGTGAACATATCCAAGCACAAGTTTGTAGTAGAAGAGCGCCACCAAGTCCAAGAGCACAAAGAAAGTTTACATCCGAATTGAGTGAGAGTTCCAGTTGTGGATCGGATTCCAGCGAATTATATTCTAATCCTAGACAGGTATAAATAATGACTGAAGTAGTTGATATGTTAACCAACGACATAATTGAAATCGGACGTAGCCATATCGTAACTTATATTTAAAAAAAAACAAGGACGAAATTTATTATATTTAGACTCAACGGACCCTGAAAGCTACATTTTCGACAAAATCTAACGAAATCGTGCAGTACGTTCTAGGTATAATAAAGTACAAATAAAATCGATACAATTCAATACATTTTCACGAGTTGACACATCATATCTGAATGATTTTTACCAAAAATAACCGCTTTAGAAATTTCAAATGAAATATCAAAATAAAGAAAAAAAATTTAATAAAAAACTATCAAGTCCATTTTTCCATCTTTATGTTTTATTTCCTTTTGGTTCTAAACATACAATATGTTATTACGTATTTTATACGAACTGACAATCTGAAGTCAAGTAACAAAATATTAATTAACTCGATTTTTTATCAAAGAAAATAAGATTTTCCGAAAATTTGGCAAATTTTAATAAAATTTACAAAATATAGATCGTGAGTTGTATTTAAAATAATTAATGTAAACATATTATGCATTTGTATATTTGTCTATGCATATGCAATTTTCTAGACCCGATATTTCCGCTACAACACGCTGAATTTATTCCGCAAAATTTAAATTTTTAAAAATTAAAATCACCTTTTCTAATAATCAACAAAACTCCCGACGCAATCATACGAACCTAAAAATATAAAACAATAAGTATTAAAGACAAGAATGGAGGCTCTTTGAAGCTTAAACATGAGGACATCTATTCTACAATAAAGAAGTAAAAAAGCAACTAGATTACATTGTAGCAGCAGAATAAGGAGATCATCAGATTAATGAAAGGCTCTTGAAACGAATTTAATATCACATTTATTTTATAATAGCATTAGTTTAATTAGTAGAATTCAGTTTTAATTTGCTGTGGTTTCTTTCTGATTAAAAATTCATTATCGATGTGAAGAATGCAGAAAACCACTCAATTTTTGATATCATTGCTACTTATTTAACTGTAGATGTAATAAATGTAGCTAAAGTGTCTCATAATGAAATCCGGACGCTCCTATGGTAACAATGCAAATTGCCGGTTTTGAAACCGTTTTTTGACATATAGAAATCGATTTTACAGCAAAAACTTTTAGACGTTTTTTTTTGCAAATTTCATTGCCTTCAATTTTATTTAAATACATTTTTGTTTCTGACTAACAACGGCTTAAATAAGACTCGGTAAAATACAAAAAATATTGTTATCTGTATCTCGGAAACGGTGCGACAAAATAGAAAAATGTATATGAATAAAAATGTAGAGAATAACATTTTCAAGAAAAAATGATGATTAATTTTTTTTTATTTTGTCGCACCGTTTCCGAGATATACATGACAATATTTTTCGTATTTAACCGAGTCTCGTTAAAGCCGCTATCAATCAGAAACAGTTAGACAAAATTAAAAAATGATGACAAAAAAAATTGATGACAATAAAATTTGCAACAAAAAATGTCTAAAAAGTTTTGCTGTAAAATAGATTTTTATATGCTAAAAACGGCTTCAAAACCGGCAATTTGCATTGTTAAGTCACTGTATGTTGATGCTTTTCGTGAAACAGACACACATAATATATAAGTACATAAATAACATAAATATAAACAGATAAGATTAATTGACATATTATTTCAATATCTTAATCAGGACAAAACATACAAAAAGTAATACCAAAGTAAAGCAAGTAACATTAGCCTATAATTGAAGGCAGAGCCGGCGCTAGCCAATTTGCCGCCCTGTTCAAGTTTAAGAATATGCCGCTCTTAACGGGTGAGGTAACAATAAAAGCTCGCTGCCACGGCTACAAATAAGTGACATTTAATAAAAATATCCAAAATTTCACATGCGAAAAAACGAAAATTTACCGCCCAAAAAATCTACCGCTCTGTGCAAAGGCACCGTTCGCAAATATGGTAACGCTGGCTCTGACTGAAGGCTTAATTTGGGACTTCGAGCTGTCATTACCATAATGTACCAATTTTTCACTTGGCGTTTATAATTTTATGAGCAATTGAATATATCTGTGTAGTGTATAATACACTTGAATTACATAAAATAACTGATATAGGCATTTAGTATTTTTTCAAAGGTGTTGCTTGTACCTTGTGATGGAGACATGTTTGGAAAATTTCCGAAGAGCAAATTCACGACTATGGCAGAGCAGTCCTACGATCTATCCGCTAGCTTACGACTATTATGCTTTAAAACTGAAAAAATTTAACTCATAGTAACTATACACCTCAATTGAGGATACATACAAACCACACTAGTGCGATTTGGGATTTTGCATTTTCAAAGTACTGTAACTTTCGTATAAATAACCGGAAAGTATTCGACAACCAATGTTTCTTGCCAGGAATCCAATGATAATAATAGTATATTCCATACGTCAAAATCAGAACAAAATATTTCAAAAATCTTATTTTCATAAAAACGGTATTTAACGGAAACGATTTTTTTTCTTAAAATTCATGTTGAAATATTTGTGGAAAAAAATATTTTATAAGAATTTTTTCCGAGTGTTTGAAAATATAATATATTTGAAATATGATGAAATCACTACATGGTTGGTTTATGATGACAAAGAGAATTTATTTGTTTGAAAAAAATAGAAAAATCTAAATATTTTTGTTCGCTTGTGTATCTCAATCCATATTAATAGCGTACTCGATGCAAAGACCGCATCTATGGTCGTCACAATTAACTTGTGACTCAAAACTCAAAACTTTATGAACGCTGTTACCACACTAGTGCTAATCTGCTCCTTTTCCTTATCTCACTTTAGACACTACTAGAACTATACAGGCGCGGATCTAGATTTTTGGCAACGGGGGGGTCACAGGTAGTGGATATTTATTAGGCCTGAATAAATATGCGCGGTCGTATCAGTGAAAATTTGTTTTATTGTTCTAGAAGTACGTATGTGAAAAGTTAGGATTTTCATGGATATTATCAGTTTCTTTTTTTAATTTAAATATTAAATTAAATAAAAACACTTTTTACACTTTAGAGAAGCTTTTATTTAGCCACAATTATGGCTTCAAGGGGGGGTCATGACCCCCATGACCCTCCCCCTGGATCCGCCACTGGAACTATAGTTTAGGAACGAATAATGCCGATAGCCTAGGATGACAATACATTTATGTGCTGAGGTCATTACAGGAAGCCATTGAGAAAAGCCACAAACAAGAAATTTTAGGTGGTGCAAATTTGCACTGGTGTGGTATCTACGGCTTAAGTTTAACAATAATTTAAGTAAACAAATTATTGTTCATGTTAATTTAATTTAAAAAAAAACATTGCGTACAACTGCATCATTTTCAAATCCTGTAGAAATTTAAAAATTTTATATTTTTTGATAATAATAATAGATCAGTAGTATGGCGTAAAGCCTACACCGGCAGATTGAGAAGCGGGTAACCGTAATTCAAGCCATGGTCGCGTCGAATACACTGCTGTGATCTAAAGCCCAAGAGAGATCTGCAGACTCTGGGGAAGGCAACGGAAAACCATTCCATTAATTAAATTTCATAGTACGTCATTTTGGCTTCAGCCAAGTGATCGCCTACGCACTGCATAGTGTAAGGTACTTGAAGAAAAAAATATGATAATAATTATTATCTTCAAATAATAAATGATTTGACGCAGGCAGCCTGATTTTTGAGCTCTACGGAAACTTTAGATCGCTTTATGATATTAACAATTTTGTTTTAAGTATAAGATTACTAGCTGTTGGGCTTCGGCTTCTTGGAGCGACTAGTTCAGGGATGCACAAACAGCGGCCCGCCGTCGATGTGCGTGCGGCCCGCGAGCGAATGAATAGAAATGGCAAAAAATAAAAACTAAACTAAATGTGAAAAAACTAAATGTTTTTTAAAATTTTATTAAATTATTTTTATTTACAGCGGCCCGCCTTTAGCTCATAATCTGCCTGAGTAGCCCCTAGGCCTAAAAGTCTGTGCATCCCTGGACTAGTTGCATATCTGAGGACAAGTTTTTAATATTTATCATGTCACAGGTCTGTTTGGTTGAGATAAACGCGCAGGCTACCTAAGCTATTATGTAGGCCACGTGGTCATTAGCTTAGAAAGTTAGCTGAACAACTGCTGGCTCAAAGGTACTCGGTTCGAATACGGAAAGAGTCTAAAACTTTCATATGACCTTCTCTGTGCTTCGGATGGCACGTAAAGCCGGCGGTCCTCCTGAGTTACTGATTGCCGCCGTCAATTAAACTATTAAAAACAGGGTCCTGCGGACTGCAGTCCGGTTTAATCAGCCGTGGGGTCTTAACGCCCAAACCTTTCTCGAAAGAGGCCGATAGTCCAGAAATGGACTGTTTCCCACCTTTCGCATTATGAGCATTTACATATGAGTTTCACAGAGGAACTAAACAGTCTTTTTTGTCATTTATCCTGTTCCTGAAAAATTAGAAAAGATATTAGAAGTAAGTTAAAAAAAATTATTCACAATATATTATTTTTTAAACTTTTCAGCAATTTTCACTTTATGTGATTCGATTCCCAATGAAAGTTCCTTGTCAATTAATTTTAGCACTAAATATTCTTATTATTTGAGAACTACTTTGTAATATGACAATCTAGACACAATAATGAATTATGACCAGAATTAAAAATTTGTCAAGTCGAACAATCTGCGCGATTGAGTTCTACACCTTTCAAAGTGTAAAACTTGAAAAATTCAAAATTTAAATAGTGTGAAACTCGAAAAAATAATTAGAGCTGAGTTATACAACGAAAGACAGCTTTATTGTAAATTTCGTCTTTCAAGTCCCGTGTGTATAATTTTCATTGGAGTATATGATTTTAATTTATATTATTCTGAATATCAAAGTTAACATTAACAAACTCAATGCCTTTTATAATTTACCTACACTGAAAAAAAAAAGGTACGTCATATTGATGAACACCGTTCATCAAGTGAAATTCATCATAATGTTGAACAAATCATCAATATGATGTACAAAATTATGAAATAAATTTGATGAATGATGAATGATTCATCAATACAATGTATTTGATTTCATCAATTCACGTTCATCATGGTGATGAAACTTTCATCAATGTGACGTATAAAATCATCGACGAAGTTTGAAGAATGATGAATGATTCATCAATACGATGAATTTGATTTCATCAATTTATTTTATCGTTATGATGAAACAATCATCAATATGACGTACAAAATCATGGATCAAGTTTGATGAATGATGAATGGTTTATTATCAATATGATGAATTGGATTTCATCAATTCATGTTTATCATGGTGATGAAATTTTCATCAATATGACGTACAAAATCATCAATTTTTTTCATCATATTGATGAACCAGTTCATCACAATTATGAATGCAATCATCAATATGATGAACATGTACGTCAATTGAATGACTTTTTTCTTCATATTGAAGAACACGTTCATCGTATTTACAAACCCGTTCATCACAATTACGTATCCAATCATCAATATGATGAACGAATACATCAAATTAATGATTTTTTTCATCATATTGATGAACCACTTCATCACAATTATGAATGCAATCATCAGTATGATGAACGAGTACGTCAAATAAATGATTTTTTTCATCATATTGATGAACCAGTTCATCACAATTATGAATGCAATCATCAATATGATGAACGAGTACGTCAAATGAATGACTTTTTTCATCATATTGATGAACCACTTCATCACAATGATGAATGCAATCATCAATATGATGAACAAGTACGTCAAATAAAAGATTTTTTTCATCAAATCTATGAACCCGTTCATCACAATTACAAATGTAATCATCAATATGATGAACAAGTACGTCAAATAAATGATTTTTTTCATCATATCTATGAACCCGTTCATCACAATAATTATGATGCAATCATCAATACGATAAATTAATACGTCATATAAATGATTTTGATGAACACGTATAAATTATAGATAAAACAAAAAATGATGTAGGTATAATTTATTGATTAATTCTTGTTCATCACTGGTATGAACGTGTTCATCTAAGCAAAATTGATAATATTTTCATCAATTTGATGAACTATTTCATTAATATGATGTTACTTCTTCTTGTTTTCACATTTAAATAATTTAATTAATAATTAGGGAGCGTTCATAAACCACGTAGTTTGATTTTGACCTCTTTTTTATCACCCTGTATCTTCGAAACAAAGCGGCATTTCAAAAATCATAAAAGTACAATATATTGTTAGAATAATGCAGAGAAGAAACTCTTAGAAATTTTGCCGCATTTGTTAAATATTAAAGTTAAATAATAAAATTAAAAAATTACACTATAAAGTAAGCAAAGTTATTGATATGAAAATAAAATTCAAATTGTTGACTTAAGGATTGGTTGACTTAATAACCAATCAGCTAAAATTTTAATTGCACCTAATTACCAACTGCATTAAAATTTGTCTGTTAACAATATATAATATGAACAGTGTGTCAAACTGTTCAAACCTATTCTATATAATTATAATTAATAACGCAAAAATGAGTGAAAATATAAAAGAAATCAACGATACAACATTTACAGACGAAAACTCCGATTTAAAAGCGCTGTTGGAAAGTTGGCAACAGGAGTATTTATATAATCGTCTGATTGGTGAGATTAATAGTTTTTTAAATATGTTTTCCATCATTAAATGTTTTTTTTTAGCCGAGAATGTCACAATAGACATTTTAAAAATCACCAATAAACCTCACCATATAAGGCAGTTATTAATGGAAAACAAGATAGGCGAAAGATAGGAAAACAAGATTACTAAATAGCATTCACGCATATTAATTTAGTACCAACTAAAAAAATTTCGCACAAGACAACAGACGGGACCACGTCAATAAAAAGGTTCACTATAAAGGATTCCCAAATATCGTTTTGTTTTACAGGAGAAACGGTACAACAATTAGAAAACCATGTCAGTTTTATCAATTCGATGCAGGATACCGTCCAACCTTTCATTTTGGCGCTGAAGTCCCGAAGTGGAGAAGGCTTCGAAGAATTCCTAGTGTACATTGATGGTTAGAAAATCAAGTGCACTAGAATTATATATACGAGCCGTAGATATTTGTTTAAAAATGTTTTTTTTATTCAATATCAAATATCCTCTCGCTTGCGAGCAATTGTGGGAATTTATGGCATCCTTTTTTTATTTTAGAGAGGATGCCAAAAAGAAGAAAAAGAGCTCTACTAAAATATCAACGATGCTTGAAAAATTGCACTAAATAAAATATAAATTTTTTTGTTATTCTCCTATTATTGAATTGACAAAAAAAAACTTTTTACCTAACATTTGTGTTATTATTTTAGCTTTTAATTATGAATACTTCTTATAAATAAATAAATATCATACATAAATAATCCTTTTCATCATATTTATGAACACGTTCATCGTATGTACTAACCCGTTCATCACAATTACGAATCCAATCATCTATATGATGAACGAATACATCAAATTAATGTTTTTTTTCATCATATTGATGAACAATTATGAATGCAATCATCAGTATGATGAACGAGTACGTCAAATAAATGATTTTTTTCATCAAATCTATGAACCCGTTCATCACAATTACCAATGTAATCATCAATATGATGAACGAGTACGTCAAATAAATGAATTTTTTCATCATATTGATGAACCAGTTCATCACAATTATGAATGTAATCATCAATATGATGAACGAGTACGTCAAATGAATGATTTTTTTCATCATATTGATGAACCAGTTCATCACAATTATGAATGCAATCATCAGTATGATGAACGAGTACGTCAAATAAATGATTTTTTTTATCATATTGATGAACCACTTCATCACAATTATGAATGCAATCATCAGTATGATGAACGAGTACGTCAAATAAATGATTTTTTTCATCATATTGATGAACCACTTCATCACAATTATGAATGTAATCATCAATATGATGAACGAGTACGTCAAATGAATGATTTTTTTCATCATATTGATGAACCAGTTCATCACAATTATGAATGCAATCATCAATATGATGAATGAGTACGTCAAATGAATGACTTTTTTCATCATATTGATGAACCAGTTCATCACAATTATGAATGCAATCATCAATATGATGAACGAGTACGTCAAATAAATGATTTTTTTCATCATATTGATGAACCACTTCATCACAATTATGAATGCAATCATCAATATGATGAATGAGTACGTCAAATGAATGATTTTTTTCATCATATTGATGTACAGTTTTATCCGTTCGAAACTATGTTTCAAATATATTTCATGAACTCGTTCATCATATTGATGAATACATTCATAAAATTAATTATACAAAAAAAGATGAACAATTGATGAACACTTGTTCATCATATAGATGAATACTATCATCGGCTGGATTTTGATGATTTTTTCATCAATATGATGAACATTTTCATCACTATGAGGGCACTTTTTTTTTCAGTGTACTTTGATACGATTCTTTCCTTTACATCACGTTTTACTTCATTCTGCCGTAACTTTTAGATGACTTCTTTTACTTTGTATCTCGTTCATCCATTCATGCCCGTCATTTCAACGCATGTTACTTTTTGACTTCTTCCAAATTTTTTAAATTACATTTCTGTATTTTTTTGTTTTTTAACTTGGCTGTTTTAAAATTTTATTCCTAATTTCATACTGTATTTATTTAAACTGATACCATCCTGCGGGACGGGAAAAAAATTTGAAGCCCGCATTTTGTTATACTATCAATGTCTTTGCAGGTGAGCAGGTGTCTTTAACATCACAATCTAACTTCATATCGGTTATTGTTTAGTATTTAAATTACAGAATTTGAAATTTAACTAAAATAATTTTAAATTCATTATTCATATTAAATGTTGTTGTTGTTCTGGCTACTACGCTCTCATGTGCTTTGTGAAGCACAGAGGGAGGACCATTAGTTAGTACTTTATCAATAGGTTATACAGTATTAACAAATATAATTTGGTATATTATTATCAATTAATTGATCCATGCAATGTGCTTATTATACAGGGTATAGTGATTCTCAGTCATAGGACTATAACATGCAAAATTTTACTTTCGCAATGTCCTGATTCCTAATTGTTTTAGGTAAAAAGCGTCTAAATTTAAGTTTTAGAGCATAAAACTCTTCATCTAAATCAACTGACAAAATTGCAAAATCTTGCATGCTTTTGAACGGTAGAAATTAAATATGAAAATATCGAGAACAGCAATAGGAATAGCTTTGGAACTGACACCAAATATAAGCAAATGCCTGATAATTTCTATAGCTATCGCTATTTTAGGTAATTTTCAAATTTTTCATATAATATAATTTCTGTCGTTACAAAGCATGTTGATTAAAATTTTATGATCTAAAACTTAAGCGTCGTTCTAATCCAATTAACGCTACGTAAATTAATCAAAAATTACCAAAATAAATGAAAATTTTCTTTAAAACCTCGTTTTCGACGATGTACGTATTTGAGGTAAATTAGTGAATAATGAGAGAAAAATGAGATTTTAAAGAAGAAATATCATTTTGTTTTGGTTATTTTCGATTATTTTATGTAGCGTTAATTGGACGTGAACGACGCTTATTATTTGAATATTTTAAAAGCAAAACAAAACAAAAAAATATTAAAAAAAATAAAAATTGCAAAAGTATGATTTTATATGTTGACGGTCGTAATCAACATAATATTATCATATTGTGTTGAATTGTATATTTCTCCATGTTTCTGAAATAAATGAAAAATACTAAGTATTTTTGCTTTCAATGATAATCCACGAATAAACTAGTTTATATTTCTTTGGTCTAAAGTAATTACTTGTACTATGATCAAAATTATTCTGAAACTTTCAGGGGCGGATTGGCACTGTAATATTGGTTCGGAAAACTTTTAAGAGGCCCTCGACGACGACAGCCCCCTAGAAATTTGAAAATAGAAGAATACTTAATAATTTACAGAAAAATGCAAAATAAAAAATACCACAGACGATTTTTGGGAAAATTTCTAAAACCAATCATGTGTTGTACAGGAGTTTGAAGTTAGTTTTATATATTGAAATAGTTTTTCAGAGTTAATTGCACATCTCATTTGTTCAATCATACACAGGCTGAATTGTTTGAAAATTTCAAGGTAAAGCATGTTTTCAATGCAAGATAGCACCGTATTTTTTTGACGCCTAGGTTTACCTAACATTACGTCATCTGGTACTGCTACTAGGACTACAAATTTATTTGGGTATTTATTATTACATGTAATTAATAAAAAAAAGGAACCAAATTACTTGTTCTTTCCGTTAAGCATGTAAAAATTATAAAGTTGAAATTTAAACGGACTTGAAAAGGATTCTTGTAAGAGATTTTCAAAAATTTGAATCTTGGAATGACCTCGACCTAAATGTAACTCATTTACAAGTTTAAATTAAAAATTTGGTATAATATGAAACACGGTTACGTGGAAGGATCGCCATACGCATCTTATGCTTGTAATGATTGAGAGTTATTGCACCTACAAGCTTTGGAAATGCAATGAAATTCATTTATTACGGACTAGTTTGTCCAACATATTCGTTTGTGCAAGCTGTACAACTAGTGAAATAATATATAATACTCGTAGACACTAAATTTGTTTTTAATTTTCAGCTGAATGTGCTGCAGCTAGAAGGAAGTGATCAAGAAAGTGAATGTTTATTTGATGTACGAACAAGTACTAGAGATTGTGGCAGAAGATCTTCAACAAATAACAATACAGAAACAATTGATCAACCAACAACCGGTTCGGTTAAAGCTGTACGATCAAATTCAGAAAATACAGATTCTTGCGAAAAAACTTGTGTTACAACAATGTCCGGTAGTTCTATAGCATAATACGATTTATATTATCTAGTTTATAAAATTGATATGATGTTCTTCATTAAATTAATAATTGACGTTACAACAAAAATGTTGTGTATAATGATTTTTAATTTATTTTATTTTTGTTAAAATTTAGATGTTCAGCAATTACAATACGTGAGTGCATTCATAAACGTTTATGAATGCGGTCATCACTTAAACGCCAATATTGCAAATTTCAAGTAGAGAATGATTTACTAAATGAATTGGAACGTGTAAAAACGGGCATGTGTAATAATTATTTTAAATTTGCAAAAAAATTGTAGTTACTAAATTTGTAAATAACGGCAACTATGTACAGAAAAACGCTTTTGTGATTTTGAAGTCTTATGTGGGATATTTACTGATTCGAATCAATTGTTACATTTATTTATATTTAGAATAAACGAATTTAGTACCTACTCACTTTCTTGGGTTGACAAATGCATGTTAATGTTATTTCATAAAAATATTATTTTAAATCTCGTTATCTACATTGATCTTAAAGTGTTTGTTTAGTGAAATACGCAAATAAGTACTTGTTTAAATTTTGTGAAATTTTTTACAACAACTTAGCAAAATAATATATTAAATTATGTACCTAATGTATGTAGATGTAAAAAAATATGTGGAAAAACGATTTCTACATTGGATAAACAATTGCCGGCCATCTTAACATGTAGAAAACTTACAATAGAAAATTTGGTATTGATAAGATTTTGAGACGTAGGTAGATTTTTCAAAATTTAGTTGAGTATATCAATTTCGTAAGCAAACAGATGAATTCATTTTTCGATTACTTTTTAAAAACATTTAGAATGCGCACGGAGCTGGTCAACTGCGTTTTAATATTTTTCACATAAATAATAAATGTAATATTAATTGTATTTTACTACTACAAAATTTACAGTTTTAAATAAAAACGTCTTAACTTAAATGTTGTAAAGAAAATTTATATCTTACGCGATCATTTTCAACAACTCGATTATACAGAGGCTACTTACCTACTTGATAAATTTTTAAAATAAAACTACCTTTTTAAATTTATTTAAATTAAGTATTACAAACACTCAGTACAAAACTTTATCTAACAATTAATTATTAACACTTCGTGTGGTTACTGCACCATGGAAAGGTTTTTTCAAATTTTTATTGCAGTCAAATTAAATTATAAAAAATCCAAAAATATTTTTTTAAATTACGCTTTTCACAATTTAAGCACAATATTCGATTTTCCATTTGTCGCGCTGTTTTTCTTGACGTAAAAAGTACTAGTTAAAGAGGTCAACGACGGACGATAATATTCTTAAAATTTATTTTATCTAATTATGATAACAAAGTATCACTTTATTATGACTTTTTACGTTAGACAACGTTCTACATTGTGTAGCCAGTTGTGCAATATATTTTATTAATTTATATTATTATTAATTATAATAAAACAATAATTTTAAAATAAAAATACTTCCGTACTGCCTGCTGCTTACTGCAGTTACCTATAGGCTCGCGATTCGTAGTGCATGTGTGTTTCTCTCAAGTTATTTATTGTTGCGTTAATTTTATCGGATATTTTTTTCATAATTAGATAAAATCTTGCATTTAACTGTGCATATAATTTATTTCTTGTTCGACTTGTGTGTTTTTAACAGATTCATACGCGTTGAACAAAATACTGAATTATCTAACCGGTTAAAAAAAATAGCTATATAATAAAACCGTGGCTTTGATGTTAAAATTGTGTTCTTATTTTTGAGAAAAAAAGCATTAAATATGTACGAACATATCAAATGCAAAAGTGCTCAAATATAATTTTGCTTAAATCTTTCATGGCGGATTGCTAACAGTCTCTAAAGCACTGTTTGAGCCCAAGTACTAACCTAATCAAAATACATGGAGGGTGATCATATAAATGTGTAAATTATTGACAATTGTATTAAATCATGTAATAAAATCGATGAATATCTTTATAATAAATTGCAAAACGCTATTTGCTAACTATGTACAATACATTAAAAATATTAATAATTAAAATAAAGACACAATCGACTGTACAATTATTGAATGTATTGATGTAATGTGTCTTTATTTCGATCGTCTCGATTCGATATTTTTTGTAAATTATTAATCATAAAATTATGATTAATATAGATGATTTGTAAGTTTGTAAATATCACCTTTATTACAACTATTATATTATTGTTATCATTGTTTGTTTATTATTATTCTGCTGCTCTTATTATTGCGCTGCACTGTATATGTTAGCATATTACTGGTGAATTATTTTATATAAATGAATTGATAGTTGCGTGTAAGTCAGCTGTAAAAATTGTGATAATAAACAAATTTGCACAATTTATGTGATGTAGTAATTTAAATGCAAAATTTTAAACAAAACTCGCTAATAAATATAGCAGAAAACATCGTAGTAATTATTAGTTATTACTATAAAATAAAAATTCCTATAAAACATTTTTCTAAACAGATTAAATAATGATAAATCCTTTTGAAGATATCCTTCTTGTTTTCCAATGCAAAAAACACCATAAATTTATCGAATATTCAATGTTTTGTTCCATCAAATTAATTTGATAAGCTCTTTAAGGTTAAATAACCAGGTGAAGGGCCGTGGATCCGGGATAATTGTATTTTTTTGGTATAATTAAATGTCTTAAATTTGCTACTTTTCTTGGAAGAATTCTGACTTCTCTAATTGAATTTGTAAATCGGCTTACCATAATCTTTTGATTTTTTTTTACATTAAATATTTCACCGACGCGCAACGTAAGTTTTTAAAATTTTATAAAACTTTTGATTTTAAATAATATCAAAGTACAAATTTAAGATTTGTTGAACTTTTCACCGAAAGTTATTATTGAGTTATTATCCACCTTAAGGCGGAGATGAGAGACGCCAAATACAGATCGGGAAACAAGATCCTCTTCACAAACAGGTGCACGGATATCCAGGAGAAGTGGCAGACTACCTTGACGACGTCGGATAAAGGTAGATGGACCCATCGCCTGATTCCAGTCATAACGCCATGGGTAAACAGGAGGCATGGCGAGCTTTCGTACGAAGCCACCCAAGCCCTAAGTGGGCACGGCAGATTCAGGAGCTACTCACATCGCTTCAAGAGAGCAGATACACCCAACTGCCTCTTCTGTGGAGAGATAGATGATGCAAAAGCACACCATCTTTTCGTGCATCAAATGGACGGATCACCAACTAACCGCCCAAACGCAGTTGGGGCAGAACTTGTCCCCATCTAGCATCGTGAAGCTGATGCTGGGTAGCGAAGAAAATTGGAAAACCATCGACAAGATGCTGGTGGATATCATCTCTGCCAAAGCCAAACTGCAGGATGAATCCCCACAATGAAGATAAAAGTCTCTAAAGGGTGAAAACGGTCGGAAGCAAGAGAGTGTACGGAAGAAATGCCTAGGCGATTCCAGGCACCTCTAAGGAGTGGGGTTTTAGTCGGTAAAATCCGACACTACCACCCTACACATCTGGGTGGTGTCTTTTGAAGATTTCCTCACTCCAACGCTCACAAAAAAAAGAAAGAAAGGGGGCAGCTCCCCTCCCCTTGGCACTTGTCTTAAATCTTTAAAATTAATTTAATTAATTTAAATTTTGTGGAGAAAGTTATTACTGAGTTCGCGAAGGAACCACGGAATTTAAAATTTGTATTTTCTGCAAATAAAGAACATTAAAAAATTTTATTGTTGAATATTTTTTATAATAATTTTTTTTTTGCCCCTCTCTCCCTGAAAAAGATCCTATGGACAAGATGAAAACGTTAAGGTCGATGGCGGGCAAGTCTCGTACGGACAGAGTGCGAAATACTGACATAAGAGAGACGTGTGGAGTGGAAGATGTAGTCAGATGGGAAAGACAGCTTAGACGATACTAGCATGATCATGTTAAACGAATGGACAACAGACTACCACGTATTGCTCTCGAAGGAAAACCAAGAGGACGTCGCCCACCGGAAAGGCCATCAAACAGATAGCTGGCAATCTATCTCTCAAGAAAACGGATGAGCTTCGGAAAAAATTAAACAGATCATTGATCTCAAGAAAGTTAAAGCAGAAGATAAAAAAATAAAATACTAAAAATTTCTAAATGTTTTTATTTGCAGAAAAGACAAATTTCAAATTCCGTGGTTCCTTTGCCAACTCAGTAATTTACTTTTGGTAGAAATTTTAACAAATTCTTAAATTTGCACTTACGTCGGTGAAATATTTAGTGTTTAAAAAATATATAAGGCAAGAACCAGGGAGGGCAACCCCCTTGTCCCCCCCCCCACTTACCAGCTAAAAACTCTGCTGGTCTAGTCATTTTGTTACTTATACCTCATTGGTTATTACAAAACTTCAAAAACTAAACGTCATGTGCAGAAAAACTTTAGTATCCCATCAATATTTTCAATAACCCTCGAAAAAATCTGAAGAAAATGCAAAACTTAAAAATTTCTTTATTGGCGTCGAATTGACGTGGCGCCGGCGCCGCGCCGAGTTGCCTTGGCGATGGCGTCGAATTGGAGAGTGTCCAGTTGGTTAAACGCCGAGTCAATGGTACCGAGTTAGCAGCGGCAAATTGACGGCGTCGAGCTGTATAAGATCGGTTACACTGTTTAATAAATTTTAAAAAACTTTTGTAAAAATCGACATTAAAGACAGCGGCGTCCGAAGCAAAAAAAACTACCAAAAAATCCACATTAGTACAGATTAATAAATACAGCAAAATTAAGCCATGCGCAGTGCATTATTTTTCGTATACATTTTTTTACTCTAATTCCCGTTTACACCATCAAATTTTTATGTTTGTTTAGGCATGCATGGAAGACCGAATCTTCAATGCGGAAGTGTGTATTTTTTCATAATTAGTTATGCTCGCTACCAGGAGCCTAACGTTGTGTACAAAAATACCCTAACCTCGGCATTACTACCCAATCGTAGGACTTTTCCCGTATCGAAGATGAACTTGATATTAACTGACGAGTCGAAAGAAACGCAAGAGCAAACATATACTAAACATAGAACTAAACTGTTCTGTTTAATGTTTTGTTTTGTAGCTGCCTTGTTAATTATTTTCTGATGATCTGCGAAAGTGATCGGTTTTTCAAAAAATTTTACTAGACAGAAGTTGTAGTCCGTTAAATTTCCTATCCGGAATAAGATGTAAGAATTTTTGTAAAATGTTTCGTTTAAAAGATACAGGGTTTTGAAAAAAACTAAAATAAAAAAAACTTAAATTTTTCAACATTTTTTTACTTACTTTAATTCATAAGTGGAAAGCCGTTGATTTTAGACAAAAAATGTTTGAATCTAGTTTGTAGATTACTTCACGGTCTTTAAAAAAGCACTAATCCATTTTTACTAGAAAATCAATATTTTCCGGGCTACAGCCACGTAAAAGTGGAAATTAAAAAAAGTGCTTTAAATTGGATATTACCCAGGCCCGACTAGAGAGGGTCGAGGGTGATTCCCGTCGGGCTCGGAGTTTCTGAAGGGTCTATTAACTTGACCATTTTGTAGATATAATAATTATTAATTACATTCTGTTCTAAGACAAATTTTATATTATCTGACCCGAAGTAATTACTTTTATCAAACAGAGAGGCGACCCGTAGGTTACTATATCCCCGGGTCCCGCTTTTCTCTTGACGGCCCCGGATATACCTACATAGTACATAAGATGATTGTACTATAATAGCTTCCGCTATAAAAAAAAACAACAAATAATAAAAATAATTAATATAACATTTTGCCGTACAAAATATTAGCACAGGACATTTTTGCCAAATTTAGATCAGATTTGTAGTAACCTCATAGTTTAAAATACTACAAAGTTAATTTCACTCATATGTAATTACCGCAAATACATTCAAATGTGCGTAAAACAATTTAGATAATTTTTACTCATATTACGTTTTTGTTGAAAGAGACAATTACGTAATGATCGTAAAAACAGATGCCATAAACAGGATATAAAATATAAAAAAACGGAAGTTAATACAGAATTGATCAAGCATTCTGGCATTAAAAATAAGGTCGATTACTATAATTTAAATTTATTTTAGAAAACGAAATTCAACGACTTTTAACATTTAATTTGAAATAATAAGTTGATCGATTCCTTTTTTAATAATTTCGAAAAATTTCGTTTCATTTGCATTTTAATAAAATTTCAGAATTACACATGAAATTTTATTTTTTTTCGTGATGTAATAGCACTGTAAGTTTGATACGTTTACAGGTACAAGTCATAATTAACCTTTCGAAAGGGGAAACTTAAACTTTTGAATGTACAAAATGAGGATAAAGTAGAAAAATATTCAACGTTAAAATAGAAATAAAATTTTTAGTTTTGAAGTAAATCTATCACCAATGTTTTTGCATTATGGGGTACGTATCCTATTATCCTACTTTGATTACCACGGTATCTATTAAAATAATTTTTTTAATTTAATTACACTTTTATACCTCACCTTAAAAAAGTGTAACCCTTTAAGGGTATTTTCATGCCATATGCTTTCCTCGTGTTTTCCGGAATATTCCGTTATTCAGTGTTTGTATTGTCACGATTCACGAATTTGCCTCAATTCGCATTAGAATAGAGACATCCACCTATGACGACACCATGCTAAAATTTACGCTTAAATATTAAACTAAAAAAAAATTGGTACTAGTCAAATGATTTACTCCAATTACAATCCTGTCGAATTAACGAAGGTGCATTATTATAATGCAAGTCGGCGAGGTAGAAACGCGCAAATTTTCACGATATCCGGAAACGATCACAATTTGAAAGTTACAAAAAAATGTGTAATAAAAAAAAATATTTTCGGTCACAAGTGGGTATTAAAAGTAAACGAAATCGAAAATTTAAAAAAATCTAGAACAAAACATGTGCTGTATATTTTAGTATTTGTTTGTATAATCGTTGCAGTGTCGTTTGGAGTAATATTTTCAATTGGTAAGTTTTTAAATAAATTAATATTAAAAAAAAATAGTTATTTGAATTTTTCACTTTCAGATCCTAATATATTCGATATAAAATCGTCCGTCAATAAAACACAAAAATTAGTGCCAAATTTTATAATGAATGTTACTAATTACCATAATAAAAGTAATTTAAATATTTTACGTAATACTACATTTTCATTATATTCGCTACAAACTAACAACATGAAATTAAAATTTGAAAATGGAGCAACGGTCAGTATAATTTATTTTCTGTAATATAAAGTAAATAGTGATAATATGTAAATGCGTTACAGCGTGCGTTTCATTTAAATTCTGGAATTCTATTATCTTTGCAATAAAATACAAAACTACAGTATAATTTGATAGTATTGTTAATTACTTTGGACTAATTTTATTATTAATTATTATTTATTTATTATTTATCTCTAACCAAAGGGGTAATTTCTATAAAAATAATTGTATCCAATAATCTTCTGGTTGGGAACAATTGGGGCCAAAACAGCAATCATTTTATATTTAAAAATTTATATATTTAATGGTATATTATGTAACAAGAATATAAACCTTCAGTTATAATCTTATAATATACTATTTTATCTGCTACTTTATACGTAATATGAAAAAACAAAACAGGTTTCTAAAAATTTGTTCAAATTTAGCAAGAAAAGATTTAAATTGAAATATTTTTTGAATTGAAGAAAAGTTATCAAATAAACCTAATTAATACAACTTGCACTATTGCAGTTGTCTAGATTGGAGGCAGTGATGTCATACTGGCGTGTTGTTCATAAAATCCACTACTATTATACATAATGCGCGAGTATTTTATATCGTAAAAATGGGAAGCGATTTGTTTATTATTAGAAGCAAACCATCGTCACCATAAATCAAGGACTCCAGGAAGAATCTTTTCCTAAAAGTCCGAAGTCCCCGCGATTTAAGTTTATGAAAAAAATATAGACAACATTTAAATTTGTAGCCGTAATACATTCTGAAAAAGAAAAGACGGAACACACTTCTTATTGCTATGAAGGATGTTAAATCTAAAAGCATGTCAACTATTGAGTGGCTCCAGAAAGTATTTGTACACTCCCATGTTAACCTTGTTAATTGTACATTTTGAAGACGTTTTTTATCATATAAAAATCGATTTCACAGCAAAACTTATTAGACATTTTTTATTGAAAATTTCATTGCCTTAAATTTTGTTTACATACATTTTTTTAGTTTGTGGCACCGTTTCTGACTGACAGCGACTTAAACAAGGCTCGGTAAAATACAAAGAATATTGTCATCGATATCTCGGAAACGGTGCGACAAAATAAAAAAATGTATATGAACAAAAATATAGAGAATTAAATTTACAAGAAAAAATGTCTATAAATTTTTTATTTCGTTGTACCGTTTCCGAGATATAGATGAAATTATTTTTTGTGGTTTACAGAGTCTTGTTTAAGTCACTGTCAGTCAGAAACAGCGAGATAAAATAGAAAAATGTATATGAATAAAACTGAAGGGAGTGAAATCTGCAACATAATATGTTTAATAAGTATTACTGTAAAATCGATTTTTATATTAAAAAAACGGCTTCAAAATGTACAATTAACATTGTTAACATAGGAGTGTACGAATACTTTCTGGAGTCACTGTATTAAAGCTAACGGTAACCAGTGGCGTATTTAGAAAATGTCTTTGGGGGAGGCAGAGAACAAATTTTTTGGAATTTCGTTAATCCATTCGTGCGCATCAGTAGTAAAACGACTGACAAAGTTTCAGAAATCAAAAAAATGCAAGCGATAAGTATATACAAACAAAATAGGAATAAATATAGGTTACTTAGACAGGTTCGCGAAATATCGCTTACTCTAACCTTCAGATTGCACAACACTAACTCGGGGACACCAGCAATAGATCAAATATTGGCTATCACCCCCCTTCGTACCAGCAGCAACTGCAAGATTCCCTGTGAAAACGCCAAAAACAAAAACATCGAAAGTAAAATACACTAAAAACAAAAACGCCAAAAATAAAAATGTCGGAAACAAAAATGCCCAAACTGGGCCATGGTTAACTCAACAATCGGCCCAACTCGGTATTAAAAATATTGAAAAACAAACATCTAAAAAGCTAGGGACTCAAGGTCCACGCACTAGGTAAAAACATCTCTGAAGGACGAGCGAACTAGAAAATCACTGATCTAAAAAGACAGGGTCTCTGGATCCACGCACTAGGTAAAAACATCCTTGAAGAACGATCGAAATTGAAAGCAAACCTAGAAATGCAGGGATCTCTATAAAAGTGGCAAAAATTTACAATAATAATTTATTTTCAATCTTTGAATCTCTACACTGCACTAGAGCGATGAGACTCTCAATCCAATTTTCTTAAAATTCCAAATATTTTCCAATTCTTCAAAAAAATGCTATTTCCCAGCTACTTTTTAAATTCCAATTCCAATAAAATCTCAATATAATTGGTATTTAGAAAAGCCAAATTTTCTAATTTTCTAAAAACGCTTTAGACTTAGAGAAAACGCTCACACTGAATCCCCACGTTACGTTTTCAGTTGAGATGAATTTTAATAGATTCCAAAAATTTTAAATTCGCTCTTCCAAATAAATACAGCTCTTTCAAAATTAAAAAAAAATTTTTGAAAAGGCAAAGTTGCAAATATTAATTTCCATTTATTTCTTATTAAAATTTTAATAAATCTCCATGTAAAGGTAAACGTTAAATTGAAACGTATAACTCTCGCCCATATGCATTGGTACTAAATTTTACTTTACATCGCCTTGAATAATTTTATAACTTCATTATTTTTTTTTTTCAAATTACTCATTACCAATATTTCAAATCTTCATCCAAATTTTACTTATTTCTATCAATATTTTCATTAAAAAAAAATTATCCACCAAAAATTAATTTAAAAAACTATCAATTTTATCCAAAAATATTAAATGTACAAAAAAATCAAATTATTTTATAGAAAACATTCGTACACGATAATATACACACAAAAATATTTGACTTTTGAAACTGAAGGGTCGCCCACTTATTCGAGTGCAGATCTAAGGGGTGTTGCTTTTGGCGAGTAACAAGAGATTTTACTGCGGACACTTACGATTAGTTCAACACCGCAGGGAAGATTTTTTTTAAATTTATTTCAGTTTTAAAAAATAATAATTTTATTTGCAATACAACTTTTAGAAATAATTAGGGCTGTTAAGTGAACATTTTTTGGAGTTAGTAAGGTAATCGAATTCTGGGATCTGGTATATATTCAAAATGTTATTCAATTAACCAACCACAACAAAATTGTCAATATTATTTTACTTAAAAACTTTTTAATTGTTACTACTAACTTTACATTCATATTTCGTAAACAGAACGAAGCACAAAATAAATCAGTATCTTCAAATAATGTTTGTCAAAAATGCAAACGCAACGAGGATATTTGCTTAAATATAATAGAAAGCGAAGAACCTGTATGCAGAAAAATTCTAGATAAGAAGGATCCTACTGGGTGTGGAGGACTATGTAAAATAAATAAAGAATACTGTAAAGTTTTGGATCAAAATATAATGCTCTTCCAGTGCAGACCCATTCCAAATGCACTTAATTGTTCGAATAATCATTTTAATTGTGGAAACATGTGTATCCCAAAGAAAATGTGGTGTGATGGATTTTTTCATTGTTTGGATAAATCTGACGAGATCAAATGTGGTAAAAAAATAAATTTTATTCTTAGAACGCTGAAAGTTAAAATTAGTTATATTTTTATAGATTGCAACTTAGAAACGCATTTTCAATGCGGAAACACAACTGGATGCATACCAAAAAAGAAGAAATGTGATGGGGTGGTTGATTGCTGGGATAATTCCGATGAAATTAATTGTAACAAAAGTAAGAACCATAAAATTTTTTTAATGTAAGTAATTTATTTCTTAATTTTTGATTTAGTATGTGCTAAGGGCCAAATTTCCTGTCATAACGGGCAATGTATAAATAAAGAAAACTTCTGTGATGGAATTTATCATTGTTCTGATAAATCTGACGAGCCGAAAGGATGTGAAATAAGTTAAGAAAAAGGTAAACCGACAGTAAATAAAGATCTTCCACAAAAAAAAACAATAAAAACATTTTTTATATTTTATTATAACAATGAAAAAATAATGTACGCTAAAATATTAGACAATAATAAATACTTAAAATATAACATTTTTAATTGGATAAAACACTTAATATGTTGGTAAAATCATAAGCATCTTTAAAATTATTAACAATTGAAACTGAACAATTCAGGAAACTCTTCCGTGTAGCCTAGAAGAAATAAAATTAAAAGCTCTATGTAAAAATTGTAAACAAATCACTTACGTCACATTTAAAACTTTTGTAAACTTTCACAGCCTGTTCTTCAAAAATTTTGAACGTTAAAAAGTTTTCATTCAACAACATTACAATAAAATCTTCAAATAACTTCCATGATAAATTCGTTGACTTGTTAAAAAACATCAAATTTCTAGGCGAAATAACAGATGTAAAAATATTTTTTGATTTGAAATTATATTCTTTCCAGATAGTACTAACTCTATTTAAAATGTCAAAATCGACAAGATCAGGTAGGTGAGCAACTAAAAACCATATAAAAATTATACAAAATTAAAAAAAAAAGTTGTCCTTACTTAAAAGTACCAGTAGATCGAGAAGTAATGTGTTAATAGACAATAAAATGCACTCATTCAAATCACATCTTTCTTTTATACTTCGATCTACCGAATCTAATAGTTTTTCCAACTCTTCTGGAGTCACCACGTCAGATTTCTTTACAACATCTAAACTGAAATTCTGAAAAAATATTTTTTTAATTTTAAAACAAGAAAGCATTAAATTATATGTACCCGAATTAAGTCAACGATGTTGAATCCGCTAAGTGTCTTAGGATTGTGAGGCAAATCTGTACCAAAAGTGGGTAGCACGAATACAGCCTTCTCAGCGGGGTGTCTATTTACACGATTACTACTTATAAACTGTTTCACTTCGGCATCAAAATCTTTCATAAAAATATCTGAAAAAATGTCTGTAAAATGAAATTCAACAAAAACAAAAATATTAACTTGTAGTTATGTTAGAGTCTCTCCACTGCTGTATTCTTTCCCGACACATTCGCTTAGAGATTTTCACACAAACGTCCTTTACTTGACTTAACTCTTTAATTAATAAAAAATCGATTACTGGACCGATGCATAATTCAATAATAGAATTAGTTTCATCATTAATTTTATTTTGTAACTGTTGCAAAGAAGAAACAGTGCATTTTTTGGTCCTTTCGTTAATAATTGCCTAAATAAAAATAATACTTCTACAATTAAATTAAATTCAAAATTAAAGCTTACCACTTCACTTAAATATTCTTCATCTGTTAAACCTGATATAGTAAATGATCGAAGAACGTCTTTTAGTTGCTTCAATGCTATTTTTTTATAGGACGGCACAATTTCGTTAAAAATCTCTTTGACACAAGTTGATGCAATTCTTTCGCTAACAAATTCAACTGTCTTTCTAATTGAAGCTGGTTGCCCGTTAAAAAAGGCCTCCTCCAATTGTGTCTAGAAATTTTTAAATTAAATAATTGCAAAAGGTGAACCCAGAAGGATAACCAACCAGTAATCGCTTATTCGTTATATCAAGTGACGATTTAGAAGCAGGTAAAAGTGTTGCATATTTCACTGTACTTTGATTTATCACCTTGCTCGAATTATTCACCAAAATTGTTTTAATATCGTTCAAGTATGGACAACAGGAATATAAAGCAATTTGATCAATAATTTTTGAGTTGTCTAAATGCACGATTTTCAATAATTCTTCACTTAATTGTAATTTCAAGTCACGGTTTAGGTGATTCTCATTGTCTAATTTTTGAGAAAGCCATTGATAATACATTTCTTTTGGAAAATGCGGAAGGTCAAACAGCCAACCGAGAGATAGCTTTATCAGAAAAGCAGTTTCATCCATTTGACCATTAGAAAAATTATAATAAACTTCAAACAAGTTGTAAAAAACTTGTTTGAAGTATGGTAGTCTTACAGTAATATAATCTAGCATTGCTATGTAGTTAACCATCCACGGTATTGCTAGTAACAAACAATAATTTTTCGTGCAATTGCTGAGAATTTCATTTAAATTTATGCTGGGATGAAACTAGAAATAAAAATAAATCGTTAAATTTGAAATTCAAAAATAATAGTTTTTTAAAATTAGATTCTTTCGAGAAAAAAGAATCTTTTCTCCTGAATTTTCTACATCAGGTAAAGAATGGAACAGTGGCAAAAGCTATAGACCCTATAAAGGAGAATTAACCTTTGCATCTTCTTCCTAAGGAACATTAAATATCAGCAAATATTAGTTTCAAAATGTAGATATTTTGTAATTTTTTTAAATTTAAAAACGTAAAATAAATTTTAAAAAAAGGATCTTGTGCCCGATTGGCGATAACATTTTTTTTTACCAAATATTCCTCATATTTCATTTCAATTTCAAAATTTAAAAAAAAATATTTTTCAGAAAATATCGACATTTTGAAACTAATATTTGCCGAGATTTAATGTTACTTAGAAGTTTTTGAAAAAAAATCAGATAAATCGATGCAAAAGTTATTTCTTGCTTACACGGCTATAGCTTATTTTGTAGAGAAAGTTTCCAAATCCCAAAAAATTTGTTTTGTATTCTAAAAACTAAAATCTAAAACACCCAAGGATCAATTTTGTGAAAATATAATCTTTTTTTTTTAAATTTTCGAATGGGAAGAATTTTTTAGTGCATCAGATGACTAACAGCAGTATTCATAAAAATTTAGAATAGATTTAAAACACTCTCTATAAACCTACTTTAGCGTAAACGTCAAAAAAAATTATTCATAAACGTATTTTAGCTTAACAAACCTTCGCTAACAGTATTTTAACTTGACATTATTTCAAAATAGATGGTACCTTCTTTAAACCAATTTTTAAAAAGTTGACATTCTATATAAAAAATGAAGACACATTTAGTTGTTGCTACAACCTTCTAATTAGAAATATTCAAAATATTCACATATAAAAAATGTAACACCAGGTGGCGTGTCGACACAAATTTGGTTGCCTACCCGTTATGGAGGGTAGAGGTACCTCTACCCTCCATACTACCCGTGATATATATATACAATAAAACAACTATGGAGGGTAGAGGTAAGGAGGACAATCTCTGTGTACAAAAAGTGTCCTTCAAATAGTAGTAATTAACGTTTCAGAAAGTGTCCAGAATGGCGCTGGTGTACCAAGAGGGTATGGTTTTTGAACTATGGAACATATCGCCGTCATTGTCTTTTTTCCAGGCCAGGGTTTGAAAGATTAATAAAAATGTTCAATTTATATTTTATTAAACTTTTATAAACAATTTTGTAGTATTTTAATTTATTGCTTTTTACACAATCTTAATAAATGAAACTTTTTATGTCAAGCGAGGAGTTTATATTTATTATTCAAGTTTAATTCTCAGCTAATGCAATATAGAGTCATCTACCTTCCATAGTTCAAACCATACCCTCTCGGTACGCCAGCGCCATTCTGGCCGTTTTCTGAAACCTTATTTAGTGCTTTTCAGTGGCCACTTTTAGAATAAAACAGCCATATGAGATTGTCCTCCTTACCTCTACCCTCCATAAAAACAACTTTTAGGTTATACTTTAGTTCACTTATTCAGTTGGTAGTTCATATAATTCAAAGACATCAACTCAATTACACCAAATTCACTAGAATCGGTATTTTAACACCGTTCTAGTTAAAATAGGTTTAGAAACCGTTTATGAATGAACAAAAGTTAAAACGCTCTCCAAGTCTTAAAACACTTTCTAAATAAAATAGGTTTAGAGAGCGTTTTACAATATTTTTATGAATACAGCTGTAAATGTATAATTTAAAAATCCCAATAAGCAAAATAGTAAATTGAGATAAAAGTGCATACAGCTGAATTTTTTAATTTGTAAGCAAATCCTTATTATCCTGTAGAAGTAGCAAAACGATAATATGATGTGCAGTTTTGACGCACAAAAAACTTTTTAATTAAAATTAAATAGTTACCTGACTTCTAATTCGAACTTGACAAGCAATAACGTTTTGAGACATTTGAGCAGAATCACATTTGTATGGTAAAGATTCTAGGAAGCCAAGAAACTTTGCCAAAACACTTGTAGATTTGATACAAACCATGTACGATTGTTTCAATGCCACATTAGTAAATGATTCTAAAATTTTAACTGATTTAAGTTTATAAATAAAAATCAAAAACTAACCAATGGAATCCAAATCTACAGAGATAAATTTTGAGTTGGTCAAATCGGCAATTTCAGAAGCAAATGCATCACTAACGTGTTTGTTAAATGTTTGGTTACTTGCAAGTACCAAAAATTCCCAATAAAATTCTTCGTAACCCACAAAGGATGGAACAGAATTTATACCACAACCACTCTGCTTGGGAGCGATTCGGTTATTCAACTGCGACATCGTTTCTGATTTTACATTCGAAAAAAGTAAGGAGTTTTCCTGAAAATAAAAAGAACTTCAGTTTAATAACATAGGATCTGTGCTATCAACCCTGCCTTTTCCCATTGCACCTTTTTTTATAAAATTAAACTAAAAAAAAAATACTTACTTGCTGTGTGGTATTTAAGTTCACCATCAATTTAGCTTTAAATAAGCGAGCCAAGTGCACCAAGTTTGCCGGATCAGCATGAACATTTAAAAGAGACTTAATTTTACCGCCCAACCCTATCGCAAAATCCCATCGAATATCCAAATGGTTCTTCTCCCAGATACGCAAAATTTCACAAAACATATCGCGCTGTTTACAAAATGCCTGAAACGACACCGCAGTCGGAAAGTTATCCCTATTATCTGTGTCTAAATTAAAGCACACATTGGTAGGTAAGCTATTTGAATATAGGGAAAAGCATTTCTCCGATTTCTCGTCGCGAACTTGAGCGAGATCGGTTATAAAATCGTCAGATAGAAATTGTTTTACTCGAGAATTCTCGATAAATAAATTGAGAGTAAATCGATCGAGAAATTTAAAAATTTGTATTTGCCGCTGTAAAACATTTGCGGCAAAATAAACGCGATTGTGTATGGTTTTAAATAAAATAAAGTTCGAAAGCTGAACATTTTCTTGGAAATTTGATTCATTGTCATTTTGAGTGGAATATTTCTTTTCTAATAACACAGATATTAAAAAATAAATTTCGCTCGCTAAATTTAAGACAAAATTATTGTTTAATAAGTGAATGTAAATTGAAACAGAAATGTCTAAGTTGTGTTTGAAGGTCACTTTTTGAAAATCCGGTAAAATTTCATTCCTGATGCTGCAGGGTGAAGTTTCAGTTAAGAAAGAATGGTCATTGGAACATCGGCGTGTTAAAAGTTTTGGTAGTTCTTCTGCTAAAGATAAATCGTGTTGTTCGTTAGAATTGCTCACAACGTCGTCATGTTTAAATGTAAAACTATTTTCGTCTTGGCTGAATCGTTTCGCTACTAAATTAGTGGGATTTATTCTCCTAATTCGAGTTTTATTTTTTTCATCTGATTTCACGTTTTCACTTGAACCCCTTTTCGGTTTTTTCTTCGAAGAACTGGTTATTAGAAAGTCACCTAAACACGGTGTTGTTCGTGGAGTTGAGCGATTATTATTTTTAGGAGTAAAATAATTTTGCTTATTATATAAAGGTGAAAGTGGACTAACGTAACTATGATTTAAGTCGTTTTTTCGTTTCGGAGTGTCGATAATGGAAAGTTTTGCTAAAATATCATCAGTGTCATTGTCATCCACTTGGACGTTTTCGTTTTTACTGATATTCGCGGTTTCGAGTTTCTTTGTACGTTTTTGCAAAAGTTCTCCATTTTTGTCTACTTCAAGTACTTCAAAAATATAATTTAAAAAGTAAGAAACGAAATTGTTTTGAGAGCATCCAAATTTTTCTAAATGTTTACAGTCGTTAGCCTAAAAGTGAGGTTAAGTATAATAAAAAAGATAACAATTGAACATTTTTAATCTTACATTTCTGTGCGAAAGCCATGTTAAAAGCGTATCCAGATTAATTTTATTGTTAAACACGTCGCACAACAAATTGTCACACATTTTTTTAAAACATAAAAAGAAATTAAAGTTAGGTTAGTCGTGACGTCACAAAAATACGTTTGAAATGCAGTTCATTTGAACTATTAATATCTGTCAAAATCAGCGCTAATATTCAAATTTTTAAAATTAGACAATTTTGTGATCAGCCTACTTTTTTGATATATTTTACAACAAAGCATAAAATATTAAATTTTTTAGTTGATTGGAATTTGCAGTGGTAGTTCCAGAATTTTTTTAAATTTCAATACCAGTGAGTTGCGATCCAATCTGGTGAAAGGTGATTTTCTCAAATGAAGTAAACATCAACTTTTTTCACCTTTGGGTTGAAGCTGAGAACTTTGTAAAGTAAGTAAAATGTTTCTAAGGAATTCCAAATAAGTGTACACAAGATTTTTGAGATGAAACTGAAAATCAATTTCAAGAATGTTTATATTTAGAAATTAAATTATATATTGTTCAAAAATGTCAGCATAAGAAACATTTTCGCATTTTTTATGTTTCATTTCAATTTCATCAAGCGTGTCTTCGTCTAAGTTATTCAATATTTGAAGAACTTTTAAGAGTCTGTTTTTCAAAATAATCTTCCGAGCTGCTTCAATAAATTTGCAAAGAACGAGATACTTTTTGAACCATGGTTGCAAATAACAAACCTCAAATTCTTCCAAATTTTGCTGTAATTCAACAAATTTTAAATTAAACAAAAATGTACGCCGTTTATTCAACCTTGTGTATTTGTCGTTCGCTGCGCTTCTTAATAAGCAGTCCCGTTTCATTAGGTTCACCTTCTGAACAGCGCAATTGCTACAACAGAATTTTGATGCTATAACTTAGTCATATTATTTGGAAATCGTATAAACTAACTCTGGATATGAAGTCACATTCACACTCAGAACGGTAACTTATAAGTCCATCCGAAAACTGATCTAACTTAGTTTTATTATGTGTAAGGGCAGCCTTGTTCAAATCTTGATATTGTTTTGCTGCTTCATAAAATTCTTTTCTTTTTTGCTTATAAATTTCGTAATCATTATCGCGATATTTGTTGTTGCTTCCAACGTAATCTAATTCTGTATGTCCACGTGGACTTTTCCTAATTATCCGTTTATTTATATCGTCAGGGTTGTATGCCCTTAATTTTAATGGAGTGTTATTTGACATTTTGAAGGTTTTTATACTTGATTTGGAACTATAGAAACCATAGCAACCAGTGGCGCAGCCAAACACTCTTCCCTTTTTTTTAATAATTTTTGTTTTAATATAATAATTTCGCTCCGAGTTATTTCGGAAATGCCATCCTTTAATTTCCACTTCAATTTAAGGTAGGTAACAGTGGTAACACAATAATTATACTCGAAAATAAGATGACCACGCCCCTTTTTCCGAAAAATTTTCGTCTGCGGCGCGCGCCATTTGCGCAGCTCGCATCCCTTAGCCTCCCCCATAACAAATTCCTAGCTGCGCCACTGATAGCAACAAATTAAAACGTCACTGATGTCAGCTAGAAAACTGAATATTTATTAAAGTGAGTTATCCCAAGTAGAATACTAGACCAAGATCAGTAGTATGTTTTTCGACATTGAAACCAAGTATTTTCCTCTTGAAATAATAATAAGTATTGCACAAACTTGAATTACAAGTAGTAGTTTATTTTATCCAACTTCCTAGCCGAACACAACAATAAAAAACACACCAACAGAGGTTCACTTATTTTGGAATCGGATAAGCGGCTTTCTTAACAATATCTATTGAATCCAATCTCCTTAGTAAAGCCTCCACTTTATCATTTATCACATATATGGTGTCTTCCATTTCTTCTATTCGAACTTCTTGACTAAAATAAAAAAACTGTTGGTCAAAAAACTACTTCCGTTCGCTCCTAAATGAAAACCACTTACGCTATGTAATCTTGTGGAGTTACCAGTCCGCCGCTCTTAAAATCAAATTCTTTGGTATGTTTTGTAATTTCTAAAATAAGTAAATAAATTTTTGGACTTGCCATAAATAAATTCAAACCTTCCAAATCTTTCATCAAGAGCTCTACATCAAAATCTCCTACTTCGGCAGTTGGGTCAATGTTAAACTTTTCAAAAAACATTTGAATTTCGATGTCGGTGAAACCACACCTACAAAAGACTGATCAGAAAAAAAATTTATTCCAATAATTTCTTACCTTTTCAACGCATTTCTTATTTCTTCTAACGTTATATCGTAATCGCTTTGTATTATTGCTTCTTTTTTTATGCAGCCGCTACATCCGCATTTACTCAAAAATTTGTAAAAGCGATCTTTTAGATACTCATACATTTGCAGTTCGTTTGGTGCTGCTGCCAGGTTGCTTTTGACATCCGCGTAAGTATCGTTTATTATTGCCAAGAACATGTTCTACGGTGTAAACACTGATTTAGCAAAAAAAATGATTAAACTAAGGAAACCTACCAATAGAACAAAAAATACAAAGAAAATGTAAGTCAGGAAAAAAAAAGCGGCTAAGTTTGCATTCACTTCCTCTATTACGATGTAATCGAAATCTCCCAATATGGTACGAAATAGGGTAAACATTGCGTGACCCACACTGTGGTAACCCTTAACCTAGTGAATAAAAAAATTATCTCTATTTCTCACAAAACAAGAATCGTAGCTTTACGTGTGTTCCAAATAATAAATAACCAAGTTGAGCGTAGGCGGCAAACATGATAAACGCCAAGATAGCAAATGCTGCAATGTCAGTTCCACACTAAAAAAAAAAAAAAATTGGGAAGTTTGCATAAATTTCTAAAATGTTATATACCCGCTGTAGCGTGCTATTCAACTGGCCCATGTGTTTATTAAAGCCTAGATACTTAAATATTTTAATATACGTCAAAAACAGCAAAATTCCAACAAAAATGTTAATTCGAATTTGTAATTGGGCAACGTATTCAAAATTTGCGTACGTTTTGATGAGATGTATATTGTTCGACACCGTGTCCAACGTTTCGTCTTCATACGACAAAAAGAAGATTATGCACACAAGTCCTACCTAAAAAATTAATTCCGACAAAAAATATTAATCAGTTCTGTAGGTTGCATACTATGACTACTGCAAGATCTACGTAATTCCAAAACTGGGAGAAATATTTTGTTCTATAATAGAAGATTTCGATGGCTTCTTCCACAAAAAAATAAATTAGAAACACGATACACAACCATTCGCATGTCTTCACGAAGTAGTCCCATGTAGTTACATAACGGATTAGTTTAACAGTTTTGAACGAGTACGATGGAATTATGTTTCCAGTGGGAGAAAATTCAAAAATTAACCTGAAACATTTGATTGGTAAATCATGAGAATGTTTTTAAGAGAAGAAGAATCGTTTACTTGGCAACGCAAAATAAATTCAAGTTTGGATTATAAACAACAAAATCCAGAAATACGCATCTGGTTCCACGAGTAATCCACGAATTAGTCTGTAAAATTTCAATTATCTCTGCTGTAGCTATGCGATTCGTTCCAAATTCTTGGTAAAAGCCACCACCATGATAAGTCGCAATATTTCCTGTGTAAGCAACACTGTCCAAATCTTCTTCTGCATAAAATTTCCACCTAAAATAATATTTGAATCAATGCATAATGCAAGCACTTAAATTGAAAAATCATTTACGCAGTTTCACTTTTTAAACCAAATGATTCTTGGTCTTCAGCGGCTTCAGAAAAGTGGCCATAACAATCTTTATGCTTTGCGTTTACAATATAGGAAATTTTGCAAGTGTTGTTTTTTACTTTTAGCTAAATATATGATTATTTTTCTATTTGGGGAGAAAGTAATAACAATAAGCTACCTGTCGAAATCTGGGCACCCCTATCAATTTATTTTCATATAATATTATCTTATTTTCGTCATCGCTAGTTTCGTTTAGGTACCAGTAATCCCAATAAAAACCTTTGATTAGGACCGTTTGAGAATACTGAAAAACAAACCAATGTTGGGTAAGTAACCAAACACTTGGCAACCAAAAACTCACAGCCCAAAACTCATCGACGTTTGTAATTTCCATAAAAGTAATTTCTATGTTTTTATTAGTCGTGAAAGGTTTCGTAATGAACAGTTCGGTAAGAGCTCTGGTGAGGTAGTACATAGAGGGAAAAACCATTCCAATAGCCACTAAAACTCAAATTTTAGTATTTTTCTAAGGCAAGGCGCGCACCGAAGTGGTGAGCAAGTGGCTTTTTGTCTTTCTCTAGCATGGCAGGGTACGATCGTGGCTCTCACTTTCATACCACTTCATCGCCATACGTCACATGCTCACCACTTCGGTGCGGGCCTTGCCTAAGAGATTACTTAATACTTACTTATTGTAACTAGAACAATAAAAATAAAATACAAAATCATGTTAATCAAAGTTTTTCTTAAAAACTTTTCTCGTTCACTTGGTTTGGCTGAATCGGTTGCTAAAATAAAATTTAATAGTGAAGAAAACTTAAAAAACTTTGTTACCTGACGTTTCAGCATCTAAACGATTTCTTTTATTGAACTTTTGACTAATATTACTAAAAGTTCTTGGCTTGCGTTTACCCCAACCGTGCCCACTTTTAATCTCTGGTTCTATTATTTGTTCTATATTTAAGTCCGAAGGGTCATATTCTAGGATATACGTCACCGAAGGACGGTCCAATGAGGCTCTAGCAGTTGAAGTTCTAGTCGCATGTTTTGTGGATGCAGTAGGATTTGATCTTTCACCTTGCTTTGAGGATTCAGCACGAGAAGGTGTTGAAGATAAAGAATCATCTGTTTTTTTTCTGTTGGCCATAATCGAATAGAAATTTAAGTCAAAATTTAAATTGCTTAAGTAACTTGTCACTTGAAACGTTTCAATTTCCATAGAAACTGTTCAATAAAATCTCAATTATTTTTTTATTGGAATTCTAGAGAAAGAGAAAAGATTGCAGGAAAAATTTGATGTGGGGTTTCACAAAGAATATTTAAAATTCAATCCATAATTACAATTATTTTTTATTATAAATTATGTACAATCCATTAATTGGATTTATTTCTTAAATGTCAAGATCGTCATCAGGATCTTCCTCGTCCCAATCATCAGCCTTATCAAAGGAATAGTGTATGTTAGAATCAACTTGTTCTTGGTTATCTCTGAATTAAACATTTCCTTAAAATGAATCAATAACAAAAATAAAAAATTCTTACTTTGGTAAATATGGCAAAATTAACTGATCCCTGGATTCCTTCTCTTTGTCATCCAAACTTATCTTAAATGTCGTCAAATTTTCAGGTAAAATTTCATTTTCTTGTACAACTTGAGAATTTATTTTATTAATTGGATGCGATTGAATGATACCATTTTGAAATGTATACTCTTCAGTCTGAATAATTAAAATTTTGTTAGTACAAATTCAATTAAACTATTTGCTATTTTACCTGTTTAATAATTTTACCACTACTTTTTTTAAATTTATATGCAACCTGTGCGCCGTTTAAACCAGAATTTGTTTCTAAATTTACGGTAAACGTAGATATGTGCTCAAAATACTGACACGTTTTATTCACATCCTGGCAAATATCTTTATGAAAAACTGCGACAATTCGGAGTACACCTGAAAATAATACCTGTATTACAAAACAATCATAGTGAAATGGTACATTTACCTTCATTGTTCTCTAATAATGATTGTAGCTTTTTGTAAATTGTATTCCAGCCGTATTCTAATATAGCATGTACAAGTGAGTCTATAACAATGACACTTCCACTTGTGTTGATCTCCGAAATAACATTAGGAAAGCTCTTTTTCTTTCCATCGAGCCAACCAAGCACATCACTGACAAAGTCATACACTTCGAGGTTGGAACTAGAAAGAGTTTTAATTGCTGGATTATTTTCAAAATTAAAATACAAAACTTTCGAGGTTTTTAAATGCAAATTAACTAGGTATTGTAACAAACAGTTACTCCGATGTTCCAAACTATCTGCAATTTTAAAAGGCATTAATTTGAAACTATAATTAATTATCTTACCTTGTATTAGCACAAATTTGGAAAACGGAATATTATTTAAATGTGTAGTTAACATGTTGATAAGTTGGAAAACTTTGAGGTTAAACAGCCACCTTTGGTAGCATTCAAAAATTTTAAATTTAGGCAGCGTTCGTGTCTTAATTTAAATACCCACACTTGTTGGTGCAATTAATGCAGATATAATATTTTTGGTTTTATTAGAAAGTGCAAGAAATATTTTATTAAATCTTCAATAACAAAATGTACGCCTCTTTTATTTTCGACGGAACATCCTGTATATACAAATAATTAGTATTGGTTATGTTTACAATCATAGAACTGTCAGTAGTTGTCAAATTTTTCATATTTTTATTGTTAAAATTATTTTTATCCTAATCATTGTAGTTTAAAATTATTTTACGTTATAAAATGCACTTTATCTTCAAAATTAATCACCAAAATGTCTGATAAAAGCTTAACCGTAAGTAAAAAAATTGCGTAAAACATTTTTTTAGGTTATTATTTTTAACTTTTTTTTTCATTACTTTTTAGGATTGCCAGAGTGATACGACTGAAAGTTTAGATGAAGAAATTGAACCAAAATTGAAGTACACGCGTTTAGCTAATCATTTACAACGTATTCTACTGAAAGACGCCATTAGTTGTATAGCTGTTCATCCAAGAGTAAGCGTATCTATTTACCGTGTTGCCTCTTTTTAATGTGGATTTGTTTTAGTTTATCTGCTTGGGATCTCATTTTGGCTTTATATATACTCTCGACCACTTAGGTAACATCGTAGAAGGCAAAGAGAAACGTGTGCACAGTGTTTCCATCAATCAAATTTCAATTGAATTGAGTGGCGAATACATCGCTTCTTGTTCAGACGATGGAAAAATTTTTGTATATGGGCTGTATTCTGAAGATCGAAATGATTCCATTAACGTTGGTCGGGTCATCAAAACCATTGCTTTAGATCCCAACTTTCAAAAGCCAACATCTGGTGGACGATTTATTATTGGTATTTTATTTTGATTAAATTTTTGTCTTTTGTAGTTATCTTAGTTTTGTCCCAAGTATTAGAAGTATTCGAGGTACCTGGGAGGAAGGGTCATACATAATAATTATATTATACTGGTTTCACTCTGGTTGCTTAGTAATTTTTAAAACAGGCAACTGTTCGAAATGATTATTATTTAAATGTATTGTTTTTATGTGACAGCTATATTTGTTTTAAAGCCCCAGCTTGCTATTGCAAAAGTTTGCAGATACTGAAATATCTCACCTTTTATTTGTTTTGTGACGGAACTAAAACCACTTGGTTACATATTTACAAGCTTTTGCAGAAAAATCAATCAACCAATTAATTTTTTCTAAACTACTCAGATATAAAATGGCCCTTCCGGCTAATTGAAAATAGTTCTAGGTATTTAAAATACCTGAGCAGTGAGTCATAAGGCAAATTTTTGTACACTAGATTTTTGAAAGATTTTCTCCTGAATTGCCTCAAGATTTCTTTTTGAAAAAGCTGAAAAAATAATAACAAAAGGCTGTCTATAATAATAGTAATCCTACGATTTTCTTGGGTTTCCTGAAATATTCTAAGATGTCCTTAAATTTTCTCAGGTTTAATTATCACTTGGAATATTAATTACAATTAATTCTTGAATATTTTAAATACTTTTATGAAGATTTGGTATTTGGGTGTATACTTTCGCCGAGGGTTTCTAACAGCTCTGTTTACTGTTTTATAATAAACTTATATTTCAGGTGACAATAATTTAACATTGTACGAAAGAACCTTTTTGAATCGATTAAAGTCAACTGTCTTATGTGAAAGTGAAGGATCGGTGAGAAGTATTAGTTGGGGAGAAAATTTTATTGCCTGGTCTAGCGACATCGGTGTAAGGGTCTACGATATAAATGCAAAATGTTCGTTAGGATTAATTAAATGGGAAAGTAATCCGGGGTAACATATTTTTAAATTATTTTAAATTTGTTTATTATGTATATATCTTTTAGAACCGAAAAGTTTCGCTGCAACTTGCGATGGGCTGATGCTAGAACTTTACTTATTGGTTGGGTTGACACGGTACGGGTATGCATAATACGAAAACGTAGTAGCATCGAATTAAGCAATAGAGACTTGCCTGAATATTTAGTAGATCCAAGTAAGTTGCGAGAATTAATTCGACTTGAATACATCAACTTTTTTTAGTTTCTACATTCCAAACTGAATTTTACATAAGTGGAATTGCGCCTTTAGATAATCAGTTAGTATTATTAGGATTTCCTAAAGAACTTGATTCGAACCAAAAATCTCTAAGACCGCAGTTGTATATTGTGGAATATCGTGATAATGATTACATAGATATTTGTACAGATAGTTTGTCATTGCGTGGTTACCAAGAGTACACAGTCAACGATTACCACTTGGACGTTTTAATTGAAGAAAATAGATTTTTTATTGTTGCTCCTAAAGATGTTATCGTTGCAAGTCCTTACGATTTAGATGATAGAATACAATGGCTAATGCAACATGGGTAAGCAGTTGTAACGCTTCTTGTTAAAATTTATCAAATTATTACATTTAAGGAAATTTGAAGACGCTCTGAATGCCGTTGATCAGGGTAATGGTAATCGCGAAGCAAAATATACAGTAGAATCTGTCGGTGTTGCCTACTTGGATCACTTGCTGAGTAAAAATATGTTCGATATGGCCGGAAAATTATGTTTCAATATTTTTGGGAATAAGAAAGAATTGTGGGAAGAACAATTATTTAAATTTGCAGCCGCACATCAACTAAGGTTTGATTAATTTTGCACTTGGTAATATTGAATTTATTACAATTTCTTGCTTGTTAGATCAGTGAGTCCTTACATTCCTAGATCGAGGGCTTGCACACTTGATGCTCATTTATATGAGATGATCCTATATGAGTACCTCAAGCTAGATGCCAAGGTATTATAAATTTTATTCGCTTCAATCTTGCAGTTATTTAAAAAGGGGAAAATTTAAATTCTTTTTATTTTTTTTTTTGTGTAGGGTTTCTTGAATCTTGTAAAGGAATGGAATCCAAAATTATATAATACCTGTGCCGTTGTAAATGCAGTATTGGAACATCTGTTGGAATGTAACGATGACCGAAATTTATATTTGGAATCTCTCGCCGTGCTTTACGGTTACGAACAAAAATATGACAAAAGCTTAAACATGTACTTGAAGTAAGAACTTCGTTTTACACTCAACAATTTTGTACTCACATTTTAGTTTGTAGGTTGAAAAATACAGATGTATTTAATTTAATTCAAAAACACGACTTGTACAGCGTCGTACAAGATATGATTGTGGATTTAATGGATTTGGATTACAATAAAACGATTTCTATGCTATTGGAAAAAAATTGTATTTCTTCTGAAATTGTTGTTGAAAAACTCAAATCCAATGAACTACATTTGTACAGAGTAAACAAAGGATTTAATTTGAAAATCGTTGAGTTAACAATTTTATTTTAGTACTTAGATGCTTACGATAAAGTAAACGGTAAAGGGGATTACCATGGAAAACTGGTAAAACTTTATGCAGTATTTGCACGCGAAAAACTCTTGCCGTTTTTGAGAAGATCCGATCATTACCCAATTCAAGAGGCACTTGATATTTGCCAAAGAGCCAAATATTACCCAGAAATGGTGTATTTACTTGGCCGAGTGGGGGACACTAAAGAAGCTCTAGAATTAATAACAAAAGAATTGAAAGATATGCAACATGCTATAGAATTTTGTCAGGAACACGACGATCCCGAGTTATGGAACGATTTAATTAATCATTCTCTCGATAAGCCTGGTAAAATGCTTGCACAATTTTTGACCATTCACTAAATTATAGTGTTTTATCTTGCAGGTTTTATAACGTATTTATTACAGCACATAGGGACTTATGTTGATCCAACAGTTTTAGTAGAAAAAATCAAAAAAGGACAATCAATTCCAGGACTTAAAAAATCGCTGGTCAAGATGCTTTGCGATTATAATTTACAGGTCAGTGCAAATAATTTAACATTGAAGTCGATTGGTTTGATGACTTAACATTTTAGGTGTCCGTTCAAGAAGGATGTAAAAAGATTTTAGTTTCGGATTATTTTAATCTACATGATAAATTAGTTAGAGGTCAACAAAAGGGCATTGCAATTTTCGACGAAATTCTGTGTGGTGCTTGTCATAGAAAAATTGTAATAAGAGGTGAGCGAATCTTATGGAACTAAGTTATTATCAATTGTAATTATTTTTATGTTTGCTTTTAGATCTTACGCGCTCAAGTAATATAATTATTTATAATTGTAAGCATAGTTTCCACGAACAATGTCTCAGAACAACCATGGCTAGTTGTGGAATTTGCCATCCAACGAAACAAACATAGCATCAACAAAAAAACAAAAATTGTTGTAACATTTTGTGTTTAATGTAAGTATTTCATATAAAAAATTTTAATTGACGAAAAAGTTCTAAATCATAAACCTGCCTTCTTCTTCTGCTACTTCTTCTTCAGGTTGATATGTAGGTCGTCGTGCAGGTTCTTTGGGACAATAACTTTTAAAGTGTTTGATCGTATAATCGACGATTTCTTCCGGTTTCATCAATAAAGTTGATTGTACGTAATCACCCATCATATTTTTAAATTCAGGGTGATCGAGAAGGTATGATTGCAGTTGCATGAAGCATGTAGTCTAAATATATACTATAATAATTGGGCTGGCTTCTTAAAAATCTGTAGGTACTTACCTTAAAGTCGAGATAGTTTGAGAATAATTGCATGTCTTTTTCCCATATCTTTGATAATACTAAACTTTCATTTCCTACCGGTTTTTCATTTGAAATTCTGGCTAGGGGATTTACTTGTAAAATGTAATCACAATTTTCCCACTCCTGCTTAACCAGTTGGCCTGAAAAGTTTTACTCTTGTTTGTATGTTGTAGACTAAAAAGGATAACTTACCACTCAATGTTAAAAGTGTTACGCATTTGTGAATTATTCCACATTCTTCCATAATTGTGCGGTATATTTTACACAAATCTAACTTCTCTTCATTAATTATTCCACTTTCCGGTCCCGTACATTCCTGCAATCAATGTGTAAACACTTTCTTATTTAATTTTTTTACTTACATAAATATTGCGGCACATGTCTCCGTTGATGTACATTGTAGACAGCTCAAATGTTCCAATATATCGAGTGATTGCTAAATACCTCATTAAGATTATATTCGAACCTTCACATAGGAGATCTCTCGTTTTTTGCATGCTGTAATATTTTCTGTCGTCAATTCCTTCCATACTGCTTTTATGCTTGATATAATACCGTCGTGGTTGTAAAGCGCAATATAAAGATTTTTCGTTTGACGACCCATTGTTCATTACAAACCTAAACATTTTTAAGTAAATTTTGTATAATGCAATAGTGATTAATGTACTCGGTTCTCTTTTCTTCTAAGGTGTGGAAGTTTCGGTCTACCCATGCCGTAATTCTGGAACCTGCTATATGTTCTTGGGCGTTAAATTTTGAAGAAAGATGCACCAAAAATTTGGTATTATTCCTTTCATATGTAGGCGTAATCGAAGTTGTATAATCTGCTAACTGTTGTTCCGATTCTGTTAATATTACTACAAATAAACGAGCATTATTTTTATATTTACAGGGAAACAGTTTGTTTAGAAACCAGGAGGATTATTTTTTATATTCATTCTTTTGGTTATCATTTCGACAATTTGTTGTTCCAGACCGGGACCCTTTCTCATTAAAGGATTTTGACCTTTAGCCAATTGAACGTCTTGGCAAAGTCCGCCTACTGGTTTGGGAACCATTTCATTAGATTTGTTTGGTAAATAACTAACCACCAGAGTTTCACGAAATGATAACTTTTGGTACATTTCATCATCTGAAATAAATACATCTTTTGTTTAACACATCTTGATCTAGCTTACAAAACAGGAAATTGTATATTGGTCTCAATGGTATTAACTCACCTTTAGTTTATTTACAGTTTACTTGATTACAATGTTTACGATATACCTATTTTTTATTTTAGATTTACAATCGTTGAACATGTCCATTGTAACAATAATTACCAGCCAAATGGGCTGGATTGGGGCGCTCTCATTGCAATTTTAGTACAATTTTTGATGATATACACCAAGAAAATGAATTGTTTTATTATTTACATTTTTATTACGCAGCTTTTTAAATTAATAAAATTGTACATTAATCCATTGCTATTTGTAAGTTTTTAATTCTAAAACCTTGTTTAATTAAAGTAGTCC
This sequence comes from Cantharis rufa, assembly GCA_947369205.1. Classification (NCBI taxonomy): domain Eukaryota; kingdom Metazoa; phylum Arthropoda; class Insecta; order Coleoptera; family Cantharidae; genus Cantharis; species Cantharis rufa. The sequence continues at coordinate 14,597,475 of OX376307.1, read as the reverse complement.
TAATAGATTAAGCTTTCTGATTGTTGTTATAACTTAAATTTATACAATTAATGTATGCAATGTGAATGTATTATTTTTGTAATGCTTAAAGTCTACTAGTGACTACTTAATATGATTGTGATTACTCCTATTTTTAGTTATCCGTAGGTATATTTTATTATGTTGTACTAATCATAAATATATTTATTATTATAACATATTTTTTGCTTTACTCACCTATGTAAAAATTCGGAATAATGGTAGAGAAATCAAACAGCGGGAACTGATTGTGAGCCAAAAGTCTAGCTTGATAGTCTTCTATATATTGAGCTCGATCCGTTACATTTTTAATAACATCTTCCAAAATGCTTTGGACGCGGGTTAATCCCATACCAGAATCACATGGATGTAAATCTTCTCCACAAAGAAATTGCTCTTGTTCTAGTAAATATTGTAAAATATCCTGCGATAAGCTTACTTTCGTTTCAAATGGATCCATTATGAATATTTTTTGTTATTAATTCAAGTAAAATCAAAAATTTTAAATTTTGTATGCGTACGCACGTCAATGTCAATTATTCCTGCTTTGATATGATTGGTTCAACAATATTAGTTTGCAATAATTTTGACAGTCATTGGGTGCTTGTCAAATTTCGTTACTGTGTAATTTTGATTTGTTGATTGTAAAATTAAATAAAAAGACGATTTAATTGTTAAATCAAAATGGTAAGACTTTACTTTTTTAATTCATTAAAAAAATAACCATTTCGCTAAATAAGTTCTTTGGTTGTTTAAAATTTTTTTGGTTATGTATAAATGACGAAGCGGGTTTTCGAATATTTTCAATCATGGAAAACTTAAATTTGATTTAAATCTGTTTTAGTCGATTTTATCGTATAACGGAAGTGCTATGGTGGCAATGAAGGGCGATCATTGTGTGTCGATTGCAACTGATAAACGCTTGGGCATTCAGTCACATACAGTTTCAATCGACTTTCCCAAAGTTTTCGAAATGGGTCCGCATTTGTACGTCGGTTTGCCTGGCTTAGCCACCGATATTCAGACAGTATTTGAAAAATTACGTTTTCGAAAGAATTTGTTTGAGCTAAGAGAAAATCGAAAGATTTCGCCACAAGTTTTCAGTTCCATGGTTTCTCATATGTTGTATGAAAAACGTTTTGGTCCATTTTTTGTGGAACCAATTGTTGCTGGTTTAGAACCTAAAACCTTTGAGCCTTATATCTGTAATATGGATCTTATTGGTTGTCGTAACGAACCAGAAGATTTTGTTACCGGCGGTTCTGCTTCGGCACAATTGTATGGTATGTGTGAAGCACTTTGGGAACCAAATTTGGGGCCAGATGATTTATTTGAAACCACATCGCAAGCTCTCATTAATGCTTTTGATAGAGATGCGATTTCTGGTTGGGGTGCTACGATTTATATTATGTGAGTAACTACATATATTTTATATTAGTTTGCTTGCATATTAACGTTTTTATATTTTCAGGGAGAAGGATAAAGTTACTATAAAGGAATTGAAGACAAGAATGGATTAAAATAGAGCATTTAATATTATAATTTTCTTTATAAGTTGGTAACAAAATGATCAAGCACATTAAGTTATCGAAATTTTCTATTCTAATTTTAATAAATTTTCAATTGAATAACTGAGTTATTTTTCAGTTCACGCTTACCTGACAAGTCGGGCAATTTATAATTGTACAACTTTTGCAGGGAAATAATTAAGATTTGGGTCAATGAACAATTTTTGAAATTCAAAACCAAAATAAATTGTAAAACTTTGCAATTTACCCAAGTTCGAGAAGTTGTGAATAATTTTGAAAATTTTAAAATAATAACGGTGGTTCTTTATTGAATAACATGACGGACGATAATTAAAAGAATTCCTTTAAAAACATAAATGATTTAAAATGTCTCAAGAACTTGATTTTGTTTTTTAAGATTCCCTTAGCAAGCCCCATTTTCTAATATTGAAAAAATTAAAGCAATAAAAATTTTGAGCTATTTGCATGTATTTTGCATGCATTTGATTTTAAATTTTACCTAAACGGGAGTTTTAGTCACTTCACTTATTAAAAATGTCCCCAAAGCGGTTCCAACTCGAAAATTACAGATCTGGAAAGATGGGATTATTGTTTTTAAGTTAAATTTGGTTATAATTAACTATTAAATAAATTCCCAATTTTATACTAAGCAAACAAGTTAGTAACAACTCACATTTCACCAATATAAATCTTATCGTTTCTTAATTTTTAATATAAAATAAAAATTAAATAATTATTATTTCCGGCATTAATGCTGTTGACGTTCAAGTCTTCGGCATAATTTATTATCTCTTGTCGTATTTGTTGTCGGCATAATTACTACATGGTAGCAGAGAGAAGTGTTGTACATTATTGTAAGTTTTATTCAATACTCATTGGGTCATTGGCACAAGAAGAACATCTTATTTTGTCTTATGTTAGACTTATGGAGGTCTTACCAACGGTATAACCAGTGGCTCGTGGTTTTTTCATTTGAGGAACTAATCATCAAGTACAGTGTAAGAGTGTAACCCCACCGCAACTTTTGTTTTAATAAAAATAAATTAAATAAGTGGATGCTACATACAGGTATAAATACCTCGGCGCATGATTGACAAAAGAGGCTGACTCTCAATTACGTCATTAAAAGGCTACCTACATTCGATATTCAACGAACAAGTGCAATCTTGAAACAATGAGTAGTGCAGTAAAATCTCGCAGTTCATTATGATGGTTAAACCATCTGCAACAAGGCTGAGGGTATTATTACCCTCATATTATTTTTTGGATATGTATTGTGGAAAGAGTATCTATCTCTTGATTGATGAAATATTTATTTACAAAATTTTAATTGTTTAATCCAGAGTTTTAGAGGAGGCTAAGTTTCCCTTGCCTCAAAACAAACAATGTTTTGAATGAACAAACATCGATTCGGGCGGAAACGGCCCCAATCAGCGCAGCCGTTTCGGCGCGGGTCCAGTTCGGTGCAGCCGCTTCGACGCCAATACGGTTTGACGCAGGCCCGATTTGGCGCGAGTCTAGTTATCGGTACGGGAATAGTTTATCTTTTTCTCTTTTGTTTTTCCTTCTATCTAACACTGCTGGAGGATTTTGATAACAGCGATATCATCAATTTTTTACGGGGATTAGCGCATAATCTTGCTATGCGCGACTAATTTTTTTTTAAATTGGTTCTTAGGATTATTGTTTTTTTTATTTGTTTCTTTAATAAAATTTATTTTTTTTAATAATTCTTTTTTATTAAAATTAGAATTAGAACAAGTTTAAAAATATAGTAACAGTAAGGTAATATAGTAACCTCACGCCGAAAGGAGTTTGCGCTGAACTGTACTTGTGCCGAACCGGTTTTGCGTCGAAACGGCTGCGACAAAACGTTTGCGCCGAAACGGCTGCGACAAAACATTTGCGCCGAATAGTACCCGACCCATTCGGGCAAAGCCGATTTTGATTTTGTGATTTTTGGGCCTTTTCTTGACAAATTTATCTGTTGATATTAAAGTAAAGGGTTTTAGCAAAATAGTTATTTTTGTATCTAGGGCGTAAAGTGTTTGCTTCAGTGGCGTAGCGAGTTGAACTCGCGCCCGGGGCATAATTCCTTTTTTATCCCCCATTAGAAAACCATAATTTAAAATATATCTTCCAGAAATCAATTATAATATTTATAAATAAAAATTATCCAGCAATTTTTTGTTTTGCGGATCATTTAACGCCCCTTTGTTAGTAGCGCCCGGGGCACGAGGCCCCCTCTCCTCGCTACGCTACTGGTTTGCTTATTTATTATTTAAGTAAGCTGAACTCATTTTGAATCTATTTGGATAATTTTCCAAAAATCACTTGCAAAATTTTCAGCACTTGAAAATCATCAACGACGATATTTGGTAAAATGGAAAAAAGAACGATAAATAAAATTAAAATAAATAGACAGAATATTATTTTAAGCTATATACAATGGAGTTTTCAAATTTTTGTTGGTGTGATCGTTCAGATGTAGAAGAAACAAAAAATGGAATTATACCTACCTATACTTATTATTATTAGTTATTACCTCACTTTTGCTATTGCAAAAGAAACATATCTATATATATAAAAATGAATCCTCTTTTTTTGTTCGCGCATCACTTCAAAACGGCTGGACCGATTGGGCTAATTTTTTGGTGAGTTGTTGTCTACATCTCCGACAAGGTTAATGTGCAAAAAAAAGTTCAAAATTCGCGAAACAAATGCAAAATTTTACATTTAAGAGTTTATTTGATTATCACCCTATAGAATTAAGCTTAAGAGCAGCTTAAGAATTAAGCCACCTATTGTGGTTAAAAACTTTTCATTCACCCATTGAGTGGTCGTTAGAGGGCGTTATCTAAATACATCACAAATTATGTTTTTACCGAATTTTGAGATAAACCAGTTCATCAACTCCAAAAGTATCACAGTATCAATTGAGCAGTGACAGTGATCTGACGTGTTTTTTGTATTCGTACAAAAACTGCTGAATTTCACTCGAGCGACAGGGTCAAGTGCGTTTTGACGCAAGAGTTTTTTAAAATTACAGAAGATATTACCCCAAAATTCATAATTCCTACAAACGTGGCTACAGAACCTAATGATAAATTCCACAACAGACTAGCGCTGCGCGTAAGCAGATTACACGTAAGCAAAAAAGTCAGTCTGAAAGCCAAGACCAAAAGCAAAGATAAGTGTTATTTCCTCCCAGTTACAGTTCCCTCCCCCAGTGAAAAAGACACTCAGACAATTTCCAAGTTAGTAATAAATAGTGACAGTGACAGATTAATTAATTTGACATTAAATTCAAAAATGGACATCACAGAAAATCAAGCAAATGTGCCAACTTTTAACAGCTTTGGCATTCTGATTAATGCCCCCGAGCGGATCGACCGAAATACCGCCAACTCGACCCCATGGACTACGGTGCAACGGACGCCCCTGCACAAATCTACCACAAACGAACCCAAATCGAAGACATCCAGACCTCCCCCGGTCATTTTAACCACCCCAATTGGCCAAGCACATACCTTCCTGGCCAAGCTCAAGCCATTGGTCAAGGGAAAAATTCTAATACAATACGTCCGGGGTCAAACCTGGATTTACACCGATACAGCCGAAGACCACCGGGCAGTAAAAACGAGTGTGTTTTCCGACAAAAACGTGCACGGGTACTCGTACCAGTTAAAAGAGGACAAACTAAATAAACTTATAATGAAAGGTTCCCCCTTTGTTGAAGAAGAAGAAGTTATACAGCAACTAATCGAAGAACACCAAATCGTGCCCAATGCAGTCACCAAACTCAAGAACAAGTTTGGTGACATAACTGGATCCTTCTTAATTGCCTTCTCCCCATCCACTCCAATGCAAAGTATCAAGAGGATCAGAAGCCTAGGACATGTCATTGTTCGTTTTGAGGAGTATTCGCGAAGAAATTCAAGAACGCAATGTTACAAGTGCCAGAGCTTCGGCCATGGCTCTTCAAACTGTTTTATGAAACCTAGGTGCGTCAAGTGCCTAGAATCCCACCTCACCCAAGATTGTCCTAGGAAGACACAAGATGCTGCAGTAAAATGCTGCAATTGTGGCGAAAATCACCCCGCCAACTACCAAAGCTGCAAAACTTATCTGGAGTACGTCAACCGGGTAAGTGCAAAAACTCAGCGCCTTAGCCAGCAACCACAACCGTCGCAACGCAAATCAGCGTGGTCCAACGACAATTACGGCAGCGTCATCAACCAACCTGCAACTCTCGACAACAACAATTACCCACAACTGCCACAACCAACTCAGCAAATGCGTAACTTTTCCCCTCCAGCTAACCTAAGACAAATCTACGATCAAAACGTTACTCAACTACGAGACCAAACCGACACGACTAACAACCCCGCCAACCTGACCACATTATTTAAAGAGTTAAGAGAACTTAACGAAACCATAAACATTCCTCTAATGATCCAAATCATTCGTGAAATGAAAGTCAGGTTGGCAGGAGTCACCGACGCATTCGAAAAAATACATATACTTAACGAAATTTCCACAAAATTTAATGTTTAATACGACAAAGACAAAACTTAAAATCATTTCGTGGAATGCCAACGGACTGCGGACCAAGACAAACGAACTACAGATACTTATACAGGACAACAATCCCGACATCGTACTACTACAAGAGACCAAACTGAACAAACTTAACCCTACCAAGATTCCAAATTATACTGCCATAAATTCACCAAAAACGACGCACGGAGGACTACTGACTTACCACCGTAATACAATCGACCTGACCCCCCTGGACATAACAAACACCCAAGCGGAAACGCAAATCTTACAAACAGGCGACCTTACCATAATTAACTATTACCTACCCCCACGCGAAACACACGACACCGATAAACTGGACGAAATACTGCGACTCACTAACAAAGTGGTTATTGCAGGTGACATGAACTCAAAACATTTCACCTGGAATAACCCGACTTCGAACAGGGCGGGAAACGACCTTTACGACTACTGTACCACGACAGACACACAAATTACACACCCGGACAGCCCGACCCACCACGACTACGCCGGACGCACCCCTTCAACCATCGACTTAATCTTATCAAAAAACGTCAACATAAGAAACATCGAAGCGCTAGACAAACTTTCTTCCGACCATCTACCTGTACAATTTGAACTGGCCACCCTAAAAATACCTTTCTACCCACCTAGATCGCTCAAAAAGACTAACTGGGAAAAACTAATCGAACAATTACGTGACATCAAAATTAATACGAAAATCGACACCAACGAAGACATCGACAATGCAATCTCGGACTTAACACTCAAGATCAATCTACTATTACACAACAACACAAAAGAAACGCCCCCACCCAAACGCAAACTCACACTTCCACACAATTTGATTGAAAAAATTAGACATAAAAACAAACTAAGAAAAATCTACCAACAACACAAATATCCAGCTTTAAAAGAACAAATTAACGCCATCACCAAAAACATCAACAAAGAAATTAACGACATTAAAAACAAAAATTGGACAGACACACTGGAAAACCTCACGACAAAAGACATGAGAACACTTTGGCGCATCACTAAGGCGTTAAAAAACAAAAGCACACCAACAATTCCAGCACTACACACAGCTAATGGAGTCAAAACCTGCAGCAAAGACAAAGCCAACGCAATGGCAAGCGCATATTTGGAGCATCACAACCTCACAAACAAAACAACAAATTCAAAAACGGAAAACACAGTCAAACACACAATTTCAAACTTCAACTCAACTACCTACCCCACCCCTCTCGAACAATTAACTTCACCACGAGAAATTCAACTAGCCATCCGAAAACTCAAAAATAAAGCTGCCGGAAACGACAACTTAGGAGCATCACTCATTAAAAAACTTCCGAAAAAAATCATCGTCCAAATTTATTACATCTTAAATGCTTGTCTTAGAAATCAATATTTTCCGAATGCTTGGAAACGTGCCACCATCATTCCTATTCTAAAACCTGGCAAATCCAAAAAACTTCCGACCAGTTACCGTCCTATTAGCCTCCTTCCCACCCTATCAAAAATTTTAGAAAAACTCATTCTCGGTCGCCTTCAGCAATTCATCAACGAACACAACACCATCATCCCTGAACAATTCGGGTTCAGGGCCCAACATAGCACAACTATGCAGCTTGCCAAACTCATACACAAAATCACCACCAACTACAACACAAACAAAACTACAACAGTCATGACGCTCGACCTCGAGAAAGCATTCGACACCATTTGGCACGACGGACTTATCCACAAATTAATAACGTACGGCATTCCTCCATACCTCATCAAAATTATTGCAAACTACCTGACTGACCGGACATTTCAAGTAAAAATTTTAAATATCCTTTCCGACCCGCTTCCCATCCCTGCCGGAGTACCGCAAGGCTCCATCCTTGCCCCGACGTTATTTTCACTCTACATTAACGACATACCGAAACATAAAGACACCGATATTTCACTTTTTGCCGACGATACGGCCGTAATAGCCGAATCAACCAAAAAAGACCAGACGATTGTTTACTTACAACGACATGTTGACCTCCTACAAACTTACTACGCAGACTGGAAATTAAAAGTTAACGAAGACAAAACTACACTGACAACTTTTGCATACAGACAAGACCCACTAAAGAAACAATTAAAATTCAACAACATCGACATTGCAAGGACAAAAATAGTAAAATATTTAGGCATACACCTCGACGAAAAACTGACATACACAAATCACCTACAATACACGACCAAAAAAGCTTCCAACGCACTTCATGCACTCTACCCCCTTATGACTTACAAAAACAAACTCGACTTAAAACTAAGACTGCTACTCTACAAGACCATGATACGACCAATTTTGCTTTACGGCTGCCCCGTTTGGAGCAATACATCTGACACAAACGTTAAACTAATCCAAAGAATTCAAAATAAAGCCTTACGAATAGCGACAGGACTACCCCGACGTACAGAAATTTACCTCATGCACGAAGAACTTAACATACCGACACTGAAAAACATAATATACAATACTGCCTACAACTTCTTCCACTGGACAATTAAAAAAAACTCCTCGACTAAATACATTGCTCGACTGACCAACGAAACCGCGCCCTTCAGGATAAAACACAGACTACTGCATCACACAATCTTATAAATACAGACTACGGACATCATCATAACAAACAACCTCGCCCCTCTTCTACTTTTGTATATATTTTTCGATCGTCTTTGAACTGATTGCTAGTTTTAAGTGTTAATTAATTTTAAGTTTGTTAAACCAATAATAAGGCTCAAGGCGCTGGGTTTTGCACTCATTTTACCCAGCAAAAACCATAATAAAGCAAAAGAAACAAATCAATCAACCACATTTATCCCGGTAAATGAAAATAGGAACGGGAACCACAATCATAAAAATTTTTCTATTCTTAGAATATGTACATAAATTAATAACAATAAAGAGTTTTCTAATCTAATCTAATCTAAAATAAAATAAATATATATAAAAAGTGTTCTATTGTATTGGCTGTTTTGTTATTGATCGTATTGTTATTGTTATTGTAAGTATTACTTTGCGTGTAAAAAGTGAGGTTTTCCAATGGCTGAGTTCTCTACAGCTTGCCAACTTCGGTAAAACTTAGTATTCGGTTACGCACTTTTTTAATAAATTTTTTATGCAGAAATGATTTATTTTTAATTCTAATTATTATAAAACTATCCCGGAACTGTAAATTTATTTAATTTAAGAAATATTGCTGTTTTAGTTACTTTCTTTGAATCCCCTGCGATATTATCAAGTTTGTCACTATGAATATATTGAAAATAAGGTTATTTTAAATGTCATCTTCAAAGTGTTACATTAAAAAGTTGGGGTTATAAAATTTTTTTAAGTTATTACTGGCATAATCAACTCAATTTTTAACAATAATTCGACAATACATTATGAAAAAACTAATATTATATTTCAAGTTCAAATATATTACACTACAAGCAGATTATAAGTGAAACCGTAAGCTAGAAATCCTACTTTTGATACTTAAACAATTTACTATATTTTGTGTTTTTAGATCAAATGAGAGTATGTACTTTTGATGTCGATGGAAGTAATATTTAGTTATGGATAATTTCAAGATTTAAATATTTACTCAACGACCATGTACACCAAACATCTTACAGGTGTAGAATTCGATGTGAAAATCGTGTTGTTCTTTTTTTCTAAATCATCGAACTTTTAACATTGACAATGTAGCAGATTGGAATACTGTTGGATTAGAGATGAATATGTGATTTGGTTTTTAAAATTACAAGTTAATACATTTTTTTTGTACCTATTTTTATTTATTTGTCAAATTAAAAAATTTAAGTGAAATGTTTAATATTATTGATTTCTCCTTTATATTTTTCTCTATACTCATCGTAGTGGAACAAACATCTTCTCACCAAGGAAAATGATTTAATTTGTGTTTTATTAAATTATACCAAAAAATTGTCTAATTACTGCATGAATATTTAAACACTACTTTGTTTTATCTGATACCAAATTTACTTTATTAAGTTAAACCGCCCAGGTTAGCCGTACGGTGGAGTGTCGACTTCCAGAGTGGTCAACGTGAGTTTGAGTCACACAAGAATATTCATCGTGAAACAATGCGCTACTTAATAAGGATTTCTAATAAAAGTAGACAATAATAGGCAGTAGTCTTTCTTGCTATTTAGTGTAAACATGTTGGAAATGTATAATATAATAAATACAAATATTTTACTTTTGTACATGATTTCGTTCATTCTACACATAATGCTTTTTATTGTACATTATACAACAATATATGTTCCTTGTTTGTGATCTACTATATAATAGGTATATTTTATAATATCAACAAAATACTTCAGTTATTATTATACGTGTTTTTCAATTATCGGCAAGGTCCCAGTCGGCCCGAATAATCTAAGTTTTACTGTATCTGCAATATGTTCGGAACTCATGTAAATATTTAAATATTGAATTTTATCTACATCGACACCAATACTGCATAGGTACTCTTATTTGATCTAAAAACACAAAATGTAGTATATTGTTTAGGAATGAGGAGTAGGATTTGTAGTACGGTTCACTTTCGGTTTCACCTATCATCTCCTTGTAGTGTAATGCATTTGAACTTGAAATATAATATTAGTTTTTTCATAATGTATTGTCGAATTATTGTTAAAAATTGAGTTGATTATGCCAGTAATAACTTAAAAAAATTTTATAACCCCAACTTTTTAATGTAACACATGAACAAACAAATTTATTCTAATTTTGGCAGGACAACGTCTGCCGGGTCAGCTAGTCGATATATAAAACAAGGTACAAATTGATGTAAATTGCAGTATTTTTGAATAAAATATTGATTGATGATGGAAAAATAGAAGTAATTATTCGCCCACGAAGATTTTGTTTCGGTATACACATCATCATATGCATCAGAATAAATTAATAATCGCACAGATCTGTCTAAACATCTGCTTGCTTTCAATATACAGTAGTTATTAAATCTAAACTCAGTATTTAATTGAAGAAGCACCCTCTTCATTACACTTACACACATACACATTTGACTCTTTACCCCTATGCGCTTAGGGAAGGTTTACCTCCCTCATCCAAAATGCCTTATTAACTATAACAACCCCAACCAAAACAAATCGGAGATATTAGCTCCGTTATTTGTATCTATTTTGTATAGAGCAAAATAAAACATAGATTCAATGCTAGATTTGTGAAAAAACATTTTTTGTAGATTATTAAAAATTATATAGAAACTAAAAAATTAATGATAATAAATATGATTCGTAAATTAATACATTAATGAAATTTCACACTTAAATTTAAGAGAAAAAATTGAGAACAAGAAACGAAGAGCTTATGTTATATAAGCAGTAAAATAATAATAGGGGTGTATAAGCCTATTACACGCATTAATGCCTTTAATTTTGTAAATCAGGCGTCAAAATAATAAGTCTTTTTGATATTTAAGAGATTGCTTAAGCGTGAAATTGATCAGAAAATATTTTATTAAAATTGTATTCAAATATTATATGTACGCAAGTATTTTATCATTCCTCTTAATCATTTCATTAATTTCTCTGTTTGTCTGATTTAAATGTTATACAAAAAAAGTAATGAAAATAAAAAAAAATATGTAGGTACCTATATTTTTTTAGTGAATATTTATATCATTTTTCTTCGTTAAGTTATAGTTCAGTCATTAGGTACTCGTGCATGGACATAATTTGGAAATAGTGAAGCGGTTTCCTAACTTATATTGCGGTCATGGAATCCTTAATAAAAAACTTGACTATTCCCGGAACCCTAGTGATTTTTTGGGGAATTTTTAGGTTTCGCGGAATGCACTTTGGGAACCGCTGCTTTAAGGTAGGTGTATGCATGGGTTTATGTTGAAGCAAGCAAGCAAGTTGATGTATTGAATTTCTGTAGAAGCGTTTATGTGATTATTTCATGCGTGCGTCGGCGTTGGAACATAAAGTCAATTTAGGTTTAAAAATCGGTCAATCTGGAAATAATTTGGGGAAGCGATTTTATTTTTTAATTTGGGGGGGGGTGATTTTCGTGAAAATCTCCCCATTTCATTTGCTATAGGATCGATATTTGTAGAGTTAGACTGCAAATAGAAGTGAAAAACGTTTTTTCTCAATTATCTCATTTGTTATAGTGTTTATCGTAAAAATGGTAATAAGGAATTACGTAGGGAATTTTATTTCCTTCAACTTTAGTTAATACCAGTTTTGATAATTTGGCATTTTTACGATAAACGATAAACTCGACAAATATCGATCCTATAGAGTAAAATGTATATATTATATAAAACTTTTGGTATTATCATTGTCAATTATTTCTATTATCATTTTCATTCTGAAGTTAAAAGTAAGAGTTATTTGAAAATCAAAAAATCACCCTTTAAATCAAGATGGTGGCAAACGCATTGGGAGGATTTTCCCAAAAATCGAGATTTACACTACTAAACACTTCCCCTCTCGTAAGTTTAAAGAAAGATGTGTTATAGAAGAAAGTGTACATATGAAAACGATCCATCTTAAATTTTTCCTGAACTACACAAAATATTGGAAAATTGTAAAAAAGCTTTTCTAGACAGTGAAGAGGAGACTAGACTAAATGCTCTGCGTTATGCTAGAACTCAGCCCTTCACCCTCATATCTACTTCAACTTGACACATTTAAACAGCAGCACACTTTTTGTGACAACAAATTAAAAGCAAAACACCACAGAATGTTCTCCAAATAATATGACTAAAATATTTAAAGGCGGAGCGAGTTATTCTAGAAAAATTAAAAATTTGTTAAAAAGTAATGTTCTTCCGCTTACCTTATTATTTAATATTATCTCTGGTTTCACAAATAAAATAGTTTTTGAGCAATTTTTTGAAAGCGGATCTATTGACTTCAATTTTTCTTGCGTTTAAAGATTGTATTTTATTTATTACTTATTAGCTATTTTGTCAGAAAATAAATTAAAAAAATTGTGATTAATAAAATTAAGTTGACAAATTTTATTTTTTTACGCAGGAAAAGAAAATTGAGGTGCCACAAAAGGTGCCATTAAAATTTTTAAAGTTAGGGTAGCTACGGGTGAGGGGGCGTGAGTTTTAGCTCTAGGGCAATGCAAAAGAGTCTTTTACAGTTTTTCCATATTTGGTGTAGTTATAGAGAAATTTAAGGTGGATCGTTTTCAAATGTACACCCTGCATAAATTCTTTAATAAATAAATTATTTTAAATTTTGCTTACATATCCCATAAGTGTTTTACCTCAGAATTTTAATCTATAGAACTTAAAGCTATTTACTTTAATTTTTTTAAAATTTGTAATTAAATTATTAAAAACAAAAAATAAATTTATTTTTGTTATTTCTGCTACCTATTTTTAATTTTCCTTATTTAATAAATTTTTATTTCGTCGCCCCCTCCCCTTATGGCAATTGTCTGGATCCGCGACTGTTGAGAGGGTAGTCTAAATTCAGAATTTTGAAAATTTCTTGCTGTCGATGAATTTCATGGGGAATTTGTATTTTTACATAACTCGTCCATCATATTTTTATTAAATTAAATTATTGCATTACATTGTTTATTTTAAACTTAAAGAAAAATGATTGGAAATCATCAAAAGATCGCAAATGTCGACATAATTTTTTTATAGCAATAACGCTGCGTAAGTCGCAAGAATATTATAAAAAAATAATACCTCGAAAGCTGTAACATATTAATAAAATTTAATAATTTAAATTATTATTATTTTTTATTATTTAAAAAATTTTTATTATTAATATTTAAGACTAATATGGTTTCGACCAAAATCCGAGATCTTATTCTTCGTACTCCTCCTTTTCACCGCTCTCACCTCTTACGTCCGGGAATTTTTATGCTGCTTACATCTTAATAATTAGTCTAAAAACAGCCCTAAAGTCAAAATTGGCGGGATTATGGCAATTACCTCTAAAGTCTACATTCTTTTTATTGGCAGGATGAGAAATCAATTTATAGCTCAAATAAGTCATACTCCTATCAAATTAGTTAACTGCAGTGCAAGTTACTTATTACTTTGGTGCCGCTCATTGTCGACTGTAAAGTAAAATAACTAATTTCTCTAATAAGTGAATGTTGAAGTTTTTCAATTTATTGAACAACTTGGTTAATGGAATATTTTTGTTTTAATAAACATTAACAAGTAACAACTATTAATTTATTTAATGTTGACTTTTGTTAATAAAAAAATACTCAATTTCAAAGAGAGAGATTTTCTAAGCAAAAGACAGAACTAAAACATTTGGATAATTTTACTAATCCTTTACAACAAGTTAAGATAACCCGAACCCGCAATGAAGAATTCCGAACCACGAGAGCTATAGAATTAGGGTTTACAATTTTTTTTTATTTTGAATTTTTGTGTACTGGTAGACTTATAGTAGTGTGTTGGCGATCTTTTCTCCTATGCATGTTATGGTTAGTAATCTACTGATTAATTTGGACTCCGTATACTACGGAAATATAATAATACTTAATTTTGAGAAGGTTTTCTCATGCAGATTGCATTTCAGGTTTTTTTTCGAGGGAAGACGGTCAAATATGAAATTCTTATTTCATTCGGAGTGGAACCGAGTAATCGACTTCAGTCATTAATTACTCTCTCAAGAGTAGAGTAAAAATAAATAGGAAAATTTAGATCTGGTTTTCATAAATTCAAATTTTTCAAAAAAATTCATTAAACAGTGATACAAATTTTTAATGGTCAAAATAATGCATTTATTCTTGTCTTACTTTCGTAGTTTGAATGTCATTTTAAATATCGTAGGTATTTTCATTTTCATATTTTTACAACTCAAAAAGTCAATACTATCCTGTAACACTATACTAAGAATAAATAAGTGCCACTTTTGTTGGAACAGTTAGAAACATGTTTCTAAAAGCGTATTGGTGCGCTAGTGGGTTGCAACCCCTCGTAATCGTATTTTCTCCAATAGAATTCTACCCTCGCTTGCTCTGTAAATATTTCGCTATAAAATCTATTTTCGCGCGATGAATACGGTTATCTAGGAACAGAAAAGTTTAATAAATTTTAATAATTGCCTGATATTTGTACCGGGCAGTATAGTGTCAGATTTTATCAAGTAGTGTTGTTATCGACAAAATTATCAATGAGAATGTCTTTTCCGAATGATCATGGACCATGGGAGTCCAATGGAGTAAGTTGTAATTTTTTAAACTAAATGTTACACATTTTGATTTAAAATGAAACTAATATTAATTAATTGCATATTAGGAATACAAAGGAAGCGATGTTCCTAGTTATCACTCAGAAATTCCAAATTACGGAGGTCTTTGGGAATCGCATCATTGTTTAACCACCCAAAATTCTTCTCTGGGAGGATATCCTGATATAATAACAGCTTTTAACAGCGAATTAGCTTGGCAACGACAACAATGTGGAGTTTTAACAAGCAATCGTTTGAGTCGAAATGGTTCTCCGATAAGCAGTGCTTCCCAATCGCAAAAAAAGCCACGGAGACGAGTGGCTACTATAGCTCAAAGGCGAGCAGCCAATATTAGAGAACGAAGACGAATGTTCAATCTAAACGAAGCTTTCGATAAATTACGCCGAAAAGTTAGTACATTTTTTATATTGTCGTTTTGTTGTTTTGGCATTTATGCAACAAATTGAAATTATCATAGCAATAGTTTCAACTATGATTTGATAGTTTTCTTATATTTTAATCAATCAGTTTCGTGAATGCAATTAACCAATTTACTTTATTATTTTGTATTCAGTGTTGTACGATAGATTTTCTCAGTATGATGCAGGTCTTCGAAATGCCCACTTAAATAGTTTTTCTTTAAAACAATATTCGATTGTGATTTAAAAATTAAAACTGCACAAAATATCAACTACTTTAAAATAATGATCTACTCATAATAATATCTACAGGAAGCTGAATTCTAACAATTTCTATAGAATTCCAGCGATTTTCAAGATATTTCAGAAATTTCCAAAGAATTCCAAACAAATTCAATTTTAAAGAATTTTGATGATTTTCAATAAATTCCAGTTATTTTCTTATTTTCAAGAAATTTTAATGATTTTCTAAGAATTTCAGTTATTTCAAATTTTCAAAAATTGTAATTTAAAAATTTTTTTTTATGGATTTGCAAAGTATTCTAGTGATTTCTAAAGAATTCCAGCGGTTTTCAAGGAATTTCATAAATTTTCAGAAAATCTCAGAGATTTACAAGAAACCTCAAAACAGCATTCTTGTGATTACTAAGACAATTCCAAAGAAGTGTACGAGTGCACAAACTTTTTAAAATATTTACCCCTTTGTTTTACCCTTCTCACTTCAACTTTATCAAATTTGTTAATTAGGGGATATATGTAGTATATTAGTGGCAGCCAATGTACATAGCTTCAGTAAAAATTAATGACAGATTTTTAAGTTTTGTTGGCTAATTTAAGTTCAATTTTAGTTTGGAAAACTTTAGTTTTTTCTCACTAATTACAGAGATAGGGATTATTAATAAATTTCTCAGAGCTACAATAACATTCAGGTACCACCCCTCCTTCTTTTGAAATCCTCCTGCACCAGAAACTGAAATCAAAAGATACCGAAAAACCAGCATAGATCCATATAGAAAAGCGAAGATTTTCAATTATTGAATGTTTCAAATTGTATTTTGATTTCGGTGTTGATAGTGCCTCTTATGGTCCTGTTTGTATTAAAAATATTACACTATTCGCATCAAGACTATCGTGATCGGTCTACTGCTTTCAGTGGGTGTTTTTTTAAACTTTGTTAAAATTAAAATCTTTAATAAGTGACAAACAGATTCTACACTTGAAAGTTTTTTATCTAATATAACCGGTGGCCGGCCGTACATCCGAACACACACGAGAAATTGTATTTTTTAAATATCTGCTTCCCATTATAACTACTAAAAATACGAAACCAATGAAATAATTGTTTATTTTTTTCTAAGATTTTTGCTAATTACAAATTATGTAATTTATGTTCTTACCATTTAACAACGACCCCAGTGTTACAGGTGAAAGAAAATAAAGCAAAATTACACATAATAAATTTAATTAAAAAATTATTTCTGAAACAATAATAAAGCCCGCCTCAGACGATGCTTGTTTTGCTGCTGGATTGCCTGATGGGAGCCTTGCTGGCTGGCGCGTCCTGCCTGCACATAGAAAATGACGTCACAGCTGGATTGCTTGCTGGTTTCCGTGATGGATTTTCGTGATAGAACCGGTGCTATTTTTGCTGCTGGTTTACGTGATGGGTTTCAGCGCAAACTAATGATAATGTCGCGTCGTGTTTATTTTTATACAACTACCTGCGTGCACATTGAAACCATAAAGCACGTGTGAAGCCAACCAAGCACAGAAACCATCACCTAACCAAGCAGGTAGAAAACCAGCAGAGAAACCAGCAAGCAATACATCAGTAAAACAAGCATCGTCTGAGGCGGGCTTAACATAAAAAGCATTGTTAGCAATAAATATGTTCTATAAAACAATGAATATAGTACTATCAGTGGCGGAACTAGGGTGCGCAGAACCCCGCATTGCGGGGGGGCCCTTGGCCATAAGGGGCCCCAAAATAACGCCACAAAAATTTTTTTACAAGTTTTATTTTTATATGGTTAACAAAACAATTATTTATAATTATTAATTATTTTTAAGACAACTTTTAACATTCGACGTTAAAATTAGATTCTGAAACTGTTAAAAATCATTCAGTTTTTCTTAAAAATACATTTATGAATACATTTAAGTTATTTATTTGATTATCTATCAGCTGTTGGCCATAAACAGTATAGGTAATAATTATCTATAGTAAACTAATAAGAACAAAGCAGTAAAAAATACCCTTAACCCAATACCCGTCAATGTCCCATTTTTGGGACGCAAGAATTTTTACAGGTATCAGTAATGTTATAGTCAAAATCATGTATCCAGAAGACTAGTGACCTGTATTAGATGTGGAACTATTGATATTCACCAACATTGAGCATTTAACCTTTACAGGAAATTTTACCAAGCTGGGGATTTCACAGAACGCGTTATTAAAATTTTGATGTATTTTTCTAATGGATTAATTCCATAATAAATAATTTTATTTGTTTCATACTCAGCTATAAATTTATGAACACGATGTACTCGTATATGCCTCGATATATGCCTAAATATGTAATATGGTTCAGATGAATGTGTAAAATTAATCAGTTTTTGCTTCTATTTTCAGCATATGCCTCAAAAATAGGACGGTTTTTTTCTCAAAATTAATCAAAATTCTTGAGAAATTTTTCAAACAAAACTGTTTTCTTAATTCATAATAATCACTTTTCTGATAGAATTACGAAAATTTTCCTCGCCTGTGAATATTGCGGGTATTGGGTTAAATCGGCCTATTTCTTAAGCGGCGTTCAGATAGAGATTCTTGTCTTGCCTTGCTCTTGTCTTGTATTGCGTGGTCTTGCTTCGGTGTTGCTTAGACGACTTCAGCCAACTTGAGCGTTTACATAGAAATTCTTGTGTTGCCTTGCTTAGACAACAGCGATAGTGACATCTGTATGTTTACGTTCGACATCCACTACATTTTTATGCAGAGCAGTACAGAATAAACACCTGTCACTTTAAATTATAAGTAAACACCTGAGTAAAAAGTAATTTGTTGATTATAAAATATATAGATATCGAAAGTAAACTGTGGTGTGAAATAAAATTTCAAAATTATCCGTTCTCCCTCCAAATATGCTTAAAAATGTCCAGATGTGGTTTACCTAATTTTTCTAGAAAAACGAGTTTGTCAAAAAATAAGACATTATATTATGTAATGTAACAAAGTAATAATATTGATTGATTTACAAATTATTTTCGTTTGCAATAAGCCGATCTACGGTAGGTGTTATTTATTGTAATTAATGTATTATATTATATTTATTACAGGTAGGTAAGGCAAGCACGAACAATATAATTTTTGGGGTTTTTAAAAATTTTCCGGTTTTTAAAATTTGTAAAGATAACGGTTTAAAATACAATAGAATTTGGTTTTACCAAAATTTACAAATTATTTAAATTTTTATCTGAAGTAAATTTTCAAATAAGTACGCGCGTTGCTGCATTTAAAATACTTTGATTTCATTGGGTCTTGCTTCGCTTGCGTTGTGTTGCAGAACCGAAAAGCTTGACATTACCAAGCTTCGGCAAGACCTCAGCACCGCAACACAAATTTTATGCAAAGGAGGGGATAGAAGATAATATTTCAATCTGATTGGCTCTTGCCAGTTTCTACCTAAGCAAGGCAAGACAAGAATCTCTATCTGAACGCCGCTTTATACTTTGTAGGTACCTATATACGTAAAAATATGTCTTATTTTTGAACAAAGTAGTTTTTCTGGAAAAAATTAGGTAAATCACATCTAGACATTTTATTATATAATTTGAATTTATTTTAAGCATATTTTGAGGTATACTTATTAGGGACAATGGATAATTTTGAACAGCAACAGCTAAACGGTCAATTTCTAAATTAAAAGTAATAAAGAATTATTTGCGAAATTCAATTGGTAAAGACAGCCGTTTAAAGCTGCATTCACATAGGGTATTGCAGGGGCATGGTAGGTGGATGGTAGAATTATTGCAACAGATTCTTGCACAAGGTCAACATACCATTCACATAAACTTAAAAGCTAGTGTAAAACCAACAGCTTACGTAAAAATAGCTTACGTCGAATATTAATTTCATCATCTTCAAAGGGGTCCATGCTACACGCACAGTAAATTAGCGTTTTAAAAAAATCGTCTCAAGTATTTTCGGATTGAATTTATTTTTATTATTTACGAAACCAAAACAGAATTAGGTTATGTTACAAAATTTATAAACTGACAGTCACAAGCACCGCCCTTCGACGCTGCTGATTGGCGCTTGTAAAAATTCTTGCACCGTGTATTGTAAAAGTTTAAAGTTTGGTAACTTTTCCACAGGCCGTTACACCGCTTCTTCCACCGTCAGTGGCGTATTAAACCAGCTACGGGCCTGTGTTCTAAAATCTCCATGGGCCCCCCTACCCTACCCTACCCGAAAATTATTTATTAAAATAAAAACTACCAAATTTTAAATTTACCTCATATTTTTAATAAAAAACTAAGATAAAAGTTATATACACACATACATATAAAAATAAATCACCAAATTAAAAAGTAAAACATTGAAATTTAAATAAAATCCAATCATAGTATAACAAAAGAAAAAAAACACGAAAAACAGAAAAAATCAATTATAAAAAAATCTAAATATTTTAATAAAACAATAGTACATTGTCTTATTCGGATTAAAAGTGAAACTTTGTTTGACAAGCTCCGCTAGCGCTCCGCCTCGCAAATGCAATAATTGCACGTCAAACAAAGACACTTTTAATCCAAATGAGACATATTACTTTTTCTCCAACCAAAAATTAAATAAAATTTAAAATATAAATACTTAACTTTAAAACATTATTTGACGTAATATTAGAAAAGTCACTTTGACATTTAAAAATTGTGTAATTTTGAAGAGTGCTTTTTCTAAATTGTTTGAATTAGCAATAACTCGAGAACGGCGCTAGATATCAAAAAACTGAGCAAAAAATTCTCCCCCCTCGTCACAGACACACCCCCGTGAATTATCGGTAGGAAGGCATATGCAGAAATTTAGATCGATCGCTCACAAAAAATACTAAAAAATAAAATCACTTTTAAGTCATGCACAAAAAAGTCTTTTTTTATTTTGCGTCTAAAACAAAGTTATTTCGAAACCCAGTCGCGTATCGAAATGGACAATATTTCGAAACGCAATTTTTTGTTTTAAAAGGTTGGTAACTAAACGTCAGTCAAAATTAAAACTAATGATGTCACTATAAATAATGTTATAAACCTATAAATCGATGCAAAATAATGTTAATTGTCTATAAAATAATTAATAATAATAAAGAAAATTGTCAACTGCAAGTATAATTTCGTTTATTTAAACTTTTATGGGATCTCCTAACCTGTACATTTTTTGTTACCAACTATCACAGAAATACAAAAAAAAATCAAGTTTACTATTATTTAATAAAATGTACATTTTTAATATTTTTAGAGCGTATAAAGCGCAAAATAGAAAAAATAGTATAAGAAACTCGTTTTATAAGACGTTTTATCGCACTTGTCCTTTAGAAAACTCCCCGCTACGCGGCTCGTTTTCTAAACGGATTGCGTGCGTTAAAAACGTCACTTATAAATCTAGTTTCTTAATATACTATTTTAGTGCACGTAAAAAAAAGTGTTGCTTAGCAATTTTCGCATTTTTACATTAATAACGAAAACGTCAACTTTTAGTTGAGGTAATGCTACTAAAAATGTACTGTTTTTAATACGGTTGGAGAAAAAAATTATTATACATAAAATCATAATAGTATAGGACTATGAAAATCTTTTCTTAAAAAAGGACTCAATATCCGCTTATAAAATTTGTGAAAATATGCAAAATTTTTGTGATTTTGTTATTTCAATTTAACCATAAAAGGGTGGGTTGTTTTATATACCTACAAACAGCTCACTTTGTTACAATATGGGAAAACCCAAAAGTTTAAGACCTGAAATGAGTGCACAAAATCGGCATTATTTAATTATTTGTGTGTAATTTTGGTAACTTGACAAAGAATCTCTTCCAAATTGCCGTTTTGTATGAATAACCAACTTAAACTTAGCGTGAGTTATTAGCTGATATATTCAAAAAGATGTTTTCTTTGAAATATCAAATTTTATTCGGAATGAGTAGGTACATAATATAAATAAAAATGTGGTGCCCAAAGCCGTAAGGTATAAGAATAGGCAGGTAAAAAGAAGAAACTCCCAAAACTTACAACTTTTTTCAAATTCTGTTTTTTTAATTTTCGTCAGTGAATGGTTCGGGCCGGGCTTTTACTAACTTTTATTTTTTTCACAATCTTTACAGATAATAGTTTAAACTTCGCCCGGGCCCCTGAGGGGCGCGGGCCCGTGTTCCCGGAACCCACGGAACACTGCTCACTACGCCACTGTCCACCGTGCAAGAAATTAAGTCTATCTGAACGCGTCCACTTGTGCGCATGATTTTAACTCTTACATATTCTACCATCCAAATACAATACCCTATGTGAATGCTGCTTAAGCCAGTTATCTATTTTGTCTATTGAAGCAGCGGCGGTTCAACGAATGGAAATTAGAGTTATTTATAATTAAAGATTTTGTTAACATGAAGGCTAGTAAGAAGGATTTCCATCTTTAATATTTTATTTTTTTTCTGAAACATAAGACCAATTTCATAATAAAAGTTAACAGGGCATTAAAATTTAAAAGGCCTTTAACTTTTATTATGAAATTGGCTCTTAGTTTTCGTTTAATACAATTTAAAAAAATTTCATTGTTCATTTTTTTCATTTTTCCATTTTAAAAAATAAATATTTATTAAGTACATACTTTCTTTTTTTTGTAAAAAATACAATTTTATTGGGAGCCCATAAATTTTTTCTGCGGGAGAGGCGAAATTTTGAAGTTCCGCCACTGAGTACTACATAATTTATTATAATACCATAAAATTATAATTTGTATATGATTAGTTAATGTTTGTGTGTTGCTATTGCTCATTTAAAAACAAAAGATCATAAAAATTATCACTGGTTTATAAAAATTAATTAAAAAAGTATTAAGATATCAGTTTTGCTTCCGTCTGTAGTTAACGCGAACAAAATCAGCTATTCTTGTATTGAGCTTACAAAGAAAATGTTTTCAAAACATAAGATTTAAAAATATTTCACTAAGTTTCTTTGTGGCGGTTTTTATATAATGTGTTTAAATTATAATTTTAGATAATGTGAAAAGGGGAATTTTTAATTGTGAGAAATATCAAAATGTAGATACTCCTTCCACTATACTTATATCCAAAAAGTAAAGTGAAGCTACCGCGGAAGCAGAAACCTCAGTCTAGAACATATACACACATGCAGATATGATGTAGCCATCACATCGACCGCAAGGTTTTATTATACTACTGATGATTTCAAGGTTACTCCAAAGAGATTTCTCATCATTAGGTACAGATTAATCCCAAGTAATCCCATCGACTAAAACCTCCGCAGCAGTACTACAAAAATTCCGCTATCAATTTAATATAATAGTATTGCAATAAATTATATCTAGCGTATAAGGGCAGTACATTTCTTTCATAAGAATAGCATAGAATAGCATTTTCCAAGATTTTCTTTTTTATTTAAAAAAGTGAGAATGGAAGCGAGGGGGGAATCGCTGAGAAAATCCGGTGTACAAGTGAAGAAAAATCTTAGGGTATCTAAGGAAATATAGAAATATCTAAGATAATCTTGAATGAAAAAGCTACGAGCATCCACTGCATTAAGCAATAATAAATGTAATCGAAATGTTTTTCAAACAACTCAATGTATTCTTGAAATTAAAATTTCTTAAGATTAAGTCCCACTTTTTTAATTAATTAAAAAATAACATGATCGAACCTAATCACCTAAGCCATCAATCAGGCAGTAGCAAAAATTATAAAATTAAATTCATGATCTTTAACAATAATTATTACTAAGTACCTATATTAGGTATGGTATAATAATCTTACGTAAAGAAAAAATTTAATTTTTGTTCTGGGATAATAAAATACAATTATTTTCCGAAAAATTATTATTAAAAAAAAAAGAAATTTTTTTTGCTTTGTTTTATTTTTATTATTATTATGCTTTATTGTTTATAGTAGCTATTCCGCAAATAAGATTTATCTGTAAACAAACATATTTAATTTTTTTGGATTATTTTTATAATGAGGAATTTTGTTTTTACAGGTTCCAACATTTGCTTATGAAAAACGATTGTCACGAATTGAAACTTTGAGATTAGCTATTACGTACATTAGCTTTATGTCCGAACTTTTACATGGAACAACTCCAGATAATAAGGCAAATGATATTTATCCTCAACGCGAATATATTCCATATGGATTAATTAATTAAGTGATTTTTAATATATTTGCTATTATTGTAAACTCTCATAAGCAGTGGTAACTCGTGTTTTTGTCATTTGAAGAGGCTAATTATAAAGTATATTGTAAAACAAGAACAAGAAGAAGAATGTAGGGTAGAAGAGCAGCTCTCCTCTCCAATATTTTCGCCGAATGGAAAAGTCAAAAACAATGTGTAATGTAAATAGTACAGCCTTCAAGCCTTGCAGTCCACGAAATGCTGATGGTGCTGCTTCTGGGGTAGCCGCAATTTTTAATGTGTTTTGAGAGAAGTATCAATCTTTTGATAAACTTTAAAATCGAAAATTCACCTTTTAATTGTTTGGAGATTTTAAGGTTTATGACTCCAGTATTTCAGAGGAGGCTAAGTCTCCCTTATTGTCTCTCTGACGAGTTGCCGCTGGTTATAACCATACATACCGTTTCATAAAAGTGGTTTCAGTTTACAGAACTGTTATTTTTAATATGATGTATTCATAATTTAAATTTATTTTTTTACCAGTTGATAAGTGAGGGATAGATTTCTCTTTTGTGACGTTAAAAAGCACCTTTCTAATGCAATAAGATATACTATTGGCTGAATAATATTTACCTATTGGCGAAAAAGTAAATTAGAATCGCGAATAACTGCACCCAATACAATAAACCTTATAATATTTACGAGTAGGTATACTATATCAGGTTGATGCATGATGGACGTGGAAAATCATTCCTATCAAAATATTGATTTTTGAAACGAGAAAAGCATTTTTGTTCAGTACTTTCCACGGTGACATTTTCTCCGTAAACGGCACAAATGGAACTCAAATAAAAGGATATGCCGGAAATGTTTAGTTTTTTGTACTTGACACTCCATTTCAAAACCATTCCTAACTATCTAGAAATTGAAAACTTTAAGAAATAGTCAATAAAACAATACTATGGTATATAGTAGTCGTAACGGAACTTCAAGTCTTGTCATAATTGAAAACCACTGTTTTACATTATGACGAGACGTGAAGTTCCGTGACGACTACTATATTAAAATAACATTGATACTTTTCAAACAAATTTGTTTCCAAAGCACTCTTATCTTGGAAGCAAAAAACGCTAGAAAGTTGTGCATCAACCTGTTAAAGCATCCAATATTTGGGTAAATTTATATAACGTCA
This sequence comes from Cantharis rufa, assembly GCA_947369205.1. NCBI lineage: Eukaryota > Metazoa > Arthropoda > Insecta > Coleoptera > Cantharidae > Cantharis > Cantharis rufa. The sequence continues at coordinate 14,572,118 of OX376307.1, read as the reverse complement.
TTATAATACTGAAAAATTTTTCGTCAAAATATTTTTTTATTGAAAATTGTAGTTACTATTCCATTTAAATATAACAGATTAAAAAATAACGATGGTATAAGCTGGAACATTTTGTGAAACAGTTTTTATATCCTTAGCAATAATCATGTCTTCCATTGTAATTATTGTAATTTTATAGAATAAGAATGAATTTATTATGGAATGCTTCTTTTATAAAATATTTTGTAATGTAATTAATGTAATAATAATAAATAAAATAATACAATAGATAATGTTAATAGATTCTCCGATCTTTGTTCTATAAGTAATGATCTTCAATCAAACGATCTTAGTGAAAATCATTTCATGCATTATTTCATTTCAAGATGTAGCAGTTTTTACAATTTTAATCTGAAATATCTTAACTCCTATTTATCCTACCATCAACATTGAACCGAAAACAAAATTATCTACAAGATTGGTTCTTAGACGTTTTCCACTAAATGCAATAATATTATAAGAGGTGAAAGTTCACCGTAAAGTTTCTAAAAAATGTTTCCGAATTTTTATGGAAAAGTTTAAAAAACTTCATAAAGAAAGTAATTCTTTTTCTTCTTGCAACACTGCTCCGCAAAAATCTCAATGTTGATGTTATAATCTATGTCGATAGCATAAATACGGGCTAAGATATTTCAGTTGCCAAATTCTGCACTCTTAAAATTAAAAAACGCATAATATATGAAGCATAATGGCCGACAAGCGAAAATCAAAAACACCGTACAACTATTACAATCATAGAAAAAATCAATTTTTTTTATATCCCAATGTGTGAATGAATATCCCAAAATGTAGAAATGTATCTCATCTAAAATTTTTCTAAAAAATGTTCTGTTTATTTTAAAACAATTCGCATAATTCATAAACTGATTTTTTGTTGTAAATTAAATCGAGAATGACCCCTCAACATAGATTTGTTCTATAGACTAGAGTAGGTTTAAGATATTTTTTTAGCAGGATGGTTTTCAAACTTTCACAAAATTATGAGAAAAGGACCAAAACTAACAGGTTTTTGGTAATGTCTTTCCGGTTTTTACACGATTTTTTTAATACTTTATTTAAGATACCTATGGTTAATAGAATTAGGTCAAATATGCGTCCCGTTGATCAATGATTTGTTGCCATCAGAAAGCAATTTTATTATGTTTGTTTTCTAGAATCCCTTGTCCTTATCGGCAAAAAACTTGGACAAGTGGTTTTCACAGTCTTCTCTTGTGATGAATTTAATACCACCAAGAGCGTTTTTCAGTACCAACAGCAAATGGTAATCTAAAGAGCAATATCAGGACTATAAGGAGGGTGCAATAAAACATCCCAACCAAGTTCATCCGTTTTAAAAACTGGTCTCTTTCCTTACGTTTTAGCAGTAGGATTTTTGTGGACAACTCGTGTATTCGCCTGCTTTTAAATGCCTGAGAACAGTTTCAGTGTTTAGCTGCAACTTTTCCGCAGCACTTTTGGATAGTCGCATGCCAGTTTTCGTTGATTTTGCCTACATCGGTTGTTATTGGCCGTCTTCTGGGTACAGGGTTTGTTGTGTCATTTTTGGTCTTATTTAAAATTTATTTGTTTCTTTTAGCCCAGTCAATAGGTAGTTTTGACTTACAAAAATCGAAGGAATTTTGGCTGAGAGTCTTAAACATTTTTCTAAGTTTTCGATATTCACAGACAATTTTTTAAAAATGCCGACCAAAACTGATTTTTTTCGTATATCTTCCTTATCAATAATTGTATGATAAAATATTCTTAATTAATATTATAAAGAAGAAAATTTCTTAAATCTTTTGTCTAAAACTATTTTTGTAGAACAAATAGTTTCAATTAAAATTGTTATAAAAGTCGGTTTATTCTGGAAGAGTGAAATTATACTTATAATAAAAATATATATTTGCAAATTAATTAGTTGTCGTTGTTGCAAATGTGATAAATTTCTATTAATGTTTTCACGATTACTAACACACACATACACATTGCTGATGGATGGGCTAGTGCTACATCAATTAATAAGCGATTTCTCATAAGATTTCCAAAATTAATCAAATTTTTTCATCCTAAACTTATAGCCAGTTTTACAATATTCGGATAAACCTGGTACAACGTAATACCCAACAATCATTATACCAAGTTTATTTGACTATTGTAAAACCTCTTTATTTTAATCTTAACAAATTCCAACCTTGTTTTTATCAAATATATAATATAAAAACCTTCTATACCAGTTGATAACAATCCAAATTTTTCGATTAAAAAACCCAGGATTTGTAAAATGTAAATCTCGTTATTAACAGTAGGCTTCCTGTGAAAGTTAGGTATAATTTAGTGAAGGTATAATTTAAAAAATTAGTTAATTCTCTGAAAAAACTTTCTTCTTAAAATAAATACAACTAAAAAAAATAACAATTTTTAAATCTGTAATGCACTTATTTTAAAATTTTCCTGGACGTTTTCTTCCAGTGTATTTAGTATCAGGTCTAGTATCTAACATTTTCCTTCTCCTTCGTTCTTTCTTTTCTAAAATCCAGTCCCTACTTTTCTTTAACGGTTTATTTCTATTACATCTGTTTTGACGTTGTCTATTATGGAAAGCAGATGTTTGTTCGGTACCTAATCCAGCAGGTAATGGCATATTTCCACCAGTCATTAAAACCAGATACATTTTCTTCGCTTTAGTTGAATTTGGATAGTCAACAACTACACCACCAAAAAACCCAGCTTTCATTGCTTGCGTGGTAATTAAATCAATTTGGTTGCTGTTTTCGGGGTAAAATTGAAATACAGCTCGAGCTGAACGGGTCTACAACAAATATTAATGTTATATAATTGCGCAATTATTGTTCTAGGCTTACCAAGCAAGCATAAAGGTCGGTGAAAAATTTATTTAGTCGCTGGACTGGATTGTGTGACTTTTTATCTGCATTACACAACCACTGCAAAGCCGAGATACTAATAGCTCCATCAAAACTACCTGCTTTAAAAGGCAATCCACTTCCCATGTCGCTCAATATCAAGTCTCCGGACACTTCTCTTTCTGTAGCTACATCTATAAAATATAAGTGAGTAAATTAAAACTTAAAATGTTTCCAACTTACCCAACATAGCTTTAGATATATCGAGTCCAACCCAATAGTGACCAAACTCGTCAAGCACGTTTCCACTTAATCCGGACCCACAGCCGATATCCAACAAAAACTGAGGTTCGTCTTCAGGTAATAGCAACAATTCCAAAGCTCGTTCGGTCATTTCACCTTGAACTTCCATAATTCGTGAACTAAAATTAATGTCGACATTAAAATCCTTAAATTATAAATAATTAAGCAACTAACTTTTCGGTATATTTTCGCGCTTCCTCTTCATTGTAGAACTAAAACAAAGTTAACCGATAAATAAAAGTAATTATTTTTCTCCTTAATATTGCATCTCTTCGTTGTACATGTAATTCAAAACGTAGCAAATCTTATAACACTTACAATTTCTGGTGGTGCCGAATATTCGGGTCTCATTTTGAAGATTTTATTTGGTTAAGTAATTACATAAACAAACGTGCACACATCAAAATATGCGAAACATAACCTAAAATGATTATTTGACGTTTGAACACACAATAGCCAACCTTTATTTCTTTCTTATTAGGATACAGTGCAACCTCGATAATTCGATCACTACTTCTAAATTGATGCTGGATGAATTTGAATTAAACTTTTTTCTTTGTGTAGTGTATTTTTAAAACTCTTGAGCAAGGAATTAATTTAATTTCATGAATTATTTTTTTCTGTCCAATGAATAAATATAAGTACTTAAATGGCTGATTATATTTTGGTTAAAATCGGCATACGAAAACTTACAAAATAATTTTTTTAAATTAGAAAATACATTTTTTCTTACTTTTAAAATTTTATTTTCTTGTAATATTCTACTCCACAATTAAAATAAAGAAATATTATTATGAGTACCTACTCATATTAACGTGCCACAAAATAATATTTATAAAAAAAGGGGGGAGATGATAATAGGGCCGGTTTATGGTCAGATAGCCCGGGTCAAAAAATTGTCCCAATCCGAGTCTGCCAATATTTAAAAACTACAGAACTACAGATCATTAATTTGCTGTATCATGACTACAGATCGTGTGTGTACGCCGATCTACAAGTCTACAGCTCGGCAAGACTGCGTGCCACTGCGTGTTTTACTTATTCATTTTCTACTGGTTATGACGACTGGCTATAATACTGTTGCTACTAGGCTACACTACATGCATTAACTCGTTCATCTTTTTTTGACGTCGATTAGAAAAGTTTGTGATTCGGTGATTATGATGGATGACTCTGCCTGTGTAAGTATATTTTAATAATTTTAAACATCAGACTTTTGATACCCACGTTTGTTGCCACTGCACGTTGTAGTTTAAAATTTTGAGGTTAGTTGACTAACCAGCGTGGTTATTTTTTTACAGTGTAGGTGTTTGATATTTATAATTATTTTATACAATGATTTATTATAACTTTGAATAATATTATATTTAATATTTTCATAATATATTTTTAGAAAATCAAAATTGATGTATGGAGGTAATCCACGTGGTGGCTACATATATTTTATATTTAAAATTGAATGCGCACTGGCTTTTTGGTTCTCGGTAAGTTTCTAATTTATATGTATTTTTAAATTAAAAATTATAATATGATATTCAGTTGCAAATGAAAATTATTTATTTTTTGTATGAAGCAGTGGCGGCTGGTGTATTGGGCGTTCGTACGTGTGCCCCCGCAGTTAAAACTATTTTTAAATTTTAAACAGAAAATTGTAAATTAATATATTATACGGTTTAATTTCTTTGTTCATATTATGAATATTTTGCAGAAAATTTGTGACTATCATATTTGCTAGTGTTGAATAGTGTTAAAAAACTTCCTAGTAATAATTTTCCAAAATGATTGTATAAAGTCACAGTCCAAACTTGGGTTTAAAACAAATATTTTTAAACTAGCGTTTTCAAACTGTGTAGATTAATGGCTGTTACTTACCAAACAATGATGAATTTTCACTCTTTGTTTAAATTATATGCAGCTACAATAACAATTTTATTATAGAAATTACTGAAAATGACAATCTGCAAGAAAATATTTAAAAATATTTTTTTTAAATAGGTAACTGGAAAAATGGGGTTCCTGTCAATATGTGGTAGCTAGAATTGAACTACTAACTACCTTGTAGTCCTGAATTTTCTTTAATACGTGATGTCCTACTTTTGGGTAAGATTAAAAAGATTTTTAATTTTTTTTGTAATCTTTTTTTTTAATTTTTAAAATTATTTTTAACTAATTATAATCGAGAATTATTGTTAAACATATTTTTTCTTTGCAAAAGTAATTTTGTCACAGTTGAACTCGTGTTTTAAAACATATATTTTTAAAATTGGGTTTTTAACTGTGTAAATCAAGGGCTGTTTCTTACCAAGCAATGATTTATTTTCAATCTTTGTTTAAATTATATGCAGCGACAATAGCAACTTGAATTAAATAAACTTATAGCAACTTTCTGATTTTTTAAATGTTATTTTGCAATATTACTAAAAATGAGAATCAGCAAGAAAATATTAAAATTAAAAATAAATTTTTTATAGGCAACTAGTAAAATGGGTTTACTTCTGGAATTGAACTAGTAACTACCTAGGTTCTGAATTTTTCCTCAATGCACGTTGTCGTGCTTTTGGGTAAGATTAAAATTAATTTATATAAAATATGTATATTACAAATTTATAGTAAAATTGAATTATGAAATTACTAAAAATTCCTGCACTGCTTAAATATTTTTTGAATTATTTTTAAACATAAGTAATTATTGTTAAATACAATTTTTTCATTTCAAAAATAATATTTTGGGATGGTAAAAGTTATTTGTAATTTTTTCAAGTCACAGGTTAACTCGTATTTAAAACATATTTTTAAATTTGGGTTTTTAACTGTGTAGATTAAGGGCTGTTTCTTACCAAGCAATGATTTATTTTCAATCTTTGTTTAAATTATATTCAGCTACAGTAACAATTTACTGTTCTTCAGTCAAAATTTTCATCAATATTTTGATACAAACAGCGGTTTCACTGTGGGACAGGTCGTTTTAATAAAAACTAGTGAAAAAAACTTGTTGGTATAAAAATGGTATCTCATTTGGATTAAAAGTGTCTTTGTTTCACTTTTAATGCGAATAACACAATATACTATTTTTGGTGTTTTTATTGTCATGATTTCATATTAACACGTTGATAAAAACAATGTTAACAATTTGAACTTGCGACAAGGGCATTACTGAGTGAATTAGTAAAAAGTGAAAATTTCTGAATAAATGTACGTAGACTTACTATTATTTCTAATATGTATTCTATCATTAATTCTCTCCATCTGTTTACCAATTAAACTAAAAAATATTCGTTTTGTGTTTATGACCATAAATTAAATAAAATTTATTTTTTTAAAACAATTATTTAAATTATATTTTTACGGTCTGAACGGAGGGAGAGAGGGGGGTTTCTAAAATTGTGACGTCACACATTGTTAATTTTTTAAATTTTACTAATTTTTAGAATTTTGGAAACTTTGAAATATGATTGTTTTAAATCGAATTTTTCAATCAAGTATGACTTTATATATGTTTTTTGAATTGTATTAAATAATAATAAATAATAAAACAATAAAATGGAGGGGGGGGTGCAAGGATACGTGATGTATACTAGTATTTTGATATTTCTAAATGCAGTTTTCTCGTGTCCTGTACATTAATCACACTGACGGAATGAGATGTAGTACAATTGCACAATGTTCACAATATTATAATTAAAATTTTTTTGTAGTACATCTGGTATTGGGATTTAGAATCATGTGCAAGTTATCGTTGATTACGGAGTTTTAAATGAATGTTTGAAACATGGTTTAAAATTCATGCGGTTGTTATATTTAACCGATTTCTGTGGTTGGTTGGAACCACATTGGTTGGTTTGTTGGAAAGAAAAGAAAGATATTAAATTAATAACAAATGATGGAGTGTAGAAACTTCAACAGCTTTCGGGAATCGATGTTCCTTTTTTCAAAAATTTATTCGTAATAATTATTATTATATAATTTTTATTGATTAATTATTACTGATATTTATTATTTTTAACACAGTTTTTTATTTATAGTATTATACTATTTGTTGTTTGTATTATTTAATTGTAATTTGAGAATAATAATTTTATTCAAAAAATAAAAAAGGTGTTCATATGAAATTTTATTTATTAAAAAAAGAAATTGTCCAATTAAAACAAAAGTTTCTTGTTTCCTATCCAAATTTTATCGTTATTTGCAAATTGTGATAAAAGACCTCGAAAAACGAAAACGTATGTCAAGCTGGAATGACCACTTCGGGGAAAAAAACTATTTCAGGAATTTAATGCTCTTTTAGTGCTAATTTGTTGCTGCATTTCCGATTTTACGTACTACGTCCATCTGGTCAATGTTCCAATCGTATTTTGCTGCTAGGGCTATCAATAATCGTATTGAACTGTGTCGTACGACAGGAGCATATGTTGCATCGTAGTCTATACCCTCCTTTTGAGTAAATCCTTTAGCAACTAATCTTGCCTTGTATCGATCAATAGTTCCTTCAGCGGTAAGTTTAGTTTTAAACACCCATTTACTTTTGATAGCTTTTCGATCTTTCGGGACATCACATAGAATCCAAGTTTTGTTAATTTTGTGGGCTTCCATTTCTTCATTGATTGCTCTTCTCCACTTTTCACTGTCTTCATATTCAAGAGTTTCTTTAAGTGTTATCACTTAAAATTGATTGGTAAACTGAGTGATGGTAAACTGCACGAACGACTTCAGGTAACAGTAAAAAAAATGGTAAACTGCACTCCGAGCAAAACACAGAAATTTAAATCCCTAATGCACGAATTTGGAGTGCAGTTTACCATTAGCAGGTAGTGTCGAGGTTCGTAAGCCGCACCCGTCGTAATCCTAAAATTTGTTGGGTTTATTGCTTAACTATAAATAAAAATTTAAATTAAATAAAAAAAAATTAGCCCTGCCGTAAGCAGGGCCGTAGTTAGCCTAGATTGCAAGATCCCAAAAATTAACCTAAATGTAGATATGTATTGTTTAACAATAAATAAAAACATTAAACGGCAGAATTATTTTTTATGGTGTATCCGTGTATTGCCACGGCTTCGAGCAGTTTTGACAAAGACTAAACTAATTCAAAATATCCCTGAATACCGAAAGAACTCACCAAAGGTAGAACTCGAAAAAGGGCGAAACTCGTTGAAAACGTGAATATCGTTTTGTAACAGCAACCAGCGGATGAATCCTAGGTTTTAAAAAAATGTAGCTTTTTAACGCCGATTATACATTCAACAAAATTATGCAATAGGTAACAATTACAAATTTTATTAAAAAAAAAAACAAAATGTAACAGAAGATGGGATTTTTAAGGGGGGGGGGTACATATTATTATTTATGATCATTAATATGTATGAGCAAAATGATGAGAAATGTCTTTCAAAAACTCTAATCTACTCATTGCGTTAGTAGAGAACGAGGTAATATAGGCAATATACGTACTAATAATATATTTCCGCATGTGTGCATGTGTTTGGTTTTCTTGAATAGAAGTAATTTCCATATCCACGCGTTCTCCCAACACTTTAACAAACGCCCTACTCTTTTTTCTACAACATCGCCACTTTTGTTCATCTGTCTTTAGTAGCCGTTTCATATAAAATTTGTTTTGTCGAAAAACTAGTAAGGGTTTTCCTCGTTCGCTCGTTGTAAATGTAAGTTCTGACATTCTCTTTTGTTCTGAATAATATATAATTTTTTGTATATCATATTTAAACAATATTTCATATTTCATATATTAAAGAATCAATAAGTAACTATAATCTTAATGATAATCTAGTAATTATATGCTTAGAGTGCAGTTTACCATTATGCAGATAATTTTGGGGTGCAACTTACCTGGAAAATGCTCGGAGTGCAGTTTACCATTTGCAGGTCATTTTGAAGTGCAGTTTACCTTACCCCTTAAAAATATCTTGATTCCGTTCAGCTACACGTTGTGGTCGTCTTGGTAAATCAATCGCTACTTGCTCAACCGGTGTTTCGACATTATCATCATCATTTACGTCGACAGCTTCAACATCTATTTTACTGTTATTTGCAACAATGTCACGAGTACTCTTACATCGTTATTATTGCTGATGGTTTCAACATCACGAGTACAAATTACTTTATTATTGATTTCATCTTCGTTGTGGTGCATTATTTGTATGGCTGGTTGTGAAAATAATCCTTCAATAGATTCTTTACTACCAATGTTCATTAATGGATCCTCAATAAATACTACATCTCGAGATATTTTTAACTTTTTCGTTATTGGGTGAACAAATCTATATCCCTTAACCGTTTCGCTATATCCCACAAATATGTATTCTTCGGCTTTTTTATCGAATTTTTTTCTAAATACCTTCGGTATGTGAACTAGCGCTTTGCAGCCAAATATTCTCAAATGCGATAAATTTGGTTTTTTGTTGTTCCACGCTTCTTCTGGTGTCATACGATTTAATTGCTTCGTCGGACATCTATTCTTTAAGTATGTTGCTGTAAGTATCGCTTCTGCCCAAAATTCCGTTCCTAATTTCGCTTCTATCATCATACACCGTGCACTTTCAACCAACGTTCTATTGAGCCTTTCAGCAACCCCGTTTTGTTGTGGTGTATATGGGACACTTGTTTGATGTTGAATTCCAAATCTTCTTAAACGGGACAGGATACTTTGTTTTTTCTTGGCTTTGATTTTCAACAAACGACTTATATTCTAAAAACTTTTCAGTAATTTCACTTTTGTTTTTAAGACAATACACTATCGTTTTTCTTGAGAAATCTTAGTTATAACAAATTAAACAAATTTTTTATCTATAGAAACACTACAAACATATAAAACAACTTATTTGTATATACAACTTTTACTTACATTTGACACAATACAATCCGATACAATTAATAAATGCAAAAGACTTGACTTGACTAGAACTTTTATTGGATACCACGGCTGAGCCGTATACTCCAAGTCTATTGTGGGGAAGCTTTGTAGGCGTTTTTTAATAGGGGTCGTACCCTGTGATTTGCCTTTGAGGCGTAATCGTGAGTGACCCCCGCTATTTCTCGTGTCATGTGCGGTGCGTTGCGCTTGGCCAATTGTCTGGGCCACGCCCAGATATTTTGCCATGCGAGCGCACTCGCAGCTGACCGAGATGTTGCTACTCCTTTTTAGGCAAGCAGGATAGGAGCCTGGGCCCTATCGTGCTCGCCGGACTTGGGAGTTGCAAATAGCGGGGGGCGCCGGCCTGGTCGGGTACCCAACATTCGCGTGAAGGGACCGCCTGACTCGGTGCCGTTTCATATAGGGGTAAAGTGAAAAGAAAAAATAAAAATAAAAATAATAAAGGGAGTCAAATGGAGGCTTAGATAGTGTCGCGTTCGCTGAGTTCGCACCAGTTCGGAATAGTGTACTCCCTAAAAACATCCGGTGACCGGAACGAGTGTAAATTTGGTTGGGAATGGTAAGAGGGGCGGCGACAATCGCTCGCTTACTTACAGCTTATCTTGCGCGATAACATACAGGGCATCAGCGGAGTCCGTCTCGGAGAAACCATAGGAGGGGTGCAGGTGGCTTCCTTCCATACCACCGCTCGTGGTCTATTCGGTCCCTAAAAACAAAAAAGCAAAATTTGTTATTAGGGGGGGGTCCCCTCCTCTATTAACTGCCAATGTCAACCAAGGAGACATTGACTGCGCTCGGGGGAAATGCAAAAGGTTACATCTGCTATTTATATGCACCCATTTAAGGAGTACCAATACATTTTATACAGTTATTATTTTAGGCGCCAATATTTAAATATGTATAGGGACGGCTTAAATGTTAAAGCAAACTAGCTTAACACTCCCTCCTTTGCTTTCAAGCACAATTTATCCCGTAACTGCCACAGTTGATGTTTTGGGAGATCCTTGGTGAGCAGATCTGCTAGTTGGTCACTCGAACTAACAAATTTTAAAACAAACTCTATATTTACTTTCTCACGAATAAAGTGATGACGAACATCAATGTGTATGGCACTTTGGTTGTCCACATATAAAGTGATTGGACCTTTATGAATGCCTAATTCTTCTGCCAAATTTTTCAGTACGATGAGCTGCTTAACTCCCTCCGAAGCAGCAATGTATTCTGCTTCGGCAGTTGACAGTGCGACCGTTGACTGACGCCTTGAAAACCAGTCAACTGCTGTGCCACCAAATGTCAACACGAAACCAGATGTTGAGCGTCGGGTTTTGGTATCTCCAGCAAAATCAGCATCGGTAAATGCATTAATTGTTTCTTCCTCCGAAGCACGATTGAACTTCAATCAAAAATTCATAGTTCCTTTTAAGTAGCGAAACAAATTTTTAACAGCTTCCCAGTGATGTTTATTTGGAATTTCCATCCATCTACTTAATTTATTTACTGCGAAGGCTATGTCTAACCTGGTCACAGATGTAAGAAATAGGATGCTGCCGACTGCTTCTCTATATGGGGCAGAGGTGTTGTCGCCTTCCATTTCAAGGACAGCTAAATCTGAACCTGGCGTTGTTTTTGGTTTGCACTCGCTCATTTGATATTTTTCTAAAATTTTTCTTACGTAGTTTTGTTGCACAATGAATATGCCATCCGACATGACAGAAATTTCAATTCCTAGAAACAAGTTGCCAGTTTCGCGTTTAATGTCAAAATTGTCTTTTAGGTGTTGCAAAAGTCTTAATATTTCAGTTTCGTGCCTTGAAAATATTAAACCATCATCTACATAAATAACTAAAACTAACGTTTCACTATAAAAAATGCACGGATCATTTACTGATTGTATTAACTTGAATTTTTCTAACACCAGTACGAACTTGTTATTCCAATTTCGTGGAGACTGTTTTAAACCATACATGCTGCGACGCAGTAAACATACACGATTCGATTCGTCGTCGAATCCTGGTGGTTGTTTCATATAGATTTCTTCTAGTAGATCTCCATTTAAAAAGGCTGTTTTTACGTCGAATTGCGCAATTTTCATGTTACGGCTTGCGGCCATTCCGATTAGCAGTCGAATTGATTTGAATTGAGCGACGGGGCTAAAAGTTTCAAAGAAATCCTTACCATAACGCTGGCTAAACCTTTAACAACTAGTCTCGCTTTATATGAGCCATCGGTCTTGATTCTGTATACCCATCGATTTCCAATCGCTTTCTTACCATTTTACTTCTTTCATTGCATCTTCATACAAAATGTCACAATTGGCCATTAGTGCTTGGTAATCTTCAAATCGTGCAGGTTTCTTTAGTTTTGTTCGTTCCCGTAGTGCATGACTTATTGTATTTCGTTGGGGTTGTTTAGCGGCAACTTCTGTATTTTGTTCGATGGCTTCTGCAGTTTGTTCGATGGCTTCTGTATTTTGTTCATCAAAATCCCTCCAAAATGTGATCCACTATTTTCAGCTTTTGATCAGCATTTTCTTTACAGTCGCCTACTTCCAAAATTGATATGGCTTTAGGTTGGGTTACATTGTCAACTTCTTTTTCCATTATCACATCCCTGTATATTCCAACTTTTCCATTGTCGGGAAAATATATTCGGTAGCCTTTGCTGTTTTCACCGTAACCAACGAAAATGCCTTGTCGACTTTTGTTGTCGAACTTCAATCGTTTTTCTTTTGGAACATGAACATATTCTACGTTTCCAAATATTTGTAGATCCATTGATGTTGGTTTACTCATATAATATAGGTCACATGGTGTTTTGCCTTTGATCGAACTGGTTCCGGATCTGTTTATTATGTATGCGGCCGTATTTACTGCTTCGGCCCAAAATTTCTTACTCAATTGTTTGGCATACATTATTGTTCTGGCGGCTTCAACTATTGTACGCATCTCTCGTTCAGCACTTCCATTTTGTTCGGGGGTATAATTGATCGTTCGTGTCTAATTCCATAGGATGAGAGGAGTTTCTCAACTTGTTGGTTGCATATTTCACTGCCGTTATCTGATCGTATTACTTTGATTTTGTGCCCAGTATCCATTTTGAATTTCACGATAAACTCTTTTACATTTTGGAACACTTCACTTTTGAGTTTTAAGAATTTTACCGTGCGATAGTGAGAGTAGTCATCTTTTAACAATAGGAAATACCGGGATCCATTAATTGATAAATCTTCCATTGGGCAGCACACATCCACATGAATGATTTCACCAGGTGTCGAAGTGACCGTTGTAGATTTGGGAAACGGCTGTTTATGTTGTTTACCAAATATGCATGCTATACATTGGAATTCTTCATTTTTGGTTTCAATGCCATTACTAGCCAAGTAATCTTTGCAATATTTGATATTTTGGTGAGCCAATTTTTCATGCCATACCTTTAGTGGTTGCTTACATACGGCATAATTTGCAATTTGTGAGTTCAAATTACTTTGCACAATGGTTTGGAATTTTAGTTTAAACAGATTTCCATTTCGATGTCCAATTGCAAATACTTTGTTGTTTTGTTTCACTTCACATTTAATGTTGTTCGTTGTAACAGTGAATCCCTTATCTACAAGAGAACTTACGGATAATAGGTTACCTGCAAGCTGAGGGACGTGCAGTACATCCTTAATTTCGCAGTTGAACCATCCTTCCTCTCTTGTCCATGATTTTATTTTTATGGTTCCTTTATTATTTATTGTAACATATTCTGCTTTGACTAATGAGCTGTAGTTTATAAACCAGTTTTCGCTTGGAGACATATGATGACTTGCTCCACTGTCCAAATACCAATTATTTGATTTTTCATAATTTTCTTGTCTGACCATAAAAGCTACATTTCCGTAATTATTGCCATGGTTATTACCATTATTGACTGCGACTCTTTATATTTTTTAATTTTATGCATTCATTTTTCCAATGACCGGGTTTTTTTACAAAAATTACATATGCCGGGTTTGCGGTTATTCTCGTTACCCTGGTATTCCCGTCTACGATTGCCTCTCCACCCAGTGCTACGATTTGCTGCAAAAGTTTCTATTCTACCGATTTGTCCTTTATCACAAGTCACTATTCTTTGTTCTTCAGCAATTAACCTAGACGTCAAATTATTCAGGTTCTTGTCGGTAGCAGTGGTGCTGTCCCAAGCCGAATGAAAATAACTTAGTTCTTCTGGAAAAGTCATAAGGATTTTGTTTATTAGCATGTTTTCACTAATACCATCTCCAGACGCTTTTAGCTTGTGCGCTAGATCTTCTAATTGTGCAATATGGAATGACACCTTTGTTTTCTACGAGTAAAACTTTTGTTGGATCGCATGTATATTATTTGTCGATGTTTGACCGTATAGGGCTGCCAGCCTATCCCACATTTCTTTTGCTGTAGTGAACGCTACCAAATGAGTTAGGGTTGTTTTGCTTACCGATGTCACTAATTTCCTTTGAACTTTGATGTCGCTCATTTCGAATTTTGCAATTACTTCGGGTGTACCAGCTTTCGTCGTTGTTCCATTGACTAGACCAAATAAACCTTCTGATTTCAACAAAATTCCGATTTGGAACGACCACGTTGAATAATTGCTTCCATCACCCATCAATTTTACCACGTGGGCATCACTAAATACTACAGTTTGAGCCATTTCTTATACGATAACTAACAACTGGTGCCCATAACCTCTTAATAGTTAGTATAACGAATTAAACAAATTTTTTATCTATAGAAACACTACAAACATAAAACAACTTATTTGTATATACAACTTTTACTTACATTTAACAAAATACAATCCGATACAATTAATAAATGCAAAAGGTTACATCTGCTATTTATATGCACCCATTTAAGGAGTACCAATACATTATATACAGTTATTATTTTAGGCGCCAATATTTAAATATGTACAGGGACGGCTTAAATGTTAAAGCAAACTAGCTTAACAAGAAATAATCGGTGAACGTTAGAAAATAGTTTGCACCACCAATCGATTTTGTATTCATCGGACCACATACATCCGAATGAATCAGTTCGAGCTTATTTGTTGCTCGAGACGCACTATGTTTATTAAACGGTGCTCGTGATAATTTTCCTTTTACACATATTTCATACGGTTTACTGTTTTTGTCTTTAATTGCAACACCTTCAACTAATGAAAATTTTTGTGTTAATTTTAGAATAAAAAATTTTTTTATTTTGTTTATTTTTTAGAATATCGATTGCAAGTTGAACAGAACCACCGAATATCTCAGGACGTGAGATTGATTGAGGATGATTTCATGTCACTATTAGATGAGATTAGATGTGATGAAGGGTGTACATCTAATCCTCTAGCTGAGGATCAGGTGGTTGATGTTGGACTTGAGGAAAATTTAGCAAATGTGCCTATTTCTCAGAACTTTATGGACGATGATGGAAATGATGATTATTTCGAAATAGATGATTCCATCATCCATAGAGCTGAGGCTGATAAATATATTACAAAAAAAAATGAAATATATATTGAATTAGAAATTAATAGGCGCTATTTGGAAATAAAAGAAGAAAAAAATAAGATAGAGAAAATAACAAATAAATTAAATCGTAAATTAAAAATTGTAACAAGCAAACAAGCAAACTATTTGATGAATAATCACCATGGAATATTATGGGAAAGTGGGTTTACACCTAATCATAAATT
This sequence comes from Cantharis rufa, assembly GCA_947369205.1. NCBI lineage: Eukaryota > Metazoa > Arthropoda > Insecta > Coleoptera > Cantharidae > Cantharis > Cantharis rufa. Next base: position 14,556,338 of record OX376307.1, on the reverse strand, counting down.
TAACGACATTGTGAAACATATAACTTCATCTGCTGATGTTGTATATGTGAAAGGACGTGAGAAGACATTATTCATCCAAAAAGTAATTGATAAACCGGTGATAGAATTGGATGAGCAACCAGTGCTATTAAAAGCGGAACCATATTGTTTTTATCATTCGCTAACAAATTGTATTTGTGCATTGACTAATGTATTTTATTTATATAACAATTTTATTATGCATGAATAAATTGATTTTTTTTATATTATTTTTTATTATGTTTATATAAACACTTACAAAGTATTATGGAAGGAGTAGTCTGATATAGATGATGTGTTAGTATGTTTATTAAATATCTAAACAGTAGTTACATGAAAACCATGGGTGTATACGCAGATGAAAAAGATCGTCTTATCTCGTTTAGAGATTGGAAGCACCCCTTTGTAGATTCGAATGAGTTGGCGAAAGCTGGGTTTTACAATTTAAGAAGTGGCGATAGTGTGCAATGTGCATTTTGCGCAATCATTATTGGTGATTGGAAGAAAGGGGATAATCCTATGCTAGAGCATCAAAGATGGTCTCGACGTTGCCCTTTTCTTGGAGAAGATGTATGTGGGAGATACAAAGTTTTACCCAATTCAATAGCTGAAAATTACTCTAAGATATCTACAAGAGTTTCGAATTCAAATGATTTGAATGAAAATTTACCCGAAATTATCCCACTACTAGGATACAAAGCTGAAGATCAATTTTGTTGGAAAGTTAACAATAAACTCTCTTGCCCATCGTGTATATTACAACAGTTTTAAAAAGAAAAAAAATCGAGATTTTGTGAGTTGAATAAAAAAAAAATTGAAAATTATTTTGTTATTTTTTTACATAATACGATAGGTTAGGTATGTACTCACAAGCATGATGGTATTGTAAATACATACCTAACCTATCGTATTATTATTATTTAATTATTTGTTTTATTTTGGATATGGATTAATAAAAAAAGAATTATTAAAAATTAATTGTTGGTTTTATTTTGTTTTACAGGAAAAGTTTACATTGTCTCAATTTAACTCTTAAACTAATATATGCATGCAGCCGTTAAAATATATAATATAATGCTTATAAAAAATAAAGATTCAAAAACAATTGCATTCATATGAAGAGTGTTGTAGTTGTTTCTGAGTTCATTCAAATTGAGCACCAAATATTCTCCAGGATTTCTTATTTGACTTGTATCTTGAAATTCGAAGATGGTCTCGTAATATAAAACCAGTTTGTCATTCTGAATTAATAGTGGGTGTGTGATAATGTGTTGATCACTTTGCATGATATCAATAGACATTTTATCAAATTTTACACAATGCTTTAATGGTTCCGCAATATCCAGATATTGAGTGCAAATCATGGCGTTTTTTAGATTTCTTGGGCATGTCAATGTAATTGTGTTGTTCCATATCGCTGCTATGAAATAAATTAAAGTTGAATTCATTTTTTACTTTATGTGTTTGCTTGCTTTTTTACACACATCTACTTTGTTGGAGGCACCAAGTGCTAATAAGTAAAACATTAAATGCATACATAGTTTTATAATCACTTTTATTAATATTATTAATATTATTGTTATATTTCATTATTAATACATTCTCTAACTCTAACTGGCAATCACGTCAATGGCCGGCCAATGACGTTAATGGCCAACATAAATGGGCATTGACGCATTGTCCAATTTACATCATTGACCGTAACATGTCTATATTATAATAAATATTTTTCTTTTTGTATTACATTATTAGTTAATAGTGCAAGCATACAAGTTTTTAAGTAATGAATATCGCATATTTCCTGGTGTTCGTTTCCAAATTGATTTGTGCAAAGCTATTAATTCAAATCTTGCTGGAACTAGAGCTATATTTAATTGTGGTAACTTCAGACATTGCTTCATTAAAAAGGTATAATGGAATATTTTCACAATTCTACATTTGTTATAATCATCTTTTTTAGGATATTACATATCACTTCTGCAATTTTATGATTGATGAAGCTCGTTTTCCTCCACATATTCCAGATGGTGAATATAAGTCTGAAATACAAATGATTTATTTAAAAGACAAAATAGCAACTGTAAATGCTTATCTTGAAGTATATCGTCCAATATATCCTAAGAAATAAAATTTTTAAGAAATTAAATTTATTACTTTATAAATTTTACCAAACAATGTGTTTTTCTACAATTTTTCAATGTATTGTAAATTTCAAATTAAGCTTAGAATTTATTATTAGTAGTCGTTTGGTACTAAAACTTGTTGTGTTAAAGAAGTTCACATGTTTTTTTATTGCACTTTGGGTCACTCTACTTATGACTATTTCTATCCCAAATAGATTTAAAGATCTTCAAATCTGTTTAAAGATTACCATCAATAGTAATTTAAGGGACCATGCATTTTTATATATAACTAGCTGACCCGGCGAACTTCGTATCGCCTCAGAACTTGAACCATATAAATTATTTGTAAAATTCTAGAACATCGTACCGCCTCAGAATTAATATACCAAGTGACTCGGCGAACGTTCTGCCATATAAATTATAGCTGGATACCCGGCTTCGCCCGGGGTCTCTTTAAAAATAAAATACTTTGCATTAGTCTACGTACTCGAACGTTTTCCAATCTTGCTTTCCGTTACTCGTTTGTTTCATACGAACGGACTTCAGCAATGCGTACACACAACAAAACAGTAATTTTGGTTTTTCTTTTGTCTATCTATATATAGTTATGAATACCCGGCTTCACTCGGGGTGTTATTAAAAATAAAACGCTTTGTTTATGCCTGAAGTATTTTGATGTAGGCTCTTGGACTTCGTGCAGCAACATTCTGAAAAAGAATTAAAACGGGTAGAATGGATGATAAAATTTATATATTTATTTATCAGCTATATATTTGTCAGCTCTTATAACAACAGTATAGTCATCTGATCTATAGCTGATTTGAAAAGACGAATCAAATTGTTGCTTCCATGGAACATCGCTTGTAAGTTTGAAATGATTTCGCGTCTGGTTGCAGTACTAATTGCGCAACGCTGCTCAACTTCTCTTTCTTCATTGCCAGTGAAATATATTTGCAGAAACTTTGGATTTTGTTGCGGTACTGGGAGGAACGAACCGATTTGGTGATATATTTGGCCTTGCACTTTGAATGTGGGCATGTAACCGGTGTTGTAAACAATGTTTGTTGCCCCGAATGAAGTCATTTGAAAGCATGAATTGTACTTGCGAATATTTTGCAGGAAGTGTTTTGAAATTAGAGTGGTGCCAGTAAGGTAACTCAGAAGTGGCTCAGGTGGATCAATCAGCGGTGGCAAAACAACTTTGCCGTTCGAACAACACATTCCTGGTGATTCCTTAGCGAACTTCAAAACACGACAATGCAAGCAAACTATATTCATTGGTCCTATTACTACATCCCTGTGATTTCTGTAATCGTAATCTTTGTCGTAATGAAATGCTTCCAAGGTTAAATCCAATGTTTGTCTTAATCGAGCCAACCGTAAGCGGTTGGCATCAAGTCGTCCGATACGTTGTTGGGGGCATTTCAGCAGCTCTAGACGCAGAAGCTCTATCGCGGTTTTGTTCAAGCCGAGCTTCACGTTCTCCCTCCGTTTCAGCAGCTCTAGATGTTGAAGCTCTATTGCGGTTTTGTGAAAGCCGAGCTTCACGTTCTTCCTCCGTTTCAGCAGCTCTAGACGTTGAAGCTCTATTGCGGTTTTGTGAAAGCCGAGCTTCACGTTCTTCCTCCGTTTCAGCAGCTCTAAACGTTGAAGCTCTATTGCGGTTTTGTGAAAGCCGAGCTTCACGTTCTTCCTCCGTTTCAGCAGCTCTAGACGTTGAAGCTCTATTGCGGTTTTGTGAAAGCCGAGCTTCACGTTCTTCCTCCGTTTCAGCAGCTTTAGACGTTGAAGCTCTATTGCGGTTTTGTGAAAGCCGAGCTTCACGTTTTTTCTCCGTTTCAGCAGCTCTTTTTTCCCTGAGTTTCTTAGCCTTTGATGATTTATTTCCAACAGCTGCTTTTTTTGGTGGCATTGAATGTATTTTATCTAAGATGAGTTTAACAATCTAACAAAGTAGTCTCTATGTTCACAGAAACTTTTACATTTGTACTGAAAGGGTAATGTCCTATATAGGAAAATTAATCCAATTATCCGTTGATCCGTCGATCTGTTGATCCGATGAATAGGCACTATTTGCCACATATTTTATTAAAGTTTGTTTAAAGCCGTTCTAAAGTAGCCTATCTTCTTCGCAGCATCGTAATTAGCTTATACACCAAATTTCATAAAGATTGGTCAAGCGGTCTAGGAGTCTATAAGGAACATACATACCTACATACATACATACATCCATTTTTATATATATAGATTACAAGACCATATGGCAGAAAATCAATTATTTCACTTATAATATCTTTAAAATTTTTATTTCTTAATATTCTACAAAATGCTTCTAACGTTATTAACTTTTTTAAAAATTTATCACATAACTCCACTTGAATTCCATACTTCTCTGTCATAGCTGTAGCCTCTTGCAAGTTCGGATACCCTGATTTCATATATACAGCACCATGTTCAACATTGAATGCCATATCTGTTAAAGTACTCTTCAATCGTTCAATAGATGAATTTAAATCTACAGCTTTTGGATAATATTGTTCAGCGTAAGCCATCCACATCCTATAATTTAACTGCATTAGCAATTTCCACATCAACTATAATTTTTTCAGGAAAGAAATGTGCCATCTCCATAAGTGTATATGTTTTGATTCCATCAGTTTCCATATTGATAAATTTCATAATATTATTTGGGTTTGCTAATAGGTTTACATTATTTTTAATAATGTCTGAGTAAAATATTTATATCAAACGTTTGTTTGTGTAATACTGAAAAATATGCGTTTACCAAATCAGTTAATCCCCATAACCCAGTGACAGTTTCAATCCCCAAATAAACCCAAGAGTCATTAACTTGATACAATTTGATAAGTTTCTTGTTTTTAAAATTATGAAATTCAATTGTAAACACATACTGCAGACAATTGTAAACCATCGTCATTAAAATACGATGTTAGCATTGGTTTGTAAAACATAAATCGTTTCCAACTGTCCTCACTTAAAACCACTTTCTGTTTTACACCGGTAATTGTAATGCTAGGTTGTAAATTATATTTACATAAACCGATTGATATATTCTTAGAGTGAGATTTGTTTAGTGGATAAGATTTTTCATTTAACAATTCCACTGTAACAAAAGTATTTATGAATTATTATTATAAAAATTAATTAATTAATAAACACTTTACTTACTTGTTAAAGTTGATTTTACTTGGTTGAGGGTAGATCAATAAAAAATAATGGAAATTATTTGTTGATTTACTGTGTGTATATATGTTGTAATATATGTAGTGTTGAATACTGAATGCATCCAATATATACTCTCTGTACTGATTAGCGCTTGACCTTGAAGCTTGCAGTAACCAATAGGAGCACTTGAGACGATCTCATTTGACCCCCTCTTAAATTTTTTCTGAAAAAAACCTTGAAATGTGATTTTGCAAAGGACCTTGACCATGTTTTGACAAGTGGGGTTCTACCTCGAGAAGTTAGACCTTGAAAAGTAGGTGTGGCTTTCTACTAATAGGAGCTTGACCTTGGGGAGGGGGCGTGGTTGACCTTGGAGGGAGGGGTGTGGTTGGCCTTGGGGGGAGGGGTGTGGTTGGCCTTGGGGGGAGGGGTGTGGTTGGCCTTGACCTTGTCTTTCCAAGATGGCTGCCCTCTCAATTATACACTACTTATTTAATTTATAAACACCTTTTTCTAATCTACCACCACCCAGCACATCTTCGTGGTTAAGATTTATGTTTAACCTTGTAATTCTACAGCCATGTCTTTCGTCAAACACTAGGGTATTTCCATATTTAACCATTGACCAACCGAAATCAAGTTTTTCTTAACTCCTGGCACATGAATAACTTCTTGAAGTGCTAATGTCTTATTACCGATAAGATCAATTTTTACTTGACCCTTTTCAACACTATTTAACGTTGTACCATTTGCAACTTCCATGCTGCAATTACCGTAATTTTTATAGTTTTCAAAATTATTAAAATTTGCCGATAAATGCACCGAAGCACCCGAATCCAAAATCCAATCATTATCACTATAACACAAATCACTACACATACCAATAAACTGCGTACCTTTTGATCTTATACTATTGTGTTGCTTGGAATTAATCTTCTTCCGATGAGGACAAGTATTAGCTTTATGACCAATGTTTTTGCACTTATAACATCGAACTTCTCTATTCTTCGATCCTATTGGTCCATATAAATTGTTTGGTTTACTTTTATTTTTGCTGTAAAACGCACTTGATTCTGTAGTTGTTTGAATTTGCTGCACATTTGGTTGCAACAATAAATTTTTCACAAATTCTACTGCGGTACTTTGCTTAGATCCTTGAATACCTAATAATAATGGTTGGTATTCATCTGATAATCCAGCCAACATCAAACCACCAACCACATGATCTTTAAAAGGTTCCCCAATTGCTTCCAACTGATCAGCAATTTTTAACATTTTATTTATATAGTCTTCCATCCCGTTGCAATTTTCTAGTTTTATTTTGAACAATTACGCGTACAAACTTATTAAATGTAACGTACCCGTTTGTTCATAAACTCGACTTAATTTGTCCCAAGCTTCTTTTGCTGTCTTCACATTTTTGATCTCAGTTGCTGCTCCAGGTTTAATTGATAAATTGATTTTCGCAAGTACTCGTTGATGTAAATTATTATCCAGCTTCGAATCGGATGCTGATACCACATACTTCCACATATCAGCGTCAATTGGAAAATTTTTCATGTTATACTTCCATTCACTATAGTTTTCTTCATTCAAATGTTTGTTTTCTGGCAATCCTCCCATCGTTACAATCGTCGACCTTGATTCAGTCCTTTGATTTAATCGCAATTGTAACTGTGCCATTTGCTGTTGCAGAATTTCCAATTGCGATGTTTCCATAATTTTTATTTATAAATTGTGAACGCAATATTTGCACAAATTCAAATCAAAACAAAAAATTTAAATTAAAAGTATTCTCTTATTTTGTTACTGGGCCCATAACCTATTGGGAAGGTTAGCAGTAGACAAAAAAAGATACACACATTTTAATAAATTTAATAATAACTAACAAACACAAACATTACATAACAATACATTATTACATTATTATTACATTATTATTACATTATTACAATTACACTGACCTGTCAACATCAAGTGGATACTTGATGATAACAGCCTACAAACGATGGTCCTATATTTAGGCTTGGCGATAACTCTTCTTGGTACTTCGATAGGTAACGCCATCTAACTGTTTCATTGTAAATAATATTACAAAGAAGATACCTTTTGGTAAGCACCCAAAAAGAGATAATTCTTTAGAAAATGCATGCCTGTATTTAATTATTCTTACTATACTATAGCCGATTTTCAATAGGAGTATGCTGGAAAATTGCTTGTGGGAGTGTATTGAATCCATAGAAGATGAGGAAAGACGATACAAAAGTGATATTGGAAAGAGCAAGTAGTAATAATACTAATTGAGAGTATCACTTCGTTCCAAAAAGGGATTTTTCACTCAATCTTTTTTTTTTGACTCCAAGGAGGTGGAGTAGGAAACTGCTTATTGAATTTATCATGAGGTGAGATTCTAGCAATTATTCATTACAAATAAGCACAAATTGTAAATTGACGTCAATAGCCGGACAATGACGTCAATGTCAATTTTTTGCTGACCATTAACGTCATTTCCGGCTTTTGAAGTGATTGATATAAATATTTTCATCTGATTGTAATATTTAAGGAAAATTAACAATAATAATATCATAATTTAGTGAATAGGGAGCAATACCAAATAATGTCAGATTTTGCTTATTTTTACGAAGAGAATCGCGAGTTCTGTCTACATCTCACGTCTGGATAGGAATACAAACCACACTTCTAATTTGAACTTAGGAAATTTGCCTCGAAATAAAGGGAAATAAATTTCATGTTTTTTTTAACAATACTTCCTCTACTTCCTCTACTTGTTTGCTTGGTAGCATCGAGAATCTGTGATGATATTAGAATATTTTCAAAGTTAAGCAAATATCATAATCTTTATTGTGTATTTATTGTAACTTTATATTTACAATCACCAACTACCGTAAAGTTCACTAATAATAAAATAATTAAAATTTTAAGAAATAACAAATTTATTTTTTAATTGCTGATATGGTTTTCAAATTGAGTTAATATGATTACGTAAGTACTTAGAGCTCCAATCATCTACAAAGATAATAACTAAGTTTGAAAAGTTTTGAAGTTAAAGTACTTACAGAATAGATCAGAGTAATATCCATAGTAAAAACTACACCAGCTGATACTTGGTCATCTTCATGCAGGACTTGCAGTACAAATCCATTAATCTACAATTCAAGATTCGTAAACAATTCCAATTGTTTCATTACTTGTTTATAATATTACTTCATTTTTGATTTTAACATTATTTGTAGCTAACGATAGCTTAAATAATTTATTTTTTAAACCGTTAACCTAAAAATGTGACCCATGTAATATAAATTGCTATGCTTTATATAAAAAAATTTGAAATTATAGTTTACCTGATTCCCAACTAAATAGCTGCAGAATATTGTTAATCCTGTATCAATAAAAAATATTAGTCCTGCGCTAATACTACCAATCATTTTCCATTGATAAATATCAAAATTGCTAAGAATAATAAAATGGCAATTGAGTAAAATAAGAAGAAAGTTTACCGTTATGTTTAAGACAATGGGGATAAATCCCATTTTACCGATTTCTTTTACTAGAGAATACAATTCATAATGTATGCATCGACTACTGATATACCTGTTTATAAAATGGTCATCAGGATTTTGCCGGTGGGGTGTACTTAATACTTCTTGAAGTGCACGAAAACGTTGGTATAGTGATAACATAAAACTTTTATATAAAATACTCAGCAAAAAATTATAAATAAATGGTAATAAGTAAAATGCAAAAATTATAATATCATACCAGTATAACACGTTAAGAAATAGAACACTATAAATAACTGTACAACTTATTAGTGATATTATGTTCAAGTATTGTACCAACGAATTATTTATACGTTGTTTAAAATTAAAAAGTTTGTAATCAATTTTTATAATTTCCTGAACGGCAATCATCATCCTTAAATCATATTTAATGCAAAACCATATCGTTGATACCAACAGCATCATATTGATAAAATTAATAAAATGTAAAATGTAATAAAAAACTAAAGTTGTTGGAAAGTCAAGATATCTAAAATTTTCAAATGTAAAACTTAAATTAATTAAATTATTAGCTATTAAAATATATATAAATTAATTATTAAGGTATAGCTAAATAAACAATAACAAGATTTATTTTTTCCAATTTTCATTCAATAAATTTTACCTTGATAAAGAGGACATAAATCCTCGAAAGCTTGGAAAAAATAAATCTTGTTATTGTTTATTTAGCTATACCTTAATAATTAATTTATGTAAAACTTAAAGCTATAAAAATTAATGATGGTAAAATAATCAAATAAAATCTAAATCTACTGAAGCTACATTGCTGTATAATATTAAAGCTTCTGTTATTACACGATCCCGAAACTGAGAATTGTTCGGGACCAAATAATCTTAATGCATAGCAAATTGGTAATAATGCTGTCCAAATATCTGTATTATTTAAGTTTTTCATTCTTGAATAATTGAATTTAATGTTACATAAATTGTAATGAATACACTAGTACCTTATCATAAATTATAATAATATTAAAAGCAGTTATATACTAAATTTATTTATTCCGCAATGCTTTTAAATAAATTTGAATACTGCAGTAAAAACATAATTTAAATGGAGAGTAATGAATTAATATATTTACATATTCTAGTAATTTATTATTATCAAGTACTCTTCATTATTATTTTAATGAAACAAATTTATAAATTAAATAAATTTTAATCAATTTTAAGGGATATAATAATATTATTTTAAAGGATATTATTTAGTTCTGAGTGAGGAGTTTATTTTCACAAGTGTAAACTTATTATACCAAATTTTTGTTATTTAACCAACTACGAAATAAAAATTTCAGTGTACTGAAATACTCAATTTTATGAACGTGAGTTCAAATTAAAATTTCTTCTTCTGCGTTCAGAGAAGAAAATTTAATTATTTTTTCATTACAATCTCATTACCCTTTTTCAAATTTAAATTATTTATTTTAGCATTAATAATGTTGTTATAAAGTCGGCAATCAATCTGTCTGCCTATATGTTGACCTTCGAGTTGCTTCAAGATAAAACTCACAAGCATCGCTGGGTTACCGCAATAAATTCTCAGAAAGCTTGGATATGAGAGTAACGATTATAGTGATTTTACTATATTAGAAATAAAGATCTGACAGAATGATACTAATGTAATAATTAAAGGGACACGGAAAAATAAAAATTCAGGAAAGGCTATTTTTGTCCGAGGAAGTTTTTTTATGATGATATTTTTGCATGGATATATTTAATAGGATATTTTTGTACAGGTTTAATAGTCGCATCACCTATCAAAGACATCTTATAAAATTGGGAAAACAAAACTAAACTGCCAAAAAAAAAACAAGAAGAATTAGAATGGGACAAAGAAGCATTTTGCAAGTTAGCGTGGATTCTGGGGAACAAAAATTTACCAATTTGTCTGAAAACAGTCTGGATCTACCATCCAAATACAATACCCTATGTGAATGCTGCTTTAGAGGCTGGCCGTCGAAAAATATATGGTCGAATCTCAATACCTTCTGGCCACATGCAGGGATCCATCACAATATTTTCGTCCTTCTTATCAATTTCCAACTTGAAGCAAGCAAAAATGCCCCTAGTTGGCAGTGGATCCACCTGAAATCTTTTATTGGGAAGTAAACCCTCCACATGCCTTCTGATTGTGTCAGTCTCTGTACCCCGCTCTATGCGACCAACAAACAACCACGCCCTTCTCTTAGCCGCGACTAGACCAGATGCGAAATCAGCTACTCCCGTTCCATATATTGACTTCCTATGCCTTCTACTTTTAACCTCCATATAACCATCATCACCATCCGTTGTTGCCGGGTTTGCAAAACTATGAGTTGGCGTTGGTTCCAAGTGCACAGCAGAATTCGCAGTACCCACAGCTGGTTTATTGGGTCCCCTACGCTGTACAGACTCTTGCTGAACTCTTGGTTGCGATGTATGTCCATCTGAGTTCGAAGACAAATTATTAACCTTTTCAGCAGGGACACTCCCGGATGGCCAAAGCGAACGGGTTGTGTCAGCGATACCCCGCTGCCCAGTTCCCGATACTCCGCCGTGAGCCCGATGTGGTTGCTTGGCATTAAAATTACCACCGGTCATTAACCGAACCATGTCCAGGTTAGATTCCCCGAGAATTTGTTAGTTGCAACATCACAAACTATGCCCTCAATGTTGTTCATAATTAATTTTGCCGTATGCTCAGCTATTCCACTTGATTGCGGAGAAGATTTTGGTGACTGCGACACAAGGTTGTGAGTAAGTTTATCAGTTACTACTGGCAGACAATTATCACAAAACCAGAAAAGATTGTTTACTTCCGAGAGAGATCGGTATACCTGATCCTTGATTCCCACGCAACCCGGATGATATTTATGTTGGCAGTATTTGCAATGGATTGACCTGGACTTTACCACATAGTTGTCCGAGTACACCGAGCAGAAACCCCTCTCCGCCATGTTAGCATTTTAAAAATTAAAACTTGAAGATCAGTTGACGCACACGGTAAAATTATTTTGAGAAGAATATTGTGCGTTCAACCGTTAAATATTTTCTAAATTTTGTAGTATATTTTTATTTTATATTATAATAATTTTATATTATACATTTAAACACAATTTACACTCGATACTACTAAATTTGTCTATTATCGCATCTGCTTGTATTCTCAATTTCTTTGATTTGTTAACGGATAAGCAAATTTGCTTTATTTACTAATATGTTCGAACTGATTTAATATAATTAAATATCCACTTATAGCACCTATTATCTACAAAAATTACTAAAAATTTGGAACTTAATAAATTTATGCCCGTATTAATAGTCACGGATTAATCCAAGATTCAAGATTAATTCTCGAAATAGCAGCTGTTGCCACTAGACAGTCTAAATTACAGTAATCTCATGGGTAAATCCTAGGATTATCTTGAATCTCGGATTAATCCGTGACTATTAATACGGGCATTAAAGTAGTACTAACCGAATAGATCATAGTCATGTCTATTGTAAACAGTCCTCCTGCTGATATGTAGCCATCTTCGTGTAAAAGTTGCAATAGAAATCCAGTAATCTAATATTTTTTTTTTAAATCATGAATTGTGCTAGATTATGATGTATATAATTACCTGAGTTTTTTCATTTATATCTTTTGTAGCTAACGATAACTTAAATAATTTATTTTTTAAGCCATTTATCTGAAAATATTACAATATATTGTATCTATCGTGTAATAGTGAACTCGTTTTTTTTCTTAACTACACATTGAAAATTACCTGATTTCCAAGTAAATAGCTGCAGAAAATGAACGACCATATATCAGTTGCACATATTAGTAGTGTAATTAAGCACTCAAAGAAACCTTCATGATACACATCGAAGTTTGATAAAACAATATAATGAGAATTAAATAAAATAATCAAAAAATTTACCAGTAGGTTTAACACAATGGGAATGAACCCTATGTCATCGACTTTTTTTACAAGAGTGAACAGATCATAATGAATCGATTGACTACTGTAGATATACTGTTTTATAAAAAAGCAATCTGTTGGTTGACGATCGCGTACATTTAAAACTGCTTGAAGTATATAAAATCGTTGGTATAGTGATACCATTAAACTTCTATAAAAACTGCTAAGCAAAAATTTATAAATATTTGGTATTAAGAAGAATACGTACAGTATGCATTCGTAAAAACGTAGACTAGTATTAAAACACCTAATCCCAATACCAAGTGTGTAAATTATTATTGATGTTATGTTTAAATAATACACTAATTTATTATTAATGATTTGTTGATAAAACAAAATTTTTTTATCAATTTTTATAATTTCTTGAATTACAAGCATCATATTTAATCCATATTTAATACAAAAAAATACCGCTGATACTAGAAGTACCATATTAATAATAATAATGACGTCTGTAATGTAAACAAACACCATACTTGGTGGTACTTTTAGAAAGCTATTATTTCTGAATATAAAATTTAAACTTATGACAAAAAAACATAGTAAAGTAAACAAAAATAATCTTAATCTGCTGAAGCTACAGATGTGCATAATTTTAAAGCTTCTGTTATTACACGTTCCCGAAACCGCAAATAGATTGACACCCATTAATCTCATTACAAAGCAAATTGGCGATAATGCTGTCCAAATATCTGTGTCAGTTAAGCTTTTCATATTTGAATATCAAAACTGAGTTTACCGTATTACAACAAATTACCAGAATTTTCCACAAATCTAATATAATATTACTAAGAATAAACTTGAGTATTCTGCTAATATTAATTGAATGACATTTAATTATTTATATCTACTTTCTATATTATTATATACGTTTTTTTAAAATAACTATTAAAGATGTAATAGATTAAATTGCTGTTATGTTGTAATATAATTAATTATAATAATTAATAGTTGTGTGACGCAATGAGATCGTCAGATAGTAACGGTATTTTACGATAGTTTGCTGACGTCTATTAACAAATTTATCGACCTATAAATGGCGAAATAATGACGAAGAAGGCATAAGCGGAAGAAAACGGGGTTTGTCAATTACAAAATTGTCAAGGTGATATTATGCAATATCCTAAAAAATTAGTCATGATAAAAATAGGAACGTTGTAAATATTACCCTTTGCCTTTACCTAACCAAAGATACACCATTGAGAAAAAAAAGCAATAAAAAAGCATCCATAGTGACGGATGAAGTACTGCGCAGACACAATACAGTCGTTTGTTCATATACCAACTTAAACATAAAATTTCCTGTTGATACAGGATCAGATCTCTCACTAATATCGCCAACAACACAAGATAAGAAACGTGTTTACTGATTCCAGATATTCGTAGGTAATGTTTCAATACATTTTTATTATTTAGACATTATTATTAAATTAATTAATACTCATTAATTAAAATTTTATATCCTTGTATTATTGCTTAAAAGGATTTAAAACTCAGAAAATAAAAAATATATAAGAATGTCCAATATAAAAAATTACTTAAAAATGTTTGCAATTACCTATTGATGATTCTACTATTAATTTTAAAAATTTTATTATAATTTTTACTTTTAACCCGTCGTTGATACACATATATTTCGCAACACGATTGTTGATTGTTGCGATGCATAGAAATATGTACTTATATTTTTACACTTTATTGTAAATTATATTTTGTATGTAGATACTATTAATAAGTTATCAAATAATAAAAAAACTGAAATTTTATTCCAAAAAATCTTTAAAATATACGAAGTAATACAAATTAATTACAAGCTCAATATAAATGAAAATTGAATTAATATTTATCATCTTAAAAGTTAAAATTATTGTTGACATAAGTTTGCTTTGATCACATTAGTTGGTAAACTGCTCTTCATCGATAAAAAATAATTATTTAATCGATTATTTTTTGTAATTTACAGAACCATCGATATCTCACCAAACAATTACTATTAATTCAAATTATTTTTTAAAATTAGAATCTTTCCAAAAACGTCACAAATAAATCGTCCATTATCTAGTCAAAGTTCTGTTATTTAACTGCCAACTCGAAAAGGTCTGGAATAATCGTTTTGTTTTCGAGCCGAGACCCATTTACACGACGTTGTGAATAAATTGTCGGTTATCCAATCAAAGTTACAATACTAAGCGCCGACTCGCAAAGATCAGGAATAATTGTTTTGATTATATAAATTCTTAACTTGTGAAAATTAATAAAATTAGAACTTCAAAATAACAAGTTAGTTAAAACGAATAAAATACAGTAATAACTAACTTGTTATTTTGAAGTTCTAATTTTAATAATTGCTTTGTTGTTCAAGCCTTTTAAAAGTCGTCAGGAATAAGCCGTCGTTAATACGAGCAAAGTCCCCACTTAAATGCCGACTCCCAAAGGTTTACAACTGTCGTTGTTATATAATATTGAAATTTATTCAAAGATCTACCTGGTTAACCACTATATTAAGTATAATTATTAATATCGTTAATTATCTATTCACTTTCTGTATTTGTTTCAATATTGTACAGTTAGTACACTGGCACTGTTAGCACGACGCTCACTTTATCGTTATTTTGCGACGTTGTAAGAAAATAACTAGGCCAGAATGACAAATAGCGCTATAATTTATTTTTTTCTATATTTGTAGATATATCATTTGAATTAATAGTATCAGATTAATTCGACATCATTTTTACGATTGACAATCGAAATCCTATTTATGTGAGCCCCGCGCTCACATGTGTAATATCGACAAATTGGAATGGTAATTGTTTTCGAATTAAAATAACAATTCCCAATGAAATTTCAATAACCGCACACAATATAAACACAATATTTATACAAAGCTTTTCAAACCGGGGGTCTGGGGGGTATGGAATACCCTCCAGTATACCAGAAATTGTGTGCAAAAATTGTGTTATTGAGCTTATGGGTTTCAAACCAGAAATCTAACTTCTAAAAATCTAAAATTTAAGATATCTGATTTAAAATTCAATAACACATTTTCTATTTTTAAACACAATCACTGATGTGCTGGGGGGTATTTCATACCCCCAGACCTCCGGTTCATTAAACCTAGCTTTGTGATTGTATTTAAAAAAAATGTATTTTTGAGCTTATCAGTTTCAAACCAAAAATTTAACTATTGAACTATTTCTGTTCTATTTTCTATTCTTTATTATTAAGAAATAAGAAAATTAAGAAAGACCAGCAGTGTGGCGTAAAGCCTACACCGGCCGACTGGGAAGCGGGTGACCGCGGTTCAAATCCTGGTCGAGTCGAATACGCTGCTGTGATCTAAAGCCCAAGATAGATCTGTGGGCTGTGGGGAAGGCAACGGGAAACCACCCCATTAATTAAATTCCCTGGTACGTTCATCTTGGTTCAGCCAAGTTGATCGCCAACGCCCATTGAGGGTATGGCACATTAAGAAGAAATTATTAAGAAAGTAATATAGAAATCCATTTTTTAAATTTGATAATAGTTCCCAATGCAATTTCCATGACCGCTACTATATGATTCGTACTATAATTATTAATTTACAAAATGCTTACCTGGAATAGTGTTGTCAGATTAAAAAATCGCGGTTAGGGTTCTTTAATCTGGACAACTAAAAAAAGCAAAGTTTTTATCAATTAACTTATATTGAAAATAATGATACACCAATAAGTACAATTCACAGTAACTATTTGGTAACTACTATCGATAAATTGATGTTTTTTTTAATAAATATACGACAATTTTGAAGTTGTTTGAACTTCATAAATATTGTATGTATTAAAAATACATAATAAAATGCTAATATGTTTTCTTGATTATTATTAATATTAATAAATTAGAGTTGTAAAAATTTTAACTACCGTATATAATTACCGACTTATTCAAAATCGGGACATGTCAACAACTGCTGAAAATCGGGCCACTTGGCAACTCTAGCCAGCGGCGGCTCATCAGAGATGGTAAGAGAGGCTTAGCTTCTCCTGAAATTCTAGACTATTGAAACTTTTAAATAAGTAAAAAGTGGATTTTCGATTATGAGATCTGGCAAAATATAGATACTCCTTCCACAAAACATTCAAAAATTAACTTGATGCTATTGCAGAAGAAGCACCCTCGGTGTAAAATATAATATATAATGTGGATGGTTTAGTCAACGCATGGACAGCAAGGTTTTACTGTACTACTGATGGTTTCGATATTATTTCGAAGCAATTTCTCATCATCAGGCACAGATTAACCTCAGGTAACCAATCTACTAAAACCTGTAACCTGATTTAAGGCTGTATTTGTAGAGCATAAGTAAAACCCAATTCCTTGTTGTGGATCTAATGCAGTTCTTAAATGACGTAGTTGAGCTAATTGAATTAATTTGTTTTAATTAAAAAACAAAACAGTTAGGATGAACATTCTTACACTATGTATACTAACTTTATATTTATGCCTCCTCAAATAAAAAAAACTAGGAGCCGCCACTGGTAGCTACTGTAGTACGATTATATTTAAAATTTTTATTATAACGCTTTAAGTCAATTCTTATATTTTTAAATTCCAAGTCATGTTGCACAAAATATTATTAAAAACTCTATTAGGTATAAAATCAATTAAAAATATTATATTATATAAATACCTTAGATTATTGGAAACAATAATCGCAAACGACATCTTTCAGTAAAACCAATAGTATTATTAAGATTACATTTAATTTTTTCATCTGAATATTTTAATAATATTGTTTACGATAGACGAAGATATTTTAATTATACATATATTATTTTTCAATTATAAATAAAAAATTATATTTCTATTAATAGTAAATTAGCACGACATGTTTCTTTCGAATTATCGTGTATCTTCAGGTGCTTACAGAAGATTTGTTAAAATTATAAAATAACTTATTTTAAAGTTGTAAATTTTTAGAAAACTGCTACAGCGTACAATATAGATTACTATTTACACTTGCTACGTCTAAATCAACAAATAATTAAATAAAATATGCATAACATTAATTCATATGCATCATCTGTTCTTACTAATAATCACTACGTAATACACACAATAGCGGATAAGACCAATTTGTATTACTTACTGATATGTTGTTCAAATTGACTTAATATGACTAAATAGCTACTTACAGCACCAATCATCTGCAAAAATGATTAAAAATAATATATAATTTGATAAATCTAAAGTACTTACTGAATAAGCAATAGTCATGTCCATAGTAAATAGTCCCCCTGCTGATACGTGGCCATCTTCGTGTAGAAGTTGCAGTAGAAATCCATTAATCTACGATTATTATTGACAGTATATAATATGAATTCTGCTTGACTGCGTATTATATTACCTGATTGTTTTTAATTATATTGTTTTTTGTAACTAATGATATCTTAAATAATTCATTTTTTAAACCATTTACCTAAAATAATGATAAAGACCTATAATATTATTATAATATATATTTTTTAAATTGTATTTTACCTGTTTTCCAACAATATAAGTACAGAAAATAAAAAATCCAGTATCAATTGCAAATGTTAGTACTCGAACCATGCTTTCAATAATGTCTTCTTTATAGATATCAAAATTCGATATAATAACATAATGGCAGTTAAATAAAATAATAATAAAATTCACCATTAGGTTTAAGACGATGGGGACGAACCCTATCTCACCGATTTCTCTTACAAGAGAGTAAAGATCGTAATGAATGGATCGTAAAAAAAATATTGTTTTTTGATGTTGAGATGCTGTTAAAATTGTTCGGAGTATATGAAATCGTTGATATAATGATAACATTAAACTTCTATACAAAATACTGAGTAAACATTTATGAATAAGTGGTAATAAGAAGAATACCAGAACTATTTTTTCATACCAACTTTTAGTTTTAAAGAACATAGTAGTAGTACTAATTATATAAAATATTATTGATATCATGTTTAAATAATACACTATCTTATTATTAATAGCTTGGCGAAGAATCAAAAATTTTGTGTCAATTTTTATGATTTCTTGAACAACGAGCATCATCCGTAATCCATATTTAACACAAAAAAGTACCGCCGTTACTAAAAACAGCAGCTGAACAAAAATAATAAAGTCTGAAATGTAAGTAAATACCACACTTGATGGCGTTTTAAGAAAACTGATATATTTTAATGTGAAACTTGAACTTTTAACAATTAAGGATATTAGAGTAAACAAATATAATCTCAATCTACTGAAACTACAGTTTTGAATAATTTTAAAACTTCTGTTATTACACGTTCCTGAAACCGCGAATTGTTCGGCACCTAAAAATCTTAATATACAATAAATTGGTAATAATGTTGTCCAAATATCGGCGTTATTTAGGATTTTCATTTTTGACTAACTGAGTTTGTGATAACTAGTATATTACAGTAAGTGACAAGAAATTCTCATAAATTAATATAATTTATTACTTTCACCTTACTGTACAATATAAATTATCTTGAAGTACTCCGATAAAATAATTAGTTTTACTTAATTAATTACATTATATCTACGGATTTAATATATTAAATTGCTATTATGTTGTATGTAATATAATAAATTATAATAATAGTTGAGTAAATTATAGTTGGTAATAAATTATGCCCTTATAATATAAAAAATGGATGATAAATGATCGAAACTTTTTTCTGTAACATTTTTTACCGTGTAATATAATATAATTATTTCTTTTAAAAGATTTAAATTACCCTTTCTTATAATACTACAACTTTTCCTGCCCCTGCAGAACACATACACCTCAAAATTATTAATCCTATTTTTAATAATTTTAGTGTGGATTTAGTACACTTATATGAATATACTTCTCCAGTTTTCCTCCAAACAGACATCCTACCATGACTATATTTTTCAGATGAATCATAAATTCGTCAGTCCACAAGATTTTATCCCAATAATTTGACGGTTTTAAAACATGATCTGAATTGAACTTTACCTATTCTTTTTTTTTATTTTTATATACGTCACGAAGAGGACGTCTTACAGTTTCTATCGATATTAAAACACATTGATTAACCAATAGGTTTCTTTATTTAGAATAGCTAATTTTACAATTTCAAGACTCTTATAATACAGCCATTATATATAAAATTCATGGTCCTTTAGATTACTATAGAAATAGATGGTAATCTTTAAACAAATTTGAAAATCTTCAAATCTTCAAATCTAGTTGGGATAAAAATAGTCATAAGCAGAGTGACCCAAAGTGCAATAAAAAAACATGTGAAATTCTTTAACACAACAAGTTTTAGTACCAAACGACTACTAATAATAAATTTTAAGCTTAATTTGAAATTTACAAACATTGAAAATATTCAAATTATTGCAGAAAAACACATTGTTAGGTAAAATTTATAAAGTAGGTAATAAATTTAATTAAAAAAAAAATTTATTTCTTAGGATATATTGGACGATATACTTCATGATAGGCATTTATAGTTGCTATTTTGACTTTTAAATAAATCATTTGTATTTCAGACTTATATTCACCATTTGGAATATGTGGAGGAAAACGAGCTTCATCAATTATAAAATTGCACAAGTGATATGTAATATCCTAAAAAATATGATTATAACAAATAAATAATTGTGAAAATTATACTTATACCTTTTTAAAGAAGCAATGCCTGAAGTTACCACAATTAAACATAGCTCTAGTTCCAGCAATATTTGAATTAATAGCCTTGCACAAATTAAATTGAAAACGAACACCAGGAAATATGCGATATTCGTTACTTAAAAACTTGTATACTTGCACTATTACCTAATAATTTAATACCAAGAAAAGAAAATATTTATTATAATATAGACATGTTACGGTCAATAATGTAAATCGGGCGTTGACGTCAATGGCCGGACAAAGACATCAAGGCCCATTTATGTTGGCCATTAAGATCATTGGCTGGCTATTGGCATGATTACCAGTTAGCGGTGGTAATCAAAAAAGATTGGACAATGATGATTTATAGAATAAATACTATAAAAAACAGCAAATTGACGATTTGACAGTCAATTGGCAAGTGACATTTACGTGTTTTGCATGCATTGTATATTCTAATGTATTATAATCATTTATTAACAAAAATAATAAAAATTAACAAAAATTTAAAAAATAATTATAAATTCAAAAAAAAATAAAATATAATTTTTTAAATTAATCATTTTTATTCTGGCATGAGAGTGATCCATGGTATTTTGATTTGCAAATATCGCTGATGCGATACGCACATTTAGAAAAGAGTAGTTTCATCATCACCCACTCTGTATTGGGCAATGACGTCATTGCCCTGACAATGATGTAAAAACCACATATGAAATTTTAAATGTCAACATCGCCCAAAATGCACGGTCAGTGACGATATTGACCGAATCTACGTCAATTCCTCGCGGTCAATTCATCGCGCGACAATTCATCGCGGTCAATTTATCGCGCGTCAATTCGTCGCCTGCGTCAATTCCTCGCCTGCGTCAATTCTTCGCCTGCGTCAAATCATCGCCTGTGTCAATTCATCGCCTGCGTCAATTTATCGCGTGCGTCAATTTGTCGCGTGCGTCAATTCGTCGCGTGCGAAAAGTCTAAAATAACTCGCCTAAAATAATTTATCGCGCGTGGTAATTCAAATCGATTAAAGTACAAAGTAATAAAAGACACTATTGGTTTTATATTTTTTTGATAATACAAAAGCTCTTTATATTACAGATACTGATAGTATTTATATTATAAATAATCAGTAAATATATTTAGTTGGTATACTACTATTAACCATGGTATAATAACATATTATATTATTATCATCATATCAGATCTGGAAACACTAGGCTTACAATACCATGAAGCACTAAACTTGATGTTAAATAGAGACGTATGGAGGGCAATTGTAAAGTGAGCCAAGACCCACCCGGGGTTGTAGGCAATGAATTATGTCGCGGGTGATGAATTGTCGCGGGTGATGACTTTTCGCACGCGACGAATTGACGCACGCGACGAATTGACGCACGCCATGAATTGACGCAGGCGACGAATTGACGCGCGATGAATTGTCCGCAAGGAATTGTCGCGCGATGAATTGACCGCGAGGAATTGACGGTATACCATATTGACCGGACGTTAACGTCAATGTTCAGTTAAGAAGGGCATTAACGTCATTGTCGGGCCATTAATATTAATGGCCTAGTTGTCATCATTAACCGTAACAGACATATACAGAGTGTACATTTTAAAGCAATCCACTTTAAATTTCTTGTGAACTACAGAAAATAATTATTGAAAAAATGTAAAAAGAGCTTTTCTATACTATAATAGTAAAGAAAAGACTACCTGGTAGAATGGGTATTCTGCGTTGCCATAGGACCCACCTCTAAACGCTCAGTTACCCAAAATCTATGTACTTGAATTTTACTTAAATTTATATTGACCATCACGAGGTAACTAACAAATACAAATAAAATAGTACCTGTTAATATCAAAAACTATTAAATTTGGAAAAAACGATAAACAATATTGACAATTTGTCAAATAAGGTGATGACGGAAGAACATTACTTTACCTCAAATTTAAAATTTTTCTACCATAGCTCTCTATTATATAAATATTTTAGTATTCTTTGGAGGACATTCTGTGATATTTTTATACGAAATAAATTTGCGAAAAATGCAAGTCAACAGATTTTAATTTTGTTGTGCTTAAAAAGTATTTTATTATAATTCTTAAGCTTCTTAACTCTTAAGCACTTAACTTTTATCAATTTGGGGTAGCCAAAGGTGAGGGGGTGAGTCCAAGCGCAACGAAAAGTATACTTTCATATCGGAAAGTTTTAAAATTTTATTACTATTTTTCTTTAATCTGCAATTACCAAGTATACAAATTCTGTATTTTAGGATTAATATAAAAAAACCTAACCTGTAATTGGTCACCGAAAGATGTCTTAAAGTTGCATGTACCATTTGTTACTGCTATTGTGCGATTATATTTAAATGTTGTAAGTGTTAGGAAATTCACATAGTCTGTATTATAATATTGTATGTCGAACCTAACATTTCTTAGTTTAAAGTCATGTTGCACAAACTAAAATTATTGAAGCCATACTACATATTTTAATTATATAATCAATGATAAAAACCTTAGATAAAAAGCTATCATCACAAACGACCTCCCTGAATAAAATTATCCATATTAATAAAGATATACTACGTAAGTTGTCCATCTGACAATTCTGATATTACCAAATTTCAAAAATTATTGTTATAAATAATATTAGTTAACTTAGTTCTTATTGCTATTATAAGCAGCACGATTACTGTAAAATACAAAAACATTTGTCATAGATATCCATTATTTTCGGAAGGTTATAAAAATTCTAAAATAATAATATTAAGTCAATGATCGTTGACGGCTTATGTACTAGGATAAAAAAAATATCTGTGTTTATCATCATAAAATATTTTCAACAAAATATATCTATTATACTAATTGCAAAAATATGGTAGCTGGTCTACCAAGAGACAAATAAAATACTTGCTTTTATCAAAATGAAAAATTTTAAAATAAAAATAATAGGTAGATAATTAATTTAAAACATTGGTAAATTAATTATTTTTTCAAACACGAAAACCAATACAAAAAAATTTAAATCTTTTTCAAAAACATTTCAAAGCAAGATGACAATGTAATTATTATTATTGTAGCGAACGGTACGGTTAAAACTGCACCTAAACGGTACCATATGTTCAAATATATTTTTCATTCAACACTATCGAAAGTATAGCATATACGGTAAATTCTAGATAGCGAAAATGTGCAATTGGCGGTTTGGTAATAAGTAACCACGATATCACTAGTCATAACAACGTATATGTGTATTTTTGCCGTGTTGCTATTATTTGCTTATGTAAATTTAACTTTCGCTTCGATGTTACTTTTATTTCATACGCCTAGCTTTGGCAGTCTGGTGACGTATTAGCTGATTAGATTACAATTCTGCTGACTTTATCTTGCTTTATCTTTATATAATGATGTCACATGCTTTAATAAGTTACTGCTTATTTTAAAAGAGGTATTTTTATTACTTATCACTTTATATTTTTATTTTGGAAAGGACCCGTGTTGGATGAAAAATGCATAACGTCATTCGCGTAAAAAGTAAGCCATATCAGCTAAATCTGATATGGCTTACTTTCTATCGCTTATGCGTTAATAGCTATACCACGTTTATATGCAGCCGTTAGGTCGACTTAAGTTGGCTCAAGTTAGTTAATCCCTTCATGTATACACTCAGGTAGAGCGATCTAATCCGTCAGGCCGACCTAAGTTACGAGTAGGTTGAGATAAAAACGTGGGCTAAGACGTTAGCTCGACTTGAAATTTGAATGTATACGGGCTTAGCTCGAACTACGCGCAATTGCGCCAACCATTCAGTGGGTTATTAATATGGATTAGTAATAAATATTCTGTTATTATTATTATTTATTGACGGTTTTTGCATGATTTTTTGATATTTTCGATACCAATCCGCGGTTAATAATTCTTGTAAAACAAGAATAGTCAATTTTCTGGCTGGCAATAAAATTATTGTTTATGTTGACCGTCAATTGTCCAATAAGTGTCCAATGAGGCTTAAAAATTCACTGCGTTTTTTTAAAATAATATTATTTACCATAGTTTCTCTCATCTTATACTAACTTAATATTTTGCTATATTAAATTTTGTCATTTTTGTTACTTCGCACTTGTAAATAAAAAATGTATCAATATCAATATCGACGTTAGAAATGTTTTAGTTGGTAACACCGCTTTCAGTTCGAACTAACTAATTGCATGCATACACCGGTTTGTAAAACTTAGAAGAGAGCTAGCTTAGATCGATCTAACTCTAGGTCAACCTAACGGCTGCATATAAACGTGGTAATTGTAGTTGGTTACTAAAATTTCAATACATATATCTGATACATCAATTGGCTTTACAATAATGGTAAGAAAATATATTATACTTAAAGGGTACAGTGCAAATATGAATGAAAACTTATGTGCCGCTTAAGTACCTTTTTGATACTTAATTTTTAGGTATGAAAATATACAGGTATGTATGTACCTACTCGTTATACTTCAATGCTATACAGCTACCAATCCGACGTTGGTGTTGCTTGGGAATATAATTAATTGGTAATCCTAAAAATAAATTTAACTTTAAGTACAATTTTTTCTAATTTTTTACAATAACAAATTTCTATAATTTCCTGAACGACAAGCATCCTTAAATTGTTACCTCCAAGATAATCAGAAAAATATTTCAAATTTTTGTTTTTTAATTTTTGAGATCACCGTGTTCAGAAACGTCAAGATCTGCAAAAATTAAAAGAAATTTTTCTGTGTCGGTCTGTCTGTCGGTCGTCAAATTTTGTCCCCCGATTTATTCCGGAACCGTCCAACCAATCACGGCCAAATTTGGTATAGTAGTAGCGGGTTTATGGTAGAAAGGTGAAAATAAGGTTTTCGTTGAGATCTGTTAAGTAGGAGTGCCACTACAAGAAAATAATACAAGAATATATGAAATTAACTTTCTATCTGTCATCTGTCAAAAATTACAAGCTGCTAAAGTTGAAACTTCAAGAGTGAATAATTCATGAAGTACTGAAGCTTATAATTGCAAAAAGAATTGGAGTTTATAATTTTCCGCGCTTATACCAAAAAGATGCACATTTGGACAAGATTCAAAAATAACTATTTTGATAAAAGTTATTGTCATTGGGACGAATCGATGTGAAAAATTTCAGCTCAATTGGATAGCGCCAACTGATTCAATTTTGACTTTCTAAGTTTTGCCGTAGAAAGATGAAACTAATATAAAGTATTTAAGGGCCAGAGAACTAAAACCCCCTTGTGTTCGGTCTGTTTTGACTCGTTGGGTTCGGACGAGGTCTAATACCCTCCGTGTTCGGACTCTGGGTCAATGAATCGGGATGACGGCCGTCGTGGAGATTCCAGACTAATACAGGTACCTGCGTGTTTGCCGTGCGCGGTGACCCGTACGGTGGGATGAAGGGGTCCTGGTGGCTGAGTCAGCTCGGGAGCGGTAGTAGTTCTCCTGAGTCTGGAAACACTCCTCTTTTGTCTGGATTTCCAGTCAAACGGGCGGTCAGGACTAGTCCACCCTGATCAATCGGCTATGCTGTTC
This sequence comes from Cantharis rufa, assembly GCA_947369205.1. NCBI lineage: Eukaryota > Metazoa > Arthropoda > Insecta > Coleoptera > Cantharidae > Cantharis > Cantharis rufa. The sequence goes on along the minus strand of OX376307.1, from coordinate 14,530,246 downwards.
CGTTACAGGTTCAGCAGGACGAGCCCTTAGGGGAGGATGGAGTATGCAAATACTACACCTCTTCGGGGGCTATATCTCCTGAGTAGCCCTGGCGCCGTTTATCGGCGTTCCCAACGTTGCGGGCTCGTTGGAGGGTGGGGAGCTCTGGGAGATAATAAAAAAAATTTCTCCACATGGCAGAACTAAACAAAAAACAAAAACCAGCTGAGTAATCAGCAATTAACGAGTCGGGTACGTCCAAGGATACCCCGACTGAATAAGCAGGTGCGTCCAATCAGACACACTGCAGGTAGCACCTCCCGCTGCTACAGACTTACCTCCCAAGACTGCGAGGAAAACAATCTGTGGAGCGGAGGTCCTGCGGATTGCTTATTGTAAAAATCGTCACAGTAAATCGAGACGTAATGGCGTAATTGCTTTTTCACAGCGCGGTAATAACTTGCGCAATCTTTATCAATAGAACACTCGTGAACAGAAATTTACGCAGAATGCGCGGTAATGCAAGAATAGGTAAGGCACTTGTCCAAGACACTACGGTAATTCGTTTTACTTGGCGGGAACAAAACTTTCCCCTATCGCGTTGCTACGCTTCAAGCGATACCAAGTGAATGCCTGAAACCAAACATCGCGCGCTTACCCTTTCCTTTCCTGGTCGACCAGGAATGCTACAAGCATATTCCTGTCGAGGAAAAGATCGAACGAAAGAAGCACCTCATAATTGGTTGTGACTCCAACTCCCATCATCAAACGTGGGGCACCAGAGATTGCAACAATCGAGGTAAGTCTCTATTAGAATATCTTATCGGTACAAATCTAGTTATACTTAATCGCGGGGATGTACCCACTTTTTATGTGTCACCCCAGCGCAACTCGGTAATTGACATTACCGTAGCTTCATTAAGTATTTCCAATTACTTATATGACTGGCAAGTTTTCGACCAGCTGACAATGTCAGATCATAGATGGACATCCTTTAAATTAAAGGCTAAAACAATGGAACCCAAGCAATACAGGAATCCGAGGAACGCGGACTGGATGGTCTTTTTAGAATACCTGTCAGCATCCATGGAGACCGAAATGCTGAAGGGACTGTCCAACAAAGAAAAACTAACATCCACTGAGGAGATTGAGACGTATGCTAATGAGCTACAGAACTCCCTCACAAAAGCATATGAGCTGTCATGTCCGCTAAAAACGGATGGACTACGGGGTCAAGCAACGTCCTGGTGGTGTGAAGAACTCGACCAGCTTAAGAAAGCGACAAGAAAGCTCTATAATAAAGCACAAAACTCGAAAAATGACACCGACTGGATGGCGTTTAAAGCACACCGGTCCGAGTTTAAAAGAGCGATTTGCCGAAAGCAACGCGAATCATGGAGAGCCTTCTGCAGCGATGTCAAAACAACCGCCGCTGCGGCTAGGTTAAATAAGATTATAGCAAAAGATCCACACCAGCAACCCGTCAGTTTATGTCGAGAGGATGGGTTGTACACAGAAACCCTCTCACAAACTGTCGAAGTACTACTACATACACACTTTCCCGACAGTAAGATAGTCTCCGATTTCGATTGGACTGACGCTATAAGCCAACCACCGACTGAGGCCAGTTGAGAAATTGCAAAAAAGGTTGTAAATAAGACCAACGGCATGGGCCATCAAATCCTTTAGCCCCTTTAAATCGCCTGGACCGGACGGGGTGTTTCCGGCTCTATTTTAGTGGGGTTTGGATCACCTCCTCGGTCATCTAGTGCGAGTGTTTCAGGCGTGCATTGCACACGGTTACACACCGAAGGAATGGCGTAAGGTCAAAGTTATTTTTATACCTAAACCAGGTAGATCACTCGAACTAAAAGAGACTTACCACCAAAAACAAGCTCCGCTATGCTTGTTCGAGAAATCGTTACGGAACCTTTCTTGTTAGAATCTGCTTAGTGGTCGTAGGATAACAAAAGAATAATTAACAATACAAGCAACAAATGGATAAACATATAACGCACAAAATAAATGGTAAACAAATAAATGATTACGCCTAAGGTAGGCAACACAATAAACAACACAAATAACTGTAACGAGGAGTTATCTTAATTTAAATATCGATACGACAAAAGGGAACATAAATACACGACAACCCTAGTCAAGAAGAGTACGAAGCAGTCAAATGAATCAAAAATCAACAAGTAACTTCTTGACTTCGGTTGCGGTCTAAAATAATTAGTAATAGTTAGTAAAATCTAAATAACTACTATGGTACAAAATGCTGACATCTAGTCCAATAGCTATAAAACACAACATAAGCTTTGGTGCGGTAAACATAAACAATAACTAGAATAATTCGACTATCTTTAAAAATGGTACGTTACGGAAGTTTTATAACATCCAGCGATATGTTGGATGCGGAAGTCGAATCCAATAATGTCGATATTACGTAGACACAATTCACACACAGTTAGTTTAATTAAACAATACAATTTTTGATTTACCTTAAGGGTGTTCTGTGCCACCAGCAGCATCCAAGAAGGTATTGTAACGAGCTCTCGAATTGCAATGCCGAATGGAGTACAATAAACGAAATGATGGGCACTCACAAGGTTGACCCTACCAAGGTGGAGGTAAAAGTACTCTGTCGACTCGACTTCGAACAATAATCTTCTGGTACAATCATTGGCAAAGGCGAAGGGGTGCATTAAAAGTTAGTCGAACTACACTAAACTAAAAACGGTAAAACGGGGTATTCGAGGTTATGAACGGAATTAATATAAACGGAAGCCGGTACAGCGGTACAAGTAGTAACATAAAAATGGTTCGATGACGTTACGAGAAATAGTGATGACTTCATAAATGTGCACGAGGGTGCAAACTGCTACAACAGCAAAAGCAATTTCTTTTAGCAACCCGGAAGTAATAATTCGCACAGAGCGATACATAACCCGAACGGTAACAACTTCACATAAAAAGTCAGGTGCTATTAGCTTTATAAACGGTCAGAACATCACTTTTCACATCGTCCCTTTATAATGGCGGTCGAACAACAACAACCTCGTCTTTTTTTGTCCTAACGCGCAAGAATGAATCAACTCCGCCAAATATCTCTGTTAGTTCGCGAAAAGGACACTAGATAACTCCACGTAACGGTAAATGAATTGCGACAAAAATAAAGGTACGTCTAGGCTTAACTAAGTTAAAAAATATCTACATAAAAATAAGATGTCAAAATGACATCACAGGTATCACCTTGACAAATGTTCGCATTTGCGAACATAGCGCACAATATCAGTTCTCATACGAGGCCAGTAATAGATTTCTGCAACCTTACACATAGTTTTTAGAATACCCAGATGACCTGACAAGGGATTGTCATGGCAATCCTGCAAAATTTCTCTACGTCGCGATCTAGGAACAACAATTTTCCAATCAGTCAGATTTGAAATGATATTATGTTTATTCGGTACATATTTAAAAATCATCCCGTCTTCTATTTTCCATGACGGATGATCGTCAGGATTTAAACTAATTTTACCTAGCATTTTACGGTACCAAGCATCATAATCTTCCTCAGTAACTGTGATTGAATGAATTTGTATTGGTGCTCTAGACAACGCATCAGGCACGACATTAAACTTGCCTTTCCTATGTATTATGCCAAAATCATATTGTGACAATCGTACACTCCAACGCGCTAACCTTCCCGTAGGACTGTTTAGTTTACTTAACCAAAGCAAAGCCTGATTGTCGGTTACCACCGTAAATCGCGAACCTTCGACATAAGCTCGATATTTCTCTACTCCAAATAGTACTGCAGCGCACTCCTTTTCTATAGCACTATAGTTTCTTTCCTGTTTAGTGAGAGTTCTACTGGCATAAGCCACCACGCGCTCACCCGTACCCTCGCTTTGAACCAAAATTGCCCCCAATCCTACATCAGACGCATCAGTTTGTATTATGAAAGGCTCATCATAATTCGGACTACAAAGCACAGGTGCTGTAACTAATAAATCTTTCAATGATTTGAAAGAATGCTCAGTATCATCAGACCAAGAAATACGTTGCCCCTTTGTTTTACCTTGAATTAAGTTTAAAATCGGTGCAGCAATGGTGGAAAATCCCGGTATAAATCTACGGTACCAACCAGCCATACCTAAAAATCGCTTAATCTCGTTTGTATTTTTTGGAGTCGGATTATCTACAATTGCAGAGACCTTACTTGGGTCGGTTCTAAGACCTTTTTCGTCAACCACGAAGCCTAAATAAGTCAAGGACGGACGACAAAATTCGCATATTTTAAGATTAACCGTTAAGCCCGCATCCTTCAGACGTTTATAAACTGCTCTTAGAGTAGCCAAATGTTCTTTAAAGCTCTTCGATGCCAATATAATATCATCAATATAAACAAATACGTTTTCAAACTCTGGACCGAATAGTATGTCCATCAGACGTTGCAACGTTTGAGGGCTGTTATGGAGACCAAAAGGCAAAACAGTAAATTCAAATAAACCACGACCCGGAACGGTAAAAGCAGTTTTCTCGCAGGATTCAGCCGATAAGGGGATTTGCCCTTCAGATCAGATAACGTGCATCTCTTAAACGATCCAAGTCTGGCTGATGTATGGCAAAGGATAAGCGTCACGCTTTGTCACTTCGTTAAGCCGACGTCCATCAAAACAGCAGCGAAGTTCGACACTGATGGTGTCAGAAGCTTAAAAAAATTTTTGTTTACCACCCTCTTGAGTGACGACCATTAACGGAATAACCGTTTTATAAAAATTTAAAACAACAACCGTCACATAAATCTCCTGCAAATGAGAATAATTGCAACACAAATTGTAACGACTCACCCTCAAAACTGACCAGGTGTAATGGCAATACAGCAGCTCGAGTTAACCACGACTTCCAGAAAGCTTTCCTTGGTTCGAAGATATTTCGGCTGCTCCAAAAAAATGGTTTGGTTTTGAAAACTGCATCACAATTTGAATTACAAAAACCCCCTCCTACAATTGATAAATGTGACACGTCTCTCTACCAAACGACGTAGAAAAAAATGTATCTTAATTGGCGTCACCCAAAATTGTGAATAAAATATTAATTTTCTTTTAAAAACCAAATATTAACTCCTTGATAACGCTATCGATAATTCCGCCTAGTATGGGATTAGAGTCAACGTTTTTCTTGGTACTTTGTTGAATGGTACAAGTTGGATTTTGCACAAAAAAAAATAACCCATATAAAAGAATCGTCTTGAAGAAAAACCTTCACCACGGTGGCAAAACGTAGGTGTGTGATAAAAATTAGCAAACAGTGATTCAATCAAATGATTATCAAATCGGTATAAAAACCCAAAACAATTGATTGAATTAGTTGCAATTTCTATTAATTTTCGCAGTTGTAACAAGGTTAATCTGCTTTTATTCAAGCGCTAGTGATAATAAATTATTGCTTTATCGTCCATACCAACGTTAAATATTCAAATTCAAAAAGGTGTATAAAATGTAACATTTAAAATTCAAAAATTTTGCCTTGCAAAAAAAAGAAATGCATTCGCAATGTTACAAAATTTATGCCCGTATTAATAGTCACGGATCAATCCAAGATTCAAGATTAATTCTCGAAATAGCAGCTGTTGCTATACGATATGGACTAAATTCCTATAATCTCATTGGTAAATCCTAGGATTATTTTGAATCTCAGATTAATCCGCGACTATTAATAAGGCATTAAAGTGTTAATCGAATAGATCATAGTCAGGTCTATTGTAAACAGTCCTCCTGCTAATATGTGGTAATCTTCATGTAAAAGTTGCAATAGAAATCCAGTAATCTAATATTATTTTGTCAGATCATGAATTGTGCTAGATTATGCTGTATAATACTACCTGAGTTTTTTCATTTATATCTTTTGTAGCTAACGATAACTTAAATAATTTATTCTTTAAGCCATTTATCTGAAAATATTACAATACAGGGTGACCCAGACCACCCGTATCAGTACTTTTTTCAAAAACGGTAAGTCGTAGAGAGTTGGGCTAAAAAAATTTATTACAAAAGCCCTAATGACGAATCTAGTGGTGATATTATTGTTTCTGGGAAAAGTCGGCATCCAGAGTAGTTTGCTCCAGAAAGTCCAGAAATCCAGAATTTTAAATGGCACCATATGTCGAAAGCGGTATCGTTGGAAAACTCTTTAAAAAGTAAGCAAGTTTTGTAGGAAAATTTTTTTTATTACTCCCAACTCTTTTAAGTTATATTCGATGCCATAGTATGGTGAAAACGTTTGCGATATTGTATACTTACAGTGTATTTTAATTGTGATAACTTAAAAACATTTTAGTTCTGAAAAGTGTGTGTGCATTTTTTGGGTTTTCTAAAATAGTGATACGATTATCAAATTGGTAATACTCAAATTATTATAAATTACAATAAAAATGAACTTGAAAATAGGAATCTCAAGTAAATTGTAATGTAAAAGTAAAAATACTATTTAGTATCTATTGCTACGACCTTACCCCTTTTTTCTACTATATTAGTAGATGTTTCCCCTCAGGTCCGTAAGCACCTTTTTCCTCCTCGCTGGGCGCCAAATTTTTCAAATTAATAAAAATCCCGTTATTAGTTAACTCAATTAAAAGAATTTTTGAACGAATAAACTGAACGAATAAACTTTTTAAACAAATCAACAAATTAACGTGTTGGGTAGTGTACGTGTCTGTGCGAGTACTTAAATTCAATGAACAAAATTTACACACATAACAATTACAAAAAAAACAACACAACTAATAATAAATAAATTGGGTTAGTGCGGGTTTATAAAACTTTAAAATATTTGTACGATCTTAATTGCTGTTTGTTCGTACTTGGTTTGGGCTTCTCGTCAAAACTCGCTCGAAACTTCCTGGATGATATCCACACAGACACAACTTTATAAATTTGGAAAAACTCCTTGGTAACTCTTGGGTTTTTTTATTTAAGAATGGCTGTCTTGTTAGGGGGCAATTCGCACTTGCCTAATCTGCTTGCACTTTTTCTTTAATTTATGTTTTTAACGAATTTTTCGTCAACCGTTTCGCTCTGTGTATTTTCTCGACTGGCCTTCCTGGCCGTTATTATCCTCCTCATCCCCTTGGAGACGTTCAATTTTGGCACGCTTATTACATTAAAGTTTTCCATAATAATTTTCCAAAACTTTTATTTTTCTGTATCTAGTTTATTTGATTGTTTTAAAATATTTAAAAACCCAGAAAAATTTGTTAGTCATTAAAAACTTAAATTTAGGAATATGGCAACTTAAATTATTTATACAAAGATTAAAGTTAAGTTAACGATGGTAATTTGTTACTCGATTTCCAGTATCCTATGAACAATTGTAGAATCATGGAACCAAGCTCTCTCACCAAGAACTTTCTTCCTTGAACGCATTGGACACCGCACTATATATTGTTAAAAATAAAATTTAACAAAAACTAAACAAAAGTTAAAATAATAGAATTTTAAAATTGAAGAAACATAGTACCTACATAGAAAATTATTATTAAAAAAACACATTTGTTTTAAATTTGACTCCATGAACGTTACAATCTGTCCTAAAAGGACAATAAGTAACACTATTTGACAATAAATATAAGTGACACAGTGGAGAACCAACCCACTGGTAGGCCTCCTTATAAGTTATTTATTACATAAAGAATAAATATTATAGGTACACGTCCTGTTAATCACTCACGTGCGATGGGGTAGGTCCATAGGATCACATCGCTTAAGTCTCTTATCTGGAATCCCGATAAGTAGGTCACACACTAACGCGTTGGAATGATCTGCGAGTCGCAGCTAGTATTTCTTGCTCATGGTCGAAATTACCTCCATTATACTATCAATTTGAAGATCCTTACTAATGGTCTTATTTGAAACATACCAGGGAGCGTCACAAATGTTGCGCAAAACCTTGGACTGAAATCGTTGAATTTTTTCAATGTTGGAATTACTGGCCGAACCCCACAGCTGAATACCGTAAGTCCATATGGGTTTTAAGATTGATTTGTACAGCAGCACTTTATTGTCCATGGATAAGGCCGATTTGCGTCCCATAAGCCAGTACATCTTTTGATACACAAGTCGTAGTTGAAGACGTTTGCACCAGATATGTTTGGTCCATGTTAGGCGACGATCGAGGTGAAAGCCTAAGTATTTGACGGATTCTTGTTCGTTCAGGAAGGACGTTGCCGTACAACGTTACACTTGGACAGGTGCCCCTCCTGAGGGTGAAGGTGATATGTACTGATTTTGTGGTATTGGCTTTAATACGCCAAATCTTGAGCCAGCTTTCAATTTCTTTTAGGTGACGTTGCAGGAATTGAGAAGCGAGATTTGAATCATCGTTGGATGCCATTACGGCGGTATCGTCTGCATAACTACGTGGCTGATACTGTGTTCTTAGTTTCCGGAAAATCTGCTGTGAACAAAAGATATAAGATAGGACCAAGGACACTACCCTGGGGCACTCTCGATAGGATGGCTTCTAGGTCAGTATGAGCTTCTCCATGCTTGACTAGAAAGTATCTGTTGGTTAGATATGATACCAACAGACGACTATAAGGATGGGGAAGACACTTTTTTATTTTGTATATCAGTCCTTCATGCCATACTCTGTCAAACGCTTGTGATATATCAAGAAAAGAAGCCAAGCAGTATCTCCTGCATTCCTGGTCCGTTCTAATCTTTTTCACAACTCGGTGTACCTGTTCTACCGTTCCATGTCCATGCCTAAAACCAAATTGGTGGTCTGGGATTAGTTTTCCTTCTTGAAGGAGCGGTTTCAGTCTTTCCAAGAATAATTTCTCAAATGTTTTGGAAAGTATTGGTAGCAAACTAATGGGTCTATATGAGGAGGCCACAGTTGGATCTTTTCCTGGCTTCTGGATCATAATCACCTGCGCCACCTTCCATTGAGATGGAAAATAGCTATGACGAAGGATTGCATTAAATATTAATCTAAGTAGTTGATATCCAATTTCTGGTAAGTTTTGCAAGATTTTCCCCGTTATTAAGTCATAACCAGGAGCTTTCTTTGGGTTAATTTTTTTAAAGATAATATTTTTTATTTCATTTACCTTGAAATTTCTAATTGGTAAATCCATTTGATAGGGAGCTTCTAGTAGTTGCTGGATATAATATTCTTCTTCAATAGGGATATATCTTCAATTTGAGTAAACATCCATTGGAAAAATATTTAAAAAAATTAAATCCTTGAATCGGGCGAATTTCAGGGGGTGAAACACAAATAAATTACTAAAAAAATCTATAATTTTGGAAATATGTTCAATTTAAGTAAGCATCCATTGGAAAAATATTTAAAAAATCAAATCCTTGAATGGGGTGAATTTCACGGGGTGAAACATAAATAAATTACTAAAAAATCTATAATTTGGGGATATGTTCAATTTAAGTAAATATCCATTGGAAAAATATTTAAAAAATCAAATTTTTGAATAGGGTGAATTTGCATTACTTCAAATTTTCACCAGACGCTCATAAGATATCAAACTTTAAGAAAATGTAAAAATTGAAAAATCAAGTTTTTGAAACCTTCCAGGTGTATTATAATTAAGTCTTTTTACCCCTAGACAACGGAAAACATTTTGTTATAAATTATAATCATGAGTAAAATCTTCACAAATAAACAATAAATACATATTTGATTAGCAATTGATAACAAATAATAGTCATAAGTTCTTAAGAGTATTGTAAAAATAATAAGCATGCAATAATTTGCTGCCGCTTCTAGCGATGAATATGTATTGTAGCTATCTTAAAAAATAAATATTTCAAAATCGAGCTTAATCGAGCCTGCAAATTTTTAGTATGTTATAAAAGAAGGCTTAAGGTATTTTTTGAACATTTTTTCAGGTTTGGACTAAGCAGGACTTTTTTTGTTTCTCTACATAAAACTAGATTAACTTTTAAAACACCTCATATAAAGTTTTTACCTCCAATCAATTTAAAAAAAAAATTGGAGGTATGGTAATTGAAAAAAAATTTCAACTTTTTTTTTGCATTTTCGAGATCACCGTGTTCAGAAACGTAAAGATCTGCAAAAAGTAAATAAAAATTTCTGTGTCGGTCGGTCGTCAAATTTTGTCGATCGATTTGCTTCCGAACCATCCAACCAATTACGACAAAATTTGGTATGGTGGTAGGGTTCACGGTGGAAAGGTGAAAATAAGGTTTTCGTCGCGATCTATCAATGAGGAGTGCCACCACAAGAAAATAATACGGGATTTTTAAAAAATATTTTGTCTTGCGATATGTTATTTTAAAGGTCTTAAAAGGCTTTATCCAGAATAGGTAAAATTAATCTTCTATCTGTCGTCTATCAAAAATCACAAGTTGTCAAAGTTGAAACTTTAAGAGTGAATAACTCAAGAAGTGTTGAAGGGATCTTAACCAAATTTGGTACGTAGGTACATTGATCCTAATGGATATGAGAGCATATGTAATCCTTCGATAGAAATCAGTAATGCAACATGAAAAACATAAAATTAACTTTTATGGCAAAAACATGAAAAAAGCTTTTGTCGATCAATTTTCTTCGGCATTTCTGCGTCGATTGCAATAAAACTTATTGGACGTATGCCTCTTGGGCTGGAATGGTGAAAATAAGGTTTTGCCAGAGAAATCTTCACCAGGGCCACCACAATAAAATTAATTTAAAAAAATGAAAATGTCGTCGTATCTCCGGAAATGTTTAACCGATTCAGCTAAAATTTGGTGTGTCGATGGAGCTTTGAAAGTATAAGTATTGGTGAGAAAACAACCGAGCCAATTTTAACAGGGCGGCCAGGTCAGAAAAATTACAGAAAATATTAACTGAAATCTTAATTTATATATTTTTTGTGAGAATTTGTCAGATGGCTTGCAAAAATAAAACAATATTGTCGTGAAACGAAGGTCGATCATATTTAAAATTAGAACGCGGCCATTTCATTTGTTTATGTGATGCAAATTAGGTAAAATTATTCAAAGGTAAATAACAGCTGATTTTGTATTGTAACTTAAACACATTTTTTACACAATTCTACCATTTTATTTTGTAACCATCAGTGTTTGTTTCGTGCTACGAAGATCTAAAATAATAACAGTGAATTTCGAAACATCGTGTATGTTTTTTTAAGAACGTACGAAAGTTTAGTTTTCTTAAGGTTGAAGCAGGTCTCTCCGCATACGCCGAGGAGGACAAAGACGTGTTTTACAAGCCGGGCTTTTGGAAGCCACCCTGAGTGCAGTTTTTCACTAATTTCTGGGTGAAATTTGTGAAACCAGCAACGAGTGTGATATTTTTGAGACGACGACCAAGTTTGGGGTTGAATGACCTTCCTAGAAAGATACAAGCGTATAATTGAAAAATTTGTCAAAGGACGCCTTGAGGACGCCATTTTGAAAAATAACGAGAAATTTTCTAATTCATCTTAATATTACTTACCTCGATGAAATTTGAGGACGAGGAACTTCAAATATTATTAAAGTGCATTTACAACAACCGTTTGAATAATCGTGGCTGCGATTTGGAAGGAGATTTTTATGAAAAACCAAGTTTTGTACGGCGGGAACAGAACTGTGAACACAGGCGAGTACACCTTCGAAATACGGTAGCTTTAGGCAGCTTAGCAACTACTGGAGAGGGCGATTACGTCATCGACAACAGAGGCGTGCAAGGTATCGTTTACTTAAGATTAAAAGATAGTGAAAATAAAAAAACATTTAATTTAATTTTTATGAACATTCAATTTTTATTTTGTATAAAATTAAAACACATAATCACACTAGGGTGGCAAATGATCACAAAATTAAGCGATCCGAATTTAATAGTAAATGTAATTTTGATATCAATTGCCATCGACACTTTACACCTGATTTTAATTAGCTACGAGTTTGTTCGATATTATTATTTGCCTTTGAATAAACCATTGTTTTCGTTGTCAATAAGAGTTTTACTAACGACTCAGGGGATAAATAAGATCGACAAGAACCTACAAACTGAGAGTCTCATCTCCCGACGAAAATCTGGCAAGCCGGAGCATAATTTAGAGTTTGTATGTGAATTCAACAAAAATACACAACAATATATTCAAAATTTTAATAAACGTCATAATTTTGTGACATATGTGTCAAAATTTGGGTAATGTTGATTTGTATACCGAGTGCAGCATAAGAATTGAGTTTATGACTTGTAACAATTTATTTTAGAATACAAAAATAGGCGGTTCGGTGGGAAATATTTTATAATATCGTCGTACGGACTGACGGAACGTTACTTTCTAAGTAAAAGGTTCTGCCACTAGGTAGCGACCAAGTTTAGGCTGTTTGTTAAATTTTTTCGAAAATGTTTTCAGAATCAGTAAATCGACAGTCAGTAATTTACAAAAATTTATTTTCGAAAAATCCGCTAGATGACCGAAAAAAAATTTTTTTTTTATATTACCAAAACGTGCATCAACAACTAGGTTATTAGCACCTACATTTACATCATAATTATTTTATATTTTTGTTAACATATCAATGTCTTTGAGATATTTTATTAATTTAGTAATGCTTTTGTTTTCTGGATTTAGTACTTCTCCTAGTTGCTGCGATATTTCATTGTCTCTTCTTTGTTTATTGTATTCGGGGCATTCTATTATCACGTGTTCTACTGTTAAATTTTCTTGATACTTTATACATTGGGGTGGCGATTCTTTTGTTAATTTGTAGACATGTGTGATTGTGGTGTGTCCTAGCCTCAATCTGGTTAATATGGTCTCCAGTGATCTATTTTGTGGCTGTAAGTTCCATGGTTTTATTGTCGGTTTTGTTTTATTTAGTTTTTGGTGTGTTTCATTCCATTCTTCTTGCCATTGATTGTAGGTTTTGTTTTTCAGTATCGACAATACATCTGCGTGGGTCATGCTCTTTTTCACTTGTGCGTTAGTGTTGCTTGTTGCCTTTTTCTGAGTTATCCTTGTTAATTGTTTGCAATGCACTAAAGGAATCCGTGATGACTAAAAATTGCTTCTTGTGTGATGTGCTTTAGCGCTTGATGTATGGCGATGATTTCTGCTGTGAATATTGTCGTGTGGTTAGGTAAACGATATTGTCTGTCTATATCTTCATGTACAAAGGCACACCCCATAAATTCGTTTTGTTTAGAGGCATCTGTATATATGCGCTCATATTGTTTGTAGTTTTCCAATATTTTCATAATCATAATCATAATCATAAATTTTATTTCCCAACAGGTATACACCCAATAACAGGAAAAAAAATAAAATCTGATTACATCATCAGATATTACAGAAGTAAACAATATTATATACATAATAAGTCACACCAAGATAAAATAAAAAAACAAAACAAAATTTCAAAAATTACAAATCATAGATGAACAACAACGTAGTCCCTAACAAGTCTTTTAAACATTCGCAAGTCATTAAAGTTAACATCAACCAACTCAACCATTTCTGACATTAAATTAAAATTGTTACACATTACACTTATGGGACATCTTTCACAATACCTCGATCTGAAGCAGTTCAGATAAAATGCTGATTTCAAACGGCTAGCAGGCCTCGGAACAAGAAAATTAATTCTATTTAACAATGTATGACAGTCATATTCGGCATTAATAATTTTGTATAAAAACACAACGGTCGCTTCAAATCTGCGAGCCTGCAACGTTTGAAAATCAAACTCTTTACAAAGCAGAACATGGCTAAAACCGATCACCGGGTATATGCCATGCGTCTTTAAGTATAAATATTTCAAAAAGCGTCTCTGAATGACTTCCAGCTCAACCACATAACACTTATAAATGGGATACCAGATGATCGATCCGTACTCAAGTCTACTACGAACATATGCATAGTACAGACGCTTTAAGACTCCAAGATCTGTGAAGTCTTTACAATTGCGATTTATAAATCCTAAGGTTTTAATAGCTTTGGACCACATGCCCTGAAAAACTCAGCTGTGCATCAAAGAAAACGCCCAAATCTCTACACTGATTGCAACGCTCAATAAGTTTACCATCCAGTCTGTACGGATAGTGAAGTAGTTTCTTTGCTCGAGAATATGTCATTATCCTACACTTATTAATATTCAAATATAGGCGATTACTCGCACACCAGTTGCTTAGTAAATCCAAGGATCGCTGAATCATAAGACAGTCCCAAATTGAAATTATAGTGCGATATATTTTTGCGTCATCGGCGTACAATAGTATAAGACACTTTACCACATCTGGTAGGTCATTAACAAATATGATAAATAACAGTGGGCTAAGATTAGAGCCCTGAGGCACTCCAGATGTAGGAACAAACGCTCTCGATTTGCAGCCTTTATACTCGACAAAGTGCCGTCGATTAAACAAGTACGATTTTACCAGTCCTATCAGGTCATCGGATACCCCGAACACTTCCAACTTATCAACAAGTAAATACAAATCTATGCGGTCAAACGCTTTCTGAAAATCTAAGTAAGCAGTATCCACCTGTCCACCCCCATCCAATCCCTCACAGGCATATTGGGTAAAACATGCCAGGTTTGTGATCGCAGACTTATTACTCACGAACCCATGTTGGAATGGTGATACAAACGACTTAGCCACAGTGTTTATTTTTGAGCATAATATAACTTCCATCACCTTTGAAAAATTGCACAAGATAGTTATTGGTCTATAATTAGTTATGTCAGTAGGATCCCCTCCTTTCAAGACTGGCACCACCCTAGCACGCTTCCAGATTTCCGGAAAGGACGAAGTTAGTAGCATACAGTTGAATATATGTTTCAAAGATACTGACAAGCAGTCAATGTAATCCTTGACGATAAATATGGGAATTTGATCAACTCCAGCCGTTAGTTTACTTTTTACAGTTTTTATAGCGTTAACTGCCTGTACTATATCCTCATCGTCTAATTGGAGTATGCTTGCACCGGTGCTTAAGGTATAATCACGTACATTAGGCATGGTAGGGTACGAGTCCTATACGTCTGAAAAATGATCCGCAAACGCGTCAACAATCTCCTGAGGGGTATCGTAAGTCAGCCCATTCTTTGTGACCGATCCAGGAATTCTCGAACAGCCCTTTCTTTTTTTTACATATGCCCAAAATTTTTTTGGGTCCATATTTATATCCTGCTCTAAATGTTGGATATAATCTTTGTAGGAGGTATCAACAAGAATTTTAAGTTCACGTCTCAGATTGCTAAAGACGCCATAATGAAAAAGTGTCTTAAACTTATTAAACCTTCTATGTGCTTTATATTTTTTCCGAATGCAATTGATAACCTTTTTAGAAAACCATGGTGGATAAAACCTTCTAGATGTACAATTTATTGCTAGCGGAACCGATTCATCGAAAACTCCATACAACTTCCCATAGAAGATGTTACACGCGTCATCGACGTTATTACACTGCAATACACAAGACCAGTCAACCTCACCCATCAAATCGTAGAGCAGTTGACGGTTTACTCTTCTAAAATTATACCGCGGATTTGCTTGTCCGTAAAACTGTGTTCTACGCTCGGTAGCCAAAACAATAGTAAAACCAAATGCGGAGTGATGAGCATCCTCTCGAACCGCCGGCATTACTCTAACCAAGTCTGTGCACGTTAAATCTGTCAGCACCAGGTTCAAAAGTCGTCCATTTCCATTCAAAACGTTATTCATCTGTAATAAACCAGAATAAATTGCAAAATTCTTCACAATAGTAGTACATCTATCATATGATTCCGAGTTAAACCCTGGAACATTAAAGTCGCCCACCAGTAAGCAGCATCCACCCAAACCATCTATATACTCTCCTAACACCTCGAAAAATAACTCCAGTGAGTCGCTGGGGATGCCAGGAGGAATATATAAAGCAAAAACATAAACTGCAGCAGATAACAACACAATTTTTATCCCGACAATATCAATCGATGTAAAGTCCGCTACAATATTACTAAGATCCAAAGCGCGAGCATTAAAACTAGAGTCAATAGCAATCAATACTCCCCCACCACGCGATAAACCAGTAGCAATAAGGTCTCTGTCATGTCTAAACACCAAGTACGCGTCAGAAAAAAGTTCTGAACTCGATATATCACTAGTAAGCCATGATTCAGTTACAAAAAGTAAGTCAAACCGTGTAACACAAACAAAATTATAAAATTCAATTACTTTACCTCTTAGACTGCGCACATTTTGGTAAAAACAATTCAAGGCATTTATACCTTTATTTGCGGAACCATCTCTTCGCTCTTCCTCATCGTCAATAATAACATTCGTTACTTCATTTCTTCCCTTCGTCGAGGACGGAAGAAAAACCGAGTAATGCTCACATCAACTGGCCAGATGTCAGGATTCTGAGCTCTCTCTAGTTGGTCCCATGGGATCGACACTTTAAATGAGCTGTATGTTTCCGGATATCTCGAGTTAAGCTTTTCACAGACCACTCCAACAAAGCCTATCCCTGTTAAATGATTCAAAACAGACGTCTCAGTCGTAGAAGGATGCAACCGGAAAACATGTAGGTGCCCCATCCTTTGAATACCCTTGATTTCAGTTGTTGTTTTGGATTCCCCCAGAATAATATTTTTCTTGTGACGCTGAGATCCTCTTCTATTATGAACCGTCTCAAATCCATTGCGATTATCTTCATTAGAATCATCATCAATACTAGTTTTTGATGCAGCTCCAACATCCACAATCACAGTCTTGTTGGTTAGAGTTTTGTTGTTACTGCGAGATACATCATTGCTTCCGTGTGCATCTCCGCCCGAACGGTTTACCTGCCCCTCGATCAATGCATCTTTGATTCTAGTTGCTGTTAAATTTTGCTAAATTCGTTGCGATAGATGTGTTGGTTCTTAATTTGTTTTTTGTATTTTGCCAATTCCACATTGATCTTCATCTCATTTACTGTCCATGGTTCTGTCTTGGCTCCTTTATGCGTGTATAATTTTGGTAGTTCATATTGTAAGTTTTGGAAGATTATCTGGAATCTAATATGGAATGGTTTGGGATAGTTAGAGCAATGATTATATCTGTGGGTGTTTCTTCTGGATATTACGTTAATATACGCCGTGTGTGCCGGATCTGTTGCTATCTTTAATGCATATCTCGTTGTTAACATATTCCTTCGTGTCTTTAGGAATGGCACCGCCGCCTCACATCGTAGGCTCTCTATAGGTGTGGTTCGAAAGGCTCCTAGTATCATCCTCAATGATGCGTTTTGTATTTGTTCTATCTTTTGTAGCAGTGTTTTGTGTGCTGATGCATAGATAATGGATCCATAATCTAATTTCGAACGTATCATGGTTTGATATATTTTTAGCAGTGTGTCGCGCTTTGCTCCCCATTTGTTGTTAGATATAATTTTAAACATATTTAGTGGCTGTATTGTTCTTACTTTTAAATTCTTTATGTGATCTTTCCATGTCATTTTATTATCTAGTTGCATTCCAAGATATTTTATAACCCTGGTGTAGTTGATGTTGTGTCCGCTAATTTTGATTTCTGGTTGTTGGTTATTTTTCTTCAGTCGTGTAAAATGTACTGCTTTTGTTTTTTCTGCTGAACTTTTGAACCCTGTTATTTTGCACCATTCTTCTAGGGAGTCAATGGTTTCTTGCAGTTTTTCTTTGATAACTTCAATGTTATGGTTTCTATAGTATATATTAATGTCGTCTGCAAATAACGAGAGTTTTACGGGATGTTTGACATGCATTTCTATCTTATTTATTGCTATTAAGAACAGTGTCACACTGATAGGTGAGCCCTGTGGTATGCCATTTTCCATTTCAGTTTCTTCAGAGTATGTGTCCTCTACTTTGACTCTATATGTTCTCTCTTTGAGTATATTTTGTATGAATATTAGTACGTTACCGGTTATGCATGGATGAAAAGAGAGGTCTCGAAAGATGGGCAGAATATTTTGAGGACATACTGAACGAGGAGGAAGACTGGAATTGGAGGTCACTTCTGAAATGGAGGATGAAGAAACAGAGAAAATATCACCACCAACGGAGGAAGAAATAGAAAACATAATAAGAAAGATGAAGAATAACAAAAGTCCAGGGGAGGAGGGTATCCAGGCGGAAATGATCAAATATGGAGGTGAGCAGATCATAAAAGAGGTATATGAACTGATTAGCAAAGTATGGAATGACGAAAGGATGCCAAAAGATTGGTCACAAGCGATGATTTGCCCAATTTTTAAAAAGGGGGATAGAACAAGATGTGAGAATTATCGAGGCATAGCTCTGTTAAATGTGGTCTACAAGGTATTGGCAAATCTCATTAAAGTAAGGATGCAAAAATATGTAGAAAAAACTGTAGGAGAGTACCAGTGTGGTTTTAGACCTAATCGATCGGTGATTGACCAGATATTCACTCTTAGGCAGGTGCAAGAGAAATGCTATGAACATGACATAGTGATACATGCGGCATTTGTTGATTTCAAGCAGGCTTACGACTCCATTGATAGAGAAAAATTGTATAAAGTGATGGAAGAGTTGGGAATACCAAGAAAGCTGATAAGATTGATCAAAATGACTCTTGCAGACACAGAGAATAAGGTCGCGGTAAACGCTAAATTATCAAAGAAATTTAAAGTAAATAAAGGGCTGCGACAGGGGGATCCCTTATCAGCAATTCTTTTCATAGTAGCAGTGGAGTGGATAATAAGACGAGCCGGGATCCTACGCGATGAAACACTATACAATAGAGGACATCAAGTGATAGCGTATGCAGATGATATAACGGTACTGGCGAGATCTAGTAGGAGCTTAATAGAAGTTATGTTACAATTAGAGGAAAAGGCTAAAATACTGGGCTTGAAAATCAACAAGAATAAGACCAAATACATGAGGATGGGGGAAAAAGGTGAAGTCAAACTGGGAACTTGTTTTAGAATGGAAACAGAGAGTGGGGAGCAATATAGTTTTGAAGAAGTAGACAAGTTTTGCTTCCTAGGGACAGTTGTGACGCGAAATAATGATTACAGTAAAGAGATTAACACTAGGATAGCAGCTGGAAACAGAAGCATAGGTTCTCTGATGTCGGTAATAAGAAACAAGAGCGTATCACGAAATATTAAAATAAAAATATATAAGACAATTATCCGACCGGTGGTAACTTATGCTAGTGAGACATGGACAATGAGTGAAAGAGATAGAGAAAACTTAGAGATATGGGAACGAAAGGCTCTAAGAATTATTTACGGAGGGAAGAAAGTGGAAGACGAATGGAAAAGAAGAACCAACGCAGAAATTTATGAGTTGTTTGATGAACCTCAAATAACGGATGTTGCCCGATCGCAAAGAATTAGATGGTTGGGACACGTACTTCGGCTTCCGGAATCCAGAATAACAAGAAAGGCAATGGAAGGAAGACTTTTGGACACGAGAAAGAGAGGTCGACCAAAGAACAGATGGCTGGATGCGGTGGAATCGGACTTGAGACGAATGGGAGTTAGTGGATGGAAAGAGAAGGCACAAAGTAGGCAACAATGGAGAAAAGTGGTGCAACAAGCCTTGGGCCTTCATGGCCTGTCGAGCTAATTTATATATATATATATTTGTAAGTCGACGTTCTGACCCCATATAAGCATATAAACCGACGTTGTGGCACCTATATTTACGTTGTGGCACCATTTTATGGTGCCGGATGGTTTTACAATTATATATGTCATCTGGAAGGGCCAGTAAGCCTATTAATGAAGTTTGTGAAAGGTGCCAGTTGGACTATATACACTGTAAATATAGACGTTTAGTTCCCTCTTATAAAATCATATAAGTTCAGAGGGCGCCATTGTAGTTATGAGTTCGTCGCATCGACTTGAGGTTGACTTATCCACGCGTTTAGGCACCGCATTTTTTGTATACAGTATTTTGACGTTTAGGCACACTGGGCGTTTCATTAGCTATCATTATTATAGTTTATGATATTACAAATGCATAGGTAACTAGTGTTTGCGATTCTAAACTCTAATGACAAAAATCCATTAAAGGCGAGAATAACTTGCATTACCATGCTGTTTTCGCCTTTAATGTAATACGGTTTGTGGACGAATCGATCAAGACTTTCCAGTGCCAGTTATTTTTGGCAATTAAAGTATTTATCGTTGAGGTTAATGCCGAATTTGACGGACTAG
Source organism: Cantharis rufa (assembly GCA_947369205.1). Classification (NCBI taxonomy): domain Eukaryota; kingdom Metazoa; phylum Arthropoda; class Insecta; order Coleoptera; family Cantharidae; genus Cantharis; species Cantharis rufa. The sequence goes on along the minus strand of OX376307.1, from coordinate 14,510,091 downwards.
TCAACTCGGTAGATTTTTGATCATTTTTGAGAAAATACTGATAATTACCAAGTATTCGTGTTTTTTTCTTTGAATAAAGATTTTATAGTGGTTTTATAATAATTAGCGATTTCAACTTTATTATGAATTCCACTAATTCAAAATATATTTTAAATCATAATTTAAATCATATTATGATTCGCATCCTTTCTCTGACATTGATTAATTACAGAACACTTCTTAAACAATTTTTATGTACTTACTACAAATTATAAATTTTAATTTAGGTCAAATTACCTACTAGTTACTTCTTACTTCTACAAGGGGATTCCCAAAATTTATTTTAAATTGTATACATATCATATTCCCGCAACTGTTTTATTATGTGAAAATATCAGAACTCCTAAACTTCGTCATAACAAAATTAGAGAAGGTTTTTATTGTAAAGCATTTTGTAATCACCGCGTGATTACCTTATGTAACTGCATAATGCATCCCTAAGCATTTGCTATTTCCTTGCAAATACTTGCATCGTAAGTTGCTTAGGTGAATTTTTGTTTGATAACATTTTAATACTTTTTATATTCGTTATTAATTACCAAAAATTAGTTTCGCAAAACAATTTGTCCTTATCGAATTTGTCGATAATGAATTTACAAAACCTTACACAAATTACATTTTGCGTAAAATATCGTAAGAAATAATATTTCTGAAACAATAAGAACGCTTTTAAAAAAGGAAGAACAAAATATTATAGCAGTTCAAAAAGATTTAAATTTATAAAATTTTTTGAATTTTAATTTTAATGCTTTTGGTTTTTTGTGGGAAAAGCTAGATTTTGGCAACCGAGATTCTAAAAATTTTATTAATTTAGAACTTTTTTAACTGCTATATTTTGCGGTCTTGTGTGCTGAAGACCTTGTCGAAATTTCAGATTTTTTTTTCAACGAATTATAAAGCAGCGTAAAAAATTGTCATTTCTTTATGAATAAAGATAAGAGGTTGTCTACCAAGTTGCACGTCTATTTGGCGCTTAGTAACCTATACAACGTTACAAGATTTATTCATAGTAGATAAGAATAGTCTACGATTAGATTTTGATAAATTTCGTTTATTATTGTTAAAAATGTTCACAGCAAGTTTACAGACTAACCGCCAGATATCTGAATTTATTTATTTGTTAATTCACCAATATGGGGAATATTTTTTGTTGAAATTGCTCAACCAGCGCGGTATCAATTGCTTGCAACTTATAAAAAACACCACTTTCCAATTTATCTAGTAGGTACTGTGTTGTCCCGGCTAATCTCAAAAACTACTGATCCGAATTTGAAAAAAATTTTATTGATTATTTTTTCAAGTCAATCGAGTAAGAAATTAAATTATTCACTTAAGTTTATTTATACTTCAGTCAACTCTTTTTTTTGTTTACGATACTGTAAATATAATTTTGTACACCACCGAGCAAGTTGCGTATGCGACGTACACCTTACTTTTAATTTTAATTCGTAAAAATTTTAGTTAGAACTTTCAGATCTGATTAGTATTCTAGTCGGTCAAGAAAATAAGAAAGTAATAAATCTGAAAATTGTGTCATAAAGAATATCTAATCAATCTATTGATTATAGCGCAACATAGAGCAGGTACACAGTATAGTTTTCTATCCTATCCCATCCTATTTTTATCTAAAAATATAAACTATGCATATTACAACAAAATTTGGACTTGCAGAACTAAAAGTGACCCACTTTGGTCTGTATTGAAGTTTTCCTGACAGTTCAAATTTGTGAATAGTTTATCTAAAAAAAATTTGAAAAAAAACCTTACTACGGTTTTTAGTATAGGATACGTTTGACCTTATAAATACTTTGCAAAATTAAAATAGACGTTTCTGATGTGGCTGAAGACAGAATCAGAATCAGACTCAGAAATTCAAATAATACAGTGGACCAGACAAATAATTAAAAGTATTATATAACTGTTTTTATATTGCTAATTCCGCATTAACTTAATAAACTAAAACGTCTACTACTCTTCAGATCGTAATATAAAAAATCTTTTAGACTCAAAAAAATTCGAAGGCTGAGAGGTAGCAACACCGCCTCCACATTTTTAAAAATTTGTAACTCTTACCAAACATTTTGTTATACTTTGAAATTAGTGTCAAACTTTAGCTAAACCCATTCCACATAACATATATTTTAGAATCAAAAAAATTCGGAGGCTGAGGGGTACTAATGCCGCCTCCAAATTTTAAAAAATTTGTAACTCTTACCAAACATTTTGCTACACTTTGAAATTAGTGTCAAACTTTAGTTAAACCCATACCACTTAACATATATTTTAGAATCAAAAAAATTCGGAGGCTGAGGGGTACTAATGCCGCCTCCAAATTTAAAAAAATTTGTAACTCTTACCAAACATTTTGCTACACTTTGAAATTAGTGTCAAACTTTAGCTAAACCCATTCCACATAACATATATTTTAGAATCAAAAAAATTCGGAGGCTGAGGGGTAACAAAGCCGCCTCCAAATTTTTAAAAATTTGTAACTCTTACCAAACATTTTGCTACACTTTGAAATTAGTGTCAAACTTTAGCTAAACCCATTCCACATAACATATATTTTAGAATCAAAAAAATTCGGAGGCTGAGAGGTAACAAAGCCGCCTCCAAATTTTTAAAAATTTGTAACTCTTACCAAATATTTTGCTACACTTTGAAATTAGTGTCAAACTTTAGCTAAACCCATTCCACATAACATATATTTTAGAATCAAAAAAATTCGGAGGCTGAGAGGTAACAAAGCCGCCTCCAAATTTTTAAAAATTTGTAACTCTTACCAAACATTTTGCTACACTTTGAAATTAGTGTCAAACTTTAGCTAAAACCATTCCACATAACATATATTTTAGAATCAAAAAAATTCGGAGGCTGAGGGGTACTAATGCCGCCTCCAAATTTTAAACAATTTGTAACTTTTACCAAACATTTTGCTACACTTTGAAATTAGTGTCAAACTTTAGCTAAACCCATACCACTTAACATATATTTAAAAATCAAAAAAATTCGGAGGCTGAGGAGTACTAATGCCGCCTCCAAATTTTAAAAAATTTGTAACTCTTACCAAACATTTTGCTACACTTTGAAATTAGTGTCAAACTTTAGCTAAACCCATTCCACATAACATATATTTTAGAATCAAAAAAATTCGGAGGTTGAGAGGTAACAAAGCCGCCTCCAAATTTTTAAAAATTTGTAACTCTTACCAAACATTTTGCTACACTTTGAAATTAGTGTCAAACTTTAGCTAAACCCATTCCACATAACATATATTTTAGAATCAAAAAAATTCGGAGGCTGAGAGGTAACAAAGCCGCCTCCAAATTTTTAAAAATTTGTAACTCTTACCAAACATTTTGCTACACTTTGAAATTAGTGTCAAACTTTAGCTAAACCCATTCCACATAACATATATTTTAGAATCAAAAAAATTCGGAGGCTGAGAGGCAACAAAGCCGCCTCCAAATTTTAAAAAATTTGTAACTCTTACCAAACATTTTGCTACACTTTGAAATTAGTGTCAAACTTTAGCTAAACCCATTCCACATAACATATATTTTAGAATCAAAAAAATTCGGAGGCTGAGAGGTAACAAAGCCGCCTCCAAATTTTTAAAAATTTGTAACTCTTACCAAACATTTTGCTACACTTTGAAATTAGTGTCAATCTTTAGCTAAACCCATTCCACATAACATATATTTTAAAATCAAAAAAATTCGGAGGCTGAGAGGTAACAAAGCCGCCTCCAAATTTTAAAAAATTTGTAACTCTTACCAAACATTTTGCTACACTTTGAAATTAGTGTCAAACTTTAGCTAAACCCATTCCACATAACATATATTTTAGAATCAAAAAAATTCGGAGGTTGAGAGGTAACAAAGCCGCCTCCAAATTTTTAAAAATTTGTAACTCTTACCAAACATTTTGCTACACTTTGAAATTAGTGTCAAACTTTAGCTAAACCCATTCCACATAACATATATTTTAGAATCAAAAAAATTCGGAGGCTGAGAGGTAACAAAGCCGCCTCCAAATTTTTAAAAATTTGTAACTCTTACCAAACATTTTGCTACACTTTGAAATTAGTGTCAAACTTTAGCTAAACCCATTCCACATAACATATATTTTAGAATCAAAAAAATTCGGAGGTTGAGAGGTAACAAAGCCGCCTCCAAATTTTTAAAAATTTGTAACTCTTACCAAACATTTTGCTACACTTTGAAATTAGTGTCAAACTTTAGCTAAACCCATTCCACATAACATATATTTTAGAATCAAAAAAATTCGGAGGCTGAGAGGTAACAAAGCCGCCTCCAAATTTTTAAAAATTTGTAACTCTTACCAAACATTTTGCTACACTTTGAAATTAGTGTCAAACTTTAGCTAAACCCATTCCACATAACATATATTTTAGAATCAAAAAAATTCGGAGGCTGAGAGGCAACAAAGCCGCCTCCAAATTTTAAAAAATTTGTAACTCTTACCAAACATTTTGCTACACTTTGAAATTAGTGTCAAACTTTAGCTAAACCCATTCCACATAACATATATTTTAGAATCAAAAAAATTCGGAGGCTGAGAGGTAACAAAGCCGCCTCCAAATTTTTAAAAATTACTTTTACCAAATATTTTGTTACACTTTTGAAATAAGTATCATTATGACTACCAATCTACTTTTAAATCCAATAGCTGTTTAAGAGTTAACATCTAATGGCTTCTTTTAGACTGATCAGATCACAAATTTCAATAAAATCCTGATTGTCAATACAAATTACCGAAGTTCGGTATTCTAAACTCGGATTTCATTAGGAAAGTGTTTGGCACTGCCTAACTTTGGCATACCTTTGGAATTCCTAATTTGGGCCTAATCACGGTAGCCAAAGGTTTACCGAAGTTCGGTATTCTAAACTCGGATTTCATTAGGAAAGTGTTTGGCACTGCCTAACTTTGGCTTACCTTTGGAATTCCTAATTTGGGCCTAATCACGGTAGCCAAAGGTTTACCGAAGTTCGGCATTCTAAACTCGGACTTCATTAGGAAAGTGTTTGGCACTGCCTAACTTCGGCATACCTTTGTAATACCTGACTAATATCTTGTGATAGTAAGTAAGGGGCCATCCATAAATTACGTCACATTAATTTTAATAAATTTTAATCCCTCCCTTTCCCGCTTTGTTACAGGTGGTCACATTTTTAAACCCCCTTCCCCCTTGGTGTGACGTCATAAATTTTTCAATTTTATAAAATTAAAAATAATTAAAATAAAACAGCAGTTCTTAGCTTTAAACCTACATAAACCTTATAAATTTAAATCGAGTTAGTAATATTTTCAAGTTTTTAGTTCACATATAAATTTCGCGTTTCAATATTTTAAATTTTAACATATGACGTCACAAAGTTTTTAACCCCACCCCCCACCTGGCCCTTATCAGTAGCGCACCGTGGCATTCTTTAAAAAAAAGGGATAAAATCCCAGAATATAATATGTAATAAAAGATGAGCAGGATACCTGTGGGTATACTGTGGATATGCAGGATCAACTAACTGCTGCTGTGTACTTAGTCCTTCAATATAATTTTTAAATAAATTTGCTTCATTAAACCTATTTTTTGAGAAAACATTTTTGTATCGCGATTTTCTACTTTATAATAGAGCGTGTGGTGGCACAGTCATGCATGCACACGCATGCAAGACAATGTCACTGCAGCTACATTCCATGGCATTACTTGGCCATTGGAAATTAATTTGGAAATCCAGGAACTCAAAAATATTTGGTAAGAGTTACAAATTTTTAAAAATTTGGAGGCGGCTTTGTTACCCCTCAGCCTCCGAATTTTTTTGATTCTAAAATATATGTTATGTGGTATGGGTTTAGCTAAAGTTTGACACTAATTTCAAAGTGTAGCAAAATGTTTGGTAAGAGTTACAAATTTTTTAAAATTTGGAGGCGGCATTAGTACCCCTCAGCCTCCGAATTTTTTTGATTCTAAAATATATGTTATGTGGAATGGGTTTAGCTAAAGTTTGACACTAATTTCAAAGTGTAGCAAAATGTTTGGTAAGAGTTACAAATTTTTAAAAATTTGGAGGCGGCTTTGTTACCTCTCAGCCTCCGAATTTTTTTGATTCTAAAATATATGTTATGTGGAATGGGTTTAGCTAAAGTTTGACACTAATTTCAAAGTGTAGCAAAATGTTTGGTAAGAGTTACAAATTCTTTAAAATTTGGAGGCGGCATTAGTACCCCTCAGCCTCCGAATTTTTTTGATTCTAAAATATATGTTATGTGGTATGGGTTTAGCTAAAATTTGACACTAATTTCAAAGTGTAACAAAATGTTTGGTAAGAGTTACAAATTTTTAAAAATTTGGAGGCGGCTTTGTCACCTCTCAGCCTCCGAATTTATTTGATTCTAAAATATATGTTAAGTGGTATGGGTTTAGCTAAAGTTTGACACTAATTTCAAAGTGTAGCAAAATGTTTGGTAAAAGTTACAAATTTTTTAAAATTTGGAGGCGGCATTAGTACCCCTCAGCTTCCGAATTTTTTTGATTCTAAAATATATGTTATGTGGAATGGTTTTAGCTAAAGTTTGACACTAATTTCAAAGTGTAGCAAAATGTTTGGTAAGAGTTACAAATTTTTAAAAATTTGGAGGCGGCTTTGTTACCTCTCAGCCTCCGAATTTTTTTGATTCTAAAATATGTGTTATGTGGAATGGGTTTAGCTAAAGTTTGACACTAATTTCAAAGTGTAGCAAAATGTTTGGTAAGAGTTACAAATTTTTAAAAATTTGGAGGCGGCTTTGTTACCTCTCAGCCTCCGAATTTTTTTGATTCTAAAATATATGTTATGTGGAATAGGTTTAGCTAAAGTTTGACACTAATTTCAAAGTGTAGCAAAATGTTTGGTAAGAGTTACAAATTTTTTAAAATTTGGAGGCGGCTTTGTTACCTCTCAGCCTCCGAATTTTTTTGATTCTAAAATATATGTTATGTGAAATGGGTTTAGCTAAAGTTTGACACTAATTTCAAAGTGTAGCAAAATGTTTGGTAAGAGTTACAAATTTTTTAAAATTTGGAGGCGGCATTGTTACCTCTCAGCCTCCGAATTTTTTTGATTCTAAAATATATGTTATGTGAAATGGGTTTAGCTAAAGTTTGACACTAATTTCAAAGTATAACAAAATGTTTGGTAAGAGTTACAAATTTTTAAAAATGTGGAGGCGGTGTTGCTACCTCTCAGCCTTCGAATTTTTTTGAGTCTAAAAGATTTGTTATATTACGCTCTGAAGAGTAGTAGACGTTTTAGTTTATTAAGTTAATGCGGAATTAGCAATATAAAAACAGTTAAATAATACTTTTAATTATTTGTCTGGTCCACTGTATTATTTGAATTTCTGAGTCTGATTCTGATTCTGTCTTCAGCCACATCGTTTCTGGACATAGCGTAGGTGTACAGCAGTTTTCTATTCAGTTGCCAAGACGGTTTCAGTTCACACAAGATATTGTTACGTATCTTTTCATTTCTTCCGTAATGTAAATATAAAAATACGTAACACAAATTACTGTAAACTTAATTATAAATGCTGTAAAATTCTGTAAAATTATACTAGTAAGCACACTTTGTAAGAAATATGTCTTTGTAAAACATGTCACTCACAAAAATGGACATGCAACCGTTTGTTAGTAATATAAATTATATTTGAAATTTTATTTCATATAAAAATCATAATAAAATTAACATTATAATTGAATATTTTGAGAATCAAGTAAAAATGTGTCCTAAACAAATGAAATCGAATTATTAAGCAATTAAATTGGTTTAATATTAGGCAGTTTATACTAGAAAACACGTTGTTTAACGTTTAATTTCAAACCAATTTTATTGGTTAATGTTTCGCGGTCATCGGTTTAGTACAAATTTTTACTAAAATAAGTCCCTGTATCTCGAAAACGATGTACAAAATGTAGTACATTATATAAAAAAAATTCATTTTTTTGACCGACTAGAATACAAATCTGATCTGAAAATTTCTTACTGAAATTTTGCATGAAGCAAGCATTCCCACACGCAACTTGCTCGGAGGTGTACAAAATTTTAACCGCTCAAAACTCTGTAAAAAGTTAATGCAACCGAGCATGGTATGAATTAATAAATAAATGAATAAAAAAATGAATAAATAAAATTTAAATTTTAACTTTGTTCTTTTTGAGAGTTGCGCGCTTCCGCTTGACCTAGAGTTTGTTAATAAGAAGTACTTTTTAGCCCCAATAGGGTTTTAAAATTCACAGGAGGCCTGCCTAAAGTTGTCTAGAAACGATTTTTGTTCGCACATCGTAGTTAAAAGCTGGAACCTATTTCAATTTGTTCCTTAATCCCTAAATAACAAAATCCTTTTGGTCGTCAAGAATTCGTCCTGTACAGGGGGGTGTAGGGAGAAAATTGTAAAAATGAAAAATTGTACAATGAAAAATTGTACAATGAAAAAAAAACAATAAAAAATTAAATGATCTAATTTATACTTATAGTCGATCGACACCGCAGCGATAACAGGGAAAATTCTTGATTAATATTTTGTCAGTCCGTACGTGGGGTTTCCCCGACGCGACGACTCGACGCTTAGATCAAAATATTACTATACTTATATTAAAATGAAATGGCCAATAAGTATTATTTTTGTACTTTTTAGATGTTTTTTTTTGTGTAGGGGGTTTTTAAAATTTTTAATTTAAGTTTTATTTCATGCTTTTTAAACTATTTATTATATTTATGTAAGTAAACGTGATAACGGAGCATGGAAGTTAAATAAATCCAATTTTTCTTTTTAAATAGCAAGACCACAATACAAGAACTTCAAATATAATATTTTGTTAGAGAACAATTTTAAATCAAATTTTATATTAGAATTAAAATTATTATGCGAAAGAAAGAAATAACAACATTAAAAGTATAACAACTATAGTCGATGAACTATTTTTATCCGTTTAATGTTGGTGGCGCATCTAATGCAAAACCACATTTAAAATTTTTTTATTAGAATTAAATTTATTATGAGAAAGAAAGGAATACTAGTAAATTCAGTAATTGATTGTAACAATGTAAACAAACACTTGTTAAAGCAACATGTATTGCAGTAGTATCGCCCACATAATGATAATAATGCTGTCATACTTGTAACACGATCTCTCAAGATTATAAATTTTCAAAAATATTTACGATTTTTTTGAATGGCTGAACAGATTTTTGTGCAAAATAGCTAAGAACACTCTCGATCAAGTTATCTTTCAAACAAAAAAAAAACAAAATCAAAATCGGTTCATCCGTTCCGGAGCTATGATGCCACAGACACACATACACACGTTAAATTTATAAGAACACCTCTCTTTTTTGCGTCGGGGTTAAAAAAAAGATTATTTTTGGATTTTTTTGGAAGGGCATGCCAAGTATGGCACTTCACGTGCGACTTGGCTAAGTTGTAATGATTATTTTTTCAAAATAATAAAATATGTTATCAAAATTTTACAAAGCAATTTCTCTCTATATAGCGCTCAAATAACAAAATTACTTCAAACAGTTCTTTAGATTACATCTAATTATTGTCTGTGGGTGCCGTTGGAACCATAAATTGGATTTATTTATTAGTAGAAAAAAAAACGAATTTCTTTTAACTAAGTTTCGCAATAATATTTTTGTGTTTCTTTGACGTTGAATGTCAACAAATCGCATTTTTGTGTTTTTAAACAAATTTGTGCAATATGAAACGGGAGCTGTTATCAAATTTTCGAATAGGAAAAAGTGCCACATATTAGTAGGTGCATAATTCCCGCGTAAAGTGATAGTGATGTAATTGCGTAAAAATGCTGATCTTCAGCAATTGCAACAATTTATAATCACGTTACATTACAGCATTTGTACTTCAATACCTTACGCAGCTACATAATTTTAATATTAAAAAATTATTAGTAAAAATAATAATTTTACATTATAAAATATAAAGAGTATAAGTATTCTTCCAAAACAATATTAAATTTTAAGAAGAATAAATGTGGCGTTTTTGAGAAAAACCACTTCAACTTTTTTAAGAATAATAGAATGCAATATTTATTTAGTCTTTTTGAAAATTTTATATCAGCAAATTAAAAATGTTAGTTAAAATAAAATATAGGCGTTCGCGTCCCTTATGACGGTCAATATGCTCTAATGGGTAATTAAACAAACTGAATTCTGAAAAAACTTGACCAACCATTAATTTATTGAAAAAATTTTGTTTTATTTTATAATTAATAATTTGGCAATTTTAAATTATACATGATAATAATATAATAACACACGGTTTAATCCAAAATATCCGATATACAAAATATTTTACCTCAACAAAACAAAAATTTACCTAAAATAATTATTTCTATATTTCGAAAACAACGTTACAAGAATTTATTCATAGTAGATAAGAATAGTCTACAATTAGAATTTGATAAATGGATTTTGCGTCGTACAAAACTACATTTTAAAATTTCGTTTATTATTGTTAAAAATGTTCACGGCAAATTTACAGACTAACCGCCGGATATCTGATTTTATTTATTTGTTATTTCACCAATATGGGGAATATTTCTTGATGAAATTGTTCAACCAGCAAGGTATCAATTGTTTGCAACTTATACAAACACCACTTTCCAATTTATCTAGTAGGTACTGTGTTGTCCGGGGCTGATCTCAAAAACTACTGATCCGAATTTGAAGAAAATTGTATCGATTATTTCTTCAAATCATTGGAGTATAACAACGGCTAGAAATTAAATTATTCACTTAAGTTTATTTTACTTCAGTCGACTCAGCAACTTTTGTTTACGTTAGTGTAAATATCTTTTTGTACACCACCGAGCAAGTTGCGTATGCGACGTACACCTTACTTTTAATTTTAATTCGTAAAAATTTCAGTTAGAATTTTCACTTTATTTAACTAAAATAGTGGCATATCTCTAAAATGAATAGAAATTTTTTTATAATGAAATATGCATATTTTATTGTTTTTAAAATACTACATCACTTTAGCTTTATTATCGGTAATTTAATACTTATTAAATTTTTGACAATACTTTTTTAAAGTTAAGTATAATGTTAAAATGTTTGTACGCTGTTTAGTCGAAATCAGCTATGCTGACTTGTGCCATTATTCCGGCCAACGTGCGAATTGTTCCCACACGCAGCTTGTTCGGAGGTGTAAAAAAATTTTAACCGCTCATAACTTTGTAAAAGTTATAATTATAAAGATCGTAACTCATATAACAGCACAGCATAGGATCAGCAACTGATCATCAATTTTCTTTACATGTAGTTAAATGCAAACGTCGGGTGTTGTGCTGATGCTGTTAGGTGGGCGCACTTACATTTAAATACACATAAGAAATAAAATTTGCTTGTGATGATCAGTCGCTGTTCCTATGCTGTGACGATATATGAGTTACGACCTTAAATTAGCAACAAAAGTTGCTGAATTGCTGAAGTAAAATAAACTCGAGCGAATAATTTAATTTCTACTTTCTTGTTGTTAGTTTCTTTTTGTTAGTGGATTGATTTTTTAAGAAATAATAGGTAAAAATTTCATTAAAGTAACTCAGTAATTTTGGATTGTATTAGCTAGAAAAACACGGTACAAACGCCATCTTCCAAAATGTGTGTTTTTTATACATAAGATGCAAACAATTGATACTTTTACCTGGTTAAATAATTTCGATAAGAGATATTTAAATTTATTTCCCTATGAATTATAAAAGATATTAGAAGAATAGTTAACGTATTGTGAATAAAGAAAGACTACGTTCTTATTTATTTCCTTTTTCTCTTTAATTTTGTAGATGCAAAGTTGTAATGTATTTATTTCAACAATGAATGCAAACAAGACATTATAAAGGTAAAAAATGCAAACCACATCAAGGTCAAGATGATAACTCGCTAAAAATTAAGTAGGTGCCGAATCGCGTCTTTATGCCATTTTATATATAGCCAAGGTGCCACAACACCTTATATAGCGTTGTATATATACGGGGTCTCAAAGGATATTTATACGTATGTGCCTCAACGTCTTTTTAATTTTTGGTGCTTGTTCGTTAATCTACGCGTATATATATATATATTTATATATATTGTAATGATATTTCTAACCAGCAGCCGATATTTTTGGACGAGCTTTGTCTTCTTGGTAGTTTTGATTCGATTGGAGTCACTAATCGATTTGCACCGCGATTCAAAGACTTGTTTTCATGTCGGCAAGTCGGTTTTTAATTATTTAATGCCAATAACAAACAACGACTCAAAATTGTTACACATTATACTACCAATTTACACAAATATTATTGTCTACTGTAATTAAACTTAAGGTGTTGTGAAATAGTGACAAATCTTGCGAACGTGAACCTAAAATTAAGTGTGTTAAGAAGAAATTTGATGCACACTGTATAATTTGAGACTTACGAGGGAATTTGTGGTTATAAGGTTGGAAGAAGGTTCGTTGAGCGGAGGACGTTGCGAGTCCATGAAAAATTTGTGCGTTTCCAACTCTGATATTATAATTTGAGTTAATTTGTCAGCCGATTAACTGATTAAGTCAGGGAGCATATCCTGATGATTGATAGTGCGGTTGTATAAGAAAATATTGTTTGCGTTTTGTTTCAAGCTGAAATAAAGCAGAAAATTAAAATTTGGTATTTGGATGATAAGAAAATTTAACAACGCCGACCGCCATTTGCATTTATGCGAAATATTATAATTTTAACAAAATTTACTTACCTCAAATGGAAATTGGATTGAATTTGTATGAAATAGAAGAATACACGTGTGTAATTAAGGCGATTATCGAAGAAATTTCACAAGAACAAAACTATCTGATCAACTCCGGTAGCCGAAGATTAGTAATAAAAACACCTGTAGCATCCAGTACAATACGGGAGCATTTGACAATCTACAACGAGAAAAGCAGTGGACCTCAAACGTTAATCAAGCTAAGAATTTTATTGTTTATTTGAACTATTTTTATTTCTCAGAATTTTTATAATTTTCATAATTTTTTATACTAACATAATTACATTAACAGCTAAATTTGGTAAATGAATTTAGAAGTCATATTTGGAATTAAAGTAAATGTAATTCATTTATCAAGTCTTGCTACACGTTCACACTTAGAGTCAGGAAACGAATTTATAAGTTTCAAGTTATTGGTAATAAATAAAACTTATTTTGCGTTCATATCAAGAATTTCGTTTTTCTGGAAACATACGATTCGTGGGTTTCAAATTGAACTCGCACCTGAGAGTCAAGTATCTCCGAAATTATCTGAGCTAGCTGGAGAAAAAGGTAAGAGTGTGTAGAGCTTTAAAACTTTACATTACATCTTTTTGGCGCCGCAACGTGTAGGGCTTTTGTCAGGTGGCGTTTTTATCAAAACGACCAGAACGTGGGGTTACATAACATCTTTTTGACGCAGCAACGTGGAGCTCGAAACCACGACTTCTATAAGAAACAGGGTAGTTAGACTAGATAAAAAATAAAATAAATCAAAATGGCAGGAAAAGGATCAGAGGATGGGGTAATACAGGTAGAGGAAAGTCAAGTAGAGGAAAGTCAGGTGGAAGAAAGACAGGTAGAGGAAGGTCAAGTTAGGGAACAGGTGGTACAAGTATGGGACTCGCCGATAACACCGCCAATGCACAGTAGTACAAAAAAGGGTTCGATAGATCAGGGGGGAATAAGCATAGAATTATTAAGACAAATTATGGACGAAATGACAGAAAGTATAAGTGGGAAATTAGAAAAAAAATTAGATCAAAATGTAGAAATATTAAGTGGGGATATGAATAAATTAGATAATAAATTAGATCAAACTACCGAAATATTAAGAAGGGAAATGAAAGAAAGTCAAAACGAAATGAAAGAAAGTCAAAACGAAATGAAAGAAAGTCAAAACGAAATGAAAGAAATTCTAGAAAAAAAATTAGATCAAAATGTAGAAATAGTAAGAGGGGATATGAATAGGGGTTTTCAGGAATTTCAAGAAAAATTTAATAATTGGGAAGAAAGACTAAATATAACAAATTTAAGGGTAAAATCGGTAGAAGAAAAAGTTATTGAAACATTAAAAGAAAATGTAATTTCAAGGGAAGAAATAAACGTAGAATTACAAAAACATAAAAAGTACATTTCTATAGAAGTGGGAGATAAATTGAGGGATGCAGAAACCAAATCGATTAGGACAGTAAATGAGATGATAACGGGAATAGAAGATAAAGTTTTTCAATCTGTTATAAATAAAACGCTGGAAGAGGGAACTGAAATTGCAAATGTGGTAAGGGATGTAAAAAAATTAGAAAATGATGTTGCTCATAATGGTGAAAAATTACGAACTTATGAACAAGAAGTAAAAATGCAAAGGGGAAATATTAATGTAATTGAGGGGAATTTAAATAAAAAATTGGAAGACACCATAAGGGATATTGAACAGGGCAAAATTCATAATCTAACATTCACAACGGGAATGGGAAATAGTACAATGAATAAATCATTGCAAGAAATTTCTAATTATGTTAATAAAAATCCAAAATTAAAATTTTACGGACAACCACAATCAGGGATTAACCCAAAACACTTCATAAAATATGCTAAGCCTATGGTCGATCAATTATTTGATGCGGAACAATTAAAAGTGATTCTTGGTTCAATGATGAAGGGAACAGCCGAGGAATGGTTCGGGATTCATCAAAATAATTTCAGCACATTTGATGAATTCTCAACTTTGTTTTTGGATAGATATTGGGGGGACGAAGTGCAAGAACTAGTAAAAAATGAATTAAAATCGGGGAAATACAATGGGTTAGGCAGTAGGAATGATTATGCGGAAAGGCTGATTAATGCTGTGCTTAATTTAGATCCTCCTTATAGTGAAAAGGAAATAATAAAATGTTTAGCTAGCCATTTTGAATTATCTATAAAAAATAGGGTAGTAGTCGAGAAGGTCGAAACTATAAGCGCGTTTGGGGCATTGCTAAGGAGATTCGATCACGGGTATACGCCTAATTACGGGCATAAAAATTTTAATAGAGTGTTCGATAACAGAGTTGTGCATTATCCCGAGAGAGTAAATCAATTTATGCCAAGCCGCGATGACAGTAATTATCCTAGGGATAATAATAATTTAAGAAATAATTATAGCAACAATTATAATTACCAAAACGGATCAAGTTCACGATTTAATAATAATTATAATCAACAAAATTCATTTCAAAATAGACCCATAAATAACAATCAAAATTATAATAGTAATTACAGGAATGCTCAAAATAGTAATGATAACAACCAAAATGGCTATTCGAATAGAAATTACCAAAATAATAATAATCAATATCAAAACAGGAGCTATAGCAATTACGATAATCGACCGCAATATCAAAGGTCTAATAACCCAAATATGAATAGAAATAATAACGACAATAATAATGTAAGAGAGGCTCAGGTGAACGCTGTAACAACAACACAAGCACCAGTAGTTAATTCAAGTGTAGCTACTGCAAATCAAAATTTTTAATTCCGGACAGCTCAGTAAATTTTCTAGTGAACTCGTATGAACATCCGAGAGAGTTTATACTAGAAAACGATCAATTTTCGGAAATTGAAGAAATGTGCAAGCTGCCATTTATTAATGTTCTTGTAAATAACGTAAATTTTAAATGTTTGGTAGATACGGGCGCTGAGTTGTCCATTTTAAATCAAGATTTGATTGAATCTAATATAAAAAATTTTGAAAAGAAAATAATTAGTACGAAAAAGGTAAATCTGATCAGTGCCAATAGAAAAAGGTTTGCGGAGGTAAATAAAAGTGCTATCGTAAAAATCAAAATAGGTGAATACGAAATTGAGGATGACGTCTTAATTATGAAAAATTTAAGTGTAGGGTGTATAATAGGAATAGATTTGATTAATAAATTTGGGATGATAATTGATGCGGTAAATAGGCTAATCACAATCGGAGAACAGTCAATCGAGTGGATAGAGGATATAAACGGGGATAATAATAAGAAATTAGTAAAATTAAATATTTTGAACAGACAGGTTAGTAATGTTAGAAAGGAAAGGATATTGGAAGATGATGAGGAGATGAATAGGGATAAAGTTGTTAATTATGTTAGTGGGAATGATTGCGAGATGAATTATGTTCAAGATTGGGAAGGGGTTGATTTCTGTGAAGAGGAATATTATGGAGATGTTAGTGAGTTAGTAGGGGATGATGATAAAGAAGTTAGTGATTTAGTAGGGGATGATGGAGGTGTTAACGAGTTAGTAGGGGATGTTAATGTTCGAAATGATAGACTGTTGAATTGTGAAAAAGAATATTTACCAATCATTGATTATCTATTGAAATCAAATGAAAATTTAATTAATAATAAACCTAGTGTAGCCAAAGATTATGAGCATAAATTAAACGTGAATGAGGAAAAGTCGTTCAAATGTAAGACGTATCCGATTCCTTTTGCCTATAGAGAAAGAGTACGAGAAGAAATAAACAAGATGTTACAGGATGGGATCATTCGAAAGGCTTCTACTCCTTATATTAATCCTTTGGTGGTAGTCAAAAAGAAGGATGGAAGTTTAAGATTAGTATTAGATGCACGAAACATCAACATGATAACTCAATCACAACATGAATCTCCAGAGGGGATAGAGGCATTATTAGCTAGATTAGGGGGTACTAATTATTTTACCAAGTTAGATCTAAAGAATTCATTTTGGCTCATAAAATTACATCTAGAATCACAAAAATATACGGGATTTTCAGTAGACGGGTCTACTTATGTGTTTAGGGTAGTTCCTTTTGGGTTATCTACTAGTTGTGCAGCTCTAGTTCGTGCTATGCAAGAAATTCTAGACAAGTATTGCGAATTCAGCGGTCATTATGTTGATGACGTAGTAGTATTCAGTAAAGATGCTGATGAACACCGAAAACATTTAGACATTATTCTGAGGGAGCTAAATCAGTCGGGTTTGAAATTAAATTTGGAAAAGTGTGAATTCTTTAAAAGCGAAATAAATTATTTGGGATATGTGATTACCAAAAACGAAGTCAAAGTTGACGATAAAAGATTAAAGGAAATTCATGATTATCCTAGGCCCTGTAATATTAGAACGTTACGAGGATTTTTGGGATTTGTAAATTATTATAGGAAGTTCATACCTAATTATTCTGAATTAGCAGCACCCTTGTCTAGTTTGCTTAGCAAAAATATAAAATGGAACTGGGACAAAAATTTACAACTTAATTTCGATAAAATCAAGAATGAATTGTTTGAGAATATGAGATTAATTCACCCTAATTTTGCACAAAAATTTATTTTAAGAACTGACGCTTCTGATATTTCTATAGCAGGGGCATTGTTTCAAATTCAAAATGAAGTTGAAGTACCAATTTGTTTTATCTCAAGAACGTTGAGACAAGCTGAGAGGAATTACACAACAACCGAGAAAGAAATGCTGGCAATAGTACACTCTTTGCAAAAATTAAAATTCTATCTAGTGGGTAATAAATTTGAAATTCAAACAGACCACTCTGCTTTAACTTTCTTGATGAGAACAAAATTTACTAACAATAGGATATACCGTTGGGCATTAATCATACAAGAATTTGAATTTGAAATAGTACACATTAAAGGAAAGGATAATGTAATAGCAGACGCACTAAGTAGAAAAGATGTACCCAAAAACATAACTAAAAATATTTTAATTGCTATGAATCAATTGTCCTCTAATGAAAGACCTTTTTCGAATGCAGAAATTTTGGTAGCACAGTCAGATTCATGTTTTGATGTTTTAAGGGAAAGATTAAGCAGAAATGATGAAAATGTTATTAGATCATTTTGTATAAAAAGGGGATATTTAATAAAATTATTAAACGGTTTAGAGCTCTACTTAATTAATGAACAATTGACTGTTAAAATTAGTAAACAATTACACCTAAAATACGGCCATGTAGGTATCCGAAAAACTTGGTTAATCTTTAGAGAAAATTTCTATTGTAAACGTGATCTGTCATTGATAAAACGAACTATTAATAAATGTCATCTGTGCATCATGGGCAAATATAAAAATTATCATAACAAAAATTACATCAGTAGTATAATTTCATCTGAGCCTGGTGAGAAAATTGCCATCGATTACATTGGTAATTTAATTCCGAGTGATGATGGATATAAAAATATTTTGATAGTAGTAGACGTGTTTTCAAAATTTGTAAAATTGTATCCAACAAAAGCGTGTAATACTGATATTTCTATTCTTAAACTTGATCAATTTTGTAATGAAATAATTAAACCTAAGACTATAGTTGCTGACAATGCCACTTATTTCAATAATGAAAAATTTAAATCTCATTGGTCTAATCTTGGCATAAAATTGGTGTTTGTTTCGATAAGGAATCCTCGGGCCAACTTGAGTGAACGTTTTGTGAGGGAGACAGTAAAATTTTTGAGATTAAGGGTGTATCAGGATCAAACAGATTGGTACAGGCATCTTACGGAAGTAGAAAAGTTTATCAATCATACTCCAAATACTGTGACGGAGGAATCACCTGTCTTCTTAATGTTTAATGAACCACCTGACCGACCATGGTTACTAGAAAAAAATAAAGATTATCAGGAAACGTTAGTTAAAGCGAAAAATAAAATTAATAAACGAATAAGAAATTATTTACAAAAAGAAAATGATAAAATTACCAAACATTGTAAATTTTCGATTGGTGATTTAGTAGTAGTAAGGAGTCTGCGGGTAGGAAATCGAGCAAAGAACCAATGTTTAAAGTTGCAATTGCCATTTGAAGGTCCTTACGTCATAGATTCTGTAAACGAAAACACGTATTTATTAAAATATCCAGATTCAGATAAATTAAGAGGAAAATATCACCTGGATAATATTTATGCTTATGACATAGAAAACAATTATTCATCTTCAGGATCAGAACTTGATGTGTGAAAAATATTTGTAAATAAGATTAAGAAGTTTTTTGTTTCAGTTAATTTTTGAAAATTTATAATTATTATTTTGTTTTGAATTGAGTTAGTTTAATTTTTGGGGAAAATTTTATGAAATTGTGATAGCTTTAGTTTTGATTAAGAATTGAAGACAATTGATTTGTTTCTTACCTTCCTTTATAATAAACTATTGCTCAAGCCGATATTTGCTTGCGACAATCTTGTTATCTTAGCAAATGATCAACTTGGAGCAAGGGGATATTAGATGTAATGATATTTCTAACCAGCAGCCGATATTTTTGGACGAGCTTTGTCTTCTTGGTAGTTTTGATTCGATTGGAGTCACTAATCGATTTGCACCGCGATTCAAAGACTTGTTTTCATGTCGGCAAGTCGGTTTTTAATTATTTAATGCCAATAACAAACAACGACTCAAAATTGTTACACATTATACTACCAATTTACACAAATATTATTGTCTACTGTAATTAAACTTAAGGTGTTGTGAAATAGTGACAAATCTTGCGAACGTGAACCTAAAATTAAGTGTGTTAAGAAGAAATTTGATGCACACTGCATAATTTGAGACTTACGAGGGAATTTGTGGTTATAAGGTTGGAAGAAGGTTCGTTGAGCGGAGGACGTTGCGAGTCCATGAAAAATTTGTGCGTTTCCAACTCTGATATTATAATTTGAGTTAATTTGTCAGCCGATTAACTGATTAAGTCAGGGAGCATATCCTGATGATTGATAGTGCGGTTGTATAAGAAAATATTGTTTGCGTTTTGTTTCAAGCTGAAATAAAGCAGAAAATTAAAATTTGGTATTTGGATGATAAGAAAATTTAACAACGCCGACCGCCATTTGCATTTATGCGAAATATTATAATTTTAACAAAATTTACTTACCTCAAATGGAAATTGGATTGAATTTGTATGAAATAGAAGAATACACGTGTGTAATTAAGGCGATTATCGAAGAAATTTCACAAGAACAAAACTATCTGATCAACTCCGGTAGCCGAAGATTAGTAATAAAAACACCTGTAGCATCCAGTACAATACGGGAGCATTTGACAATCTACAACGAGAAAAGCAGTGGACCTCAAACGTTAATCAAGCTAAGAATTTTATTGTTTATTTGAACTATTTTTATTTCTCAGAATTTTTATAATTTTCATAATTTTTTATACTAACATAATTACATTAACAGCTAAATTTGGTAAATGAATTTAGAAGTCATATTTGGAATTAAAGTAAATGTAATTCATTTATCAAGTCTTGCTACACGTTCACACTTAGAGTCAGGAAACGAATTTATAAGTTTCAAGTTATTGGTAATAAATAAAACTTATTTTGCGTTCATATCAAGAATTTCGTTTTTCTGGAAACATACGATTCGTGGGTTTCAAATTGAACTCGCACCTGAGAGTCAAGTATCTCCGAAATTATCTGAGCTAGCTGGAGAAAAAGGTAAGAGTGTGTAGAGCTTTAAAACTTTACATTACAATATATATATATAATATATATAATATACCGGTTATTTTCCATTCTATCATTTGTTGTATTATGAGATATCTCCATGTTTTGTCAAATGCCTTCTCCAGGTCTAGAAATATTGCTATAAGATGTTCTTTGTTTATAAAAGCTTCATGTATCTCCGAGTCGATGTTGAGGATTTGGTCTATTGTCGAGTGAGATTTTCTAAATCCTGATTGATTTTTGGTTATTAGGTTATTTGATTCTAGTTTCCAAATTAGTCTTTTGTTGACTATTTTTTCCAGTAATTTGGCAAGACATGATGATAATGCTATGGGTCTATAGTTGAGGGGATTTGTTGGATCCTTATCTATTTTTAATATTGGAATCACTGTTACTGTTCTCCATATTTTTGGGTAGGATCTTTCGTTCCATATAAAATTGTATATATTTAGAAGTGATTGTTTTGCTGTTGAGGATAGATGTTTAATGAGTGCATATGGGATGTTGTCTGGTCCTGGGCTTGTGTTCTTGCATTTTGTTATATTTTCGTCAATTTCTTTTAGGGTGATAGGTTGATTTATTATGTCGTTTGTTTCGTTGTAGTTGTTTGTGTGCTTGTCTTCAACATTTTTTTTATGCTTTAAAAATTGTTTATCATATGACTCATTTGAATATGCACTTTTGAATATAGTAGCAATGTTATTTACAATTTCTTGTTTTTTTGGTCAGTATTTCGTTGTTATCTTTTAAAGCGGAGATGGTAAATTGTTTGTTTGTTCCTTTGATTGATTTTATTTTGTTCCACATTTCTTGGCTTGTGGTATCTGTATTGATTGACTGTACAAATTGTTGCCATGATTCTGTTTTTCTTGTTTTGATTATGCTTCTTGCGATTGCTCTATTTTTTAAAAATTCTATTAGATCATCTACTGTTCTTGTTTTTTTGTATCTATTAAATGTACGATGACTATTTCTAAGGGCTTCTTTGCATTGTTCATTCCACCAAGGAACTGTTATTTTTCCTGGACAACCTTTCTTGATTGCTATTGTTTCTTTTGCTGCCGTATTGATAAGTTCAATGAACTTATCAACTGTATCATTGATACTAACATCTTCATATTAATCGTTAGGTTTCTCTAGTATTGTTAGTTCCGTGTATTTAACCCAGTTGGCTGTTTCCAATTTCCATTTGTTTTCTTTTGTCGCTTGACTAGGTTCCATTTTTTGCATAATTTCTATTAATATTGGGAAATGGTCACTATCATAGAGTTGCTCTAGTGGTTGCCATGTTGTGATGGTAGCTAATTGTGTTGTTGCAAGTGTAAGGTCTATATTGCTAAACGAGTTGTTTGCGCAATTAAAATGTGTGTGTTCTTTTGTGTTAAGAATTAATAGTGTATTCGATTGAAGTAATATATCTTCGATAATTCTGCCTCGTCTGTCAGTATGATTTGACCCCCATATTATATTATGTGCGTTAAAATCCCCTAATAACAAGAATGGTTTGGGAAGTTGTTCTATTAGATTTTTCATATCTGTTAACGTTATATTGCTGTTTGGTGGTATGTATATACTACAGACATGTATTTTCTGAGGAAGAAAAGCTGTAACTGCTATGGCTTCAATATCAGTTGTTAATTCTAGTTTTTCTGCATGTATTTTGTTACATACAAATATTGCAACTCCCCAATTGGCATGTTCAGGATTTTGTCTGTGATTAGAATATTCTTTATATCCCTTTAATTTGATATTTTGGCTCTCTTTAATATGAGTTTCTTGAAGGCACAGTATTTTTGGTTTTTCATTATTTATTAATAGTTGTAGTTGAGATAATCTGGTATAGAATCCATTTAGATTCCATTGAATTATATTTACGTTTGGTGTTTGGTGTTTGTTGTTTTTTTTCTTTATTTTTATTTCTTGTATTTGTGTGTGCATTATTTTCTTTATTGATGTGTGGATTACTCATTGCAGTCCTGACTTGATGATGAGAAAAGACTTTCACTCGTTTCTTTTTCTTGTGCTGTAGTGATTTTATTTATTGTTCTTGTGAATCTGTATTTAGTTTTTGAATTTTGTAAAAGAACTTTGAAGTCCTTTAAAATATTTATTGTATTTTCTACGTTTGTATTGAATTTTTGTGCAACTTCGAGGGGTTTAGTGGAACTACAAATTTCTTTATAAAAATTTTCGAAGTTTTCATACGTGAGTGTGGGATTTTTTGTTATTTCTTCTTTAATTGGATTGAGTTGTTCTTCGGTGGTCATATTAATTTTGGTTTCCTCATTTTTTATTTCTTTTTTGGCAGCTTGCTGTTTTTTAGGTATATTTATTTTTGGTGTTTTAGGGTATCTAAATGGTTCTTCTTGTATTGGTTTTGTGTTATTATCTATTTTTATTGCTTTATTCATGCGCGCTTTTGAGGATGTCATGCCTATTGTTTCTGGCGAGAGTCCCTTGGAGCTTGATGGCATGGTTCGTTTGTTGGTTTTTTTTTTGGGGTTTCTATTAGTTGGGTTTCGTCATGTTTTTGATTGGTTTCTGGGTTGTTTTGTGTTTTTGTTTTTATCTATTAAAAGTAAATAATAATGATTACAACGTATATCTATTTTTTTTGTGTGTGCCAAAATAAAAAAATGTATAGGAACAAAACTTATAGCCTATTTGATATGGTATATCTCGTTGTCAAGGTATAAAAGACTAATAATGATTCAGTGTAATATAAATATATTTTTTAAATAAATTTGCTTTATTAAACCTATTTTTTTGAGAAAATATAGGCTAAAATTAAAGTTAGGCAAAAGATATTGCAGATTAAAGTTTGTCTATACCGGCAAAACAAATGAGGTTTCAAACTTTAAAATCGCGTTCCTGAAAAATTATAAATTTTGACTATTCCCCTTCTTAGCCTGCACTCTTCAATTAGGAATTCCAACGAAAAACCGATTACATGACGATTCGATAAACTTTTAGATATTGAAACCTTAAATTTAACAGAACTTAATATTATTGAAAGAATGGAAATTGATAAAGACCTTAACGAAATTGAGGATAACCTCCAAAAGGCAAACTTAAAAAATTTACGTTTAGATCACACTAACCAAGAAGAACGGGAACAAACAAGAAAATTATGTTATGAATATAGAGATATATTTTATTGCGAAAACACACATTTAATATTTACAAACCAAATCAACCACGAAATTAAACTAACAGATGAAACCCCAATTTATACAAAATCTTATCGATATCCATACGTACATAATTGAAAAGAAGAAATGAAGAGTCGTCATAGACTATATTTATATATTTTGAACAAATTAAGAAGATGTCAATAATTCACAACTTTGGACTTAGCCTCTGGTTTCCATCAGATCGATATGAACCCGAACGACATATAAAAAACATCGTTCGCTGTTGAAAATGGACAATAGGAATTTCTTCGAATGGCATTTGGACTCAAAAATGCTCCAGGAATCTTCCAAAGAGTAATGGATTTTATTTTAAGGGGGATTCAAAACGAAACATGCTTAGTCTACTTAGACGACATAATAATATTTTCGGTATCATTACAAGAGCATATACAAGGAATAATCAATTGATACGTGGTTTAAGTAGTGTAACTCGATATTAACCATATCACTATTTTAGAATATTAACACAGGCCAACAAAATTTTGAGTTTTGAACGGATGTTTAGAAGTATTAAAAGCAGCAACCAAGAAAAGTTAAAAAGACTACTGGAAAAAAATACACTTGCAACAGCCGCTACGGGGAATAAATCCGTGATGAATTACACTATAATGTGAATATTCCTGCCTACGTAAAGGACACGCTAAGTTTGGGTCCAAAATTTGGTAGACCGTTTAAAGAATTACCTAAACTGAATTTGATTAAAGATATAAAAGGATGTCTACAGGGCCTAAGATTACCGGAAGTGACGATGGATGTCATGAGGTCCAAATGCGTTAATTTAGTTATGAACTATAGACACAGAAAACCTGAAACAGACTACAATGAATTATTAAATAGAAGAAACTTTGTTAGAACCAAAACCTTTATTGACGCATACCCCGATTTAGTTTTTTCTCTTTCAGATAAAGGAAACAACATAGTCATTATGTACAAATCCGAATATGAGAGAGGTATGAAAGATATAATTCGAGACACAACTACTTATCAGTTCAGTAAAAAAGACCCAACACTTGCTTATCAATGTAACACCGGGCCCAATAATTGTAAAACCCTGCGTCGTTGGTTAACGGTAGCGACCACCGATCGTGGTGTAAAAAGTCCTTGTGAGTTCCTCTCGGTAAGCTGCCACCAGTCAATTTTTTATTGACAAGAAATTAACAAAACTTGTACTAAATGTAACGTGGAAAGCTCAGAAGACGTAGGATCAAACCAAAAGAGAATCTCTATCTTTGCACACAAAAAAATAACAACGCTTGGATTTTCAATTAGTTATTTATTTAATAAAGAAAAATTAAGATTTATAATTTACAATTAAACATGAATCAATTGCAAAAAAAAAAGAGAACTTTATGTTGAATAAAAGAGAATAAGTAAAATTATAAGCTCGACTCGTTAATACCTATTTATAAAAAAAAACATTTGTAAAATCAATTATTTGTTCTTACCTTACGATTGAAGAAAATCAAAACACAATATTTTATTCGCGACGCGGCGTTAATGATAGTTAATATTAATTGATTTGAATGAATCTAACACAATAAAAAAAATACGAATTTGAACTTGACGAGTTCAGATAGCAAAAAGAAAAAGGGGGAACCACGACGTTTCTTTTGTTCTAAAACAAAAGAAGCTCGAACAGCTTGGCAAAAAGACTGCTCGAAAACGACTCAGGAAACGACTGGGGAAACGACTGGGAAAACGACTGATTAATAATTGTTTGTGTTGGCCTTATATGTCTTTTTCATTTCTGAACTTTGGTGCCATTGTGACTTGAATGTTGAAAGTATCGTTTTAGGATTGTCTTATCTATGGCGATGAAATATAAATCGGTTTAAGGTAATTCTTTTATCAATTTAGTGGTGAATTACCACATACGTAAATTACAATTATATAGCCAATCTGATTGTTTTGAATTCTAATTTTTATAAAACGAGTTTTAATTATTAAATTATATTTTGTGTTTTGATTTTTGTCAATGTAATAATTTGCAATCTAGCATTAATTGTTCATATGGTTGAATATTGAATATTTCACATAAAGATACTAAAAATAATAAAAGTCAGATAAATGATTTTTATGGTTTTCTAGGTCGAGTTTTGACCTATATAATTGGGTCCTCCGGTACTTTGACCGTAAGAATCTTTCTTAAATTTTCGTAACCATGTGTTTATCTAAATAATATTTTTAACAAAATTTGTACTGAGTCGTCTTATTTAAATTATTTTATGTTTACCAATTAATTAAATTACTGAAGGTGGTTTGTTACATCAAAGCAAAGTTAACGATTTTTTAAAGTATCTAAAAGGGAACAAGTCCATCGAAGAGATGGACTACAAGAAAATGATTCGACATAATTCGATTGCTCCCTAAATGTACGGACTGAGAAAGGTTCATAAACCCTCATTTGCTCTTAGACCCATTGTCAGCTGTATTAAAGCTTCTATTTACAACATAGCCAAGTTTGTTAACGATATCTTAACACAGGTGAATTCTACTTCACATTACAACATAAAAAATTCTAGAGAAGTAGTTAAAACTATAAAAGATATTGTGTTACCACCTGACCACATCTTGGTATCAATGGACGTTGTATCCTTATTTCCTAGTATCCCTAAGGATTTAGTTATAGAGGTTGTAATATATTATGCGCAGAATCCACCAATTCAAATTGTAGTATAAACAATGTAAATAGTAACTTAGATTCACTCATTCGCTTGTTAGTAACTTTACAGAGAATACAATAAATAACAAATACAAAAGTGGGTATTATTTATTCCATTCGGTCCACGACATCACAGAGGTCATTAAGAGTAAATGGAGAGTAATACAATGTTATACCTCGCTGAATAGAGAAGATTTCATCCGACTGGTTTTACTGTGTGTGGAATGTAGCTATTTTTCGCTGAATGGTGAAATATATAGACAGATTCATGGTTTGGCCATGGGTAGTTCAGCTAGCCCAGCAGTGGCGATGTTGATAATGGAAGAGTTACTAAGTTGGGTTTTACCCAAATTGCCGTTTGAAGTGCCGTTCTTCTTACTATATATAGACGATTCTTTAACAACTGTATCATCTGGAACACAAGATGAAGTATTGAAGATTTTTAATTCTTATCACCCAAGTCTTCAATTTACCATTGAGTTGGAGAAACAAGGCAGGATTCCATTCTTAGATACAATGGTTCATAGACGGGAGGACGGTGCTTTAATTACTGACTGGTACTCCAAACCCACCTGTTCCAACGTTCTGTTGAATTATAATTCTTACCACCATAACTATATCAAGAGAGGAGTGGTAATGGGACTCTTGAAGAGAGCCAGAGAAGTTACACATCCATCACTTCTAATGGACACCAAAAATAGAATTTCGGATATTTTGAAATCAAATGGCTACCCGGCTAGGTTTGTCAATGCGCAGTGGCGGAAGATGATGAAAGGTGATTGTAGGGTGAGAGGCAGCAGTGTTGATGAAGACACAAATGATAAAAAGTACTACAATAAAGTCCTCTTAACTAGATTAAAAGACAATACACCGAAACAACACCTATCGGAATTAATTTATGAGATCCCTTGTGGAATGTGTGGCAAAAGTTACATGGGCCAGACTAAGCAATGGCTAAAGAATAGAATGGCTCAACACAAGTACGATTACAAGAGATGCTCCCAGAAGGGATCAGAAGTTAACAACAGTGATGCGGAGCTGGAAATACTTGGTGTAGATAGAGCCGCTACCACGAATAAAACAGCTCTAATAACTGTACATTATCAGGAAACCGGACATGAGTTTCAGTTTGGTAATGTCCGAATATTGGATTTCGAATCCAACAACTTAAAAAGAAATATCGCCGAAATGTATTGCATCAGGACGCATCGTTGTGTTAATTTTAGAGAGGACGCCTTAAAGTTAAGTAGGATTTACAGTGGCATTATTGAATGATCGAGCCTGGACATCGTCGCCATCTTTGTCATAAATGTAATCATGTAGGATGCAACCCTTTCATCGTTGACACGAACTTCTTGTTTGTTTTTAGTAGTGTGGTGCCTGCCTTACGGCTAGAATATGTGTGCGTTATCTTCACTTGTGTGATAACATTTTTATTTTTCTGGTGTTTTGTTGCAATTTTACTTTCAATTTGCAATGTATTTTAGTGTTAGTTTTTTACATGTTTGCAGCTCTTTTGAGATTTTTGTGGTTTACAATAATTTATATATTTTTTATTTTATTATATAAATTCTTAACTTGTGAAAATTAATAAAATGAGAACTTCAATATAACAAGTTAGTTAAAGCGAATAAAATGCAATAATTATATTTGAGCTTTCAGCGAAGGTTATCGCTATCATCAGAAAATATATAGCTGAAAGCTCAAATATAATTATTGCATTTTATTCGTTTTAACTAACTTGTTATATTGAAGTTCTAATTTTATTTTTTATTTTATAATTGTTTATTACGTTTATCATCACGTGTGTTGTTTTGACTATGGTCACCAGTCTTTGGCAGCTCTACTTTGTCATACACATTTTTTGTTGGTGTGTAATGTATTTTTGATTTGAGCTAAGTTTGTAAGTGTCATTAATTATTATTTTAGATTCTGATGAAGAGGAAAAATATAGCCTCGAAACGTTGATCAATTAAAGAACCTATGTGTTTTTTTGACTGTCCAATTTCCCATTATTCCGTTTTTTAAAAATTTATAGTTTTTTTCATTTATTTAAAATTTTCTCTTAAACTATAACTTAAACATAGTTTAACACATTAGTTTAAATTTTTTAAGTATTGTTGACCAAACAATGTGGTGAAACGGTGGGTGCCATATTTGGCAATACCCACTTTTTTTTAAATATTACAATGAATTAATAAAATTGGAAGTTTTTCTTTATTTTTTCCATAAACTACAGCATCGTAAGTAACCAAAAATATATATTTTTTTAAATTCGGTTTATCATGTAACGAAGGGTTAATATTGAAACGTGAAAAATTGGAGGGTGATACAACTTTTTTTTCTTTTAAATTATTGAAAAACTTTTTTCACTGTTGACCTGTGTTATGGGTCCAAAGAAAGTAAATGAAAACGAATACCAAATAAGAACAAACAGTGAGGTAAAGGAAATAATTGGTAAAGAAGATTTAGTGAGATGTGTAAATGTATACAAAGAATCGCCTGGCTCGGTCATCAGATGAGAAAAAACCTGAAAGTGTACTGAAATTTATCTCGGAATGGAAACCAAGTGAATCACGAAATAGAGAAAGAATCTGAGCGAGATGGATTGATAGGGCTCTGGAAGATCTGAAGGTCATGGGAGTGAAGGGATGGGGAAAGAAATGCAGAAACAGGAAAGTATAGAGAAAAATAGTGAAAGAAGCGAAAACATGCACGAAACTGTAAGTGACGGAAAAGAAAACAAAAACAGAAAAGCAGGAGTAATCCTTCCTGTAGAAATGGATTGTAAAGACTTCCAGCGGAAGTGGGCATATTCCTTAGGAATGAGCGCCTTTATTATTATTATTTTAAAAAATTTAAAGTTGTGAGAAAAATTCTTTTTTTGTAATAAAAATTGGATTTCAGTAAAATGCAAACGTATTTTTATTATTTTTATTTCAATTTACTGTTACAAATTGGTCAAAACCTTTACACATAAAAATCAATATGCTAAATACAAACATTGATGCATTATGCTATATGTAGTTGTTCTATCGTAAATTACGTTTAATAACCACCACCGTTTACATTTCGTCAACCGCCTCTATTACCACGAAATCCCGTGTGAGTTTTTTTTGATTCACCAAATCCTCCTCCATTTCTTTTAAAGTTATTATTTCCCCAACCACTATTATTTCTGTTACCTCCATGACTTGCACATTTACTTGCCATTTCAGCTAACTTGGGATTTACCTCTTGTTTGGCTTCGTTCAATATACGGAGTAGATCGGCGGCTTGTTTAAAGTTATTCTTTGTAAAGAACGCGTAAGACGTACCAGTTGTATTAGAGCGACCAGTTTGCCCAATACGATGGATGTAATCTTCCGATGATCTCGGAAAATCGTAGTTGATTACAAATTTAATACCTTCGATATCAAGACCTCTGGCAGCAACGTCGGTTGCAATGAGAATGGTACATTTGCCGCTACGAAATTGGCGCATTGCATCATCACGCTCATGCTGACTTTTATCACCGTGAATAGAGACCGTCATCCAACCATTTCCACTTACACTTATGGCAATTTCATCTACCCTTTTCTTTGTTCCTGCAAAAATCACAGTTTTTGCATCATTTTCGGCGCCCTCTCGAATTTTTTCTATCAAAGCAAATAATTTTGCTTCTTTCTCGTGCTCTTGACAAACTTCGACTATTTGCATAATATTTTGATTTGCACAAAGTTTAGCCGCTCCAATTGTAAGGTACACGTAATCGTTCAAAAACTCGGAAGCTAATTTTTTAACTTTTTCTGGCCAAGTTGCCGACCACATCAATAATTGTGTATCAGGCCTGATTTGTTGGATAATTTTACGAATTTGCAATTCGAAACCCAAGTTATCTAACATACGATCAGCTTCGTCCATGACCAAATAAGTGCATCGTCGTAAATTCAATATACCTTTTTCTAAAAAATCAATAAGCCTACCTGGAGTTGCAATTACAAGTTCTGCTCCGTTACGTAAATCACGTTTTTGAGCTTCTACGGGAGTCCCTCCAACCAGACACATGTTACGCACACGAGCGGAATTACCAAATTCGGTAGCAACTTGTTGAATTTGTTCTGCCATTTCACGTGTTGGTGCCAAAACTAAGACGATAGGACCATCATTACGAGCAAGCTTACGGTTGTTATAGATGTGAGCAATCGCAGGTAACAAGTAACCTAATGTTTTTCCAGAGCCAGTACGTGCAATTGCTACCATGTTCTCACCACTCATAGCGATCGGCCAACCTTGTGCTTGAATAGCAGTGGGTGATTTGTATTTCCTGTATTTCCCGATTACACTCATAACGCACTTGGGAAAAGATGCTTCTTCAAAATATAAAATTGGGTTTGGTAAATTTTCACATTCAACGAACCCGAAGTCGTTCGACCATCGACGAACGAACACTTGGTTATCGTTACGATATTGTTCTACTAAGTGAGAAGATCGATTTGCGACCGTCGCATGAGGTATATAAAAATCTCTTGTGCATGGTGTCAAAGATTGCGTATTCCAATTAGGTTTCCGTAAATTAGTTCCATTTGTGCCGTTCCCAGCTTCAAATCTATCGTTGAATCGTCCATTGCTTCCTCCACCATATTGTGATCCAGAAATATTTGATCCACTTTCATTGTATCTTCCATTACTTCGTGATTCACCATAATTATCACCACCACTACCACGCAAATTAAAATTGTTCGATCTGTTTCGAGACCACATTTTAAAAAATTTTCTTTTTTAATATTAAAGTTTGTTCTAACCTTCCTCTTTTTTTGCTTATATGGTACCTAATAATTAATTGCCAATTGCAAAGTTTTATTCCTTAATCCAGGCTTAAAATTGTAAATAATTTGAGGGCATATGACCGCAAAGTGTAATTATCATTACGGAGACAAAACAATTTAAAAATGAAATTCAAAAGCAGTTACTTAAATACACATAATACATTTCGAATTGTCCAATCGGTAGACCAGGGCAAAAACTGATTTCATTCACGTAAAAATACAACAGAAATGAAAAGAGAAGTGCAAAAACTAAGAAATGTATTTTAGCAAAAAGAAGAGAAGTGGGAAAAAGAAAGAACAGCATTGTAATCAAGGATTTAACCGATATATCAGATAAAGATACAACTGCCGACTTGGAAAAGTTTATAGAAAAAGAGCTACAAGTTACAGTGAAACTAGTGAAGGCTTATAAATTGAAGGCCAACAAGATTAAAACCGTAGTAGCAGAAGTTGAATCATGGACCAAGAAGGTGAAGATTATGAAGAACAAAGCACGTTTGGGAGGCAGAAAAGTCTACATAGATAATGATCTGACAGTAGAAGAACGCAAGGCCCAAGGTGAAATAAGATCATCAGCGAAGAAAGAGAGACAACTACAGAATAGCATAATGCAGTTCGAAGCAATAAGTAGAAGGTTGGCTTATATAAGAATTCAAATGAACAAATGTAAAATTAGTATAATAAATGCATGTGCTCCAACGGAGGATAAATACGATAGCGAAAAAGAAAAATTTAAGATGTACCCAGACAAGACCTGTTGATCATCTTAGGAGAATTTAATGCGCAGGTGGAAAAGGAAGACTTCTACAGTGCGGTAGCTGGGAAATTTACATTGCATGAAGAAACCAACGATAATGGACAGAAACTATGCAACCTAGCAACTGCAATGAACCTGGTTATATATCCTGGTTCCCCGGACTTCCCACACTTCCCCGGACTTCCCCAGACTTCCCACAAGTTGTACACAAGACTTCCCATGAGATTTACCCCTCGATTTCGGTTCAAATTTTGTATAAAATTTAATTACTTCTATGAGTTTTGAGGCAAAATTTCTGCAAGGTGCATTGATGTAACTAACAACAGGTCGAATAGGGTGTCCTGGTTTGTGAAATTTTACCGTACCATAAAGCCCGGGAGCTTGAAGGTTCATACAACTTAGGAAGTACCTGTCTTTTTTTGAAAAGCTAATCTCCGAATTGTTAATAACTTGTATTTGGAATTTTGAAGTAGTCATTTTTAATTAAGAAAAAATTTTCTGGTTTTATGAAATCTTCAACTTTCTTAATATAATCGGTATTATGAATGTAAACTACGGTGTTACCTTTATCGGCAAATTATAATTATTCTTATGACTTTTCTTTCGAAGATTCTTAGCTTCTCTTCTTCTCTTTATGTCAAATTCTCCACTTCTGAGTTCTGATGCATATGTTAACATCCATGGTATAAAGATTAATCTTTAGTAATAGTAATCTTTATAATTACTGTAATAATTACTATAATATGGTATAAAGATTAATCTTTAGTAATAGTAATCTTTATACCATGGTTAACACCGGTCTAATAAAGGTCTTGTATATTCTTATTTTTGTTCTTACAGACATACTCTTGCTTTTAATTTTATTTATTCGATTATTTTATCAATTTTCTATTCATCTGGCATCTCTTCGGTTCTCCATATCTCCATTATCAAGTCATATATTCTTTTCTGTACACTTTCTCCAGCATTTCTTATCATTTCTCCGTGTATTTCATCATTACCTGGCGCTTTACCATTTTTTTATTTCTAAATTAACGTTTTTATTTTGGAAAATGTTGGATCTGCTACTTTTCCTTATTCGTTCTCTCTTTCTGCCACAGTTTTCTTGGTAATCTGTTTTTCTACATTTTGGTTTAACAATACCTGGAAATGGAATGGAAATGATTTCTCCAATTTTCTTTTACTTCTTCTACATTGTTCACTTTTCTTCCATTTCTATCTTTCATGGACCCGTTGTTCACGTTGCAGTTTGTTTTCTGTTGTTAAACCCTTATATAAGTAAAACTTATTTAAAAGTTTTAAAACTTATTATAGTAAAACTTATTAGTGTATTTAAGTAACTGCTTTTGGATTTCATTTTTAAATTGTTTTGTCTCCGTAATGATAATTACACTTTGCGGTCATATGCCCTCAAATTATTTACAATTTTAAGCCTGGATTAAGGAATAAAACTTTGCAATTGGCAATTAATTATTAGGTACCATATAAGCAAAAAAAGGGGAAGGTTAGAACAAACTTTAATATTAAAAAAGAAAATTTTTTAAAATGTGGTCTCGAAACAGATCGAACAATTTTAATTTGCGTGGTAGTGGTGGTGATAATTATGGTGAATCACGAAGTAATGGAAGATACAATGAAAGTGGATCAAATATTTCTGGATCACAATATGGTGGAGGAAGCAATGGACGATTCAACGATAGATTTGAAGCTGGGAACGGCACAAATGGAACTAATTTACGGAAACCTAATTGGAATACGCAATCTTTGACACCATGCACAAGAGATTTTTATATACCTCATGCGACGGTCGCAAATCGATCTTCTCACTTAGTAGAACAATATCGTAACGATAACCAAGTGTTCGTTCGTCGATGGTCGAACGACTTCGGGTTCGTTGAATGTGAAAATTTACCAAACCCAATTTTATATTTTGAATAAGCATCTTTTCCCAAGTGCGTTATGAGTGTAATCGGGAAATACAGGAAATACAAATCACCCACTGCTATTCAAGCACAAGGTTGGCCGATCGCTATGAGTGGTGAGAACATGGTAGCAATTGCACGTACTGGCTCTGGAAAAACATTAGGTTACTTGTTACCTGCGATTGCTTACATCTATAACAACCGTAAGCTTGCTCGTAATGATGGTCCTATCGTCTTAGTTTTGGCACCAACACGTGAAATGGCAGAACAAATTCAACAAGTTGCTACCGAATTTGGTAATTCCGCTCGTGTGCGTAACATGTGTCTGGTTGGAGGGACTCCCGTAGAAGCTCAAAAACGTGATTTACGTAACGGAGCAGAACTTGTAATTGCAACTCCAGGTAGGCTTATTGATTTTTTAGAAAAAGGTATATTGAATTTACGACGATGCACTTATTTGGTCATGGACGAAGCTGATCGTATGTTAGATAACTTGGGTTTCGAATTGCAAATTCGTAAAATTATCCAACAAATCAGGCCTGATACACAATTATTGATGTGGTCGGCAACTTGGCCAGAAAAAGTTAAAAAATTAGCTTCCGAGTTTTTGAACGATTACGTGTACCTTACAATTGGAGCGGCTAAACTTTGTGCAAATCAAAATATTTTGCAAATAGTCGAAGTTTGTCAAGAGCACGAGAAAGAAGCAAAATTATTTGCTTTGATAGAAAAAATTCGAGAGGGCGCCGAAAATGATGCAAAAACTGTGATTTTTGCAGGAACAAAGAAAAGGGTAGATGAAATTGCCATAAGTGTAAGTGGAAATGGTTGGATGACGGTCTCTATTCACGGTGATAAAAGTCAGCATGAGCGTGATGATGCAATGCGCCAATTTCGTAGCGGCAAATGTACCATTCTCATTGCAACCGACGTTGCTGCCAGAGGTCTTGATATCGAAGGTATTAAATTTGTAATCAACTACGATTTTCCGAGATCATCGGAAGATTACATCCATCGTATTGGGCAAACTGGTCGCTCTAATACAACTGGTACGTCTTACGCGTTCTTTACAAAGAATAACTTTAAACAAGCCGCCGATCTACTCCGTATATTGAACGAAGCCAAACAAGAGGTAAATCCCAAGTTAGCTGAAATGGCAAGTAAATGTGCAAGTCATGGAGGTAACAGAAATAATAGTGGTTGGGGAAATAATAACTTTAAAAGAAATGGAGGAGGATTTGGTGAATCAAAAAAAACTCACACGGGATTTCGTGGTAATAGAGGCGGTTGACGAAATGTAAACGGTGGTGGTTATTAAACGTAATTTACGATAGAACAACTACATATAGCATAATGCATCAATGTTTGTATTTAGCATATTGATTTTTATGTGTAAAGGTTTTGACCAATTTGTAACAGTAAATTGAAATAAAAATAATAAAAATACGTTTGCATTTTACTGAAATCCAATTTTTATTACAAAAAAAGAATTTTTCTCACAACTTTAAATTTTTTAAAATAATAATAATAAAGGCGCTCATTCCTAAGGAATATGCCCACTTCCGCTGGAAGTCTTTACAATCCATTTCTACAGGAAGGATTACTCCTGCTTTTCTGTTTATGTTTTCTTTTCCGTCACTTACAGTTTCGTGCATGTTTTCGCTTCTTTCACTATTTTTCTCTATACTTTCCTGTTTCTGCATTTCTTTCCCCATCCCTTCACTCCCATGACCTTCAGATCTTCCAGAGCCCTATCAATCCATCTCGCTCAGATTCTTTCTCTATTTCGTGATTCACTTGGTTTCCATTCCGAGATAAATTTCAGTACACTTTCAGGTTTTTTCTCATCTGATGACCGAGCCAGGCGATTCTTTGTATACATTTACACATCTCACTAAATCTTCTTTACCAATTATTTCCTTTACCTCACTGTTTGTTCTTATTTGGTATTCGTTTTCATTTACTTTCTTTGGACCCATAACACAGGTCAACAGTGAAAAAAGTTTTTCAATAATTTAAAAGAAAAAAAAGTTGTATCACCCTCCAATTTTTCACGTTTCAATATTAACCCTTCGTTACATGATAAACCGAATTTAAAAAAAAATATATTTTTGGTTACTTACGATGCTGTAGTTTATGGAAAAAATAAAGAAAAACTTCCAATTTTATTAATTCATTGTAATATTTAAAAAAAAGTGGGTATTGCCAAATATGGCACCCACCGTTTCACCACATTGTTTGGTCAACAATACTTAAAAAATTTAAACTAATGTGTTAAACTATGTTTAAGTTATAGTTTAAGAGAAAATTTTAAATAAATGAAAAAAACTATAAATTTTTAAAAAACGGAATAATGGGAAATTGGACAGTCAAAAAAACACATAGGTTCTTTAATTGATCAACGTTTCGAGGCTATATTTTTCCTCTTCATCAGAATCTAAAATAATAATTAATGACACTTACAAACTTAGCTCAAATCAAAAATACATTACACAGCAACAAAAAATGTGTATGACAAAGTAGAGCTGCCAAAGACTGGTGACCATAGTCAAAACAACACACGTGATGATAAACGTAATAAACAATTATAAAATAAAAAATAAAATTAGAACTTCAATATAACAAGTTAGTTAAAACGAATAAAATGCAATAATTATATTTGAGCTTTCAGCTATATATTTTCTGATGATAGCGATAACCTTCGCTGAAAGCTCAAATATAATTATTGCATTTTATTCGCTTTAACTAACTTGTTATATTGAAGTTCTCATTTTATTAATTTTCACAAGTTAAGAATTTATATAATAAAATAAAAAATATATAAATTATTGTAAACCACAAAAATCTCAAAAGAGCTGCAAACATGTAAAAAACTAACACTAAAATACATTGCAAATTGAAAGTAAAATTGCAACAAAACACCAGAAAAATAAAAATGTTATCACACAAGTGAAGATAACGCACACATATTCTAGCCGTAAGGCAGGCACCACACTACTAAAAACAAACAAGAAGTTCGTGTCAACGATGAAAGGGTTGCATCCTACATGATTACATTTATGACAAAGATGGCGACGATGTCCAGGCTCGATCATTCAATAATGCCACTGTAAATCCTACTTAACTTTAAGGCGTCCTCTCTAAAATTAACACAACGATGCGTCCTGATGCAATACATTTCGGCGATATTTCTTTTTAAGTTGTTGGATTCGAAATCCAATATTCGGACATTACCAAACTGAAACTCATGTCCGGTTTCCTGATAATGTACAGTTATTAGAGCTGTTTTATTCGTGGTAGCGGCTCTATCTACACCAAGTATTTCCAGCTCCGCATCACTGTTGTTAACTTCTGATCCCTTCTGGGAGCATCTCTTGTAATCGTACTTGTGTTGAGCCATTCTATTCTTTAGCCATTGCTTAGTCTGGCCCATGTAACTTTTGCCACACATTCCACAAGGGATCTCATAAATTAATTCCGATAGGTGTTGTTTCGGTGTATTGTCTTTTAATCTAGTTAAGAGGACTTTATTGTAGTACTTTTTATCATTTGTGTCTTCATCAACACTGCTGCCTCTCACCCTACAATCACCTTTCATCATCTTCCGCCACTGCGCATTGACAAACCTAGCCGGGTAGCCATTTGATTTCAAAATATCCGAAATTCTATTTTTGGTGTCCATTAGAAGTGATGGATGTGTAACTTCTCTGGCTCTCTTCAAGAGTCCCATTACCACTCCTCTCTTGATATAGTTATGGTGGTAAGAATTATAATTCAACAGAACGTTGGAACAGGTGGGTTTGGAGTACCAGTCAGTAATTAAAGCACCGTCCTCCCGTCTATGAACCATTGTATCTAAGAATGGAATCCTGCCTTGTTTCTCCAACTCAATGGTAAATTGAAGACTTGGGTGATAAGAATTAAAAATCTTCAATACTTCATCTTGTGTTCCAGATGATACAGTTGTTAAAGAATCGTCTATATATAGTAAGAAGAACGGCACTTCAAACGGCAATTTGGGTAAAACCCAACTTAGTAACTCTTCCATTATCAACATCGCCACTGCTGGGCTAGCTGAACTACCCATGGCCAAACCATGAATCTGTCTATATATTTCACCATTCAGCGAAAAATAGCTACATTCCACACACAGTAAAACCAGTCGGATGAAATCTTCTCTATTCAGCGAGGTATAACATTGTATTACTCTCCATTTACTCTTAATGACCTCTGTGATGTCGTGGACCGAATGGAATAAATAATACCCACTTTTGTATTTGTTATTTATTGTATTCTCTGTAAAGTTACTAACAAGCGAATGAGTGAATCTAAGTTACTATTTACATTGTTTATACTACAATTTGAATTGGTGGATTCTGCGCATAATATATTACAACCTCTATAACTAAATCCTTAGGGATACTAGGAAATAAGGATACAACGTCCATTGATACCAAGATGTGGTCAGGTGGTAACACAATATCTTTTATAGTTTTAACTACTTCTCTAGAATTTTTTATGTTGTAATGTGAAGTAGAATTCACCTGTGTTAAGATATCGTTAACAAACTTGGCTATGTTGTAAATAGAAGCTTTAATACAGCTGACAATGGGTCTAAGAGCAAATGAGGGTTTATGAACCTTTCTCAGTCCGTACATTTAGGGAGCAATCGAATTATGTCGAATCATTTTCTTGTAGTCCATCTCTTCGATGGACTTGTTCCCTTTTAGATACTTTAAAAAATCGTTAACTTTGCTTTGATAAGCAAGTGTTGGGTCTTTTTTACTGAACTGATAAGTAGTTGTGTCTCGAATTATATCTTTCATACCTCTCTCATATTCGGATTTGTATGTAATGACTATGTTGTTTCCTTTATCTGAAAGAGAAAAAACTAAATCGGGGTGTGCGTCAATAAAGGTTTTGGTTCTAACAAAGTTTCTTCTGTTTAATAATTCATTGTAGTCTGTTTCAGGTTTTCTGTGTCTATAGTTCATAACTAAATTAACGCATTTGGACCTCATGACATCCATCTTCACTTCCGGTAATCTTAGGCCCTGTAGACATCCTTTTATATCTTTAATCAAATTCAGTTTAGGTAATTCTTTAATTGGTCTACCAAATTTTGAACCCAAACTTAGCGTGTCCTTTACGTAGACAGGAATATTCACATTATAGTGTAATTTATCACGGATTCATTCCCCGTAGCGGCTGTTGCAATTGCATTTTTTTCCAGTAGTCTTTTTAACTTTTCTTGGTTGCTGCTTTTAATACTTCTAAACATCCGTTCAAAATTCAAAATTTTGTTGGCCTGTGTTATTATTCTAAAATATTGATATGGTTAATATCGAGTTACACTACTTAAACCACGTATCAATTGATTATTCCTTGTATATGCTCTTGTAATGATACCGAAAATATTATTATGTCGTCTAAGTAGACTAAGCATGTTTCGTTTTGAATCCCCCTTAAAATAAAATCCATTACTCTTTGGAAGGTTCCTGGAGCATTTTTGAGTCCAAATGCCATTCGAAGAAATTCGTATTGTCCATTTTCAACAGAGAGAACGATGTTTTTTATATGTCGTTCGGGTTCATATCGATCTGATGGAAACCAGAGGCTAAGTCCAAAGTTGTGAATTATTGACATCTTCTTAATTTGTTCAAAATATCAGTGATGTTAGGTATGGGATATTTATCGCTTACGGTCTTTTCGTTCAATTTTCGGTAGTCTATGACGACTCTTCATTTCTTCTTTTCACTTATGTACGTATGGATATCGATAAGATTTTGTATAAATTGGGGTTTCATCTGTTAGTTTAATTTCGTGGTTGATTTGGTTTGTAAATATTAAAGGTGTGTTTTCGCAATAAAATATATCTCTATATTCATAACATAATTTTCTTGTTTGTTCCCGTTCCTCTTGGTTAGTGTGATCTAAACGTAAATTTTTTAAGTTTGCCTTTAGGAGGTTATCCTCAATTTTTATCCTTTCAATAAAATTAAGTTTATTAAAATTTAAAATTTAAATTAAAATTTAAGGTTTCAATATCTAAAAGTGCATCGAATCGTCATGTAATCGGTTTTTCGTTGGAATTCTTAATTGAAGAGTGCAGGCTAAGAAGGGGAATAGTCAAAATTTATAATTTTTCAGGAACGCGATTTTAAAGTTTGAAACCTCATTTGTTTTGCCGGTATAGACAAACTTTAATCTGCAATATCTTTTGCCTAACTTCAATTTTAGCCTATATTACATTTCTATACGATAGAATATTGCATTAGCTATCAATTACCGCAAAAATTAAAAAATTAAAAAAAAATGACTACCCCCTTCTTAGCCTGCGCTCTTCAATTGTGGTAATGGCAAAAGTTGTTTGTTACATTAACTACTGCTCTGGATGTTTCTACGCTTGTTGAAAATTTTTGGTATTGTAAGATTCCTACGCCATTAATTTGTTTTACAGGAATTTTAACTATTTGATCGGTTCTAGGAGTAATGGTTAAATTAAAAATTTCAAAAGTGTTAGGCTTAAAGTAAACTTTAAAGTAAAAACTTTAAAATTCGCGTTGCTTAAATTTGATAATAACAAAACTGGTGATTTACAGTTAAAACTTAATAAATTTTTGTTTGACTATCGAAATATAAAACATTGTACAACTGAAAAATCACCAACCGAATTAAGTATGGACGTGATCGAACATTTAGCCGAATTAATGTTTGGTAGACCTTTTCGTACAAGATTTGATTTGCTTAAACCGACTAAAATAAATGAATTTAGTGTAAATCATGAGGTTGTGAATAAAGTAAGAGAAAGTCACTTACAACAACAACAGTATTATAATGGTAATAGAAATAAAAAGTTTTTCTTGCATGACACAGTTGTTGTAATGGATTTTAGATGTGTAAACCACACTTGGATGAAGGAAAAGGTGGTTCAAGTGTTAGGGCCAAGAATGTACTTAAAAAGACATGTGAACAATATTTTGGATTAT
This sequence comes from Cantharis rufa, assembly GCA_947369205.1. Classification (NCBI taxonomy): domain Eukaryota; kingdom Metazoa; phylum Arthropoda; class Insecta; order Coleoptera; family Cantharidae; genus Cantharis; species Cantharis rufa. The sequence goes on along the minus strand of OX376307.1, from coordinate 14,469,224 downwards.
TCTGATGGTGCTACAAACGACCACAACAAAGAAAGCATTGGAGCTAATATTCAAATTGAAATTGAAACTAATGAGGAAGGTTTGAATGATAGCCAAGCAAACATTGAACATAACAACTATAATCACGGTCCTGGCAGTGTAATCAGCATCTGACAGTGGTTTGTGGCTTTACAGGGGTTATAGTGGTGATAAAAAGGTAGTTTGGAAATGTGATACGAAAATAGAGTAGAGAAGTGTTTGCTGGAGTAAAGAAGTCGTATTTGAAAAGATTGATAAACGTGCCCGACTTTTTAAGGTTAACGTTTTGACACTCAAAAAGAAACACAGAGATACCAACATAGAACAATCTTAAAGTGAAGAAAACTAAAAAATTACAAGAGCGAAAAACAGTTTTACACAAAAATAACAACTTGAAGAAAGTGAATAATAACTCATACACTTCCGAAGTGTTGAACTGAGTGTATGTGTTGATCGGGAGTTAAGGTGAATAAAAGAGCTTTTGAAAAGAAAATCGAAAGGATCTCGTTTATAAGTTTTTGTGAGAGTGAAAAACCACTCGAAGAGAAACCAAGAAAAGTAACAAATAGAAAATAAACTCAAAAAGAATTTCAAGTAGATTTTGTGGTATATTAGTATGTATTTGTAAAATGCAAGATTTAACAGAACTAAACAAAAACGTTAAAATAATAAATTTTAACAGTAAAGTAAAGAAATACAATACGTAGAAAAATCGTTTTTTTTTATAGTAACGATTTTTCTACGTATTGTATTTCTTTACTTTACTGTTAAAATTTATTATTTTAACGTTTTTGTTTAGTTCTGTTAAATCTTGCAAAGTAACAAATGTTCAAAGAATCGACGAAGGTGAATAATAAGAAAAACACCGCTGAAAAAACGCCAAAAAAGTGAGGGAAGTCATTATTCTCAATATACTAAAAGAGGAAGATCCCCTAACGACGAAAGTGAAGCAGAAAAGGCAGAGAACATATTTCAGAGAAGCAAAAAAATTTATAGATCACCAACAAATCAAAAACAGACTGATTCAAAAGAAGACGAACAGATTATAGAAATGGAAACGGTACTGAAGGCAATTGAAGCCATGAGAACGGAAATGCGCGATGAGTTTAAAGAAAATAAGGATGAGATAAGAGCTCAGCGCGCATTTCCTGAGAGCATCTCTCAGCTCAGAGATGAAATTAAGGGAATGCAAGAAGACAGCAGAGAAAAAGGAAAGAAATGGAACCGAGAAAATCAAGCACTTACGAACAGAATCGAGGAACTAGAAGATGCTTTTGAAAAACAAGAAAAAACAAAAAAGAGAAACAATATAATAATTAAAGGACTCGAAGTAACAAATGCAGAATAACTAAAGGAAAGAGTCCGGAAACTACTGAAAGACGAGATGGAAGTGGAACCGCTTGAAAGCTACCAAATTGGGAAAAACAAAACGAAGGGAAAAGACCAATAATAGTTAAGATGAGAAACTGGGAGGAGAAAATGATAGTCATGAAAAACAAGAGTAAGTTGAAGGATACCAGAAGATAACCATCAACAACAGAATACTTGAATAGAAAGAGATCCAGATAATCATGAAAAACCAACAAGGATCTGGGGTTACACTGGATCCAAAAAACTAAAAAACAAAATAAAGAATACACAAAATATATCGACCCCAGCGACGTCCATTGAACATGAGATTGATAATGCGGAAAATAGGAAAACCAAAAAAATAACGGGAAAAAGAAAAAAGAAATAAAAAAGAGAATACCCAAGCAACACCAACGTCGGTTTTATACCTGTATAGCATTGAAGTATAACGAATAGGTACATATATTTTCATACCGTTATTGTAAAGCCAATTGATGTATCAGATATGTATCGAAATATTACTAACTAAAATATATTTGAACAAATGGTACAGTTTAGGTGCAGTTTTAACATTAACGTTTCGGTGCTATAATTGCAGTATCTAATATGTACATCTATATTATGAATTGGAAGTTACGATTTTTACATTGCCGGTTTGATATCTATAAAGTGCAGTTTAAATAGTAATGTTTTGGTAGTTACAATTTTAGTATCTAATATGTAAAGAAGCATTAATAATACTTCCAAGTTATGATTTTTACTTAACTGTTTTGATACCATTTATAATGGTTAAATATATTTAACATAATATTTTACCCTAACTCATTTAAAAGGTACATAATATTATATTATTTAAATATCTATATATATATATATTGCAATTTTGTGTTTTGTTTCTGTGTTTGAATAAAGAATTACTTTCGAAATATTTTAAATTATTTATTATTTTTATTTTAAAATTGTTCATTTTGATAAAATCAAGTATTTTATTAGTTACGTGGTATAGCCCAGCTCAACGGAATATTAAAACGTCTTTTAAATTAAAATAAAGTGTTACTATATTTTATAAAATTTAAAATATCCGTAAGATCATAATAACTATCCCTGAAAATGTATCGAATATTTATTGAAACTTGGGCAACTACAATTTATTTGAATATATGGTACCGTTAAGGTGTAGTTTTAACCGTACCGTTTAGGTGCAGTTTTAACCGTACCGTTTAGGTGCAGTTTTAACCTTACCCTTTCGGTACTGTAATTGCAGTATCTAATATGAACAGCTATATTATGAATTGGAAGTTACGATTTTTACATTGTCGGTTTGATATCTACATATAATGTGCACTTTAAATAGTAATGTTTTGGTAGTTTCAATTTCAGTATCTAATATGTAAAGAAGCATTATTACTTTCAAGTTATGATTTTTATTTAACTGTTTTGATACCGTTCATTATTGTTAAATATATTTAACATAATATTTTACCTTAACTCATTTAAATGGTACATAATATTATGTTAAATATCAATCTATTATATATTGATATATATTGAAATTTTGTGTTTTGTTTCTATGTTTGAAAGATTTACAGATATTTTAAATTCATTGTTATTTTTATTTTAAAATTTTTCATTTTGATAAAATCAAGTATTTTATGTGTCACGTGGTAGCCCCGCTCAACGGATTATTAGACGTTTTTAAAATTAAAATAAATATATATTTAGTAAAACTTAAAACATCCGTTAGACCATCATAACTAACACCGAAAATGTATCGAATATTTATTGAAACTTGGGTAACTACAATATATTTGAATATATTGTACCGTTTAGGTGCAGTTTTAATTATAGCACCGTTTTGTTACTGTAATAATAATTGCATTACCACCTTGTTATAAAATGTTTTTGTTTTGTTTTCGTGTTTGAAAGAATAATTAATTTGCCAATGTTTTAAAGTAATTATTTTTTTATTTTAAAATTTTTCATTTTGATAAAGTTATTTATTTGTCACGTGGTAGCTCAGTTAAACGGATTATTAAATGTTTTTTAATTTAAAATAAATTGTTAATAATAGTCAAAAGTCAGTCCTCACATAACAATTCTCTAAAGCTGTTGGACCAGATTCCCAGAAGTGTTCGAGAATATCGACTTTGAAATATTTCGCAAAAATTATGAAGATTGAAATTAAACTACATAACACAATTACAATAGTCTCCTGGTTAAGTGGGGTAGCGAGCGAGTCTCGTAAACGGAAGGTCTTCGGTTCGCTTCCCACCTTAGACAAATTTTTGTTTTCTTTAATTTATTTTAATTTTCTCCAATACGTATACCACGTCATTTATGTTAAAATTGATATAAAATATACTTATGCAAACAGTGCCTAAGTGCCTAAAATTTCTATTACTTCTTTGTTTATCTTATTTAATAAATTTTTATTTTGTCGCGACAAAATACTTCGACAAGAATTTATTCTTTAAAAATTTACCGTTTTAGAAAGCACCTGATGTAATCTTATTTTTGAGTTATCTAATTGCTATTGTCATATTGAATTTCATCTCTAAAAATTTACTTGAAAAACCCGAAAAACTTCCCTATTTGCTGAAATTGTTTAATAATTAATTTTTCACTAAATCATGACTACCTACTCGGTACGAGTAGTTTCCTATTGTTTTATCTATAATATTCTCAAAATTTTTCATTGCCATGAATACTATACTATAATTCTATAACTTGATTCGCACTTGAAAAATAGAAAGAAATAATGTAATTTAAATTTAATTGCGTTTATGTACTGTTATACAAAAATAAAGACTCATTCAGGTAGGAATTCTTAGGATTACCTAATAAGAATAGGTAAGTAAATTTCAAGCAAAAATTAAAATTTTAGGTTATTTTTAAAGGATGAGATTTACCCAAGATATAATAACGGTAAACGGTTTTTTTTTTTTTTTTCTACGAAGGTGAAAAGGTGAAAGGTTGTGGTAGAGATAGTGACTTGTTGTTAAGAATTTAATAAGAGGAAGAGAGTAGTTTGAGATTTCGAATCAACAGAGACGAACCTTGAAAAGACTAAATCCGGGAGCAACGTTGGTATACGAGTTAGAACACCGGCTGTAATAGCACAAGACAAACAAATTACAAGAACTTTTTAGGTTAATCTGAGTTGTCAGTTTCGAACAATACCAACCTTGAGTGGCTGGGGATTTTTAAAGCGAACCGAAGAGAAACCACTCACAAACAAAGTTACGTATAAACCACCGTACAGATTTATGATTTATGTAAGGCCCTGTACACTGTGAGTTTGAAGGTATTGAAGGGTGTGATTTGTGCGAGAGATAAAGATTTATAAATAAAATTTGGAGAAATTTTGTTGGTTTGGGGCAATATAAGGTCTCTGAAGTGTAGCAAGCGGAGAACACGTTGGTGGCACGGCCGCAGAGCTAGATCAAGTCGTGAGAATAGCACACGCGGTCAATTTCGAATTTGAGAAGATTTTAGAGGCTAACTTTAAACGTCAATTTACGTGGGCGAAAAACACTCTGTAACTGAGTTGTTTACGAAAGAGTAGGCAACTCGTAAAACATAAACGTATAAAAGGCTGCGATCTCCGAGGGGTTGAACCGGATCAAGGCCTCACGCGAGTAAAAAACCATTTGGCAATAAAATGGAGCAAACAGAAATAAAGAGCGTTAGCGATGGGGCAATGACAGATGAAGGTAATAGGAAGAGAGCAGCTACCTACGATATTTTCAGACGAAGCAAAAAGGTAGTCAGATCACCAGATAAAAGAGTAAATATAAGAGGAGAAGAAAAGGAAACAGATACGGAGAGTAGCGATTCCAATGTAACTACTAAGAGAAACAAGCAAAGGGTTGATAACAAGAAGCTCGAGGACCAAATGAGTTATCTCACGGAAATGATGGGCGGTTTTGCGAAAGAAATCAAGACTAGCGTAGCAGAAATTAAAAGTGAGATGGGGACCCTAAGAAAAGATATAGAAGAGATCAAAAGAGGAGTAGAACAGACCGATAACGTTTTGCAATGTATAAAGAAGGACAACGATCAGAAAACAGAGCAGATAATGGAGAAAATGAAAAAGCTTGAAGAAAAGAATAAGGAATTGGAGAACCGAATGGAGAACTTTGAAAAGGAAAAAGCAAGAAACAATTTAATAATTAGCGGTATAACCATAGATGAAGCAGAAACAAGCAAACTAAAAGTAGGAGTAAAGAATCTCCTTAAAGAAAAGTTGGGCACAGAGGTAGAAATCAAGGACGCGTACAAAATAGGCGAAAAGAAATGTGTGATCGCGATGCACAGTTTTGAAGACAAAATGCAAATACTGAAGAACAAATACAAGTTTATGGGCTCTGAAATATACATTGATAGCGATCTTACATCACAAGAAAGAAGTATTATGAAAGAAATAAGAGCAAGAGCAAGAACCGAGAGAGAAAAGGGGAAGAAAGCAAAGATAGGCCATTTGAAGCTATTCACGTCCGAATGTATTGTATTATGGGACCCTAACAAAGGTAAACTAGTAGAGAAGAAGCTAGATAACCAAGGCGCATTGCCAAAAAACTAAAAATATGCGAACGGAACAGTAAAATGATGACAAAACCGCAAGTACACGGAAAATCGAATACTAAAAAATGGATTATACGCAATGGGGAGGGAAGGATAAAAGAGAAAGGAAAACAAAAAATAACGAGAATAGCAACATGGAACGTGAGGTCACTATTGAAAGTGGGAAAATTGAAAGAAATAGTAAGCGAACTAACGAAATATGGAGTTGAGGTGGCAGCATTGCAGGAAACGCGATGGAAGGGACAAGGAGAAATTGATGGCGGGGACTACGTGTTTCTTTATTCGGGTGAATGTAAACAAGGAAGTAAAGGTACTGGATTTATAATAACAAAAGAGTTGAAGAATAAAATACTTCACTTTAAACCGATAAATGGAAGACTCTCGTACATAAGAATAAAGATGAAGCCAAATAATCTGTCCATAGTAAACGGGTATGCACCAACTGAAGATGGTACCGAAAGCGAAAAGGAGCAGTTTTACAATGAGTTGGAAGCCTTTTATGAAACAATACCAAAACACGACACGATAGTTATTCTGGGTGACTTTAACGCAAAAATCGGAAGAGAAAACCATATAGCTGATGTGGCCGGGAAGGAGACAATTCACACAAACACAAATGATAATGGAGGCAGATTGTGTGAACTCGCGGCTGCTTTGAACATGATAATATCAAGCACTAAATACAAACACAAGAAACAGCATAAAATCACTTGGACCTGGCCAGGAGGGAGGAAAACAGAAGGTAACCAAATAGATCATATATTGATAACAAGAAGACGAGCCTCTTCCATACAAGATGTACGATCATACAGAGGCGCCAACGCGGACTCGGACCATTACCTCGTAATCGCTAAGGTCAAACAAAGGACATCAATAGAGAGAACAAAGCAGCAAACAATGAAGCAAATTGCAGTCGAAAAACTGAGCAAGGGCGGTATAGAAGCAAAAAGATATGTAGAAAGGCTGAATACTGAGTTAGAGAAGAAATTAAATGAAACGACAGTCGAAATCGAAGAACAATAGAAAATAATAACAACATGTATCACAGAAAGTACCAAACGTGAAATAGGATATAAAGAAAAGCGAAAGTGGAAAAAATGGTTTGACAGAGAATGCGAAGAGAAAATGAGCGAAAAGAAAACGGCAAGACTAAAGTGGATTGAAACGGGCGACAAAGAAGACTATAACAAGTATGCTGTGAAGAGAAGGGAGGTAAGAAAATTATATAAACACAAGAAAAACAAATGGGTGGAAGAGAAGATGAAGGAAGTTGAAGAATGCAGTAGTAAAAAGGACATGAAAGGACTCTACCAAAACATTAGGAACAAAAGAAAGTCAAACGCCGTCAAGACGAGAGGAATAAAAAATAAGGAAGGCAAGCTGGAAAGTGAACCAGAAGAGGTGAAGAAAATATGGGCGGAACACTTTACAAGGCTACTATGCATGGAAAGAGTAGAAGAACGAGAACAAGTTGAATTACCAGTAACAATGGACGGAGACGAAATAAAAGTTCCAGATAGAGAAGAAGTCAAGCAAGCAATAAAAAGACTAAAAAATGGAAAAGCACCAGGCAGTGATGAGATGATGGCGGAGATGATTAAGTACGGGGACGAAACGTTGCACGATGCAATAAGCTTACTGTTAGAAAGAATATGGAACGAAGAAAAAATGCCAAAAGCATGGAGCAACGGAATCATCATACCGTTGAGAAAGAAAGGAGACCCCGAGGCTTGTGAGAACTACAGAGGCATAACGCTGCTTAACGTGGCATATAAAGTTCTATCGTCGATAATTAACAACAGATTGGTGGAATACTCTGAGAAAATGATCGGCGAATATCAGTTTGGTTTCAGAAGAGGGAGGTCCACGGTCGGAGCCATACACGTATTGAAACGGATAATGGAGAAGACTAGAGAATTTGGGATGAACGTGTACCTACTCTTCGTAGATTTCAAGCAGGCGTTCGACAGAGTGAGTAGAAAAGAACTACTGGAAGCCATGAAAGAACTGAAAATACCAAGTAAGCTGATTAGATTGGTTATGATGACGCTGGAAAAAACAACAGCAAAAATAAAAACTCCAGCAGGTGAAACAGAGGATTTTGTGGTAAACTGCGGCGTTAGACAAGGAGACGGACTGTCGGCTACATTATTTAACATCCTGATTGAAACAATAATTAGAAAAGCTAGATGTAGTGGGACGATAATAAGCAAAGAAAGCCAAATAGTTGCATACGCGGATGACATAGTAATTATATCACGAACAGAAAGTGGAATGAAAAGGATATACAACGCAATAAAAGAACCAGCGGAGGCAGCAGGTCTCTTAGTAAATGAGGGTAAAACTAAATTTATGAAGTGTCAGCGTGCGAACGACAATAGCAGATATACGCTAAAAATAAACGACAGCAGTTTCGAACAGGTAACGAATTTTAATTATCTTGGAGTACAGTTGAATAGCAATAACACTAGAGCAACGGAGGTCAGAGCGAAAATACAAGCAGCTAACCGAGCATATTGCGCAAATAGGCAGATACTAAGAGACAAACAAATCACACGCCGCACGAAAATCCAAGTTTACAAGTCTCTGATAAGACCGGTAATGACATATGCGTCGGAAGTATTGAGCCTATCGCAACGAGATGAAGAGAGCCTTAGGGTCTTTGAAAGAAAAGTAATGAGAACCATCATGGGCCCAAAACATGAGAACGGTGAATATAGAGCGAGAATGAACCATGAAATCCAACAAGAGCTGAATGGGGAAGACGTGGTGAAATTTGTAAAAGCGCAACGAGTCAAATGGTTAGGACACGTCATGAGAAGTAACGATGAAGAAGTTACAAAGAAGGTGATGTTATGGGAACCGGACAGAGTTAGAGCCAGAGGAAGACCGAGATTACGATGGTGGGACAGTGTGATGGAAGACTTGAGACAAACTGGAGTGACAGACTGGAGACAAGCATATGGTGATCGTAATATTTGGAGATTGATCGTTAATGAAATGAAAACACATCCCAGACTGTGAAATAAAATAAATGAAATAAATAAATGAAATGTAATATGAAGAGGACTAATCCACCTCTCAAAAAGGATTTTGTAAGGCCCGAAAAGGTCAGCATAATTCAGCAATGAATGTATCGCTTAATTAATAATAATAATAACGGTATCTTTAATAAACGGAAAGGAATAACGGGTTGAATGGGCATGCAAATCAAACCACTATATTATGATTGTCGACGTTTCGGAGTCTTTATTGCTCCATCTTCAGGACTAGATGGAGAAAAGGCAAACAATTAATTCTTCGGAAACTTCTTCGGAACTTCTTCGGCTCCGTCAACTTTGTTCTGCCCTTCTTGATGCTCTACGTCGATGATATATTCGCAGCAGTCCCGGTCACTGAAGTGGAAAGTTGTTTAGGGTTGCTCAATAGCTACAATAAATTACTCACTTTTACATATGAACTAGAGAGGGACGGTTTCATCCCTTTTTTAGACCTGCTAGTTCAACGGAAAGAAGATGGCACCCTTACAACCAATATTTACAGAAAGCCCTCGTCTACAGACAGGTTTCTTAACTATAGTTCATCCCACCCCCTTAATCAAAAAATAAGTGTGATAAATACTATGAAACATAGAATTCATACTTGCGTACCTCATGAATCCATAGGTGTTAAATTACATGAACTTAAGCAGCAATTGTTGAAGAACGGATATCCAGCTCGTTTGATCGATCGACTACTGTTCCATAAAAATAAGATTACTCCTACTTTGCAAGGGACCGATCAACATAATAACATCCATAATGATGAGGGTACTTCACAACCACAATTGACTGATCTAGATGTTATTACTAAGTTTAGTAAAATTACTTTCCACCCATGGATTGAGAGCAAAGTGAAACATACCTTCAAGGATGTTGTGAGGAGTGGTGAACTACGCCTGGCTTTCCATAACAGTCATAGCTTCAACAGAATATTGTTTTCCAGGACAAAAGATAAAGTCCCCATCCTAGATAGGGCCAACGTGGTGTATTGTGTGAAATGCCAATGTAATAAATATTACATTGGTCAAACGAAACAACGATTGACCTCCCGTATACAACAACACATGTACGATGTCAAAGCGGGAGCAACTAAAACTGGACTATCAGAGCATGCCATCCAGACTGCACACGTTTTCAGTAAAGACGACATCAGTATTCTTGCTACGGAGAAAAACTTCGCGAAAAGAACCTTCCTCGAAGCCGCTTATATATCTACCAATACCAACAATGTCAACAAACAAACGGACTATAACTACTTGAACAACGGATGGAAGGGTCTATTGGTAAAATTTAAAGAGAAATTCTCTGGTACCTGATCATCTGGGTCTACTACACGGTAACGACCACTTTCTGGAATTTCTATTCCTTTTTTTTTTCACAATTAACTGTTTGGTTATGCTTTTAGATATTTGTATATTCTTGCGTTCACAGGTTTCTAGTTTGTTTATTGAATACCTGCAGATTTTTATACACAACGCTCACCTACTTTTAGATACCTCTACGAGAGGACGCTTCTTTGTTTTCTATTTTACGTAAAGCGTGGCAAATTTCAAATGTTTTCCTATCTGTACGTCACTTATCAACTGATAGATTGTTTTTAATATTTTCACTTAGTTTTAAACAGATGCTATTTATATTTATACATTTTAATTACTGTTTTAATTGTAAAGTTTTATATGTTGTACAAGTTTTTCTACATTTTAAATTTTTTGACTTCGTTTGAAAGTGACTGCCACATTGCCATTGCGTTTTTTGTTCTCGTTTTTGATGCTTACATCACACGATTTACATCTTATTTTGATATCGGTGAAGAATTGTTGACATGATCTTAGAATTAATTGTTTGCCTTTTCTCCATCTAGTCCTGAAGATGGAGCAATAAAGACTCCGAAACGTCGACAATCATAATATAGTGGTTTGATTTGCATGCTCATTCAACCCGTTATTCTTTTCCGTTTATCATATAGCTTGGGTGAGAACTCTGGTTTATTCTACTGGTATCTTTAATATTCAAATAAAAATTTTAAATTTGTCTAGTATTTATAAAAATACTTTTCTGATAACAATGTAAACGAATAAAATTGCAATGCACTCTTTTCGCACAATGGACTTCATTATATAGTTTTCACTTGGTAATCGTAAAGATACAGGAAGACCGTGAACTGACAAATAATATTTTGAAGACAAATTTTAACATTCAATTTAACGTTATTATTTTTTTTATTTGTTTATTTATTGGTAGTCGGCATTCAACATAGTAGAGTAACCAAGTAAAAAGTAATAAATTTTATTTTAAATCAAAGAGGCTTATATCTTACTACTTACTTTGTCCTTTGTCGGTTTGTAATAATAATATACCTGTAAAGATTTGTAGTTTGTAATCATGTGTTTGTTTTTTTTGATCAAGATAGTCAGAGTCAAAAATTTAATATTCAATAAAGTTTTTTACAAGCATTGTGTCAATAACTGCGAAAATTCATATTTTCACACAAAACTCAAAAATACAGTCCAATCTTCTATCGAAAGTGAATATGGTCCTTCGAGCCGGATGATTTAGCAAACAATTAAAATACTTTAATTGCCACAACAGAAGGCTACTGCTAGCAACAGCGGTTTTTCGAAGATAGAAAATCGTCAAGACCAAGTCGTTACATTTGAAAGCAAGATAAGAAAACGGGTGTGCGTACAATCGTCGAGAGAGTAAGAGAGCAAATCTTATCTATCCCTTTATCTAGCATTATTTGTACACGGTAAGGTCAGAGAAAGGTCAAGTTATACCTCAAAATAACATTTACATTAATATCTAATTATTAGCACGTTAAATTATTTTTAAATAAAATGAGTAATTTAATGCGCGAAAGAAGCGCCATAAAGTCTAGGCTTACCAGATTTCAAACATTTGTAAGCAAGGTTAAAATGTCAGTTGAAAAAAAGGAAGTCGTTCAACAAGAAACGGTTAATGAATTGCAAACTAGAACAAATAACATTTCAACAATTTTGTCAGAATACATTGATATCTATAACCAAATTATGTCAACATCTGAAAACGATGAAGCTAACGAATTACATTTATTAGAATTTGAAAATACATATTACAAAGAATTAGCTGCATCAGAGGTTCTAATTAGTGCATTGAGTCCTATAGTTGATCATCCAGTAGGGAATGCTTCAAATAGGCCATTGTCGCCAAATGGAAGTAAACATTCAGCGAACTCTTACACAAATTTGCAAAGAGTAAACTTGCCAAAAATAAATCTTGTTAAGTTTAGCGGCCAAGCAGATTTGTGGCTCGAGTACAAATCAATATTTCAAAATTTAATTCATGAAAATTCAGATCTCAATGACATAACTAAGCTTCACTATTTGAAGTCGTCTCTTCAAGGTGAACCGGCTGATGTTATAAAATCACTCGATTTTACGAACGCTAGCTACAAGATAGCTTGGACAACTTTGTTGGATCGGTATGATCAACCCAAACTAATTATCAAAAACAATTTAACCGCGATACTAGGGTTAAAGGTGATGAAACAGGAGTCTTCTAAGGATCTTAGAAAGATGACTGACGCGATCGCTAAACACGTTAGCTCACTGCTTACGTTGGCAACAGCTGAGGAATTATTTGAAGCAATTATTGTTCACTTAGTTTCAACCAAATTAGATAATGACACCCACAGAGAGTGGGAAAAAGTTCTTAACGAGGATGAGGCAATACTGCCTACTTTAAAGGAATTCAAAGGTTTTTTGACAAAACATTCAAACTTTTTAGAAAACATTGAGAAACGGAGCGCGAAGATACCTTCCGAGAAACCGAAATTTATATCTAAATCATTTGTTGTCAATCAAGCAAACTGTGCATATTGCAAATGTGATCATTTCATAGGCTCGTGCCAAGAGTTCATAAAATTGACACCACAGGCTCGGTCTAGCAAAGTACAAGCACTTAAACTATGCTTCAACTGTCTTTCGAATAGTCATTTTTTGCCTAAATGTCATTCAAAATACTCGTGTAAAATCTGCAGGGCAAGGCATCACTCACTGTTGCATGTCGAGACAAAGGTTGCATCTCTTGTGCAGCCGGAGGTCAAGGATTCATCAGAGGATGAAGTCGTTGAGCCGACTATGAGTATTTCTACCTTATGCTCAAATTCTCAGCAAGTCCTCCTGCCCACTGCGTCAGCGAAGGTCCGCGATTCACTAGGTAACTTTCAAACTGTACGTTTATTGCTTGATTCTGGAAGTCAGTCAAATTTTATAAGTTTTAATTGCGTGAAGAAATTAAACTTACCTTTGAAAAACGCAAACATCACGGTTTGCGGAATAAACGAGTCGAGTTTGTCGGTTAATTCAAAGTGCGATTTGGAACAATTCATTATTCAAAGTTAGCATTACCTGTCTAATAATCGAGCGCATCACTGGCATTGTGCCTAGTTTCAATGTCAAACAAAATAGTTTTACGATACCCAAGGATGTTGTCTTGTCAGATCCTTCCTTTAATAAACCGGGCGAAATCGACCTTCTCATAGGTTCATCAGTATTTTTCCAGCTTCTCTGCATTGGGCAGAAACGGTTAGGCCCTAATCTGCCAATGTTACAAAAAACCCATCTCGGTTGGGTCGTGTCCGGTCCAACCACAACAGCATTGTCTACGCAAGTACGATGTCATCACGCTACTTCAGTTGACATACAAGACCAGTTAATGAAGTTTTGGGAAATGGACAACTATCCAACAGAAAAGGTATTTTCAGCAGAGCAGAATGCCTGCGAAGAGCATTTCGCTAAACACACGATCAGGAATGATGAAGGAAGATTCATCGTATCAATTCCCTTCAAAACCCCGCCTACTGTACTAGGTGATTCAGCTTTTGTAGCGAAAAAACGGTTTCTTGCATTGGAAAGGCGCCTTCAGGCGAATCCAAAATTGCAAATAAGATACCTAGCTTTCATGCAAGAGTACTTGGATTTGGGCCACATGACGTTGGTTAATCCAAATTCCGAAATCTCTTATTATTTACCGCACCATGGTGTTCTGAAGGAAGACAGCCTTACAACTAAATTACGTGTTGTATTTAACGGGTCCTCAGAGACCACAACAGGTCATTCGTTGAATAGCATCCAAATGGTTGGACCAACCATGCAGCAAGATCTTTTTACTATTTTGCTAAAATTTAGACAACATGTATATGCCCTGTCAGCGGACATAGAGAAAATGTATAGACAGGTGCAAATAAATTCAGAACAAAGGCACCTACAACGCATTCTTTGGCGCTCTTCTCCCGAAGAACCAGTAGAGACTTACGATTTAAATACTGTAACTTACGGTACGGCTTCGGCTTCGTATTTAGCCATACGTTCATTATTCCAATTAGGAATCAATTGCGAAAATACCTCTCCTATTATCTCTAAGATAATCAAGTACGACTTCTACGTCGACGACCTGCTAACCGGAGCGGATAGTTTGGACGAAGCTCGCCACATATGTTCAGCACTCATAAGTGTATTAACTTCTGGTTGTTTCAATTTACGAAAATGGATTTTGAACGATCCACGGGTCTTGGAAAACGTTCCAAACGCGAATATGCATCCGGGGGCCCTCAGCTTTGGCGATCAGGAGCATACCAAAACTTTAGGTATCATATGGGTTTATCAAACGGATCACTTCATGTTTAATATTTCAAAGCTGTCAAGCAACAAGATAACAAAGAGAACGATGTTATCTGAGATTTCTCAAATATTCGACCCTCTTGGGTTATTATCGCCGTGTACATTTACAGCAAAGGCCTTTATGCAAAGCCTTTGGCTCGAAAGGTTAGGTTGGGACGAGTCGGTTTCTTATGAACTTGAAACAAAGTGGATCTCTTATCGCCGTGATTTGACAATTTTAAATGACATAGAAATACCGCGTCATGTCACCTGCGTGAATCCAGTCGAAGTACAAGTACATGCATTCTGTGATGCTTCGCAGATCGGGTATGGCTCTTGTGTATATCTAAGAGTTACGGACTTCAATAATGTAGTTCACATCAATTTGCTTTGTGCAAAATCAAGGGTTGCACCCTTAAGGCCAACCACCATACCTAGACTTGAGCTCAGCGGAGCCGTTCTCTTAACTAAGCTTGTGAGGCAAGTAAAGAAATCTTTAAAACTGAATATTACTAAATATGTTTTTTGGTAGGACTCGACTATTGTCTTAGGATGGTTGAAAACCAGTCCAAACTTATTAAAAACGTTTGTTTGCAATCGTGTTGCAGACATACAAGAACAGTCTTCTTACGCCGTTTGGAGACATGTTAGCACTAAATTTAACCCTGCTGATCTCTTGTCACGAGGAGTAACTCCTCAAGCTTTGAAAACCTCTTCATTATGGTGGAAGGGTCCTCCATGGCTACTAGAAGAAGAATCTTCTTGGCCAAAACCAAGTTTTCAAGCAATCAAATTGCCTGATTTTAAAAATGAAACTCAGGCGCTTATTGTTCATAAAGGATTTTCTTTTCCCTTCGAGAATTATTCTGATGCTTCTCGGCTTGAAAGAATAATTGCTTATTGTTTACGGTTTCGTTTAAACTGCTCTCTTAAGAAGGGAGAACGAAAAACAGGATCGCTAAGTCCTGATGAAATCGCAAGGTCAATGAGAGCCTTAATAAAGTTATCTCAGCTCGATTCCTTTAAGGAGGAGCACAAACAATTGTCAAGGGGTTTTCCTTTAAAGGCCTCTTCGCCGCTACTTGCCTTTAATCCTTTTCTAGATGACGACAATTTAATACGCGTCGGAGGGCGACTTCGTAATACTGAATATTCATTCAATAAAAAACATCCCTTTCTTCTCTCTGGAAAACACAGTTTTGCTAAACTCATTGTTCGTCGTGAACATTTAAGGTTACTGCATGCAGGACCTCAGCTTCTTTTATGCTCCTTAAGAGATAAGTTCTGGATTACCTCCGGTAGGAATCTGACTAAGAAAATTGTTTATGAATGTGTAAGATGCTTTAGAGCATCTCCTACCGTTACGCAACCCATTATGGGTAATTTGCCAAGGGAGAGAGTCACGCCTTCTCACCCTTTTCATACAACTGGTGTTGATTATGCTGGTCCAATACAATACAAGTTGACTAAAGGACGCGGATCCAGACTAGGCAAAGCTTATTTATGTCTCTTTGTTTGTTTTGCCAGTAAGGCCGTTCATATTGAGTTAGTTACTGCTTTATCAACTGACGCCTTTTTACTCACTTTAAGAAGGTTTATAGCAAGACGAGGCAAACCATTGCATATCCATTCTGATAATGGAACCAACTTTGTTGGAGCTAATTCTAAGTTACATGAATTAGGTAAGCTTTTAAAGGACCACCAGTCCTCAATATCTGATGCTTTATCTGATCAGGGTATAAACTGGCATTTTATTCCTGCACACAGTCCCCATTTTGGTGGCTTGTGGGAGAGTGGCATTAAATCATGTAAACACCACATGAAAAGAATTTTAGGAAATTCGGTTTTAAATTTTGAAGAACTCTGCACCTTACTGTGTCAAATTGAAGCTATCTTCAATTCACGACCCCTTGCGCCCCTCTCATCCGACCCAATTGATTTGCAACCTCTTACTCCGGGTCATTTTCTCGTCGGAAAGCCTTTAGCTTCGTTACCAGATCCAGATGTTACTGGCTTACCAGAGAATCGGTTGGAATATTTCCAACGATTGCAGTTTGTATACCAACATTTTTGGAAACGTTGGAGCAAAGAATATGTATCTGAACACCAACACCGTACCAAGTGGAAGCAACATCAATCTAATTTAACCAATGGAACTCTTGTTTTAATAAAGGATGATAATTTGCCTCCATTCAAGTGGAAGTTAGGTCGAATCATCGATGTGCATCCGGGTAAAGATAATGTTAATCGTGTTGCTACTATGCAAACCGAAGGAGGAACATTACGAAGATCCTTTGCAAAAATTTGCCCTCTTCCTAGTGTTAGTGCTTAACTACTCAGTGTTTATTTACAGATTTGACCATCGTTTGGGAATACTTTTAGTTTTAAGTTTCTTTTACTTTGTTCAATGATTATTATTTTACCATTTTTTGTCAAACTTACCTTTGCATTTTCTTGTTCATCTCTTTATTTTGTTGAAATAATGTTCATTTCAAGGCGGGCGGCATGTAAAGATTTGTAGTTTGTAATCATGTGTTTGTTTTTTTTTTATCAAGATAGTCAGAGTCAAAAATTTAATATTCAATAAAGTTTTTTACAAGCATTGTGTCAATAACTGCGAAAATTCATATTTTCACACAAAACTCAAAAATACAGTCCAATCTTCTATCGAAAGTGAATAATACCATATTTTTATAAAATTTAAAGAGTACCTAGAAAACATTAAGTAACATCTGGACATTTGTTAATTTTAAAATTTTGTGACAATAGTTTGTTTTCCTGTTCAGAAGTTCTCTGTGATAATATTTTTTTAACCAAATATTTCGGTTTTAAAGTAAACCTACAATTTAAAAAAAAATGTCCTAAAGAAAACACCTCACAAACATAGTTTATTATTATAACCCACATAGGTGGGTTATAGCGCAACGTACAGTACAAAACAAATAATACATTTACTTTAGTTATTTCGATTATTTTTAAATTTTCCTATTTAATAAATTTTTTTGTCGCCGCCCCCATGGTAATTGTCTGGACCCGCTACTGCCTCTCCCCTAGATTGTTGAAATTATTAATTGATATATTACACGATAGTTTCTTATTTTGTATCTATAATATTTGCGAAAGTTTTTATTGATATACAGAAGATCCACATACACCACCGTCTGAAACTTTAATCCCACTTGAAAAATAGAAAGAAATAATGTAATTTAATTTCTTTTATGTGCTGTTATATACATGAATAAGTAGGTAAGTAAACTTTGGACGCCCTAAACTTCAAGTAAGAATTAAAATCTCAGGTAATTTTTAAGGGATGAAACCCAGGAAATAACGGAATTTTTAAATAAAAATTTTTAATTTGTTAATTTTGCAGTAAAAATATTTTAGACATTAGAGTGTTATTTTAATCTATTTTACGTGTTGACTAATTGTATATAAAATACACGTGGTTTTAAATTATTTTATATATTTTCTTTAATAAATTGCATTGCTTGAAAAAAATATGATACACGTGTTTCTCGCTTTTCTGCCACTTTCATATTTTTTAACATAATTTATAATAATAATAACTGAACTAAAACATTTTTAAAATGGATTAATATAGTTATTATTGAAAAATTGAAATTGACCGTTAAACAATCTAAATTCTTCGTACACCCCAGGTAGGTATAGTCGTTAAGTGGTATGCTTTCAGATGGAAGAGCACATGCAGCATGGGTTCGAATCTTGGAGAGGGCCATTCAGAAAAAAAAAATGTAAGTACGTATTTGGTGAATAATAATTAATGTTAGTTTTCAGTTATTTCAGAAATGGATTCTCCAGGAATAAGCAAATTATGATTAAATAAATATAATATATGTAATTGTAACATCTGAATTAATAAAAAACAACTATTACCTTAGTTAACGAATTTCTAAATAATTACAGAAATTAAATTTTTTTATTATTATTAAATATTTTTTAATCAATATCAGTGCTGATTAGGCACGTAAATTTTATTAATATTAATATTTTATTAATAATATAAATAATATTCCGTTCATAAAAAATCAACACATAATATGTGTAAAAACGATACACCAATTCAGTAACGGCATAATAGGCAAATCAATACCGTACCGTTACGTAAATACCTGTACCGTTTATCTACATAATTGATACCGCAAAACAGTAACGGCAAAATGGGCACATCGATGCCGTATCGATACGAAAATACCTATACCGTTTATGTACATAAATGATATCTCAAAACAGTAACGGCAAAATGAGAAAATCAATGCCAAACAGTTACGAAAATACCTGTACCGTTTATGTACATAATTGATACCTCAAAACAGTAACGGAAAAATGGGCACATCGATGCCATACCGTTATGTAAATATTGGTACCGTATATGTACATTTTTGACGGCTTTGTGCTGCTTGGGTAGTACCGTTTTGTTACTGTAATAATAATTGCATTATCACCTTGTTATAAAATGTTTTTGTTTTGTTTTCGTGTTTGAAAGAATAATTAATTTGCCAATGTTTTAAAGTAATTATTTTTTTATTTTAAAATTTTTCATTTTGATAAAGTTATTTATTTGTCACGTGGTAGCTCAGTTAAACGGATTATTAAATGTTTTTTAATTTAAAATAAATTGTTAATAATATTCAAAAGTCAGTCCTCACATAACAATTCTCTAAAGCTGTTGGACCAGATTCCCAGAAGTGTTCGAGAATATCGACTTTGAAATATTCCGCAAAAATTATGAAGATTGAAATTAATCTACAAAATACAATTACAATAGTCTCCTGGCAGAGTGGGGTAGCGAGCGAGTCTCGTAAACGGAAGGTCTTCGGTTCGCTTTATTCTTTAAAAATTTACCGTTTTAGAAAGCACCTGATGTAATCTTATTTTTGAGTTATCTAATTGCTATTGTCATATTGAATTTCATCTCTAAAAATTTACTTCAAAAACCCGAAAAACTTCCCTATTTGCTGAAATTGTTTAATAATTAATTTTTCACTAAATCATGACTACCTACTCGGTACGAGTAGTTTCTTATTGTTTTATCTATAATATTCTCAAAATTTTTCATTGCCATGAATACTATACTATAATTCTATAACTTGATTCGCACTTGAAAAATAGAAAGAAATAATGTAATTTAAATTTAATTGCGTTTATGTACTGTTATACAAAAATAAAGACTCATTCAGGTAGGGATTCTTAGGATTACCTAATAAGAATAGTAGGTAAGTAAATTTCAAGCAAAAATTAAAATTTTAGGTTATTTTTAAAGGATGAATGAGATTTACCCAAGATATAACAACGGTATCTTTAATATTCAAATAAAAATTTTAAATTTGTCTAGTATTTATAAAAATACTTTTCTGATAACAATGTAAACGAATAAAATTGTAATGCACTCTTTTCGCACTTTATTGGACTTCATTATATAGTTTTCACTTGGTAATCGTAAAGATACAGGAAGTCCGTGAACTGACAAATAATATTTTGAAGACAAATTTTAACATTAAATTTAACGTTATTATTTTTTTTTATTTGCTTATTTATTGGAAGTCGGCATTCAACATAGTAGAGTAACCAAGTAAAAAGTAATAAATTTTATTTTAAATGAAAGAGGCTTATATCTTACTACCTAGTACCTAGAAAACATTAAGTAACATCTGGACATTTGTTAATTTTAAAATTTTGTGACAATAGTTTGTTTTCCTGTTCAGAAGTTCTCTGTGATAATATTTTTTTAACCAAATATTTCGGTTTTAAAGTAAACCTACAATTAAAAAAAAATGTCCTAAAGAAAACACCTCACAAACATAGTTTATTATTATAACCCACATAGGTGGGTTATATGTAGCGCAACGCACAGTACAAAACAAATAATACATTTACTTTAGTTATTTCTATTATTTTTAAATTTTCCTATTTAATAAATTTTTTTGTCGCCGCCCCATTGTAATTGTCTGGACCCGCTACTGCCCCTCCCCTATATTGTTGAAATTATTAATTGATATATTACACGATAGTTTCTTATTTTGTATCTATAATATTTGCGAAAGTTTTTATTGATATACAGAAGATCCACATACACCACCGTCTGTAACTTTAATCCCACTTGAAAAATAGAAAGAAATAATGTAATTTAATTTCTTTTATGTGCTGTTATATACATGAATAAGTAGGTAAGTAAACTTCAAGTAAGAATTCAAATCTCAGGTAATTTTTAAGGGATGAAACCCAGGAAATAACGGAATTTTTAAATAAAAATTTTTAATTTGTTAATTTTGCAGTAAAAATATTTTAGACATTAGAGTGTTATTTTGATCTATTTTACGTGTTGACTAATTGTATATAAAATACACGTGGTTTTAAATTATTTTATATATTTTTTTTAATAAGTTGCATTGCTTGAAAAAAATATGATACACGTGTTTCTCGCTTTTCTGCCACTTTCATATTTTTTAACATGATTTATAATAATAATAATTGAACTAAAACATTTTTAAAATGGATTAATATAGTTATTATTGAAAAATTGAAATTGACCGTTAAACAATCTAAATTCTTTGTACACCCCAGGTAGGTGTAAGCGTTAAGTGGTATGCTTTTAGATGGAAGAGCACATGCAGCATGGGTTCGAATCTTGGAGAGGGCCATTCAGAAAAAAAAATGTAAGTACGTATTTGGTGAATAATAATTAATGTTAATTTTCAGTTATTTCAGGAATGGATTCTCCAGGAATAAGAAATCATTGGTGATCAGAGCACCCAAATGGCTGGAGGAGCAATAACATTGCAAATTATGATTAAATAAATATAATATATGTAATTGTAACATCTGAATTAATAAAAAACAACTATTACCTTAGTTAACGAATTTCTAAATAATTACAGAAATTAAATTTTTTTATTATTATTAAATATTTTTTAATCATTATCAGTGCCGATTAGGCACGTACATTTTATGTACCGAAGCGACACTGTAAATTTCTAAATATTCCGTTCATAAAAAATCAACACATAATATGTGTAAAAACGATACACCAATTCAGTAACAGCATAATAGGCAAATCAATACCGTACCGTTACGTAAATACCTGTACCGTTTATCTACATAATTGATACCGCAAAACAGTAACGGCAAAATGGGCACATCGATGCCGTATCGATACGAAAATACCTCTACCGTTTATGTACATAAATGATATCTCAAAACAGTAACGGCAAAATGAGAAAATCAATGCCAAACAGTTACGAAAATACCTGTACCGTTTATGTACATAATTGATACCTCAAAACAGTAACGGAAAAATGGGCACATCGATGCCATACCGTTATGTAAATATTGGTACCGTATATGTACATTTTTGACGGCTTTGTGCTGCTTGGGTTACGACCAAATTTGGTATGGTGGTAGGGTTCACGGTGGAAAGGTGAAAATAAGGTTTTCGTCGCGATCTATCAATCAGGAGTGCCACCACAAGAAAATAATACAGGATTTTTAAAAAATATTTTGTCTTGCGATATGTTGTTTTAAAGGCCTTAAAAGGCTTTATCCAGAATAGGTAAAATTAATCTTCTATCTGTCGTCTGTCAAAAATCTCAAGTTGTCAAAGTTGAAACTTTAAGAGTGAATAACTCAAGAAGTGCTGAAGGGATCTTAACTAAATTTGGTACGTAGGTACATTGATCCTAATGGATATGAGAGCATATAGTTACGTCATCGTAACCAGCTCTTATCACAACGGTCGATGCACTACGATCGACCCTTATCTTAATGTGCATTAATATTAACTTAGGTTATTTAGATTATTATTGTAACAACCAACATAAGACAAATAATGTAATTAGTCGATGAACTGTAATAATCCCTTATCTGAATACGATAATAATTAAGGAATGATCGTAGGTCAATCACAAAAGTTAGTCTTCTCTTAAGTGTCAACTGTGGAAGTCCTCAATTGTTGTTTTAATATAAATAAAAGATAAGAAAAATAAATAGTTGAGATAGAGGTCGTTATAATCTACAAAGTAGATACATTTCAAAATACAAATTCGTAGTAGGACATCGGTAGTCAGGACCGTATTAGGAATCAATAACGAATAAAAAAATAGCAAGAAAAAAATTATTAAATTCAAAAAGCCTTAACGAACGACATGTTTCGGACTTATTCGCGGTTTTACCCAACAAAATTGACCTCATCAGGTTCGTACTGACAATGAAAATATAAAATTAAACTTACCATTTTTTCAAACGATCATAAAACCTTCCACGTGCTCTAAACTAGCCGAATGCCATAATAAGAAAATGTATTTTGAAGGTTAGTAAGCGTCCACAAAGGGATATCTAAACTTACAAGTTTGTTATCTCATCAAACTAAAATAATTAACGGAAAATGAAATAAAATTTCAAAAACCTATTGTCGACCGTAAAAACTATTTTAGTTTGGGATAGTTAGAGCAATGATTATATCTGTGGGTGTTTCTTCTGGATATTACGTTTATATACGCCGTGTGTGCCGGATCTGTTGCTATCTTTAATGCATATCTCGTTGTTAACATATTCCTTCGTGTCTTTAGGGATGGCACCGCCGCCTCACATCGTAGGCTCTCTATAGGTGTGGTTCGAAAGGCTCCTAGTATCATCCTCAATGATGCGTTTTGTATTGGTTCTACCTTTTGTAGCAGTGTTTTGTGTGCTGATGCATAGATAATGGATCCATAATCTAATTTCGAACGTATCATGGTTTGATATATTTTTAGCAGTGTGTCGCGCTTTGCTCCCCATTTGTTGTTAGATATAATTTTAAGCATATTTAGTGGCTGTATTGTTCTTACTTTTAAATTCTTTATGTGATCTTTCCATGTCATTTTATTATCTAGTTGCATTCCAAGATATTTTATAACCCTGGTGTAGTTGATGTTGTGTCCGCTAATTTTGATTTCTGGTTGTTGGTTATTTTTCTTCAGTCGTGTAAAATGTACTGCTTTTGTTTTTTCTGCTGAACTTTTGAACCCTATTATTTTGCACCATTCTTCTAGGGAGTCAATGGTTTCTTGCAGTTTTTCTTTGATAACTTCAATGTTATGGTTTCTATAGTATATATTAATGTCGTCTGCAAATAACGAGAGTTTTACGGGATGTTTGACATGCATTTCTATCTTATTTATTGCTATTAAGAACAGTGTCACACTGATAGGTGAGCCCTGTGGTATGCCATTTTCCATTTCAGTTTCTTCAGAGTATGTGTCCTCTACTTTGACTCTATATGTTCTCTCTTTGAGTATATTTTGTATGAATATTAGTACGTTACCGGTTATTTTCCATTCTATCATTTGTTGTATTATGAGATATCTCCATGTTTTGTCAAATGCCTTCTCCAGGTCTAGAAATATTGCTATAAGATGTTCTTTGTTTATAAAAGCTTCATGTATCTCCGAGTCGATGTTGAGGATTTGGTCTATTGTCGAGTGAGATTTTCTAAATCCTGATTGATTTTTGGTTATTAGGTTATTTGATTCTAGTTTCCAAATTAGTCTTTTGTTGACTATTTTTTCCAGTAATTTGGCAAGACATGATGATAATGCTATGGGTCTATAGTTGAGGGGATTTGTTGGTTCCTTATCCATTTTTAATATTGGAATCACTGTTACTGTTCTCCATATTTTTGGGTAGGATATTTCGTTCCATATAAAATTGTATATATTTAGAAGTGATTGTTTTGCTGTTGAGGATAGATGTTTAATGAGTGCATATGGGATGTTGTCTGGTCCTGGGCTTGTGTTCTTGCATTTTGTTATATTTTCGTCAATTTCTTTTAGGGTGATAGGTTGATTTATTATGTCGTTGGTTTCGTTGTAGTTGTTTGTGTGCTTGTCTTCAACATTTTTTTTATGTTTTAAAAATTGTTTATCATATGACTCATTTGAATATGCACTTTTGAATATAGTAGCAATGTTATTTACAATTTCTTGTTTTTTTTGGTCAGTATTTCGTTGTTATCTTTTAAAGCGGAGGTGGTAAATTGTTTGTTTGTTCCTTTGATTGATTTTATTTTGTTCCACATTTCTTGGCTGTGGTATCTGTATTGATTGACTGTACAAATTGTTGCCATGATTCTGTTTTTCTTGTTTTGATTATGCTTCTTGCGATTGCTCTATTTTTTAAAAATTCTATTAGATCATCTACTGTTCTTGTTTTTTTGTATCTATTAAATGTACGATGACTATTTCTAAGGGCTTCTTTGCATTGTTCATTCCACCAAGGAACTGTTGTGGTAACCTGGACTTCGTGGTTGGAAAGGCGGACCTGACGGTGTTGCTGAAAAATAGCTTTTACCTACCTTTCTTCCCTTTTGTTCCAGATCACTTTTCTTTAATCGCTGCCACCAGATCTAGTTTAAAGATGTAACGAGATAGATCAGCTCGTTTTAATTGGGTTGTAGTAGCGTGAACTTTTAGGAGACGTAGGGATGAGATAAACAATACTTTTGCAACACCAAAATTAAACAGTTTGAAATTATAATTAAATTTATTAAAATCAAAAATAGAGGGGAGATACAAAATAAAATAATATAACAAAATAATCCAGTACTAAAGATTAAGACACATGAACATGGGTAAAAAAAATAATAATAAAATCGATCGCGAATATACAGAGTGAAATAAAATGTTTTATTACTAACCTTTTTCCTATAATAATTCGAGCAACGGCTTTGGCTGGTTGTTGTAGAAATTGTCACTTTAATTTAATATAATTTAATTAATTAAATGAATTTAAAAAAAATATCACTTTGTGATTGAAATTATAAAAGCAAAAATGAAAATCAAAACTTCGAGTGACCGCAACGTTATCGCTTCGTCTCAAAACCGTTAACTGACTTGTCCAAAATCCTCCACCGAATTTATAACATTTTTACGTCTTTGTCTTTAGGTTCTCATAAAGTTCGTTAAACCAAAATTAATTTATTTTGCCTCTTAGTTCTGCTAATTGCATTCCGATGTAATCATTGCTTGAATTATTGGAAGATCTTGTGAGAGTGAACTTATAATTTTACTATTATAAACAATTTTGAGTAGCTTGAGCCCTTAGATACCTAAGTTTTCCCACTTAACGCTCTTATAAAGCTAATTTAGACGTCCGATTTCTCGTCAAGTGTAACTTTTAGTATCTGAGCGCTCTTAAAAATGATAA
This sequence comes from Cantharis rufa, assembly GCA_947369205.1. Taxonomy (NCBI): domain Eukaryota; kingdom Metazoa; phylum Arthropoda; class Insecta; order Coleoptera; family Cantharidae; genus Cantharis; species Cantharis rufa. The sequence goes on along the minus strand of OX376307.1, from coordinate 14,443,396 downwards.
ACAACTTATCAGCCCCTTGGTTTCTAAATTAATAAAAATATAAACAATTTACTTAAAATTTATGTGTGACCAAATTGCAATATTCACCTTTTGAATTTATAAAGTTTAGTTTAAAACAAAATTATAAAATTGGCTTTAGAATTAAAAATATACTAACAATTAAAATGAATATGATTTCACGAATTTATCAATAAAAGAATGTTGCAATTTGTCAAAAGAAAAAGATATTTGCAATAATATAATTTGGTTTTTGATTTAAATGTAATTAAATTTAGTATAAAAAAAATTATATATTTAGGGATAAAAGAAATTGGGGTGGAGTACTACACTGTTATTTTTCCTGGACAACCTTTCTTGATTGCTATTGTTTCTTTTGCTGCCGTATTGATAAGTTCAATGAACTTATCAACTGTATCATTGATACTAACATCTTCATATTAATCGTTAGGTTTCTCTAGTATTGTTAGTTCCGTGTATTTAACCCAGTTGGCTGTTTCCAATTTCCATTTGTTTTCTTTTGTCGCTTGACTAGGTTCCATTTTTTGCATAATTTCTATTAATATTGGGAAATGATCACTATCATAGAGTTGCTCTAGTGGTTGCCATGTTGTGATGGTAGCTAATTGTGTTGTTGCAAGTGTAAGGTCTATATTGCTAAACGAGTTGTTTGCGCAATTAAAATGTGTGTGTTCTTTTGTGTTAAGAATTAATAGTGTATTCGATTGAAGTAATATATCTTCGATAATTCTGCCTCGTCTGTCAGTATGATTTGACCCCCATATTATATTATGTGCGTTAAAATCCCCTAATAACAAGAATGGTTTGGGAAGTTGTTCTATTAGATTTTTCATATCTGTTAACGTTATATTGCTGTTTGGTGGTATGTATATACTACAGACATGTATTTTCTGAGGAAGAAAAGCTGTAACTGCTATGGCTTCAATATCAGTTGTTAATTCTAGTTTTTCTGCATGTATTTTGTTACATACAAATATTGCAACTCCCCAATTGGCATGTTCAGGATTTTGTCTGTGATTAGAATATTCTTTATATCCCTTTAATTTGATATTTTGGCTCTCTTTAATATGAGTTTCTTGAAGGCACAGTATTTTTGGTTTTTCATTATTTATTAATAGTTGTAGTTGAGATAATCTGGTATAGAATCCATTTAGATTCCATTGAATTATATTTACGTTTGGTGTTTGGTGTTTGTTGTTTTTTTTCTTTATTTTTATTTCTTGTATTTGTGTGTGCATTATTTTCTTTATTGATGTGTGGATTACTCATTGCAGTCCTGACTTGATGATGAGAAAAGACTTTCACTCGTTTCTTTTTCTTGTGCTGTAGTGATTGTATTTATTGTTCTTGTGAATCTGTATTTAGTTTTTGAATTTTGTAAAAGAACTTTGAAGTCCTTTAAAATATTTATTGTATTTTCTACGTTTGTATTGAATTTTTGTGCAACTTCGAGGGGTTTAGTGGAACTACAAATTTCTTTATAAAAATTTTCGAAGTTTTCATACGTGAGTGTGGGATTTTTTGTTATTTCTTCTTTAATTGGATTGAGTTGTTCTTCGGTGGTCATATTAATTTTGGTTTCCTCATTTTTTATTTCTTTTTTGGCAGCTTGCTGTTTTTTAGGTATATTTATTTTTGGTGTTTTAGGGTATCTAAATGGTTCTTCTTGTATTGGTTTTGTGTTATTATATATTTTTATTGCTTTATTCATGCGCGCTTTTGAGGATGTCATGCCTATTGTTTCTGGCGAGAGTCCCTTGGAGCTTGATGGCATGGTTCGTTTGTTGGTTTTTTTTTTGGGGTTTCTATTAGTTGGGTTTCGTCATGTTTTTGATTGGTTTCTGGGTTGTTTTGTGTTTTTGTTTTTATCTATTAAAAGTAAATAATAATGATTACAACGTATATCTATTTTTTTTGTGTGTGTGCCAAAATAAAAAAATGTATAGGAACAAAACTTATAGCCTATTTGATATGGTATATCTCGTTGTCAAGGTATAAAAGACTAATAATGATTCAGTGTAATATAAATATATTTTTTAAATAAATTTGCTTTATTAAACCTATTTTTTTGAGAAAATATAGGCTAAAATTAAAGTTAGGCAAAAGATATTGCAGATTAAAGTTTGTCTATACCGGCAAAACAAATGAGGTTTCAAACTTTAAAATCGCGTTCCTGAAAAATTATAAATTTTGACTATTCCCCTTCTTAGCCTGCACTCTTCAATTAGGAATTCCAACGAAAAACCGATTACATGACGATTCGATAAACTTTTAGATATTGAAACCTTAAATTTAACAGAACTTAATATTATTGAAAGAATGGAAATTGATAAAGACCTTAACGAAATTGAGGATAACCTCCAAAAGGCAAACTTAAAAAATTTACGTTTAGATCACACTAACCAAGAAGAACGGGAACAAACAAGAAAATTATGTTATGAATATAGAGATATATTTTATTGCGAAAACACACATTTAATATTTACAAACCAAATCAACCACGAAATTAAACTAACAGATGAAACCCCAATTTATACAAAATCTTATCGATATCCATACGTACATAATTGAAAAGAAGAAATGAAGAGTCGTCATAGACTATATTTATATATTTTGAACAAATTAAGAAGATGTCAATAATTCACAACTTTGGACTTAGCCTCTGGTTTCCATCAGATCGATATGAACCCGAACGACATATAAAAAACATCGTTCGCTGTTGAAAATGGACAATAGGAATTTCTTCGAATGGCATTTGGACTCAAAAATGCTCCAGGAATCTTCCAAAGAGTAATGGATTTTATTTTAAGGGGGATTCAAAACGAAACATGCTTAGTCTACTTAGACGACATAATAATATTTTCGGTATCATTACAAGAGCATATACAAGGAATAATCAATTGATACGTGGTTTAAGTAGTGTAACTCGATATTAACCATATCACTATTTTAGAATATTAACACAGGCCAACAAAATTTTGAGTTTTGAACGGATGTTTAGAAGTATTAAAAGCAGCAACCAAGAAAAGTTAAAAAGACTACTGGAAAAAAATACACTTGCAACAGCCGCTACGGGGAATAAATCCGTGATGAATTACACTATAATGTGAATATTCCTGCCTACGTAAAGGACACGCTAAGTTTGGGTCCAAAATTTGGTAGACCGTTTAAAGAATTACCTAAACTGAATTTGATTAAAGATATAAAAGGATGTCTACAGGGCCTAAGATTACCGGAAGTGACGATGGATGTCATGAGGTCCAAATGCGTTAATTTAGTTATGAACTATAGACACAGAAAACCTGAAACAGACTACAATGAATTATTAAATAGAAGAAACTTTGTTAGAACCAAAACCTTTATTGACGCATACCCCGATTTAGTTTTTTCTCTTTCAGATAAAGGAAACAACATAGTCATTATGTACAAATCCGAATATGAGAGAGGTATGAAAGATATAATTCGAGACACAACTACTTATCAGTTCAGTAAAAAAGACCCAACACTTGCTTATCAATGTAACACCGGGCCCAATAATTGTAAAACCCTGCGTCGTTGGTTAACGGTAGCGACCACCGATCGTGGTGTAAAAAGTCCTTGTGAGTTCCTCTCGGTAAGCTGCCACCAGTCAATTTTTTATTGACAAGAAATTAACAAAACTTGTACTAAATGTAACGTGGAAAGCTCAGAAGACGTAGGATCAAACCAAAAGAGAATCTCTATCTTTGCACACAAAAAAATAACAACGCTTGGATTTTCAATTAGTTATTTATTTAATAAAGAAAAATTAAGATTTATAATTTACAATTAAACATGAATCAATTGCAAAAAAAGAGAACTTTATGTTGAATAAAAGAGAATAAGTAAAATTATAAGCTCGACTCGTTAATACCTATTTATAAAAAAAAACATTTGTAAAATCAATTATTTGTTCTTACCTTACGATTGAAGAAAATCAAAACACAATATTTTATTCGCGACGCGGCGTTAATGATAGTTAATATTAATTGATTTGAATGAATCTAACACAATAAAAAAAATACGAATTTGAACTTGACGAGTTCAGATAGCAAAAAGAAAAAGGGGGAACCACGACGTTTCTTTTGTTCTAAAACAAAAGAAGCTCGAACAGCTTGGCAAAAAGACTGCTCGAAAACGACTCAGGAAACGACTGGGGAAACGACTGGGAAAACGACTGATTAATAATTGTTTGTGTTGGCCTTATATGTCTTTTTCATTTCTGAACTTTGGTGCCATTGTGACTTGAATGTTGAAAGTATCGTTTTAGGATTGTCTTATCTATGGCGATGAAATATAAATCGGTTTAAGGTAATTCTTTTATCAATTTAGTGGTGAATTACCACATACGTAAATTACAATTATATAGCCAATCTGATTGTTTTGAATTCTAATTTTTATAAAACGAGTTTTAATTATTAAATTATATTTTGTGTTTTGATTTTTGTCAATGTAATAATTTGCAATCTAGCATTAATTGTTCATATGGTTGAATATTGAATATTTCACATAAAGATACTAAAAATAATAAAAGTCAGATAAATGATTTTTATGGTTTTCTAGGTCGAGTTTTGACCTATATAATTGGGTCCTCCGGTACTTTGACCGTAAGAATCTTTCTTAAATTTTCGTAACCATGTGTTTATCTAAATAATATTTTTAACAAAATTTGTACTGAGTCGTCTTATTTAAATTATTTTATGTTTACCAATTAATTAAATTACTGAAGGTGGTTTGTTACATCAAAGCAAAGTTAACGATTTTTTAAAGTATCTAAAAGGGAACAAGTCCATCGAAGAGATGGACTACAAGAAAATGATTCGACATAATTCGATTGCTCCCTAAATGTACGGACTGAGAAAGGTTCATAAACCCTCATTTGCTCTTAGACCCATTGTCAGCTGTATTAAAGCTTCTACTTACAACATAGCCAAGTTTGTTAACGATATCTTAACACAGGTGAATTCTACTTCACATTACAACATAAAAAATTCTAGAGAAGTAGTTAAAACTATAAAAGATATTGTGTTACCACCTGACCACATCTTGGTATCAATGGACGTTGTATCCTTATTTCCTAGTATCCCTAAGGATTTAGTTATAGAGGTTGTAATATATTATGCGCAGAATCCACCAATTCAAATTGTAGTATAAACAATGTAAATAGTAACTTAGATTCACTCATTCGCTTGTTAGTAACTTTACAGAGTATACAATAAATAACAAATACAAAAGTGGGTATTATTTATTCCATTCGGTCCACGACATCACAGAGGTCATTAAGAGTAAATGGAGAGTAATACAATGTTATACCTCGCTGAATAGAGAAGATTTCATCCGACTGGTTTTACTGTGTGTGGAATGTAGCTATTTTTCGCTGAATGGTGAAATATATAGACAGATTCATGGTTTGGCCATGGGTAGTTCAGCTAGCCCAGCAGTGGCGATGTTGATAATGGAAGAGTTACTAAGTTGGGTTTTACCCAAATTGCCGTTTGAAGTGCCGTTCTTCTTACTATATATAGACGATTCTTTAACAACTGTATCATCTGGAACACAAGATGAAGTATTGAAGATTTTTAATTCTTATCACCCAAGTCTTCAATTTACCATTGAGTTGGAGAAACAAGGCAGGATTCCATTCTTAGATACAATGGTTCATAGACGGGAGGACGGTGCTTTAATTACTGACTGGTACTCCAAACCCACCTGTTCCAACGTTCTGTTGAATTATAATTCTTACCACCATAACTATATCAAGAGAGGAGTGGTAATGGGACTCTTGAAGAGAGCCAGAGAAGTTACACATCCATCACTTCTAATGGACACCAAAAATAGAATTTCGGACATTTTGAAATCAAATGGCTACCCGGCTAGGTTTGTCAATGCGCAGTGGCGGAAGATGATGAAAGGTGATTGTAGGGCGAGAGGCAGCAGTGTTGATGAAGACACAAATGATAAAAAGTACTACAATAAAGTCCTCTTAACTAGATTAAAAGACAATACACCGAAACAACACCTATCGGAATTAATTTATGAGATCCCTTGTGGAATGTGTGGCAAAAGTTACATGGGCCAGACTAAGCAATGGCTAAAGAATAGAATGGCTCAACACAAGTACGATTACAAGAGATGCTCCCAGAAGGGATCAGAAGTTAACAACAGTGATGCGGAGCTGGAAATACTTGGTGTAGATAGAGCCGCTACCACGAATAAAACAACTTTAATAACTGTACATTATCAGAAAACCGGACATGAGTTTCAGTTTGGTAATGTCCGAATATTGGATTTCGAATCCAACAACTTAAAAAGAAATATCGCCGAAATGTATTGCATCAGGACGCATCGTTGTGTTAATTTTAGAGAGGACGCCTTAAAGTTAAGTAGGATTTACAGTGGCATTATTGAATGATCGAGCCTGGACATCGTCGCCATCTTTGTCATAAATGTAATCATGTAGGATGCAACCCTTTCATCGTTGACACGAACTTCTTGTTTGTTTTTAGTAGTGTGGTGCCTGCCTTACGGCTAGAATATGTGTGCGTTATCTTCACTTGTGTGATAACATTTTTATTTTTCTGGTGTTTTGTTGCAATTTTACTTTCAATTTGCAATGTATTTTAGTGTTAGTTTTTTACATGTTTGCAGCTCTTTTGAGATTTTTGTGGTTTACAATAATTTATATATTTTTTATTTTATTATATAAATTCTTAACTTGTGAAAATTAATAAAATGAGAACTTCAATATAACAAGTTAGTTAAAGCGAATAAAATGCAATAATTATATTTGAGCTTTCAGCGAAGGTTATCGCTATCATCAGAAAATATATAGCTGAAAGCTCAAATATAATTATTGCATTTTATTCGTTTTAACTAACTTGTTATATTGAAGTTCTAATTTTATTTTTTATTTTATAATTGTTTATTACGTTTATCATCACGTGTGTTGTTTTGACTATGGTCACCAGTCTTTGGCAGCTCTACTTTGTCATACACATTTTTTGTTGGTGTGTAATGTATTTTTGATTTGAGCTAAGTTTGTAAGTGTCATTAATTATTATTTTAGATTCTGATGAAGAGGAAAAATATAGCCTCGAAACGTTGATCAATTAAAGAACCTATGTGTTTTTTTGACTGTCCAATTTCCCATTATTCCGTTTTTTAAAAATTTATAGTTTTTTTCATTTATTTAAAATTTTCTCTTAAACTATAACTTAAACATAGTTTAACACATTAGTTTAAATTTTTTAAGTATTGTTGACCAAACAATGTGGTGAAACGGTGGGTGCCATATTGGGCAATACCCACTTTTTTTTAAATATTACAATGAATTAATAAAATTGGAAGTTTTTCTTTATTTTTTCCATAAACTACAGCATCGTAAGTAACCAAAAATATATATTTTTTTAAATTCGGTTTATCATGTAACGAAGGGTTAATATTGAAACGTGAAAAATTGGAGGGTGATACAACTTTTTTTTCTTTTAAATTATTGAAAAAGTTTTTTCACTGTTGACCTGTGTTATGGGTCCAAAGAAAGTAAATGAAAACGAATACCAAATAAGAACAAACAGTGAGGTAAAGGAAATAATTGGTAAAGAAGATTTAGTGAGATGTGTAAATGTATACAAAGAATCGCCTGGCTCGGTCATCAGATGAGAAAAAACCTGAAAGTGTACTGAAATTTATCTCGGAATGGAAACCAAGTGAATCACGAAATAGAGAAAGAATCTGAGCGAGATGGATTGATAGGGCTCTGGAAGATCTGAAGGTCATGGGAGTGAAGGGATGGGGAAAGAAATGCAGAAACAGGAAAGTATAGAGAAAAATAGTGAAAGAAGCGAAAACATGCACGAAACTGTAAGTGACGGAAAAGAAAACAAAAACAGCAAAGCAGGAGTAATCCTTCCTGTAGAAATGGATTGTAAAGACTTCCAGCGGAAGTGGGCATATTCCTTAGGAATGAGCGCCTTTATTATTATTATTTTAAAAAATTTAAAGTTGTGAGAAAAATTCTTTTTTTGTAATAAAAATTGGATTTCAGTAAAATGCAAACGTATTTTTATTATTTTTATTTCAATTTACTGTTACAAATTGGTCAAAACCTTTACACATAAAAATCAATATGCTAAATACAAACATTGATGCATTATGCTATATGTAGTTGTTCTATCGTAAATTACGTTTAATAACCACCACCGTTTACATTTCGTCAACCGCCTCTATTACCACGAAATCCCGTGTGAGTTTTTTTTGATTCACCAAATCCTCCTCCATTTCTTTTAAAGTTATTATTTCCCCAACCACTATTATTTCTGTTACCTCCATGACTTGCACATTTACTTGCCATTTCAGCTAACTTGGGATTTACCTCTTGTTTGGCTTCGTTCAATATACGGAGTAGATCGGCGGCTTGTTTAAAGTTATTCTTTGTAAAGAACGCGTAAGACGTACCAGTTGTATTAGAGCGACCAGTTTGCCCAATACGATGGATGTAATCTTCCGATGATCTCGGAAAATCGTAGTTGATTACAAATTTAATACCTTCGATATCAAGACCTCTGGCAGCAACGTCGGTTGCAATGAGAATGGTACATTTGCCGCTACGAAATTGGCGCATTGCATCATCACGCTCATGCTGACTTTTATCACCGTGAATAGAGACCGTCATCCAACCATTTCCACTTACACTTATGGCAATTTCATCTACCCTTTTCTTTGTTCCTGCAAAAATCACAGTTTTTGCATCATTTTCGGCGCCCTCTCGAATTTTTTCTATCAAAGCAAATAATTTTGCTTCTTTCTCGTGCTCTTGACAAACTTCGACTATTTGCAAAATATTTTGATTTGCACAAAGTTTAGCCTCTCCAATTGTAAGGTACACGTAATCGTTCAAAAACTCGGAAGCTAATTTTTTAACTTTTTCTGGCCAAGTTGCCGACCACATCAATAATTGTGTATCAGGCCTGATTTGTTGGATAATTTTACGAATTTGCAATTCGAAACCCAAGTTATCTAACATACGATCAGCTTCGTCCATGACCAAATAAGTGCATCGTCGTAAATTCAATATACCTTTTTCTAAAAAATCAATAAGCCTACCTGGAGTTGCAATTACAAGTTCTGCTCCGTTACGTAAATCACGTTTTTGAGCTTCTACGGGAGTCCCTACAACCAGACACATGTTACGCACACGAGCGGAATTACCAAATTCGGTAGCAACTTGTTGAATTTGTTCTGCCATTTCACGTGTTGGTGCCAAAACTAAGACGATAGGACCATCATTACGAGCAAGCTTACGGTTGTTATAGATGTGAGCAATCGCAGGTAACAAGTAACCTAATGTTTTTCCAGAGCCAGTACGTGCAATTGCTACCATGTTCTCACCACTCATAGCGATCGGCCAACCTTGTGCTTGAATAGCAGTGGGTGATTTGTATTTCCTGTATTTCCCGATTACACTCATAACGCACTTGGGAAAAGATGCTTCTTCAAAATATAAAATTGGGTTTGGTAAATTTTCACATTCAACGAACCCGAAGTCGTTCGACCATCGACGAACGAACACTTGGTTATCGTTACGATATTGTTCTACTAAGTGAGAAGATCGATTTGCGACCGTCGCATGAGGTATATAAAAATCTCTTGTGCATGGTGTCAAAGATTGCGTATTCCAATTAGGTTTCCGTAAATTAGTTCCATTTGTGCCGTTCCCAGCTTCAAATCTATCGTTGAATCGTCCATTGCTTCCTCCACCATATTGTGATCCAGAAATATTTGATCCACTTTCATTGTATCTTCCATTACTTCGTGATTCACCATAATTATCACCACCACTACCACGCAAATTAAAATTGTTCGATCTGTTTCGAGACCACATTTTAAAAAATTTTCTTTTTTAATATTAAAGTTTGTTCTAACCTTCCCCTTTTTTTGCTTATATGGTACCTAATAATTAATTGCCAATTGCAAAGTTTTATTCCTTAATCCAGGCTTAAAATTGTAAATAATTTGAGGGCATATGACCGCAAAGTGTAATTATCATTACGGAGACAAAACAATTTAAAAATGAAATCCAAAAGCAGTTACTTAAATACACTAATAAGTTTTACTATAATAAGTTTTAAAACTTTTAAATAAGTTTTACTTATATAAGGGTTTAACAACAGAAAACAAACTGCAACGTGAACAACGGGTCCATGAAAGATAGAAATGGAAGAAAAGTGAACAATGTAGAAGAAGTAAAAGAAAATTGGAGAAATCATTTCCATTCCATTTCCAGGTATTGTTAAACCAAAATGTAGAAAAACAGATTACCAAGAAAACTGTGGCAGAAAGAGAGAACGAATAAGGAAAAGTAGCAGATCCAACATTTTCCAAAATAAAAACGTTAATTTAGAAATAAAAAAATGGTAAAGCGCCAGGTAATGATGAAATACACGGAGAAATGATAAGAAATGCTGGAGAAAGTGTACAGAAAAGAATATATGACTTGATAATGGAGATATGGAGAACCGAAGAGATGCCAGATGAATAGAAAATTGATAAAATAATCGAATAAATAAAATTAAAAGCAAGAGTATGTCTGTAAGAACAAAAATAAGAATATACAAGACCTTTATTAGACCGGTGTTAACCATGGTATAAAGATTACTATTACTAAAGATTAATCTTTATACCATATTATAGTAATTATTACAGTAATTATAAAGATTACTATTACTAAAGATTAATCTTTATACCATGGATGTTAACATATGCATCAGAACTCAGAAGTGGAGAATTTGACATAAAGAGAAGAAGAGAAGCTAAGAATCTTCGAAAGAAAAGTCATAAGAATAATTATAATTTGCCGATAAAGGTAACACCGTAGTTTACATTCATAATACCGATTATATTAAGAAAGTTGAAGATTTCATAAAACCAGAAAATTTTTTCTTAATTAAAAATGACTACTTCAAAATTCCAAATACAAGTTATTAACAATTCGGAGATTAGCTTTTCAAAAAAAGACAGGTACTTCCTAAGTTGTATGAACCTTCAAGCTCCCGGGCTTTATGGTACGGTAAAATTTCACAAACCAGGACACCCTATTCGACCTGTTGTTAGTTACATCAATGCACCTTGCAGAAATTTTGCCTCAAAACTCATAGAAGTAATTAAATTTTATACAAAATTTGAACCGAAATCGAGGGGTAAATCTCATGGGAAGTCTTGTGTACAACTTGTGGGAAGTCTGGGGAAGTCCGGGGAAGTGTGGGAAGTCCGGGGAACCAGGATATATAACCAGGTTCATTGCAGTTGCTAGGTTGCATAGTTTCTGTCCATTATCGTTGGTTTCTTCATGCAATGTAAATTTCCCAGCTACCGCACTGTAGAAGTCTTCCTTTTCCACCTGCGCATTAAATTCTCCTAAGATGATCAACAGGTCTTGTCTGGGTACATCTTAAATTTTTCTTTTTCGCTATCGTATTTATCCTCCGTTGGAGCACATGCATTTATTATACTAATTTTACATTTGTTCATTTGAATTCTTATATAAGCCAACCTTCTACTTATTGCTTCGAACTGCATTATGCTATTCTGTAGTTGTCTCTCTTTCTTCGCTGATGTTCTTATTTCACCTTGGGCCTTGCGTTCTTCTACTGTCAGATCATTATCTATGTAGACTTTTCTGCCTCCCAAACGTGCTTTGTTCTTCATAATCTTCACCTTCTTGGTCCATGATTCAACTTCTGCTACTACGGTTTTAATCTTGTTGGCCTTCAATTTATAAGCCTTCACTAGTTTCACTGTAACTTGTAGCTCTTTTTCTATAAACTTTTCCAAGTCGGCAGTTGTATCTTTATCTGATATATCGGTTAAATCCTTGATTACAATGCTGTTCTTTCTTTTTCCCACTTCTCTTCTTTTTGCTAAAATACATTTCTTAGTTTTTGCACTTCTCTTTTCATTTCTGTTGTATTTTTACGTGAATGAAATCAGTTTTTGCCCTGGTCTACCGATTGGACAATTCGAAATGTATTATGTGTATTTAAGTAACTGCTTTTGAATTTCATTTTTAAATTGTTTTGTCTCCGTAATGATAATTACACTTTGCGGTCATATGCCCTCAAATTATTTACAATTTTAAGCCTGGATTAAGGAATAAAACTTTGCAATTGGCAATTAATTATTAGGTACCATATAAGCAAAAAAAGAGGAAGGTTAGAACAAACTTTAATATTAAAAAAGAAAATTTTTTAAAATGTGGTCTCGAAACAGATCGAACAATTTTAATTTGCGTGGTAGTGGTGGTGATAATTATGGTGAATCACGAAGTAATGGAAGATACAATGAAAGTGGATCAAATATTTCTGGATCACAATATGGTGGAGGAAGCAATGGACGATTCAACGATAGATTTGAAGCTGGGAACGGCACAAATGGAACTAATTTACGGAAACCTAATTGGAATACGCAATCTTTGACACCATGCACAAGAGATTTTTATATACCTCATGCGACGGTCGCAAATCGATCTTCTCACTTAGTAGAACAATATCGTAACGATAACCAAGTGTTCGTTCGTCGATGGTCGAACGACTTCGGGTTCGTTGAATGTGAAAATTTACCAAACCCAATTTTATATTTTGAAGAAGCATCTTTTCCCAAGTGCGTTATGAGTGTAATCGGGAAATACAGGAAATACAAATCACCCACTGCTATTCAAGCACAAGGTTGGCCGATCGCTATGAGTGGTGAGAACATGGTAGCAATTGCACGTACTGGCTCTGGAAAAACATTAGGTTACTTGTTACCTGCGATTGCTCACATCTATAACAACCGTAAGCTTGCTCGTAATGATGGTCCTATCGTCTTAGTTTTGGCACCAACACGTGAAATGGCAGAACAAATTCAACAAGTTGCTACCGAATTTGGTAATTCCGCTCGTGTGCGTAACATGTGTCTGGTTGGAGGGACTCCCGTAGAAGCTCAAAAACGTGATTTACGTAACGGAGCAGAACTTGTAATTGCAACTCCAGGTAGGCTTATTGATTTTTTAGAAAAAGGTATATTGAATTTACGACGATGCACTTATTTGGTCATGGACGAAGCTGATCGTATGTTAGATAACTTGGGTTTCGAATTGCAAATTCGTAAAATTATCCAACAAATCAGGCCTGATACACAATTATTGATGTGGTCGGCAACTTGGCCAGAAAAAGTTAAAAAATTAGCTTCCGAGTTTTTGAACGATTACGTGTACCTTACAATTGGAGCGGCTAAACTTTGTGCAAATCAAAATATTTTGCAAATAGTCGAAGTTTGTCAAGAGCACGAGAAAGAAGCAAAATTATTTGCTTTGATAGAAAAAATTCGAGAGGGCGCCGAAAATGATGCAAAAACTGTGATTTTTGCAGGAACAAAGAAAAGGGTAGATGAAATTGCCATAAGTGTAAGTGGAAATGGTTGGATGACGGTCTCTATTCACGGTGATAAAAGTCAGCATGAGCGTGATGATGCAATGCGCCAATTTCGTAGCGGCAAATGTACCATTCTCATTGCAACCGACGTTGCTGCCAGAGGTCTTGATATCGAAGGTATTAAATTTGTAATCAACTACGATTTTCCGAGATCATCGGAAGATTACATCCATCGTATTGGGCAAACTGGTCGCTCTAATACAACTGGTACGTCTTACGCGTTCTTTACAAAGAATAACTTTAAACAAGCCGCCGATCTACTCCGTATATTGAACGAAGCCAAACAAGAGGTAAATCCCAAGTTAGCTGAAATGGCAAGTAAATGTGCAAGTCATGGAGGTAACAGAAATAATAGTGGTTGGGGAAATAATAACTTTAAAAGAAATGGAGGAGGATTTGGTGAATCAAAAAAAACTCACACGGGATTTCGTGGTAATAGAGGCGGTTGACGAAATGTAAACGGTGGTGGTTATTAAACGTAATTTACGATAGAACAACTACATATAGCATAATGCATCAATGTTTGTATTTAGCATATTGATTTTTATGTGTAAAGGTTTTGACCAATTTGTAACAGTAAATTGAAATAAAAATAATAAAAATACGTTTGCATTTTACTGAAATCCAATTTTTATTACAAAAAAAGAATTTTTCTCACAACTTTAAATTTTTTAAAATAATAATAATAAAGGCGCTCATTCCTAAGGAATATGCCCACTTCCGCTGGAAGTCTTTACAATCCATTTCTACAGGAAGGATTACTCCTGCTTTGCTGTTTTTGTTTTCTTTTCCGTCACTTACAGTTTCGTGCATGTTTTCGCTTCTTTCACTATTTTTCTCTATACTTTCCTGTTTCTGCATTTCTTTCCCCATCCCTTCACTCCCATGACCTTCAGATCTTCCAGAGCCCTATCAATCCATCTCGCTCAGATTCTTTCTCTATTTCGTGATTCACTTGGTTTCCATTCCGAGATAAATTTCAGTACACTTTCAGGTTTTTTCTCATCTGATGACCGAGCCAGGCGATTCTTTGTATACATTTACACATCTCACTAAATCTTCTTTACCAATTATTTCCTTTACCTCACTGTTTGTTCTTATTTGGTATTCGTTTTCATTTACTTTCTTTGGACCCATAACACAGGTCAACAGTGAAAAAACTTTTTCAATAATTTAAAAGAAAAAAAAGTTGTATCACCCTCCAATTTTTCACGTTTCAATATTAACCCTTCGTTACATGATAAACCGAATTTAAAAAAATATATATTTTTGGTTACTTACGATGCTGTAGTTTATGGAAAAAATAAAGAAAAACTTCCAATTTTATTAATTCATTGTAATATTTAAAAAAAAGTGGGTATTGCCCAATATGGCACCCACCGTTTCACCACATTGTTTGGTCAACAATACTTAAAAAATTTAAACTAATGTGTTAAACTATGTTTAAGTTATAGTTTAAGAGAAAATTTTAAATAAATGAAAAAAACTATAAATTTTTAAAAAACGGAATAATGGGAAATTGGACAGTCAAAAAAACACATAGGTTCTTTAATTGATCAACGTTTCGAGGCTATATTTTTCCTCTTCATCAGAATCTAAAATAATAATTAATGACACTTAC
This sequence comes from Cantharis rufa, assembly GCA_947369205.1. Taxonomy (NCBI): domain Eukaryota; kingdom Metazoa; phylum Arthropoda; class Insecta; order Coleoptera; family Cantharidae; genus Cantharis; species Cantharis rufa. The sequence continues at coordinate 14,428,273 of OX376307.1, read as the reverse complement.
AAACTTAGCTCAAATCAAAAATACATTACACACCAACAAAAAATGTGTATGACAAAGTAGAGCTGCCAAAGACTGGTGACCATAGTCAAAACAACACACGTGATGATAAACGTAATAAACAATTATAAAATAAAAAATAAAATTAGAACTTCAATATAACAAGTTAGTTAAAACGAATAAAATGCAATAATTATATTTGAGCTTTCAGCTATATATTTTCTGATGATAGCGATAACCTTCGCTGAAAGCTCAAATATAATTATTGCATTTTATTCGCTTTAACTAACTTGTTATATTGAAGTTCTCATTTTATTAATTTTCACAAGTTAAGAATTTATATAATAAAATAAAAAATATATAAATTATTGTAAACCACAAAAATCTCAAAAGAGCTGCAAACATGTAAAAAACTAACACTAAAATACATTGCAAATTGAAAGTAAAATTGCAACAAAACACCAGAAAAATAAAAATGTTATCACACAAGTGAAGATAACGCACACATATTCTAGCCGTAAGGCAGGCACCACACTACTAAAAACAAACAAGAAGTTCGTGTCAACGATGAAAGGGTTGCATCCTACATGATTACATTTATGACAAAGATGGCGACGATGTCCAGGCTCGATCATTCAATAATGCCACTGTAAATCCTACTTAACTTTAAGGCGTCCTCTCTAAAATTAACACAACGATGCGTCCTGATGCAATACATTTCGGCGATATTTCTTTTTAAGTTGTTGGATTCGAAATCCAATATTCGGACATTACCAAACTGAAACTCATGTCCGGTTTCCTGATAATGTACAGTTATTAGAGCTGTTTTATTCGTGGTAGCGGCTCTATCTACACCAAGTATTTCCAGCTCCGCATCACTGTTGTTAACTTATGATCCCTTCTGGGAGCATCTCTTGTAATCGTACTTGTGTTGAGCCATTCTATTCTTTAGCCATTGCTTAGTCTGGCCCATGTAACTTTTGCCACACATTCCACAAGGGATCTCATAAATTAATTCCGATAGGTGTTGTTTCGGTGTATTGTCTTTTAATCTAGTTAAGAGGACTTTATTGTAGTACTTTTTATCATTTGTGTCTTCATCAACACTGCTGCCTCTCACCCTACAATCACCTTTCATCATCTTCCGCCACTGCGCATTGACAAACCTAGCCGGGTAGCCATTTGATTTCAAAATATCCGAAATTCTATTTTTGGTGTCCATTAGAAGTGATGGATGTGTAACTTCTCTGGCTCTCTTCAAGAGTCCCATTACCACTCCTCTCTTGATATAGTTATGGTGGTAAGAATTATAATTCAACAGAACGTTGGAACAGGTGGGTTTGGAGTACCAGTCAGTAATTAAAGCACCGTCCTCCCGTCTATGAACCATTGTATCTAAGAATGGAATCCTGCCTTGTTTCTCCAACTCAATGGTAAATTGAAGACTTGGGTGATAAGAATTAAAAATCTTCAATACTTCATCTTGTGTTCCAGATGATACAGTTGTTAAAGAATCGTCTATATATAGTAAGAAGAACGGCACTTCAAACGGCAATTTGGGTAAAACCCAACTTAGTAACTCTTCCATTATCAACATCGCCACTGCTGGGCTAGCTGAACTACCCATGGCCAAACCATGAATCTGTCTATATATTTCACCATTCAGCGAAAAATAGCTACATTCCACACACAGTAAAACCAGTCGGATGAAATCTTCTCTATTCAGCGAGGTATAACATTGTATTACTCTCCATTTACTCTTAATGACCTCTGTGATGTCGTGGACCGAATGGAATAAATAATACCCACTTTTGTATTTGTTATTTATTGTATTCTCTGTAAAGTTACTAACAAGCGAATGAGTGAATCTAAGTTACTATTTACATTGTTTATACTACAATTTGAATTGGTGGATTCTGCGCATAATATATTACAACCTCTATAACTAAATCCTTAGGGATACTAGGAAATAAGGATACAACGTCCATTGATACCAAGATGTGGTCAGGTGGTAACACAATATCTTTTATAGTTTTAACTACTTCTCTAGAATTTTTTATGTTGTAATGTGAAGTAGAATTCACCTGTGTTAAGATATCGTTAACAAACTTGGCTATGTTGTAAATAGAAGCTTTAATACAGCTGACAATGGGTCTAAGAGCAAATGAGGGTTTATGAACCTTTCTCAGTCCGTACATTTAGGGAGCAATCGAATTATGTCGAATCATTTTCTTGTAGTCCATCTCTTCGATGGACTTGTTCCCTTTTAGATACTTTAAAAAATCGTTAACTTTGCTTTGATAAGCAAGTGTTGGGTCTTTTTTACTGAACTGATAAGTAGTTGTGTCTCGAATTATATCTTTCATACCTCTCTCATATTCGGATTTGTATATAATGACTATGTTGTTTCCTTTATCTGAAAGAGAAAAAACTAAATCGGGGTGTGCGTCAATAAAGGTTTTGGTTCTAACAAAGTTTCTTCTGTTTAATAATTCATTGTAGTCTGTTTCAGGTTTTCTGTGTCTATAGTTCATAACTAAATTAACGCATTTGGACCTCATGACATCCATCTTCACTTCCGGTAATCTTAGGCCCTGTAGACATCCTTTTATATCTTTAATCAAATTCAGTTTAGGTAATTCTTTAATTGGTCTACCAAATTTTGAACCCAAACTTAGCGTGTCCTTTACGTAGACAGGAATATTCACATTATAGTGTAATTTATCACGGATTCATTCCCCGTAGCGGCTGTTGCAATTGCATTTTTTTCCAGTAGTCTTTTTAACTTTTCTTGGTTGCTGCTTTTAATACTTCTAAACATCCGTTCAAAATTCAAAATTTTGTTGGCCTGTGTTATTATTCTAAAATATTGATATGGTTAATATCGAGTTACACTACTTAAACCACGTATCAATTGATTATTCCTTGTATATGCTCTTGTAATGATACCGAAAATATTATTATGTCGTCTAAGTAGACTAAGCATGTTTCGTTTTGAATCCCCCTTAAAATAAAATCCATTACTCTTTGGAAGGTTCCTGGAGCATTTTTGAGTCCAAATGCCATTCGAAGAAATTCGTATTGTCCATTTTCAACAGAGAGAACGATGTTTTTTATATGTCGTTCGGGTTCATATCGATCTGATGGAAACCAGAGGCTAAGTCCAAAGTTGTGAATTATTGACATCTTCTTAATTTGTTCAAAATATCAGTGATGTTAGGTATGGGATATTTATCGCTTACGGTCTTTTCGTTCAATTTTCGGTAGTCTATGACGACTCTTCATTTCTTCTTTTCACTTATGTACGTATGGATATCGATAAGATTTTGTATAAATTGGGGTTTCATCTGTTAGTTTAATTTCGTGGTTGATTTGGTTTGTAAATATTAAAGGTGTGTTTTCGCAATAAAATATATCTCTATATTCATAACATAATTTTCTTGTTTGTTCCCGTTCCTCTTGGTTAGTGTGATCTAAACGTAAATTTTTTAAGTTTGCCTTTAGGAGGTTATCCTCAATTTTTATCCTTTCAATAAAATTAAGTTTATTAAAATTTAAAATTTAAATTAAAATTTAAGGTTTCAATATCTAAAAGTGCATCGAATCGTCATGTAATCGGTTTTTCGTTGGAATTCTTAATTGAAGAGTGCAGGCTAAGAAGGGGAATAGTCAAAATTTATAATTTTTTAGGAACGCGATTTTAAAGTTTGAAACCTCATTTGTTTTGCCGGTATAGACAAACTTTAATCTGCAATATCTTTTGCCTAACTTCAATTTTAGCCTATATTACATTTCTATACGATAGAATATTGCATTAGCTATCAATTACCGCAAAAATTAAAAAATTAAAAAAAAATGACTACCCCCTTCTTAGCCTGCGCTCTTCAATTGTGGTAATGGCAAAAGTTGTTTGTTACATTAACTACTGCTCTGGATGTTTCTACGCTTGTTGAAAATTTTTGGTATTGTAAGATTCCTACGCCATTAATTTGTTTTACAGGAATTTTAACTATTTGATCGGTTCTAGGAGTAATGGTTAAATTAAAAATTTCAAAAGTGTTAGGCTTAAAGTAAACTTTAAAGTAAAAACTTTAAAATTCGCGTTGCTTAAATTTGATAATAACAAAACTGGTGATTTACAGTTAAAACTTAATAAATTTTTGTTTGACTATCGAAATATAAAACATTGTACAACTGAAAAATCACCAACCGAATTAAGTATGGACGTGATCGAACATTTAGCCGAATTAATGTTTGGTAGACCTTTTCGTACAAGATTTGATTTGCTTAAACCGACTAAAATAAATGAATTTAGTGTAAATCATGAGGTTGTGAATAAAGTAAAGGTACGTTTAGATCTGGAACTTATTGCACGAATTTTATGTCCGACAGTAAGTGCTAACAATGCTAAGCATTGTTAATATTTACTGTCCGACATAAAATTCGTGCAATAAGTTCCAGATCTAAACGTACCTTAAGAGAAAGTCACTTACAACAACAACAGTATTATAATGGTAATAGAAATAAAAAGTTTTTCTTGCATGACACAGTTGTTGTAATGGATTTTAGATGTGTAAACCACACTTGGATGAAGGAAAAGGTGGTTCAAGTGTTAGGGCCAAGAATGTACTTAAAAAGACATGTGAACAATATTTTGGATTATTCTGATGGTGCTACAAACGACCACAACAGAGAAAGCTTTGGAGCTAATATTCAAATTGAAATTGAAACTAATGAGGAAGGTTTGAATGATAGCCAAGCAAACATTGAACATAACAACTATAATCACGGTCCTGGCAGTGTAATCAGCATCTGACAGTGGTTTGTGGCTTTACAGGGGTTATAGTGGTGATAAAAAGGTAGTTTGGAAATGTGATACGAAAATAGAGTAGAGAAGTGTTTGCTGGAGTAAAGAAGTCGTATTTGAAAAGATTGATAAACGTGCCCGACTTTTTAAGGTTAACGTTTTGACACTCAAAAAGAAACACAGAGATACCAACATAGAACAATCTTAAAGTGAAGAAAACTAAAAAATTACAAGAGCGAAAAACAGTTTTACACAAAAATAACAACTTGAAGAAAGTGAATAATAACTCATACACTTCCGAAGTGTTGAACTGAGTGTATGTGTTGATCGGGAGTAAAGGTGAATAAAAGAGCTTTTGAAAAGAAAATCGAAAGGATCTCGTTTATAAGTTTTTGTGAGAGTGAAAAACCACTCGAAGAGAAACCAAGAAAAGTAACAAATGTTCAAAGAATCGACGAAGGTGAATAATAAGAAAAACACCGCTGAAAAAACGCCAAAAAAAAGTGAGGGAAGTCATTATTCTCAATATACTAAAAGAGGAAGATCCCCTAACGCCGAAAGTGAAGCAGAAAAGGCAGAAAACATATTTCAGAGACGCAAAAAAATTTATAGATCACCAACAAATCAAAAACAGACTGATTCAAAAGACGACGAACAGATTATAGAAATGGAAACGGTACTGAAGGCAATTGAAGCCATGAGAACAGAAATGCGCGATGAGTTTAAAGAAAATAAGGATGAGATAAGAGAGCTCAGAGATGAAATTAAGGGAATGCAAGAAGACAGCAGAGAAAAAGGAAAGAAATGGAACCGAGAAAATCAAGCACTTACGAACAGAATCGAGGAACTAGAAGATGCTTTTGAAAAACAAGAAAAAACAAAAAAGAGAAACAATATAATAATTAAAGGACTCGAAGTAACAAATGCAGAATAACTAAAGGAAAGAGTTCGGAAACTACTGAAAGACGAGATGGAAGTGGAACCGCTTGAAAGCTACCAAATTGGGAAAAACAAAACGAAGGGAAAAGACCAATAATAGTTAAGATGAGAAACTGGGAGGAGAAAATGATAGTCATGAAAAACAAGAGTAAGTTGAAGGATACCAGAAGATAACCATCAACAACAGAATACTTGAATGGAAGGAGATCCAGATAATCATGAAAAACCAACAAGGATCTGGGGTTACACTGGATCCAAAAAACTAAAAAACAAAATAAAGAATACACAAAATATATCGACCCCAGCGACGTCCATTGAACATGAGATTGATAATGCGGAAAATAGGAAAACCAAAAAAATAACGGGAAAAAGAAAAAAGAAATAAAAAAGAGAATAGCAACCTGGAACATCAGAACAATGCTGCTCCCTGGGAAAATAAATGAAGTAGTCAACGACATGGAGAGATATAAGATCGATTTGGCAGCATTACAGGAAGTTAGATGGAAGGGGAGTGGTGAAGTAAATGTGAAAAAATACGTAATGCTCTATTCGGGAGAAGGAAAACAGGGTAGAAATGGAGTAGCCTTTATGATAGAAAGAAACATGGCAAGAAATATAATTAAATTTAACCCAATTAGTGGAAGAATCGCTTACGTTAGAATTAAGGGTGAACACACGAACTTATCAGTGATAAATGTCTACGCTGCTCCGACTGAACAAGCAAAAAACGAAGAAAAATCAGAAATTTATGAGGAAATAGAAAAACTGTACGAAAAAATACCGAAAGGAGACGATTTGATACTGCTGGAAGACTTCAATGTCCAAGTTGGAAAAGAAAACTTTGTAAGAAACGTGGCCGGAAAACACACAATGCACGAGAAAACAAATGAAAACGGAGAAAGATTGTGCAATACGGCTACGATATGTAACTTGCAGATAATAACAACAAATTTCAAGCATAAAAACAAACATAAAGAGACTTGGTTAAGACCGGGCAGCGAAGAAGGAAACCAAATTGACCACATATTGGTAAAAAGGAAAAGATCTTTTAAGATAGATGATGCAAGATCCTACAGAGAAACTACAGCAGACACAGATCACAACATGGTGATAATGAAAGTGAAAATGGAAGAGTTTCAAAGAAGGACATGGGTCGAAAGAACGAAAAAAAAACCAGATTTGCATCCGAAAAACTGAATGCTGAAGGAAAAAGAAAGGAATATACAGAAGCTTTGAGAGAAGAGATAGAAAATAAACAGCAAACTAAAAGCATAGATGATGAGTGGTTAAACATTAAAAGTAGTATAGTGAACGCGACACAAAAAACAAGAGGCCAAATGGAAAAAAGAACTAGAAAGGAATGGTTCGACGAGGAATGTGAAGCTATGATAGAGTCCAAAAAGGAAGCAAGACTAAACTGAATGAGAACACAAGGAGCAGAAGAGAAAGAAAAATACAAAGAGAAAAGAAAACAAACTGTGAGAATGTGTAAAGATAAGAAACAAAAATGGCTAGAAAACACAATGACTGACATAGAAAAAACGCAAAAAAACCGCAGTGATTTTTACAAGAAAATAAAGCAAGAAAAAAGTAACAACAAAACAGAAGCAAGAGGAATGAATGATAAAAAAGAAAACACCAAATATGAGGATACGGAAATCAACACCATACGGAGAGACTATTTCAAAGAGTTGCTGAACGAAGAATCAGAAGACACTGCGTCTAGATACATACCAGGTGAAAGAACATCAGACCCAAAAGAAAAAAAGACAGAGATGGAACCGGAATATGATGAATTTCACAAGATATTACTGTCAATGGAAAACAAAAAATCTCCAGGATTGGACGCCATAGACTCAGAACTAATAAAAATGGGAGATGAAACGACTAAGAGAAGACTATACGAACTAATTTTACTGGTATGGGAAAAAGAGAGTATGCCAAAAGAATGGAGTGTAGCCAAGATAATCCCAATCCATAAAAAAGGGGACATGGGAGAATGTAGTAACTACAGAGGAATATCTTTACTGAATAACGCATATAAGGTTCTATCGAAAATAATACACTCAAAACTACTAAAACATGCAAATAAAGAGCTGCGTGACTACCAGCAAGGCTTCAGACCTGGCTGATCAACAACAGACGCAATATTCGTAGTTAACCAAATTATGGAAAGATGTTACGAACATGACATAAGGATAGAAATGCTGTTTGTGGATTTTAGACAGGCCTTCGATAGAGTCAACAGAAGCTTTGTGACTAAGATATTAAGAGAAATGAAGGTACCTGAAAAACTGGTGAGATTGATACAAATGACACTCAAAAAATCAACAGCAGTAGTTGCAACAGGAAAGGGCATTACCGAGCAGTTTGACATAAATTCTGGAGTGAGACAAGGTGATGCATTGTCGGCCACGTTATTCAACGTAGTACTGGAGGGCATAATAAGAAAAACCAAATATAGTGGAAACATTGCAAAGAAAGAAGTACAAATAGTTGCTTACGCCGACGACATCGTGATAATTGCAAGAACACATAAAGCAATGGTCGAAATGTTTACGAAGATACAAGTAAAAGCAGAAAAAGCTGGACTAGAAATAAATGAAACAAAAACCAAAGTAATGAGATGTCACAGAGGAAAAAATAAAAAACTAAAGGAGGTTAAGATATTAAAGTATAGTTTCGAGGAGTAATAATGAGGACGATTCTAGGACTGGTCAAGGAAATACAGAGTAAGAACAAACGAAGAGATTGAAAATCATCTCCAAGGAACAACAATTGTGAGACATATCAAGGCATTGAGACTGGGATGGTTTGGACACGTCGAAAGAGCGGATGCAGATAGTGCAATTAGGTCCGCCATGAATTGGAAACCGGGTGTTGAGAGACCAAGAGGAAGACCAAGGATGAAGTGGGAAGAAGACATCTTCAATGATTTGAGAGCGATGGGAGTAAAGAACTGGAAAGAGACTGCACGGAATAGGAAGAGATGGAGAAGGATCGTGGAAGAGGCAAGAGAACACAGTAAGCTGTAAATACATTGAAAAAGAAATTTAAAAAAAAGGAAAACAGGGACTAATCCACCCTAGAAATTGGATTGAAGAACGTCCAACGACGTGGCGATATTCCGTAAGGAATGGAGTGCCGACTTATTATTATTATTAAACCCCACTTGGATGAAGAAAAAGGTGGTTCAAGTGTTAGAGCCAAGAATGTACTTAAAAAGACATGTGAATAAAATTTTGGATTATTCTGATGGTGCTACAAACGACCACAACAAAGAAAGCATTGGAGCTAATATTAAAATTGAAAATGTAACGAATGAGGAAGGTTTGAATGATAGCCAAGCAAACATTGAACATGCAACTAAAGGCGTGGGTTCGCCAAGCAGAAATTTTGTGCCTCTGCCATTACGGCGGAGTACTAGAATTAGAAAATAAACAATTAGGTTTTAATTATGTAAATATATTGTATTTATGCAAGATTTAACAGAACATAACAAATCGTTAAAACAATAAGTTTTAACAGTAAAGTAAAGAAATACAACACGTAGAAAAATTGTTACTATTAAAAGCAATAGATATTTTCGATACAAGTTAGGAAAACTAACATATTTCCATTCAAGGCGAAGTTTTACGATCGAGGCCGAAGGCCGAGATCGTAAACCGAAGCCGAGAATGGAAATAGATAGTTTTTCACGCGTATCGAACAATATTTTTTCTAATTATGTTTCAAAAAGAACCGATAACATACTTTTTATACCTAAATTAAAATGAATTTACTAAAAAATACTTTATGAAAATAGAAACATACTTAAAATTTAAATTTTTTTGGTACCAACCGTGGGTGCGGTTGGTACCCACGCTGTGGTTAGTTAGTTAGTTAGTAATATCATGTTTAAGGTGGCAGTTACAAATTGAATAGGTTAGTGAACACACGTTTTTTTAAAAATTATTTCAAGTGCCAGTTACAAAGGGAAGAGGTTAGTGAACACACGTTTTTTTTAATTTATAGTTTTACAATTTGTGTTTTTAGAAAAAATGTCTTCTGATATGTCGGAATGTTCGGATGTTGAGGAATCTGCGGCATTGGCGATTCAAGCTCTAATCCCACAGAAATCAAGAAGCAAGTTGAAAAAGCATATTTGCAATTCGACACGTGGTGCAAAGAAAAGCGAGTGAAAAGCACACAGCTCTTCCACATCTAAGATTGATCCGGGTGCTGTGAACACATTTAATAATTGTTCAAATGTAATGGTTAATGTTTATTATAAATAAAGCAGATTTGTGTTTCTGACTATTTCTTTCTTTCCCGCATACTTTTGGAAGTGTGCGGAAAAAAACTACTTTTCCGCACACTGTGCGGAAAAGTAGTACTTTTCCACACACTTTTGAATATCACAAAGTAAGACTTTTTGAAACATAATTAGAAAAAAAGATATTAATTACCACTTGACAGGTTTGGATTAAAAATGAAATATTTCCATAAAAGAATTAAACATTAAAAATTAAAATGAGTAATACGATATAAGGCCCTATTTCACTGTTGTTGCAAATCGTCAGTCGTACCTAACTCTAAATTGAATGAAAAAAATATAAAAAAAAATATTTAGAAAAACAAGATAATATTTGAACCAAATTTAACAAAGAATGACTAAAATATTCAAAATAATGATGACTTACCGATAACCAAAAATTAAAAATAAGTGAAGCCACGTGCTAACCATGAATTATTCAAACTTCACGTTTGTTAGCACATGGCTTCACTTATTTTTAATTTTTGGTTATCGGTAAGGCATCATTGATATTTTAGTCATTCTTTGTTAAATTTGGTTCAAATATTATCTTGTTTTTCTAAATATTTATTACCTCCAGTCAATTTAAAAAAAAAAGTTGGAGGTATGGTAATCGAAAAAAAATTTCAACTTCTTTTTTTGCATTTTCGAGATCACCGTGTTCAGAAACGTAAAGATCTGCAAAAAGTAAAATAAAAATTTCTGTGTCGGTCTGTCTGTCGGTCGGTCGTCAAATTTTGTCGATCGATTTGCTTCCGAACCATCCAACCAATTTACGACCAAATTTGGTATGGTGGTAGGGTTCACGGTGGAAAGGTGAAAATAAGGTTTTCGTCGCGATCTATCAATCAGGAGTGCCACCACAAGAAAATAATACAGGATTTTTAAAAAATATTTTGTCTTGCGATATGTTGTTTTAAAGGCCTTAAAAGGCTTTATCCAGAATAGGTAAAAATAATCTTCTATCTGTCGTCTGTCAAAAATCACAAGTTGTCAAAGTTGAAACTTTAAGAGTGAATAACTCAAGAAGTGCTGAAGGGATCTTAACTAAATTTGGTACGTAGGTACATTGATCCTAATGGATATGAGAGCATATAGTTACGTCATCGTAACCAGCTCTTATCACAACGGTCGATGCACTACGATCGACCCTTATCTTAATGTGCATTAATATTAACTTAGGTTATTTAGATTATTATTATAACAACCAACATAAGACAAATAATGTAATTAGTCGATGAACTGTAATCATCCCTTATCTGAATACGATAATAATTAAGGAATGATCGTAGGTCAATCACAAAAGTTAGTCTTCTCTTAAGTGTCAACTGTGGAAGTCCTCAATTGTTGTTTTAATATAAATAAAAGATAAGAAAAATAAATAGTTGAGATAGAGGTCGTTATAATCTACAAAGTAGATACATTTCAAAATACAAATTCGTAGTAGGACATCGGTAGTCAGGACCGTATTAGGAATCAATAACGAATAAAAAAATAGCAAGAAAAAAATTATTAAATTCAAAAAGCCTTAACGAACGACATGTTTCGGACTTATTCGCGGTTTTACCCAACAAAATTGACCTCATCAGGTTCGTACTGACAATGAAAATATAAAATTAAACTTACCATTTTTTCAAACGATCATAAAACCTTCCACGTGCTCTAAACTAGCCGAATGCCATAATAAGAAAATGTATTTTGAAGGTTAGTAAGCGTCCACAAAGGGATATCTAAACTTACAAGTTTGTTATCTCATCAAACTAAAATAATTAACGGAAAATGAAATAAAATTTCAAAAACCTATTGTCGACCGTAAAAACTATTTTAGTTTGGGATAGTTAGAGCAATGATTATATCTGTGGGTGTTTCTTCTGGATATTACGTTTATATACGCCGTGTGTGCCGGATCTGTTGCTATCTTTAATGCATATCTCGTTGTTAACATATTCCTTCGTGTCTTTAGGGATGGCACCGCCGCCTCACATCGTAGGCTCTCTATAGGTGTGGTTCGAAAGGCTCCTAGTATCATCCTCAATGATGCGTTTTGTATTGGTTCTACCTTTTGTAGCAGTGTTTTGTGTGCTGATGCATAGATAATGGATCCATAATCTAATTTCGAACGTATCATGGTTTGATATATTTTTAGCAGTGTGTCGCGCTTTGCTCCCCATTTGTTGTTAGATATAATTTTAAGCATATTTAGTGGCTGTATTGTTCTTACTTTTAAATTCTTTATGTGATCTTTCCATGTCATTTTATTATCTAGTTGCATTCCAAGATATTTTATAACCCTGGTGTAGTTGATGTTGTGTCCGCTAATTTTGATTTCTGGTTGTTGGTTATTTTTCTTCAGTCGTGTAAAATGTACTGCTTTTGTTTTTTCTGCTGAACTTTTGAACCCTATTATTTTGCACCATTCTTCTAGGGAGTCAATGGTTTCTTGCAGTTTTTCTTTGATAACTTCAATGTTATGGTTTCTATAGTATATATTAATGTCGTCTGCAAATAACGAGAGTTTTACGGGATGTTTGACATGCATTTCTATCTTATTTATTGCTATTAAGAACAGTGTCACACTGATAGGTGAGCCCTGTGGTATGCCATTTTCCATTTCAGTTTCTTCAGAGTATGTGTCCTCTACTTTGACTCTATATGTTCTCTCTTTGAGTATATTTTGTATGAATATTAGTACGTTACCGGTTATTTTCCATTCTATCATTTGTTGTATTATGAGATATCTCCATGTTTTGTCAAATGCCTTCTCCAGGTCTAGAAATATTGCTATAAGATGTTCTTTGTTTATAAAAGCTTCATGTATCTCCGAGTCGATGTTGAGGATTTGGTCTATTGTCGAGTGAGATTTTCTAAATCCTGATTGATTTTTGGTTATTAGGTTATTTGATTCTAGTTTCCAAATTAGTCTTTTGTTGACTATTTTTTCCAGTAATTTGGCAAGACATGATGATAATGCTATGGGTCTATAGTTGAGGGGATTTGTTGGATCCTTATCTATTTTTAATATTGGAATCACTGTTACTGTTCTCCATATTTTTGGGTAGGATCTTTCGTTCCATATAAAATTGTATATATTGTAATGTAAAGTTTCAAAGCTCTACACACTCTTACCTATTTCTCCAGCTAGCTCAGATAATTTCGGAGATACTTGACTCTCAGGAGCGAGTTCAATTTGAAACCCACGAATCGTATGTTTCCAGAAAAACAAAATTCTTGATATGAACGCAAAATAAGTTTTATTTATTACCAATAACTTGAAACTTATAAATTCGTTTCCTGACTCTAAGTGTGAACGTGTAGCAAGACTTGATAAATGAATTACATTTACTTTAATTCCAAATATGACTTCTAAATTCATTTACCAAATTTAGCTGTTAATGTAATTATGTTAGTATAAAAAATTATGAAAATTATAAAAATTCTGAGGAATAAAAATAGTTCAAATAAACAATAAAATTCTTAGCTTGATTAACGTTTGAGGTCCACTGCTTTTCTCGTTGTAGATTGTCAAATGCTCCCGTATTGTACTGGATGCTACAGGTGTTTTTATTACTAATCTTCGGCTACCGGAGTTGATCAGATAGTTTTGTTCTTGTGAAACTTCTTCGATAATCGGCTTAATTACACACGTGTATTCTTTTATTCCATACAAATTCAATCCAATTTCCATTTGAGGTAAGTAAAATTTGTTAAATTATAATGGTCGTATAAATGCAAATGGCGGTCGGCGTTGTTAAATTTTCTTATCATCCAAATACCAAATTTTAATTTTCTGCTTTATTTCAGCTTGAAACAAAACGCAAACAATATTTTCTTATACAATCGCACTATCAATCATCAGGATATACTCCCTGACTTAATCAGTTAATCGGCTGACAATTTAACTCAAATTATAATATCACAAAATTTGTAACGCACACATTTTACGTGCACTCGGAACAACGTCCTCTACCACCGAACCTTCTTCCAACCTTATAACCACAAATTCCCTCGTAAGTTCAAATTATACAGTATGCACCATATTTCTTCTAAACACTTTTTAATTTTAGCTTCACGTTTGTAAGATTTGTCAATGGTTTCACAACACCTTTAGTTCATCACAGTAAACAATAATATTTGTGTTAAAAGTAGTATAATGTGTAACAATTTTGAGTCAGTGTTTGTTATTGGCATTAAATAATTAAAAACCGACTTGCCGACATGAAAACAAGTCTTTGAATCGCCGTGCAAATCGATTAGTGACTCCAATCGAATCAAAACTACCAAGAAGACAAAGCTCGTCCAAAAATATCGGCTGCTGGTTAGAAATATCATTACAATATTTAGAAGTGATTGTTTTGCTGTTGAGGATAGATGTTTAATGAGTGCATATGGGATGTTGTCTGGTCCTGGGCTTGTGTTCTTGCATTTTGTTATATTTTCGTCAATTTCTTTTAGGGTGATAGGTTGATTTATTATGTCGTTTGTTTCGTTGTAGTTGTTTGTGTGCTTGTCTTCAACATTTTTTTTATGTTTTAAAAATTGTTTATCATATGACTCATTTGAATATGCACTTTTGAATATAGTAGCAATGTTATTTACAATTTCTTGTTTTTTTGGTCAGTATTTCGTTGTTATCTTTTAAAGCGGAGATGGTAAATTGTTTGTTTGTTCCTTTGATTGATTTTATTTTGTTCCACATTTCTTGGCTTGTGGTATCTGTATTGATTGACTGTACAAATTGTTGCCATGATTCTGTTTTTCTTGTTTTGATTATGCTTCTTGCGATTGCTCTATTTTTTAAAAATTCTATTAGATCATCTACTGTTCTTGTTTTTTTGTATCTATTAAATGTACGATGACTATTTCTAAGGGCTTCTTTGCATTGTTCATTCCACCAAGGAACTGTTATTTTTCCTGGACAACCTTTCTTGATTGCTATTGTTTCTTTTGCTGCCGTATTGATAAGTTCAATGAACTTATCAACTGTATCATTGATACTAACATCTTCATATTAATCGTTAGGTTTCTCTAGTATTGTTAGTTCCGTGTATTTAACCCAGTTGGCTGTTTCCAATTTCCATTTGTTTTCTTTTGTCGCTTGACTAGGTTCCATTTTTTGCATAATTTCTATTAATATTGGGAAATGATCACTATCATAGAGTTGCTCTAGTGGTTGCCATGTTGTGATGGTAGCTAATTGTGTTGTTGCAAGTGTAAGGTCTATATTGCTAAACGAGTTGTTTGCGCAATTAAAATGTGTGTGTTCTTTTGTGTTAAGAATTAATAGTGTATTCGATTGAAGTAATATATCTTCGATAATTCTGCCTCGTCTGTCAGTATGATTTGACCCCCATATTATATTATGTGCGTTAAAATCCCCTAATAACAAGAATGGTTTGGGAAGTTGTTCTATTAGATTTTTCATATCTGTTAACGTTATATTGCTGTTTGGTGGTATGTATATACTACAGACATGTATTTTCTGAGGAAGAAAAGCTGTAACTGCTATGGCTTCAATATCAGTTGTTAATTCTAGTTTTTCTGCATGTATTTTGTTACATACAAATATTGCAACTCCCCAATTGGCATGTTCAGGATTTTGTCTGTGATTAGAATATTCTTTATATCCCTTTAATTTGATATTTTGGCTCTCTTTAATATGAGTTTCTTGAAGGCACAGTATTTTTGGTTTTTCATTATTTATTAATAGTTGTAGTTGAGATAATCTGGTATAGAATCCATTTAGATTCCATTGAATTATATTTACGTTTGGTGTTTGGTGTTTGTTGTTTTTTTTCTTTATTTTTATTTCTTGTATTTGTGTGTGCATTATTTTCTTTATTGATGTGTGGATTACTCATTGCAGTCCTGACTTGATGATGAGAAAAGACTTTCACTCGTTTCTTTTTCTTGTGCTGTAGTGATTGTATTTATTGTTCTTGTGAATCTGTATTTAGTTTTTGAATTTTGTAAAAGAACTTTGAAGTCCTTTAAAATATTTATTGTATTTTCTACGTTTGTATTGAATTTTTGTGCAACTTCGAGGGGTTTAGTGGAACTACAAATTTCTTTATAAAAATTTTCGAAGTTTTCATACGTGAGTGTGGGATTTTTTGTTATTTCTTCTTTAATTGGATTGAGTTGTTCTTCGGTGGTCATATTAATTTTGGTTTCCTCATTTTTTATTTCTTTTTTGGCAGCTTGCTGTTTTTTAGGTATATTTATTTTTGGTGTTTTAGGGTATCTAAATGGTTCTTCTTGTATTGGTTTTGTGTTATTATCTATTTTTATTGCTTTATTCATGCGCGCTTTTGAGGATGTCATGCCTATTGTTTCTGGCGAGAGTCCCTTGGAGCTTGATGGCATGGTTCGTTTGTTGGTTTTTTTTTTGGGGTTTCTATTAGTTGGGTTTCGTCATGTTTTTGATTGGTTTCTGGGTTGTTTTGTGTTTTTGTTTTTATCTATTAAAAGTAAATAATAATGATTACAACGTATATCTATTTTTTTTGTGTGTGTGCCAAAATAAAAAAATGTATAGGAACAAAACTTATAGCCTATTTGATATGGTATATCTCGTTGTCAAGGTATAAAAGACTAATAATGATTCAGTGTAATATAAATATATTTTTTAAATAAATTTGCTTTATTAAACCTATTTTTTTGAGAAAATATAGGCTAAAATTAAAGTTAGGCAAAAGATATTGCAGATTAAAGTTTGTCTATACCGGCAAAACAAATGAGGTTTCAAACTTTAAAATCGCGTTCCTGAAAAATTATAAATTTTGACTATTCCCCTTCTTAGCCTGCACTCTTCAATTAGGAATTCCAACGAAAAACCGATTACATGACGATTCGATAAACTTTTAGATATTGAAACCTTAAATTTAACAGAACTTAATATTATTGAAAGAATGGAAATTGATAAAGACCTTAACGAAATTGAGGATAACCTCCAAAAGGCAAACTTAAAAAATTTACGTTTAGATCACACTAACCAAGAAGAACGGGAACAAACAAGAAAATTATGTTATGAATATAGAGATATATTTTATTGCGAAAACACACATTTAATATTTACAAACCAAATCAACCACGAAATTAAACTAACAGATGAAACCCCAATTTATACAAAATCTTATCGATATCCATACGTACATAATTGAAAAGAAGAAATGAAGAGTCGTCATAGACTATATTTATATATTTTGAACAAATTAAGAAGATGTCAATAATTCACAACTTTGGACTTAGCCTCTGGTTTCCATCAGATCGATATGAACCCGAACGACATATAAAAAACATCGTTCGCTGTTGAAAATGGACAATAGGAATTTCTTCGAATGGCATTTGGACTCAAAAATGCTCCAGGAATCTTCCAAAGAGTAATGGATTTTATTTTAAGGGGGATTCAAAACGAAACATGCTTAGTCTACTTAGACGACATAATAATATTTTCGGTATCATTACAAGAGCATATACAAGGAATAATCAATTGATACGTGGTTTAAGTAGTGTAACTCGATATTAACCATATCACTATTTTAGAATATTAACACAGGCCAACAAAATTTTGAGTTTTGAACGGATGTTTAGAAGTATTAAAAGCAGCAACCAAGAAAAGTTAAAAAGACTACTGGAAAAAAATACACTTGCAACAGCCGCTACGGGGAATAAATCCGTGATGAATTACACTATAATGTGAATATTCCTGCCTACGTAAAGGACACGCTAAGTTTGGGT
Organism: Cantharis rufa; assembly: GCA_947369205.1. Taxonomy (NCBI): domain Eukaryota; kingdom Metazoa; phylum Arthropoda; class Insecta; order Coleoptera; family Cantharidae; genus Cantharis; species Cantharis rufa. The sequence goes on along the minus strand of OX376307.1, from coordinate 14,410,499 downwards.
CCAAAATTTGGTAGACCGTTTAAAGAATTACCTAAACTGAATTTGATTAAAGATATAAAAGGATGTCTACAGGGCCTAAGATTACCGGAAGTGACGATGGATGTCATGAGGTCCAAATGCGTTAATTTAGTTATGAACTATAGACACAGAAAACCTGAAACAGACTACAATGAATTATTAAATAGAAGAAACTTTGTTAGAACCAAAACCTTTATTGACGCATACCCCGATTTAGTTTTTCTCTTTCAGATAAAGGAAACAACATAGTCATTATGTACAAATCCGAATATGAGAGAGGTATGAAAGATATAATTCGAGACACAACTACTTATCAGTTCAGTAAAAAAGACCCAACACTTGCTTATCAAAGCAAAGTTAACGATTTTTTAAAGTATCTAAAAGGGAACAAGTCTATCGAAGAGATGGACTACAAGAAAATGATTCGACATAATTCGATTGCTCCCTAAATGTACGGACTGAGAAAGGTTCATAAACCCTCATTTGCTCTTAGACCCATTGTCAGCTGTATTAAAGCTTCTACTTACAACATAGCCAAGTTTGTTAACGATATCTTAACACAGGTGAATTCTACTTCACATTACAACATAAAAAATTCTAGAGAAGTAGTTAAAACTATAAAAGATATTGTGTTACCACCTGACCACATCTTGGTATCAATGGACGTTGTATCCTTATTTCCTAGTATCCCTAAGGATTTAGTTATAGAGGTTGTAATATATTATGCGCAGAATCCACCAATTCAAATTGTAGTATAAACAATGTAAATAGTAACTTAGATTCACTCATTCGCTTGTTAGTAACTTTACAGAGAATACAATAAATAACAAATACAAAAGTGGGTATTATTTATTCCATTCGGTCCACGACATCACAGAGGTCATTAAGAGTAAATGGAGAGTAATACAATGTTATACCTCGCTGAATAGAGAAGATTTCATCCGACTGGTTTTACTGTGTGTGGAATGTAGCTATTTTTCGCTGAATGGTGAAATATATAGACAGATTCATGGTTTGGCCATGGGTAGTTCAGCTAGCCCAGCAGTGGCGATGTTGATAATGGAAGAGTTACTAAGTTGGGTTTTACCCAAATTGCCGTTTGAAGTGCCGTTCTTCTTACTATATATAGACGATTCTTTAACAACTGTATCATCTGGAACACAAGATGAAGTATTGAAGATTTTTAATTCTTATCACCCAAGTCTTCAATTTACCATTGAGTTGGAGAAACAAGGCAGGATTCCATTCTTAGATACAATGGTTCATAGACGGGAGGACGGTGCTTTAATTACTGACTGGTACTCCAAACCCACCTGTTCCAACGTTCTGTTGAATTATAATTCTTACCACCATAACTATATCAAGAGAGGAGTGGTAATGGGACTCTTGAAGAGAGCCAGAGAAGTTACACATCCATCACTTCTAATGGACACCAAAAATAGAATTTCGGATATTTTGAAATCAAATGGCTACCCGGCTAGGTTTGTCAATGCGCAGTGGCGGAAGATGATGAAAGGTGATTGTAGGGTGAGAGGCAGCAGTGTTGATGAAGACACAAATGATAAAAAGTACTACAATAAAGTCCTCTTAACTAGATTAAAAGACAATACACCGAAACAACACCTATCGGAATTAATTTATGAGATCCCTTGTGGAATGTGTGGCAAAAGTTACATGGGCCAGACTAAGCAATGGCTAAAGAATAGAATGGCTCAACACAAGTACGATTACAAGAGATGCTCCCAGAAGGGATCATAAGTTAACAACAGTGATGCGGAGCTGGAAATACTTGGTGTAGATAGAGCCGCTACCACGAATAAAACAGCTCTAATAACTGTACATTATCAGGAAACCGGACATGAGTTTCAGTTTGGTAATGTCCGAATATTGGATTTCGAATCCAACAACTTAAAAAGAAATATCGCCGAAATGTATTGCATCAGGACGCATCGTTGTGTTAATTTTAGAGAGGACGCCTTAAAGTTAAGTAGGATTTACAGTGGCATTATTGAATGATCGAGCCTGGACATCGTCGCCATCTTTGTCATAAATGTAATCATGTAGGATGCAACCCTTTCATCGTTGACACGAACTTCTTGTTTGTTTTTAGTAGTGTGGTGCCTGCCTTACGGCTAGAATATGTGTGCGTTATCTTCACTTGTGTGATAACATTTTTATTTTTCTGGTGTTTTGTTGCAATTTTACTTTCAATTTGCAATGTATTTTAGTGTTAGTTTTTTACATGTTTGCAGCTCTTTTGAGATTTTTGTGGTTTACAATAATTTATATATTTTTTATTTTATTATATAAATTCTTAACTTGTGAAAATTAATAAAATGAGAACTTCAATATAACAAGTTAGTTAAAGCGAATAAAATGCAATAATTATATTTGAGCTTTCAGCGAAGGTTATCGCTATCATCAGAAAATATATAGCTGAAAGCTCAAATATAATTATTGCATTTTATTCGTTTTAACTAACTTGTTATATTGAAGTTCTAATTTTATTTTTTATTTTATAATTGTTTATTACGTTTATCATCACGTGTGTTGTTTTGACTATGGTCACCAGTCTTTGGCAGCTCTACTTTGTCATACACATTTTTTGTTGGTGTGTAATGTATTTTTGATTTGAGCTAAGTTTGTAAGTGTCATTAATTATTATTTTAGATTCTGATGAAGAGGAAAAATATAGCCTCGAAACGTTGATCAATTAAAGAACCTATGTGTTTTTTTGACTGTCCAATTTCCCATTATTCCGTTTTTTAAAAATTTATAGTTTTTTTCATTTATTTAAAATTTTCTCTTAAACTATAACTTAAACATAGTTTAACACATTAGTTTAAATTTTTTAAGTATTGTTGACCAAACAATGTGGTGAAACGGTGGGTGCCATATTGGGCAATACCCACTTTTTTTTAAATATTACAATGAATTAATAAAATTGGAAGTTTTTCTTTATTTTTTCCATAAACTACAGCATCGTAAGTAACCAAAAATATATATTTTTTTAAATTCGGTTTATCATGTAACGAAGGGTTAATATTGAAACGTGAAAAATTGGAGGGTGATACAACTTTTTTTTCTTTTAAATTATTGAAAAAGTTTTTTCACTGTTGACCTGTGTTATGGGTCCAAAGAAAGTAAATGAAAACGAATACCAAATAAGAACAAACAGTGAGGTAAAGGAAATAATTGGTAAAGAAGATTTAGTGAGATGTGTAAATGTATACAAAGAATCGCCTGGCTCGGTCATCAGATGAGAAAAAACCTGAAAGTGTACTGAAATTTATCTCGGAATGGAAACCAAGTGAATCACGAAATAGAGAAAGAATCTGAGCGAGATGGATTGATAGGGCTCTGGAAGATCTGAAGGTCATGGGAGTGAAGGGATGGGGAAAGAAATGCAGAAACAGGAAAGTATAGAGAAAAATAGTGAAAGAAGCGAAAACATGCACGAAACTGTAAGTGACGGAAAAGAAAACAAAAACAGCAAAGCAGGAGTAATCCTTCCTGTAGAAATGGATTGTAAAGACTTCCAGCGGAAGTGGGCATATTCCTTAGGAATGAGCGCCTTTATTATTATTATTTTAAAAAATTTAAAGTTGTGAGAAAAATTCTTTTTTTGTAATAAAAATTGGATTTCAGTAAAATGCAAACGTATTTTTATTATTTTTATTTCAATTTACTGTTACAAATTGGTCAAAACCTTTACACATAAAAATCAATATGCTAAATACAAACATTGATGCATTATGCTATATGTAGTTGTTCTATCGTAAATTACGTTTAATAACCACCACCGTTTACATTTCGTCAACCGCCTCTATTACCACGAAATCCCGTGTGAGTTTTTTTTGATTCACCAAATCCTCCTCCATTTCTTTTAAAGTTATTATTTCCCCAACCACTATTATTTCTGTTACCTCCATGACTTGCACATTTACTTGCCATTTCAGCTAACTTGGGATTTACCTCTTGTTTGGCTTCGTTCAATATACGGAGTAGATCGGCGGCTTGTTTAAAGTTATTCTTTGTAAAGAACGCGTAAGACGTACCAGTTGTATTAGAGCGACCAGTTTGCCCAATACGATGGATGTAATCTTCCGATGATCTCGGAAAATCGTAGTTGATTACAAATTTAATACCTTCGATATCAAGACCTCTGGCAGCAACGTCGGTTGCAATGAGAATGGTACATTTGCCGCTACGAAATTGGCGCATTGCATCATCACGCTCATGCTGACTTTTATCACCGTGAATAGAGACCGTCATCCAACCATTTCCACTTACACTTATGGCAATTTCATCTACCCTTTTCTTTGTTCCTGCAAAAATCACAGTTTTTGCATCATTTTCGGCGCCCTCTCGAATTTTTTCTATCAAAGCAAATAATTTTGCTTCTTTCTCGTGCTCTTGACAAACTTCGACTATTTGCAAAATATTTTGATTTGCACAAAGTTTAGCCGCTCCAATTGTAAGGTACACGTAATCGTTCAAAAACTCGGAAGCTAATTTTTTAACTTTTTCTGGCCAAGTTGCCGACCACATCAATAATTGTGTATCAGGCCTGATTTGTTGGATAATTTTACGAATTTGCAATTCGAAACCCAAGTTATCTAACATACGATCAGCTTCGTCCATGACCAAATAAGTGCATCGTCGTAAATTCAATATACCTTTTTCTAAAAAATCAATAAGCCTACCTGGAGTTGCAATTACAAGTTCTGCTCCGTTACGTAAATCACGTTTTTGAGCTTCTACGGGAGTCCCTCCAACCAGACACATGTTACGCACACGAGCGGAATTACCAAATTCGGTAGCAACTTGTTGAATTTGTTCTGCCATTTCACGTGTTGGTGCCAAAACTAAGACGATAGGACCATCATTACGAGCAAGCTTACGGTTGTTATAGATGTGAGCAATCGCAGGTAACAAGTAACCTAATGTTTTTCCAGAGCCAGTACGTGCAATTGCTACCATGTTCTCACCACTCATAGCGATCGGCCAACCTTGTGCTTGAATAGCAGTGGGTGATTTGTATTTCCTGTATTTCCCGATTACACTCATAACGCACTTGGGAAAAGATGCTTCTTCAAAATATAAAATTGGGTTTGGTAAATTTTCACATTCAACGAACCCGAAGTCGTTCGACCATCGACGAACGAACACTTGGTTATCGTTACGATATTGTTCTACTAAGTGAGAAGATCGATTTGCGACCGTCGCATGAGGTATATAAAAATCTCTTGTGCATGGTGTCAAAGATTGCGTATTCCAATTAGGTTTCCGTAAATTAGTTCCATTTGTGCCGTTCCCAGCTTCAAATCTATCGTTGAATCGTCCATTGCTTCCTCCACCATATTGTGATCCAGAAATATTTGATCCACTTTCATTGTATCTTCCATTACTTCGTGATTCACCATAATTATCACCACCACTACCACGCAAATTAAAATTGTTCGATCTGTTTCGAGACCACATTTTAAAAAATTTTCTTTTTTAATATTAAAGTTTGTTCTAACCTTCCTCTTTTTTTGCTTATATGGTACCTAATAATTAATTGCCAATTGCAAAGTTTTATTCCTTAATCCAGGCTTAAAATTGTAAATAATTTGAGGGCATATGACCGCAAAGTGTAATTATCATTACGGAGACAAAACAATTTAAAAATGAAATTCAAAAGCAGTTACTTAAATACACATAATACATTTCGAATTGTCCAATCGGTAGACCAGGGCAAAAACTGATTTCATTCACGTAAAAATACAACAGAAATGAAAAGAGAAGTGCAAAAACTAAGAAATGTATTTTAGCAAAAAGAAGAGAAGTGGGAAAAAGAAAGAACAGCATTGTAATCAAGGATTTAACCGATATATCAGATAAAGATACAACTGCCGACTTGGAAAAGTTTATAGAAAAAGAGCTACAAGTTACAGTGAAACTAGTGAAGGCTTATAAATTGAAGGCCAACAAGATTAAAACCGTAGTAGCAGAAGTTGAATCATGGACCAAGAAGGTGAAGATTATGAAGAACAAAGCACGTTTGGGAGGCAGAAAAGTCTACATAGATAATGATCTGACAGTAGAAGAACGCAAGGCCCAAGGTGAAATAAGAACATCAGCGAAGAAAGAGAGACAACTACAGAATAGCATAATGCAGTTCGAAGCAATAAGTAGAAGGTTGGCTTATATAAGAATTCAAATGAACAAATGTAAAATTAGTATAATAAATGCATGTGCTCCAACGGAGGATAAATACGATAGCGAAAAAGAAAAATTTAAGATGTACCCAGACAAGACCTGTTGATCATCTTAGGAGAATTTAATGCGCAGGTGGAAAAGGAAGACTTCTACAGTGCGGTAGCTGGGAAATTTACATTGCATGAAGAAACCAACGATAATGGACAGAAACTATGCAACCTAGCAACTGCAATGAACCTGGTTATATATCCTGGTTCCCCGGACTTCCCACACTTCCCCGGACTTCCCCAGACTTCCCACAAGTTGTACACAAGACTTCCCATGAGATTTACCCCTCGATTTCGGTTCAAATTTTGTATAAAATTTAATTACTTCTATGAGTTTTGAGGCAAAATTTCTGCAAGGTGCATTGATGTAACTAACAACAGGTCGAATAGGGTGTCCTGGTTTGTGAAATTTTACCGTACCATAAAGCCCGGGAGCTTGAAGGTTCATACAACTTAGGAAGTACCTGTCTTTTTTTGAAAAGCTAATCTCCGAATTGTTAATAACTTGTATTTGGAATTTTGAAGTAGTCATTTTTAATTAAGAAAAAATTTTCTGGTTTTATGAAATCTTCAACTTTCTTAATATAATCGGTATTATGAATGTAAACTACGGTGTTACCTTTATCGGCAAATTATAATTATTCTTATGACTTTTCTTTCGAAGATTCTTAGCTTCTCTTCTTCTCTTTATGTCAAATTCTCCACTTCTGAGTTCTGATGCATATGTTAACATCCATGGTATAAAGATTAATCTTTAGTAATAGTAATCTTTATAATTACTGTAATAATTACTATAATATGGTATAAAGATTAATCTTTAGTAATAGTAATCTTTATACCATGGTTAACACCGGTCTAATAAAGGTCTTGTATATTCTTATTTTTGTTCTTACAGACATACTCTTGCTTTTAATTTTATTTATTCGATTATTTTATCAATTTTCTATTCATCTGGCATCTCTTCGGTTCTCCATATCTCCATTATCAAGTCATATATTCTTTTCTGTACACTTTCTCCAGCATTTCTTATCATTTCTCCGTGTATTTCATCATTACCTGGCGCTTTACCATTTTTTTATTTCTAAATTAACGTTTTTATTTTGGAAAATGTTGGATCTGCTACTTTTCCTTATTCGTTCTCTCTTTCTGCCACAGTTTTCTTGGTAATCTGTTTTTCTACATTTTGGTTTAACAATACCTGGAAATGGAATGGAAATGATTTCTCCAATTTTCTTTTACTTCTTCTACATTGTTCACTTTTCTTCCATTTCTATCTTTCATGGACCCGTTGTTCACGTTGCAGTTTGTTTTCTGTTGTTAAACCCTTATATAAGTAAAACTTATTTAAAAGTTTTAAAACTTATTATAGTAAAACTTATTAGTGTATTTAAGTAACTGCTTTTGGATTTCATTTTTAAATTGTTTTGTCTCCGTAATGATAATTACACTTTGCGGTCATATGCCCTCAAATTATTTACAATTTTAAGCCTGGATTAAGGAATAAAACTTTGCAATTGGCAATTAATTATTAGGTACCATATAAGCAAAAAAAGGGGAAGGTTAGAACAAACTTTAATATTAAAAAAGAAAATTTTTTAAAATGTGGTCTCGAAACAGATCGAACAATTTTAATTTGCGTGGTAGTGGTGGTGATAATTATGGTGAATCACGAAGTAATGGAAGATACAATGAAAGTGGATCAAATATTTCTGGATCACAATATGGTGGAGGAAGCAATGGACGATTCAACGATAGATTTGAAGCTGGGAACGGCACAAATGGAACTAATTTACGGAAACCTAATTGGAATACGCAATCTTTGACACCATGCACAAGAGATTTTTATATACCTCATGCGACGGTCGCAAATCGATCTTCTCACTTAGTAGAACAATATCGTAACGATAACCAAGTGTTCGTTCGTCGATGGTCGAACGACTTCGGGTTCGTTGAATGTGAAAATTTACCAAACCCAATTTTATATTTTGAAGAAGCATCTTTTCCCAAGTGCGTTATGAGTGTAATCGGGAAATACAGGAAATACAAATCACCCACTGCTATTCAAGCACAAGGTTGGCCGATCGCTATGAGTGGTGAGAACATGGTAGCAATTGCACGTACTGGCTCTGGAAAAACATTAGGTTACTTGTTACCTGCGATTGCTTACATCTATAACAACCGTAAGCTTGCTCGTAATGATGGTCCTATCGTCTTAGTTTTGGCACCAACACGTGAAATGGCAGAACAAATTCAACAAGTTGCTACCGAATTTGGTAATTCCGCTCGTGTGCGTAACATGTGTCTGGTTGGAGGGACTCCCGTAGAAGCTCAAAAACGTGATTTACGTAACGGAGCAGAACTTGTAATTGCAACTCCAGGTAGGCTTATTGATTTTTTAGAAAAAGGTATATTGAATTTACGACGATGCACTTATTTGGTCATGGACGAAGCTGATCGTATGTTAGATAACTTGGGTTTCGAATTGCAAATTCGTAAAATTATCCAACAAATCAGGCCTGATACACAATTATTGATGTGGTCGGCAACTTGGCCAGAAAAAGTTAAAAAATTAGCTTCCGAGTTTTTGAACGATTACGTGTACCTTACAATTGGAGCGGCTAAACTTTGTGCAAATCAAAATATTTTGCAAATAGTCGAAGTTTGTCAAGAGCACGAGAAAGAAGCAAAATTATTTGCTTTGATAGAAAAAATTCGAGAGGGCGCCGAAAATGATGCAAAAACTGTGATTTTTGCAGGAACAAAGAAAAGGGTAGATGAAATTGCCATAAGTGTAAGTGGAAATGGTTGGATGACGGTCTCTATTCACGGTGATAAAAGTCAGCATGAGCGTGATGATGCAATGCGCCAATTTCGTAGCGGCAAATGTACCATTCTCATTGCAACCGACGTTGCTGCCAGAGGTCTTGATATCGAAGGTATTAAATTTGTAATCAACTACGATTTTCCGAGATCATCGGAAGATTACATCCATCGTATTGGGCAAACTGGTCGCTCTAATACAACTGGTACGTCTTACGCGTTCTTTACAAAGAATAACTTTAAACAAGCCGCCGATCTACTCCGTATATTGAACGAAGCCAAACAAGAGGTAAATCCCAAGTTAGCTGAAATGGCAAGTAAATGTGCAAGTCATGGAGGTAACAGAAATAATAGTGGTTGGGGAAATAATAACTTTAAAAGAAATGGAGGAGGATTTGGTGAATCAAAAAAAACTCACACGGGATTTCGTGGTAATAGAGGCGGTTGACGAAATGTAAACGGTGGTGGTTATTAAACGTAATTTACGATAGAACAACTACATATAGCATAATGCATCAATGTTTGTATTTAGCATATTGATTTTTATGTGTAAAGGTTTTGACCAATTTGTAACAGTAAATTGAAATAAAAATAATAAAAATACGTTTGCATTTTACTGAAATCCAATTTTTATTACAAAAAAAGAATTTTTCTCACAACTTTAAATTTTTTAAAATAATAATAATAAAGGCGCTCATTCCTAAGGAATATGCCCACTTCCGCTGGAAGTCTTTACAATCCATTTCTACAGGAAGGATTACTCCTGCTTTGCTGTTTTTGTTTTCTTTTCCGTCACTTACAGTTTCGTGCATGTTTTCGCTTCTTTCACTATTTTTCTCTATACTTTCCTGTTTCTGCATTTCTTTCCCCATCCCTTCACTCCCATGACCTTCAGATCTTCCAGAGCCCTATCAATCCATCTCGCTCAGATTCTTTCTCTATTTCGTGATTCACTTGGTTTCCATTCCGAGATAAATTTCAGTACACTTTCAGGTTTTTTCTCATCTGATGACCGAGCCAGGCGATTCTTTGTATACATTTACACATCTCACTAAATCTTCTTTACCAATTATTTCCTTTACCTCACTGTTTGTTCTTATTTGGTATTCGTTTTCATTTACTTTCTTTGGACCCATAACACAGGTCAACAGTGAAAAAACTTTTTCAATAATTTAAAAGAAAAAAAAGTTGTATCACCCTCCAATTTTTCACGTTTCAATATTAACCCTTCGTTACATGATAAACCGAATTTAAAAAAAAATATATTTTTGGTTACTTACGATGCTGTAGTTTATGGAAAAAATAAAGAAAAACTTCCAATTTTATTAATTCATTGTAATATTTAAAAAAAAGTGGGTATTGCCCAATATGGCACCCACCGTTTCACCACATTGTTTGGTCAACAATACTTAAAAAATTTAAACTAATGTGTTAAACTATGTTTAAGTTATAGTTTAAGAGAAAATTTTAAATAAATGAAAAAAACTATAAATTTTTAAAAAACGGAATAATGGGAAATTGGACAGTCAAAAAAACACATAGGTTCTTTAATTGATCAACGTTTCGAGGCTATATTTTTCCTCTTCATCAGAATCTAAAATAATAATTAATGACACTTACAAACTTAGCTCAAATCAAAAATACATTACACACCAACAAAAAAATGTGTATGACAAAGTAGAGCTGCCAAAGACTGGTGACCATAGTCAAAACAACACACGTGATGATAAACGTAATAAACAATTATAAAATAAAAAATAAAATTAGAACTTCAATATAACAAGTTAGTTAAAACGAATAAAATGCAATAATTATATTTGAGCTTTCAGCTATATATTTTCTGATGATAGCGATAACCTTCGCTGAAAGCTCAAATATAATTATTGCATTTTATTCGCTTTAACTAACTTGTTATATTGAAGTTCTCATTTTATTAATTTTCACAAGTTAAGAATTTATATAATAAAATAAAAAATATATAAATTATTGTAAACCACAAAAATCTCAAAAGAGCTGCAAACATGTAAAAAACTAACACTAAAATACATTGCAAATTGAAAGTAAAATTGCAACAAAACACCAGAAAAATAAAAATGTTATCACACAAGTGAAGATAACGCACACATATTCTAGCCGTAAGGCAGGCACCACACTACTAAAAACAAACAAGAAGTTCGTGTCAACGATGAAAGGGTTGCATCCTACATGATTACATTTATGACAAAGATGGCGACGATGTCCAGGCTCGATCATTCAATAATGCCACTGTAAATCCTACTTAACTTTAAGGCGTCCTCTCTAAAATTAACACAACGATGCGTCCTGATGCAATACATTTCGGCGATATTTCTTTTTAAGTTGTTGGATTCGAAATCCAATATTCGGACATTACCAAACTGAAACTCATGTCCGGTTTTCTGATAATGTACAGTTATTAGAGCTGTTTTATTCGTGGTAGCGGCTCTATCTACACCAAGTATTTCCAGCTCCGCATCACTGTTGTTAACTTCTGATCCCTTCTGGGAGCATCTCTTGTAATCGTACTTGTGTTGAGCCATTCTATTCTTTAGCCATTGCTTAGTCTGGCCCATGTAACTTTTGCCACACATTCCACAAGGGATCTCATAAATTAATTCCGATAGGTGTTGTTTCGGTGTATTGTCTTTTAATCTAGTTAAGAGGACTTTATTGTAGTACTTTTTATCATTTGTGTCTTCATCAACACTGCTGCCTCTCGCCCTACAATCACCTTTCATCATCTTCCGCCACTGCGCATTGACAAACCTAGCCGGGTAGCCATTTGATTTCAAAATGTCCGAAATTCTATTTTTGGTGTCCATTAGAAGTGATGGATGTGTAACTTCTCTGGCTCTCTTCAAGAGTCCCATTACCACTCCTCTCTTGATATAGTTATGGTGGTAAGAATTATAATTCAACAGAACGTTGGAACAGGTGGGTTTGGAGTACCAGTCAGTAATTAAAGCACCGTCCTCCCGTCTATGAACCATTGTATCTAAGAATGGAATCCTGCCTTGTTTCTCCAACTCAATGGTAAATTGAAGACTTGGGTGATAAGAATTAAAAATCTTCAATACTTCATCTTGTGTTCCAGATGGTACAGTTGTTAAAGAATCGTCTATATATAGTAAGAAGAACGGCACTTCAAACGGCAATTTGGGTAAAACCCAACTTAGTAACTCTTCCATTATCAACATCGCCACTGCTGGGCTAGCTGAACTACCCATGGCCAAACCATGAATCTGTCTATATATTTCACCATTCAGCGAAAAATAGCTACATTCCACACACAGTAAAACCAGTAAAAACACAAAAAAACACAACCAAACGGATGAAATCTTCTCTATTCAGCGAGGTATAACATTGTATTACTCTCCATTTACTCTTAATGACCTCTGTGATGTCGTGGACCGAATGGAATAAATAATACCCACTTTTGTATTTGTTATTTTATTGTATACTCTGTAAAGTTACTAACAAGCGAATGAGTGAATCTAAGTTACTATTTACATTGTTTATACTACAATTTGAATTGGTGGATTCTGCGCATAATATATTACAAACCTCCCGTCCAGTTTGAAAATATATTTTGAATATAACATTTAATACAAGAAAATCTTAATATAATTAACAATTAAATTTTATGTTTAAATTTATTAACATTTTAAAATTTATAAAAAGAATACAATATAAAACTTGTAATAGATTTCTTATTCTAAAAATACATAAAAATTATGGCATTACAAATTTAATCTGGTCGGTGGTTTTATAGTTCGTTTTGGTCTATTTTGAACTAATGATGTTTCTGTTGACCCCGAATTTGCTATAATTTTATTTGGTTCCTGTAACTCAGTGACCTCAACTTTTTCCTTGACTTCAGTACTTAAGCTACTTTTATTACTATTGTTTTCAGAATTCACATTATCGCCTAACAAAATTTGTTCATTTGGATAAGTTACATCATTTGTTTCAGTTATGACTAATGGCTTTTTACTATTATTACTTTGATTTCCTATTTCGTTATTTTCTTGCTGGATTTTATAATAATAATCTCCGGCTTTAATAATCTGATTAGTATGCCTTCGCCAAATTAAATTTCCCTTAAAAACTCTAACTAAATAATTTCTTTCACCTAACACCTCATCAATAATTGCTTTTTCCCAAATCCTTTTATTTGGATTTCTATAATCTCTTACATATACCTCTTCTCCTTCTTTAAAATTTATTTCCCTAGTACCTTTAAAATACTGCTTTTGATTTTCATTTACTTTTGAATCGTTATGTCTTAAATTATCAAATCGTGTTCGTATTTCTCTATTGAACATTAATTTAGCTGGTGTTTCATTTGTTTAACTATGAATTGCAGTTCTATAAAAAAATAAATATCTACTCATTAAAGTTGACATTGAAACATTACTATTTTCTTTGTCCGCTAATGCTTTTTTTATTGCTAATTTAAAAGATTTTACGGCATTTTCAGCCGCTCCATTTGTTGCTGGATGAAATGGTGCTGACGTCATATGCTTAATATAATTATTAACACAAAATTTTGAAAATATTTCCGATGTAAACTGTGGACCGTTGTCTGACACAATTACTTTAGGTATACCGTACCTTGCAAAAGTTTCCCTAAGTTTTTCAATTGTCGCTTGACTACTTGTATTGCTCATTTCAAAAATGTCAGGATATTTAGATTTTGAATCCGTAATTATTAAAAACATTTTGCTTTGCAATGGACCTAGAAAATCTACATGTATTCTATCCCATACTCGATCTGCTTCTGTCCATTTAATTAATTTTGATTTTTCTGGTTCTGGTCTGTGCAACATGCAAACAGAACAACTTTTAACAAAATTTTCAATCTCTGAATCTATGTAATAAAGGCCACCAAAAATAAGACCTTGCATAATTCTTCATTTTTGAAATACCTAAATGCGTAGTATGTACTTCTTTTAATAACCCTATTCTGAATATTTCTGGAATTATGACTCTAAATCCCCACATTAATATTCCGTTTTCGATATTTAATTCATTCTTTCTGTAAAAATAAGGTTTAATTTCCTCTTTTATATCTTTTACAGGCCAGCCATTTTTAATGTATTGTACTACCTGACTTAATACTTTATTTTTACGTGTTTCTACCCTAATTGACGCCCAATCTATTTGAAATGAATTTTGCACTAAATTGACATATTCAATTTCTTTAGATGCTTTATTTTCAATTTCTAATGGTAGACGTGACAATCCGTCAGCAGCTACATTTGCCGTTCCCTTTTTAAATTTAAAATTATAATTAAATCCTGACAAAAATAATGCCCAACGTTGAAGTCTTCCTGCCGCCATTTCTGGAATACCCCTTTTATCACCAAAAATTGTTTGTAATGGTTTATGATCTGATACTAATGTGAAAGTTTTACCCATTAAATATTGATAAAATTTCTTTGTTCCCCAATATAAAGCTAAAGCTTCTTTATGAATCATCGAATAATTTTTTTCTGCTTTATTTAAAACACGAGACGCAAACGCTATCGGTTTATTTGAACCATCTTCTAACGTATGTAATAATACCGCGCCAATACCTGTCGATGATGCATCACAAGCTAATTTTATTGGTAATTTTTGATTATAGTGTATTAACACTTGATCAGATGCTACTACTTTTTTTGCTAAAAGAAAAGCCTTTTCGCACTTTTCTGTCCATATAAATTCAGTATCCTTACTTAACAATTATTTATATAAAGGTTCTAAAATTTGCGCTACATTTGCAATAAATTTTCCGTAATAATTTATCATACCGCTAAATGCTTTAACTTCACTAAAAGCGGTTGTACACCATTATATTTCTACATGTAAAAATATATGATAAAATACATGTAAATTTACATGTACGCTGTACTGTAGTACACTGTCATATTTACATCTTAAAAATGGTATAGTTTTTAAAATAGTAATGTTGGCTATAGTTGGAAAAATAAAATATCACTAAAAGAACTGTCACCAATTTCTTATTTCAGTTGTGTTTTCATTTAGTTTTAAGTACATCTCGTATTATTTTTGAAATAATAAGTTCTTGTTACCCAAACTATGAACAACATCAAGAGCAGTGCAATTATGGCTGTCACCATATCAATCATGGGTACCTTGTTGCTTTTGTCACGGAATCGTAAAAAGAGAAGCAGGAGGTGTTGGGTACGTTCATGGATCGCAAGAAGAAGAGAAAAGGGCATAATGAATCTTGTAAATAATGAATTGCTAGCAGAAGATCCAGAAGCATTTAAGAACTATTTAAGAATGACGAACGAGTCTTTTATAAAACTTTTGTCACTAGTAGAGCCTATCATATCAAAACAAAATACAATAATGAGAGAATGTATTTCTTCAAGTGATAAGTTAATGATCACACTTCGCTTTCTAGCCAGTGGAGAAACATATCGAAATTTAATGTATTCAACAAGAGTTCATGAATCTACTATAGCACAGTTTGTTCCGATAGTTTGCAGAGCAATTTATGAAGTCTTACGGGAAAACTACATGAAGGTATGATAATTAAAATAGGTCCATAGCTCTTTAAAGCCAATTACGATTTTTTAAGGTTCCTCAAACTACCGAAGAATGGGAAAAAATTGCTGCTGATTTCCATAATCTATGGCAAATACCAAATACAATAGGGGCATTAGATGGAAAACACATTGCCTTTTCTGCCCCAATAAGTGCAGGTTCATTATACTATAATTACAAAGGATTTAACAGTGTTGTTCTCTTAGCACTAGTCGATGCTCGTTACAGATTTACGTATGTTGATATGGGTGTTAACGGTAGGGTATCAGATGGTGGTGTTTTTACGCAGAGTGATCTGTTTAAAGCATTAGAACAGAATACATTACATATTCCTAAAGAAAAACCTTTACCTGAACGCCTTAAACCAATTCCATATGTCATTGTTGCAGACGCAGCTTTTCCTTTAAAAGACTACATAATGAAACCATATCCATTTAGAGGATTAACAGAAAAGCAGTCAATATTTAATTATCGTTTAAGTCGAGCCAGACGAGTAGTGGAGAACGCCTTTGGAATACTTGCTAATAGGTTCAGAATTCTATTAAGAACAATAAATTTGAATGCAGAAAAGGTTAAATGCATTACTTTAGCTTGTTGTGCATTGCATAACTTTCTCCTCGAAGAATCTCATCTTTACAAAGCAAGTATAGAACAGCCTCAAACAGTGACTGGAACCAACACACGTAAACTTGGATGCCAAAGAAGTAATCGTTCGTCTAATCAAGCAATACAGATACGAGAAGAATTTACTAATTACTTCAACGGTCCTGGAGCTGTCAGCTGGCAGAACAAAATGATTTATTAATGTCTTTACTTTCTTGAACTCAATATTTATATAAATAACATAAAAATTACAAACGTGCTTTATTGATTCAAAAATTACACAATGGGCACGTTCAGCACATCCCAACTATTGGATGTAATGGTTGGGATGTGCTGAACGTGTTCAATATTGCAACCATTACAAGTCTTGGTTGTCGAAAATCAGGTTCATAATATTTCGCTTTACCAGTCTTAATTTATCACTGTTTCCAATAAGTCTTAGTTCTTTATCAACGCACTGTGAGAATGTTGCAATATGATCATCTACTGGTGTGTTGGCAATTTGTTTTAGAGCGATAGACGAATTTTTAAAAAATTCTTTTCCACAGTCGTCCAAAGTACTTACAAGGAGACTACGGCTACTCGTCATCACCGATTTCGTCCAGGTTCATGGTATATGTAGGGCTTGACTAGAATTGAACGTGACCCAAGTGGGAACTCCAGATGGCCAAGCGTTTAGAAAATTACGATGCTAACACCAAGTTTTATTTCGGTTCATTGTCACGTAAGGATCGTAAAAATTGAAAAAAAAGCAAAAAAATGCTACCCACAGGAGATTCGAACCTGCGACCCTCGGAGTACTAGTCCGACTTTCTACTGCTAAGCTAACTAGTACTTGCAAATTGACCTAACCTAAAAGACTTATGTAGTGTCAGATCTGCGAGAAAAAAATTGATTTCCTAAACGCTTGGCCATCTGGAGTTCCCACTTGGGTCACGTTCAATTCTAGTCAAGCCCTACATATACCTTGAACCTGGACGAAATCGGTGATGACGAGTAGCCGTAGTCTCCTTGTTAGTGTTTCTCTTTTTCTTTTTCTTGTTGGCGTAGGTGTGAATATGTGTGGACTGGTAGTACTGCTTCTTGAGGGAGGCTGCATTGTATCCCCGTCAAATTGTATTTCGTTGGCTTCGTTAAGCAATCCATCAAATAATACAACGTCTTCTTCTTCGGTTTCATTTGGTATCTAAATTGTACACATAATAATCTGTTATTATAACCATTTATATTGTAAATGATAATTTAAGACTTACAGTTAAATTAGATAAATTTGAAAAACCTTTTTCAACAGCTCTACAATTAGCCAAAAATGTTAACAAATCAAAGCACCACCATGTTGGTACATAAACTTCTACAGCCCCACATCCACTTGCTTTAGATTTATTAATTTCTTGAATTTCTTGCATAAAAATGTTGTTCTAAGTCCATTAACTTTCTTCAACACTGCATCGGCAGGCACTGTTATTTGAAAAGTCGAACTTAATTCTTCCGCTATTTTATTAATAGCGGCTTTTCTTTTTGTTTTATTTTTATAATGAATATTGTCAACTTGATATAAACATTCATGTTGTTCATACAAATTAATTAATTTTGTTGTGTTTTCGTGTGTCCACATTTCCATGTATTTTTAATTTAAAAATAAAAATTAACCTTTCGAACAAATTACAACTAAACAACTTAACCACAATACCACAAAACAGATAACTTCACTTTGCAAGTTTATGCAAATGTACAAGTAAAACGCCAACTCCTAAGTGTAAAATCCCCAATAGTCACCAGAAATACACGTGTATGACCTTCAAAAATAGGACCTGTTCTATTCCGTCAATTTTTGCATGTAGAAATACATGTATAAATACAAGTGCAATTTTAGTGTAGTATACGCTACATTCAACATCTACATGTACATTTACATGTAAAATATGATGGTGTACTACGACCATTACGCACCGGTGTATACATGCAATTAGTTAGATCGAACTGAAAGCGGTGTTACCAACTAAAACATTTCTAACGTCGATATTGATATTGATACAGTTTTTATTACAAGTGCGAAGTAACGAAAATGACAAAATTTAATATAGTATACGTGTAAGTTATCATAAGATGAGAGAAACTATGTTAAATATTATTATTTAAAAAAAAAGGCCGGGAATTTTCAAGAGCCATTGGACACTTATTGGACGATTGACGGTCAACATAAACAATAATGTTATTGCCAGCCAGAAAAGCGACTATTCTTGTCTTACAAAAATTATTAAACCAAAATACCGCCGATTGGTATCGAAAATATCGAAAAAATAATTTAAAAACCGTCAACAAGTAATAATAATAACAGAATATTTATTACTAATTCATATTAATAACCCACTAAATGGTTGGCACAATTGTGCTAAGATCGAGCTAAGCCGTATACATTCAAATTTGAAGTCGAGCTAACGTCTTAGCCCACCTAGACCTAACGGCTGCATATAAACGTGGTAATAGTACCTACATAGAAAATTATTACTAAAAAAACACATAAAACAAATTGATTAACTTAACAAATTGATAATCCTGACAGGTTTATTTATTTATTTCTTTTTATTTTACAATTTCAAGACTCTTATAATACATCCATTATATATAAAAATGCATGGTCCCTTAAATTACTATTGATGGTAATCTTTAAACAGATTTGAAGATCTTTAAATCTATTTGGGATAGAAATAGTCATAAGTAGAGTGACCCAAAGTGCAATAAAAAAACATGTGAAATTCTTTAACACAACAAGTTTTAGTACCAAACGACTACTAATAATAAATTCTAAGCTTAATTTGAAATTTACAATACATTGAAAATGATCAAATTATTGTAGAAAAACACATTGTTTGGTAAAATTTATAAAGTAATAAATTTAATTTCTTAAAAATTTTATTTCTTAGGATATATTGGACGATATACTTCAAGATAAGCATTTACAGTTGCTATTTTGTCTTTTAAATAAATCATTTGTATTTCAGACTTATATTCACCATCTGGAATATGTGGAGGAAAACGAGCTTCATCAATCATAAAATTGCAGAAGTGATATGTAATATCCTAAAAAAGATGATTATAACAAATGTAGAATTGTGAAAATATTCCATTATACCTTTTTAATGAAGCAATGTCTGAAGTTACCACAATTAAATATAGCTCTAGTTCCAGCAAGATTTGAATTAATAGCTTTGCACAAATCAATTTGGAAACGAACACCAGGAAATATGCGATATTCATTACTTAAAAACTTGTATGCTTGCACTATTAACTAATAATGTAATACAAAAAGAAAAATATTTATTATAATATAGACATGTTACGGTCAATGATGTAAATTGGACAATGCGTCAATGCCCATTTATGTTGGCCATTAACGTTATTGGCCGGCCATTGACGTGATTGCCAGTTAGAGGTGGACAATAATGTAAATATTTTCATCTGATTTACGTCTTTAGCCGGTTAATGACATCATTGATCAAAAAGAATTGTACAATGATGATTTCTAGAATAAATACTATAAGGAATTGCAAATTTGAATTAGACAGTAAACTGGCAAGTGACATTTACGTGTGTTGCATGCATTGTATTCTAATGTATTATAATCATTTATTAATAAAAATAATAAAAATTAACAAAAATTTAAAAAACAATTATAAATTTAAAAATAATCAAATCAAATTTTTTAAATTAATCATTTTTATTCTGGCACGAGAGTGATCCATTTGGCTTGTCGATTTGCAAATTTGTTTGCTGGCGCGACACGCACATTTAAAAAAGAGCAGTTTTACCATCGTCATCGTCCACTCTGTATTGGGCAATGACGTCATATGACATATGAAATTTTAAATGCGAACATCGCCCAAAATGCACGGTCAGTTAAGAAAGGCATTAACGTCATTGTCCGGCCATTGACGTTAATGGCCGAGTTGTCATTATTGACCGTAACAGACATATACAGAGTGTACATTTTAAAGCAATCCACTTTAAATTTCTTGTGAACTACAGAACATATTAAAAAAGTGTAAAAGCAGCTTTTTATATAATAGGAAAGGAAAGACTACCTGATAGTAGAATGCGTACTCTGCGTTACCATAGGACCCACCTCTAGACGCTCAGCTACCCAAAATCTATGTACTTGAATTTTTTTAAAATTTATATTGTGTATCACGAGGTAACTAACAAATACAAATAAAATAGTACCTTTTAATATCAAAAACTATTAAATTTGTGAAATAGAAAAAACGATAAACAATATTGACGATTTGTCAAATAAGGTGATGATAGAAGAACATTACTTTACCACAAATTTAAAATTTTTCTACCATAGCTATCTATTATATAAATAGTTTAGTATTATTTGGAGGACATTCTGTGATTTTTTATACGAAATAAATTTGCGAAAAATGCAAGTCAACAGATTTTAATTTTGTTGTGCGTAAAAAGTATTTTATTGTAATTTTTAAGTTTCTTAAGCACTTAACTTTTATCAAATTGGGGTAGCTAAAGGTGGGGGGGTGAGTCCAAGCGGAAGTGAGTCCAAACTTTCATATCGGAAAGTTTTAAAATGTTATCACTATTTTACTTTAATTTACAATTACAAAGTATACAAATTCTGTATTTTGATTTACTTTTAGGATTAATATAAAAAAATCTAACCTGTACTTGGTCACCGAAAGATGTCTTAAAGTTGCATGTACCATTTGTTACTGCCATTGTGCGATTATATTTAAATGTTGTAAGTGTTAGGAAATTCACATAGTCTGTATTATAATATTGTATGTCGAACCTAACATTTCTTACTTTAAAGTCATGTTGCAAAAACTAAAATTATTGAAGCCATACTACATATAATTATAATTATATAATCACATGATAAAAACCTTAGACAAAAAACTATCATCACAAACGACCTCCCTGAGTAAAATTATCCATATTAATAAAGATATCCTTAAGTTGTCCATCTGAGAATTCTGATAGTACCTAATTTCAAAAATTATTATTGTAAGTAATATTGTTAACTTACTTCTTATTGCTATAAGCAGCACGAGTATTGTAAAATACAATAACATTTGCCATGGATATCCATTATTTTTGGAAGGTTAAAAAATTTTAAAATAATAATATTAAGTCAATGATCGTTGACGGCTATGTACTAGGATAAAAAATTATCTGTTTTTATCATCATAAAATATTTTTAACAAAATATATCTATTATACTAATTGTAAAAATATGGTAGCTGGTCTACCAAGAGACAAATAAAATACTTGCTTTTATCAAAATAAAAAATTTTAAAATAAAAGTAATAGGTAGATAATTAATTTAAAACATTGGTAAATTAATTATTTTTTCAAACACAAAAACCAATACAAAAAATTTAAATCTTTTTCAAAAACATTTCAAAGCGAGATGACAATGTTATTATTGTAACGAACGGTACGGTTTAAACTGCATCTAAACGGTACCATAAGGTCAAATATATTGTAGTTGGCTACTAAAATTTCAATACATATCTGATACATCAATTGGCAAATATATACATTGAAACTATACTTAGAGGGTGCTTAAAGGGTACAGTGCAAATATGAATGAAAACTTATGTGCCGCTTAAGTAGGTATCTTTTTGATACTTAATTTTTAAATATGAAAATATACAGGTATGTATGTACCTACTCGTTATACTTCAATGTTATACCGGTACAAAACCGACGTTGGTGTTGCTTGGGAATAGATTCAAATAGTAATCCTAAAAATAAATTTAACTTTAAGTACAATTTTTTCTAATTTTTTACAATAACAAATTTTTATAATTTCCTGAACGACAAGCATCATTCTTAAATTGTTACCTCCAATCAAAAAAAAAATTTTTTTGGAGTTAAGATAATCGGAAAAAAATTTCAAATTTTTGTTTTTCATTTTTGAGATCACCGTGTTCAGAAACGTAAAGATCTGAAAAAATAAAAGAGATTTTTCTGTGTCGGTCTGTCGTCAAATTTTGTCCCTCGATTTATTCCGGAACCGTCCAACCAATAGATTAATCTATAATTGAGGAGCTTTCGTGCAAAAACCAATAATTATATTTTTTAAATTATATGGCTAATTGACAAAAACGTATAACAAGTGATCACCTCAATATTTTGGAATGTTTTTTTTTGCAAATAATGTCTTAATTGGCCGCTAGGACATTATTTGCAAAAAAAAACCATTCCAAAATATCGCTAAAAAATCGCTTGTTATACGTTTTTGTCAATCTGCCACATAATTTAAAAAGTGTAATTGTCGGTTTTCGCACGAATGCTTCTCAATTATAGATCAAAATAAAGGAAATGTCAAAAGTTCCCGTCGAACCCACTTCGGCTAAAAATTTTATGCCAGATCAAAAGTCGAAAAATCGGATTTTTGTAAATATCTCTCAAATGGCAAATTCTATTGTAAAAATAGTTCATACAAAATTTATAGACTATGCGATTCTCTACAAAAAAGTTTGAATACGTTTTTGTTCTACAAATCATCACTCATGAGATATCGCGGTTTAAAAATTAAAATATACTAACACGCACTCTATAGTAATACATTATTTTGGATTTGCTCACATATACTATATACCGGGTGGTGAATAAGTTAGCCGAACAGGAAATTAACATGTAAAAACTTATTTATACATATTCCTGCTTCTCTAATTATTTTAGAAATTAATTTTAAATAATGATTATTTTTTGAAATAGAGAGAAAAAACGACATTGCTTTGTATAGAGCCATGTCGTCATTGCCGGATAATAATGTAAAAATTGCATATATAATTATAAATGTCAACATCGCTCAAAAATGCACGGTTATTGACGTTATTGACAACATTAATACTGATTGTAGCAGGGTTTTAACATCAATAGCCGGACAATGACGTTAATTCCCGAATTGTCATCATTGTAGGTATCATATAGGTATACATTTTTTAATTAAAATTCTAGTTGTTTAAATTTCCGCATTGCATTTTGATGAAGTAAAGCCTCCTTTGCTTGTTCAAGTTTGCTCTTATTGTCATTTTCTTTACTTGAAAATAAAAGTCAATAAATTTCTTATTTTTTTTGACAACACTTGCTCTACTTGTTTGCTTAGGACCATTGACAATCTGTGACCATAAATATTGGGATATTTCAAAATCTCATAATCATAGACATATTGTTACAATCTTTATTGTGTATTTATTGCAACTTAATATTTACAATCGCCAAATACCGTTAAATTCACTAATAATAAAATAATTACAATTTTAAGAAAATAATAGTAACCAATTATTCTAATTGTTGATGTGCTGTTCAAATTGACTTAAAATAATTACGTAAGTACTTAGAGCTCCAATCATCTACAAATATAATTACAAGTTTGGAAGGTTTTGAAGCTAAAGTACTTACCGAATAGATCAGAGTAATATCCATAGTAAAAACTCCACCAGCTGATACTTGGTCATCTTCATGCAGGACTTGCAGTACAAATCCATCAATCTATAATTCAAGATTTGTCAAAAACCGAAATTGTTTTTTTACCTGTTTACAATATTACTTCATTTTTTATTTTAATATTATTTGTAGCTAACGATAGCTTAAATAATTTATTTTTTAAACCGTTAACCTAAAAATATTACATATGTAATATATATATCTCACTATGTTTTATACAAAAGAATTTGCGATTGCAGTTTACCTGATTCCCAACTAAATAGCTACAGAATATAGTTAATCCTGTATCGACCACAAATATTAGAGTTGTGACAATACTCCCAATTGTTTTCCGTTGGTAAATATCAAAATTGTTAAGAATAATAAAATGGCAATTGAATAAAATAAGAAGAAAGTTTACCGTTATGTTTAAGACAATGGGGATAAATCCCATTTTACCTATTTCCTTTACTAGAGAATACAATTCATAATGTATGCATCGACTACTGATATACTGCTTTATAAAATAATAGTCATCAGGATCTTGCCTGTGGGGTGTACTTAAAACTTCTTGAAGTGCACGAAAACGTTGGTATAGGGATAACATCAAACTTCTATATAAAATACTCAGCAAAAATTTATAAAGAAATGGTAATACGTAAAATGCAAGTATTATAATATCATACCAGTGTAAGACGTCCAAAAATATAGAAATATTACAAACTATACAAATTATTAGTGATATTATATTCAAATATTGCACCAACGTATTATTTATACGTTGATTAAGATTAACAAGTTTGTGATCAATCTTTATAATTTCTTGAACGGCAGACATCATCCTTAAATCATATGTAATGCAAAAGCATATCGTTGATACCAACAGCATCATATTGATAAAATTAATAAAATGTAAAATGTAATTAAAAACTAAACTTCGTGGTGCATCAAGAAATCTAAAATTTTCAAATGCAAAACTTAAACTTGTTAAAAATAAGGATAGTAAAGTAAAAAAATACAATCTAAATCTACTGAAGCTACATTGCTGTATCAGATTAAAGCTTCGATTATTACACGATCCCGAAACTGTGAATTGCTCAGAACCAAATAATCTTAAAGCATAGCAAATTGGCAATAATGCTGTCCAAATATCTGTATTATTTGAGTTTTTCATTGTTGAAAATTAAATACAATACATATACTATAACCGTATAATTGTAATAAGTAGGTACACTAAAACGTTATAATAATGCTTTTAAATAAATTTGAATATTGTAGTAAAAACATTAATTAAATGAAGATTAATTAATTATACTTACATATTATTATAATGTACTACTTTTCATTATTATTAAACTCATTAAACAAATTTATAGAGACAATAAACTCTAATCAATTTTTAGGAATATAATAATATTATTTCAAAGGATTTATACCTAAATGCAGTTCTGAGTTTAGAGTTTATTTTAGAAAACTTTCTAAAAATGAAGTGTTACCATTTTCCTGCTGGAAGTCCACGTTATGCTGTAGGTTCTTATACATATGTATTGATGTGCAATTTTCTAAAGTCTAAATTTTAAAATTCTAATCCAAATTTTTTTAAATAAATCCAAAATAAAAATAAAAATTTAATATTTGTAAAATTTTCGACTATAATGGAAACGTTAAATAATACGCCGACCATGCGCCTAGCTATCGTAGTTGCTTCACGTCGCCTTCAATTTAACTTTCAACAATTAATTTTTAAACAATTAAACCATTCCTTAATTGAACGTCATTTATTCCAAAAATTGACTCTTCAGAATCTTTCCAAAAACTTATCCAAAAACATGTCCAAATTGGGACAAAAACAATTTAAATTATAATAAAATTGTACTCACAATTCATAACCATTTATTCACATAATTATGAAATAATCTCAAATCAGAGAAGCAAAATTAAACAAAATCAGCGGAGACTTTCGCAAAACGCGTCCGTCCACATTGACGGACCCGGCAAAAAGCATTCTTAATCAAAATTTTCGTGGCAACTCAAATTTTGTTGGCGCGTACACACACAATTCAAAATATTCACTATTTTAACAAATTATTTACCAAATCAAAATTCAATTCCAAAAAATAAAAAAATTAAAATATTCACAAAATCAAAAATCGGATACTCAAGAAACTAAAAACAATCAAAATCCATAACTCCAAAATTCAAAATAAAAAAAAAATGGATTTTGAAACACGACAGTATGTGATATTGCTTTTCACAGACA
The DNA here is from genome assembly GCA_947369205.1 of Cantharis rufa. Taxonomy (NCBI): domain Eukaryota; kingdom Metazoa; phylum Arthropoda; class Insecta; order Coleoptera; family Cantharidae; genus Cantharis; species Cantharis rufa. The sequence goes on along the minus strand of OX376307.1, from coordinate 14,384,516 downwards.
TTACATAATTAATTATAGTAGTATTATAAATAGAAAGGAAGAACTCCAACGTACAGTAAGTACAATGCATTGCATCCGAAGAAAAATATTAACAGGGACTAGCAGCCAGTGGCGGATGGTAACTTCTTGGGTCCTGATTCTCATTATACTTCAGAGTCCCTGAAGGGTGATGACTTATACATGATGACTCATACATAATAATTAATAACTCATATTATGTAAAAACCTGGTAGCTGTTATTACAAATCTGCTGACTTGCAAAATTGGTTTGTTCTAGAAGTTTCTAGAGAAATCTTTGAGAGTATAAATACCGACATGGTTCGCTGTAAAAACAGTTCGAGTTCTACATCTTTTGCAGTAGTAATTCAGAAATAGTCAACTGTAATTCAAATTTGTCAACAGATCTTCAGAAATCGAAAAATGTGTTAGAGGCGTTGTGGTTGATTATTTAGAAAGCTTTAAACTAAAATCTAAAAAACAGAAAAAAAATCAAAGGAAGTATTTATTCAGCTCAGCACATGACGCATATGTCATGACATGACAAAACTATTACTGCGCAGAAGTGAACTTGGACACTTGCGGACCCGTTGCTATTTTAACTAGCAGATCGTTGGATTTCTATTGCACAAACTAAATGAAGTGCTGCATTCAAACGTTTGAGTGGTCCACTTTAGTAGACTTTAGTGTTTTCCCACTTTGCATAATAACACTCTAGTTACAATAATTGAAGGATGTAGAATATAAAGTCACTAAATCATACTTTTGAAATTCTTCTGAAATTAATTTTAAAGTTTTGTAAACTAAAACTTTTCAGTCGGAATTTTTAGAATTTTTTGTATAAAATGAATAAATGGGAACTTAAATAATACAATTCCTTGAAATGAAAAAATGTTGTGGCTTATCTTCTTCTTTAAGTGTCATACACTGTGAACTGCATAGGTGATCACTTTGGCTGAAGCTTTGGCTGAACAAGTCAAATTATTCAATCGAAGTTGACCCACCCTCTTTTTGCACTGAGTATGAAGACCGTATTAAATTTTATAAAAAAATTTATTATTTGCAAAAAGAAAACATTAATTATTTCAAAAACAAAAAAAATAATAACAATTTCAAATCAATTTGTCGAAGTTGGCCCACCCTGTATAAGTAAGTTTATAAAATTATTAGTAATATTAACTCTTGAAAATATATTAAATGAATTAAAATATTAGAGTTAAAGGAACAAATCAAACAACAATCTTCGAGCTTTTAATTTTCAATATTTTCTTGATAAAGGGAACACCACATTTCCGAAAGCTCGAAGATTATTGTTTGATTTGTTCCTTTAACTCTAATATTTTAATTCATTTAATAAGTAAGTTTACTTAAAAATTTTTCTTTTTGGATATATTGGACGATATATTTCGAGATAAATATTTATAGTGAATATCACATGCTTTGAATGTATTGCACCCACTTCAGCCATATATTCGCCATCTGGAATACCGGGAGGTAAACGAGATTCATCAATTACATAGTTACAAACGTGATATGTGACATCCTTAAAAATATGACACGTTAAAATGAATTGCGTTGTGAAAATTTTCTTACACCTTTTCGACGAAGCATTCACTGAAATTGCCGCAATTAAAGATAGCTCTTGATCCCATCATATTTGAGTTAACAGCTTTGCAAAAATTAACTTGAAAACGAAATCCAGGAAATATGCGATATTCGTTACTTAGAAATTTGTATCCTTGTACTAGTACCTGTTAATAATTTAATTATCACAAATAACAATTATAATAAATGCATAAATAACAAATACAATACATAAATATGTATTAACTAAATATATAAATAAAATGTATTCATAATTAATACATACATATTTTTAAAAATATATTGTATATCCCCTTTCAAAAACGAAAAACAATACACGTCATGGCATTGACAACGTCATATTAGACCAGCGTTGTCAAAATTTCAAATAACACGCAATGATAAAGTGAGACATAATATTATGCTGAACTGTCACCGCAATAACACACAACACTGTACATACAAGTTAATGTAAACAAACTTATAAAAATAAAAATCACTGTACAGTCATAATTCGCATATGTGATAAACTGGAATTTTATTTTTAGGCGGAGGCAATGACAGACGTCATATTTCTGATTTTTTTTCTTATGTGTATTTAAATGTAACATTGACGTGCCTTGCAGGTGAATTACTGATGCTGTTAGGTAGGCGCACTTACATTTAAATACACATAAGAAATAATATTTGCTGGTGCTGATCAGTCGTCGTTCCTATGCTGTGCTGATAGGTGGGTAAACGACCTTAATACATTATAATATATTACCTGCATTACAATATTAGCACTCGCTACTCCTGTAAGTTTACAAGCAATAAACTAAGGTTTACATATCATTGATCTATGAATTTAGTACATGAATTTGATCTTATTTTACATACTTGCTAAATAATTAATTACTTATATGTTAACGGATAAACAAATTTTTTTTATTAGTTGACATGTTCAAACTGACTTAATATGATTAAATAGCCACTAGCAGCACCAATCATCTAAAAATATAATTAAATATTTAGAATGTAATAAATTTAATGTACTTACCGAATGGATTAGAGTCATGTCCATAGTAAAAAATCCTCCTGCTGACACATGACCATCTTCGTGTAGAAGTTGCAGTAGAAATCCATTAATCTACAATAAATGATTAGTCAAACCATTGACAAATCAAAATTGAGTGTAATATTACATAATTTTTTTCTTTTATATTATTTGTTGCTAATGACAAATTAAATAATTTACTTTTTAAACCATTTACCTAAAAATATTATTTATATCTATAATATTACATATAAGTTTTTCTAAGCTTTTGATTAGAACTTACCTGATTTCCAACTATATAACAACAGAAAATAAGTAACCCTGAATCAATTGCAAATGTAAAAATTGCAATTAAGCATGGTATAAATGCGGCTTGGTAAATATCAAAATTCGATAAAACAATATAATGACAATTAAATAAAATGATAAAAAAATTTAGCAACAGGTTTAATACAATGGGGATGAACCCTATTTCACCAAATTCGTTTACAAGAGAGTACAGATCATGATGAATAGATTGATTAATACAGATATATTTCTTTAAAAAATTACGTTTTGCTTTTTGCCTAAAGAGTACAATTGTAACTGATTGGAGTGCACGCAATCGTTGATATAGTGATATCATCAAACTTCTATACAAAATGCTAAGCAAACATTTATAAATACTTGGCAATAAAAAGAAAAGTTGTATTATGTTCTCATAAAAATTTGTAGTTCCATAAAACGTAGTTCCAGCACTAACGGTGTAAATTACTATTGATATCATGTTTAAATAATACACTAACTTATTATCAATAGTGTGTTGACAATACAAAATTTTTTTATCAATTTTTGCAATCTTTTGAACTGCAAGCATCATATTTAATCCATGTTTAACAAAAAAAAATACCGCAAATAATAGAAAAATCATTTGAATAAAAATAATAATGTCTGATATGTAATTAAACACTGAACTTGGTGGCACTTGAAGAAAGGAAATATTTCCGAATATAGAATTTATATTCAAGGTAAATAAAGATAGTAAAGTAAACAAATACAATCTTATTCTACTAAAGCTACAGATGCTCGTAACTTTAAAGCTTCTATTATTACAAGTTCCGGAAACCGTGAAAGGTTCGGCACCGAATAATCTCAATATATAAGAAATTGGCAATAATGCTGTCCAAATATCCGTACTGGTTAAGTTTTTCATTTTTGAATAACTAACTTTCTGATAACCGTTTTGCAATAAGTTAGAAGAACTTTTCATGAAATTAATACAAATACTATAAATAATTATCTTTAGTGATCTGATAAAAACATTAATTGGATCAAGTACCATAATTATATTTTCTACCTATATATTAACAGAAACAAATTGAATAAATTAAATTGGTATTATGCTGTATGACAAATTATAATAATTATTAATAGTTGTGTAAAATTATTGTTGAGAATTACGTCCTTATACTATCAGAACCGAATGGCGTATCGAGCTTAACTCGCGCCCGGAGAAATACCTATTTGGCGCCCCCTCCCCCCCATTTGTAAACCATAATTTAAAATATATTTTCCAGAAATCTATTACAATAAAAATAAAAACTATCCAGAAATTTTTTGTTTTGCGGACCATTTGGCGCCCCTTTGTCTTTTTTATTTACTATAAGATGACGTTCTCAATTCGATTTTCGTTATTTTCCATTTACCGAGTTTTGCATCTACAGGACTCATATATTATATAAGATCAAAATAAAGGAATGTCAAAAGTTCCCGTCGAACCCACTTCGGCTGATAATGTAATGCCAGATTAAAAGTCGAAAAATTGTATTTTTGCAAATAACTCTTTAAAGGCAAATTTTATTGCAAAAATAGTTCATACAAAATTTGTAGACTATGCGATTCTCTACAAAAAGTTTGAATACGTTTTTGTCCTACAAATCATCACTCATGAGATATCGCGGTTGAAAAATTTGGATAAACTAATACACACTCTATAGTATTACATTATTTTGGATTTCCTCACTTATAGTATTTACCGAGCGGTAAATGAGTTAACCGAACATAGGAAATTAACACATAAAAACTTATTTTTTCTAAATGAAATAAAAAAATGAGATATAGTTAGATAACTAGTGCTAATTCCATATTGTTTTCCATTTTTGCTATTTTTTGTTATTTTCTATTTCTTAAGAGCTTTCTTTCATTTCTTGTAACTGATTTCGACATCATCTTTCTTTTAAAAACCCCATAAGAACTAATGAAATAGTTTCATCATTGCCTGCTTTGTATAGGGTATATGGTGATTTCCCAGATAATAATGTAAAGATTGCATATACAATTTTAAATAGCAACATCGATCAAAAAAGTACGGTTATTGACGTTATTCACCAGGCGTCAACGTTAATACCGATTTTAGCGGGGTTTTAACTTCAATAGCCGGACAACAACGTTAATCTCCGAATTATCATAATTGTAGGTAACATAAATATAGGTATGTACGGACTATAGTAAAAAGTTATTAAGTTCTTATACCAAATTCATATCTTCTATTGTTGATTAAACTTAATGGGAGTTTACATTGAATACAGGTTATAACTTTGTATGATAATTAGAGATGAGATTTTTAGGTCGTAAAAATTTAAAAAAAGGCACCCAAAAAGGTTCTAAAAAAAGTCATTTTAGGTCGTATAAATTCAAAAAAAGGTACCTAAAAAGGTACTTCTTCTTTTTCTGTGCCATACCCTCAATGGGCGTTGGCGATCAACTTGGCTGAACCAAGATGGCGTACCAGGGAATTTAATTAATGGGGTGGTTTCCCGTTGCCTTCCCCACAGCCCACAGATCTATCTTGGGCTTTAGATCACAGCAGCGTATTCGACTCGACCAGGATTTGAACCGCGGTACCCGCTTCCCAGTCGGCCGGTGTAGGCTACTAAAAACTTAAAAGGTACTAAAAATGCCATTTTAGGTTGGTATTGTAAAGTTTTATGTTTTGTGTTGAACAAGATGAGATTGTTTTTCACACTTGAAAATTTTACCACAAATTTTACAAAACAAACCGTTAAACCAACCGTTCCTAGGTGACACTGGACACCAAATTTAAATAAAAAATTTTAATTTAAATAATTTGAATTAAATTAAATTGTTTTCAATTTTAACTGCAAATTAAAAAAAAAGTTTCCAAAATGTTAAAATAGGTCGTAAAAATAAAAAAAAGACAAAAAAGGCCAAAAACAAATAGGGCTTATATAACTTAGTTCTCCATGAAACAAGTTTTGGTACTAATATCATAAAAATTGGAGCTAAAATAAAGAAAAGGTAAAAACCTAAAAAACTCATCTCTAATGATAATATACAGGGTGTCCCCGTGACCGTGGAGAACCTCTTACGTGATAGAGGACACTTTTCTAAGACATATTTTTAAATAAAATTTTTGTCCAAGTCCAAACCCTTGGGGGTACTTCACTTTAAAGCAATTTTTTCAATTTATATTTCAAGCGGCCATTGCGCCGATATTTTTGATTTTTTGGGTTTAATGGATTAGAGCTTTTCTATAGAGAATTTGAATATCTACAAATTATGTTATAACCACTTATCGCCTAGAATCAACAGATTTTGAGTTATGAATTAAATTAAGGGAAAAAATGTCAAAAAATTCCGAGTTTTATTTTTTTTACTTTTCTTGCCAACCCCGTATCTTTTAAACGAAAAGTCTTAGAAAAAAATTAATGGCCCAAACCGGATAGGAAATTTAACGGGATACAACTTTAGATTAATAATTTTTTTTGGAAAACCAACCGTTTTCACAGAAATTACAAAAATAATGAACAAGGTGTAGGTTAAAAAAACTAAATAAATTCACAAAATTTATTTTAATAAATTTTCAAAATGGCCTCCCTCATTTTCAGCACACAGGCATGTTCTTTTCAAAAGGTGTTGCACTGTATTATTTGTAATGGTGTTTTTTTCGGTAAGTTCTGTTACACCTATCAGTATTCTTTCCATTAATTTATGATTTTTTAACCTACACCTTGTTCATTATTTTCGTAATTTCTGTGAAAACGGTTGGTTTTCCAAAAAAAAATATTAAGTTAAAGTTGTAGCCCTTTAAATTCCCTATCCGGTTTGGGCCATTAGTTTTTTTGTAAGACGTTTCGTTTAAAAGATACGGGGTTGGCAAGAAAAGTAAAAAAATAAAACTCGGAATTTTTTGACATTTTTTCCCTTAATTTAATTCATAACTCGATATCTGTTGATTCTAGGCGATAAGGGGTTATAACATAATTTGTAGATATTCAAATGATCTATAGAAAAGCTCTAATCCATTAAACCCAAAAAATCAAAAATATCGGTGCAATGGCCGCTTGAAATCATAAATTGAAAAAAAGGCTTTAAAGTGAGGTACCCCCCAAGGGTTTGGACTTGGATAAAAATTTTATTTAAAAATATGTCTTAGAAAAGTGTCCTCTATCACCACCTAAGAGGTTCTCCACGGTCACGGGGACACCCTGTATATTTATTTATTACATAGTAAATGTTTTGCGTTGCTACGTTGCTTCCGAATTTATTATCTGTGATAACGTTGAATTATATGGAAGGATTTTCTAATCCTAGTATAGGCGATTCAAGATAAGCGATACGCCACCAACGGTCGCCGGTGGAACTAATTTTAGAGACATGATTATTATTGTTTATTTGGTGTAGGGCGAGTGCAATGTTAGTTTTTCTGTTGTATCTCTTAGTTTCTATGTAAATTTTGTATGTCCGGTCAATTTAGACATCCAAGGTTACAATAATTCACACACACGGCTGAAAATTGGTAGGATTGTTTAAAACACTATTATAAATGAAATGTAAAAAGTCCTCATCGATCCGACACCTGGAAAAAAATTTACTCGGGGTCAAAGGTCACAAAACGGGTTTTTCGCAATTTTCAGCAAAACGGTAACTTTTATCATAAAATTAGCTTAGACAAAAATTGTAGATCATATAATTATTTATAAAAAATGTCTAAATAGTTTTTCTCCTAAAAGCCACCGTTTTTGAGATATAACAAATCAAAAAGTTAAAAGAGTTGTAATCTACTACAAAAAACTAACACAAATTTTTAAAAACGATTTATCTAGAATAGGTGAAATTAAATTTCTATCTGTCATCTGTCAAAAATTACAAGCTGCCAAAGTTTAAACTTCAAGAGTGAATAACTCATGAAGTATTGAAAAGATTTCAACCAAATTTTGTATGTAGAAACATTGCTCTCACAGAACTTGACAGCATATAGAACCATTTGATAAAAACCAAGAATTCAACATTAAAAAAATAGATTACTTTTTTTTGCGAAAACTTGAAAAAAGTTCTTGTCCCTCGATTTGTGTTAGCCCTGGCAAAAATTTCTTTGCCAAAACCTTATTTTCACCACTAGAGCCCACCAAAAATACGTCCAAAAAGTTTGACTGTTGTCGACGCCCCTATTTTTTGGTCTAATTTGACCGGACATTTGATATATTTTTATTACACAAATTATGAAACATTTTTTCCTTAAATTTTTATTTATTGCTATCTACTTTTCCTTGGAAACAATGAATTTCACCTATAGGAACTGCCTTATACTTATCCGCAGTCATCCCTTTTTGCGATGACTACACACATTTGATATCGGTCTGTGAAATTTCTTCCAATTCATTAATAGTACCCATCCCAAAACAAAAAAAATTAGCGCTGGTTTGCAAACAGAGTCCGTATAACTTAATGATGTCTTCCTTCAAACACTTCACTTTTCTTCACAAAATAATATGCTCAGCGTTTAGCACTGCTTCACCATCATAAACACATCGCGAATTGGCGTTGGCTTCCAACAAACTAGTCACGGCTAAAACGCCCAACTTGTTATTCTTAACACTTGCATTATTTACTTGATAACTTGAGAAACTTGTGATAACCTAAAAATACAAAAAAATGTTTTTTTATATTGTTGTGTATTTTTTTGTAAGTTACACACAAACTCTAAATTATGCTCCGGCTTGTCAGATTTTTGTCCGGAGATGAGAATCTCAGTTTGTAGGTTCTGGTCGATCTTATTTATCCCCTGAGTCGTGAGTAAAGCTCTTTTTGACAACGAAAACAATGGTTTATTCAAAAGCAAATAATAATGTTGAACAAAGCTCGTAGCTGGATAAAATCAGGTGTAAAATGTTGATGACCACTGATAACAAAATTACATTTACTATTAAACTCGAATCGCTTAATTTTGTGATCATTTGCCACTCTAGTGTGATGATGTGTTTTAAATTTATACAAAATAAAGAATAAATGTTCATAAAAATTAAATTAAATGTTTTTTTATTTTCACGATCTTTTAAACTTAAATAAACGATACCTTGCACGCCTCTGACGTCGATGATGCAATAGCCCCCTCCAGTTGGTAAGCTGCCTAATGCTACTGTATTTGTTCGAAGGTGAAGTCGCACTTTTTGCATGTGTTTAGAGCTCCTGCCGTATAACATAAAGTCCACTTCCAAATCGCAGCCACGATTATTCAAACGGTTGTTGTTGATGCACTTAGTTGATACTTGAAGTTCCTCGTCCTCAAATTTCATCGAGGTAAATAAAATTAAAATAAAACAGAAAATTTTCAGTTATTTCAAAATGGCGTCCTAAAGGCGTCCTTCGACAATTCGACAATTTTACACTTGTACCTTTCCAGAAAGGTCATTCAACCCCAAATTTGGTCGTCGTCTCAAAAATATCACACTCGTTGATGGTTTCACTAATTTCACCCAGAAATTAGTGAAAAACTGCACTCAGGGTGGCTTCAAAAAGCCCGGCTTGTAAAACACGTCTTTGTCTCCCTCGACCTGGACGGAGAGAACCTGCTTCAACCTTAAGAAAACCAAAATTTGTACGTTCTTTTAAACATACACGATATTTCTAAAATTCACTGTTAATTTGTTTTTAGATCTTCGTAGCACGAAACAAACACTGATAGTTAAAAATAAAATGATAAAAATGTGTGAACAGTGTGTTTAAGTAACAAAACAAAATCAGCTGTTATTTACCTTTGAATAATTTTACCTAATTTGTAGCTCATAAACAAATCAAATGACCGCGTTCTAAATTTAGATAGGATCGACCTTCGTTTCACGACAATATATGTATTAAATTGATACGGAAGCTTAACATAAATTACGTGGCCCGGCGTAGCGTAGTCGGACCTCCAGGGTCGTACGAGTAAAATCGCGGCAGCTGGGGCATCTACGAGATGTAGCCCAGGTTGTTATTTGCTTATTGCTGGTAGCTCGAATCTTTACAAAATTACCCTGAAAAAGAAGTACACAAGAAAACTGCCAGTGAGGGTTTGTAACGGTACGTATAATAGTCGGAAAATATGTTGTCATACAACGCAGATTTCTTAAGCTAAATAAAGGGGTCGACCTCGGCATGCATGAAATTAATGCTAAACAAATACACAAAAAATACAGTTTGGCCACTCCAACAATCTGGAGGGTTGATGCTGTCGAAGACAGCGGCCTAAAATTGCGATAAGTACGGTATCGATGCACTTTAATAATTAAGAATTACTCACATTAGTCTGTTGGATTCAAGACACCGCAAAAAGCGAACAACTGAAGCAATTCTTCAAACGGCAGACGGTAATAAAATAAAGCTGGAAGCGGAATGTGGTCCTGCAGAAACGCGGGAGTTTCGACCCTGCGCACAGTCGTCGTATAGCAGATGCTCATTCAAATAAAATGGACGTAAGCGTCCTTACAAATATGCGTCATCAAGTTATGACGTCACTACGGTAACGATGACGGTATTTCAGCACGTCACCACAATAAGAAATACTTATACTTGCACCAGGGTTAAATCACTTCCTGGATTTATTATACTACCAAAGTAGTCACAACAAAAAAGCGGAATTGCGTAATCACTATACGCAGCGCGGTAATCACTCACGTGATCTACACAAAAATCGGAAATAAGCCACAATTACGGTAATTCACAATACGATACGCATGAATCGGTATTCAAATTATTCGGCGGAATTATTCGCTCGCTCGAACGTTTCGATCAGCGTGCACGGCTAGAATGCCTCCCAAAACTCAAGTTGTCCTACCCTCTCTTAAATTGTTCGCTCTGGAATGTTCAGGCATAGACTTGCTTACCCAAAAAGGTCTAGCTTATCTCCCGGCCTTGAGTAAAGCACTCGATGCATTCTGCATTTAAAGGTTGGAGCGTGTCGATAGTTAGAGAAGGGCGCGGAATTTAAAAGAAATTTAAAATATAAATTCGTAACCGTAACAAAATAACTAGAAAAGAGATTGTACGAACCTCAAAGATATTTAATTAGTTTAAGATTATAGATTTTAACATAAACACTGAAAAACTATTACTTCAACTAAAATCACAAAACTTGAATTAAAACATCCATATATTCGCTTTAACTCCATCTAAACAAACCAAAGTATGTCTCTGAAATTAGTTACGAATCCTACCGCACTGGCGCTGCGATCTTAAATTTGATCGCCTATAAATAATTTGCTTGGCAACTTGCGTTACCAAGGAGTCATTCCTGCTAGTGTGTATTCTCATTGATATCTCGATTAACACCAATAAACACCTGCTCTGTGGCGATGCTGTCGCATCTCTACAGGTATAAATTTTTTATTTAGTAGTTCAAATTTCCACATTGCCTTTTGATGAACAAAGCCACCTTTGCTTGTTCAATTTTGCTTTTGTCATTTCCTTTAGTTGGAAATACAAGTCAACACATTTTATGTTTTTTTTGACAAAAATTGATGTTTTCATGTGCATCTCAACAAATTGGTAATAATAACCATATTGAAATAATGAGCAATTTAGAATTCCCTATACAATACATTATATCCTATTATAATTAATTTTATTTCAGTTGCAATACTGCTTGGAACTACTTCATAAAGTACAAAAATCGCATGGTTAAACCAGAAGATTTATTAACAAGCAATTTAACATTACTTTATTTAAAATTTACAATAGTTTAAAAACTGAATGGTACATCAATTTATCAAACTAGTATATACTCTTAAGAGAATCAGAACAAAAATACAAGTAAGTTTATTTAAAAACTTTCCTTTTTGGATATATTGGACGATATATTTCAAGATAAATATTTATAGTGAATATTACGTGCTTTGAATGTATTGCATCCACTTCAGCCATATATTCGCCATCTGGAATACCGGGAGGTAAACGAGCTTCATCAATTACATAGTTACAAACGTGATATGTGACATCCTTAAAAATATGGCACGTAAAAATTAAAAGCGCTTTGAAAATTTTCTTATACCTTATCGAGGAAGCAATCAGTGAAATTTCCGCAATTAAAGATAGCTCTTGATCCCATCATATTTGAGTTAACAGCTTTGCAAAAATCAACTTGAAAACGAAATCCATGAAATATGCGATATTCGTTACTTAGAAATTTATATCCTTGTACTAGTACCTATTAATAATTTAATTCTCAAAAATAACAATTCTAATAAATGCATATATAACAAATACAATACATAAATATGTATTAACAAATAATAAATAAAATGTATTCATAATTAATACATATTTAGATATTTATTAAACCTGTAATTTATTTCCAATAGTTGTTTTGAAGTTGCTGGTAGAATTTATAGCCGCAGTCGTACGATTATACTTATATGTTGTAAAAGTTATCATATTCACATAGTCTTTATTTAAACTTTTTAATTCAAATCTAGAATTTCTGACTTTAAACTCATGTTGCATGAACTAAAATAATTAGAAAGCAATATTATATATACATATAAACTATATTATAGTAAATAAGGAAACCTTAGCCAAGAAACTATCACCATCACAAACGACGCCACGTAGTAAAACTATCAATATTACTAATGGTATACTAACGATTTCCATCTGAGGATTCTGAGATTATCTAATTTGAAAAAATATGTAATATAAGTAAATAATATTGTAATAAACTGTAGCACCAATAACCAAGAATATACGAATTACAGTAAAATTTGTCATGGATACATTACTTTTAGTATATTCTGAAGGTTGAGTTATGTAATAATATAATATTATTAAAATGTTTCGTCGTTCTAAATAGTATTAAAAATAACATAACTATAAAGTTATTTATAGCAAAATATAAATTATATAGATTATATCTGCTAATAATTGAAAAATGTTCGATATTATTGTTTGTGTACAATTTTATTTAATAATTCATATCGCTACTGTACAAAAAAGGTAAACCTACAGTTACTGAAATGTTATTTTGTTTATTTAACGAAGCACATGTCACCAAATTTTTTATTAAAATTAGTGACAACGTCTGGTGCTTCGTTTAAGCCCCAATGAGCTTCATGAGCAAACAATCAGTTGTTTGCGAAATTTTGGGGAGGGAGTCTATAGTCATGTTTTCTAATTTTGTGCATTATTTGGGCTTCAATAAGCTTCTATGAAAATTTATTACTGTAATTCAATTTTTTGCTAAGATGTTTTAAATGTTGTGCACCTCTAAGCAAGTTGCGTGCAAAAATTATTAATTTCAATATCTAAACAACTTTTAACTGAGATTTTTATTTTAACAATATATTATTTTACATTTATTATTTATTATTTATTAATTATTAATATTCATTTTTAGATTACAACATAAATTTAAAATAATTTATAAAATAAATTATATATTATATACACCTTATATACAGGGTGCGGCATCATAACTTCCTTTTTTGAAATGCGCGCCATTTATTCGGTAGGCGTACATCTAAAGTTTTGTTCTCCATCGGGTCAGTCGCCACAATGCGTTGCAACAGTGAGCAGCGTGCATTTGCCGTTGAGGCGTACTTTTCCCCTGTATTACATATTACCTGAATTACAATATTGACACTCGCTGCTCCTGTAAATTTATAAGCAACAAAAGTTTACATAATTTCATTGGTCTTGTTACGCCGATGGTTTTCTAAACCCTAGTGACCGCGCAAATCGTCTGCGCACCGCGCATGGTCGGGGTAAGCTACGTTCGATTTTTACTTACTTGACTTCTGAGGTCGAAGGAAGTAAGTCGCTCGCTATGAAGAAAACTAATGTTGAATGTAAAATTTAGTTGTGTGAAAGTATTGTGGAAAGTTATGTTTCCTGGTGGAATTATCTAGAAGGTTTACGTTTTCCTGGTGGAAATTCTGGTTTCGCGTAAGAGTGGATTTTTTGAAGAAAAATGGAGATCATTATGTAGTGACGCGCGCCAGGCGATTCTCGACTCTATTAAACGCGGGTAATGGTTACGGTGTTGCAATTCGCGCAGGGAATGTGCTTGACTGGAAACCATGTTGCCGGTAATTCTAAGAAATTTGTTCAAGGAATATTACAGTGCGATTTGTTGTCGAGATATTCAAATTTATTATTGTCGTTATTTTAAAGTGCAGAAATATTGAACTCTTATGGTTTATTAATACTGCGCGTTACGAACTTAGTAAAATTATGAAGTTTCATAGTTGGTTGTCGCTATGCCAAATTGTTGTCATTTGCTGTTATTGCGGTTAGTTTTGAACTTTCGAGTTAACAACGTTCCATTTGATGGTCATAATTGTGTTGCTGAGCCCTTCGGACTGATTGCTGTTGGTATGATCAATTGCACGCAGGATAGCTTCTGGTAATTGGAACTTCGAGGTGCCAGATGCCGACCTGTTATTTATCCTCTCCAGGACATCTGCATTGTTGGCTGGAATTTATAATAAAAAAAAGGTATCGTTATATTTGTAAACCTTAGTTAGTACCTTCTTGGTGCGTTAGGCACGTCCAGTGACTTGTCAGGTCAACTAAAGAAATTTATTGTCGTATTGTGTTTACGATATATCTAGACTGCAGAGTTTTTTCGATAAACTCATGTTTGTCATCATTCGCCGGTGCTCAACCGAATTGTTTCACCTTGTAAAAGGATATTATGTCCTCCTTCAGTGGACACTTACGTCAACGTAATTTGTAAAGCTGATCAATAGGGGATTTTGCTGCCCCATTGATCCAGCTGTCTGCACCTTTGATTGGTTCAGAAGATCTTTAATTATTCTGGTCTGGCTGGAGCCGTACCTGTAGACTTTGTTATGTCATTTGTACAAATCTTAAAGTCGGTATTGTAGTGATGTAGTCATTATTGTAATTATTTGTATTTACGGGCACTGTTGCCAATCATTTACCGTTTGTGTTGACTTATATTTAGGAAAGTAAGCATTTGTTGTTTAATTATGAGTTTATGGATTTCACGTCAAAAGGGAGACATTAAATGATCTATTATTTATGTGTGTTTTAATTGTGTTACCATCCCTGAGTAGACCACGCCCAAATAGTAGAACCACTGAGCCAACCGTCGGCAACAACAGAAAAGTTATAGGTAGGTACCATAGTAACAGTCTATGAATATAGTATGTACATGAATTTGATCTTATTTTACATACTTGCTAAATAATTAATTACTTCTGTTAACGGATAAACAATTTTTTTTATTAGTTGACATGTTCAAACTGACTTAATATGATTAAATAGCCACTAGCAGCACCAATCATCTAAAAATGTAATTAAATATTTAGAATGTAATAAATTTAATGTACTTACAGAATGGATTAGAGTCATGTCCATAGTAAAAAATCCTCCTGCTGAAACATGACCATCTTCGTGTAGAAGTTGCAGTAGAAATCCATTAATCTACAAAAAGTGATTAGTCAAAACATTGACAGATCAAAATTGAGTGTAATATTACATCATTTTTTTCATTTATGTTATTTGTTGCTAATGACAAATTAAATAATTTACTTTTTAAACCATTTACCTAAACATATTATTTATTTCTATAGCACTGCATACAAGGTTGTTTAAGCTTTTGATTAGAACTTACCTGATTCCCAACTATATAACAACAGAAAATAAGTAACCCCGAATCAATTGCAAATGTAAATATTGAAGTTAAGCATGGCATAAATGCATCTAGATAAATATCAAAATTTGATATAACAATATAATGACAATTATATAAAATGATCAAAAAATTTAGCAATAGGTTTAAGACAATGGGGATGAACCCTATTTCACCCAATTCTTTTACAAGAGAGTACAGCTCATAATGAATAGATTGATTAACACAAATATAATTTTTTAAAAAATTACGTTTTGCTTTTTGCCTAATGAGTACACTTGTAACTGATTGGAGTGCACGAAATCGTTGATATAGTGATATCATCAAACTTCTGTACCAAATGCTAAGCAAACATTTATAAATATTTGGCAATAAAAAGAAAAGTTGTATTATGATGTCATAAGAATTTGTACTTCTCAAAAACGTAGTTCCAGCACTAGCAATATAAATTACTATTGATACAATGTTTAAACAATACACTAATTTATTATCAATAGTGTGTTGACAATACAAAAGCTTTTTATCAATTTTTGTAATTTTTTGAACTGCAAGCATCATATTTAATCCATATTTAACAGAAAAAAATACCGCTAATAATAAAAACATCAGTTGAACAAATATAATAGTGTCTGAAATGTAACTAAACACCGAACTTGGTGGCACTTTAAGAAAGGAAATATTTCCGAAGAAAAAATTTACGTTCATGGCAAATAAAGATAGTAAAGTAAACAAATACAATCTTATTCTACTGAAACTACAGATGCTGGTAACATTAAAGCTTCTGTTATTACACGTTCCGGAAACCGTGAAAGGTTCAGCACCGAATAATCTCAATATACAAGAAATTGGTAGTAATGTTGTCCAAATATCTGTACTGGATAAGTTTTTCATTTTTGAATAACTAAGCTTGTGATAACTGTGTTGTAATAGGCCAGAAGAACAGTACATAATATTAATACAAATAGATATACTATAAAAATAATTATCTTTAGTGCTCTGATAAAAACATGAATTGGGTAAAGTACCATAATTATATTATCTAACATAGAAGTAGAATAATAATTATATTAACAGAAGAAAATTTAATAAATTAAAATGGTATTATGTTATATGATAAATTGTAATAATTAATTATTAATGGTTGTGTAAAATTATTGTGGAAAATTAGGTGATTATAAAAAAAATGACCCGTGTAGGTCCTTAAATATATCTACATATGTAATAAAATTAGAATTTAGCCCAACTGACATTTTAATAAATGAAATTGTAATTCTTGTGATACCACACGACATACGGATTAAACCCCTGATTTATATGAAATGTGTCATATTGTCTTTGGTTGTCAGGGGGGGGGAGACTGTGGCCCCTTTTTGTATCCTCTTTGTGTATCCTCAAGTATCTGATTTAGATACTATACCTAATTATAATATTTTGATAAAAATGATGGTTGTAAGTTAAAACACTTTGTTGAAGATCTAAATATTTCAGAGTAATTCCGGCAAAATAATTTTAATAGTTTTAGAAACCTTCACATCGTGCCATAATAATTTAGTTCATGTTAACATGAATAAAAAGGAACTAATAGTTATGATGTATGCTTAAAAAATAATAAGTGCCTGCATTCAGTGGAACTAATGTCTGGTTCGTTAAAGTAATGGATATACTAAAGCAGACTATAAACCTTTTTTTTAAATACTATTACGGTTTTCCGCCGATATTTTTTTGCGATCCCCGTAAATTACAAACTTATTATCTACAAAAATGTTTTTTAAATAAACGGCTGATAACAATTTAAAAAATAAAATAACAAAAAATCTATTTCCAAAAACGCGTAATGCGAAAAAATGCGTTAACTTCATAGTTTACGCAAAACACCTACAATTTGACTTTTAACTTTAATTGCACAATCTGGAACTTGAGGAAAATAATATTTTTCATCACTTTTCACACTCTTACGAAGACAAATGAGATTGATATCTTTATCGTAGCATTTGAAAATATTTTCCACGTAATGATGATGATCGGTGTTTTCTGTAATAGAAAATTTTATCAGGTTTTTACATCCTGGTGTGTTTTTTCTTCAATAAGAGAAGAAAAAGGAATTTTCCTGTTAAAATTATCGTCTGAATCAGGTTGCACTTCATGGACACTGTGATGGTCATCACCTGCAATAGTGTTCGAAGATTCTTAAACCAAAGGCTTCCTTATCAATTTTACCTTTTCTTTTGTAGTCTAATATTTTCATCTTTTGTACTTTTTTTTCTATTAATTTTTGGATGTCTCAAGGACATATTTTGTTTGTTTTTCATTCATTAAATCCTTACTAAAATATTTACTCCTTATTTGCAAAATCTTGAAAATTTAAAATATTTACTTTTGAATTGTAAATCGCTATGTGGGAAGGGGGGCATAAAAGTGACTTACCCGAGAGCGGCACAAGGGCTTGGTGCAGTACTGAGTGGTTGTAATGTTATCCATAAACCAGGTTTAGAATATTTCATTCTTGCTTCTGACAATATAGTCGCGTCAACCCTTGCGGAAATGGATACCAAGTTCCTAAAATGGCTCCACAGGTCGGATCGGGATGCGGTTTTCTGCATTCTCTTCCAAAACGATTATCTCGGAATGTGCCTGGAAAAATTTTTCCCGGAGACCGAAAATTGTATCGCTGCAGGCCAAAGTGCACGCGAAAAATGCATTATTTGGGAGGCCTTTTGGAAGATTTTCAACTCGGGGGTTTTCAAGGCCGCTGATCACGAATATAATGTTCAAATTGACCTCCGAACACCTGGTGCACCTGAACCTGACCCTAAACG
Source organism: Cantharis rufa (assembly GCA_947369205.1). Classification (NCBI taxonomy): domain Eukaryota; kingdom Metazoa; phylum Arthropoda; class Insecta; order Coleoptera; family Cantharidae; genus Cantharis; species Cantharis rufa. The sequence goes on along the minus strand of OX376307.1, from coordinate 14,366,173 downwards.
TCATCTCCGGGAGTTTTCCTGATACAATCAAACAAGGGCAACCAAAAATAATTTCGGAGGGTTTTTTGGCCCGCTGAATCCAAATCTGGCATCGGCGAGCACCTTACTGGCACCTGGTGCACCAAAACCCGGGCTAGAACGTCGTCTCCGAGAGTTTTCTTGAGAAGACTGCCAAAACCCACCCGAAAATCATAAGAGGGCGGTTCTGTGGGGCGGTGGTTCCGAATTTCACGTCGAAAGCAACTCCCCGAACACCCGGTGCACCTGAACCTGACGATAAACGTCATCTCCGGGAGTTTTCCTGATACAATCAAACAAGGTCAATCAAAAATCATTCTAGGGGGTTTTTTGGCCCGCTGAATCCAAATCTGGCATCGGCGAGCACCCCAATGGCACCTGGTGACCCTTATTTATCAAATTTGAAAATCTTCCAAAAGGCCTCCCAGATAATGCATTATTCGCGTGCACTTTGGCCTGCAGCGATACAATTTTCGGTCTCCGGGAAAAATTTTTCCAGGCACATTCCGAGATAATCGTTTTGGAAGAGAATGCAGAAAACCGCATCCCGATCCGACCTGTGGAGCCATTTTAGGAACTGTTGGCAAGGGTTGACGCGACTAATATTATAAATAGCTTCTTTGCGTATTTGTTCTCTCTGAAAGTATCTGAAAATATTTTTATTTATGTATTTTGTATTCTTTTTAATTTTGTTTTTATTGTATTTGCTGCACGCAAAATAAATTCCAAAAAATTGAAATTATATAACTTAACCCTTGCATCTACCTAGGGTTGTTTATACAAATTTTGCTGTTTGATGAAATTCAAAACTACACTTTATATTGACATTACTCACTTAAATTTTTTTAATAAATTACAACCATGTTTATTTAAAGGTTTCATTCTTTCATTATAGATAAAATCTATGGCTTTTCCAGATTACCAACCTAAAATCTGTTTGAGATAGAAACAGCTATATGCAGGGCGATTTTTATACAATAAAAAAGCATATGCATAATGTCATAAGTTTTAATAATAAACAAGCACTAAGATACACACGCTTAATTTTAAATTTACAATGCATTCAAAATATTCAAATTACTGTAAAGGACATATGGTTAAGTAAAATTTATAAAGCTTAAATTAATTAATTAATTTTAAATTAAATTAAATTAATTAATTATTTACTTTTATCCAAGACCACTATATTATGAAGGTTTAATACATCAGTTTGCCGTGGATTAGAGGCCTTTTAATACACTAGTGTTGTTACGGTTAGCTTGTATAGTATTTAAAATCTCGCGCCATTCTCGAAAGACCGACACGCGCATATCTCTCACTTGCAGAAGGGATCGTGGATCTTTCCTCGACAGAACTATGCTTGCAACATTCCTGGTCGACTTTTAGAGGAGAGGGTAAGCGCGCGAAGTTGGGGTTTTAAAACATTTACTTAGTACCGCTCGAAGCGTAAGTACCTTACGCGAGAAGTAAAGTTTCAGTTTTCCGCCAAGGTAAATGCAATTACTGCAGTGTCCTCGGGACCAAGTTGTATTACCGATTCTTAGAGTACCGCTCGAACTACGAGTACCTTACGCGAGAAATTAGTGTAAAAGTTTCTACCGGTTAAATGCAATTACCGTAGTGTCCTCGGGACCAAGTTTGCATTACCGATTCTCGAAATACCGCTAATTCCGAAATTTTAGTTCGCGAAGTGTCCTTGTGACCAAGGAGTTAAGTAGAAGTTGTTACCGCGCTTATGAGTAGCAATTACGTCCAAAATTACTGTGACGAGTTTTATAAATAGCCATTTAGTAATAGCGCTCAGCTCACTAATAACCACCTACAAGTGTACTAATTGTTGAGCCGAATTAACGCCTGCCGCCAGAGTACTTAAGTACGGACCTGGCAATACATAAGAACGTGAGCAAGGGTCGGTAAAATCCGCTAATTCCGAGGAAGCGAACACGTTCCAGTCGACTCCAATCAACGGCAGTACCGTTCCGCTGCAATTACCGATCGTATCCATCAACCTGTCTTGCCGTTGCTGTACATCGGCTCTATAACTATAACCCCAAACATACGGAATTTTCCTATTCACACCCTCCTTGAAGATTTGGAGAATGCTTTAGAAGTGGCCAATTTACCTACAACCATAAGGGAAGTAATGAGGAGAAAACTTAATTAATATCACATACAATTTTATTAATAGATATGATGAAGAAAGCCCCATCAATAAACAAGTTCGGACTACAAAAAGCTTTTCACAGAAAAATCCTGACATATTAGTCCTAAACGCAGATAAGGGAAACTCGGCAGTTATCATGTACAGAACGGAATATGAAGAAAAGTTAACTGAAATTTTCGGCAATAATATCACATATAAAAGACTAGACAAAATTCCTACCACAGTTATACAGGGTAGGTTCAACAAAATTATTAAAGAACTACACACTAAGGATTACATTGACGATTTCACAAAGAAATCGCTCACCAAATATAACACCTAATACCCCAGAACGTACGGCCTACCGAAAGTCCACAAAATGAGCACACCCCTACGCCCCGTGATAAGCTGCATCGAGTCCCCTTCTATCCCATTGGCCAACTTCATTAATAACATTTTGAGAAACGCAATTCCTGCATTGCCGTTCAATGTGAAAAACACGACAGAGGCCAAAGATAAGATAACTGAGTGCATCATACCACCGGACTACGTATTGGTATCTTTTGATGTAAACTCTATGTTTACCAATATCTCAAGAGAGGCGGTTGTTGCCTCTATTGAAAATAATTAGAATCTCATCTCCCCATTTACCTCTACGCCGGTTGACATCTTTGTGCGATTGGTTTCTACTATTTTTAACAACACTTATTTTAGCTTCAACAACAAATTCTATTTGCAATTGATAGGGTCCGCCATGGGAGATCCTAGTTCGCCATTCTTTGCAAATTTTGTAATGAATGACCTCCTCTGAAATATTTTCGGTACAGAGTCGTTTAAGCTTCCCTTCTTGGTCATATACGTGGATGATATTTTGACTGCCGTCCCTAAGGATAAAGTAAAGGACTGTGTGGATGTGTTAAACAGCTATGATGATTTGCTCAGTTTCACATACGAACTTGAGGCTGATCGCACAATCTCATTTTTGGATCTTCGAGTGAGCAAAAACGAAGATGGCACTCTCACCACAGACATATACAGAAAACCATCTTCTACAGACCGACTTTTAAATTACAATTCATCTCACCCGATTAACCAGAAGATGTGTGTGGTCAATGCTTTGAAGCTTAGGATCCAGAACTGCGTACCTAAACACAACATAGGTATGAGACTCCACGAATTAAAGTCCATCGATTAGATTCATTTTAATGAAGAGACCCCCATGTCACTCTAGCAATAGGCCTAAGACCTGAAAACCTGAAAGAAACTAAAAAGTTTTGCAAAATAACATACCACCCATGGCTACAACATAAAATAAAACACATTTTCAAAGAAGCCGTAAAAAGTGACAAAATTGGATTGGTGTTCCACAATGATCACAGCTTGAACCGAATTCTGTACTCGAGAACCAAGGAAAAAGTCCCCACCTCTGACCGAGCTAATGTGATTTATAAGATAACGCGTCAATGTGGTAAATGCTACATTGGACAAACCAGACAAAGACTGTCAGCCCGCATTCGCCAGCATCTCTATGATGTGAAAGCCAAGTCTGGAAAACAGGTTTCTCGGAACACGTTACCGAAACCTCTCACACATTCGACCATGACAACGTCAAGATCCTAGTCATAGAAGGTAATTACCTGAAAAGAACCTTTTTGTAGGCCATTCACATTAGTACAATATCTAACAATATAAACAAACAGACAGACTATGGTTTCGTTAACGTAGGATACAAGGACATAGTCAACAAGTTTAGGGAAAAATTTAAAAACACGTAATTTGGGTTTTTCGTAAATTTTGTCATTGTTTGCCTGTTAGCCAACTTTTCTTTTTGTTGTGTTTTTTGTATTTATTCTGACCATTGGTTTCTTGGAATCAATATCTTAATTGTATTTTTTACTTTCAACACTCCACCGTTTTTTCCAATTTGTAACGTTTGTTTTACTTGATGACGTGCTTTTGAATTTATTGGATGAATTGACATAAACTATATTTTATTTTTACACTTGATGTTTTATCAATTGATATTAGTTATTTTAGATTGTACAATTATTATTTATCCACAATTTATTTAGATATTTAAATGTCTAAAGTTTTAACCGTCTTCGCATTTTTTAAGAATTTTTTAACTATTGACTCTGTTGAGTGTTATATGAGTTGGTCTATGCTTCCCATCAAAACTGGCATCATTAGATCAGATTTCATACCATCTTAATTTGTAATCGGTGAGTGTTTTTTGTTCGATCGTTTTTTGAGTATTGTGACTTATTTTTGCTTTTCTCTGTAGTCCTGAGAATGAACAGATATAGTGATCGAAACGTCGTCGACTAACAAATTGTAGTTTTGATCTGCCACCCAATCAACCCAAAAATCCTTTTTCAATTTATTTCATAAAGTACAAAAATGGCATGGCCAAACTAAAAGAATAATTAACAAGCAATTTAATATTAATTTATTTAAAATTTACTATAGTTTAAAAACTGAATGGTACATCAATTTATTAAACTCGTATATATACTCTAAAGAGAATCAGAACAAAAATACAAGTAAGTTTATTAAAAAATTTTCCTTTTTAGATATATTGGACGATATATTTCAAGATAAATATTTATAGTGAATATTATGTGCTTTGAATGTATTGCATCCACTTCGGCCATATATGCACCATCTGGAATACCGGGAGGTAAACGAGCTTTATCAATTACATAGTTACATACATGATATGTGACATCCTAAAAAATATGACACACGTTAAAATTAATAGCGTTGTGAAAATTTTCTTACACCTTTTCGATGAAGCAATCACTGAAATTGCCGCAATTAAATATAGCTCTTGATCCCATCATATTTGACTTAGTAGCTTTGCAAAAATCAACTTGAAAACGAAATCCACGAAATATGCGATATTCGTTACTTAGAAATTTATATCCTTGTACTAGTACCTATTAATAATTTAATTCTCAAAAATAACAATTATAATAAATGCATAATATATAACAAATACAATACATAAATGTTTATTAACAAATAATAAATAATATGTATTCATAATTATAATACATATGAAGGGTCCACTGCAAGACTGCTAAATGTCAAAATTGAAGTTTTGATTAAAATTAAAAACGGTTAATTCAAAACTAATGAAATTTAAAATTTCATTCACAAATTTTTAAAAGAATGAAATTTTGTATTTACAATGTTGAAGTAGTTATTGTATTAAAGAATATCAATAAGAAAATTTGACATAGAACTTAAAACTAATACATAAAAAATTTTAGAAAAAAAAAAGAAGGAAGAAAAAAAGGATTTTAGAAATAATATTCGATTTTCTCGGGACCCGGGACCCTCTGCGGTATTGTCACATCTAAGAAAGTTGCTATATGAATAAAGGTATCAAATGCCATATTCAGCTACTAATGTGTAGTTTTGGACATTCATCACTCTTGCAGTGGACCCTTCACATATTTACATATTTTTTAAACCTGTAATTTATTTCCAACAGTTGTTTTGAAGTTGCTCGTAGTATTTAGAGCCGCAGTCGTACGATTATACTTGTATGTTGTAAAAGTCATCATATTCACATAGTCTTTATTTAAACTTTTTAATTCAAATCTAGTATTTCGGACTTTAAAGTCATGTTGCATAAACTAAAATAATTAAAAAACGATATTATATATAAACTATATTATTATATAAAATAAGAAAACCTTAGACAAGAAACTATCACCGTCACAAACAACGCCACGTAGTAAAACTATCAATAGTATTAATGGTATTCTAACGATTTCCATTTGAGAATTCTGAGATTTCCTAATTGGAAAATATATATAATATAAGTAAATAAAATTTTAAGGACCAGTAGCACCAATAACCAAGAAAATATGAATTATAGTAAAATTTGTCATGGATACATTTCTTTTAGTATATTCTGAAGGTTGTATTTTGTATTAATATAATATTATTAAAATGTTGCGTCATTGGAAATAATATCAAAAATAATATAACTATAAAGTTATTTATAGCAAAATATAAATTATATAGATTATATAATCAACTAAAAATTTCAAAATGTTCGATATTATTGTTTGTGTACAATTTTATTTAATAATTTATACCGCTGTACAAAAAAGTTACTGAAATAATATCTTTTTTAACGAGGCACATGTCGCCTATTATTTATTAAAATTATTAATTATTTATTATTTATTAGAGTAGTATTCATGGTTAGACATAAATTAAAAATATTTTATAAAATAAAATAATTCATACAGAATTAAATAATAAATAAAATATTGCGAGTATCTTTACTGCAATGGGATTGTGTTAAATAGTCGATTAATCGAATCTTTGCTGTGTGTCTAAACTAAGGTTTACATACTTATCATTACAGTACATATTGCTGTGATACGCTACAAATAAGTTACGATGGTCTCCTAAAATTGCCCGGCACCAGTTATCATTTATTGATAACAATAATAATAAAAAACATTAAACTATAGCAGACCTACCTATCTTACTTATCATGTACACGCCACTGAACATACCATTAGTAAGATAGCAACGACCATTATTCGTATCATTCGTCAGATGTACCTGTGCAAATTTGGTAACAGTCTTAAAAACTTTTCTTTCATAAATTATAAACGTTGTGCTGTGGAGTGAATTGAAATACTATAAATTTCTGTCATCTGGTTTAATTGCATATCACACGTAAGTACAATTTTCTTAAAATTAAACAAAACATAAACCTAACCCCACATATTTTTAAAACTTAAATTAAAAAAACAGTTTTACCTAAAAAAAAAACACAACATTTTTACAATCAAAATAGTTTTATCTACCTTTTATATTCTTCTATGTAATCCTTTCTACACAACACAACCTAATCACTTAAATTTCAGGACGGTATTATCACATAACCAACAGGTAAGTTTGCACGTAATCCTCTTGAAATTATAGTTGACTATATCTTCTAACGTCTTCTTTGAAGAATTGTTGGTTGTTGAAAGTAAATTTTCAACAGTAAATAATTTTTGTAATTATTTTATATAAATTGCCATTGCTCGACAATTATAATTTCCTTACATGAATAATTAAATTAATTTTTAATTATCAAAAAAAAAAATTTTTCTAACACCGAAAAATTTATTTTCAAAATTTTTCTGTCACCGAAAATACTTTATTAAAATTTGCCATTTTGTCGGGCAGAAGCTACCGCAGCAATTAGTCCAAAAATTGGAAATGAACTCCCTTATTTTTACCAACGCACCTCCTTTTATACGGAATCGGAACCAAATTATTCATTTTATGGCTGATTGACCAATGTCCATCGATAATGCCATTTACCAATAAAAATCCACTAAATTAAAATTTAGGGTGGTGGATGATCTTCGCATCGACCAATAATAATTCGCGGTTTCATAGGATGCCAAATTTTGCGTTGCTGTACAAACTAAAGTACTTAATTTAACTTGGTGTAACCACCAACAGAATTTTCTTGAGATTAAAAGTTATCTAAAGTCATTAACTTTTAATCCTTCATCTTTTTGGTATAAATTTTCCTATCCTAAATGTTTCCGGTCGGACTCCAGCTTCAATTAAAAAGTCCAATTTGTCTAGATCCGTCCGCATTCTCGGATGGAATCTCTTCTTATACTCTTAAATTTTCATCATCGGATCTTCATTGTCCTAAATTAAAGAGAATTTCCTGCTCTTTCCGATGATGTTTTTCATTTCTCAATAGACTCTTCTTTCATAAGTCCAAACGACTTTTTGTAAATTTTCAATGCAACGGTTTCTTTTTTTACACGCATTTGCACCACAAAAATCCTAATTTTTCACAAACCCGTGAACACTCGCGAACCTAATCGTCTTTCGTCGCACCTTTATAATAGTTTGGTCAAAATAATCGTCCCAAAATGTAACCACTTAAATCTATTCTTAACCTAACAATAATAAACACAAATTTTATACAATTTTCACTCCAGCATGTTTAATATTTTCAATTTTCAGCACAACGATTTTTTATATGGTGGAAACAATCCAACTTTGCAATATTGGAATGTCCAGATTGACTTTAACCATAACAAAACTTGCAATGCCAGACCAGACGTAGCTGAATGTCCTCCGATAACAAATATCTGGTACGTTGCCTAAATTTACTTTATAAATTAATAAACATTTTATTTTCAGTTGAATCTCCCCCAATGAAGACTTGGAAAGAAATTTGCTAAAACTAATTCTAAGATGATTTCCCTATTTAACTCAATGCTTTCGACCAAAGTCGTTGTAGATGAATTTTACCCGAACTATGGATAATTCAAGATTTTAGTGTTATGGGCAAGAATAAACATAGCAAAATATGAATTTGATCATATACTTCACATATTTGCTAAATAATTAATTTCATATGTTAACGGATAAACAATTTGTTTTATTTGCTGACATGTTGTTCAAACTGACTTAATATGATTAAATAGCCACTAGCAGCACCAATCATCTAAAAATGTAATTAAATATTTAGAATGTAATAAATTTAATGTACTACTCACCGAATGGATTAGAGTCATGTCCATAGTAAAAAATCCTCCTGCTGAAACATGACCATCTTCGTGTAGAAGTTGCAGTAGAAATCCATTAATCTATACAATAAATGATTAGTCAAAACCTTGACAGATCAAAATTTAGTGTAATATTACATAATTTTTTTCATTTATATTATTTGTTGCTAATGACAAATTGAATAATTTACTTTTTAAACCATTTACCTAAAAATATTATTTATATCTATAATTTTGCAAGGTTTTCTAAGCTTTTGATTAGAACTTACCTGATTCCCAACTATATAACAACAGAAAATAAGTAACCCTGAATCAATTGCAAATGTAAATGTTGCACTTAAGCATGGCATAAATGCATCTTGATAAATATCAAAATTCGATAAAACAATATAGTGACAATTAAATAAAATGAACAAAAAATTTAGCAGTAGGTTTAAGACAATGGGGATGAACCCTATTTCACCGAATTCTTTTAAAAGAGAGTACAGATCATAATGCACAGATTGATTAACACAGATATATTTCTTTAAAAAATTACGTTTTGCTTTTTGCCTACAGAGTACACTTGTAACTGATTGGAGTGCACGAATCGCTGATATAGTGATATCATCAAACTTCTATACAAAATGCTAAGCAAACATTTATAAATACTTGGCAATATAAAGAAAAAATGTATTATGATGTCATAAAAATTTGTACATATAAAAAACGTAGTTCCAGCACTAACAAAATAAATTAGTATTGATATCATGTTTAAATAATATACTAACTTATTATCAATAGTGTGTTGACAATACAAAATTTTTTTATCAATTTTTGTAATTTTTTGAACTGCAAGCATTATATTTAATCCATATTTAACACAAAAAAATACCGCTAATAATAGAAATATCGTTTGAACAAATATAATAGTGTCTGAAATGTAATTAAACACCGAACTTTGTGGCCCTTTAAGAAAGAAAATATTTCCGAATAAAAAATTTATGTTCATGGCAAATAAAGATAGTAAAGTAAACAAATACATTCTTATTTTACTGAAACTACAGATGCTGGTAACTTTAAAGCTTCTGTTATTACACGTTCCGGAAACCGTGAACGGTTCGGCACCGAATAATCTCAATATACAAGAAATTGGTAATAATGCTGTCCAAATATCTGTACTAGTTAAATTTTTCATTTTTGAACAACTATCTTTCTGATAACTGTGTTGTAATAGGCCAGAAGAACATTTCATAATATTAATACAAATGCTATAAATAATCATCTTTAGTGCTCTGATAAAAACATGAATTGGATAAAGTACTATAATGATATTATCTACCTATATATAGCAGAAACAAATTTAATAAATTAAAATAGTATTATGTTGTATGATAAATTGTAATAATTAATTATTAATAGTTGTGTAATAGGTGACTATAAAAAAATATGACCCGTGTAAGTCCTTAGATGTATCTAATCTAATCTAATCGTGCAGCTCTACAACCCTGGGTGGGTCTTGGCTGACTTCACAATCTCCTTCCATCTTTCTCGCTGTGCCATGAGCGTCTCTATCTGGTTTTCATCAATTCTTATTGTTTTGAGGCCAGCTCTGATGTTGTCTCGCCACCTAAGACGTGGTCGTCCTACTGGTCTTTTCCCTTTGGAAAGTGCTTCCCATGCCATCTTGATCAGTTTGTCATTCGGCTGGGTCCGCACGTGACCCGCCCATCTCAGTCGTTGAGATTTTATTTCTTGAATTATGTCAGGGTCCTTGTATAGTTCTTTGAGTCCGGCGTTTGTTCTTATCTGATAAGAATTCGTGGTAGGATCGTGTATTGGTCCAAAGATCTTTCTCAGCACTTTTCTTTCAAAGCGCCGGAGTTTCTCCTCGTTTGCTTTAGTGACAGTCCATGTTTCAGAGCCGTATGTTACTACCGGTCTTATGACCGTCTTATAAATTTTGATTTTTGAGATTCTCGAGACGCTCTTTGCTTGGAATACTTTTGCTAATGCATAATACATCGATTTCCACTTGGAAGGCGGTTTTTTATTTCTTCAGTAAAGTCGTTGTCTTGAGTGATTATAGATCCTAGGTACTTGAAGCGTTGGACTCTTTCAAAATTATAGTTATGAATTGTGATATTTTGTCCCACTCTGTCTCTTCGTGGTAATCTATTTACGCACATATATTTGGTCTTCTCTTCGTTTATTATCAAGCCAATTTTTACCGTTTCCATTTCTATTTTCCCAAAAGTTTCATTTACACTGATCACGCTATTCCATATAACATCTAGGTCGTCCGCATAGGCTAGTAGTAGTCTAATTCCCTCGCCTGTGAACAGCTATGCCTCTATCGCTGTCCGTCTTATAGCTTTTTCCAGGACTATGTTAAATAACAGAGGTGAGAGGGCATCTCCTTGTTTCAGACCATTGCCAATTGTGAAAGATTGTGATGTTGAATTTCCGATTCTCACCCTCGCTTTTGATCCATCTCTACACACATATTTGTGAGCTGGAGGAGTTTTCGGGGTATTCCGAGTTCAAACATGGCGCTCCAAAGTTCCGTCCGCGTAATGCTGTCGTATGCTTTTAGCAAGTCTATAAACATGTGATGTAGGGTTTTGTTAAATTCCCAGCTCTTCTCAAGTAGTTGCCTGATTGTAAACAGCTGGTCAGTTGTTGATTTTCCTGGTCTAAAACCCGCCTGGTATTCTCCTATGCTGCTCTCTACTAGTGCAGTGTTATTCTACTTAGTAGGATGTTTGAGAGTATTTTGTATGCTGAATTGATCAAAGATATTCCTCTATAGTTACCGCAGTTTGATCTGTCTCCTTTCTTGTGAATCGGTATTATGATACTTTCTTTCCAGTCTTCTGGTATCTTTTCTGTTTTCCAGGATTTAAGTATTAGATCCTGCAGCCGTTTAGGCAAGGCTGGTCCCCCATGCTTTATCATTTCCGCCGTTATCCCGTCCCTTCCGGGAGTCTTCGAATTTTTTAGTTTCTTTATTGCTAAAATGACCTCTTGAAGTGTTGGTTCGTCTGTTGGCCAGTCTGCGGTTTGGTAAACCTTCGGGTCGGAAAGCTCTGGACTTTCTACATTTAGTAAGACGTTGGAATGGCGTTTCCATATTTGTAAAATTTCTTCCACGTCTGATGTAAGATCACCATTTGGTTTTCTGAGGAAAGTTTTTGATTTAGGTTTAAAACCTGACTTTGTGTTGGAGATTTCGGCATAAAATGCTTTGTGACAATTTCGGATTCTGCTTTCTTCTATCTCTTCAATTTTTTGCTGTTCATATTCTCTTTTCTTAGTCTTTATTAAAATTCTTGCGGCTCTTCTAGCACTTATATATTTTTGTATATTTTCTTGTGTGTTTCTTTCTGCATAAAACTATACTTTATTCAGAATAACTAACTTTACTAACTTCAATTTTTTTCTAAATCACAACCATGTTGTATTATAGATAAAATCCATGGTCTTCCTAGATTACTAACCTCGAATCTGTTTGAGATGGAAACAGCTATATACAGAGTGATTTGTGTACAAAAAAAAGCATGTGTATAATGTCACACAACTAATTTTAATAACGAACGACCACTAAGATACAAGCTTAATTTGAAATTTACAATGCATTCAAAATATTCAACTTATCGTAAACGACATATTGTTAAGTAAAATTTATAAAGCATTTAAATTAATTAGATTTTTTACTTTTTGGATATATTGGACGGTAAACTTCAAGATGGGAATTTATAATTGCTATGTTGACTTTTAAATAAATCATTTGTATTTCAGCCTTATATTCACCATCTGGAATATATGGAGGAAAATGAGCTTCATCGATTGCAAAATTGCAGAAGTGATATTATGTAATATCCTAAAAAACACAATTATAAAAAATAAAACGTTGTGAAAAATTTCCGTTATACTTTTTAAAGTAGCAATGGCTCAAGTTACCACAATTAAATAAAGCTTTACCTCCAACCATATTTGAATTAATAGCTTTGCACAAATTAATTTGAAAACGAACACCAGGAAATAGACGATATTCGTTACTTAAAAATTTGTATGCTTGTACTATTGACTAAAGTTAATACCAAGAAAATAAAACATACTTATTATAATATGGACATTATACAGAGTGTATATTGGAAAGCAATCCACTTTAAATTTCTCGTGAACTATACATCGTCGCCTGAGAATCAGAGTATTCTATATCCGTTTTTCTAAATTTTACAGTACAGCTGTTGAAAGATTCCCTATTGCCTTACTCTTTACTAGAATATTTTAATATAATTTCAATTAAAAATATTAATGGCAAATAATCCCGCAAGTCGTGTTTTGTGGTAATTTGACAAATTTTATTTATAAAATTTAAACAAGATCAAATTTTAAAAAATTGAAAAATGGATATAGAATAATTTTGCACGCAATAACAAATATTTCTGAAGTCATTTTATTCTATATCCAACATTTTCGTTTATAACCATTGTCTAGTTTGTTAATAAAACTTTTTACAATATCAACTAATTTTATTTTAATTATTAATTACATGTTGGATAAAAAAAAAACAATTATTTGGTTAACAAAACGAGGTTAACAAAATAAAACAAAACGAAACGAAAACAATACTAGCAATTTTATTAATTGAAGGAAATTAAAAATCTTTGATCAAAGTTTTCCAAAAGTCTTAAATCTACTTTTGAAAAGTGCTGTGATAAGCAATATGCAGAATTTTATCAACTGGCAACGGTGGGCGTGGGGTGTGAATTTGGGGTGAAGGAATATCTTGAAGAAAACATTTTAAAGCTGTGTTTCTTGTTTAAGAAAATATACTTTTTGTGAATCACCAGAAAAATCTAGCTTGTACCAAATATTATTGGAATCAAGAATCATTTTCATATGAAATTTTAGAATTTCTTTTGTAAGGAATAAATGATAAAACCATATATTTAGACATACAGGGTGTCCCCGTGACCGTGGAAAACCTTTGAGGTGTTGATAAAGGACACTTTTCTAAGACAAATTTTCATATAAAATTTTTGTCCAAGTCCGAACCCTTGGGGGGTACCTTCCTTTAAAGCATTTCTTTTAATTTCTGATTTCAAACAGCCATAGCTCCGATATTATTGATTTTTTAAGCTTAATGGATTAGAACAGTTTTAAATATCATGCGCTTATCCACAAATTAGGTTATAACCCCTTTTCATCTAGAATCAACGAATTTCGAGTTATAAATTAAATTAAGGGAAAATATGTTAAAAAAAATTCAGGTTTAATTTTTCTTGCAAAAAGTTTTTTTTAAATTTTTTTTAGGAAAAAAACTGATGGTTCAAACCAGATAGGGAATTTTATAGGCTACAACTTTGGTCAAACAAATTTTTTTGGGAAACCAGCCGTTCTCTCAGAAATTCTGAAAATAATGAATAAGAGGTATAGGTAAAAGAAAAAATGTCCAGATACTTGGAATTTTGGAGTAATTTTGGTTATATTAGGGTGCATTTTTAAAAAGTATAACAGTGCGCTGCTCATATGCTACTTTTTTTTCTGAGGGACACAAGCATCAGACCTCAAAATGATACAAGCTAATTTGTCGCTTGTACATAGAATAGTCTGATTCGAAATATTAATATGGTTCATGGATATAGAATAAAATTGCCTCTCGAATTAACGCTGATAATATAAATTTTTCCAAATTTTTATTGCATTATACTATAGAGAAACCCACATAGAATACAATGGTATAAATAACTCAATTTATCAAAAAAATGGATATAGAATACTCTGATTCTCAGGCGACGACATATTAAAAAAGCCTAAAGGAGCTTGTCCATATTAGACAAGGTGGAACTCGCTTTTGCGACAGTTCTTAGGCTTCTATACATCTACTTTTTCGGTAGGTTAAATTATTTGGGCTTTATTTTATTCCAATTTTTAATGCCTTAATCTTTTAATTAGGTAGATTTTTTTACTATATAAGGAAAACGCTAACATTTTAATATTTTTTTTTTATTTCGACTTTTATAGGTAAATATTTGCAATTTACAAACCACAAATAAAACACAATTCATAATGAAATATTAAAATACCCGAAACACGTACCGAATACCGTATTAGAAACACGTAAAATACCTACTCTAAAAATACAAAATAAGAATATCGGATTAAAAAATATATATGTAAATAATCTGAATAATTAATACCAATCTAAAAATATTCTATATGAAGTAAAATTGTTTTAAGAACGTGCGTTCTGATTGGTTTTGAATTATGCGGACAGACGGACAGACGGACAGACGGACACGGAGCTAGATCATAAGGCTTCTTCCTATACGTTGTATAGAAGCCTAAAAAGGAAAGCTAGAATGTGTACTCTGCGTTGCAAAATTTTCTATCTTAGCTGGCTCCACCTCTATATAAATACGTGTATTTTAGTATTTATTTGGAGGATATTCTGTGGTATTTAACGAAATAAATTTGAAATAAAATAAAGATAGCATTTTAGTATATTTTTTAAACTTCTTACGTATTTAATCATTGTCAAGTAGGTGTAGCTGATGGTGAAGGGACAGTTCAAGCGCAAAGTACGCAGTCTATTCTACATTTTGACAAGCACTTTAATGCCGTCTTTCATCTCTTTAGTGGCACTTAAACTGTTACAAACAAATTTATTAAGCAATTTTTAAAAATTTTCTGTGTATCATTTCGGAAAGTTTTAAAATTTCATCACTAATTTTACATCTATTTTTTCATATTTAATTTGCAATTACCAGATATACAAAATCAGTATTTTGGTTTACTTTTAGAATTAATATAGAAAAGAACTAACCTGTAATTGATCACCAAAAGATATCTTAAAGTTGAATGTACCATTTGTTACTGCTATTGTGCGATTATTATATTTAAATGTTGTAAATGTTAGCAAATTCACATAGTTCCTATTATAATTTTGTATATCGAACCTAACATTTAAAATTTTTTTAAATTAAATTTTTTTAAAATTTTTTAACATTTAAACCTAACAAACTAAAATTATTGAAGCCATAATTATACTACATTATTATAATTATATAATAATCAATGACAAAAACCTTAGATAGAAAACTGTCATCACAAACGGCCCCCTTAGTAAAATTATCGATATTATTAAAGATATACTGTTACGAGGACCTTACCTGTAAACTTATGGTGGCCAACGACTTGCTCAGCGGATTTAAAATATGGGCGTGGTCTACTCTTGGAAGTTTAACACAATTAAAACAACAGAAATATTTTATAAGTAATTTAATTTCTCCCTTTGATTTTCGTGTAATGAACACGCTTATTTAATAATACAACAATGTACGTAACATCGATAAACATATAGTCAACACAGCAGTATATTGTTGGCAACAAATGCCATATTTATTATAACTAAAATTATGATGACGACATCATGACAGGAACGGGCTTAAACCGTCGTAAATACAACCGATCAACATCTACAAGTAACGGCTCCAGCCTGAACAGAGGCATAAAAGGTCCTCCTAGACCGCTTACGAAAAGCGTTAACAGCTGGGTCAATGGCGCAGCAAAATCCCCTATTGACCAAGCTTTACAAAAATTACGGGGGCGTAATTGTCCACTAAAGGAGGACAACTAATTCCCATAACGGTGTAACACCAATTCGTGTTAAACTTCGACGAATACGACGACAAACATGAATATATCGAAAAAACAACAATATGACAATTATTCTGATACTGACCTGAAAGGTCCACAGAAATGTGCACACAGCACCAAGAATGTACTAATTAAACAATACAAAAATAACAAGACCTTGTTACAATTTAATTTCCATTCGTAGACGCAGATGTCCATGGAGATGATTGTTGAAGCAGGTCGGCATTGTGCAGTACGTAACTCCAATCAACGTTGACAATAACCCGACGTCCATAAGATATATCACGACAAACAGCAACACAACTCATAATATACCCTGCGGCATAATTTATTTACCATTAGATTGGAAAATTCATCATAACTCGAAAGTTCGAAACAAAACGCAATATCAGAAAAACACAATAATTTAAATATTTCGACACCAAAATTTAAAACTTCATTAACATTTAAATAAGTTCGAAACACGCAGTATCAGAAAACCATTTAAGTTTCAATATTTTTGCACTAGATTATAACGTTGTTATCTTGAATAGTTCGACAAAAAATCGCACTGTCGGAATTCGTTCAAAAATTCAAGGTGAATACCGGCAACATGGTGGTCGTATCGCCACATTCCATGCGCGAATTGCAACGTCGTAAACATTTCCCGCTTTTACTAAGGTCGAGAATCGCCTGGCGCGCGTCGCCAACAATAATTATCTTAATTTCTTCAAAATTCGTTCCCCAAAAGCGTCACTAACGATACTCGCGAGAACAGAAATTCCACCAGGAAAAACGGAAACTTTCACCATAATTTAGTCAAAAACTAAATATTACAGCTTAAACTAGCCGGTCTTAAAAATGACTTCCGACCCTCTTCATTGCTCGTCAGAAAGTGCCTCGAACGTTTCCCCTTGCGCTAAAACTTCACGTTGTGCGCGAACGATTGCGCGGTGACTCGTGTTCAGAAAACCATCGGCGTAACAATACTTAAGTTGTCCATCTGAGAATGTTGAAATTACCAAATTTTAAAAAATTTTATTGTAAGTAATATTAGTTAACTTAGTTCTTGTAGCTATAAGCAGCACAATAATTGTAAAAATACAATAAAATTTGTCATGGATATAAATTATATTTTGAAGGTCATAAAAATGCTAAAATAATATTTAATAAATGACCGTTGATAAATTTTACTATCATAAAATATTTCCAACAAAATATATCTATTATACTAATCGAAAAATTTT
The DNA here is from genome assembly GCA_947369205.1 of Cantharis rufa. Taxonomy (NCBI): domain Eukaryota; kingdom Metazoa; phylum Arthropoda; class Insecta; order Coleoptera; family Cantharidae; genus Cantharis; species Cantharis rufa. Next base: position 14,348,582 of record OX376307.1, on the reverse strand, counting down.
TAATATTCATATTTACAATTTGAAATCGATTCCGATAGAAAATCTAACAATAAATCTAAGAATCTAACTATAAGGAGCAGGCCCTATAGCCAGGAGGGGCACCTGGGAGCACGTGCCCCCCTCTCCCCAAAATGTTAAAAAGAACAACATTTGTTTGCAATAATAAAAATTCCCGGAAGGGGATCCGCCGAAAATGTTACTTTTTACGATAGGTTTTTAGGAGTTCTCCCCCCCCCCCTCGAAATGAAATCCTGGCTACGGGCCTGATAAGGAGACTTTATAAGGCACGTTATGTATGTATATGTACAACAAGATCGATCTAAATATATTTTATGCACTCCAAGGGTCCTAGGACTTAAACTGTAATATACAGTCAATAAGTTTCTTTTTTCTACAACTGCATCCGAATACTGTGAGCCTCGCGTCGTCTTCTTCTTCTTCTTCGCAGAAAAAGCAATTTGAGTTAAGCGATTTTTGTATTTTATTTAGATATTTGTTAAAGCACCTTACAATTAAAGTCTGATTTTCGCAATCATTTACAATCCAAATTTTTAACATGCTCCCTTTAAAGAAGTCTCTAAAGTGATAGGATGAATATATCGAATAATAAAATTCTTGTAAAACAATAATAATTTAAAAACGTAGTAAGTTAAACAATAATTTTTATTAGTAAAAGATCAATAATACAGTAAGTAATTTAAATACAAAATTTCAGATTTGATATGCAACATCCTAAATATTATAATATAATATAGCAAAAATTAGCGAAATCTGATTGCTATCTACAGTCATATTGTAAGTTAGATTTATAACTGTGTACAGTTACTCACATAAATATTCGGACACTCCTATGTTAACAATGTTAATTTGACGTTTTCAAGACGTGTTTTTTTATATAAAAATCGCTTTTACAGCAAAATTTTGTAGACATTTTTTGTTGGAAATTTCATTGCCTTAAATTTTGTTTATATACATTTTTCTATTTTGTTGCACCGGTTCCGACTGAGAGCGACTTGAACAAGACTCGGTAAAATCCAAAAAATATTATCATCTATATCTCGGAAACGGTACGACCAATTAGAAAAATGAATATGAACAAAACTGTAGAGAATGAAATTTACAAGAAAAAATTGTATATTCATTTTTTTATGGAAAAACCAGCGATGGAGTAATTGTGTGTTATTTCCACATTTTTTATATCACATTTTCCCCTTTTAGAAAATGGTTTATAAATATCAACCAAAAAATATCGTCACTCTCTGCCGCAATACCTCCAATCACCAGCACACCAAATTTTGTCCGGAGATACGATGACATAATGTTCATTTTTGTTTTCTATTGTGGTAGCCTTAACAAAGATATCGGTAGCCCTGGCAAAGATATCTATACATATATGCATCACCCCTACCCTAAATCTATCTATAAAAGTTTTTTTAACAAAATCTAAAATGAAAAAAATTTTTTATTTTTGTACGCCACTGAATTTTTTCCAAAATTTTTATATACGTCACATAATACCGTAAGAAGTCACAAATAAAATTACTCCAACATTGGTACAACAAATTTTTTCGGTCATCTAGCGGATTTTTGGAAAATAAATTTTTGTAAATTACTGACTGCCGATTTACTGATTCTGAAAACATTTGCGAAAAAATTTAACAAACAGCCTAAACTTGGTCGCTACCTAGTGGCAGAACCTTTTACTTATAAAGTAACGTTCCGTCAGTCCGTACGACGATATTATAAAATATTTCCCACCAAACCACCTATTTTTGTATTCTAAAATAAATTGTTAAAAGCCCTAAACTCAACTCTTATGCTGCACTCGGTATACAAATCAACATTAACCTAATTTTGACACATATGTCACAAAATTATGACGTTTATTAAAATTTTGAATAATATATTGTTTTATTTTTGCCAGCCATCTGACAAATTCTCTCAAAAAATATATAAATTAAGATTTCAGTTAATATTTTCTATAATTTTTCTGACCTGCCCCGCCCTGTTACAATTGGCTCGGTTTGTTTTCACACCAATACTTATACTTTCAAAGCTCCATCGACACACCAAATTTTAGCTGAATCGGTTAAACATTTCCGGAGATACGACGACATTTTCATTTTTTTTTATTTATTTTATTGTGGTGGCCCTGGTGAAGATTTCTCTGGCAAAACCTTATTTTCACCATTCCAGCCCACGAGGCATACGTCCAATAAGTTTGATTGCAATCGACGTAGAAATGCCGGAGAAAATCGATCGACAAAAACTTTTTTCATGTTTTTGCCAAAAAAGTTAATTTTATTTTTTTCATGTTGCATTAGTGATTTCTATCGAAGGATTACATATGCTCTCATATCCATTAGGATCAATGTACCTACGTACCAAATTTGGGTAAGATCCCTTCAGCATTTCTTGAGTTATTCACTCTTAAAGTTTCAACTTTGACAACTTGTGATTTTTGACAGACGACAGATAGAAGATTAATTTTACCTATTCTGGATAAAGCCTTTTAAGGCCTTTAAAATAACATATCGCAAGACAAAATATTTTTTAAAAATCCCGTATTATTTTCCTGTGGTGGCACACCTGATTGATAGATCGCGACGAAAACCTTATTTTCACCTTTCCACCGTGAACCCTACCACCATACCAAATTTGGTCGTAATTGGTTGGATGGTTCGGAAGCAAATCGATCGACAAAATCCAACGACAGACAGACCGACAGACAGACCGACACAGAAATTTTTATTTTACTTTTTGCAGATCTTTACGTTTCTGAACACGGTGATCTCGAAAATGCAAAAAAAAAAAGTTGAAATTTTTTTTCGATTACCATACCTCCAATTTTTTTTTAAAATTGATTGGAGGTAAAATACTGAAGTTAAAAAATATGATGATAACGATCTGAGAAATACAATAGATAAAGTTAAAACTGGACAAATAATCATATATAAGGTAATAAATAATATGGAATTCCGTATGTCACACTCAATTAGAGAATTCGTGGAAAAAGCGGCAATGCACAAAGGAGCGAATACTCCAGGGCGCTAATTGTCAAAGGGCGCCAAACGCCAAAAAAAATTTTTTTTAATTTTCTTTGTTAAATTTACTAGCGCATTTATAAAACTGACGGAAAAATACCGAAATCCTAATATTTTAGGGGCGTTAAGTCAAGAATAAGTTAATAAATTTAGTAATAACTGAATAGATCATTGTTTCTAAAAAGAGATAAATACAATGTTTGTAAAAAAAATTGGTAGCTACACTAGTGGCCGATAGAATGGAAACACCTATCAAAACTTGTCAATTTTAGAATTGAAATTACGACCGTATGAAAAGGATTTAAGAAAAATATATAAAAAATTGGAAATAATTTAAGCACAATGGGTTAAGTGTTATTAACATTATTATTATTATCAGAAAAAAAATTTGGCTGTGGCGCTTTTTTGCTCGCATTTTTTCGTAGCTCGTTGGGGCGCTAAATTGCATATTTGCTCCAGGTGCCTCAATACCACGCCACGGCCCTGCCTGTATCGCTATTCAAGATGAAAAGAAATTAGCAGAATCATTGAAAACCCTTGAGAAATGGGGGTTTGGATTATCTAGGCTGGAGGTTTGTAATCTAGTTGGGAGTTTTGTTAAATCCAATAACATTAAAACTACATTCAAAAATGGATATCCGGGAGAAGATTGGTTTCTCGGTTTCAAGAGGAGACATCAACTCAGCTTGAAGATTTCACAAAACGTGGAATATGCCAGAAAAAAGGCCACAGATCCCTTTATAACATATGCATATTTTGACTTGCTGGAAAATACTTTAAATGAACTAGACTTGAATGATAAACCATCACGTATATGGAACTTAGACGAGACAAGTCTATCAATTGACCCTCCATGAAGTAGAGTCGTTGGACAAGTGGGACAACCAGCTTCCAGGACCATAAGCACGCCAGGAAGAGAAAATACCACTGTTGTTGCAATGGGTAATGCCGCAGGTGACAGAGCACTACAACTTATAATATTCAAAGGTGTCAATATTTGGGATCAGTGGATGGTACCAGAAGGCACCGGAAATTCAGGGACCATGTATGCTGCTAGTAAGAAAGGCTGGATGGAAAACAACATATTTTTAAATTACTTTAAGAAAATCATTATTCCTACTATTAGACACAATAGTAGAGACAGCAATTTCTGAAAATATCACTATTCTAAAATTTCCTGCTCATACCAGTCACCTGCTTCAACTATTGGACCTGTCAGTTTTCAAGTCTTTTAAGAACGAGTGGGATAAAAAATTAATAATATGGCAGCGACAAAATGTTGGAAAAAAACTTCCAAGAAGATATTTTCACAGTTTCTTGGCGAAACCTGGTAGTCTATCGAATCTAATTTAATTAAGAATGGATATCGTAAGGCTAGTATTGTTCCATTTGATCGATACGCCATTCTAAAAGAATCATTCCATCCAGAAGCACTTGCACGGTGGACAAAACCGAACGAAGAGAAAGTAGATAATAATATCGCCAAACTCGTTGCTTTAAATTAACTAAAGTCTAAAGGAACTAAAACAGGGTTCCAAAATAATACTCCAGTACATACACGTAAAGTATACTACTGCCTATATCACAGAACTTTTATTAGCACAGGTCACACAGAGACCTCAGGCAGAGAAGCAAAGAAGAATAAGATTTGTCCAGGTTCTGAATTGCTGACTAGCGAAAACGCGATCCAACGCTTGAAAGATAAAACTGCTATTTCTAGCAAAAAAAAACAACATAAAAAGAAAAAATGCTACAAGAAAAGAAGCTGAATCAACAGACTCTGAAGATTCGGAAGAACCTGTATATTTAGAATCTGATGAGAGCGACATGGAGTTTTTAGATGAGTTCCAAGAGAACAAAGAGAGAGACCATCGCATAACCATAGATAAGTGGGTTGTTGTGCAATATACTGATAAAAAGACAATAAAGCATTTCATAGGGCAAGTACAGGGTAAAAGTGGTAGAAGTTAGACAGTAAAATTTACTAGAATTTCCAAAATTAAATTCGTCTGGCCAACAGTAGAAGATTCGGATGATATTCATGACTTCCCAATCCAGTTAGCCCAGTCAATAGGTAGTTTTCACTTGCAAAAGGTATAGGAAAGTTGATATTTGGCATGATTGTTCAGTTAAGTGAGTTATATAAAATTCCAAGTTTTCGACCTTGAGGGGGTTCCGCTCACGCCGCCATCCTGGTTTGAAGGGGTGGAAAATCATTTTTTTGCTATTTTCTGGTTAACGGTGCCTGATACGCCGACTATGTAAGAATACAAAAATGTATAGCATGAAATTCTGCATATTTTTTGTCCTATACCTTTTTTTCTAAGATTAATGGTTTTAGAATTACAGCGCGTAGAAAATGAGACCTAGACCTTTTTCAGACCTATATCTGAAAAAGAAAACCACCTCATCAGCTAGAAGATTTTTAAATTATTGTTGCATAAATTAGCTAAAGCATTGCAATTACAGACTATAAAATACCATTTTTTCAGAACCGGTTGCTCATAGCACTTTAAAAAATAGGCGTTTGCTTAATTTTAGTATACTCTTTCAACCTACCAAAGCTTGTTCGGATCTACATCTGAGAGCTACATTTGAGAGATTTTCTTTGTAGGAACATAGTAAATATCAGACGTATTTTTTCTGAATATTAGATATCAGATGTTGGGTTGCTTAGGTAATTAGGCAATTTTATCCAAATTGTTTTAGCTTATTTTATTAGTATTAAATAGTTAAATTTAAACAAAATAATGTATAATGTAATATAAACTTCAAAAAATAATTTAGCAGTTTAGAAAAAACTACGCATCCTTTACCTTTATTAGGATTTCAAATCGATTTACTGCAAATATATAATAAATAATAATACTGCAGTATATAGACGTAAAGTATACTACTACCTACATCACCATCTTTGGTTAATATTGCCAAGCTAATTGAAATCTGCTGTAATAGCTCTAATACACGAAGAATCGGGTTACTAAGAAGAACTATAGGTGCCACTTAAATACACTCACTAGTTTTTCTTATCCTGCTTTCGCTCAAGACTGAAATAAGAAGTGTTAATAATAAAAAAAAGGCACGATTAATAAACATTAAATTTAAATTAATTTTAATTTTCGAAATTAAATTTCGTTAATTTCGTCAAAATCAAAAAACATTGTAATTATTTGTACTGATTTGTACTTTACGCTGTTTATTGCCATGTGTAAGGGTTCTCGAGGGATCTTTAAAATAAAATCTTTTATATTAAAAGAATAATTAGCTCTCAGAAATTAACAGTCATTTCCGTATATTATAATACTCGCCATTATAATATATTTATAAAAATAACGTTTTAATGACGTTATGTTTATATCCAATTAAAGACGTTACTATTATGAATTTTTAACGTCATAAAAATCTCAGTTATTTATTAAAACGTCATAAATCTTATTTTATATCATTCCTGGAATTTGAAAATGAACTGCTCAAATAAACATTAAAATTCTAAGTTTAAACCGATGCGATTTTTTTTTGTATTTTGATTGCAAGCAATGCTTTGTTAAAGGAATATTAAGGTAATAATTTGGTATATATTTTTGTGCATTTTCGAAGAAATTTCAATGTTTTTCCTGCAACTTTTGAATTATTTGTTTCTTTTTGTGTTCCAATTGTTATAATCTTGCTGGTTATAGGATGATAGTTATATTATAATATTCAAAGAACTCCCTATGCACTTTTCAAACTTTTCAGTCGTCGAACTTGATCTTTTAGTATTATTTTTTAAATTATTTTGCTTTATAGGTAATCCTCACAAAACGTCGAAGTAAATAAATAATATAATTATTTCAACTAATTATATTTCATTATTCTTAGCAAAACTTACCTATTACAATTTAATGTAATGCCATACATATTACATCGGTATCTATCGTAAAAAAATTTAAGTAAATTTAATAAATTATTGTACAGCATCAAACTTTTTTAACACCTTTTCTGGCTAGTTTTATGATTGATGGCTATTAGATGTGTTTATAATTAGAAAAATAATATTACACCTGATACCTGAATAATTTTAATTGAGGCGTTAGAAAATAATTTTTTTTTTTAGAATTAACGTCATATCGTTTTCATTCTCAAAAGCGTATATTAGGTACACTTTTGTAAGTTCTCGCCGACTTAATTATAAACTTTTTGATTGTGATCTTCTTAATTACTTAATTACAGAAAATTTCAAAAGTTACTCTTTATAAGCCCAGATAGGTGTATAACTAAGTTTTTGAACTAATAACACTTTTTAATTACCTAATTTTTTGTTCGAAAAGATTTTATTACTTCCTCTAGAGCAACATAGGTAGGTTATTTAAAAAGTTTTCAAAAATAGTAGTCAGGTATGTACTTACATTATAATACATAAATAATGATGTCGAAGTGAATGAAAGTGTTTAAACCAAATGTTTTCAAAACAACAAAATGTGGTCTACGGAAGTCTACAGCCTAATTGCACCAGACTAAGCTGCTTATAAGAATTAAAACCGTAATCATGTGAATTCTACACTAGGAAGTTACTTTTACAAATCAGTTAAACGATCACACCTCTTATATATTATTATAACAATAAGTAGATACGGTTGACATAAACAACAATTGAATAGTAAATTTTTCACAGTTAGTTAATTAGATTTGAAAAACGGAAACATCAAATTACTTGTAGACAATTTAAATTAGAATACTGAGAATCCTGTAGTTTCCACGCAATTTTACCTTTATTTAATAAATAAAGTAATTTATCAACTTTTCCTTGCATGAAATCTCCATTGAAAATCGAAAGAAAATCGAAAGAAAAAAAAAGTGCGGAGCTAACTTCACAACATTGCATTTGGGACTCAGATAATTATTATCATTTACTGGTATTTGAAGCCGGTTTAACAACTGTCTAATTTTCCGTAATTAATCTTCGAGTGCAGTGTGCGAGCATCAGACATAAGCTTTGTTTTAGAATTTCAGATACATAGAACTCGTAGAATTCATAAAAAGTAGCTTTTATACATTAAATTTTTTACTTCTATGAATATTTTAATTTAGGTATTCGAGGAGGCTAAACCTCCCTTGCCTCTTCTGACGATCAGCCGCTGGTCTTGTACTATTAAGCGATTACATCCTGGTAGTGTTGAAACACATCCTTTTTAAAAGCTTAAATTTTTTACAATCAGGATCATGTGTGATTTCTATATTATTTAAAAGAGTCAACTGAGTGCAATCTCAAACTACACACAATAATGTTAATGGTTTTAAATTACTGGAAATTACTCATTAAATTTTGTTACATTTTCTTTATATTTATAGAAATCAGATAATTAAGAAGCTAGTTTCAGTGATATCTATGTATTTATTATTATCACTAGGTTGCTAATGAATTAATAAAATAATAAAACCGGCGCTTAATTATGAATTTTTTAAGATATTTTTCCAATTTGAATTAAATGAATTTGCCGGTTTTAATTAATTAATGTAATTACTAGTCTCGCCGTTAGGTTAATAAAAGTAAATGAGCAATTGGTAGGTAGGTAATTGCTCTTTTATTATGAAAATTATCCGCGTATGATCAATTATATCTCACATCAGATGGCAATTAAGAAAAAAGTTTTAATTTCTAGTCTCGGAAGAAAATTATAATCAATAATTTAATTATTTCGAATTCTAAACGAGTTTCGTTGAGAATTTTCTTAATGATTCTTACTTATTGTATTCTTTACACGAACCACATCCTATCGCATTAATAATAAACGAAAACATCTCCTTAATTTGTCTAATCTGGCCACCTCATCTTAGGAAATGAGGGTCGCAAACTGATGACTTGCATCGAGAGGGAGTTAACACCATCGCCACAAGTAGGGAAAAATATAGGGGAAATAGATGAAGTAATACAAGGTACTTTAGGGAAAAGTTGTGATTTAGATAAAATACAATCTTTTATTCAAACACTGATCGGTATAATAAACAATGAAACTGTTAGGGAGATTCAAGTTTTAATTATAAACTCCAGAAACAGTTAATGAATAAGTTCATAATTAAAATGTTATCTAATTATTATTTTATTTAATAAGTTGAATTCTTCAAAAATGCTAATTATTGTTTATACCTACTTTTCTTATAATTAAAACACGTAATACATTAAATTTTAGCTCAAAAGAATAATAAGAGAAAAGTAAGAACAATTAGTCGTGGGTTTGCATTACACATTCGCCAGTTGAATGAGTATCACGATATTGTTTAGCTGGCCTTCCAAAAGTAATTAGGTCGTTAGAATTATCGTTAAGGATTTACAAAGTAGGTCGTAAAATACAATCAATTTTTCGATATTTTCACATTGACAAAGGCTATGATCAGGCACGACCGGTGACTTTATTGCACGGTTTACAAAAGAAAAGAAAACAAAGGAAGAAATATAAAAACAATATATATTTTTTACTCGTTTTTGTTACCCCCCCCCCCCGTATTCGCGTCAAAAGTATTTTCTTTTTTTAATTTTAAAAATTTATTGTTGTTTACCCACACCTTGTTCATTATTTTCAGAATTTCTGTAAAAATGGTTGGTTTCCCAAAAATATTTATTTGACCAAAGTTGTAACCCGTTAAATTTCCTATCTGGTTTGGGTCATCAGTGTTTTTCTAAGACGTTTAAGAGATACGGGGTTTGTAAGAAAAGTAAAAAAAAATAAAACCAGAATTTTTTTAACATATTTTCCCCTAATTTAATTTATAACTCAAAATTCATTGATTCTAGACGATAAGGCTCTATAACCTAATTTATAGATAAGCAAATGATCTTTAAAAAAGTTCTAGTCCGTTAAGCTTAAAAAATGAATAATTTCGGAGCTATGGCAGTTTGAAATCAGAAATTCAAAATATTGCTTTAAAGGGAGGTACCCTCAAGGGTTTGGACAAAAATTTTATTTAAAAGTTTGTCTTAGAAAAACGTCCTTTATCACCACCTCAAAGGTCTCCACGGTCACGGGGACACCCTGTATAAACTACATATTACAGTTTATATACATATTATAAGGCTGGACGTACTTAGGTGTGTTTTCCCTACGGTCTCACATAAAACTAACAACTATTGACTATAACTTTCTGTAGTATCTCAAAAATAATACAATAATGTTACCATTAATTCAGAAGAATCATTTACATCCGTCAGAAAATCGATGAGAATTATTTAATTGTTGCATAGCAAAAAGCTTTTACTTTGAAATCAATATTGAAGTATTAGTTACAATTCAATGGGTGTAAGAAAAACAAATTTACAATTCCTTTGTGCTGCCGAGCTTACATGGCAGTTGAACTTTTGATAAAAGAATTGTGACACGCGACATTCTGTTAGTTTAATGATTCATATCAATTTCAGTGTTCTAATGAAATCTTAAATAGGCGTTTCCGTATGGTCAACTTTAAATGCTTGAATTATAGAAATAAATTTTCTAATATATGCAGTATTACTCAAGTGTAAAACTTAAGAATTAATGTGTACATGTTGAAGTCTTCACTGTTACACATTTTGAGATGTAATGATTAATTTATATTTGTTATAAGGAAAGTACTAATGGGTTTTTCTTCAGTTGTATTCATTGTTAACGAGATAATTAAAGCAAAAGCAACGCTGCATTAGCTCATAACGCTTTTATATTGAAGTATAGAAGGGGGCAAAAATCATTGATCAATTATGTTGTTAAGGGTAACAGGTATACAAAAAGAAGAATCAATGAATTTTGGGGATCTCCCAGCTCACAATAGCAATGCCAAGAATGTATTTGTTATAATACCACTTGAAATTGATAAATAAATGACCAAAAATATCTGTTTACGACTTGAAAAATATTTATAGCCTCTCACAATTTTATTTAGCGAAAAAAGCAATGACATAGACCGAAAAGGGGGAGATAATAATTTGTATCGTTCTCTTCAAAATTATCTTAAATTTTACTTGCGATTTCATTCGTTTTCAAAGTAAATAATATATGAAAGAAAATTTTATTTGGTAACTCTATGATAACAAGTAATAATAACATTATGATTCATTCGTTGCGCTAATAAATGGGTTTATCGCTGAAGTGTACATTAGGTCTATGCTCTCCAGAGATTACTTATACGTAGAATATCACACATCCTAGCTCAATAAAAATTTGTGTGGTAATAAATCAAACAAGTTGGGAAAAAGCACTGGAAAAAATAACTATGAGATTAAAAATTTTATAAAAATAGTCGGAAGGATTTTTAAATGCGGCTCTAAAATGGTCATTAAGCGTTTATTTCATTAGATTTGCAAGCACTAATTAGACTACTGAAATGTAAATTAAGCTTGCCAATACAATAAATTTAGTTTACATGCTATAGCGCTTAAACTGGAATGAAATTAGAGAATTTATCCGAATAGAAGATTACAAGTTCAGTCTATAATCTGAAAATAATGAGCAAAAACGAGATCACATGCAAAAGTTTTATTTTGACTGCACCAATTTGGGTTTAAATACAAAGTTACCGAGTTAAGTAACACTTAAGAGATTGTTAAGCTTTTTTTGCAGACGAAATGTGGAGAATTGAGATATTGACACAAGCACAAAGCTCGCACAGGAAATGTGAATTTTTTACAAAATTTTATTTTAAATATAAAAAAGAGATAAATATATTTGATTTCAGGCAATTGTACTGTAATGTTACAATGTTGAGTATTTACAAACCTTCCTTCAATAATTATTTCTGCATTTCAACTAGATGTATTTACTAATAACTAATAATTATTAATTATAAACGTACTTCGGTTTAGCTTAAATTCAACAGAGTTCAAATGTAATTAACAGAAATAACATGACATCAATTAATTAACAAAACAAACGCATTAATATGATTTTCCCTGAAAATTTTATTTTTCAATGTTAATTGTGTTTGTTAAAAATTAAAAGTTTTGTAAATTTGGTTGACAATTTAAGTATCATAAAATAATAAAAAGATACTGGAAATAAAAATGAATGAAAACAATGTACGAAATTGTATAGGTAGTGTTTGAAAGACAAACATATACCATGTAATTAGAAATGACACTTTTGATGAGGGAGGTAAATAATTCAGTTTTCAAAGTAATTTAAAGTTTGAAATTATTAATTGTATTGTATCTACACAAGGTTGCTGTAGGCAATTTGTAGGCAAAATTTGTCTCACACTCACATTTTCCATTTGTTTGCTTATAATGTGTAACCGCTTTACGTTACAACCTCAGTAGTGAAATGAGTCATGCGCATGAATTACAAATTCATACTTAGGCGATCGTGAGTTCGAATCCCACATCGGGCGATATTTTATATAAGATTTATTACATTAATGCCCGTACTAAGAGTTACGGATTAATCCGAGATTCAAGATTAATTATCGAAATAGCAGCTGTTGCTACGATACGGTCTAAATTCAAGTAATTTCATTGGTAAATCCTAGGATTATCTTGAATCTCGGATTAATCCGTGACTATTAGTGCGGGCATATAAATGCTACAATAAAAACAGCTGACCCGTAGCCATGATTTTACTTTTGTAAAAATGTAACATTTTCGGGGGTTTCCCTTCCGGGAATTTTTATTATTACAAACAAAATTTTTCAAATTTTTTTTTATAATTTATTTTTATTTAAAACAAACATTACATAAAAAAGTTATTCGTTTGTTTACACTTTTCCATTTTGGCATTTTTAAGGGATTAGGACAATTTACGGCGACCCATTGAGATCTTGCCGCGATTTTTATTTTATTATCTTTATGGCGTCGAAACGTTGTCCTTTCAATATGTTCTTTTCATTTTTCGAAAAAAAGTCGCATCGGCTAAATCAGGCGAATACGGAGGCTGCAGCAATGCGATAGTTCCGTTTTTGGTGAGCTGTTGCGTTTTCGTGATGCAAAATTCATGAATTATCAGGTCATGCAGCGACGTAGTAAGAGGTTTTGCAGCCTCGGTCCCTGAATTTGGCGTCCCCTACTTGGCGAAAGTCAATTATTCTATCCAAATTTTGCGCACATGACCCATCTAATTATTTTGTAAGAAAATTAATAAAAAATTTTAATGATAATAACAGAAAAGGAGAAATAAGTAATTATTATTTGTTTTATATTTTATTTAATTATTTTACTACAATTTAATTTTTTTTGCCTTCACTTGTGAAAATCTGTCAATAACACTATCAAAATTTATTTGTTTTAGAAAAAATGCCGTCCCTAAAATGTGCGCTTTGGGCGGACCGTTCCCCCCTCCTTAGCTACACCGCTGGGCCCATGTACGCTACACACTATTTTAAGTTAAATTCACAGATCATAAATCATAGGAATAATATAAGTTCCTATAATTTCTGTTTTTACGTTTCTATTACACCACTAGCATTTACTATTTACATCAGTTTAGTAATTTTAGGGTAGATCCCCTAATTTTCCAATGGTCCCGCATTGCCAACTTAAATTTCAATTAGTTGGCACCTCATTCTGAGGCTTTCTGATAAAGAAACTTCCGAAATTCAACCTCAAACTAGATGTCGCGAATAAAAATTCAAAGTTCTAAAAAAAACAAAAGAACAAAAAAAATCAAAAAAATCCCTATTCTAAAAAAGTAGAGCTGATAGAGAAAAACGGATTTTATATTTAGATTCAGCGCTCCAAACATAACTAAAATCAGTTTTACAATCCCAGGCACCAAAAACAAATTTATATTTGTAAGCCTGGTTACCAAACCAAATCATTAATATGATTTCTTTGGAATATACACTTTTTTTAAAACTTTTATACGGTATTACTACTGGTAATAGACAGCTATAAAAACATAAAACTTTCTCAATTTATATTTTTGAATTCACCTTTTGAAACCGAAAGTTTTATTAGTGCATTATGTAATTATTATTGACATATTCAGTTAAAAGCATTGTTATCGATACTTTCGGAGTAAATGATCTAAACGATCTAACCATAAAACTGGTTTTAAAAGTTTCTCGACAAAATCTTTACGTTGACCTTTAATTACACGAAAGATAAGTTTGAAAAAATAAATTGTAAAAAATTCTATTAAAAATCTTGAAATACCTAACTAACAAATGAATGTTTACTTCATCGGCAGCACCATGGACAACGAACCCAAAAGTTATGGGATTTTTTACCAACAAGGATATTTTTAATAAAATTTCAAAGTGTATTGATCTGCGATGTGTGGGTAAAATAATTATTGCATTAATTTTTAAATCTCAAAATCCCAAAATTTATTTGGTCATTCATTAGATGTTAATTAACAACTTTTTCAAAAGCAACCAAATTTCGCATTTCGATGCAGGAGTTGAGTAGATTAGATTTAGTAATTTAATGATATTTTACAGATTATAATCTGGTAATCATTTGATAAAATTTAAAAAATTTTAATAACCGAAAAGTTTAAAATTATTAATGTATCTTGCAATTTTCTAATAATTTTCGTTTTTAGTTACCACTAACATCCAATTATCTTTTCAATTTATTATCAAGGGAGAACTAACTTAGTTTTTTTTTAAACGCATTTCTTGTTTTCGTAAAATACTACTAGGGAATGGCACGAGCAATATTAGTAGTACCTATATTATTTAATTAACCGACTTCGAAGTAAATTGATCTTTAAGTAACTTAGAATTTATTATTTTTACACGTACGTACCTAATTACTTGTTTGTTCCGTGTTACAATTGCAGACCAATTATCTCAATAGAGCCTTATTAAAATTTTTCTGAAAACTAGAAATCTTAAAGTAGGTCGAGATAACTTTCTGGTACGCCACAAGCAACCTTATTATTATCATAATCAAAAGTAAATTGACTTATAAAATTAAATTATAGTAAATGCTATCTAATAAGTATCATTTCCAGAATTACGACTTTTTGTAATAATTATCCCATTAAAACTAAATTTGAGTTAATATTTTATCGATTTTTTAGGTGCTATATGAGGCCAGTAGAACGTTTTTTTGATCATTTATGAAAATAATAAATTTCTAACTAATAATTTTCAATTAACATATCGGGGGGTCCTATTTTTGCACTTGACACGAGATATTAAATCTGCACGTATTTCATATTTTTTTATATATGTGCAGTAGGAACATAATATGTAGTATAATTTGAAATTTTAGTGAAATAATCATTAAGGCTATTTTTAAAAATGTAAAAACAAAAATTCGATTAAATATAAAATGCAAAAAATATTTGCTAAATAATTTAATGAAAATCACAATAAAAAACCAGATGTTGAAATAGAAATTTTATTATATTAATTATAAAATTGGATTATTATTATAAACTACAGCTGTGTATAAATTATTTTATGTTTTTTGGTTTTATGTATTTTACATTAATAATAAAATAAATTTAATTATTTTTTATTTTCAATTTGGGGTTTGTTAAGATTTTTAAATTTTTGTTTATTTACTTAATTTTTTTGGAATTTTAGTTTTTCCATACAAAAACTGAAAATCTTAAAATTTTTCAAAAGATTATTGTTATTATACACTAATTTAATGAATCTATACAATGTGTATAAAACAAAATTTATTTCAGATATAATAAATTATTAATTATTAGTTGGTAATTAATATATATATTTTAATGAAACTTAAAATGCCGAAATCAAAACATTTTTGTACTGTCGCATTTTTGATTCTAGCTTTGTCGGCGATACGCATATACCCACCTTTAATTTTGTAAAATCGTTGGGATGGGCAATTTGTTTAATTTCCCACGGAAAATTGTTTAACAATTCGCATTATTAAAAGTATTTACAAGAATGTTTACAGCTAATGCGCGACCACAACCTGGAATATGTACTGAGTATTAAAATATAAATAAGTCCGCAATAAAGACAATAATTTAATTTTTGTATTTGTAACATAATAAAATTTCCTTTAATGTGTGTTATATATTATTATGTAACTGTAAAAGCCTGAAAATTGGTAAATTAAATTTTACGCTCACATTCTAACGAAGAAACGTTAACATAATATTGTAAAGTTTGTTTCGAGGTTTACTATTGTTGTAATGCGGTCAATCTTAGAATTTACGGCATTTCAAAATTCTCTTCTCTTATTTGAATAAATTATTACTCAAATAATAAACCAGATATCAGCTGCAGTAAACTAGAAGAAAAAAACAGCTATTATTATAATTCAGATTTTGTTGGTTAAATTAATATATTTAGAAATAAGACAACAATTTATAAATAAAACTTTGTTCAAGAGAAATGACAATGCAAAATTAAAAGGTAAAAATTATATAACTGTTTTTAATTAATTATAATAAGTATAATTAATTATAATGTATTATGTACTACTATATGTAGTATCAGATCGACAAATCTTTTGTGGATTTTTAGAAGCACTTTTTTTAAATTAAAAAATTATCAAAAATTTCTACAACAAATTGAGTAGTTACAGCATTGAGAAGAAATAACAAATCAAAAATCAAATTAAAAAACAAAGAAAAGAAGAATTGAAAAAACTGGTCGCTAAGCAGCTCACAAAAAATTGAAATATTAGTTACAATCGCACTTTGTTTGACAAACATCGCAATTGTTTGACAAACAATTTATTTCAAAGAATAAAAAACAGTTTGTCTAAACACGAAAAATTCAATCATTTAATTACAAAACGTAAAATTTCAGATTCTATAAAACCAATTATTTACTTTAGTGCCGTCGCGACGACTGGCTGTAATGTTACATATTATTTAGATTGTATTTATCCAGGGTCAAAAATTTCACACTACAACAACGGCCAAAATAGTATTTTATGTAATAAGTACGCAAAACACGGTTTTGGCGGACTAATCGGAAATTTTCGGACAAGGCGACATCCGAGTCGGTAACATGAAGATGAGTCTAAGAAATTGGGACAATTTCCAAACTATACAATAATCAAAAAAAAACCACACTAAAATCAAATATTTTATACACAGAATCATAACTCGGAGTAAAAATTTCAATTAAATTTAGAAGGTAAAACTACGCCTCAACCGCGTATAGCAGCCATTTCCGACAAGAAACCTGGTTTCCTCCCCCCTACTTGCTGCCACTGTAATTAGGTGGCATTCTAAATTCAAATAAAAATTCACAAACCAAAATTCTACATCGGAATTTTTGAATACGACAATATATTGAAGAATATTTTTAACTAAATTTTGTTTAGTATAATAATATAAATAAATGTAAAAGATAAACCGATCCAGGTGCGAGACTATCTACTTTAAATTTACTATTCTTTCAGGAGTTGAATAATTTCACCATGTAAGCCAATTGCAAACTCCAATTAAATTAATTATCTTTATATCTTTTACTATTAAAATTCATCAATTATTCAATTCCAATAATCGTGCCCAAAAATTCTAAAATTTGTCCAAATTGCAAGGCAACTTTAAAAAATCATAATAAAGTCACTCACTTACTATCACCTACAGGGCCGTATATAAGGGGGGGGGGTTTGGGAGTTCAAACCCCTCCCATGGATTAAGTAATTCTCATTAATTACTACATTTAAGAAATGTTTCAATGTAAATTTTTTTTTAATTCCATAAAACCCCCCGCCTTGGTCAATGTCTAACTACGGCCCTGATCACCTACAGTACAGTGACTAAAGTCACGGTACTATCACCGAAATCAATTTATTCGCAAAAATCTTCAACTCTCAAATGACAAAAATTTCAATTGCCGCTTCTTGCAGTCCCGCTTTCCTCTCCCGTTTTATTTATTTAAATGAAAGGTACAAGTTCAAACGAGCACAAACGATTACAACTATTTTTTATGCAAAATTTGAATTGGGGGGGCTGGCTAAATGCTAATTTTAGATATTTCAAAATAGTTGAAAAACCAAACGAATACGAGTACCAACGAAAATAAACTCACGTCAAGCTTGTCCAAAATTAGTCCATAATTATAGTATAAAAAATTTTTTGTTTTGAAAAGGTGGGGGTGCGAGCTTGACGTAGGTCGAAAATAAGGAAGGTACAAACGAGGTACAAACAATTTAGACTATTTTGGATCCAAAATTCGAAACGGGGGGCAGCTGGCAAAATGCATCTTTCAGAATTTCAGCTTCATGGCGGAAAAGCGAAAAATTACAAAATATTTGCAAAAATCAAATATAACCAATATTTACAAGAATTAATAAATTTACAAAATACACATCAAATTTAATTGAAGATTCTGGAACACGACAATATGTATATGCCTTACTGTTATAGTCCTCAGGGTCTCGAGAACATAGAACGGTTAAACTGAATTCTGAGCTGGAATTCCAGATCTGTAATCTCTGATAGGGGTAATCCCTAGTTTCTTCGCATTTATTAATATTTCTAGAAGAATGCAAGAGGAGGATGTCTCTAATCTCTATCTTTTATTTATGTATATTCCCATTTTTTTCAATTTTCACGCTTTAAACAGTAGGGAATACCCGTTTTCTTAGAATTCCTAGATCTTCCTTGTGAACTCAGTTTGTAATAATTAATCAAAATAATTTTATTAACTTTATAATAGAAGTTTACTTTAATATTAATATTATAAAAGTTTCCTTAACTGCATAATCACAATTCAATTCACAATTGGTATTGTTACAGTGGCGTAACTAGCGGTGTTCCGTGTGCTCAATCGAACAAGGGCCGGGCGTTAAAGGGTCAAATTATATCACGACCAAAAAATAAAATATTTTATCTACATAATATAATGTTAAGTGGGAGACTGCTATTTTAAAACAATTTTGGGGGCCCATTGGCCCATGGCTGCATAGTTACGCCACTGTATTGTTAGCTAACAATATTGTTAATTTGACGTATAACGACATTTTTGGCAGCTCTATCAAATTCTTCTAATCTCTAGGCAAAGTGGTTAAGCTTGGGTTTAGCGAATTGTGATCAAAAATTTTTGGCCTCTCGAGCTAACCTCATCAAGAACTTCAGCACCCTATAACGCCCTAATTATAAATGTATGGTAAGTAATTCACATTTTTTTTTATTTTGCAGGTCAAAGGTATATAACCAACTATAAATTACACGATGCAAATGAAAGATCGGAATAAAGACTTACATTTTATTTAAAGATAAATAATTCACATTTTCAATAAATTATAAATAATTTTTTAATTATGTACCATTTATAAGAAATCACTATATGCTAATCATTCTGTTAATATTGCCAGCATTAAATATAAATAGAATAGGCGTTTTCTACCAGAGGCGAAATTTTGTTTTGGAAAATTTTTCATGTGGGGTACTTTTATCATGTTTTGTTTTTATTTCACCTAATTACAATTCAATTTGCATATTAATTGTAAAACGTCGTAGCGCTCATAAACATAATATTTGCAATGTATAATTAAAAATTGCATACTGAAATGTCTGCATATCATAAAGCATCTAATTAAGACTTTAATTTAACAAATTTATATCAATTATCTTGCAGCGATATGTTATAAAAGTATAACGTGTTATTATTGTAGCTTTAATAAAATATAATTAATTTTTTAGAGCAGTTTACCTAAACATTTTTTAATAAAAAATTTTGACCGCGAATAAGATGAATTGCTAATCCGGATAGGATCTCCTTGTATAATTAGATACCTAATTAGGTAATACAAAAAAATTTGCACAAGAATGTTATCGGTCAAGTTCAAATTATCTATTGTCTGAGATGGATACTGTTAGAAGAAATTAACACATTTTGATACTAATTAGACATTAGTTTCAATACAAATTATAAAATAAAAAATAAACAACTCGGAAACCGTTAAAATACCATTTAATTATGTACCTACTCCTAAGTAAACGTGTGCCGAAACGGAAAGAGGCGGCCTGACTGTTCGTCTAACTCTAACTTGCGAAGCAAAAAGAATTACAGTCCGGAGGGAGATCCCGGAGTCAGCATTCTGTAACCAACAACGGAACGTGTATTACGTGTCGTGTATTTTACCGGATTCGTACGCAACTTGTCCGCGACTTCAAATGAAAACTATTTTCTAGATAATATCATAATTTAAATTTTTGAATTGGATACATTAGAACAAACATGATTCGGTAAGTTTTAACATTTCTTTTGATTTTTTTTTATTCTTTTAATTTTTTAACGACCGGCATCGTTTATAGAACCAAAAATTATCAGTAAACTGTTCTTACCGTTTTTTCGTCGTGTTATAATGGATCTTTAAGTTTTGATAAAATTGTATCACGAAGAGCTACCACAGAAAAAGTGAACGTAAAAATTTCATGAGAAAATTAAAAATTAATGATGAAATTATAAGAAAAAACCGCTTAAATGTTTATTTATTATTTTATCAACTGCAATTTAAGTTTTCGAAATTATACATAATCACATATAATTTAATTTATGGAAAATTTGTTAGTTTTCGACTTTTAATTAAATGTTTTTTTTTTAATAATAACGGATTTTGAAGATTACACGATAATAAATTGAGGAATTATTTGAATTTTGTTAGCTTTGTACATTTATAAAAAAAATTATCAGTTCTTGCGAATTCGGTTTGTAAATCCCATAGCGTATAGTTTATTAATTTGGAATTTCCTTCCACATTCCTATTTAGTATTTATTTAAAAATTAAGTTTGATCCCACAAACGCTTGCAATATCCATACACAAAATTAGTTTTTAATTAAACAGTTGCATTCATTAAAACTTTGGCTGCACAACATAATTGCAATTTTAATATGGATAATGTAAAAGACACGTCTGTTTCAAGCAACTGAAGTTTGAAATTTCAGCAACTACACTGTGCTGTGTAGCAAATGTGACATTATCAAATTAAATTTGTATAAACCAGCTCATTCATAATTTTGTTTTTTCGTTTTGTGCTTTCAGCAAACTGAAAAGTTTTACAAATTTAAAATAATATGTAAAATTCATTTCTAACTTTTTATTTTCATTGTCGCTAATATTTCTCTGTCAAAAGCTTCTTTGAAGCTTGCAACCAACTGAATAATTAATATATTACGCCTAATAATTTTAAAGTTCTTTTCTGAAGAACAATATTGATTACTGAGCATTTATCTTGCAGCCAACATCCGGCTGTGATATTTTCTTAGGCTAGAAATACATTGAATTTGCCATTCAGTGGTAACTTTTTGATTTATTGTTTTGCAACATGGTGTCAGTTGTGATAATTGAAAACAAATCAAAGAGAGAATCAATTCCATGTTAGATCGACCCAAAAAAATTATAAAAATTTATAATTGGCGTTTGTTGCCAACTCTTGAGTTTATAAAACGATCATAAATAAAACAACATGACACTTAGCGGATTTTACTGTATATTATTAACATGCACTTATATCTATATATTTTATTGTGTTTAGTGTGCTCAAAAAAATTGTTTAGTTACACTTGACCTGAGTCAACATTTAAAGGTGAGGTATAACGGTTATGCTCTTAGAAAAACACTTGTCTTCCACAAAGTAACATGTTCAGAGAATCCCCTTATTTGTACTAGGTAGATATTTAAAATATGGGGTGTGTCGACATATTATTTGTCTTTTCGGTGGGATAACTCATAAATCATATTTGTTCCTTTCGTGGTATAGTTTCATGTTGGTTTTTTAATTAGATAGTCGAACCGACAACTAAAAATTGTTCATCTACTTTCGTGCATGTTTGATATTCCTTGGTGCCTTATTTGGGTTAATGAGTCTGTCTTTTGCGTGCCGCTCTGCATTTATAAAATGTTAAAAACCGATTCCTCAACTAGTTTTTCTAAAAACAATTTTTGCCCCAGGTTTATTGTCAGTTTTGTTCGAACTCTGTTGCACTCTCAATCCTAGCCGGCTATAGCCAATGAAGTTCCCAAATTGAAGAAACACTATCAAGTCTTTGTATTTTGCATTTACAAATGAAATTTTGGAATTGGAATTTTTAATTAGTAAGTAATACGAGTGCTAAACGACCTTAAAAAATTTTTATTGATATTTTCTATAAACAAGATTACTTTTTTGCTGTACTGATAACATCCCAAAAAATATATGCTAAATTAATTTATTTTCCATTCAATAAATTATTTTATTTTTAAAAAATAATATGAAATAAGCGATATTTAAATGACATTCGTGTCAATTGACATTAGGATTGGCATTTTAATCATTTCAGTTTATAATAAGTGAGAAAATTGACTAAGTAATATTTGCATATGTACATGGCAACATAATTTTCTGCAGGACACATCATAAAACCAACCAACAGTCAAGGATGATTTTAATAGCAATCGCATAAAAGATCTGATGATTTAGGTTGAAAATTGATTAGATTTTATGTACCTAGTGCTACAAACTTAATCTTAAACGAGTTTTATTTAAAAATTTTATACAGATGTCCAGCTCGTATTACTTAATTAATCTTGATGTAACTTCGAATAAATATTTTTATTATCCACGTACTTCGCTAGATATAAAATGGCTTTAGTATTTTTAGAGTAATTAAATATAATTCTCTTTAACAGGTATCTTATGTGTCGTCAAATTCCTTATCTTCTATATAAAGTGTTCTATTGATTTTTTAAAATTTATTTATTAATTCGATTATTCCGATTATTAAAATTTACGATACAGCTTAATTCTTACAGCTGGTCTCCAGCTGCAAAGAATTGTGTTAAAGAATTTATTTATTTGTACTCTTAGATTCAGAAAATCAATTTCTTTTTATATAAAATAAATATAGTTTGTTAAAATTTCTCTTCCTGTCTAAATTTAAAATTTTCAATTTCCAAAACTTGGAAAAGCCAAAATTTAAAATTATTATGTATTTCCATTTATCGTTACTATCAATTGAAATCTAAGTTTGTCGAAATTGTGATAATTTCGGATCATTGCAGTTTACTTTTAAATGCAAAATTCGACATAATTCGAATTTGTAAAATTCGACAAATTGTATACATTTACTAACTTAAAAAATGTGTTAATATGCAAAACGCCATATTAATTTTATTCCTCCAAGTGCAAAATGCAACAAATGCATTTTTGAGGTTTTCTCAAAACTCATTAATACAGATATGTTACGTTTTGCATCTATATAGATGCAAAACTTATTTTAGTTTAAATAATTTTCGTAATTGGGAACGTTAAATTCAACAGATATCCATAACTATCTGTCGCAGTATCAAATTTAACTTTTAACTTTAAAATTTTTATGGATACAAATTTTTTATTATTCAAATCAATTGCAATTTTCAAAATTTTGAATCAATTTAAACTTGAGCTTTTCAATCTCCAGTTCTCAATCCAAATCAAATTATCAATCATCCGAATTTATTCTCATTCGCAAATTGATAATTTTATTTGAATAATTATCAATTTATATAAAACAAAATTTTACTTACTTTTACTTACAAAAACTTACAAAATTTTGTCGGCAAAAGGCCTGGTTTCTCTCCCAAGGTAGCGTAACGTCAACTTTTCAGGAAGACAATTAGAAATTTTAAAATTTACAAAATATACAATAAATAAAATCTTCTTTCTTAATTATTTATTATGAAACTGGCACTTGGTTATTAAAAAAGCACTAACGCGTCTACCAATCAAGCAATCTAAACTTGTAAATTTTTTTTTTAACTTTTAGACTATTACTTTGAAGCGATATTTTATTTAGTTTAAAAATTCAGAATTTACTTTACTATAATTTCATTGAAAATAAATTTAAATATAAATGGGAAAATCAAATCTGAAAGATAACTCGACCATACGTTGACGATATCCTAATTATATTCAACATCTTTAAGTTTAAATTTTAATTTAGCATTCAAATCAATTTAATTACCATCTCAAAAATCGAACTTGATAACCATATCCACTCAATCTTCAATCCAATCAGTGGCGTAACCATGCAGCCTTGGGCCTGTGGCCAGGACCCCAAATTTTTTTTAAAATAGCACTCTCACACTTGACATCATATTATGTAGATAAAATATTTGAATTTTTTTGTCCAGGACCGGGCCCTTGTTCGATTGAGCATATGGAACACCGCTAGTTACGCCACTGAATCCAATCATCCAAATAAATCTCAAAACATTCAATTTCATCAACATCAAAATTTAATAATTTTTATGTTATTGTTGAACTTTTATTTTATATTTTATAAATATCAAAATTTAAACTTCTTCCAAATTTTGAGACTATCCAAAATCAAATAAATCAAAAGTACTCATTCCAAACTAAATTCAATTTATTAATAAAGCAAATAAACTCAAATCAAATTTTAGGAGAGAAAACTACGGCTCAACCGCGTATGGCGGCTATTGTCGGCAAAAGCTACATTTTCCTCATCTCGTTGTTGCCACCTTAACTTGTTGGAGTCAAAATAAATAAATTCAAAAATTAGTAAATAATAAAATATTAACAAAGTTATAAAAATTCACGAAACTGAAAATTAAAAACAAAAGCAAAAAATTCACAAAAAATGAAACAGAATTTTGTAACACGACAATATATAATTATATTATACATATAATGTATATATTATGTAAAGAAGTATTTTTGCTTTGATGCCTTCCGTAACGCACTTCTGATTATTGGATTATTTGAAGTTACCAACCTATAAAATTTCAATGGTTAAGGGCGGGTAACGGACTGATGCGGCCTTCAGGCCGAACAAACTGGGCAATAAAGTTGTACACCAGCCGCATCTGACACCATTTAATATTTTCAGTGTTCAATGGTTCATTGTGATGATCTTAGGCTTAAATTGTTATTTTTGCAAAATTAAGCACCAGAAAATTTCTACCTTCAGTCATCCAGTTTTTAGGATATGAGACTCTTTAATTAATCAAAATCTAATTATTTAAAACCAATTCCAAATATTTAAAGGATTTACCATACAAATTATTGTAATCGTGAATATGCTGGTTAAATGTACGCTAACTAATATAGTTTTATTTTCCTCTCCAAATTACCAGTACTACTCATCTAAAAATTAATAATCACCAAAATACTTCAACCAAAATTTTCAAATACTTTCTAAATCATCCAATTTATTAAATAAAATTCACTGCTGGGATCTGTCACTTAACCGACCACACAATGTTAAATTAACATTGCTCTTATGGTGGTTTTATTAAATTTTTTACAGTCTTTTTAACGTCGCTGTCACTCAAAAGTGATGCGTCAAAATAGAAAAATGTATAAAAACAAAAATGAAGGGAATAAAATTTTCTATAAAATACGTCTGAAATATTTTATTGTAAAATTTATTTTTATGTGACAAAAGAAGTCTTCGAAAGTTAATATTTAATAGTATTTTAAATTGTAGACGTCTGTGTGACAACTATACCAACATTGCAGATACTAAAGTGTAAATACGGGGGCATTTTAATTCTACTGGGTAAATAACCGTATACTATAAAAATATATAAAATAGAAACCGAAAAAAAAAATTATTCTATTTCATGTTGCCTTATATCCATTAAATTTTGTGCGGTTTTTTAACTTGATATAATTTATTACCGTTCTATATGTCAATGACTAAAATAGGTATTTATGCCGGCGGAAGCATATAAACCAATTTTCACAGAGAATTAAAATAGCTTTAATTTTGTATACTATTATGATAGATTCTCTATGAATTCTAAAACGGTTGCTTCATTTCATGATGCGAATAAGCTAAGTTGGCAATTAAAAAGACAATTACTATCAAATTATCACCCAACAAAATATAATTAATTATAGATAACTATTGAAAATGATAAAATACAGTTATTGTGATTGTCCTTGCATAAATAATAAAATATTTTATGATTAAAAAAATTCAATTAGTATTGTTTTGACACCCAAAATTACCTATTGCCTGGACTATAATGGGATTTAATTATAAACATATTATTTTTTATTTATATTTATCGAAACTTAACAATTTAAATTGTTTGTGATTAATAATAATAAAAATGCTATTCGGCATACAAAAATAAATTACTTAAATAAAGTATAGTAAGCTAGTGTTTTTGAAAACTAAATAAGATAAACTTTTGAATATTAATTGAAAAACTTTCTCACCTTAATCTCTCTAAACTCTGTTTAGTCATTTTGAAAATAAATTCAAAATTACTATTTTAGGGGGTTGCAAACTGATGAAGAGAGATCTAAGTGTAGGGATAAGCTCGTATTTCCTGGCTTCTGACAATATTAAAGAAACATCAAGGTTCTGATCGTGGTTTCTTTCAGCAACTTCAAAATTCTACTACAAGTGATTGGTCATTCAGTTTTTAACATTTTGGATCATCCATATGTTGCTTTCCCACGACGACCATATTTAGGGGTAGCAGATCCATCATATTGTCCAAGACTGCAAGCTTAGTTCATTTCTATATTTAAATTTTTCGAGATTAAATATTTGATTGTACATTTTGCAATTAATATTAAAATTTTTGATCAACTTTAGAGCATTACCGGAAGCTTTTCCAATTAACTGAAACCTTCAATCTTTTCAACAAACTGCACGAGAGTTTCAAGCAGAATCATCAATAATTAATAACTTTTACTTCTTTTAATTGATAACCAGTTTGTGTATTTAATATTATCGATTTCAGTTTTATCGAACATTCCTTTCAATTGTAAGTTTAATTGATTGCATTACAATAATTATTGCACATTAAAGCGTATCGAATGTCCAGTTTCTTTTATTAAAATTATTTACGATTATGGCATTTATGAGTGTGCAAACAACATAAATATTTAATATCGTCCATTTTAAAGCTGTATAATGTAAACAAAGCTGTAAACTGTGGAGGAAGTAATTTATTTTAATAGTTCAAGAAAAAGCAATTTGAAATTTTAATCCTGAACTGCAAGGGAGTTGTAACGGGAAAATCGAAATAATTGTACTTTTGTTTTCTGTATAATTCACCAATATCTCAATATCATCGTTAGCTCGATTTTAGTGTAGGTATACCTACGTAAGTGAATTTCCCCAAGTAAGCACTCGATATCCGATTACACTACTAATTGCTAGGGGGTTAATCCCTTGCTTTCCACAACTACAGAACACCACTTCATTATTTCCATTCTACTTTTGCATGTGCGTTTTTATAATAAATTTGATACCATGGCGAATACACAAAAAATGAACTGTAACTTCCTTGTAGTACACTGATTACAATATTCAACAAGGATGTTAATTAAAAATTTGCACGAGTCATCCAAATAATTTATTTAAATAAAAATGAAGAATGCAAGCACTCCCTGCAAGTAAAAAAGTTACATAATATAAAATTCAAATGAATTAGAACGAAAAGGAGTCTTAAACGTTGTTATGATAACAAATAGCTATAAGCCATAGTCTCGATTGTCAGGTTAATATTTTTACAAACTCGTTCCTGCTGTGTGTAGAATGTCTAAAATAGTCCTCAGGCAAAAATATTTTGATAGATTTTTTCTAACGCTTGTTATCCAAGAACAAAAACCGTATTGGAACGAGTTCAACACGAGACACATTTCAAAATAAACGTTACAATTAATTAAGGAGCTAAAAATTGTAACATTTATATTTAACACTTTATTTGCAAGTCATTTTAATAAATATCATCAGTCATCACACAGAAATTATTAATTTCACAATTTTACAGTTGTTTTATCGGCCCGATCGGGGCCCACCTCAATTGGCAGTCTATTTTTATTTTCGTCGAACACCAACTTAGTCTTGTATGTGATGCATGAAAACTGCCGGAAAATTTCGTACTACCCCTTACGAGATATTAATACCTTAGGAATCCCTTTGAGGGTTATATAACCTTTGTTCGTGCTTTTTCCCCATTTTGTACTCTATGAGCTTCACTTTTTCAAAGCTACTTGAATTATAATCTACTGGCAATTCTTTGATCACTTCTAGTTTCCATATGATAACATTATTAAATAAAGAAAAGGTGAAATTTCAAAACGTAATTAAAAATTAGATCTAAGTTTTATTTCAGGAAAGGGCGCCCGTTTTAAACCATCAACATCACTTGAACTCTACGATTTCTCTCGCTAAAAGAACGTCGATTTTAACATTTTAATTGACGACAACTCAGCAAATATAAAACCATTTTGTAGGAAGCTATTTATTTATATCCACTTTGTTTAGTAATCGCTCAACAGGTTAACCCAAATTAAAAACAGTTTAAATGGAATTCTATTTACCGTGGAATTTGAATCAAGAACCCAATTCAAAAATTTGGCACAATAAACTGCATGAACAGTTGTAAAAAAATTAGAATCATAAGAGATTAAGAAAGCATTTTAATGAATAGCATTAGATTAGCACTTTAATTTTTACTTTCATAAAATTTCTGCATAAAATATATTGTCTTTTCTTGATGATGAGGATTGTTTTCATATTTTTGATGGTGGTTTGCTGATCCATCTTTTTTTTAAATACAGGCCTGATGAGATGAATGAATTCGTTATCGTGGATATCGTCGAAACACGTCTTCTGTTAAATTATATGCATGTCGTGGTTGCTACCTGTCATTTTTATCTGATTTTGAAAGCATCCGTAACTGATTGCGTTAAGTTTTTTGATGAACGATGTGGGAGGTAGTATTTATTTTTAAATAGATCATGCGACCGATTGGCTAATAATATTTTTTAATTTTTCATTTCGGCAAAAAAAAATTCTAATAGTAGGTACACAGGTACATTGTCTATTGCAATCCAAACTTGTAATTTGGATTGGTAATTGGTTTACGAGAATATATCATGTAGTGTACAAAATTGAAGTAGTTTAATTTTCTATAAAAATATACCATGAAAGTTTTTTTAACGTTTTAACTTAAAATCTGCCAATTAAACAAAAATCAAACTTTTTTAACTTTTGGAAATTTTTGCATACAAAACAAAGTTAGACTTTTAATCCAAATGATAGAACAGGTATGCTATTTATCGTGATGTCTTATGCTCTTGTTGTCGGAGGTGGGAAAAGGGACACCGTCATTTAGGCGACGGTCACTTTGGCGACGGGCTTATTAGGTGACCCCAACTAAGCAACCGGTCAAATAGGCGACGGGAAATTCAGTACATTTGCTTACTGTCACGTAATTGATCCCACGAAGTGAATTTTTCTTATAGACTATTGAAAAGAGGACAATTTTCTGAGCTCTTAAAAAAATTCAAACTGGGTTATCCATTTATTTTTGAGAAAACCGCATTTAAAAAATCAAAATTTTACATGCATTTTAGATAGGAATTAATCCACTATTTCTATACAAGCATTCTGTTGCTGATCCGTGTGCTCAGTTATACTCTTAAAGATAGCCGTCAGATGCAATTGTTACATGCGCGTAGAACCTCTTGTTATTACCGCTCACTTGTCACTGAACTGCAGCGGGGTAGGGCGATGTTTGGTGTGCGCTTTAGAAAAAACTCGGATATGCACCCTAAAATGAGTTTCACTCTTTTCGAATAGTACCTTTGGCGAGTTGGAGCTACATCCAGCGATTTTTTAGCAAGCAAC
This sequence comes from Cantharis rufa, assembly GCA_947369205.1. Taxonomy (NCBI): domain Eukaryota; kingdom Metazoa; phylum Arthropoda; class Insecta; order Coleoptera; family Cantharidae; genus Cantharis; species Cantharis rufa. The sequence continues at coordinate 14,319,062 of OX376307.1, read as the reverse complement.
CACGACAAATCAAGAATTCACCCTAAATAATAGTTCAACGTTTGTGTAATTGAAATACTAACTCTGTACATTTGTGTGGCCCTGAAAAGGACCGCGTTTCCGCATATAATGTTGTAATTAAACATTAATTTTTCAATGAAAAACTTGACCGCATTTCCCGTCGACCAATTTGTACCGTCGCGCGTCGCCTAATTTACCGTCGCCTAAAATACGGGTGTCCAATTGACCGTCGCCTATTTGACGTCGCTTAATCGTCGTCGCCTAAATGTCGTGTACCGTTTTTAATTTTCCTTAATAAAAAAAATTTGAAAATATCAAAATATGACCTAACAATGCCCTTGAAACCAAAAAAATTACCAAAATTAGAAAAATTTCCAAAAAATTCAAACAAAAAAACCCGAACAAGTGACGTTTATTTCAGTTAAAATGTTGAGATCGAAATTTATAAGAAGTCTGCATCGTCTGAATTTTTTTAGGAAAAACGATAACTTTGGTGATAAAATCGGGGCTCTGGTTTTGAAAATCTTAACGACAAATGATTTTTAATTTAAATAAATTAGAATTATTATTAACAAACTAAACTTTTATTTTCAATTTTTCACGCAGTAATTTTGATATTGCAATATCCGCAATCGCGTAAATGATAAATTAACAACTTGGTGACAGCGGCGGCTCGCCAGAGAAGATAAGGAAGTATCAGCCTCTTCTAAATTCTGAACTATTAAACTCAAGGGGTAAATATCCAGTAAAATTTCTGTACACAAGACTCGGAATTCCAAAAATTTCCAAGAATTCCAACGATTTCCAAGAAATTCCAAAGATTTACAGGAATTTCAAGGAATTCCTGTAGTTTCCAAAGAATTCCAATGAGTTCAAATCAAAGTTCAATCTAAAGAATTGCACTAATTTCCAAAGAATTCCAGGGATTTCTAAGGAATTCAAAAGATTTTAAAGAATTCCAAGGATTTCCAAGAAATTCTAATGATTTTCATATATAATGTAATCCACAGGAAGTCAAACCATCACGAAATAGATTCAACTAGAAAATCGCATGATATGAAGAGTCGTCTTCGGCGACCCGAAGTGGACAAAACCAAATAATATGCAATAATTCCGTGTTTCATTGTAATTCTTTAAAAAATAATTATAGAATAATTTTCATGTTCGTTCTTTTTATGAAAAAATTAGTTCAGCAAAATACCAATATGATTTTCGCTGTCATCACATGTGGTGATTTCCGGAAATCATCACATGTAGTTTCTGGAAATCACGACTATACAGAGATTTCCATATAATCAAGATTTCGTTGATATTTAAGTCAAAAATAGTCAAATCTGATTGGTCTGAATATATAGTATGGGATTTTCAAGGGAATACCAAACGAATGTACACAAAATTTTCTGGATATTTACCCTTTGATTAAACTCTTATAATTTTCAAAAAAGTAAGGTCGTACAAAATCACTCAAGCAATTTCGCTAACGCTCGATCGTTCTCGTGATTTTAGTCGACCCAGTTTTCGCTCGGAAAATTGCTAGGCACGTATTTGTTGAAATTAAAAATTATCCGGATAAATCAAAGCTCTTGAGGTATTGCTTGCGATAATACGTATTTCAAATGCTACCAATACCCCTATTACAATATACTATTTTCGAATTCTGTTGCAAAATGACTACTTTTTGAATGTCATTTAAGTTTTAAAAAGTCTTTTTTTTATTACTAGTGATAAAATGATGAAAAAGTAAAAAAACACCTCTACTTGTGTCTTTTTATAACTCGGCGCATTGTCCATCATCTAGGTTGCATAAATAGCTATTACGTAATTAGTCTAGTTGTGTAAATAATCATGCAAGTACGATAATGATACATTTCGACGCATCTTTCACATAAAATCCTTTTGGAAATCGAAGAATTTCATTTGAATTAGCAACTTATTTTTCAGTAAATATGTAGTTTATCCTCAATTTATTTATAGGGAATGATAAACAATACAGTAAAATTTCGTTAAGTGTTGCACCTTCTTCGACAGACAATTTGGATAACTGTCACTATGCGGTAAAACTAAAATTCAAAAATTTTGAAAAAAAAACTGAGATGTTCCTAACGAGTGACGAGTTGACGCAACCTCAAGGCCACGCAGCTTGAGCAACCTGGAACCTAAATAATAAGATTTTAAACGCTCAGGTTAGCTATCCGTTAAAAATGCTTTAAAAACACGTTAAAACGTTGGAGAACAGCTTAACAGCTGGAATTTGCAGCTTATTTTACAACAAATATTTTGTATTTATTTTATTGATGGTAATTAGTGAGAATTTTCTTCGACCGAAAATTTCGATAACTGTCACTGTACGGTAAAATTAAAATTCAAAAATTCGATAAGTTACCAACTTAAACCTGAAACCCAAATAATAACATTTTAAGGGTTCAGGTTAGCCATCCGTTAAAAACACGTTAAAAGTTCGAAAACAGGTTAATACTATAAGACTGATACAAAATAATGAAATTGATTTAAGCGGGAACCCAGGACAAAAATTAGGACATACCTAAGCTCTGTTTAAGTTAGGTTTAACGAAAGCTTTAACAGTACACCAAGCATAGCAAATCAAAAAACCAAAATCAAAATCTGGGGGGTAAGGAATCCTCGTGCACCGTTTGCTCTTTGTTCTTTGCGAAAAATTTTGGTCATAGAAAATTAGGAAACCAATTCTCTGAGGCTATCAAGCAGACATTATTATATTGTTGGTTTGATAAAAGTAGGTTTTTACTATATAAATAGGAGCTCCATGTAATGAAGGATAATTAATATTCAAAAGACAGTTTATAGCAGTAATTTTTTTATTGCATATTTAATGCAAATTATCAAGATTAATGGTTTTCACTCAGGATATCAAGAAAATCCAGAAATCCTGTATAATTTTGATATTTAGCGTTTAATTTCAAAGGCGTCGTTATTACATCTACATCTTCATTTACTTTGACAAGCCAAGTTAGGCACTACAATACTAATAGCTCTTATCCATTTATCAAACGTTAAATGTTGCTAAAATCATAAAAGTGGTTATGTATGTGCATGTAAAATACTAAATGATACCCCATGCTAATATTCCCAGACAGATGCTTCAAGAACCACCTCATTACAATTTTTCATTCTCACTTGAACTAATCGAAGAATTTCATGCATATTTTTGCAAAAATTGCAGATGAAAAAAAATTGAAGAACTGAAAAAGGTATAATTATTGCTAAAATTCGTGTCAGCATTATTTTACAATTCTCACTTAAGTGCCACTTAAAAATGTTTTATCATAATAATAATGAAACCTACCAAAATGATTTACCAATCTAACACTTTTGTTAGATAGCAAGAATAACTTAGACGATGAAAGAATAAATTGAGACAATTTCAAATATCCGGAAAGGTGAGGTCAGGTTGAAAATAAACTTTTCATCTTGCATTTTAAAAAATTATGATCTATATCAACAGGTTTTCAGAGCCGTAGCAGCTTTTTTGTAAGACAATCAATAAAATTTTGATATACTGCCTCGGTTTGATATATAATTCCGCATAATAATTTGTGCAGCTATAACTTGTAAGTTATCGTGAATTATAGATATTTAAATTATTGCATTCGTTATTAATAAAGATGAAAATTAGTTTATTTCATATTATATGGCGGACTGGTGTAAGCCTCAAAATGAGAAGGTTAACAACCTAACTAAACTTGCAAATAGCTGATGCTTTTACTCAGGCATTACTATAAAATATTTTTTTAGAGGCGTCAATTAAGCTCATTGTTAACAAAACAAAAAATAATGTTCTAGAAATTGCATACACAAAACACGTATATACGTGTGTGTGTGTGGTAGACCCACCCTAAACAATGGTTAATTAGCAGTTGGTTAGCTACTACATCACAATCAGCTTAATTACCCAGCAGAAAAACTACTTAGGTAATTACCATGACACTTTCTAATCGTTATCTTTCAGAAAGAAATTTTTTTGCTATACCTACCTACATACTTAATAAAAAAAAATAGAATTGCTTGTAATTTACTGGAATAATGGCAGAGATAGGTTGTTTATTGCAAATGCAACATTATTAACATAAAAAACTTGTTAAATGTGCTCGTTCGTCTTATAACGAATGCACCCAAGTGTTTTCGTTTTATTAATACATCACTAAAATAAAAATGAAAATATAATGCAATAGCGTGCACGATGCGCTCGTAGAAATAACAATATAATTACCAACGATGATGGTGCAAACTTGTTCTCAGATAAATTTCTTCTTATTTTTAGTTAAAATTATTGAAATGTTTCAATCTATGTAGTAAATTGCTTAGTAAAATCGATACTTAACAGTTCAAGAAAGCATCAGACATTAACGATCATGGAGTTTTCCAGAAAATTAAAATAAAAGTTCTCAACTATAAATTATCTGATTTTATAACTCTTCTTCTTTTCTGAGTTATTTATAAGTCACTCTTTGCCAAGCAAAAAATTATATCTTATCTTGTTTAATATAAAATAGCAACAATAACTTTTTATTGCAATCTAGCCGATGTTTTTGATTTATTGGTGATCTTGAGAAGAAACAACCACGTGAGTTCACTTATAATGTCATTCATGCAAGACCAATTTCACAGAGCAACCGCAATAAATCGTAGTTCGTGCCATACTACTATAAAATTTATATAATTTGGAGCATAATTTCAACATTTTATTACCCTATGATTTTTGAAAATTTTCGGGAATAACGCAAACGCATATTGTCGTATTTATTATATTATTTGCAATTGTAAACAATCAGTTTAATATAATTACTTTGACCCCCTCCCCCCAGAACTACTCAAAAATCACATTTCTGGTTTGTGGCAGTACGCCCCGGGGGGTTTTGGATTACCCTCAGTATTTTTATGGCAAGTTTTAAATATATAAATACATTTTTACCGTAGGTCGGGAGTGTGAATTTTTAAACTTGATAAATATATCGTTTGAATCTGTGTTGTTACTGATGTGTAAAATACTACAGACTACACCAATTAATGTATTGTATGTTCCCATGATAATTAGCTTCAGTTTACCGTGAACCACCTAATAATATATTAAAAGCGCCAAACAATGTACTTCAAATCATTTTATCAATTGCAACCTATCTTCTCGATCTTAAACGATTTGTAATTCTAATATTACATTTTTGCATTTCGGTAATAAAAATGTTCGGTCTATACAGACAGATGAAACGAAAGCGAAAAGTATCTGTTTAGAATATTTTACATAATGAATAATAAATCTAGTACTATATACATAAGATAACTAGCTTGAATGACCATAAATGAATTTGTTCATTCGTATCATACTGAGCAGCGCCCAGTGCATGAATAATTTAAATTATGCAAAGTAAAACTGTGCATTAACAAGTTAACAAAAAATAAAATTGTTTCTCTTAATATTATGTTGTATTACTGAAATTTTGTAAGTATTTTGTATTAACCTCAAACCGATTATCATTAAATTTTTTAATGAAAAAAAATTACGATAAAATCGATGAAATCGGTATAGTGCAATTTCTGTACTGACATTCTTTGATTTTTACGAAACTTTGCAATAAGATGAGAAGTAAAATGTAGATTTTAAAATTAATAAATTATTTAATTACATTTAAAATTATATAAAATTCGGAGTAATTGGAAAATGTATACATTTACCGGTAAATGTGTACAGATACCACGGGAGTTGGTAAGAGTGCGTTGAACAATTTGCAAAACAGCGTTATCTTGACAATTATCTATCAATATTGTAATATGTTTAATTAATTTGAAATAAATTAAAAAAAACTACAATAAATATTACGATAAAACCAATGAAATTGGTAGTGCAATTTTGAAGTATCAATTAATTTTTTACGATTTTTCTGCACTGACATTTTTTGATTTTTACGAAACTGTAAGAAAATAAAAAATTAAATGTAGATTTCAAAATTAATAAATTTTTAATTACATTTAAAATTATATAAAATATGTAATTGGAAAATGTATACATTTACCGGTAAATGTGTATAGGTTCCACGGGAGTTGGTAAGAGTGCGTTGAACAATTTGCAAGACAGATTATTTTTAATTAAATAATTTAATAAATTTGAATGTCCACACTGTCATAAAAATCAATTTAATTATTTAATTTTTATTATTAAAGTTAATTTAAAACTGAAATATTTATTTTTCTAAATTTAAATTTATTTTAAAAAACCTCCAAGTAGGTATTATGAATTATCTGAATTATTATAGCACACTAACTTGTTGTAAAATCTCAATATACTTTTCCCAATATTGCTTGGTCTGTATAAGTGTACATTTACTGGAAAATGTTCACCTTTACCGGCATACATACTATTTCTTCTCAATTTTTTTAAATATTTACTGAGAATTTTCTAAATATTGAATGCATATAAACTGCATTTTGATTTTGCTATCAAGTTTATTCGCATTAAAACTATACTGCTTCGTTAACTATTATAGCTTTCGTTAAAGAACTACATGATCTAGTTTGAGTTAATGGAGCTTCAACTGAATTAATTTTATGGTTATAATCTTATAATTTTAAATATTTTTAAATGCATTGCTTTATCTTAATTGATATGTACATGTACTTTATCAGAAGTGTCCTGATAATCCAATTTTTTTCTCATGAGATTTCCAGTAACATTATCTTGAAAACAATTTTGTGGCAAGACGTTTCCTTAATTGGGCTTCGGTCTCGGCCCGTTGAGCTGAGGACAATAACTGATCTCGTCGCGCCGAGATCGTCGTTGATGCAAAATTCTTGAATCAAATTTTAATTTCTAAACTCACTGATTACTTACCTTGACTCATAAAGATAATGATCTTATTTTATTTTTATTCCGACTAAACAAAATTTTATTTTAGTCGTAAAATTGTTCACGACAAGAAAACATTTCGCATTGTATTTAAACCCCTATTCGAATACTATCAATGTATCACCCTAGATATAAATCAAATATTTACAGTTACGAGTGTTTTATTACTCGAGGTATATTTGATTTTTTTGTCCGGATGCGCATTTTGAAACACTGGCACTGGTACGACATTAATTAATTATTCTTATAATTCCCGTACCATTAATTTGTTTCTTGAGTACGTACCTACCAAGGTAATCTATAAGTAGAGGTTAATGATCCATAAATGTGTATATAGTTTTGTTCAAAACAATAATTAAATTTAAATATTTATTGTGTATGTTTTGTTAAAAAATGATCGGCAATAAACTGCTATTTTCTGTATGATACTGACTTTGTCATAACAATAAGTAGGATTTCACTGGATCAGATTATCCCTGTAATGACGTTGTAACATCAACTAATTGCGATTAAATTTTGCTTTAAAATATTTTTTTGAAGTGATTAATTTTTATATTTTTTTTATTTGTACGGAGAAAAATATTTGTTACTAATCCACACAATTGTGCAGAAAAATTACACAATTTGCGTACTATTTCTGCACAATTGTTAGAATTAGTAACAAATATTTCTCTCTGTGGAATTTTTAAGAATTTTTGCACTGAAATAAAAAATAAAATTTAGATTTTCAGAATAATTTTATTCGCAGTTAATTTTTTTTTACTTTTGTGGAATCCACAATGATGGTTGTAATAGGTTTACCCAACATTGATTAAATCGAGCTTGAAAGTTTTTATGACTGATAGCTGATGTTCTGATCTCGAACGTCTATAAGGCGGTGTGAATATATACATCGCGCGTACAGTGCTTTCTTATATTATGAGGCAGTGCGGTACTATACAAATATATACAAACGTTTAAACATATGAAATACTTGTAAATCCAATTAAAATTTATTATCCAGTTTCTTTACACATAATTAATATTATTTATAATATCACGAACTGTTAATTTAAATTGCTATAATTTCTGCAGTAACTTTTAGTAGTAGGTATCCAATTATATACAGCTTGAAAATCAATAATTCATATTTATTATACCTTCTAGTTGAAGGTACGCTAATCAATATTGCATTAATTGAAAGCCTTCAAATATATCAATTATATCACGAGACCTACCTAATTTTATTTGATTTTAAAATTTTTAATTTTGCTAATAAAGTTATTGCTGCTGTTTATAGCGATTTAAGAACAATTTTTATCAAATATCAAATATCAAGTTATATCAAATGTCATTTCAAAGTTCGGTTCCGTCGATTTATAAATGTAACAATATTATGTATATAATTTACAGTACGTTTGTTATATTCCAGTGCGTCTACTTTTGCAGTCCGTCAAACTATAAATCTAGCTTTATTCTAATTAGTTTACCATTTCTGTTCATTTTTCTTTCAGTTAAAAAAAATTAGATTGGTAATTAATAAATAAACTAATTCAACCAATAAATACTAAGGAAATCTAAAGGTAGATGTTCTAAAACCAGTACGCGACAACTGGACGAATTCTACTGGGCGACGTATAACTGGGCGACGGTCACTGGGCGACGGACAACTGGGTGATTGGTAAACTAGGCGACGAGTAAACTGGGAGCCGGCGATTCAGAGCATTCAAAAAAAATTACTATGATATAACTATTTATGTAATAGGTATACTGATAATTTCCTATAAAACTAATGACAATTTCAAAGATTTAAATTTCTTCTTCAGCTATATGTTTTCCGCTCTAAAACGCTTGCTATATTAAAATCGTGACTGCTATGTTAACAATTTTGAAACTTCGCTTGGGAAGTTGGGGAGATTTTGGGTTTCTGATACAGGGGTATCAAAAATCGCCGATCGGATTATCCCTTATACAGAAATGGTGGGGAAATCTGCAGCATTGTTCAACTGCGTATCAGTTGTTGGGGACACCTTGAAGAAGAAGAGTAGAGGTTTCTAGGATATGTTTGTTGTATCCTCTAATGTAGAAGTCCTAAAAAACTTGTATGCCTTCTCGATAAAAAAATTTATTTTTTCGCCCAGTTGACTGTCGCCCAGTCGTCCGGGTCCTTTCTACCCGTTTTAGAACTGTGGGGTCGAGAAAATACAGAATTTAGCTAATTTTTTTATGTACAATTAAAAATGACGTCACAAGGTGTCTTTAAAATGTATTTAAAAATAATTAGACGTAACAAAGTATAAACAAACAAGAAATTGTAAACAATTAACTTTTATCTTAACATTTTCTTTTGTAATATAAAATAAAACATTTTAATAGTATGTTTCTCTTGCAACCCATCCACGAGGATATTTTCTTACAAAGAATTTACGAATTTCATCGAAAATTATAATAATGAATGCATATGGAATTGCAGGTAAGAAAGAATACCACTCGAGTGGCTCAAAACTTAAAGCTCGATTTAATCCCGGGATGTAAATAACACTAAAGGCAAGAAATAATTCAAACATAATTCCAAAATTGAATACCCAATTACTTAATCCTTGTTGAAATAAAGATAACGTCCTAGTTTTGGATATCAGTGCATCGGCAACTTGCGTAATTACAACTGACATAAAATAAGCGGAGTAACCTTTTCTTTCCAATATTTTACGTTCTTCATAATTCCATTCTATTCCATAAGAATCTTTCAAATCATTTACATCTTCCGAGTCCCACTGTTTTCTTATCCCAAGTAGTCGATCGTAAAAAAATCCATGCTCCGCCATCATCATAAAATACCCTGCAAAGCCGGCACACGCTTGTATCACTCCAATTTGTAAATATGTAAAGCACATAATTCGACTGTTGACCAATTTATCCACCTTTGGATTACGTGGCTTTCGACTCATTATATCAGCTTCGGCACTTTCGTAAGCCAAACTAATAGCTGGCCACAAATCTGTACCCACGTCAATTATTACTATGGATAAAACGCTAAGCACCTGAGGAATGTTTATCGTAACAAATAGTACAAATGGAATAATTTCGGGAACGTTCGATGTTAGCACGTATGCTATACTTTTCTTTAAATTGTCAAAAACTAAACGTCCTTCTTCAATTCCCGTAACTATAGAAGAAAAATTATCATCCAGAATTATTAAGTCTGCGGCTTCTTTTGACACCTCGGATCCGGAAATACCCATGGCAACTCCTATATCTGCTTTTTTTAATGCAGGAGAATCATTAACGCCATCCCCAGTTACTGCAACAATATTTTCAAGGCGCTGCAAAGCTTCCACAATTTTTAGCTTTTGTTGCGGACTTGTTCGAGCAAAAACTATTTCTTGGTAATTATTCAATACCGTGTCCAATTCGGATTGAGTCATTTCTCGTAAAGCCGCGCCCGTTACCACTGATGCATTACAATTTGCAGCATCTGCATCGGTTACTTTCAGAACAGAAATATTTCTTCGCATGGCAATATCATACACAGTTTCATTTTTGGGACTTATTATACCAACTTTTCTCGCAATTGAAATGGCTGTAATGGGATGATCTCCCGTTACCATGATTACTCTTATACCAGCACTCCTACATTTTGCTACAGCTTCCGGAACACTTGGACGTGGAGGATCTATCATCGATATAAGTCCTACAAACCTCAAGTTGTTAATGGGGAAGTTGGCGATATCTGCATTGAAAACATAATTCGGTGGAAACTGATTTTCGGGAAGTAATAAGTCGGCAAATCCCAACACTCTTTCACCCATGTATCCTAATTTGGAAACTACTTTATGCAATTCCCTGCTTTTGGTGGAGTTCAATTGTACAGAATTTCCATTCGTAAAATATGTGGAACAATGTTCTAATATCACTTCGGGTGCGCCTTTCATCACTATTAGAAATCTATTTTCAGCTTTGATGAAATGAATCGAGAGTTGATACTTCTTAGTTGAATTGAACGGAATTTCACAAACCTAAAATTAAAATAAATGTTAAATTTTAATACGCCTACACTTTACTTGGCAACCTTAAACAATTCGGCACGTATTTCTCTAACATTTCCAACTAATAATTCCATTATTTTCAGTACAGCAATCTCGCTCGCATTGCCTACCGCTTCTCTTTTTTCTACAGGAAGGTAATCTTGGCCAGGTTTAAACTCGGCTTTGTTGCATAAAATTCCGACTCGACATAAATATTCAAACGCCATACTTCTCTCTATACCATCGGTTTTTCCCAAAATGTCAACAATATAATCATCGTAAAACAGATGTGCAACAGACATACGATTTTGGGTAAGAGTTCCAGTTTTGTCTGAGCATATTACATCGGTAGATCCCAAAGTTTCAATAGCCTGTAAATTTTTCACCAGGCAATTTTTGGCAGACATTTTTTTTGCAGTTAACGTTAAACATGCCGTTAAGGTTACCAGCATACCTTCGGGTACGTTACCAATAACAATAGCAAGGAAGAATATGGCCGCATCAAAAAAATTATAGCCGACACAAATAGAAATTATAAAAAAGAGACTTCCAGTTAAAACGGCTATGATGCTTATTATCTTAATAAATTGGTTTAATTCTTTTTTTATTGGAAGTTCGTCGGGCACGATCGATGATGTTAATCCTGCTATGTGGCCAATTAGCGTGTTATCTCCACATGCTACCACTATTCCTTCTCCAGCACCCTCAATTACGTTAGTGCCGAAAAATGCCATGTTTTCTGTTTCCAACGGATTGACATCCGTGCATTTGGAAGATAAAGTTTGGTATTCAGATTCTCCAGTAATGGGACTATTGTCGACTTTTAATCCACTACATACAAGAATTCTTATATCGGCAGGAACACAATCACCTCCTGCTATTCCTACCAAATCACCTACCACTAGTTCTTCTGCAGGAATTTCTATCATGTGTCCTTCCCGAATTACATTGGCAATTTTTGGAATTAATTTTGAAAAGCTTTCCATAATTTCTGCATTGGTCGAGTCTTGAAGGTAAGAAAATATTCCAGTACTAACGACAACCGTTGTTAGGACAAAGGCTGCAATGTGAAAATTACGTTATGAAATAAAAGGATTATTTTTCACGAACCTAAGTAAAGATTATCGAATGGAGTGTCATTGTCTTTATAATATGCCATAATATAACTTAATATTGCTAAGACAGCCCCGACCCATAGCAAGCGAGCAAAACCACTAAATAAGTGTTCTATTAGTATTGAAAGTTTAGATCTGGGAGTATTTGCTATTAGACAATTTGGACCATTTTTCTTTAGTAATTCTCCAGCTTTCTCTCTCGTAAGTCCGTTTTGGAGGTCGGTGTTGTATCTGGATTTAAATAGTAAATTTCTTTTCTACGTTTTTAAAACTTAATTTACCTCTCTTTTAATTGATCGAGTGTTATGAAATGGTCGTCTATGGAAATTTCCTGTTTGAAGCTTTCGACTTCTTTTTCAGTTCTTTGTTTGGTCAAAGTTTTGATGTAAGTCACATTAACTCCACTAGCACGAGAAGCAGCTTGAATTATTGTCGAACTCTTTCTCATCATTTTTGATTGAATATAAATTTGATTAACGACCTATTGTTTTTCCTACCACTTGATAGTTTTTTTACATTGTTGTGGTCCTGGCAAAAAGTATAAAAATTGTTGTGCAAATTTACGATTGTGGTGTACGAGTAACCAACTAAATCAAGAAACACAACATACTGCTTTATGTGAGGGCGATTCTTAGAATAATTGAAAGCCTTTGCATGTTTTAAATTACTTTCTTTTATTGTCAGATAGGTATTTGCATTTGTATTTACATTCCTTTTATGTCTTGACTGTATTTTTTTTTAAGTACCACTACACGAACTCGTTTGTAGTATGTGACGAATTTATAAATTTTTCACTTGATACATTTCTGTTAAATACTTGATAAATTTTACTTTGATCATGCGAACTTGGAGGTCATCATAAATTATTATTATAAAGGATTTTATATACTAAATTATTTTGTAATTTATAGAACAATTTGACAAATCTGTCATCTGATAGCTGTTGTCAAGCTAATATGATACTGTCAAACGTACATAAGATGCTAAAATAATTACTGATAGTCCAGAACGAATTCTGGAGAGAGTTTGCAATAGTCTGAAAATTCATTCCATCGTAAAAATAACTGTGCCTGGTACGAAACACGTTTAATCCTTAGAGTATTTCTTTAAAAACGCCTGTGGCGGTATTTCTTATCAACTTCATCGTCATAAAATGCTACTTTTCTTTACTATGAAAATGTTAATGCTAATCCTCTCTCACATTGCAAATATGATCTTCGGTCTGGTCACTAACTCATTGATGGTGCAGAGAAACCGGCGTGCATTTGATTTTTCCTTTCAATTTTCATTTTTTATTTTATTTTTCAAATTTAAAACCAATTCTTAAAATTTATATTTTTCTATATTTTCTTTCTTTTCAAGTCAGTTCTTTCAATTCTTTAGCTTTTTAAACCGTTTCTAATTCAGTAATACAATTTATCGGTCCCATTTTTGAAAATAACATAATTTTCTCAAAGATTATTACATGTTCCCACATTGGGTTCCTTATTAAATGTTGTGTATTAAACTAACTATTAATATTACATGAAGAAAAACAGATTTAAACCACAGCATTAGTTCAGAAATAAATTCTCTCCAAGTGATATTTCAAGTATTTGACTTATCACGCTTTTGAGCAAATGGGAGCATTCCGGTATATACAAGAAAGGGGTAAATGGGGTAAAAACATGTGTTGATATTTTTTTGCTCTTTACGCCTTGACGGTGAGAAATAAGACAATAAGGATGTATTTTTCGAATTTTTAATGGGTTATTGGAAAAAAGATGCGGTTATCTCGTCCCCTTCCCCATTTGTATCAGTTCTTAAAAATGTCTTATCAATTAAAATAATATTCTTTAAATTTGAAAAAATTTTATATCTACAAATGATATTAAATTTTACTTTATGTTTTTCAATTGCCGAACTTAACGTTGAACTTTTTGTAAAAGCAATTGTTCTACTTTCGTGCCGTTCTTCATATTTACGTGTAACATTTACTGCCGGGTGGCACTAGATAATAAAATAACCATTATTATATTTATTTAACATAACTTTTCGTGCCGAGAACGAGCGTATTTATAATAAAATAAAAAAATTATTGTAATTAACCGTCAACTTAACACCATGAACTGGAAAAGTAAAGAAGTAATTTATTTCGCTGGAAACGTAGATATTAAAAATGTTATTTAGAGCTGGCCATAACTATAATTTACTTACAATTTAATAATTTTTACTATTATTGTTTTGGCTTTAGTATACATAAATTTAGTGTGTCAGTAAGTTGTAAAGAGTAATTGTAGTTAAAAGAGCAAAAATTAGCTTCTGCTAGCTGTTAAAAATATATACATATAACGAAGCTTATACAATGTAAAAATACACCTAATAGTATTTAAATAAGCAGTCACTGAAGAAAAATTTAGTAAGTATTTCATTAAATTAGTAGATTTTCAACTGAAACATTTTGAATTTAATGTTAAAAGGCTGTCATCAGGTAATTTACGCCACATTAAAACATGGTTTTAAACAAATATCATTTGGATCCACAAACAAATCCACATTTGGAAAAATTGGATATTATTTTTTTGAATAGAAATATTTTGGATTCTAATTATAAATTGGTAATAAGTCTGAATATCGTCGTTTTTTTATTTTGATACTTTGCCATCTTAATCTCAAATAGGATTTTTGTTCACATAGGTCATATTGCAGTATCAACGACGATATCACAAAATCAAAATTAATTATTTTGTAAAATTTATGAATTAAAATTGAATTTAAGGCGTCTGTAATAAAGTTAAGTTGACATCGGCGACAGATTCCCGTCTTATATCAATTTTATTTGCTTTCCGACAGGCCCGTATCCAGGATTTTATTTCGGGGGGGGGGCACGCATAAAAAGCCTTTTGTTAAAAAGTAACATTTTCGGGGGATCCCCTTCTGGGAATGTTTATTATTACAATCAAATGCTTTTTTATCATTTTGGGGGGAGGGGCACGTGCCCCCTCTTGGCTACGAGCCTGCTTTACAATTTTGCATTGAATTTGAATTGCAATTTTAAAAACAGGAATGGTTATAATTTGAACTTTTGAATTGATTCATATGTGGATTTGGAATTTTTGAAGGTTGGCCGGGCAAAATATTTTTTAAAGGATTGTATTTTCCTGGGGAGCCCGTTTTTGAAAAAAATTTAGGAAACTATAAAATATTAGTACATTATGCACATACAGCCAATTTTAGCTTAGGAGGGAAATTTATTGAATATAGACGTTTCTGGAGTCCAGTGCGTATTATATCACTTGACCCTATTCCAGCTTCCAGCCTTCCCCTTATCTTCCCACTTACACCCCCAAATAATAAAAACATATAGCTACAATAATAAAAATATGTATCAACAATATATAGCACCGAATAAAGCTACTTATTTATTTATTATTCTTTACCTTATTTATTATTTTACTTTTAACATTTATTATATAATCTTTTTTACCTCTCAAAATCAAATTCATTTCCCTAAAATGATTATCGAAAAGCGATAAAAATAGGGAGAGGCTCTCTCAAAAATAATTTTTTTTACAGACCAGTATATTTAGCAAATTTGGGTCTTTCGGTTTCAATTGCATGATATGTTTTATGATATTGAAAAAGGGGGGTTCGAAATACATCTAGTATTGAATAACTAAGCCGTTATTTCCTTTTATCATGCTACTAATTAAATCGTCACTTATGCTGATTATAAGTGGCAGAAATATATATATTTATGCAGTCAGGAGTGGATAACAAATATTTATTTGATTGATTTATTATTACTGTATTGTTATACTAATATCCATTAAAAAACTATTGTTTTATTAATATTATTTAGAAATATACATATGTATTCCACCAAAAATGCAAATTTATACAAATATATCTTATGAAAGATATATTTTTTTGATTTTATTTTACAAATTACTGTTTGTATTTTAAAATAGTTAGGGGGTTCACAATTAAAGTAATCGAAAGTTTGAAACAGCAAGACTACCATGCGGTGTCGATCTTGTTTGAGAGACTTCGTGGGTCAAAGGCAAACAATTTTATGCTTCATTGATGAGCTTTTAAGTACGCAATGTAGGTATATGGGCACGTCTTCTGTTAAGCTTGTACGCTATTTTCTCTGTCAATTTTATGAACAGCTACTATAATTTGATGTTGCTTTTTTTTATTGTGCGTGACCATAGCATATATTACGTTAATGTACTATTAAACTAATTGCGCTGTTATTAGAAAAAAGTTATACCTAAGCTAAAATAACTAATGTGCATACATTAGGCATTATATTCCAAAAAGCTCATG
Source organism: Cantharis rufa (assembly GCA_947369205.1). Taxonomy (NCBI): domain Eukaryota; kingdom Metazoa; phylum Arthropoda; class Insecta; order Coleoptera; family Cantharidae; genus Cantharis; species Cantharis rufa. The sequence continues at coordinate 14,302,758 of OX376307.1, read as the reverse complement.
CGAATGTTGAATAAAACCTGTTAGTTTGTTTTGGCCATATTCAGAAAGCGTACTTCTATACTTACAATTTAATTGATTTTCTTTATTATCTGAATGGCTGATTCAGATTAGCGAGTGAAAGAAAATAACGAGAGGAAAACATAATAGAAAAATCATTATGTGTGACATGTGTAGGCTTCTCGTTTACACATACAAAGTACTTTAGAAATGTATAGTTTGACCTCAAGTGACCCTCATGTTAATGCAAAATGCCTTAAGCTGTCCCACCTTACATATCGTCAAGAGTTGGACACATGTTTCAGTATATGTACCTATAATTTTTGCGGCTTTATGTCTGGTACAATATGTGTGCAAAATTTCGCATTTCACCTAATTAGATCGACATATCCAAAGATTGAATATAATAAACGATAATGATCTCTGAAATTATCTAAACGGTCATTAAAATTGATATAAAAACTGTGTTTACGAATTTATTCTGCAGTTAAATAATAGAGCGGGTTTATTATTATTGACGTTATCGATTTTTAGTAATCAAAATAATACCAGTTTATTTAGAACAAGTTTAGCTTCTATAAATGCATCTGGTCGTCTGATCAATTTTTGACCAAGATGAATCATCGGCAGATAGAAAAACCTGGTTCGGTATCCGAATTGCAGCTTCTCCAATGCAAGTTTTTCTTTCATCAAACTAATGTCCTCAAATTTGTTTTCTCCGATATGTCTTTATTGGATTACACGACCTACGAGTCTTTTTCGCGAGATCTAACCAATCATGTTTCACATCATTAATTTAAAAAAAGTAATTGCTAGGTTTATTCCATTTATGGCATTATTAGTATGGCTCATTTCTGAACTGAAAAGTACGGTAGTTTTCATTCATCTGATGTAATTGCATACATATGAACAATACTACGTGCTGGAAAACAGTTATTTTCGTAATGGATTCAAAAAATTACAAAGACTGCATTACTTGCACCTGATTCACAATAATAAACGGCATATTTTCAAACAAGTGTTTACATGGCAGGTCTTTATTGAAGAATTTCAAGTATGATGTAGGTGAGTCATTGTGCAAGAGATTGAGGGCAAATGAAATAATACTTCACAGATTCGCGTTAGTAACCTTATCGAGCGTGAAGAAAATTAAATTTCATACACTGTTCGCATAGAAGAGCTTTTGAATCAAATATTCCTCGCACCGCACTTTCTGCCCTGGTCCCATACTGGACTCCGCGAAATTTAACGAAACCAAATGGCCAAAGAAACAAAGATTGTATGTCAGTTTACCGTGGATTCTTCTACACTTGAAGATTTAAAAAAAGTCGTTGCATGTCTTCCAAAACTGTTTACCGTTTTCTCTCATTTAAAGCCACATTCTTCTCATAATCTCAAGCTTTTTAAATTCTTCGACTTGAAAATTGAGAGCACTTGCACTTGAAAAGTAAAATCCACACTTGACATAAATTTTAGTTTCTTAAAATTTGCATACAAATTTTTGAAATCAACAAAAACCTGTTCTTCATTGGATAAAATATTTGTATGTTTTTTTAGTGCATAACTTCATCGGACACATAACTTTTATGGTTGCTTTTTTGCAATTACCCATGTTTAATTACGTTTTTATTTCTTCCTTTTAATTTTACGTAGGTACTAATTGTAATTTATTGTTTACAAAAGTGAATCTGAAAATTTTATTACCAAAAAAATTTGAGCTTGGAGTAACTCTGCTGAATTCTCTTCTTTGCGAAAAAAAATTCCTGGTTTTTTGTAGCATTCAACAGCAGTTTTCTTTTTTTAAGTGAAGTGTAAAAATTGATGTAAATTTATCTGCCAAAATAGATATCAAGAAAAAAAAAAGAAAACCCAATTTTACATTAATTTTTGCGGGCGGTGCCAAATTTTGAATTTCAGCTACTGATTGTAAATAATTATAGTCGAAACATTTTTAACATTTGCTAGTCTAATCGTACTTGTTTGTAAACTTGATGTTGTATACATAAATTAATATATATACTTAGATCGATATACTATTAAGTTTTGCTAATAATAATTTACGGTTTGCATAATTTAAAACAAGTTTGAAGATACGAGTTTATTCACGAGATTTTTTTTTGTTTTAAACAAGCCGATTACATATCCAATAAGTGAATATATTTACTTTAACTTGTACGTATTATTTGCTATATTCTCAATAGCTTTACGTTTTGTTATCGAGGTGTTGCTCGAAACTGTTATAAACTACCCACACTAATCTAATTAGTCTTTCAGAGACTCGATAACATAATTTGTTTTCGTTACCTACACCGGTTTACGTATTACATTAATTTATTGTTGGTTTTAATAATTACACGAGTTGGTATTCGATATTATAAAACACTTTTAAATAATGCATTATATGTTTTATCGCAGAAAACGTACAATAAGATACCTATAGGGTGTTCCACAAGAGAATGTGATTTAAATTTACCGCCAATAATTCACCTACGGTGGTTTCTGAAAAGTAAAAATGACATCTGCACGACAGCTGTCATACAGACAATTTGCAATTTTCATTATATAATTTTGCAGCAAAATTCAAAGAAAGTGTAAAAGTCAGCGAAAAGGGGGCTTTACATTTCGCGATGGATGAATACATAACTGTTGCGGATTTCTCGATCTCATGATTTAACCCATTACCATTGGCTTTTCAGGTTCTATGCAAACAACTTGGCAGAGTAATTGAATGAATGCATCTTTTTGGATTATCAATTGATGAGACCAAAAAGGGGCCATACCACGATTTGATAGGTATCACAGTTTATATTGTACCAATAATTGCCCCAATTATTGTCGACACGCCCTTTTCGTTGATCGTAAAATGTAGGTGTGGATTGGTCAAGCTTGGTAATAGATCAAATGTGATCTACTCACGTCAATCTTCCGATGGATAGCGGATTATAAGTTATCATATAATGACGTTGACGTTACTTATGCCGCCTATAAATATGCCGGACACCGTCATTATGGCGATTCCAGTTCGGCACAGTCATTTTGGCGATTCTGATTCGGCTACCTGATATTCGGCTATGGCAGTTTCGTGAATTCCAATTCGGCACCGACATTTCGACGATAGTGAATTCGACTACGTCGATTCGGCGACGGGAGACGGGAGTTAGTTTATTCAATTCAGACCCGTAGCCAGGATCTCATTTCGGGGGGGCACTCATAAAAAGCCTTCGGCGGATCCCCTTCCGGAAATGTTTATTATTACAAACAAATGTTGTATTTTTTTAAACATTATAGGGGGGAGAGGTACGTGACCCCAGGTGCCTCCCCTTGGCTACGGGCCTGATTCAATTCATTCTTCTAAATTTAAAATGTAAATGTACACAAAAATCTTAGTACGGTCGCCTATAACTTTTTGTACTTAAAAACCTGATGTTAAAAGTTGGTTATCTCCAGAAATGTTACCCTCACGGATGTATAATATAAGAGGTGAGCTTACAACAGTAGATCGCATGGCCTTCGAAAGCGCCCTGCTGTATTAGACAGAGACAGACAACTAGCTGCTCGTAGTAATAGAGGTTTTATGTATAATAATATAAGAAATATTATTTTAGAGACCTACAAGAAATAAATAAAAAAATTATTTATTTAATTACAGTCTTAGGTACAATTATAATCAATAGTATGTATAATTTTGAACTTAACAAGTTCGTAAGGATTTTAAATAAAAATACATAAGAAATATAATAATTTTATTAAATTCAAAATAACTAAATTCTAAGTGAATTAACTATAATGATTATTAGTTTCAAGATTTAATGTAATTTTGTCTATTTATGAAATGTCAAACAGAATAAAAAATGAAAAACTGAGAAAATGAGAGAAAGAAAAAATCTTCAAATTAGAAAAAATTACTAAACAGCTGAAACTAATACAAAAGTTGTTTTGAAATTATAGAAAATTTATTTTAGGCGACTTTTGATAAGTAATAATTTAAATATTTCAGTCATCATGACCTATGCAATTTTGATTTTTTCTTATCAACGGCTGACTTTTTTTAATTTTCCTTGCTCTTGTCTGTAAATATTGCTTAACTCGCATACATGTATAATAAAAATAAACCTCTTTTGATACAATTTCGTCCCGATGTAGTACTTGGCAACCAGATTTTATTAATTTTTTTTGTTCAATTAAAAAAAAAACCTCGATTGTGTTTTCAAACATGTCAACTGAAGCAATATGCTTAAACAAAACATTTTGTAAATTTGTTTTTGGGTACTTTAAACAAGGAAACTTTGTCTCTATTGCCACCCACCCACTGTGGCAATTAGGTGTAAAACAATGTATTCGAGCCATTTCCAAAAATTAACACAAGTACTGCAGTAATTAAGCTTTTATCCTAAAAAGTGCATTGTAACGCATGCATTTCTTATGCACAACGCTAGTTTCGCGCCTAGCTAGTTGTCTATCTCTGTCACTACCTCTCTCTCCCACAGTGAGTACGTTCGCGACCCGCTACTATAGTGATAGAAGCATAGGTCGTCAGATCACCTCTTTAATAATACATCCGTGGTTACCCTATAACCCTATGTTATATATGGAGGGTAGAGGTCTACCCTCCATAGTTATAACTTATACCCTATATTATAGGGTAACATCTCTGGTTATCTCCCAACCTCTCTTAAGTGGATCCCTTCTTTTGTTATTTGCTCCTTTTCAATAATACTTATTGTATTAATATTTCCATGGTTTCTCCCATTTCAACACAATTCAGCCTTTTCAATTAAATAATACCGTTTTCCTTAAGTACTTATCCTTTCCAAAATTTCAATTAGTCCTCCACTTTTAGTAACGGTTTTTGAGGAGTCATATGTGGCATTTTGAGTTAAGTTTTTTAGTCAGTTGAGTTTAGGGGGTGGAAGAGTCACTTTTGTGTAAATAAATATTAAATATTTTTATTATTTTCAATAAATTTTAACACTTAAATAAATTTCCCGTCGCCGAATCGACGTAGTCGAATTATCTGTCGCCGAATTGAAATCGCCGAAACTAGCATAGCCGAATTTCGGGTAGCCGAATATACGTTGCCGAATCGCTTTCGCCAAATTTCGGTTGCCGAAACGACGTGTACCGAAATATGCCGACGCAAATACGCCGACAAATAATTACACCGACGCGACGGTACATATGCCGACGGTAAATTCGTTAATAATTAGTTAATTCTAAAATAATTTATCAAATGGTAGGACTTCGATTAGTGTGCTTTTTTTTAACTTAACTTATTCCTAATAAGTGAATGCAGTGGCACTCGACTGATGTGGAAGTCGATTGGTTGAAACTCGATTAGTAGTGGCGTATCTAGAGCTTTTTCCGCCCGGGGCGGTCTGATATTTTGATAATTCTACTTAAATTAAAAAAAAAGGTCATCGAGGTGTTCGTAATCAAACATTTAACATGCTCTAGCATTATTTTTCAAAGCCAAAATTATTTTTTTTTATTTTTTTTCATTATTTTTCTGCCGCCCTCTAATTATGTGCCGCCCCCCTAGTTACGCCACTGTCGATTAGTTGGGAAGTGGATTGATATTCAAAAATATTTTTTTTGCACGCATATAGAAATAAAATTCACTGAAAAAAAAGGTACATCAAAAATTTATCATTTTTGCGCCGATGATCAAAATTCATCATATTGATGAAAACATCTTTGTATTGATGAATTTTGTGCATTTGCGCAAAAATGATGAATTTTTCATCAACACGATGAAACATTTTATTCAGTGTGAGTTAGTGAATTACTACAGGAGGATATTTCCACCGCCCAATCAACGTAGTCGACTTTTCTGCCGCCGAATAGGAATCGCCGAAATGCCGGTGCCGAATTGGAATCGTCGAAACTAGCATAGCCGAATTTGAATAAAAACAAAGGTTTATTTTGCGTTTATATTTTTTGCATTAGCCTATTTACTACCGGTGTAAATGTTGTTGGAATTGGCGTATTTGCTGTCGGCATTATTACTTGTCGATGCAATTACCTGTTGGGGTATTTGTTATGGCATAATTATTATTTGTCGACGTAATTACCTGTCAGCGTGTTACTACCTAGGCACCAAAGTAAAGATGGTGTTTAATGTTAATTAAATTCAATACTCATTTTTTACGTTTTACCACAAATTTTCTACTGACTGTGGGCCTGTAAACAATCACACTTGGTGTCCCATAAATATCATTTTCGAATTTCTAAAATGAATATTTGCAAAGATATTATATTTGCAAGAATATTTACAAAGTACGCATTGTTTGTGTAGAATTCGTTTGTATTTCATATTCTCACCACTGCACTAGAGTGAGCTAGTGCACCACGATGCTAGAGATGGTGTTTTCCGCCCAAAGTTAAGAGCAAAAAAATAAGGAAAGACCCTGGCGGATATCTCGTAACTCGAGGTCTTGGTGTACACAGAGAAAAATTGTTGGTAGTAATTTTGGAGTAATTTTTTACTTCAAATTGAAGTATAAATCAATCTCACATCAATTTGAAGTAAATATTACTGCAGCAATTTAGTAAATTTTACTTCAACTGCAGTAACATTTACTTCAAAAAAGTGATGCGCGATGGATTTGGATTAAAATTTTTTCTCTGCGTAGATAAATGCGATCATTGTTTTTCTCAAGCAATTCTTATTTAGCAATCTGCTGAAGCAATATTTTGGAGCAATGCAAAAGTTTTGGATAGGTTTATCTAAATGATAGATCACTCGACTGAAGCCTTTTTCATTTTTTTGATTTATTAAATTACATTCCATTTTATATGTGAAATTTTACAACTATCAAATATAAAAGTTTGGCAAAAAGTAAGGGTTAAGTTAAATTTAATTTAAGTTACGCTACGTTAAGTTAAGACCAGTACGACATTGCCGGGCACGAAACTCCTAATAATACAAATTACAATATAATATAATACGAATTGGTATGCTTTACAATCCAATTAAAAGTAAAAATGCTTTTCGTACTTACCATTATTGGCTGTTGTTACTCAAAAGACTCCAGCCAGGTGGAGTTTGCAGAAATGAACATCTCTTTGAAAATTAAATAATAAAATTTGTTTTCAATTAATTATAAAAACACGACATTGCTAAATTATATTTTGATTAAACCACTATACTGACACTTTTCTTGAAAAAATTAATATATGGAGTATCTCATAACTAAGCGTTGTTGAGACTGCTACACTGGATTACAAAGTGAATCCCACTTCTGATGTTAATGCAATAATACTTTATATATGTTTCCTTCATTTTTCAAAATCGGGACATTTTATTACCATTAAAGCTATTATAACATTTAGAATCTTCCGTATACCACCGTGATAATTGAAAAATGTTAACAACGTTAGTTGAAGTACAAATATGGAAGTATTAGCCTTACAATTAAGTTTATTAAGATACAAAATTTTCAGATACTGTTAGATGCTGTTACTGCAATATGTAACCTGTTCGAATACTGCGGGTTAAGTCATAAGTGAATTTGTTTGTTACGTTTAGTTACTGTTACGTACTTATTTGGAAGTCGTTTGCCAATTTTATGCGAAATAGATGAATTTAATAGTTTTCTCGTGAGGTGCATACTCTCATCGTGACGAAATTTTAACGAAAATTATATATAGTTTCTTGTGGTATATGAAAACGTGTATCATGGATCTTATTAATGTCAACAACCATCTTAATTAGGCCGTTTTAATTAGCAAAATGGCTATCATAACAAGTGAAGATGTTGAAACCAGTAATTTTTCCTTCTTCCTTATCATCATCGACCGTTGCTTTCCAATAAACGTTGTAAAGTATAACTTAGGTCGATTCGCTTTGAGTAATCGTTACCTTGCCATCCAGTGGTTACATTAGAGTTGATGGTTTTATGAAAATTGTGAACTACAAGTGTGATTTTTGATTTAATGGTAGATATTACGTTTTTTATTTTTCGCTACGCCATAAAAGATTTATTTTCTTATCGATCACTTCTGGTATCCTTCGACCTCGTTACGGTGATGAACCAAGATTCGCTGAGGACGGTATCACACTTTTAAAATCATCTAAATCACTTTAGTAGGTTCGAAACGCCCAAAGTATTAAAATTAATATAATAATGGGTTTAACTTGCAATATAAAGTTACAATTTGCTTCAGGTTTTAATTAATTATAATGCTGAAGAAAATTTGTAGTAATTTTTGCATAAATAAATCATAACCTATCATTAACGGTGTGGCCGTGCTCACAAAAGTTTAAAAGCTTATAAATTTCAATATTACTGTGTCGTAAATTTATTTCAAAATTAAATTCGATTAGATACAAATTCTTTTCACACTTTAACAAATTATCTTTGTTATTTCGTGATCACAATTTACTGCTACGTTATTTATTTTTATGTTAATTTATAATTACAACATTAATTTTTGATGAGCATAGCAAGAATGAGATTTTTCAAGATTTTCTTTAATATTAAATTTTTTATTTTACGTATAATTGATTACAGCAATCGTAAGACACGATTGATTCAAGTTTTTAATCTCAACACAAGTATAGGATTATTAAAAGTCCAAAATTAAAAAACCAGTTTTTTATGTCAAACTCATCCTGTATTGCTTTGTAATTTAGCAATTTCATGAAGAAGCTGCTTGACATCTTTCCTCTTTATTACTTCACAGAGAAGTTATTTAATTACGATGTCTGACGAAATCAAGTTGACAAATCAATTTTTTGTTGAAAACAGACAATTAACTTTTATTATTTTTCTTTGTAGTTTTTTCAGGGGGTTTACCAGACCAAAATAATTGAGTTATTTTCATGAAATTCATAGAGCGCTTCATTATTCAGTCGATATAGGATATATAAAATTCATATTTTTTTAAAAATTTCGACAATGGATGGACGTAAGAAAGGTTCAAATATTCATTATATTATATTGAGAAAAATAGAGTGAAAGGTTATTTTACAAAAGAATTTAAATCTTGATAAGCTACCTAAAAAATGTAACAATGCTGATACCTTAATTTGCTTTCCCTGCCAAACATAAGCATAAAAAATTCAAACACGTCACTGTCGACAGCCTAATACTCCAGAGATCCGTTTTACTTCGCTAATTATTGAAAATTCAATTTTAGCTTCTTTCCATTCGGCTGTGTGCCGTCTAATCGCTTCTCTAATTGGTAAATACGCCTCCTATTATTTGAATTATGTATTGTATTTAAAATTTCTTTAAAAAAAAATCTGATAGATCTATTTTACTGACACCATCAATTTACTATAAATCTATCATGTCTCTTAGTCCACTGGAATGTTATAATATACCGCTTAAGATAAGTACAGGTTTGGTTTAAAAATTGTGTTGAAGCGTTTGTGTAAAATACGTGGGTGTGTGGATAATAAATAATATTATATAAACTAAGCCATATATTAAATTATAATACTGTACCTATTGGAACTTTACGATTTTGCTGATTTATGTATAGCCAAAATTGGTTGACTGGCATAGTGTATACATTTTTCCATATTTAAATAGTTATTTATGGCACTTGGAAAAAGAAATATTGCTTTTACAGTTTTTTCAAGCGATTTTCATGCCCGGTGGTTTCCCTTCTCACAATTTTTAAAAAAGCACCGTTACTGCTACAAAGCAGTTGTACTGCAAATTAACATTGGAGGTCCATTTTGTTATTTATCTACAGATTTTTCATTATTAGCACGCTACCGAGTACAAGCTTTTGGCACCGGCTTAGAGGAAATTTTTTTAAACTATAAAGCACTTACGTATAACTGATTTTGAACTTATTAATTTGTAAGAATTTCAAATTACACATTCAGTAGCCATAATTGAAATATTCTCAACACGTAGTGTTGAACATCATCACGTTATACATATAGGTATTAAAAACATAATTTTATCCAATAACCATTTTGCAGTAATTACCATATTTATTATGCTTTATCTATAAATAACTAAAAGCTTTTAAGATTTAAATTATTTTACATTAAGAAATTCCTCAATATCGGCTAATACACGGGGAGCTCTATTTAATGCACTTCTTCGTATATTCCATCGTTTAAACACGCAAAGAACTACAGTCCATGCTTTTTAAGAATCAAGTAAAACTTTGTATTAAACCAATGAACTCGAAATATTAACCAATGAAACTAGCCAAGGTCCTAGCAAAGAAATTTTAATTTTACCAAGGAAAAATGTTATATTTGGGTTATATATTAAATACATAGTAGCGGTCATGGAAATTGCATTGGGAAATATTCCCAAATTAAAGCAATAGATTTCTAAGTATATTACCTATATTCTTAATAATAAAGAATAGAAATAGATAAAAAGTTACATTTTTGGTTTGAAACTCAAGCTTAAAAAAACAGTTTCTAGGTTTTTCAAATCGGGGGTGGGGGGGTGGTATGGAAAATCCCAGCTTTGTCTGCTTATTGTGTTATTGAAATTTTATTGGGAATTGTTATTTTAATTCAGAAATATTTAATTACATTAATATATAGTTAAATAGTTCTTACGCAGTATTTTTTTATTTATTTTATCAAAATCGCATTAAAATTGAAATAAATTTGTGAAAATACATTTTGTAAAAGTAGTACTTTAACTTGTAAACATTCCAAGTTAGGCAACACACATAACACATTCGATTTTAATTTTGTGATGACGTTTCTCCTTGTAAATAATGTGGTTTTGCATTCGATGCACCACCTACATTAGACATATAGTTGATTGATAATTATGTGAATTTAAATAATATTCCGTAATCTTCCATTTGGAGAACATTAAAATCTTGATATTGAGAACAATCCTGCTTTTTCTCCTTGATGCATAATATACTATTAAATGATTGCAAATTAATTCCTGATTTATTACAGATATTTCGTTGTCTACTGTTGGATCGTCATCATATTCTTCGTATGCGTCTGCCACTCCACCACAAAATTACCTGAACATACAGCAAAAAACCACGAACTCCTTTCAAAACTTGGTCTTTCGCGAGTTCGAGCACCAAACAGCCACCATAGAAAACGTCTCGCTATAGAATCTCGGCACCACAGCCGCTCAGATGACTCGCACATGTTCGTAGTCAAGCTACCACCCAATCCATACTATTACGTCCACAATAAACCCAACAGTTTAGACGACTCAAGCAAGAAAATACCAGTCGGTTTTAAAAGTAATGGCAAGCCGGATAAAATTTACCATTGGAACATACCGGTAATTAAAAAATATAAATCAATTAAAAGTAAATCGAGAGCCAGCGACACCGACGTTACAAATATTTTGAACTCACAAATGTGGAACGAAGTCGTTGAAAAACCTGGGCATTTCAGAAAAAATTCGCACAAGCCATCGTATTACATTCCGGCGCGACCTAAGAAGTCATCGGTTATGAAATATTTTCCAGGAAATGGAAAGCCCAAATCATTTTATGTCATAGAAAAAAGCAAAAAGGCGCATTATCATCGTTTACTTCCGTAAGCGTTCCACCTTCTTGTTAAGTTGACTTGTGCAATATTTACACTTGACTGATTTCTAATTTTTTACTTTACTATGTTGTACAAGGTGTAATTACAACTTTTTGATACTTTATTTGAGATTTTGATCAATTTATAATTTATATTAAATAATACTAAATTGGTTATCGATGCTATAGGGGTTTTAAATTTGTATATTCGAAATGGTGTGGCGTTCTTGATATTTTTTCGTTTCTTCGAAAGCTTTATTGCTCAAGTTCTTACTTGATCAACTCGAACAACTTGATATGATTATGTAAAGTTTTTCAGTAAACAAATCGATATCTTACGTGACGGTATTTGGGTCCTTACTGGTTTTTCTACTACTTCTACATAATTTAAATAAGTTTGACTTTATTTGGTAATGCATATCAGATTTAAATCCCCCCTTCACAATATAGGTGAAAAGTCTTGTAAAATTGTTTAAAAATTGTAACATTTATTTATATTACTCGTTAGAATGTAATTTTGTAATAAATTTTGTTGTAATAAAACTCGATGTTCTTAAGCCATTGATTTATTGATTAGCTTTACCTGTTCCTGCAAACCATGTTTTAATTTATGAAACTTTTAGGTGAAGACTTAAATGTTAATGGAGAGTTATTTCTCTTGAAAATCACCAAAATATAGTATCACTAATAGAAAAAGAAATTATAAATTATCTTGTTAGACCAGTTTATGCCTCGGCGCAGTGGCGTATTTAGAAGATGCTTTTGTAGGGGAGCAGACCAAATATTTTTCAGAATCGCGTTATTCATTCATGCGCGTCACACTGACAAGTTTCAGAAATCAAAAAAATTAAAGCTAAAAGCATATACAAACAAGATTTTATTTAAAAAAAAACATTATATTTCATCAGGAAAGGCTTGAGCAATACACTCCGAGTCATCCTTGGGAGAGGGGGCAATATCCCCCTTTGCACCTTTCTAAATACGCCACTGTGTTTGCTTAGTAGAAATGACACAACACAGTTTTTTTGCTACTATAACTGAATTATTTGTACTGCGAAATAAAATTTTTGTTCTCGATAGTAAAATTAAGAAATAACGCTTTTAAAAAATATATTAGCAGGCTTGGTTGCGTCGCATTACATACGTCTTAGTTGCAGCATTGCTATTTTTTTGCTTGAAAACCAAATATTTAATGTTTTAACTAAAAAAAAGTTACTCCAGTAATATGCATGTGTTTATAGTAGAACGGTGTGCTGAAGGAAAAACAAATATTTGCGTTGCATTTAATGTCGTATAATTCTTGCAATTTGACTTGTAAGTTCCCAGAGTCATTTAGATCCGTTATAAAATAATAATAAATTATAATAAGTATAAAAGAAGCCGAACAGGATCTTCAGAATTAATACAAATAAATAAAAGGAATTTCTTAGCTCAATATTTTTTAAACGAAGGCTAGGCAGTAGATTTACTGAAAATAATTTTTTTTTTTGAAGAAAATTAAAAAGCAATAATCTTGTAAATTTTATATTAATTGACTAAATAATTAAATTTAAAATTACAATAAGCAGAACAACAAATCGTGCAATAAAGGAATTCTCGAAGTCAGGAATTATGGTGTTCGTTTCCATCACAACTGCTATCTTCACTCTTAAGGACCGTTTACACGAGGCAATTGGTAAGTGATTTAGTTATTCAGTGGCATAACTAGGAGGGGGCGGGGGGGGCGGACCGCCCCGGGCGGCATATATTTAGGGGGCGGCAGATTGCGGTATGTAAAAATTGTGAGTTTGAAAAAAGCTAGAGGATATGTCGAATGTTTGTTAGCTAGGCCACTGTAGTTATTTAACTAAATCGAAAAATTGACTGGATTCTATTCTACTTGTAACTTACCAACTTAATTTTCATTTAATAAACCGTTTACACGTTACAATTAAGTTGTCAATTAAGTTAAATCACTTACCAACTTCTAAGCTTTCTAAGCCAACGGAAAATGGCCGATGTTATCATGATCCTCAAACCCAATCAAAGCCCTCGGATCATCCTAAATACAGCCCCAGAGGAAAACCAGGTTATCCCAGATGAACAACTTGATTTCCGATCAGGACACTCGACAGTTTACCAAATACTCCACCTCGCGGGGCACTGGAATAAAAATCAGGCCACCGGGCCCTACTTTCTTGGCATAGCTAAAGACTTTCGGTAAAGAGTGGCACGAGGGCTTGATTTTCAAACTGTTTTAGGCAGGTTTACCAGCTTCATTGGTATACTTGCTAGCATCTTACGTCAAAGACAGACACTTCAAAGTCGAAATTGAGGATTCTCAATCTATCTCATGACTATGACTGCCGGTACTCCCCCCCACCAAGGATCTGTCCTCGCTTCGACCTTCTTCAATCTCTACATCAACGACGTCCCCTCCTCACGAGAAAGACATACTAAAAGGGGGTTCTATGTGGACGATACCACATACTAGAGTAGTTCATTCCGTTTCCAACCAATCATAAACCGGCTACAAACCTCCCTTGACGATTTCGAGAGATGGTTTCAAAACTGGCGGATAGGAGTCAATCCATCCAAAAGTACAGTAACGTACTTCTCGAGATCAAACAACCTTGCCATGCCAATCCCCATAAAAGAAAGTTCTCCTTGAAAACTAAAAGGTTTTAAAACCTCCTCTCCAAAAATGTTCGAAACGCTGATATCCTGAACAAAAACTTCCAAATATTTGGGAGCGACATTGGACCGGAATCTCCGCTGGAGGCCGCACGTACAAGCCACTAACAAAAAAGCTGCCAGGCCCTTGCAGCAAACTATGTCCATCAGAAAGACTGCTCATCTACAAAACCATAATACGTCCAATTATGATGTATGCCTCAACTGTCTGTGGCTATACCGTCAAAACCCACCTGGCACTACTCCAGACGACGCAAAACATAGAGGTCAGAAGAGCTCTACAAGTCTCGATGTTCGTCACAAACTGAGGGCTGCAGGAAGATTTTAATCTGGAGCCCATCGTAAAATCTATTTGCCTCATGGTCAAAGAATTCTACGATAGTCTGGAATTATCTGACAACTCGGTAATAAGAGACCCAGGCTGATCCTGCAGTCAAGAAACCCGTAAAAATTCGACAAATCCAAAAATATACCAAGGAAAACATGAAGAGCGACGTTTACGCTTGACGAATCACCCACCCAAAACCGACAAGCATGCGATGAAGCCGCATTGTAAATATTGTATAGCTGTTGCTCCATTGCTGTCATGGGCGTCCATAGCATCTCTTTCATGGAGGGGCAAAATAAAAAAATTAAACACGAACATTTTTTAATTTTCTTTATTTGCAGAAAAGACAAATTTCAAGTTTAGTGGTTCCATTGCGAACTCAGTAATAACTTTCTCCACGAAATTTAAATTAATTAAAATTAAATTTAATAATTGAATGCTAGAGCCGAGAAAGGGCGGGGGGGGGGCAGCTGGCCCCTTTGATCCCCCCATGCTCGCCCATGGTTGCTGTTGTATTGTTTTGTGCATTTTCCACATTGTGTTGTGTTGCATTTTGTGTTTGTCACGATATCAGGGGGTTGGTGCAAACTGACCCCCCTCTCGATTACCTATTGGTTAAACCAAAGAGGATCTCTCCTCTCCTAATGCCACTCTAAAATGACCTTGAAACCAAGAAAATATACCCGAAAAAATGACGTTCATCTTAATCCAAATGTTGAGATCAAAATTTGTGTACAAGTCAGCATCGTCTGGGACTTATAGAAAAAAAAAACATAACTTTGGTGACAAAATCTGGGCTTTAGTAATAATATTAAATTGCTGACAATACAATATTATTATATAACAATAATATTAAAAAACAATATTATTATATAAATATAAGATAACAAACTTGAATTTTAAGCTTGAAAGATTTCGTAATGGCCGTTCACAAGACGCCGACTGTAAAATATGTATTGTGATTTCCAAGCTTTCACGCAGTAAATCTGAAATTGTAATATCCGCTATCGCGTAAATGATAAATAAGCAACTTTGTGACAGCGGTGGCTCGTTAGAGAAGGTAAGAAAATCTCAGCCTCCCTGAATTTTGAACGATTAAACTTTGATAATTTTCAAAAAAGTAAAAAATGGCTTTTCGATTGTGAGACCTATCAAAAAATTTTCTAAAATCGTCTACAATATATATCCAAAAAGTTATATAAAGCTAACGCAGAATCAGTCCCCCCCCCCCCAAAAAAAAGAATTGCTGTTGGTTTTGCCATCAAATAAACTACAAAGTTTTACTGCGCACTACTGATGGTTTCAAGAAGAGATTTTTTATCGTGGCACAGATAACTCTCAGGTGACTAACGTGCACTCAGTGGCGTAGCGTGGATTTCTGGTACCCGGGGCAAACCATAAATTTGCCCCCTCCCTTATTTTCGCAATAGAGCAAAAAAAAAGGTTTTTTTTAAATCAATTTATCAATTAATATTAATTTATTATTATTAAAATTAAAATAATTAAATTACAATTTTATTCTGCATGTTTTGTAAAATGCAAACTCTCGGTCGTTTCCTGCCGCTCCCATAGAACTACCGCTCCCGTCCCCACGCTATGCTACTGCATGCACTGAAATATCTGCATAAATATATGCCGCTATTAAATTAACTCGGTATTCCAATATATCTAGGTCATAAGGAGAAGTTCGTTATGACATACTCGGGCACGACTTACTAGCAATTTTGCAATGCCCCGTCTGGTTCACGGGCAAACAGAAAATTCTCGTTTAACGCTATTCCTAATATTTGCATTAAAATTTTTAATTTTTACTTTAAAAAAATTCAATCATTTTTTGACCAAAAATTTGAAATTAATGTATGCATTAAGGGGCTAATGACATAGTTGAGCATCAGCCTCATTTGTAAATTTTCTCGAAACAGCGTTTTTTATTTCTGTCGTTGTGACTGCCTAGAATAGTTTTAATTAAATTAAATACTTGCAGTAAGAGAATAAATCTGAAAGCCAAAAAAAAATACAAAAGTTTTAAAATTAAGACATTTTCTATGTTAAAAAAAAAGTAAAAAAGAAATGTTTTAACTTGAAATGCTACAAATTAGTTTAATTTCCAATTTTTTTTTATTTGAATTAATTAAATTTAATTTTTTTAATGGAATGTTTGACCAGGGAATTAATTTACATAATATTTTTTTAAATGACATTATTGCGATCAACTAACTAATTTTTTTATTTTTTCACTACTTCTATCAACGTAGTAATAATATTTTGTTATTTTTAAAATGAAAAATGACAAAAACACATTACGAGATGTTTGATGATGGCCCACCTTAGGCACCAGTATTACAAAACTTTATACCAAACTTTAGTTACATTTTTATTTATTAAAAAAAATTTTATGTCCGACTGTATGATAATAACATCATTGCAATATCACTTAGCGACCATAAGATAACATTTTATGGTACTAGGCCGTTTTGCTTTATTTATAAAGTAAAACGGCCGCCTGTCAATGTCAATGAATTAAACGTCAAGGTTAATATTTTATTTTATTTAATTGAATTTAAAAACTATTACATTAATTATTACTTTGATTATAATAGATTACAAAAGTTAGCTTTTGAAGCAATTTCAACGATTTCTTCCATTTTTTCACATAATTTTAAACCAAATTAATAAACAACTTATGTAAACCAGGAGCAATAGAAAAAGCACTCTTCGAAATTATACAATTTTTATTACCTAAATGTCAAAGTGGAAAAATGTAAAAGAAAATCTTCTACGGTGCAGTCGAACATAAAGCTATGTATGTCATTTGCACATAATTAGGCTTTTTGGACTCAGCCAATTTATTGGCCTCGCTCGCAAGCTCGCTCTGCCATTAACTAGGCTTCGTCCGATAAAGACCTAAATTATGTACTCATGACATAAATAGCTATTTTTATTTATTTTATTTTTAAATTTATTTTTTATTTTTATAATTTAATTTTAAAAAAATAGTAATATTGCAATTAACAATTTTGGGTGTAATATATTATTTTAATTGAATTTTTTAAAATTACTTAAAAATACACAGCATTAATTATTACTTATATATTACTCTTCAAAACGTAATTTATTTTGCAATAAACTGTGTTGCATTAAAATCGATGTTCTTAACATAACTGATTTATTGATCAAACTTACCTATTCCTGCAAATATCATTTCGTGCTCACAGTAGGCATCAAGTATTATTTATTCTTGTCATATATGACATAACAAAAACTTTTATTAACTGATACATTTAAAAAAAATTAAATGGCTTCAACTGTGCAAGTGCCTCTTCTTCAGCCACGTCTTGTTTATGGTCTTCGAACTGATATTTTGGGCAATGCAGCTTTTATCAGCGACGAAGAAGTGCTCTACCCTGCCGGTGGACTTATGGTTATCAATAATTTTGCTCAAAAGCGACAGAAATTTATAAAACTTCCCGATAAAGGCTTAAACGTTAACAGAATACTTCTCAGTCCCAATCAGTAAGTATAAATAAAATATAAAATTTATAGATTTAATGAAAGAAAAATTTTGCAAAAGGAAATTGATTGCTGTTGGTGAAAAGGGCGAAAGACCGTCTATATATTTATATGACGCCGAAACATTAAAGAAGAAAAGACAAATGCAAATCCCGGCAGACAAAGATAAAGACATGATATCAAATATATTTGAAACTTTCCAATTTACATTCGATTCAAGTAAACTTATATCAGTTACTGGAGATCCAGATTGGAATATGTACGTTTTTAAATGCGATAAGGGAAAATTAGAAAGTAGTGCCAAAGGAAACAATTTAAACGGAACAGGAACCGTATCGGAGGTATTACATCCTTTTTCTTTCAATAATATTTTTGCATCTCTTCCTTCAATTATAGCTTTTCACGTTTTTCAGATAGCTTGCAATACGAACGATGTCAATCTGGTAGCTTTGGTAGGAAGACAAGTATTTAAAATGTTGGCTTGTTCGGAAACCAATTGGCGACAGTTTGGTTTTAATAAATGCGATAATTTAAATTTAACATGTGCAGCTTGGATGACACAAGATCGCTTAATGGCAGGAACATCGGATGGAAAATTTATGATTTTTGAAAGTGGAGATTTAAAATTTATATTTTGGGCGGGCGACTTACCAATAATAAATTTAAAGCAAAAAGAAAAGGACGAGTAAGTATAAAGTCTAATTAAACCGAGGATAATTAGCTAAACTGACTTTAGTTTGCAGGCACAATCACAAACTAACATTAGCGAACCTAGTATGGGAAGTATGCATGTAGGAGAAGATTACGAAATTAGATTGCTTACTATGTTTCCAAAAGGATTTGCATTTACGTATCTAAACGGCACTGTACACTTATACGAAAAAGAAAATCCACTTAAGTTTATAAAAAGAAACGTCTTTAAAGTCCCAAATCATAACATTGTAAGAGAAGAAGCAGATGCCGACTTCATTATGAACGAATTGCATTTTTTGTGTATTAATCCATCCCAAGATAAGCTGATAGCGACGTGCCAAGAAAATCAATTATACATGGTAAAATTATGGGGTGTGGACTTATTTGCCAATC
Organism: Cantharis rufa; assembly: GCA_947369205.1. Taxonomy (NCBI): domain Eukaryota; kingdom Metazoa; phylum Arthropoda; class Insecta; order Coleoptera; family Cantharidae; genus Cantharis; species Cantharis rufa. The sequence continues at coordinate 14,283,674 of OX376307.1, read as the reverse complement.
CAGAAATTATGTTCCAAGAATTAGGCTCTTCGTTGCATCACGGTCCAATCGGCGGAATGGACGTTTGCGCTTGGAAACCAATTTTCGTGACGACCGGATCATGGGATCGCACCATCCGTGTTTGGAACTACGAAACAGAAGTTTTAGAATTATGCAAACAATTTCAAGAAGACATTCTTGGAATTGCTTTACATCCTTCCGGACTTTTTATTATCGCAGGATTTTCAGACAAATTGCGTTTTCTCACCATCATGATTGACGATTTCATTATGAACAGAGAATTTCCCATAAGAAATTGTAGAGAATGTTCGTTCAGTACTATGGGTCAATTTTTTGCAGCAACCAATGGCAATATCATACAAGTTTATAATACGACAACTTATGAAAATTTGTTTAATTTAAAAGGACACAATGGAAGAGTGAGAATGCAAATTTAGACATGCCGAAGGAATTACAATAATAAGTTTAGCTTGGATTATTTTTAGATTCGATCTATGAGCTGGACACCGGACGATTACAAAATGGTATCGTGTGGTGCCGAAGGAGCTGTTTACGATTGGGATATCATTACAACCAAAAGAGTTACCGAAACCATAATAAAATCTTGCGCGTTTTCCGGTGTAGCTACCACAAGTGATGGAAAATCAAATTATGCCGTTGGATCCGATGGCTTTATTCGAGAATTAATAAATTCTAATATTCATCGCGAAGTTATGGTGCACGAGGGAGGATTAGATCTTATTGCGTTATCTCATTCCAATCAAATGCTTTTTGTAACCGGAAACGAAGGTGTAATATATTCGGTTAAATTGCCAATTTTGGACATGGCCGAATATATGGAATTTGCTGGTCATTCAACTCATATTCAAAGAGTAATAAATGCCTTTTTTCTATTCGTCCTCGATACAATCCTTTTTTGAATTTCAGATGTGCATTTCTTACGACGACAAATTTTTAATAACATGTTCTAGCGATAGTCTGATTTGCGTTTGGAAACTGCTGAACATTGAAGGAAAAGCTGTTAAAGTTGATAAAGAGTTTGTTCCATCTACCAATATTTTAATTTCTCGGGAAGATTTGGAAGAAAAATTGGAAACAATCAGAGATTTACAATTAAGAATGCACGAATTGCTTACCGAACATTCGTACCAAATGAGAAACATGGAAGTTTTGCACAACATGAAACTGAAAGAAGTTCACGAAGGTTATTGCCTTGCAATCGAAGATCTGAAAGATAAGAACGAGGTGATTCTCTAAAACTTTGCTCGTATCGAAAATTACGTTTCATCTTTTCAGAATCTCGAAACTGAACACGCTCAAGAAATCAGCAACATGACTGTTGATATGAACAACGTTAAGCAACTTCACGACCAGTTTGTCCAAAAATTAGAAATTACTTACAATGATAAACTGATTATTGAATATGATAAGTATTTGGCATTGGAAGATAAAATGTCAAGTATGAGAAGTAGATACGAAGGAGAACTAGAAGAATTAAGAGAGGCGAAACAAAATTCTGAAGAGTCAATCACAAATGAATTTATTCAAAAATTACACGAAAAAGAAGTGCAAGTCGAGGAAGTAAGTATTCTAAAAGTTATATTGTTTAGAAATTTCCTTGAAATTATATTTCAGTTAATAGAAGAAACTAAATCTAAAACTCAAGAACACGAACTGATTAAACAACAAATTGAAGATGATGCTGATCGAGAAATTTACGAACTGAAAACCGTTCATGAAAAAGAATTAAAAGAAGAACAGGATAACAATGTTCGATTACGTGGTGAAACTGGAATAATAAGAAAGAAATTGATGATATCGCAAAAAGAAACTGACGAATTGAAACACACAGTTTACACTTTACAAAACGAACACATCAAATTTAAGGCCACAATTGTTGGTTTGGAAAGAGATACTAACGACTTGAAGAAGGAAATATTAGAAAGAGATGCAACAATTCAAGACAAAGAAAGACGTATTTACGAACTAAAACGCAAAAATCAAGAGCTGGAAAAATTCAAATTTATCTTAGATTTCAAGATTAAAGAACTAAAATCACAGATAGAACCTCGTGAACGCCAAATTCGTGAGCAAACTGCCCAAATTAACGATATGGTGAACGAATTGGAAAATTTACAAAAAGTCATCATCAGTCTTGATATACAACTTTCCGAATTGAGGGAAAAACTTCGTGCAGCAGACAACGAATTGAAAAGAGAGGTCGTCAAATTTAAAACAGCTAAAGCTGCTTTGAAAACTATCCGAACTGAAATCCATAACATGAGTGGACTTACCCAAGACGTTCCCACACTTACCAGAGCATTGAAGGAAATGTACCACAAATATAATGCAGACAAAGATTTTGAATTAAGCCAAGCCGAAGATAGAGAATCTAGAAACGAATTTTTACGTCAAAGAGACTTTTTAGAACGCACCATAAAAACTCTCCAAGGACAGGTACTTTTTAAAATTTTTAACTGCTATATTTTTACTCAAATATTTAAGGTTTCCAAAAAATCGACCGCTGGTGGTGGCGATAAAGTGCGTTTGGTTGACGAAAACGCTATTCTAATTGAAGAGACCAATAACTTGAGAAAGAACTTGAAGAATGAAATTAAAGAAAACAAAGACATGAAGTCCCTTCTTGGATTAAGTACAAAGTATATGCTAGCTAGACAAGCGCAAAAGAAATTAAACGATGCCGTTGCAACTACAGAAGAAATTCACGAGGAATATAAACAAAGAATTCAGGTTTGTAATTTTATTTTTCTTGATTAAAAACTTTTAAATTACAATAAATTTGCTACGATAATTAGGATGAAGAAACTGCTGTTCATGCTCTGAAAGATGAAACCGCTCGATTGGTAACCAAAATTATCGAGGAAAGAGAAAACGAAGAAGAAGAAATTGATGAAATGGAATTCACATTATGAATGTCACACAATGAATTATTTTGAAGCTGTGAAAGTAATTTTAATATTTTTTAATAATTAATAAAATGGTTTAGTTTTAATTGAATTTTAAAGATTTGTTAATTATATAGATACATTCGGAAGTTTCAAAATTGAATTTTCGTTTTCTTGTTAACCGGTTTCATGGCTTTCTTTATGTTTTCTCAAATCACGAGGATGCTGTGCCTGCTTGCATTAAAATAAAATTTAATTTTTTATATTACATTATTACGTAGTTTATGCTATCATAATTATATTCAAAATTCAAAATTGAATAATTAGACATTGTTTTGAAAATATATTTACAATTTATCAATGATAAAAAATCCTAAGATTACCTACCACAAAGGGCTTTTTTGAATCGCCGATCCAAATATTAGTACACAACGTCAGTCAATGTATCTTCTTCCCGTTGCTTGTAATTTGCAGGAGTTTAATTTTTAAATTTTAATTTTATTTCAATTTTCTAATTTATTTTAAGTTTTAATTAATGTAATTACATTAATTGAAGATTTAATTTCCCTGAGTTGGTAAAAATGAAGAAGTTTTCTGACAATTCCACTAGACCATATTAGAGGGTAATCGGTAAAATGGTCTAAGGAAAAATAGTCTACGGTAAATTGGTCTAGGTAAAAAGGTCTACGGAAAAAAAGTCTAAATAAGTAAAATGGTCTAGGTTAGGTAAAAAAGTTTACGGCAATCTAAGACGGCAACATTCAAGGAGAGTTTCCTTGAATTAACCCTTCATTGCACAATTTTTTCTTTTAACTTAAAAAATATTTTTGTGCTTATTGGAGTTTCCTGACATGGACAAATACTAAAAAAAATATTTCTTGCAATGAATTTTAATTATCAAAAAAGAATTGAATTCACTTTTTTATGTTGATCTTTTTGTTTAAATAAATAATATAAACTATGAGAAGATAAGTTTATAGTAACTATTGCATTTTCAATTTACGAGTGAACATAGACTTTTAGAAGTTAGTATAGGACCCGCAACTCCCGTCAAAATGGCGAGTTCTTAAGAACAATATCCAGTGGTCCCCCCCCCCCCAATTTTCGTTTTTTCCGTCTTATTTCCAGGACGTTGCAAAAATTTAAATAATTTCTAGCATCCCAAAATCTTATGTAAACTGACGCGCGACGATAGTTCGCGGTTTGAGACCGGGTTGCTGTTAGTCGTACATGCTCTACGGCAGCGTTTCTCAACCTGGGGGGCGTGAGTATACCGTAAGGGGGGCGGGAGCAATTGGAAATATCAATAAATCAATGGTTAGAGAGCGTTCATAAACTACGTGGTTTGGCCAAGGGGGGGGAGGGGTTAGGTAGAATGCTACGCAGGGCTACGTGAGGGTACGGGGGGAGTTATAGTCAAGCTACGTAGTTTTCTTCATTTATTATGAAAGCAATTTGCAGAATATAAGCGACAACATAATATGGATATTTATTTCCGTATTTGGATTTTAATAATTTAGAATGGTTTTCTGTTCAAACTACATTTGTTTTCCTACGCCCGATAGTGAAAGTAGGCTTTTCAAGTTGTCAGTGATGTAGCAAGGCTAATTATTGGCTAATATGATAGAAATAAAAATAATTCTGGAGGGTTATTGAGTTTTAGAATATATTAATCTATATAGTATTTTACCTAGACCATTTTACTTAGACTTTTTTACCCTTAGACTTTTTTTCCGTAGACCTTTTTACCTAGACTATTTTACCTAGACTTTTTTACCCGTAGACTTTTTTTCCATAGACCTTTTTACCTAGACCAATTTACCGTAGACTATTTTTCCTTAGACTATTTTACCTAGAATCATATTAGAGATGATCTTTGTAATTAAATTTTAAATAGTACCAATAGTTGGTATGCGCAAGTACCAACAATAAAATCTTAATACATAAAATCCCAGAACTCTGCTGCTCCGGCTCCTCCAGCGTGTCATTTTTTGGTGAAAAATGGAACAATCTGATTGGTCGAATTTTTTTACCAACCGAAAAATATATTAAAGTACCGACGACGGTACTCCCCCTGGGACGAGTTGCACATCAATCGAGTTTCCAACCAATCGGGTCTAGATGCCCGTCCACGGACGGGCTTTTTGCTAGTTGTAAATAAAAGTTATGACCCAAACTAGATAAGAAACCGTTTGCAGATTTGTTCGTTGTGGGCATCGAGTACGCAAGTAAATATTTGTTGTAATTTATAATTGTTATTAAGTAAATAAATTAAATTTGTAAACGTTTATCGATACATATCCAGGGCCGGATGAACCATGCGTGCAATGGAGCCGCCGCACCCAGCGCCAAAGTTTAGAAGGCGCCAAAATTGAGCGGTTTTTAATTGTTGTGATTCCAAGGTACTGCATTTTTCTTTGATTATAATATTCTATATATTATTAGTATTAAAGGCAAGGCCTGAACTATGGCGTGGCGAGAGAGGCGCACGCCACAGGCGCGAGCTAGTTAGGGGGCGCCAAATTTTTGATTTTAAAATTAAATTTACAAAATATAAATAAATACCCCCGCGATTTACCGTCCTGGTGGGCAGGGCCGTATCTGACGGGAGGTTTTGGGGGTCCAAACCCCTCCGAAGTAAAGCGTGAGATAAAATCCTAAAATAAAAGATTAGCAGGATACCTGTGGCCTTGACCACGCGTAGATCGTAGATCAATTACCTGCTGTTACATGCTTAGTCCTTTAATAGTATATTTTTTAAATAAATTTGCTTTACTAAACTTTTTTTTGAAGGAATATTTTTGTATTGCAATTTACTAACTTTACAATAGAGCGCTTGACCTTAAAATTTTCAAACATTTTCGCTTGCAATATACTGAGGGATACCCCCTCAGACCCCCCAGTAGAGGCGCAAGTTTCAAAGTCGCCACGGGCGCATCATATCCTAGTTCCGGCTCTGATTAAAGGCGCCATTTACTTAATCTGCACCCGGCGCTGAAATAGCTTGATCCGGCCCTGTACATATCAATCTTAAGGAAACAAAGTGCCATAAAAGCAGCTCTGCTGTCTGCGAGTATTTGAATCGATTTGCCATTTTTGAAAATATTATTTTAGAATATCAGAATTAGACTTATATTCAGCTATAGTTCAGAAGAGAAAATCCCCGCACCTGAGCCAGAATTAGTTTTGGAACCATCCGTGTACAGACATATGAAAATAAAATTAAGACGGAAGTCACAATACACGCATTATTGATTTACACAGTGGTGTAGCTAAGGGGGGGGGGGGCGGTCCGTGCCAGGCGCACTTCTTAGGGGCACCAGTTTTTCTAAAAATAAAAAAATTTTGATAGTGTTATTGACAGATTTGTACAAATGAAAACAAGAAAAATTAATTTGTAGTAAAATAATTAAATAAAATATAAAACAAATAATTGTTTCTCCTTTGGGGACGTACATTAATTACGTAAGGACGATTTTTGACCCCCTCCCCCACCCACGTAAGATTTTGGAAACACCCCTCACTCATCATACGTAAGGATTATTAAACAAAAATAATATTGACCACCCCCTTCTTATAATATTGTAAATTACATACAAAACATGCAAAAATTTTAATTAAATTTTATTTATATTAATAAAAGTTAATGAAGATAATTAATTATATAAAAAAGTTATTACAAACTTTTTTTTAAATCAAATTAAAAGTCAGTTGCAGTCCATGTGGGAGCAAGCCATTCCTATATGGATTGGCGTCAGTTGCAAAAGTTAATTTAAAAAAAATAATATTTTGAATTTTAAATTTATATATACATATTTAGCGAATTTTTACAATATATTTAATCGTATTTCGCACCCTTCGCGCCAAGCTTTTCGGTTCTCCCAGTCACCTTCTGCGAGTCCTCGGGAGTTCATCGCGTTTTGGACATCCTGAATTTTAAATTTAATTTAAAAAATGTATTTTAAGAAACTTATGTAAGGAATACATCGGACCTCCTTCCCCCTAACGTAGGGATCCGTAAGATTTTCAATCTCCCCCAAACCCTCACGTAATTAATAGACGGCCCCATTCCTATTATTAGAATTTTTCATTATTTTTTTGTACTAAGTAATTTGATGGGTCAAGTGTTGTATGCAAAATTTGGGTAGAATAATTGACTTTCGCAAAGTAGGGGGCGCCAAATTCAGGGACCGCCCCGGGCGGCAAAACCATTCGCTACACCGCTAGATTTACCTATAAACCATGGACTTAGAAGGACTCCTTCTAAGTCCATGCTATAAACTAATAGGAGAATGGATACCCTTGATAGATCATACAGTGGCGTAACTACACCTGGGGAGGCAGGGGCGGAAGTAGTCTGAGAGGCCCCCTTCCCTAAAAAAATCACTACTTTTCCGTTAATATAATTTAAAGTTTGCATTATATAATTATATAAAAAATATATTTTTGGTTCAGTTTGGAGGCCCCGCACCCCCGCATTCAACCACTAAGATCATAAAAGCCTTCTACATGATATTTAATAATCCATAGGTTCAACTTGGAATAACCGCAATGCTTTTTAAATAAATAAAAAATAACATACTTACCCACCTGCAGTAACTTCGTATTTACTTTGAGAAAAATCTTCTACCAGGTAATGCGTTAAGCACTACAACGTTGCCTATAAGTAATACTTTTATTTTTAAATAGAAATATTTGAGATCCTAAAAATCTAACAATTTTACAGTATGTGCAATTATTAGAGGTAATAAATACAAAAAGATTTTAAATAAAGCTAATAGCATTTGGTGACCTTTTAAGCCAATAAAAAAATCGCGATAACCAACACAGTGTCAATTAAAACATATATAGTTAATAAAGTATTGTCTGATCCTTGCAAACTGATATACTTTGATATCCGTTGTTGTACTTATCCCTTGGAGCTTTAATCACAATTTCCAAACATTGAAAATCAGTTAAACGTTTAACATCGCTGTCCTTCCTTAACCTCGTATTAGGCAGCTTTCTTATCCTTTCTACTTGATCGTCTTTAATTTCTAATTCTTCAGAGCAGATATGTAGAAGTGATGCATAGGTCAGTTTCCAACGTGGAATTTCTATTTCTATGTAATCAGGATCGGGTGATCCAGCTATACGCACCTTCAAGATTAAATCTAAAGAAACAATTTTAAATTTCCCACTGAAATATTGCGTGAAGTTAAATTACCGTCAGTTTGAGCCGGTAAAGTTGTTGTAGGCATAGTAGACAAATCAGGATGTCTTGTCCGCAATCTAGGGGCTACATCAACTTGACCATTCAGCGGTGGACTACTAATATAATTTGGGATAAAAGTTTTGGCATCGTCAGAAATAAAATGTGAATTTATAGAAGTTTGTTTAGTAGACTCTCCTAATAAAGGATGTAGTGTGATATTTGAGCACACATCGGCAGGCGTTTCACCTTTAAAATTTTCTAAATTGGGATCGGCTCCATTATTTAACAACAAACGAACTGTATCTTCGTTGCCTCGTTTCGAAGCCCAATGCAAAGCTGTCCTGAAAATTTGTATATATATAAAGTGGGGTTAGGTTTTAAATTCAATATTGCTTTACCATCCGTTAATAGCATTTTTTGAGTTAATATTTACATTATGCGATATTAATGTTTCTATTACATCGATATCTCCTACACAAGCAGCTTCGCGAAGTTTCTCCTCTAAAACATTAGCCATTATTGGAAGCACTACAGGTACATTACATTTGAGAGAATTATGGTAGGCAAATAGCTGATACTTGTAAATTTAAAATGAAATTTTGTTCGAAATCCAAATGGCAAAAAAATTTAAATCGGATTAGACATCAAACACGTGCGTTCGATAAATTTGGCGTTGGTAGACGTAGAAAATATTACAGGGAATATAGGGGATAATCTGTTTAGTTGTTTTGTTTTTATTTCAGTACTTCCAATTTTCAATTGTGTCAATTGGGGTGGCAATAAATAGGGATATTTATTATTAAATTATTGCACCCATTCATCAATTAAAATTCAAATAAGTTTAAAATGTTAAATATCTATTCAGTACTTCTCAAACTCGAGTTTGAAATGATAAATTTTCTCATTGGTTACGTGTAACCAAAGCATTATATTATTTATTTCCATACTTGCGGAAGCTAAAGAGACTTTCTCTTCGCAAAATCCCTTAGTTTTATAAGCATATTGATTAAAAAATACCACTCTAAAGAGAGCCTCCTGACTTACTAAATTTTTCGCATTGATTGAGAAGCACTGCTTTAAATTTTTTTGTTTGGGTTTGTTTTATTTTAGTTGGTAACACAAAATTGACGCTGTTTACTCCGTTTACCATCCGTTTACTAATAATTGGAGTATTTTACATAGAAAATTTATAAACATGCTAGTTTATCCCAATACAGGTGTATACATAAACTGAAAGATTAATACGTTTGAATTGTGCTGGTGCTTCTAATAATTTTTAAAATGGGAAAAATTAATGGGTAAGTGAAGTTTTACCAAAGATAACCTAAAAATGTAATGACTATTTTGTAGGAGAGACCGAAGCCGAAGTAGATCACCTGAAAGAAAACGTCGGAGAGCTCGTAGTATAGAACGCGAAAAACCTAAATCTAGTCGACATCGTAGAAGTAGATCAAGAGAGAGACGAAGCCGGTCGAGGGAAAGGAAACCTGTCAGAGATTTACGAGAAAGACGATCGTACAGCAGGGATAGAGAGCGTAGAAGGTAAAAATTGTTTAATGCTGTTTTGTTTTTCTTTTTTAGTATAATGTCTGTATTGCAAATGCAGTCAATTTGTTTGGCATCGGTACAATTCTGTAGTTTTACTTGGAAGATATTTAGTTTAATTTTACACTTCTGATGCATGAAATGCTGTCAATTCATAATCTTGTAATATTTGAAAATTTGAGTTTGTTTTGATCTGAACTTCATGAACCTTTTTATGATGCTAAACTTCCTCAAATAATTGCATTTCCGAGTTATATCTATGCAGATTTCTTTTTTACTAGACGATGACTGCACTAAAATATTGATCGAATCTTTGGCTTCCAAAGATCATTTTTATCCCACTTTTAACAGAAATTTAAGAGAAACTCATATTATTTAGGTACACAAGTAAAATGGAACTACTGGAATCAGAGTGCTAGAGAAGACACTGCATAATGCATGACGGTAAATACAGTGGTTATTAGGTTTCTTCCACGTTAATCATTTTTTACAATCTTAAATATACTAGGATAAAAATGTTACAGTTTAATTTTTTGCAGGGCGGATAGCAAAGAGAAAAGAATTTCGGGAAGTAAGCGACGAAGGGATAGAACTCGATCAAAGTCACCGAGAGAATCAAAAAATAAATCAGAAGATCATTCTGATTTACCATTTGACCCCTCAAGTTTGGATAAAGTAAGTGTTGGATTAATTTTTGTGATTATAGTAGAATAATTCATTATTTTGCAGGAAGAGGAACAAAGAAAACTTGAGTTGGAAACACAAAAGCGTCGCGAACGGATAGAAAGATGGCGTGCTGAACGCAAACGAGAGCAGGAGATAAAAAAGGAAGCTCAAGATGAAGCCGAAAGTAGAGAGGCCGGCAAAAAGTGGTCATTAGAGGATGATTCAGAAGATGAAGAAAAAACAGAGAAGTCTGAAAAAGAAGAGGGAGACGTAAAGGTAGAGGAAAAGGAAATAAAAGAAGAGGAACAAGAAAAAAAAGAAATTGAAGTTGTGGAAGAGAAAGTGAGTGTTAAAGAAAGTGAAAAGAAAATGGTGATTGAAGAAGATGAAGTGGATCCATTGGATGCTTTCATGTTAGGTAATAATTTAAATCTAAAAAATATTTTGAATAATAATTTTACTAAAATAATAATTTTAGGGGTTCATGAAGAAGTTCGACAAATTAACACTTTTGATATAAGAAAAGACCCGAAAGCAGACTCTTCGTCAAAGAAAGGAGGACTTGTCATTGTGACCGGAGTAGCCAAGTCAAAGGTAATTAAAAATAAAGGTGAATTAATAGAACAAAATCAAGATGGCCTTGAATATTCTTCAGAAGAAGAGCAAGAAGATCTTAAGGATACGGCTGCAAATATTGCAAATAAGCAGAAAAAGGAGCTTATCAAGATTGATCACAATCACATTAGGTATTTGCCGTTCAGAAAAAATTTTTACGTCGAAGTTCCAGAAATTGCACGGATGACACATTTAGAGGTTGAAGCATACAAAGAAGAATTGGAAGGGATTCGCGTTAAAGGTAAGCACAATCAGAGTTGACTAGTAACTAATTACTTTTCAGTTAAATTAGTAACTTGAGTACTTGCAGTTTGCAGTATCCAACTTAACAAATTTTCTTCAGATTATATTTTAACTGCTTTTAAAGGCTTACTTTTGTTAATTTTAAAATATTGAATCACTATATCAAATTCAATTATTCTTTTAAAATCACGTTTCAAACTATAAAAATTATGGGTTTCGAATCTCTAAATCCATGGGCGTACCCAGCTTTTGGCCTAGGGGGGGGGGAAATCAGGAATTTTCTGTTGATAAATAATTATTCTGGCATAGGCACTTAATTAACCAGCTAAATGTATGGGAGACAGGAAGGATCCAGGGAGGGGCCCTGCCCCCCACTGGGTACGCTCATGTCTAAATTCTAGTTATATTGAAGCGATGAGATTGGGCAGAAGGTACATGGTTTGCTCAGTTTTGATCATAATTAACGGAAATTATCTACTTATTTGCTTACAAATTGTTTTTGTTATAGGTAAGGGTTGTCCAAAACCAATTAAAACTTGGGCTCAATGTGGTGTATCTACTAAAGAACTGAACATTCTTAAGAAGTTGGGATTTGAAAAACCGACACCGATTCAAACTCAAGCAATTCCAGCAATAATGTCAGGACGTGATTTAATAGGAATTGCAAAAACAGGTAGTGGTAAGACATTGGCCTTCTTATTACCCATGTTTCGGCACATTCTCGATCAACCACCATTAGATGATACCGACGGCCCGATTACTATTATTATGACACCGACGCGCGAATTGTGCATGCAAATTGGAAAGGATATTAAAAAATTCACCAAGAGCTTGAATTTACATGCTGTCTGTGTGTATGGTGGTACTGGTATTTCGGAACAAATTGCTGAATTAAAGAGAGGAGCCGAAATTATTGTATGCACGCCTGGACGCATGATTGATATGTTAGCTGCAAATAGTGGGAAAGTCACAAATTTAAGAAGAGTCACTTACATTGTTTTGGATGAAGCCGATCGTATGTTTGATATGGGATTTGAACCACAAGTAATGAGAATTATCGATAATGTAAGACCGGATAGACAAACTGTGATGTTTAGTGCGACGTTTCCACGACAGATGGAAGCACTAGCTAGACGCATATTACAGAAGCCCATAGAAGTACAAGTGGGTGGAAGGTCTGTGGTATGTAAGGATGTAGAGCAGCATGCGATCATTTTAGAGGACGAACAAAAATTTTTAAAATTATTAGAATTATTGGGTTTATATCAGGAACATGGAAGCATTCTTGTTTTCGTTGACAAGCAAGAAAACGCCGATATTCTGTTGAAAGAATTGATGAAGTCTGGATATAATTGTATGAGCTTGCATGGCGGTATAGATCAATTCGACCGTGATTCAACAATTATCGATTTCAAATCAGGAAAAGTTAAACTTTTAATTGCAACCTCAGTTGCAGCAAGAGGTTTAGATGTTAAGCATTTAATCTTGGTTGTCAATTATGATTGTCCAAATCATTATGAAGATTATGTTCATCGGTGTGGTCGTACCGGCAGAGCTGGTAATAAGGGCTTTGCTTACACTTTTATAACACCAGAGCAAGATAAATATTCGGGTGATATTATCAGGGCATTGGATTTGGCCACACTTCCTGTACCTGAGAATTTGAGACAAATGTGGGACAAATACAAAGCCAAACAGGAATCAGAAGGCAAGAAGCTGCACACAGGTGGTGGATTTAGTGGTAAAGGATTTAAGTTTGATGAAACCGAAGCAGCTGCTATTAACGAACGTAGAAAATTCCAAAAAGCTGCATTAGGGCTTCAGGATTCAGATGACGAAGATCTCGAGCATGATATTGACCAACAAATTGAGAGTATGTTTGCAACAAAACGTACTGTTAAAGAAATTAAAGCACCATTAGGTAAGCACATGTTAAAAATCTGAAGTATTTTTTTCTAATTCTTTTTTTAGGAATAATTAATCCTGCCGCTATTGGTATACATTCCGCTGTCGATAAGTTGGAATTGGCTAAAAGGTTGGCCTCTAAAATTAATCTTACCAAGCATCATGGTAGTGATACGAAATTTGCTACTCAACAAGCTGCCGAATCCATTCTGAAAGGCAGCGGAAGTCAACCATTAATAACAGCTAAGACTGTGGCCGAACAATTGGCTGCCAAATTGAACACAAAACTTAATTATCAACCTAAAGATGATGACGACAGAAACGACGACGATTCTGAGCAAACTTTCAGGAAATATGAAGAGGAACTGGAAATAAACGATTTTCCACAACAAGCAAGATGGAGGGTTACTTCCAAGGTAAGTTACCATTTCATTTTACAATTAGTCATAGTTATATTGGAAATCTTTAAATTTAAGATGGAAACTTTTTGGGATGATGAAATACTGAGGTAAATTAAATAATACGAAATTTATGATATAAAATTAATTATTATTGCATCATTTATTTTATAAATTGGGAGATTGGATGGTATAATTTTTTAGTTGGTTTTCTAAATCTTGAGGGTGTAGTGGATAATTTGTGACAAATTCGGGTACTCCCCGCTGGGAGTATTGGATTACGTAACTTAAAAATTTCTAGTGTTGAGAAGTTCAATTTTAATTGGTCACTTCAGTGTGCGTTTTTTTCTAATTGGATTAAAAATGTAATACGTTGAGTGAGATTTACTGCACAACTATCTATTAATTGCAGTCATATGATTAAAATATTGCAATATGTTATTAATAGATTACGAAGCAAAGTTGGGATTTGATCACCATTTCATAGACATAATTATTTTTGTTATTATGGAGCTTCCACTTTTCTGGAATTACTGGATAAGTCGGGGAATAAATATTAACAATTGGTTTTTAATGTGAAATTTTTTTATTGGTTTATACTTAGGACCAAAAATTTTAAATAATTACATGATATTTTCACATTTTTGTATATTTATTTCCAGTCGCGATTTACCATTTGTTAAGGACACTAACCTGAAGTTTGTTCATTATATTCCAATCTTTGATTATTAATACAGGGTTTCTACTTTCTACTTGCCTAGAAAACCTAAAATACTTGGAGAAGTCGGGGAATTTCGTTGAAACTTTTTTTTCTACAAAATTTTGATTTATTCAAATTTATAAATAATTTTTTTAATTAATTTTTAAAAATAATCAATTTAATATTTTTTAGTTTATTTTACAAATCTGAAATTTTTTTATTTTAAAATTTAATTTTAAGTTGCTTGCGTAAGTTACAGAAAATTTTCAAATTTTGTCTAGGAAGACCTGAAGAAGTCAGGAAATTTTCTATTTGAATTTTATGTGCATTTTCTATTTTATTTTCGAAATTATACGGCTCCAATGCTGCTTTTTTTTTAAATTACATCATGCAGTCTATTTTAAACAGTTCATATGTGTAGTATAGCATTTAATTTGTGTATACTAATTGTTTATTTTGAAATAATTGAAATATTGTAAAAAATCTTGATAACAAAAAATAACAAAATAATAGATTTCAAAAATTTGTGAAAAAAAATTATACTACTATTACAATAAAGTTTTAAATTTCAACATCAAAGCTGAACGAAGCAAAAATTAGTTATCGCAATGGCCAATATAACAGTCAAAAAGCAACTTAAAATAATTTTAATAGAAATAAAAAATTAAAACAATTAATAAATTTCATCAGACTCAAAAAGGTTAGGTCAAAAACAATGTTTTAATTTGTTATCACAATAATATCAGTTGAAATAAATGGTATCTCACAGGCACGATTAATTAGGTGGTGTAGACTTTTTAATCAGAAGTCAAAAGTGCATAAGTGGAATGATATTTTTGTTTTTGCTGCTTACCTAATCTCTTGGAAAACTTTTCTAATTGCCAACAATTAAGTCATTATTTTAATATTACTTTTAATTGTGGGGTCACTTTAATATCTGGGTCGGGTCTTTGTTTTTGTTTTGTAAATAAAAATGTACTACTAAATTTTAAATTTTTGATAAACTTGTTACCAAGGATATTGTTTTTTCATTTAAACAATATTTACGGTATTACGAAACAAAATGAATTAACTCATTTGTGATTTTAGGAAGCGTTGGCTCAAATTTCTGAATATTCAGAAGCAGGTATTACGGTTCGAGGCACCTATGTACCAACTGGAAAAGCACCACCAGAAGGCGAACGGAAGCTGTATTTGGCAATTGAAAGTACTAGCGATATAGCAGTTTCTAAAGCTAAAGCTGAAATAACTAGGTTGATTAAAGAAGAATTGCTTAAATTGCAGACTGCCGGACATCACACTTTTAATAAAGCTAGATATAAGGTTTTGTAAATCAGAAAAACTTTATTTTGTATGCTAGTTCTCTCAAGAACATTCGATTTTTTTTACTATTTCAAATCTAATTATGGAAAATACACAATTTAATTATTTATTAACGAAGTTAATTATTACTAATTTGGTTTGATTTGAAATATTTTTAGTCTTGAAATAATTTTATTTGTATTTGCTTGCAAAAGTTAAAATAAAATTTATTCCATACATGTATTGTTTTATTAATTAATAAATAAATCGGTAGCACTACAACCCAGAGTGGGTCTTGGTTAACCACTTCATTTTTTTTTATGAAGGGTTTTCAAGGCAGGTTACCTCGGTGGTTTGCCATTGCTTACTGAGGGAGGACGGCTAGAATAAAGTTCCAGCTCTATTAGGGTTTGAACCAAGGATCTTGGCTTGGTAGTCTACGCACTGAAGCATCAGACCTTAATCGTCCTCTGATAAAACCGTTATTGTTTTATTATCTTTGTTTATTTTTATTTTCTTAAATTATTCAGAAAAACAAAGCAATATTCTAAAGTTAGATATAAGGTTTTGTAAATCAGAAAAAGTTTATTTTGTAAGCTTGTTCTTTCAAGAACATTCGTTTTTTTACTATTTTAAATCCAATTTTGGAAAATTCATAGTTTAATTATTATCTAACAACAATAGTATATTACTGGCCAAGCATAGAAAATGATCCGTTATATCCGATAGTGAGCGTAGCGAGCTTTTCAATATAGCTGCGCGCCCAGTAACGGATCATATTTCGAGGCGAGGTGAGTATACTTTTTTATCGGAAAACATAAAATTATCAATTATATCAAATATTAAAAAATATTGTTTAAATTACAAATTGTGACAGATAAGACAAATTTAAACAATGTCATTAGAGCAACCCTCTATGGCGAAGTGCATTAAGCGATTCAATTACCGAACACATCGCTCAGTTAATAAAAGAAAGAAATAGTTACTGCAAAAAGTGGCAACAAAGCGCAAACCCAGTCTTTGCTCAACAGATGAAACAACTCAACTACGAAGTAAAACAACAATTCGCTCAGCATCAAAACAAGAAGTGGACCGAATTGTTATCATCAGCAAAGCCACACGACAAATCCCTTTGGAAACTAACGAAGTCCTTACGCAAGCCACACAAGCCCATACCTGTGCTAAAGAACAACAACGACGAAACAATAATCTCAAATGGAGACAAGGCCGAACTCCTGGCTAAGGAGTTCCAAAGGATACACGAATCGAGAAACACTCAAAACACAATTGAACAGCAGGAAATAAGCGAAGCTGTTAGAAATTACCTCAGTCAGCCGATCCCGCAGAGCAAGAGGCAACTCGAGAAACTTCTAACTTCCCCATCCGAAATCAAGAATCTTACTAAAAAACTGCAGAATAAAAAAGCACCCGGCCCGGACCAAATCCAAAACATCCTAATCAAAAATCTATCCAAAAAGGCAATAGTTCAACTATGCTACATAATCAACACAATTTTCAAATTACAATATTTCCCAACCGCATGGAAAACAGCAACAGTCATTCCCATTCCGAAACCCAATAAAAACCCAACAAATCCTACCAGCTATCGTCCAATCAGCCTCTTAAGTAACTTGGCAAAATTAACCGAAACAATCATATTAAATAGAATAGAGAAAGAAGAAAATAAGCTAAAAATCGACAACCCGTACCAATACGGATTTAAGAAAGGACACAATACCACACTACAAATCACAAGAATAGCCAACGATATTATTACAAATTTCAACAAGGACAACACAACCGTAATGGCATTACTTGACATCCAGAAAGCCTTCGACAAAGTATGGATCGAGGGCCTCACGTACAAACTGATCACATACAACTTTTCACCTCTACTTGTAATACTACTGAACTCATACCTAAACAACAGAACGCTCGCTGTAAGTGTCGACAAATCAAAATCGCCCACCAAAGCAATAGAAGCTGGAGTCCCCCAGGGCTCCGTACTAGCCCCGAAGCTATTTATATTATACATTAACGATCTACCGCAATTCCCAAAAACTAAAATGGCCCTCTACGTCGACGATACGGCCATCTACGCTCATTCGTTTAGGGAGCGTTCATAAACTACGTGGTTTGGTCAATGGGGGGGAGGGGTTAGGTAGAATGCTACGCAGGGCTACGTGAGGGTACGGGGGGAGTTATAGTCAAGCTACGTAGTTTTCTCCATTTATTATGAAGGCAATTTGCAGAATATAAGCGACAACATAAAATGGATATTTATTTCCGTATTTGGATTTTTTTAATTATTTATGTCACTATTATACGACTAGGCGAAAAAATAATTTTAATTTTGTATTATTAAAGTGAATATTAGCGCATCTTTAATTATTCTAGTGTTCTTTAAAGTGTCACTTCAAGTTTCAAGTGTTATATTGATGTGAAATGACCCTGTACAATAATCTTTACGAGGCTTATCGCGCGGAAATGTTTTTCCAACGAGTTTTCAAAAGCCAAAATCCAAAATGATGTTAATGAGTTATGGAAATCTTTTAAACAGGACACAACATGTCTTCTGGACTTTATAGGAAAAAAAACTACGTTCCATCTAAAGGGGGGGGGCATCACGGTAAAAGCTACGTTAAGCTACATGATGGGAGGGAGGGGTTCTAAAGAGGTCAAAATCAAACTACGTGGTTTATGAACGCTCTCTTAGTGCCGAAGTGGCCAACAAACAAATCCAGATCCACATGGACATGCTGGAAGAATATTACAAGAAATAGAAAATCTCAATAAATCCTGAAAAGACGGAACAAATAGTATATTTGCAAGAAAGAGGAAATATACGAAAATATTCGCTCCCTTACGAGTTAATCAACATAAAATAACCTCAAGTAATAAAGTCAAATATCTGGGCGTAACATTAGACTCGCGATTAAACTTTAAATCCCATATCCAACAAAGAAAGCAAATAGCATACGGCAACATGGCTTCGATCATGCTTCTACTCAAGAGTGAAAAAATGTCGCAAACCAACAAAATGCTCTTATACAAATCGATTATTAGACCTACCATAACCTACGCTTCACCGGTATGGTGTAGCATATCAAACACAAGTCTAAAACAGCTTCAAATTATACAAAACAAATGTCTCAGATTAATAACAGGATCAAAACGGAATACAAGAACAACCGCCCTACATGAAGCCACAAACATCGAATACCTACGCGACCAAATAGACCGTACCAGCCAAACTTTCTATACAACTACAATAAAAAATAGCAAACTCACAGAAAACATCACCGAAACAAACCACAACAATGCCCCGTTCAGAATCAAGCATAAAATGTTATATCAAAATTTACCAATGTTCACAGAAGAAATATCTTAACTCGACTCGGCACATGTGTTAAATCAGGTTTTTACATCTAGTTTTCCTGAAAAGTATCCAAAATAACTCCAAAAATCAAAATAACAAGATCAAAGATCAAGCAATCCCTTTCAGTCTTAAAAGTTCTACACGAACAATATTGACAAAAAGAGTAAACGTTTATGTGGGAACTCTTGAAAAATATGCAAATTTAAAAATCAAATTAGTTTGACCATTTATTTGTAAGAACTTGATTGATGTATTATCTTATATAACTAAAAATAAAAAGATTTGTAAATGTCAATGATTGAATCATAATTTAATCGTTTGGCGATCGCCAGTTCGAATCCCACGTCGGACAAATTTTTATAATAGAGTTTTTTTATAATATAAATGAATTGACTTGCAGAAGTAACAGAATCGACCATTAATAAAAACACATTAATGGTCGATTTTACATTATTAGTCGATTTGTGAGCTGACTAGGAATACTTCGTTTTAGCTGCCGGGTGGACACTCGGAAAGCATCGCTTTCGTTATGTTTTCCGATAAAATTAATTATTACTAATTTCAATTTTTCTCTGTAATGTAATCACAAATATACCTACAAGTCAAACCAATTTTTATTAAAAACTAGTTTAGAAATACTGTAGAAAGGAAAGATTTTCTTCATCTACATTACCGTTTTGTCTTATCTCTAGTAGTTCATACATAGTCCAGGCGCCAGGTGTATTTGCAAAACAAAGTCCTGGTAAGGGATTTTTCAATTGGATTATGTTAGTGGATGGCCCCTAAGTGTAAAACCGGGTTTTCGGCCTCTGATAGCACTCGCGTCAGCGTGTGCTATTCTGCTATATCTTGAAAAACGCGTTTTTATTATTATCTCGTAAACGGTGTGCCGGACGATAAAAATAAATTAAACTTCCTATCATTTTTGTTTGAAGATTTTTTCTCGAAAGTCAATATTTTTCAAGATATAGTCAGTTCTTTTAGAGTAAATAGAGAATATTAGCAATTATTTTGTGGTGAAAATAGTCTGAAAAAGCTTTAAAAGTAACAATTGAATGCGAGCTTTTTAAATTTCTCACATTTCACATTTCAAAACACCCGGTACGTCTTGCCACCACAGTTAAAAGGCTGAAATTACGCCCCTGCTCTTTTCTAAGCTTGCCGATTAGGCATATTATTAGGGTATGACTCCGTACAAAAACCGCCTTCAAAAGACAAAAAAAAACAGAGAGTATTTATACGGCAATCCTGTGGTATCCCATATCAAGTAACGATTGGATAATTGGATCGGATTCAGTGGGCTTATTTACTTGCAGTCCACTTCTAGCCGTGCAGCTGTTAACATAGTATAATATTATTTAATAGTTAATTACAGCCGAATTTAACTTAAAAAAATTAAAAAATTTTAAAACGGGAAATAAATGATCATATTATTTTAGATCTGGAATTTTTGAATTTGAGGCTCTTCGGGGATGTTTTTAATTTTTTCGAGAGAAATCCCAGTTTTCTAGATCCGTCATTTTCTAGTACAACTTATGCCAAAAAATACTTATATGAAATAAAAACGCGCCATGATCGGGTAGACCGAGAGCTGGGAGTAAAATAAACTGCCTCATATGTTACCAAAGGTTTGACATTGGAGGTGTGTAATACTACCCGCACTTAATATCAAAACACTCGTCTGCCGGCCGGAAGTGGTCGCCGTATAATCGAAATAATTTTCAAAAATGTGAAAAAATTTGACTACAACTGCCTCATTAATACCAGGTTGAATTAAAGACCAAAGTGAGTGGAAATACGAATTGTATAAAAAATTATTCGTCTGCTGCTTCTATGCGGTCGCATTCTCAAAGCAGACGGCGTTCAAAATGTCCAAAAAACGACTTCAACTTCCTCATAAGATACCAGCATAATGTTTTGGCAGAAAATTAATTCAAGATGCAAATAATCGAACTATAAAAAGTAAATGTCGGCAGACGGTCGCGTTAAAAAGGCAGACGAGCTCAAAGTTAAAAAAAAATTTTGGTACTAACCGACTGCCCTATAAATACCAAGCTGTTTTTCGAACGAAATAAATAAAAATACGATTATTTCTGTAAATCACCACGTCTGCCGTTCCTAGGTGGTCGCATTATCAAAGCAGACGGCCTTAAAACGCAGACTTCTATTATTTAATTGCAATGGCTACTTCCTCCAATGATGTACAGAGGAATGGGAAAATAAACAATTAATCAAATGAAATACGTGTGTTTGTATGTATTTTATTATGTACCTACACATTATATTACTCAAATATAACAAAAAAAATTCAAAACAAAAATAATCTTCTGGAAAAACAACAGAATATGAACACAAAATGAAGCAAACGAAACGAGATGTGATAAACAAATTAACAAATAATAATAAAGAAATTACATTAGCCAAACAAATTAATCTTCCTCATCACTAGAGTGGTTGTAGAGGACACATTCTTCATCATCACTTTCAGCTAATGCAGAAATTTCTTCCAAAGTAGAAGGAGTCTGCGGGCCTACAAACCATTCAATTTGGTATTTATTTTCAACCAAAATCCATCCACTTTCTTCAGGATTATAAAATATTGGCTTTGGCTCTGTAGCAAAATTCCAAATTGCACAAATCTGATTAACCCTTTTAATTTTGCATAATAAAGAATCGCGGCAGGGTGGCATCAAGCTACCATCAAAATTTTTTATTTTAGCAAAAGGATTTTTTTGGAATGCACTTATGCCGTAATTTTTTATAAATATGTCTAATCGTGCTTCATTAACGTGCGTTAAATTGTGCCTGCCGTACATCTGACAAACAAATCTTTCTACACAGTCTATTTGTTCGTCAGATACTAACGCACAACGGCCAAAAGACGAAAAAATTTCCAAAGCTTTTGAATCCTTTACTATAATGTCCAAAGGTTTTGTTTTACCTTTCCTAGCAAAAGAAGCTGTATAATCACTTCCTGTTAAGACATGGTATGCTGGTAGAGCTGTTGACAAATTCTTCCCTAAACTTGTATAAATGTCATTAACACTTATATAACGTAGAGTATTCTTAGATTGAAGACCAGTTTCAATCCATAATGACACTTTATTTGTTATTTGATGCATATTCCCCAGTGCTATTATCAAAATATCGGTATCAGTAGCTCGCACGACTACATTTGTATTTTCAGGCAATTTGGATACATGAAACACAATTCGAGTATCAGCTTCATTGTGATTACAACAAAGTAACTGGTCAACTTCGCATTTTATGTGTCCATTGTGCTCATAAAACATGTAACAATTATCTTCACAATTTACTCTGAGGATCTTATCTCCTAGAATTCCTACTACATTATCTGTTTTCCAACAATTTACTAAAAATTGCACAAGCCCTGATTTAAAAGAATCATTTCTTAATGCTTTCAAAAAGTCGTTTGGACGTTTCTGATCTTCTCCTACAATATTGAAAACGTTGCTTCTTTCATTTGCTCCCGCACGTCTATCTCTTTCGCTATCTTTTATCGAGGGGGAAACAAATTTATCAAAAACCAGATCAATCCTGTTACTTGAACTTTTGCACAACTTCTTAAGAATGTGCAGAGCTAATCTGCCAAATGTGGGTGGGGTGTCACCTAAAAGATGCAAAAAAAAGAATCCATCAAAAATATTGCAATCTATTTTGCCTGGACTTGGAGTAAGATGCGTCCGTTTTTCTAATAATTTAAATAATTTTGATTTATCTGTTTTGTTCATGCTTCCATCGATATGACTTAACGATAATGGAACTGGGGTAAGAGGAAATGCCAGTACACTTAATAAGTCAATGTTGTGCTCTAAAGCTAACACTAAAATCCTTCCAATTAAATTTCGTTCCACCTTCACTTCAGTTAGTTTTCCGTTTTTTTTTTTAGTTTTTAATTTATTTTCCGATGCAAATGTGTGAATTGTATGTCTTGAAATTGGTTTTTCAAATCTACTTGCGTCGTTTCTACATTCTGCAATAAAATCGTCCCTCAATGTTTCTCCCTTGGTAACAATATTTAACAGGAAAGCTTTTGTGCTTTCGCTAGCTCTTTTCCCTGTGGATAGGTTAACAAGTTCATTTTTGTCTAGCATTTTAGATGAAAATGGATTCAGAGTATTACAAATCTGATTAACAAGTTCTTTTATAAAAACATTATTCTTCTTCATTTTATGTTTTCGAAGGTCGTTTGTAACATTTTCACCAGAATTTAGCTTCAATTTCTCCAGTAAATGTGTAATTAAAGATGTCCGTAAAGAATGACTTGCTGCCCATCGCCTTCTAGCCGATATTGAATTTGTAAAAGCACTTATTCCTGTGAATATGATAACAGATAATGTAGTAAGAATTCTAGGAGATAAGATCCTCAGAGTAAATTGTGAAGATAATTGTTACATGTTTTATGAGCACAATGGACACATAAAATGCGAAGTTGACCAGTTACTTTGTTGTAATCACAATGAAGCTGATACTCGAATTGTGTTTCATGTATCCAAATTGCCTGAAAATACAAATGTAGTCGTGCGAGCTACTGATACCGATATTTTGATAATAGCACTGGGGAATATGCATCAAATAACAAATAAAGTGTCATTATGGATTGAAACTGGTCTTCAATCTAAGAATACTCTACGTTATATAAGTGTTAATGACATTTATACAAGTTTAGGGAAGAATTTGTCAACAGCTCTACCAGCATACCATGTCTTAACAGGAAGTGATTATACAGCTTCTTTTGCTAGGAAAGGTAAAACAAAACCTTTGGACATTATAGTAAAGGATTCAAAAGCTTTGGAAATTTTTTCGTCTTTTGGCCGTTGTGCGTTAGTATCTGACGAACAAATAGACTGTGTAGAAAGATTTGTTTGTCAGATGTACGGCAGGCACAATTTAACGCACGTTAATGAAGCACGATTAGACATATTTATAAAAAATTACGGCATAAGTGCATTCCCAAAAAATCCTTTTGCTAAAATAAAAAATTTTGATGGTAGCTTGATGCCACCCTGCCGCGATTCTTTATTATGCAAAATTAAAAGGGTTAATCAGATTTGTGCAATTTGGAATTTTGCTACAGAGCCAAAGCCAATATTTTATAATCCTGAAGAAAGTGGATGGATTTTGGTTGAAAATAAATACCAAATTGAATGGTTTGTAGGCCCGCAGACTCCTTCTACTTTGGAAGAAATTTCTGCATTAGCTGAAAGTGATGATGAAGAATGTGTCCTCTACAACCACTCTAGTGATGAGGAAGATTAATTTGTTTGGCTAATGTAATTTCTTTATTATTATTTGTTAATTTGTTTATCACATCTCGTTTCGTTTGCTTCATTTTGTGTTCATATTCTGTTGTTTTTCCAGAAGATTATTTTTGTTTTGAATTTTTTTTGTTATATTTGAGTAATATAATGTGTAGGTACATAATAAAATACATACAAACACACGTATTTCATTTGATTAATTGTTTATTTTCCCATTCCTCTGTACATCATTGGAGGAAGTAGCCATTGCAATTAAATAATAGAAGTCTGCGTTTTAAGGCCGTCTGCTTTGATAATGCGACCACCTAGGAACGGCAGACGTGGTGATTTACAGAAATAATCGTATTTTTATTTATTTCGTTCGAAAAACAGCTTGGTATTTATAGGGCAGTCGGTTAGTACCAAAATTTTTTTTTAACTTTGAGCTCGTCTGCCTTTTTAACGCGACCGTCTGCCGACATTTACTTTTTATAGTTCGATTATTTGCATCTTGAATTAATTTTCTGCCAAAACATTATGCTGGTATCTTATGAGGAAGTTGAAGTCGTTTTTTGGACATTTTGAACGCCGTCTGCTTCGAGAATGCGACCGCATAGAAGCAGCAGACGAATAATTTTTTATACAATTCGTATTTCCACTCACTTTGGTCTTTAATTCAACCTGGTATTAATGAGGCAGTTGTAGTCAAATTTTTTCACATTTTTGAAAATTATTTCGATTATACGGCGACCACTTCCGGCCGGCAGACGAGTGTTTTGATATTAAGTGCGGGTAGTATTACACACCTCCAATGTCAAACCTTTGGTAACATATGAGGCAGTTTATTTTACTCCCAGCTCTCGGTCTATTATAGAAACAGCCTATCGAATGCACGATTTCTGTTTTTGAAAATAAAATACTGTTGTATTTTACGTTGTAAATTGCAATTTACGCTTTCGGCAACTCTATTGTCATTCGGGAATTTTTAAAATTGTGGGAACATTTTTTGTCCTACTCCCGGACAACGTTTACAATACAAAGTGCGAGTCTCGAGGCCAAAGACCTCTTCGCGCTATAAGAGTATATTAAAATGGTTATTCGTTAATCTGCTAAGTACTACTTCAAATATCATATCATTAAACGAATAATCGGATTAATACTTCTTTTAGATAGAAAAGGGATTCCCTGGTGGAAGTATTTCTCTGAAAAAGTAAAACAAAGTTTGCAGAAGTCTTGCAACTCAGAGAAATATTTCCACCAGGGTTATCGGATAAAAAAGAGATTATCAGATAATTAGATACCTACCAACCAAAAATTTTTTCTATATAAGGAAAATTGGAAACAATAATTTATTTTGAAGCGGAAGCTATGCATCCTTTTTTTGTAAAAGAATATAATTACGATACCAAGTCAAAGAACTTTGTGTAAGAACAGAAAGTGATATACCGAAGAAAATAAAATGATCATAAGATCATCTCAAACTAACTGTCCAAAATGTCGGTTCAAAAACAGGTTTAAAAAATTAAAGCTGTTGTGTCGGTATTTAGTATGACAGTGTCGGCTTTTTTCATATATCTGTCCAAAATAACTGAAACCGTAGGTAAAGATGTGTAGATGAATGGATAATACATATAGTAGGTATACATCACCGGTTTAAATATACATAAAAAGTTTCATAAAAACGTTACATAAAAAACTTCTTATAATATAAATAGATATTTAATTTTTTTTTTGTTTTAACAATCTTCTAATTTATTGATTCGTTTTTATACCATTCACCAGCTGATTACACTTTATTTACTAATTAAAAATTAATTTTTTTATTTTATTTTATTTTTATTTTTAATAATATCGATACGTAATGGAAGAGTGGGTTGAGACCTTAGTGACAATTTCTGATGAAAGGTGGTAGGTTTTCCAGAAATGCGACGGAACCCTAGTCTAGTCTCGGTGGCGAGTTGTCCGGTGCCGAGTTGTCTAGAGCGGAGTTGTCGCGTACCGTATTTATCTCCGCCTACATACATAATCCGTAAATTAATACGAAATGCGCATACTTGATAAGTTGACAATAATATTCCTAGTTTTTATAATCACACGTTTCTTCGTGAAAAAAAATTTACTAAATTTTCCATTGAACATTTATTGGAACGATCACTTAACACCGCGTTTCTCAACCTGTGCCCCCCCCAACAGGGGGGGAGTAATAACACTAAGTGGGTGATGCAAAACTCTTAAAAACTGAATTTAAAAATCAGGTTTTAAAGCCATTAAAGACACCAATTAAAATACCTACGAGTAAAATTGCTTTGGTCATTATAATCTAGCATTATAAATACTTCTTTTACAAAACATTTTATTCTGTAAAACTTTTATATCAATCAATGGCAGAAGTAAAGTCTACCGCAAATGATATAAATGGCAAATCTAATTTTTTTCCATTGTAATCTGAAAAGTAATTTTTTTTTGATCTGAAAGAGAGACAAATTTAGACAAGAAATCAAAAATTAGAATTTTTTTGAATTTTTTTGTAAAAGCGATGATAGAAAGGTACAATATTGATATCAAAAGTATAAAAATGATAGTACATTGTTAATAATTATTATTGTATAACATTTCATGCTAAAAAACGATATGTTTATTATTAATATAAATTACAAACAAAAAAATTTTAAATTAAAATTTTATTAAATGATGCAATTTTTGTTTCATTTAAATTATTATCCCATCAAATAAATAATAATAATATACAACAAAATAGTAAACAATATGTATTGGTGTATTATCAATTTTTTTAAAATTTATATTTATAGTTTATATTTTTATCTTGAGTAATTATTAAAACATTATTTAACAATAAAAATAATTGATATATTTTTAACTGGATTGTGTAAAAAAACTGATGTTAGTAAATTCCCAATTTTTGATTGTTATGTTTGTACAAAAATTTAGTTCAATATTGATTATTTAATCAAAACTTGTCGGATCTTAAGATGGTTTAATTAACAAAAATAATAGAATCTTCTTTTTTAGTTAACGTTATTTTTTATCTAACTAGACAATGATATTGCCGGGGTCCGGGTCAATTCCGTTGTCAAAAGGTCATTCTGATACAAATGTGATGGTGTAAAGCGGATTACTTTCAAATATAAAAAGCAGAGGTGCAAGCCAGAAAAATCAGAGTAATAGTAAGATTTTAACCGCAAACATGGAGAAAACTGTGGTTCTTGTATTGTCGTTCGTTTTGTGTTTTTCTGTTGCATTATCGCTCTGCGAGGGAGATCAACATCGTTATGGTAGCCAGGCCCCGTTTAGAAAAGGTAAGCTGAAAAATATTAGAAAAATTATTCAATAAAAACTTTTTTATTTTTCAGCAACTCAACAATTTGTAGAGAGGCAACAACTGATTACAAAATTGTACCAATATGTTAATCAACCAAACTACTACCAAGATTACGTTGAATTAGCCAAATCCTACAAAATTGAAAACGAATTAGGGAATTACAATGTAAGAGTGATTTTTCGTAAAATACTATCTGTTATTTAAAATTTTTATTCTAGAATTCTCAATATGTGAAAGAACTTTTCGGTTATTTTGATAATGAAAATAACAAAGCACTATCGCAAGATCAAGTTTTCTCACCATTCATTGATAAGCATCTCAAACAAGCTATAACTTTGTACAAAGTATTCTACTATGCAAAATCTTTCGAGGTGTTTTACAAAACCGCCGTTTGGGCTCGTTACAACTTAAACCAGGGAGTGTATCTTTATGCGTTATCCGTTGCTATTTTACATCGTCCCGATACTTATGGTATAGCTTTACCAGCAATTTATGAAGTTTACCCCTACTACTTCTACAATGCAGAAGTTATCGCAAAGGTTCAAAGTTATCAACAACGTCATTTGTCACAACCTAATGGACCATCATGTATGTACTCATTAACAAAATTTCAAAAAATATTAATAATCATAACTTTTCAGCTTATCCAGTGTATAACTACACTCAATATTACAATGCTGACAGCGAACAGTCTATTTTGGCGTATTATTTAGAAGATGTTGGTATAAACGCTTTCTATTACTACTACAATCTTTATCATCCCCAATGGTTAGAACAAGAATATGGATATGTTAACTCTTACGAACGAGGAGAAGAATTTTATTATTTCTACCAACAATTATTGGCTCGTTACCAATTGGAACGTATATCCAATTCACTGTACGATGTGCCTGTTTACAGCTACAAAGAAATGTTGAAAGAACCATATTATTCCTACTTAAGTTACGCCAATGGAATTCCATTCCCATCTAGACCCCACAACTCCGAACCAGATTTCGATCACCAAGAAAATTATTATTGGCAATCATATTATGAAGGATTACAAAGATTAGATGAAAGATTCTACTCCGCTGTAGATTTTCAACACATCTTTCTGGTATGTTTCATGATATTAAAAACCAATCGACCTCTGTTTCTATATCAATTTAATTTTTTAGCTAAAGGACAAACCATACGATATCAGTCAACCTGATGGTTTTAATGTTCTTAGTAACGCCGTCGAAGACAACAGCGAATCATTAAACAGACGTTCTTACGGACATTTGCAAAATTATGCTCGTACCTTCCTTGGCAACAGTTTCAGAGGTTTCGCATATCTTCCATCTGTTTTGGAACAATACGAAACATCACTTCGTGATCCTGTATTCTATCGCCTATACAAGAAAATTCTTACTTATCTCCAAAGATACAAATTCTATTTACCTAACTACAGTTATTCCGAACTTGAATTCTCTGGAGTTAAAGTTAATAATGTAGAAATCGAAGATTTGGTAACATATTTTGAAAACTATAACGGCAATGCAGCTTATGCATCCTACTACGGCAGAGAAAACGATAGCTTTTCGGTTCCAGTGAGTCAATCACGATTGAACCACAAACCATTCGTATACAAAGTTAATGTAGAAAGTAAAAACTCTGTAGATTCAGTCGTCCGAGTTTTCATTGGACCAAAGAACAAGTTAAACCTTGCTTACAATCGTGCATATTTCGTCGAATTAGATAGGTTTAAGTATCATTTAGAAAGTGGAAGCAACGTTATTGAACGAAACTCTTACCAAATTTACTCAGGCGATTATTATGGAATTCAAGATTTGGAATACAAAGTTAAGTCTGTATTAGAAAGCGGAGAATATTACAACGTTTATGGTTCCGAAGTATTGTACGGTTATCCAAATAGGTAAACATTTCTTTCAATTTTATTTTATCAACCTAACTACTGTAATTTTCAGATATGCTCTTCCCAAAGGAAATGCTGCTGGTCAAGAATACCAACTCTACGTTATCGTAAGCCCATATAAACCTTACAATTGCAGCCAATATGTGGAAAGACAACAACAATTCAAACAAGCGCAAGAAGAATATCCTAAGGCTGAAGGAGTATACCAAGAGTATTATTATCCTTATGTTGGTCTTGGAGTTTCAAGAGTTGATTCCTACGATTTGGGTTATCCATTCGATAGACACATTCCTGACGAAGATATTTTCAACGTTCCAAACTCTTACTTTAAAAACGTAAAAGTTTACTTGAAGAGCGAAGACGAAATTAATGCATCTGCCCCCAAACAATAAGAAGTTTCTCAACATTTAACATTAACTTCAAATTTTAATTACGTAATATTATTAATATGAAATATTTTAAAAATTAATAAAATCACCTGCCCAAATAAATAGTTTATTTTTTATAAATCCTTACAACAAGCAACAGATTGCTTTTGAGCTGCACAAATAAATATTATGCTAATTCTAAGTTTCTGAAAATTTAATTTTGAGAAGTTTCATCCGTTTATTTTTATTTTCTACTGGAATTGGTACTCGGCATTCCTCGGTTTTTATTCTTTTTACATTTTATTCCTTTTTTAATATTTAAAAATTATTTTTAATTAAACAGAATTTAGTTTTATCTAATTTTTGATTTTTTTTAAATTTTGTAATCTTGGGACGATTAGAAGTTTTTTATTTTACAAACACTTGGAAAAGTCGTCGACTTTGGTCTTATTTTATTGCTTTGAAGGTTATTAATTTAGCCTATTCTGGCGGTACATCTCTCCATTATCAAATTTGTCTTGCTCACAAACGATTTTACGTTGTTATAGTTAGTTAAATATAAGAAAAAAGCACTATTAGTGCAATTTGGTAGTGAACTGAACTTTAGTTGAAAACTAAAAATTGAAAAAAAAATCAAAATTATAACTTTAGTACTAATTATTCTAATTTTATTCAAATAAATATTATTAATATTAGTCCTAACGAGACCTACATTAAAGTTGGGCGAAACGTAGACCAGCATACTTGTATAGTAGTTTTATTGAGCAAAGGTCCAAATTTCCAAAAAAATGCAATTGAATTAATTTTAAGATAGACGCAAATAATTATTTAATAATTTGACCATAAAGCTACAGTTACTATTAATCAAGCCGACTTATTTCAAAAATAAGTTAAAATTTATTAATTTAATTAATTGGGGTATAATAGATACCCTAACCGGGCCCAGAAGTTTTTATAGATATCACTAAAATTCTTGCATAATTTGAAAGAGGGCATTATAAAGAAGCGATTAAACTATGGATGAACTTCAAATATCAATTTATTTAGGAATTAATTGGTTTTAAAGTTCTGATTTTTGCATAGAAAATATGTTAACAATTCAATCTGTTGCCGGTGCGTGTACTCCGAATGGGTCTATGGAGACTGACAATTGTACGGGGCGTGGCTCGCATCAGTTGACTTGCACCCGATTGCTGCGCTCAGATACTGCGACCCGTTTTGACAAACACCCTCAGGGCAAGATACGCATCCAACCAAAAATACATGCTAAAAAGTTTGTGCATTACAATAAAAAAAAACCCAATTTTATATTTTATAACAATTTTAAGAAATGGGCGAGGCCAACTTTATGAAGGTAGCCGATCGAATAGTTGGTTCCAGTTTTTCGTGAATTTTGGGCCGTATTTTTGAATGATCTATATTTTATAAAATTTAATTTTTATATTTGTAATTTACGCCCAAAACTATCATAACGTCATTTGGAAATTTTCAAAATCGTTGATCCGGTTAGGGTACTATTCCCAATTAATTGTTTCATATAATATGATTTATTGATAATTTATTAATAAATAAATTTTTTAAATGAAACTTTCTAATAAATTACTAATCGTTAAAATTGTTATTAATAATTAATTTAATATTTAAATAATAAACAAGGTGATTCTGGTCGTTGGTTCAATTTGGTATCGGTCGACTGAGTGAGCAAAATTATTAAAGCTTCGTAGCTGTTAAAAACTCTTAATTATATGATTAACTGATTAAAAAAAATTGATAAAAAAAATAATAATAATTATAAATTGTGTTTAATTATTTCAAGTCGTTTTGGTGATATCTTTCACAGTCACCTTCGGTTCGGAAATATTTTCAGCGGTTTGATGGACGTCTGTTGAGCATTACAGACTAACAGGGTTTATATATATGTAAAAAAATACTTTATCTACGATACGATAGCAAATTAGTTATTATTTAATATTGTTTCAATAATTAGTTTTTATATTTGTTTGATAGCTTTTGTTATTAAAATAATAAATAATGTATGATAAATTATTAATCATTTGGGTTTGCGAAATTCTAACTTGAATTGTTATCTTTTCTTGTCACATATTTTAATTGTACTATGCAACTGATATAATATTTAAAATGTACTTACAACGTACGGGCTTACTAATCAATTGAAAAATATTTTCGTGTCATTTATGACTTAGGCCTAATACTTTTTTATAATTTAGGCAATACAATTTTTTTATACCTATAGTTCTTGTTGAAGGTCTGTAAAAATCCAGTTTTATCTGGAAATTTATTTTGTAAGGTCTTAGGTAATATACAGTAGTGGTCATGGAAATTGTATTGGGAATTATTCCCGAATTAAAAAAATAGATTTCTATATACCTATTATATTCTTAATAATAAAAAATAGAAAATAGAATAGAAATAGATAAAAAGTTAAATTTCTGGTTTAAAACTCTTAAGCTCAAAAATACATTTTTTTAACACAATCACAAAGCTAGGTTTTTCAAATCGGGGGGTCTGGGGGGTATGGAATATCCCCAACACATTAGTGATTGTGTTCAAAAAAGGAAAATGTGTTATTAAATTTCAAATCAGAAATCTAGATTTTTACAAATTAGATTTCCGATTTGAAACTTAAAATTTCAATAACACTTTTTTTATATTTGAAAATATCCTGCTGTAAATATTCTCAGTAATAATATCCTTAACTAAAGATATACTTGCATAAATAACCTTTTTTTGAATTTTTATAGTCGCGCTATCGAATCCAGTTTCTGATCCTTTCAAACTTCTAATTTGAATTCTTCTAAATGAGCAATTCAAAATATTTACAGTTCTTATAACAAATAATTACAAAAAAATATCAAAATCTTAAAGTGGATTTTGGGACATGACAATAAAATATAGAATAAAGCAGATTTTGAATTTTTAGCTTTATGCTTTAGCGAAAAGTATATGGGGCACTGATGATAACCAATAAATCAGAGACACGTATCTGCCATTTATTTCAATCAATCGTCTTTTTAAAATCTAATTTTATAACATCTTGGTAAATCACAATATTGTTACACAACAAGGTTGTTATATGAAATCAGAATCGCGCTATTATTATTAAATAAGCAACATTAATTTATTACATATTTAGTAGACCAACATCAGACCAAGAAATAAAATATAATTTTGGTGTTGTAAAATAAACACAATCATGTCAACAACGAGTTGATTCATGTTTTATCGCTAGTTTTTATTAACAATTATTGTAATTGACAATTGTTTTTTGACAATTCGGAAAATTTTCTATTTTTTGTAGAATTGCTGAGCTCGAGTTCGGTTTGAACTTTATTATAATTTAAATTAAAAAAGTCGACAGCAATTAAAATTATTATAGTTTAAAAAAAATAGATAGCAATAATTATATTGAACATTATTATTTGTTTTGTTATTAATAATTAAATTATAAGGTTATCTCTTTTAATGTTTTTAGGTGATAATGTCTCTAAATTGGTCAGCATTGTTTTTATTTATTTGCGGTCTACTTTTCAACGGTTAATATTAGTTGTATGACCTCCCTAATTACATATTATATTTCCAAAAAAGCGATATACTTTAAGTTTTTTAATTTATCTGAAACTATTACTTTTGATGAACGAATAATTTGTTCAGGAAAGGTTCAATTACATTAACAAAATTCTACTTTTACAAAGATTCATACTTCGCAGTATACAGGAGATCGGATTAATTATCTAATAAAATTTGAAATTGTACTTTTTGACATAATTTCAAAAAACCCTATAATTCAAGTTCAATTAGCCATTTATAGCTCTTAACCCCTCAAGCCCTTAATCTCAAATTCCAATAACGACATTACTCTCATAGTGCAATCTATCATGGCCCAGTAGTTCTAAAAACTCATACTTCTAATCCCCATAACCCCGTAACCTTACATGGGTATGTTAAAAATACATATTACGTATGTGATCAAAAAGGCAAAAGAAAACTCGTGGAGAAAGTATTGTAAGAAGGTTAAAAGAATTCCAGAATATGCTGGACTCCAAAGAGCTCTGATGAAGGACAATCATGGAAAGATTGGTTTTCTACAAAATCCTCAAAGAGGGTTTACATGTAACGGAGAGAAAACTCTGGAACTCTTACTCTAGACAAACTACCTTAGATGTACATCAACACTACATTCAGAAGCTGACCCAATTTTGCTGGAATGGAGGGGAGAGGGGGACTGGAGGGTTTCATACAAACTTTTTAATAAGACATACCTAAAGACATAGCTACAGCTGGTAGGAGATGTGGAATACCTGGGTCTAACGTTAGCAGTAAGCTGACTTTTTATCACATTTGTAAAATGTAAAGATAAAAGCGACTAGTGCAATATGAGCCTGTAAGGGACTGATCGGAAAATCTTGAGGACTAAAACAAAATATACCTAGTTCTTTGGGTTTACACCAAAATTGTGATACCCACAATAATATAGGCATCTCTTATCTGGTTGGTCAAAGCCAAGAAATAGGATAATAACTACAATGCTAAAGATGTTGCAAAGAACTTTCAAGGTTCTTATACCTCGGTGAGAAGAAAGCACCATGCAGGAGCTGGGGGCTCGGTATGATACTATCTGGTATACAGATGGACCTAAAACAAAAGGTAGTACTGGATCAGAAATCAATGGACGTACTCTTCCAGGCAGAAATAACTGCAATCATAGCCTGTGCAGAGGAAATGATATTATAGATGGCTTATAGTACAAAATTGATTGTATCATGACCGATAACCATCAGGCAGTACTAAGGGCTTCGGAAAGAGTGGAAACACAATCCAAGGTTGTAAGTCACTGCCTTGACGTGCTAGTGGAGCTGGCACGACAGAACAGCTTAACGCTGTTAAATCAAAAGAAGAAAAGTCAGATGCCCTTGCCATGGCTGCTACAAAATGATGTCTAGTAGGACCAGAACTAATGTGCGGTGTAATGCAGGACACTGCTATTTAAGCAGTCTAACCTTCCGGCCAGAAAATTTTTGTTGTTGTTGTGTTATTTTTTAATAAAATCAATCAGTGTAAGCCAACACAAATTCCTGAAACCAAGGAGTTTCGGGGGGTATGGAATATAAACAATAAAATACCCCCTAGTTTCTTAGAAATTGTGTTTGAAAGACAAACTCTGGGTTATGAGGAAAATAACGGAAAATCACTTTATCAATTAATTATATCATTTTATTAATTGCAAGAAGAAAAAATTGAAGTACTGACGTCTGGACCCAGAATTTAATTTTCTTATACTTAGGTACAGGGTACAGGGCGCTGCTCTATTCATAGTTTTAACGTTCAGAAAAAACCTTTTCTTGGTGAATTTCTACAAAACTTCTGAAAATAACAAGTGAGCAATTATTTAAAAAAAAATGGAGCAAAATCCATGAGATATCAATTTTAGGGAATACATTTCTGCATCTAAATCAATAAATAAAATAAATTTTGCGTTCTTCATAATGTCAGAAATTGGATATCAAAATGTCGAAAATTAACAGAAACAGGAATAGTTGCAATATAACTGAAACTTTTAATAATGAAATTTCTAGATAATATTTACTCCTTTAGATAAATTGCATAATTGAGTTTAAAATAAAATTTGATTGCGTAAAAATATTTATGTTCTTTATTGTTATCAATAACAATTATTCCTATTGATTTTAAGTTCAAGCGTAGTACAATAGAAAACAAAATAAGATAATATTTCAAATTAAATTAATTAATATGTCTTACAATGAAAATTTTTTTATATTATTAAATTTTGAAAATTACACTAACATTTTTTAATTGTTTTCAAAATAACGACGATATGTTTCAGTTTTACGGCTGTCATTAATTCAGATAATTTTCGACATTGACAAAGTTACAATTCATGTAAATTTAATTTTGGTTTTTCATTTAAGTTTAGGCAAAATATGTTTTGTTCAAAAAAAATTAGGAAAGTATTTCACATTTGGTATTGAAAGACAATGGAAACTGAAGACTATACTAAAATAGCTTTAAATAGCCGAGTAACGCTTTTTATAAAAATTGCAATCATTTCTTGCTATCTTTTCTTGGATCATTTGCTAGTTTTATTGACGAGATATTTTGTTCAATTTATTTTATATCTATACATATATCCCAATAACTACCACTAACTATTTAAAATAATTTTTTTGAAAATTGTACAACGACTTAATCAGGTTATTTATTGCAAAAAGTTAGATATGCCGTATTTAGAAAAATTGATAAAAATTATGGTCTTGTTACTAAGATAATAGAATGTTGTGTAAATTTGTTAAAATATAATAGATTAAGATAAAATAATCGTTTATGAAAACACATTGCATAATTTGAAAAAAATTGTAAAATTTCTTAAGGAGGGATACATTTTTAGTATAAATTAACAAGAAAAATTGTATTTGTTACATTTTCCATTGTGTAGCATCTGCAATCGCAATGAAATTTACTTTGGTCACCGTACTTGCGGGGTTAGTCGCCCTTGCATTGGCAACTCCTACTTACCATCAAACTGAAGGAGATGCTAAATCTCTAAAAGAAACTAGTCAACAAGTTCATGGTAAGTTAATTTTAAATATTTATTGCAGCAGGGGTTTATGGGTAGCCTTTAGAGTGTTACTCTAACTCCAACTGTTTTTTTACTGTGATTTGTGATTAAAATAAAATTAAAAAAATTATTAATAATTGTATTTCTAATTGTAGAGAATAAAGACTTCCTTAAATCGTACACCGACGTTTTAAGCCTTTTCAAGTACATTCACCAAAACACATTCCATAAGGAACACTTAGACATTATCAAGGAATACTCCATCGAAGGAAACTTACATGGATACTCCGTAAGTAAAACATCTCTTTTTAATTAAATTAAAATAATTTTGAATATTGAATATAGAACGATAAAGCTGTGACCGAGTTCTTGCAATACTACCACAATGGTATGTTACCAAAAGACGCCATTTTCTCCGTATTCTACGAACCACACCTTCACCAAGCAATTGCTCTCTTCAAAATCTTATACCACGCTAAAGATTTCGAAACCTTCTACAAGACTGCAGTTTGGGCTCGTTATCACTGCAATCAGGGTATGTTCTTGTACAGTTACTCTGTTGCATTGATCCATCGTGAAGATACCCACGATATGGTTTTACCACCAATTTACGAAATCTATCCCTATTATTTCTTCAACGCTGATGTCATCCAACAAGTACAGAAATTCAAGGAAATGCATACCGATTCTGGTGTACAAGAGAAACGTAATTATATTATGGTTTTATTCTAAACTGTATTTTCAACTAAAAATTATTTTGCAGACTTCACCGTTTATGCTAACTACTCTGGAGACTCTCTCAATTTACACACTGAAATGTCCATGGCTTACTTCTTTGAAGATGTAGGTGTAAACGCTTATTACTACTATTACAACTTGCACCGTCCATTCTGGATGAACTCTGAAGAATATGGAATCAATGTACACCACCGCGGAGAAGAATTTTACTATTTCTACCAACAACTTGTAGCTCGTTATTATCTTGAACGTTTGTCGAACCATTACGGTGAAATTAACGTCTACGATTACGATGATGAATTCGAAACCGGATATTGCTCTTTGTTACGTTACCAAAACGGTATGTCATTCCCACAAAGACACAGCTGGACTAGGTTCTTCACCAACTTCTACAACTACAAACAAAGCTACACAAACAAAGGAAGTCTCCCTTACAGTTACTACAAAATCGAAGATTACGAAAGGAGAATCCGCGATGCTATCGATGCTGGATTCGTCGTCACCGTAAGCATTTTTTTAAATCATAAAATAAGGTTTTTCATTTTATAATTTACATTACAGGAAGATGGACAAAAGATTAACTTATTTGAATCAACCGGTTTCAATACTCTTGGCAACATTGTCGAATCTAACCCCGAATCTATCAATTCTAGATTCTACGGACACGTTTTAGTGTACGCCCGTCATCTTCTTGGCTACTCTTTCCAACCCCTCAACGATTTCAAGATGGCTCCATCCGTTTTGGAACATTTTGAAACTTCTCTTCGCGATCCTGCTTTCTGGCAATTATACAAGCGCGTTGTCTTATACCTCCAAATGTACAAACAAAAACTTCCTTATTACAAATACGAAGATCTCGTATTCAAAGGTGTCCAAGTACAAGATATGGAAGTAGATGATTTAGTTACCTATTTCGAATACTACAACATCGATTTAACCAACGTCGCATACATGAACCAACGCGAATTTGAACACAACAACTACGAATTCTTTGTTCGCCAACACCGTCTCAACCACAAAGCCTTCTCTTACAAAATCCATGTTAAGAGTGAAAAATCTACCGACGCTGTAGTACGCGTATTCATTGGACCCAAATACGACGAATTCGGCCGTTTCATTAATATCAACGAAAACAGATTGAACTTTGTTGAATTTGACCGTTTCAAATACACTTTGAAATCTGGAGAAAATGTGATTGACCGTAATTCACGTCAAATCTACTTCGCTAAAGACCGCACCACATACAAACAATTATACGAATACGTTATGACCGGAAACGAAGAAACTTTCCACACCGAAGTACACTACACTTTCCCCAACAGGTAAATATTATAGAAACCCTTTACAGTTGAATTAGTATTTTAATTGAATTATTTTAGGTTCCTCTTACCTAAAGGTAAAGTTGGTGGACAAACTTACCAATTCTACGTAATGGTCACACCATACAAAGCTATTACTTACACCGCCTCCAAACAAGCAGATACCCAAAAAACTGAAGTCCATCATGATGATTTCCCAATGGTTGGTTTAGGTGTACAATATTTGGATGCTTATCCTCTTGGTTATCCATTCGACAGACCAATTGACCAAGAATATTTCTATGTTCCCAACTCCTACTTCAAGGATATCGTTATCTACCACGAAGAAAGAATTGAAAGCGATGTACATCATCATTCCTTCTACGATGAAGCTAAACACACCGTTTATGATGACTCCAAACACACCGTTTACGATGACGTAAAACATAACTTTTATGGAGAAAATCGTGATCAACATTATTATTACACCACCAGAGACTACCCACGTTTCTAATTTGGTTTAAAAACCTACAATTGTAAATTGATATGTTCTACGAGTATATTATTGTACTTCATATAAAAATAAACTGAGATATACCTTAATCTATGTTTTTACTACTATTAATCAAAAACCAACCATCCTTTATTCCTGTATTTCTTGTAATTTAGCCGAATCTTGCATCTAACTATGAGCAGACCAGAAATCGACTGGTTCTTGTTACAGCAAACTCCAGCAATCGCTAGATTACTTAATAAAATACTTCAGAAAAAAATTGCTGTATTTAGAAGTTAGAATAAAAAGCTTATATAACTATAGATATTTAAATTAATTTAAAAAAAATCTATTAAATGACTTAAACGAAAAACATGTAAAGAGTTAATACGTGATGACTGGTTAAGTTGTAAAGATAAATATTCCGAATTTAAATCTTGGACTTCACAGAATTGGTTAGTTTAGCCGTCCGGTGTACAGCACTGTTCTGTTTCAGATGTGATCATAATGCAACAAATTCAAGTCATCGATTGATACGTGGTTTAAGTAGTGTAACTCGATATTAACCATATCACTATTTTAGAAAACTCAAAAAATGCATGCATGCAAATGTGTGCATTTTTTGGGTTTTCTAAAATAGTGATATAGTTAAATTCAAGTCAGTCAAAATTAAATAAAAATAATTAAAAATTTGTGAATTTATATCAATTTATAAAAAATTTTATTGCATTAAAATTATAATATAAGTGCTCACTGCTCTAATATCACCTAAAAAAATGGATTTTAAAATATGAAACTTTGAGGACTTTATAAACTCGCAATACTATTATGACAATAGTTTTTTTTGAGAAAAACTCTGTTATTATATTTTCCTTTCACATAAAATTGACCAATGAAAATACAAGTCCGTAGATAGAATAAATAAAGTGGTTCCAAGGAAGTCTAAATATCAGAATCTTTAAGTTTTGACGTCATTTGTGCTTTTGAGATTGATTTCTGTCATAATAAAAATAAATTGAATAATTTTAATTGTTAGTTTTAATATATTAATATTTTGGTGCTTAGTACTTTGATAATTATTATTTGTTTTTTAATTTTTTGCTTGTAATAAGTTATTAAAAACAAATAATAGAATAGCTGAAATATCTGAAATTCTACGTAATATAATAAATAAAATATTTTTGGGTTTAAAATATTCCTGAATATTAAAATGAAGTAAAAATTAACTTGACGTTATGCTTTGGATATTCATTGTGAGAGAAGTATCACTAATGGTGACACATACAAAGACATCTTATAAGTACAAACCAACCGCTTCCAAGTCTTACGGCATTTTATTTTTGTTTTAGGCTAATTTTATGTTTCGTGCAATATATTTCATGTGCCATAATAAATTTGAATAAAAGTGAAAGTGAAGTTAACATGCTGTCTATAAATTAAATAAAAATTTATGATATTGATTTAGTTCTGTAAAGAATCCTCAAGTTGTATTAAAATTATTATGTAAGTAGTCATCGCTCCCATCATCTAAAAAATATTATTTCAATATATATTACCTATTTGAATATTTATAAAGAGGTAGCTCCTAATGATAACAAAAAAATTTCTTACCGAAAATAGCAATTTAAAATCTAATGTAAGGAAATCTGCTATATCAACTTTGACATCTTCGTATAACATTTGAAGAGCAAATGCGTGTATCTGTAAAAAACTGTAATAAACTTACACTGAAATGTACACTGAAGTTATAATAAAAAATACATTATATAATTTTCTAAGACAAATTTTCAAATAACATTTTTGTCCAAGTTCAAACCCTAAAGGGTTTTCTCTTTAAAGCAATATTTTGAATTTCTGATTTCAAGCGGCCATAGCTTCGATATTTTTGTTTTAAGCTTAATGGATTAGAACTTTCTTAAAGTCCATTTGCTTATCTACAAATTAGGTTATTACCCCTTATCGTCTAGAATCAATGAATATCGAGTTATACATTAAATTAAGGAAAAAAATGTTAAAAAATACTGGTTTTATTTTTTTTACTTTTCTTGCAAACCCAGTATCTCTTAAGTGAAATGGTTTAGAAAAAAGCTGACGACCCTAACCGGATAGGGAATTTAACGGGCTACAACTTTTGACGAATACATTTTTTTGGAAAACCAACCGTTTTCACAGAAATTTTATTTGTAAATTTGTCTTAGAAAAGTGTCCTTTATCACCACCTCAAAGGTTCTCCCACGGTCACGGGGACACCCTGGATGTACCCACTTAATACTAACTTATTATTATTTCACTACAGATTACATAGTAATTACCTCTTTTCGTAGTTTAAAATTATTAGAAGAAATTAAAAATAATTTACATAGTTTTCTCTTCAATTTTTTTCCCTAGAACAGAATTGAAATAAGATATAATAATTTATTCAAACAGTTTTATTTTTACATTCTTACATTTTCTCTTATATTATTT
This sequence comes from Cantharis rufa, assembly GCA_947369205.1. NCBI lineage: Eukaryota > Metazoa > Arthropoda > Insecta > Coleoptera > Cantharidae > Cantharis > Cantharis rufa. The sequence goes on along the minus strand of OX376307.1, from coordinate 14,242,365 downwards.
CCACAAATAATGATTAATAAAGTATCCAGCGTACTATATAAGAACAAATGCATAGAAATATTTTGGACCTTATCGCAATATATCATATAATATAAAAAACATTGGATTGAAATTTGGGTGAAATTCATCATTAAGTGAAATAGTAAAGTTATGCTTCGCGCCGTAAACGCTCCTTTTAAAATACCGTATAGATCTTGAAAAATAAATTCCAGTTCTCTTAGTTTTTGAACACTTTTTATGTTATCAGCTGAAAGACTTTCAATACATCTATTTATTGTACTGAATCGTTGATTTAGCACAAATAGCCAACTTCTGAATAATATACTAATCAAGTATAGGTACGAATTTATTATTGAATAAGCTACTGCAGTCGAGAAGGTTTGTTTATTGTAATTGTAATAATCATAAATGCTCCCAGTTGAAAAAATTATTAAGTAGCCAATTATAAATGCAATGTTAATTTGACGAGCAAACTTGTTATCGACCGAAAAACCCAATTTAACAATTTTTGAATCAATTTCTATGATTGTTTTCAATACTTCAATAACATGAGGTCCGCTTGTAGAAGTACAAATTATAGAAATTAGCACCAACAGTAAACAATTGTAAACTTTTAATAATCCCAAGTATTTTAAAACGATATTTTTAGAAATTTCCCAATAAATTTTCGTCGTGTAAGTCACAATAAATATTGCTGTAATAGCAAAAAAATATGATACTATTTTATACCAACTTCGGTAATCAATTAATGTAAATACTCGGTTTCTGCATTTTCCTTTAACTAAAAACTGACCCACGAAAATCCAATTTAGTACAACATAAATTGGTTCCAATGAAGTCCAAATATCAGAATTATTTAATACTAACGCCATCAGTGCTTTTGTGACTGTTTTACAACAAAATATGTATTAAGAATTATATTAATAATTTTAATTGTATGTTTAAGTATGTTTATATTGTAAACAACTTTTTTAAATAAATCGAAAAACAATTCTTTGTTTAGAGAACTTCCTTAATTGTCTAAAAATATTTGATAGTTAAAGTATCAATTATTGACAACCTTAAATTTTGTTTATATTTCTTAAATAAATTTTTAACATTTTTTTGTCTAAAATCAATGACTTTCGAGTTATGATCAGGGCTGGGCAGTATTTGAAATACTTGTATTTGAAATACGTATTTGAAATACATTTTGTATTTTGTATTTGTATTTTAAATACATCATTTCAAATGTATTTTGTATTTTGTATTTTAAATACAAATATTCCGTGTATTTTGTATTTTGTATTTTTTATTTTATTTCAAATTTTGTATTTCAAATACAAATTTTCAATGTATTTTGTATCTTGTATTTTGTATTTTGAATTTTGTATTTTAAATACAAATATTCTGTATATCTTGTATTTTGTATTTTATATCAAATTTTGTATTTCAAATACAAATTTTCAATTTATTTTGTATCTTGTATTTCGTATTTTATTTGAAATTTTGTACTCAGAGACGGATCAAGGGTATATTGCGCCCCAAGCTGAACCAAAATACTGGTTTTTGATAGGCATAATACCAACCTACTGATATAAGTAGTGTATAACTTCTTTAAGTTATACACGAAACGAGTAGTGTATAACGAAAGAAGTTGACTATATTTAAAGGAAATAAACTAAGTATAAATAATTCGCATTAATTATGGATTCGACAAGTAACATAGTAGAACTTCAAAATGAATGTGTTATAACTTCGGATTTACCGGCAATTTTAAACGGAAAATATTTTAAAATATCAATTCAACACGAAAATGGCAACGTAAAAGCCATTTGTCAATTATGTAAAAGTAAAACAACGACAATTAGTGGAACGGTGAAAACCACTACAAATTTTAAAACTCATTTAAAGGTAAGTTAAACAATTTTTGATAATTTTATATTTTAATATTAATGGCTTTTATTAACCAAAAACACATCATGTCTTACTGCTCATTCTTATAATTATGTAAATTTATAATTATAATTTGTAATTATTATTTATTATTAACTATTTGTCTATTTTAATAATCCACAATAATCTTTATTTTCCAATAATTATTAAATCTATGCCCTAACTGTGAATAACATTTTTTAGAGATTGCATCCTGAAATATTGGAAGAATTTGAGAATTTTAAAGTGGAGAACAAGATTTCTGGCAAAAGAAGTATTAAACGAAAATGTGAGGTTGATCTGGATCTGGATGGTAAAAAATTAAAACAAGTCAAAATCGAAAATTACTGCAGTAAATCTTCAAAACAGGACACTTTCAATCAAAATGTTATTGATTACATTGTTAATAGTATGAAACCATTGTCGACCGACGGTTGAAGACGAAAATTTTAAAAAACTAATTCAACATCTTCAACCAGAAATACAAATAATGTCACGACGTACGCTGGGAAGAAGAATTGATGACGATTATAGGAAAATTTGTATAAAATTAAAAGAAGTTTTGAAAGATGTAAAATATATTTCGACAACGGCCGATATTTGATCGACAAAACACAGAAGCTTTATGGGCGTTACTGGTCACTGGGTAAATATTAATAATGTTAATGATATTAAAACATGTTAATACTTTTAACAATGTTTAGTTTAAGATTTTAAAAATCATTCAGATAGGGATGCTTAGGTAGAAATCTGCAAGAGCCAATCAGATTGAAGTATTTTTTCTATCCTTCAATTTTCTTCAATCTGATTGGCTCTTGGCGGTTTCTACCTAAGCAAGGCAACACAAGAATCCCTATCTAAATTAGCTTTAACTCATAATTTATATACACAAACCTTTATTGTATTATTATATTTTTTAGATTGACGTTGAAACTCTTGATCGAAAGAGCTGTATATTAGCTTGTAGAAGGTTTCCAGGAACCCATTCATATGAAAAAATTGCAGAAATGTTATTTGAAATCAGTTCTGAATTTAATTTAAAACATGAACAATTGATATCAACAGTCACTGATAACGCATCAAATTTTATAAAAGCCTTTAAGGAATTTGGAATATCTTGTCCAGATTTTGATTTGGATAATGAAGGTAAATATCATCAATTTTTAATATATTATTATGTAATTATAAATTTTTAAAAAGATTTCATATACCGAACAGTTCAAATATTTTATTAGTTCTTTTATCAGGTCCGTACTTGAGTGATGTCTCTTTCTATTGGTCTGTTTATAACTAGGAGTGTCGTTCTTGACTACTGAACAGGACCGGTCTTAGTTTGTTTTTACTATTCCTAACCTAATATTATAATATATATAATATTTTTTTCAGATGATCTTCAGTTTGATACAATAGTAATAGAAAAATCTCAAATGTATTTGCCCAACCATTTAAGGTGCGCAAGTCATACCTTAAGTTTGTTGGGTACAACCGATTTTCACAAAGCAGTAATAAAATCAAAATCGACTTCAAGAGCTCATCATCCCGCCCTTGCTAAGTGTACCATACTATGGAATTCATCGCGGCGACCAAAAAGTTCTGAAATAATTCAGGAAGTTCTTGGTTGCCAGTTAACATACCCTTGTCCAACCAGATGGAATTCCATGTTCGATTCTATTGAAAATCTTTTGAAACATAAAGATCAACTTAATCTTTTATTCGAAAAGCTTTCTTTAAATAATATATTTAAAGAACAAGAAATTGAATATTTGGAAGAGTTTTGCACTATAATGAAGCCAATAGCATGTGCTTTGGATTGTCTGCAAGGGCAAAATAATTGCTATTATGGACAACTGCTTCCAACAATTTTTTCTTTAAAAATTAGAATGCAGAATCTCATTGACTCCCATGCATCATTTCACGTGAAGGTTTTAACTACTGAATTATTAAACAGTTTAAACCGCCGTTTTGAAAAGTTTTTTAATTTAACAGAAGAAATTGATGACGCCATTATTGCTACATGTTTTCATCCCAACTTTAAACTTAGGTGGCTGCCTGAAACGGTAACTGAATCTGACAGAAGAAGAATAAAAACTCTTTGTACTTCGACAATTGAAAAATTTATGAAAACAAATTATTTTACTTCAACTACAAATAATGTTCAAGAAGAAGATGATTTTCTTATTCTATCAAAAACTTCCCGGCAAAACATAGAATGTTTTGATAATGCCGGGAATGCCGAATTTGAAGTCGTCACGTTTTTTAACGACAAAAACAATTCATTTTCTAGTTTGGATAAGTACCCCAATATTAAAAACGCATTTGTTAAATACAATACAAGTTTGTGTTCCTCTGCTGCCGTAGAAAGATTTTTTTTTTTTGCGGGTATCATCCATTCTCCAAATAGAGGAACGTTATCCGACCAAACATTTGAAACGCTTGTTTTTCTAAAAGGCAACGCATTATTTAAAAATTAAAATATGTTTATATACTTAATAAATTAAATTAATTAAATATTACTTATTAATGTTGTTTTTTTCTGTAATTACAGACATAAAGGTCCAAAGTTCAAACGGAATATATCGGCGGTTGTCAGTTTTTAACAATTAAAAAATAAGAAAATTTTAAATTTGCTTAATTCTCATTGGTTAAAATTTAATACTATATTTTGAATTTTAAATACTGTATTTTGTATTTTAAATATTGTATTTTGTATTTTAAATATTGTAGTTTGTGTTTCAAATATTGTATTTTGTATTTTAAATACTGTATTTTGTATTTTAAATACTTGTTTTAAATGTAATTTGTATTTTGTATTTTAAATACTCTAATAATATGTATTTGAAATATTGTATTTTGTATTTTGTATTTTAAATACTGTAATATTTTGTATTTGAAATACTGTATTTTGTAATTTGTATTTTAAATACAAGTATTCAGTGTATTTTGTATTTTGTATTTCAAATACCCATTTGTGTGTATTTTGCCCACCCCTGGTTATGATATTAAGAGTATTAAGTAAGAAAATGTTGAAAAATTTGAAAGAAAACTGAATGTTTTGTTTTATAGCTGCTTGCTTATTATTTTCTGATTTCTTAATAGAAATTGTAGTCCGTTAAATTTCTTATTCGAAATGGGGCGTCAGAATTTTTGTAAAATGTTTTGTTTATAAGATACAAGGTTCTGAAAAAAAAAAAAAAAAATCTTGAATTTTTCAACATTTTTTTACTTAACTACATTAATTTTTAACCCAAAAGCCCTTAATATTAGACAATAAAAGATTTAAATCTAGTTTGTAGATTATTTCATGCTTTTTAAAAAGGCACTAATCCATTTTTGCCAAAAAACCTTTTCTGGGTTATGGCCACGTGAAAGTAGAAGTTTAAAAAAATGCCTTAAAGAAGCCTAACTTTCGAGAGCTTGAATTTAGATAAAAATGTTTGTTAAAAATGTTTCTTAGAAAAGTGTTCTCTATCACCACACCTAAGTTATGTAAAGTGTGTCCAGGGACACCCTGTATATATAATAATAATGTATGTAGTAACTGGCTTCAATATTCAATAATTAAATTGTGCAATTACCAAGCATTTTAATATTTTATTGTAATTTATGTAAACAATATAATAAAACGTATATCAAACTCGACAGTAATTTGATAAATCAAAAACATGGAAGTGGCTTCAGTAGAATGATTAATCATTTTAGTTGATACTTTTTTCATAAATACATTCAAAACGTAGCTTCACAAGAAGCTCTTGAAGAATTTGGATTCACAAAATAAAAGAACCATTTACGTCGAGTACATTAATTTTTCGTAATTATTTCCTAAATAATTAATCTTTATTTGAAGTTTGTCCATAGTTTATTCGCTCAAACTGTAAGCCTATTTTTAAATTTTCTTAATTTTCCCCAAAACTATACCGATATAATATACTATATTATCCTAGTTAACCGAGATCACCCTAATAATTTTAAGCATTAGAATTTTCATAACGATTAAAGGAGGTGTGATCTAAAAGTGAAAGTTATAGTACAGAAAATTTTAATAACAAATTTTCAAACCGCACTTCGAGATACCACGTTTTAAATCCTGTAAAAATAAGTTCTGACGTCACGTGGACATCAGATTGCATTAGTCGCACAGCAGTTACACCCAGTTATATACTGTTACGGTTACGAATTTATATTTTAAATTTCTTTTAAATTCCGCGCCCTTCTCTAACTATCGACACGCTCCAACCTTTAAAATGCAGAATGCATCGAGTGCTTTACTCAAGGCCGGGAGATAAGCTTGACCTTTTTGGGTAAGCAAGTCTATGCCTGAACATTCCAGAGCGAACAATTTAAGAGAGGGTAGGACAACTTGTAGTTTTTGGGGGGGCATTCTAGCCGTGCACGTTGCTGGAAAGGTTCGAGCGAGCGAATAATTCCGCCGAATAATTTGAATACCGATTCATGCGTATCGTATTGTGAATTACCGTAATTGTGGCTTATTTCCGATTTTTGTGTAGATCACGTGAGTGATTACCGCGCTGCGTATAGTGATTACGCAATTCCGCTTTTTTTGTTGTGACTACTTTGGTAGTATAATAAATCCAGGAAGTGATTTAACCCTGGTGCAAGTATAAGTATTTCTTATTGTGGTGACGTGCCGAAATACCGTCATCGTTACCGTAGTGACGTCATAACTTGATGACGAATATTTGTAAGGACGCTTACGTCCATTTTATTTGAATGAGCATCTGCTATACGACGACTGTGCGCAGGGTCGAAACTCCCGCGTTTCTGCAGGACCACATTCCGCTTCCAGCTTTATTTTATTACCGTCTGCCGTTTGAAGAATTGCTTCAGTTGTTCGCTTTTTGCGGTGTCTTGAATCCAACAGACTAATGTGAGTAATTCTTAATTATTAAAGTGCATTGATACCGTACTTATCGCAATTTTAGGCCGCTGTCTTCGACAGCATCAACCCTCCAGATTGTTGGAGTGGCCAAACTGTATTTTTTGTGTATTTGTTTAGCATTAATTTCATGCATGCCGAGGTCGACCCCTTTATTTAGCTTAAGAAATCTGCGTTGTATGACAACATATTTTCCGACTATTATACGTACCGTTACAAACCCTCACTGGCAGTTTTCTTGTGTACTTCTTTTTCAGGGTAATTTTGTAAGGATTCGAGCTACCAGCAATAAGCAAATAACAACCTGGGCTACATCTCGTAGATGTCCCAGCTGCCGCGATTTTACTAGTACGACCCTGGAGGTCCGACTACGCTACGCCGGGCCACGTAATTTATGTTAAGCTTCCGTATCAATACCTACTATATACCTATAGTACTTCTACTTTTTCGTGTCGGTGCGACGTCGGAGATACTGTCTGTTGAAGTTTAAAGGCGTAAAGTAGCAGTCATGGAAATTGCATCGGTAATTATTTCCGAATTAAAGTAACAATTCGCAATTAAATTTCAATAACCGCACACAATATAAACATAAATGCGGATACAAAGCTTATGGGTTTCAAACCAGAAATCTAACTTCCAAAATCTAAGATTTCTGATTTGAAATTCAATAACGCATTTTCTTTTTTTGAACACAATCACTGATGCGCTGGGGGGTATTCTATACCCCTGGTTTGAATAAGCTAGCTTTAAAAAAACAGCTCTTATTTGTATTGATCTCAATATGTTCAATCATTGTGCTGGTTTCAAAGTCTGGATGAGCTAGTACAGCAAAAATTCATTTTTCTAATTATGTTTCAAAAAATGTTATTTTGTGATATTCAAAAATTTGTGGAAAAGTACTACTTTTCCGAAGTACTACTTTTCCAAAGGCCTCGATCGTAAAACTGTGCCATGAATGGAAAATCTTAGATTTCCTAACTTGTATCGAAAATACAGTAGAATCCGCTTAATGTGATCACAGATAATGTGATCAGTCGGTAATTATGATCATTTTGACTGGCTGGCCGCTTTAATTAGTTTACATACAAAACCACTGGATAATGCAATCAGAAAGCCGCTTATTATTTTCGCTTTCAAGGAATTACCAACACAATTTTCTCTTTTTCGAAGCATCTTTTTTTGATTTGTCATTGAAATTTTGTATATTTTTACAAAACACGTCACTCATTTTCATTTCTATACAAAAACTAATGAAGTTTCCCATTTCATGGGTGTTTCTATTTTTATTTTGTTAACAGAGGACTTTGCTTTATGCATTTTAATTTATAAGTTTAGTTTATTATTACGATGTTGACGAAAAAGCGAAAGATCTCTTGGTAAAACAGACGGTGGAAATTATCGAAAATCACTGTAACTGAAGATTCTCTAATTTTCCGTTTCTAAAAGACGTTTTTTTCTATAATTTGCTTATTGCTATCAGTCAGTTAATGTTATCAAAATGTTCTTGGCCCAAAGTGATCAGATTAAGCGGATTCTACTGTATCTATTTTGTTTCTTTACACATTTTTATTTGTAACTGCATTTGAGCTTCATATTTACTTCTCCACTGTCTAGTAATATTTAATAAAACTTGCAAGTTTCTTTACAGGACCCTTACAGCAACCAATACCCACTATACAACAACCAAACGACATTGATGATCTTAAAGACATGATGAAAAAATTAATGGATTAAATGAGCACCATGATAAATCTACTAACCACAGTAGTCTCTAAGCTTGTTTAATAGCTGAGATCATTAAAATAGCAACATGGAATGCCAATGGCTTGTGTCAACATGTTTAGAATTGCAATATGTTTATTTATTATGTTTACACTTTTTCAAAATTGCCGCCAACAATTCTTTCTTTTACTTAGTACGCCCCTGTCATATTTTGTTCATCCCTGAAATTGTATCGCACGCATGACCATCTTTATCGCACCACCAGAAGTAGCATTCAAGTACTCGAGCTATTCATACCGCTCTACTGTATCGCTCCTCCCTTTGTAACGAAGCCCGAACCTTCTTATAATTGTAACAGTTATTTGTGTAAAACCCTGCAGTCATTCGAATTACACGTATCGATGACAATAAGATTCAGTGATTGCAGCAATACTAAAACAACCATTCTTTCGGTCAATAAATATAGTGCAAACAAAACAAGTGTTTTTATTTTAGAGACCACCCTCACATTTCGCCTACACAAAGGTCGTTCAAAGTTGATGGTATGACTACCATTTCAACACTCTAGCCTAGTTGAGTTTCGAAAGCAGCTTTTCGAACTTTCAAACCAACGAAGCTAACACAACATGCACAAGAATTAAAATTATTTATTGAAACACCCAACATAGACATAATGCTAATCTCGGAAATTCATTTTACCACAAAAAGTAATTTTAAAATACCAAATTTTATAACATACCGTACTAATCATCCAGATGGAAATGCGCATTTTGGATCAGCAACAGTTATCAAGAAAACAATTAAACATCATGAACTAGAGAAATATCAATATGATTATCTTCAAGCAACCAGTGTAGTTGTTAATTGCCTCTTAGGTTCCCTAGTAATATCAGCAATTTACTACCCACCTAAGCATAATAATAAAAAAATTCAATATGAACATTTCTTTAATACACTTGGAAATAAATTCGTTGTCGGCGGTGACTTCAATGCAAAAAACACTCAATGGGGATCAAGATTAACCACTGTCAAAGGAAAAGAACTACTGGCATCGATGGGTAATAAAATGGTGAGCCTATCAGCTGGACAACCTACCTACTGGCCAAGTGACCAAGCAAAAACTCCGGACCTAATTGATTTTTATATAGCAAAAGGTATAAATGTAAAACAATGCAAAGTAGAATCGTCACTGGATCTCTCATCTGATCATACACTTGTGTTATTAACAATATATTCCCAAATGTTACACAAACAGAGGCAACCAACACTCTACACCAAAAAGACAGATTGAGAACTTTTCAAAGCGAAATTGGACGAGCAAATTGATCTACCAGTAAGTTTAAAAACTGAGGAAGAATTTGAATACGCTGTCGAACATCTAACCAAAGCCATACAAGGGGCAGCTTGGAGAGCAACTCCAAAGCAACATTTAATGCATACCAAATAACCTTGTCCGATTATACTTAAAGAAAAGATTGCAGAAAAACGAAGACTTCGTAAACAATGGCATGATTCAAGAACGGTAGAAAATAAAACCAAACTGAATAAAGCTGCTAAACAACTCGATGCACTTTTCCTAGACTTAAAAAATCAAAATTTTCAAGAATATTTAAACAGCTTATCCACTAATGCATCAAACGACTATTCACTTTAGAAAGCGACCAAAAAACTTAAATGCCCACAAAATATGATACCACCTATCAAAAATGATAAAGGAAACTGGGCCAGAAGTCACCAGGATTTGTTTTAATCAATGGCGAGGTGATAAAACAAGTGATACCTAAATGCTTGAAAGTGTTAACCTACATCTACAATGCAATCCTAAGGCTGACATATTTTTCTAGTCAATGGAAGGTTGCTCAAGTAATAGTAATACCTAAACCTGGAAAAAAACTGGATGACGTAAAATCGTATCGACCGATAAGTTTACTACCAACTTTATCTAAAATTTTTGAGAAATTATTTCTCAAGCGATTAAAACCTATCCTGCAGGAAAAATCACTCATCCCAAGTCATCAGTTTGGTTTTAGAAGTCAGCACAGTATCATCAAACAAGTACACAGAATAGTAAAAAAAGTTAATACCGACTTTGGAGAGTAAAAGATATTGCTCAGCGGTGTTTTTAGACGTGAGTCAGGCTTTTGATAAAGTATGGCACGAGGGATTGTTATGCAAGCTTAAGATAAGTTTGCCATACCATTACTACCAAATATTAAAATCATACCTACAAGGCAGACACTTTTTGGTGAAGTACGGAGAAGAATATACCAATCTTTACCCAATCTATTCAAGTGTACCGCAAGGAAGTGTTCTGGGTCCCGTACTTTATTTGTTATACACAGCTGATCTTCCAACTACTGAGCTAACAACAGTAGCAACTTTCGCCGACGACACAGCCATACTTGCATCACATACCAATCCTGCAACAGCTTCTAAGAATCTTCAAATCAATCTAACCAAAATTGAAACTTGGCTTAAAAAATAGAGGATCAGAGTAAATAAAACCAAGTCTTCACATGTCACATTTACAATGAAACGTGATACTTGTCCGCCAGTCACACTAAATGCTGTATCCTACCACAAATGGAAGAAACCAAATACTTGGGTATGCACTTGGATAGGAGGCTTACATGGCGCAAACACATTTTTACCAAGCAAAAACAGTTGGGAATGAAACTTAAGAGATGTATTGGTTGTTGGGGAAGAATTCACAACTGTCAATGGAAAATAAAATACTGGTATACAAAGTTGCATTGAAGCCCATTTGGACTTACGATATCCAGCTATGGGGAGCAGCTAGTGTATCAAACATAGAAATTTTACAAAGATACCAAAGCAAGGTACTTCGGGTTATCGCAAATGCCCCATGGTATGTCCCAAATGATGTAATACAACGAGACTTACAAGTGCCTCCGGTGAGTGAGAAAATTAAAAACTTTTTTCTTAAATATAAAAATAAAATTGAAACACATCCAAATGAACTGGCAAACAAGCTGCTGGATCATACTCACGAAGTTAAAAGACTAAAACGCTATAGAACTTCAGATTTAGCGACACGATTTGAGTGAATTTTATTTATTTAATTATTATTAATTAGTTAGTATCTAATACATATTATATTTATTTTCATATCGCTTGATTACTTGTTAGTAGAATTTTTGAATTGATTTAAATTGAAAACATTCAATGGGTTGTTTGTTTAAATCTTGAACTTCACAGAATTGGTAAGTTTAATCGTCCGGTGTACAGCAATACACTGTGTTGCAGATGTTCCCATAATATAATAAATTCAAGTTAGTCAAAATTAAATAAACATAATTAAAAATTTGCCAGATATATAGTTATATCGAATTTTCAAATTGTATTAAAATTATAATATAACTGCTCACTGCTCCTATCATCTAAAAAAAGAAGTATTTTAAAATGTGGAACTATAATTTCGCAGTAGTATTTTGATAAAATTACTTACGGAAAATAATAAACTTAGATCTACTGTGAGGCAACCTTTTATATCAACCTTAACATCTTCGTGCAATATTTGAAGAGCGAATGCGTTTATCTGTAAATATCAGTTATAAGAAATTAATTGTTAAAAGAAGGTATTCCAATGAAAGACCGATTTATTTTAATATGAATTTTGTAATAAATAAATAATTAAATATTATAATATCGTAGAAGCACTAGGGGTTTTATAGGTCTAGGCTTTTTTACAGTCATAAAGATGTTGCCAGCATCTTATGAGGGAGAGACGGTCAAAACAGCTAAGTCTAGTTCTGAAGTCTAAATTCTAGTTTGTCTGGTTATACACTAACCAAGTAAGTATAAATATCTCTTCATTTTATAGAAACTTACTTTTAACCAATGGCTTATCAAAAGTGCTTGGTTTTAAATTGAATATTCTCGCAAATCAAACGGTAAAATTTTTTTAAAAGATTTAATTTCTATTTAATGGCTGCACCTCGTGATATACATTACACCTCGCATTTAATATGCCGTTTAAACACCTCGTTAAATAATATACTATTAATTTAAAACCAAATGGATACAAGAGGAATTTAGGCAGGAAACAGAAATTATCATTAGGTGCTTCTAGATAAATATACTAAGCCGATAATACATCTAATGATCGTGAAATAAATTAAATTTTTGAATTTTTTTATTTACATTTTAAATGAAAAATTACCTCTTTTTTTAGTTTACAATTATGAGGAACAGTCGAAAAAAATTTGAATAGCTTTCTCTTCATTGCCTTTCCCTAAAACACAATTACCATATCATAATTAAACAAATTATTTTACCTTTTTCATATAACTACCTTTTCTTTTATATTATCTCCATAAATAATGATGAATAAAGTATCCATCGCATACAAGAACAACTCTATAGAGAGCTTTTGAACGTCATCATAATCTACAATATAAAATAAAAAGCACCGAATCAAGATGTGGGTGAAATTCATCACTATATGGAATAACAGAGTTGCACTTCGTGACGAAGAAGCTATTTTTAAAATAATGCATATATCTTGAAAAATAACTTCCAAACTTCTTAGTTTTTGTAAACTTATGTCGTCGGTTGATAGACTTTCGATGCAGCTGTTGATTATTCCGAATCGCTGGTTTAATATGTGGAACCAACTTCTGTACAATATGCTAATCAAGTATAAGTACGAATTGATTATCAAATATGTTACTGTAGTCAAGAATATTATTCCATTGGAATTGTAATTATCATATACATTTTCTATTATAAAAATTGTTAAATAGCAAGCTATATAAGCAATGTTAACTTTACGACCAAATTTGTTATCAACCCGAAACCCAAGTTCAGCAAATCTCGCATCAATTTTTATGAATGTTTTCAACATTTCAATAACTCGTGGTCCACTTGTAGAATTACAAATTGTTGTAACAGCCATTAATGCTAAGCAGATGTAAACTTTAAGTAAAGTCAAATACTTCAAAATGACATTTTTAGAAATTGCCCAATAAATGTTCGACGTATAAATTACAATTGCTATCGATGCAATTGTCACCAAGTACGATATTATCTTATACCAACTTCGGTAATCAATTAATGTAAAAACTCTGTTGTTACATTTTCCTTTCACATAAAATTGACCGATGAAAGCCCAAGTTAGTACAGAATAAATTGGTTCCAATGAAGTCCAAATATCGGAATCGTTAAGTTTTGAAGCCATTGATGCTTCTCCGACTGCTTTATGTCATATTAAAAGTACATTTAATAATTTTAATTGCATATTATTTTAATATATTAATGTTTTATTTTCAGTTGTTTTGATAGAAGTAGGTGTATAATAAACATTTTAAATATATTAATCAGTAATTTTTTGTTTAATATTATATAAGTAGGTACTATGTATGTACTTACTTTCATAATTATTTGCTTTTTAATTTTTTATTTATGATAATTTAATACCATTTGCCCGAAATATTTTGTACCAATATTAGAAAAAGTAAATTATCTAAAAATCTACGAAATATAGTAAATAAAATATTTTAATTAAATTAATTAAAATAATATTAAAATTAAATAATATACTATTTTCGGGAGGTTCAGAAGGAATATTCATTGAAAGAACGTGTAACAGCAAATTGTTATCGTAATAGAAATTTCTATCATTTAAAGCTGTGTAGACATTGACATTGCAAGGCTGCCACGCAAAGTGTGGACCACGTTTCCTGCGAGGCGGCCATGATTTTTATAGTTCAGCGCTGTTGTATGAGGAGGACAGACAATTGTCTTTACTTCGTGTGGAACGGCAAAGACACTCCAGTAAATTAAATGATAATATTGTAAATGTAAAGAAATTAAAGTAATTTTGTAGTGAAAACAAAAGTATAAAATTAATACGTGGAAAGACTTTGCAGATGAAGAAGTTAGAAAATATGAAATTAAGATTATTAGAAGTAAAACAGAAGCTATAAAATTATAACAAAAAGTAAGAAACAAAAATGGTATTGTAAAAAATTTTAAATTGGAAAATAAGATTAGAGTTATAAATTCAAATTCAGAATTGAAGATTATGAAGATAGAAAAATCAGTGTTAAGAAATTAAAAATAATTCAAAGACAACCAAAAATTGTGTTTAAGCCGAGAGCAGCGGAACAAAATCATTTTTATCTATAAAGTTAAAGTGAAATCATAAAGTGAAATATATTGGTTTAAAAAACTACTGGACAGATTTTCATGAAATTTTTACTGTTTATTCTTTAAGATCTGTCGAAAAGTTTATCTTCTCGCGAGAACAGCACGAGAACGCGAGAACATCACGAGAAACGAGAGTGTGGAGCCGATTCTCGTGTTCATTTTCAAGTTCTCGCTTTGCAGGCCACTCCAGACTCTCGCGAGAACATCGCGAAAAAACTAGGACAACACGAGAAAAGAGAAAGTGGAGCTGATTCTCGTGTTCCTCATAAGCTCTCGCCTTGTTCTCCACTTGTTGTCGGTTTTTTGATGCGAGACAAAGGAGTCGAGATCGTGATAACACTCCCACACCTGCACATTCGCATTCTTCAGTAGCGCCTGACTCACCGATTAAATAGTAGTATAATTAATTGAGAATTAAAATGAGCGTAAATTGGAAAACGAACAAAAATTGGTGGAAAACAGGCATTAAAGGCTATAAAAATAAATCGTAAATAATCATGATGCTTGGGTGTGGATTAGCACAATAATGTAAATACCCGTCGATGAATTAAGAAAAAACAAAGATTCCCTGATTGCAAATTATTATAGAGGTTATAAAAATAGAGTGAAAAAATCAGTGAATTTCGGAGCAGGTGCCTACGAGGTCTTATATGTCCATTTGGTTTGCGCTATGGACTCCTTGCTTGGTGACAGTACAAAATATAAAAACACAATTAATAATAATGAAAACTTGAAGTTTGACGTATTTACGTCGATTTTATACCAAAAATATTTTCTTTTTTTTAACATATAATAATAATTTGGATATGTATTGTGAGAGAAATATCACTTGTGATAGCATTTTAATTTTCAGCAACTTTCCGACACTTTATAAATTTTACTTAGAGCACCAGACATCATAATATATTTAAATAATTGAAATTATACAAAATATGTATGTACTATCTACAATTCATAATATAAAAACTAGGTTATGTTTACACACGGCGTAGAATTGTATATCAACGATACGCTACCCCTAAATAAAAATTTATAATATTTTTTCAGTAATGTAAGGAATTCTCAAGTTGTATAAATATTATGATGTAAGTAGTCATTGCTCCAATCATCTAAACAATAAATATCTACCAGTTATCTATCAGTTAGCTATGACAACAAGGAAATTTCTTACCGAAAATAATAAACTGAAATCCGTTGTGAGGAAACCTGCTATATTAACTCTGACATCTTCGTGCAACATTTGAAGAGAAAATGCGTTTATCTGAAAGAAATTAATAAAACCTAATTAATAAAAATACCTTTACTGTTCAATAAAAGTTTTTTAACAAAAAGCGGCCGATTTCTTTTAGTAATAACTTCAAGGACAAATAATAACTAATTTATATAATTTTAATTGAATGGAATATTTTACCGTCGCCGTTTCGCCGTCGCGAAATACGGATTTACATCATGAAAATATTCTTGGGATATCTACTGAGACCGCACTATATCAGGTGATGAAGCGCGTCGAAAGATTATTGAACTACAAATAGTCCACCTTAGGAGAGTTTATTGACATTGAAGGGGCTTTTGATTAAAGCACTTTTAAAAGCATAAATGCAGCACTATGCCGGTACGGTGTATCTCGACCATTGCTAAATGAATCAATTTGCACTTGACATGAAGATTGAAAGCATTGTGATTAACGGCTGTCCACAAGGAGGGTACTTTCCCCACTGCTGTCGAATATGGTAGCAGACAGAGTTCTACAATAAACGCTTTACAGAAAAGGTCTCTATATCATTGGATACGCAGATAATATCACCACATGGCTTATTGGTAAATCTGAAAACATAATCAGCAATAATAATATTGTAATATTCGAAGACATTTCTCTCTCGGTCAATCCGACAAAGACAGAGCTTGGTCAGTTTACAAAGAAAAGAAAGCTACAGGGCATGTCGATGCCTAACTTAATGGGAACTTCTCTGAAACTAGCGGATGAAGTAAAGTATCTAGTCACGCGATCTTTTCTCTAAATTCACCCTTTTGCTCTACTCTGAAGTTGTCAGGGCTATGCTTTGCTACGACGGCGCATTTGTTTGGTCTGGTGGCCCAGAACCAAACAAGTAACAGCAACGTTTTTCTTACCCATGATTCAGAAACCAATCTGTCTGGCCATAATAAAAGTAACGCGTACAGCACGTATTGGCTGTATATATAATATTGGCGCAATATTAGTACAATATTAAAAAACAGCGCAATATTGATACAATATTGAAAAGGACCGGTCCTTTTCTGCCTCCCAGTACTTGAATTCATGTGCAAGAGTTAAGGCTGCCCTTAGGCTACGCAGCTGGGGGCTGTGGAATCACAAGCGAGGAACTGTATGTCATATACAGATTTTAGGGGATTACTCAAATAGAGTATCTCTCCTGCACCTGGAAACTGATAGAATTTCCTCGAAATATATATTTGATAGGAAATACAATATCTTTTCGAATCCAACAGAAACCAACAATTATGACATACATCTATTTTCGTACGGTTCCAGAAATATTGCTGGCTGAGTACAACGCTGGGCAAGTACACATCGGTTTTTTTTTCAAATGGAACTTATCGGCGTGTAGCACTGCGCTAAAACAGTTCAAGATAAATATAAGGAGGATAACGTAAAAGTGTACGAACTGGCAATAAACGGTTAAAACAGCCTTCTCTGCGGCCCGGAGGGGATGATTGTACCAGCTGTCAGAACTATCAACACACTCCTGAAACAATCCACCCTTGGGCTGCGCTTCAGCAGATGGGCAAAAGAAGCTGAATCTAGACAAGCTAGGATAGCGATTAAAGCACCTTTTGGTAAATATTCAAAATATTATCTGAAGCTGAGCCAATCTACGGGCAATAGCAGGTATCTTAACTGCAAACTAAACAAACAATTTAACATACTGGAGCTAGTAAACAATCCCAGGTGTCAAAAATACAACAGATCAAATGAAACAACGGAACATGTGCTTTGCCACTGCATATTGCTAGCTCCACCAAGATGTATCATGCTAAGAGATTTCTGGTCAGACATGACTAGTATCAGTGACACCCTGCATGCCAAGATAATCAAGTTTATCCTGAAAACAGTATGGCCTGAGAAGTGACAGAACGAGAAGCTATTGCATTGGAGGCAGCAGTAGGTACAATGGGCCCGCTTTTACTGGCCTAGTGCGTGTAGGGATTTTTCCCTGCCCTCCCACCTAAAATGCAGAAAATTAAATAATAAATAATAACCAATTTAAATAGCTTTAATTAAAACTGCAGTCAGAAATACGTACACCGGAATGGAAGATTTCGCCGTCGCCGTTTCGCCGTCGCCAAAATACTACTTACGTTCTCATTTTGTTAAACAATTTAATACCGATTTAGAGCAACAATTTAAGAAAATATTCTCAAATCTAGTAAGAGGAGATGCTTTTTCTTTTGAAAAGAAGTATTTTTCTTATTTTAGATCTGACAATTTTGTTAAAGTCAACATGATACGTACTACACTGATATGCCTCCTCTAACTTATAATAATTATATAGGTGGCTAGGTAGTACACTACACATTACATAATTACCTCTTTCCGCAGATTAAAATTATGTGAAGCAGCTGAAAATAATTTGTATAGTTTTCTCTTCAAAACTTTTCCCTAAAACAAAATTAAAATAAATTGTAGCAAATCAAACGGTTTTGTCTTTACACTTATACCTGTTCTTTTATATTATTTCCGCAGATAATAATTAACAAAGTATCTATCGTACTATATAAGAACAAATGCATAGACATATTTTGGGCCTTTTCATAATATACCATATAAAATAAAAAACATTGAACTGCAATCTGAGTGAAATTCATCATTAAGTGAAATAACAAAGTTATACTTCGCGCCGCAGTTGATCCTTTTAAAATCACATATAGATCTTGAAAGATCCATTCCAGTTCTCGCAGCTTTTGAAAACTACTTATGTCATCGGTTGAAAGATTTTCAATACAACTATTGAGTGTACTGAATCGTTGATTTACTGCAAAGAACCAACTTCTGAATAATATACTAATCAAGTACAGGTACGAATTTATTATTGAATACGTTATTGCAGTCGAGATGATTTGTGTATTGTAATTATAATGATTGTAAATATTTCCACTCAAAAAAGTGATTATATAGCCAATTATAAAAGCAATGTTAATTTTACGAGCACATTTGTTATCGACCGAAAAACCCAATTTAACAATTTTTGAATCAATTTCCATGATTAATTTCAACATTTCAATAGCATGAGGTCCGCTTGTAGAATTACAAATTATAGAAATTGTTACTAACGCTAAGCAGTTGTAAACTTTTAATAATCCCAAGTACTTTAAAACGATATTTTTAGAAATTCCCCAATAAATTTTTGTCGTATATGTCACAATTAATATTGCTGTAATTGCCAAAAAGCACGATACTATCTTATACCAACTTCGGTAACCAATTAATGTAAATACCCGGTTGTTGCATTTTCCTTTAACTGAAAACTGACCCACGAAAATCCAATTTAATACAACATAAATTGGTTCCAATGAAGTCCAAATATCAGAATTATTAAATGTTAACGCCATTGGTGTTTTTGTGACCGGTTTACAACATATTAAGAGTAGAATTAATAATTTTAATTGCATATTTCAGTATGTTTACATTGTAAATATCCTTTTCAAATAAATCGAAAAACAATTCTTTGTTTAGTGTACTTTCATTATTATCTAAAAATATTTTATAGCTAAAGTGACAATTGACCCTCTTTTTAGATTTTGTTTATATTACTGTAAGTAAATTGTAGAGAATAGTTATTCGATACTTTTGTATGAAAATAATTAAAAAAATTACTCAAAAAACCGATTTTGATTTTGAATTTTCCAATAAATAATTTTCTTCCCATTCATTGGCCGTTTTTAAAATACGACGATTACAACTAAAATAAATAACCATGTCAATCAATTTTTGTTTTTAAATAAATACAGAAAAAAAGAAAAAGAAAATTATTATGATATTTAAATTTGTAAAGATAAGAAATAAGAAATGGGCATTTTAAAATTTTATTGTGGATAATTTATTTGGATTGCTGGAGTGGTATATAAAGAGACTATATTGTGAATTTTGTATAAATTGTATAACTTGATAATATAATATATGATATAAAAATATTATAATAATATGAAAATTATTTTTCGAATATTTCGTTAACAATAAAAATAATTTTTGTAATATGTAGTAAGACTGAATGTTTCTCTGTGTCTAACGTAGTAATTAAAAATGATCAAACTGATATAGTGTTACCATATAAGAACACACAATTCCAATAATCTAAAACAAAATAGTAGATTAGTCTGTACCTAACAGTAGATACTAAAAACATCTCTTTAATATTATTGCAATTATTAATAATGTTAATTTTTTTTTATTAATAACTAATTTATTAAAATGAACTTCTTATTCCAGCTGCATGATGCCTGCTTAAGACCATACAAGCTTTTGACAAATTGTACACCCGTCCACTTTCATCGTCATAATCAATCGGTTAACCCATATAAACATTTTCTTCTAAATCTCCATTTAGAACTGCAGTTTTTATATAAAACTGTTTCAATTTCATTCACTTCAAACCTGCCATAGCTAGAATAGCACGAATTGATGTAAACTTGACCACTGGACTGAACGTTTTTTGCTAATCAATTCCATATTCTTGAGCAAAACCACAAACCACCAAACGTGCCTTGTAACAATTGATGCTTCCATCCGCGTTTCCTTTCAACTTAACAACCCAACGATTATCAATTATTTTTTGGTCATTTGGTAGATTGACCAAAATCCAAGTACGATTCTTAACTAGCGAATCATACTCTTTGTCCATCGCTTTTTCCCACTGGTTATGATCAATCGATTTCATCACTTGCTCGTAACATTGCCACATGATTTGCTGATGCAGAATATGATAGACGCCGCGCTGATAAAAAAAACAAGATTGTTCCGATCTCTCAATCGCTTTCTAACGACATTTCAATTCGAGAATGACACAATGCACCACAACCTTCTTGGTCTTCTGGTATAGTTTTGCCTTCGTCGACTTTATTTTCAATGTCACCAATTTCAAGTACTGCCAATGATCTTCCAGTAGAAACACTACATTGCACGCAACTTTGATTTTATTTTCTTTCAGATTCCAAATTCGATATCTCTTCCAGTAGTTGCCGTATTCGACAAAAATACATTTGACTGCTTTGGAATCAAACTTTTATCGGTTTTCCTTTGAAACGTGGACAAAAACTTCAGATCATCCGAACATTCTTAAATGATCAATTTTCACCTGTATGTTGTATCACAATTCACGCGGTGATTTGTTTACAACATTACTTGTTCCAGTTCAGTCCAAAACATATCTTGCCGAATTCACTGCTTCAGCCCAAATTTTTACAGATCCAATATTTTAAAAACCGGTATCCTAGTTAACCAAGATCACCATAAACATAACGTTAAGAGTTTTCATGTTACGCCATTTATACATGTAACAATTAAAGAAAATGTGAAAACAAATTTTGAAGCCGAACATCGCTGTGATGTATCGTTCCAAAGATACAATAGTTTTAGTCATTACAAAGTACTTGTGATGTCACACCAATATCACGTTGCATCAGTCGTGCAGTAGTTACACCCATTGTTCACGCTAATTACGCGTTAACTTTTTTGTGTGGGTGTGATGTCAAAGACACTGTTCATTGAACAGTCTCTGTTACTATTACAGCTAACTGCCGAATAGTTTTCATAATTGGTTTTAGATATTTTCGAATTATTTTCTATGAAAACTTCATTTTTAAATGTAATAATAATAATGTTGTGATCAAGCTGTTTGAATTAATGATTCCATAATATTAGTAATTCATTTATATTGCAATCATTTTCTGTCCACTGTCAAAACTGTCAACTTTTGTTTACAAATAATATTAACAAACGTCAGTTTTTTTAAATTAAAAAATAAAAGAGGATATACCTTCAAAACCAGCGTTGAAAGTTTATAACTTTCCGCACTAGTACGTAAAAGTGGCTTATTAAGTCTCTCAAATTAATGTAGAAAACGAGCTATTACGTAACGGTAGTACCTAACTATTATTACTTACTCTGTAAATCGTTTTCATTTCTATATCAAAAATTCCTCCAGCCGATATTATATTGTTTTCATAAATTGAAAGTAGTAGGGCTGTCTTATTTATCTAAAAGGAAATATCATTATTTACTAATAATTTGTAATCTGCCTTTAAAGTCGTACCTCTGATTTCAATGTATGATTTTTAGAAGTCACTGTAGATTTTAAGAGACATTTTTTAAAATTTTGTTCCTAAAAGTTGGAACATATGTATTAGTTATAGGTATATTACATTTCATAAAGACCACCATTTTAAGAAAAGCATTTTTAGTTCTTGAATGAAAATTCACTAATGTTACAGGTTACAAATCATTTATTAAATACTCCCCAAACAATTACTTATAATTATTTAATAATGAATTATAGAATTCCAATTATTCCCTGGTAACCCATCGCATTTTTTATCAAATTTATTCTATTATCCCTAAGTGAGAGACCTCCGGGAATATGTATTGTTATCGAAATGTTTATCTTTTATGGTAGATCTTCACAACCAAAAATCCGAAAAAGGTTTTGACATTTTTACAAAATAACACTGCCTAAATTTATTTGATGATCGATCGCTCATATATGATAACTCATATTATATTAAAACCTTGGTAGGTGTTATTAGGTTATTACAAATGCGCTGACTATACTGCTGACTTGCAGCAATATAATTGTTCTAGAAGTTTTTAGAAGTTACCATAAAGATCTCTCTGAGAGTTTTTAAAAAGATTCACTAGAGCAGCGGTTCTCAAATGGGGTTCCGTGAAAAAGCCCAGGGGTTCCGCCAAAAAGTATTTCAAAATGGCGTAAAAATCAATTTTGCCGCTTAAAAAATATTTTTTATACCCTTTACCCTATATGCTTATATAATCCGTTTAATAAAATGGTTTGAATATCGGATTATATGTAATTACTAATTGAAACTAATCAAGACAAACAAGAAAGAATGAAAACTTGAACAGCACAAGAATGTTCAAAATTTTATGACCAATCAATTTAAAACGAAAATGCCACGGAAGCTTCTTACAGAGTGAGTTATCGTATAGCACTAGCCGGAGAAGCACATACAATTGCCGAAAAATTGATTCGATGACCTTTTTTTTTTACGGATATTAAACGGGTTCCGCCAAATTTTTTATGTCGTCCAAGGGTTCCGCGGTCAAAACTAATTGGGAACCGCTGCACTAGAGTATAAATATCGGTGCGATTCGTTGTAAGTTTGAGTTCTATTTCTGATCCGTAAGTGTTGAGATAGATACCGTGTAATTAATGCCCGTACTAGTAGTCATGTAGTAGTCATCCGAGTATCGAGATCAATTCTCGAAATAACAGCTGCTGCTACGATACGGTCTAAATTCCAGTAATCTCATTGCGAAATTCTAAGATTATTTTGAGTCTCTGCTTGATCCGTGACTATTAGTACGGGCATAATAGTAGTATGATAAATAAATATATAGAGTGTTGCATAAATACAGTGATTTAGTTTATACAGAATTGTAACATGACAAAATGCGTTTTGTCAGTTACAATTCTTCTTCAAGCTGCGCCACTGGAACGTTTTTGTGTTTTGCGCATACTTGTGGTTACTTTTGATATGGACAACATTACTCCGTAGATTTCTTCAGAGATGGGCAGGTAATCGTTTTCAGTTTAATTTTAATTTCGTTAGATATTTGTTTTAATTTAGTTTTGCCGTATAACGGGTAACTATAATATTTTACATCTAATTAATTTGTGTTAACAAATTACTTTTAGCACCCAGGTTACGGGTTAATTCCTTTTAATAATAATTATTCGTTATGGAAATATAAATATGGTCGCCGTAAATTGTCATTTTATCAAGGTTGGAAATCTTTTTCTTATCCAACATATGGTTGTTAATTTTACGATGACTTAAAAGTTTGAATTCCCTTCTGTTGGAAGATTTGAAGTTGATTAAATTATTGGTAGCAATTTTCCAAAGAATGATTTGCTTTGTTGTTTTGGTTTCGATGCCGATGGTTGGATTTATTTAAATTCATAAGAGGATTTTCCTTATGAATTTGTTTGCGCCTAAAGGATCGGAATTATTGGATTGAAGAGTCAGACTTCGTGGACATTTATTGTTACGTTTCCTTTCGATCCTAGACATGGATTTATGTTTTATTTGGGATACGACACCTCAACTTTCGGCAGATGTTTGGTTTATGAAGATGCAACAGTAGAGATTAATTTGTATTTGCAGTCAAGCTTTTTCGTCTCATGAGTCTTTGAACTCGCAAGCATGTTGATTTTTTAATGAGTATTTTGTGTTCTCTATTTTGTAGACTTTTATTCCTGGATGGTGGACCAACGTAATGATGAAGTAAGGTTATTGAATTCGAAGGGTCCTGACGAAGGAAAGACACATGCCTAGTCGTGAAATTGGTAGCATTGCATTCAGGGTAAGTCTCTTAGAGATGCATTTACTTATTTATTAATGATGCTGTATGTCAGGTTCTATTTTTAATATCAATTATAACCGAGATAATGAATTCCGGTGTGCAATTAATCTCTGCTGGATCATAAATTTCGTTTTGTTGGATTATCTCCTCAAGGATGCTCAACTGTATTTTTGCTACATGACTGAATCTACCATTCAGGTGGATGTCAGTATTTTACCTTGCCGTTTTATATTTTTATTTTGTTCTGTTATTATAATCTTCAATTATATAACAGCTTATCTTGATCCTGATGTGTACGTTCTATGTAATACTTGTAAATTAATTGAACATTGTTGTCAACATCTTTCTTTCTATTTGTGTTTTTACCATAAGGCGACTCTTCGTTTCTTTTGGTTTTATTAGTATTGACTGGCATCAACATTAACATCAGGTTTTTCATTTAGCTAAGAGAACATCTAAGTACATGGTTACGAATCCAAGCTTCTCGTGAACTGTGTTTTAAATAACAAGGCTAGCTAATACGTGTAATTCCATCTACGATTGAGCAAGTGGCGTGTGGCAAAAATTTGAGAGCGATCGATGCTACAGGGTGTTCCCGTGACTGTAGAGAACCTTTGAGGTGGTGATAAAGGACACTTTTCTAAGACAAATTTTTAAATAACATTTTTGCCCAAGTCCAAACCCTTGGGGGGTACCTCCCTTTAAAGTAATTTTTAAAATTTCTGATTTCAAACGGCTATCATAGCTCCGATATTATTGAATTTTTAAGCTTAATGGATTAGAACTTTTTTATTACTTTTCTTGCGAACCCCGTATCACTTAAACGAAACGTCTTAGAAAAAACCTGATGGCCTAAAACGTATAGGGAATTTAACGAGCTACAACTTTGGCTAAATGATTTATTTTGGAAAACTAAGTGCTTTTTAAGTGCAGGTAAAAAAAATAAATTCACAATAGTACATTGTCTTATTCAAATTAAAAGTGAAACTTGGTTTGACAAGCAATTTTTGCATTTGCAAGGCGGAGCGCTAGCGGAGTCCGGTTTGCAATCCGGTCTGCGATCGGATAAAGATTTAGTATGGTGTGAATGCAAATAAATGTGGTTGTCAGCCTGGTGATCTGGTGTGGCTCCATAATCCACAGAAAACATGGATGATCGCCAAAATTGCAAATACAGTAAATAGGCCCATACAAAATTATGAAAAGAATCAATGGTGTTAGTTTAAACTAATTATATTGAATCTGAAGACTATCAACTTGACTACACGCTACACGTTAATCATTAGCTCCGTGCCCCGGTGAAAAGAACAGGAATATTTTTGACGTGATTTTTGAATGAGATTCAACCACAGCAATTTGCTGTCGGCAAGACTGTGAAACTACGTGACCAACAATGATCGAGCTACTTATGTAAGCCTTGGCCAGATCTATGAGGCATCTTATAAAGTTTTGAATATCTTGATTTGGGAAAAGATTAAATAAAATACAAATGTAAAGTAAATTACTACTTTTATTTACATTAATTAATATTTTGTTAGGCCACATTGGGCATTGACAACAGCAATGACTCTTCGGGGCATAAAGCTCTCGAGCTTGATTCGGAGACTGTGTCGGCCACTCAAACAGTTCAACAATATTTTCTGCAAATCACCCCATTGTAAAGGCAGATTCGTGACAGGGTGCATTATCCTGTTGAAATAATATATTCTTCATATTAGTTTCTCCGAAAACTTGTGCAAAGAAAAGATATAAAACATTTCCAAGGACGTCCCTGTATATTTTTGAATTCATCCTACTCTCACATACGAACATTTTCCAACACCGCTCAATGCTATGCACCCCCAGATCATTATGCTGTCCCTTCCATGTTTAACAGTGGGTACTACGCAATCTGATCGAAATTCTTCACCAACCTTTCGTCTCACAAAGGCTGCATCCGGGCACATACCTGCAAATTTTTAAAACAATTGAAATTATTTAAAAATTAAAATGACCTACTAAATTTCAAAATTTGTAAATGTTTTTGATTTTATAATAAAAAGCAAGTAAAAAAAATACGTACCTCAAAATTGGATTTGTCGAACATTCTCCCAGTCCTTTAGGATCCTCCCATTAGGGGACTCTACATGTATTAATGTTTAGAATTTAGGGAGTTTATCATTTTTTTAACTTATTACCTGTTGCGTTAGGGGACTTTACTTTGGAAACCTTTGGAAACTTTATACTTAACAAATGGTAAGTTTTAAAACTCACCCAATGTTATTCGCACAAGAAATCTTTCACACGCCAAATATGGCCCGGCGGGATTTTCGTTCGACAGAATTAGTAAGTATTAACATAAATCATATCGCATTTTTAGAAAACCTAAAAAATGCACACACACTTTCCAGAACTAAAATGTTTTTAAGTTATCACAATTAAAATACACTGTAGGTATACAATATTCACCATACTATGGTTTCATCAGGCGATGTATTATTATCATCATCGCCTGATGATGCCATAGTATGGTGAAAACGTTTGCGATATTGTATACTTACAGTGTATTTTAATTGTGATAACTTAAAAACATATTAGTTCTGAAAAGTGTGTGTGCATTTTTTAGGTTTTCTAAAATACTGATATGGTTAATATCGAGTTACACTACCTAAACCACGTATCAATCGATTATTAACATAAATATCTTGCAAATAAATCGTGGTGTAATAAATAAATATATAGGGTGTTACATAAATATAATGACGTAATTTTAAATAAATGCAGACTTATTTTTAACTAAATGATATCAATTGTATTAGGGCCAACTTCATAATGAAAGTTAACGGGGCAGTAAAATTTAAAAGGCGACTTAAGACAAAACAGACCAATGAAAATAATCAGTTTTGTTTTAAGTCGCATTTTTGTGCGTTTTTAATTTAATTTTTAATTAATTTTTATTGATTAAAAGTTGGAATTTTTAATGATTTGTTCCGAAATTTTCAATTGCCAATAGAGAGTTAATGACATATGGAATACTTGTAGAAATTTAATACAGAATACAAAAAATATTACTTACGTTAGTATACATGTAGCTACACGTCGAAAAAATTGTTGTTAAATTAAATACAGGTAGTACTACTATGCTGCATGCTATATTTAATTTGTAACTTAATATATTATCCGAATGAGTATTGATATAAGATTCTCTAAATGCACGATAAAATGGAATTATACAAACTAGTACATTATGTATAATAATGAATACGAGATGTATGGAATATACAGAATTAATACAAGTTTTGATATTGTTCAAACTGTCATACAATATTACAAATTTTTTTAGAAGCTTAGAACAATCTGGTTGTGCAATAAGTTTCTTCTCATTAGCAATATCTATCAATAATTTTGTTTTTAAACATAAGGCTTTAAAATTTCTAGCTAATACTAATACATAACAGCAAAAAAGGATACAAGGTAATTGTGAGTATATAAATATTAAAAACATAGATATATACTTAAAAACAAGAAGCATGGTGACAACGTTGTATAGTATAAAATTGAACATATTAAAAATAATAATTGCAATCGTAAACAGCACTAATAAGAGAGAGTACAATTTAATCTTGGAAGGTTTTAGAATTGAATTGATTTTGAATATTGCTTTCCACAAATTTACTGTAAGAAAGCCATAGTATTCATTAATAATAACACTCATTAAAAAATTCAACCATGCTGTTATAATCATTAATTGTTGCAAAGACCGATCAAATTGCTCAGTATATTTTACTTTTGGGTATTTTAGTTCAATTACAAAACTTGATATAAAAAGTAAAGCTATAAATAAATAAAATATTAGTTTTTGTAAACTACTTCGTTTTATTATTTTAAAATTTAAACTGGTTTTGTCTTTTACAACAAAATACGATAACCCAGAGTATTTATAAATTACGCAGATGAAATATAGAGAATCAATTGATTTGTTCATTTTCAATTATTCGAAAATGTTATAATACGTATAATGATAACTGTTGCTAAAATTATTATTCGACTAAATTGAAATAGGTATTATTACTGGTAGTTCGATACTATGTATTTCAATATTAGTCTATTTGTATAATAACAAAAGAAATCTATAAATATTTTCATTTTGGCTTGTTCCCACGGTCAATATTTTAGTCATTTTTTTATTTTAATGTAATTAATTTAATTTAAAAATTTAATTAATGTAATTACAAGGCTATGTATATATGCCCAAAAACTTGACGTGGAAACTTAACATTATAGAAAAGCAAACTTTGTGTTTTTTAAACTATAACCTCGTTAACGCTAATTGCTATTTTTTTATAATACTATTTTTTGTGCTGGAAAAAAAAACACGCCGTGAACGGAATAATAAGCTTTTCATATGTGTTTCACACAATAGTTTTTCTATTATTGTTTGAATAAGAAACAAACACATTTATTATTTAAACTATTACGGAATATTGATTTATAAATTTTTGTTTGTTTGCAATAAGCTCTTTTATACGTTACTATTACCTGCCTACCTGAAATGGACAGGCTACAACAGTATTATATTAATTTTTAAATTTTTCTAAAATTTTCCGTCTTTATAATTTAGAACGGTACAGGTTTAGAATAGAATTTATTTTTACCAGAATTTACTTATAAGTAGAAAATTATTTTCATTTTGATTTGAACCATTGATCTGTTCGGACGCAAGTGAGAAACAAATTTAAGTTTTTTTACAAAATTTATACATATTATACCGGACATTGTTTCAAGTAAACTTATGCTATCTTATTAACTGATGCAGGCAATGCTATCGTTTCGCTAAACAGGGATGGTGGATGGAAATCAACTTTTTTTAAATTAAAAAAAAAAGCAAATTTTATGCAGGATAATTTATTGAAATAATTAATACTTATTTTACAAGAGTTCCAAAAATATTTTAAAATACTTTTACTGTATTCCGTAGAAACAACGCAGCAACGCAGTTTCAGCGTTATAATGCAGTATTTATTTATAATAAATATAAATAGTCAAAAGAAGACAACAATGTGTTTTTTGATAAGAAGATTTTCGTAAATACGGTAATGACGGTAGCGGTCATGGAAATTGCATTGGGAATTATTTCTGAATTAAAAACATAGATGTCTAAGGGTCATTCCACCAAATAAAACCATTTTTACGGAGCGACCTTTGCGGATTATGTTCAAAATTTATGGAGATGTTTTCTATAATAACAAAAAAATTCTCTGAAAGTTTTAGCCCTTAATATGCAGCATAATATGCAATATAGGTTTCGGAGTTATGATTTTTTGAAATTTTGGAAAAATATTTTTGTCAACTTTTTCATAAATTTTTTTGGTGAGGAAAACTTTTTTATTTAAATTAATGTAAAACTGTATCTTGTGGGAAAAATTCACAGCTTTCGAATAAAAATATCCATTTTATCGTAAACTCGTCAATAGACCCTTAAATATCCAATTAAAGTGGAAAATTTGATTTTTTTCAGGATGCGGCGCAAGATACTTCAAATTTGACTATATTTTCTTAAAGCTGAGAGTTTTTTCTACAAAATATATTAGTTTTGTGATGTGCATATTTTTTGTTTTTTTTTTCATAGAAGATGATTCCAGATGAAGATCGATAATAATTATTGATCTAATCCAGTGAGCCACTGCAACTTGATCCAAAATAAGCTGAATAAAAAATAGTAATAATTAAAATCATATACGTACCTACCTTGGAGAAAAGAGAGGAATAATAATTATTTAAGGTATTTAAAGTGAAATTTTGTTATCGCAAAATCGGAAAACGGTTTCAACATTAATGTCGTCACAACAGAAATAAAATTTATTTTGGATACTTGTTGCGCATGACGTAGTTTTTCAGTATTTAATAATTAAACAGTTTATTTTTCTAAACATTTTATTAATTTTAAGTTCTTAGTTCTTCCTTCATTTATATTACAATTATTGTTATTAAAACTGCATTGCCAGAATTACATTCATCTTATTTTTCAAAAATTACCTATAAACTTAAATTGGCGTCTTATTTAAAATATTCAAAGCTAGCCGTAGACAAATTTTATTTATTCAATAATCTGAGATTGGTGATCAACGCTCCAAGTACCATCAGGAAATTTATTTGGTTGGAAGTGCAAATCGTTAATAAAAACACATCATTAAGGCATTCAAAGTTAATGCTGCAACTGAGAGCTGTGATTTATAGCGATAGGGTTGTCACTAAAAGAGTGGATGCAAAGTGCGCATGTATGGTCAGAAAATAAATTTTGAAATAAGTACCATAAATCAACAAAAGCGATTAATTTAATAAATTTAATTTAATTAACAGAAAATGGAATGTGGGACTATTCTCACTATTCACTATTCCCACTATCCCGTTTTTTATTGTTTTTTTTTTAATTGGTTAGTATGGACGCGACTCAAATAGTTGTTAATTTAATTATTTTTTAAAATTTGTATTAATAAATTAGTAAATCCACTGATGAATAAGTTTGTAAATATTGCAAAGTAAGCAAAAATCGACAAAATGTCATTTTGCATTCTATCCGCTAGATTATGATATCATCATTGTCTATTCATATTTGCTCAATAACGTCATATACGTGTGCATCAGCAAGTTGTGGATTTTAGAATTGGTTCAATATTTACATAAATCTGACCAATTGACAGAACGTCAAGGTCAAAAAATGAAGAAAGAAAAAAAAACATGTAGAATGATTTTTATAATATTCGAATATTTTGTTTTGGTGAACCTGAATGTTCCCCATGCCTAATTGGTGCATTATGTTGCAATAAATGATGTAAATATTAAAAACGATCAAACTGATATAGTATTATTATATAAGAACACACAGTTCCAATAATCTAAAACAAAATAATAGGTTAGTCTGTACGTAATAGTAGATACAAAAACATAATATTTCGTATTATTATTGTTACAATTATTAATAATTATTTTAGTTATATTAATTTATGTAGTAACTGGCTCTAATATTTAATAATTAAAATGCTTGCCAATACCAAACGTTTTAATATTCTATTGTAATATTTAAACAATATAATAAAATGTATATCAAAACCGACAGTAATTTGATAAGTCAAAAATATGCAAGTGGCTTCAATCAATTGTTAAGTTTTCTTAGGTTACAGCTAGTGTGTACACAGCGTTTTCCTAGGTACATTGGTAGTTCCGAACAGAACTCACACTATGAATTAGGTCACATTTTTTTTCGGTGTTAGTATGGCATTTACATTGGTAAATATGCTGATTCTCTGATAAGAATTTGTATGTTGGTACTGCAGGTAATTTTAATAATTAATTATAAGGTAATTTAAGTTCTGTACGAGGTAATGGACCAACATTGGGTGACATCTTTTCGTTTGCCAATCGCAATTGTTTGTTTTTTGATAATCGCAGTCTACAGTTCCCGCTGTGATTTTGGTTGAACGCATTTGGTTTGTACGTATTGTGTGGATAAACCTGTGTGATTGGACAATGGCTTATTCCGCATTTGGTTTCTAATATGGCACATTATGTGAAAGTGGTATTCCTTCGGTGGACGTATTCATGGTTAGTTGGAAGCGTCCGTAATGGTGTACAGGTTATTATTGGCATATCCGCTTCCATGATGCTGTAACAATTTACTGTTTAATAATTGTTCGAGCGTCCCATTAGCCCTCTGCTCCGTGCCGCTAATGGAAAGATCAACGCGCCAAAGGATATGCCGTGGACATACGCGTGAATTAGGTGTAAGCATTGTTGCCTGTTTCGGTACCCACACTTTTCTCGGTTTTCCTACATTTCTTTGTCGAGATATTCACTACATCCCTTGCTTTTTTTTCTGAAATTTTGCTCTGAAGTTTGTTTATTTTTAGTTACTTTCTGATGTCCTCGTTTCTCTCTATCCGCCTTGGGTTGCTCGTAAGAATCTCATTTCATGAGATCAAGTTTTACTATACAGTATGTTAATGTTAGAACGGTTGTCGTTCTATAAGGTCTTATACGTGTTTCCGATTTTGTCTTCTTTTTCAGATATCTGTGATTTGGTCTGCAGATCTGTCCAAACTTTGTTAGCTCTTCGTCGATGTCATGGTCCTTATCTATCTAAGCCATGATTTTAGTTTTGTATAATAATATCTTAACATCATATTTCTTACATATGCGGTTCAACTGAAAAAGAGCTCTTTGCAAATCGTTTTCGTTATTCTGTAGTGTTAAGGTGTCATCGACATATATGATTAGATTCAGCGTTGTTCGATTGTTTAACTATATTCCGAAGGATATTACTTCTTTTCTTTTTTTACAATTTGGTCAATAATAACTCTTTTCCTTTATTATTTATTGCTCGTAAATTTCAACAAGCTATCTTTACCTTTTCTGCAATCCATTGGCATAGATGTAGAAGTGCTATTTGGGAAGATATATTTTGTGCAATTTTAATCTGATTTGAATGGATGATGGGTTCGGTTATCAATGCAATTTGGGATGTTACAGCTTGATGACAGAATTATATAGGGTAATGAACTTTGTTTGATTAAGTTTTGTTTTGCTTTGATGTTTTAGTAACCTCATTTGAACCTTGTCATTAAGAGAAAGACAGGAAAGCGACATTCAATTTGTATAAAGTGTACCATTGAATCTTGTAATCAATGGGTGCAAAGGATAAATTTCATGTTAACATCATTGTGAGACATTATATTTTTGAACGAAGGAATTTTCTTATAGTTGTTGTATTGTTGTCGGTTAAGGGAGTACAGCATTGAAGTGCCCGCTACAACCTCCATTTAGATGCAAAGAACTTTCGGGCTGGGTTTCTCGCTCGGCGATTCTTGACATTGTTTTTGTGTTAACGTCTGGAAATATCGGGTAGAAGACTCAAATATTATATTTTCTAATTTACTTTTGTTTGTGTAATCTGGTGGTTGGATGGAGTAATGTTATTGAACTTATTGATCTATGTCAACCTTGATCCGGGCAGATTGGGAATTTATCTTTCAATCTCTTGTTTTTATGTTTCATATATAGGTAATAGCCCTATTGCTTGAATGTCATGTAACATGCCTAGTACTTTTACGTTGATAAAAAAACAATATTGAGAGTTGAAAAGTTGCATTTTTATCCTAGCATATCGTCGGAGCATAGCCATGGATGGACATAGGGTCACACAATTTTGAAGCCAAGTACTCTGCACTTAGGAAACGGATCTATTTCCCAGATTGCCTATGGTTGGATCCGGGAGGGTACTTATGGTAGAATTTCGTTTTAATCTTCGAGACCGGGTTGTTGTACTCTACATATAATTTGTTTCTGAGATGTAACTCAAATCAATGTAAAAAGTAAGCCATTATGTAACGGCAACAGATACCTTTTATAAGTATAGTGTATTTTACTGTATAAGATTTATACCTAGGTATATATAATAAAAGAGTTCATTTTTTATATATTTTTTTAAGGGACAAAACAGATGTCAAGTTAGAAATCTATTGAATAAATAATATAAGAAAAGGGTATGTTCTTAATATTTATAACTATTGTTACTTACATTGTAAATCGTTTTCATTTCTATATCAAACATTCCTCCGGCTGATATATTGTTGTCATAAATTGACAATAGCAGAGCTGTCTTATTTATCTAAAAGTTAATATAATCATTTACTAATAATTTGTAAACTGCCTTAAGTTTGTACCTCTGATTTCAGTGTATAATTTTTAGAATTTACTAGAGATTTCATGAGGCACTTTTTTAAATTTTGTTGCTAAAAATTTTGTACATATTAGTTACATTATATAAAATAAAGCTTATTATTTTAAAAAAAGCATAATTAATTTCATATAAAGTATGTATCTATCTTTTATGATAGATTTTCACGACCGACAATTCGAAAAAAAGTTTTCAAAATTTCAAAATAGTGTATATACATATTAGTTATATTATATTACGTGTACTCATGAGAAGTCATGAGAATAAAGACCATATTATTATTACTATTATTATTTAATAAAAATATTAATGTGGTATTTAGGATTCTTAATGCTTTGTCCCGAAATGTACAGTTAGCAATAGAAAGTTAATGCACAGTGGATTACTTGTAGAAATTTAACACAGAAATCAAAAATATGTACTTACGTTAGTATACATGTAAGTACATGCCGCAAAAATTGTTGTTAAATTAAATATAGGTAGTATAATTATGGTCCATGCTATATTTAATTTGAAACTTAATATATTATCGGAACGACTATTGCTATAAGAATCTCTAAATGACCAATAAAATGGAATTACGCAAACTGCTACATTATGCATAATAATGAATACGAGATGTATGGAATATACAGAATTAATACAAGTTTTGATATTGTTTAGTCTGCCATACAATATTTCAAAATTTTTCATAAGCTTAGAACAATCTACTTGTGCAATTAATTTCTTTTCATTTGCAATATCTAACAAAAATTTTGTACATAAAGCTTTAACATTTCTAGCTAATACTAATATATAACAGCAAAACAGGATACAGTATAATTGTAAGTACATAATTATTAGAAAAATGGTGATATATTTTAAAACAAGAAGAATAGTGACAACGTCGCATAGTATGAAATTGAACATATTAATAATAGTAATTACAACCGAAAAGAGTATTAATAATAAAGAGTATTTAACCTTGGAAGGTTTTAGAATGGAACTGATTTCAAAGATATCTTTCCACAATTTTACGATAAGAAATCCATAGTATTCGTTCATAATAACACCTATTAAAAAATTCAACCATACTATTGTAATAATTATTAGTTCTAAGGAGCGATCCAAAGGTTCAGCGTATTTCACTCTTGGGATTTTTTTTTCAGTTACAAAATTTGATATAAAAAGTAAAACTATGAATAAGTAAAATATTATTTTTTGCACACTATTTCGTTTTATTATTTTAAAATTTAAATTGCTTTTGTCGTTAACTACAAAATACGATAACCCAGAGTATTTATAAATTTTGCACATCAAATAGAGAGAATCAATTGAGTTGTTCATTTTCAATTGTTTGGACGTATTATAAATAATGATAACAGTTGCTAAGTTATTATACGACTAAATTGTATATACTGGATATTATTACTAGTAATTCGATAAATATATTTCATTATAATAAGTAGTAAATTATAGTTGAGTATAATGTTCGAAGTTTCGGGTCGTTTTTAATTCACCAATTTTTAAGAATGAGTTTGATAAATTATTGTTGACAAATTAAGGTTATAATAATAATGACTATCTTCCTCTGACGTAATAACCAACATGTCCAACAATCACCAGATCTCATTTCAAAAATGTAGTCCAATCAGATTTCAATTTAGCGAACTTTTAAGTTGCCTAGTGAAATCTAATTTGACTGTTATCAAAAATATGTAATCGAACAAAATGATTGCAAGCAATACCACAAGAGCTTTAATTTATCTGGATAATTTTTAATTTCACCGAATATGTAATTAGCAATTTAGCGAGAAAAATCTGGGACGGCTAAAGTCACGAGAGCGATCGAGCGTTAGGGAGATTGCTTGAGTGAATTTGTCCGACCAACAGTTTTCTCGACCATTGACCGATCGGTGGGTGAAACAATATTGAAGCATGTTTCATATTCTATTAAAATTAAAACTACAAAATCAAATGCCATTCTAAGAATAGAAGCCCTTTCCAGTGAATTCCGTTACATTCATAACTTATCAGAATCATATATTTTAGTCACAAAGTGCAGCTTTGCGATAAATTACTATCTACATCAACCAATTCCACAATATTTTTGAAAATGTTTACAAACAGATTTTCATTGTTTCAAATTTTGGACTACACCGATATTATTATAATCGTAGGGAAAATAGTCAAGTTTTATCTTACACACATACCAACAGAAATTTTCACTAGCAATAAATATTTGTGTATTATCTTCCTGAAATGAAATTTTCACTTTGCGATTAAAACTTTAGCGCTGTATCTTCCATCCCACTTGGTTACTAACTAGTAAGTACATTAATTTATCTTTTTACGGATATCTTCCATTGTTTTACCAAACGCAACATTGTTCATAACTTTTAAAATATCCTTCAAAATTTGTGTAATATCGACCTCAAATGAAAGTTTGGCTTTGCGATTAAAACTTTAGCGCTGGATCGTCCATCCCAGTTGATTACTAAGTAGTATATCCATTTGTCTGTTTACGGATATCTTCCATTATTTTATCAAATGCAGCATTATTCATCACGTTTAAAGTATTTTTCCAAATTTTTTCTTGACTTGAGCTTTCATATTGGTGTTTAGCTCGATGTATGGTTTTATCCATGCCGATAAATTCCACGCTGTAAATACTAATTTACTATATGAATATTTTTAAATCGATCTACATATATTTCAAAGCTTCTTTCAGCCATGTAATATGTATGTTTCTTTGTCCGGGAGTTAATACTCCCGGTGCAGGCGCAGTAATATAAGCATTAAAACATCGTTTTCTGAAGTTTTAAATAACACACAAAAAAAGGAGTAAGAAAATTTAAGTGTTAAGATGTAAATTTATGGTGCTAGAGAGTTTAATTCTGCATGAATGACAAAAATTGGCTGATACTCGTAGTAAGAACGGACGTGATATCATGTACCACAATTTATAAAAAGTTATTTAACATTTTTGTAATATATTACAATTTATGCTGGGATAGTTTGTATAAATTTTAATAATTTAAAAGAATTTTTGGATTTACCCTGGGCTTGTTATAGCTATTACAATAATATGTATAAGTATACAATATGTATACTAAAAGAAGATACACAACTACATTATTTTATTAGAGCCGACAAATTTTCACATACAATTAACATTATAGGATTAACTTTTGACCATCGGTGCAGTCTACATATGTTCATTATAATACTATTTATTTGTACTACTCTAGTAGTTATGATTTAGGATTCTGTTGTTGATATAGCGAATTATCAAATTGCACCAATATTACAATGTATGTAGTTATTGCTCCAGCCATCTAAAATAATTTAAATGCAATATTAGTAAAATTTAAACAATAATTAAAATTGTGGAACATGGGAATTTAATATGAAAATACTTATTTATGCAAATTCTTGCTTCCCCAAACTAATTCAGAAATATAACCTACGAATAATAAGAGTATTAGATTTTATGTAACTTTTAGTTAAAGGGACATAAAGTACTTTTGAAACTGCTAAAATTTTATTTATCAGACTGGCCATGAAATAAATTCAATTTAATTTTTATTATGCATAAATTATTAATAATGAACAATTACAAACGATTAATTGATAATTAAATTTACAGCAAATGTTCAAACAGGTTTCCATATCCGATAGCTATCTCAAGGTGAAGAAATCGGGCATAACCCATTCAGCACCCGGTATAATTAATTGCGGTAAAACAGAAAAAATAGTTCTTACCGAAAATAATAGGCCAAAGTCAATAGGAAGAAAACCTAAAAGTTGCACCTCGACGTCTTCATGTAGGAGCTGAAGAGAAAATGCGTTTATCTGTAATATTAAGAAAGTATTCATTACATGATGGTATAATCCTTAATTCAGAGGAACCGCCGCTGGATTTACATGCCCTACGAAGCACGGAGAGGGTTATAAAAAAGATTAAATTTAATTGTGGAATACTATACATAAATTCATTAAAAAGTTTAAATTTCAATAGAGTAATCATTTCTTACTTCTAAGCTACTTGCAATTAAGTTGGTATGTTAGTATTTAAATTACCTCTTTTCGCAATGTCACATTCTTATAATCTTCTGAAAACAATTTAAAAAGTTTTTGCTTCAGTATACGTGCCTACAATATTTTTAGAATTAATGTAAGGTAGTGGTATTACTAAAAAGAAATTATTTAACATACTTCATTTTTTAAATTGTTACCATAACTGATAGTTAAGATAATATCTGTTACATACAAAAGTATGGGGACCAAATATTTGTATCGACTATAACGATTTTGCAATCCATAAGCAATATAGCATTGCACAGTTATATTTAGAAAAGTTTGTGTTAAATAAAATGTTAGGGGTATACTGTGTGAAACACTTAATTCTTTTACTATAATATATAAATTATGAAAAATACATTGTGTATTTCTTAGGTCTTGCAAACTTAAATGATTAATACAAATATTTCCGATGAAGTTGTGGAGAACAAACAGTCGCTGTTTTATTGCAAAAAGCCAACTTCTAAATAATATGACCATCACACATTGGTATAACGTTCCAATAAATTGCAGCATTGACAAAATTAAATATATTCCCTTTAATGCGTAGATTTCACGGTTCAAATATGTAATAATTAATCCATAACAAAAAATCGAAAAACAGTTTAGTTTAGATGCAAATTTGTTATCTATGGTAAGGCCAAGATTAAGATATCTCGAATCTGTCTTCAAAACTGTATCGAAAATTTTTAAAACTCTTGGACCATTTAACACATTACAAATTATTGTTATGAAAACTAACACTAAGCAATTAACTACTTGAATAATTGCCACATATTGGTAAACAACATTTTTGGAACTTAGCAAAATATAACCTTTTGATACAATCATGAGTATTACTGTCGCTATGGCTAACAAATACATCCCTAATTTATAAAAAGAAAAGTGATCAATTAATATAAATTGTCTGCTTTTATGTATTCCTTTTGCTCTAAATTGACCGAATAGCATCCAATGCAGTAAAATATAAAGCGGACCAACCGAAGTCCAAATATCAGAAGTAATATTAATGGCTTGATTTGGCATTTTTAAACGGCAGCTTTTAAAAATACCCTTAAATATGTAGTTAAAACACACTTTCACACCGATCTAATATAATTTATTCACAAATACATTTAGAAATAGTGGAAGTTTTTTTGAATCCATAATGTTGTTTGTATTATATATATTTGTTTACTTTTAGAATATATAAAATAAATTAATTATGTGGATACTTTCTATATCGCATATTAGATATAACTAATTTATCGATTTCGATATTTACTATAGTCCAGGCTATAGCCATTTTTAATATTGATATTTTTATTATTAAAAATTATAATAGATACGAGAGCAGTCTGAAAAGTTCTCGGCCTAACAATGATAAGTACCTTTTTTTTTGGCGTGAAATATTTTTTACCGAAAATCATCAACATCATCAATGATGATTTCAAATAAGTCACTTAAGAAATTACCCCGCTCGGCCTGCCGGCGTCGCGGGGTAAACTTTTCTCGCGTGACTTATATTTAATATAATAATCTTTTACTATAAATATCTATTAATTTTAATATAATCTCCAGAAACTCCAGTTTTTCATTGAAGAAGGAAGTGACATACGTGAACACACAAACAAATTCTTCGATGTTGTAGATAAATTGAACGAGATGGAAGTGGAGATTAACCCTGATTTGCTAGCCATCATGCTACTTTATAGTTTGCCATCAAGTTTTGAAAATTTTCGTTGTGCAATTGAATCAAGAGATGAATTACCCGCACCTGATGTGCTACGAATTAAGATCATTGAAGAAAGTGATGCTAGAAAAGGCGACACGAATTCTTCTGCTCATAATGTTATGTTTGCAAATAGAAAACCGACGCAATGGCGACAACATAATAAAATGGCGAAGAAACCAACAATGAATACGACCAAAGATGACACGGAAACCTTCAAGTTTCGTTGTCATAAGTGTCGGAAGTATGGTCACAAAGCAGCGGACTGCAGAAGTAAAGGTGATAAAACGTATGCGAATTGTTCGCAAGAAACACTTATTATCCAAGAAGCTTGCCAGACCAGTTTGCATGATCAAGAATATATTTGGTGTTTAGATAGTGGCGCAACATCACATTTATGCAAAGAATTGAAGAACTTTGCTAGAATTAGTGACTCGAATTGTGAAAATTTGGACCTAGCCAACAACTCAACGACGGAAATAGTTGCAAAAGGTGTCGTGAAATTAAATGCAGAAGTATCGGGCGAATCTAAAAACATAAAACTATGTGACACATTATACGTACCTGAATTGCGTACAAACTTAATGTCAGTTGGAAAAATAACGAAAAATGGTTATGAAGTGTTGTTCAAAAAGAATAATGCGATAGTATTCGGTCCAGATAATGAAATTAAATTAATCGCAGACAGAGTTGGTGACTTGTATTACGCGCGCGTACGACTGCGTGGAAAACCTCGCTAAAAATATAGTGCAAAACGTCGTGGAAAATCAAGAACAATCAAATCTAGCTTACAAAACGTCATCGGAAATTGCATTGTCGTGGCACCGACGTTTGGAACATTTGAATTTCAAAGATCTTTTAGAAGGCGCTCGAAATGGCACCATGAAAGATTTGAATATGAATTTTAGTTTTAAAAATGTCGATATGCAATGTGACATTTGTAGTAAGGGTAAAATGATTAGAAATACTTTTCCAAAAGAATCAGAAAGGAAATCAAATTTATTGGAAATTATACACACTGACGTTTGTGGTCCATTTAGAACAGAATCACTTGGTAAATCAAAGTATTACATTGAATTCATTGATGATAATTCTCGATGGTGTGAAGTAAGATTTATGAAATCCAAAAGCGAAGTACTACAAATAACCAAAGAATACATAACTATGGTGGAAAAACAAACAGATAGGAAGATAAAATGCATACAATCTGATAATGGTACTGAATATACAAATAATGACTGACAAATATTTGAAGCAGCGTGGAATTTTACGACGGTTGACCGTTCTTTACAATCCGGAGCAAAACGGAATAGCAGAAAGAAAGAATCGCACTCTCGTTAGTACTGCACGATGTTTGTTAATACAGTCTGGTTTACCATCATCATTTTGGGCAGAAGCAATCAACACTGCGAATTACATTCGCAATCGTTGCCCATCTAAAAGTTTGAACGGAAAAACTCCATACGAGATGTGGACTGGAAAACCACCAAATGTAAGTACATTTAAAGAATTTGGTTGTAATGTTTACTGTTTGAATAGAGACCGTGGAAAAGGAAAATTCGATCAAAGATGTAAAGAACGTATTTTTATTGGATATTCCGAACAAACCAAAGGTTACAGAGTATGGCTGCCTAACGAAAGAAAAACTAAAATATCACGAGACGTGAAATTTTTAGAAGGTACTGGAAGTAAAGAAATTGAACTTGAAGATTTTTTCCCGGAGGAGGGGCCAGTGGAGATCATTCCCAAGTGTTCAGGTGACAGCGGTGTGTTGGTGGAAACTGAAGAGGTCGACTCCGAGTCTGAGGCCGGAGGTGATCGTGGATGTGAGGTTCACGAAGAAAGTGAAATTAAACGTGGCCGTGGGAGACCTACATTTGTAAAAACTGGCTTCAGTGGAAGACCAAAAAAGAAATACCACGAAATTCCAATCATAAACGCAGAAAGTCAAGAAGAAGTAAATATTTCTGAAGTTACTATGAAACAAGCCATTTACGGGCCAGATGCCACTGAATGGTATCAAGCAATGGTAAGTGAAATTATATCAATTATCAAAAACGATACATGGATTTTAGTTGAACGTCCTGATGAGGAAAATATAATTGGCAGCAGAATTGTGCTTAGGAATAAATTTAATGACGATGCAACCCTAGAACGAAGAAAGGCACGACTAGTAGCTCAAGGATTCAGTCAAGAACCAGGAATTCATTTCCAACAAGCTTTTGCTCCTGTTGCACGCCTAAGTTCTTTGAGGTTAATAACGGCATTAGCAGCCCAATGCCAAATGAAGATACACCAGCTTGATGTGACTTGCGCTTATTTAAACGGCGAATTAGAAGAAACTATATTGTCACGATTTTAATTAGTGAAATAATTGGCGATATTTTGTTTATTTTTAAAATTTGTATTTGCCCGCCAATTGTTTTGGCGCTGTTGCTGGGAACAAAAAAAAATGAAACTTTACTTCGCGTAGAATGGTGAAACCACGAAGTCGAGCGAAAGTCGCTCTAATAAAATTAAATAAGAAGATTGTAACAAGTTTTAAATAAAAGTAAATTTTCATAAAAAGGTGTTTTTCGCCAACCGTATTAAAAGCAGTACATTTTTAGTAGCATTACCTCAACTAAAAGTTGACGTTTTCGTTATTAATATAAAAATGCGAAAATTGCTAAGCAACACTTTTTTTACGTGCACTACAAAGACTTTTTTGTGCATGACTTAAATGTGATTTTGTTTTCTTACTATTTTTTGTGCGCGATTGATCTAAATTTTTGCATATGCCTTCCTACCGGTAATTCACGGGGGTGTGTCTGTGACGAGGGGGGAGAATTTTTTGCTCAGTTTTTTGATATTAAAATCAAGTATTTATATTTTAAATTTTATTTAATTATTGGTTGGAGAAAAA
Organism: Cantharis rufa; assembly: GCA_947369205.1. Lineage (NCBI taxonomy): Eukaryota > Metazoa > Arthropoda > Insecta > Coleoptera > Cantharidae > Cantharis > Cantharis rufa. Next base: position 14,199,676 of record OX376307.1, on the reverse strand, counting down.
GTAATATGTCTCATTTGGATTAAAAGTGTCTTTGTTTGACGTGCAATTATTGCATTTGCGAGGCGGAGCGCTAGCGGAGCCTCGCAAATGCAAAAATTGCTTGTCAAACAAAGTTTCACTTTTAATCCGAATAACACAATGTACTATTTAGTTAAATGGAAATTAAAAGTTTAAAATATTAAATAATAAAATTAAAATCAAGAATTATTCAAGGTGAGCCGTAAAATTTATTTGAAGTGTGAGCGCGGCGTGGACATCTGCAAGGCAGAAATTTTAAATGGACGAGGCAATTTTTAAAAATAAAGAATAAATTTAAAATTGAAAAGATCATAGCAATATATATGGAATCACCCAAACAACTATCAGATATTCTAAGAATAATTACGAAACAAGATAACTCGGAGATTGGCGAAAAAGCTAGAAATATGTTGAAGAGTTTGCAACATGGCAACAAGGTATGCTTACTTAAGAAATCTTTATATGGATTACGGCAAGCTGGAAGAAACTGGTATGGAAAGCTTAATAGAACGCTGTGCGATTGAGGCGCAGAACCTACCACATCCGATCCACGCGTGTATAGTATGGGTGAAGGGGAAGATCTATTGATAATTCTAGTTTACGTAGACGACATTCTAATTACTTCAAGAAGTGATAAAATGATCAAAGAACTGAGAGAGAATCTATCGAGGAAATTTGAACTTAAAGATATTGGTAACGTCAAATATTGTCTTGGCATTGAGTTTTCTCAAAACAAGAATGGTGTGACTTTGAACCAACGAGGTTACATTACGGATTTATTGAATCGGTTTGGAATGATGGACTCAAAAAACAGTCAGTACACCGATGGATCCAAATATAAAAATGATAAAACCTACGGAACCAGCTACCAATGAGGAAGAGAAATTACCTTACCGAGAATTAATTGGAGCACTCACATATTTAGCTGTGGCAATGAGGCCTGACATCAGTTATGCCGTGAGTTGTTTAGGACAGTTTAACAATTGTTACAGAAAAATACATTGGACAGCAGCAAAGCGTGTGCTACGCTATTTAAAAGAAAGTATTAATTTGGGAATAACTTATAGAACTGATAATCGGGTATCCGGACAATTGTTCGCCGGCAATTGTTCGCCGGACGATTGTTCGCCGGACAATTATTCGCCGGACAATTGTTCGAATGGGTCAATTATTCGCCGGATAATTGTTCGCATAGGAGAATTGTTCGCATAGGACAATTGTTTGCCGGATAATTATTCGCCTGATTTTTCGTTTCTAGATAATTTACCTTATGAAATATAGTGCCATATACCAAAAACTGTTTGAAAAACATACTACAATAGACGCAATTTAAAACTTTTCTGAAGATTAAATTTTTATTTAAAAAAAAAATTTTTAATTTAAATAAAAAAAAAACTTAAAGAAATTATAATAACATAAAATAATAATAACAATAAATATAACAAAAAAAGAATTTCTATTAATTTAAAAAAAATACTGTGTTCTATATTATATTCATATATAGATAAGAAATTCAATCAAGTTGATAAATGTTTCGTTTAAAAATAATAAAATGTTTAAAAAAATAAAAAAACTTAAATTTTGTAGGGGGGGTCCCCGGCAATCCACTTAGTTAAAGTTAATTTTTCGAGTTAAGTGTCCAAGAGTCTATATTGTTGAGAGAAGAAGAAAAAATTATTTGTTTCCTTTTAAATGGAACAGTGCTTTTATTGTTAATTTTTGTTTTTGGAATTTTTTTACAGCCAAAGGTTTTCAAAATTTTCAATTTTATTTTGAAACGAAACATTGAGGTAATTTTTCAACTATAGATGTATATAATATAGATTACTGAATTTGTATTTGACCGGGAACAGGCACATTCTCCTGATCTTTACACACACCCTGTCCAAAAAGTACGTCGCTACTTATAAACTTTCGGGAGATATGGTAACACAAACATTTATATAGACGAACAATTAGCGAACAATTGCCCGGCGAACAATTGTCCGGCGATCAAATGTCCTAGGCGAACAATTGTCCGGCGAACAATTATCCGGCGAATAAAAGTCCTGTGCGAACAATTGTCCGGCGAATAATTGTCCGGCGAACAATTTGCGGCGAACAATTGTCCTAGAATCACCTAGACCGAAACACCATAGATGTGTTGAGATGTTAGGACTTAATTTTAAATGAAGAATGAACAGCAATGTGTCGAGGGGAAGTGTTGGAAAGAGGGCTGGATAGCATTGCCCAGTAGCGACAAATTGTTTTTCATATTCACAAATGTACAATATTATAATTGATGTAACAATATTCGTTCATAATTATAATAACTAAAACTTATTAATAACTGTATGTTTTATTGAAGATCCATTCATTATCTAACATTATCTTTCAATTCTACGCTAAAAATAGTTGTATATGAAATTAAAGATGCCATCTAGACATTATCGTTTTTTCAACTTTCAACTTTCGCATAAATTAAACGTAAGATATGTAATAGTAGATTAAATAACAGGGGTGTAAAATACCTTATTAAAAATAAACTTACCAAAATAGACTTTCGAAACGAAAGTCGAGTTATAAATTAATTTTAAAAATATTTAAAAAATATTAAAAATATAATAGTTACCTCTTTCCTTAATTTAAGATTTGAAGTAGTTTTCAAAATTAATTTATAGAGTTTCTTCTTCATTGCAAGTGCCTGCAAGAACATTTTGAAATTCAAACGAATAAATATAATATCTGTATTATTTCATACCTCAATTGTAACGCTATGACTATATATGACAATTAATAAAGTATCCAATATGTTTGCTAACAGGTCTATTATAAACTCATAAGACAAGTTATTGTTAATTTCAACGTAAAAGAAAGCTATACACAATATATCGAACATATTCTTTAATAAATGTAATAAAGCTGGTGCACCCCGTAATTCAGTAAATTTGTTTAAATTGTCGCATAAGACTTGAAAAATTCTTTCCATATCTTTTAATTTTCGTAAACTTAAATTGTCGGATAGTTCTGATTGAGGAATATTAACGACAAATCTGTTCAATAACAGAAATCGTTGCTTAAGTGCATAAAGCCAACTTCTGAATTCCAGAATCATGGAATATTGATATAAATTTATGATTAAAAATATATTGTATAGTGCAACTAACATAATATGATTATAATGGGTTTTAACGAAAAAGTATTCCATTATTATAAAATAAGATCCATACCATATCATATTTAGTATATTCAGATTACCAGCAAATTTGTTGTTTATCGATAATCCTACATCGAAAAGCTCTGCATCAATTTTTATAATATTTTGTAGTATTTTTACGGTATATGGTCCAACCGTGGAAGCGAAAATTACACTTATTGTCACCATTATTGTACAATAAATGACTTTAATTAGTTTTAAGCATTTATGAATCAAATCGGTATTATCGGGGTCCCAAAATATGTATGATATTGCTACAATGAGCATAGTTGAAATACCTAATATGGTAGATGCCAATTTATAGCATGATAAATATTTAATTAAAATAAAAATTCTATTGTTGCATTTTCCTTTTACTTTAAACTGACCAGCTAGTAACCAATTCTGTAAAGTGTATACCGGTCCAACGGAAGTCCAAATATCTGTGTTACTAAACTTATTTATCATATTTTGTACAAATTAATTTTCAGTAGGAAAAATATGTGAAAGTTTGTCGTGTAATGGAGTTCGTTTCAATTATGATAATATATTGTCCAATTTCAGTATACTCGTACATAATGTTATTTGTACTCGAGGTAATTATACTAATGGCAAATTTGTAATAACAATTGTTATTACAAATTTTTTGTAATTTTGTAATGTTTTCTTTATCCTAAATTATTATAAATATCTATATAATTTTTAAATTTTGTTTAAAGTAAATCTATTAATATTTATATATTACTTACGTTATTAAATAAGACCTATCAAAATGTTAACAGAAAAAAAATTTAGTAATTGATTGATTTTCAGTTAATACACAATTTTTAACGAAACATTTACAGTTTTTCTGCCGTTTATCGCTAGCAGAAAAAGTCATTCCCATTTTAAATATGACTTTTGATTTTAAAATTCATTTTAAAATGAGCTATATACAGTAGCAGTCATGGAAATTGTTCGGTAATTATTTCCAAATTTAAATAACAATTCGCAATGAAATTTCAGTAGCCGCACACAATATAAACACAATACGCATACAAAGCTGTTTTCAAACCGGGGGGGTCTGGGGGGTCTGGGGGGTCTGGGGGGTATGGAATACCCAGAATACTCAGTACACCAGAGATTGCGCGCAAAATAAAATGTGTTATTGAATTTATGGGTTTCAAACCAGAAATCTAACTTCAAAAATCTAAGATTTCTGATTTAAATTTCTCTAACACATTTTATTTTTTTGGATCACAATCACTTATGTGCTTGTGTATTCGATACCCCCCAGACCCCCGGTTTGAAAAACCTAGCTTTCAAAAAGAAAATGTATTTTTGAGCTTATGAGTTTCAAACTAAAAATTTAACTTTTTATCTATTTCTGTTCTATTTTCCGTTCTATATTATTTTAGTCCGGTCAATTTAGACAGCCAAGGTTACAATAATTCACACATGGCTGAAAATTGGTAGGATTATTCAAAACACTATTATAAATGAAATGTAAAAAGTCCTCATCGATCCGACACCTGGAAAAAAATTTACTCGGGGTCAAAGGTGACAAAAACGGGTTTTTCGTAATTTTCAGCAAAACGGTAAGTTTTATCATAAAATTAGTTCAAACAAAAATTGTAGATGAGATAATTATCTATAAAAAATGTCTAATTAGTTTTTCTCCTAAGAGCCACCGTTTTTGTGATATAACAATTCAAAAAGTTAAAGGAGTTGTAATCTACTACAAAAAACTAACACAAATTTTTAAAAACGATTTTGTCTTGTGATAGGTTATTTTAATCACCTTGAAAAGCTTTATCTAGAATAGGTGAAATTAAATTTCTATCTGTCATCTGTCAAAAATTACAAGCTGCCAAAGTTTAAACTTCAAGAGTGAATAACTCATGAAGTATTGAAGGGATTTCAACCAAATTTTATACGTAGAAATATTGCCCCCATAGAACTTAACAGCATATAAAACCATTTGACAAAAACCAATAATTCAACATTAAAAAAAAAGATTACTCTTTTTTTGCGAAAACTTGATAAATAAATAAATAAATAAATAAATCTTGGGTCCTCGTGGAACCGATGATTTCCGCGCGTCGAACTGGAAAATCGGAAAATGTATTTTGTCGGACAATGGACAATTTGCATGATTTTTAATTTTAGCTTATAACTATTCTACATATCAACATAATGTAATGTGTCTTAATTTTTTTAAATTCAGTGCACAAATAAAGCCAGAAAAAAATATTTAAATTTAAATGTATTTCTGTAGCGCCAAAACGTATTAATAAATATGGCGGGCTTAAATGTAAAATCTTTGCAATATGACGTCATTTTAATAACCAGAATTAGTTCATAGATAAAAGATTGGTATAGATCTGGTATTGATACACAACTTTTACTGGCGTTGAATGCAAATTTGAATACCGTTACCAACATAAAAACACGGAAAATGTAACCTAAAATATTTTTATACTGGTTGTATTTCTGACATTTTGTCTTGGCATACATGTAAGATGCGTTTTGTGTTTGTGGCGTCATCACCTGTTTTCGATAACGTGAATTTTTCAAATAAATCCTGATACTTCATAAATTATTTGCAAGCTAACAATACAGAATTTTGAAAAATTACTAGAATATTCTGATTATAGAATTGATATATTGAACTATCAATGTTCAGGTGGCTCAGTGGAAAATGCACGAAAACGCTCTTCCGTGCGTAAGAAGTGGACTGTATGTTTTTAAGGTTTTGTTCTTTATTCTTTGCGAAGTCAAAGTCGTAAATTTTGAGACACAAATAATAAACTGTTTGCATTTAATGTTGTTTATTTATAAATACAAGTAAAACTGACCCGTCTGGGTCGCCTTTCTCGGTAGAGAACAAGCTGCAATGGTTGTTGCAATTAGTGTAATTACAAACAAGGTTTAATGAGCACCAAATATGCATTTGCAACACTCAGAGCCGAACTGCCCTTCTTAAGACACAAATTCGTACTAATGGTACACGCCACAAGGCATTCGTACTACCGATAAAGAGAACGAGCGGGAGGTGCGCGTTGAAATGCGCTTACATACCTTGCGTTCAAATAAAAGATAAAATGACTCGCAGCGAAATTAACATTTTAACAACAAATAAATATTTTACAAAGTGTAGAAATTAAACAAATAATTCTTTCAAGGCGCAGTCTTGAACAATCAATAAATGCGATTTTGAAGTGATTTTGAATTTCATGCAAATTGTCCATTAAATAATTAGATTCCATACATTTTTATTAAACAATCCTGAAAAAATCAGCTGGTTATCGATAAATTTTTGAAAGTTGAAATTTTTACATGTTTCTGTTGGTAGACACCCTTAAGGTTCCAAAATTTTTGTCGGACAATTTTGTTCTCGCACGTTTCCTGAATTTTTCTTACAACTGTATTTTATAAGAGTACAGTATCTATAAATTTTTGTACAATACGAAATTGACAACTTTCGGAAAAATGACAGAGGAAACGCCGCGATTCCGAAAATTTTCATAGAAGAAATGATGGTAGACTAGGTGTAATTAAACCATACAAGAAGTTATAAGCTGTTATGTATGAGTTTTGTACTTTATGTCGGCGGGCACCCGGACTATTACTACCATATTTGTAATAAAATTTATTGTATTCAAAAAAGGGTTATAACTTCCAGGTAAAAAACTTGTCTGTTGTAATGTTTGAACAAAATATGAAGAGTATTAGATCCTTTATTAAATTTTGATTATTTTTGACCCTTTATATGCTATCCTTTCGAAACAATTTTACCTTATATATGTACAGTGGTGATCATATGAAAAGCGCATATGATTAATATCCAAAGATAATCGAGCAGTACAGGTAAGTAATTTTAGGCGTAAGGATTTTTTCAAAAACGGGTTTAAATTTTAAGTACTTCAGTTGCTACCTAGTGCCCTTAGAGTGTTTAGTTCATTTAAAATTTAACGTAATTGTGCCAAAATGTCAAGACGTGGATATTTAACTGATTTAGAAATGCAAACAATTTTAGTTTTGCGCGACTTACCGTTTTTCTATGACTTTTGACAGTCTTTTTCTGATGTAATTTTCTCTCAAAAGATAGAATTTTTTAAATTTATTCCATATTTAAGAAATTTGTGATTTTTCAATAAACATCATTATTCTCATGATGTGCCATAATATTTGGCACATACCCATTTTTTTTAAATTTTACAATAAATTTTAAAATTGGAATTTTTTTTTTATTTTTCCCATTAACTACAGCATAATAAGTAACCAAAAAAAATTTTTTTTTCAAAATTTGTTAAATCACGTAACGAAGGGTTAATATTTTAAATTTAAACACCCTGCACAAATCAATAAGTCGGTTTGCATTGTCATTGACCCTGTCTTCTCCAAAATTTCCCACTACCGATCATTCTTTTTGTATCCAATTGTAGCCTTTAAATCTCCCATTATCATAATTTCTTTTCGTCCACTAATTGAACTTAAGACTGAGGACAGATCTCTATCGAAGTCATCTTTTAAGGCTTGATTCGTATCGTCAGTAGGAGCATAAGCTGCTATTATTACTATTGAATGACCTAATATTTGAATTTCAAAAATCATAATTCGCTCATTTATAAATGTCCAGTTGCAGATATATTTTCTAAAATCCTTTTTTATCATGATAGCTACTCCGGCTTTTGCTCTACAGTCTTTACTGACTCCGCTATAAAGAAATATATAGGGACCGAGCGTATTTGCAACTAGCGCCAGTAGTGGTGATAATTTGCATGATTGGTGTGATCATATCAAATAGTTTTCAAATAGTGACATTGCATATTTGATTTTGTTTATAAATTATAAGTATATCACGTGTTTTTAATAATGGCAAACGGTAGTAGTGTTAATTGCTGTGTTGTTGGGTGTGCAAATAGTTATTCAAACACCGAAAAATCTGTAAAATTTTGTTGGTTTTCCTTTCACTAACGTTAATAAGATGTCTCGATCTTACAAGTGCAGCAGCTTTCTCATATGATGAACTATTTTTTTACCACTAACTGTTTTTCAAAAACACAGGGGATTTCAAATTAATATCATTGGCTAACTATTCGCGCTACCACATCGGCTGACTGGATAACGAAGCGGTTTAAAATATATATTCGGATTCGGAGTAAAACAAAATAAAAATTTTAAATTTAAAAAACCTTGACTGTAATACAAATTCAAAAAATAAAAATTTTAATAAAAGCACCTTACTTTAAAAACTACTGCTAACTTGAAAAAGAAAAAGATGATTTTTTCTTCTTTATTCAGCACCATACATTCTTGGACACTTTTGAAACTCGAAAAATTAATTTATTATTATTTTTTTTATATGAGTTTTTAATATGGAAGTGGAACAAATTTCCGTTTCTCCTGACTTCAAAATTAATGTTTAAATTTTTAGTGGGGGGATACATACATAATAATAAAATAAGTTAATTCCAAAAATAAAAATTAATAATAAAAGCACCTTACTTTAAAAGCTACTGTTCCCTTTAAAAAGAAAAAGATAATTTTTTCTTCTTCACTCAACAACATAAATTCTCGGACACTTAACTCGAAAAATTAACTTATTTCACCACCCCTCCACTACAAAATTTAAACATTAATTTTGAAGTTAGGGGAAACGGATAATTTTTAATATAGAACAGGTTTCAAAAGTGGAACAAATCTTTGTTTCCCCTGACTTGATTGAGTGAAAAAGTAAACATTATTTTTTTCTTTTTAAAGGGAACAGTAGTTTTAAAGTAAGGTGCTTTTATTATTAATTTTTGTTTTTTAAATTTTTTTTACAGTCAGGGGTTTTTTAAATTAAAAATTTTTATTTTATACATTCATAAGGAATGGATTGAAACCCAAATGTCATAACAACTTCCATATTGTCTATATCGTATGTGTGTATATTGAAATCTATTAATTTAAGGGTTGAAATAATATGTGTTTTATTATTCCAATGTGAACTCTTATATACTCCAGCAAATATAATATTACAGATGTAACAAAATAATCATAAAAATATACGAATAACAATATTTAACACATAACTCAAACCTCAAATTGGCTATGACCTTCACATCAATAATGTTCAGGGTGTCCGCCGTTAGGCGCCACTTTACGGTATTCGCTCGGTCCCTATATTCACCGTGTTCTTCCACTCCAGTTCCCTTCTTCTTACCTCAGTGAGGGTTCAGATATCTATTTTATACTTTTCGAGTTCCCTAAAGCCTTCCATTTGTTTTGTATTATTTATACCCTGAACATTCCAAGTTCCCATTATTAATATTCCTATTTCTTTGCTTTTGTCGGAAATCGTTTGACTTCCGTCCGGTTTATTCCGAGGCTTAGTATTAGGATTTTTAGCAATTTATTATTTTATTATTAATTTATTATGCAAATGCAAATCCAATTGTCGCATGCGTCCAATTGTCGCGCGTCTAAATTCCCGCGTCGTTTTGACGGGATACCGTACTAATAGTCACGGATTGATTCAATTGGTCGAGGTCAATTCTCGAAATAACAGCCGTTGCTACGATACGGTTTAAATTACAGTAATCTCATTGGTAAATTCTAGGATTTTTTTGAGTCTCGGAAAGATACGTGACTATTTGTATAGGCATAAATAAATTAGATTTTTTTATCATAGGATTATATTAATATTCATTTTATATCATGTACATAGTTAACAAATACTTTTAGTAGTACTTTTTAATACTTTAGACTTCCAGTCTCGCCAAATTACTTACTTACGGACCGCCACTGGTAAAGTGAAAACTTGTAATAGGTAAATTTTATCAAAATATTCTCTAATTCTCTATCAATGAGACCGCTTTGCAAGGTTCACTTTCTCAAATTTTTATACTGAAAATAGCTATTTACGTACGAGCTAGCGAAAGAAATCCACTACGTAGTATGCATATAGTTTATACGAAACGGAATGGATCTCTTTTGCAGCGATGATGTTTGTAGTTTTTTTACATTATTGTAGATGTAGCATTCTGATGATAATATAAATAATCGAAACTACTTAGTACATGCCATGATTCCTTAAATTTTGGATATAATTATACTTATACTACAACACATTATAATTTTATTAATAAAATTTAAAAAAGTTGATTATACAGTTTTGTAAGTAATTATTATTAATTGAGGAGGAGAAGCATGAACACCTACAAGCTCAAAAAGATAATGGTGAGTTTACCTAAACCTCAACTAAAGATATTGGAAAATTAATTTGCTGGCGATGTACACTACTTTTCCATCTTTAATTTGCCATTCGCTGTTGATAAGTAAATTAATAAATAAATAAATAAATAAATTACTCTATCTATGATTGAGTATTCTGATGTTGACGTACAGAATTATCAAATTGCACCAATATTATAATATATGTAGTTATTGCTCCGGCTACCTAAAATAAAAAATAAATAAAGATGAGTTTTCAAAATTATTAATTTATTGTTAAGAAAACAGAATAATGTTTTATTCTTACACTACACTCCGTAGCTATACGCTTTTATTATTTTTTTGCCTTTCTTTGCCTACCTATCTACTTAATAAAATACGTCTTACCGAAAATAAAAGGCCAAAATCAATCTTGAGGAAACCTAAAATATCAACTTTAACGTCTTCGTGTAAAAGCTGAAGGGAAAATGCGTTTATCTGTAAAATTATCAAAATATTCGTTAACGTGGCTATTAAATTTTCATCATTAAATTTAATAAAAGTTTGATCAAGATATTGATCTGACGTCATCATGATAATACAGCAACATAAAAATATTTATACATCGTAAATTTATATCAAAACGACCTGTCCTACCTCGGCCAAAACATTTTTATCAAGTTATAACCTGTAGACACCACACCCACCAGTGCAAATTGGCATCACCTAAAATATTTTGTTTGTGAGTTTCTCACTCCCTTCTCAGTGAGTTTGCGTAATGGCCTCCCTGTACCATAATAGATACATTGTCAGCTTCAGTTCTATCAATGTCTATCAGTCTACAGTGAGACTAGGTGCAAATTAGCACTGGTGTGGTATCAGCGTTCATAAACTTGCATTCTGTGCAATTTGCGACAACGACAGACCTTTATATCGAGCACGAAATTAATATGATTTGATGTACTGATATTTTAATCTTTCTAATATACCATATTTTCAAACACCCTTAAAAATTCATAATGGTCTGTAATGTTTATGAAATATATTAGTTTTCACAAAGTACAATATTTCAACATGAATTTGAAAAATTCGGAATTTCGGACCGTGAGAAGTAAGTTTTAACCGGGAAAGAAATAAATTAAGAGTTATCATGAGACTAACCTAATACCATTATTTAGTCTGCAACTCAATTTTTTGACACCTCTATCAAATTAAAGATATAATAATTACCTCTTTTCTTAAGTGAAGATCTCTATTAGTGGTTGAAATAAATTTGTAAAGCTCTCGCTTCGTAGCAGCTGCCTGCATAAAATTTATAAAATATAAGCATAAAAATCAAATAACATAATTTTATATTTTTCATACTTCGGTTGCCAAGTTATAACTGTAGATGATAATTAAAAAAGTATCAACTATAGCCACTAATAATGTAATTGCAAATTCATACGAAAAAGTGCGTACAATTTTAACGAAAAAGAAACATAAACACATTATATTATAAAAATGCTTTAATAGATGCAATAAAACTGGTACACTTCGCAAACCAGTAAATTCTTTTAAATTGTTGAATAAGTTGTAATGAATTACTTCCAGATATTTTAAGTTTAACTGTGAACGGGGAAATCTTGAAATAAATTTGTTAATCGCGAAAAATCTTTGTTTCAGTGCATAAAGCCAACTTCTAAATTCCAGAATCATGGAGTATTGATATAAATCTAGAAGAACTGTTAAGAAATGTATAACGAGATAAATTACTCCATGAAGCTTAAATGAAGAAAAGTATACGATTTCAGTTGCCATTAGACATAATCCATACCCTACCATATTTGCAATATTAAGTTTATATGCAAAATGGTTATCTATCGGTAAGCCAATATCAAAAAGCATATCATCGATTTTCATGATATTTAGCAATATTTTTTTAGTTTTCGGAGTAACTGTAATTGACCAAATCATACATACTGTTACTATCACTATATAATTAATTATTTTAATTAATTTTAGGTATTCGTAAATCACATTATTAGTTGTTTTTCTATCAAAAATGTAAAGCGAAATAATAAGCAATGCGGTTGTAATAGCTAGTATGATAGATGGTAATTTATAACAAGATATATTTTTAATTAAATTTAAACTTCTGTTGTTGCATTCTCCTTTTACTCTTAACTGCCCAATGAATAACCAATTTTGTAAAATATACGTTGATCCGACGGAATTCCAAATATCCGAATTACGCAACTCGACCATTTTTTGCATGAATTAATTGTTTGTATTAAGTTTATCTTTTAGGAATGGAATTAAGGTGACAAATACCCATGCTATTTCGCCATAAGAAAAAATAGTACAGATAACGTATCGTGCTGAAATTTAGACATAATATTCTTTGAACATTTATCGATAATATAAAGCAATTAGGAGTAAAAGCATTTATAGTTAATAAACAAATAAATGAAGAAAAAATGTTGGTTTTGATAACATTAATAATAGATTTTCATAATTGAGTATGTCAATTCAGAAAGTGAATATGTATGTGCATTGACAGTAGTTTAGAATAAATTACAAAAAACTGTTTGTATGCTTTAATAATATGAAAATATTTTTTTATTTGTAGTACATGTAATTTTAAGGCAGTTTTGTATAGATAACAAAAAATATTTTATTTTTATTGAAAAGGATAGCGGGATTTATAGTTATAGCATATATATTTAATGAGCAAATAAATAAAAAAAAACAATGTTGGTTTTGATATACAACATTAATAATAGATTTTCAAAATTGAATCTCTTCTACATAACGCTTTTAACCTCTAATTGCTTTGTATTATCGAAATGTTCAAATAATATTATGTCCAAATTTTAGCACAATACATTTGTCTGTACTTTTGTTTCAATTGTTATCAGTTCTTATGGCGAAATAACATGGGTGTTTGCCACTATGATCTATAGAATACGGTTTCTTTGTAGTGTATCTGTTCTTAATTTAATTAATAGTAATTCAATCATTAATACATATTATTTCTGTTTATATTTATCTCCATAAGTACCTACCATAAGGTTTTTATTTATTATACTTTTGGTCAACATAAAATTTTAGAGATATATTTGTGGTTTGATACGTATGCTTTGAAGGTATCTTAAGTATGGCTTATTTACAAACAAAGACCGGTAGCTCAGTTGGAGAGAAATCTCCAGGGCCGTGTTCGAGTAATTTCGGTACGTCGGACAATTTCTGCGAGAAATAGCTCGAGGTTGATCTTTATCTCGTCTTAACAGCAATTTCGTCGTACAATCCTCACCTCTGTAATTAAAAGTAACACAAGAAATACGCAAAATAATTGGTCGACATATCTTTACTTCGGTATACGAAATTCGGTACAATAATTTTATCTGATGAATTTTACCAAACTTAAATTCGTAGGTCGACCTCGGCATGCATAAACTTAAATCTAAACAACTAATATTAAAAAAACATGAACGGTATAAATTCACTTCATCCAGTGAATTGGCTTCAACAAGCCGTAAACGAATCGTCGCACTATAAAATCTAATAACAATTTACAAAGAAGTACTCACTTTGAGGAGACGATATTTCTGCTAAGACGATAGCGAGATTGTAGCGATGGTGGTAGCGAGATGAAGGAACACACGATAATGACGATCGGCTGGACTTCACGTATCCTTGCTGCCTTGGCCGGCGGCTTCTTACGGAATTACCAACCCTGGTTGAATAAGTGGGGAAGGTGACGCACTCGCGCATTCGAGGATCGCAATTAGAGCTTAACCTTGGATTGCACAGGCAGCTTGGTTACGATAAGCAAGGACCCAAATTCACTTTTGCAGGAGTATCAAAATTAACTCGCGGTTGTCGCATAATTGACCGTGCGCAATATGTTAATCTCTTTTCTATTATTTAGATTCGGTAACTAAAATTCACTACGGTAATGGTTACAAGCTAGTACTTGAACACTTCGATAAATTTCACTACGGTAATGGTTACAAGCTAGGTACTTGAACACTTCGATAAATTTCACTACGGTAATGGTTACAAGCTAGGTACTGGAATACTTCGATATAATTTCGGTAGCGGAATAAATTGCGGTAACGGCAAACAATTGAAGGCACTCGTGTGCTCTTCCTTCGGCAATCTAAACGTTAATAATCTTTTTCGCTCGCTGGCCTACCCTTTCCATGCCATCGTTACAGGAATGCATGCAGCTGCAACCGCCTGCAGGAAAAAGGTCGTGCTATCGCACTACACATGTGAGTTGAAAACCAACCGCAAATTCTTCAACTTTTATTTCTTAAGGCCGGGGTTTGTTAGAAAGAGACGGTTTCTGAAAAGCAAACCGTAACAAATCCCCTACTTGTTCATAAAAAACAAATAAAAAATGTTTATAAGTTGGGCGGAAACGGTACACAGAAGGAAACTAACTTAACTAAAATTTGACTAAAAACTTGTTAACGGTATACAAAAAACTTTAGGCCAAGAGTCAATCGAAATTAACAATATTCGTAAAATTCAAAAAAATGGAACCTTATCCCCTTCTTAGGAGCCTTCCTCTGGGGAGTACGTAGTTAATATCCCCATGGGCTGTCCTTTAACTGACGGTAAATGGTATTAGGTATATGCACAAAACTAACCAAGTTACCAAAAAATTAAATAGGAATACCAAAAATATACTATAACTACGATATAAATACAAAAAAATTAAAAAAAAAAAAACTAGCTAACAAGAACGAACTTACACGGTAAAACTTAATTCTTAAAGAGCTAGCTCAAAAACTGGGAGAAATATACACAAAAAAAACGTTTAACGTCATCACTGTTGACCACGGTAAGGGAATGGGTATGTGGGTTCACAAGGAAAAAATGGGCGCCACTTGATTAACAATGTGATCCTAGATCCTTAACCAAGAAACGGAAATAGGGGTGGTAGCTATCATATTTACAAGCGCTTAACATTAAACTAAAACTAACTGTACATGAATAAAAAATTTGCCCTAGATCGTCCGCCAAATTCCCAACGGTAGGTATGCGAGAAGGGTACTCCCTTCATCCGAACTCAAAAGGCAATACTAATCCCACAAGCAATAACTCTCCGATGAAAGTTTCGCGAAAGTGTCCGGGCCCTAACTATACTAATAACTAATTATACGTAACTTAAATCTAAAAGGGTTTATCTAAAAAAGGACGATAATGGCCACCTATCGCGGAGGAAAAAAAATAAATAAAAAAATGCGGAAAATCTGCAATACAGCTAAACCACGGGGGACGACTTCAGGTCTTTAATGTGCCAACGGCCGACATTTTTACCTGTTAAATCTACTAGTTCGTACGTCAAATCGCCATGCTTTTTTTGGCGTGCTAACTTAGCCGAGAACTTCTTAGCGGCATCGGACAAATGAAACGTTCTTTTCCAAACTACATCTCCCACTTGGAAGGACAATTGACGTTTTCTCAGATCGTAATGAGATTTGCTGGGTTTGATCCCAGCGAAGTCTTTCGTCTAATTGAATTACCTTGGTAGGGTCGGGAACCGGGCCATAATATGAGCCGTCGGTAGGGAGATATCGTCCAAAAACGAGAAATGAGGGGGAGAAGTTAGTGACTTCGTGTTTCGCGGTATTTATCGCTAAGGCAATTTTAAAAATATTTTCGTCCCATCGGGTGTGATCCGTTTCGATGTAGGACGAGATAGCGGTAACTAGGACACGGTTTACCCTTTCTGTTGGGTTGAATTGAGGATGATAACGGGCGTTGAACCATATCTTTTGCACTTAGTACTGCTCAATTAAATTTCGGAATAGGTGCGATGTAAATTGTACTCCATTATCGCATAATATGATCTGAGGGATTCCGTAAACTAGAAAAACTTGTTGCTCCACAAAACGTACTATTGAAGCGGCGGTAGCTTTCGGTAGGGGCTTAACAATAACGTATTTGGTGAACTAGTCGGTAATAACTAACAGATGTTGGTTGCCCTTCTTAGATCGAGGTAAAGGTCCGAGAAGGTCCATCGATATTAATTGGAAAGGGTATGAAATTTGTTTGGGTTTCCCCATAAAACCTGGTCTCGACTGCTGGGAGCTCTTTTGGGAACAACAAATATCGCACTTTGCGATATACTTTCTAACATCGAAATTTAACTTGGGCCAATAATAAAGTTCAATTATTCTAGAAAGGGTTTTCGATATTCCAAAGTGCCCGGAAGTGGGGTCATCATGGCACTGTTTAAAAATTTCAGCCCGATTTGCGGAAGGGACAACTAACTTAAATTCTGGTAAGTTCGATACGGTAGGGGTGGTAGGCGGTATGTATTTGTAGATTAATTCCTCCTTTACCCGAAATTGGGGGTACGCTTGCGGATTTTCCTCAATTTTAGCTTGCAAGTCGGTATACCAAGGGTCTTTCACGATATCTATAGTTTTCAACAAACATACATCTCTCGAAAGGACATCAGGGACGATATTTAATTTCCCTGGGCGGTGACGAACTTCAAAGGAGTGCTGGGCCAATTTTAACGACCAGCGGGCTAAACGTCCTGACGATTCATTAAATTTATTGAGCCATTGCAATGCGGAACAATCGGTAATTACTACAAAATGGGTTCTTTCAATATAACCCCTAAACTTATTAATGGCGAAAAGAATTGCTAATAGTTCGCGTTCGGTCGCGTGGTATTTTTGCTCGGCCGACGTTAAGGCACGGCTTGCATAGGCGATGGGATGTTCCAAACCATCTTTCTCTTGGAATAATACGACGCCTAGCCCTACTGCGCTTGAATCTGTTTGCAAAAAAAATTGTTTCGAAAAATCTGGCGAAATTAATACTGGAGCTGTCGAAATCAGAACCTTAATTTTTTCAAATGCTTCTTCGGCCTTTAAAGTCCACAAAATTGTTTGCCCTTTTTTCTTATTCTTTATCAACGCGGTAATGGGGGACGAAATGGTTGACAAATCCGGTAAGAAAATTCGGTAGTAGCTGACTAAACCTATGAGACGCTTGACTTCGGTAGTGGTTTTAGGCGTTTTGAATCGCTGAATGCACTCTACTTTAGCGGGATCGGTACTAATGCCGTTCTGATCTACGACAAATCCTAAAAAAGTTAATGACTTCATACAAAAATGGCACTTTTCGGAATTAACACGGAAACCGGCCGCTCGAAGGCGTTCATAAACTTCGATAAGGGTAGCCATATGTTCTTCAAAAGTTTCGGAAATGATCATGATGTCATCCAGAAAAACAAAAACTCGACCTGAATGTATAAGTGGTCCCAGGATGGCTTCCATAACCCGTTGTAACGTTTGGGGTGAGTTAGATAATCCAAAAGGCATAACCAAGAATTCAAATAACCCGCGTCCTGGTACACAAAATGCGGTCTTCGCTCGGGATCGTTCCGTTAATCTAATCTGCCAAAACGCCTTGCGTAAATCGACAGAGGAAAAAAATTTGGCATCTCGCAGCCGATTCAAAATGGCATCTACTCGAGGGAGGGGGTAACTATCGCGGACGGTTATAGCATTGAGCGTTCTTCCATCGAAACAAAAACGGTATTCGCCATTTTTCTTTTTTATAAGTAAAAAAGGGCTGGAAAAAGGCGAGTTCGATGGTTGGATAACTCCGTCCTTCAACATGGAGTCTACTTCTTTATGAAGGTGTGCTTGCATAGCGGGCGATAAGGGATATTGTCTTTTTTTAAAAGGAGGGGCCATTCCGGTATCGATATCGTGCGTGGCTATGGTTACGCAACCTGACGCGGCGGTACCTAATGACTCAAATTTAGCGATAACTTCCAATAAATAAATTTGCTGTTCAGGCGTAAGTGGAACTCTTTCCTCCACAAAAGTTTCTGTCGCATTGGAATTATTTTGGGGATGCACATTCGAAGTTTCTGGATACGAGAAGGGATCTACGGTATCTTGTTTAATCGACGAAACTCTAGCTGGCTTAGGTGGCGGGACACTAATGGGGGTCGGGTTATTGACCGCTGGTTGCGGCATACTCCACTTGGAAGTTTCATAATCCAGCGTCAAATCAAAAGCGTGTAAAAAATCTGCACCCATTAAAAACGCATGGGGTACCGCGGGAACAATCAAAAAGGTAAGTGACTTGGTCACATTAGGTTTGTTCCAACAAGCAGTTCTTTCCGGTTCTAGGACTGATGCGCATGCTCTTTATCGAAATTTGCAAGCATTAAAGATCATTTTCGTTAAAATTTTAACTAAAGAGCATGCGTATAGTCCGAGAACTGGAAAGAACTGTTTGTTGGAACAAGCCTATTATTTAACTTTATCGGAACCGAAATTTGTCCTAAAACTTTCGAACATGCCCCGTTAGCAATATTTATTCCATAGGTACTCGTCTTTTTGTAATTTAATAAATTTTTTGATTTTAAAAATTTAATGCCTTTTTGTCCTATAAGGCTATTGGTCGCTCCCGAATCTAACAAAGATGAAAAAATCCGATTATTAACTGACACTTCTAAAAAGGGACGATTATCATGAGGTTGCTTTAAGAATAAATTATTTTCGTTATGCGCATCTGCGGTAGAAGGAATTCCAAAAGAAAGCGAAAGTCCGAAGAGATGACAAAAATCTGAACCTACAATAAATGATTCTTGCACGTCCGGTGCGATTAAAAAAGGAACGGCATTCGTCTTATTATTTAAAGTGATTTGGAACACAGCTGTTCCGATAACAGGTGAATCTGATCCATCTGCAATTCTTATTTGCGATACCCCAGTCATTAAAATATGATGGGCACGTTGCGTTTGTAAAAATTTTAAACCCTGGGCACCGATAACGGAATTTGTAGCACCTGTATCTAAAAGAGCGAAAATTTTCTGATCAAATAAATCTAATTGTAAAAAATATCTGTTATCACGTAATTTAAGCGAAAATACGGGTTCTAAAGCCGGTCCGATATCATTAAAAAATTCTTCAACTTGCGATAACCAGCTGGTCCAATTATTTTTTTCAACTTCGGAATTGATAAGAGAATTTTTATTAGTCTCCAACACTGGCGGAGTTGGTTTAAAAAATGTTTTTATTGTTTTTAACCAAGTTTCCCAAACGGAATTATTTGTCTTCAAATTTGCGGAAATTATTTTCGAAATTTTACTAGCGTTATTTCTTAATTTATTATTTACCTTGCTTAAGGCGAGAAGGGGTCGTTGGTGCGGTATGTGGATTCGCGACCTCGTCGGGTAACTCTTCGCACATCGGGAACAATTACTTATATACACATTAGGATATCCACAAGAATAACAAAAAATTTTACGTTCGGAAGGACAATCGGAATATCGGTGATTAGGTTGATTGCAATTCCAACAATTTAACATTAACTCGTTAACGGGATTTAATTTAATAACATTTAAATTAGCGGTAATAGGTAGAGTGGTATTAGTATTCGGAAGATTTGAATTTAAAATAACGGGATAAGTTACTACAGGTAAGGGGCGCTCTGTGGCCATTCTAAGCTTGAGCTCATGTATACGTTTACATTTGCTTCTTAATTCGTCTAAAGAATTATATTCGGAAGCAACCAAAATTGACGCAAAATACGGGTGTACGCCCCTCAATATCACCTGAATTAATTCCGGTTCTGACACCTGACGCTCTAATTTTTTTGAAAGAGATTCAACGGTAGTGAGGTAGGTAAAAATATTTTCACTGCCCTGTATGCTATTTTGAAATTTGCGTTCTAATTGAATTTGAAAATCTGACGGCAAGTATTCGTTCTTTAATAATTTCACAAATTCCTCCCACGTAGTAGTCTTAGTTTTTGCAATGCGGCAAAAATCGAGGGCTTCTTGACTAAAAAGGTCATAATAAGCATCAAAAACGTTATTTTTTGTAGCCGAACAAGCAAAGCGTAAATCTTCGATTTCTTCCAAAAAAGCATTAATACCTCGAGGATCACTATGTCTCTGAAAACGGACAAAATTCCATTTATAAACGGGAACAAAATTATTAGAAGAGATTTTCGGTATTGTCGATAAACTAACACCCCCTACATTCTGTCCTTCCTTTTCTAACAAAATATTTTCAAAAGTTACTAATTGTGATTTCAAGGATTGTAAAAGCGCATGTCGATCTGCCTTAGTTTTTACCTCGATAATTTCGATACGTTTTCTTACATGCATTATTTTACTTTCCACGGTATTTATTAACTCCACATCTAAAGTTTTCTTAAGATTATTATTTATTGAATCTATTGACTCTTTTAATTGTTGGTAGTTTGTTTCCCAATCAAAAGGATTTAATTTTTGAGGTTTGTTTTCGGTAACGGCAATTTATAATTGAATCCTTCGTGACATTAAGGTTACTCTGGGCGCAATACTTCTACTTAATAATTCAAAATTTAACTCCGCGTCCGACAAATAATTAAAATCCATTATAAATGACGGTATTGTGTACTTTTAAAATAATGCTCACAGCTGAAAGATAAGCTCGATGTTTACGACTTCCGGTGTAAACTAGATAATGAAACGTATACAAGTATTTCTTTATTGTGTTTTTACCCACGTTTATTATTAATTTAAAATTACTTAAATTCGAACCTGCGATACATTTAATTTCGGCAATTTGGGTTACCGCCCACACGCTTTGGGCGCCATTGATACGAATGCTTAACAATAGATTATGTGGCCCGGCGTAGCGTATTCGGACCTCCAGGGTCGTACTTAGGAAAGTCGCGGCAGCTGTCGCGTCTATGAGAGCGATCCAGGTTATTGTTTGCTTATTGCTTGTAGCTCGAATCCTTACAAAATTACCCTGAAAAAGAAGTACACAAGAAAACTGCCAGTGAGGGTTTGTAACGGTACGTATAATAAACGGAAAATATTTTGCCATACAACGCAGGTTCCTTAAGCTAAATAAAGGGGTGGACCTCGGCATGCATGAAATTAATGCTAAACAAATACACAAATAATACAGTTTTGGCCACTCCAACAATCTGGAGGGTTGATGCTGTCAAAGACAGCGGCCTAAATTGGCGATACGGTAACGATTTCGATGCACTTTAATATTTAAGAATTACTCACATTAGTCAGTTGAATTTGAGACACAGCAATGGCGAGTAACTGAGGTGTTTCCTCGGACGGCAGAACGGTAATTAATTAAAGCTGGAAGCGGAATGTTGTCTTGCAAAAGCGCGGGATTTTCGACTCTGCGCACAGTCGTCGTATAGCAGATGCTCCTTCAAGCAAAATGGACGTAAGCGTCCTTACAAATACTCGTCATCAAAGTTATGACGTCACTACGGTAACGATGACGGTAAAATAGCACGTCACCACAATAAGTAATACTTGTACTCGTACCAGGGTTAAATCACTACCTGGATTTATTATACTACACCAAGGTAGTCACAAAAAAATAAGCGGAATTGCGTAATCACTTTACGCAGCGCGGTAATCACTCACGTGATCTTCACAAAAATCGGAATTAAGCCACAATTACGGTAATTCACAATACGATACGCATGAATCGGTAATACAAATTATTCGGCGGAAATATTCGCTCGCTCGAACGTTTCAATCTGCGTGCACCGCTTGAATGCCTCTCAAACCTCAATGTCGTCCCTACCCTCTCCTAAATTGTTTGCTGGAATGTCCAGGCATAGACTTGCTTACCCAAAAAGGTCAAGCTTATCTCCCGGCCTTGAGTAAAGCACTCGATGCATTCTGCATAATAAAGATTGGAGCGTGTCGGTAGTTTGAGAAGGGCGCGGGAATTTAAAGAAAATTTAAAAATAAAATTCGTAACCGTAACAATTTTATTGGATTGTGTTAGCCCCAAAATTCAAAGATTAGATACCAATATGAGGGAACTCACTCTTTTAAAAGTTTAGAAGTTTAGAAAAGCTTTAATCTGCATTGCAGCCGCTATTCGTCTTGCACCAACATAGCAGCACGAGACTCCTTTTTTTTATACCTAATCATCTCTTGTTGGATTCCACGAAACAGGCTCGTTTCTATATCATTCTAGAAATGTTACTCTTTCTACGTTGTTCATTTTTAAAATACCAGCAGAAGAACGAGCCATGATTGTTACAACAATAGGTACAACACAAAACAATCTTATACAACAAAGCAAATAAATTGTTATGTTTCCTGAATCTTAAAAAAGCGTCCGACTTGCTCTGAGACATTGACAGGGGGTGGTATATTTTGGGAAAATTAACATAATCAAAAAAACACATAAGTTAGAAACATTTTAATTACTTTAGAATATGGTTGCACTCTACATTAATTTCTTTACAAATTTGAACTTTACCAAACATATTTTAACTTTAAAATACGTAAAAACACAAGTTCCAGTCGAAAATATCACGAATGGTCATTACCATGGCCGCCGAATATTATACTACTTCAAACTACAGCAAAATTCAAATAATGCAAACTAAATTTAATCCAAAAAACGTAGTCGTAACAAAATAAATCACACTGTTACTTTTCTTTAATTGGCACACGTCGTTGCTGTCAATTCACTGCCATTGATGTTTACCTACTTCCTAAAATTTTAATTTTAAATTTAATTTCTATTCGCCATATCACGATCGATTAAATATCAAACATGTTTGATCTCACCACGAACGCAGTTTTATCAGTTCGTGGCGAAAAATTACGATTCATATTTCACGAATGAGCAGTTTACACGATGCGTATTCTACGCATGTGTGACTCCCGCACGTGAGTTCTTCTTGACCCATGTCAACGCTGCTTTTACTTATGTGATGTTTTTGTAATGGGCGCTCCAGACTATCGCGAGAATAGCATCGGAGAACAACGCCAGAACAACGCGAGAACAACGCGAGAAATGATTTTTGATCGTGTTACATCGAAAATTGGAAAACATCCACACTCACAAGGTTCTCAGTACTACAGTGCAGATTTTTTAAATAAATTTCTATAATTTTTTCTAAAGCGATTAACAGTTCTTTAATTTTGTGATATGTCGAAAAGTTTAAATTTGGAATTTTCGGCCCCTTTGATACGATAATTGTTTTGAATTTTGTGCAACTTATTTTTTGAATGCCACAAGTAGCTCAGCTTTATCTTCAGAACCGTATCAAGAGATTTCGCGCCTGCTGAGTGACGTCTGCGAGAGTCACTCAGGCAACTGCCTTGTGGATTGCTTATACTTCGAACTTTAACAATGATTAACTCTGAAAGAAAATATACACAAAAAACAGCAAAAATTGACACGATACGGTAGGTGTTAAATCATTTACTATTGTTAAAATCCTATTTACAATTTTATTATAATGTTCATTTTTTATTACTCTAAGTTTCTGAAATACGCATGTTTGTTTTATGAGTTCAACAGTTCAATTTTCATTTTAAAGACCAGTGTGTAAAAGACACTCCAACTAGCAACAATAACCATCGAGACTGCGACATTTTTTGTTATATTTAAACCAGTGTATAGTTAGTAATAAATAGCGGTAGTAGTACAAGTCGTTTTATTACAACAGTAGGTTTAATTATATAACTTTTCATGTTACAACGCAAGTTCTTAAGAATAGTCAAAAGGGTCGACCTCGGCATGCATGAACTTAATATTAAAATGTTACAAATATAATTACAAAGAATTAACCACTCCAGGAGTGAGGATGGTTTACTAACTGTCGCTGACAGTGGCAATTAAAATGCGATCATAGTAGCGTAATTCGGAGCACTTAACAACTAAAAGGTTACTCACATTATTCGGTAGAGAGCACGAAGCACAGCAATCGCAACACAGGTGGCTGGATGTGATCGGCAAGGGCAGCGGAACGGTAATGCCGTTGATTGTAGTCTGCTGGAAGATGGTGGTTTCTTCAAGGTTCGCGGGATTTACCCACCCATTCGCACGTACAGTTGTATGGCCAGGTCCATACTTAAGTACTTTGGCGGTAGTCGTTAATGCGTCACAACAATTAATACACTTGTAAGTGGTTATCAGTGCGCGTAGCGCTACTGCTGAATTGCTAAACATAAAACTCGTCACAGTAATTTGTGACGTAATAGCATAATCGCTGTTCCACAGCGCGGTAACAACTAACGTATTCCTTAATAACAAGAACACTTCGCAAAGAGGAATTTACGGAATTTCACGGTATTGCGAGAGTAGGTAAGGCACTTGTCCGAAGACACTACGGTATTTGCGTTAAAGGCGAAAAACTAAAATTTCACTTCTCGACGGTACTTACGCTTCAAGCGGTGCTAAGTGACGGAACGGGACGTTTCGCCGTGGCCGTTTCGCCGTCGTTAATTAAAAAATATAGTAAAATCAAAAGTTACAATTAAAGTTTTATTTAATTATATATAAAAAAATAAGTTTTTAAAAATAATTATTCAAAATAAGTTACTTCCCGCTTTTCTTTTATATACTATAACTGTACTGCTCTATTATTTTGTTACCAACTTTAACATTACCAATCAATAATTTAATTGATTGATTATATAGCTTATATACAGGGTGTCACACTTTTGTAAGAAAATTTTTATTTCTGCTTTTCTAATTTCTAATTTTTCATAGCCCCGAAAATATAAATTTTTGCAGTCAAAATGTTAGTTTTTTTAAAAAAATAAAAAAAAATCTTTTTTAATTTAAAATAAAATTAAATTCGACGGCGAAATGGGCGGCGGCGAAACGGCCACGGCGAAATGGGCGACGGCGAAATGTCCTAGACCGACTAAGAGAGCGTTCATAAACCACGTAGTTTGATTTTGACCTCTTTAGAACCCCTCCCTCCCATCATGTAGCTTAACGTAGCTTTTACCATGATACCCCTCCCCCCCCTCTAGATGGAACGTAGTTTTTTTCCTGTCCAAAAGACATGTTGTGTCCTGTTTAAAAGATTTCCATAACTCATTAACATCATTTTGGATTTTGGCTTTTGAAAACTCGTTGGAAAAACATTTCCGATAAGCTTCGTAAAGATTATTGTACAGGGTCATTTCACATCAATTGTTTGAAACTTGAAGTGACACTTTAAAGAACACTAGAATAATTAAAAATGCGCTAATATTCACTTTAATAATACAAAATTAAAATTATTTTTTCGCCTAGTCGTATAATAGTGACATAAATAATAAAAAAAATCCAAATACGGAAATAAATATCCATATTATGTTGTCGCTTATATTCTGCAAATTGCTTTCATAATAAATGAAGAAAACTACGTAGCTTGACTATAACTCCCCCCGTACCCTCACGTAGTCCAGCGTAGCATTCTACCTAACCCCTCCCCCCCCCCTTGGCCAAACCACGTAGTTTATGAACGCTCCCTAAGTGAATGCCTGAAAACCCAACTTCGCGAACTTACCCTCTCTTCTAAAAGTCGACCAGGAATGCTACAAGCATAGTCCTGTCGAGGAAAAGGTCGAGCTTATCTCCCTAACCTACACGATACCTCGTGCAGTTAGAGATCTGAGCGTGTCGCGGTCTTTCGAGATTGACGCGGATTTAAAAATACAACAAATAAATTCTAACCGTAACAAATCCCCTTCTTGTTCATAAAAAAACAAATAATGCGCTTTCAATCTCCATGCGCTTTCCTGTACTAGCGATAAAAATCTTCGGCCTTATCTTAGCAGGTAACAAAATTAAATAAGGGCTAGCTCAGGCAAAAAATAATCGGTATATACACAACTAAAACTATGTTAACGTCATCCTTATTGACCGCGGGAGTGATATGGGTACGTGGGTTAACAAGGGGAAAAAAATGGGCGGCACTTGATTTGTAGGGGATCCTAAATCCTGAATCAAGAAACGGAAAAAGGGAAACACCTAAAACTAACTGTATATGAAAAACTATTACCCTAAAAACTAAAATTAATATACCAAACCTAAAATTTCCTAACATTGTCCAAATCATGGACTGACAACAAGCAAGGCCTGAATTCTAACATTAATAACTGGACCGTCACATATTTGTTAACGCTCTTTTTAGTGCCCCAAATTAAACACAAATACCTAAATACACCCATCAATTGAATTAGAAATGTAAATCTCTTCCAAAGCTTAATATAAAAAAGAAATAGCGGGATATTGGAGCGCTCAATAAAACAACTGAATTGTCGGTCGACGTTTCGGCTTATTTACTAAATGCCATCCTCAGGACTAAAAGAGAAAGACAATATGTTAAACAAAAACGGTTACAAGTATATGATCTCACACCAACCAAACAATTCGTGAATGGAATTAGTTTTAGCGCGATAACATTTTCTTCGGAAGAGGGAAAACACAATCTGTCGAGTAACACATTCAACCACGTCAAGTTTAAAAATATAAAAGTTATACAATATAAAATTCATAAACTAACAACTAATTAAAATCTAGTGTAAAACGTACATCCAATAACAAGATTATCTCAAACAAATTTTCGAAAAATGTGATAACAATTGTTGCCCGGTCACCACCTTAAAGGTATATTCACAATAAAGCAACATTAATAACAAGAACAATTATAACATTCAAAATTACAAAACTAGAAAATCTCTCCGAAAGAAACTATAAACAGGCAAACTGAGAAAGGGGCCTGGCGTAATCAAGTTGACCGTTAGTGTGAGAATCAATCTGACACAGCTCAATAACAATAAACCTGTAAATAAATAAATAATTAAACCAGTAAATCAGGAACACAATAGCACTAAAAAATAGCAACTCAAAAAGGGGAACATTATACTGGGATCAAAAACGCTACAAAGGTCAAACAACAAGCCAAAATCAGTAAAAATCCCCAACTTAAAGTCAAAAAACCACCACTACGGTGGATCGGCTTTAATTTTTTTCCCGATAGCTTCTCAACAAATTCTTGTATCCAACATTTATATATCCATAATCTGTTTGTTTGTTAATATTGTTGTTCGTGATAGATATGTAAGCGGCCTTCAGAAAAGTTCTCTTTTGATAATTGGATTCCGTGTTGAGTATATTGACATCGGCCAATGAAAATCCATGTAGGCCATTGCTCATATGTTCGGTCAGACCAGTCTTCTTCGACCTAGTTTTTATGTCGTATTGGTGTTGTTTAATACTATTAGACAATCTTTGTTTGGTCTGACCTATATACCGAGCATCACAACTACTACATTTCACACTATAAATAAGGTTGTTCCTTTATAATAATGGTACCCTGTCCTTGGTTTTCGAAAAACTCAAGTTATTAAGAGTGAAGCGATTGTGGAAGGTAATAATAATTTTGCTGCTGTTCAGAGCTTCTTTCAAAATTGTGCCTATTCTATTGGCTAACCAAGGGTAAAAAGTCAACTTAAAATATCTACCTAAAATATCTATCTAAAATTCCTTAAATAAATGTGAGGTGAATTGCACCCCATTGTTGCACAAAATGATCTGAGGGATCCCATAAACTAAGAAAACTTGTTGTTCGACAAAACGCACGATTGACGCAGCAGTAGCTTTCGGTAAGGGCTTAACAATAACGTATTTAGTGAACCAATTGGTAATGACCAGCAAATGCTGGTTGCCCTTTTTAGAGCGCTGCATAGGACCGAGCAAGTCCATCGAGATCAGCTGGAAGGGATACGAAACTTGTTTGGGTTTACCCATAAACCCTGGCCTCGACTGTTGAGAGGTTTTTTGTGAACAACAAATGTCACAATTGGATACATACTTTTTAACGTCATTTATTAACTTGGGCCAATAATAGAGTTCAATAACCCTAGCGATAGTTTTCGAGATTCCAAAATTCCCGGACGTTGCTTCGTCGTTGCGGGATTGCCATTTTATATCTTGTTATTTCGACTGTTGAAGTATTTCTCCACGATTAGCAAGAGGAACTACCAATTTAAATTCCGGTAAGTTGGATGAGGTCGGAGTGGTGGTCGGTAATAATTTATAAACAAAGTCATCCTTGACCATAAACTGATGATACGCCTGTGAATTCTCCTCTATTTTACTTTGTAAATCGGTATACCAAGGACCTTTCACGATATCATGAGCTTTAATCAAACACACATCGCGGGACAGCACATCTGGGACGACATTTAATTTCCCTGGGCGGTGACGTACATCAAAAGTATGTTGATCTTAATGATCAACGAGCTAGGCGTCCTGATGATTCGTTAAATTTATTCAGCTATTGTAAGGCAGAACAATTGGTAATTACAACAAATTGGGTACCCTCGATATCCCCCTAAATTTATTTATAGCAAATAATATGAAATCTTTTTATAATAATAATATGAAACATCTTTTTCTTGAAAGACTGCGCTAGAATCCGTCTTTCGAGATTGGCGCGGTTTTAAAAATACAATAAATAAATTCTAACCCTAACACCTTTAATGGATTAGTATCATTAAAAAGTGTGATTTTTGAATTAAAGTCTATTTGTACCTGCTAAAAAATTGTAGTACACGTATTAGGATTTTATCGTGCCAGTGACCATTTCCACTTCATTATTCCGATAATGTTCTTCTTGAAAGATAATATTGCCATTTTATATCTTTTTATTTCGACTGTTGAAGCGTATTTTAGTTTATATACACGCGCGCATATTGTGAGCGCAGCGAAGTTTGAACCCGGTCTGCGCTACAAGACCAACGAGGTCAGTAATGTCACAGCGATCGAATTATGTAAACGTACCAACACCCGATCACACATAAACAGTACTTTTTATTTCGACAATTAATATTTGTCAAAATCGCATCTTGAATGTTCGTAGGGCCTGGTGTCATTGAGTATCTAGTTTATATTAAATATCTATTCAACCACAAATCTTCAAAATTATGTTAAAAAAAAAGATAATATTTTTGGTATAAAATCGACGTAAATACGTCAAACTTCAGGTTTTCATTATTTTATTATTAATTGTGTTTTTACATTTTGTACTGTCACCAACCAAGGAGTCCATAGCGCAAACCAAATGGACTTATAGACCTCGTAGGCACCTGCTCCTAAAATCACTGATTTCTTCACTCTATCTTTATAACCTGTATAATTTGCAATCAGGGAATGTGTGTTTTTTCTTAATTCATCGACGGGTATTTACATTATTATGCTAATCCACACCCAAGCATTATGATTTTTTCGATTTATTTTTATAGCCTTTTATGCCTGTTTTCCACAAAACTGGTTCTGCTTGAAGGCAATCAATAAATGCCAATTTTTGTTCGTTTTCCAATTTACGCTCATTTTAATTCACAATTAATTATACTACTATTTGATCGGTGAGTCAGGCGGTACTGAAGAATGCGAATGTGCATGTGTGGGAGTGTTATCGCGATCTCGGCTCCTTTGTCTCGCATCAAAAAACCGACAAGTGGAGAACAAGGCGAGAACTTAAGAGGAAAACGAGAATCAGCTCCAATCTCTCTTTTCTCGTGTTGTCCTCGTTTTCTCGCGATGTTCTCGCGAGAGTCTGGAGCGCCCATAATACTTTTACATTGTAGATGTACCATTCCGATGAAAGATATACCATTCTTTCCACTATTCTGATGATGATATAAAATATAAATAATCAAAACTAGTACATGCAAGGATTTGTTTAATTTTGGCTAGATAATACTTAAACTAAAACAAATTATAATTTTATTAATATAATTGAAAAAGGTCGACATTAAAGTTTTGTAAGTAAGTAATTATTATTACTCCATCTATGACTCAGTATTCTGATGTTGACGTACTGAATTATCAATTTGCACCAATATTATAATATATGTCGTTATTACTCCGGCCACCTAAAATTAAAAAAAAAAATTAAAGATGAGTTTTCAAAATTATTAATTTATTGTTAAGAAAGCAGAAAAATGTTTTTATTCTTACACTATACTCCGTAGCTACACGCTTTTATTAATTTTTTGCCTCTCTTTGCCTACTTACGTATCGACTTAACAAAATACGTCTTACCGAAAATAAAAGACCAAAATCAATCCTGAGGAAACCTAAAATATCAACGTTAACGTCATCATGTAGTAGTTGAAGCGAAAATGCATTTATCTGTAAAATTAAGAAAACATGCATTAACCCTATATAGTTAACGGTGATGCATATATATGAATATGCATTTATGCTTGTATAGATTTATTTTTAAAACATGTTGTATCACAAATGCATTATGTATCTAATATAGATCTGCATCCACCTAATGAAAAGATGCTCGCAGACGGCAGATAAATTATAACTTAGTGATGACCATAACAACGTGCGATAAAGATTATGTTAAGTGATTTTCACTATTCTGTGCTATTTTGTAAAATAATAACACCTGTTGTGTATTCAAGGTATGTATATTTTTTTCTCGCGGTATTGGCAGTGGCGGTTTTAACCACGGCAACCAACCTTATGTTGTTAAAGTTGTTTCATACCATAAGTTAAAAAGATATTTAAAAATTGGCTGAATATGGCGCGCTACTATTTCATTCGCGTAATGTCTTTGGTGTAACACGTAGCAAAACAAAATTTCACACGTTTGAGCCAGCCCTTGTTAGTACTATGTAATACTACCTTTCTATACCTATTAACAATATTATATTTCAAATACTGTACTGAAATTTGTTCACACATTCACAGCAAAGCAAAGCCGAATCAAATTTTAATTTTTTTTTAATTTCACAACTTCTAAAATTTTCCCATAGTAAGTAATAGAAAAAATTCTTGTTCAAATGTTAATTAAGTTGAAAGGTTATTGGGTATAGTGGACACAAATCAAACAATATTGTCACTTCATCGACGTTTCGAAGACTTTATGCCTTCATCTTCAGGACTACAATAGAATACAACATATTATGAAACATCGGTAAAAAATTAAAATTGTAAAACATCTCACCTTAGTGACGCGTTGGCATGTGTTTGACAAAAAATTGACAAAAAATTTGATTTTAAAATTATGTACAATTATACAACGTTAAAAATAAATAAATAAAGTCTATGTAAATAAAATCCATGCAAAAAAAATAAAATAATAAAATTAAATTAAAATTTTCGCTAAGTTATCAAATATGTGGCCTATGATAAAATGTACATTGATAATAATTTGGCCAGTCTGAGGAGTTGGATTTGAATTTGACAGTTTTGCCGCCCGTATCTAGTGGTTGGTATTAGAAAATAAAAATCTGTATTATGCGCCATATGAGGTGACGCCTTCGAACTAAAATATGTCGAAACGAGGTTAACCTGTCAACTTGTTGCGTTTAAGGTGTTCGTTAATTAGACAGTAAGAAAGTGAAATATAAATATCAAAGTTTAACAGAATATTTAACAGGAAGCGTGTCAGGTAAAATTTGAGTGAAACAAAAGTGTCATCTCTGGTGTCTAACCTTTTCTTCAAAACATTTCAGGATATTGCGGTAACCATCCCCTATCTGGTTGAAATCCGTTTGCTTGTTAAGGTTATTATCCGTGGTCGATATAAAAGCCGCTTCTAGATAGGTTCGTTTTCCATAATTTGACTCTGTAGCATCTTTACATCATCGGGTTCGAAACAGTGACCCGTGCTGGTCGCGTTATCTGACATACCTGTCTTTTTGGAGCTGTACTTTATGTCATATTTGTGTTGTTTGAGCCTACTATGTAGTCTCTGTTTCGTTTGACCGACGTAATGTAGTCTACACTCACATGTAATTTTGTATATTACGTTGGCTCTATCTAAAATAGGTATTCTGTCTTTAGTTTGAGAATATAGTATTCTACCGAGTTGGAATTGGTTGTGGAAGGTCAGCTTTAAGGAGTCACTTGCCAAGAGGTCCTTAAAGGTATGTTTTATTTTATTTATCAGCCATGGATGGTACGTAATTTTGTCGTATCTGTTGTTTTCTAGGTCTTCTTGTTTTGGTTTAGGTTCCATTGGTGGTTTTTTTTAAATTTTTTTTTTAAATTTTAAAACTGACGTAAACTTGTGGTCACCGTCCATGCCTGTTGCCTATCAATTTTTTGTCAAACACATGCCAACGCGTTACTAAGGTGAGATGTTTTACAATTGTAATTTTTACCGATGTTTCATATGTTGTATTCTATAGTAGTCCTGAAGATGACGGCATAAAGTCTTCGAAACGTCGATGAAGTGACAATATTGTTTGATTTGTGTCCACTATACCCAATAACCTTTCAACTTACAATTTTCCCGTTTTTAAAGTTTAGGCGCCCCTAGAATTTTGCCGCTCTAGGCCCGAGACACTATTCAATATTTTTAATAATATTGTATGAAAATTAAAAATAAAATTTTTTATTTTATTTTTCCCGGAATCTAACCATTATTTCTCTCTAGTTTTTAAAATTTAACTTGCAAAATAAAAAATCATGCATTGTAGAGTTAACTTGGCTGTTAAATTTTCATAATTGATTTGATCAAAATTTTGATCAACATGTTGATGTGACGTCATGAAAATAAAGCAACATAAAATTATATTTGTGACACCGTAAATTTATATCAAAACGACCTGTCTTACCCACGGTCAAAACATTTTTATCAAGTTATTGATAAACAAAATTGACTGTGGGATAGGGGTATTAACCCATAGACACCAAACCCACCACCTACTAATGGTTTTTGTTTGTGGCTCTTCTCAGTGGTTTTCTGTAATGGCTTCGCTGCACCACAACAAATGTATTGTCATGGTAGGCTAACTAGTAGAGGGCACGAGGTCCGCATTTTTGTAAATTTTGTCACTTATCGTGCTGAAAGATCAGCCCTCGAATAACAATTCCCCAAAGCCGTCCGACCAGATGGCCAGAAATTTTCGAGAAAATCGACTTTGAAATATTGCTATGTGATTTATGAACACAAGATGTAACGCAAATGTTAACAGACGGTTTATGGCGTCGACGTTAGGAAGAAGTCTCTTAAACGATGGGTCCGCGGTTCGATTCCCACCTTTGGCAACCTTTTTTTTTCATTTTATTTTTTTTAAAATGCATATCACGTCATTTACAGTACTGTGTAAGTCTGCTGCCATTTAATTAATTACTATTTATTATTAATTAATGTCACTTTTAAGCAAAATAATTATATTTAAATGAAATAAATAAAATAGGTATTTATATAAATATGGTAAAAATTTTAAACTACTCTAAATTTTATGACGATCGGCAGCTTTAGCTTAAAAATAACACTTTGGTAATAAATTAGAGTGACGCATTGTAAACCCATAAATTAGTTTTTTATGTACTATTTTGGTGTGAACTTTATGTAGTATAATACATTCCCTTAATATTTTTGTGAAAAATTGCATAGACAATTTGAAAAAAAAAATGTTCTTGCAATAATGCGTCATTCGTGCAGTGTGCCGCGTAACTGGAGTGGTATCAGCGTTCAAAACGTTGGGTTCTACCGAATTTGCGACAATCACAGATGCGACGCGACCTTCGTATCGAGCACGATATTAACATGAATTGATATACTGATATTTTAATCTTTACAATATACCATATTTTCAAACACCCTTAAAAATTCCTTAATGGTCTGTAATGATCATGGAATATATTTCTTTTAACAAAGTACAATATTTCAACATGAATTTGAAAAATTCTTCAATTTTTTGACACCTCTATCAAATTAAAAATATAATAATTACCTCTTTTCTTAATTGAAGATCTCTATTAGTGGTTGAAATAAATTTGTAAAGCTCTCGTTTCATAGCAGCTGCCTGCATAACATTGATAAAATATAAGCATAAAAATCAAATAATATAATTTTATATTTTTCATACTTCGCTCGCCAAGTTATAACTGTACAAGATAATTAAAAAAGTATCGACTATGGCCACTAATAATGTAATTTCAACTGCATACGAAAAAGTGTGTACAATATTAACGAAAAAGAAACATATACTCATTATATCATAAAAATGCATTAATAGATGTAATAAAACTGGTACACTTCGAAAACCAGTAAATTCCTTTAAATTGTTGTACAAATTGTAATAAATTCCTTCCAGACTTTTAAGATTAACTCTGAACGGGGAAATTTTGAAATAAATTTGTTAAGAGCGAAAAATCTTTGTTGCAGAGCATAAAGCCAACTTCTAAATTCCAGAATCATGGAGTATTGATATAAATCTAGGAGGACTGTGAAGAAATGTATAACAATATAAATTACTCCATGAAACTTATATGAAAAAAAGTAAACCATTTCAATTGCCATTAGATATAATCCATACCCTAGCATTTTTGCAATATTAAGTTTATATGCAAAATGGTTATCTATCGGTAATCCAATATCAAAAAGAATTTCATCGATTTTCATGATATTCATCAATATTTTTATAGTTTTTGGTGCAACTGCAATTGACCAAATCATACTTACTGTCACTGTCACTATATAATTGATGATTTTTATTAATCTTAGATATTCGTAAATCACATTATTAGTTACTTTTCTATCAAAAATGTAAAATGAATTTATAATCAATGCGGTTGTAATAGCTACTATGATACATAGTAATTTATAACAAGATATATTTTTAAATAAATTTAAACTTCTGTTGTTGCATTCTCCTTTTACTCTTAACGGACCAATTAATAACCAATTTTGTAAAGTATACGTTGATCCGACGGAATTCCAAATATCCGAATTACGCAATTCGACCATTGTTTGCATAAATTAATTGTCTGTATTAAGTTTATCTAGAAATGAAATTAAGTTCAACTATGAATGATAGAATGCGGTTTCTTTGTAGTATATCTATAGGTTCTTAATTTCCTCGATAGCAATTCAATCATTAATATTATTCGTGTTTATATTTATCTACATAAGTACCTACCATAAGCTTTTAATTTATTATACTTTCGGTTTAAGTGATAAATGTAATATTAAAACGGCACAAAACAGGAAATATTTTGAAAAACAGTAGAAAACATAAAAATACTTAGTTTTTAATAAAATTTATGAAAATTAAAATAATATACCATTCTGACGTTACGTTACAGAACTTTGATTTATGGGAAAAAAATGTTATCATGAACAAATGAAAGAAATACTTCTTACCGATAATAATTGACTGAAATCACTGGTGAGAAAACGTAATATCTTCGTGTAAAAACTGAAGAAAAATGCATTGATCTGTCAATTAAAAACATCATTCATTAAACTAGAAAATGAACTGAAAATGAAAAATTTCAAGAAATTTGTGGTAAATTGTCTAAATTCATTGTAGAAGCTGGCATCGCTTAGATTTGATACTTTGGTATTTATGGTAAGTCAATAGTTTATCATTTGATTTATTGTTTGTATGTTTTTAAAATATTATTAATATTATACAAAATTTAATTCGAATATTTTTTAAAATTTTTTAGTTATATGCGCCTGAAGATCGAAAGTAATCGAGAAATAGGGGCTAATTTCGCATTACTAAAATTTTAATTTAAAAAATCGTTTATAACGTTATAATATTCATTTTTTGTTTTTTAAATATATTGCGATGTTCACGTGGCTGCTCTAGTTTTTCTTTATCTATAACCAACAGAGAACACATATTCAGGAGAATCCTTGCACACTTAAGCTGAACCGTTGAACCCTAAAATAATTCAATTAATTAAAGTCAAAATCTTCAAAGAAAAATTACTCAAATCTATGGAAATCTTCTTCTTCGGGTACATCAATCGAGTCTCGGAAATTACATGGTTAGTTCTTCAAGCTAAACTCACAACTATGACGTACATAGAATTGATAGGTGATGTTGGCCATATGTAACTAAGATGTAAAAATGTTAAACAATTGTTATTAGATATAAGTTGTGGTTAGAGAAAGTAGAAGTGTATGAAAATTGATGCGATAAAAATTTAAAACTTACTTGTGCGAGGTAAATTCCTGTAGATTAAAGTGCGTGACATTTCCGTTGGATTACTTTCAATGAAAAACAATTTTTCAACAAAAATATAATGACAATCGGGACTGGAAGGACCTGATGAACAGAAATCCACCTAGATGAGGGCGATTAATGGATGTTCCCCAACGTGAGCTGAGTCCAAAGTTCCGGTGGTGTAACATGTCGCTGGACGCACACTTTGGCTTCTGGAGGCCAAATCGTTAGATGAAACTAAGAGAAATTTTCTTGACATGATCTCCAGATGGTGATTGTCGTTTCCACCAAATTTGGGAACGATCGGAAATAAAAAATATTTTGATCAACTTTTTTTTTATTGTTCTTTCAGGTTGTTCTCGGTTAGTTTTATATTGTTCTAGAAAATATTTTTTATATATTCAAAAATAAAGTCGTGGGAGCGCGAACAACATTTGTTACCAACCCCGCACTTTTAAAAAAATAATTTTTGGAAGTTGTTTCAGGTTGTTCTGGGTTTGTTTTATATTGTTCCAAAATATTTTTTCCATCATAACTGAAATATTAACACAAAAAATCACGAAAAACAGTTTTTCCAATTAGGAATATTTATTTCATTTAATAAAACACCAACAGATCTACATTTATTTTTAAAAAATCTAGCATCTACGGTCTATAAGCCCTAAAAGTTTCTTACATTAGTAAAAAAAATGACATATGTAAATTGAAAAGTTGTGAACTAAAATAACCCACAACAACAAAATTACCAAATTAATTGAAACTTACAACTTTTAAACACCAATATCATATCAAGTCATCGATAACAATAATACTATATTAATAGGCAGTAAAAATACATTACATTGTTACAAATAATCAACTAAGGTAATTATTTATGAAAAATAATAATATCTATTAAGTAAAGGCATTTGGTATAACTTTTTAATATAATAAACATGTAAAAAGTATAAATATACACAACAACATCACATCACTTGATGAATGACTTCCCAAATTACTCTTAAGCAAAAAAAAAGAGTTGGCATTACCCCACATCTAAAATCGTATATCAACCCGTACCACACACTAGGTATATTTTTCATATATTACCTGTAATGTAACTAGGAGTTTCATCTGAGCTTGATCTGGAGCTCCACGAATAAATTTACTTATTTCATCGGAAAAAAAGTTTTTGCTCTTTTATTATGATATCTAGCCTTTTCTTTTTTAAAACGGTTTGCAGCCAACAGTGTTGACTAATATCAATATCGAGTTTTGAGCACATCGTCATTTTAAGCATAAATAAATTCCACCACTTAGTTTTAGGCACCTATTTTGAAGTTTGATCCACAAAATAGTTTAGCAATACGTGTTCCGACTATAATGATATATAGTCCAATGTTTTGGGGTACTTGAAATCTTTGAAATATGGAATATCGTGAAAACTTTCAAAGAAAGAATAATTTAATGTCGTGGTAATTAGTGCTTTGTTCGGCTGTATACATGTAGTGGCATCAGTTGAAGTTTTATTTTAGTAACTTTAGTCATCTTTGAAAGTCACAAAAGCTTTTATTAGAACTTTTAAATTACTATCCGCTTAATGTGATCACTTAGGGCCAAGAACATTTTTATAACATTAACCGACTGATAACAATAAGCGTATTTTAGCGTATCATTACAACACGAATCATATCAATATTGGTGTACCTAGACGCTTGTTAAAACTAGTACATGCAAGGATTTGTTTAATTTTGGCTAGATTATACTTATACTACTTTATATACTTTAATTATTTATTATACTACAACAAATTATAATTTTATTAATAAAATTGACAAAAGGCAACAATAAAGTTTTGTAAGTAAATAATTATTATTACTCCATCTATGACTGAGTATTCTGATGTTGACGTACAGAATTATCAAATTGCACCAATATTATAATATATGTAGCTACTGCTCCGGCCATCTATAATAAAAAAAATTAAAGATGAGTTTTCAAAATTTTTAATTTATTATTAAGAAAGCAGAAAATGGCTTTTATTCTTATACTACACTTAGATTAATTACCATAAAGATCTCCATAACTAAACTCTTTTATTAGTATTTTGTCTTTCTTTGCATACTTATCTACCTAAAAAAATATGTCTTACCGAAAATAATAGTCCAAAATCAATCCTGAGGAAACCTAAAATATCAACGTTAACATCTTCATGTAAAAGCTGAAGCGAAAATGCGTTTATCTGTAAAATTAAGAAAATATCATTTATTTGGCTGTTAAATTTTCATCATTGATTTTAACAAAATTTGGATCAACATGTTGATGTGACGTTAGGATAATACAACAACATAAAAATATTTGTAACGTCGTAAATTTATTGCCAAACGACCTGTCCCACCTACGCACAGTTGGACCAAAACACGAAAAAGTGGCCAAAAATCAGATTTTGACTTTTAATGACTTAAAATTGGCATAAATAACACGGGAAAATTAATAAAAAAATTCCAAATTGTGTTGTTTTAGGTTTAAAGTTTTTTTAACCTTCAAAATATAATAAAATAGACATAGTTGCATTTTTAAATTTAAATCCTCTCATCAGGCTGTCTACACATAAATACATTTTAACCAATAATTTAATTTTTTTATTGCAGTAATTTTAAAATAGTGCATCTCTAATTTTACAAGAATTATCTGAATTCGAATTTTAGTAAAGGTAATAAACTTGGGTAAAAAAGCGTTTACAAAATATTCTTATTACTGAAAACTTCCGGAAATAGGTAAAAATGCATAAATTTTATTAAACTTAAAAAATGTAAACTAAATTTTATTTAAATTGTTCTTTTTTCATTGTTTGAAAATTTAGCGCCATGTCAAGCAATAATTTTTTATTTTTTCACAATAGAAAGTTGTTTCTAAATACTTATCCCTAAACAGCAGGTAAATGATGTTTGGTTTTCTATTTTATTAAATTTTTAAGCAGCAAGAATATTACAAATCTAATCTCTAGAAAAGTAAAAACTGATAGGTAGTTTCAGGCAAAATCGTTGGTTGTACAGTCGAAGTGATTTTATATTAGTGTGTTGAATCTGCACATACGCGACGCGTCGTGCGTCGCCGTTGTTCAAAAACGTAAATTACTTAAAAACGAGGTTAAATGAGGTTACAATCTTTACAGAATATGTTTAAGAAATGTATAACGTATTTTTTGCATATTTTTTCAAAGCGGACTCTTGTGGGAAATTTTTTGGAAGTCTACACAAAGTTGGAGAATTGCCTGAGATTTTCAATTGAGCAGCTCCCGGAATGAAGCGATGTATTTAATTATTGCAGCATTGTAACGTATTAGAATTTTTTTTATTCGAAAGTACATTCTTCAAAACATCTTTTCTATAAATACTAATTTGAACTCTAAGCTGAAATCAGCAGTCAGCACAATAACTCATTAAAAACTGCTGTCGCACGATGCGAAATACCACTCAAAGTAGCGATTAATGGAAGGTGATGTTTACATCGCTCTAGCAAGCTGAAATATTTTTTAATTCACTTGAAATTCTAGGAAAAGGTGCACTGATGTTTCCTTTGAAGATATACACAACAATGTAGCTTAACTGTTAATTTCACAAAAATGTATTTTTTGCCACTTTTCCGAGCGTTGGTCCCACTGTGCTACGCTGAAAACATTTTTATCGAAATATTGATAAAAACAATTGACTGTGGGATATGGGTATCAACCCGTAGACACCACACCCTCCACCTACTACAAGTTTTTGCTTTTGGCTCTTCTCAGTGGTTTTCTGTAATGGCTTCGCTCCCGACATCATGCGTTCCGAAACCACAGTTCTAGCGGTGTCTAAAGTGAAACCAGGTGCAAATTAATGCTAATAGTATGGTATCACCTTTGTATCAAGCACGATATTAAAATGATTTTACCTTTTCAATATACCATATTTTGAAACACCTTTAAAAAATCCTTAGTGGTCTGTAATGTTTATGAAACATATTTTTTTCACAAAGTACAATATTTCAACATTGTATTTCGGACCGTGAGAAGTAAGCTTTAACCGTAAAATAAATAAATTAAAAGTTATCATGAGACTAACTCAATCCTATTATTTAGTCTGCAACTTAACTTTTTGACAGCTAGAACAAATTAAAAATATATAATTACCTCTTTTCTTGAGTGAAGATCTCTAGTAGTGGTTGAAATAAATTTGTAAAGCTCTCGCTTTGTAGCAGCTGCCTGAATAACATTTTTAAAATATAAGCATAAAAATCAAATAATATAATTTTATATTTTTCATACTTCTCTTGCCAAGTTATAACTGTACAAGATAATTAATAAAGTATCGATAATGGCCACTAATAATGGAATTGCAAATGCATGCGAATAAATGCCTAAAAATTTAACGAAGTAGAAACATAAACTCAATATATCACAAAAACGCATTAATAGATGTAATAAAACTGGTACACTTCGCAAACCAGTAAATTCTTTTAAATTGTTGAACAAGTCGTAATAAATTACTTCTAGATCTTTTAAGTTTAACGCTGAACAAGAAAATCTTGAAAAACATTTGTTAAGCGCGAAAAATCTTTGTTTCAGTGCATAAAGCCAACTTCTAAATTCCAGAATCATGGAGTATTGATATAAATCTAGGAGAAATGTTAAGAAACGTATAAAGATATATATTGCTCCATATAACTTTAATGAAGAAAAGTAAACGACTTCAGTTGCCATTAGATATAATCCATACCCTACCATATTTGCAATATTAAGTTTATGTGCAAAATAGTTATCTATCGGTAAACCAATATCAAAAAGCATATCATCGATTTTCATGATATTTACCAATATTTTTATAGTCTTCGGGGCAACTGTAATTGACCAAATCATGCATACTGTTACTGTCACTATATAATTGACGATTTTAATTAATTTTAGGTATTCGTAAATCACATTATTAGTTGCTTTTTTATCAAAAACGAAAAATAAAGTTACACTCAATGCGGTTGTAATAGCTAGTATGATAGATGGTAATTTATAACAAGATATATTTTTAATTAAATTTAAACTTCTGTTGTTGCATTCTCCTTTTACTCTTAACTGGCCAATTAATAACCAATTTTGTAAAGTATACGTTGATTTGACGGAATTCCAAATATCCGAATTACGCAACTCGGCCATTTTTTTCATGAATTAATTGTCTGTATTAAGTTTATCTAGGAATGAAATTAAGGTGGCAAATACCCATGTTATTTCGCCATTAGAAGAAAGAGTACAGATAACGTATCGTGCTGAAATTTGGACGTAATATTAATTGAACATTTTTCGATAATGTAAAACAAAAAAGGGTAAAAGCATTTATAGTTAATGAACAAATAAATAAAGAAAAAAATGTTGGTTTTGATAACATTAATAATAGATTTTCATAATTGAATAAGTCAATTCAGAAAATGAAATTATGTCGATTGACAGTAGTTTTGAGTAAAATACAAAAAACTGTTTGTATGTTTTAATATGAAAATTAAATATTTTGAATAATTTTTTATTTGTAGTACATATAATTTTAAGTCATATTTGTATAGATAACAAAAAATATTTTTATCGGTTTCACAATTAAAGCAATTATATGATCATGGACATATTTACTTTCTGCAATGAATGATAGTGATAGACACGAGACGAGACCACTTTTTAAAACAGAGAGGAAACCATGATAAGTCGGAGACGAGACGAGACTAATAAAAAAAAGCAACCGTCAAAGGGAGAGTGAAGAAGATTATAAAAACTGAAAACACGTCAGATATATCAGTTTCCATGAAATTATATTTAGTCATAACAAAATTAGCAAAATCTTTTATACTTTGCAGTTCTTTTAATTCACTTGTTATAAGTGAATACACATGCATAAATTGTAATGGAAATTGTTCACTCAAAAAACTAGAATATTTTTGTTGTAATTTTACACATTCTTGTAAAATATTCTCATTTTCAAAAGTTGCTAATTTTTGTGTTTCCAGAAGTCCAAAATTATTTCTTACTTTTCCATACTTTTAAATCTTTCATGCAATTGACATGAAATTGTATCTATAACGACATTGAATATATTGATTCGAAACATATCTTCTGTTGATATAAAATGGAAATCCTTCGCTAATTCATCAAAATGGCATTTAATTTTAGGCTGCCGTTTTTCTTGAAACTCGGGGATAACATTTCATGTTCTTGCAATTACCTCAGCTTCAGCTTCTTCAGTTTTTTGGTTTATATTTAAAAATAAACTTTTATTCATACATTGAAAATTATAAGAATTATGTAAATTTAAGGATTTTTGAAAATTTCTTCGAAGGCCCCCAAAATCTACGGGCGCCGACGCATTGCGTCTATTTGCGACCCCGTAGTTACGCCACTGGTAGAATTTCAATATCAACATTAATTTCAGTTGATTTCAGATAGTATAGTCTATAATAATGTGTAATGTAGCCACAACAGCTTGTGATGCAGAAACTAAACATGTCCCGGGACATATCGAATTTCTGCACTATATACTTATTTTAGGCTTGTTTTTAAACTTATAAGGAATGAATCGACATATTTTGTTTCTCCACCAATCGCTAGAACTACCTTAAATTAATACGATTACATGTCAAACTCAAAATCGGTCAATTATGAACATATTCAGTTTCTGCAATGACCGATTCAATTGAATCTCTTCTATAGATGCTCTTTAATGATTTTTACCTCTAATTGCTTTTATATTATCGAAAAATGTTTAAATAATATTATATCCAAATTGTAGCGCGATATGTTATTTGAACTTATAATAGATAATCTTATATTATAATATGGACGTGAGTGAAGAATAGTTATCTGTACTCTTTTTTTAATCGTTATCAGTTCTTATGGAGAAATAACATGGATATTTGCCATCTTAAGTTCAGCTGTGAGCTATTATAGAATGAGGTTTCTTTGTAAATAAATTTTAATTTTAATTTTGTAAATAATTTGTAAAATAGTAATTATTTTTAATTGTATGTGTGCGCGACAACAAAATTGTAAGTTGGCACAAAAAATTTGATTAAGGGGGCTTTTTGCCAAAATTGCCGCGAGGAGCAGGACAGTAAAAATTTGTATCTCCTCAGTTTAATTAAAATTGTGTTTTAAAAATGGATATTTTTATTAAGAATAAAGTTGATTAATGAGTGAGTAATTTTGATTGTTTGATTTTGAAATGGTTAAAGAAAAATTTGGATGAATTACTATTAATATGAATCTATTAATTTCTATAAATTAAGAATTACTAAATTAATAAAATTGGATAATTAGTGATAAGAATAAATTTGAAGATTGAAGAGATAAAGTGTAGTTAGATTATTTGCAGAACTATAATTATTGATGGATTCATAAAGTTTATAACATTAAATATTAAAATTAAGAAGAAAGCGGAAATAAGTTAGATACCATTCGCACGTGAATGAATTATCTTTAGATTGTGTTTCCATTTTAAATATAAAAAAACTTATGGTTTAATATACAATTTTTTAATAAATATGTGGAATATTTGGTAATTATAAAATATCACTTTAATATATAAAGGTTCTTAATTTAGTTGATAGCAACTCAATCATTAATATTATTTGTGTTTATATTTATCTACATAAGTACCTACCATAAGCTTTTAATTTATTACATTTTCGGTCAACAGAAAATTTTATAATATAAATATTCAAAACAGTAAATATTTAGAAAAAACAGTAGATAATTTAAAAATACTTTGTTTTTAAATAAAATTTATGAAAATTAAAGTAATACACTATTCTGATGTCACGTTACAGAACTTTCATTTAAGCGAAAAAAATGTTATCATGAACATTTTAGGAGTATTTTTACTATGTTTTTTATGACAATTAATGTTTTTGTATTTTTGCCAAATTTTTAAAATAAAACTCAAAAGAAATATGAAATCCAGCTTGTACTATATATCGCATTCCTGTTTGCCCTTAAAAAATTTTTTTTAGGTTTAGGTGGTCACCTGCAAGTTTGGTTTTCCAAGCTACTGCCGAGTTAGGATGGCGAATTCGCGCCAAATTAGGTTAAGGTTGTCACCCGCAAGTTTGGTTTTCCAAACCACTACCGAGTTAGGAAGGCGAATTCGAGCCAGGTTAGGTTAAGGTTGTCACCTGCAAGTTTGGTTTTCCAAACCACTGCCTATTTAGGAAGGCGAATTCGAGCCAGGTTAGGTTAAGGTTGTCACTTGCAAGTTTGGTTTTCCAAACCACTGCCTAATTAGAAAGGCGAATTCGAGCCAGGTTAGTTTAAGGTTGTCACCTGCAAGTTTGGTTTTCCGAACCACCGCCTAGTTAGGAAGCCTAATTAGGCAGGGACTCGCAACTGCGTTACGTTCGTAATACGGGCCTAATGCGGCTGCCTCACTCGGCCCGAGTTTGAAATTCGGCATGCCTAGTTCGGGCCTAATCACCACCTAACTACAATTTCTAGTCGGGAAATGAAAGAAATACTTCTTACAGAAAATAATTGACTGAAATCACTGGTGAGAAAATCTAACATCTTCGTGTAAAAACTGAAGAAAAATCCATTTATCTGTAAATTAAAAACATCATTCATTAAACTAGAAAATGAAATTAACCCTTTACGGTGCAAGGTCATAATTTTTGTTAATTTTAAGATATTAGGTGGAAAATAGGGTATTAATAAAGGAAAAAATAATACAAAAAAAGTGTTTATTATTC
The DNA here is from genome assembly GCA_947369205.1 of Cantharis rufa. NCBI lineage: Eukaryota > Metazoa > Arthropoda > Insecta > Coleoptera > Cantharidae > Cantharis > Cantharis rufa. The sequence continues at coordinate 14,154,830 of OX376307.1, read as the reverse complement.
TAAAAAAAGTATCTGTTGCAAGAATGCAACACAAACAAACAAAATCAGTCCAACAAAAAAAAATACTTAAATTTTCGAAAAATCAGTTGTTGATTATTAAAATCCATTTACTTACCTTTTAACCGGTATGTAAGCGGTCATTACTTCAATACACAATATTTGCACCTGTCAGCATCTAGTTAGCTGAATTGTTATCAAATCGTTAAAATGCTTTATTGTAATGTATAAGACCGAGTAAAGTCGATTTATCAGATTTTCCTATATTTTTATTTCAAGTAGAACGGTGTGTTGCAGAACTGCAACACGGGTTCGTAAAGGGTTAAAATAAAAAGGGTATCCATGGATAAGATAGTCAAAATGCCATTATCTTTAAATTTGTGAATTTACTTGATAAAAGGGTGCCTTGGAGTGTAAAAATAAAGTTTTCATATTTATTTGCTCCAGATGCTTTCTCCACCCCTTCTGAAGGTCAAAAAATAGGATTCTTCAGTCATTATTTTTTTTCTGACGAACTAGCAATTAAAAAATTTGGAAAAAATTTATAGATATAGTGATTAGAGTCATCTTTCAACACAATTTTTTTTGATACCCTGAACACTCTATATGCCTCCTAAAAATATTCTGAAAAGTTAAAAATCGATCTTTTTCTTATTTTTTGAAAACCGGAAAAAAATTTTTTTTCGCCATTTTTTAGGACGTACTTAAATCTACCTTACTGAATTTTTTCAGATTTTTTGCTAAGGTGCGCCAACCCTAAAAATCATATTTTCTGCATTTTTTAACATTCTTGGCTATTTTGGACTTCTTAACGCAAGTAAAACTATTTGTAAAATGTGTATCAGGGGTATTTTTCACAGAAAATTAATCTTACTGACATATTATTCAATATTTTTCAACCAAAAACTCAAAATAAAATCGAAAAACTCATTATAGGAGTTAAACAATTAAAAATTTATCACAATTTTGTTATTTTTGCCCCTATTTGCTCCTCGTCTTACACAAATATCAATTTCACAATAGAAACCGACCACAATTACCAAATTAACTTTCTAGATTTACAAATAAATATTTTTCAACAAAAACTTTTTTCAAGATTTAACAGAACTAAACGAAACGTTAAAGCAATAAATTTTAAGAGTAAAGTAAAAAAATACAATACGTAGAAAAATTGTTACTATAAAAACCAAAAAGACATTAATTACCACTTCACATGTTCGGATTAAAAATATTTAAAAATGAAATATTTCCATAAAAGAATTAAACATAAAAAATTAAAATGAGTAATACGATATAAGGCCCTATTTCACGGTTTTTGCGATAATACTAGACTATATTTTTATTGTGCTTTATGCCTAGCAATGTTAGATCATTTAGACCTATCTGATTTTTAGTTAAAAATTACAAGTATTTTCACTTATTATAAAAATTAAATTTATAATTTCAACTAGAATGTCTCATAATGAGTCTAAAAAGCTTGACATTGACAACCCTTGGTAAGACCTCGCCACTGCTACACAAATTTTATGCAAAAAGAAGATAGAAAATAATACTTCAAGCTGATTGGCTCTTGCCAGTTTTTACCTAAGCAAGGCAAGACAAGGATCTCTATCTGAACACAGTTTAAAACGATAAACACCGGAATTTCGGAATTCCTAGTAACCAAAATCATATTTTACTATTTACTTTCAACAGCATTTGCTTTCAACAGCAAATCTTCTTCTAACACTTAGATTTTTTGCTACTGGAAGTACGTTCTTAGTTACTGGAGACTTTGCAAGGTGTTAGAGAATCCTTAGAGCAATCCTTACCTCTGAAGCCGAAACACGAGCTGACACTTTAGAAACCAAGGAAGTTACAACATCACTCATGTGAGTTTGCCAGACAGAGTTAGAAGTGAGAGAATACGCAAAACGTGTAATGTGCAAGACATAGTAAGCTAGATATGAAAACCAGACGGAGGTGTTGGAAAGACAATGTGGCCAGAATAGGCAAGGAAAAGTATACTGCTGTTAAAATATTATAAACTAAAAGACCAGAAACTAGAAGACTACCCGGAAGACCCCACAAGAGGTGGTACGACAGCTGAACGTCGGTCGTGAAATTTTGGGAGACAACAATTTCTGATAACAAAAACGCAGTATAAAAAAAAGAGGATATGCCAAACAATATTAAGTACAATAACTCCAAAATTACAAAAGCAATAAACAAAGACTTTAATTCGGTTAAAATATGCTTAACTGACTATTGTAAATGCGCACTTAAAATGTTTTACCTAAAACATCACACAAAAAATCACACGGTACCAATATTCTGGTGAACTACCATGCGATTTTAAAAGCCTTCGGCTGAGATCGTAAACCGAAGCCGAGAATAGAAAAAGATAGTTTTCCACGAGTATCGAACAATATTTTTTCAAATTATGTTTTAAAAAGAACCAATAACATATTTTTATACCTACACATAATTCAGAATGAATTTATTAAAATATACTTTATGAAAATATAATTTCATAATTTTAAATTTAAATTTTTGTATTTTTTTTGGTTGTATGTAATACTTTTGGTTATTTGAGGTCCTAGTCATAGTAGATCCACGGTCATAGATAGTAGCAGTTATAGCGGGAACAGGTAAGTGACCACGATTTTTTTATATTATACAATTTGTGTTTTTAGAATAGCAAAAATGTCAAATATGTCGGAGTGTTCGGATGTTGAAGAATCTGCGACGTTAAAAACAAATTAGAAGTTGCAACTAAAATTTTAGGTGGCAGTGATTTTAATGTTGGAGCTTCCACATCCAAAATTCCAAAATTTTTGAATTCTTTTTCTTTCCTGCATACTTTTACAAGTGTGCGGAAAAGTCGTATTTTTCCGCACTAGTGACGGAATTTTAACTTTAAAATACGTAAAAAGACAAGTTCCAGTCGAAAATAAATAATTCGATTACATTTACTTCTACAATAACGACTGAACTAATTTTGAATGGGACCGGAAACGCTGAACATCTCGGCCCGCTCGAGGCAAAGTGCAAAGTTAAACCGGCGTAAACTGGTCGTGGCACGGACAACCGAACGTTTTCGGCACCCGTCGAATATTATACTACTTCAGACTATAGCAAAATTAAATAAATGCAAACTAAATTTAATCCAAAAAACGTAGTCGTAACAGCTGCTTCTGTTTTGCTTTTTGTAATTTTGTATTGATTTTTATATGTATTTATCTGTTCTTTTTGTCGTGACTTGTCCTATAATTTGTAGATTTTTATGGTCCAATAAATTATTATTACTATTATTGGGCAAATCAATCAGAGAGTATACTCTCTCCTATTATTAAGTAAAAGAGTGAATATATTTTAATTATTTCTTTTAATTTAAAATGCATTTTAAAATATCAGAGCCGATTTAGGCACGTATATTTTATATACCGAAACTTTAATTTAAACGAAATTTTAAAATTTGTAATAATAAATTAGTAAATTCACTGATGAAAAAGTTGTAAATATAAATATTGCAAAGTAAGCAAAACTTGACAAAATGTGGTTTTGCTTCTCATCCACTAGATTATGATATTATCATCATTGTCTATCCACATTTGCCCAATAACGTCATTTATATACGATATAAAGAGTACCATCAGATGAAATTGTTTATATCATTGTGTAGTCTCCACCCCTATTTTTTTCATCCCTAAATATACATAATTTCTTGTACACTAAATTTAATTACATTTAAAATAAAAACCAATTATATTATTTCAAATATCTTTTTCTTTTGACAAATTGCAACATTCTTTTATTGATAAATTCGCGAAATTATATTCATTTTGATTGTTAGTATATTTTTATTTCTAAAGCCAATTTTATAGTTTTGTTTTAAACTAAACTTTATAAATTCACAAGATGAATATTGCAATTTGGTCACACATAAATTTTAAGTAAATTGTTTATATTTTTATTAATTTAGAAACCAAGGGGCTGATAAGTTGTTTATAATTTTAAGAGCGCTTAAATACTAAAAGTACACTTGACGAGAAATCGGACGTCTAAATTAGCTTTATAAGAGCGTTAAGTGGGAAAACTTAGGTATCTAAGGGCTCAAGCTACTCAAAATTGTTTAGAATAATAAAATTATGAGTTCACTCTCACAAGATCTTCCAATAATTCGAGCAATGATTACATCGGAATGCAATTAGCAGAGCTAAGAGGCAAAGTAAATTAATTTTGGTTTAACGAACTTTATGAAAACCTAAAGACAAAGACGTAAAAATGTTATAAATTCGGTGGAGGATTTTGGACAAGTCAGTTAACGGTTTTGAGACGAAGCGATAACGTTGCGGTCACTCGAAGTTTTGATTTTCATTTTTGCTTTTATAATTTCAATCACAAAGTGATATTTTGTTTTTAAATTCAATTAATTAAATTATATTAAATTAAAGTGACAATTTCTACAACAACCAGCCAAAGCCGTTGCTCGAATTATTATAGGAAAAAGGTTAGTAATAAAACATTTTATTTCACTCTGTATATTCGCGATCGATTTTATTATTATTTTTTTTACCCATGTTCATGTGTCTTAATCTTTAGTACTGGATTATTTTGTTATATTATTTTATTTTGTATCTCCCCTCTATTTTTGATTTTAATAAATTTAATTATAATTTCAAACTGTTTAATTTTGGTGTTGCAAAAGTATTGTTTATCTCATCCCTACGTCTCCTAAAAGTTCACGCTACTACAACCCAATTAAAACGAGCTGATCTATCTCGTTACATCTTTAAACTAGATCTGGTGGCAGCGATTAAAGAAAAGTGATCTGTAACAAAAGGGAAGAAAGGTAGGTTAAAGCTAATTTTCAGCAACACCGTCAGGTCCGCCTTTCCAACCACGAAGTCCAGGTTACCACAATTGTTCAGCCTGAACAAATCATTACATCTAAAGATAAAGACAAAAGAAAAGCTAATTATACTGTGGGCATTTCCATTAGTTCCTATATGGGATTGTCGGTACCGATAATCTGAGACCGACAATCTCCTTTTACTTTGACTTTACCTTACTGGGTAATCATCTTAATAGCCAAAAAAAATTATCATTGATGTCATTGTCCAACCATTGACGTCAATGTCCGATTTACATCTTTGGCCTTAATATATATTCAGAACGATTTCGAATATTTTGTTTTGGTAAACCTCAATGTTCCTCATGTCTGTTTGGTGCATTATGTAGTGAATGATGTAAATACTAAGAATTATCAAACTGATATAGTATTATTATATAAGAACACACAGTTCCAATAATCTAAAACAAAATAATAGGTTAGTCTGTATGTAATAGTAGATACAAAAACATAATACTGTGAGCATTTCCATTAGTTACTATGTACATGGGATTGTCGATATACCGATAATCTGAGACCGGCAATCATTTATTATTATCATTTTTAATAATGCATTTTAGTTATATTTATTTATGTAGTAACTGGCTCTAACATTGAATGATTAAAATGATTGCTAATAGGAAACATTTTAATATTCTATTATAGGGATCTGTCAGTTAATGCGCACCATGAATCGAGCCTCAAATGTAAAATTTTGATTTTCAAATGCCGTTGTCTCGAAAACTAATGGATAATCCTCATCAATGTAACATCTCAAAATGCTTAGAAAATTGTCCTCTTTCCAATAGTGCAAAAGTCGAGGCTCGATTGCTGGTGCGCATTTTTTGACAGTAGCCCTATTATAATATTTAAACAATATTAGTGAGTTTGCGCAAGATAGTTTTTTGCTTATAAAACTCTCCGTTATGCTTATGATTATAACGGAACATTAAAAACTTATCATAAAATACCATTTCTTACGCTACTTTCGAAAATAGCGGAGCCAATAAAAAAATTCGACATTACGAATTGGCACTTGCCGACCTAACTTCAAATTCATAAATTCGTTTCTATTGTTTGTTTGTCAAAGATGTATAATTACAAATATTCTCTATGTTACCATGCATCAATATAGTTTCCGAAATATTTATAATTTCTCTCTTATAAGAGTACATACAACATAATATAGTACACCTAACCTTAGATTTCTTTGGTTTTACATGTCCCAACTACAACTGTCATTTATAAGGTTATAAACATAACGACGAAGATGCGCAAACACTTTTAAATATTTATACCGTATACTTTTTATACGGTAAATTTTGGCTTGGCGTTAAACTACCGTGCGCAAACTCACTAATTATATCATTAAATGTATATCAAAATCGACAGTAACTTGATAAGTCAAAAAGTGGTTTCAATCAATTGTTAGGTTTAGTTAGGTTACAGTTTCTATGTACACAGCGTTCTCCTAGGGACATTGGTAGTTCCGAACTGAACAAACATTAAATAATGTTCTTATTTCGGTTACGCTGAAGATAATATACATTTTTATAATTCTTTATAACTACTTAAATATATTTTTTTATTACTTAATTTTACAATTTACGTTTAGAAAAATAACATTTTTACCATTTTTTTTATTTTCTTTTCTATATTTTCATATTTTTATTTTACCTCCAATCAATTTTTAAAAAAATTTGGAGGTATGGTAATCGAAAAAAAATTTCAACTTTTTCTTTTGCATTTTCGAGATCACCGTGTTCAGAAACGTAAAGATCTGCAAAAAGTAAAATAAAAATTTCTGTGTCGGTCTGTCTGTCGCTGTCGGTCGGTCTGTCTGTCTGTCGTTGGATTTTGTCGATCGATTTGCTTCCGAACCATCCAACCAATTACGACCAAATTTGGTATGGTGGTAGGGTTCACGGTGGAAAGGTGAAAATAAGGTTTTCCACAACAAGAAAATAATACGGGATTTCTAAAAAATATTTTGTCTTGCGATATGATATTTTAAAGGCCTTAAAAGGCTTTATCCAGAATAGGTAAAATTAATCTAGCTAACATGAAATAAATTAAAAATTACAATTGAGAGTCAAACACACCACATAACGATCAGGGTGGCAATTAAATGTAGAACATTCAATAAAACATGGAAGTTTACATAGAATCCCTATTCTATGTAGAATCCCTATTCTATGTAAACTTGTGTTAGTCCAGTCAATATCGACCAAAAAATTGTGTTTGCTTGCAATAAATATTAAAGTTTTGGAACTTGGTAGAAAGTTTCGTTTTAGGGCACTGGTTAACGAAAACAAAGTCGCCATCCCTCCAAGGTCCGGAAGTGTCCGCCATCTTGGATTTTAAGTGACTTGTACAGTTTTTCAATAATTATCTCCAAAAATATGAACTTCACGAAAAAAAATAGTTTGTATGACAATTGAAGCTCATCAAATTTTCAACAAAAAAGTTTATGTTCAATATTAGCGTCAGTGCAATAAATAAGTGAGACTATCTCCCTCTGACGTCATAACTAACCTGTCCACCAATCACCAGATTTCATTTCAAAAATGTAGTCCAATGAGATTTCAATTTAGCGAGCATTTAAGTTGTCTAGTGAAATCGACCAATCACGAGTAATATGCACGAATTACCGATCATTTTCGATAATTTTTCATCCTTACTTTATTTACAATAAAAATAATCGTGACACTATTATAATAATAACGAATGGTAACTAGGCATTTATAAGATTTAATAAACAAAGTCATAGCCGACACTCTTTTTATATTAATATAAAACAAATAAATGTAATTTAAAACGAAGCAAATTAATCGTCGGGAGATAGTCATGGGAATTTCCCTTTTGCACAGAATATTATCTTATCATTTGTTCTCTTACATATTTTCGATCGCAATCGGCCCTCCTCTGCGAGTCGGGCCGATTGTTATCAAAAATATGTAATCGAACGAAATGATCGATAATATTCTATGCACATGGGAAATTATATATGACTATCTCCCTCTGACGTCATAACTAACCTGTCCACCAATCACCAGATTTCATTTCAAAAATGTAGTCCAATAAGATTTCAATTTAGCGAACATTTAAGTTGTCTAGTGAAATCCACCAATCACGAGTAATATGCACGAATTACCGATCATTTTCGATAATTTTTCATCCTTACTTTATTTACAATAAAAATAATCGTGACACTATTATAATAATAATGAATGGTAACTAGGCATTTGTAAGATTTAATAAACAAAGTCATAACCGACTCTTTTTATATTAATATAAAACAAATTAATGTAATTTAAAACGAAGCAAATTAATCGTCGGGAGATAGTCATTGGAATTTCCCTTCTGCACAGAATGTTATCTTATCATTTGTTCTCTTACATATTTTTGATTGCAATCGGCCCTCCTCTGCGAGTCGGGCCGATTGTTATCAAAAATATGTAATCGAACGAAATGATCGATAATATTCTATGCACATGGGAAATTATATATGACTATACACCCGCTTATCGTAAAATGTGTGATGCCGTGAACATGAACACGTGAATGTGAACACATTTTCTTGAAGCGTCAAGAGACACATCCATATTGTGTTCGTACAAATTTTTAAAATATTTTATAAATTCTAGTTATACTGAGTGAAATTTTAATTAGGAGGATTTCGTAAGTGCTCAAGAGTCTGAGTAAGTGTTGTCCAACAAAACATTACAAGTGAACACGGTTGAGGTTGCAAGGGATGCATAATATATAACGAACTCCAAGACAAAAAATTTCCACCCCTTAGAAGCAAACAAATCAGTAATACTGTTCCTGCAAACAAAGCTCAAAGCACAAATGTCATCCCTTCAAATCAAACGCACAGCCAACCAATATAATGTAAACAGTTCATACTCACAGGCGTTAACCGGAAACCTACACCAACCACAAATTTCAGCTCCTTTGGAACAACAATCAAACGATATGCAAAAACTAAAACATATGATGAAAGACCTCATGAAGCAAATGGGAACTATGTTGAACTTAATAACAACCCTCGTCTCCAAAATGGCCTAATGGCAGGTCTTCTAAAAATCGCAATCTGGAATTCAAACGGCTTAGCCCAACATACCAAACATACAAAAATGTTCTTACTTAAGGAAAATATTGATCTTATGTTAATTTCAGAAACGCCTTTCACGAAAATGAGTTATTTAAGAATACCAAACTACACCGTTTATGATACTCAACATCCAGATGGCACAGCACACGGTGGCACCGCCATAATTATTAAAAACTCCATTAAACACCATCAAATGGAAGAATACAAACATAAGCACATTCAAGCCACGTGCATCTCCGTAGAGGAATGGAACGGTCCCATGGTTGTAGCAGCGGTCTACTGTCCGCCAAGACATACAATTAAGAAGGTACAATTTGAACACTTTTATAACTTTGGTTCTAGATTTATTGCCGGAGGAGACTACAATGCAAAGCATACACGGTGGGGCTCTAGACTCATAACTTCCAAGGCCGTGAACTCTCAAAAACTATGGACGAAAATAATTTAAACCAAATATCGACAGGGGAACCTACCTACTGGCCAACCGATCCAACCAAGCTGCCTGATGTCATCGATTTCTGCGTCGTAAAGGGCATACTTACGGGTCGATTTAAAGCGAAATCCTGCTTGGACCTACTGTCATCAGATCACACTCCCATAATCGTAACACTGAGTACTAAGTTATGCAGATTGAGAAACCCCCATTCCTCGCAAATAAGTCTACAAATTGCAAAAAGTTTAAAAAAACTATCGATGAAACTTTGATAATTGAAATTCCCCTAAAAACAAATCAGGATATTGATAAAGCAGTAGAACACCTAACGCAGAATATCCAGCAAGCGGTATGGAACTCAACTCCAGAGGCCAAGAATATATCTACACCATCGTACAACTGCCCTACACATATTCAAGAAAAAATTTTAGAAAAGCGCCAACTACGCAAGAAGTGGCAAAATACTAGAGCACCACAAGATAAAACAAAGCTAAATAGAGCAATTAGAAAATTAAAAACACTGCTTGTAAACAATAGCAATGCAGTCACTCAAAATTATCTAGAAAATCTTTCCGCTTCAGATTCTACTGATTACTCACTTTGGAAGGCGACAAAATATCTAAACAAGTCACAAGAAGCAAACCCACCAGTCAGGAAAAAAACGGCAACTGGGCAAGAATCAATTCAGAAAAGGCTAAACTATTTGCTGAACACTTATCTTAAGTTTTCGAACCTTTTAAATCATAAATTTCTCTTAACGAAGAAAACAAAATAACGGAATTCCTTGACTCACCTGACCAACTGGACATGCGAACAAAACCCTTCAAAACAACAGAAATAAGATCCATGATAGCAAAAAAGCTAAACTCCAGAAAGGCACCGGGATACGACCTGATAACCGGCAAAATAATCAAGGAACTATCCGACAGAGGCATCAGGTACATAACACATCTACTTAATGCCATTACAAGACTCGAATACTTTCCTATTCAATGGAAGGTAGCTCAAGTTATCCTTATACTCAAACCCGGAAAACCACCAAACGATGTGACCTTCTACAGACTAATTAGTTTGCTGCCAATCCTGTCAAAATTGCTTGAAAAGATGATCCTGAAAAGACTGGAGCCACTCCTGCAGAAACGTGATCTGATAACCGATCATCAATTCGGCTTTAGACAACAGCATTCAACAATAAAGCAGGTGTATCGTGTTGCCACCGAAATCTATCATGCACTGGAAACCAAGAGCTACTGTGCCGCAGCCTTTCTTGATATATCACAGGTATTTGATAAGGTCTGGCATGATGGACTGCTGTTCAAAATAAAAAAGATCTTGCCTCACAACATACACCGAATTTTAAAATCATATTTACTTGAGAGACACTACTTGGTGAAATACCAAGACAAATGCACATCGCTCTTTAATATTAATTCGGGGGTTCCACAGGGGAGCGTTCTTGCCCCGGTTTTGTACATTCTGCACACCGCGGACCTACCTACTAAGAAAAATACCGTCACTGCCACATTTGCCGATGACACCGCTGTGTTGGCGGTACACCAAAACCCAAAAATTGCTTCACAGATGTTGCAAAGTCATCTAAACGAAATTCAAACGTGGTTAAAAAAATGGCGCATTAGAGCCAATGAAACAAAATCAATTTAAGTTACGTTTACAATGGGTAGGGAAACGTGCCCACCAGTCTTCCTAAACAGCAAACAACTACCAGCAAGTGATGACGCCAAATATCTTGGAATTCATTTGGACAGACGGCTTACATGGAGGAAGCATATCTTTGCAAAGAGGAAACAACTAGGCTGCAAACTGAGCAAGATGTATTGGCTGATGGGTCGAAACTCTCGACTCTCAACAGAGAACAAGTTACTGATCTACAAGACAATCCTCAAACCAATATGGACCTACGGAATCCAACTCTGGGGTTCGGCTTCCATCTCAAACATCGAAATCGTTCAAAGATTTCAATCCAAGGTCCTGAGAATGATCGTCGATGCCCCGTGGTATGTGACAAACAAAATACAAGTGAAATCGGTGCAGGATGAAATAGCAAAGTATAGTGGAATTTACTTCGATAGACTTAGTGCTCACCCAAATAGCCTGGCAGTAGACCTAGCCAACCACAGAGAACTGCGCAGACTAAAGCGATTCAGACCTTCTGACCTGGTATTAAGATTTGAAACCTAATGCACTAGAAGCAAATAGTTGACACCCAATAATAGGAACCATCGAGTTGAAGTTCAAGGAAGCGAATCATTGAATTCACTTTCACACGTCCATTATTCCTGTCATACATTTTACTTATTGTTTGTACTAGCAGATTGTAAATTCCGTAGAGGTTAAATAAAAAAAATCTTCTCCAAACGAACAGTCATCATTTTCGTCAGCAGTCATCCAGAAGTAAAAGTAGCAATCGCCAATGTTACAAATGTCCAGCTTATGGTAAGAAATGCATCAAATGTAAAAAATTTAATCATTTTGCCAAAATGTGTAGCACAAAGTCTGTAACAATTTTAAATAGTCAAGGTCAGATAGATAATAATTATAATAATTAAAAAATAAAAATTATAATAATTCAAGTCAAGATACAAATTTTTTATGTATGTTATCAGCAAACAGCAATCAACATCACATGCTAATATTGGAAAAAAATGGTTAGCAAATTTAATTATAAGGAACACAGTGATAAAAGGTCAATTAGATACAGGAGCACAAGCTAATTGCATGTCGTTAAAACAATTTACTTCTTTAGATGTTAATCGACAGTTGATAAAGCCTAGTCAAACTAAAATACAATCATTTTGTGGTAACGAAATACCTAATTATGGATCTTGCATATTGTCATGTAAAATTAACAATTTGTCAGTTAGTATTCTTTTTCATATAAGTAGTAGATTTTGATTGTCCAACTGTGTTAGCATTAGAAACTTGTAAAAAATTAGTGTTAGTAAAACGAGTACAAATAATTAGCAATAACAAGGATTACAATCAATTAATTCATAGTAAAATCATATGTATATTTAATGGTCTTGGATGTTTGTTAACTAAATGTAAACTATCCCTAAAACCTAATTGTCAACCAGTCATAGATCCTCCTAGAAAATTACCTTTTAAATTATACCAGAGAGTCAGGTTGGCATTGGAACACATGGAAGCAGACCAAGTAATTTCTAAAGTAACAGAACCGACCGAGTGGGTAAGCTCGATGGTGATAACAGAGAAGAAATCGGTTATTTAAGAATTGGTCTTGATCCACGTAATTTAAACAATGCTTTACTACGTTTTCATTATAAAATACCAACGTTAGATAAAAAGGTTTGAATTAAATGGAGCAGCTATGTTTTCTACTTTTGATGCAAATTCAGTATTTTGGATAATACCAATGGAAGAGGAAAGCTTAAAATTATTAACTTTTAATACGTCCTTTGGATGCTACAAATGTAATCGTATGCCATTTGGTGTTAAGGTGGCACCTGAAGTGTTTCATCGAAGAATGACTGAAGGTTGTCTGCGGTACGCATTTATGTAAATAATCTACTGGTAGTTGAAGAAAATAAAAACATTCATGACGATAATTTAAAAGCAGTCCTGCTTGAACGTGCAAGTCAACTTAACATTAAGTTTAATATTTCAAAATATATTTTTGGGGCTATTCAAGTCAAGTATATGGGTTATTTTTTCAAAACATGGTATAAGTGTGGACGAATCAAGAATTAAAGCCTTACGTAAAAATGCTACCTCCTACCGATAAAAAAAGTCTTCAGCGTTTTTTGAGAATGATAATTTTTTTGTCTAATTTTATTTCAAATCTTTCTATAGAAACTTTTCATTTAAGAAAACTTATAAAGAAAGAATCACAATGGCAATGGGAATGCCACCATCAAGAAGCAGTTAATAAATTACAAAATCTTATTACACAAAGTCCAGTACTATCTCATTTCGATGTTAACAAGCCAATAGTTATAACAGTAGATAGTTCTAAGAGTGCAGTTCGTGCAGCTTTGTTACAAAACGGAAGACCAGTTGCATATGCTTTTACAATTTGTCAGCAAGGATAAGCACAGATTGAAAAAGAGTTGTATGCAGTAGTTTTTGGATGCATCAGATTTCATCAATTTATTTATGGCCAGTCAATTACAGTGGCAATTGATTACTCTCCTTTAGTGACAATTTGTAAAAAGTCTTTGGCTACTGTATCGTGTAGATTACAAAGCATGCTTTTTCAACTACAGACTTATGCATTGCAGATACGTTGTCACGAGCTTTGTTATCAGAAATAGAACATTGTCTAGATGAAGATATAGCAATTCATGTTAATTTAATAACAGATGCTTTAGCAGTTTCTCCTCAAACTCAGTCAGAAAAAATCAAGTCGTTAGTGGTTGAGTCAGCAAAACGTTTTTTGAATATCAGAGAAGAGATTAACGTAATGAAATATTTAGTTTATAGAAATCAAAGTGTCATTATTCCAACAAAATTACGTTCGCGTATTTTACAAAAACTACATATAGTCATATGGGTGTTAAACGAATTAAAAATTTTGTTCGAGGTGTTTTATATTGGCCGCAGATGTCAATGGAAATTAAACATAATATGATACAAAATTGTAAAACTTGTCCAACATATAAAAGAAAAAATACTGATAAACTTTTAATGTCACATGAATTACCAACATTACCGTGGCAAAGAAATGTAGCACGTATGTAAATGGCAAAGCAAAAGTAGGTGCAGATTTTTTAGATTATGAAGGACAGAAATATCTAATCGTAATTGATTACTACTCAAAGTATATAGACTTAGTAAAATTATCATCAAATACTGCTTACAATACCATTTCACATTTAAAGTCAATATTCGCTCGACATGGTATTCCTTTGATTTTGATTACAGATAGTGGATCACATTTCTCCTTCAAGGATTTTCGAAATTTTGTAAATGATTGGGACATACAGCATATTAGGAGTAGTTCATACAATCCTAGGTCAAATGGAATGGCCACGAGTGCTGTGCAAATTATTAAAAATTTACTTCGTAAATGTCAACATGCAAGAACGGATCCTTAATTAGCTGTACTTCATCTAAGAAACACACCAAAAGGTAAAATGTCGTCTCCAACACAATTGTTAATGTCACGTAGATTACGTTGTACTTTACCTATTAATCATAAACTATTACGTTCAAAAATTGAAAATAAAAGCAAGCATTTAAAAATAGCATTTGAAAAACAACAAAAGTCTAAATATTATTATATAGTCTATTATATAATAGATAGTCATTGGACTCCAGGAATTATTGTTAAGATATATGGTCCAAGATCATATATAATTAAAAGTCCTGAAGGGGTGGAATATAGAAGAAATAGGTAACATAGTTTAGCGCAGCCACCCTCGGGTTTGCAAAATACAAACGATAATCAAAAACAATTTAATCATTAATATCAAGATTGGAACGGTAGTAAATCTTCAAGTCCAGAAAAAGAACGAAATCCTAGTCCTAGTCCAAAAACAGGTCCTAATCATATTCCTGAAATACAAACAACTAATGTAACTAGTCAATATTGCAGTAAAAGTGGTAGAGTCAGAAAAGCTCCTAATCGATTAATATTTTGATTTCTTTATAAATGTAGTGTGTAGAGATAAAAAGTTTCTTTTGAAAGATCGATGTAATCATTTTTTTTTAAGTTTGTGTATATATAAATTATTTATATAAGGTATAGAAATGTAATTAATTGTTCAATTTAAAAAAAAGAGCTTGTTATGATAAATACATATGTGAACTGAACTTTATATATTTGTGAGACTTAAGTGAAGTCGAGGTTATTGGAAAAGTATGGCGACGGTATTTTAATATCTGAAAGCAACAATAAAGATCCTATTCTTTGTTTGAGATCATTTGGCGATAAACTGTTAAATGAAAACTGGTATATCAATAGAAATATGGATGTTCAGGAAGAACGATTACGAATTATTAAAAGAGCTCCAGAAATAATTAGGGAAGACATATGGTCGCAGATTTATGATTGTATATCATATGATCGTGTAATGAGTTTTTGAAAAATGTCGATAAAGTTGTGCCTGATTCTCTTAAAGTATTTTTGGATCTTGTTTTTTGAAATCGGACGAAACCAGGTTTCGTTTATGAGGAAAATATCTAGTTCATTTCCTTCTGCGAACTCTTTTTGGTCTTTTCTTTTGAATTTCTTCATTTTGTACTGTCATTTTTCTATATTTTTATGTTTTTGTTTTTCTATTGCAGTTTTTTCTTTTGTACTCTTCTCTGTATTGTCAATTTGATGTATATTTTAATTTAATTTTTGTTTGTTTATATAAAGCTTTGATAATGGGACAATAAAGTTCCGGAAACGTCGGATAATTATCTTGTTTTTTTAATCGCAACTTCAACTATTTTCCCAATATTTAATTATAAAAGGTCAACTAACATCACACTATTTTAAAAGAAAACACCTCACAGAAATCTTATATTAAAAATTTCAGGTCCGTAACAAAATTAACGACAATCTAAAATATAATTTTGAACCGTTACAAGATTTTCTTGTGTTTATTGTTATGCATGGACAAATACGGCTGAAAACACTTCAACAGGCGTTTGTAATTTATTTTACCATTAATCGAACAGTGGCTTAAACAATATTGAAACATATTTTATATACTGTTAAAATTTAAATTAGAAAATCAAAGTCATTTCAAGAATGGCAGCCTTTTCCAGTGAATATGTTATGCCAATAATTCCGTTACATTCATAACCTAATAAAATCATAATTTTTAATCACACAGTTCAGCTTCGTGATAACTTACAATCTACATCAAGTAATTCCAAGAAATTTTTGAAAAGTTTTACAAACAAATTTACATTGTTTTGAATTTTGGACTATACCAATAATATTATAATTGTAAAGAAAATAGTCATATTTATGCTACACAAATACCAACAAAAATTTGCATTAGCAATAAATATTTTGTAATATCGTTCTGAAATGACCTTTTATCTGTGCGGTTAAAACTTTAGCGCTGTATCGTCCATCCCACTTGGTTACTAACTGCAGTAGAATCTCTATTTTTAGACATGAACGGGACCTATTTTCTGTCGAGGTATTACTCTTAATTATGATAAGTTGATATCAATAATCTCTTTCAAATTTAAATTACATACCATTTATTTTAGCATTACGAATATATAGTACTACCATATTTTAAACCTGCATAAGTACGATGTAAGTAAAATTGTTTTATTACAAATTACAAATTGTTTTATTGACACTGTGGTCCAAAATTACCCACTAATTATCGTATACATAATGTGATGTAAGTATTATTACGTATGTCACGTACTAGGTATTTAATATATCTGCATAATATAATATTTCACCTCCGAGTTGCGGTGAGATAAGGGCCATCAACAATCTGTCGACTACCTAGGAAAATTCTCAGAATTGTAAAGGAATGAAGGGTCAAGGAATAAAAGTTCTACTGTAGTATTATTCATTTGTCTGTTTACGGATATCTTCCATTGCTTTACCAAATGCAACATTGTTCATTAAGGTTGGTTTATGCAAAACGCCGACGCACGCACTGCACGCATGAAACGCCCCGCACAAAACGCCGCACAAAAATATTGGTTTATGCAGTTCGAATGCGTTTGCTGCGTTCTAGTGCGTTTTTTGGTTACAAATTAGAATAAATTCACATTACGGTAGATGGCGCTAATGTTATTTTATTTCTTTATTTAAAACTTTTTAAATCAGATAATCAAATATTATTATTTCTAATAAATCAGAAAGATGGTGTTTAGAATTGCAATATGTTTTATTTATTATGTTTCCATTGTTTAAAATTGCCGCCAACTATTCTTTCTTTTACTTAGTACGCCCCTGTCATATTTTGTTCGTCTCTGAAATTGTATTGCACGCATGACCATCTTTATCGCACCAACAGTAGTTGCAACCAAGCGCCCGAACAACATACACGTTCTCACCGTAGCGTTCTCTCCTTTTTATAACGGAGGTAAAAACTTTTTATAAATCGTAATTGTAACAGTAGTAGCATTCAAGTACTCGAGCAAACATACACGCTCTATCGTTCATTACTCCCTTTTGTAACGAAGCCCGAACCTTCTTATAAATTGTAACAGTTTTTTGTGTAAAACCCTGCAGTCATTCGAATTACACGTATCGATGACAATAAGATTCAGTGATTGCAGCAATACTAAAACACCCATTTTTCGGTCAATAAATATAGTGCAACAAAACAAGTGTTTTTATTTTAGCGACCACCCTCACATTTTCGCCTACACAAAGGTCTTTCAAAGTGAAAATACAAGACTGAATTTTTACAAACTGCCTAGTTGAGTTTCGAAAGTAGCTTTTCGAACTTTCAAACCAACGAAGCTAACAGATGGTCTGGTTTCTTTTGTAGGTATTTTCGACTCAAAATATGGTGAGCATAAAAGTAAAGCTTTAGGGTCGATAATTTTTCATCGTGTTATTATTATTTCTAGAAAATATCATAATAATGAAAAATAAATGAAAAATAAAAATATCAATTATAAGCTAAGGTAACAATTATTATAATTGATATTTTTATTTTTAATTTATTATTAATATCTAATAATTTTAATTTAGAAAACTAAATTAGTAAAATAAAATGAGGAACAAAAATTTACTTTACATTATCTGCAAAAATAAGATTTATAACTACTTTCGTAATTTTAAATTTAAAACAATTGTACCACAACAATAATATACATAACTTGAAAAGTTGCTAGCGTTACGCGCTGCAATGAAAACCAAAAATAAAATAAATCTCGAGGTTATGCACGCACGTCACTCACGTCAGCGACGTGCATAAACGGTACCACAGAAATTCAATGTTTCAACTCTATTTGCTTGTGTGCAGTGCGTGCGGTGCGTGCGTCGGCGTCTTGCATAAACCAAGCTTTACTTTTAAAATATTTTTCCAAAATTTGTGAAATATCGTCCTGAAATGGAAGTATGGCTTTGCAATTAAAACTTTAGCGCTGTATTGTCCATCCCACTTGGTCACTAACTATATTCATCTGTCTGTTGGAAGATATCCGCCGATATCTTCCATTTTATTTTACCAAAACCAACGTTGTTCATCACTTTTAAAATGTTTTTCCAAATTTGGTCTTGGCTTGAGCTCTCATACTGGTGTTTAGTGCGATGTATGATTTCATCCATGCTGATAAATTCCACGCTTTAAATACTAATTTACTATTGAGTTTTTTAATTCAATTTATACTTAAAAGCGTGTTTCAGCACACATATGTTTTTTGATCTGGGGTTTCAGTGCAGGTGCAGAGATCTAAGCATTGAAACATCTTTTTCTGAAGTTTTAAAACACATCAGTGAATAGAAGCACATCGGTGTAAAGATAGAGATCAAAGTATTGGCTCAAAGTTTTGACGTTAAATGTACGCCACATGCGCTATACTTTATTAGATATACGGCTTTCAGTCAATTGATATAGAAATTTTCTTAAGGTTAGATGGCATTCTTGGAATTTGCATACGATTTAATATAATCATACGAAAGTACACCTTTACACTTTAGTAAATTAAAACGTTAAGGTGAATCCCCGCGCCCAATTTGTAACGCATCCAAATTTGAAGTCAACTTATCCATCATCGAAAGAGTTGATAAACTTTATCTTCTGTAAAGTAGCCTTTATTGCGTAAAATTTGCAATGCGCAGGCATTCTTCGATCATTTTTAATGAAGTATCGAGAATTTTTATTTAAATTAAAAAAAAATTTGAAAAGTAGATTTAAAAACTGAATTTTTTTAAGTTTTGAAAAAGGAGTAAGAAAATTTAAATGTTAAGATGTAAATTTACGGTGCTAGAAAGTTTAATTTTGCATGGACGACAAAAATTGGTTGAT
Organism: Cantharis rufa; assembly: GCA_947369205.1. Classification (NCBI taxonomy): domain Eukaryota; kingdom Metazoa; phylum Arthropoda; class Insecta; order Coleoptera; family Cantharidae; genus Cantharis; species Cantharis rufa. Next base: position 14,135,481 of record OX376307.1, on the reverse strand, counting down.
AATAAGAACGGACGTGATATCAAGTATCACAATTAATAAAAGTTTATTTAAAATGCTTTAATATAATATATGCTAATAATGCTATAATAATGCTTTAATATAATATATATCTCTGCTGGGAGAGTTTGTATAAATTTTAATAGTTAAAAATAAAATTTTTATTTACCCTGGTCTTGTTATGGCTATTTCAACAATATGTATAAGATATAATATTTACTTTAAAATACACAATTACTTTATTTTATTAGAGTTTGACAAATTTTCACATACAATTAACATTATAAATATCTAAGATAATCATAATACTATTTATTTGTACTACGATTATGATTTTGGATTCTGTTGTTGATATAGCGAATTATCAAATTGCACCAATATTACAATGTATGTAGTTATTGCTCCAGCCATCTAAAATAATTTAAACTCAATATTAGCAAAACTTGAACAACATTTAAAATTGTGACATATACGACTTTTTATATATAATTAATTGTGGTAAAACAGAAAAAATAACTTTTACCGAAAATAAGAGGCTGAAGTCAATAGGGAGAAAACCTAAAAGTTGAACCTCAACGTCTTCGTGTAGGAGCTGAAGAGAAAATGCGTTTATCTGTAACATTAAGAAAGTATTCATTACATGTTGGTATTATTTAATCTAGGGGAACTGTCGACGGATTCACATGCCCCACGAAGCACGGAGTTGGTCATATAAAATTTTTTCAGACTCTCCCAAAATTTGAATCTAGTACTTATAATCAGCAGAAAATAGGATAGAAATTCTTTGATCAGAAATTAAATTTTACTGTGAAATTCATAAATACATACGTTAAAAAAATTTTAATTTCTTTAATCATTTCTTACTTCTTACTTACTTCTTACTTCTAAGATACTTTTATTATTTAATTATTATTAATACTTAAGCTAATTAAGTTGGTATGTTATTTAAATTACCTCTTTTCGCAATGTTACATTCTTATAAGCTTCTGAAAACAATCTAAAAAGCTTTTGCTTTAGTATACGTCCCTACAATATTTTTAGAATTAATGTAAGGGAATGGTATTAAAAAAAATAATTATTGAACATACCTCCTTCTTTATATTGTTACCATAACTGATAGTTAAGATAATATCTGTTACATACATAAGTATGGTGACCAAATAGTTGTATCGAGTATAACTTTGCGGCAATTCATAAGCAATGTAGCATTGAACAGTTATATTTATTAAAGTTTGTGTTAAATAAAATGTTAGGGGTATACTTTGTGCAGCACTTAATTCTTTTACAATAATATATAAATTATGAAAAATACATTGTATATTTCTTAGGTTTTGCAAACTTAAATGATTCATACAAATATTTCCGATAAAGATGTGGAGAACAATCATTCGCTGTTTTATTGCATAAATCCAACTTCTAAATAATATGACCATCGCGTATTGGTATAAAGTTCCAATAAATGTTAGCATTACCAAAATAAAATATATTCCGTTTAATGCGTAGATTGTACGGTACAAATATGTAAGAATTAATCCATAACTAACAATCGAAAAACAGTTTAGTTTAGATGCAAATTTGTTATCTATGGTAAGGCCAAGACCAAGATATTTTGAATCTGTCTTCACAACTGTACCAAAAATTTTTAAAACTATTGGACCATTTAACATATTACAAATTATTGTTATAAAAACTAACACTAAGCAATTAACTACTTGAATAATTGCCACATATTGGTGAACAACATTTTTGGAACTTCGCAAAATATAACCTTTTGATACAATCATGAGTATTACTGTCGCTATGGCTAGCAAATACATCCCTAATTTATAAAAAGATAAATGATTAATTAATATAAATTGTCTGCTTTTATACAATCCTTTTGCTCTAAATTGACCGAATAGCATCCAATACAGTAAAATATAAAGCGGACCAACCGAAGTCCAAATGTCAGAAGTAATATTAATAGTTTGATTTGGCATTTTTAAACGGCAGCTTTTAAAAATACCCTTAGATATGTAGGTAAAACACACTGTCACACCGACCTAATATAATTTATTCACAAATAAATTTAAAAATAGTGGAATCCATAATATTGTTTGTATTATATAATTGTTTACTTTTAGAATAATATATAAAATAAATTAATTATGTGGGTACTTACTATAAATATCGTATATTACATATCGTCGGCTTGGAGCAAAAACAAGATAACTCCATTTTTGGACAAAATGAGTTATCTACACGATTGGATACGAATCATACTCAACTACGTTCTGGCAAAATCAGATAATTGTACTAACACTAATAAAATTTTTATTAAGATATTTAGTTTTGAATTTGTATACTTTTACATTGTCAACTCAACATTCAAGTCGCATTATCTCAAAACTATCATTTTGGAGTTATCTTGTTTTTGCTCCAAGCCGACGATATACATAACTAATTTATCGATTTCGATATTTCCTATAGTCCAGGCGATAGCTAATTTTGAATATTGACATTTTTATTATTAAAATTTAAAATAGATACGAGAGCAGCCCGAAAAGTTTTCGACCTAGCAATGATAGAAACTTTTTCCTGACGTAAAATACTATGCTTTAATTTTAATATAATCTCCAGAAACTTCAATACATTTATTCCAACGTTTTTCCAATAACTCAACACCGGTGTAATAATTATTACACCGTAATAACCGTAATAACTCAACACCGTAATTTTAAAAAATGTAAAATACGCTGTACGTGTTGATGATAAATGATTGTTTTTATCTTTAAAGCAGGTCTTTCTTCAGGAAGGTTTTTTAACACTTTTAACAATTTCGGATGATTTTCTGTTGGTGTTAAACCATCCAAAACAAAGAATTTAATCACTGCACGATATTCAATTTTTAAAATCAATTACACTTCAATATTAAACAGCTGCTGCTACACTCGTATCTCGCTATAGTCGATCTCGCTATAATCACTATCTCTCTCTCGGTCTCTATCAGTATCTCGCTTTAGTAACGCGAGTCACTTCTCCTGCACTCACTCCACTGAATTGTTAACTAGCGCCGAATTTGAATTAAGAATGAGTACTACTTACAATTCCTGCGCGCGTGTTCTAATACGCCCATAACACATAACCTAACTAAAATTACCGGCAAATTATATGAACAAGTGGGGATAGTGCCTTACCCCGCCCGTCGTTACTATAGAGAGAAGGTCAAGTCCCGACTTCGTGATTATAGAGAGATACGAGTGTACTTGGAGGTGCTACTAGTTCAAAATAAAAATTTTGTATGTGTTTATATAAAGCATGAAACTTTTCAATGCAGTTATTATTCACAGTTTCTAACGCCATCTATGTTCCAGGCGGAGCACTTTTCAGACAGAATCGTTATCTTTTAATTCTACGCTAAAAGTAGTTGTAAATAAAATTGAAGATGTCATCTAGATTCTAGACAATGTCGGTTTTCCAACTTTTAACTTTTGCATAGACTAAACTTAAAATTAAACGTAAGATAACAAGGGCGTAAAATAGCTTATTAAAAATAAACTGACCAAAATACGCTTTTGAAGCAAAAGTCGAGTTATAAATCTATTTATAAAAATATATTTATTTATATGTATTATAAATATAACTAGCAAAAAAGCCCGTCCACGGACGGGCATCTAGACCTGATTGGTTGGAAACTCGATTGATGTGCAACTCGTTCCATGGGGAGTACCGTCGTCGGTACTTTAATATATTTTTCGGTTGGCAAAAAAATTTGACCAATCAGAGTTTGTTTAGGTTACCAAAAAATGACACGTCGTAGCAGCAAGAGCAGCAGCGAGATGGCATTTTATGTATTAAGATAGTTACCTCTTTCCTTGATTTAAGATTTGTAGTAGTTTTCAAAATTAATTTATAAAGTTTCTTCTTCATTGCAAGTGCCTGCAAGATAATTTTAAAATTCAAACGGATAAATGTAACATCTTATTTCATACCTTAGTGGTAACGCTATGACTATATATGACAATTAACATAGTATCCACTATGTTTGCTAACAGGTCTATTATAAATTCATAAGGCATGTTATTGTTAGTTTCAACGAAAAAGAAAGCTATACACAATATATCGAACATATTCTTTAATAAATGTAATAAAGTTGGTGCACCCCGTAATTTAGTAAATTTGTTTAAATTGTCACATAAGACTTGAAAAATTCTTTCCATATCTTTTAATTTTCGTAAACTTAAATTGTCAGATAGTTCTGATTGAGGAATATTAACGACAAATCTGTTTAACAACATAAATCGCTGTTTTAGTACATAAAGCCAACTTCTGAATTCCAGAATCATGGAATATTGATATAAATTTATGATTAAATATATATTGAATAGTGCAAGTAACATAATATGATTATAATGAATTTTTACGAAACAGTATTCCATTATTATAAGATAAGTTCCATACCATATCATATTTAATATATTTAGATTACCAGCAAATTTGTTATTTGTCGATAATCCTACATCAAAAAGTTCTGCATCGATTTCTATAATATTTTTTAATATTTTTATGGTACTTGGTCCAACCGTAGAAGCGAAAATTACACTTATTGCCACCATCAGCGTACAATAAATGACTTTAATTAGTTGTAAACATTTATGAATCAAGTCATCGGTGTTATCGGCGTCCCTAAATACGTGTGCTATTGCTACAATCAGCACAGTTGAACTACCTAATATGATAGATGCCAATTTATAACAAGATAAATTTTTAATTAAAATAAAAATTCTATTATTGCATTCTCCATTTACTTTAAACTGACCAGCTAGTAACAAATTCTGTAAAATATACACCGGTCCAACGGAAGTCCAAATATCTGAATTACTAAATTTTATCATATTTTCTACAAATTTATTTTCAGTAGGAAAAATATATGACAGTTTTTCGTATAATGGAGTTTGTTTCAATTATGATAAATTATTATCCAATTATACTAACTTATAAAGCTGCTTGTTTTAGTATATATCTACATAATGTTATTTGTACTCTAGGTAATTATACTTATGACAATTTGATATTATATTTTTTGGTAATTTTGTAATGTTTTCTTTATCTCAATTTATTATAAATATGTAATTTTTAAACTTAGTGAAAAGTAATTCTATTAATATTTATAAATTGCTTACGTTATTAAATGAGACCTTTCAAAATGTTAAAAGCAAAATAATATTGTAATCAATTATTTTTCAGTTAATATAAAATATAGTCTTTTGTTTTTGTGTGAGGGCCATATTTGCTTTGCAATGCGCGGCATTTTTTGCAATTTTAACGGTTTACGGCAACTGAAATATTTCATGTAACATTGACATAAATTGATAAGTTAATTACATTTCTTGTAATATAAGTCTTAAGTCACTTTAGTCATTACTATGAAACCACGTCAAAAAAAGAATATCTATAAACTCAGCAAGGGTAGCGAAGAAGTATTGGTACATTTTATAAAGATTAATCACTAATGTGGGATAAAATAATTTTGAAAATCATGAAATTTCAAGACAAGAGTCAACGTTTATATTGTCTTGAATTTTCAAGACAAGATCAAGAGGCGCTATCAAGAGTCTTGACGCCAATCAAGAATCTTGATCTTTTCTTTATATTGTTTATTACGATTATTGGCCGATGCTGCCCTGGAATATCTAAAGATTAAATCATTTTTTTTTATGAGATTCGTGATTGGATTATCACGTGTTCAAAGAGCGAGAGGACTACTTGGTAACATGTCTAATTCAAATCACGCGAAATTTCATTAGTTAACACTCAAATAAATGGTTTGATGGTGAAATTTTAACCCTTAACTGGTATCGTCTTTTTCGACACCTTATACTGGTATCGTCGGGTCATTCGTGTCCGGCGCTTAAAAAGTGCTTTAAAGTGCTCTTAAAAATCTTAAAAAAATCATGCAATTTCGTTAACTATTGTAGTTTAATAACCAATTGCTATACTGCCGATTTTTTCATTTGTTGAAACAAATGAAAACGTTAAAACTAGACCATTATTTTCAAAAAATCATAACTTCGGTAAAAATTTAAATTTTTTTAAAATTCCAACGGCAAATTGAAGATGAAGAACAGTACTTTTAAGAAAAAAATATAAGAAGTGTGTATGAATTAATAGGATACTTAAGTTTTGATCATCAAAATCACGTATTTTGAAAGAACGTAAAGTACGTACATTTTACAATAAAATATACATTTCCTTTTTTTAATTAGTTGTATTCATGAAAATGATATCAACTATAAATATTTTTTACAAAAACATTAAAAAGTAGAAAAATAAAAAATTATGGCAACTCCGAGCCTAAATTATTGTGCGCATTCTAAGCATAACTCGTGCCATAACTCGAAACATAGAAATATATGCCGGACAAAAGGTCAGCCGCCAAAAAGAGGACTTGTCCAGGAAAAACCGGACGTCTAATAACCCTAAATTATAGTAAATTTCAATTTATAGTAAAAAAAACATCAAAATTTAAATAAAAACTTTTTACATGCCTTCAATTTTTCATCAACGTACCTGGTATCGTCGGGTCACTCGTGCACTTTTTGAATTTCAATTAGCTCTCACAACGCCTATTTATGCATTAAACCGTTGGTACTTGGGGTACTAGTAGTCTACTAGTATACAATTTTTTTCAACATAGTTTGCCCCCCCCGTCCCCCTCCCCTTACAGCTACAGGACACTGTCAATTTCGTCAGTGTACGAAAGACCAGACGATACCAGGTACGGTTTAAGATTCAAGACAAGATCAAGAGCTTCCACCTCAAGATTCAGACTTCCCAATTCTTGTCTTGATTGCTCTTGACGGCATCACTAACGATTACCATATAAGTGAATGCCCCCGTTTTCTTTTCTTTATTAAACGTTCAAAAATTTCATCGTCCGTATCCATGTTTGCTATTTGTTGTATTACAACTACTTTATTAATCTACAGTTGCCTTTCTAGTAAAATTTTCAATATTTTAAAACTTGATTTTTGACCAAGACAAATTGACAAGTGCGCATAGTTTGAAACTGCTTAATATTTTAATTCGAGCAAAGCATTTTTATTTTTACGCATGCGTTTCAAAATATTTTAAGCATGCTTACAAAAATACGCACGCGTAAAAGAGCCTGGCAAATTCGGCCTTAAAACTACAGAAGAAACACACCGTGAACTGAATAATCAGTTTTTCATACGTGTTGTACACAATAGTTTTTCTACTAATGTTTGAATAAGAAAAAAATGAATTTATTATTTAAACTATTACGAAGTATTGATTTATAAATTAAGTTTGATTGCAATAAGCTTTTTTATACGTTACTATTACCTGCCTACCTGAAATAGACAGGCTACAACAACGGTATTACATTAAATTTTAAATTTTTCCTAAATTTTTGGTCTTATAAAATTTAGTACGGTACAGGTTTAGAATAGAATTAGTTTTACCAGAATTTACTTAGGAGTAGAAAATTCTTTTCATTTTGATTTGAACCATTAACCTGTTCGGACCCAAGTGAACAACAAATTAAAATTTTATTTTAAAATTTATATTACTTCGGACATTGTTTTGAGCAAACTTATGCTACCTTATTAACTGATGCAGGCAGGGCTATCGTTTCGCTAAGCAGACATGGTGGATGGAAATAAACTATTTTTAAATTTAAAAAAAAACAAATTTTATTCAGGATAATTTATTGAAATAATTAATACTTATTTTACAAAAGTTTCAAAAATATATTTAAATACTTTTACTGTATTACGTAGAAACAACGCAGCAACGTAGTTTCAACGTTATAATGCAGTATTTATTTATAATAAATATAAATAATAAAAAGAAGACAACACTGTGCTTTTTGATAAGAACATTTTCGTAAATGCATACAGTAGCGGTCCTGTAAATTGCATTGGGAGTTATTTCCGAATTAAAAAATAGATTTCTAAGTATATTATCTATATTCTAAGTAATAAAAAATAGAAGTAGATAAAACGTTAAATTTTGGGTTTGAAACTTATAAGCTCAAAAATACATTTTCTCTTTTAAACACAAATACAAAGTTAGGCCTTTTTAACCGGGGGGGTCTGGAGGTATGGAATACCCTCTAGCACATCAGTGATTGTGTTAAAAAAAATGTGTTATTGAATTTCAAATAGAAAATCTTAGATTTTGAGAAATTAGATTTGCGGTTTGAAACTTATAAGTTCAATAACATTTTTTTGCGTACAATCTGTAATGTACTGGAGGGTATTCCGTACCCCGCCAGACCCTCCGGTTTGAAAAATCTAGCTTTGTGTGAGTATTGTGTTTATGTTGTGTACGGTTATTGAAATTTCATTGGTAATTGTTTTTTTAATTCGGAAATATTCAGCGATGAAATTTCCATGACCACTACTGTATATTAAAGTTATACAAAGTTATATGCTGCAGCTCAGAGCTGCGTTTTAAAGCTATAGGATTACATAAAGGTTGTCACTAAAAGAGGTCACCAGAACAAAAATGATAAATTTGAAAAATTTAATTTAGTTATTTTGTGAAATTTTTATTAATAAATTTGTAAATCCACCGATGAATAAGTTCTAAATATAGTACATAAATATTGTAAAGTAAGCAAAACTTTACAAAATGTGGTTTCGCTTCCCATCCCCTATATTATGATATTATCATTTGTTTATTCAGATTTGCCCAATAACATGATTTATACGACATAAATAGTACAAATCAGATGAAATTATCTGAAGGTAAAGACAGGAAAAAGCTGATTATACTTGTGAGCAGACCGGCAATTTCCCGTTACTCAGTCGTTACTTTACTATGACTGGGTAATAACCTTAATAGCCAGAAAAAATAAACATTGAAAAAAATGGCCATTGTCCGATTTATGTACATCTTAGACCTTAACATATAGAACGATTTCTATATTCGAATATTTTGTTTTAGTAATCCTGAGTGTTCCCCATGCCTGGATTGGTGCATTATGTAATGAATGATGTAATTATTAAAAATGATCAAATTGATATAGTATTATTATATAAGAACACACAGTTCCAATAATCTAAAACAAAATAATAGGTTAGTCTGTACGAAATTTTAGATACAAAACCATAATATTTAGTATTATTATTATCATTATAATTATTAATAATGTAAAGAGTGTCCCAACAAGAGCGCTGGATTTAAATTTGCCACCGTTTTGTCAATACGAGTTGTACAGTGATTTTGTTTTGACAGTTGTCACGTACAGACCACGCGATTTAAGAAAATGGAGAAGTATTCCAACGAACAACGTTTAACTATTGTAAAAACGCATTACAAAAATGGTGAAAGATTTGCGAAAACAGTTCGCTAATTACGTCAAGTTTTCGGTCGCAATTATGGGCCAAATGAATCGACAGTGAGGCGTTTAATTAGAAAAAATTTGAGACCAAATTAACGCTGATGGATCAGAAGACCATAGTTAGTCGTCGTCTTTGTCGATCACTCAAAAATATAGCCACAGCTAGGGAATCGGTGGCCGAGAATCCAGGAATTTAAGGTTAAGAATTAAACATTTCGAGAAGCACTATATGAAACGAATTTTGGTAAAAATTAGATGTGGGACATTGGTAGTTCCGAACAGAACCGACCATTGGAATTAGGTCACACATTTTTGTTTGTTTTTTTCGGTGTTTGTATGTCATTTATTTCTGTAAATATGCTGATGTATTTGGTTCTAACAGGGTGAACTCCTTTAAAAGCAATGGTTTTAGTTTTATGTACTAATATTATCATGACATCATATTTTTACATATTCGATTCAATTGAAAAATAGCACTTTGCAAATCGTTTTAGTTATTCTGCAGTATTAAGGTGTCATCAGCATTTATGATTAGATTCAGCGTTGATGGATTGTTTAACGGGATTCCGAAGATTATCACATCTTTTCATTAGCTTTCATTAATATTATTTATTGCTCGTAAATTCCAACAAGCTATCTTTAACTTTTCCGCAATCTATTGCCGTAGATGTAAAAAGTGCTATTTGGGAAGATATATTTTGAGCAATTGATGGGTTCGGTTGGATTCGGGTTCGGGATGTTACAGATTGATGACAGAATTATATAAGGTAATGAACTTTGGTTGATTATTATGTTTTGCTTTGATTTGATATTTTAGTAATCTTATTCAAATCTTGCCATGAACAGGAAGATAGAAAACGACATTTTAATTGTGTGAAGTGTACCATTGAATCTTGTAATCAAAAGGTGTGAAGAATAAATTTCATGTTAATATCATGGCGAGACATTACATTTTTGAATGAAGGAATTTTTTTTATAGTTGTTGTATAGCTGCCAGTTAAGCGAGTAGCATTGAAGTGTCCGCTACAACCTCCATTCAGATGAAAAGAACTTTGGAGTTGGGTTTCTGTCTTAGAGATTCCTGGCATTGTTATTGTGTTAACGTCTGGGAATCTCGGGTAGAAGACTCGAGTATTATAATTTTTTAATTAATTTTTGTTTGTGTAATTGTGCTTGGAGTAATGCCGTCACTTATTGATAGTATCTGTCAACCTTCCTTAGGGCAGATTGGGAACTTATCTTTCAGTCTCTTGTTTTTATGTATCATGTATTTAGCCTTATAGCTTGAATGTTATGTAGCACGCCTGGTATTTTTAGGTTGATATAAACAATGTTGAGAGTTGTAAAGTTGCATTTTTCCCTTGCATACCGTAAGAGCATAACCATGGATGGACATAGGGACACACGATTTTGAAGCTAAAAACTCCGCACTTAGGAAACGGATCTACTTCTTAGCTAGAATTTCGTTTTAATCTTCAAGACCGGGTTACCGAGCTCAATACGTAATTTGTTTCTGAGATGAAACTCAAATCAATGTAGAAAGTAAGTCATTACGTAACGGCAGTAGATAACTTTTATAAGTGTATTTTCTGTATAGGATTTATAAAAAATAAAAGAGTTCACTTTTTGTATATATTTCTAAGGGACAAACTATTGTCAAGCTGGACATCTATTGAATAAAAAATATTATAGGAAAAGGGTATTCTTTAATTATTATTGATAACTCTTGTTACTTACATTGTAAATCGTTTTCATTTCAATATCAAACATTCCTCCGGCTGATATATTGTTGTCATAAATTGACAATAGCAGAGCTATCTTATTTATCTAAAAATTAATATAATTATTTACTAATAATTTGTAAACCGCCTTAAGTTTGTACCTCTGATTTCAGCGTAAAATTTTTAGAAGCCACTAGGGATTTCAGGAGGCACTTTTTAAAATTTTGTTGCTAAAATTTTAGTACATATTAGTTATAATACATTAAAGAAAGCCTATTATTTAAAAACAATCATTTTTAATTCCTGGGGCGCGTTTCATAACGACAATTCGCTAATATTTCAAGGTATACATGAATTTAATACTTTCCAAACAATCAATGCAATCTGCTAAGAAAGTCAAGTATGTATCTATCTTATATGATAGATCATCACGTTTTAGGATCATCATGATCATTTATTTTTTAATAAAAATATTAATGTGGTGTTTAGGATCCTTAATGTTTTGTCTCGAAATGACCAGTTAGCAATAGAAAGTTAATGACAGTGGATTACTTGCAGAAATTTAACACAGGATTTAAAAAATATTACTTACGTTAGTATACATGTAGCTACATGTCGCAAATATTGTTGTTAAATTAAATATTGGTTGTATAACTATGCTCCATGCTATATTTAATTTGAAACTTAATATATTTTCGGAACGACTATTGCTATGAGAATCTCTAAATGAACGATAAAATGGAATTGTGCAAACTACTACATTATGCATAATAATGAATACGAGATGTATGGAATATACAGAATTAATACAAATTTTTATATTGTTTAGACTGTCGTGCAATATTTCAAATTTTTTAAGAAGCTTAGAACAATCTACTTGTGTAATTAATTTTTTCTCATTTGCAATATCTAACAAAAATTTTATACTTAACGCTTTAAAATTTCTAGCTAATACATATATAAAACAGCAAAACAGGATACAGTATAATTGTAAGTAGATAGTTATTAGAAAAATGGTAATGTATTTAAAAACGAGAAGAAAGGTGAAAGCGTTATATAGTATGAAATTGAACATATGAATAATGGTAATTACAACCGTAAAGAGCATTAATAAGATAGAGTATAATTTAACCTTGGAAGGTTTTAGAATGGAACTGATTTCAAATATATCTTTCCACAATTTTACGATAAGAAATCCATAGTATTCATTAATAATAGCACCCATTAAAAAATTCAACCATGCTGTTGTAATAATTAATAGTTGTAAAGAGTGATCCAAGGTTTCAGTGTATTTTACTTTTGGGATTTTATTTTCAATTACAAAATTTGATATAAAAAGTGAAACTATGAATAAGTAAAATATTATTTTTTGTAAACTATTTCGTTTTATTATTTTAAAATTTAAATTGCTTTTGTCGTTAACTACAAAATACGATAACCCAGAGTATTTATAAATTATGCAGATCAAATATAGAGAATCAATTGAGTTGTTCATTTTCAATTGTTGGAAAAGATTATATAATGATAACAGTTGCTAAATTATTATACGACTGTATATAACGACTAGATATTATTACTAGTAATTCGATAGATATTTCATTATAATAAGTAGTAAATTATAGTTGACCTTTATTTAAAATTAATTAAAAATATTTGAGTATAAGGTCTATTTAAACATTATTCGACGTTTCGGGTAGTTTTTTATTCACCAATTTTCTAGAACGAGTTTGATAAATTATTGTTGACAAATTAATGTCATAATAATAATGACAATTTCCTTTGTGATAAACACGGAACGTTCGCCTATTAATTAGCTATCATGAAATAAATTAAAAATTTCAATTAAAAGTCAAACACACCACAACGATCGCGACGGCAATTAAATGTATTCTATGTAAACTTATGTACTTTTGCATACCAACTGCGATAAGATTAAGTATTTGTTTATATATAAAATAATTATATAAACTTTTTACCTGAAATTCAGATCTTATTTTCCATAAAATGTCGTGTTTCTGTCTTTTTGGTAAGAGCTTTTCACCCTTTTGTCACCTTTTGCAATTTTGTGTCTGTCCACTTGTACTATGGTCGTCCTTTCATTTCGATTCAGATTCCGTGAAAATTTTCGTCTCCATAATGCGTTGGGTTTCGTCGGTCCTCAATTTGCTCTTGGTTCTGTATTTTCCCTTTCCACTTTTCAGCAAGGTTTTGCTCCCTTGGTTTCTTTGTTTCTGAAAAAAAGTTTGCTAAAGTCCTGAATGTTATGCCTAGGTAGAAAGGCTCGTTTTAAAGATGTCCCCCTCCCGTTTCGGTTCCCCTGTATTTTGGTTCCCAGAAAATTTGGGGCCTTGAATACAGGGATTTTTGTATTTGTTTCAAATCCTGTTTGTTGTCTGGGTGAAAAACGATTTTGAAGAATCCTAAGAAGCTTCCAAAAGCATGGTGTTCAGAAGATTTGAACACCTTTAGTTGCTATTGATTGGTTCTTAGGATTTTAAGAGTTTCAAGTCTGGTTACAAATGCCTGGGTGGAAAGGTGATTCTGGAAGGCTTTTTAAGCCCAGCCGTTGGCATGGTGTTCAGAAGATTATAACACCTTTCATTGTCTTTGATGGATCCTTAGAAAGATTGGAGTGCTGGGTTCTATTTCGGGAGTATTGTCTGTTAGTCTGAGCCTGAGTAGTCAATTTGGCTCAGATTGGGGGGTCTATTTTTATTGTTCGTGCAAAGTTGGTTTTTAGGACCAGATGGAATAGATCTGGGGGTGTTTCCCTGTATAATTCATCCAAGCTTGCATGACGGTTATTACCATGATAAGCACTTACCTCGGCTCGCTCGTTTTTATACAGTTCGCATTCCACAATTCTACGCGCCGGTTTGTCGAAAAGTCCACATACAGGGCATAGTTCGTCTGCGGCTTTTCCCAGTCTTTTAAGATGCCTTCCAAGTTCACCATGCCCTGTTAGAAGCTGAGCGCTTTTAAAAGTCACGTTACCTGAAGAAGGGTGGTCCACTTGTGGTATGAAGGAACGAGTAATTCTTTCATACTTTCTTATGAAAGTATGATCATACACTCATATCATACACTCTTCAAGTGCTTTCTTGATAAAGGCCTTATACCTGTACTGGGTTGGGTCAAAATTTAGAAAAATTTTGGTTGGGTCAAAATTTTTACCCAAGAACTTGATCTATAATTTGAAAAAAATAATACCTCTGAAGTTCGAGAGTCCAAGAATGTATAATCGAATAGTCGTATAAATCTTTCATGGATAACAAAATTTCGGAGCCGATAAATCCTTCAAACTGAAGATTTGAATTGGGCGTAACTTACAATTATTCAAAACAAAGGTCAGTGACGATGATAAATCCCAAAGAAAAATGGTACGGAAAACTTCCACTTACTAAATCGTAAACCGATAAGCTCTCAAAAATAAAATGAAAGAGAAAATTACTAGGTAATTTCATAATATTCAAATTCACGACCAAAATGATTTCTCTTTTTGTCAAAAGTTATCTACGGGAAGGTAACCGGAAAAATGTGTTTGACCAAATTTAAATCAAATATTCGCATTACAAAATTCGCCTATCAAAATTAAAAGGAAATAACTCACAGAAATATTATATTAAAAATTTTAGGTCCGTAACAAAATTAACGACAATGTAAAATATAATTTTGAACCGTTACCAGATTTTCTTGTGTTTAGTGTTATGCGTGGACACATACGGCTTAAAACACTTCAACAGACGTTCGTAATTTATTTTACCATTAACCGAACGGTGGGTGAAACAATATTAAAACATGTTTCATATTCTGTTAAAATTAAAATTACAAATTCAAAGGTCATTCCAAGAATGGAAGTTTTTTCCAGTGAATGTGTTATGCTGTAACAAAAATGGGAACAATATGAAGTTTTTGTATTTTTGTTATTAGTTTCCATGATTGTTTTTAAGAGCAGAATTTAGTTTGTTGGTTAGCAAATTAAATTCTAATGTAGTTAATATTAATCAATTTAGTGGGTCTTTATTTAAAAGAATAATTATATATCCTAAAAGGAATAAATCGAAAATAATGAATTATTATCTCGAATCGATAATAATTTATAGAAATATAATAATAGTTGTTATTGATTATGGCAATCTCCAGACAGAAAGACGAGTCGAACACGATGGACTAATCACAATTATAGTGTCAGCTTCAGGTACAAAAGAGCAAAATGAAGTATTAATTTGCAATTTGAGGGTTGTAATAGCCGTACCAGTAGTTTTCCTTTCGATTCTTGGACTCTGACTTTATAATCTTTTGCACACGGAAAGTTGGTGGAAATTTCATATAAAAGGGGGTTAATATTCCAAGAGGGGCAGATTGATTTTTACGGTCCGAGAGATCGATTTTGACGGTTCGAGAGATCGATTTTGACGGTCCGAGAGTTCGAAAAGTTGATTTTGGAAATCAACTTTGGCTTTAAAGTGCTTTTTCGTTTATTTCTTTTAGTGTGGAAATTTTAATAATTTTGTTAAAGTTTTGTGAGCTTGTGAAAATTGTGGGTGTCGAGATCGAACACAAATAATTGAGGATTAATTTTTGGAAATAATTTCGTAAGTGTTCATGTTGTTATACTATCTTTAATAATTATTACTTTTTGGAAAAGCAATAATTTAATTATAATTGTTTGTAAAGAAGGGCCTTCCTAATTATTAAGGGTATAATTTTATTGACCACCAAAATTTTGAATATAGCAATTCATTTTGGAATTGCTTTGTCGGATTTTTGGTTCGTCTTTTTCTTTTTAGTGGAATAATAAATGCTTAGAATTAGTTTAACATTGTAATTTTTATCGAAGATAAAATATCGAGTTTGATAAATCGTCGATGTTTTTATTTTCCTTCATTACGAAGGAAATCATATTTATTTTCAGAATAGTGTACGTGCTCCGTCTAGACCCGTAACCGGGGTTTCTATTCCCAAAGTTAAGCCGGGGACCCGCCAACGCCGTACAACCGAAAGGCCGGTGGCTTGATCAGTTGCGCGCTACCAAAGTGCAGAAGACTGTGAAAAATCAAGGGTGGTTTGTTCGTTCGAAGGTGGTGGCAGCAACAAATAAAATTTTCCTTAGAACGGCGCACCCCCAAGTTACGATAATTCTCAGTACGGCCTGAGAGCACAAGGCCCAATTGACGACCTCCCTTTACAATGCCAATAATGCCGTTACATTCATAACCTATCAGCATCATAATATTTAGTCACAAAGTTCAATTTGGCGATAACCATAACTTACAATCTATATTAAACAATTCCAGAAAATTTTTGAAAAATTTTACAAACAGATTTTCATTGTTTCGAATTTTGGACTAGATTCATAATATTATAATCTTAGGGAAAATAGTCAAGTTTTATCCTACATACCAACAGAAATTTTCATTAGCAGTAAATATTTGTGCGATATCGTTCTAAAATGAAATTTTGGCATTTGCGATTAAAACTTTAGCACTATATCGTCCATCCCACTTGGTTACTAACTAGTACATTAATTTGTTTGTTTACGGATATCTTCCATTACCCTGGCTTGTTATAGCTGTTACAACAATATGTATAAGATTTAAAAATTACTTTAAGATACACAATTACGTTATTTTATTAGAGTTTGACAAATTTTTACATACAATTAACATTATAAATATCTAAGATAATCATAAAACTATTTATTTGTACTACTCCAGTTGTGATTTTGGATGCTGTTGCTCATATAGCGAATTATTAAATTGTACCAATATTACAATGTATGTAGTTATTGCTCTAGCCATCTAAAATAATTTAAACTCGATATTAGCAAAACTTGAACAACATTTAAAATTGTGACATATACGACTTTTTATATATATAATTAATTGTGGTAAAACGGATAAAATAACTCTTACCGAAAATAAGAGGCTGAAGTCAATAGGGAGAAAACCTAAAAGTTGAACCTCGACGTCTTCGTGTAGGAGCTGAAGAGAAAATGCGTTTATCTGTAACATTGAGAAAGCATTCTTTACATGTTGGTAATCTTTAATCCAGGGGAACTGTCGCCGGATTCTCATGCCCTACGTAGCACGGAATTGTCATATGAAATTTTTTCAGAATCTCCCAAAATTTGAATCTAGCACTTATAATCAGCAGAAAATAGGATAGATATTCTTTGAACGGAAATTAAATTTTACTGTGAAATACATATATACATACATAAACAATTCAAATTTCTTGGATCATTTCTTACTTCCAAGATACTTCTATTGTTTTATTATTATTAATACTTAAGCTAATTAAGTTGGTATGTTATTTAAATTACCTCTTTTCGCAATGTTACATTCTTATAAGCTTCTGAAAACAATTTCAAAAGCTTTGGTTTTAGTATACGTCCCTACAATATTTTTAGAATTAATGCAAGAAATGGTATTAATAAAAAAAATTATTGAATATACCTCCTTCTTTATATTGTTACCATAACTGATAGTTAAGATAATATTTGTTAAACACAAAAGTATGGTGACCAAATAGTTGTATCGAGTATGGTGATTTTGTAATTCATAAGCAATGTAGCATTGAACAGTTATATTTAGAAAATTTTGCGTTAAATAAAATGTTAGAGGTATACTTTGTGAAGCACTTAATTCTTTTACTATAATATATAAATTATGAAGAATGTATTGTGTATATCTTAGGTTTTGCAAACTTAAATGGTTAATACATATGTTTCCGATAAAGCTGTGGAGAACAAACATTCGCTGTTTTATTGCATAAATCCAACTTCTAAATAATATGACCATCGCGTATCGGTATCAAGTTCCAATAAATGTTAGCATTGCCAAAATAAAGTATATTCCTGCTAACGCGTAGATTTTACGGTTCAAATATGAAATAATTAATCCGTAACAAACAATCGAAAAACAGTTTAGTTTAGATGCAAATTTGTTATCTATGGTAAAGCCAAGACCAAGATATTTTGAATCTGTCTTCACAACTGTACCGAAAATTTTTAAAACTCTTGGACCATTTAACACATTACAAATTATTGTTATAAAAACTAACACTAAGCAATTAACTACTTGAATAATTGCCACATACTGGTAAACAACATTTTTGTAACTTTGCAAAATGTAACATTTCGATACAATTATGAGTATTACTGCCGCTATGGCTAGCAAATACATCCCTAATTAATAAAACGAAACCAAATATCAGAAGTAATATTAATGGTTAGATTTGGCATTTTTAAGCGGCAGCTTTTAAAAATACCCTTAGATATGTAGGTAAAACACACTTTCACACCGATCTAATATAATTTATTCACAAATACATTTAAAAATAGTGGAATCCATAATATTGTTTGTATTATATTTATATTTGTTTACTTTTAGAATATATAAAATAATGATAAAAGTTCTCGCAATCTATTGCTAGTATAAATTTCAAAATTTAAAAATTAAAACACAATTAAGGAAAGAGCGGCAGACACACACTGCTTTCTACGACTATCAAGCCATCATACCACATATATGTTTCTGACTCATTAGTCGTCATCAGTGCCGCATACTTCGTTGAAAAACACTTAATTGTGTGCACCAAACGGCTACTGGTCAAAGCACATGCCGGACTACTATACGCAACGCCACTAACACGCACAAGACCCTGCCAACGTGCAATCTTGAGCACATTGCTCATAAAATGTGATAAAGATAAAAGTGCGTGTTAGTGGCGTTGCGTATAGTAGTCCGGCAAGTTCTTTGACCAGTAGCCGTTTGGCTATTTTATTATTTTATTACACTGATGACGACTAATGACTAATGAGTCAGAAACACATACGTGGTATGATGGCTTGATAGTCGAAGAAAGCAGTGCGTGTCTGCCGCCCTTTCCTTAATTGTGTTTTAATTTTGATATAAAATAAATTAATTATGTGGATACTTACTGTTATGTATATAAAATACTAATAATTAAATAATACTTTATTCTTCACAGTAATAATGATGTATGTATGTAACAATGAATATTGCATGTGCGTGAACAATGATAATGGCGCATGACGAATGGTGGTTGGCTGGCTGGCGTGGTATGCGCAATGGTGGAGCAGTGGCGTAGCATCGAACATGACATTATCCCCCCCCCCTCAACTTAAGGGTTGAGGCGTTTTCGAATTCTCTCCGATCTTCGAAGCGTCGGTAATACGTTTGTAACTGTCGATGGTGATCCTGTCTGAGCAGCTAAGGATACCTGTGGATAAGGGGAACCAATTTCCATTTTTGAATTGGAATTTTCCAATAGCAATGATCGCCTCGGGGTAACTGATGGAATAGAAGCTACTGGATCCTGGCTTATCGGCACATCCTCCATGGAATCTGAAACAAAATTTTGAGGTTGCTGCGTTGGTATTTCTCCCGAATATGGAAGTATTTGGTCTATGTGTCTTTTTATTCTTGATTGGCCATCATCAACTTCGTAATGTAAAAACCCTGTTCGCCCGACTATGGTACCCCATTTCCATTTATCAGAAGGTGATGAGTAATTTCTAACTTGGACTTTATCGCCGATTTCAAAATTTCTATGATTGTCATTCGCCGGAAGTAATTTTTTGGAAACTTCACTTGTGACGTCTCTTCTAATGAGATCGAGTCTCGTACGGATGTTTCGACCAAACATGAGTTCGGCTGGGCTGGTGTTAGTCGTCAAATTTGGAGTTTTGCGATAATGCATCAAAAATCTAAACAAACTCAACTTCAATTCGCCACCTTCGGAAAGAAGATTTCTCAGGCTTCTTTTAATAGTTTGAATGTAGCGTTCGGCTTGCCCATTGGTGGCGGGATGGTATGGTGCAGTTGTTTTGTGGTTAATTCCATTTGATTTTAAAAAATTTTCAAACTCGAATGACTTGAAATTAGTGCCATTATCTGTAACTACTGTAATGGGTAATCCAAATCGAGCAAATATTTCTCTCAAAATGTTGATCGATGTCATCGAAGTAATTGATTTCGTAGGAATAGCTTCAACCCATTTCGTGTAGGAATCTACTAATACTAGGATGTATGTTCCATAAAATGGTCCAGCATAATCGAGATGTACTCTCTGCCAAGGTACCGTTGCATATTCCCACGGATGTGTTCCAATTTTGCTGGGATTGTTTCTAGTCTTACTGCATGTATAACATTCCTTGGACATCCTCTCGATATCACTGTCAACTCCCGGCCACCATACGTAACTTCTGGCGAGTAGTTTCATTTTAACTATGCCTGTATGCGCACTGTGCAATTCTGCTAATATTTGCTTTCGTAATGTTTTTGGAATTGCCACTCGAATACCTCTTAATAAGCATCCATTTTGAATTGAAAATTCTGTTTCGTTTAATCCGAATGGTAATTTCTCACCAGTTTCTACTGCTAAATAAATATTTCTTAGTTCTGGGTCTTTTGCTGTTTCAATCTTGATTTCTTTTCTTGTAATTGGTAAACTTTCTATTTGATTAATTTGAAAAATTTCATTTGCATCGTACACATTTACTGTAACTGGAAGTGGTGCTCTCGACAAATAATCTGCATTAGCGTTATGAATTGCTTTCCGATACTGAATATTGTAATTAAATCCTGAAAGGTAATTTGCATAGTGTAACAGTCTTACGGCTGATATAGCTGGTAAATCCTTTTCGGGATGAAAAATTCTACTGAGGGCTTGATTGCCTGTTATCAATGTAAATTTTCGACCGTAGCAATATTAAAAAAATTTCTTCATACCCCACACTATTGCCGTAGCCTCTTTGTCGATTTGGCTGTAATTTTGTTCTGCTTTATTTAAGGATCGTGAAGCGAATGCAATCGGTTTTTCTATCCCGTTTGGCATGATATGTGAAATTACGGCTCCCAAACCAGTAGGTGAAGCATCGGTAGCCAGGATCAACGGCAATTTACCATCAAATGGTGTAAGAACTCGAGTGCTCGTTAATTAAGATTTAATTTTCAAGAAAGCTTCTTCGCATTGAGATGTCCATTGATAAGTTGTGCCTTTTTTTAGCAGTTTGTAAAATGGGTTTAATTTTGATGACAAATTCGGCAAAAATCGCTGGTAGTAGTGTACCAAACCCAGAAACGTACGTAGTTCAGCCAAGTTTTTTGGTTGAGGGCTATTGTTAATTGCTTCAACTTTGTCCTTTAGGGTGTGTAGTCCACTAGCATCGATTTTGTGCCCTAGATACGTAATTTCATTCTGAAAAAAATTGTATTTTTCTTTATTTAGGTGTAAATTGTACTTCATCAGTCTTTCGAGAACAGCTTCTACTCGTTCTAGTAATTCTTCCTGAGTTTTACCTTGTACTGCAATATCATCAAAAAAACATCTTACTCCTTTTAGATCACGTAATGTTTGATCCATAAATCTCTGCCAGGCCCCCGGAGCATTTTAGACTCCAAACATTAAACGCTTGACTTTGTAGACTCCTTTGTGAGTAGAAATGGCTTGCATTTGGGCACTTTCTTCATCAACCTTCATGTGTAAATATGCGTTTTTAATGTCCAGTGTACAAAAGTGAACCCCTCCGTTCATTTAGTTGAAAATCTCTTCAATTACCGGAATGGGATAGCAATCATCTAAAATAAATTTATTAATTGTTGCATTGTAAGCTGCACATAATCGAATTTGGCCATCTTTTCGTAAGACTGGAACTACAGGCGTCCCCCATTGTGAGTGAACCATTTTTTCCAATATTCCCAATCCTTCTAAACGATCAAGCTCTTTCTCTACCTTGGCTTTGAGAGCGTATGGTATCTTCCTTGCTTTGAGATAACATGGGACGGTATTTGGATCCTTTAATTTATATGAATAAGTATAATTTGGGATTTCCCCAAGCTCACCTGATAACACGTCCTTGTACTTTTCTTGTAATTGAATTATCTTATTTTCAATTGGAATTGAAAGCGCGTCAAGATTTAATACATTGATTTCGTTGCAGTTGATTTTTATCAATTTAAGCCACTCTCGTCCAAAAACTGGTTCCACGAAATTTGGTAAAATGTATAAGCAACCTCTAGCCTCTTGATTTTTGTAATTAATTTGCACTTCTATTGTACCGCAAGGATGGATAATTTCTCCTGTGTATGTTCGCAGTTTTACTTCCGTTGCATTTAATCTCTTTCTGGGACACATTTTCTTAAATTGGTGAATTGACATGGTAGAAACGGCAGCTCCAGTATCCAATTCCATTTTACAGTTATGGTTATTGATTATAATTGATAACATAATCTTATCGTGATTAGCTGAATTAATGGTTGCTATTTTATGTAATTCAAGGTTTTCGTTTTCTTCTGAAATTGTATCGTTGATTATGTCTATTTACTTTACTTTAGAATTTTGAAACTTCCGATTTGATTTCCCTGACATGCATACTGCTTGTAAGTGGCCAATTTTATTGCATTCTCTGCAAGTTAAATTTTTAGCAAAACATTCGTTGGCCCGGTGATCTAGACCTCCACATCGAAAACATTTGCCCCATAAATTTTGTACCGGGTGAGTGTTGTACTTCAATTTGTTATTTTTCACATGGGGTACGCCCCTGATAGAATTTATACCTATGTTGCCTGGTCGCATTTGATTTGATTCTAATTTTGAAATCTCAATAGAATGAGCCACTTTAACAATTTCGTTAAATGGCATACTAGCTTTTTGTTGTAGAAATTTCTGTCTAATTTCATCGTCACGAATACCTCTGATGAATTGAGATCGTAAGTGTGTGTCAATTGTGGATGCTTTGCATTTCCCACATTGAAAATCGCAGTTGATTGTAAATTGTTTTAATTCGGCTGTATACTCGGATATTGTTTCACCTTCAAATTGTAATCTTGACGCGAATTTGTGTTGCTCCGCGATAATACTAGCTTTAGGTGATAAGAAATCAGTTAAAAGTTTGATTAATTCGCTGTATTTCTTTGAACCAGGTAAATCAGGTGCAGTTAATTTTCGCAATGTATGATAGATTTTCGGACTAAGGCAGCCAATAAGTATTTGTACGCACATTTTATCATTTTGAACTGTTGAATCGTCCAATTTTTTGAATTTAAGATGATTATCCAAACGTTGTAAGTAAGAATCGAAGGTCTCGTTGGTTTCATCGTAGGGTTGTAAATGTTCTCTATATAACAATGGAGTACTCACATTTTGAGAAATCATGGTAGTTTGTGTTTGTTGCAATTTTGATAACACTTCCGCGATATCCCGCAAAACACCTTGCAACTCGGTCATTTTGTAATCCCTCTCGTCGCCACTTGTTATGTAGTATATAAAATACTAATAATTAAATAATACTTTATTCTTGACAGTAATAATGATGTATGTATGTAACAATGAATATTGCATGTGCGTGAACAATGATAATGGCTCATGACGAATGGTGGTTGGCTGGCTGGCGTGGTATGCGCAATGGTGGAGCAGTGGCGTAGCATCGAACATGACACTTACTATTATCGTGTATTAGATATAACTAATTTCTCAATTTCGATATTTCCTATAGTCCAGGCGATAGCCATTTTTGAGTATTGATATTTTTATTATTAAAAATTAAAATAGATACGAGAGCAGTCTGAAAAGTTTTTGACCTAACAATGATAGAAACTTTCTTCTGACGGGAAATATGTTTTAATTTTAATATAATCTCAAGAAACTTTAATAAATTTATTCCAACGTTTTTCCAATAACTCAATACCATCCGTCATTTGATGTAAAATGCTCCAAATAAAATGTAAAATGTTCCAGTCAGGGATTTTTTTTGGGTTTCGAAAAAGATAATAGTCAGACCCAAGCAGCAAAGCAGGGCAGCTTGACTAAACCAAAGTCAGATTGCCCTATTTAAGCGAAAAATAACCAATTTTCGAGATAAAAAATGTCTTAAAAGTCAGATAGCGTATGAAGTCTTGTGTGCAGGTCAAAATTACGTAGTTTAAACCTAGAAAATGCCTTCAAAGTTTAGTGACTTAAAGGTTATATATTAAGCTATAAATTACCAAATTTTGACCAAAGATATGCCTTCAAAGTCAATTCTACTTATAAGTCAAATTAGAATCTCATTTGAAGGAAATGTGACCTATGTGTATTACCTAATTTCAACCTCATAGCCGATATGACTTAATTGGTCAGAATTACGTATTTTTACTATATATAAGTGCTGTGTGGTTGACTTAAATAATAGGAAATAGTTAAGGCACAAAATAAACCTTTATGGTCATCCAGAGCTAACCATAAAGTTGAAATTACCACAGAAAATTACCTATAAGGAAAACCGGTCTGAGGTTAGGTCGAAATTCCTACCAAAATTGCCCTGAAAGTTAGTTATTTGTCTTTAGACTCTTAGAACTCTATTGACGGTTACTTTAACCTTTAGATTACCACGTAAATAAAAATCAAGCTAAGTACATCGTGGGGTACTTTTGGTACCCCAGACTATTTATTGATTTTTGAAACTAATATTTATCAGAAGTTATTTGGAAGGTTAAGTAAAGAACGTTTATTCAAAAAAAAAAAAATTTTATTTAGTGCTAGTTCTAAAAAAAATAATTTTCTGTAAAAAAAAATTTATATGCTTTGATTAATTCATGTTGTCTACACCAACGATCATTTTGGTACATTCTATTTTCCGAAGATCTTTACATAAAACGGCCAAAAACAGAAAATACGTGAATGGCAAAAGTAAATAATTAAGCAAAAAAAATTTTTTAAGCCACATTTCTTTTGTATTTTGAAAATCTGTTTATATGGGTTTAACCGGCATAAAAGAAAAGTTAAGTAGCTAGAAAAAAATTTTTTTTAAAATATTATGTGTAAAGCTACAATCAGAAAACCAAAATTGGGGTATGTAAAATACCCCACGTGGTAATCTAAAGGTTAACCTATAAAATACTTGAGGAAAATGTTTATTTCACAACAAATATTACAACCGGGTTATAATTGTTCAACACGAACATGACACTTTGTTCGTATTTACCATGCGTGTTTACCGAATCTTCGCGCGTAAGACATAACCTATCAAAATTTATAGGCGTAACATGTTCTTTTTTACTTTATAGTTATAGTATTGTTTATATATATCGAAATATAAAAAATATATATAATATCGATATATATAAACAATGGTTATTCTTCCTTATACTTCCTTAAGTCGATTTTTCGTTTTAAGTCGATTTTTTATGTCGATCAGTAAATTGTAGTAATTTACATTGCATTTAACAAATTTGGATATATGAATATTTTACATGTCAGTGCCTATTGCTTCTAGTTACAATTTATCAGACAAAAAAATACTATTTTTTTGTTTGAAAGTATTTTTTTCATTTCATTTTTCAATACAAAGAAGATTAAGGAGGGGGGGGTGCAAATTTTATTTCAAATTAAATTATTTTATTTTTCTGATCGTGACAGAGCCGGGTCCATTTAATATCCGGGCCCTTAATGTTCGCTCGAATACATTCAAGACTGACAGTTTAAAGCCACTGGATGAAAACTATA
Source organism: Cantharis rufa (assembly GCA_947369205.1). Classification (NCBI taxonomy): domain Eukaryota; kingdom Metazoa; phylum Arthropoda; class Insecta; order Coleoptera; family Cantharidae; genus Cantharis; species Cantharis rufa. Next base: position 14,109,903 of record OX376307.1, on the reverse strand, counting down.
GCTTCTCCTCGAGGATTCAAAAATTTTGTAAAATTTAAACGCAACTGGAGGGCGTGTGAAAAATTGCTTGATACCGCTGTTTTATGATTTATGTTGTACCAATAATTATGTTTTTCTTTTATTGGTAATTTTGCCTCGATGACCTGCGAGTCTTATGGCAGGCAGACTAGTTTTAAATATAGTGATAATGGGGGTAGGTTAATAAAAAAATAAATATTATGTAGCGTAAATTGACTAATATACCGCTACAATGTAAATACCAAATTTAAAATGAAATATTCTTGGTTTATAAAATTATCATTGTCCCTTCCACGCATCCTTAAAAATGTTACTTATTTTAACAATAAAACTGGTGGCCACTTCTAAATAGGACAAAATATATTCCGTACGCCACTGGACATAACACGTGTCGTTATGTTTACAGTACTGTATACTGCTTAAATTTTGCTTCAAAACACTTCTGTGTATTATTAGCATAGCAATACTCTATCTAGGTTATATTTCAATGACTCGGATCCAGCATTCTCGATTTTAAAATTTTATTATTAACTTTTTTAATTTTTAAACTTTGAAGTCAAACTAACTTATAAATAGGAAAATTGGGCTTATTAGTCAGAATGCCTTATTAGTCGACAATATGACTTCAAAGTCAACGACTTTGAAGTACAAATGCCTTGATTAGGGAAATTTGTGTTCAAAGTTAGGCATTTCTCCTTCGCATTAAGGAAATTCGACCTATTGGTCGAAAATTGGAAATCAGTCAACTTTATGAGAACTAATATGTCCTCCATGATACATTTTTACGCTTGTAAAAATTAGGCGTTATAAAATAAATCATACCAAATCTTTCGGCGTAACTAAGAATCAAAAAACATTCTATTAAACGATAATTTTCATGTAGGTGTTAGATTAATATATTTTTAGCGTACTAAATGCAAAATTTATTATTGCTAAATAATTAAAAACTAATTAATAATTGTTTAAATTATATATTATTGAAAGCGCATTAATTTTAGTGATCTAAAATGAAAATCTGCACAAAAAATTTTCTTTCGTACTTATATTTCTGTCATGTCACGCGATATTCGGTTTCACAGTGAAATATATGTTGATGTTTAATTCCAAGTTTTATTCTCTGGTTGCCATGTTATTGCTGTAACACTATAACATAAGCACCGCCTTCTAGAAAGAGTTAAGGATTGTATTATTATATATTTTCGTGATGTACAACGCTGCCGTTTAGACGTTTCGAAAGCAAAGGCTGCGTTGTCAAAATAACAGGGCGCAAATTGGTTAGAATTAAGTCCAAATTACCAAAATATTACCAATATTCGACCTAATGTTAGTCCATTTGACCAAATGAGACTATGACTTATAGGGCGAAATGCCTTGCATTACTTAATTTCGACCGTCAAATTACTTCAACTTAATTCCCCACTTACCTTCTCTCGACGTCTATATGACGTAAATTGGGCTTGGTCATACACCCTTTATAACCTATTAGAAGATCGAATAAACGTAATTTCGACCTATTTTGTTGCTTGGGGAGGGAGCTAAATCTGGTAAATACCCTGGATGTCTTGATGAAAAATGATTGCTTTCTTCCTTGAAGCCGGTCTATTTTCAAGATTTTATTTTTAATACTTTTAACAATTTCGGATGAATTTCTGTAGGTGTTAAACCATTCGAAGCAAAGAATTTAATCACTGCATGATATTTAAGTTTATCCGGTTTAGAAAAATCAATGACACTTCAATTAAAATAGCTGCAACTACTCGGAGGTACTGCTAGTTCAAAATAAAAACTTCGTATGTGTTTATTATAAACGATGAAACTTTTCAATGCAGTTATGATTTCTCAGTTTCTAACGCCATCTATGTTCCAGGCCGAGAATTATTCAGACAGAATCGTTATCTTTTAATTTATTTTACGCTAAAAGCAGTTGTATATGAAATTGAAGATGCTATCTAGACAATGTTGTTTAGCAACTGTCATTATATGACACTTTTACATAGACTAAAGTTAAAATTAATCATAAGATATTTAATAGTAGATTAAATAACTAGGGCGTACAATAGCTTATTACAAATAAATTTACGAAAATAAGCTTTCGAAACAAAAGTCGAGTTATAAATCTATTTATTAAATTTATATTACAAATATAATAGTTACCTCTTTCCTTAATTTAAGATTTGTAGTAGTTTTCAACATTAATTTATAAAGTTTCTTCTTCATTGCAAGTGCCTGCAAAAACATTTTAAAATTCAAACGGATAAATATAATATCTGTATTATTTCATACCTCAATTGTAACGATATGACTATATATGACAAATAACAAAGTATCCAATATGTTTGCTAACAGGTCTAGTATAAATTCATAAGGCATGTTATTGTTAGTTTCAACGAAGAAGAAAGCTATACACAATATATCGAACATATTTTTTAATAAATGTAATAAAGCTAGTGCACCCCGTAATTCAGTAAATTTGTTTAAATTGTCGCATAAGACTTGAAAAATTCTTTCCATATCTATTAATTTTCGTAAACTTAAATTGTCGGATAGTTCTGATTGAGGAATATTAACGACAAATCTGTTCAATAACATAAATCGTTGTTTTAGTGCATAAAGCCAACTTCTGAATTCCAGAATCATGGCATATTGATATAAATTTATGATTAAAAATATATTGAATAGTGCAACTAACATAATATGATTATAATGGATTTTAACGAAAAAGTATTCCATTATTATAACATAAAATCCATACCATATTATATTTAGTATATTAAGATTACCAGCAAATTTGTTGTTTGTCGATAATCCTACATCAAAAAGTTCTGCATCGATTTCTATAATATTGTTTAATATTTTTATGGTACTTGGTCCAAGCGTAGAAGCGAAAATTATACCTATTGTCACCATCATTGTACAATAAATGACTTTAATTAGTTGTAAACATTCACGAATCAAATTGTTGTTATCGGGGTCCCTAAATATGTATGCTATTGCTACAATCAGCACAGTTGCACTACCTAATATGATAGATGCCAATTTATAACAAGATAAATTTTTAATTAAAATAAAAATTCTATTGTTGCATTCTCCTTTTACTTTAAACTGACCAGCCAGTAACAAATTCTGTAAAGTGTATACCGGTCCAACGGAAGTCCAAATATCTGAATTACTAAATTTTATCATATTTTGTACAAATTAATTTTCAGTAGGAAAAATATATGATAGTTTTTCTTACAATGGAGTTCGTTTCAATTATGATAAAATATTGTCCAATTTTAGTATATAGGTACATATGTTATTTGTGCCCTATGTAATTATACTTTATGACAAATTGATATTATATTTTTTTGTAATTTTGTAATGTTTTCTTTATCTCAATTTATTATAAATATATCATTTTTAAAATTAGTTTAAAGTAATCTATGAATATTTATGAATTACTTATTTATGAATTACTTACGTTATTAAATGAGACCTTTCAAAATGTTAACAGAAAACTAATTTTGTAATCGATTGTTTTTCAGTTAATATAAAATATTTAATGTAAAATTTACAGTTTTTCTGCCGCTTCTTGTTAGCAGAAAAAGTAATTCCAATTTTAAATATGACTTTGATTTTAAAATTTATTTTAAAAAGAGGTATATACAGTAGCAGTCATGGAAATTGCATCGGTAATTATTCATTTATTCATAAAAAATTTTAATAACCGTACACAATATAAACACAATACGCATACAAAGCTTGGTTTTCCAACCGGGGGGTTTAGTGGGTATGGAATACCCTCCAGAATACTTCTAAAATCCTGAAATCTAAGATTTCTAATTTAAAATTCCATAACACATTTTCTTATTTTGAACACAATCACTAATGCGCTGGAGGTATTCCATAACCCCCAGACCCGCCGGTTAGAAAAACATAGCTGTCAAAAAAGAAAATGTATTTTTGAGCTTATGAGTTTCAAACTAAAAATTTTACTTTTTATCTATTTCTATTCTATTTTCCATTTTTTATTATTAAGAATATGGCATACTTAGAAATTTTTTTTTTTAATTCGGGAGTAATTCCCAATGGAATTTCTATGACCACTACTGTATTATGAACGTTTGCCTGCAAATGGAAATATCTAAAAAAAAAATTTTTTAATTTACTAAATTAATAATTAATTATTAAATCAGAATAAAATATTAATGTTTCTAATTTTAAGCAAACAAATTAAATAAATACAATTTATTTAATATTATTATTATCAATAAAAATCAAATTTTGTTTTAATTATTATCATGGCATATTGTTTTTGTGAATCTACGTCAATTCCTCGCGGTCAATTCATCGCGCGACAATTCCTCGCGGTCAATTCATCGCGCGTCAATTCGTCGCCTGCGTCAATTCCTCGCCTGCGTCAATTCTTCGCCTGCGTCAATTCTTCGCCTGCGTCAATTCTTCGCCTGCGTCAAATCATCGCCTGCGTCAATTCATAGCCTGCGTCAATTCATCGCCTGCGTCAATTCGTCGCGTGCGAAAAGTCATCACCCGCGACATAATTCATCGCCTAAAATAATTTATAATAATAAAATAATAAAATAATTTAGTAATAAAAGGCACTATTGGTTTTATATTTTTTTGATAATACAAAAGCCGTTTATATTACAGATACTGATAGTATTTATATAATAAATAATCAGTAAATATATTTAGTTGGTACTACTATTAACCATGGTATAATAACTACTAAGGTAGGATATCTAAGTGACCTAAAAGCGTCCAACTTTGCATAGTGACGTCACCCGTGAGTAGTAACAAGGAGACGTTATGAAAGTTATAGGCAAATTAATAAAATATTGAAGTTTTTCCTGTATTTCCCTGTATTTGTACTTTCAAATTGTGATCAATGATATACCCTACCTTGATATCTAGGTGGAAAGAGACCGGTGGGACAACCAAGAACAAGATGGAGAGACAATATCATATCAGATCTGGAAACACTAGGCTTACAATACCATGAAGCACTAAACTTGATGTTAAATAGAGACGTATGGAGGGCAATTGTAAAGTCAGCCAAGACCCACCCGGGGTTGTAGGCGATGAATTATGTCGCGGGTGATGAATTGTCGCGGATGATGACTTTTCGCACGCGACGAATTGACGCACGCGACGAATTGACGCACGCGATGAATTGACGCAGGCGACTAATTGACGCTGGCGATGAATTGACGTAGGCGATGAATTGACGCAGGCGATGAATTGACGCAGGCGACGAATTGACGCAGGCGACGAATTGACGCGCGATGAATTGACCGCGAGGAATTGTCGCGCGATGAATTGACCGCGAGGAATTGACGGTACCACCTGTTTTTGTGTGTTCCAATGATCTGAAATAAAATACTATTATCTGAACCCAGTCGCGGTTCGTGCTTTCATCATTTAAAGAGACTATTCATAAAATATAGTAGATTTTTCGAGATTAATTTAAATTTTACAAAATTTCTTAAGATTTTTAAGATTTCCAAACATTTTCTTGGAGATCCTAGAATGTTCTCAAATTTTTCCAGATTTTGTTCAATTTTCTCAGATGTCCCTTCACTTGTATACCAGATTTCCTCAGCGATTCTTCCCCCCTCCTGTTCCATCTCAACCTATTTAAATAAAAAAATTTAACTCTTATGATGCTATTTATACCAAAACGCATGATTTATAAAAGAAGCTGATTCGCGATCGAGTGTTTACACTGAACAGACGTGTTTACTAAGCGCTCTCTTATCAACAAACCATACAAATCGATGGACAAATATTTTATATATATTTTAGTAAATATTTGGAATAACAAATTAACGAGGGTATTGGTATATTCAAGTATTGAATTGGTGAATTGTTTACATATCTTAGCAGCAGCGCACTTATTAGTGCTGCCAATGCTCCAGCATGAACAAAATCAAAATAGTTAACGAAACAATCATACACAATGATAAGTCACAAAAACGGAAGGTGGGCGATCGATCTCCTCAACAGGAGGAACCTCAAAAAAGATGTTACTGGTTATCGCAAAAACAACTACTCGAACAAAACAAGTTTTTTGCACTATCAACTGACGACGAGGTAAGTGACGCCACTCCATCATCTTTTCAACAAAACCCTAAACAATCAACAAAACCAGAAATTAAAATCCCTCCAATCTTCCTATCTTCTCAAAACAACTTTAATGAGTTAACATCAGACCTAAAAAAGCTAACCAACGGTACTTTTACAACTACATCAAGACAACATCGCTAACGAATATGAGTAAACCTAACATCAATCGAAGATTACAGAACTCTAACCAAGTATTACAAAGAACATGGTATTCCCAACTACACATACCATGATCCAACTAGCAAATCTCTTTCAGTAGTAATTAAAAATGTACCTCTTTCACTAACAAATGACGAAATTCTAGACAAACTAAAACAATCCAAATATCCCATCATCAAAGTTACCAGCCTATTTAATAAATACCGTGAACCAACGCAAACAGTTGCTTTAGAGCTAACACTCGATATGTTAGTCGAACCAAGGCGAGGTAACCAAAACATCCTGCAGTGCCACCGTTGCCAGAGATACGGTCATACTCTAAACTTCTGTCAGATGGAGTTTAGATGCGTAAAGTGCACAGGAAATCACCCATACAAAAACTGCACAAAACTTACAGTGATTTGTTTAAATCGAACTATGCCATGAAAAACCTATGCCATGGCGGCGCCCCTCCTCCAATTTCAGGCAGCCGATCAAAGCCGATCAGACGCTCTCGACCTAGTCGCCTAATGCGGTTGCCCTGATTTTGTAGACAGAAAATCAAAAAACCAAAAAGTCACCTGAAAATGAGGGTAGCCTCATTTAATTTTTAAAGTTTAAAGTTGGGGGAGACGTAAAGTGTTACGTTTGCACCAGGCGTATCATTGCCTAGTTACGGTAGCCTCACTTTATTTTTTGAATAAGTATTGTGGAGGGAGTGTCTATCTTTTGATAGTTTTTACAATCAAAACTGTACTTTTTTAATTGTTTGAAAATTTCGATAGTTTAATAGTCTAGAATTTAAGGTACTTCCTTTGCCTTCCTTGCCTTCTCTGACGAGCCGCCGCTGCCTGAACCATCAAGAAAAGCCTTGGTAATTATTTTATGTACATAAAAATAACAAGATATATGGTTTCCTTATATCGTTTAAGAAGGGAGAACAAAGTTGCAAAATACTGAGTTGTCTTACAGATACAGACAAAAACTATGAATTTGACTAACGTTGTATCTAGGTATTTGTTTGGTTATTAAGGTCATGACTTATCATTTGGCCTATGAATTGTCTGAGTAGATGGCGTAATTATATATATTCTGAATTTGACTATAATTAATTAATTAGGATTTGTTGTGTGAAATACTTGTGCTTTTATTGTGCTCTTCGTTTGTTCACTGAAATTTTAATTTAAAGTTGATTTTTACTTACATTATAAATAATTGTGTTAAATGTTATATAAAACATCTATCAAATAATACACTTTTATCGTGAAGTAATAGTAACAATATCGTTTCAGGAAGCTGAAAATAGATTTCACTACTACTAATTTTAATTTTCATATTAAGTTTTACTTTAGTAACTTTAGTCATCTTTGAAAGTCACCAAAGCTTTTATCAGAACTTCTTTTAAATTATGTTCCTGAAAGTATATAAACAATCCACATCATTATAATTACATAAATTCTCCTAAAAATAAGTTACTTCGTAAAGACAAAACTTGTAATATGTAAATTTTATCAAAATATTCTCTATCGATGAAACCTTAGCAAAAGCTTCACTTTCTCGAATTTTTATATTTAAAAATATTTTTTATGTAAATATTTACATCAATTACGTAAACCTACAATTTAAATAAATAGTTGAGTTGTAGTAGGTCTATATTTTAACAATTTTAATTGTCCAACGTTTCGAGTCTTTTTCAACAAAAATTTCTATTTATTTAAATAAAGATCAACAATAATTTAATACTTAAAATTTAAAAATTAACTGTTTAAATAAACAATAAAAATAAAAATTTATATTTTTGTAAATCGAACTTTGAATTCATAAATTTCCACAAATTTTCCAAACTTTAATATTGGGCAGATAATAATAAAATATTAACTTAAGTTAAAATATGACGAAAAAATTGCGTTCTACAAACAATAATTGTGTGTTTACGTCACAATGACGTTTAAGTAATTTTTTTACATTGTAGATGTACCATCCTGATGATGATATAAATAGTCGAAACTAGTATTATATACAGTGATTTGTATAATTTTAGCTATATTATACTTATACTACAACAAATTATAATTTTATTAATAAAACTGAAAAAAGTCGACAATAAAATTTTGTAAGTAAGTAAGTAATTATTACTACTTCATCTATGACTGAGTATTCTGATATTGACGTACAGAATTATCAAATTGCACCAATATTATAATATATGTAGTTATTGCTCCGGCAACCTAAAATAAAAATAAATTAAAGATGAGTTTTCAAAATAATTAATTTATTTATTATAAATACGTCTTACCGAAAATATAAGGCCAAAATCAATCCTGAGAAAACCTAAAATATCAACGTTAACGTCTTCATGTAATAGCTGAAGGGAAAACGCGGTTATCTGTAAAATTAAGAAAATATTAATTAACTTGGCTGTTAATTTTCATAATTGATTTTATCAAAATTTTTATCAACATGTTGATTTGACGTCAAGAAAACACAACAACATAAAAATATATGTGACATCGTAAATTTATATCAAAGCGACCTGTCCCACCCACGGTCAAAGCATTTTTATTAAGTATTAACCTGTAGACACCACACCCACCAGTGCAAATTTGCACCACCAAAAATATTTTGTTTGGGGCTCTTATCAGAGGCTTTCTGTAATGGTCTCCCTGCACCACAACAAATGTATTGCCATCCTAGGCTACGACCTGAGCGGTATCTAGTTCTAGCAGTGTCTAAAGTAAAACCAGGTGAAAATTAGCACTATAGTGTGGAATCAGCATTCATAACGTTGCGTTTTGCCGAATTTGGGAAGACCATAGATGCGACCTTCGCATCTAAAACGATATTAATATGATTTGATGTACAACTGATAATTTAACTTTTCAAACATATAGCATATTTTCGAACAGCCTTAAAAAATCCTTAATGGACTGTAAAATTTATGAAACATATTTGTTTTCACAAAGTACAATATTACAACATGAATTTGAAAAATTCGGAATTTCGTGAGAAGTAAGCTTTAACCATGAAAAAGATAAATTGAGAGGTATCGTGAGACTAACTCAATACTATTATTTAATCTACAACTCAACTTTTGGACACCTCTATCAAATTAAAAATATAATAATTACCTTTTTTCTTAAGTTAAGATCTCTAGTAGTGGTTGAAATAAATTTGTAAAGTTCTCGCTTCGTAGCAGCTGCCTGCATAACATTAATAAAATATAAGCATAAAAATCAAATAATATAATTTTATAGTTTTCATACTTCGGTTGCCAAGTTATAACTGTACAAGATAATTAAAAAAGTATCGACTATGGCCACTAGTAATCTAATTGCCAATGCATACGAAAAAGTGCGTTCAAGTTTAACTAAAATGAAACATAAACACAGTATATCATAAAAATTCATTAATAGATGCAATAAAACTGGTACACTTCGCAAACCAGTAAATTCTTTTAAATTGTTATATAAGTCGTAATACATTATTTGCATATCTTTTAAGTTTAACTCTGAACTTTGAAATCTTGAAATAAATTTGTTAAGCGCGAAAAATCTTTGTTTCAGTGCATAAAGCCAGCTTCTAAATTCCAGAATCATGGAGTATTGATATAAATCTATGAGAAGTGTTAAGAAATGTAGTACGATATAAATTACATCATAAAACGCAAATGAAGAAAAGTAATCGATTTCAGTTGCTATTAGATATAAACCATACCATAGCATATTTACAATATTAAGTTTATATGCAAAATTGTTATCTATCGGTAAGCCAATATCGAAAAGCATATCATCGATTTTCATGATATTTATCAATATTTTTATGGTTTTCGGAGCAACTGTAATTGACCAAATCGTACATGCTGTTACTGTCACTATATAATTGATGATTTTAATTAATCTTAGGTATTCGTAAATCACATTATTAGTTGCTTTTCTGTCGAAAACGTAAAGAGAAGTTATACTCAATGCGGTAGTAATAGCTAGTATGATAGATGGTAATTTATAACAAGATATATTTTTAATTAAATTTAAACTTCTGTTGTTGCATTCTCCTTTTACTCTTAACTGGCCAATTAATAACCAATTTTGTAAAGTATACGTTGATCCGACGGAATTCCAGATATCCGAATTACGCAATTCGACCATTTTTTGCATGAATTAATTGTCTGCTTAAGTTTATCTAGTTTATATTAGTTTATAATTGTGCTAAATGTTATTAAAAAATCTAGCAAATAATACATTTTTATCGTGAATATCGTTTCATGAAGTTGAAAATAAATTTCATTACTATTAATATGAATTTTAATATTAAGTTTTATTTTAGTAACATTTTTAGTCATCTTTGAAAGTTACAAAAGCTTTTATCGGAACTTTTTTTGAAAATATATAAGTAATTCACATTATAATTACATAAATTCTGCTAAAAATAAGTTACTTCGTTAAGGGAAAATTTGTAATAGGTAAATTTTATCAAAATATTCCCTACCAATGAAACCGCTGTGCAAGGTTTGTTATATTCCAAAATATCTTTTTATTTAAATATGTACATCACTTGTAATGAAATTTATCTTCCCACAAAAAAATTCGAAAGCGACAATTTCTCACCACACCTGGGATAGGTGTTCCCCAGTAATAAATTTTAGTGGTGAAACCTGAGATGAAAAAACTTGCTCTATGGTAATGGAGTAGCAAGGGCGTAAATCTGAAAGAGAACGAGTTTGCTTCTGTTCCAATAAAACAACAGTTAATGAAATGACATATATTGAATCTACTGTTACAAATATTAAGCAATAAATTTCACAACTTCCAATACAAATCTTGAAATCGGCAGCAAAACACAAAATATCTATCACGCAGCGAATTGTTCCCCCAATCGATAACAAGTAGTAGCAAATCAAAAAGTTACTCACCAAGCCCTTGATGAATTCACACAATAACAACGACAAAGGTTGTTTACCACCCCCTACTTTGATCTCCAGGAATCTGCTGAACGACGTGACGATAACAGCTGCTTGTGGATGATGATCTCGCTTGAAGCTGACGAAACGGATCGATCGGCTGAAGACTGGACAAAAACGGTTGCACAACTCTGCACTTGACATTTACGAGCACCTGATATACGTGGACTGTGAAGGCCGGATTCAAGAAATAATATCTTGCGATTTTCGCTCTCGCAAACAAGGAATTCGATGGTAAAAATCTCGATCGTTTTGATGGTATTCTGACTAATAGCATTTGCAACAGGTGTAACATAAATCCCTCAATTAGGCACCTGTAGAATCGGTCTCGGTTCACGTAAAATAAATCGCACTATCTAATTTCTCTAGATTCTAACGACTCCGTTATTTCCAAACAAAACCCGTGCATCTATCTTCCCACGAACTGATTCACGTTTAGCTCGTTCGACCTCAGAACCAAAACTGTTTCATACTAGCGTAAATCACAGCACTTCCTACGGCGCTTCGAACTCCCATAGGCGGCGCGGAGAAGAGGGCAAAAAGGATACTCAAGAGTTAATAACAATAAATTGTTACACACTTAAGTAATTTTAAAATTTAAAAATTAATTGTTTAAATAAACAATAAAAATCAAAATTTATATTTTTTTAAATTGAACTTTTGAAATGTTAACTTTAGGTTAAAATATTTTGTAAAAATTGTTCGTTACAAACAATAATTTGTTTGTTTACGTCACAATGACGTTTAGGTAATTTTTTTTACTTTGTAGATGTACCAGCCTGATGATGATATAAATAGACGAAACTAGTAATAAGATGACGTTAACTGAATGGGTAGGTTAACTGAACACTTGCATATATCTGTCATCTCTTAGTTACTTATGGGTTCTAATTTTGACAATTCGAAGACTTACCTATAGATGTCACTTTAAGTTTATAAATATATTCAAGAATATTAAAAATCTCCTAATCACAGCATTAAATGATTTTTATCGCTGCTGTGTAACACTTACATATTTTGTTTTACAAAATAGCGTAAGTATTTAACTATTGATTGCCATTATTGGTTTTAATGTTAAACCCATTTTGTTTTCAATTTATTTGTTAACATTTTTTTATACACTACAGATTATTTATGAACAAATACTTTAAAGATATCTTCAACTAACCTACCTATATGGTTCAGTAGCATATTTGGTTAACTGAACCATGCATATGTGAACCTGCACATATGTGGTTAACTGAACCATATTGCAGGAATGCAAGAAACAAAAACTAGAAGGTGTATTTTTATAAACTTTGTGTTAGATATATTTTTTTATTGCTATATAACCAAACTACACAAACTTTACATGCTGTAAAGAAATTGTGGATCTAAGTTTACGCAATCCCATATAAATTTAAATATTTTCAATAGACTGTCCAGTTAACCCAGTTAACCCAGTTAATTTGTTTAATCTTGGCTAGATTATACTTTTACTACAAAATATTATAATTTTATTAATAAAACAGAAAAAAGTCGACAATGAAGCTTTCTAAGTAATTATTATTACTTCATCTATGACTGAGTATTCTGATTTTGACGTACAGAATTATCAAATTGCACCAATATTATAATATATGTAGTTATTACTCCGGCCATCTAAAATAACAAACATTAAAAATGAGTTTATTAAAAAAATACGTCGTACCGAAAATAAAAGGCCAAAATCAATCCTAAGGAAACTTAAAATATCAACATTAACGTCTTCATGTAAAAGCTGAAGCGAAAATGCGTTTATCTGTAAAATTAAGAAAATATGTATTATAACTTGGCTGTTAAATTTTCATAATGTATCAAAAAATTGTTCAACATGTTGATACGTAGGTCTTTTCGTGAAAAGTAAATTAAATAAAAAATTAATTGAAAAATAAAAATAGCTTAAAAAACTTGAATTTAAAAAAGAGGGATTTCCGGCTGCTCAGTTTGCATCAAAACTTCCTCAGGGTCGTGAGGCGGGAAATTAAACCGTAATTGGATAAATGACTACGAGTATCAATCCAATCTCATATGACGGTCAAGTGTGTCGGTAAGCTCACTTTACAAATAAATACCTCTGAAAAGGAATACATAAGACAAATAAACACAATGTAAAACAAAATATAAAATTTAATGTTGACTCGATGTTTTTGGCGAAATCGGCAGTTACAGTAATAATACTTAAAGGCTACGAGATAGTGTCGACACTTGGTCATGCATGATTACTTAAAATTAAGACAATCTTCGATACAAAATTGCATGGCAAATACATAGATATTATTCACTTCATCTAGTGAATAACAGCATCAATTGATGGATCAGTGGCCGACAATAATACCTGGCCCCCGAAGACACTGTGGTAATTATCCGGCAAATACCAACTTGGCGTGCACTGTTGACGCACTACTAATTCTAATTCACTTTAAAAGGTAAGACAGTACTCACTAATTAGCTGGCTTGAAGACACATTGACCTGATGGTATTCTGATGAAGATGCTCGTCAGATAAGATATTAGAGACGGAAGTATTGCAAAGATGTAGGCAGAATCGGCATTAATCGAAAAGGCGTACCTTGACTTGAATTGAACTCATAAAATGTGCGTACTTATAAAACCGGAAATAAGCATTCGAAACATAATTCGCACTTTCTTCGTAGGGAAGAAATTATGCGTAACTCGAACTTGGCTTCACAAGCCTAAATTGCGTCACTAAACGTAACACTAAATACGTCATTCAACGCATCGGTCAGATAACTGACAATCAAAAATAATCGTGACTTCACGACAAAATCTTCCTCGAGACAAATAAGCATCACAATTACTCGCGACATTAATCATAATCGCGATACTGACGCATTCTTGCACATTCCACAATATTTACATAATTGTGCATAACCCAAACTCGCGCATAAAACATAAACGCAAAACTCACGCGTAACTCAAAATCTCGCATAACAGCGAGTTCGACCGAACTTGGCGTAATTCTCTAATTACGCATTCACGAAATTTAAACTATTTCGTAAACCCTTTATTACACGCCTCTGGCGGATTAACGGTAATTGCGGTATTCTACATATGTAATACTTGATTTACAATTTGTTGCGCAGTAGGCGGTATTCGGTAGTCGCGCAGGTAAACCTCACCCACTCAATCTCCATAGTTGCGTAATTTACGCACCTTGCGCGTTAAACTACAATGCGACAACGGCGCATGTCGCCCGGCACAAGACATAATTTCGGTAATTACGCCTAACGGTAACTCAAAGTCACAATGGGTTCTACCCCAGGAGCTAACGCGACCTCACTGGTCCGCGCTCCAGGGTAGACTCTCGTAGACTCTCTTGCTTCAAGCAATTCTCCTGGTTAAATTCCCACTCCACGATGTTAACTTTGTCGAATCTTGCATAGACTTGCTTGGAAATGGTTCGCGCTATCTCGCCCGTTGGAATTGGAGACCATTAACGATAGCAAGCGACAGGAAAGGTGTAATTTATGACTTGTTAGATTTGCGTGATTTTATTTAAAAATTAAAAGAAAAGCAAACCGTAACAATGTTGATGTGACGTAATGAAAATAAAACCACAAACAATATTCGTGACATCGTAAATTTATATCGAAACGACCTGTCCCATCCACGGTCAAAACATTTTTATCAAGATATATTGATAAAAAAATTGACTATAGGATAGCGGCATTAACCGGCAGACACCACACCCACCAGTGCAAATTTTCACCACCTAAAAGTTTTTCCGAAACCATAGCTCTAGCAGTTTCTAAAGTGAAACCAGGTGCAAAGTAGCACTAGTGCGGTATCAGCGCTCATAAAGTTGCGTTCGGCCAAATTTGCGACAACCACAGATGCGACCTTCGCATCAAGCAAGATATTAATATGATTTGCTGTACTGATATTTTAACCTTTCAATTATTCCATATTTTCAAACACCCTTAAAAAATCTTTGATAGTCTGTAATAATTATGATCGTTCAACTATGAGCGATAAAATGTGGTTGCTTTGTAATATATCTATAGGTTTTTAATTTCGGTGATAACAATTCAATCATTAATATTATTATCTTTTATAATTATCTACATAATTACGTATAAATTTGAAAAATTCGGAATTTTGGACCGTGAGCAGTAAGCTTTAACCATGAAAAAAATAAATTGAGAATTATCACGTGAGTCAATACCATTATTTTAGTCTGCAACTCAACTTTTGGTCACCTCTATCAAAATATAAAAATATTATAATTACCTCTTTTCTTAAGTGAAAATCTCTAGTAGTGGTTGAAATGAATTTGTAAAGTTCTCGTTTCGTAGCAGCTGCCTGCATTTATAAAATATAAGCATAAAAATCAAATAATATAATTTTATATTTTTCATACTTCTCTTGCCAAGTTATAACTGTACGAGATAATTAAAAAAGTATCGACCATGGTCACTAATAATGTAATTGCAAATGCATATGAAACAGTGTGTATAATTTCAACAAAAAAATAACAAAAACACATTATATCATAAAAATGCATTAAAAGATGTAATAAAACTGGTACACTTCGCAAACCAGTATATTCTTTTAAATTGATGTGTAAGTCGTAATAAATTTCTTCCAGATCTTTTAAGTTTAACTCTGAACGGGGAAATTTTGAAATAAATTCATTAAGCGCGAAAAATCTTTGTTTCAGTGCATAAAGCCAACTTCTAAATTCCAGAATCATGGAGTATAGATATAAATCTACAAGGAATGTTAAGAAGTGTAAAGCGATATAAATTACTCCATGAAACTTTAATGAAGAAAAGTAAACAATTTCAGTTGCCATTTTATACAATCCATACCCTACCATATTTGCAATATTAAGTTTATTTGCAAAATGGTTATCTATCGGTAAGCCAATATCAAAAAGCATATCATCGATTTTCATGATATTTATCAATAATTTTATAGTTTTCGGAGCAACTGTAATAATTGACCAAGTCATATATACTATTACTATCACTGTAAAGATGATTTCAATTAATCTTAGGTATTCGTAAATCACATTATTAGTTGCTTTTCTATCAAAAACGAAAAATGAAATTATAATCAATGCGGTTGTAATAGCTATTATGAAAGATGGTAATTTATAACAAGATATATTTTTAATTAAATTTAAATTTCTGTTGTTGCATTCTCCTTTTACTCTTAACTGGCCAATTAATAACCAATTCTGTAAAGTATACGTTGATCCGACGGAATTCCAGATATCCGAGTTACGCAGTTCGACCATTGTTTGCATGAATTAATTGTCTGTAGTAAGTTTATCTAGAAATGGAATTAAGTTCAACTATGAGCGATAAAATGTGGTTGCTTTGAAATATATCTATAGGTTTTTAATTTCGCTGATAGCAGTTCAATCATTAATATTATTATCTTTTATAATTATCTACAAAGTACCTACTTACTTTTTTTTATTTATTAAATCAATAATTTAAGAAACCCAAAATATGCACATACTTTTTAGAACTGAAATGTTTTTAAGTTAACACAAATATGTATCATAAATATATTTTCCTAAAATATTGATATGGTTAATATCGAGTTACACTACTTAAACCATGTATCAATCGATTATTTTTATTTATTAATCAAGTTAATATTAAAATGGCACAAAACAGTAAATGTTTTGAAAAAACAGTAGAAAATTTAAAAATACTTTGTTTTTAAATAAAAT
Organism: Cantharis rufa; assembly: GCA_947369205.1. NCBI lineage: Eukaryota > Metazoa > Arthropoda > Insecta > Coleoptera > Cantharidae > Cantharis > Cantharis rufa. Next base: position 14,092,937 of record OX376307.1, on the reverse strand, counting down.
TTATAAAAACTAAAATAAATAAATAAACTAAATAAAATAAATAAACTAAAATAAAATTCTGAGGTCACCTTACAGAACTTTCATTTAAGCGAAAAAAATTGACTGAAATCACTGGTGAGAAAACCTAATATCGTCGTGTAAAAGCTGAAGAAAAATGCATTGATATGTAAATTAAAAACATCATTCGTTAAACTTGAAAATTAACTTAAAATAAAAAAATTTATAAATTTGTGGTAAATTGTTAAAATTCATTTTAGCAGCTGGCATCGCTCAGATTTGATATTTTTGATTACATGGTAAGTCAATTGCTTAACATTTTATTTATTATTTTTATTTCTTTTAAATGTTATTCTGAAAAATTTAATCCAAATATGTTTTTATTTTGTCAGTTATATGCACTGTAGATCGACAATAATCAAGAAATAGGGCCTTATATCGCATTACTAAAATTTAAATTTTTATATCGTTATATTCATTTATCTTGTTTATAAATACATATATTTAGTTTTAACCTGTCAAGTAGTTATTAATATAAATTTTTTTTAAATAATGATTTTCCACGTATTGTATTTCTTCACTTTACTGTTAAAATTATTTTAACGGTTTGTTTAGTTCTGTTAAATAATATTATTCATTAACGTTGCTGTTAAATTAATATTTTTTACACTTTGAAAATTTACAATTTATACAAAATAGGAAAAAGATATATGTACATATGGCAAGCTTTAATGTTGAATTGCGACGCTTTATAGGACCTAAAAATTTCTTAAATTGGTACATAACAAAATTGACATAATATGTAAATTAAAGAGTTGCAGACTAAAATGACCAAGAACAACAACAAAATTGCCAAAATAATTAAAACTTACAACTTTTATACATCAATGTAAAAATACTGGGTTAGTAAATGTAATTAATCCTGCTGCTGATTAGTATCAGAAGATACTAATTAATGTAAAATTTTTATTTTAATATATGTAATATCATATGAAACTCATCGTATGCAGGTCATCATATGAAGTCATCGATAACAACAATACTACACTATTGCACTTACTGCAATAGACAGTAAAAATACACCACATTGTTACAAATAATCAACTAAGGTAATTATTTAACAAAAATAATAATGTTAATTAAGTAAACGCATTTGGTATTGAATTTATAATTTTTTCATACTCGTATAATAAACTTGTAAAAAGTATTAAAAAAATACATAACGGCATCACACCTCCCTTACTTGATGAGTGAATGCCCAAATTACTATTAACCAAATTATTACAAAATAGTATATTGCGTAAGCGAGGGTTGGCATTACCAGACGTCTGAAATCGTATTTCAATCAGTACTACACATTATATGTTTCATATTACACGAAATAAAACTAAAGAGTTTCATTGTTTAATCTAACTTTCATGAAAAGATGCTCTTGATTTGAAGCTCTACGAATAAATTTATTAATATTATAAGAACTAATATTTATTTTCAAAATTGAAGGAAAAATGATATTGGTGCTCGTAGAAAACTCCTTCTAAAACACTTAGATTTTTAGCTACTGGAAGTACATTATATGCTCTTAGTTGCTGAAGACTTTGCAGATGTTATCGAATCTTCTGAATGTGCAATTGTTCGAGTAGTTTTAAAGAAATTGCAGGTTTATGAAAAGAATTCATAAAAATGTTTTCAACAGACAAAGAAACTCAATTGGATTTTTTCTAAATAGCAAAATTTCTAAAATGTCTAGGAGCAATTGATTGTACCCGTTTGGAAATTGAAACTTAATAACTGCGTATGAAACGTCTGCATATTGATTGTACCTAGTCTTTGTAATTTTTATAGAAGGTTTATTCCAGTTTTTAAACAGTTTTGTAATAGTGCTGCTTTGTTGCTAATATTATAGTGGTTTATCTTCTCCTTTAGTTCATTACATGAACACCACAAGTTAGGTGATTATAAAAATGTTGTTTTGGTTCATCTGAGAGTAAAGACGACTTGGAACACATACTATTCAAGCTGAAAACAATATACAAATCTCTACTCAGAAGACCCATTTTATGGTGATCTCTGAACATCCAATACGCTGCAAACTGGAAGTTGACGGAATAATCATAAAATAGATCATGCAAACAGAATACCTCGGCATAAACATGAAGTAAATGAAGTAAAGATGAAGGCATGATATCGAATATTTAAAAACTTGTGTACGATCTTTACCTCTGAAGTCAAAACACGTGAAGAAGTTTCATACGCAACCGAAATGAAAACACTAAGAACCATCACTAATGCGAGTTTGCCCGAATGAGTTAGAAGTGAGAGAATCCGCAAAACGTGTAATGTGCAAGGCGTAAGGACTAGACGGAGGTTTTGGAGAGACAATGTAGCGAGAATGGGCGAGGAAAGACTTGCTGAAATATACAAACCCAAAACCAGAAATTAAGTATTTTTAATAAAAGTTAATGAAGTAAACAAAGTAATTAATTATCGTTATCAATTATTACAATTGCCTACTAACATAATAATTATGTAAATAAATGATATTTTATATATTTGGAACTTATCATAATAGAATCGCTGTGTGAAAACTAAAAGCTCGTGGAATTAACCAGCCTACGTTATAAAATTCTATAAATTTTGATTACAAAATGAAAAATGTAAATAACAATGACTTATGGACGGCATTAGCTCCAATATACACTGTTATAAAAGTGATAGGTAATGGCGAATTTACGGTTTCGGGACCATGCAATAAGAGGAAATTAAAAGCGATTCACTATTGCAGCTTTTATAAAATTTTCTCTTATTTACTTACAACGCTATTTTTAATAGTTTTCTTGATTCAAGCAAAAACAGTGTGGAATTCTGAAAGTAATAGTTTAATTCAAAATTACGCAAAAGTATTTTTGGTGGGGTTGTTGTGCTTTATACCACTTTCAGAAATAATTTTTAATATTATTTACAGATATCGTGTTATTAGAATGTACGAAAAAGTTGTAGAAGTTGATAATATATTGTTAAACATAAATAAAACTGTAGATAATCAAGTGGCTCGCAATTTTAATGTAATTTTTATAATTTTATATTCTGTAGTAAATTTTTGTTTTATATGTGCAAGTGATGTTATACAAAAATTTAATTTCGAGTCAGTTGCAACATTTATAATTTACTTTGTTATTTGCATATACAAATCTTTATTTATTATTTTATTGAGAAGCTGGTTATATTCGTTAAACCAAAGATTTTATGCCATAATCGATTATTTAAGTAAATGTACAAGAGAAAATATTGAAGTTACTGTTGATGTCGAAAAAATTAAAAACGTTGCAAATATTCATTACAATTTGTGTACTGTTGTAAAAGAATTAAGTGAATTAGGATTTGTACCCTTAATTGTCAATTTATCAACAAATTTTACAATAATTGTAACACACTCGTTTTTTCTGATTTTTTTGTTAATATCTTCTATTACCGATAATCATATTACTTATATATTTTTATTTTTTCGAATTATACTTGTATTAGCAGCACATATAAGCGATACGTTGTTAATAATTCTTTCATGTAGCATTCTAGGTAAAAAGGTGAGTAAATAAGAAAATCTTATAAAATAATAATCCGCATAAATTACTGAAATTTTAAAACTTATCAAGTAATTAATTATTATTATTATAGGTCTAACAATTGTAAAAACTCTTTTTGAAAACTATGTATAACTTAAAATATTTGTTTACTCTAATCATGAATTCTATTTTCAGATTATAAGTTCTAATTTTTTTTTTATGTCCGTATTAGTATGGATCATGGATTAATCCGAGATTCAAGATAATCCTAAGATTTACCAACGAGATTACTGGAATTTAGACCGTGTCGTAGCAATAGTTGTTATTTCGAGAATTAATGTTGAATCTCGGATTAATCCGTGACTATTAGTACGGGCATTTAATTAATTACTCGATAAGTAGTCTAGTAAAAAATAAAGATCATGGGGTATCGTATATTTTCAAATTTTGCTAGTATCTCATTTCAAATCCTAGAACGAGAGAGCGTTTAGCAACAATACTTTTGTTTTACATAAAATAATTCTATATTACAATAATACCTGTTATTATAAATTTTAGAGTGATTGCTTAAAAAATAAGCTGTTTAAGCTAATGCTGACTACAAATAATCCGGATGTAAAGAAAGAGGTAATACAGATACAATTTTACGAAGTTATGAACTATCATAGGCATGATTTATTACAGATTCGAATATTTTCACTTCAGCTATTACACGAGACATCGTATGTTTCAGCGAAGGGATTATTTACAATAGATATGCCGTTATTATTCTCGGTAAAACTAATTTATATACAATGTATTATACCTACTATTATTTTAATTTTAATTATATTATCTTTGCAGATGATGGCGGCAATGTGTACATATATAATTATATTATTTCAATTTCACGAAATAGTTGATAATTGATATTGATACCTATAATATAATATTAAAACGAAAGCAATATCAAAAATGTCCTCACAAGAAATATGTACTTTTTGATTATATTTCATGATTTTAGAGCAACTCACGGCGTCACTTAAACGCATTTGCGTATTTGATAGATTTTCTAAAAAAAAAGTATTCAATTCAGCAATACCCAGTAGTATAGTGGTATCACTTGATGTTACCAAAAATAAATTTCAGCAAAAACTATGGAAATGTCAAGTTTTGAAATTATTTTTCTTTCAACTAAAAACCGTTATGAAAACTATCTGAAATGAATAATTTTCGTGTATGTAGATTAGAATACTGTTCTTAATATTAAGTTGGTAGATTTACATGTATCGGGTAATTTATTATTATTACTATGCTTTTAATGTATTAATTACATAATTAATAAAATAAACATCATAAAAGTTTTATTTATTTATCTCATAAGTACAAAGGTCCATTTAGGCCAGTACAGATTCCGGACGAGCTGAAAATAACTTTAATGGTTTAATTTGGTGTTAAAAAGCACCTATTAATTTTACAACCCCCCACAAAGTCTGGATTTGGCCGCCATCTTAACAAAATCGGCCAAAAATATGTTGTTTCATCATTATTTGTAAATAACTCGATTCCTATAAACTTTAGAGCAAAATATCAGGTTACCAAAATTAAATAAAATTAATTATCTATATAAAATGGTTTTTGAGTTTTTTGCGTGCAACCATCTGTTTCGAAGTTAAGGCATCGATAGCTGGATATAATATATTCGAAGAATTTTTAAAAACATTCAAAACGTATTTACTTATATTTGTTTAATCTTACTTCCGTTATATACGGAATGTTTAACTCAAGGTTGTCATATGGTTACTGCTTCCAAGCATCGCACAATTGTGCTACACAATCTCGTCTTCCAGTCAGTCGTCTTTCGTTAAAATTTTACAGAAAGAAAAAGAATTACTGAAGGCTGTACAAATATTTAAAGACCCAAACTTATCCTGAGCGGAAATAGATGAAGTTGAAAAACAATTCCTTCTTCATCTGTATGAATCAAGAAAATGCGACTCATTAAATAAATATACTAGATACCAGTGTTTCGTACAAACTATTACCAAAAGCTTACCAAACCTATCACGATTTTTCGTACTTACAATCAGGTACAGCTGATATGGAATTAAAAATTCAGCTTTGGACTGAGAATGAAAAAATTTAAACAGTAGGTTAATGCCCAATGCTACTTTACAAGACGCAGCTCCGCCAAGAATTACTGAAACTTATTTTTTTGTAAATGAGCCAAAGGTTGTAATGTAGCTTGTAGTTATTCCAAAGCAGCTTTGAATTGCTCAGTAATGTGTGCATTTTGCCAGTGCAAATTTTGTTCCAATACCTCCTTGAGAAGTGGATTAATTAGACGACGAGATTACGAGATTAATTTACCTATCGATATACATAGAAATAGATATAGACCAATCAATAGAATATTCTGAATATCGATGGCTTAATTAGAAAACCACGTAATTTCAAAAATTTCATTTTTGAGATTTTGATGAAGAATGGTTGTTAATAGTGTTGCGCACCTACCCTGAAAATCTCGTAAATCCCAAAAAATTATTAAGCCTTCTATATAGCGAATAAAAAAACACGTTTACATACGTTGATATTCACAAATTATATAGTTTTATGTCTCTCCTGTAAAAAACGCTTATTGGCTGTTACGTGGTTTTCTTTATCAAATAGAAATGTCTTTCACCAAAAACAATTGAATGCGTTTAAGAATGCATACAATAGAAAAATTTTAAAATTATTTCTACCACTATAACTTCAAAATAGTTAGTCGTACAAAAAAACATACAGAACGACTTTAATAGAGTATCTACTGTTCTTTAACTTTGTTTACCTTGTACTTAGCGCTAAAATTGATACTAACCGAGATATTTACTAATATTAGGAAAATATTAAATTTTTTAATAAAAAAAAAAAAAAATTAAAAGTTATTCCAGCTTGTCCGGATTTGCTCCCGCTATTAATGCACTTGTCAACTGGCATATGAATACACAATTTAGAACGATTTCGACTTTTACAACTAACGATGAGAACCTCTCAAGTGTAAATTGAGGATCAGAACAATCTTTGATAGGTTGAAAGAGCACTAAAATTAAGTGAATACCTGTTTTTTTTGTTATGTTAGACGTGTTAAGATCAACCGTTTCTGAAAAAAAAGTGCTTGAAAATTTTTGATTATTATAATACTTCATTCGGCCAGTTTATGTAACAATAATTTAAAGGTCTTGTAGCATAGCTGATGAGATGGTAACGCGTCCTTAAAAACATGCTATATTCTACTAAAATATAAAGATATAGAAATATCTGAATGAATAAGTATTTCAATCTCCTCAGCTAAGAGACCTTATAAATGCTATTGTATAAACTAGTTAAAGTATTGCAATCAAAAACTTTTAAACGCTGTATTTTCAGAATATGCGCTTAATTTTAGTTCTCTTTCAACCCACCCAAGCTTGACCCGTTCCTTGAATAATTATACACTTGAAAAGTTCTCTTCGTAAGCTAAATACGAGACGATTATATTATGTTCATATCAATTTCTAATATTAAAGTAATGGCTATTTCAGAACAAAAATAAGTTAGATCAAAGATAGTGCTTAAACATCGTTTACAGGGGAGCAAGAAATTATTTCTAAATAAATAAAATTACATAAAAAAATAAAAATATTTCTCCCATTAACGGAACTATCAAAAGAACATTCTAGTGTCATGCTATGTTGGACTTAAAACTAAACTTTGCCTTTTCATTTTTAATCATTAATAAATCAAAATTTATGGTTAAATCTACAGAATTAGCTATAAATACATAATTGTACAGCCCAGGGCTGGCTTAATAATGAATCATAATTTTAATATTGATCAAAGTTGTCTGGTTTTAAAATATACTTGCAATTATTTTTATTCTTCAGATTCAGCATTCTGATTCAGATATAAAGCATGATCAAATTGTACCAATATTACAATGTATGTAGTTATTGCTCCAGCCATCTAAAATAATAAAAATCAATAAAGGATTTCCGAATGATCGAAAAGACTTTAGAAAAACATTGACTTTTTATAATTCGATAAGTTAATATATCACATTACGTTGTACAATAAAAAAGTACGTCTTACCGAAAATAATAGGCCGAAATCAATCCTGAGGAAACCTAAAATATCAACATTAACGTCTTCGTGTAGAAGTTGAAGGAAAAATGCGTTTATCTGCAAAAGTAAGAAAGAAGAAAATTAATTGTAATATTAAATTCATTTTTATTATACAAGAAATTGTTAGTTATGTTTTTGCTTTAAAAAATATATCGGCGAGTGATAGGTGCACTAGGTGGAACATGGTTCTGCTTGGTGTATTTTTATTACCAACCTAAGAGAATTTGAGAACAATTATTGAGTTTCGCTGAATATTTATTCACTAAGAGGTCAGTGAGGTTAGTATAGGTACATAGAAAATCTCAAACAGTAGGGTTATAATAGGGGAAAGCAAAAATAATTTTTTTTTGCGGTAAATACTACTTATTTACTATAATATGCTGTTGGTGTATATAAATTACCTCTTTTCGTAAAAATACATTCGGGTGGGTTGACAACAATTTAAAAAGCTTTCCCTTTAGAGCACGTACCTACAACACGTTTTGGATACATTCAATTAAAGACAAAATAATTAACATACCTGCTTCTTTACATTATTAGCATAAATCACAGTTAAGAGAGTATCTATTACATAAATAAATATCTCAAATACAAAATTGTAAATATCGTTGTTATTAAGAATTTCATAAAGAATATAGCATTGAATCGATATATTTAGAAAATTATTCATTAAATGCAACAACAGTGGTATACTTTGTGCTGCAGTTAATTCTTTTAAAATCATACATAGATTTTGAAAAATCCATTGTGCACTTCTTAGGTTGTCCAAAGATGAATTGTCGGAAGTATTTCCAATGAAAGTGTGGAGAGTAAAAATTCGTTGTTGTATTGCGTAAAGCCAACTTCTGAATAACATAATCATTACATATTGATATAAATTTACTAATAATTGATACACTGCTATAATAAAATACATATCCTCGTAGAAGAAGATTCGACGATAAAAAATTGCCATAATTAAACCGTAACAAATAGCACAAAATATATTTTGTTTGCAAGCAAATTTGTTATCTATGGTTTGAGCAAGTCTTAAATATTCTGCATCGATTTCTATTATTTTATTGAAGACTTTTAAAACTCTAGGACCATATAACACATAACAAATTATTGAGATCATAACTAGCATGAAGTAATTGAATACTTTAATTATAGTTACATATAAGTGAACATCATTTTTGGAACTGTTTAAAATAAAGTCTTTCGCTACAATAATTAACACCACCGTTGTTATGGCTAGCAAATATATTCCAAATTTATAACAAGAGAAGTGATTAATTAATATAAATCGTCTGTTTATCGATTTTCCTTCTGTTCGAAATTGGCCGAATAGAATCCAATTCAATAGAATATAAAGCGGACCAACAGAAGTCCAAATATCCGAATCATTGGCAATGTTTTTACGCATTTTTCGAGTTTTCAATACTAAATACATAAAGTTTCTAATTTAATGTGAAAGTTTATTAAAATATTATTTGTGTTATTCTTTGTATATCCAATTTGTTTCTCTAATGATTAGGTAAATATTTTTATATTAAATATTTAAAATTAATTTTATATATAGCTAATACCACTTACCATATCAATTTTGATATTGTAGTATAAAAAGTTGTAGTCGTTTAAAACAAAATAATAATATTTTTCAAAATGTCAATGTTTCACAAACATATTTATACGGTTTGTGATCCAATTATAGTAGATAATGCTAAACTGTTACTTATAAAAGTGGATTAACAAGGTATATTTTTTATTATAATCTTAATTTTCAGGGTTACTTATGGGCATACCTATTATTTCACTCAGTTGGAGTAATATCAAACCATATTTCTTCTATTAAATTGCGTAAGTTAGTCAAAACAAATTCTGAGTTTAAGCAGAGCCCAAAGTTTTTCTACGGGAGAAAGGTCCGGACCTTTAGGATATAGGTAAGTTAGAGCTATAAAAGCATTGCTCTGCTGCATAGTAAATTCTTCACCAATTAGGCATTTACCTTCTGGTATAGTAATTACTTATTTTGAAAGATTTAAATATACCGAAGCATTTACTCTTCTTTCTAATACTGCAAATTTTCCTACCCCCACTGCACACATATCCCCAAATTATTAATCTTTTTTCTGATAATTTTAGTGTTGGTTTAGTACACTTATTATATAAATATACTTCTGCAGTTTTCCTCCAAACGTACATCCTACCATGGCTATATTTCAGACGAATCATAGATTTGTCAGTTCATAAGATTTTATCCCAATGATTTGAGGATTTAAAACATGATCTGAATAGGTTCAATTAACTCTACATGCACTAAGGTTGATAGCAAAAAACTGAGATGTAAAAATATTTTTATTAACTCACTTTTGTTAGATGCAAAATAATAGTTAATTTTTTTATTTTGTCTAAACAAAATTTTGCACAAATTAAGCAAACTTAATTTACAGAGTAACAAATTAATAAAGAGAATAAAGTTAATCTCAATTAAGGTAAAATATTATTAGTTAATATACTATTGTATAATATATTAAACAAAATAATTTAATTCTTAAGTAAAGTATTTACGTCAATTTATTATTAAAATAATTTTTTAATTTTGCTAATGGTAAATGATAAATGTTTCCCTTATTTTAATATAATTTTCTATATACTCGTAATTTATTAAATTGTTTGATAATGGTTCTATTAAAATCTATCGTCATACTTATTTTGTCTATAAAAAAGATCTTACGAAATTTTACCTCACAAAATTTTTTACTAATTCATTGCATTTCTAGTCAATGTAAAATTTTTAATAAGCATACCATTCATTATCTCAAAAAGACGGTAATATAGAAAAGTTATCATAAAGAATAACAATGGAAAGTTTGACTAAGTCCGATTTTTGGACAGCAATCGCTCCAGTATACATGATATTTCGATGTATTGGCTTTGGGCAATTCACAGTTTTAGGAAATTACAACAATAGAAAATTTAAACTATTACATTGGTGCAGTATTTACAAAATATTTTTCTATTTAATTTACATTGCTTTAATTATATTGTACTTCATTGTTGAAGAAAGAGAAAGACTAGCCGGAACAAAGGATTTGACCTATTCTTATATTAAAATTTATTCGGGTCGTATTTTTATTTTATTGCTAACTATCTGTGTGCTGACAAATTTTTTTAATAGATTACACGTTATAAAACTTATACAAAAAATTATGATAATCGATAAAAAAATTTATTATATAAATGGGAAAATTAATAACATTTTGGCTCGAAATTTAAATATATTTTTATTAGTATTTTATGTGCTAGGTAATTTGTTGATACATGAAGCAAAAGATAATTATACTGATTTACAATCGTACGTGTCATACATTATTATATTTCTTATGATTTTGTACAAATTTTTGATAAGTATCCTGTACATTACTTGGATATATACAATAGCGCAAAGATTTAATGCTTTGGTTATTTGTACGAGCAAGATTAGTTTTAAAATAGGAACAGATGAAAAAGACTTTTGTGATAAAATTGTAATAATTCGGAATATTCACTATTATTTGTGCAATCGTCTGAAAGAAATTCTTAAATATGGATTTGCACCAGCAGTAATAAATTTAACACTAAATTTTATATTAGTCACCACTCGCTCTTATTACATAATTTTAATAGTTACAAGTGATCATATTTTTTCTGGGCTAATGATATCTACTGTTACTATTGTGGCTTTGTTTGGAACGGACACCATAATAATTATTACGCTTTGTCATTATTTAGGAACCCGGGTATACCAAATACTAATTTTTTTATTAATTTTTAAATTAAATTTAATTTTAATTTTTAGGTGCACGTTTTGAAAACCAAACTAGTTCAACTATCGACAACAACTAATTACCCGCAGCTAAGGAAAGAGGTAGGTTTTTAGAAATTTGTACTGGTAAATTAGACCAATGTGTACCACTTGTTATTTCTAGAAAAAAAAAGTACAAAAATGCTTTCGAGAGATTGATTCCAAATTTATTTTTACAGATTAACACATTTTCTTTACAACTTCTACACGAAGATACTCAAGTATCTTTGGGAAATCTTTTTATTATGGATATGACACTATTATTTTCTGTAAGTTCAAAATACACCTACATTTAGTAATATTTAATCGTTATAATTACTAATATTAATATATTATAGATGATTGGAGCAGCATGTAGTTATACTATCATATTGATCCAATTTAATGCAAGTTTTTCTTAAAAATAAGTTTGAAAATCTGGATAATTACTTCTTATAAATTTGTAGCACATTATTCACAAAAATAAAATTGGTTTAATTGTTATTATATTATTTTTGTAAAATATCAGTCTGTTAATTTACAATTTCTACCTAAAGATGTAGTATTTTTCACACAAATAGGAATGGGAGTAAACAAACATCAAGAAACATCAAGAAACATCAAAGAATTTTAATAGTTACAAGTGATCATATTTTTTCTGGGCTAATGATATCTACTGTTACTATTGTGGCTTTGTTTGGAACGGACACCATAATAATTATTACGCTTTGTCATTATTTAGGAACCCGGGAAAGAAAGAAGAAAGAAAGGGCTCTCTCACATATTGAAAATATAATAAAATGTTACCTCAATCAACGCAAAGTAACTTTCACTTAGAGAAACATCTCAGCAAAAGAGAAATAAACTCCACGTCTGAACAAAAATAAAACTGGGAATCCGCACCCATTTGTCAGATCAACAAATCAATTAGAAACTAAAACCCTTATTATGAACGAGTGACAAATAGGATGAAAGAAAACCAAAAACGTGTTACGGTTACGATTTTATTTTTAAATTTCTTTTAAATTCCCGCGCCCATCTCAAACAACCGACACGCTCCAATCTTTATATTGCAGAGTGCATCGTGTGCCTTACTCAAGGCCGGGAGATAAGCTTGACCTTTTTGATGAACAAGTCTATGCCTGGACATTCCAGCGAACAATTTAGGAGAGGGTAGGGACGACATGAGGTTTTACATGGATTCAAGCGGGGTACGTAGATTGAAACGTTCGAGCGAGCGAATGATTCCGCCGAATAATTTGTGTTACCGATAAATGCGTACCGTATTATGAATTACCGTAATTGTGGCTTAATTCCGATTTCTTGTGAAGATCACGTGAGTGATTACCGCGCTGCGTAAAGCGATTACGCAATTCCGCTTATATTTTTTTGTGGTACCTTGGTAGTATGATAAATCCAGGTAGCGATTGAACCCTGGTGCGAGTTACAAGTATTGCTTATTGTGGTGACGTGCTATCTTACCGTCACAAGCTACCGAAGTGACGTCATAACTTTTATGACGAGTATTTGTAAAGACGCTTTACGTCCATCTTACTTGAAGGAGAATCTGCTTTACGACGACTGTGCGCAGGGTCGGAAAATACCGCGCTTTTGCAAGACAACTTTCCGCTTCACCAGCTTATTTATTTACCGTTCTGCCGTCCGAGGGAACAACATCAGTTACTAGCAATTGCTGTGTATCGAATCCGACTTATTAATGTGAGTAATTCTTTAAATTGTAAAGTGCATCGAATGTCGCTACCGTATCGCCAGTTAGGCCGCTGTCTTCGACAGCATTAACCCTCCATATTGTTGGAGTGGCCAACGTTGTATTATTTGTGTAATTGTTTAGCATTAATTTCATGATTGCCGAGGTCGACCCTTTTATTTAGATTTAAGAACCTGCGTTGTATTGCAACAAATTATTATTTCATTATACGTACCGTTACGAACCCTTATTGGCAGTTTTTTTGGTGTACTTCTTTTTCAGGGAGACATTGTAAGGATTCGAGCCATAAGCAATAAGCAAAACAATAACCTGGGTTACTCTCGCAGATGCAACCCAGTCGTAGCGATTTCGCTAAGTACGACCCTGGAGGTCCGACTACGCTACGCCGGGCCACATAAATTATCGTTAAGCTATCGTATCAAACGGAAGAATTATTTTCGTAAGAAAGTACTGAAGAAATGAGCAGGCACCTCAAAAGACTGGGTCAGTCGGATAATGGTTTCTGTCCGGAATGTGAAATACTTACCAGTATTTCAGTATTATATTTTGCTAAGAAAAGCAACAATGGAAAAAAATGAACATCTCCCGCGTAATTTTGAGAATTTTGGTTTTGAGATTTAAATTATTTTGTGAAAAAAACGTTTGATGCTACGTAAGTTGATTATATTATTTAATATTTTGAGAATTGGCCCACATTTGGACGAATTGTACATTTTTGATGAGATTAAAAGTTGGATTATATTTTCCGATTATAGATAATAATTGGAGATTGATACGGTAGTTTATGTTAGCAAATTCTACTTTTTCTATTAATGGCCCGGTGTAACCGGGAATTTTTACCCCAGTGAAATTTTACCCCCCGGTAAAAATTCCCTAGTGAAATTTTACCCCCCGGTAAAAATTCCCTAGTGAAATTTTACCCCCTAATCATTTTTTACTGGGGGTAAAATTTCCCTAGAGAATTTTTACCGGGGGGTAAAAAAGTTCAAAATAACCTCAGTGAATTTTTACCCCCTTAAGAAATTTTATAGGTAAATCAGAATTTTTACTAGTGTTTATGTATTAAATTCGATTATATTTTATTCTGAGATGCTAAAATATCTTTCTCAGATTTTGGAAGAATAAAAATAAATAAAAAATAGAATTAATTAGTATTTTTGCCGCCCCTAAAAGACTGCCACCCTAGGCAGCTGCCTTTCTTGCCTAATGGATAAATCGGCCCTGTCAACGACGAAATGTAGTTATACCAACCGCGATATTATAATTATAATTTTTATATAAGGTAAGTGAGACACAAGAAATCGAGATATCAAACCAGAAAAATAATAATCAAGCCAGCATATTTTATATTATTATCAAAATAAATCCTCAAAATCAAAACAAAATGTTTAATCCACGAGAAAGTGATGAATACAGCAACGAAGATAAAGCTGCAATCGCCAAATCATCAAAGTACATCGCTTTGGATTTAAATATGGTTAAGCAATTTTTAACTAACAAAACGTATCCTCAACATATCAAAGGAAAAAATGAAAAGTCTAATTTTCGAAAACAATGTAAACCTTATACAATGGAGAACGAAACTTTATTATACAAAAAGACAATTAAAATTAGTGAAAGAACCACGAGCGGTGATGCAGAACATCGGTGGTTGCCAGTAATAGTAGATTTGGAAGAAAGAAAGAAAATAATATCAATGGTTCACCAAGGTACAGACTCAAGCGTTGAATCGATATCGCTATCATCTCATCGTGGGAGAGACGCTTCAATATCAATTATCGAACGTAGATATTATTGGCAAACTATATACACGGACACGGTAAACTTTATTAAGCATTGCGATATTTGTCAAAAAATAAATCCAGCCGTTTTAAAAGCTGTTCCTGAACTCCGACCAGTGCCAATACCAACAGAAGTTATGAAACAAATTGGAATAGATTTAGCTACACTTCCCGAAGTAGATGGATTTAAATATATCGTTGTAGCAATTGATTACTTTAGTAAGTGGTCCGAAATCAAGGCAATAAAAAATAAAACTGCCGAAGTTGTTGCTCGATTTTTATTTGAACTTGTTTGCAGACATTCGTGTATGTCGATACAAATAAACGACCAAGGTAGGGAATTTGTTAACCAAGTCTCTAATCATCTCCTTATGTTAACGGGAACGCAGCAACGGGTAACGTCTGCATATCACCCGCAAAGCAATGGACTTGTTGAAAGACAAAATAGAACAATTAAAAATAAACTTCTTAAAACACTCTATAAAGAAGAAAATGTAAGCAAATGGCCAGATGTAATTGACGGAGTTCTTTTTGCGCATCGTACCGCACGTCATGAATCCACAAAATTTTCACCTTTTTTCCTGCTATATAACAGAGAGCCAAAACTTCCTGTTGATATTGAAATGGATGGAAGGAAGATGGAGGATATGAACAAAATGGACGAAATGAACGAAATAGACGAAATGAACGAAATTAACCGAATGGAAAATGAGTTATTTGGAATGGACGTTGACGACGTTGAAGTGACAAAAAAAATAGATTATGAAATGGAAGATAATTTATTCAATCAAAATGATTTTGAAAAAAATCTTTCAAAAATGTTAGAAATTCAAAAGTGTGTATTTCACAAGACCGCTGAAAATATAAAGGAAAGTCAAGAAAAACAAAAAACTTCTTATGATAAGCGTCGTGCAAATGCAGTGAAATTTCAAGTTGGAGAATCGGTACTGGTACGAAATTGCAGACGAGATGATCGCAAAGGTGGTTGGACAAAAGCACCCTATACAGGACCGTACGCCATAGAGAAAATTCTGAGCAATGGCAACTGCGTTTTACGGTCGAAAGTGGGAAAATCTTTAAAAAAAGGGTATCCCATCAGTAATTTAAAACATTACCACGACAATGGATCTCAAGAAAAAAATGGCGAAAATGAAGAACATGAATTATCTGTTGAAGAAATTAACTGCATAACGGAAAAATCAAAATTTCGTTTCTGTCCCATAAATAACATTTGGCAAAAACGACTTTGTGAGAAGCTTGGACTTTTATTTGAGAATAATTCCGACTTTGCGAAATCAAAAAACTCGTTGCTCCATTCGCCTTATACAGTTATAGACGTCAAGGCAGACGGTAACTGTTTTTTTAGGTGCATATCTTTATGCATTACCGGAAGTGAAGATCACCACCAGGAAGTACGAAAGATAATTACCGAATTTATGAAAACTCAAAATCAAGAAGTTGATCTGTTTTCTGGTGTTAAGAATTACCTGAATATAACAAAAATGGACGAAAATGCAATTTGGGCAACAGATGTTGAGATGCTTTTCACTGCAGCACTCCTAGGAGCCGATATATATTCCTTTACTCAATTGTCAAAAAATCCAGCGTGGCTAAGGTTTCCAAGTTCAATGCACCTTTCCGATGAACCCAATTATAAAAATCTGGCAATATATTTGAACCATAAAAATTCAAATCATTTTGAAGTGGTAGTTTCGGTAAAAAAAAATGTATAAGAAAATGTAAGTTTTAAATAAATTTTGTGTTAAACTTTTAAATTATCCTATTTCATTGTTCCAATATCTGACTGAGGAAGATACTTTAGCATTTCGCAGTAAAATATTATGGAATTTGATACATAAACAGATATAAAAATTCTTATTTACCTATAAAATTTCTTAAGGGGGTAAAAATTCACTAAGAATATTTTGAGCTTTTTTACCCCCCGGTAAAAATTCCCTAGTGAAATTTTACCCCCTAATCATTTTTTACTGGGGGGTAAAATTTCTCTAGGGAATATTTACCGGGGGTAAAATTTCTCTAGGGAATATTTACCGGGGGTAAAATTTCACTAGGGAATTTTTACCGGGGGGGTAAAATTTCACTAGGGAATTTTTACCCCCGGGGGTAAAATAAAAGGGGGTAAAAATTCCCGGTTACACCGGCGTAGCGTAATCGGATCTCCAGGGTCGTACTCAGAGAAATCACGGCTGCTGGGTGACGTCTGCGAGAGTCACCCAGGTAGTTGTTTTGCGTATTGCTTATGCCTCGAATCTTTACAAGCTTATCCTGAAATAGAAGTACACAAAAAACTGCCAAAAAGGATTCGAGACGGTATGTATAATAATAATAAAACTCGTCGTGTTACAACGCAGGTTCTTAATGCTAATTAAAAGGGTCGACCTCGGCATGCATAATTTTAAAATTAAAATAGTTACAACAAATATTACAAAAGGAATGCCCACTCCAACAATTTGGAGAGTTATTTGCTGTCTGCGACAGCGGCTATTATAGGCGATAACGTAGCGAATATCGAAGCACGTTACTAATTAAAGATTTACTCACATTGGCAGGTAGAATCCGACGCACAGCAATTGCAACACAAACAGATATGGACGGCGGAACAGCAGAACGGTAAATAAACCTTGCAGTCGATAAAGGATGGTGGCTCTATTAAAAGTGCGGAATTTTCCGACCCTGCGCACAGTGGTCGTATGGCAGATTCTCACTTAAGTAATGTGAACGCAAATGCATCACCACAAATTAAATAGTCGGAAAGTTAATACGTCACTTCGATAGCTAGTGACGGTAAGGTAGTACGTCACAACAATTGATAATTCTGGTAATTGGTTCCAGTGCGCCTAGCGCTACTCTGGATTACTTTTGCTACAACAGTAGCCACAAAAATAAGACGGAATGGCGTAATCGCCTTTGCACAGCGCGGTAATCACTCGCGTGATCTTCACAAGAAAATCGGAATCCTTGAGCAACAGTTACGGTAATTCACAATTCACAAATATACTTGTTACTAGGCAGGACAAACTTCCTTCGCGCTATTAACTCGCAAGCTAGTACCAAATCAATCTACGTGCCCCGCTTGAATGCCCCCAAATTTAACTATCGCACGCTACCCTCTCCTAATATTTCGCTCAGGAATGCTCAGGCAAAAACTTGTCGACGGAAAAAGGTCGAGCTTATCTCCTGACCTTCACACTCAAAGACTACACGATACTCTATGCAATTAGATATTTGAGTAGATAGAAAGCTACGCAGGACTACGTAAGGGTAGGGGGAAGTTAGAGTCAAGCTACGTAGTTTTCTTCATTTATTTTATTTCGGCACAATGAAAGAAATTTGCAGAATAACTGACTACATAATATGGATATTTAAAATTATAACTATAAAATATAAACTAATACAAATATCGGTCTTATTAATTTTTTATACCAAATAATTTTGTAATAGTTTTGTTAACATAAAGCACAAACTGTCTTCCGGACTTTCCGTTCCTACGTTCCGTTTAAGGGGGGGGGGTGTAGGGGTATCATGGTAAAAGCTACGTTAAGCTACATGATGGGAGGGAGGAGCTCTAAAAAGGTCAAAATCAAACTACGTGGTTTATGAACGTTCCCTAAATATCAGTTTAAAAAATCAATAAATAGTCTGGGGTTCCAAAAGTTCCAAGTTGTACTTGATTTTTATTTTTATTGAATTTTGATTTTGTACGTGATCTCCCACCGTTAAGTTTCAAAAACTTAAAGGTCGTCACACAGGTAACTACGACGCTACGTCCCCATTACCACTTAAGCTACTTGGTAGTAAAGTAACTTCATAGTAACCACGATTGGTGACAAATACGTAGCAGCGACTAGAAATAACTCAATTAAGTTATAAATATTTACTTCAAAGTTGTATATTTAGTGGTAGTTACGTAATAGTCTAATAATAGTTTATAATAAAATTAAATTGGAAATTTGAAGGGCTACGTTATTCGAATGTAACATGTGAATATTACTAAATCTAGTACATAATATTTGGATTATTAAAAAAAAATTAAATTGAGAGTCCCATGTTAAAAAATCGGTAGCTCCAAGAGAAATTAATAAGTTTTCCATAAAATTAAATATTTTTATACTTTAAAAATACTCAATATATACGAAAAGTCAAGAAAATACTGCTTGTGCATCAATCGAGTTGTCAATTATTTAAGTTACATATCAATCGAGTTGCATATTAATTGAGTTCCACCGCAATCACTAATTAGGAGGTCATCGCGGCATCGATTATTAACTGCTAGTTTTATTATATTTCACAAGTTAGAAACTTATAAATATATTTAAATATTTAAAAAACATACCTTAAAAATTGCGAAGAATAAATATTTTTTATTTTGCATAATATATGAATGCATATTTTACTTTTTTAATCAATTTTAGTGCTTATTTTGAAGAAATTTGGTGCATATAAATCCGAGCTCTGACTACTTATTATAATAAAGTTATTTAATTAATTAATGTTTAGTATATTATTTAAATTCACTTTTTACATATTTATTAAATTGGTTGATATTAGCTCTATGTTTTAAAAGCTATCGCCATACTTTAGTCATTAAAAAATAGGTGCCTAATATCCTACAAAATTTTCGAATAATTGATTACGTTTATTGTTAATTTAAAATTTTTAATAAGCATACAATTCAAAGTCTTGATTAAACGGTAATATATCGAAGGCGCATAAAGAATAATAATGAAAAGTTTGAATAAATCCGATTTTTGGACAGCAATGGCTCCAGTTTACATGTCATTACGATGTATAGGATTTGGGCAATTCACGGTTTCAGGAAATTGCAATAATAGAAAAATTGAAATGATAAATTGGTGTAGTGTTTATAAAATATTTTTTTATTTCATTCATACTGCTTTAGTTATATTGTTCTTCATTGTTGAAGAAACAGGCGCAATGGCCGCAAATCAAAATTTTGTCTATTTCTATACAAAGATTTACACGGTTCGCATCTTTATTTTATTGCTAACTATTTGTGAGGTGGTACATTTCACTAATAGATTGCACTTGATAGGACATTTACAAAAAATTATGATGATTGATAAGGATATTTATTATATAAACGGGAAAATTAATAATATTTTGGCTCGAAATTTAAATATATATTTATTAGTATTATATGGGCTAGGTACTAGTATTTTGTTACTATGTCATCTCAAAAATACGCTTATACTGATATACTGTATTTTGAGTTTTATGATTTTGTACAAGTCTTTTATAAGCGTACTATACATTACTTGGATATTTGCAATAATTCAAAGATTTAATACTTTAATAATTTGTACGAGCAAAATTAGTTTTAAAATAGGAGCAGATGAAAAAGATTTTTGTGATAAAATTGTAATCATTCGGTATATTCATTATTATTTATGCAATCTCTTGAAAAACATTGTTAAATATGGATTTGGACCAGTGGTTACAAATTTAACAACAAATTTCATATTAGTCACCACTCACTTGTACTACATACTTTTAAGAATTGAAGATGATCATAATATTTTAACTGAGTCAATAATTTCTGCTATTACTGTTGTGGTATTGTTTGGAACGGATACCATAATAATTACTACGTTTTGCCATTATTTAGGAACTCGGGTAAACCCAATACTATTTTTTGAATAAATTGTAGGATTTAATTTTAATATTTAGGTGCACGTTTTGAAAAATAAACTAGTTCAACTATCGACAACAACTAATAATTCCCAGCTAAGAAGAGAGGTAGGTTTTCGGAAACTTTGTGCTGGTAAATTAGAATAATGTGTGCAACAAAAAAGTACGAAAATGTTTTCAAGGGAGTGATTCCAAATTTATTTTTACAGATTAACACATTTGCTTTACAACTTCTACACGAAGATACTCAAGCATCTTTGGGAAGCTTTTTTATTATGGACATGGCACTATTATTTTCTGTAAGTACAAAATACACCTACGTTTAGTAATATTATTTAATCGTTATAATAACTAATAATAATTATATTTTAGATGATTGGAGCAGCATGTACTTATACCATCATATTGGTCCAATTTAATGCAAGTTTTTCTTAAAAGTATGATTAAAAATCGGGATAATGACTTTTTGTAGATTTGTAGCACACAATTCACAAAAATAAAATTTATATTGCTATTTTATTATTTTTTTGCTTGTAATTTGATGAATTAAAAAAGTGGTTGTACTTCAGTCGAATGATCTATCATTTGCTGTCCGACACCGAACTCGTATAAACCCTACCCCTGTATAAAATTCAAATGCAGATGATTTGACAAAAACAATGATCGTATTAACTTGAATTTTCGACATTACCCATTACACGATTTGTTTCCTCAGGTGAACATTGCTAAAGGATACTAAGTCTCGCCAAGACAATCACTTAATAGCGTGCTTTTTCTGCAAGAGAATTACAATGTAATAATATGGGAAATTGATAAAGACTTGGTATCGTGTTGTTAGCACTGTTCAACTGAAAAGACTGTAATAGCAGCGAGATGACTCATAAGCAAAAATTATAATGTAAGAATGTAGGTAATAATCAACCAAATGATATGTCCTTTCCTCCTTTCTCTCACATCTGTCGCTAAATTATAAAGTGTTCAAGTTACCTCTTTTCGTACTTGTAGATTTGGAGTGCAAAAAAATAAGTTCAAAAGCTTCCTCTTCATTGCAATTGCCTAAAATAACGTTGCAAAATAGAAAAAAGTAATTAAGTTTAATTCTATATATTTTCATACCTCGGTTTTAATATTATGGCAATAAATGACAATTAAAAATATGTCCACTGTATCCATCAATATCTGCATTATAAATGTGTAAGGTACAGATTTAACAACTTTATAAAAGAAAAAACTTAAAGCCGAAATATTGTAAAAGTTCGTCAATAAATGTAGTAAAATTGGTACACTTCGTGAAGCAGTCAATTCTTTTAAATTATAGCACAACTCTTGAAAAATTTTTTGCGCATGTTTTAGTTTTTGTAAACGTAAATTTTCGGATAACTCCGATCGATCAAGACTTAAAATAAATTTGTTCTGCAAAATAAATCGTTGCTTTAGTGCATACAGCCAACTTCTAAATTCCAGAATCATGGAATATTGATATAAATCTACGATTAATAATATTTGTGGAAGAATTAAGAATACTTCGTTAAATCCATATACAATGTAAAAAGTTTCCATTGCTATTACATATGACCCATACCATATGATATAACCAATATTCAGTTTAGAAGCAAATTTGTTATCTGCCGTTAAGCCATACATAGAATGCTTTGCATCGATTTCTACAATATTGCTTAATATATGTATGGTTTGTGGTCCACCTTTGGTAGAAAAAATTGTACCCATGAACACCATCACTAGACAATTGGAAATTTTAAGTAATCTTAAATAATTTCGTATTACACCAGCATTTTCAATGGAGCTCCAATATATATACATTGTTGCCACAATCATTACAGTTGCAAGAGATACTATGATAGATACCAATTTATACCAAGACATATTTTTAATTAAAATAAAAGTTCTGTGGTTACATTTTCCTTTCACTCTAAATTGACTGGTCAGCAGGTATTTCTGCAAAGTATATATTGGCTGGATGGAAGTCCAAATATCTGAATTATCGAATTGCACCATTTTTGGAATAACTTAATTTTTTTAATATAATTTTATTGCATGGAACTAACAAAACTTGTTCAAGAAGTGCAGCGAAGTTGAAGGACGGTAAAGTATTTATTGTTTATTTACTTTTTGCCTTTTACATTAATTATAAATTTGATGACTTTTTTATATTTATATACCAAAGGAATAATTAAATTCTTCAATGCTTTCGTAACGTCAATATTTATTATTAATAAAATTTTTAATTTATTTGATGGAAATTTTATTTATATTCATTAACTATTTACAATGTTCAATTTTACCGCTAAAATTTTTTAATTAATTGATTACATTTTCAGTCAACATAAAATTTGTGACGCACAATTTACAATTTCAACAAAATTATAACAAGCAATAATCAATAACAACAACGATGACAGCTGTGGGATTTATTTAATTATAATTGCAGTATTTTGATTTTGGACAATTGGATGGTTTCGGGAAATTAGAAAATTTTAACCATAAATTCCAACAGTAAACATCCGTATTTATGTATGATCCGTAATTTTCGACTTCAGGCTATTACAGGGCTGTTTTTAATAAGTCAGTCAGTCAAAATAATCGGTAGCTCAAAGATTCACCGTTTAATTAAATTCATCATATTCGAGTGCAATGGGCAAAATAAAAACTTTCTTTTTCTTTTTCTGCAGAATCTTTTTTGGCAGAATTGGCAGAATTTTTAGATTCTATGTACTATGTACGAATGCCGGTATATCGCCATAGTTGCCGATATGGTCCAGAGCTGCGCCAAACCTGGCAACCGACTCTCGGCTGGAGATACTGGCCCAGTATTGGAAATTGAACGTAGCAGTACTGTGCCAGTCTTGGTTACCAAGATTGGTTAGGTCTCGGCTGGACGTAACGCCCCAACACTGACAACTAAACATATCAATACCGTGCCAGTCTAGGCTACCCAGTCTTGAACAAAGTACTGCCCCAGTATTGGTAAACAATTTTATCAGTACTGTGTCAGTCATGTTTACCAAAGTTGGTAGAGTCTCGGCTGAAGGTAGTGTCTCAACACTGGCAACTGAACATATCAGTACCGTACCAGTCTTGGGCGGAGTATTGGTAAACAAATTTATCAATACTGTGCTAGTTATGTTTACTAAAGTTGGTTGAGTTTCGGCCTGACGTACTGCCCAACACTGGCAACTGTACCTATCAGTACCGTGCCAGTCTTGGCTACCCAGTCTTGGGCGGAGTATTGCCCCAGTATTGGTAAACAATGTTATCTGTACTGTGCCAGTTGTGTTTAACAAATTTGGTTGAGTCTCGGCTGAACGTAGCGTCTCAACACTGGCAACTGAACATATCAGTACCGTGCCAGTGTTGGCTAACCAGTATTGGGCGGACTTTTTTAACAGTAAAACAGTATTGGTAAAAAGTTTTTCAGTACTGTGCCAGTTATGCTTACCAAAGTTGTCTTTGTTTACCAAAGAGTTTCGACTGGAACTACTGCCCCAACACTGGCAACTGAACATATCAGTACCGTGCGAGTTTTAGCTACCGAGTCTGGGGTGGAGTACTGTCCCAGTAATGGAGACTGAACGTATCAGTACCGTGCCAGTCTCACTTTACTCGGGCAGGCAAATTTCACCCTCGTTTGAAATCGCTTTGTTTCACCCCTTGTCAAACAACATACTATTTATTTTATTAAATTGTTATTAAGGTCGTATTTGACTACCTGAAATCCAAATGTTTTACGCAGCAAAGGACACATTTTTAATTATATTGATTATTTACTTACAATAATTACTTTGATGACCAATTTATAATATTCTTTGTTTATAGCTATACCAAAGAAATACATAATTCTTCGATCTTTTCGTTGCGTTAATTTATTACTAACAAAAATTTTTAATTTTCTTGATGGAAATTCTATTTATATTTTTAATTATTTACAACATTCAATTTTACTTCAGAAAATGTTCTACTCAATGATTTTATGTTCAGTCAGCATAAAAATTTTGACGTAAATTTTACAGTTCCAACTTGAGGGGAAAGGAAAAGAAATTTAACAAACAATAATGAAAAATTTAAATAAATCTGATTTATGGACAGCAATGGCACCTATTTACTTGTTGTTGCGGTATTTTGGTTTTGGGCAATTTACGGTTTCAGGAAATTGTAGCAATAGAAAATTTGAACTGATAAATTGGCGTAGCTTTTATAAAATATTTTCCTATTTACTTTTTGCTGCATTTTTAATAGTGTACAACTCTTCAATTGAAAAAGCAGACATAGTATCTCCTGATGAAAATATGCTTTACGTTTACACAAAGATTTATACAAATCGCAGTTTTGTTTTATTAATGATTTTTAGTGTGCTAACAAATTTTACCAATAGATCTCAAGTGATGGAACTTATAAAAAAAATAATGATACTAGATAAACAGCTGTTGTACGTTAACGGGAATATAAATAATTATTTGGGCCGATATATAAACCTATTTTTTATAGTATTATATCTAATAGGTGTTATTACGCTATGTTCTTTCAGAAATAAGGTAGTCCATTATGAAACCTATGTGATATACATTATTACATTTTTTATGACTTTGTACAAGTTTTTAATAAGCATCCTATACATTAATTGGATATTTACAATAGCTCAAAGATTTTCTGAACTAGCATTTTGTACAAAAATTAACAGTTCTAACATAACTGATGAGAATGATAGTTGTAAAAAAGTAAATATAATTCGTTGTATTCATTATGATTTATGCAATCTGTTGAAAGAAGTTGTAAAGTATGGATTTGCAGCATCCGTTGTAAATTTAGCAACAAATTTTGTGTTGGTTACCACTAATTGTTATTACCTAATTTCAATAGTTGATCACGATAATATGTTTAGCAATTTAACAATTAGCAACACTATAATAGTGATTTTGTTCGGAATGGACATCCTTGTAATTACCACGTTCTGTCATTATTTAAAAACCCGGGTAAATCATTAAATTTGCGACATTCTGGATTTAATTTAATTTTTAATTTTAGGTATATGTTTTGAAAAATGAATTAATTGTACTGTTGACGACGACTAGCAGTTTGCAGATAAGAAGAGAGGTACGTTGTCAGTGGTTGATACATTTACATATTGAGGTTGTCCATTTTTAATTCTGTCACAAGTGGAATTGGATAATAAACAAATAAATAAATGTAATCAAATGTAATTCCACTTGTGACAATTCAACAGCACTAAATGTAATGCTGTCTAGGGTTAGGTAATTATACCCACTGAATTTATAGCGATAAATATCTGAATATAATAGTATTTTACACCACATGTAAAAAAAGCAGATTACTGAACGAATAGACAGATTTAAGCAGCAACAGCCAGGCGAGTATGTGAATTCGACAATCACATATACAAAGTCGTCGTTAATGAAAAATATTCCATTGATAGGCCGATCTCTGGACTGTACTCGGTAGTCCTCTGTTTAATCTTTGGCAACTGTCTGTTGCTCTTAAATTTGTTATAATTTCTTATAAAAAATATTAATTATTTTTTCCCAAACCAAAGGTTTGATCCCACACCCAAAACGAGTTTAAGCTAAACTTGATTTGTTTTTGTCTGGTGAAACTGACCCTAAATAATGTAATAAAATAGAAATAAAAATTTAAGTCAAGTTAACTTTATATATTATATAATATGCTGTTGTACAAGTTGTAATGTTGCTAATTCCAAATGTATTCTTACAGATAAACACATTTGCTTTACAACTTTTACACGAAGATCCTAAAGTGTCGTTGGGAGAATTTTTTATTATGGATATGGAATTACTATTTTCGGTAAGTTTAAATGTTTTAATTTTTAAGTTTCTATAAGTTAATTTTTTTTTTTAATTTACAGATGATTGCAGCTGCGTGCACATATACTATCATATTGGTTCAATTTAACGACAGTTTTTCTTAAATATTAAATGTAAAAATATTTATTTTCTTATGTAACTTTGTATAGCATAACCCATGATTAATTAAAATTTATTAAATATGCGATAAGTCTGTTTCCTTTATATTTACTGCAATACATTTTTAAACCGGGCGGGCGAAGCATGGTACGAAAACTGGTAATTTAAATACTTAAAATCTGAATAAAAGAAAAAAATTTAAATTTACATACCTTTAGTTTAGCAGCATTTAATTTGCGTAGACTTATTAAAAACAGTATCTTTTCATAAAGTACTTTCTCGCATAGATCTAAATCTGATGAAAAATTGTAAAGAGGGTGATTCAACAGTAACCCGATATCAAAAAATAATTTAGGGTGAAAGTGTCAGTCAAGGGTCTTGATTTTACAATCCCCAATTAGGTAGCATGCGAATACTAAGCGCTGCTTCGATTAAGCTTGTGTTTCCAACATATTATTATAGATACAGATTTATAATCTAATCGACAATCATAATTTTAGTTTTTATTTTTATAAATTTCACGTCGATTTGGTAATATTTTTATCGTGATTTTCTGAAATATGAGATTTTATTAATAAATAAATAATAAAAAAGAACATGAAATCATATTGCAAATTTAAAGTAGATAAGTTAAAGAGGTAATTGTAGAAAAGAAAGACGTTAGAATTGATTCTTTAAATGTACAAAGCATTTTTGTTCAAACAGAAGTCGCACGTCAAGCATAATTAAATCAGCATCCATTCAATAAACGTGAGTCACTAAATTAAAGACCAGATCTGAAATTAAATAAACTATCTATAGTCGACAAAATAATGTAATATGAAAATCCAAAGGAAGATCAAAATAACGCGAGTACAATGGAGTTGTGCTTAATTAAATAAGCAGCCCTCTTGGTATTCATTCAATATAGCGTATACCAACTGAAATTTCTACTCGTTCCATCAGAGTTAAGTTAAATAATTTGAGTTAACAATGAAAAAAAATTTAGTGTTAAAGTAGAAATTAATAACTACTACTTTTTATCGGAAATCTTATTAATATATAAAATACTTGGAAGATAATACGTAGGTGCTATTGTTTAACCCCAATTTATAATGGGCTTTTTAACTTTAAGCATTTTCTAAACTAAAAGATGTCACTCAACTTGATATATCTACTATGCTTATAAAAGGTCTCGAGCTTTCACTGCAAATGTGCTAAGTATCATCCAACTACTGCACTCATTTAACAAAGGAAACCAGAAAACACAAAAGATAAACGAGGAGATGAAGTTAAGTTGTCGGTGTTGCTACCATTCAACATTTTTAAGGGTTTTTTAAAATATTATTATTACTACGGTGGAGTTGCATAACAAAATAAATTGATTTACCTAAAAGTAGCCATTAAAAGACTAAAACGTTCCGTGACCTTTAGTGACATTTATCATAACATTATGTGGCGACCGATATTCTTAACGATTAACCTTTATCTGACATTATTTCACCCCAGTTGTTAATCGAATCGTTAAATTCTTAAGAGAATTTATTATATTTGATTTCATAATTATTTTGCATTATTCAAAATAATTTGAAATTATCAGATTAATATACCCAGGTACTAGTAATTATGAACGTCATACCAATAAATTATAGGTGACAACAACAGGAAACCTTTTAAATTTCAAGTCGAACCAAGTTTTTTTATCACTAAAATTTCATATAATATGACCTGAGCTTTTGTTGCCATCTTGTAACATATAAAATAGAATTTATATTTAGTTCAATAAAAAAAAATATTGTTGTATTATTTATTTTTTAAATTATATTATTTTTTATTACAATTACTTACAAACGAATCACAAAAAGTATATTCACTCCGAATGAACAATACTAATTTTTTTAAACATAAGAAATTATTAAATTTAATTAGTTACATTACTTTTGCTGCCGGCGACAGTAGGCACTAAAGTAACACATTTGGAGATTTTAAATTATGCTAATAAATATTAGCTAATAACATATTTACTGCAATGTTGTTTTGAAATCATTACTTTTTTTAGATTATAAATAATGGAACAAATCAGAGAGTTTTTACGGCTGCATCTAAATTATTGCCAAATTTTTGTTAAATTTTAAATTTAATTTTAATAGTAGATAATATTTATATAATATTTACTTTTGCATACTTTTGCGGATATTAAATTTTTAACAAACAGATTCGGTGTTTAAAAATCAATACTAAATAAAATAAAAAAAAAAACTTTCCATTATTTTAGCATCGAGTGTTCGTAGCGCGGTTACATTATGGATTATTAATTTTGTTTTGATTCTTTTAAAATTAGAATCGAAGCACATTTATTAATATTTTTGTTAAGATTAACTAAGTTTTTTTAGGCATAGTAATGTTTCATTTTGAATATAACGTAAGAAGCAAGCCTGAGATGAGAACACAAAATAAATCTGATTATTTTTATTTTTATTATTTTGTATCTTCTTCTGCAAATGTCAAACTTGATTTTTTGGTAGAAACCGAGATGATGTACTAGGGCAGCAATTTAATTAATGAGGTGGTTTCCCTTTACCTTCTTTATAGCCTCACTGTTTATGTTAGGCTTTAGATCACAGCAGTGTATTCGACGCAACCAGGATTTTAACCGCGGTTACCAGACGGCCGGTGTAGGCTTTACTTCATACTTATGGAGGGTAGAGGTAAGGAGGACAATCTCTGTGTACAAAAAGTGTCCTTCAAATAGTAGTAATTAACGTTTCAGAAAGTGTCCAGAATGGCGCTGGTGTACCAAGAGGGTATGGTTTTTGAACTATGGAACATATCGCCGTCATTGTCTTTTTTCCAGGCCAGGGTTTGAAAGATTAATAAAAATGTTTAATTTATATTTTATTAAACTTTTATAAACAATTTTGTAGCATTTTAATTTATTGCTTTTTACACGATCTTGATAAATGAAACTTTTTATGTCAAGCGAGGAGTTTATATTTATTATTCAAGTTTAATTATCAGCTAATGCAATATAGAGTCATCTACCTTCCATAGTTCAAACCATACCCTCTCGGTACGCCAGCGCTATTCTGGCCGTTTTCTGAAACCTTATTTAGTGCTTTTCAGTGGCCACTTTTAGAATAAAACAGCCATATGAGATTGTCCTCCTTACCTCTACCCTCCATATTCATACTGCTGGTATATTTTTATGTTATGACACAAAAAGTTGTTAGTAAAATTTAAAAGATATTTACACATTTATTTTGTATAATGGTAGTTATTTCACATTTTTTTGTATTATAGACATATAATTAACTTTTTCATAATCGGTTATGCCCGGTTTCACAAAAGCTAATTAAAATTTAGACTATGATTATAAGGGTTTTCAACAATGAAAATTTATTGTTGCGACATTGTTGAATATCATTAATCATAGATTAAATTTTATTTAGCCTTTGTGAAACCGGCATTATAGTAAACTATCTGAATAACTTTAATCCAGCGGCGGCTCGTCAGCTAAACTATTAAAAGTTTCAAAAATATAAAAAAGTAGATTTTTGATTGTAACTATCAAAAGATTGATACTCTTTCCACAATAAGTACTTGTTTAAAAAATAAAGTGAGGCTACCACAGAAGCAGAATCGTTAGCTTAGAACGGCCCATGAATGATAATGAACGATGATCACATGGTTCGCAAAGTGTAATTAATTGTACTACTGATCAGTACCGTAACTAGGCAATGATACGCCCGGTGCAAACATAATATTTTATGCCACCCCTCAGCTTAAAATTTTTGGCATACATTAAACGAATCTACCCTCATTTTCGTGTGACTTTTTATTCATTTACTTTTTGTCTGTAAAATCAGTGCCGTTCACCGCTTTTCCTTCCCTTTTGCGTCTACTTCTGCGTTGCTCTAGGGGCAACCGCACCAGTCGGCTCAACCTATTTACGGCACTGCTACTAATAATTTCAAGATTACTCTGAAGTGGCTATGCATCAACTGCAATCTCCGCATATCTACATATATATCTACCGTATCAACTTAATATGGTATTTCAATATATCTAGGCTAGGGCATAAGAACACTCTTCTTAAGGCGGGATCCCACGAGTGGTGCATTTGGCCATTGGCCATTAATGGTGTATTGTACCAGTGCAAAATTGAATAAATGTGATACCGATCTCACGAGTGGTGTATTTAGCCAACATCATTGCTGGCTATGCACTGGCCGGAAATGGTGTTGATAATTTATAGAATTTTTGTAAGTAAAAACTTGATAAAAATGCAACGAGTGAGAAAGGTACACTTTTGCACAGTAGATGCATTCAAAGTAAATACGTTCACTTTAAATTTGTTGCAGATAAGATTAAACTTGAACATGTTCACTTGTAATAGAAATTAGGGGGTATCCCACGAGTGGCGTATTTGATGAAAGTTGGTAGCTTTTACACCATTATACCTTCGTGGGATCGGAAAATACTTGACAATTATTATATATTTTTTGTAAGCTGGTCGTTCCCAACTGAAGTCGGTAAATTTTACGCACTTCAAAGGAAGACCAGTAAATCTATAAATTAAAACGCGATAAAAAGAATATTCTTGAATATATTTTTATGCCAAATGCTATTTAATTTAGCAACTATTCATTAAATAGTTCTAAATTAAATATTAAAAATTTTGTATATTGAATTAGAATTTGATTTAAACATATTTCAGATTAGTTTCCAAATGTAAATAAATAATGTTTTAATAACCAGTTTTTTTTATATAAAAAAAATTAGAAAGAAATAGTATATTACATGCCGAGGTGGAAAATGGTTCATTACACCCGAGCGCTAAGTTAAGACTGAGGCGCGAAGCGCCGAAGTCAACTATAAGCGCGACGCTGGAATGAAGCTTGACACCAAGATATGTATACTATTTTTTTCACAATCAGATGGTAAATAACAAATAATTAAAATTTGTATTCGCTGCTTTTCACTTTATTTCATTTTTGAAAAGAAAAAGTAGTTTATCAAGTTGGTATAAAAAATAAATTTGAGAAGTGGCAGAAGAGAAGAAACTTGACATCAAGTCAGCATCGCCACTTACTAAAAAATTAAAAGTATATAGGAGTTTGTGGCTAGTTTGTGGCTAATTAGTTATCACCACTCGATTTAGTTTAAATCGAAAAAAAAATGTAATTTTAATTTTGTAAACGCATGAGAGATGACGTGTGGTTTAGAATGCCGACTGTATTTTTTTTTTGCTTAACCTAATGCTGAAGTCCTGAAGACGAGTATGCTAGACTCGAAACGTCGACTCGAAACGAAAGTTAGAGGTTTTTATTTTCACATAGTCTAATTCCCGATAAAGGTTTTTTAATTTTATTCAAAATATTTTGTGCCACTCTGTATTCCTTTGTTAAAAACGTGGTACAAAAGCCAACCCTGATTACTTCGTTCAAAAATTGTCCACAAAACTATAAAATTATAAAAAACAAAAATTGTTATAACAAAGATGTTACAAAATTATTACAGGACTTTGGGGGTTACTTTTTCATACTTTTGCTGACAATATTTACATAATTAGCTTAAACAGCAACTGTAGAAAACTATAAATCAGGTTATATAATTGGCTGCCCAGCAAGCTATTATTCAGCGCGTCATTGCAGCTAATTGCCAGCAAGCTAAGCTAGTTACTTAGCTACTTAGCAAGCTAAGTTTTTAGTGGTGGCGATGCTGACTTGATGTCAAGCTTCTTCTCTTCTGCCACTTTTCAAATGGCTGTAATTCTCGAACGGTGAGAGCAACAAATTCGCGATTGCGGCAACTAATTAGTCATAAAATCTCATACAATTATTTTTTGTTTTTAGTAAGTTTTAGTGCTGGCGTCGCTGGCTTGATGTCAAGCTAGCGCCGCCACTTCTCAAACGGCTGTAATTCGGGAACGGTTAAAACGATAAATTCGCAATTGCGGCAACTAATTAGCCACAAATTTCTATATAATTATTTTTTAGTTTTAGTAAGTTGTTAATGGTGGCGGCGCTGGCTTGATGTCAAGCTAGCGCCGCCACCTCTCAAACGGCTGTAATTCGCGAACGGTTAGAGCGATAAATTCGCGATTGCGGCAACTATAATTAGACACAAATTCACATATAATTTTTTTTAGGTTTTGCAAAAGTGGCGGCGCTAGCTTGATGCGGGTACATCCCTTGCATTCAAAATACTACTCTAGCGTGCGCTGTATAGGATTTATTTTTATATATTAGTTTATATAAATTATAGCGATTTTTAAGCACATGCTTTTTGAGTTTGGTTGATAGGTTGAATAAGATCGGTATTATTTAATTTAAGGTAATAAATTGAAAGGGTTGCTAAGGATAAGAATTAAAAATTGGAAAAATGCGTATTATTTCCCTCTTTAAACGTTTTCTGTATTTATTTTGTGTCAATAGTTATTTTGTTTAGAAATCTAATTCCTATTGTAATTATGCTTACAACTTTTGTAAGAAACAAAGTACATAATACTTTTTAATGAATTAATTTATACTTATTATTTTCTGCTTGATGAATAAACTACTAAAATAAAATAAATCCAATGGAAATTTGTCTATATCAACAACTCGTGGGAATGCATCGACCAGCTTCACTTGCTAACTAATAAAATTATGTGTCGTTCTTTGACTGGCATTACATTTACCGACTGCCAACAAGCAATGGCCAGCAATCTAAAATTCTACAACTATAGCGGTCCCACGAAGTGCAAAGTGTTCACAAGTGGCCAACATTTGATCAATGCACCACTCGTGGGATCCCGCCTTTAGTTGTGTATCCAACTTAGCTTTTTAAAGACGTAATTGAGCGTCAGCTTCTTTTGTAAATTGTGCGCTTTCCTATACCTGTAAATAGCATCATCAGAGTTATGTTTTCATTTAAATAATGTGAGATGGAAGCGAGGGGAAGAATCTCTGAGGAAATCTGGTATACAAGTGAAGGAATATCTGAGAAAATTACGAAAAAAATTGAGAAAATCTTAAGAAATCCAAGGAAATGTTGAAAATCTTTAGAAATTTGAGGAAATTCAAAGAAATCTCGAAATCTTGAAAAATCGATATTTTATGAATAGTCTCCTCAAATGATGAAGATACGAGCCGCTACCACTGCTTTAATCATAATTTAAAACAGTTAGTAATAGAGAAATATACCGGTCGGAAAGTGATCCTTTACGGACCTAAAGGATAATACAAATTTAATAAAATCATTAATTTCTTTGCAATTATTTTGTCATATTCGCACCTTGCTGTCAAGTTTAATTACAACCTCCTTAACTTGGATCGCTTCTAGTCGGATCAATTGCAAAAAGCTGAAGAAAATATTATCCTGTTATTTTCAAAATTAATGTATCACTACATCTATTTTAAATCTATTTATTCTACATTAAAACTAATGAAGCTAAAACCCCTGATGTAATTAGATGGTCTAGATCGTTTCGGCACAGCCGGTTCGGCGTCAAAGCGATTCGGAGTGAGAATTTAATTTTATAGTAAAAAAATACATATTTTAAGCAGAAATCGTTATTGAAGTAACTTGTCGCTCTATCTGGGCGTTTATTGAAAAATTTTTATTATTTTACATTTATCTGATTAGTCGGTTTAATTAATGGTTTATTAATTTTGGTTAACAGTTAATTGATTATTATTATTAAAAGTAGTAAATAAAAATTAGAAAATAAATAAAAACAAATGTTTCTAATCGTTCCTCGATTTCTGACACACTCTGTATGTCAGTCTGTAAAACTTTGTTAGTATTACTATTTCATTTATTATTCATTATTTGATTAACAAAATAATATCTCTGCAGTCAGAGAAAGGTGCACCCCTCCCCCCAAACTGTAAGCTGGTGAGTTTTAACCAATGAAAACTCATCAAAACAAAAATGTAAGCGGAATATTATAAATAGAAGGGCTTTCCAAAACCAAACCTGTCTAAAGCATTTATAATAAATAAAATTATAACTAAATATAGAATAAGTTAGTATAGTATCATTGCGGTTCCTAATGTTTGTCTGACCAAAATTCAAGTTTATATTTTAAAAAGTAATGCTCGGTTTCACCAACGTTCGTTAAAATTTGATGCTGATCAAATTTTGACGCCTTGTTAAGTCGTTTCGCCAACATTGATCTTTCGTCAAAAATCAATCGTCAAAATTTTCAGCCATTTCTAACTTAAGTTAGAAGTTAGAAGTTTTAAGTTAAATAATGTAAAGTTTTTCTTTTAAAAACTTCAAAAATGCAACACAAATGTCAATAGTAAATTTAAACTAACCGTTTAAATATTTGACGGACAAATATTCAGTTGTCAAATTTGATCGAAACTTTGACCAACATTAACTATATTTTGCATGGGTAATCAAATTTTTATGAGTTACCGAGAGGAAAACCGTTTGACGTTGATCAAATGCCTTGACAAAGGTTGTTGAAACCGGGCATAAAAGTTTTTTAAAAAAGTTCTTGCACCAAATCGGCTTGCGGTGAACCGGCTCGCGCGGAACAGCAGCGTGTTGAAAAGGTTTCGCGCCAACGAACCGGCTTGCATCTAAAAATTTCCTCATGCCAAACCAACAGCTCTAAATCAGCTGCGCCGACCCCTCCCATCCGGCATCCGGGTAATCGGTACCTAATGAGGAATAATAATTTTAAATGTTTCATCGTATAAATTATTTCTATAAACATCACAACTTCGTGTTCCATTTTATTCTGTTTAATGAATGGATTAATAAAGAACCTCTGACCGCTCCAATCTAGCTATTGGCGATTACATCGACTTACCAGTCTTCGGCAGTACTTAAACAATTATAAAATTAAAGGTAAAGAGAAATTTTTGAATTTCAAGATAATTTTTAATTTTATGAAATTTTTCAATTTCAAAAAATTCGAAAATTTAAAAATACCTTTTTAGTTGACCTTTAAAATTAGAATAAAGAAATTGGGAACCGAAAGATATTTTAGTTGAGATATAGGTCATTATAATCTACAATGTAGATACATTTCTAAATAAAAAAAATCATAGTAGGACATCGGTAGACAGAACACCTTTAAAATCAATAACGAATGAAAATAATACCACGAAAATAATTATTAAATCAAAAAAAGCCTTTGACGAATTAAAAGTTTCGATCTTATTCGCGGTTAATCCATCATATTTGTACTGGCAATTGAAAATATAAAGTTAAACTTGCCATTGTGTCAAACTATCATGAATCTGATAAGATCAGTGTCATGGATAAAACTTCGAATAAGATTGAAACATGTATTTCGGTTAAGGCTTTTTTTGAATTTAATAATATTTTTCATGCTGTTTTTCATTTATTATTAATTCTAAAGAAGGGTCTGTCTACGGTTGTCGGTTCTAATTTTGTTTATTTAGAAATGTATCTATGTTGTAGATTTAAATAATCCCTATCTCAACTAACATTTCTATGAAGGCGTGAAGTGGCAATTGCGACTTACAATTGTCAATTTACAATTCGAAGTCGCAATTGACACTTAAAAGTTGTAATTAACACCTAACGCAATAATACTTAGATACTAAAATAATATACTTAGTAGTAATTATAAGTACGATTGCACAAGCGTTAATTGCGACTTCGAAGTGTCAATTGCGACTTAAAATGGTCAATTGCGACTTCGAAGTGTAAATTGACAATTGTAAGTAACAATTGACACTTAAAATTTATATTTTTACTTTTGTGGCCTCAGGACGCCTTCGTACATTTCTTTATTCTTATAAACAATTCTTTTCTACATTCACAAGTTTTACTTTGTTTTTATATTTATTCAAAAGTTTTCGCTAATTTAAATTGTTAATAAGGGATGTCAATCATGATGCTAAAACAGGGGAGATCTTGGGTCTGAGAGGCGATTTCGAAACGTTTTGTGATTTTCTTACTTTATTAATAAAATTCACTAAAAAATGACAAATTAAGAAAATCGCAGAACTTGCAGTGAATAGGTTACTTGGACGGCGGACCACAACAAATTGAGGATCTAAGAAATAACAAAACTGTAAGTCAGTATGTATCTGAAACAGCTCACTGGCAAAAATCGTTCAAAACCACATATCTAAGCAAATAACCGAACGCAAAGTTATTAGGTTTCTAAAGTCTACCTTTAAAAAAAGTTAGAAAAATACAGATCTAAGATCTAAGAAAGGTTAAAATATCTAATATTAAAGTAAAAATTGGCTATAATTAACGAAATACAATTTAAAATAAAATTAATAAAAAAGGACACATCGAAGAATTTTAATGTTACTATTTAAAAAATTAAGGCTTGGACCTTAATTTTACAAAAATGATTAAATCGTCTTCATTTTTTACTTAGCTGCAAACATGATACGACAGAATGCGACGGCTTTATCTCGAACGACCAGAATTCACAATTTTCTTTAGACCGAAACAATTCAAGCAAGAGATAATCCGATTGAAGATTTTAGACAACTTCAGACCATAATCCTGGAAATTGAAAAGTTTAACAATGTGCAAAGATTGTTACGAATAACTAAAATATCTGCTTGCACGGAAGCTTACCTCTTAAGGTAAGACGCTTCACTTAATAGAAAGCTCATAAACTGATGATAATTATGAAAATGATGCTAAATTAAAATATACTATATAATTTTTGGCATCATTTTGAAGTTAATCGATTCCTTCTGTTAATTTTAATAGTTTTTTTTTTAATTTTTATTTAAAAAAACTATTATTGATCTAAAATATTATTATAGAATAGATCGGTTTTAGGAAATACAGTATTAAATAAACAGAAAAGATAAAATTATTTTTGAGTTAAATGTTAAAGTAAATGGATGTATACAGCAATCAGTCACTTTAGACTTGAATGCCAATTTTAACCTCATATTGAACGAAATTGGAACGTTATTGGAAAAATTACGGAAGAATAGCATTCGTTACAGTCAATTTGTGGCGTACACTCCATTGCAAAAGTATCATCTAGTTTGCCGTTGCTTAGAAGGAAAATTCACTTTAACAAAATTTTTCCGCAAAATGTTAAACATTTTTTTATTGCTTCCTTGTTTATAATATTAAGCATAATCTATTTTTATAATTTATACGTAAAAAAGTTCTTACATTTCCTCATTATTGTATACGTGCTTTATCGTAATATTCTGTCTTGTTAAATAAAATACTCTTTCAAAGTGACAGACTTGAGGATCTCATTAGGGATTTTACATACGGGTTGCTAGATAAAGTACTTCAGTTTATCATGAGAACAACAATTTACTAAACACGGCGGTGTTTATGGTAATGGTAATAAAAAAAACGAATCTATTGATTTTTTTAAATCATCAAATTTATTAGTTAGATAATTAAAAATTCGATGTCGGTTGGTTGCCATTACCAATGTTTTTAAATTATAATTTATTCAGCAAATCACGCAAAGAAAAATGTTTACAACATCTGTAAACACGACCATCATTTTGAGCTTACTTACTTTTATCACTTTTATCAATACGAATGTGTGCATTCAAGATTTGCTCTAAACTTTCTTCCCATAATACGCCGCATATTGCTGTAAATGCCCAATTTAGTCTGCTACACAAGGATCAGGACATAATACAATCTGCTGTGCTATTGGCCCGCATAACAATACCGGGGTTATTACGGGGTTAGTCGGGTATGGGGTGGCTGAAACAGGATGCTGATTGGGTTTTCACGTTCCGCCCAAGGTCTGTTTCCATGGAAATGTAATCTGTAGGTTTAATGCACCTTAATAGGGATAAACTACCCTAAAGTTGTGGATGCAAAGGTATTAACTCCGTTAATGGAATACTGCTATTTCAAGTTTCAAAGCTATCAATTTGTGTTAATTTAAATAACTGGAATATGTCGAGTACGACATAATTATTATGCTTGTCTCATAATTCTATTACAACTTAGCTTTTAATTATAAAATATAGACATATACCATTAACTTGCAAAATTAATAATAAATTAAAATTTATAGATTACTGAACAATAATTATTATAAACAATGTAAATTAAATCTTTCCCTTCTTAAAAGTAATACAGATTTAAATTTCAAATATATTGAATTTTGATTTTGTCTATGATTTTAATTAGAAATTAAAATAACGTAGTGAATGACTTAATTTGAGATTTCCTCAAAATAATATTAAATTAACTAAGATATTACATTTTAATTGAACAATACCTAATTATTTTTTAATTTTCTCGCGTTCGTAAATTTACCTAAAGCGATTTCCTTAAAAGTTGATGATTTAGGATGCATTTCTCGCATGGGTCTTAACTGTTTAGATATTGAAATTTAAATTTAATTTTAATTAAATTAATTAATTAATAAATTATGGTGAAATCGTATATTATAAAGAATATTTTTCATAACATATTCTGCGTTTTATAATAATCGATTTTGAAAATTTTGAAACTGCTACAATAATATCAATATCTGTGCAATCTAGAAATCTTATATCAGTCGGCTTTGTTTGAATTTTCATATTAAATTATGTAGTCCGGAGTTAAGAATTTCAATTGTGCCAAGTCAAGCATTGGAAACTTTTTTTTGCTTGCTTTAATAAAAATGTGAGTATTGAAATATTTTTTTTAGATTTATTCTATTTATTATTATAAATATGACACTTTCAGGAAAATAATTCAAAATTCAAATAAAAAATTGTTCAAAATGCTTATTTATTATTAAATCAGAAAAAAAGTTAAGATTTTTCTTCTTAATATACAATCTGATTTGTAGCAATATTGGAAATTCAAAATTTCCAATTATTATATTTTTAACAAACCTCTTAGCTTCAGGCCCTGACTGATAATAATTTAGTTATGCCGGACAACCAGGACCGGATTATCAATGTATGCACCCATAGGCAAAAGTTTTTAAGCGCCTACCAAAAAAATGTTTCTAAGAAAATTTTGAGTTTAGAATTAATGTTCTTAAAAATTTGAAAGTAAACTGGAAATTTTTGTCCTAGAAATACGATTATATTTATCTTAAAATCAGATTTCGTGAAGGCATCAATTTTTTATAAAATTATTTATCTATTTTGTGAACTATCACAAAATTGAAAAGATAATTTTTTAAGAACAAGAGTTAGACTAATCAAAAACAAGCTCAAATTATAATTTTTTTAAATAATCTGAGCTCTCCATTTTCTATTCGGCGCCTCTAGGCAGTTGCCTAGTTTGCCTATTGGTTAATCCGGCCCTGCGAACAACTCCTTTAGGTGGCTTCAGTTTCCAAATTAACTTTTAGAAAAATTTTCCCAAACTGCAAAAACGGTTATTTTCATCTTTCTGA
Organism: Cantharis rufa; assembly: GCA_947369205.1. Lineage (NCBI taxonomy): Eukaryota > Metazoa > Arthropoda > Insecta > Coleoptera > Cantharidae > Cantharis > Cantharis rufa. The sequence goes on along the minus strand of OX376307.1, from coordinate 14,053,013 downwards.
ATCCAAGATTCATGCTTAATTCTCGAAATTGCAGCTGTTACGATACGTTCTAAATTCCAGTAATCTCATTAGTAAATCCTGATTATTTTGAATTGCGGATTAATCCGTGACTATTAATACGGACATTAGTGTATTATTTTTCTTAAACATCAGAAAAACTCAATTTTGTCATTGAATCGTCAAGTTTAAATATTCAGGTTTTTGTGAAATATTCATTTTAAATTACTGGCTGTGACTGACAGCATTAAAGTACTTTACTTCCGCCCTCATAAACTTCCTTTTTCATTTTTTTATATGCCGATTATCGATCACCGTTAAATATTGGCCTCTCTATTATAAACATAGAATTTTTTACCATTTAAATCCCACGGCTGCCATATCCGAATTGAATGACAATCATCATGTTCTGCAATGAGGGGTTAGAACCTCCCCCCCCCCGGAATTATTTATCAATTAATAAATTACTGTAATCGAAAAAAATCAGAAAAAAACAAAAACTATCATTAAAACTAAAACAAAAACATTAAACTTGAAGTCTTTCAATAAAAATTAGAACTAAAGAGATACTTTAGGAACTAAAGAAATCCTAAATTGAATACACTTACTACTAAACATTTTCACAAAGTGCAAGACGATTTCAGTTGGTACTTTAATTTTTTTTAATACTTTTATTTTTCCGATGTTAGCATGACTGATGATTTCAGTTGGGACTTAATTTTTTTTATTTAGATATTTATTTATCAAGTTCCTTCTATTTTTATTTTCATATTTTATGTTTGTTTTTTATTATTGTAGTATTTTTTACTTTCTAAATACATAAATTATGTAGTACTTTATACTTTTATATTTTGTTCTGCATATTAGTTTCTTTTGTAAGTAGTTTAATAAATTAGCTATTTATTTTTTTTATGTTTTAAAACCCCTCCCGAAAATCTAAGTCTAAAAACGGCCCTGATGCTCTGAAGCATTCAAACTGTTTTAATTGAATTCCCAATGGCTGAATGTAAACTCAGTTTATCCAGCAACTCATTCTTAAAAATTTGTGTCGGAGAAACATTTGTGAATTATGCTGTGAAACAATGGAAACCATGAAACGCAGATACATGCATAATATCATTTATTTGATATGATTTATAAAAGGATTTGCCAATACACGTCATTCACATTCACGACGTCATATTAGACCAGCGTTGTCAAAACTTTAAATACCGTGCAATGATAAAGAGAGACATGCAATATACTGAACGGTCGCCGCAATACACAACACTGTACATATAAGATAATGTAAACAAACTTATAAAAATAAAAATCACTGTACAATCATCATTCGCATTATGTGATAAATTGGAATTTTAGTTTTAGGTGGTGGCAATGATATCAGACGTCATACCTCCGTCTGACGTGTATCGGTTTTTGATTTTCAGACACTATATCCATTTTTTCAATGGATATCATTCTCACTGTGGTCTTTAAATGACCATAAAGTAAAGACAAAATTATAAAAGCACATGAGTCGCCGATATAAACCGAAAGATCAAAAGTAGATAATTTCTGAACCATTAGTCCCAGTGCCGTAACAAGGTTGAGGCGACTGGGGTAGGCGCACCCGTGGAAGGGGAGGGGGGAGGGCAAATAACTAAACGCCGCGTTATTTTAAAACAAAAAAAGCCGTAACAAAAGTAAAAATACACAGAGTGTAGCATTACTTAGTTACAGTACTGACTAGACTGTTAATCTTATAGTGTAAAATAATTCGTGATTAACAGTCGAATAACTCGACTGTAATATTCGAGAAAAAAATTCTTTTATCTTAAAATAAAGGAACCGGATATTTGCTTTTTTGCTTGTCACTTCAGTTTGGACTGCATTTCTAGTATGTTAATCTCGGGCGCTACGGCCCGTTTTGACAATCATCGTCAAGCAAGATACGCATCCAACCTAAAATACGCGCTAATACGTTTAAGTATTACAATAATAAAAAAACCCTAATTTTAACCTTAATTTTATATTTCCAGTTGCAGGTCGGTTCCAGTTTTTCGTGAAATTTTGCCGTATTTTTGAATAATCCATAAAATTTAATTTTTATATTTGTAATTTACGCTACAAATTATTATAATATATGTCATTCGGAAATTTTTTAAGTCGTGGGCCCGGTTAGGGTACAATTCCCTAAATATAATTGAGTAGAATAGAAGACAATTGTCGCTCTGGCGGAATTACTTGTTTTTAATGAAAAGTTTTAAAAACAATATCTAACGTCAATTGGAAAATTAATTGAAAAATTCTAACATTAGAAACAGAAAAAAAATATATAAATGCCGTGAGATGCTACTCATACCGGTTCGTTCGTGACTGCGTTACAATTATTATAATAATTTTATGATTATTTCTATGATTAACAGTAATATCTATCTAAATTAAATTTTTACAGATATAATATTGTCTTGATATTTTGTCATAAGAGAAGAGATACACAAATTTTTTAAAATTTTATTTAGGAAAATATAACAGCACCCGATTAATTGGAGTTAAACTTTTAGAATAACAGTATAATATTGATAATGTCTTTAATTATGAAGAGATAAATGAGATATTAAGTCCGAAGAAGATAAAACAAAAAATAATTATAATTTTTTTATTAGATTCTTGTAGATAATTTCCTTTGTGACAAAATATTATGGTAATAGATTTTTCATATTATTTTCTATCGTCTGAAGTTTCCGAGTCAAGGTCGTTGCTAGGTTACCTGCTTGATTGTTCCGTGTATTAAAAATGTGAATTTAAATTCAGATTTGGTTGAAGTTCTGAGATTGGAAAACCGTTAGAAATTGACAGTTGTCCGGTACTGCTCTGTACAATATTTTTATTAAAATTGTAAAATGTTTATTCTAGCAAGTTAAGTTTCGAATAATAAATTATCAATTAACAAATCAATTTTAAATAAGTTTTAATTTCTAGAACATATTTTAATGCTACATTTTAGAATCCTTATAGCTACATAATCAGCACTGTGTATACCAAATGTTATATATTTTAAATTATATCAAAGCAGTAAATGAAGATACCTAATTTTCAGTGCACTTATAAAATAAAAGATACCGAATAATTATAAATAACAGTGATAACATAAAACGTTTTAAAATAATTAGATTAGCCTAACTAAGTAAACCATACAATTTTCTCTTCCATTTACTTTCTGCACCCTAATTCTAACAATTACTATAGCCTAATAATTAACTTAGAGAAAACAATTACCCTCAATCAATCTCGTCACATTGTATTATCTGTTCATTTATCCGGTCTTGTGCTCAATCCTTACTTCTACGTGTTTAGGGTTGAAATGCTCCAGAAGGCGGAACAACGTAACGACAGATCAGGGGTTGTCTTGTAAACGCAGAATGCGATTGTTTGTCATCTCGTGCAGTAGTTGATAAAGCAAACTACATCATATCGGTGCAAATGTTTAATTAATTAAGTGTGGTAAATATTTATACATGTTCGGTGTTTTAAATACAATAATATGGATCCCGAATTGCTAAATAAAGATTTAGATTCAAATTTTTCGCAAAATATACCAAATCGCACTTCGTTTCTAATCGAAGACATACTATATCAACGGCAAAAAATTAATCAGGACGTTTTAACGACACAAACAAAACAAGTTGAAAGTAGAGTTGATTTTGGACCGTCAAAACACACATCGATCAAGTTTGATGATGAAAAGTTGTATCAGCATCCTCAGCCTAAATATTCTGATAAACGGCAACAAGAAAAAGGCGGTTATAGTTATTTTCAACCACACCTACACAACACTATAAACGGCTGCATTCAAAATATGCATCCACCTGAAAATGGGTACATACAAGTCATGGGAGCTTTAGGTGCTTACTTGGGTGCTCCGTATAAGGGAATCTCAGATCATCCATATTTTCTTACACAAGGTAAACATGATTATGGTAGCGAGTTTTCTCAAATTTATTGTCAGGTTTTACTGTAGGCTTACCGTTTCATCACGCATTGTTTGGTAGTAGTGCAAGTGAAATTTCTTTAAATGCGTTAAAGCACTGCAGAAGAAGAAAAGCGAGAACGGTGTTTAGTGATCCTCAGTTAACAGGTATTTATACAATTTTTTTATAACAAATATAAAATTTTCTGTTTATACTAACAATACCAAACAAATAATTTAACAAATAGTATAATAGGTATCATATTTGTACTAAACAAAAATTGGAATATTATTTTAAATCTTAAACGTAATTCCAAACAGTGCTGGTGAATTTTTTAAAGAAAATTTATGTCGTGAAAAAAATAGTCAAGTCAAATGACATTTTTTGACTATTTTAGCTAAAATTAAAAGGTTAATAAAAAGGTTTAAAATTTAAGAACAGCATCTAACTGGAAATGGAATAAGAACAATAATACTTTAGTTCTACATAAGATCTACATTTTTTATAGTAATTTTTCGTAAATAATATGATAATATGAAAATGATTATAATGTAGATTAAACGAAATCGTTGGTACTTTTCATAAATAATTAATGAATAAGTAATAAACTCGTTAATGGCAGTCACATTCGTGTTTCTGTAATACTTATTAATTATTATAAATAGTAAAGTAACATTTAAGTTTTTTAGTAAATTAACTAATATTAAATTTATCAACTCCACATTGAAAAATATCCTGTTTTATAGATATCCTGTATCCCGACGCTGGCGCTTTTGAAAAAGTAAATTCAAAATATTGTAGATAAAAAGTAACTACTCCTAATTTTTAAACTATCCGGTTTTCCACCATATCATTAAATTGAAGTAAAATGATTACGTATGTACATGATGCTCCAACCATCTAAAATTAAAATACATAGCACTTCAAGATAAGTTCATAGCAAAATTCTTACAGAATATAATAAAGCCATATCAATTGCAAAAAATTCTCCTACTGATATTTCCCCATCTTCGTGCAGCAATTGAAGAGAAAATACGTTTATCTGTAAAAAAATCGAAGAATAATTTTCACTCTGCGGTTACTTTTTTATGTTAGCTTACCTCCACCATTAAACGATAATTGTTATTCGCAACCAAGAACAACTTAAACAGTTTAATTTTTAAACAAGTCATCTGAAATATTCAAATATTTTTATACTAGTTTCTGATTTTTTGTGTTTTAATTATTTTAACTTACTTGTTTATTCAACAAATCACCGTAATAAATGTTTAGGCATGTATTAATGAGAAAAAAAGTTAACCCTACACATGGTCTAACTAACATATAATAAAAGTTATATTCTTCGGCTGAAGAAATGAACATCAGTATAATGTTATAGATATAGTAAGTGATTAATATAAACTTTAATGTGAACATTGCAATGGCAGACACAGAAGTTAAATCTCGAAATTCTTTTAAACAATCGCATAAATTGTAATGAAGTCGTCGAACAACAATGAGTTTCTTTGTGCAAGAGATATCGTTGTTAACATTTACCACTTTAATTTTATTTAAACTGTCGGTAAGTGCGTAAAACCGTTGATATATTGCGAATATCCAACTATTGAATATATTAAATGCAGTGATTTCGTACAAGTATACGAAAAAGTATATTAGATTCAATAGACAAGATTTGAAATTATAAAAATCAACGTTAATAAAGCAGTTTACACTTATACATATTGCATTAAATAAAAACAAAATTACATTTATATTTCGCGCTAAGTTGTTATTTATAATGTTATTTAGACAGAAGATATTTTTATCGACATCTTTTAATTTTTGATATAGTTTTACAATACGAAGCCTATTTTTAATATCACAAAATTTAATTAAAATTATTATAAAGATTACCAAGATGCTAAAATTAATCATTACATAGTTGTTTATCATAAATCGTGCATAACTACTAATTTTTTTATTGGTATACGTGGTGATGTACGTTACAATTATTATGGTTAATATAGTAGAAATAACGTGATAAATACCATGATATTGAATTAGTGTAAAGATTCTGTTATTACATGCTCCTGAAACCATAAATTGCGCACCACCCATTAATTTTATTATTAAATATAGAGGTTGCAATGCTACCCATAAATCTGTTTTAGCATAATCCATTTTTACAACTAAACGGTATTCAACTTAAAACACCTTATTTCAACCAACGAAGCTTTAAAGTACAATAATGAAAAGTGATCGATTAATTTCGTTTGATATTAATCATTAAGCATTAAACTTTTGTTTAATTTAAATGAGTAGTAATCTCCAAAATAGAATTTTTAAGCTAATATATAACTAATGACTGGCTAATAATTTCTGCAGCTACATCAAGGAAGCTAATAAAATAATAGTTATTTATTATACAAGTGTCTTATTAGGCCCCTAAAACACGAAAGAAAAGTTTAAACACGAGACCGCAGGTCGAGTGTTTAATTTCTTGAGTGTTTTGGAGGCCAATAAGACACGTGTGTAATACAACGTTTTATCCACAATTCGCATATTATGAAGGCGTTATAAATTTAGATTTGGGCCAAAACGAATTCATCGATAATAGCAGGTAAGGTGGGCCATGTAATGGTTTCTATGACAGTTGTTGATTCCCTCATTATTTTTCGAATCGCGTCAAATTTGTGAAAAAATAATTTCGCGGTCTGAAAATGAACGAAAACCAGATTATTCCTGAAGATATTCTCAAAGAAGCCCAAGAAGCGACTTTGCATTTGTTGCCAACGAAGTCTAGAGCAGCTTACGAAAAAGAATTAACAAATTTTTCCGAGTGGAAAATAAGAAGATCTGTGCACGTGATAAACGAAGAGGTTCTGCTAGCTTATTTTTTGAACGTTAAGAAAAAGTTTGCCGCGTCTTCGATGTGGACGAAGTATTCAATGTTGAAGACCACTTTAAAAGTGCATGAAAACATAGATATTTCTAAATATGCTAAGCTAACCTCATATCTGAAGAGCGAATCTAGAACATACAAACCGAAAAAATCAAAGGTTCTTGAAAGAGAACATATTGAGGAATTTTTCGATAAGGCCCCTAATGACAAATATTTGATGATGAAGGTACCTAAAACTTAATTTCCTTAATATGTTTCATATTTATTTTGATTTTTGATAGGTTGCATTGTTATTTGGCATTGCTGGAGCTTGTCGATGCAATGAGTTGACGAATTTGAAATTCGAAAATGTTCAGGATAAAGGGTCGTACTTGTTTATTTCATTGCCGAATACTAAGACGAACGTTCCACGCAGTTTTACAATCATGGAGGAAGGATTTTCTATCAACGCCCTTGAAATCTGTAGAAAGTACATACATTTACGTCTAGAAAACGTTTCCAACGTCAGATTCTTTTTGCAATATAAAAACGAGAAATGCACAGTGCAATCGGTTGGAATCAACACGATGTCCAAAATTCCTTCAAAGGTTGCTGCCTTCCTAAATCTTCCGGACGCAGAGTCATATACTGGGCATAGCATGAGACGCTCATCCGCAACTCTACTAGCGAACGCCGGTGGCGATCTCACCACCATCAAACGTCACGGAGGATGGAAATCTTCTAGTGTTGCGGAGGGCTACATTGAAGACTCAGTGTCGAATAAAATTGATATAGCGAAAAAAATTCAAGGCGCTGTTTCTGAATCCGTTTCCGAAATTTTAGCTGTGAAACCCACTGTTGATGGTACTGACGTACATCCATCTACAAGCACAATCAATCTTTACAATAGCGACGAGGCAAAGAAGACAATATCCATCAATATCAATGTAAATTTAAATATTAACAAATAAAGTTCTGGTTCCAATTTTTATTTACGATTTAAATTAATAAAACACTAGTGTTTTATAGGGGTCATAATTCAATTAGAAACAGTATCATTATGGGCTCATAATATGCGAATTGTGGATAAAGGAATTTTATTTACTTATTTATTATTATTTTAATTTTTCTAAAATATTGACATGTCAATTTTTGAACATTTACACAGCTGCAATTCTGATTGAACTTTCAAAATTTAGATTACAAAATTAAATTTTAAATTATATTTTGATAAATATCGACAGGTAGCGGTATACTACTCTCGTGGATTAGCAGTAGTTTTTAAAAAAAAATTCAAAAAATCGTCAAGATGGTTTTACTTTGTTATAAAAATATGTTTTATATTTTATTTGAACAATAAATTATGTACTTTTGTGTTATGAGAATTCTACATCGCTCTTTTACAAGCAAAGAATTTAATACCTACTACATACTATTTGCCTTCCTGTAAATTTCGAGTTACCGAGTCCTGGTAGAAAAAATCCTGACTTTACAATTACTAATTTATTTCAGAAATTAAATTTTCAATATTTAGAATGTTTTTGTTTTTCCGACTATTTAAAATAGTACATTGTCTTATTCGGATTAAAAGTGAAACTTTGTTTGACAAGCAATTTTTGCATTTGCAAGGCGGAGCGCCAGCGGAGCCGAGCGAATGCAATAATTGCACGTCAAACAAAGACACTTTTAATCCAAATGAGACATATTACTTTTTCTCCAACCAAAAATTAAATAAAATTTAAAATATAAATACTTAATTTTAAAACATTATTTGATGTAATATCAGAAAAGTCACTTTGACATTTAAAAATTGCATAATTTCAAAGAGTGCTTTTTCTACATTGTTTGAATTAGCAATAACTCGAGAACGGCGCTAGATATCAAAAAACTGAGCAAAAAATTCTCCCCCCTCGTCACAGACACACTCCCGTGAATTATCGGTAGGAAGGCATATGCAAAAATTTAGATCGATCGCGCACAAAAATAGTAAAAAATAAAATCACTTTTAAGTCATGCACAAAAAAGTTTTTTTTAGTGCACGTAAAAAAAAGTGTTGCTTAGCAATTTTCGCATTTTTATATTAATAACGAAAACGTCAACTTTTAGTTGAGGTAATGCTACTAAAAATGTACTGCTTTTAATACGGTTGGAGAAAAACAATTTTATTTTTTATTATTGGTTTTTATTTTATTAATAACAATATCAAATTTGGCACAATATTTTATTCGGATGTTTGCTGATAACTCGCACAACTCTTAAGCAAAGAAAAACTTTCAATTTGGAAAACTACAGCAATGAGAGCGGTTGTTTGTTATTATTTATACCATAATAGTAAAGAAAGACCACTGTTATTTATGTATCACGAGGTACTCCCTTGTTCTATGGGTTTCCTCGCTTTCTTTACCATCCTCACTATTTTTATATAGGATCTTGTAGAAAAACGTAGTAGTCCACTTATGTTTTGTATGTCACTAATTAATAATTCACATGTAACAGTTTGTCATAATAAACCAATTATTAATCTTAGTATTAAATTCATTATAACAAAAGGTTATGGGCCCTCATAGTGGAGATGCTAAGATTCCAACTCTTACGAAAGGAAACTTTAATATTTGGAAGAAACGAGTCGAATTGTACTTAGATTCTATAGATATGTTAACACAGGTTAATGAAAATATGTCATTAGCGTTGAGTGCAGTAGATCAATTGGCATGGAAATCTCTGGATAAAAAGGCAAAAAATGTAATTGCTGGAGTTGTGCCTGATGAATTTTTCGGTATTATTGACGGAAAATGTACTGCTAAGCTCATGTTTGAAGCATTGGAGAATCATTTTAGTGTGAAAAGTGTAACGCAGCAAACATATATCAAGAGAGAAATAATGCAGCTATGTCTAAAAGGACAAAGTATGGCAGATCATTTTCTAATTTTTGATGACTTGATAAGAAAGTTGAAAAATGCTGGTGGAACAGTTTCTGATAGTGATGAAATAAGTTATCTTTTTTTAACATTGCCTGAAGAATATGATGCAGTGACTTCTGCATTAGAAAATTTGGAGATTCTAAGTGTGAATATAGCGAAGTCCAGATTGATAGCAGAAGAAACGAAGAAAAAAGGTCGTGAAGTTCTAGTTTCTGAAGGAAATCCTGCAGCTTTCCATGGTCAAAAGAAAAACAAACCTTGGAAAAAGCACGAGGTGGTATGTTATGGTTGCAAATCTAAAGGTCATAAAGTTGCAGATTGTCCGAAGAAAAAAGGTAAAAGATCACATATAGCAATAAATGAAAATGTAGCTATGATAACAGAAAAGTTTGTTGAAAAAGAAAATATAGTTGTGGGAACTGCAAACATTATTAAAAATAAAAATTGCGTCGTATGGTTCCTCGATTCTGGTGCAACAGATCATCTTATTAATGATGTTGATTTGTGTAACTCAATTCAAGATTTGAAAAACCCTGTTAAAATCAATACTGCAGATTCAGAAACGTCAATTTTTGCTACGAAAAGAGTTAAATTAGACTGCTATAGTAACAAAAATGTTTCGTTGTCTATTAGTGAAATTTTATATGTACCAAATCTGAGATGCAATTTATTGTCAATCAAACGATTAACGAAATTGGGTATCACTACTGTGTTTCATGAAAATTATGCAATCATGAAGAAAAATGGTTTCATCATTGGATATGCTCGTGCTAAAAGTGATTTGTATGAGTTTGTTGTTACAATGAAGAAACAAAGTATGTTGAGTAGTTCAGATGAGGAAAATCTTTGGCATCGTCGTTTCGGACATTTGAATATTAATAGTTTGCAGAAGTTGGAAAATAATGAAATGGTAAATGGCATGAAGAAGATTAAAGGTAACACTGGTATTTGCGAATTTTGTCAAAAAGGTAAGCAATGTAGAATGCCTTTTGATGATCATCGTGAACCCACAAAACGTATTTTGGAACGAGTTCACTCTGATGTATGTGGACCTTTAAAAGTTTCTTGGAAAGGTAATCGTTACTTTGTCACATTTTTGGATGATTTTTCTCATTTTACAATGGTTTACTTAATGAAAAATAAATCCGAAGTATTCCAAAAGTTTAAGGAATACGAAGCTTCTGCAACTGCTCTTTTTGGTACTCATATTTCGAAATTTAGAATTGATAAAGGTACGGAATATGTGTCAAATGACCAAAAAGCGTATTATTTAGAAAAAGGTATTATGTTGGAACAAACAGTAGGTTATACGCCACAACAAAACGGTGTTGCTGAAAGGCTTAACCGAACTTTAGTTGAGAGAGCTCGTTGTATGTTGTTAGAAGCAAAAATGCCAGTCTACATGTGGGGAGAAGCAATTTATACTGCAGCTTATTTAGTAAATCGCAGTCCGACTAGAGCTTTAAATGTTGATAAAACTCCTTGTGAACTGTGGTTGGGGTATAAACCAGATGTATCGAAGTTAAGAGTTTTTGGTTGTAAATGTTTTGCCTGGGTACCAAACCAAAAACGAGAAAAATTCGATCCTAAGAGCAAAGAGCAAATAATGGTTGGTTATTCTCCAACTGGGTACAGATTATGGAACAAGAAAGAGAGAAAAATCATAGATGCCAGAGATGTTAAATTTGACGAAAACAGTTTTCCATTTGATGAACCATCAAAAACTTTGCAAAATGATTTTAGTTATATTAATGAAGCAAAAGATAATCTTGAAAAGAATGCTATTGAAGTAAGAGAGGGTAATCCAGAGATTGTTATTGATGCACGAGAAGCTCATATAGAAAATATTCATGAAGCAAGAGAGGGAAATTTGGGAAATGTTCATGAAAATTCTGGTATTAGACGTAGTACTAGAAATCGTCGATTTCCTGCTAAATATAATGATTATTGCTGTAATGGTTTTAACGCGTTCCCTGTGTCGAATAGTAGAACAAGTGCTGAACCGAAGCCGGTTTCTAGCAAAAGCGCAGAGGAGTGCGCTTTAACAGTTTCTCTTTTAACAGAGGAGGATGTTCGCAGCGAAAGTATCAATGGACACTCAGAATTTGATATGAAGAAGTTTTTACTAGACATGATAAGAAAAATTGGTTGAAAGCAATTAAAGAAGAATTGGTTTCTTTGGATCAAAATAATACTTGGAATTTGGTTAGTCGACCAGAAAAAGTCCGAGTTTTATCATCCAAGTGGGTATTCAAATTGAAAGAAAATCAAAATGGATCATCTGTTCGTTATAAAGCTAGATTAGTAGCTAGAGGATTTCTTCAACAAAAGGGGATTGATTATGAAGAAACATATGCACCGGTGGCAAAATACACTACCATTCGTATCATTTTAGCAGTGGCTGTACAACATGGGTACATTATACATAATATGGATGTAAAGACAGCATTCTTAAATGGTGATTTAGAGGAAAATGTGTATATGGAAATTCCTGTTGGCATAGAAAAAGATGAAAATGTTATTTGTAAACTGCAAAAATCACTCTACGGTTTAAAGCAATCACCTAAGTGTTGGAATGAAAAATTTAATGATCATATGATATCACTTGGTTTCACAAGATCTAAACATGATTATTGTTTGTATGTGGATTATTCTAAATCAAAAATAATAGTTGTGTTGTATGTAGATGACCTATTAATTGTAGGTGAAGATATTGAGACAATAACAATTCTAAAAGCTCACCTGAATGAAAAATTTATGATGACTGATTGTGGAGAAGTAAAGAATTTTCTTGGTATGAATTTTAAAATTACTGATCATGGTTTATGCATATCTCAAGAGGAATATGCAAGAAAAGTTTTGGAACGTTTCTGTATGGAAAATTGTAAGGCATCACATACACCTATGGAGAAAAATTTATCATTGGAACGATCAAATGAGATACTAGATAAACCTTATCGTGAATTAATAGGTAGTTTAATGTACCTTATGATTTGTAGTCGTCCCGATATCTGTTTTGCTGTTGGGTATTTGTCACGTTTTCAAGAATATGCTGGAGATGCTCATTGGATTGCAGGTAAAAGTGTATTGAGATATTTGAAGGGAACGATAAATGAAGGATTAATTTATAAAAGGAAGAATGATTCTGATGTTTTGATCGGGTTTGTCGATTCGGACTGGGCTAGTTGTAAAGTCGATAGAAAGTCTGTTTCTGGTTATATATTCAAAATCTATGGAAAAACTGTCAGTTGGTCTAGTAAGAAGCAAAATGTAGTTGCATTGTCTTCGGCTGAAGCAGAGTATATTGCATTAAGTTCTAGTATATGTGAGGCTGCTTGGTTGAAAGGAATTCTTATTGATATTGGAGAAATAAAGAACGATTATTGTATTGACATTTACGAAGATAATATGGGGTGTATTGGAATGGCATCTACAACAGAAAGCAAACGTGCCAAACATATAGATATACGCCACCACTTCATAAGAGAAAAAGTTTTCAGCAAGGAAATAAATTTGAAGAAAATTGCTTCTGGAAGTCAAGAAGCAGATATATTTACAAAGGCATTAGAAAAAATAAAATTTAATGAAATTTTGAGAAAAATAGTGGCCTAAGAGAGGGTGTAGAAAAACGTAGTAGTCCACTTATATTTTGTATGTCACTAATTAATAATTCACATGTAACAGTTTGTCATAATAAACCAATTATTAATCTTAGTATTAAATTCATTATAACAAAAGATCTACTATTATAGATCTGCATTTTCTGAATCCATACTAGTTTTCGAACAGTTTGCCTTTCTTCTTGATGTCCTGCATAACTCTTCGCAGTTATGTTTTATGACCAGTTCCGCTTTTTCCACTAGATGGGAAAAACGGCTTCTTCTAGAGATTTTTTGTTTTAATAAAAGTTTTATCTAGGATCTTTGTTTTACCTCTAAGTTTGTCTTTCACGATTTGGTAGGCCTTAAGCCCCATTGGTTTTCGTCAAGGAGGGTCCTCCCAACATTTCCTTTTGGCTGTCTTGATTTCCAGAGTCAGGTCTCTTTTGGTTTTCCGGTAAACTTCAAAGACTATGTCTCGTGAAGCTGAATACCTGGTGTTCTGGTAAGCCCTTCGTGTCGGATTGCCGTTGCTCTGGGTGCAGCTATCTCGGCGCTCCGTCAATGGACTGGTATATATCGGTTACTTCTTCTTTTCGGCATCGCGGCGTTACAAGACGTTATGACCGCATCCGACATATCTTTGCGCATTTTGTGGTGCTTGTATCTTTGTTGTATGTGGGCTTGTCTGCTGGGCCATATGTTGTCAGGTCTTCCACCGTGTATGAGACATACTTGTAATTACTTATTAGTGTCTCTTCATGAAGAACCTTCCATTGAGATATTTTCCGGAGGGTCCAGGAGGACCCAGGAGTCTTTTCATCTAGTAAGATTTCTCCTCTTTCGTCGGTCAATGGGGATCCATATGCGACGACTTTGCATTAAAGTCGCCTTCTATGACGATATCTGCGCCATCATTAAATCCAGCTATTCTTGGAAAGGTCTGGACAAGTCGTTTGGGGAGTAGTATCAATTCTAAGCCATTAGTCCCCAGATCTTTGTTCCGGGAGGAGTGCGATGTCGATTTTCTCTTTTTTCGAGGTTGTTCCTAAGAGATCCTCCGCTACCCTTGAGGTATACAGGTGTGCTTGCATAAACCGGACGGGTTTCTTTCGGGTAGGGTTTCCAAGCACCCTCCTTCGTGTCTGTCGAATTTAGACTATGAAATTTCTGAAGCCAAGATGATGTACTATTTTCAGTTATCATTTCTTTACTAAATTTATGTATTACCAAATAAAGTAGATAAAATATAAAGTAATAAGATACGAATCAATCTGTTGGTTTGCAGATTTCAAGTGAGATAAATGATAAATCACAGTTAAATCACAATTTATTTTTTTATACTTTTTGTATTTTAATACATTTTTTTCTAATTAGCAAAGCTTATATTTTATGAATAAAATTACGGTGCATTTCTATTACCCAAATTTTCTTTTATAGTGATCTATTGTTTTCTAACATTTCATTAAATTGAAGTTAAATGGTTACATATATGCACGAAGCTCCAATCATCTAAAATTGAGAATTTAGCATATTAAATTTCTATTACCCAAATTTTCTTTTATAGTGATCTATTATTTTCTAACATTTCATTAAATTGAAGTAAAATGGTTACATATATGCACGAAGCTCCAATCATCTAAAATTGAGAATTTAGCATATAATGATGTGGGTTAATAGAGAAATACTTACAGAATATAATAAAGCCATATTAATTGATAATGGCCCCACTGCTTCCACTCCATCTTCGTGCAGCAGCTGAAGAGAAAACCCGTTAATCTATAACATAAAAATCAAACTAAACTTATTAATGGACATATTTGTTTATTGCTAAATGACCTCCATTGTTAAACTATGATTGTATTTCCTTAGGAGAAATAACCTACAAAGTTTATTTTTTAAAGAACTCATCTGAAATATTAAAATATTATTATTATTTTTCTGTAGTTATGATTGCAGTAATCACAACTTACTTGTTTTTCCAACAAATCACTGTAGTAAATGCTTAATATAGAAAATAAACTCAAAAAGAATTTCAAGTAGATTTTGTGGTATATTAGTATGTATTTGTAAAATGCAAGATTTAACAGAACTAAACAAAACGTTAAAATAATAAATTTTAACAGTAAAGTAAAGAAATACAATACGTAGAAAAATCGTTACTATAAAACCAAAAAGACATTAATTATCACTTGACAAGATTAAAAAAATATTTAAAAATGAAATATTTCCGTAAAAAGATTAAACATTAAAAAAATAATGAGTAATTACGTTATAAGGCCTTATTTCACTGTTTTTGCAGATCTTCAGACGTACCTAACTCTAAATTTTAGAGTTAGGTAGAGTTAGGTTTTATTTAGAGTTAGGTACGTCTGAAGATCTGCAAAAACAGTGAAATAAGGCCTTATAACGTAATTACTCATTATTTTTTTAATGTTTAATCTTTTTACGGAAATATTTCATTTTTAAATATTTTTTTAATCTTGTCAAGTGATAATTAATGTCTTTTTGGTTTTATAGTAACGATTTTTCTACGTATTGTATTTCTTTACTTTACTGTTAAAATTTATTATTTTAACGTTTTGTTTAGTTCTGTTAAATCTTGCAATGCTTAATATGGTATCTGTTATGGCAAACGTTAACCCTACAGAAGATTTAAGTAAGTTATAGTGATAGTTATATTCCTTGGTTGAAGAAATCAATGGCATTACAATGACGTACATATAATAAGTGATTAGTATAAAATGTAATGTTAAAAGTAAAGTTGCAGCCCCATTAGTTAAATCTCGAAATTCCTTTACACAATTGTTCAAATTGTAATGAATACGTCGAATAATAATAATTTTTTTTATGCAAGATTCAACGTTATTAACTTCAACCTCTTTAATTTTATTTAAACTATTGTGAAGTGCATAAAACCGTTGATTTATTGTAGCCAACTACCGTATGAAACAAATAAAGTGGATTCATACACATACATCAAAAAGTAGATCAGATTCATTCCGTAAAATTTTGCATTAAACACTTCTAGGTTAACGATACAGGTTATAGTCTCACATACAAAATTAACCAAAAACCAAATCACACTTAAATTTCGCGCTAATTTGTTATCTATAATTTCATTTATATACAAAATATTCCTATCGATATCTACCATTTTTTTATATAGATTTATAATTCGAAGCCTATTCTTAGCATAAAAAAATTTGGATACAATTATAACGATCATTACACTGCACATAAAATTAGACCTTACGACTTGTTGAATCAAAGTTTGTGAATAGCTATAGGAAGGTTCTTTTTTGAATAGCAACACAATCGTTACAATTATTATAGTTATTATATATGAGCTAACTTGATAAAAACTACGATATTTGATTAGTGTGAAAATTCTGCCGTTACATGGTCCTGAAACCTTGAATTGTGCACCACCCAGTAGTTGTAGTATCAAATATAATGGTTTCAACGCTATCCATAAGTCGGTTTTAGGATAATTCATTTCTGGACCTTGCATTTTTGGCTTTTAATATATAGAAGGGTAATTTATAATAGGTAATGAAGTTTGATCAATTTATTTCTTTTGGTATTATTTGAAAAGCCTAAACTTTCGTTTAATTAAAGTTAGTAGTAATCACCAAAAAGCATTTTTATAAATTAATAAATATCGATATCCGACGATATTCATACTATATAGAATATTTATTACATTAAAGCTAATCAATTGTTTATCTAAGTAATATGTAAATTAACTAAAACTGAACATTATTTTCAGCACATCAGTCATGAAAATATAGCACAGAAACATATTTACTGATTTTATTGTGTCTGATTCTGCAAATCAATTCAGAGATCTTGTTAATCCATTTATGCGCGTCTACTTTTTTAGTGTGAAGTGCTAAATAGCACCGTTACACCCAAATACACTTCGTTTTCATTACACTAATTTTAACTTGTGAAATATAATAAAATTAAAACTTGAATATAACAAGTGAATTTTAAACTAAAATTCAATTTTATTTTTGAGTTTTCAGCAAACGATATCGCTATCAAAATTTGTTTTTTAATAAAATAAATAAAATACCCTGCATACATGTATTATTGAAAAACCAAAAAAATACACTAATATGTTTTAGAGTATTCTGAGTGCGATTTACTTGGATTGGAGAAAATTAATCTTCTATAAGTTAACCGAAAAGGGAATTTAAAAGGAAATAAAAAGAGCTAAATAGCAATATGCAATACTGCATGTAAAGATGAAAAGCAAAAATTTTCAATTTCTAGAAACAATAAATTCATATTCATCTTCTTTATTACACAGTTAATCTAACTAAAACAATTCACCTTTATTAATTTAATTTTAGATTAAATTACAATTATTGATAATATGATTATAAGGACATTTTATTTAAGAAAAATATAATGCGGTACATTTTTATAATAAATAGATTTCAAGCAGTGCAAATCAAAGACGTTAATTTCTTGAAGGAAAATAGAAAGATTAGTTACGAAATACTTCATGAAATTGAAACAATATGAGCACATAACCAATAACAGCTCCGACCATCTAAAAACAAAAAATGTAATAATACAGTTTTCATCATTTCATCATTTCATACTGAAAGTAATAAAGTCATATCAATTGTCAAGAATCCCCCAGGAGACATTTGTCCATCTTCGTGTAAAATTTGAATTGCAAATGCGTTAATCTATAATAAATGTATTAAACCTGGTTAATTAAATATGCGGTTACTAATCAGTTGATTGATCCCAGGAATTAAACTTTTTTCTGTAGACATTTTTCTATGACTTTAAAACGGCATTTGTAATTGAAAATTTACATGCATTTTAGATAGGGATTAAGCCATGGTTTCTAGGGACAGATATATTCTTAGTGATAGCTTTCATATGCGATTGTTACTCTGTCGAGTGCATATTGTTCGTAAAGCATCCCTTGCTAGTAACCGCACACTTTACCGAGTTGCATCGTGGTAGAGGGATGGTTTTTGTGAGTTTTATGTAAATTTCGGATGCACCTTAAAATGCATTTCTCCCCTTTTGAGTAGCACCTTTGGCAGGTCGAAGCTACTTTCGGGGATGTTTTTACTAGTAAAACCCTGTTCATTAAATATCAGTTATCTGAGTACATCTAAGCACACGTACCGGCAACAGAATACCCGCGTAGAAATCATGGTGTAGAAATCCGTATCTAAAATGCAGGTAATATTTCGATTTTTTAATGCCGTTTTCTCGAAAACTAATGGATAATTCACTTTGAATTTTTTATGCTCACCTCTTTTTTTAAATTAATATTGTTTGTATAAAGCAATAGTTTAAGTAAACTATGTTTAGTGTACTTGATCTAAAACATCATAAATTATTATTATTTACTGATTTTGATGAATAGTACCTTACCTGTTGGCCCAAAATATGACAATAGTAAATAATTAACCATGAATCGGCTGCAAATAATAAAGTTTCAGCAGCGACACGAATGCATTCACCGCTAAAGCAATTTTCTACATATGAATTTAAAGAAATTAAATGCACTAAATATGTAACAACCACTACAGTATTTACAGTTAAATTAAGAACTGCACACACAGTTAGTATTCCATTCAATTCTCTTAACATATCACACAAGTCGTAATGAATGCAACGAATTTTTCTAATTTTCTTTAAACAATAGTGAATATTCTCAATTTCACGAGTTTTTACATTTTTGTATAGTACATTAAATCGCTGGTAAATAGAAAATATCCAACCTCTGAACAAAATGCTCGTCATAAATTTATAAATGTTAAACATTATTTGATATACAAAATGTGATGCAAGTAATTTGAAATCATAATGATGAATGTTGAATAATATGCATAATAGACATAGACTAATAATTATTACGAATATCGAAAATATATTTAAATTACGTGCAAATTTGTTATCGATCATTATGTTTAAGTTCAAAATTATTTCTTGATCAATTAACTTGTTAACTTTCAAATACAAGTTTATAAAACACCATTTATATTTATTATTTGCAAAGAACGCCAAAACTGTGGAAAGCACGAGTGCGCATACTAAGCACATATGGGTATATTTAAAAAGTTGATTTCTGGTTGATCCACTCCAAAGTTGATCTTTTAACAAAAAGAACCCTGTTAAAAATAATATTATATGTGAATAAGAAGCTATTCTATATAAATTGCAGTAACGGAAAGCTTTTATGTTTCTATTGTGACACGGTCCAGAAACTATAAATTGTCCTCCTCCCAATACCATCATAACTAAATAAATAGGTTGCAAAGCGGTCCATAAATCTGTATTTTGTAAACTTTTCATTTATTTTATATATTATGTATCTTAGTAAATGTTTTATATTTGGGTGTCTATGTAGTGACTAATCTAAAACATATTATTAGTATCACCGTTTCTAATTCAATTTAGTCATTAATAATATTCATATTAATAATATTAACATGCTGTATTATAAAATTAATAGACTAAATGGATTCCTTACTTTTCATAAATTAATTAATAAAATTTAAGTGTTTTTATTAATATGCATATTCAAATAAAAAAATAAAAAAATAGCAGTAGATACTAATGTAGTAGAATTATTCTTCTAACGACGATGTTCTGATATTCAAATAAACATGATAACGGAGTCCAGTTGATGCTCATTGTAACTTGACATCGAGGTAAATATTTTGTTTATGTCTCATGATTGTGTTGTACAATATAGTAATGTGTTAATAAAGTATGCAACAGAATTAATTTTTTTTAATCAGCAATCTTCTCTCAGCTATAGGTATACTTAATGGTATATAGTCATTACCAAAGAATTTTAAAGGTTGTTCCTTGCAAAAAAAATTTTTTGAAAAAACATTATATTTAAAATATATTTTTAGACTGGACTTGTCAAGTCATTTTATTGTTTTTTTTTTTATAATGATTTTCTAGATATTATCTTTTTTTATATCTTCTTTACTTTAAATACTCTAATATTTTAACTTTTGCTTAGTTGTGTTAAATATCATAATATGAACTTGTTTCGACTTTAATTAAAGTAATAAATACTATTTTTTTTATTAAATGTTTATATTCTCTATATATAATAGATAGATACTATTACTTTATTATAAAATAAACAATTTTTAAAAAATATTATAGTCTCCCACAATTTTTTTTAAATAGATCATAAAATTAAATGAGAAAAATTTATAGAGGTAGATATCATTGAAACATTTTGAATGATTGTTTATTATTGTAAAAACTATATTCCACAGTGCAGATGAAAGGCGTTAATTTCTCGAAGAAAATTAAAAAGATTAGTTACGAAATACTTCATGAAATTGAAACAATATGAGTACGTAACCAATAACGGCACCAATCATCTAAAAATAATAAAATATAATATAGTTTTTAATATTAAATTTAATCATAAAAGTTTCTTACTGAAAAGAATAAAGTCATATCAGTTGTCAATAATCCTCCATGCGACATTTGCCCATCTTCGTGTAAAATTTGAATTGAAAATGCATTAATCTATAATAATATGTTTATTAAATTTATAAATTCTGACTAATAAAATACGGTCTGGTACAACTCGGCGCTAGGCCAACTTGGCACCAGGTAACTTTTTAAAATATTTTTGGTATAAATAAATGATTTAAATTAAATATAAATTATTTATTAAATTAAAAACTATAAAAAAAAATTAAATGATTTAAACGAAACTGGCTTATTGGTTCATTTCATAGTTATGCGCTATCCTAAACTATGTAGTTTTCCTCAAACCAATCTAAAACTGATTGAAGCTCATCAGTTAATTTATCAACCGTTTCTTTTAAGTCAGGAACCGGAACGAAAGCAACTTATTTGCGATTTTTCATTAACAAAAAACTTTGCTTCCTCTACCACCGCCAGGGGGCTCCGCTTCTTGGACCCCCGGGTTGCTTCTATTTTAGTCTCCGACTACTGTATTAAACATAAAACTATAATATTATTGAAATTATTAGCTATAAAGGTATAAACGAAATGTAATTTTCAAAAATTATCTAAGAAAATTATTAAAACAATAAAATATTTTCAAGCTTTCGGGAGCGGATGTTCCCTTTATCAAGAATTATTTATTAATGTTACTAAATTTATAAATTTATAATAATTTTAATTAATAAATTAATACTTTTTTAATTATTTATTAATAAATAATTCTTGATAAAGGGAACATCCGTTCCCGAAAACTTGAAAATGTCTTAATAGTTTTCTTAGCTAATTTTTGGATAATTGCATTTCGTTTAAACATGAAACATGTTTTTCGGTATCAAATACCTTTCTTGTCTATGATTGGGAGCGTCAATTAATTACGTAAGGACGATTTTTGTAATTTTTGACCCCCTTCCACGTAAGGGTAAAACAATTGCAGAAAAACAATAGTTAGCAATAGTTCTTGCAAAATGTCACTTAATTTTTTTTAATGTTTAAGAACTTACGAAAAGATTAACTTGGCCCCGAGTTGTTCCATTCGGAATAAAATATGCTCACCTCTTTCTTTAAATCATTATTGCTTGTATAAAGCAGTAGTTTAAATAAACTATCTTTAGTATATTTGATCTACATAAAAAAACATAAATTAACGATTAGCATAATTTCAAAAATGGTGTACTCATATTGCCTTACCTGTTGGCCCAAAATGTGACAATAGTAAATAATTAACCATGAATCTGCTGCAAACAATAAAATTTCAGCAGCGGCACAAATGCATTGATTTTTAAAACAATCTTCCAAATATGCATTTAATGAAATTAAATGTACCAAATATGCAACAATTGTTACAGTGTTTATAGCTAAATTGACAACTGCACATATAGTAAAAATTCTATTCAACTCTCTTAAAATATCACACAAGTCGTAATGAATGCATCGAATTTTTTTAATTTTCCTTATAGCATAATCAATAGTTTCAATTTCACGTCTGTTTAAACTGTTGTGAAGTACATTGTATCGCTGATATATAGAATATATCCAACTTCTATACAAAACACTAGTCATAAATTTGTAAATGTTAAATATTATATAAGTTATAAAACTGGATGCAATCAATTTAAAATCAAAATGATTGATGTTAAATATACATAACAGACATAAAATAAGAATTATTATAAATATCGAAAATATGTTTAAATTGCGTGCAAAAGTGTTATCGATTATTAAATTAATTTCTTTGTCAATTAATTTGTTAACTTGAAAATATAGATTTATAATACACAATTTATATTTAATATTTGCAAGAAATCCCAAAACTGCAGTAAGTATTATTGCCCCTAGTAAGTACATGTGGGTGTACTTAAAAAGTTGATTGCTCGTTGTACTGTTCCAAAGGTAATCTTTTAACAGAAAAAAAACTGTTAAAAATAATACTCCAAATAAATAAGAACATATTCTATATAAACTGCAGTAAGGAAAAGCTTTTATGCTTCTATTGTTACAAGGTCCAGAAACTGTAAATTGCTTTCCTCCCATTACCGTCATAACTACATAAACAGGTTGCAAAGCGGTCCATAAATCCGTATTTTGTAAATTCTTCATTTATTATAGATATTTCAGTACTTCTTTAACACGTTGAAGTCTATGTAGTGACTAGTGTGAAATATATTACAAAATTTTCATTTTTAATTATCTTTAGTTGTTTATAATATTTACATCCACAACATTAACATTATGGTGTATGGAATTAATATAATAAATGGATTTGTTTCCTTTTATAAATTTTAAAATAACAAAGAGAACTTTTTAATTATATCCACATTCAAGCACGTAATTAAATTATCTATATATATAAAATTCACGTGTCACAGTGTTAGTTACCATACTCCTCCGAAACGGCTGAACCGATTTTAATGAAATTTTGTATATACATTCAGTAGGTCTGCGAATAGGTTTTTGTGCTAAAAAAATTTTAAAATTCGCGAAAATGCGGAATCCACAAACGATTTACGGTAACGTCGCTCTGATTGGTCGACTTTTAATCATATAATCCGATGAAAAAGGTACACGTACAGGGTGAACCAAACCATTGCTATCAGGTAGTCGCACAGAGTTGGGTCTAAAATTTGGAGAGATAGATGGCGCAAAGGCTACAAGCATATTGCTATTTCATACGGCGTTTATTATATTGTTTACATTTTATAACATTTGATTTTGAATTGAATATAATTTAAAAATTAAATTTTAGAGAAAAGAACAAAGTTTACCGGGTCAACTATTTCATACCGCCAGGGCCGAATATGGCGGTATGGCACAAGTGATTTTAAAGAATTGTTATTAATATTAAGGTGGCCAATTTTGGCCAAAATTATCGAATATTCGGATTAAAGAAACAACATGGATTACAATTAAATTTAATAATTATTCTCTTTAAGAAAATCTATTATTATTTTTATTGTGCCTCCACATAACCCTTCCCCTCCATGACCAACATCTGGCTACGACCCTGCATACCCACAGATGTTTAAGGTGTCCCTATCCAGAAAATTTTTTTTCGATAAATGGCGTAAAGGTTACAAGTTATTGGTAATATTGTATGTAGAGATTTACATAATAGAGAGACTTATTTCTTTTTATCATATTTGATTTTGAATTGAGTTTAATTTAAAAATTAAATTTCAGAGAAAATGAAAGATTTTCAGAACATTATATTGATGATGCGCTAAAAAGCGCTTCGTTAGTTGCACAATATGAAGATTTCCAGGTGAGATCTGAATTCCATCAAGCACGAAATAGATATTTTCGTTAAAAGTTAGGAAAACTAAGATTTTTCCATTCAAGGCGAAATTTTTAGTAAACTAAAAACTCACCGAGCTTTTTGAATTACTCTATTTCGAAGTACCAAGGTATTTCACGTGGAATCAAAAAATAAAATCTGGCATTGCAGCAACCTTATTGCATGGAGGCAGAACTGCTCATTCAGCATTTAAGCTGCCACTGAATATTAAAAATAATCCAGACGCAGTGTGCTGCATAAAAAACAATCGTCCATGGCCACAATGCTCAAACAATCCAAAATTATCATCTGAATGATAGTGTACCATGGTGAATGTACAATGATGAATGTACGATGGCACACAAACATTCTCTTGAGGCACTGAACGGAACACTAAAAGATATAAAAAATAACGACAAATTATTCGGCGGCACTCTTTTACTCCTTTCCGGTAATTTTAGACAAACACTTCCCGTCATTCCACGTTCAACGTACACTGGTGAGATCAACGCTTGCTTTAAATCATCGCCACTGTGGCGTCATGTAGAAAAAATCCACTTAAAAACTAACATGCGAGTGCAAATGCTACAAGAACCATCCGCTGGCACATTCTCAAAGCAATTATTACATATCGGCGATGGTAAAGTTGCTGTTTATGAAAATACTGCATGCATAAAATTACCCACTAACATCTGCACAATCATTGATTCGCAAAATGCTTTCATTGGTCGCATATTTCCCGATGGAGGCACACAACACAAGAATCATGTGGAGAAAAAATGTGGACGTCGACGATTTAAACTACAAGATACAGGCGTCGTTTCCAGGCGACTTGGTATCATACAAATCGATCGATTCAGTTTGCGATGCCAACGAAGCTGTAAATTATCCAACAGAGTTTCTGAACTCACTGAAATTGTCAGGCGTGCCACCACACTTTCTACGACTAAAAGTTGGATCTCCGGTTATTTTACTTCGGAATTTGAACCCCGCACGGCTGTGCAATGGCACCCGATTGGTAATTAAAAGATTAATGATAAACTTTATAGAAACCACCATTTTTGAATGGCAAATCTCGAGCCGAAAATGTTTTGCTACCACGAATTCCACTGATTCGCACAGACGTGCCAATCAAACGCGTTTAATTTCCGATTAGGTTGGAATTCGCAATGACAATAAATAAGTCGCAAAGCCAAACGATGTCTGTTTGCGGCATAGATTTGACAACACCGTGTTTTTTACACGGACAATTAAACGTGGCATGTTCTTGCATGTATGCATGTTTTCGATGGACTGACGAAAAATATCGTCATCGTCTACATATAATTTATATGGCAGAACGTTCGCCGAGTCACTTGGTATATTAATTCTGAGGCGGTACGATGTTCTAGAATTTTACAAATAATTTATATGGTTCAAGTTCTGAGGCGATACGAAGTTCGCCGGGTCAGCTAGTAACATTATAATATAAAAGTATTTTGCTTTTTAGAACTAAAATGTTTTTAAGTTATCACAAATAAAATACGAGTACATTGTAAGTACAAAATATCGCAAGCGTTTTCACAGTCACGACTTATTGTCAAAATAAATATTTATTTACTATTGAATAGTATTCTTAAAACGTTAGTTGTTTGCTCAACACCAATTTTCCGTTGTTTTTAACATCTGCTAATGATGATACTTACAGCATCAACTCTCGAAAGCTCGAAAGCCGTCGTACATCTGGTAATTCTTTAAGTATCTTTTTAACAGAACTACAATAATAAAGAGTGATAGATAAATTTTGTTTTATGTTATTTGATAAATATCAACATTTTAATTAATTAAGTAATTAAGTAAGTGGTAATAGTAGTAGTAGTAATCATCCAAATAGCTTTCTTAAAGCTAACAAATAGCTAATTGCTGGTTAATAGCTAACTCCACAAACTGCGGCAGTCGGTAAAAAATGTCTCTTATTTTGTATGTATAGTCAATTTTACCTATATTGCAGAAATATTGCTACATTTTGTCACAGCTGCTAGACTATCCTTAAAATTTAACTCTTTGTTTTAAGTTTTATTAGAAGAAGTAATCCCCTTATACCGGTGTGAAATTTATCAATTGGGGATGATGCAGAAAAGATGTTTTATAAGAGCCTAATAGATAATCATGAAATATTTTATTTAATAAAATGATGAATTAATTTATAATTCATAAAAACAGATTAAAATTATTATTTTTTTATGTCCCTTATCTTTCCATGTTTGGAACATTTTAACCAATGCTCTATATTTGTTTGTCCGTATATCAAACAGCTACTAATTTTCTTTTTGATTTTTTTTTTAAATTTGTTTATTTGGTTCAGTTCCAACTTGTTCGCCTAAGTTGTTCAATTAAAACACCAATATAACTTTTCCAATTGCATTCCAAATGCATTAATCTATAAAAAAAACGAAAATTTTTAAGCCAACACTTTTTTGACGTATTTTACCTCCACCATAAAACGATAATTTTTACTCGCTCTCAAGAATAACTTAAAAAGTATGTTTTTCAAAGATGTCATCTGGAATTTTTTAATATTTTTATTACTTTTCTGTTATTGAAAGTGTAATAATTTTGTTAACTTACTTGTTTACTCAGCAAATCACAGAAATAAATATTTGTTGATGGCGATGCAAGTTATTCCTACGCAAGTTCTCTGAAATTTATAATCAAAGTTATATTCATTTTTTGTCGAAGAAAGCAATTTCAATATAATAACATACATACGTATGTACTATATACAATAAGTGAAAAATACAAACTCTAATATTAAGATAGGAACTGCCTAGAAATAAAATAGAAAATTAAAAAAAAAATTTTTTAATATTAAAAAGTTTAAATTTAATGTTTGAATCGCAGCACTCATATGTTCAGTTTAAAAAAAGGGTTAAAGTAAATTATTGTAAATTGCACTCACTATCAACCAATCTGTCAATAGAATGGAGTTAATTTTTTTCACTTTTTTTCTT
The DNA here is from genome assembly GCA_947369205.1 of Cantharis rufa. Lineage (NCBI taxonomy): Eukaryota > Metazoa > Arthropoda > Insecta > Coleoptera > Cantharidae > Cantharis > Cantharis rufa. The sequence continues at coordinate 14,025,937 of OX376307.1, read as the reverse complement.
GCAGGAAAAACCGAAACTTTAATATTAATTATTGTCCAAACGAATTACTAGCAGTTTTCTAATTTTCCATTTAGTTAATTTGCTGCATTTACTGAATATTTACTAATGAAAGGGCATAGCCCAATAAGATTGTGCAAAGTCCCCCGTCTAGGATTTTGACTGGAACTAGGGCATTTGATTTGGTATCAAAAAAGACCAAGCTCCCCAAATTTTCAGCCCGCTAGGGCAACCCAAGCATCTGCTACCGCCGAAAAAGCCACTTTTCACCATTTTTACGATAACTCTCGCTAGAAATTACATTTTCACCCCCGGTTTTCGGCATTCAAAGGGTGATTTAATGAAGAAGACGTCTGTCTCAAAAATGACACCCATTTTAATATTTGGAACGTGATTTTCAGAACTTTCTCTCTTCCCGGCACAAAATTTAAAAAAATCAATTTTTGGCATTTTTTATTACCTTTCAGATGGTGTAATGTGAAAAATTTTTTATGTGGGACCCAAGGTCGAAAACATGTGAACTATGCGATTTTGCACATTTTTGGCCTATTTTGGACCGTTTGATTGATTCTCTTGCCGCCTTTTTTCGGAACATTGAGTTATCATGAGGTTCACGAGACATTTGAGCCTTAGTTCCGACCCCTCGTGAACGATTCTGCCCAAAAATGAAGCTCCAAAATCAATTCAGCACCATAAAACCCATCAACTCCCACATGGGGTTTTAACGTCTGAGAAGTTGAGTTTAGCGGGCAAGTTTAAATGAATAGATCGCATTTGTACCTGACTTTTTTCACCCCATATTTCCCAAATGTTTCTTCTAATAGTGTTTAATTGTGGATTTGGGACAATCGATTCATTTTGGGAGGGAAATACAAAATTCATTTCACATGATCAATAAGTATACATGTTGAGAGATTGGCATTGGCGGGCAAGTTCAAAATTTGAACTTCAAATGAATAATCCATTGTTTACTTGAGCTTTCTAACCTCTAATTTTAACATATTGGAAAAATTATTGTGGTAAAATGGACTTTTTCATGGCCTTTGCCCATCAAAATGAATCAATCGTCTAAAAAGTCAGGTACAAATGCGATCAATTCATTCCAACTCGCCCGCCATACTCAACTTCTCAGACGGTAAAACGCCATGTGGATTTACCCTTACCGTGTCAGAATTCACCAAAACTTTCGATGTCTACTTGCACAAATTATGGGGGTCAGAGTCATTAATCAGATGTCATCAGATCAGCTCATAGAACTTGTATTGTTGTATTTAAAATTAAATTGTTCTGATTGTTGATTATGCTCGTATGTAGCAGTTACAATAAAAAAAAAATTCACATACAAAAAACTCAAATTTAATTTAAAAATAAAACGCAAAATTACACATTAACGGAGAGCGTCTGCAATGCGACCACTCCGGTCGGCACAAACGGCAAAAGGCCAAGTTACAATACATATTCGTACCAACATCAAAATAATAAAATATTGACTAGAACAAAATTTCAAATGTTTACAAATTTTACAAGAATTATTTACACAAATTAAATTTAAACTTACAAAACATTCAAACAAAAATATCAAATTTACAAAATTAAAAAAAAATTTTAAAAAAAAATAAATTTTAAATTCAAAATTAAAAAAATTATTTTGAAACACGAAGAGAAAGCAAAATAAAATTAAATTAATAATTAAACTTGATTAAGCTGAATGGTGTTTATTTATTTATTTCAATTTATATCTTGATTTAAATCAACTGATAAATATATATTATTTGCAAATCTAGTGCATTTTAGTTGTTACACTTATTATAAAACAATCACCATCGCGTCACAAAAGCTAAAAATGTAAAAAAAGCAACAAAAATTTTTAAAAATCACATTTTTGTCAAAAAAACATTTCCTTCAGAAAATAATTTTATGGAGCATTTACTTGATCGGTCTCCCAAGCAGTTGATCGGAAGCCATTTTGTGGTGGGAGTGGAAATAATCTATATGTTGAAAATTATTTAAAAAAACCAAGAACAAAAATTAAAAATTATTTCAAAAATAATATTAAAAAAACTTATTATTTATTTATATAACAAAATTATTAATTAATATTGACCATCAGTTGTAGTACCTAATAGATACATAAATATATAATTACGAAAAAGAATAAATAAAAGAAGAGCAATTATATTTGAATATTACATTACATAATAATAATACCATTTTAAAAAGCAGAAACGTTAAAAATTGACGAAAATATTTACCAAAAAAACAAAATATAGCTATAATTATTGTTATATTAATAATAAAAATTTAAAGTAACATTATTTTTACTTTTAAGTTTTCAAGTAAAACACTTCCAGCCCTTCAAGATATTTAATAATTAGTAGATTCAATGGTCGAAGTTTCTAGAGCATCCATTTAAATTCCGAAAAGATAGCTTTTTTTATAAACGATGTAATCAGATTCTTCTAATCGTAAACTCCATTTAATTAGTCACTTGTTGGGTTCTTTCACCTTAAATACCCATGATGTTTAAAAAAAAGATTAAAAAAGCTTTTGCAATAAATCCAAAAAACATATATTATGTTTCTTACTCTTGTGCATGTTCGGAACATAAGAATAACAGTTTAGTTTTTAACCAATGCTCAACGATTATGTATATATGTTATAATGAAAATTATCTTATCCAAATAAATCTGGAACCGATAAATTCGCACCACACCTGGGATAGGTGTTCAATGAACACTAGCACTTGATGTACGTCGAAGACGGTAGCAGGACTCAAGAAACAATAACTTGCGATTCTTACACTCCCAATTATTGAATCGGATTGTAAAATTTTCTATCGTGTTTGATGGAATATTGACTTAATTGAATGGCCCAATAGGTTAAACAAATATCCCTAATTAGGCACCTGTAGTAACTGGTCTCAGGTCACGTTGAATAATTCGCACAATAATCAATAATCCTCTCCGGATTCGAAATTCTCAACGCGGCTTACTTAACTATAACGGCTGCACAGTTGTATTCCCCAATGGACTTGCAAATTTATCACCGCGCTCTATTAAGTTCAACCTAAGACTGGCTTAATACCCGCGTATCTACACTGAATTTCCTTGGAGCGTCGATCTTTCCATTAGCGGCACGGAGCAAAGGGCAAAAGGGACGCTCGACCAATTATTTACAATAAATTGTTACAATGTGTAAAACAGCTATTAACTTTTCTTTCAATTTTGTTTTATATTTGTTTATTTAGTTCAATCCGAACTTGTTATCTCAAGTTGTTGAAGTAAAACAACTAAAACATATCAATATATTAGAAAACCTAAAAGCTGCACACACTCTTTTTAGAACTTAATTGTTTTTAAGTTTCCACATATAAAATACACCGTAAGTATAAAATATTGCAAACGTTTTCACCATACTATGGCAGCATCAGGCGATGAATTTGCGATGTTATATACTTACAGGGTATTTTATTTCTGATAACTTAAAAAACATTTTAATTCTAAAAAGTGTGTGTGCATTTTTAAGGTTTTCTAAAATATTTCTATGGTTAATATCGAGTTACGCTACTTAAACCACATATTAATCGATTTAATATAAACAAATATTAATTTTTTAGAGTGCAACATACAATAATTTTCACGCATATTAAATAACTATAATAAAATTTAGGATTTATAATTAGCAAAACTCACATTTTAGAGGATATAAAGCAGTGCATATTGTGTTAGTTAGAATAATTTTTAATGTAACTAATCGTTTTCTAACATATCATTAAATTGAAGTAAAATGACTACATATGTGCATGATGCTCCCACCATCTAAAATTGAGAATAAAATGTCATAAATATTGCATTAATAATTACGAAACACTTACAGAATATACTAAAGACATATTAATTGGAAATAATCCTCCGATTACTATTTCTTTATCTTCGTGCAGTAATTGAAGAGAAAATGCATTAATCTATATTTACAAAAAAATTTACCAAAAACACAAAATATAGCTATAAAAATTATTATATTATATTAAAATGAAAAATTTATTAAAAATAACTAAATAAAATTACTAAAAAGTGCCTATTAAAAAATAATAAAGTGAAACGTTTTTTTATTTAAATTTAAAGGAGCATTATTTACTTTTTATTTTTCAAGTAAAACACTTCCAGCCCTTCAAGATAATGTTGTAATAGTAGATTTAATGGCCGAGGTTTCTAGAGCATCCATTTAGATTCTGAAAAGATAGCCTTTTTTATAGACGATGTAATCAAATGTTTCCAATCGTAATCTTCATGTAATTAGTAGTGTAGACGCCAGCGTCGGACGTCTATGGTTTAATCCGTTTACACCTGGTGGGAAGTGAATCTTCTTCTAGCCACTAAGAACGGGGTTTTTAATTTTAAGGACCAGTTTATTCTTCTTTTAAAAATAAACACTTATTTTTGAGACTAACTATTTATTTAAATCTTGGATTACAATTTTCTAGTTCGTGAAATATATGCTCACGTTTCAAAGTTTTGGTTAGTACTGATGCTTAAAACTAAAAATGGTTAGAAAGAGAAACGTATAAAAAAAACATATATACAAAAATTACAGTTTCTAGGAACCACCGATATTCGTGGTTCCAAAAAAAGGAAACACTTGTCGAAGAGTTCGACCCTTCGATTTGCACGCTGGCAATAAAGAACGGCACCAAAAAAAAACAAACAGATCAAACCGTTCAAAAAATGTTAAGGCGTAACAAAATTAATATAAAAATATATAGGTATATAAAGAGAAACTACGGCTCAAACAAGTAGCCTATTGGATTCTTCAATAAATTCCAGAAACATAGAGTTATTATGTTTCTTACTCTTGTGCATGTTTGAAACAAGAGATTAATAGTTTAGTTTTTAACCAATGCTCAATGATTATGTACATATAAAACAGCCATTAACTTTTCTTTCAATTTTATTTTATATATATTTCAATTTCATTTTATATTTATTTTATTTTTATTATATATTATATTTGCTTATTTGGTTCAATCCCAACTTGTCACCCCAAGTTGTTGAAGTAAAACAATTAAAACACAAATATTTATTTTTTGAGTGCAACATACAAATTCCCACGCATATAAAAATAACTATAATAAAATTAAGGTTTTACAAATAGCAAACATCACATTTTAGAGGTAAAACAGCAGTCGTATTCTGTTAGCTAGAATAAATTTTTATTGTTACTGATTGTTTTCTAGCATATCATTAAATTGAAGGAAAATTACTACATATGTACATGATGCTCCCACCATCTGAAATTGAAAATATTTATTATGCTATGCTTATAACCAAATACTTACAGAATATAATAAAGACATATTAAGTGGAAATAATCCTCCGATTACTATTTCTTTATCTTCGTGCAGCAATTGAAGAGAAAATACATTAATCTATAAAAAAACGAACATTTTTAACCAAACACTTTTTTAACAAATTTTACCTCCTTCATTAAACGACAATAATTATTCTTACTCGCCATCAAGGATAACTTAAAAAGTAAGTTTTTTAAAGAAGTTATCTGCAATTTTTCGATATTTTTACAATTTTCTGCTATTAAAAGTAATAATTTCGTTAACTTACCTGTTTACTCAGCAAATCACAAAAATAAATGTTTAAAATAATATTCATACAGATGAAAGTTACTCCTACGCAAGTTGAAAATAAACTATAATCAAACTTATATTCCGTAGTAGAAGAAATTAATTTCAATACAATAACGTATATATAATAAGGAACAACTAGAAAATTTATTGTTAGAATAGAAATTGCCGGCAAATAATTTAAATCTTGAAATTCTCTTAAACAATTGCACAACTTGTAATGAAGACGTCGAACAATAATAATGTTTTTTATACAAGAAGCATCGTTATAAACATCTACCGTTTTAATTTTATTTAAACTATTGTTAAGTGCGTAAAATCGGTGATTTATTGAATATATCCAACTACCGAATAAACTAAACCTGGTGGCTTTATATGTGTATATTAAAAAGTAAATCAAATTCAACAGGTAATATTGCAACTCATGTACATTAGCACCAATGCTGCAGATGATAGTTAAAAATAATAAACTCAATAAAATCAAAATGATGTTTAAATTTCGTACCACTCTGTTATCTATAATTTCATTTATAAAGAAAATTTTTTTATCGACGTCTACCAGTTTTTGACTGAGATTTATGGTGCGAACCCTATTCGTAGCATCAACAAATTTTATTAGAAGTAACACAAACATTTCGGTGCTTGTAAAATACATCATTACATAGGTTTGAATAACAATTTTTGAAGAAAAAGATTTCATTTCGGTTCTGTATATCGTCACAAACGTTAAAATACATATGGTTAATATAGCAGAGGTAATGTGGTAAAGACTATGATATTGGATTAGCGTAAAGGTTCTGTTGTTACATTGTCCCGAAACTGTAAATTGTGCAGCACCCAATAGTTTTATCATAAAATATAGTGGTTCCAGCGCTATCCATAAATCTGTTTTAGCATAATTCATTTCTGCAACTGTCCTATTTTTTGGCTTCAAGAATCTTTTTTACTTAACTTACATATAACGTACAATATTGAATAGAGTTCGATTAATGTACTAGTTTGAAGTTCTGTTTCATTTAGTTAAGTAGTATAGTAATCACCCAAATAGCAATTTGAACGTTTAATAATAGCTACACAGTAAAAAGTATTTCGTTAAATTAACAAAAAATGTTGTCAGAGCAGGTCTACTACAATTTTTTGTTATATTAGCAAATTTATTACGCAGAATAGCAACTCTTTTTATTCAAATTATTATATTTTGTAAGTATTTATGTTACTATAAGAATAAAATTTGTTAATATTACAAAAAATTGTAGTAGACCTGCTGGGACAACATTTTTTTGTTAATCTAACGAAATACTTTTTAGTGTGTATTAACTGACTAATGACGGAATGTGGCAACTACATTAACAGCGGCAAGCAGTCCAATGGCTGATTACATCCTATTGGGCGGGCCCGTAGACAAAGCCATCTGGGCGGACACTCTATGAGGGTGATCTTCAAAAATATAAATTTGAAGATTTTCCCAAAAAATAATTTTTTTGATAGGCGGCCCGCAAAATGAATTTCTGGTTTGGTTGGATCCTACTTATGCAAGTGGGCCAAATTGACTATTCCTGTCCTCCTATATCCTTTATAATTTATATTATTTATTAAATTCATAAAATATTAAGTATTAGGCCTACCGGTCATTATTTCTACATGATAATATCGAAAAATATTTAATATAATAAATTGTAATAAAACACTTAGATTATTAGCTCTTGAAATATATATATTAATAAAATTATCAAATATGAGCCAAGGTAAAACAATAAAATACTTTATATTCAAGCTTTTGAGAATTGAATATAATGTGAATATAGCTTATAAAAATTTATAGCTTATATAAATTGAATATAGCTTGAATATAAAGTGTTTCATTGTTTTACCTTAGCTCATATTTGATAATTTTATTAATGTAATAAAATAATTCATTTTTAATTTTTGTCTTAACTTAAGTTTTTGCATGGATTGTTTATTTCGATTGAGTCATACCAAACTAAATCAAATATTAGTAAATATAGTTAGAGCCTCAGCCAAAGATATTCTGATCCTGATAAGGTATAGATACCAAATTCTCACCTATCTCACCTTGAGATATATATCGGATAACAAATCCGCCCGACAAGTTAATTAAGTGACCAATCATACAATAACAATTCAAATTCAAAATAACACATTACCACATTTACTTCAAGGTGAAGAAAGAGCAATTAGCAATTTTTCTTTAGAAATATTGTTACTTGTTAATTATGTTAATGTTAACGATAATTAAAAATTTAAAATCGCTAATGACACAGCTCACTTTTTTTTAGTGCTTACATTTTATTTCTACCAATGATTATGTGGTTTACAGCAATTTATAAATTAATAACAATAACAGAAATTACAAGTTATAACAAAATATCCACTAACTTGGAAGAATACGTCCCCTATCGCTGCTGTAGTCATCGCCCCCTGCACCAAAGCGAAATTTCTACGTTGGATGGACGAACCGATTATGTGAATTGAGAAACTCTTTGCACGTCTATCATCTGATATATCGATAATGAGCAAATTTAATTTTTTTAATTTGAAGCGTTTACAACCATAGTGACCTAAGTTGACATTTAGTTTTTTCCTGCTTTTTAGCCTATCGTAGCCCAAACATCTTATATTAATTTTCATTAGTGGTCTATGTTAAATTGGTAACACTCTTGCGTTACTTTAAATTTTTCATTATCTATTATTGAAATTGTCCATGATTCTCATTTATCCCTTTAGGCCACTCGGGTGTAAACGCCTCATTTCAAATAATCTTTTTTTTAAGTTAAAAATTAAATTTTAATAAAAACAAGAAGTAGCCATTTGACCGAAAGCCCTTTACACGCAATTCCTAATGGTAAAGTACGATTTGTCACCAACACACCACCATTTCTTTGTTTTAAAGAAGAGTTAATAAATTTTAAGAATAAATAAACAAGAAAAGATATAGCTTTTTAAATAGAGCACACAAATTTTAAATCGTTCAAAAATAATTACTAAATTGTAAACTGTCAGATTTGACCACTTTATATGTAAATAATACAAATTAATTTGACAGCAAAATTGCGAAATGAATGTCACGTCACATGACAAGCTACCCAACAAATTTTTTTTGATTTTCAAAAAATTTTAAAAAACAAAGATTTCAGTTAATATTTTCGGTAATTTTCTTGCTTTAACATTTGGCTCAATTGTTTCCTCACCAATACTTGTATTTTAAAAGCTCTCTTGGAACACAAAATTTTATCACAAGGGTTTCCGGAGATACGATGACATTTTCATTTAAAAAAAAAATTAATTTTTTTATTTTATTGTGGTAGCCCTGGCAAAGATTTCTCTGCCAAAACCTCATTTTCACCACTAGAGCCCACCAGACATAAGTCAAAAAGGTTTGACTGCCATCGACTCAGAAATGCCGAAGAAAATCGAAGGACAAGGACTTTTTTCAAGTTTTCGCAAAAAAGTAATATTTTTTTTGTAATATTAAATTCTTGATTTTTATAGAATGGTTCTATAATACGAGTATATGCTGTCAAGTTCTGTGGGAGCAATGTTCCTACATACAAACTTTGGTTGAGATCCCTTCAGTACTTCATGAGTTATTCACTCTTGAAATTTCAACTTTGGCAGCTTGTAACTTTTGACAGATGACAGATAGAAAGTTAATTTCACTTTTTGTTTATTTGGTTCAATCCCAATTAGTTACCCCAAGCTGTTGAAGTAAAACAAATAAAACACAAATATTTATTTTTTGAGTTCAACATGCAATTCCCACGCATATAATAATAACTAGAATAAAATTAAGGTTTTATAATGAGCAAAAATCACATTTTAAAGGTAAAAATTCAGGGCATATTCTGTTAGCTAGAATAAATTTTTAATGTAACTGATTGTTTTCTAACATATCATTAAATTGAAGGAAAATAACTACATATGAACATGATGCTCCCACCATCTGAAATTGAAAATATTTATTATGCCATGATGCTAATAACCAAATACTTACAGAATATAATAAAGTCATATTAATCGGAAATAATCCTCCAATTACTATTTCTTCATCTTCGTGCAGTAATTGAAGAGAAAATACATTAATCTATAAAGAAACAAAAATTTTTAAGCAAACAACTTTTTAATGCTGTTTACCTCCATCATTAAACGATAATTCTTCCTCGCCGTCAAGGATAACTTAAAAAGTATGTTTTTTAAAGAAGTCATCTGCAATTTTTGAATATTTTTAATTTTTTCTGCTATTGAAAGTGTAATAATTTTGTTAACTCACTTGTTTACTCAGCAAATCACAGAAATAAATGTTTAAGATAATATTGAAACCGATGAAAGGTACTCCTACGCACGATCTAAATAAATTATTATCAAACTTATATTCATTAGTAGAAGATATTATTGTCGATACAATAACGTATGTATGATAAGGAAAAGTTACAAAATTTACTGTTAGAATGGAAATTATCGGCACATAAATTAAATCTTGAAATTCTCTTAAACAATTGCACAACGTGTAATGAAGATGTCGAACAATAATAATTTTTTTTATACAAGAAGCATTGTTACGAACATCTACCGTTTTAATTTTATTTAAACAATTGTTAAGTGCATAAAATCGGTGATTTATTGAATATATCCAACTACCGAATAAACTAAACAAAATGACTTTATATGTGTATATTAAAAAGTAAATCAAATTCAACAGGTAAGATTGCAACTCATGCACATTAACACCAATGCTGCAGATGATAGTTAAAAATAATAAATTCAATAAAACCCAAATTCTGTTTAAATTTCGCACAAGACTGTTATCTATAATTTCATTTATAAAGAAAATTTTTTTATCGATATTTGAGAGTTTTTGACTGAGATTTATAGTGCGAACCCTATTCGTAGCATCAACAAACTTTATTAAAAGTATCACAAACATTTCGATGCTTGTAAAATATATCGTTACATAGGTTTGAATAACAATTTTTGAAGAAAAAGAGTTGTTCATTTCAGTTCTATAGTTTGTGACAAACGCTAAAATACATATGGTTAATATAGCAGAGATAATGTGGTAAAAACTATGGTATTGGATTAGTGTAAAGGTCCTGTTGTTACATTGTCCCGAAACTGTAAATTGTGCACCACCCAGCAGTTTTATCATAAAATATAGTGGTTCAAGCGCTATCCATAAATCTGTTTTAGCATTATTCATATCTGCAATTCCCCAGTGTTTCGGCTTCAAGAATCTGTTGTTTTACTTAACTGACGTAGTATAACGGACAATATTAAATAGCGTTCGACTAATGTACTTGTTTGAAGTTTTGTTTAATTTAGTTAAGTAGCATAGCAATCACTCAAATAGTATTTTAAATGTTTAAAAATAGGTATTACCGACTGGTGACAGAATGTGTCAACTACATTACTGTCGGCAACCAGTCATATGGATAATTATATACAGCAGGGACGAATACCAGCCTCGTATTGGGACGCACAGAGGGACGAAATCCGAAATCGGCGGCCAAAAGTCTTAAAATAAAGTATCGATTTTGGTGATCTGTAAATCTGTAATGGTGGATTAGATATAGTAATAGTCAAGTCAAGGGTTGAGTTCCATACTCGAGAGAGGTCGATTCTTTATACCTGCTAGTGTGTCCCTGTTCAAAAGTGCCCTTCGCTCGAGTCACACTCGTCGCGTTCTGTACCTGATTTTCAGTGCGCTCTTTAAATCGTCGCTAGTTCCAGAAAAATAAACCGATTAACGATTTTCAAAATTTATTCAAAAGGGGAAAGTAAGTAGAATATTATCATCACAAAAAATTTGTAATAATGATGTATGTGATATCAGTTAACCAATGATTTTTCCGAAAATCAAAGTAGAATTGCTACTGAAAATTGTAAACACGTAGAGAAAAATTGAATTGTAAAACATTGTAAAGCGGCCGCACTTGTTCTAGATTATAGATTATTCTATTGTTTAATGGATACAGCAAAAAAAATGCGACTTTTTGCGTTCCCGACATTGGTACAAGGTTTCGTGATGAAAAATGCATTTTTTTCGATTTCGAACAATTAAAACATGAAATATGAAGAAGTTATTCAGATAAAAGTTGTATAATCTCAAATTATCTCTTCAGGGGTGTACTCACGTTGTTGACCCAATGCGCCACGTGGGCCCAGTGCCACACGTGTGCCCAGAAATATATTTTTTTTATCATCACCCTTAGTTTTTACAGCGGATTTATATTTTACGCTTCAAAATTGAATTATTTTGTATCAAGTCACTTTCTGCTAGGCCTCTTCCAAAAGGCCCAAAATCTTGGAAAAAAATAACCTCTGAAAAAATGTATATTTTGAAATGTCTAATCAAAATCGATGATAAAGAATGAGGATTATTTTTTAATTTCCATATGGCATTTATAGCATTTCACAATATTATAATAGTCATCTGCAATATTGTGTAATGAGTAATAGCGAGTAAGGGGACGTCAATTAATTACGTGAGAACCAAATGGGGGGGGGGGTGACAAAATCTCACCAAATCCTATTTAAAAGGAGGGGGGTCAATGAAAATCTCACGTCAACTTTTCAATTCAGAGATTTAATTAATTTAAATAAAGATTAATTCAAGATTCATTATTGTAACAAATATAATTTTGTATTTTAGTGTAAAATTATATCTACATATTATGTAAAACATTAAATAAATTTAATTATTTAAAAATTATAGAGTAAATCTCAGGTGAGGTGAAAGGGGGGGGGGTGTCCCCGCTACATCTTACAAATTTTAAGAAAAACTGCTCACGTAATTACTTCTTCATATATTATGTATTGTGGTTCCACGTCAAAACTCCGTCCCCAACGGGGACCGCAAATTGCGCCAGCGGTTGAGGGTTTTTCTATTTCTACCCGTAAATTGCGCCAAAAATTTTTAGGGTTGACCGTAAATTGAGTCAAAAAAAGGTTGTAATATTTTAATCGATTAATTGTTTGTTAATAGGATTAGTATTGCCCAAAAGTATTTTTATTTTTGCAGAGGTGCACTTAGCCCAAATTTTCTCACTGTAGAAGTTTCACTAATTTTTAGTAAATTTGGACTATTTTATTTTAAAAATTTTACATGCATTTTAGATAGGGAATTCATTAACACGAAAGTTCTATTGACGGTGCATGCGTTCTGACATAGTCTTAGTGTTAGCCGTCAGACGCGATTGTGACATCGTCGGTGCACATCGAGCGTGGCTAACGAGTTTCACCCCTTTCGAGTAGCACCTTTGGCGAGTTTGTGCTATCTAGGGGGATGTTTTTAGCGAGTCAGCGTTCGTCCAAACGGCGCGAAGCCCCCAGAGCGGAGGGGACCGGAGCGGAGGGTAGCGGAGCGGAGGGTAGCGGAGCAAGGCAATCGAGAATCTACCGTAAAAACGAGTTCAGGGTTTATTTTTTAAATTGTTGCATAATGTTGCGTAATATAATGGGTGCGTTTTCAAGCAAGGGGTTCAACATGCACGATGTGCACCCGACAATGTCACAATCGCAAAATTTTCAATTATTTTTTTAAATTTTTTCCTCATTTTTCAATCAATTCGGATTATGGATACAGCGCCCAAAAATCTACAAGGGTTACTTAGTTTTCTATATTACCTGGTTATTAGCAGGTTACTTTTTTTAAAACAATTTTTAGAACATATATTATACCATTCAGTATTTATATGCCCCTGCCCAAAACTGCGCCACCACTGTGGGGATTACATGATATTATAATTACCAGTAAATACACCATGCTTTGGGTATTGTATTACAACATAAGCTACCCGCACCAACCGCTGGCGAAATTTACTCCTTGTCATTAAGCTACCGACCAAAAAATATTGACCGCTGGCTCAGTTTACGTACGTTCGTATCCTCGTATCCTTACGTAATCCTCTGGGATTAGATAGAATATTTTCTTTCTCGCAAATTGGTTGGGTCTTTTGACCCAACAAATGGCGGGCGACCTGGCTTCACTTTTGAATTTGTAGTTAGCCGTCTAGGACGTGTATAAAGCCAGCACCCCCACTTCAAAATTGGATGACCTTCAAGTTACTGCAAAGTCAGTTTCCGGAAAAACAATAGTTCACCCACTACTTGTAATATATTCTAAATAAAATTTGTATGTACTTGTTAAATAACTGTTCTTGATAAATCAACTTATACATACCAAAACGTATTTAATTATTAAACGATAAGAGCACAATTTTTTTTAAAAGAACACATAATTAGCAAATAATTAGCACATAATTTTGATATGTTTATTTTTTGTGTAGCATACAGGGTTGCCGACATACAGAAAGTGGGGGTGCTGAGTTTATATAAAGCTAGCATCCCCACTAATTAAAATGATTATAATTATTAAACGATAAGTGCACATGGCTTTTTAAAAGAACACATAATTAGCATATAATTTTGATATGTTTATTTTTTGTGTAGCATACAGAGTTGCCGAGTTACAAAGGTGGGAGTGCTGAGTTTATATAAAGCTAGCACCCCCACCAATAAAATAGTCATAATTACAAAACAATTAGAGCACAAAATTTTTTTAAAGAACACATAATTAGCACAAAATTTTGATATAGTTCTTTTTTAATTTTAAAAAAGTGGGGGTGCTGGCTTTATACACGTCCATCTAGGTTATAGGGTAACATCTCTAGGTATTTAGAGCTAAAGAGGTTTTCTCCTAAGTCAGATTAGTTAGTGCCTATAAATCCCTATGAATGTTACAATAAACGAGGGTAACTAAATCGATTTTTAGGAATAAGCTAAATTGACAATAATTTATTTTTAAGTTTTACTTTTTATAATCGAAAACATATTTATTAAGAAATATAATGCTATTTTCTACACTTTCTATACCTACGCAATTTTAATCTCAATGCTTTGTATCAACCAAATTTTAAGGAAAACCTTTGCTATGTAACATAAATATAACGTCTTTTTTACACAAGTCGTACATATTGAATCTGCCATTTTGTATTTCCAAATTTTGATTTCAGATTCGTAATCAGCAACCCCAAAAACCTCCGGGTACAGATTTTCATCTTGATTCAATCCGTTTTTTATTAAATTTTCTGCCGTACTGGATCCGCCATTTTGTTTTTCAAAATTTTGACTTCAGATTCGTAATCAGCGACCCCAAAAACTCCTGAGTACGCACTTTCACACGAATTGCAAGCTTATCAGACTTTTGGCCGTGAATAAGCGATTTCGTCCCACTGTGGGACGGTGGACTCGTCGTCAAAGCCATTTGGGCCGAACTGATGTGGGGCTGATATTAAAAATATATATAAATTTAAAAATATTTACAAAATAGTTATTTATGAACCTTGTCCTGAAAGTGCATCTTTTTAGTACGAGTGCGGAAAATTATAGGCTGTCCATCTATAAACCAAAGTCTATAACCACGTAAACGCCAAATGGCACTTTAAGGTCCAACGATTAGCAATTTTACTTTCAAAAAATTTTCGGAAAACAGCTCACCTTTGTTTCTTTTTTTTTAGTTCTTACAATTTCTTTCTACCACTGCTTATGTGGTTTACAGTAAATTATAAATAAATAACAATAATAGAATTCTTTCATTAATTCTGCTGTAGTCATCGACCCTAGCACCGATGCAAAATATCTACGTCGGATGTAAAAAGTAATTCTTTGAATTATATATATCAATAATAAGCCGAGCGATCAAACCTTTGTATCGTTACTCCAAGGGCCCAAGGTCCCTAGAGCAAATTTAACTTTTAAATTTTAAATATTTTCTTTTTTAAGTAAACTATTAAAAATTAATTTTGGTGAGAAATAAATGTATGTACCTACCATGCTTTAGGAGTTCACTAACGGTAGAAATTATTTCTTTAAAATTAGTAAGTTTTCTAGTTGTTTACGCATGAGGCTAAGCACTCGGAACAGCAGCAAGCAGAAAAGTTGATTTTTATTTACTAATTTAAAAACTGACCACTAAAAGTTAAATAATATAATATGCTTTTTATAGAGTACTACTAGCTTTTTGTAAATAATGGTACAAATTTCAGTTAACCATGATTGACATCACCAATTTTGCCTTTAAACAACAACAAATATAATTATAATATATTGAAGTGATATTTTCTGTCAAAATTTTCCAATATAGTTCATTCAAAAAATACACTCCTTAAAATTTTGCACGGCTGTTTTTAAAAATTGAGATTAAAATTTCAAATATAAAATGGAACGGTCAATCGGAAAGATAAATCGCACCATCATACACACTGATAAAAGTTGTTCACGCTGCCTTTAATGTTTAATTTCAAATTTTATATTTAAATATCCAAACCAAATAAAAATACGATCATCCAAAAAACCATTATCCAATCTCAAAAAAACTTTCAATATTAACATCCAAATTAAATATTCAATTCAAACTCTTCAAAAAGATTTTATCTTCCTCTAAGTCTTGTTCAATTTTGGAGCAAATAACCTTCTTCCAATAATAATAATTAACTCACGAAAAATCAAACGTTTTATTAACAAATAATCTAAATTTAAATACCAAAATCACAAAACAGAAAGGAGACTATTTGCTCCTCAACCGCTTTAGGCGGCCATCATCGGCAAAAAGCCTGGTTTTCACCGCCACTACAAATCGTTGGCGGGAAAACCAGCAAATACAAAATAAAAAGAAATTTGCAATAAATCAAATTTACAGTAAAAATAACAATTTTCAAAATTACCAAATAAAAATTCCATGTTGGATTTTGAAACACGACATCTGCTCCTCTGGGTTTCACCGCGTTTGTGCTATGATGGCCGCTTAAAGCGGTTGAGAAGCAAATAGTCTCCTTTATGTTTTGTTAATTTTTATATTAAAGATGAGTTGATAATTTTGTGAATAAAATTAATTTATACTTCTGTAAGTGATATTTGATTATTATTTGAGATTTGGCTTGGACGTTGTTATTTTTGTTATGGTTATTTGGGAAAAATTGGAGATTTGGATTTTATGAGAATTAATTGACTTCGATTGATAAGATTCAAAATAAAAATTTATTAATTCAGTAATTTAAGAATTATAGTTTTGAAGTTAAATTTCAAGGTGCCTTGAAATTATATTCGATAGTGCGACCTGGGGTCTGGTTATCGTATTGGTCGTTATCGTTCCATTTTATATTGGAAAAATTTATTTGAAATTTTAATTTCAACTTTTAAATAGAGCCGGGCAAAGATTTTAAGAAGTGTATTTTTTTGAGAGAACCGAATTGGAAAATTTGGACCTAGAAAATATCACTTCAATATAGAATAAAAAGTAAAGTTCAATTATTTTGATGACGGTTTCTTGCCAGAATGGCTTTGTAATAATTGTTTTTCTGTTTTCGGGGTTCCTTATGAACCCTAAGTTTGAACCTTAATGAACCCTAAGAGTTTCCTAATGAATACTCGACTAGAATACTGAATAATTTTTAAACAAAACTTTCTACATTTAGTAAACTCTTGAAGCAAGAACTCACACTGACTAGTAATCAAAACCAAATTAGAATGCTTAAATTACCAAAAACAGAAAAAGGATGGCAACTATTTTCAAAAAATAACAGCTGAAATGTTGATTTTTTATTTATTGCAATTTATTTTTATTTAAATCAGCTTTAAAATACATCAATTGTTATAATTTTCAAAACTGTAATAACATTATATTTAAAAACTCACCATCGTGTCACAAAAGATAAAAATCAAAAAAAAACTGGACAAAATTCTTTAAAAGACACATTTTTGTCAAGAAAACATTTCAATCCTTAATTAAATAATCTTATGGAGTATTTATCTACTTAACCAAGTAATTTACCAAAAACAAAATTAATATAAAAATTAAAAATTATTAAAATATAGCTATTAAAACATAATAAAAAATAATAAACGCATTCTTCTAATCGTAATCTCCATCTACTTAGTAACTTATTGGGTTCTTTCACCATACCATACAAATACCCATGATGTTTAAAAAATAAGATTAAAAGAGCTTTTGCAAAATATTCGAGAAACATACTTTATGTTTCTCACCTGTGCATGTTTGGAACAACAGATTACTGGTTTTTTTTCAACCAATGCTCAAATCATTATGTAGGATATAAAACAGTTACTAACTTTTATTTTAATTTTGTTTTATATTTGTTTATTTGGTTCAGTCCCAATTTGTTACCCCAAGTTGTTGAAGTAAAACAAATAAAGCACAAATACATATTCTTTTAGTATAATATACAATTCTCACGCATATAACATA
The DNA here is from genome assembly GCA_947369205.1 of Cantharis rufa. Classification (NCBI taxonomy): domain Eukaryota; kingdom Metazoa; phylum Arthropoda; class Insecta; order Coleoptera; family Cantharidae; genus Cantharis; species Cantharis rufa. Next base: position 14,008,025 of record OX376307.1, on the reverse strand, counting down.
TTATATAATAAATATAATATGTTACTGATTGTTTTCTAACATTTCGTTAAATTGAAGTAAAATAACTACAAATGTACATGATGTTCCCACCATCTGAAATTGAGAATGTCATAATGTTGTGCTAATAACCGAATACTTACAGAATATAATAAAGACATATTAATTGGAAATAATCCTCCGATTACTATTTCCTTATCTTCGTGCAGTAATTGAAGAGAAAATACATTAATCTATAAAAAAACAAAAATTTTTAAGCAAACACCTTTTTAACGCATTTTACCTCCATCATTAAACGATAATTCTTACTCGCTATCAAGAAAACCTTGAAAAGTATGTTTTTTAAAGAAGTTATCTGAAATTTTTATTACTGTTACAATTTTTCTGCTGCTGAAGGTGTAATAATTTCGTTAACTTGCCTGTTTACTCAGTAAATCACATAAATATATGTTTAAGATAATATTGATACAGATAAAAGTTACTCCTACGCAAGTTCTAAATAAAATATAATTAAACTTATATTCATTCGTAGAAGAAATTAATTTCAATACAATAACGTATATATAATAAGGTACAAGTACAAAATTTATTGTTAGAATAGAAATTGCCGGCAAATAAATTAAATCTCGAAATTCTCTTAAACAATTGCACAACTTATAATGAAGACGTCGAACAATAATAATTTTTTTTATACAAGCAGCATCGTTATGAACATCTATCGTTTTAATTTTATTTAAACAATTGTTAAGTGCGTAAAATCGTTGATTTATTGAATATATCCAACTGCCGAATAAACTAAACACGGTGGCTTTAAATGTGTATATCAAAAAGTATATCAAATGCAATAGGTAAGATAACAAGTTATTAGGTATATGCACATCCATACTGCATATTATAGTTAATGATACTAAATTATATAAAAACAAAATGATGTTTAAATTTCGCACCACTTTGTTATCTATAATTTCATTCATAAAGAAAATTTTTTTATCGATATCTATCACTTTTTTACTGAGATTTATGGTTCGAACCCTATTTGTAGCATCAACGAACTTCACTAAAAGTATCACAAACATTGCGACACTTGCAAAATACATCATTGCGTAGTTTTGAATCAAAACTTCAGAATAATCAGTGTTGTTCATTTCATTTCTATATATAGTCACAAACGTTAAAATACATATAGTTAATATAGAAGAAGTAACATAATAAAAACTATAGTATTCGATTAGTGTAAAGATTCTGTTATTACACGGTCCCGAAACTGTAAATTGTGCACCACCCAACAGTTTGATTATTAAATATAGTGGTTGAATCGCTGTCCATAAGTCTGTTTTAGCATAATTCATTTCTGCAATTGCCCTGTTTATTGACTCCAAGAATGTTTTCTACTTAACTATAACGTATCAAGCACAATATTAAAGAGGGTTCGATTAATGTAGTTTGAAATCTATTGTTAAACCTAACAATTTTATTTAATTTAGTTAAGTAGTAAAGTAATCAGCCAAATTGCATTTTAAACGCTAAAAAATAGCAATTAGCTAACTAGGTGCGTGCCAAACATAAATAGAACCGTCAATAATAATATTTTATAACATTATTTTTAAAAATTCATTTTTAAATACATAAATAAGTGAGAGAGTTGCATTGCCGCTTAATATACAAGGGTTCGAATTAGTCGCGACTATGAGATGGAAAGATGTTCAAAAGTAATACGGTCAATCGTTTTTAAATGAAAACACGCAGGTGTTTATGATCATTGGCTTAGTAAAATAAAATTATTTTACTTATTTTAAAAATCTCATTTTAGTCTTTCCTCATATATTTATAAGATTTATTTGTTTATACAGGGTGCGGCATCATAACTTCTTTTTTTGAAATGCGCGCCATTTAGACTGTAAAGATCGTAGTGAGCGGAGACTGCTCTTATTCGGTAGGCGTACATCTAAAGTTTTGTTCCCCATCCGGTCAGTCGCCACGATGCGTTGGAACAGCGAGCAGCGTGCATTTGCCGTTGAGGCGTACTTTTCGAATTAACGTTCTGTGATCGCAACTCAGCGTGCCTTTCGAAATCGCTCCCCGGATTTGGCCCCTTGCGATTTTTTTGTGGGTATTTTTAAAATTCCGTGTTTATGTCAACCGTCCAAGAACATTAGAAGATGTCAAAGCCAATATTCGGGCTGAAATTGCCAACATACCAGTTGACATGCTGGACATTCGAAAAGTACGCCTCAACGGCAAATGCACGCTGCTCACTGTTCCAACGCATCGTGGCGACTGACCGGATGGGGAACGAAACTTTAGATGTACGCCATGGTACTATTAATTATACATTTAATACTAAAACTTTTCGCCCACTTTTACCGACGATATTGAATTTTTCGTTTTTCTTCGATTTGTGCGACGAGGCTGTTAAATATATTTCCGAGGGCCATACACTGCTACTTTGAAATGGACATTGGCGGGTCGAAACTCTTTGGGGGCCGGAGATAGCCCTCGGGCCGTACTTTGCCCATCTCTGATCTTGTATAATAAGAGAATAACACCGGTCTACATGATAATAATAACGAAATATAGGTTTTAATGTAATTTTACTTTTACATTGACTTTTGATTGTCACGAAACTAAATCAAATTTTAATTTGAAAATTGTATACTTACTAATTGGGGATTACGTCAAGTTGTACCTTCCATTTTGGAATTTAGAAATTTTTTGCGTAATTTGTAAGTGCTCGCGAAGTGCTAGCGAATGCTGTAAATTATTTTGTGTTCGTTAATTTTTTAGGAAAAATACCTTAGGAAAATTTGAGGTTTTAGGAAAAACCGTTTTTGGGTCCCCACATTGGAATTTTTCAATTTTATTTTATTTGCTGAAAAATGTTTACGAAGTGCTGGCGAGTGCTGTAAGTTTTATGAAGATACCTTTTTTATTAAAAAATTTAAAAAAATAAGCTCCGAGCAAGATACATTGAATTCCGAAAACTTTACATAGCATCATTATTTAAAATATATATTTCTCTATGTTACATTTTAGTAATTCTTCTTTTAATATTATATTGTACGGTGGTATTTCAATGTTATTTTTTATTTCTTCACTTCGTCCTTGTTCATTTTACCTAATTCATAATAACTTATTTGCAATTGATGCTAAATTAGGTAATCTTCTAAGTTAACTTTAAAAATGCATACGAGTTGGCAGACAGACACCCGTGGTAAAGAATTTTACGGACTCAGCACTTTAAAATAATTACAGCACTTTGCAAGCACTTTTCAATAAATCAAAAAAATGAAAAATTCCAAAGTGGAGGAGACGTGTCAAGTTGGCCCCACCAAATCTTTAAATTTTAATTTTTTAACAAAAATTTTACAAACCTAGCACTTTCAAATTATTTTTCAGCAGTCGTCAGCACCTCGTGAGCGCTTTCAAATTATCAAAAAAGTTTTTAATTCCAAAATGGAGGGGTTAACTTGACGGACGTTATGGGGATTATTTCATACAGGGATCATTTGTCATGGAACTATGAAATATCTGTAATAATATACTAAAATGCAATAAATATATAATTACAATAAAGGTAATAATAGATAAAGTTCACGTTATAAATATTTTTATAAATTGAAAAATTCTCACAGTAAGAACTGTAAAATTTTATAAATTAATTGTGAAAATTTTAATTCTAATTGTAAATAGTGCAGATGAAGAATAATAATTTCTTGAAAAGAGCTACCCAGATTAATCACGAAAAACTTCATGAAATTGAATCAATATGACTATGTAAGCAATAACTCCACCTACCATCTAAAAATATTAAAATATAGTGCACTGCCATAAGAATATAATAAAAAAATTTTTACTGAATATAATAAAGTCATATCAATTGTTAAGTATCCTCCAGGCGATATTTGCCCATCTTCGTGTAAAATTTGAATTGCAAATGCATTAATCTATAATATATTTATTAAATTTGTAAAATATAACTAATAATATAGCATTCTCACCTCTCTCTTTAAATAATTATTGTTTGTATATAGCAGTAGTTTAAATAATCTGTCTTTCGTGCACTTGAGCTAAAAACACATAAATTATTATAAATTTGCTTACGCTAAATTTTAAAAGCAAAAACAATTTTTTTTGAAATCTACACAAATTACATAAAAAGAAGATATTTAAGAATTTGACATTGTTTTTTGGTTTTCTTGCTTATTTTTTACTTTAATGCTTATTTTCGTCTTCAAATTCATTATTTTTAGGGTTCTTAGGTGACGTAAGCACAATTATTATTATTTATTATGAATGATATTTTTACAATACAGCCAAGTGTCGCATGTGAAGCTAACAGGAGAACCACGAGAGATACAGCCGGTTGTATGCAAAAAAATTATTCTATCTACTTTTTTCAGCATGAAGTAACTCTCCGGTGAACACTTTTGTTTTCAAAAAAGCATGTCTATTTTTTCAGTATCTAATAGTAAGAATGCCTTACCTGTTGCCTTAAAATGTGACAGTAGTAAACAATTAACCAGGAATCGGCTGCATATAATAAAGTTTCACCAGCGATGTATAAACATTGGCCTTTAAAGCAATCTTCCACATACGAATTTAAATAGATCAAATATACTGAATATATAATTATTACTACAATATTTATAGTTAAATTAGTAACTGTATGCACAATCAATAATTTATTCAATTCCCTTAAAATATCACACAAGTCGTAATGGATGCAACGAATTTTTATAATTTTCTTTATCATATCGTCGATATTCTCAATTTTTAAACTTTCGTAGAGCACATTAAATCGTTGGTATATACAAAATATCCAGCTTCTGCACAAAATACCACTCATAAATTTTAAAGTGTTAAATATTATTTCAAATAAAACATTTCCTATAATATACATGAAATCATAGTAGTATAAATTGAACATACATAATAGAAATAAAAAAAAAAACAATAAAAATATGGAAAATATATTTAAATTCTGAGCAAGTTTGTTATCTATCTTTACGTTTCCAATTAATATTACTTCTTTGTCAATTGATTTGTTAACTTTCAAATATAGATTTACAATACACGATTTATTTGTATTATTTATAAAGTTTATCAAAATTGAAGTAAATGTGAACAGAAATGCTAAGTACTCGCGTGAGTATTGAAAAACTACACTGCTGGGTCCGGTATACGAAAACCGATCTTTTAAACAAAAGAAAATTATTAAAAATACTACTGCAAGTGAAATAGAACAAATTTTATATAAACTGAAATAACGGACGACTTTTAAACTTCTATTATTGCATGGCCCAGAAACTATAAATTGTCCTTCTCCGATTACCGTCATAACTTTATAAAGAGGCTTCAAAGCTGTCCATAAATCTGTATTTTGAAAACTTGTCATTTTTTATTTATATCTTGGAAATATTTTGTGTTAAGATGTCTACGTAGTGATTAATCTAAAAACATATTGCAATATTATACCATTTCTATAAAATATATAATATAATATAGTATAATAAAAATATATATACATATAATACTATATACCTAGGTAGGTAGATACTTATGTAGTGACTAATTTAAAATATTATATTTTTAATTCAAAATTCAGTTTAGTACTTATATTTATATACATTAGTATTATTTGGATTAGTAGTATATATTAATTGGATTCGTCACTTTCATTAATTGATGAATAACAAATAAAATTTTTAATTTAAGTAAATGCATAACTAAATTAATAACTAAATTTTTCTTTATAGTAATTAATGCCTAGTATTATGCAATGGTTTTGTTATTTAGTATACTACAAACCGTTTTGAAACGATTTTAAAACTTAAACCATTCCATCTGCAGCTTTTCTTTCAAATCAGATTTCGATTTTCAGTAGAGTTTTTTTTACATTGTTTTTTAACCCGCCGTTACATATGTGGGGTGTGGTAAACCCCAGCGTTGAAAATCGTTCTGAATGTGTACAAAATGTGATCTTCTGCGCTTTTCATTTACAGTAGCTTCCCGCATAAGTCTCCACCATCAAAATCAACTGTTAGTGCAGTATTGCGTGAACAGAAAATTTAGCCAAAGTCATCTAAAGTGCTCTGGGGTGTGTCAAACCCCACATATGTAATGGCGTTTGTAATTTAGTCTTTAAAAGTAAATTGTAATTTTGAGATTCTATTGATTAGGGAAATTAATATTCTTACTTTTTGTGGTGTATATGAATGCGGATATAAAGGGAGGAGGTAACTACCTCCTTGGAATCTTGGAAAAAAAATTTACTCAAAAAACGGACTTATATGTTTATTGCATTGTATGTTTGCAGATAAAATTCAACAAATTCTCTTAAATTTTTATAAACTATTTAATTACCCCCCTCCATCAATTTTGGCTTGATCAACTTTTGTGTATATGCGTACGGCTCTGTATAATTGCAAAACCAAGTATTCCTGCATGAATTGCAAGTCGTTATTGTGTTTGGAACATGCCATAATATGTTGCCAAAATTGCCCGAATTCAGACAGCGAATAGTTTCTTTCTGTTTGGTTTACAGGCATCAAATTTTTTCCATATGTTCTTTTGTTATTTGTTTACTGTTTCCATTTAATTTTTTCGAAATACGATGTTTATTTTCTTTTCTTTAGATATTTGAATAAAGATATGTTTTGTGTTTGATGAAAATTGACTGTTTCTATATTTTTCTTTGTTGTTTTCAAATAACGCAATTCTATTCCTTTGGTATTCATATGTTTCTTAAGTCCTCATAAGGACTATTAAACAATGAAAAACTAAAGAAAAAGCAGAAAACAAAAAAATATCAATGTTTTAGTAATGGGGTTTATCACACCCCACATATGTACTGGTGTAATTTTTTTCCACATATGTAACAACGGGTTAACGGACCATAAAGGTTCAATAGGATTTGAGTCGAGTGACTGTACAAGCCAATCTAATACATTCACACCCTTGGATTGAAACCTCCGTCTGCTCGCTTGCGAGGTGTGGCAAGGAGCGTTGTCCTGTTGAAATATTATATTTTGGAAGTCTTTGTTAGAAAATATTTAAGCGTAGGAATCCATCAGATTGGTCTCTAATTTTGCAGTGTAGTAGAACTGTTTATGCAATAATAATTAAGGTATGTAACTATTAAACATGATATGATTAAATTGAAATAAAATAATCAGGTATGTACAAGCGGCTTCTATCATCTACAAAAAATCACATTGTAATTTCAATATTACAAAAAATTTAAGTGAATACCGAAATGAAGAAAGTTAAATACAATGTAAAAATTCCTTTTGCCGATTCTTCACCATTCTCATGTAAAAGTTGCAATGCAAATCCATGTAAACTCATTCAAATTATCCAAATACGCAAAAGTAAAATCAAAATAATAAAATAAAATCGCTCATAATATTCGCATAAAAAAACTCAAATTTAATCTTAAATTAAAATAAAAAATACAAAATAACGGAGAGCATCCGCAATGCGATCACTCCGGTCGACAAGTATTGTCATAATTCATTTACAAAGGTTTTCAATTATGACGAGACTTGAAGTTCCGTGACGACTACTATGCACACAATTTTATAAATTGAAATATACGTACAGTAAATATTGCAAAAATTTTATAAATTAATTGTGAACATTTTAATTCCAATTTTAAATAGTGTAGTGAAGAGCTGTAATATCTTGAAAAAAGCTACCCAGATTAATTACGAAAAACTTCATGAAATTGAATCAATATAACTATGTAAGCAATAACTCCACCTACCATCTAAAAATATAAAAATTTTGTATTATACTACCATAAGAATTTAATCATATAATTTTTTACTGAAAATAATAAAGTCATATCAATTGTTAAGTATCCTCCAGGCGACATTTGCCCATCTTCGTGTAAAATTTGAATTGCAAATGCATTAATCTGTAATAAATTTATTAAATTTATAAACTCTAACTAATAATATAGGATGCTCACTTCTCTCTTCAAATAATTATTATTTGTATAAAGCAGTAGTTTAAATAATCTGTCTTTGGTGCACTTGAGCTAAAAACACATAAATTATTACAAATTTGCTTACGCTAAATTTTAAAAGCAAAAACAATTTGTTTTGGACTCGACACGAATTACATAAAAAGATGAAATTTGAGATTTGACACATTTTGTTTGGGTTTTCATGCTAATTTTTTACTTTTATACTTATTTTTGACTTCAAATTAATTATTAGGGATCTTAGGCGACATATTAAGTACAACTATTATGAATGTTATTTTTACAATACAGACAAGTGTCGCATGTGATGCTAAAAGGAGAACCACGAGAGATACGGCCGGCTGTATGCAAAAAAAACTCGAAAAACTGATTTAAAGTGCCAATTTTTCAAAAATTCATAAAAGTATTATTATCTCGAAAACTAACGATTTTTTATTTAGGTCACTTTTGATATTCTGGTCAATGATGACTTCCAAGTGATGACATTGAGATTTGAGATTCGGACACCCTGTATATTTTATTTTATTTGTAAAACCTTTTGAAACATTTTAATTTTTAAAAATATGTGCATTTTTAAGATTTTCTAAAATATTTTTATGGTTAATTTTGAGTTTTATTTATTACACCAACATATTTGTCGGTTCAAGCTCTTGATTTTTATTAATTTTTTTTCTGTATATTTTTTTGCATGGCAATTTTAAATAGCGGAGATTTTCAAACACATTTTTTTTTCAAAAAGCATGTTTAATTTTTCAGTCTCCAATAGTAAAAATGTCTTACCTGTTGGCTCAAAATGTGACAGTAGTAAATAATTAACCAGGAATCGGCTGCATATAATAAAGTTTCACCAGCGATGTATAAGCAGTGGCCTTTAAAGCAATCTTCCACATACGAATTTAAATAAATCAAATATACAGAATATATAATTATAACTGCAATATTTACAGTTAAATTAGTAACTGTATGCACAATCATTAATCTATTCAATTCTCTTAAAATATCACACAAGTCGTAATGGATGCAACGAATTTTTATAATTTTCTTTATCATATAGTCGACATTCTCAATTTTATGTCTGTTTAAACTTTCGTAGAGCACATTAAATCGTTGGTATATACAAAATATCCAACTTCTGCACAAAATACCACTCATAAATTTAAAAGTGTTAAATATTATTTCAAATAAAACATTTCCTATAATAAACATGAAATCATAATAGTCCATATTGAACATACATAATAGAAATAAAGTTAAAAACAATAATGATATGGAAAATATATTTAAATTCCGTGCAAATTTGTTATCTATCGTTACGTTTCCATTTAAAATGACTTCTTTGTCAATTGATTTGTTAACTTTCAAATATAGGCTTACAAAACACGATTTATTTGTATTATTTATAAAAAATAACAACATTGTGGTAAATGTGAACAGATATGCTAAGTACAAATGTGTGTATTGAAAAACTAGATTGCTGGGTGCGGTATACGAAAACTGATCTTTTAACAAAAAGAAAATTATTAAAAATACTACTGCAAATGAATAAGAACAAATTTTATATAAACTGAAACAACGGACGACTTTTAAACTTCTATTGTTGCATGGCCCAGAAACTATAAATTGTTCTTCTCCGATTACTGTCATAACTTTATAAACTGGCTTCAAAGCTGTCCATAAATCTGTATTTTGAAAATTTTTCATTTTTTTTTTGTATATCTTAGTAATATTTTGTGTTAAGATGTCGAGGTAGTGATTAATCTGAAACATATTGCAATATCACCATTTCTAGTTCAATTTAGCCATTAATAACATTTATATTAATAATAATAAAATTTTAATTATCTAAATGGATAGAATACAAAATAGACAAGTATGAAAGAGAAATACAGCAATCTGGAAAGTCTAAAAACCCGAGTGAAGGAATTTTAAAGAAAGTATTTAATATGAGAGTGTATCGGATAGGTGAAAAGCGTTATTATAGTAAGAATAAATAGGTGTGAGAATAAAGTTCGAGATCTGAAATATAAACATAAGTGAAAGAGTATTAGAGAACAGCGATCCAATCCCCTCTGAAAGATAGATTATAAGGATTATAAAACGTGGACGTGAGACCTAAAAAATTAAAAAAAAAAAGAAATCAACATGAAAAAACAAAAATTAAAACAAATAAAAGAAAACAAGATAATACAAACAGGAAGCAAGAATCTCCAGATATAACAACCCTGAAATGTTTACCAATGAAGAAAAATTACGTATCAGAAATAAATATTAAACTGAAGAAGATAGAAAGATACAAGGGAGTGGATGAGGAATGGATTAAAATAGAAAAAATGTTAAAAACAGGAGAATCAAAACAATCAAACAATCAAGAAGGAGAATCAAACAAAACGACCAAAAGAAGAATCAAAACGTTTAAGTTATAATACACAGACTAATAGAGAAGTTTACGTCAAAATAAGAAGATAAATTAAATAGATGTCAAGAAGAGAGAGTCAAGAAGAAAACGTGTTGCAACTTGAAACTCAATATATCAACAATTAAATCAAGAACTTCTATTAGGGTATAAAAGGAATAAGAACCTAAAACACGAAAAAAATAATTAAACACAGTGTAAACACAAAATAAATAAATAAAATTTAAAGTAAAAACCTGAATATTACTATTATTATAATATATGTCTAGGTAGGTACTTGCTTATGTACTGACTAATTTAAAATATTATATTTTTAATTCAAAATTCAGTTTAGTGTTTATATTTATATACATTAGTATTATTACATAATATATTAATTGGATTCGTTACTTTCATAAATTGATGAATAACAAATACAATTTTTAATTTAAGTAAACACATAACAAAATTAATAATAACAATAATGGTAAAATAAATACATAAAATATTTCTTTATAGTAATTAAAGCCTAGTATTATGCAATGGTTTTGTTATTTTTAGTACTGCAAACCGTTTTGAAATGCAATTTAAATTTACAGCAGATTAAAAATTAAGTTTAAATTATTCTTAGTTTTATATTTTATTTTTGTTTTTCAATGTTCACTATCTTGCACTCATTTATTATAAATATCATTAATAATAATTAAGGTATGCCTTTATTTAACACAATGTTTTGTAAAAATAAAATAATCACGTATGTACATACAAGCGGCTGCTATCATCTACAAAAAATCACATTGTAATCTCAATATTAACAAAATTTTAAATGAATACCGAAATGAAGAAAGTTACATCCAATGCAAAAATTCTTCTTGCCGATACTTCACCATTCTGATGTAAAAGTTGCAATGCGAATCCGTTGATCGACAAAGTTAATAAAATTGTTATAATTGCTACGGTCAATGATGACAACTCGGCCATTGCCGTCAATGGCCGGACAATGACGTCAATGCCCTGCTTAACTGGTCATTGACGTCAACGCCCGGCCAATGACGTCACTGACCGTGCAATTTGGGCGATGTTGACATTTAAAACTTCATATGTGGTTTCTACATCATTGTCCGCACATTGTAGCACATCATGCTATACACAATACTTATAACAAAATTACAGGTTTAACATTAACCAATAATTCAATATTTTAATTTTTACGGTAAAGAATGCTGTGTGGAAAAACTGTTATCATTTAAGTTGGCGTTCTATTCTATTCTATAGTTGATTTTCTATTCCATCAGAAAGTAACGCATTTAATGTGCTTTTGCAATTAGTACTAGGAATGGAACTAGTTATTAAGAGATTAGAGATAAGAGATTATTAAGAAGAGCTATTAAGAGAAAAGTTAATTTTCTTGGAAAATATTAGTGATACTACCAAAGAAAACGAGATTACTCTTAGACAAGCTGCAGCTCAAAGCGGTGTTGTAGGGAAACAGGGTTACAAGCGTTACCAATGCAAGGGTGGATGTAAAAACAATAAATGTGCACTCTCATGTCAGAATAAAAATGATTAATTTAAAAAATTTAATTTAATTATTTTTTAATTTACAATTATTTTTAAAATTTTTGTTAATTTTTATTATTTATTTTAATAAATGATTATAATACATTAGAGTATTAGCGAAGTATCACTTGCCAGTTGACTGTCTTGCTGTTCCTTATAGTATTTATTTTATATTATCATCATTGTCCAATCATTATGTCCAAACGTAAATGGGCATTGACGTCATTGTCCGGCCATTGACGTCAACGCCTGATTTACATCATCGACCGTAATATAATCATTATAGCTAAAAGTGAAAACTACCTTCTTCTTTAAATTGTGGTCATAGAAAGATACCATTAACTTAATTAATCTAATTTTAAATAATTCCCCTAAAAACAAATATTTGTTATTGTTTATAGTATTAATGTTTTAATAATTTGTAGTTATGCTTTGGCGAAATTCTATTTTATGTTAGGTATATGTGTACTTTTTCGCAAATAAAAAACAGGATGTACTGAATGCGACTAGTTTCGAAATATATATTTCATCTTCAGGCAATCAATAGTCAAATATCAGCTGTAATAGATATATCATCATTAGTTCTTGGTGGATCTATCTTATCAACTCGAGAAAACAATTAATTGTGATATTACAGGAGCTCAAATATAGTTACACTACTCAAATATCGTCAAAAATTATAAAATTTTATATTTTATATTCACCAAGAACTAATGATGATATATCTATTACAGCTGATATTTGACTATTGATTGCCTGAAGATGAAATATATATTTCGAAACTAGTCGCATTCAGTACATCCTGTTTTTTATTTGCGAAAAAGTACACATATACCTAACATAGTTTTAATAATTACCTGTTTTTCTAGTATAATACATATTATAACCAAAAATCACGGTTAGCCATACATCAAATACATGCAACGTTATCGCAAATATACTTTATAAGCAATTAATATAGTGTATCTCTAAATCAAAAAAACAATTGGTTAGTTCGGAAGCAAATCGATCGACAAAATTTGACGACCGACCGACAGACAGACGGACACAAAAAATTTTTATTTTACTTTTTGCAGATCTTTACGTTTCTGAACACGGTGATCTCAAAAATGCAAAAAAAAAGTTGAAATTTTTTTTCGATTACCATACCTCCAATTTTTTTTTAAATTGATTGGAGGTAATACTAATTTAATTTAATCGAAACAGTGGGAAACTATTATTGCAAAGTTAATCGATAAATTTATTACTGTAGCAACAAAACTGGAATTGTTGAGTTCTGTCAATACATTGAACAAATCGTAATGTATTTTGCAAATATATCTTATATTTGTAATACTAATATTTTCAAATTCAGTTTTTTGTAAACAATGGTGAAGTATATAAAACCGATCTATTAGTGAAAAAAGCCAGCTTCTATATAAAATACTTAGAAGAAGTTGAAATATTAAAATATAAAAGGTACACGTATAGGGTGAACCAAACCATTGCTATCAGGTAGTCGCACAGTGTTGGGTCAAAAATTTGGGGCGATAGATGATGCAAAGGCTGCATGCATATTGCTAAATACGGCGTTGATGTTGTTTACATTTTATCAATTATCATATTTGATTTTGAAATAGAATATAATTTAAAAATTTAATTTTAGAGAAAAGAACAAAGTTACCGGGTCAACTATTTCATACCGCCACACAGTGCGGCCAAATCCTAAAAAGCTGGCCAAAAGTCGAAATTTGAAGTAATAAATTTGAAAATTGGTATATGGGGGTTTTCGGGGTCGCTGATTACGAATTTGCCATCAGAATTGTTATTTTCACAATGGCGGATCCAATATGGCGGACAAAAGTCTAAAATTAAAGTATAATAAAGTTGAAAATTGGTATCTGGGGGTTTTCGGGGTCACTGATTACGAATCTGCTATCAGAATAGTTATTTTCAGAATGGCGGATCCAATATGGCGGACAAAAGTCGAAAATTGAAGTAAAATAAATTTGAAAATTGGTATCTGGGGGTTTTCGGGGTCGCTGATTACGAATCTGTTATCAGAATAGTTATTTTCATAATGGTGCATCCAATATGGCGGACAAAAGTCGAAAATTAAAGTATAATAAATTTTAAAATTGGTATCTGAGGGTTTTCGGGGTCGCTGATTACGAATCTGCTATCAGAATAGTTATTTTCATAATGGCGGATCCAATATGGCGGACAAAAGTAGAAAATTAAAGTATAATAAATTTTAAAATTGGTATCTGAGGGTTTTCGGGGTCGCTGATTACGAATCTGCTATCAGAATAGATATTTTCATAATGGCGGATCCAATATGGCGGACAAAAGTCAAAAATTAAAGTATAATAAATTTGAAAATTGGTATCTGGGTGTTTTCGGGGTCGCTGATTTCAAATCTGCTATCAGAATAATTATTTTCATAAGAGCGGATATAATACCGAATATAATTAAGAATAATAATTTTTTTATAAATACATGAATTGCAAAGTTACATTAAACATAAATTTTTTATTGTACACTAATGAACAAGAACTATTTTTTGTAAGCATATGTTTACAAAAAATAGTTAGCTTCATTGTCAGATGATAAATTTACAGATGCATCAGTGCCTTCTGATGTTGACAAATCTGTATTTGTATGGTAAAATCTGTATTTTAGTATTTGTATGGAACCTGATACTACTGCCCTCCCCAGAAAAAAACTTTGAATCCGCCCCTGCACAGCAAGTTTCTCATATTATGAGGTTAGGTTTGTACAAAAGCATTTTTTTAATCAGAGAATTTAGTAATACAATATTTCAAATGTTACTTTTAAGAAACTTGTGAATTCCGAGTAACATCGTTTTTTTTTACAAAATACGTGATAAAACAAAATGGCGCATCTTTGCACAATTTTTTTTTTTTAATCGTTCACAATACGTCTCATTGTAACCACAAATAAGTTTCACGGCGGAACTTTGCGGAACTTTTAACTTTTTCATCAAAATGTGTCGAATTATAAGAATTTTAATTAATCAAATTTAGTAACAATTGTTGTTTTACTGATTCACTGTACTTGTTAAAATATTACTTACAAATTTTTTTTCTTGTTCTACTTACCTTCAGAAGTTTATTCCATTTTATCCGATTGAAATTTTCTTCAAATTATAATTTATATGGCACTTTAAACAGATGCGTTGTTGAATAATACGTTACCACTATTGACGCTATTCGAACAACAGCAACATTACCACTAGTTTTTTAAAGCAGGTAAAAATAAATACAGGAATTTATAAGTATTATATAACTCTTAAGGGTATATTAAAGCCAACCCAGCAAAAAAAAACATAAGTAGATACTTTTTTTTTCGATTTATGGCCAGCTTTTATGGATTTGACCGCAGTGTGCGCAAGGGCCGTATATGGTGGTATGGCAAAAGTGATTTTAAAGAATTGTAATTAATATTAAAGAGGCCGATTTTGGCCAGAATTATTGAATATTCGAATTAAAGAAGCAACACGGACTACAATTAAATTAAATAATTATTCTCCTTAAAGGTAGAGTATATGCCTCCCGTCATTTTTTGTAAAATTAGAATATACCTTGCAATTTAAAGAAACGATTTTTACAAAATAGCAGGTGCATTTACCAGTGATATCAAAAATACTACTGCTAAATTTCAAAGCAATATCTTCAGCGGTTTCTCGTATGACTACGAAAATGAAAAGCAGTCTTATTATTTTTATTTTTTATAGTCTTCTGGGAAACCTCTGAAGATATTGGTTTGAAATTTAGCGATAGCATTTTTGATGTTTGAATTGTAAGGATATTATTAATTTACCAAGAATAAGGGGGGGGGGGACATATAATCCCTACCCTTAAGAAAATCTATTATTATTTTTAATGTGCCTCCACATAATCCTCCCACCCCATGACCAATATATCTGACTACGACCGTGCATACCGATAGATGATTAGGGTGTCTCTATCCAAAAAAATTTTCTTCGATAGATGGCGTGAAGGTTACAAGTTATTGGTAATATTGTATGTAGAGATTTACATAATCTTTTTTATCTTTTTATTTCAAGGAACACTGCGTATTAACCGCCAAAAAAGCAAATTAAGCATTCCACTCACTTTACCCCCTGCTCCATCACCTAAACAAAATACCGCTCAAAACCAAACTGCAGCTATATAATTCCATGGTCCGCCTAATTCTGCTTTACGCCTCACCGGTGTGGAGCAAAACTGCTAATTCCAACTCTTACTAATCTTCAAAAGATACGAAACAAATGTCTCAGACTAATTACCGGATCCCCAATGACTACCGAAATTTACGAACTACACAGGTACGCAAACAGCACACCCACACTACGGGCTGAAATAAAACACACCGCGATCAAATTCTTTACCGAAACCATCACGCGAAATACACTCACAAAAACCATTACAAACATACGCAGTTCCAGCGCTCCTTTTAGCATAAAACACAAACTCATACATAATATTCTCATGTAAATTAGCTCTCTTATTTGATTTTAATAAAGAGTTTTTAACTAACTTTTTATAATATTTGATTTTGAATTGAATTTAATTTAAAAATTAAATTTCAGAGAAAATGAAAGATTTTCAGAACATTATAAGTGAGGCGCTAAAAAGCGCTTCATTAGTTGCACAATATTAAAATTTTCAGGTGAGATCTGAATTCCATCAAATAGATATTTTCGATACAAGTTAGGAAAACTAAGATTTTTCCAATCAAGGCGAAATTTTAAGTAAACTAAAAACTCACCAAATTTTTCGAATTATGTAATCGTGCGGATACTTTCGGTGCCTTTTCACAAACACTACTCTATTCCGAAATAGTACCAAGGTATTTCACGTAGAATAAAACAAAAAACTGGATGCCATGGTATCCCAATTGGTGCACCAATTGATGAGTGCCTA
Organism: Cantharis rufa; assembly: GCA_947369205.1. Taxonomy (NCBI): domain Eukaryota; kingdom Metazoa; phylum Arthropoda; class Insecta; order Coleoptera; family Cantharidae; genus Cantharis; species Cantharis rufa. Next base: position 13,991,161 of record OX376307.1, on the reverse strand, counting down.
TTCAAATCAAACACTTTTGGGCCGTGTATATACAGTCGATCCAAAGCAGATCGAGTGCTTCTATCTGCGACTTTTGTTGGTTAATGTCACTGGCTCATTGTCATTTCTAGATATTCTTCCAACATAATAAAGATGCAAAGACGGCAATCACTGGGACGATATGCTTACTGAAGCAGTACTGAGCAGTACAGCAACACAAATTAAATTATTCGGCGGCACTCTGTTACTCCTTTCAGGTGATTTTAAACAAACACTTCCCGTCATTCCACGTTCAACGTGGAACTTCCTTTCTTGAATTTTGACCAAAAATGGGGAAAGTTATGCGATGATTACATAGTCAGTTTCTTACTGTTTTTACTGTTTTATTCAATTTGTTTGACATGCATGAAATGTTCAAGACATAACCTCATTTTTTGCATTTGACGAAATAAATGGGGAAAGTTATGCGATGCAAGTTATTACAAACCAATTTTTTTATATTTAGGTTTCTTAAATAAAATTCATTGAATTGAGAAAATGAATGGTTATTGTTTTTTGTTTTTATCGGCGGTCATTGTCTACTTATAATTTATATGGCAGAACGTTTGCCGGGTCGCTTAATATATTAATTCTGAGGCGGTACGATGTTCTATAATTCTACAAATAATTTGTATGATTCAAGTTCTGAGGCGATACGAAGTTCGCCGGGTCAGCTAGTAATTAATAAAAACTAGTAATTCTTTTTTTGAATAGGTATATATTTGCCATTCTTGTTGGGACAGTTTGGTAATTTGAAATTAATTTATAATAATCTTTAAACTTTGTATTGAATTGATCAAGAGCTGGAATTTAGATACATATATTTATTTAAATAATTTCAAGCATAATATATAAATGCGTAAACCGGTAAATTGATTTTAGACAATAAATAACAAATTAACAATATTATTAATTCTAATGTGAGTTCAATCACGTAATAACTCACTAGTGCAGAAAGTGGTATATTTTCAATACTGGTGTGGAAAGTAAATTCGGTGCGCGTCTACTGTTTTAAAATTGAAAAAACCTAATTTTTGTTGACATTAATTATTATCAAAATAGTTGACAGTTAGGACCATTGACAGGTTGTAATGGAAATAAACGAATTAGTATAACAGCATCGATAAGGCATAATCGAACTGAGCCATTTTCGCTACGACACTTGCTGACATAGATGACATTGTGCAATTTTTAAGTGAATTAACATGACTGCATTCCATCTATTTTTATCTACTTGACGAATCAACTATTTGGTGAAATTGAAATAATATTATTATATAAGTACACGCTGCTGACATAATCTATAAAATTTCAGTCAGAATAAAAGTCATGCCATAAAAGATCAAGTTTTACCGAAAATAATAAAGTCATATCTATTGTCACCACTCCTCTAGGTAAAAGCTGTGAGTTTTCATGTAAAAGTTGCAGTGAAAATGCTTGAATCTGTAATCATGCGTTTGGATAACAAGTATTATTATAAATTTAATATAATACTACCTCTTTCTTTAGATCCAAATTTTTGGTAGCCAGCAATAATTTAAACATTTTAGTTTTTAAATCAACTCCCTAAAATTTAAATTGATAAATAATAGTTAATAAAATATTTGAATCAAGCCAAATAGGCGATCAGAATCTACTAAATATTCTTGTTATTACTCACCTTTCTACTTATTAAATCACCCAAAAAAGTGATTAAAAACACATCGCTTATATTTAGTACTAGTACCAGTACATTTCGAAAACATTTGTTAAAAAAATACTGGTCATAAATAGAGATATTCAAGTAAATTAAAAAAAAAATGTATATTACAATTATTGAAAAACTTGTCAATAAATTAAACACTACAGGTGCAAATCCTAATTCCCCTAGTTCATTTAGTACTGTGCACAAGTTGTAATGAATAACTTCAATGATTTTAAACTTTTCTACCTTAAAACTAATATTATTATTCTCTATTGTACATTTGCATAAAAAATTGTTAATAGCAAAATATCGCTGGTTAAACGAAAACAACCAACTCCTGAATAAAATATTTGAAACATATTTGTAGAAACCTAAAACCAAAAAAACCAAAAGTGTTACAAACGAATCAAAACTATTAGATAATACTATATCACCGCTATATACATAACATAGGCACAACGTAAAATATATAATTATTGAAATTACATTAAAATTGCGGGCCAATCTATTATCTATAACTTCATTTATATTTAACAATAAATTATCAATTTCTACAATTATTTCATACATTCTAATAGCCCGATATCTGTTAATGATATTTGAAAAAACCCCGGAAAGTAGCATAAAAAACATGATGACTAAAGCTAAACTTTTTGTGTAATTTTTAATTAAGCTATTCGATTCAGAATTCCAGATATTATCTGTTTGAATAAAAAAAATTAGAAAAAATAGTGCCACAGCTAAGTAAGTGACAATTTTATAAAAACTGAAGTACTGAATTATTTCTAATCTTCTTTTATTGCACGGTCCCGAAACTGTAAATTGCCCATTACCAACTATTTTCGTTAGCATATAAGGTGGGGCTAACGCAGTCCATAAGTCAGTGTTATTTAAATTTTTCATTACTTTATTTGAACTTTCGCTTCTAACTTAATATATAGAAGTTATTAACTAAACGGCCATGAGGTCCGACTAATTATTGCATGAGCGTCTAATTTTCATCACATCTTCAGTAACCTGACAATATCTGTCATTAACATCAATATAAATTAAGTCTGATATCGCGGCGTCACTGTCGTAGAGCAAAGTTACTTATGATGACTTATTGTCACCCATTCGTACCATGATTAATATATTATTATTGACTTTATTTCTAAATGGATTATGATAAGTGCGGTAAAATATATCATTTTGTAAAAATTTGACACCGATTAGACATATTAGGTATTTTTAATGAAGGAACCTAATTTAATAAGCACTAAAGTAATATTAAACCCTTTAAAAATGTAACAGTAATTTTACGATGTACAATTATTGTAATGTAATTGGACAATAAATTATTATTGACATAATTATTTCTAAGTAATCTTATATTAGTCGGAGCGGCACAATCAGATTTTCAAAAGAATTCTGCAAGTTGTGAATTGTGATACAAGCAAGCGCTTTAGTTTACTTGTTCCTTACATGCTTTAAAGCGATTTAACCCAAAATGGCGGCCGTTATTCAAAATAGAGGCAAAATTTCTAAATTATTCTAAATTATATATAATTTTTCGGACATATTATAAAAAGTATTATTTATAATATTCTTAAAAATGTTATTCCTTTGTATTGAATACAATTTAGTGCATTCATTTTGACAGTGAACGATTTAAATTGTGGGCCTTACCTATAGTTTTTAACTCCACTTTGGAATTGTTTAATTTGTTTTTATTTTCTTGGAAGTGCTGACGAGTGCTGTAATATTTTTTTAAAGTACTGGCTCCGTTAAATTATTATTGTTAAGAAGTAAAAATTTACAGATTTTTAAATTTTTGTGTATTAGAAATGCTGTATTTTTCTAAGGTACTGGGTTGGTTAGAATTTTATTAAGAACTGAAATATCAACATTTGACAAAATTGTAAAATTGGCCCCTCTTTCTTTTAATTTTATTAGATATTGAAATTTCTTTATATTATTTAAAAATACTCTCGAAGTGCTGATGAGTGCTTTAAATTTTTTGAAGATACCTTTTTTGTTACAAAATTTAAAAAAGTTTGCTCCGAGCAAAATGCTTTGAATTCAGAATATTTTAAATAGCAGCATTATTTGAAACATCGATTTCTCTAGGTTTTATTTATATAATTATTCTTTTAATATCATATCCTGTGGTGGTATTTTCTTTTGAATTGTTCATTTTAAATGTTTTATTTTCTGGTATATTTATATATTGTCGTGTTCCTAAATCAAGTTGTTTAATATTGAATTCTAAATTTATTTTTGTATTTAAATTTTGTTTTAATTGTAAATTTAAAACTTTATTTTAAATATTTTTGTAAAATAATAAATATTTGAATTGTTGTTCGCGCCAACTATTTTATGTTAGTAAGAAAATTTGTTTATAATTTTGCTTTTTGCCAGGTCTGTCAAAGTAGACGGACGGATTTACTGTCCCCGTAAATATTGTATTTTGTTTTTTTGCCATTTACGTCGACCGTATAGGTCGCATTACGGACTCTCTCTGTTAAATTGTAATTTTGCGTTTTTGATTTGTGATTAAATTTTAGTTTTTTTTTATGTGAAATGAAGTTTGAGTTATTACACGTGATTTTATTTCATTAGATTTTACTTGTGCGTATTTGGATGATTTTCCATGAGTTTGCGCGGTGGGAGTTTGGAGTAATTTGTAATTTGGATTTGGATAATAAAAAATAATTAAAAGTCTCTTGCCAGTAGAAAATGATGAAAATGCTAGTAAGAAAAATTAACATTTTATATTAGATAATAAAAATTAATTAATTAAACTTCTGCCCAAATCAGGCTGCTGAGGTGGGCAGAAGAATTCGACAGAGCTGGACTGCTTTTGGAAGATTGGGATATATCCTAAAGAACACAGATGTCCCTAGAAACTTAAAAAGAAAAGTATATGACGCATGCATTCTACCTGTCACCACATACGGCCTAGAAACCATGGCGTTAACGGTAACAATTGCGAATCAAATTGAAAATGGCCAAATTGAAATGGAACTGGGTGGGGCACGTGGCAAGGCTCGACTCTACAAGAGGGCCATATAAGATTACACACTGGCGCCCAAGAATGACTAAGAGAAGCGTGGGAAGACCCCAGAAAAAATGGTTAGACGACGTAAAGCGAGTGGCGGGACGAAAGTGGTTTCTGAGGGCGGCAGATAGAGAAACATGGAGAGAATTGAGAGAGGCCTACATTCAGGAGTGGATGGTTAGAGGCTAAGAAGAAGAAGAATAAAAATTAATGAAGGGTGCAGCGCAATAATTAATATATATGGTTATTTTGTATTTCTTCACTTCGACCTTGTTCTTTACATAATTTATTTTGATTATTTTGATTTTAAAAATGCATACGAGTTGGCAGACAGACACCCGTGAAAAAAAATTTTACGGAGACAGCACTTAAAAAAATAACAGCACTCATCAGTACTTTGCGAGCACTTTTTAATAAATAAAACAAAATTTATAATTCGAAAGTGGAGGGGATGCGTCAAGTTGGCTCCTCCAAATTTTTAAATTTTAATTTCTTAACAAATATTTTACGAACAGCACTTTCAAAATAGTATACAGCATTCGCCCAGCACTTCATGAGCACTTTAAAATTACGTAAATAAAATTGTAAGTTCCAAAATGTAGTGGCCAACTTGACGGGTCCTAATTGGGAGCTGGTTTATGTTCGGAGGATTCTCAAATCTATATCCAAAACCTTAGGATAAATAAATTCCAAAGTAATAAACGTAACTTACGTAAACACAAAAATTAATCACATTGGCAAAAAACGTAATGGCAAATTACGAGAAACGACTGTCTTCTAAACCATATTAAAATCTAAAATATTTTAAATTTTATTTGGTAACACGACGATATAATTATGAAGGTAATAATACATACAGTTTGTTGACGTTACAATCATTTTTATAAATTGGAAAATACCCACAGTAAGAACTGTAAAATTTTATAAATTAATTGTGAAAATTTTAATTCTAATTGTAGATAGTGCAGCTGAAGAGTGGTAATTTCTTGAAAAAAACTACCCAGCTTAATTACGAAAAACTTCATGAAATTGAATTAATATGACTATGTAAGCAATAACTCCACCTATCATCTAAAAATATTAAAATATAGTGTACTATCATCAGAATTTAATAATAAATTTTTTTACTGAAAATAATAAAGTCATATCAATTGTTAAGTATCCTCCAGGCGACATTTGCCCATCTTCGTGTAAAATTTGAATTGCAAATGCATTAATCTATAATAAATTTATTAAATTTATAAACTCTAACTAATAATATAGGATGCTCACTTCTCTCTTTAAATAATTATTGTTTGTATAAAGCAGTAGTTTAAATAATCTGTCTTTGGTGCACTTGAGCTAAAAACACATAAATTATTATAATTTTACTTAGGCTAAATTTTAAAAGCAAAAACAATGTGTTTTGGAATCTACACGAATTACATTACAAGAAGAAATTTGAGAGTTTGATACAATTTCTTTTTTGTTTTCTTGCTTAGTTTTTACTTTTATGCTTATTTTCGACTTCATATTAATTTATTAGGAATTTTAGGCGACGTATTAAGCACAATTTATTATTATGAATTATATTTTTACAATACAGCCAAGTATCACATATGTGACGCAACAGGAGAACCACGAGAGATATGGCCGGCTGCATGCAAAAAAAAATCTATCGACTTTTTTTCATGACGTAACCCTAGGATTACTCCAAATACTGATTTAAGGTGTCGATTTTCACACAATACATAAAAAAATCTCGAAAAATAACGAATTTTTACTTAGGTCATATTTGGATAATTTGGTCAGTCATAAGCTGGTCTATCGGTCCTCTAACTGATGACGTTGAGATTTGGGACACCCTGTATATTTAATTTTATTTGTAAAACTTTTTGAAAAATTTTAATATTTATAAATGTATGATGTGCATTTTTAGGATTTACTAAAACCACATATTGGTCGGTTCAAGTTTTTGATTTTAATTAATTCTTTTTTTTAGAAAGCTTTTTGCATATAAATTTTAAATAACGGAGATTCTCAAACACTTTTGTTTTCAAAATAGTATGTTTATTTTTTCAGTCTCTAATAGTAAGAATGCCTTACCTGTTGGTACAAAATGTGGCAGTAGTAAATAATTAACCATGAATCGGCTGCATATAATAAAGTTTCACCAGTGATGTATATGCATTGTCCTTTAAAGCAATCTTCCACATACGAATATATATAGATCAAATATACTGAATATGTAATTATAACTATAATATTTATAGTTAAATTTGTATATATATGCACAGTCATTAATCTATTCAATTCTCTTAAAATATCACACAAGTCATAATGCATGCAACGAATTTTTATAATTTTCTTTATCATATAGTCGATATTCTCAATTTCATGTATGTTTAAACTTTCATAGAGAACATTAAATCGTTGGTATATACAATATATCCAGCTTCTGCATAAAATACCACTCATAAATTTAAAAATGTTAAATATTATTTCAAATGAAAAATTTGCTATAATATACCTGAAATCATAAAAGTCTATATTTAACATACATAATAGAAATACAGTAAAAAACAATAATAATATGGAAAATATATTTAAATTCCGTGCAAATTTGTTATCTATGGTTATGTTTCCATTTAAAATCACTTCTTTGTCAATTGATTTGTTAACTTTCAAATATAGATTTACAAAACACGATTTATTTGTATTATTTATAAATAATAGTAAAATTGAAGTAAATGTGAACAGATATACTAAGTACACATGTGTGTATTGAAAAACTATATTGCTGGGTGTGGTATACCAAAACTGATCTTTTAACGAAAAGAAAATTATTAAAAATACTACTGCAAATGAATAAGAACAAATTTTATATAAACTGAAATAACGGACGGCTTTCAAACTTCTACTGTTACATGGTCCAGAAACCATAAATTGTTCGCCTCCGATTACTGTCATAACTTTATATACTGGCTTCAAAGCTGTCCATAAATCTGTATTTTGAAAATTTTTCATTTTTTTTAGATCTTAGTAATTTTTTGGGGTAAGATGTCTACGCAGTGATTAATCTAAAACATATTACAATACCACCATTTCTAATTAAATTAGCCTTTAATATAACATTTATATTAATAATATTAACTTTCTGTATTATGATATTAATAAACTAAGTGGATACGTTACTTTTCATAAATTAATTATTAAAATGTAGAAGTTCTGCAAGAACTGTAAAGACCCACCAGCTTGAATGTCATATATCAATTTAATAGAGATAGAATGCAAAATAGACAAGTATGAAAGAGAAATTCAGCAATCTGGGTAGACTAAAAACCCGAGTAAAGGAATTTTGTGGAAAGTATATGAGAGTTGAAGTAGAGGTAGAAAGCGTGTATCAAATTGGTGAAAAGCGTTATGTAGTAAGAATGAATAGAAGTGAGTACTGAAATATAAACATAAGCTGAAAAACGGAAGAAGTATTTGAGGATAGCGGTCAAATCTTCTCAGAAAGAAAGATTATAAAGATTATAAGACGTGGATTTAAGACCAGAAAAATAAAAAAACTAAGAAATCAAGATGCAAAAGGAAAAATATAAACAAAATAAAAGAAAACAAGATAATACAAACAGGAAGCACGATCAATGGAAAGAGACAGATCACAAAAACTTGGAAAAGAACCTCCAGATATAGCAACCCTGAAATGTTTACCAATGAAGAGAAAACAAAAAATTACGAATTAGAAATAAATATATGAAGAGATAGTAAGATACAAGAGAGTGGATGAGGAATGAATTAAAATAGAAAAAATGTTAAAACAGGATAATGTTACGGAAACAAAGAAAAAATATGATGACAAACAAAACGAGAATCAAAATGTTAAGTTATAATACACAGACTAATAGAGAAGCTTATGCCAATATAATACGACACATGCCATGGATGTCAAGAAGAGAGAGTCTGAAGAAAACGTGCTACGACTTGAAACTCGATATAACAACAAAGAAATCAAGAATTTCTATCAAGAAATAAAAGGAATAATAACTTAAAACACAAAAAAGGTACTTAAACACAGTGTGAACACAAAATAAATATATGAAATTTAAGTCAGAACCTGAATGTTATTATTATTTTTATAATATATAGGTAGGTACTTACTTATGCAGTGACTAACTTAAAATATTATATTTTTAATTCAAAATTTAGTTTAGTACCTACTTATATTTATATACATTAGTATTATTACATAATATATTAATTGGATTCGTGACTTTTATAAATAAATTGATGAATAACAAATAAAATTTTTAATTTAAGTAAATACATAACTAAATTAATAATAACAATAATAATAGTATGATAAATACATAAAATGTTTTTTTCTGCAATGTTTCTGCAAATTACAATCTGCAATTTTTCTCTCAACTCAGTTTTCGATTTACAGTTTTGTTTTCTATCACATTTACCCATTGGACTGAAACCACCGTCTGTTTGCTCGTGAGGTAGAGTAAGGAGCATTGTCCTGCTCAAATATTATATTCTGGAAGTCCTTGTTAGGTAATATTTTAGCGTACGATTCCATCAGATTGGTCTCTAACATTGCAATGTAGGTAAAATTGTTTATGCGACCGTCGCACACGAACATGTTCCCTACACCTGCTAATGCCGTACAACCCCAAATCACTACCTCCTCCACCGTGTTTCACCGTAACCGTAGGTACGATGCAGTCAGGGTGATATGCTTTCCCTATTCTGCGACGTACGTAGACAGCCCCAAGGATGCCAGAAACAAAAAAAAATCAAAACAATGACTATCAATATATTATGTATTTATAAAATTACTTTAAACAAGAAGATAAATTAAAGTTTTATTATTTAATTTATAACAAAAAGGGGTGATACAATTATAACTTACCTTAAAATTCGGCATCTGTCTAATTTAGGTGTTCACGGAACCACTGTACCCTCATTTCTTTGCTTTTTCCAGAAGCCACGGCTTATGCCGGGCTTTACAACCTCTCAGGCCTACTTCTGTAAGCCGTCTTCTAACGTTTCGTGATGAAATGGATGGCTATTTGTCATCACGAATTTAGTTTTTATGTGATTTTGCGGTTTCTAACTCTCATACGTCGCAATAATCGGTTTTCAAAAGGGGTTGTTTTTTCTTTTCTATCACTTCTTGTTCTCCACGTGACCGAATGTAGTTCTTGCTACCGTGTAATGGTATTTTTACGCTAATTTTTATTTGAGTTAGCCTTTGCGAATGTAAGAGCATTATTTGTGCTCTTTGATTTGCAACGAAATCGCGATTTTTTGGCATATTATATTAATTATAAACCTTACAAATAATATATAAAAAATTTAAAAACTAAAGTACTGCTAAACAATGATGCTAAAAAATTTTGTACATTTTACGATATTTTAATTTTTAGGGCCCTCATCAAAATAATAAGTATTATATGTATAAATATAAATAATTGACGTACTTCTTTGCAAATTATATATAATATATTATTATGTTGCGGTCAGTGATGACAACTCGACCAATGACGTCAATGGCCGGACAATGACGTTAATGCCCTGCTTAACTGGACATTTACGTTAACGTCCAGCCAATGACGTCACATTTGACATTTAAAATTTCATATATGTGATTTTTACATTGTTGTCCGGGCAATAACGTCATTGCCCAATACAGAGTGGGCGATGATGAAACTGTTATTTTCTAAATGTGCGTGTCGTCCCAGCAAACAAATTTGCAATTCGAAATGCAATATGGATCACTCTCATGCCAGAATAAAAATGTTTAATTTAAAAAATTTACTTTAATTATTTTTTAATTTATAATTGTTTTTTAAATTTATGTATAAATTTTTATTATTTTTGTTAATAAATGATTAATAATAATACATTAAAATACAATGCATGAAGGCACGGAACTAGCCCTGTTAGACTAAGTGGGCCGAAGCCGGGCCCAGTTATTTTTAAGGGGGCCAAAAACCTAGAATGTTTTTTAAAAAAGCTAAGAAACAAAGGTAATGTACGTGACTAATAACAGAAAATAATGCAATAATGCGAATATCTTAAAAATGCGTATGTAAAATATTTTAAACTTAATTAGTCAGAAATAAATCACGAAATTATTGGAACGAAATTCTTTATTTGCCAGGGTGAGCACACGGGTGGGCCAGCACAACTTTTAGGTGGGCCATGGTCCACCCTGGCCTCCCCGTAGTTACGTGCCTGAATACATGCAACACACGTAAATGTCACTTGGCAGTTGACTATCTAATTCAAATCGCCATTTTGTTGTTCCTTATAGTATGTATTTATTCTATAAATCAGCATTATCCAATTCGTTTTTGGTCAGTAACGTCATTGAATGGCGAAAGATGTAAATATTACAATCAAATGAAAATTATTTACATCATTGTCCACCGCTAACTGGCAATCACGTCAATGGCCGATTTACATCATTGATCGAAACATTTATATATTTTTCAAATATATCTTATTTTTGTAACACTTATTTTTGTTATTTTTGTATAATATGTTCAAATTCACTTTTAGGTAAACAATGGTGAAGTATATAAAACCGTAGTGAAAAGAACCAGCTGCTATATAAAATACTTAGAAGAAGTTTCAATATTTCTTATCATACAAAAACTGAATGTTATAAAAAAGGACGGCACCACATTCCACCGATGGTTGAAAAATACGAAAACTATTGTCATCTATATCTCGGAAACAGTGGGACAAAATAAAACAATGAATAGACATTTTATTTTGTAAATTTTATTATCTACATTTTTGTTTCTATATATTTCAATCAAAAACATCTGGAAGGTATCCTTCCAGATGTTTTTGATTTCAAAAATGGTTTGCATCCACAGTACTACTAATAATGATTTTATGAATGTTTACAATATTTTTGAACATATTCATAATACAATCTCTCAGTGCTATTCTGTAACTAGAAATAATGTTAGCAACTTGCTAAGCATGAAAAATATTGCTAAATAATTATATATATAGATATAGTTCTATGCTTAATTAGCAATATTGCTTATTTTAGCAAGTGGCTAAAATTATTTTAAGTTACAGAATAACAGCGAATAATATTTGCAATATTAGAAATCAATCCCGATATTATAATAAGCATAAAATTAAACACCAAATACAATTTTGTATATTTATGCAGTAGGTTTTTCAATTCAGATTTCTAAATTTCATTTTTATGAATTACACACGTACTTAAAAACGGGCAATTTCACTTTCCACCGATGGTCAAGGGTTCCTATAATCCCATATGCATATTCCACCGCTGCCGTGGGCAGGTAGACTGGTCATAAATTCAATCTTTAAATTGTTAAGTCTATAAGTCTATAAGCCGTTCTAAATATCGCAGATGCAATTGAGGTGGATCAAAATTATTTTTAGTACCAATTACAATATATTTACTATATAAACAAAATAACAAACATAGAAATACAATATAAATTATAAGAATACGAATAAACAACACCTACAGAAATTATGGCAGCGCTTCGAGAAATCTACGGTAAGCGCGGAAATATATTATTAGTGCGTAACGACTTCAAATTTTACAAGCAGGCAGAATTGCAAGATGGGCGGGTTAAGTGGCGATGTTCCAACAAAACATGTTCGGCACCACTTTCCACCGATGGTTGAAAGTTAATCCCCTACCCCAAAATGGTCAACGTAGAGCACTAGCATATTCCACCGATGTGGGTCGGTGGGTTATTACATCATCATGAAACTCGAAACTACAAAACCCCTATTAATTCATATAATTTGAAAACCGGTTGTATTGCTGTTCATAAATCTGCATTTTTGATAAACTTTAATTCACTTTTTTCTTCATGAAAGGTAACAAAACTTTATTTTGGATACTTACATACATTAGTGTTAATGTTTTCATTCAATTACTTACAAGAATGTTTGCCTTTACAAATTGTATTCTCTTTACGTTTTGGAATTTCAATTATTATGTTAGTATATATTGTTAAAGTGATAATAACTGAATGTTCATTTATATATTTGTAGTATTAGTATAAAGTATTCTTAAATATTTTTAAAAGAAATTAAATTCATATTGTAAGTTTTTTCTTTCTATCTAGGATGTTTGACAGACTTCGAGAAGTTTAGAAATTTTGAAAAATTCATTAGTATTTTTTTTTTTTTTTTAATATAATAAAGCGTTTTTAACTACTACGGTCATTACGCATATTTACAATTTATTTATTTTTTATATTTTCGTTAGGGTCATTTATATTTGTCGATTCAGTCCACAGTCCATTATAAATGTTATCAATTTTTTTACTGTCTCTTCGTTGTCTGCTAGTATGTCACTAATGTTTTTTTCAAGACCAGCCCGTTTTCGTTTCTCTTCATACTGTTGACATTCTTTCAGTAGATGCTTTATGGTTAAGTTTACTTTGCATATCTCACATTTCGGGGGTTGTTCTCTTGTTAGTAGGTATGCATGCGTGATTTTGGAGTGACCAGTTCTGAGTCGAGTTAGAATTATCTCTTCTAATCTTTTGGATCTATTTGATGTTTGCCATTCCATGTATTGTTTTTTAACTTCTCTTAGCTTGTTATGTAGCAGGGTATTCCAGGTAGTCTCCGTTTGTTTTTTAATACTATCTTTTATTAGATGTTGGATATCTCGGCTGGTTGTAGTAAGTATGACTTCATGATTGAGGTGTGCATCTGCTGCAGCAGCATCAGCTTCCTCATTTCCCCGGATTCCCATGTGGGATGGAACCCAAAGAAACTCTACCAAAGTACCTGAATTCTGCAACGTAAAAGTATTTTCTCGAATTTGGTGTATGATGGCCTCATTTGTGTGTGGATTGTCCATTGCTTTCAGAACACTGTACGAGTCGCTTATTATAAGATATTTTAGTTTGCAATCATTATTTTTTTGTAAAATTTCATCTAAAGCTAATTTGATGGCTATAGCTTCTGCACTGAAGATTGAATTCAGTTCAAGTAATTTATATCCTATTGCTTGGGATGTGTTGATTTTTACCGAACAAGATGTGGAGGTTTTGGTTTTTGATCCGTCAGTGTAGATTTGGATGGAGTTTTGATAATTTTTATTGATTATTTCGCAAGTCATTTGATTATAAATAATCGGTATGGTGTTATTTTTCTTAAGCTTGTTTAATTCAAAGTTTATGTTTATTTGTTGTTGAGACCAAAAAGGAGTATTTACGACCTTCGCAGGAACCACGCTGTCCAACACTACATGTGGAACATTATAATGCTGCAGGATAGTTTTTATTTTTGCTGCCATTGGTTTAGCTAATCTTGGATTAATTTCATAGAATTGAAGTTGACTGTTATCTGTTATTTTTCTATATACTTGAGTTGTAATTTTTTCTAATGTTTTACTGTAGTATTTTATTGTTAGGAATATTCTTCTGTCATTTAAGGTATGTATTCCAAGTTCGCAATGTAGGCTAGTCACGGGGGTTGTTCTATATGCGCCTGTTATTATGCGTAGGGCATTGTTTTGTATGGGATCAAGAAGTTTTAAATAGTTATGTTTTGCAGAGTTATAGATCATACATCCATAATCTAATTTGCTGCGAACAATTGTGTTGTAGAGTCGATGCATAATAATACGGTTACCTTCATTTTTGTTGTTGATTATTTTTAAGATGTTGAGGGTATTTATACATTGTGATTTTAATTGCATTATGTGATTTTTCCATTTAAGTTTATCATCAAACAGTAGTCCAAGGAATCGATGGGATTCTGTACGTTGTATAAGTTCTGCATTTATTTGTAGGTTTAGTTGGTGCGGTTTTCTTTTATGAAATGAGATGTATTTTGTTTTGGGAATGGAGATCTTCAGTCCATTGTGTTCACACCATTCTTGTAGTTTATATATGGTGTTTTGAAGACATTTTTGTGAGTATCGTTGACTATAGTATTTGAATTGAGTATTTTGTAAACTATTTAATTTGTTTTTAACGCGATCTACATCTATTTAAGTAAGCTAAAGTTCCTTAATCTTGATTAGCCACGTTAAGGGTGTAAGGTTTATGTTTATTGTTAATCCGCCAAAAGCAACATTGTAAACCTCAAGTATTCATATTTATAATTAATAAAAACGGTATTATAATTAATTGTTGCCATTCGTGTTTGGTCAGCTTGGTAATTTGAAAACAATTTACAAAAGTAAATTGTAATAATCTTTAAACTTTGTATTGTATTGATCAAGAGTTGGAATTTAGATACTTATTAGGAATACATATATTTATTTGAATATTATCAAACATAGTACATAAATACATAAACCGATAACTAGTTAATAAATAACTAATTAACAATATTATTAATTCTCATATATAATTTCCTATGTGCATAGAATATTATCGATCATTTCGTTCGATTACATATTTTTGATAACAATCGGCCCGACTCGCAGAGGAGGGCCGATTGCAATCAAAAATATGTAAGAGAACAAATGATAAGATAATATTCTGTGCAGAAGGGAAATTCCAATGACTATCTCCCGACGATTAATTTGCTTCGTTAATTACATTAATTTGTTTTATATTAATATAAAAAGAGTGTCGGTTATGACTTTGTTTATTAAATCTTACAAATGCCTAGTTACCATTCGTTATTATTATAATAGTGTCACGATTATTTTTATTGTAAATAAAGTAAGGATGAAAAATTATCGAAAATGATCGGTAATTCGTGCATATTACTCGTGATTGGTCGATTTTACTAGACAACTTAAATACTCGCTAAATTGAAATCTCATTGGACTACATTTTTGAAATGAAATCTGGTGATTGTGGACAGATTAGTTATGACGTCAGAGGGAGATAGTCATATGAATTTGTTCACTAATAAATTAACGAAATTCTTGTTAGAAATACTAACTCAACATACAAAATTGAATATACAACTTATGGCTATTGATATTGATGAAAGATTACAAAAACTACTAAGGTGCAGTTTTTCAATCGTAAGTTAACCTCTTAATTTGTGTTAACTAACGATTCAAGAACTGAGCCTAATAGGCATTATGATGGAAACCAAAACATTTTTTATATAATATAAATACCACCTTACGTAATAACTCACTAGTGCTGAAAGTGATATATTTTCAACACTGTTGTGGTGCCCTTCTACTCTTTAAATTAAACAAACTAATTTTTGTTGCCATTAATCGTAATGAAATATGTTGTAAGTTGGGACAGTTGTCCCAAGTGTTATTACAGTTGGTTGTAATGGAAATAAACGAATTAGTATAACAACATCGATAAGGCCTAATCGCACTGAGCCATTTTAGATAGGCATAGATGACAATGCGCATTGTTTAGGTGAATGAATACGTCTACATTTCATCCCTTTTTATCTATTTGACGAATCAACTATTTCGTGAAATTGAAATAATATAATTATATAAGTACACGCCGCTGACATAATCTATAAAATTTCAGTCAGAATAAAAGTCATACCAAAAAAGAACAAGTTTTACCGAAAATAATAAAGTCATATCTATTGTCACCATTCCTCTAGGTAAAAACTGTGAGTTTTCATGTAAAAGTTGCAGTGAAAATACTTGAATCTGTAATCATGCGTTTGGATAAAAACTTTTATTTATTTTTTCTAATACTACCTCTTTCATTAGATCCCAATTTTTGGTAGCCAGCAATAATTTAAACATATTATTTTTTAAACCAACTCCCTAAAATTTAAATTGGTAAATAATAATTATAATAATAAATATCTGGATCAAGCCAAATAGGCGATCAGAATCTACTAAATATTATTGTTATTATACTCACCTTTCTACTTAGTAAATCACCCAAAAAAGTGATTAAACATACATCGCTAATATTTAGTACTAGTACCAGTACAGTTCGAAAACATTTGTTAAAAAAATACTGGTCATATATAGAGATATTCAAGTAAATTAAAAAAAAAATGTATATTACAATTATTGAAAAACTTGTCAATAAATTAAACACTACAGGTACAAATCCTAATTCCCCTAGTTCATTTAGTACTGTGCACAAGTTGTAATGAATAACTGTAATGATTTTAAATTTTTCTACCTTAAAACTAATATTATTATTTTCTATTGTACATTTACAAACAAAATTATTAATGGCATAATATCGCTGGTTAAACGAAAACAGCCAACTCCTGAATAAAATACATGTAACATATTTGTACAAAGCTAAAACCAAATAAACAAAATGTGCTACAAAAGACTCAAGATAACTAGGCACTACTATATTACCAGTATATACATAACATAAGCACATTATTAAATATATAATTATTGAAATTACATTAAAATTGCGGGCCAATCTATTATCTATAACTTCATTTATATTTAATAATAAATTATCAATTTCTACAATTATTTCATACATTCTAATAGCCCGATATCTGTTAATCATATTTGAAAGAAACCCGGAAATTAGCATAAAAAACATGACCACTAATGCTAAACTTTTTGTGTAATTTTTAATTAAACTATTCGATTCAGAATTCCAGATGTTATCTGTTTCAATAAAAAAAATTAGATAAAATAGTGCCGCAGCAAAGTATGTGACAATTTTATAAAAACTGAAGTACTGAATTATTTCTAATCTTCTTTTATTGCATGGTCCCGATACTGTAAATTGCCCATTACCTACTATTTTCGTTAGCATATAAGGTGGGGCTAACGCAGTCCATAAGTCAGTGTTATTTAAGTTTTTCATTACTTTATTTGAATTTTCACTTCTAACTCAATATATAGAAGTTATTAACTAAACGGCAATGCAGTCCGACTAATTATTGCATGAGCTTCTAATTTTCATCACATCTTCAGTAACCTGACAATATTTGTCATTAACATCAATATAAATTAAGTCTGATATCGCTGCGTCAGCGTCGTAGAGCAAAGTTACATATGATGACATATTGTCACTCATTCGTACCATGATTAATATATTATTATTGACTATATTTCTAAATGGATTATGATAAGTGCGTTAAAATATACCATTTTGTAAAAATTTGACACCGATGAGATATATTATGTATTTTTAATGAAGGAACCTAATTTAATAAGCACTAAAGTAATATTAAACCTTTTCAAAATGTATCAGTAATTGTACGATGTACAATTGTAATGTAATTGGACAATATAGCTATTTACAGTCGTGTTGCAGAAAGTTGAAGATTGCGGTTGAGTAAGCAATATATCAGAACGAGCGTTTAGCGAGTTCTGATAGCTTACGAAACCGCAATGGAACTTTCTGCACGAGTCACTGTATTTAGCTTTACGTTCAAGACAGGTCCTTTCCAAAAAAAAACATAAATTATGCTTTAAAAAGTAACGTTTATATATAAAGGTTAATAGAAATGAGACGCGACATAACGGAAGTAAATAATACTCTTATCTATTAGCTTGTCATGCAAAATGCACGTGCACTTCAGTAGACAGTGAAAACGCAGACAGAGTAGTAGTGCATTTTAAAGTGTTAGACTATAAAAACAATAAAAAACGTAAACAAGAAACAACCTCCGTCTTTTACTATTTATAATCTTGCAGGTGTGCCTTATCGCTTATCAACATCCGCCGTAGCCAGGAATTCACGATTCGATTTAATTATAAGGGTATTGCATTTCTTTATTGTATGAGTGCGGAAAGTTAATAAGCGTGCGGAAAGTTAATAAGCGTGCGGAAAGTGCAAAAATTATGCTTATGTGCAAAAATTTTCCGAACACCGCTGCAAAGTATCATTTTCGAGAGATAAAAACTACCTGATATGCTATCCTTTCTATAGTCGTGTACGTAAAATTATTATTGACATAATTATTTCAAAGTAATCTTATATTAGTGAGAGCGGCACACTCAGATTTTCAAAAGAATACTGCAATTTGTGATACAACCAAGCGTTTTGGTTTACATTGTTCCTAACATGCTTTAAAGCGACTTAGCCCAAAAATGGTGGCAGTTGTTCAAAATGGCTGCAAAAATTCTAAATTATTCTAAATTCGATATTATTTTTCGGACATATTATAAAATATGTTTATAATATCCTTAAAAAAATTATACCTTTGTATTGAATACGGTTTAGTGCATATTCATTTTGACAGTCAACGATTTAAATTGTGCACCTTACCTAGTGTTTCCCTCCACTTTGGAATTTTTTAATTTGGTTTTATTTTCTTAGAAGTGCTGGCGAGTGCTGTAATATTTTTTTAAAGTACTGGTAAGTACTATAATATAAATATAATACTTTGTAATGTAATTTGTTCTTTCAAGAAAAAAATGATTTTAGAACACGACAATATATTTAAATATTTACATATAAATATCATAATTAATCCAATGCAATTTAAATTTGAAGCAGCTCAAAAATGAAGTTTATATTATTCTTAGTTTCTTCAGCTGTTTTAATTTTCGTTTTTCAGTGTTCACCTCTTGCACTCATCACTTATCATAAATATCATTAATAATAATTAGGTATGTCATTATTAAACATATTATTAAATTGAAATAAAATAATTACGTATGTAGAAGTAGCTGCTATCATCTACAAAAAATTACATTGTGATCTCAAAATTACCGAAATTTTAAATGAATACCGAAAAAAAGAAAGTTAAATCCAATGTAAAAATTCCTTTTGCCGACACTTCACTATTCTCGTGTAAAAGTTGCAGTGCAAATCCGTTGATCTACAAAATTAATAAAAATTGTTATAATAATTATGATTTGATACTAAATAGCTGAAAATAAAAAATACCTCCTTCTTTAAATTATTGTCATAGGTAGATACCAGTAATTTAATTAATCTATTGTTTAAGTAATTTTCCTAAAAAAATAATATTTATGTTATTATTATGAATCGCTAAGTGCAGAAAGGAAAGTACTACAAAATTTATATTTGGAGATAATCAATTTAAACTGTATAAATTTTGAACCTTAGCTTTCAGCTGCAAAATTTTTTCACACATATTTAGAAATGGTCCTTAGCTATAGGGAAAGTAAAAAAAATAACTTAATTGTATCCATATTGTGTCAAAAAAAAAATATTTACTACATTGAAGTACTTACCTTTCTGCACTTAATAGTGCTATTTAACTAAAGCAATACAAACAACTTAAGCAAAAGAAAGCTTTATTCTATGAAACATAAAATATACTCATTCCAAGCCAAAATAAACATTGTATATACATATTATTCAGATTAATAAAAATTTTCGCTCAAGAGAACGAATGTTGAACTTTTATGTAGAACAAAATTTTATGGTTTTAAATGATAAACAGAATTAAGAATAGAAAAATCTCGGTCTGTGAGACCGATTATTATCACTGAAATAGAATGTATTGCGTCAAAGGTTCTTTTTTTGCACCGAATGCATATTTTAATGACAATTAACTAGCTAACGGTACATGGTAGAATTTTTATTCTTGCACCAAACGATCGGGCTATGTCGAAAATATATGAAATGATGTATAACTCAATTTTGACAAATTTGTCAGTACTTCTTCCCTTTCTGCACTTAGCGATTCATTTATAGTATCAATGATTTCAAAAATTACCTGGTTTTTTAATATATAACCTAAAACCATGGTTAGCCATACATCAAATACATGCAACGTTATCGTAAATATACTTTTTAGGCAATTAATATAGTGTATATCCAAATCAATAAGAAATACTAATTTAATTAAATCGAAACAGTAGGTAACTATTATTGCAAAGTTTATCGATAAATTTATAACTGTAGCAACAAAACTGGAATTGTTGAGTTCTGTCAATACATTGAACAAATCGTAATGTATTTTACAAATATATCTTATTTTTGTAATACTAATATTTTCAAATTCACTTTTACGTAAACAATGGTGAAGTTTATAAAACCGTTCTTTTAGTGAAAAGAGCCAGCTTCTATATAAAATACTTAGAAGAAGTTGCAATATTTCTATCATGCAAAAGCTAAACGTTATAAAAAATACCTTCAAGTTGATTTCGATTTCAAAAATGGTATATATCCACAGTACTAACATAAATGTCAAATATACAATAATTGTTAATATGTTGAAGTTTCGAGCCAAGTTATTATCTACAACTTCGTTTATACTAAAAATGGTGTCATCAATTTTTGCAATATATTTGAACATGTTCAAAATGCGATATTTATTTGCAATATTAGAAATCAATCCAGATATTATAATAAGCATAAAATTAAACACCAAATACAATTTTGTATATTTATGCAGTAGGTTTTCCGATTCAGATTTCCAAATTTCATTTTTTTGAATTATACACGTACTTATGAACATTGCAATAACAAAATAGTGAAAAATTCTGCGAAGGCTACAGAAATGTATTGGTTTAAATCTTCTGTTATTACATAATCCTGATACTCGAAACTGCACACCCCCTATTAATTCATATAATTTGTAAACTGGTTGTATTGCTGTCCATAAATCTGTACTGGGTAAACTTTTCATTTTTTAAATTCACTCTTTTCTTTGTGAAAGGTAACAAAACGTTGTTTTGGATACTTACATACATTCAATAATGTTTTAATTCAATTACTTACAAGAATGTTTGCCTTTAGAAATTGTTTTCACTTTAAGTTTTATAATCTTAATTATTATGTTAGTATATATTATTAAAGTGATAATAACTGAATGTTCATTTATTTTATGCACAAGACAAAGTATTCTTAACTATTTTTAAAATAAATTAAATTCATATTGTATTTTAAGATTTTTTCTTTCTACCTGGAATGTTCGACAGACTTTGAGAAGTTTAGAAATTTTGAAAAATTTATTACAATTTGAATTGAGTATTTTTGTAAACTATTTAATTTGTTTTTGACGCGATCTACATCTATTTAATTAAGTTAAGGTTCCTTAATTTTGAATAGTCACATTAAGGGTTAAGGTCCATACTTACTGTAAATCCGCCAAAAGCAACATTAGAAACCTCAAGTATTAACATTTATAATCTATAAAAACTGGTAATTTAAAAAACCATTTTTTTTTAATATATTGTTGCCATGCTTGTTTGGTCAGTTTAGTACTTTGAAAAAAATTTATTAGCAAATAGTAATAATCTTTAAACTTTGTATTGTATTGATCAAGAGCTGGAATTTAGATACGTATATTTATTTGAATATTATCAAACATAATACATAAATATGAAAACCGTTAACTTGATTTTAAACAATAAATAACTAATTAACAATTCTCATGTGAATTTTTTCACTAATAATTTCACGAAATTCTTGTTAGAAGTATTCTTATATTAGTCGCGGCGACACAATCAGGTTTTCATATATAATCTATTAAGTGATGGTTTTGATTTCCACAGCAAATCAAACCATCACGAAATAGATTCAGCTAGAAAATCGCATGATATGAAGGATCGTCTTGGACGACCCGAAGTGGACAAAACCAAATAATATACAAGAATTGCGTGTTTCGTTGTAATTCTTTCAAAAATAATTAAAGAATAAGTTTCATGTTAACTTTAGTTCGGAAAAATACCAATATGATTTTCGCTGTCATCACATGTGGTGATTTCCGGAAATCATCACATGTGGTTTCTGGAAATCAAGACTATACAGAGATTTCCATATAATCAAGATTTCGTTGATATTTAAGTCAAAAATAGTCAAATATGATTGGTCTGAATATATAGTATGAGATTTTCAAAAGAATACATCATTTTGTGATACAAGCAAACGCTTTGGTTTACTTGTTACTAACATAAC
Organism: Cantharis rufa; assembly: GCA_947369205.1. Classification (NCBI taxonomy): domain Eukaryota; kingdom Metazoa; phylum Arthropoda; class Insecta; order Coleoptera; family Cantharidae; genus Cantharis; species Cantharis rufa. The sequence goes on along the minus strand of OX376307.1, from coordinate 13,968,645 downwards.
AAATAACATACTAACAGCTATTTGATCCGTGGCGCCAAAATATTGGCAGACTCAATTCTAAATGGCGTCAAAAATTCTAATTTATTCTTAATTCTATAATATTATATTTCGGACATATTATAAAAAATGTTTATTATAATTAAAAACTGTTTATAATATTCTTTAAAAAATTATTCCTTTGGATTGAATACGGTTTAGTGCATTCATTTTGCGCGTTCGGCTTTACCCGTTTGCTTTGGCATTTTTCCACGCATTAAAATGATTAGGTTCCGCCCATTTCAAAAACTTGATAGTATTTAATCAGGTAGATCTTTGAATAAGTGAAAGTTCCTTTTTTTACGTTATCGGCCCGGGAGTCGGGTGAAGAACAGGTGGGTTGGGAGTTGTGTAAGGGTAGTGATGTTAAAATTTGTATGATATAAAATTTTTATTAAAAAGGCTCGGAGAGAAAACAACAGTTGTCAACCTTGCCGAGTTGGTATTTAAGGTGGGGGGGGCTTTGCTCGTATTAACGACGGTCTATTCCTGACGCCTTATAAGAAGCTTGAATAACAAAACATTTTTATTCTTGACCTTTTCGAGTCGGCGGTCAATATTGTAATTTTGATTGGATAATCGACGGTTAATTTACGACGTCGTGGAAATGAGTCTGGACTCGAATAACAAAACAATTATTTCTAACCTTCGCGAATCGGCGGAAAATAGCGATTGGATAACCGACGATGGTTTATTCACGACGTCCGTCGGCGCCGCGGTGGCAAAATTGCAAATGAATTTGAATTTGTTTGCATATTCAAGAACACCAACACATCGTAATGAAGTGAATAAATTTGAAAATGTGTAATAAATAATAATTATAATAACTAATAAAACAATTATATTATAAGAACAATAAATTAGATTCCAAAAAGAAATTTATAATTTTCGCCGCCATTTTGAGCCTGTCATGCAAAGAGTTTTGGCCTCATAGATCAAATCGCTTTAAGTTATGTTAAGAACACGTGCGCTTGTTTGTATCACAAAATGAAGTTTTTTGCGTACCGCGACGACTATATGCCAAAAAGCATTTTACCAGTACTGATGATGGCAGAAACCTGACAAGTTCATAGGAAGTTCAACGTCAGCAGATCATAACTTTGTTTTTCACATTTTACCACTTACGTTTTTATCTTCATTTTTAGGAAGGAGGAGCTCTAGCTGTTATAGCTTCTGCCCCCCCCCCCCTTAGTAAATAACTTTGTATTTTTGATTCTGGTCGGATAAAAGATACAATTAGATGCAAAGGGTATCTCTAAATTTCTTGGTGCCAAAAAATTATAAACAAAACAATTATTAAACAACTTTAATTTAAATATAATGAAAGGTGAATAAATATGCTTACATTCTATTTGTTCCTATTGTAAAGGTACTTAATCAATTATTTCGTGAAATTGAAATAGTATAATTATGTAAGTGCACGTTGCCGCCATCATCTACAAAATTATATAGTAAGAATAAAGGTATGATAAGTTCAATGTGATTAAATTTTACAGAAAATAGTAAAGTATTATCTATTGTCACGACTCCCATCAGTGAAACTTGTGAATTTTCATGTAAAAGTTGCAGTGAAGATGCTTGAATCTATAATCAATCATATATGCGATTAGCTAATATTGTTTATTTATTCATCATTATAATACTACCTCTTTCTTGAGATCTAAATTTTTGTTAACCAACAATAATTTAATCATTCTATTTTTTAAACAACCCCCCTAAAATTTCCATTGTTAAATTAACAGTTCAGTCATTACCTATTTTTAAGTATTCGAAATGGAGTTTTACGTTATCATCAGAAAAAGTCCGTGAGTTTTCTACATTAAGTTATAATTAAGAAATAGCCAAATCGTGTAAGAATGTCTCAAAAATTAATTAAATTGGACAAAATTGGACGTAAGTCTAAGATAAGATATCACAATTTCGTCTTCGCCACTTCGCCGTCGGACGAAATTTTCAATTTCGAACAAAATACAGCAATTTAGCGTTTCAAATTGATTCTACAACTTATCGAACAACCTATTAGGAGCTTTGTTCTGATGCCACACTGATGTTTTCAAAGAAAACTATGTTTATGAAAATTATTTCTAAAATTTCTAATCATTACTCACCTTTTTACGTACTATATCACCCAAAACAATAATTAAACATGTATCGCTTACATTTAGTAACAGTGTCAGTACAATTCGAAAACATTTGTAAATAAAATATTGGTCATAAATTGAAATATTTAAGAAAATTAGAAAAAAAGAGTATAATGCAATTAGTGCAAAATTTGTTAATAAGTTGAAAACTACAGGGACAAATCCTAATTCATCTAATTCTTTTAGAACTACACATAAATTGTTATGAATAACTGCTACGTTTTTAAATTTTTCAACCTCAAATCTAATATTTGAGGTCTCTATTGTACATTTATGTAGAAAATTATTGATTGCATAAAATCGCTGATTTAACGAAAATAGCCAACTTCTAAATAAAACATTTATAAGAACTTTGTACATGCATATAAACAAAAACATAAACAATGTTACAAATAACTCGAAGTTAGATAATATTAGTATATCACCCGTAATTGTATAACATACGGATATTATAAAATATATAATTATTGAAATTACATTAAAATTGCGAGCCAATCTGTTATCTACGACTTCGTTAATATTTAACAATAAATTATCAATTTCTACAATATTTTCATACATTGCAATAACCCGATATCTGTTAATAACATTCGAAAGTAACCCAAAAATTATCATAATAAAAATGAATATTACTGAATAAATTTTTGTGTAATTTTTAACAGAACTCTTGGATTCAGAATTCCAGATACTATCTATTTGAATAAAATAAACTGCAAAAACTAGTACCGTAGCTAAGTAAGCGACAATTTTATAAAAACTAAAGAAGTGAATTATTTCTAATCTTCTTTTATTGCAAGGTCCCGAAACTGTAAACTGCCCATTACCTACTATTTTCATTAGCATATAAGTTGGGGCTAACGCAGTCCATAAGTCAGAGTTATTTAAATTTTGCATTACTTTATTAGAATGACGTGTCTAACTCAAAATATAAAATTTAACAACTAAACAGCAATGCAGTCTCACTAATGGCATGAACTTTTAATTTTCATAAGCGTTTCTGTTATAATAGGGGGTTAACTCACGTGGGTCATAATTACTATACATACCTATATATTAAGAATCATTATATTATTATAATCATACAATATTAGTATTATAATACATATTGACATGAAATTTAACCTTTACGTAATTTTTTATTTTATCTACTTATAAAATCTCTTTCAATAATTTAATTTTCATCCAATTCCGACTATTCTAATCAGTCGTATAGACACTAACATGGACTCTAGGCTCTCAAACAAATAGGCTCTCAAATATCATTTAATTCACTAGTCAAAATTTATACATAAAACATTCACTTTACAATAAATTAAGTAAAGCTAATACTAAGTTGAGGACTTTGTCACTTGCATAAATACGTAAAACAACAAAGTTAACAAATTTCAGCAATTGCAATGTTTATGATTCTTTGACTGCTCTAGTGTTTTCTTATATTTTTTGGATTTCTTTATAAAGGAATCGTTATCACTTATTAATTATTGCCTCAATTTCAAACAATATAACTATGTATGTACATACTGCCGCTACCATCTAAAACATATAATAGATAATAGATAATATAATATGAATAAGTTTTACCGAAAATAATAAAGGCATGTCTATTGTGAAAAATCCCTTTGCTGAAACTTCTGCATTTTCGTGTAGAAGTTGAAGTGAAAAAGCTTGAATCTGTAATAAATACTATTATGTAATACATTATAATTTTTTTATACTTTTATATAAATTACCTCTTTTTTAAGATTAGTATTTCTGGTAGCTAGCAATAACTTAAAAAGCCTGTTTTTTAAATTAATTCCCTGAAAAATGTAATTTAGTAGTAGCAAATACTGAAATATATAATAAATAATACATGAAATACATTAAGCTAGCACCTGTTTTTTTTAAGTGCTACGAACAACATTTTCCAAAAATATAGCATTTCAAAGTTTTTAATTGCAATACTAGTATTAGCTTTTTATTTATTACTTAAATTAGCTGAAGTATTGCATTTAAATTTTGATTTTCGAGTTACACTTGAGGGGTTCTCCTCATAATCGCTCGTGCACAGTGTCAACGAAAGAATTCGAAAATTTTTTGTCTTATACTCACATTTTTAGCTACCAAATCACTTAAAAAAATTATTAACCCCGTATCACTTGCATTTAATAGTATACCAAGTATAATTTTAAAACATACTATATAATCAATATATTTGTTAGAAATAGAAAAAATAAATACAAAAATTAGACAAAAAGTTGATAGTACGACCATCACAAAATTTGTTGTAAAATTTATAACTACAGGTACAAATCCTATGTCACCTAATTCTTTTACGACGATACATAAATTGTAATGAATACCTGCCATGCTTTTAATATATTCGAGATTAATATTTCCTTTACAGTTACTTAAATAATTGTTTATAGCATAAAATCTCTGATTTAACGAATATAACCAACTTTGGAATGAAATACTTATAAGAAATTTATTCATCCCTACAACAAGGTAAATAAAACATGTTAAAATTGACTCAAAATTTGATATTTTTAAACCACTGAAATACACAGCACATATAGCTATTATAAAATATGCAATTGTCAAAATGGCATTAAAATTGCGAGCCAGTTTGTTATCTAATTTATTTATATTCAACAATATATTATCAGCTTCTGCAATTTTTTCATACATTGAAATAACACGATATCTGTAAATCATATTGGAAAATAATTCCGAAACTATTAAAATAAACAAAACTCCGACCAAATAAACCTTTACGTAATAATTAATTGAACTACTAGTTACTGGTGTCGATATAGCATCTGTTTGAAATGACAAAACAATTAAAAATACTGCGGTTACTAAAATGGAGACAATCTTATAAGAACTGCAATAAGAAATTGCTTCCAATTTTCTTTTATTGCATGGTCCCGAAATTGTAAATTGTCCGTTACCCATTATTTTTTTTACAGTGTAAGTTGGTGATAACGCTGTCCACAAATCAGAGTTATTTAAATTTTTCATTTTTTAAATAAAATTCACGTAGCAACTTTAACCGAACAAGGAAGGAAATGTGATGGTAATATTAGCTAACTAATTAAATTAGCTTTTAATTTTTAGGACTTCTACTATATTAGATTAGTTTATGACATATGAAAATAATCCAACTCATATATTAAAAAGTACATTTAATTTAATTTCTTATAATCATTGTTTGTATTCATTTTTACAAGTTTGTGGTGTATTTTTATTATCTTTTAATAAGTAAATTGATATTAATTGTATTTCTTTTCATTTATTACCAACTGGTTTCATTATTTTTTTTTATTTTTTATTTAATTTTAAATTTTAAATTAATTAATTAATTTTTTTGAATTTTTTGGTATTTTAATGCTGGCTTCTCGAAAATGCTGCAAAGTTGCAGAGTCACCAAAAAATATTAATTATTATTAATTAATAGTAGTAGGTATTTAGCTTTGCGTGGTGTTTGCAATGCCAGTCAGATTTAAATGTTCAAAAATATATTAGACCTTACGGGAGGCATCACTGGTATATACTGTTGTATTATTTTACATGAAATGCACTGATTCCATAAGAGTGTTTTTTTATTTGTATTTTTGAGAAAGTTTGAATTATTGATACTTGTTAAAAAGGTAAATGTAACAATAAATACCTACTACTTACAAAACAATAAGTAATTTTAAGAGTGCCTAAAATTTGTGATACATCGTGTATAAAAATGTAAACGGTTAAAAAGTGAAACGAGAGACGAAGTTTTTTTGAAGTGGCGAAGGTTGGTACCAGAGTACGAGGGCGAAATGGTCGCCGAGTTTCGAATGCCGATATAAAAATTTTATGTCTTTGAATATTGCGTTAATCTTCATAATTTTTGAAGAACTGTCAAGAGATTGGAAATTAGAAATACCTGAAATTGAAGAATATTAAAATCGATTTGTGGTTTGAATACATTAAAATTAAAATTTTACACTTACCTGTTCAAGAAATTAATTATCTACGTGGAATACAATCACTAATTAATGCACTTGAGGAATAATCAAGTAATAATTTTTCTTAAAATCATATTATTTGTAGATGCCATTTATTTGACATCAATTTGTTAACACATGTCCGAGAGGAAAATCTGGCGTAATCGACTACTGTTGGGCATCTGTCGGACTGTCACCAAGATCTCGAGAGTCAGCGAACGTGGCCTAATCTAGTGGCGTACTAAACTTTGATTAAAATTGGTAAATTACAAATTTTTCGTTTAAAAAAATAAAAACTTTATTTGTGACATTTATAAAAATAAATTTCTTTGTACTTCACATGTTCATACACGGCGCAGTTATCAATCAAGTTCAGATTAGGATTTTGAATTGCATTAAATGTAATTTGATTGGTAATTGTTGCATCACTTTTACACACCTAAGAGCCTTATTACAGAATTATTATTCTCATCACAAGTATCAATATTCAGTAAAGTTTATAAACTTATTTACTCTGTGGAATTGGTGTATTTTATTTGTGTATAACCTGCATCCCAAAATTGTTCAGATAAGCCACTTTGAATCCACCCTGAGAAGTCTAAGCTCTCCGACTTGTAAAGCCGTAAAGATTAATGATTGTTTGTCGTTGGCTACTCAATAAAATAAAAAAAATATCATTACAATACATATTTAAAACGATGTGATTAAAAAAGACATAACAGATCCCTAAATATCTGTAAAAAACACACTAAAATGCAATAAATGTATAATTAATAGATTAAGTTGGTGTTACAAACATTCTTAAAAATTTTAGTATAAACAGTATAAACTGTAAGGTTGTCAATTCTAATTCTAAATAGTGCAATTGAAAAGCGGTAATTTCTCGAAGAAATCTATCTGGAAGTATTACGAAATACTTCATGAAATTGAAACAATATGACTATGTAACCAATAACGGTACCTACCATCTAAAAATATTGAAATATATATATAGTAGCATAAGAATTTAATTATAAAATTAATTACTGAAAATAATAAAGTCATGTCAATTGTTAAGTATCCTCCAGGCGACATTTGTCCATCTTCGTGTAAAATTTGAAGTGCAAATACATTAATCTATAATAAATTCATTAAATTTTTAGAAATTTGACTAATAATACTATATAAAATTTATGCTCACCTCTTTCTTTAAATAATTATTGTTGGTATAAAGCAGTAATTTAAATAATCTATCTTTTGTGTACTTGAGCTAAAAATACATAAACTGTTATAATTGCTAATTTAAAATATTGTAGAATAACTAGAGATCGGCTACATAAAGAGAAGCAATTTTAGAATTTTACATTTTAAGAATGACCTAAGAAGGTCTCTAAAATACTATTTATAAACGCAAAATTTAATTTTTAGTTTTTCACGAAAAGTTACGAGAGCATTTTTGATTGTTTTGCGAAGTAATGATGCTTATCATTATAGTACGTCTTTTTGCATTCCTGAAAGTTATACTAAAGATCGCAAGCAAACAAAATATTTTTTTAAATTACAGCAATGTTTCTTTTTCGCTTAGACTCACAGACCTCACCCATGCGATGGTGGGTTAATAGTAGTTACGCGTATATCTTGATTTGTTTTTATTTTAAATAACTTTTTTATTTTGTTTCTACATTATATTTTAATTTTTGAATATTCAGTAAAATTTTCTTCTTCATTTCAAATCACATTTTTGATTTTAATAAAAATTTTTTTAAAGTATATTTATTTTTTCGATCTCTAATAATAAGAATAGCTTACCTGTTGGCCCAAAATGTGACAGTAGTAAATAATTAACCATGAATCGGCTGCATACAATAATGTCTCACTAGCGACGTAAATGAATTGGTCTTTAAAGGAATCTTCTAAGTATAAATTTAAAGAGATTAAATATACTGAATATGTAATTACAACTACAATATTTATAGTTAAATTAGTAACTGTATGCACAATCATTAATCTATTCAATTCTCTTAAAATATCACACAAGTTGTAATGGATGCAACGGATTTTTATAATTTTCTTGATCATATCGTCGATATTGTCAATTTTACGTATGTTTAAACTTTCGTAGAGCACATTAAATCGTTGGTATATACAAAATATCCAGCTTCTGAACAAGACACCCGTCATAAATTTTAAAGTGTGAAATATTATTTCAAATAAAACAATTGATATAATATATTTGAAATTATAATAGTCCATGTTAACCATACATAATAGAAATAAAGTAAAAAACAATAGTAATATGGAAAATATATTTAAATTTCGTGCAAATTTGTTATCTATCGTTTCGATTCCATTTAAAATTATTTCTTTGTCAATTGCTTTGTTAACTTTCAAATACAGATTAACTATAGACGATTTATATTTATTATTTACAAATAACGCCGAAATTGACGTAAACATGATTAGATATATCAAGTACACATGAGTGTATTTAAAAAGTTGATTGGTGGATGTCGTATACCAAACCTGATCTTTTAACAAAAAGAAAATTGTTAAAAATGCTATTGCAAATGCATAAGAACCAATATTATATAAACTGAAGAAATGAACGACTTTTAAACTTCTATTGTTGCATAGTCCAGAAACAGTAAATTGCCTTGTTCCGATTACTGTCATAACTATATATACTGGTTTCAAAGCAGTCCATAAGTCTGTATTTTGAAAATTTTTCATTTTTTTTATACCTACACCTGAATATTATTATTGCAATATAAAATTTCGGAAGGTACCTACTTATGTAGTGACTAATTTAAAATATTATATCATTATTTCAAAATTCAATTTAGCATTTATACTTACATTATAATTAACATACATATATTATTGAAATTATGGATTAAATGGATCAGTTACTTTTAAAAACTCATGAATAACTAATAAAACTTTTAATAATATTATCATTCAAGTACATAACTAAATAAATATTATAATAACGATAATTTATTGTATAATAAATATTGTACATAAGATGTTGTTTTATAGTAATAAATTAATATTATATAATACAATGGTTTTGCTGAAAAATCGAAATTTGAATAAAAATCAATATTATTTTTGAACTTTCAGCAAAGGATATCGGTTTTGTCTGACTAAAGCAATATTCTTTGCTAAAAGCTCAAAATTAATACAGATTATTTATTCTATAAATTGTAGTCATTTGAAGATACCATTAATACATTGTTCAAATAATTTTCATAAGAAATAATCTTTGTTTTGTTTACACATTTTTATATAATAAAAGACTTTGTATTTATCTACCAAGACTATAAATTAAAAGTTTGAAACTCAATTTGTAATTATATTCTAACTTCATAACTTGAATTTATTATAAATTGGGCTACTTTGAAGTTGAATGAAATATCTTATACTGAATTCTCATTTGTTTGACACGTAATATTTGTGTTTCAATATTCTAAACTGGTTGAGCTACTGTAACCTTTGTGTACATTCCAAGAACTACATTTTATTACAATTTATCACTCAGATAGAAAAGTTAACAATTTTTCTTTAAATATTGTTAAAAGATCGTGATCACTTATCGATTAGAGCATTAAATTGAAATAATATGATTACGTATGTACACCCTGCAGCCATCATCTACAAAAATATAATAACACTAAAAGTAATAACATTTCATGATTCTGAGCCAGTTTTACCGAAAATAATAAAGTCACATCTAGTGTAAACAATCCTTTCGCTGAAACTTCTGAGGTCTCGTGTAAAAGCTGAAGTGAAAAGGCTTGAATCTGTAATAAATAATGCATTCGGTGAGATTACAACTTTTGGTTTATTTTTGTATAAACAACCTCTTTCTTAATATGAACATTTCTTGCAGCTAGCAGTAGCTTAAACAGCTTACTTTTTAATTTAATTCCCTAAAATATACAAAATTTAAGTAGAAAATAATAATTAAAATCGTACACTATGGCGTGTCGCAAGTATGGTCAGCTTGATGTCCCATGAATATGATGTGGGCTAAATAAATTTTGCAAGGCTCTTTGGTAGCGCAAGAGGATGGATTTCTTATAGAGAAAAAGTTTTTTAAATATTGGATGGAATTTGGAATATATAGTTTTATGTTGAGTGAAATCTTTACCTCGGACCGCGAGGCCCCCCGGACCACGAGGCCGTGTGCGGTTGCCCACATCGCCTACACCTTGCGCCGCTTCTGGTCAGGGAATTCAGATGCAAGCATAGACTTTGTCTCAGTACGTATGTGCATATGCAGATACTATCACTGCCGATATTGATGCAATATTGATTTTTTATATTGGCACAATATTGAAAAACAATATTGGGACGATATTGGCTATGCCTGATTTCTTCCTCTTGAAATATCTATTGGATAAGTATAAGTATAAGCACAACCAATCAAATTAGTCAAGTGACTAATCAAACAACCGAAATTCAGATTTAAAATAACAAATCAAAAATTTTGATTGGTCATATTTATAATTTATTATACTTATCCGATAGATATCTGAAGGTGAGGAAATCGAACATGAATTTTGCAATATTGCACCAACATTGTGCGCTACATGGGGAGTAAGAGCACTTATCAACAACTTGTGACTAAAAATGCTCTCACTCCACTTTGTAGATACCTCCGTGTAATTTCTACGTAAATTAAGCTCCTACCGAAAAATGTATAAAAACACTTTTACATTTATAAATGATAAAAAATAATTGTTTGCAAAACAATGTTGAGCGAGTGTACACTAGTTGAGCGCACCACTAATCGAAAATACTTAAATAATTATCATTTACTCACCTTTTTACCTAATACATCACTAAGACCAATTATTAACCATGTATCAACTACATTCACTAATAATCCAATTATAATTTTAATACATGTTGTGTAAGTGAAATATTCTTCGGAAATAGAAAGCATTAACAAAAAAATCAGGAAAAAGGTGAATGTTACCATCATTGCAAAATTTGTGGTCAAATTGATAATTACAGATACAAATTTTAAGTCTCCCAAATCTTTTACCACGGAACATAAATTGTAATGAGCACCTGCGATACTTTTAATTATATGGGCATCATAAGTAACATTAATATTTTTAGTTGTACATTTACTTAAATAATTGTTTATTGCATAAAATCTCTGATTTAGCGAATATAACCAACTGCTAAATGTAATTGTCGTAAGAAATTTGTTCATAAATATAAAAAAATAAACAATACATGTTGCAATTGACTCGAAATTAGATATTTTTGCAACACACAGATTTACATAATATAAAGCTATTATACCAAATACAATTATCAAAAAAACATTAAAATTACGCGCCGTTTTGTTATCTATAATTTCATTTATATTCAATAATATACTATCAGTTTCTACAACTTTTTCATGCATTTTAATAATACGGTATCTGCAAATCATATTAAAAAGTAATTCCGAAACTACCAGAGAAGACATAATCCCCACCGTAAAAACGCTGATGCCATTTCGAACTGAACTATTCGCTATCGAAACGGCCATACCATCTGATTGAAACAAAAAAATTATTGAAAACAAAGTGGTAACTAAATAAGAGACAATTTTATAAAAGCTGTTATAGTGAATTGCTTCAAATTTTCTTTTTTTGCATGGCCCCGATACTGTAAAGTGCCCGTTACATAACATTTTTGTTATAGTGTAAGTTGGAGCTAACGCTGTCCATAAATCAGAGTTATTTATATTTTTCATTTTTTTATTTCAGTTTACTAGCGTAACTTGAACCGTCGAAAATTAGAATTGAAATAAAAATACGTACAATATAATGTAATAATTGCATGAGCTTTTAAGTGCTATTAAAATCTAATTTATGTAATGTCTGTAATACCATTGGTAATACTAAAAATATTTATTTATTAACTTTCATAGTCATGTGTTTAACAACGCTACTATAAAGGGTGTTTCTCTTGACCTAGGTCCACTAAAAATGTTATTTAGATGTCTACTAATTCTCATTAATTATTACTTCGTAAAGGGGTGGATATATTATTAATAATCGAATTTGGCATTAAAATCTGGTTTATCTAAGATACACAGTTAGAAATATTTTGTAAAAATTAACAAAAATGAAGAAGTCACTTTTTTGAAGTGAATAACAACAAAAATTTTTAGTTAACTTTGCATTTCTAAAGATACACATTATTGTTAAATCCATAGAAGTCAATTTGACACAAATTATTGTAAAATGGACATATTTTTAATGTTTATATTACTTTCTGAGAGAAAACTAATTGAATTTTGCAAAAAAATTTGTCAATTATAATAAAATTAGTAGTAGTAGTTATTATTGACTCTATTTGTTGTTGCCGATTTAACAAAAAATAAGAGTGGACCTGGGGGAACTCAATTTTTTTGTTATTATGGCAAAATATTTCTAACAGTGTAGTGTAACAGAAAATAAGAGCGCCATCTGTTGTGTAACAGACTTATTTGTAAACGCTAGGGAGATCAAATCACGACTTAGGGTCTGATATGAAGTGTCATGCGCATGACTCATTTCACTACCGAGGGTGGAACTAATATACTAACTAATTTGTTTGTAATACAATTTTTGATTAAAGTGGTAAATGTATACATATATTTATATACATAGACATGATATTATGTGTTTTATAAACCTCAGAAGCGTTTCGGTTAGTACAGGGATTCCCAACCTTTTTGCACCTGCGCACCACTTGACTTTTTGAGAAAAATTGGCGTACCACCACACCTGAATATTTGAATAAACGTATAATATTTACTCTTCTAAAAGTGTTCAAAGGCTTTTTGAATTAAATTCCTGACAAAACTTCATATTTAATGGTTATATTATATTTGTTTATTTTTTATAACATGCTTATAATAAAGGAGTAATAAAAAGATTAAAATGGTCTACTGTCTACTACTCATAGGTCTAAAAACATACAAATAAAAAAATTAGAACAAAATCATCAAAAAATTAATCATCATACAAAATATACTTTTATAGTCTTTAGTGCGAAACTTGTTGTTGTTTGCCTGTGATTAAAATATCAACATTAGTCCTCTTCAACACTTATTCTGCTTATTCTGTGTTTATTTTTTTGTGCAAGAGTTCAGAAAATCCACTCTCGCACAAGTAGGTAACTCGTAACAAATGGCATCAAAAATAGCAGAGCTTGCCGGAAGATCAAAGAGTACTCGGTTTTACATCCGATCCAGAAGTTAATTAAAGATTTCTCTTTAAAATAATCTTTCATGGAACTATCTTCTGTAACTGTAAGATCGATAAAACTTTCTTTTAGTTCCAATTCATTTGGTGAGGTTCCCGAAAAAGGATTTCTGATACAATCCACTTTTAAATAATCTTCAGAGAAATAATTCTTAAAGCTTTTTTGAAGGCCTTCCAAGTGAACAATGATATCTGCAACCACACCTGGCATTGGAGATATTTAATTTTCTTCAAACAATGATGATAGAGTGGGAAATTCAGATAAATTCTCCTCCTGTATTTGTGAACAAAGCAGGACCAACTTTCTCTTGAAGGAGTTTATTTTGTCACTAGCTGTGAAGGCTGTTAATTGTTTTATAATGTATGTAGGAGCTAACGCTGTCCATAAATCAGAATTATTTAAATTTTTCATTTTATAATATTATAATCTATACGCACAACTTTAATCGAAGAAAGTTAAAAATGAAACGATAAACTAATCTTACTAATTGCAAAAACTATTAATTTTCTTATAATGTTTCTAATATAATAAATTAATTAACGATGTATCTACAAAAAATCAATTTAATAAAAATGAAAGAAAACATTTTACTTATTATCTTTTATAATCATATAGTTAACCTAGTTACGAGTATATAAGGTGTTTCTCTAACGCTATCGAATTGTATATTTACTACATACAGTAGCGGTCATGAAAATTGCATTAGAAATTATTCCCGAATTAAAAAAATAGATTTATAAGTATACTATATTCTTAATAAGAAAGAATAGAAAATAGAGTAGAAATAGATAAAAAGTAAAATTTTTGGTTTGAAATTCAGAAGCTCAAAAATATATTATCTTTTCTTTCAACACAATCACAAAGCTAGGTGTTTCAAAACGGGGGGGATCATCAGTGATCCGCATCAGCTTTTTTGGTGATTATTTCAGCTTTTAATAGAATTTTTTAGATTTCCTTCATTTCTTGATTTTTTATAAAGAAATATTTCAAAATGGAACATTTTAAACAATAATTTGTAATGACCGATATAACAATGTATACACGGATTTTTAAAAACTTTGTAACTCATAATCATAAGTTACAATCATGCTTGTAACTTAATAATATCTTAGCATTAGCAACTTGCAGAAATAGCAGAATAAAGCTGCCTTATGGGAGTGGTGCCCGGCACCACTTTACGCCACGTTGTATATATGATATTTCAAAATGAAATATATTATACTTTATGCTAATTTGTTTGGCACGCAATATCGGTGTTTCCTTTTATTTCACACAATAATTAGTACTTTAAAATGAAAGTTATGCAGTTTCTAATTTATAATACTTCAGCAATGACCGCAGATAGTAATTATAAAAAAACAAAATTTAAAAAAATTACTTCGTTTTAATATATAAAACAGTTATTATTTAATAGTGAGGTGTAACATTAAAAAACTACATTTTATTAAAATTTATTATATCAGATAGAGAAATTAAAACTTTTTTTTTTAAATATTATTAAAAGATCGTGATCACTTATCAATTAGAGCATTAAATTGAAATAGTATGATTACGTATGTACACCCTGCAGCCATCATCTACAAAAATATAATAACAATTAAAGTAATAACATAATGCAGGATTCTGAAGCAGTTTTACCGAAAATAATAAAGTCATATCTATTGTAAACAATCCTTTCGCTGAAACTTCTGAACTCTCGTGTAAAAGCTGAAGTGAAAAGGCTTGAATCTGTAATAAATAATACATTCAGTGAGATTACAACTTTGGTTTATTTTTGTATAAACTACCTCTTTTTTAAGGTGAACATTTCTTGTAGCTAGAAGTAGCTTAAACAGCTTATTTTTTAATTTAGTTCCCTAAAATAACAATAATTAAAATATAATACATGTCAGTAAAAAATATTTAAAAGATAAGCAACAAAAATCATACACTATAAATTGTCACGGCCAGTGGCGGCGCAAGTCAATTTGATGTGGGCTAAATAACTTTAGCGAAGCGCTGTGATGGCGCGTAAGAGGAAGGATTTCATATAGACAAATGCAAATTTTAAAAATAAGATGTAATTTGGAATATATAGTTTTATGAAGAGTGAAATCTTTACCTTGGCTCCTCGAACCGCAAGGCCCCCGGATCACACAAAGCCGTGTGCGGTTGCCTACATTGCCTACACCTTACGCCACTACTGGTCACGGCATTCAGATGCAATCGTAGACCTTGTCTCAGTGCGTATGTGCATATGCAGATTTATATCTCCTGAAATATAATGTACTACCACCTGCCGTGATATAGCACCAAGCTGCATCCAAATGTTAGTTTAATATGGGCTTCCTATATCAGTGAAATTGTTTCTTTCCAATGTCATATAATAATATTACGTTTTTTTCAAAAAGTTTTTGTTAATAATTTTCGAAAACCTTTGGTTGCACTTTTAATGAAGTTCAAAAACTTAGACCAAATATTTAAAAATTTATTTTATTATTTTCAAAAGGCTTCCGTCAAAACAATATTGAAAAATAAAATTGGACCGATAATGGCTGCATATTGACAGGCAATATTTGTTGTCAATATTGTCCGATATGGATTACCTACATATATTGGCGTAATATTGCGAAACAATATTTGGTCGATATTGGCTGATGCCCGATTTCTTCACCTTGAGATATCTATCGGATAAGTATTATAAGTATAATTATGTTTAACCAATCAAATTAGTGAAGTAACCAATCAGATAACCGAAATTCAAATTTATAATAACAAATTAAAAAATTTGATTGGTAATATTAAATTTATAATTATACTTATTCTATAGATATGTCAAGGTGAAGAAATCGGGTATGAATCTTGTAATATTGCGCCTACATTCATTATTGGTCCAATATTACTCCAATATTGCGCCAACATTGTGTGCTACATGGAAAATGAACAATTTGTGACTAAATGCTCTCACTCCACTTTTTTTGGTAACCGAAAAATGTGTAAAAGTGCTTTTACAAACTAATAAAAAAAGTTTTACAAGCAATGTTGAGCGAGTGTACACTAGTTTAGCGCACCACCAATCCATAATAGTTAAATAGTTATCATTTACTCACCTTTTTACCTAATAGATCACTAAGACAAATTGTTAACCATATTTCAATTACATTCAGTAATAATCCAATTATAATTTTAATACATGTTGTATAAGAGAAATATTCTTCGAAAATAGAAAGCATAAGCAAAACAATGAGGAAAAAAGTGAATGATACAAACATTGTAAAATTTGTGGTTAAATTGACAATTACATATACAAATTTTAAGTCACCGAAATCTTTTACAACGGAGCATAAATTATAATGAGCACCTGCGATACTTTTAATTATATGGGCATCATAAGTAACATTCATATTTTTCATTGCACATTTACTTAAATAATTGTTTATTGCATAAAATCTCTGATTTAGCGAATATAACCAACTGCTGAATGTAATTGTTGTAAGAAGTTTGTGCATAAATATAAAACAATAAGCAATAAATGTTGCAATTGAGTGGAAATTAGATATTTCTGCAACACACAGATTTATATAATATAAAACCATTATACTAAATACAATTATCAAAAAAACATTGAAATTGCGCGCCGTTTTGTTATCTATAATTTCTTTTATATTCAACAATATATTATCAGTTTCTACAAATTTTTCAAACATTTTAATAATACGGTATCTGTAAATCATATTACAAAATAATTCCGAAACTACCACAGAAAATAAAATCCCCACCGTAAAAATACTGATGCGATTTCGAACTGAACTATTCGCTGTCGAGACGGCCATACCATCTGATTGAAGCAAAAAAATTATTGAAAACAAAATGCTGACTAAATAAGAGACAATTTTATAAAAGCTGTTATAGTGAATTGCTTCAAATTTTCTTTTATTCCATGGTCCAGATACTGTAAAGTGCCCGTTACCTACTATTTTTGTTATAGCGTAAATTGGAGCTAACGCTGTCCATAAATCAGAGTTATTTATTTTTTTCATTGTTTTAATTCAGTTTAGTCGTGTAACTTGAACCGACGAAAGTTAGAATTGAAATAAAAATATGTACAAATAATGTAACAATCGCATGAGCTTTTAATTGCTTTTATTATCATAGATTAGTAAATAATTATAAAATCTATTTTATGTAATGATTGTAATACTAAAAAATGTATTTATTAACTTTCACAATCATAATTTAAGGAATAATGACACTCTAGAGACGCAAAAAATAGCATAATTATAACAATTCTTTGTGGCGTTATAGTAAATGCAATACAAAATTTTTTTAAAGGAATTTATTGAACATATTTTAAAAAATATTGTATAATTTTTTATACATTTTTTTTTTTGAAAAATGGCTGCATAAAATTGCAGCAAAAGATACCTCTCTTTATAAATAGCGTTCCGCGGCCGGCAAGATTTCTCCTTCAATTTTTGACCTTGAACAAAAAACAAATTTTTTTTCTGTTCTATATAAGATTATCTAGAAAAGTACGTAGCGGAATTAAAAAATATTGGTTTTTGTATGAATTGTACACGATTGATTTCAAATTTTTAGTTTTTCTTGAAAAATTACGTAAAGAGTTATTTATAACTAGAAAAGTATACAATGTAACGTCAAATCCCTACGTACTTCTCTAGATAATATAATTTTACAACTACAATTAAAATTTAAAGCAAATCGGTTAAGATCTGTTAAAATTGTGCTGCCGGCCAGTTTAGGATAAGTGGTTTTAAGATACAGCGTTTTTAAGTCTTACATAGGGTACGTTCCACTTACAGCCCACGACGACCGCGGCTTGGTCGTGTCATTTAGCGTTCCACTTATACGTTTTCGCCCACGGCGACCACGGTCGTTTAGTGTAGTGGAACGGTTTTTGTGATCTTTGTGGGCGGGCTAACGTCATTTTGAATTTTAATATTCAAATTTTAAAATGTAAATCTTGTTGTTGGTAACCTTACAAGTTTTGCACAAATTATTATGATGAACTGTTAGAACAGAGCAAGTACAAGTTTACTTTTGCATATTGCTATGAAAATGAAAATATTTTTATGAAAAAAAAACAACATTATTTTATAACAAGTTATGGGAAATAAGTTCACAAGTTAACTAAAGAATAATATATTTATATATTTTAATTTGATAAACAATTTTCACTATCGGCATTATAAAATGCTATTTTTTTGTAATCCATTCTTAAACTTTCAAATTTGCGGGCGAAAAAACTTTCACGATCACGGCAACCCACCTTTTGCAGTGGGGCTTCGTGGTCGTAGTGGGCTAGCAATCGGTGACGTCATTGATGGTGTTTTGAGCTCGACCGCAACGACCACGGCTTTAGGTGGAACGCTTAAAAGTCGCCAGTGGTCGACCGTGAGCGTCGTGGGCTGTAAGTGGAACGTACCCATAGTATCTCTAGTATCACAAACTTGAGTAATATAATATTGCCTACTTTTTATTGCGCTTGACATCCTTGAGTTCCGAAAATATTCGGAATATCAATATGAAATTTTGACACGTAAATTTTAAGATATTGAACTATTAATTAATGCAAAAAAGAAATTTTGTGTCATTACGAGTGTCATTACGGCTTAACAACGCTACCATAAAGGGCGTTTCTCTTTACCTGGGTCAACCAAAAATGTTATTTAAATGTCTATACTTATTCTCAATACTCATTACTCCGTAAAGTGGTGGATATATAAATAATTCAATTGGACATTAAAATCTGGTCTAAGAAGTGGACGGCGAGTTCAGACCGAGAATGAATTTTGAGATAAGAGACGAAATGGAAGGAGAGGACGTTGTAAGAGTCATGAAAGCACAGAGAATTAAATGGCTGTGACACGTACTGAGAAGCGATGATGATGAACTGATAAAGGCGTTGACGACGTGGAAACCAGATGAAAGAAGATTCAAGGGAAGACCCAAGTTGAGATGGTGGGACTGCGTGGTCGATGACCTGAGGAAGATGGGTGTAAGCGAGTGGAGACGACTAATCGGTGACAGGGAGAGGTGGAGGATCGTGATTAATGAAGCAAGAGAGCATCGCAGTCTCTAGAAAATGCGGGAAATAGTATTTGAAATTATAAGAGGACTAATACCCCTCAAAAAAGTATTTTGTAAGCCCCAAGGGGTAGCTCAATTCTTCGGAATGTTAAGCTGATTAAATAAATAAAAATATCTAAGATAGTGTAGCAGATAATAAGAGTACCATCTGTTATCTTGTTTGTGAACGCTAGGAGAATCGAAGGCACGACATCTAGGGTCTAATATGAAGCGTCATGCGCATGACTCATTTCATTACCGAGGGTGGAACAAATACACTAACTAATTTGTAATACAATTTTTGATTAAAGTGCATATAACGTGGTTATATACAAATTATGTAGACATGATCTTATGTGCATTTAAACATCTCAGACACGTTTCGATCAGTACATTGCACAAAATTCAAACTACATTAAAATTTTAAATCTATAATTTCAAAGTTACAGTGGAAACAATCAAAAATTTAATAGCAAAAGTTTATATTGAAATAAATCTCTTGTAGTATAAAAAATATAAATCCGACGCAAACCAAAATGATTTATTTTTCACAATTTCCAAATCATCACATTTATCATCTAATCAAGTAAGATTACTTTCAAACTTTAATTTTGTTCAAACCTCCTCTTAAAACACTTGTTCAAATTGGCATTAAAAACAATCCAAAATATAACAAAATTGTACTCACAAATTCAAAACGATTTATTCACACTACATTAAATAATCTCAAATCAGAGACGAAAACTAAAACAAACTTCTGCAAAATGCGTCCGTCCACGTTGGCAGACCCGAAAAAACCTAAAAGTTATCTTATTTTACAAAATTATCACCAACTTAAATTTTGTTGGCGTGTACACTCACTATTCAAAATATTTACCACTGTAACAAATCATTTACAAAATCAAAACTCAATTTCAAAAATCAAAAAAAATTAAAATATTCACAAAATCAAAACTCGGAGACTCAAAAAAAAATAAAAAAAAAATGAAAATTTTTTGGAAAAAACTCCAAAATTCAAAATAATTGGATTTTGAAACACAATACGTTTATTATAAAGGAGCCAATAATATTCCGTTAATAAAGATTTTTATTAATATTAATATGGCATATAGAAATTAAAACTGCTATCATTAATCAATTAAAGCATCAAATTGAAATAATATAATTACGTATGTACAACCCGCCGCCATCATCTACAAAAACATAATTACATTAAAAGTAATGACATAATCCATGATTTTAAAACTAGTTTTACCGAAAATAACAGAGCCATATCTATTGTAAAAAATCCCTTTGCTGAAACTTCTGAGTTTTCGTGTAAAAGCTGAAGTGAAAAGGCTTGAATCTGTAATAAACGTCCTGTGAGATTAAAATGTTGGTTTATTTGTGTTTAAAGCACCTCTTTCTTAAGATGATCATTTTTTGTAGCTATCAATAGCTTAAACAGCGTATTTTTTAATTTATGTCCCTAAAAGGTATAATATTAGTGTAGTAGATAATAATATTTTAAAGAAATATACATATATACAGAGTGCCCTGGTGACCGTGGAAAACCCTTGAGGTGGTGATACAGAAAACTTTTTTACCTACAGTTTGTTGATTATTTTCAGAATTTCTGTGAAACGGTTGATTTCCGCAAAAAAATTATTTAACCAAAGTTGTAGCCCGTTAAATTACCTATCCGCTTTGAGCAGTCAGTTTTCTTCTAAAACGTTTCGTTTAATAGATGCGGGGTTTTCAAAAAAAGTGAAAAGTAAAGCAAAAGTTATTTTAACATTTTTCCCTTAGTATAGTTTATAACTCGAAACCCGTTGATTATAGACGATAAGGGGTTATAACCTAATTAAGCTTAAAAAATGAATAATATCGGAGTTATGGCCGTTTTCAAAATGGCCGTTTGAAATCAGAAATTCTAAATCTATCTTTAAAAGGAGGTTGCCCCCAAGCGTTTGGACTTATTCAAAAATTGTATTTGAAAATTTGTCTTAGAAATGTGTCTTTTAACACCACCTCAAAGCTTCTTCACGATGCTTCACTTCAGGGTGTCACGAGGACACCCTGTGTATACCAGGTGACCGACCGTGCACCCAATCTTAGGAAATGGCAAAAATGTTAAATTTAAACAAGGCTAATCGAGTTTTTTTGAATTCGCTATTTTTTTATTTTATTATTGAGTTTTGAAAAAATAATTTTAGTTTAGAAGTAATCTAATAATTTAAGACAAAAAAATATCAAATGATGACTTGAATCGACTGGCTGCAAAGCGGAAATCCGCAGTTTAACACTTAAGCTAAATACATGCATTAGCGATTGCCGGAATGCGATTTTTGTTTTGGTGGTCAAATTTGAACCATTTATTAAAATTTAACCAATCAAAACAAAAATCGCAAATCGGCTTGAGTTGAGCCGATTGCAACACTATTGTTATCTATTACGTATCAGGAATTTTGTCCGACTAACAATATTATTCGACTGCTTTTGTTGATCACTGACCTGATGATCAATCCCATAAAAAATGTTAATTCGAGTAGATGCAGTCGAATAACTGTTAGTCGAACAAAATTTCTATAATCTAATAATATAGTATTTACTCACCTTTTTACCTAATATATCACTAAACCAAATTACTAACCAGGTGTCATTTAAACTTACTAATAATCCAAATATAACTTTAAAGTATACTGTATAATTAAATAAGTATAGATATTCATCAGAAGTAGAAAGCATTAACAAAACTATCAGGAAAAACGTGGATGATACACCCATTGCAAAATTTGTTGTTAAACTGATAACTAAAGGTACAAATCCTAATTCACCTAAATCTTTTACGACTGTACATAAGATGTAATGGACACCTGCGATACTTTTAATTACTTTGACATCCAAAGGAACATTAATATCATTAATTGTATATTTACTTAAATAATTGTTTACGGCATAAAACCTCTGATTTAACGAATACAACCAACTTCTGAATGAAATTGTTATAAGAAATTTATGCATAAATATAACAAAAAAAGTAATACTTGTTGCAAGTGTCCCAAAATTTGAAATTTTGGCTGCGTTCAAATTTAAATAGTATATAGCTGTAATACAGTAAGCAATCACCGAAAGTACATTAAAATTGCGAGCCATTTTGTTATCTATAATTTCATTCATATTCAACAATATATCGTCAACTTCTACAATTCTTTCATACATTGTAATAACACGATATCTGTAAATCATATTAAAAAATAATTCCGAAACTACAACAACAAACAAAATTTCCGTTAAATAAATTATTAAGTAATTTTGAACCACACTTGTTGTTATCCTGAACGACACTACATCTGTTTGAGTCCAAGAAACTATTAAAAATACTGTCATAACAAAATAAGAGAAAATTTTATAAGAACTGCAGCAGTGAATTACTTGCAATCTCCGTTTATTACATGGTCCCGAAACTCTAAATTGCCCAGTACCTACTAATTGTTTTATAATGTATGTAGGAGCTAACGCTGTCCATAAATCAGAATTATTTAAATTTTTCATTTTATATTACGATCTACGCGCACAACTTTAATCGAAGAAAGTTATAAATGAAATGATAAACTAATCTTACTAATTGCAAAAACCATTAATTTTCTTTAATGTTTCTAATATAATAAATTAATTCATGATGTACAAAAACCAATTTAAGAAAACTGAAAGAAAACATTTTATTTATTAACTTTTATAATCATATAGTTAACCTCGTTATATAGGGTGTTTCTCTAACCCTACCGAATTGTATACTTACTGCATACAGATACATTATTTCCGAATTAAAAAAAGAGATTTATAAGGATATTATATTCTTAATAATAAGAAATAGAAAATAGAGTAAAATAGATAGAAAGTTAAATATTTGGTTTGAAACTCATAAGCTCAAAAATTCATTTTCTTTTTTTAACACAATTACAAAGTTAGGTGTCTCAAATCAAGGGGTCTGGGGGTATGGAATACCCCCAGCATATCAGTGATTGTGCTAAAAAAAAGTGCTATCAGAAATTTTAGATTTCAGAAGTTAGATTTCTAATTTGAAACCCATAAGCTAAATAACAGATTTTTTTGCGCACAATCTCAAGTGTACTTAAGAGTATTCCATACCCTATTTCATATACCCCCCAGAACCCCCGGTTTAAAAACCTAGCGCTGTGTGCGTATTGTGTTTTTATTGTGTGTGGTTATTGAAATTTCATTGGGAATTATTATTTTAATTCAGAAATATTCAGCGATGCAGTTTCTATGACTGCTACTGTACTTACAATCAATCTCTTCAACAGTCATATCGAGTTGATAATTTAGTAAAAGAAGATATTTTATTGGAAATATTTAGATTAAAACCATGAGTTTGTATGCAGAAAAATTAGGCAGTCTTATTTCATTTAAAGATTAGGGATTACCCGTTTGTTGATCCGAAAAAATTGGCAAAAGCTGAAAAAATCGCATAGTGTGATCGTAAAAATATTTCTAATATGACAAGTAATACGACAAGTCACATGAGAATTTGCATAGTGTGAACCAGCTTTTAGAGAATATTTTTGTGGTTATAAAATGTTTCCCAATTCAATTTATTTTTATTAATTTTATGCTTTTAGATTGTAACATAAGTTTCATTGTGCCTTAAAATAAATCAAACAACTGTATTTTCCGTATTAAATATTTTATTTGTTACTCCAAGTTATTGCTGACCTTATAACACCAATTTATTCTTGGTAAATTGAAAAATTTGAGCAGAAACTATTTAACTTTCTATTTTAAGATTATATCAATTTAAATATCTTTGTTTTTTAATTTTGACCTTAACGTTCTGTCAATTGGCCAAAAATCCACAACTTGTTGATGCACACCGGAAGGTCAAACTATTAAGAAATTCTGTCAAGTCCGACATTTGAATCCAGCATTTCCACTCTGCAATTCAACCAGCGATCACACTAATCCACTGTTACGGTTAAAATATCTCAAATCAAATCAAATAACATTCATTAATTTAGTACGAGGCACGAGGATACCTTACAGTTCCCGAAATTACATGTGTTATAGATAATAGGGCTGGGTAGCCGTCTCTTCTATATTTAATTAGGTATGTGGAAAGTTGAGTGAAATGGAAAATATCTTAAAGCATTTTAAAATTTCATATAAGTGAAAAACCATTTTGAATTTTGTGAAAAACGGTTTTTCTGGTATAACTCGGCCAATTTCAATTTTAACAATAAAATGTAAAAATGAAAGTTGTGGGAAATTCAATGTCCTTCAACTTTTTTCCTGTATTTTTTCTGAAATCGATGCTTTTCAAATTAAACCTCAAATTAGCGGCTCCATTTTGAGTTTTATGAAAAATGGTTTTTCTTGAATAAATCGGCGAATTTCAATTTTAACGAAAAATCTTCAAAACCGCAGTTGTAAATTTGGTTGCAAAGCAAATAATACAGTAAACTACAATAGAATTTTTAAAACATTTATTTAAAAGTAATATCTAATCAAGAACTGCATAGTATTATAATATAATATTCAATAAAAGTTAAACCATTTTTTACATTAATAAAAGTTGTAATCACTTATCAATTAGAGCATCAAATTGAAACAATATAATTACATATGTACAACCTGCAGCCATCATCTACAAAAATATAACAACAATAAAAGTATAAACATACTTTAAAACTACTTTACCGAAAATAATAGAGCCATATCTATTGTAAAAAATCCCTTTGCTGAAACTGCTGAGTTTTCGTGTAAAAGCTGAAGTGAAAAAGCTTGAATCTGTAATAAAGAATGCATTTGGTGAGATCACAATTTTGGTTTATTTTTATGTGAAGTACCTCTTTCTTAAGATGAACGTTTTTGGTAGCTACCAATAGCTTAAACACTTTGGTTTTTAAATTAATTCCCTAAAATATATAATATATAGTACAGAATAATATTGAAAATATATAGTACCTACTATTTTTTGTAAAACATACTAAAATGATATTAAAAATATGGTCTGAGTGTGTCGGTGCACAGACTTACTTTCTATTTAGTGGATAATGATAATTGTATTGATACACAGTCATAATGTATTGGTGGTATATGTATATGTATAGGTATTGCAGTGAAAGTACAAATACAGTGATTTTATACTGTCACTGGTAATTTTAGATAATAACTAAATTCTTTTTTTTATAAAGTTTTTACAAAAACCTTCTTATAATAGGAACCTCCCACCTTTAAACTCATTTATTCAATTACAAAATCTACACTATCCAATGTTAACAAGATTTCGGTCGGTGAGTTCAAATTCCAACAAAAATATCACTATCCAGAGGCACGACTAGCCAAAAATGGCAGAAATCCATAAAGGAAGAAAAGTGAAAAATGAAGAATTGAAAACCAATACATCAACGACAACCAATTTACAAAGATACACTTGAAACCAAGACGGAATATACCGGGAGGAAAAATTCTACAATTCATTAAGGATGAACTGTTACAAAGAAGCAGAAGATTCCGGGCCGAAGAAAAAAGGCGAAAAGACAATTTGATTTTTTTAATAAATTTAAAACAGTACGGCAATTTTTGGAAACTACAGTTACTAAAATAACAACGGCTACCAGGTAGTTAACATTGAGATTTCAACTCGATCGAACTCGAAAATAAAGCCTAGCCGAGATCATTTTTTTGAAGTTTGCCAAAAACATATCGCGTGTGCCATCGACGTTCGACTACGATTTGATATCGAGCTAACCTCTGCGCGAGTTAACCGGAAATTAAGTGCCTCGAGTTCTTGTGGGTGGGTAAATTCATAGATAAATTTTAACACTCGTGGTGACATTTTCTGCTCACTAAAAGTTGTTGTGTTAGGTATGATGTATGTGTGTGGGTATCCTGGGCTAGTGTACATTAGCCTCCCGTTTGATTGCAAGATTGTTTTGTTTCGATAACCAAATTTTGATATAAACGTTAAATTTTATAGGCAGGAAGAAAACAAATTTTTGTTGGGCGTGTGTACACTAGTGCTACATACCGAACAATAATTATTTACTCACCTTTCTACCTAATTGATCACCGAGACCTATTAATAACATCGTATCACTTATATTTACTAATAATCCAAATATAATTCTATAAATTGTAAAAGTAACATTTTCATCGGAAATAGAAAACATAAACAAAAAAATTAGGAAAAAAGTGGATGAAACAATCAGTACAAAATTTGCTGTAAAAGTAATAACTGCAGGTATAAATCCTAATTCGCCTAAATCTTTTACGACGGTACATAAATTGTAATGAACTCTTGCGATGTGTTTAATTGCAACGACATCATAAGTAAAGTTGATATTTTTAATTGTACATTTGTTTAAATAATTGTTTATGGCATAAAACCTCTGATTTAACGAATATAACCAACTTCTGAATGTAATTGTTATAAGAACTTTATATATAAGTGTAATCAAATAAATGCTAATAGATATTATAGTGGGAAACCTAAAATTTGATATTTTGGGATCACTCAAACTTACACCATATATAGCTATTATAAAATTTAAAATTATCGATAGTAAATTAAAATTGCGAGCTATTTTGTTATCTATGCATTCATTTATATTCAACAATGTATTGTCAATTTCGACAATTTTTTCATACATTTCAATAACACGATATTTGTAAATCATATTAAAAAATAAATCCAAAGTTACGACAGTATATAAAGCCCCCAGTAAATACATTTTCAAATAATTTTCGACTTCACTTTTCGTCAACTCAAACGAAACTTCATCCACTTCAATCCAAGAAACTATTGCAAGTACTGCGATAACTAAATAAGTAGCAAATTTATAAATACTACAATAGTGAATTGCTTGCAATTTCCTTTTATTGCATGGTCCCGAAACTGTAAATTGCCCGGTACCGAATAGATTTTTTACAATGTAAATTGGAGCTAACGCTGTCCATAAGTCGGATTTATTTAAATGTTTCATCTTTTTATTGTAATTTACCCGCGTAACCTTAATCGAAGAAAGTTATAAATAAAATGTTCAGTTAATCTGACCAATTGAATAAGCTTTTAATGTATTACATTGTTTTTTTTATAATTAATATGTTTTGGTAAAAAAAATTCAATGAATAAAAGTAAAACAATTTATTTAAGTATGAATATAGAGTGTTTCTGTAATGCTCTTTGAAATAGCAATTATCCGTTTAACATTAAAATGTAATAATAACTCCATTAATAAGTAATAAATGCCAGACACTAATTGTATTGTATTAGAAAAAAATCAATATAATAATAAATTGTATTTAATAAAAATATAGTTTAACATTTTTCTAAGAGAAGTGTCATCTACTTAAGAAGACTTACTATATAATTTTATTTGGTCAGTACGGTAAAAGCTGTTTTATTAGGCATTGAATTAACGGTAATGATAAGCTAATCAACTAAAATTTTGATTTTAAAATCATATAGTATTTTATAATCAAAAACCTCTAGCCTGCTGTAATAAAAGAACTACTGAATTAAACAATAACATTTGAAATATGCAATTATGTAGAGAAGGTTAGCATCGCATAATTTTAATCTTGTTGAATGTGTATTCAAGAAATATTATAACTCTGAAACGTAGGACGTTTAATGTGCCTACGCTCATTTAACCGGCACATTGTATATTAAGGCAGCATCTCAAGGCGAGATGCAGATAATTTAGATCGAACCGTATTATTGTTAACAAATGGTAAGCACTAGTATGTTGTACCTAACAATATCTTATCTGAAGATAAGAATATTTTGGTTGTTTTAATGTTGTTTTCTGACATATGTATAGGTACTCGTATTACATAATATATGAATGCAATATTAAAACTAGTGCTATTAAAAAATTATTCCCAAGCTACCACAATAAACAAAATTTCTATTAAATAAATGATTTAGTAATTTTGAACCACACTTGTTGTCATCGTGAACGACACTACATCTGTTTGAGTCCAAGAAACTATTAAAAATACTGCCATAACAAAATAAGAGAAAATTTTATAAGAACTGCAGCAGTGAATTACTTGCAATCTCCGTTTATTACATGGTCCCGAAACTGTAAATTGCCCAGTACCTACTAATTGTTTTATAATGTATGTAGGAGCTAACGCTGTCCATAAATAAGAATTATTTAAATTTTTCATTTTATATTACAATCTACGCGCACAACTTTAATCGAAGAAAGTTAAAAATGAAATGATAAACTAATCTTACTAATTGCAAAAACCATAAATTTTCTTTAATGTTTCTAATATAATAAATTAATTCATTATGTGCAAAAAACCAATTTAAGAAAAATGAAAGAAAACATTTTATTTATTAACTTTTATAATCATATAGTTATCCTTGTTATATAGGGTGTTTCACTAACCCTACCGAATTGTATACTTACTGCATACAGAGTGGACATGTAAATTGCATTGTGAATTATTCCCGAATTAAAAAAATAGATTTATAAGGATATTATATTCTTAATAATAAAAAATAGAAAATAGAGTAAAAATAGATAAAAAGTTAAATTTTTGGTTTGAAACTCATAAGCTCAAAAATACATTTTCTTTTTTGAACACAATCACAAAGCTAGGTGTTTCAAAGCAGGGGGTCTGGGGGGTACCAGCACATCAGTGATTGTGTTAAAAAAAAATGTGATGTTAAATTTCAAATCAGAAATCTTAGATTTAAAAGTTAGATTTCTGATTTGAAATAACACAATTTTTTGCGCACAATCTTTAATGTACTGGAAGGTATTCCATACCCTATTCCATATCCCTATTCCATATCCCCAGCCCCCCCCCCCCCGGTTTAAAAACCTAGCTCTGTGTGCATATTGTGTTTTTATTGTGTGCGGTTAATGAAATTTCATTGGGACTTGTTATTTTAATTCGGAAATATTCAGCGATGCAATTTCCATGACTGCTACTGTACTTACAATCAATCCATTGAAATATAAAAATATAGATATTTTATTGGAAATATTTACATTAAAACCATGACTTTGTATGCAGAAAACCAGGCAGCCTTATTTCATTTAATGATTAAGGATTGCCTGTTCGTAGATCCGAAAAGGTTAGCAAGAGCTGGATTTTGTGCAAACATTAGAGGTAATTGTAATATGTTTTAATATTTATGGGGATATAAAATGTTTCTCAATTCAATTTCCTTTTATTAATTTTATGCTTTTAGATTGTAATATAAGTTTCATTATGCTTTGAAATAAATCAAACAACTGTACTATCTTTCATATTAAATATTTTATTTGATTCTCCAAGTTACTGCTGACCTTATAACACCAATTTATTGTTGGTAAATTGAAAAACTTGAGCAAAAACTATTTAACTTTATATTTTAAGATTATATCAATTTAAATATCTTTTTTTACGTTGACGTTCTGTCAATAGAATTGGCCAGAAATCCACAACGTATTGATGCACACCGAAAGGTCGAACTAAGAAATTCTGTCAAGTCCGAGATTCAAACCCAGAATTTCCGCTCTGTAACTCAATCAGCGATCACACCAATCCACTGTTATGATTATAATATCTTAAAACATTTTCAAATTTCACATAGCAGAAAAACCATTCAAGTATACAATTTTTTATTTTGTTTCTATTAGTAACAGAAGTAATTATATTTAGACTTATTTCATAGTCTGAAATAAAATATGATATTTACTAAAGTTCTTGAATAACTCGGCCATTTTCCATTTTTAACGAAAAATCGTGAAGACAACGTTGGTTTCCGTATTTTTTCTAAAATCGATATTTTTTAAATTAAACCTGAAAAAAGCGGCGCCATTTTGAATTTTATGAAAAATGGTTTTTCTTGCATAACTCGGCCAATTTCAATTTTAACGAAAAATCGTAAAAACGAGAGTTGTAGGAAATTCAATGTTCTAATACTTTAGTTCCCGTATTTTTGTCTGAAATCAATGTTTTTCAAATTAAACCTGAAAGAAGAGACTCCATTTGAATTTTATCAAAAATAGTTTTTCTTGTATAATTCGGGTCATTTCAATTTTAACGAAAATTCGTCAAAACAAAAGTTGTCGGAAATTCAATGTCCTACTACTTTAGTTTCTGTATTTGTTTTCTAAAATAGATGTTTTTCAAATTAAACCTGGAAAAAGCGGAGCCATTTTGAATTTCATGAAAAATGTTTTTTCCTGAATAACTCGGCAAATTTCAATTTTAACAAAGAATACAGATAATACAATAAACTACAATACAATTTTTAAAACATTTATTTAAAAGTTATATCTAATGTAAATAGTCAAGAACTGCATAGTATTTATAATATAATATTCGATAAAACTTAAACCATCTTTTACATTAATAAAAGTTGTAATCACTTATCAATTAGAGCATCAAATTGAAACAATATAATTACATATGTACAACCTGCAGCCATCATCTACAAAAATATAACAACAATAAAAGTATAAACATACTTTAAAACTACTTTACCGAAAATAATAGAGCCATATCTATTGTAAAAAATCCCTTTGCTGAAACTTCTGAGTTTTCGTGTAAAAGCTGAAGTGAAAAAGCTTGAATCTGTAATAAAGAATGCATTCGGTGAAATCACAATTTTGGTTTATTTTTATATGAAATACCTCTTTCTTAAGATGAACGTTTTTGGTAGCTACCAATAACTTAAACAGTTTGTTTTTTAAATTAATTCCCTAAAATATATAATATTATAGTACAGAATAATATTGAAAATATATAGTGCATACTATTTTTTATAAAACATACTAAAATGATATTAAAAATATGGTCTGAGTGTGTCGGTGCACAGATTTACTTTCTATTTAGTGGATAATGATAATTGTATTGATACACAGTCATATGTATTAATACTATATTGTATTGCAGTGAAAACACAAATACAGTGATTTTATACTGTCACTGGTAATTTTACACATCCACTAAAAAAATTTAGTTAAAGTGAGATTATGCTACTTTTACTGGTAATATTAGATAATTACTAAATTCTGTTTTTAGAAAAGCCTCCCTATAATACAAACTTGCCACCTTTAACTTCATTTATTTAATTAATTACAAAATCTTCTACAATATACAATATCCAATCATATTTATATCATATACAATATACTATCCAGAAACACTATCTGTGGCTATTCTGAGGCAGAGGCAAATCTATGAAGGAAGAAGGGGAAAAATAGAAAACTGAAAAACCATATATCAATGACAAACCAATTTACAAAGGTGCACTTGAAACCAAGAGGGAATAAACCGAACGAAAAAATTCCACCCGCGGAAATTCCACAACCACTAAGGTTGAATTGTTACAAAGAACCGGAAGAAACCAGACCGAAGAAAAAAAAACAAGAACACAATTTGATTTTTTTTTAAATAAATTTAAAGTAGCACGGCGATTTTTGGAAACTACAGCTACTAAAATAACAACGGCCTCCAGAAAGTTAACATTAAAATTTCAACTCGATCGAACTCGATCATTTTTTTAAAGTTTACTAAAAACTCGTACGCTCGTACTGACATTTTCTGCTCACTAAAAGTTGTTGTCGTTAGGTATGGTGTGGGTATCCTGGGCTAGTGTACATTAATCTCCCGTTTGATTGCAAGATTGTATTGTTATTTGATAACCAAATTTTGATATACATAAATTATATTAAGCTTTTATACGCAAGAAGAAAACAATTTTCTTTTGAAAAAAAAACACTAGTTCTACATACCAAACAATAATTATTTACTCACCTTTCTACCTAATTGATCACTGAGACCAATTACTAACATCTTATCACTTATATTTACTAATAATCCAAATATAATTCTATAAATTGCAGAAGTAGTATATTCATCGGAAATAGAAAACATAAGCAAAAAAATCAGAAAAAAAGTAGATGAAACAATCAGTACAAAATTTACTGAAAAATTGATAACTGCAGGTATAAATCCTGATTTGCCTAAATCTTTTACGACGGAGCATAAATTGTAATGAACTCTTGCGATATGTTTAATTGCAACGACATCATAAGTGAAGTTAAAATTTTTAATTGTACATTTGTTTAAATAATTGTTTATGGCATAAAACCTCTGATTTAACGAATATAACCAACTTCTGAATGTAATTGTTATAAAAACTTTATGTATAAATATAACTAAATAAATGCTAATAGATGTAGCAGAAAACCAAAAATTTGATATTTTGGTATCATGCAAACTTACACCATACATAGCCATTATAAAATATAAAATTATCGATAGTAAATTAAAATTGCGAGCTATTTTGTTATCTATGAGTTCATTTATATTCAACAATGTATTGTCAATTTCTACAATTTCTTCATACATTGCAATAATACGATATTTGTAAATCATATTAAAAAATAAATCCAAAGCTACGACAGTATATAAACTCCCCAGTAAATACATTTTTAAATAATTTTCAATTTCACTTTTCGTCCACTCAAGTGGAACTTCATCCACTTCAATCCAAGAAACTATTTCAAGTACTGCAATTACTAAATAAGGGACAATTTTATAGAAACTACAATAGTGAATTGCTTGCAATTTTCTTTTATTGCATGGTCCCGAAACTGTAAATTGTCCGTTACCGAATATATTTTTTACAATGTAAATTGGAGCTAACGCTGTCCATAGGTCGGATTTATTTAAATTTTTCATCTTTTTATTGTAATTTCGCGCGTAACCTTAGTCGTAGAAAGTTACAAATAAAATGTTGCGTTAATCTGACCAATTGAATGAGCTTTTAATGTATTACATTGTTTTTTTTATTTGTTTTGGTAAACAAAATTCAATGAATAAAAGTAAAACAATTAATTTAAGTAATAACATTTATAATCTATGTATATAGAGTGTTTCTGTAATGCTCTTTAAAACAGCAATTAGCCGTTTACATTAAAATGTAATAATAACTACATTAAAAAGTAATAAATGCCAGACACTAATTGTACTTTATTAGGAAAGAATCAATATAATAATAAATTGTATTTAATAAAAATATAGTTTAACATTTTTCTAAGAGAAGTGTCATCTACTTAAGAAGACATACTATATAATTTTATTTGGTTAGTATAGTAAAAGCTGTTTTATTAGGCAATGAATTAACCGGTAATGACAAGCTAATTAACTAAAATTTTGATTTTAAAATCTTATAGCATTTTATAATCAAGAACCTCTAGCCTGGTTTTTTTTGCATTTTTATTTTACCTTGATATTATATAAACTATATACTTAATTGAACAATATCATTTGAAATATGCAATTATGTAGAGAAGGTTAGCACCCAATAATTTTAATCTTGTTGATTGTGTATTCAAAAAATATTATAACTCGGAAGCATAGGACGTTTAATGTACCTACGCTCA
The DNA here is from genome assembly GCA_947369205.1 of Cantharis rufa. Classification (NCBI taxonomy): domain Eukaryota; kingdom Metazoa; phylum Arthropoda; class Insecta; order Coleoptera; family Cantharidae; genus Cantharis; species Cantharis rufa. The sequence continues at coordinate 13,934,793 of OX376307.1, read as the reverse complement.
TTTAACCGGCACATTAAATATTAAGGCGGCATCTCAAGCCAAGATGCAGGTAATCTAGAACGTACAGTATTATTGTTAACAAATGGTAAGCACTAGCACATTGTACCTAACAATATCTTATCTGGATATAAGAATATTTTGGTTGTTTTAATGTTGAATTAAAGTGACAATGGAATTTTGGAGAAATTTCGTGGTTGATCAATTTTATTCTAAGAATCCTATCGCCTTGCAAAAAATAAAATTCGCAGTTTCGTGACCAACATTCGACTGTGTCATTAGTAGATATATATATATTTAGAATGCAGTTAATAATCGGTATAATTCGGTAAATCGGTAAAGCAGTATCGAAGATCGATACTTCTCTCGCAATAATTTCGCACGTAGGTACATGTTAATTGTCGGCATAGACAAGATTATTTAAGCTTCTTCTCTCTGCTTTTGTGGTAGCCTCACATTGCGCTCTGGAAATGTATTGGGGGAGAAGTATCTATCTTTGGTAGCTCATATGTACGTCCAAAATCTACAATTTTTTATTGTTCACACGACTAATATCTGAAGTTTTTTCATAATTTTTGTTCCTAGCTGCTTTTAGAGTAATTAATTGTTGAAGTCCTAATTAATAATTATATTCAAAAACCAAGTGTGACGTCACACTACGGAACGATAATTACTACAGTAGCTATATACTATGAATTCGTGTACAAAGTTACAAAATTATTTACAAAGTTTTTTACTCACCTTTTTACTTAACATATCACTGCAAATAATTATTAACAACGTATCACTCATGAGGACAAATATAGCAAATATAAGTTGTAAGCCTGCTATATAAATAAAATTATTATCGCTAGTTGTGGGAAACATAAACAAGTAAATAAAGAAAAAACCGTGTATTATAAAAACTCCAAAATTTGTTGATAAACTGACAACTATTGGTATAAATGCAATTTCACCTAATTCTTTTACAGCACTACATAAATTGTAGTGAATATTCGCGATGCTATTAATTACTTGACCATCAAAAATAATATTAATATTTTTAATTGTACATTTAGTTAAATAATTGTTTACAGCATAAAATCTCTGATTCAACGCATATAGCCAACTTCTAAATGAAATACTTATAAGAAATTTATACGCTATTACAACAAAGTGAATAATAAATATTGCAAGTGACTGAAAATTGAATATTTGTATATCACTAATATAAATGCAACGTATATCTATTATAAAATATATAATTAACGATATAACATTTAAATTGCGAACCACCTTATTATCAATCATTTCATTTATATTCAACAATATATCGTCAGTTTCCACAATTTTTTCGTACATTGTAATAACACGATATCTGTAAATATTATTAAAAAATAGTTCTGAAACTACCACAATAACCATAATACCCGTCAAATATAAATTTGTGTAATCCTTAATTAAACTATGCGTTAACGAAGTCGTCATAACGCTTGTTTGAATCAAAAAAACCGTTAAAAATACTGAGAGTACCAAATAAGAGACAATTTTATAAAAACTGAAATAGTGAATTGCAGTCACTTTTCTTTTATTGCATGGTCCCGAAACTGAAAATTGCCCGTTGCCTATTATTTTTGTTATTATGTAAATTGGAGCTAACGCTGTCCATAAGTCAGAGTTATTTAAGTCCGAGTTCATTTTTTTATTGAAATTCACGTGTGTAACTTAAACTACCTACCGAAGAAGGTTAGAAATGAAATGATAACATAATTTCCCTAATTATATGTGCCTTTATTTTCTTATAGCGTTTCTGTAATAATAGATATTTCATTATGTACTAAATGTACGCAAAAAATATATTATTAAAAAATTGTATATTAACTTTTATAATCATGTTTTTATCAACGCTATTATACTATAAGTGTACTAAGTAAACTCAAATATGCTTTTTTAACTGTAAAAGTTTATAAACAAAAAAGAATTAAATTGATTTTGAAAAAAATTTAATAATATGTATTTCGATTATATATTATATTGATTTAAATTTAAAACATTTTCATTAATTCTTTTTTGTTTATAAATTTAAATACTTTCCTCATATGGGTTTTTCTCTATTTTCATAATTTTTTGGAAAAATCAGTGAAGATTTAGGAAATGGAAATTGAAATGCCATAATGTTTGCCCTATAATATTCATCATTCCAACCGTAACACTGTAAAAAAGAATCTATTGACATTTTTATTTCTAATTGAAAAATTTAAAAATTTAGAAAATGTACTAAAAAGTTACCTTGCAATTAATTTAATATACTAATTTTGAAACTTCTCATATTGTATGTCTTTCTTTATTTCCAATCATCATATCGAATCAATCGAAATTTTTGTGGATGACGCATGATTATATAAGTATATAAAAAAGCACTGTGTGGCCAAAAGCAGGCAAAAAGAAGCAGGAAGAATAGTTAAGATTTTTCTCCAATCTCAGAGAATTGAATAGCCCTACGGCTAAGTTCTGTAGCAAGAAAATAAGAAATGATACCAGATCGGCGAGTTGCTTCTAGATAAAAGAAAGGAATTATGGAAGTGCTATATTTATCTTGGACGCCACGTGATTAATTAGCTTATCTTCCCAATGTAAAACTGCGCTACCGAAATTACGCACGGTAGCGTAGATTAAGAACTCGCACGATACAATGAAATGCAAGAATATGCACTTGAGTTTTAAAAAAAGTTTATTGAACATAAAAATTACTTGACAGTAAAGCCAAAACCCTGGTTCAAGCGACCAAAAAGTTTAAAATTAATACAATCGCGTTTCTTACTGGGCAAGAATTACCCTTGGATTACAGCGTTATCACAAGAAATTGTGTAATTTGCACTGAAAAAAGTCCACAATTGTATTTAATGGTAATAATACCTGAAATTCAAATTATCAAAGAACAAAGAAAAAGAACGGCACAAAACACTATCTTGGAGCAGATGATAGATGATAAATTATCTTAGTGGATGATTGCATTGTCTTGAGAGTTTTGCAAAACCAAATATCAGCGCAGTAATGTAAAAATGTAATGTAAAAAATGTGTCGTTCAATTTTTGATAATCAAATCAAGGCTAGTAACATAGATTGAAATTCTAAGAAGGACAGGGCCGTACTCAAAATTAACAATAATAATTTTAATTCATTTTGACCGTTACAAAGATGGTAAAAAAAAGTTGTTTTTTCGATTCCTCATACAGGAAAGTATGATGGGCCCAGGATAGGGCCAGGCTTGGCAGAAGTTGGGCCAAGTATGTTGTACTTCTCTACATAATTGCATATTTCAAATGATATTTTTATAGTATTGAGAGCATAAGTCACATACATATTTATAAGAACATTTTAGTGATATTCAGGCGAACATTATTGTAAATTGAAAATTTAGTCAAGTACACCTAAAGCAATCTGAACATTTAAATTTTCCCAATTTGGTCAAAAATTGGTAAAAATTTGATTTTTTAAAGAAAAATAATAAAATTATTGTGGACATTTTTTGTCAGAATGCAATTTAAATAATTAAATTTATACCGTTTGGTGTCGACACCTCATCAGCTTAAATTGCAAAAATTACTGGTTTACTTAATTTAATATAACAATTATTAATATATTACAAATATCTTCGTTGGACATAAAATTTAATTATTTAATATGCTTAAATGTTAAAAAATTTAAGTATTATCTGAAATTCATTGATAGTTCATTAATATAAAACAACTGAAAAAATAATCATTTGCTTGAATCTTCCGTCAGTTTTTAACTTTATTGGTTTTAATGACAATAACTGAGTTAAATAGTTAAACAGTTAGAAATAGGATACAAACATAATTTTATAATTCTGAATTGAATTGATAAAATTGGGAAATTTTATATTTAAATAGCAACTTTGCCATTGATGCAATCAATATAATTGATTATATTCTTGTATTATTGAAACAATCAACTTTGTATTATAAGAAGGTTACTGTGGGGGTTCATAGCAATATAATATTATGTAATATATTATTATCAGTTACTTACCATTGACCCTAAGATATCGCTGAAAACAATTGTTGAACACATATCACTTATATGCACTAATAATGCAAATATAATTTGAAAAAATACTGCATAGATAAAATGTATTTCGTAAGGTGAAAAAATAAACAAAGAAATAAGAAAAAAGGAATAAATGACAATTATTGCAAAATTTGTTGATAAACTGACAACTACTGGAACGAACCCTAAATCACCTAATTGTCTCACTACGCTGGATAAATTGTAATGAATATCTACCACGTTTTTAATTTTGATTACATCAAAAGTAGCATTTTTATTCTCGGTTATACATTTACTTAAACAATTGTTTATAGCATAAAACCTCTGATTTAACGAATACAACCAACTTCTGAATATAACATTTATAAGAAATTTATGCATCATTATAACAATGAAAATAATGCATGTTACAAGTGACTTAAAATTTTGTATATTAATATCTATGCCACTAATTAGTAAAAAAATTAAAGTTATTATGAAATATAAAATTATTGCAGTTAAATTAAAATTGCCAGCCGCTTTATTATTTATGATTTCATTTATATTCAACAATAAATTGTCAGTTTCAACAATTTTTTCATACATTATAATAACACGATATCTGTAAATGATATTAGAAAATAAATCCAAAACTACCAAAACAAGAAAACTCCCCAACAAATATATTTTTGTGTAATCTTTAACTGAACTATTCGATACAGAAACCGACATAGTACTTGATTCAATTAAAAAACAAACTAAAAAAAACCGATAACTAAATAAGAGATAAGTTTATAGCAACTGCAGTAGTGAATTACTTCCAATCTTCTTTTATTGCATGAACCAGAGACTGTAAATTGCCCGTTACCTACTATTTTTGTTATAGTGTAAGTTGGAGCTAACGCTGTCCATAAGTCAGTGTTATTTGTATTCTTCATTTTTTTATTAAAATTTACGCGCGTACACGAACTAAAAAATATTGGAATGAAATGGTAAGGTAATCTGACTAATTGAATAAGCATTTAATTTTCTTATAGTGTTTCTACTATAATAGATTAATTTGTAATATTCAAAACGTAATTTATATAATAGCATGCATTGTTAACATAAAAATTGTTGTTATAAACATGTATGTAGGTACTACATTATTATATCAACACTAGGGTGCTTTTCGTCAGCTCTCTCAAAAACAACAATTACAATGTAATTTTTAAACTTTAATTATTGATATTTGAAGATCAGATGATAAATAGTCCAAATGTGCCAATTTCCAAAGAGAACAATACTTTCTTCAGTTTTCATGATGAGGAAACCGTTATTATTTATATATTATCAATTGTATCGTGAAATTGTAATAATATTATTATATATGTGCACGTTGCAGCCATTATCTACAAAAATTATAATAATAACTATAAAAGTAATGGCATAATATAAACTAAATTTACCGAAAAAAATAGATTCATATCTATTCCAAAAAATCCGTTGGCTGAAACTTGTGAGCTCTCGTGTAACAGCTGAAGTGAAGATCTTTGAATCTTTAATAAAATATGCATTGGATTACATTACAAATTTTTTAAATTTTTATATAAATTACCTCTTTCTTTACATCTATATTTTTAGTATTCAGCAATAGTTTAAACAGTTTATTTTTTAAACTAACATCCTGCAAAGAAATACAATCAAAACTAACTTCTTAAATCCCTTGCATGTGAAACGTATAATATTAAGTTTGTAAACCCGTAGTCCAGAAAATAATACCATTGAGTAAGGCAATGACAGAAATGCTGTAATACGTGTATAATTAAAATTAAAATTACTTTTTATGTCCAGAATGACAATCTAGAAGTAAAAATCAGAAAATAATCAAATTGAAAGTGTAAATGTCAAGGTGATTTACTTATGTAATATAGACTTAGATCAGTATGTAGTACTTATTATAGAAAACTTTTGAGAAAAATTTAAATTTGTTGTAAAAGGGCATCATACCATGATCTTTAACTCAATAGAGAGTAACAACATGCTCAGCATGCAATCAGACAGAACCAGCTAGGTAAGGGACTTCCCAAAACCATTCAGAGTGATATCTATGAGAGGGACAAGGAAGAAACCATATCAGAGTTGGGCAGACGATATAACACCATTTATACAGATGGGTCAAAAACTACCTTCTATTGCGCCGAAGGTTTTAATATAACGCGATTTGATACAACAGTCCAATAACTTAAAATTAACGTAGTTGTTTTACTCACCTTTTTACTTAATATATCACTATAATATGTTATTAACCAAGTTTCGCATATATGTACTAATAATATAATTACAAATTTAATATTTTTTCGAACATAATATTTATCGTAAATAGAAATATAATTCAAAATAATTAGAAAAAATGATAATGTTACTACTATTGCAAAATTTGTTACTAAATTGATAATTAGCGGTACAAATACTACTGTACCTAATTCTTTCACTACTGCAGACAAATTGTAATGAATAACTGCGACGTTTTTTATATTAAAATGAATGTTTTCCGATGTACATTTGCTTAAATAATTGTTAATAGCATTAAATCGCTGATTCAAAGAAAATAACCAATTTCTGAATAAAATATTAATATTGCATTTGTATACGGTTACAATAAAATAAACAATATTTGTTACCAATGCATCGAAATTAGTTACATTCAGATTCCCTGCACTCAAAGAGCATATAATTAGTGTAAAATACACAATTATTGAAATTATATTGTAATTGCGCGCTAATTTATTATCTATTTTTTCATTTATATTTAATAATATATTGTCAGTTTCTATAATTGTTTCGAACATCCTAATAACACCATGTCTGCAAATAATATTCGCAAGTAATTCTGAAACTATTATCAAAAGCATGAATCCTAACATATAAAATTTTGTATAATTTTGAACAGCAGTATTAGTATTATCAGTATTCCAAAGAGTATTTAGTTTAATAAAGTAATATATTGAAAATATTGTAATAACCAAATAAGAGATAATTTTGTAACAACTGCAGTTGTGGATAACTCTAAATTTTCTTTTATTGCATGGTCCCGAAACTGTAAATTGCCCATTGCCTAGTATTTTATTTATCATATAAGTTGGAGCTAATGCTGTCCATAAGTCAGTGTTTCCTGAATTTTTCATTTTTTTTTATTGCACAATGTTGACGCGACTAACTTTCACTAAATGTGAAATTTAAAGTTAAATTGTAACTACTATAATATGTATAATTAAATGGGTTTTTAATTATGATAAATGCTATTCCAGTTTAATATAAGTTTGAAATATATTAGGTACATACCTTAATTTACGTAATGCTTTACTACTTTGAAAAATTATTTTTTTCGATTACTATTGCTTGATTAAGTTCGTATGATCACTGTTATGCTGCAGTCGATTGGGCAATCTAGGCGAATTTTGTCTCGAGTAAGCAAGGGGGTAGTGGCAAAATAGGAGTCGAGATATAAACCTAATAAAGTAACATTACATAACAAGTAAGGATTTCGAGCTATACGATTAATAATTAAATATTAAATATTAATAAAAACAAAAGTTGGAAATAAACGTAACAATGAATAATGGTAACGTTATCTGACTAATTGTACGAACTTTTTATTTTCTTATAGTGTTTCTAATATAATAGATTAATTTATAACACATAATATATAAATCCTGATTTCTGCATTGTTTACGTAAAAATTCCGTGCGATATAAGGTGCTTTTCTTGAGCTCCCTGAAAATCAAAAATTGCAATGCGATTTTTAAAATTTAATTATTGATATTTGAAGATCAGAAGTTAAATAATCCAAATGTGCCAATTTCCAAAGAGAACAATACTTTATTCAGTTTTCGTGGTGGGAAAACGCTTATTATTATATACCAATTGTTTCTTGAAATTGTAATAATATTATTATATATGTGCACGTTGCAGCCATCATCTACAAAAATTATAATAATAGCAATAAAAGTAATGGTATAATATAAACTAGATTTACCGAAAAGAATAGAGTCATGTCTATTATAAAAAATCCGTTGGCTGAAACTTGTGAGCTCTCGTGTAACAGCTGAAGTGAAAATGTTTGAATCTTAAATAAATTATGCACTCGATTATATTATAATCTATGTTAATTTTTTTATAAATTACCTCTTTCTTTGCATCTATATTTTTAGTAGTCAGCAATAGTTTAAACAGTTTATTTTTTAGAATATCATCCTGCAAAGATTTACGATGAAAACTAGCTTCTTTATTTTGCAAAGAACTACGATCAAAACTATAGCTTCTTAAAACCCTTGCATGTGAAACATTCATAGTTATTATTATATTTGTAAGCCCGTAGTCGCGAAAATATTGCTCGTGAGTAAGGCAATGAGAGAAATACTGTAATATTATGTTCATAATTATTAAATTTAAAATTAATTTTTATGTCCAAAATGACAATCTAAGAACAAATATAGATTTAAATTATCAAACATATCGTACCTCTAGATCAGGGGTGGCCTACTTGATTGGACCCAAGATCTCTTGTTCACTAACGAGACCCTGTGCGATCTACCAATTACATACTTCTAGAAATATTAAATGAAACAGCATAGTTCAGTACACAATCATGCAGCATTTTTTGCTTTTTTTGCTATTTTTTGCCTTGCCACGATCGACTGGACTAACAGTCGCGATCGACCGGTCGATCGCGATCGACCTGTTGGCCACCCCTGCTCTAGATGTTATGGGAGGCTTGTTAGTCAAATGTTAGGCAAAATTTGTTAGACAAATTAATCCTTCGAACGAAGATCAGATTACTTCCCAAAGTGCTTAACCAAGCCGGTGCAGAGAAAAAAATCCAAAAATACATAGTAACCAATATTAATCCCAAATATACTTGGATGAAAAATAACACAATTTTCAAAAAAATTGATCAACTACAACGTCCAAATATAATTACTTAAATCAAAAATTTGTAACCTTTCTCAAGATCGCTAATTCAAAAATCCAAAAATGTGCATGTTATTATTGTTGATAATGATTCTTGTTAAAATTTAAAATTTTAAAAGTGAATTAACATGTCGTCTTTTGAAAATTATTGCAAAACAATCTAAATACCTTTAATTTGAAATAGAACCGTAACAAAGTAGCAAATAAATTTTAATGAAAGTTATTAAATATTTAAATATTTAACCAGCCGAGATTTCCAATATCTAATAAAAGATAAAATTAAAAAACGAACAGAGACTACTTGGAATACCCTGCTACATAAGAAACTAAGAGAAGTTAAATATCAACACATGGAATGGCAAACATCAAACAGATCCAAAAGATTTGAAGAGATAATTCTAACTCGACTCAGAACAGGTCACTCCAAAATCACCCATGCACGCCTACTAACAAAAGAACAACCCCCGAAATGTGAGATATGCAAAGTAAACTTAACAATAAGGCATCTACTGGTAAAATGTCAACAATATGAAGAGAAACGAAAACGGGCTGGCCTTGAAAAGAAAATTAGTGACATATTAGCGAACATATTAGCAGATAACGAAGAGACAATAAAAAAAATTGATAACATTTATAATGGACTGTGGACTGAATCGACAAATATAAATTACCCTAACAAAAATATAAAAAATACATAATAATAACTTATAAATATGCGTAATGACTATAGCAGTTAAAAACGCTATATTATATTTTTAAAAAAGTCATAAATTTAAACTATTTTTATATTATTAATTATTAGAATATTTATAGTATTATTATATTATATTACATTAACGTTAAGTAATTAGTATGTCTGTCTTTATCTTACTCACAGGAATAATTCCTAATTTGCGGTCTAGGACAAAATCCCGCGGCTACAATCATGCAGCCATAATCCCGCCGCCAAAATCCCGCCGAACCTCAATCCTCCAACGCAATTTGTCGCAAGAACCTTAACTTATCATCATAATGTGCATATTGTTAAACTACGGCTGCCACTTGACTGCCAAGGTTCTAATTTTTTTTTCTTACTTCTGGGCGACCAGTTTATGCATTGGCTAGTATTAAACGTTGACAAGCAATGTCTCGCTTTAACCCATCCAAAAAATTCCATATAGCCAAAAGAACTCGCCAAAGGTGGAACTCAAAAAAAGTGAAACTCGTTTCAGGGTGAGTCTGAAAGCGCGGGGTACAAAGAAAACCCGCAAAAAACAAGTTAAACAAGCTTAGCAAGACAATACAAGAACAGGAAAAAATCAAGACAAGAATGCCAACACTAATTTAATTGCGGCGGGATTGTGGTCCAGCGGGATTTTGGTTTGGCAGGATTGTGGTCCGGCGGGATTTTGGCGGCAAGATTGTAGCCGCGGGCTTGTAGCCGCGGGATTTTGTCCCATCCCGCTAATTTGAGTATTGTAATGCAATCACGAACGAACCAACATGCAGTTCCGCTGAAAACGAGGGATTCATGTATACCACTCGTAGCCTAAAATGGCATAAAATAGAGAAGCGAATAAAATTAAAATTTTAATTGAAAATTTATTTTAAATGTATAAAACATATTTACTTTTTAAAATAATATAACGTTAAGTTATATTATATATTAAATAATATAGTTTTGTACCAAAGAATTTAAAATGTACGAAATTTATTTTATTTACCTAATTATAAAATTAATAGAAATAATACAGTAAATTATAATGTGATTTTAACATAACGCGGTTGAAGTTTTACGACACTTCTATTGCTCGGAAGGTTTCAATATAATGCGATTTGATACAACAACAGTCAAAGAACTTAAAATTAACGTAGTTGTTTTACTCACCTTTTTACTTAATATATCGCTGTAATATGTTATTAACCAAGTATCGCATATATTTGCTAATAATGTAATTACAGATCTAATATTTTTTCGAACATAATTTTTGTCGTAAATAGAAATATAATTCAAAATAATCAGAAAAAATGATAATGTTACAACTATTGCAAAATTTGTTACTAAATTGATAATTACTGGTACAAATATTACTGTACCTAATTCTTTCACTACCGCAGACAAATTGTAATGAATAACTGCGACGTTTTTCAGATTAAAACTAATATTTTCTGATGTGCATTTACTTAAATAATTGTTAATGGTATAAAAACGCTGATTTAAAGAAAATAACCAATTTCTGAATAGAATACTAATATTAAATTTGTATACGCTATGAATAAAATAAGCAATATATGTTGCCAATGACTCGAAATTGGTTACATTTAAATCCCCTGCACTTAAAAAGCATATAATTAGTGTAAAGTACACAATTATCAAAGTTATATTGAAATTTCGCGCTAATTTATTATCTATTTTTTCATTTATATTTAACAATATATTGTCAGTTTCTGCAATTTTTTCGAACATGCTAATAACACGATGTCTGAAAATAATATTCGCAAGTAATTCAGAAACTATTATCAAAAACAAGAATGGGATCAAATAAAATTTTGTATAATTTTGAACTGCAGTATTAGTATCAGTATTATAAATAGTATCTTGATTAAATAAATAATTTATTGAAAATATTGTAATAACCAAATAAGAGATAATTTTATAACAACTCAAGTAGTGGATAACTCTAAATTTTCTTTTATTGCATGGTCCCGAAACTGTAAATTGCCCATTGCCTAGTATTTTAGTTATCATGTAAGTTGGAGCTAATGCTGTCCATAAGTCAGTGTTTCCTAACTTTTTCATTCTTTTTTGTTGCACAATGTTGACGCGCCTAACTTTCACTAAAAGTGAAATTTCAAGTTAAATTGTAACTTAGTAACTACTATAGGTAATATCAATAATAAAATGGGCTTTTAATTTTGATAATAGCTATTCCAGTTTAATATAACTTTTAAGTATATTAGGTAAGTACAAAACTTAATTTACGTAATGCTTTACTGCTTGAAATAGTATATTACTGGCCAAACATCGAAAATGATTCGTTACTGGGCGCGCAGCTGTATTAATAAGTGAGCGTAGCGGGTTTTTTAAAGCTGTAAGCCCAGTAGCGGATCACAGTTCGAGGAGAGGTAAGGTTTTTAATCGGAAAACATAAAATTATCTATTACATCAAATAAAAAAAAATATTGTTTAAAATACAAATCGTGACAGATAAGACGAATTAAAACAAGATTTTAATTAAAATTAAAACCAGAGGGTTTTCCACTAAATATAAAACAATGTTATTAGAGCAACCCTCTATGGCGAAATGTAAAGGGTTTTTCAATTGGAACGGGTCGATGTTGGCAGCCTGTGGCAGCCATGTTGTTTTGGAAATTTTATTCTAACCTATTTTTTATTATTTATTAACTCATGCCAAATCACCATGACCAGTTACACGATTGAGCAGCACGTGCAAATGATAAAATCATGCCACACAGCGAACGACACGATGAACAATCTGCATCAAATATTTGCGGGTATGGTTATCTCTCGCAGAGGTGACGTCAATTGGCCGCCAAGATCGTGCGATTTGACCCCTAGTGTAAATTATAAGTGGTGCCTCGAATACACCAGCGTGCGTACTTAAAGGTTAAGTTTGTATGATCACTGTTATACTGCAGTCGCATAGGCAATCTAGGCAAATTTTTTTTCTAATAAGCAAGGAGGAAAGCAAAATAGAAGTGGAGATATAAACCTAATAAAGTGACATTAACAAATCAACACTTAGAAGTTTTTTTTTAATTTTCTGATTAAATACTTTTATTGTTAATTAAATTAATTAAAATTTAAAGATTATTTAAACTCCTATTATAGTTATTTATGTATCTAGGGCATTATGACGAGGGCCAGCAGTGTGGCGTAAAGACTACACCGGCCGACTGGGAAGCGGGTGACCGCGGTTCAAATCCTGGTCAAGTCGAATACGCTGCTGTGATCTGGGGCCCAAGATAGATCTGTGGGCTGTGCAGAAGGGAGGGGGACGCCCTCTGCATCCATACTTTGTCCCAAGAGAGCAATATGATATGATATAACAATTGTTTATCATGAATGTTGCCACGATGCCCGGATTCGGGCGTACCAAACAAGAAGAATGACGAGGGCAACCAATTTAAAAGGGCGAACGCCGACAGGCCCGAGAGTTTTTAAGTTGCTCGAGAGCATAAACATCAGGTAATGCTCGTGATGTATACAACGTTTTATATTTCACTACATTTGAATTTGTCAAGAATTAAAATTTTTATAAATTTTGAATTTGACGATTGCTAAATTTAATTATTTTTTTTTAAATTTTTAATTGTTCAATTAGTGGATCTTTATTTAAAAGTTATACTGTTAATTTTAAATAAAATTGTAAACAATAAAATGGTACATTTTTTGAATTATACTATATAATTGCGAATGAGAGGGCATAATGAGCGGGCATTATGATTTATAGGCCCTAAGGCGTTATAGCCTATTTAATATATCTCGTTGTCAAGGTATAAAGGACAAATAATGCTTCAGTGTAATATAAAATATTATAACGTTCAGTTAGAGTATTGCACCAAAGAATTTAAAATGTACAAAATTTATTTTTTTTATCGGAAAACATAACGAAAGCGATGCTTTCCGAGTGTCCACCCGGCAGCCAAAACGAAGCATTCCTAGTCAGGTCACAAATCGACTAATAATGTAAAATCAACCATTAATGTGTTTTTATTAATGGTCGATTCTGTTACTTCTGCAAGTCAATTTATTTATATTATAAAAAAATTCTATTATAAAAATTTGTCCGACGTGGGATTCGAACTGGCGATCACCAAACGATTTAATTATGATTCAATCGCTTATTGCACTTCGCCATAGAGGGTTGCTCTAATGGCATTGTTTAAATTTGTCACAATTTGTAATTTAAACAATTTTTTTTTATATTTGATATAATGGATAATTTTATGTTTTCCGATAAAAAAGTATACTCACCTCGCCTCGAAATATGATCCGTTACTGGGCTTACAGCTTTAAAAAGCTCGCTACGCTCACTTTTTAATATGGCTGCGCGCCCAGTAACGGATCATTTTCTATGCTTGGCCAGTAATATACTATTATTTGCCTAATTATCAATTTTAAAAAATTATAACGCGGTTTTAATATAACGCGGTTGAAGTTTTACGGCACTACCTTCTACTGCTCGGAAGGTTTCACTATAACGCGATTTCGTACAACAAAATTCCAATAACTTAAAATTAACGTAGTTGTTTTACTCACCTTTTTACTTAATATATCGCTGTAATATGTTATTAACCAAGTATCGCATATATGTACTAATAATGTAATTACAGCTCTAATAGTTTTTCGAACATAATTTTTGTCGAAAATATAAATATAATTCAGAATAATCAGAAAAAATGATACTGTTACAACTATTGCAAAATTTGTTACTAAATTGATAATTACCGGTACAAATACTAATTTACCTAATTCTTTCACTACCGCAGATAAATTGTAATGTATAACTGCAACGTTTTTGATATTAAAACGAATGTTTTCTGATGAACATTTACTTAAATAATTGTTAATGGTATAAAATCGCTGGTTTAAAGAAAATAACCAATTTCTGAATAAAATATTAATATTAAATCTATATACGGCTACTATAAAATAAACTATATATGTTGCCAATGACTCGAAATTAGTTACATTCAGATCACCTACACTTAAAGAGCATATAATTAGTGTAAAATACACAATTATCGAAATTATATTGAAATTGCGCGCTAATTTATTATCTATTTTTTCATTTATATTTAACAATATATTGTCAGTTTCTACAATTTTTTCAAACATGCTAATAACACGATGTCTGCAAATAATATTTGCAAGTAATTCTAAAACTATTATCAAAAACATGAATGGGATCAAATAAAATTTTGTATAATTTTGAACTGCAGTGTTAGTATCAGTATTATAAATAGTATCTTGTTTAATAAAATAATTTATTGAAAATATTGTAATAACCAAATAAGAGATAATTTTATAACAACTGCAGTAGTGGATAACTTTAAATTTTCTTTTATTGCATGGTCCCAAAACTGTAAATTGGCCATTGCCTAGTAATTTAGTTATCATATAAATTGGAGCTAATGCTGTCCATAAGTCAGTGTTTTCCAAATTTTTCATTTTTTTTTTATTACCCAATGGTGACGCGCCCAACTTTCACTTAAAAGTGAAATTTCAAGTTAATTGTAACTTATTAACTACTATAATATCAATATTTAAACGGGCTTTTAATTTTGATAATTGCTATTTCGATTAATTATAAATTTGAAATATATTATGTACAAAACTTAATTTACGTAATGCTCTACTCAGAGCCGGATCAAGCTATTTCAGCGCTGGGTGCAGATTAGGTAAATGGCGCCTTTAATCAGAGCCGGAATTAGGATATGATACGCTCGTGGCGACTTTGAAACTTGCGCCTCTACTGGGTGGTCTGAGGGGGTATCCCTAAGCATATTGCAGGCGAAAATTTTTGAAAATGCAAATTATTTAAAAAAATATATTAAAGAACTAAGCACGTAACAGCAGGTAGTTGATCTACGATCTACGTGTGGTAAAGGCCACAGGTATCCTGCTAATCTTTTATTTATATTTTTTATTTTAGGATTTTATTTCACGCTTTACTTCGTAGGGGGTTTAGACCCCCAAAACCTCCCCTCAGATACGGCCCTGCCCACCAGGACGGGGGTATTTATTTATATTTTTTAAATTTAATTTGAAAATTGAAAATTTGGCGCCCCCTAACTAGCTCGGGCCTGTGGCGGACGCCTCTGTCGCCACGCCCTAGTTCCGGCCCTTCCTTTAATAATACTAATAATCTTCTTAATATATAAAATCCCGGCACGCTGCTGCTCCTGCTTCTGCTCCAGCGTGTCATTTTTTGGTAACCTAGAAGCACTTTGATTGGTCGACTTTTTTTACCAACCGAAAAATATATTAAACCACCGCTGGTACTCCCCCTGGGACGAGTTGCACATCAATCGAGTTTCCAACCAATCGGGTCTAGATGCCCGTCTGCGGACGGGCTTTCTGCTAGTATCATATAGAATGTTATAATCAAAGAAAAATCAGTACCTTGAAATCACAACAATTAAAAACCGCTCAATTTTGGCGCCTTCTAATCTTTGGCGCTGGGTGCGGCGGCTCCATTGCACCCATGGTTTATCCGGCCCTGGCTCTACTGTTTGAAAAATTAATTTTTTCGTTTATTATTGCTTGATGAAGTTCGTATGATCACTGGTATACTGCAGTCGCATAGGCAATCTAGGCAAATTTTGTCTCCAATAAGCAGCGGGGGGGATGGGAGAGGAAACATACACCTAATAAAGTAACATTAACAAATCAACCCTTAGAAGTTTTTTTGCAATTTTCTGAATAACATCAGGGTAAAAATGTTAGAGAAAGATATGAAGAATTAAATATTATTTTCTAAAAGACAACGCAATCTAATAAAAAAATGACACCAAAAATAAAGGTGAAAATAAGAAAATTCGCCGCGGCATTCGTCCCGTCACAACTGGACCACTTGATATCTATGCCCAGTCAATCGGTGTTCAAGACTGAACTAAAAAGACTTTTTTCAAGTTTTTCGCTAATATCTCGAAAACTATGCGTGTTTCGAAGATAACTATTCTATACAAAATTAAAGTAAACAGAATTTCCTACAAAACATCCTAGTCGAGTTTATATTTTAACACCTATGTACAGTTATTGATGTTCTGCATCTAATAGAAAAAGCACGTAAGTCAAAAGTAAACACAATCGTTTGTTTTTTGTTACAGCATCAAAACATAATCACTTTTTTGATGTAATTAACCATCAATACACAATGGTTGTTTACCATTAAAACCACCTAAGTCGATAAAATTGTAATTTAAAACCACTTATGTAAGTCGCTTAAGATAGTTATTGTTTATAATTTACATAATTAAGTTTTATTTTTAATAGTGTAACTACTTTTCAGTTGTTGCTTAACATATATGAGCATTCTAATTAAAATAACAAAGGGCACAGTAGCAAAAAGCTTGCTCCTAAAAACTATGCTTTTTGACTTATCATATTATTCCTCCCGGCCAAGGAATTAATACCTTCTATTGCCTCGGCTGCTTCAGATAGTGGTACTGTAAGCAGTACTAGAGAGGCTATATGGAAATTATTGTCAATGTTAGAGCACGACCTCTCGCATTGATGGACACAGTTTCGTACAGAAAAGCTCTGTTCGACTGCAGCTACGTCGACCTTGTCAATCTGTCTTGCATTTTAAGGAGCCAGGGGTTTCATATGGAGTTTCATTGTGGTAATGGGATGTTACGAGGGCCTTACCTGTAAACTTATTACTGCCGACGACTTGCTCAGCGGATCAAAATTATGGGCGTGGTCTACTCTTGGAAGTTTAACACAATCAAAACAACACAAATATTTTATATGTAATTTAATTTCTCCCTTTGACATTCGTGAAATGAGCAAGCTCATTAAATAATACACCAATTGCAAAATAACACCGATAACATATAATCAACACAGCAGTATATTATTGGCAACAATTGCCATATTTATTATAACTAAAAATTATGATGACGATATCATGACAAGAACTGATTTACCAATCGTAAAAATACAACAGATCAACATCTACTGTTAAGACCGCAAACATGAATTTATCGAAAAATCAAAACAACATGAAAACTAAATTGTTACTGACCTGAAAGGTCCACCGAAATTGTGCACACCGCACCAAGAAATGTACTAATTAAAACAATACCAAAACAACGATACTTTTTACAATTTAAATTCCATTGTTAGACGCAGGTGTCCATGGAGATGGTTGTTTGAAGCAGCGTTCGGCATCATGCAGTTCGTAAGCTCCAACCAAAGATTAAGAATAACCCGACGTCCAAATGATGTCTTATTACGTCAACAGCAACATCACTTAAATATACCCAGCGGCATTATTTATTTACCATTAGATTTGAAACTTCATCATAACTCGAAAGTCCGAAACAAATCGCAATATCAGAAATAACATTCAATTTTAAATATTTCGGCACTAGATTTTAAATCTCATTATAATTCGAATAAGTTCGAAACAATCGCAAGCTCACAATTAATTTCAATGTTCAAGATTTCTGCACTAGATTTAAAACTCATAGTAATTCGAAAAGTTTTTCGAATTTTTTTGTAAACATTTTTTGTAAACTTCCACTCCCACTGCTCTGGGTCCAAGTGGTTTCCGATCCACTGCTGCACTTGATATAAAAACTCTGAAGGAGTGATGTTCAGCTGCAGCTTTAGTGGGAGGTATCTCTGCCGCGAGCAGCAACAGAAAACTTCACTTCGAAGTTCGCTTCAAATCGCGCAGTACAACCGCTCTAATAAATTAATAATTTATTATAGAATTGTAATGAGACAAAATATAAAGTACATTATTGTAAAGAGTGTTTATTATTAAGTGAAGTTATTGTAAATGGAAATTAACAGATACGTAAGGGAATAGATTGAAACAGAAGCTGTAAAACTTAAATTAAATAAGATTGCAAAATTGTAATAAATTATAAAAATAAAATTAAAATTGAAAATTAGAAGATAAACAACAAGTTTAAAATTATAAAACAAATATTAAATATAAAATTATATACCTATCAAAAATAATTTAAGGTTCACCGTAAAATTTATTTGCACCACATCTGCCTTAATGAAAATTTAATAAATGGGTTCATTTAAATCAATCATATAATATAAAATTTTTTTAATTTTATGAGAAAATTATAGCAATATATTTGATACAAAGAAAGTTGGAAATCAAGTGGTATCGCTATCTGACTAATTGCACGAACTCTTTATTTTCTTATAGTATTTCTAATACAATAGATTAATTTATAATACATAATATATAAATCCTGATTTATGCATTGTTCACGTAAAACTTCCATGCAATTTAGGTTGCTTTTCTTGAGGTCTCTCAAAATCTAAAATTACAAGGCGATTTTTAAAATTTAATTATTGATATTTAAAGATCAGAAGATAAATAATCCCAATGTGCCATTTCCAAAAAGAACAATACTTTCTTCAGTTTTCATGATGAGGAAACCGTTATTATTTATATATCAATTGTATCATGAAGTTGCAATAATATTATTATATATGTGCACGTTGCAGCCATCATCTACAAAAATTAAATAATAACAAAAAAGTAATGGTATAATATAAACTAATTTTACCGAAAATAATAGATTCATATCTATTATAAAAAATCCGTTTGCTGAAACTTGTGAGCTCTCGTGTAACAGCTGAAGTGAAAATATTTTAATCTTTAATAAATTATGCATTGGATTAGATTACAAATTTTGTTAATTTTTATATAAATTACCTCTTTCTTTGCATCTATATTTTTAGTAGTCAGCAATAGTTTAAACAATTTATTTTTTAAAATGACATCCTGCAAAGAAATACGATCAAAACTAGCTTCTTAAAGCTCTTGCTTGTGAAACATATATAGGTATATTATGTATGTAAGCCCGTGGTCAAAAAGCTAGTGCCCGTGAGTAAGGCATTGACAGAAATACTGTAATATCATGTTCATGATAAAATTTTGAATTAATTTTTATGTCCAGAATGACAATTTAGAAATAAAAATCAGAAAATAACTCAATTGAAAGTGTAAATGAAAAGATGATTTACTTATGTATTAAGTTATGAAAAAAACATTATGAAAAAAGTTTAAGAAACTGTCAATTTGTTTCCATTTTTATAGCTTGCTGGTATATAAACCTATAATTTCTGATGAAGTGAAAAAAATGAAATAAAAAGAATTTAAAATGTACAAAATTTATTTTATTTACCCAATTATCAATTTAATAGAAATAAAATAGTAATAGCTATTAACATATGAGCGATAGAAAGAAAGCCATATCAGTTTTAGCAATATATCAGAACTCGCTATCGCTCGTTCTGATAGCTAAATCTGATATGGCTTACTTTTTACGCGAATGATGTTATGCATTTTTCATCCAACACGGGTCCTTATAGGATAAGTAACAAAAATATCACTTTTAAAATAAACAGTAACTTATTAAGTATCTTATTAAAGCATGTGACATCATTATATAAAGATGAAGCAAGATAAAGTAAGCAGAATTGTAATCTTATCAGCTAATACGTCACCAGACTGCCGAAGCTAGGCGTATGAAATAAAAGTAACAACGAAGCGAAAGGTAAATTTACATAAGCAAATAATAGCAACACGGCGAAAATACACATGTACGTTGTTATGACTAGCGATATCGTGGTTACTAATATCACACCGCCTATTGCACATTTTCTCTATCTAGAATTTACCGTATATGCTATACTTTCGATAGTGTTGGATGAAAAATATAATGCGATTTTAACATAACGCGGTTGAAGATTTACGGCACTACCTTCTATTGCGGAGAAGGTTTCACTATAACGCGATTTCGTACAACAAAATTCCAATAACTTAAAATTAACGTAGTTGTTTTACTCACCTTTTTACTTAATATATCGCTGTAATATGTTATTAACCAAGTATCGCATATATGTACCAATAATATAATTACAAATCTAATATTTTTTCGAACATAATTTTTGTCGTAAATATAAATATAATTCAAAATAATCAGAAAAAATGATAATGTTACAACTATTGCAAAATTTGTTATTAAATTGATAATTAGCGGTACAAATACTAATTTACCTAATTCTTTCACTACCGCAGACAAATTGTAATGAATAACTGCAACGTTTTTGATATTAAAACTTATGTTTTCTGATGTGCATTTACTTAAATAATTGTTAATGGTATAAAATCGCTGGTTTAAAGAAAATAGCCAATTTCTGAATAAAATATTAATATTAAATTTGTATACGGCTACAATAAAATAAACTATATATGTTGCCAATGACTCGAAATTAGTTACATTCAGATCACCTACACTTAAAGAGAATATAATTAGTATAAAATACACAATTATCGAAATTATATTGAAATTGCACGCTAATTTATTATCTATTTTTTCATTTATATTTAACAATATATTGTCAGTTTCTACAATTTTTTCGAACATCCTAATAACACGATGTCTGCAAATAATATTCGCAAGTAATTCTAAAACTATTATCAAAAACACGAATGGGATCAAATAATATTTTGTATAATTTTGAACTGCAGTATTAGTATCAGTATTATAAATAGTATCTTGTTTAATAAAATAATTTATTGAAATTATTGTAATAACCAAATAAGAGATAATTTTATAACAACCGCAGTAGTGGATAACTTTAAATTTTCTTTTATTGCATGGTCCCGAAACTGTAAATTGTCCATTGCCTAGTATTTTAGTTATCATGTAAGTTGGAGCTAATGCTGTCCATAAGTCAGTGTCTCCTAAATTTTTCATTATTTTTTATTGCACAATGTTGACGCGCCTAACTTTCACTAAAAGTGAAATTTCAAGTTAAATTGTAACTTAGTAACTACTATAATTTCAATACTTAAATGGATTATTTAATTTTGATAATTGCTATTCTAGTTTAATATATCTTTGAAATATATTAGGTACAAAATTTAATTTAGGTAATGGTCTACTGTTGAAAAATTAATTTTTTTGTTTATTTTTGCTTGATGATCACTGTTAATTTGTCCTCAATAAGCAGGGGGGAAGGGCAAAATAATAAAGTAACATTAACAAACCAACGCTTAGAAGCTTTTTTTAAATTTTCTGATTAAATAATTTTATTATTAATTAAATTATTAAAAATTTAAAGATTAATTAAGTTCCAATTAAATAATTAAAAATTAAATAATAAATAAGAAAGTTTGAAGTAAAATGGAAACATTATCTGACTAATTGCACGAACTTGCAATAATTGTCTTATAGAGTTTCTAATATAATAGATTAATTTATAATGCATAGTCGACTTACAAGCAAAACACACTAATAATTTTTTAATATTTGACCTAATGACGCTATTATATATATTGCTATGTTTGGCGACGAATATAATCGCCCGACACCAAGATTTTCCTTTTTTAAAAATATCTTCGCAGGGTCAGTAAAATACTTTCGGTGCATACAACAATTTATTAATATATCAAATAAGGGTAAAACATATGTAATAATTATTCCACACAAACTGGTTAAGCAATTCATCAACAAATGTCTATCGACAATTTTTGATGTATTTTTGAGGAAATAGGTGTTATTATGTGTAATCTTTTCCCAACACGAATAATCGTGATTAAAATCCAGAATTATAAAAAAATATTCACATTAAGAACAGATAGAATGTTTTAAATTGTGTTTGAAAATCTATCAAATACTTTACAATCAAATGTGCAACAATCACTCACTTTTGACGGCTTCTTATTATTTTGCAAATAATTGTCCAACAGAAATGATAACCAGTTTCCAACCACAGTGTTATATAAAATTTACTATTTTGAAATCCTAAGATCCAAAAACCAAAGATGAGGAATTATGTATCCAATGAATATCTCTCGATCCAAATAATTATATTCCATATTACCAAATACCAATGGTGTCAAAATTTGCAACGAATATCAATCCAAATTACCATAATTCAAATATTTTACTTAAATTCTTCACTTATATGGTAAATTAATTAAATTTATCTTATTATTCTCGCTATCCGCATGTGTCCACCAAATTTTTTTTTAATCATCTTTTGAACACCAACTTCTAAATTTTCAATGTTTCACAAAATTTCAACTTTAATTATTTTTATTGCACAATTAGCACTTCAAGCTGTATTTGTGTTTTTTTTTGTTTTTGTGTAGTGTTTTTAGTTTATAAAATTTTTCTGTTGGATTCACATTTGTTAAAATAAAATTGGACAAACGAATTCGAAAATTTCAAATAATTTGAACCAGGCGCAAAATCGTTATCTGTTCCAATACTTTTCACCGAACAAGCGACCAAAAAAATATACTTAATTTCTATTTTTACTTTCAAATTTCGTATCATAGCATCATATCGATGCTATCAGATCTTCCGCTCTATTGACTGGTAAACTCCATCTAGTCATGAGATTTTATGTTAAAATAAAATTACATTTTTAAGTTTTTCACTAAGTCGCAAATTTGGGGATACAAAACCGTAGCAACTTCTAACTCGATTTTCTCAATACTACCACTTTTGACTTAGTGTGTTTTGTTTGTAAGCCGACGATATATAAATTTTGATTTATACATTGTTTACGTAAAAATTCAATGCAATATAAGGTGCTTTTCTTGAGTTCTCTTAAAATCTAAAATTGCAATGTGATTTTTAAGATTTAATTATTGATATTTGAAGATCAGAAGATAAATAATCCAAATGTGCCAATTTCCAAATAGAAGACTTTCTTCGGTTTTCATGATGAGAAAACCATTATTATTTATTTATCAATTGTATCGTGAAATTGTAATAATATTATTATATATGTGCACGTTGCAGCCATCATCTACAAAAATTATAATAATAACAATAGAAGTAATGGTATAACATAAACTAATTTTACCGAAAATAATAGATTCATATCTATTTTAAAAAATCCGTTTGCTGAAACTTTTGAGCTCTCGTGTAACAGCTGAAGTGAAAATGTTTGAATCTTAAATAAATTAAGCATTAGATTAGATTACAAATTTCGTTAATTTTTATATAAATTACCTCTTTCTGTACATCTATATTTTTAGTAGTCAGCAATAGTTTAAACAATTTATTTTTTAAACTAACATCCTGCGAAGAAATATGATCAAAACTAGTTACTTAAAACCCTTATTGCATGTGAAACGTATACTACAATAGAATCCGCTTAATGTGATCACGGATAATGTATCAGTCGGTTATTGTGATCATTTTGACTGGGAACCGGCCGCTTTAATTAGTTTACATACAAAAACCACCAAATTACCAACACAATAATTTCTTTTTCTAAGTATCTTTTTCTGATTTGTCATTGAAATTTTATCTATTTTTACAAAACACGTCACTCATTTTAATTTCTATACAAATTTCTCGTTTCATGGGGTGCTTCTATTTTTATTTTGCTAAAAGAGGACTTTGCTTTATGCATTTTAATTTATAAATTTAGTTTATTCTTCAAGATTTAACAGATTTAAGTTCTGTTAAATCTTGTATTTCACTAATACATACTAATATACCACAAAATCTACTTGAAATTCTTTTTGAGTTTATTTTCTAGTTTGTTCTTGCTTTTCTTACGATGTTGACGAAAAAGCGAAAGATCTCTTGGTAAAATAGAAGGTGGAAATGATCGAAAATCACTGTAAATTAAGATTCTCTAATTTTTCGTTTCTAAAATACGTTTTTTCTAAAATTTGCTTATTGTTATCAGTCGGTTAATGTTATCAAAATGTCCTTGGCCCAAAGTGATCACATTAAGCGGATTCTACTGTATTATGTTTGTAAGTCCGTAGTTGAGAAAATATTGCCCGTCAGTAAGGCAATGACAGAAGTATAAGAATTTATGTCCAGAATCACAATCTAGAACTAAAAATTAAAAAAGTAAGGTATGTACTTATTTATTATAGAAAAAGTTTCAGAAAATGTAATTTTATTTCCAATTTTATAGTTTGTAGGTATATAAATCTATAATTTCAAGTGAAGTAGCAAATAAATTTTGATGAAAGTTATTAAATATTTAAATATCAGAAATTTATAAGTATTTTTATATTATTAGTAATTATTATATTATATTATATATAAATAATATATTATATTAACGTTAAGTAATTAGTAGGTATGTCTGTCTTTATCTTACTCACAGAACTAATACCTAATTTGATTGGTAATGCACCAACATGCAGTTCAGCTGAAATCGAGGGTCTCATGACGTATACCACTCGTAGCCTAAAATGGCATAAAATAGAGAAGCGAATTTTAATTTTTACTGAATATTTATTTAAAAAGTATAAATCATAATTAATTTTTAAAATAATATAACGTTTAGTTATAATATCATACCAAAGAATTTGAAATGTACAAAATTTATTTTATCTGCCTAATTATAATTTTACAATGGAAATAATAATATTGTAAATTATAATGCGATGATGACTTAACACGATTGAAGTTTCACGACACTACCTTCTATTCCAATAACTTAAAATTAACGTAGTTGTTTTACTCACCTTTTTACTTAATATATCACTGTAAAAAGTTATTAAGCAAGAATCGTATATATATGATAATAATGTAATTGCAAGTCTCATATTTTTTCGAACATAATATTTGTTGTAAATAAAATTATAATTCACAATAATCAGAAAAAAAGATAATGTTACAACCATTGCAAAATTTGTTGTTAAATTGATAATTACCGATACAAATCCTAATTTACCCAATTCTTTCACTGCTGTAGACAAATTGTAATGAATAACTGTGATGGCTTTGATATTAAAACTAATGTTTTCTGATGTACAGTTACTTACACAATTGTTTATGGTATTAAATCGCTGATTTAAGGAAAATAACCAACTTCTGAATAAAATATGAACATTGAATTTGTATACGATTATAATAAAAGAAATAATATATGTTGCCAATGACTCGAAATTAGTTACATTCAGATCACCTACGATTAAAGAGCATATAATTAGCGTAAAACACACAATTATCGAAATAATATTGAAATTGCGCGCTAATTTATTATCAATTTTTTCATTTAAATTCAACAATATATTGTCAATTTCTGTAACTCTTTTGAACATCTTAATAACACGATTTCTATAAATAATATTCGCAAGTAATTCCGAAACTATTGTTAAAAACATGAATCCCATCAAACAAAATTTTGTATAATTTTGAACTGCAGTATTACTACCATTGTTCCAAAGAGTATTTCGTTTAATGAAATAATTTATTGAAATTATTGTAATAACTAAATAAGAAATAATTTTATAAGAACTGCAGTAGTGGATAACTCTAAATTTTCTTTTATTGCATGGTCCCGAAACTGTAAATTGCCCGTTGCCTAGTATTTTATTTATCATGTAAGTTGGAGCTAATGCTGTCCATAAGTCAGTGTTTTCAAAATTTTTCATTTTTATATTATGTAATAACTGAAAGTCTTATATAAAATAGCAACTTAGTAGCTACTATAATTTCAGTAATGAAATGGATTATTTAATTTTGGTAATACCTGAATTTGAAATATATAGACATAGAACTTAATTTACCTAATGCTGTACTGCATAAAAAATTTATTTTAATTCATTATAATTGCACGAATAGGAATAGGTTTGTATCATCACTGTTTTGGGCAAAAATTACACTCAAAACTGGCAGATTTAGATATACAGTGTATCATCAGAACAACAGTGTTGTATCTAAGTGTGTATCTCATTAAAAAATCCCCGAAGCCGAAGCCCCAAAGAACTAACGAAATCTAATTTAAAATAATATCCAGCATGACTGGAAAGCAAGTGCGACCGACTCCAACAATACTAAACCATATTTCTGCACTTGTTTGCAGAATGGTAAAAAAACCGAATTTTATGAAAAAATCTTAACTTTAAAATCAATTATTTCTGAAATTTCTGATCCATATAGTTTAATCGCTTCAGTTTAATGTCTTTTTAAAATTGTGAAATATTTTTATTTGTATCTATAGAAACTAGCGGGGTCACTTTGCGTGCTACAAGTAATGTTTAAGTCAATTAATAATAATTGTTTTTTTTAAGATTCCAAAATTTTATTAACAATAAATTACAACAGTTTAATGGCAAATTCCAGAACAATATATTTAAAACTAAACTAAACTAGGCGATTAGAATGGTTTTTAACTACTACTTGTAATTACTAAATACTTGACTTGTTATTACAATGTTTTGACCTCTTGTTTTTTATCAAAGAATCCTTTTATTCCAGGAAAATAAGTAGGTACATTAAACTAGTGCGAAATGCAGAATTGCAATTCATCACATTGTCACACATAAAAAAAATATAAATTTACATTATCAAATTAATGGTAAAATATAACTCTACACCTCTTTGGTCTGTTTTTTATTCTCTAAAATCCTAAGCAATTTATACAAATAATAAATTATTTAAATTAAAACAATACATATTTTTTTTCTGAAGAAAAAAATAGGAAGTTCACTTTATGTCTGTTAATAGTTACAATGTAAAAAAATTAACATGTTTTAACATACTCGATTGTGTCTGCACAAAGAGTTTAACATTACTTTTAGTAAGACAATAGTAATAGGGTGATAGTATTTAATATTTAAGAATCACAGAAATAAACACATTCCAAATATATTTTCAAATTTGTGGTCTTAGAAATATATTTAGTTTGTTTTAAATTTAAATTAAGTCTCGGTACTGCATAATGGTATATAGGATATCAAGGGAGACAAACGATCGAGTGATGGAGAGTTTATTTACGAGTGCAATATGCTACAATTGAACTAATTCTGAAATTAAGACATATTAATTAGAAATAAGTATAACATCAAAATAAAATACATATAGTAGATACATAATTGATTATACCATTAAACTTATTACAATTTTTTTTTTTTTTAATAACAGATTTAAATTTTTATGTATATATAAAATGTATTAATGTCTAAGTAAATTATAATAATAAATTCAATTTATATAAAAAAAAATTGTAAGAGTTAAAATTGTAAGAAAATAAACTTTAACGTTTATAAAAGTTGTACAATTGAATTCTGAAATAAGTTCAAAAAATAAATATTAGTCTTATGAATAATTATATTAGTTAGAAGTCTTAAGGTGCGTACAGACACTGCGAGGCTGCCGCGCGAGGCACGCCTTTTCATTTTTTTATTGAAAAATTAGTAGATAATCAACAAATAAAAATTCAAAATTGTAAAGATTTATTGTAAACCAACTAAATTGAAACTAAAAACCTTGAAACTTCTCGCTTGAGCTAGTTGGGGTTGAAGCGTAAAATATCTTATTTTTTCTTTGTTGAGTAAGATATGATATATTGCCATATTAAACAATATCTTCAAACTGTATTAATATAATTACATAAGTAGTTGTCGCTCCAATCATCTAAAAGTACGAAATAATTTATATTGTGGTTTTGGTAGTATGGAAATTGAAAAATAATTAGTATAGAACGCAGTTAAATATTTACTGAAAATATAAAAGCCATGTCCATTATAAAAAGGTCTCCTGCCGTTACGTAAAAATCTTCGTGTAGAAGTTGAAGTGAAAATGCGTTTATCTAAAAATTACAATTAACAAACCTTTCTTTGGAGTTAACGAAATATTACAGAACTTACTTCTTTCTTTAGTAAGTCGTCATTGCACAGCATTAATAACTTAAACGCGTTATTCTTTAAAGAATCCATCTAAAAAAATTTAAAAAAAGTTTTTGAATTTTTGAAGTGCTCCATTGATTTACCTGTTTTCCAACTAAATTGCAAAAAAAAATGGTCAACCAAGTATCAGTTATGAACGTCATTAACGAAAATAGAGTTTCTATATTTTCATTCTGATAAATATAATAATGTGATAAAGACATAAGTATATAATAACATTCAAATACAATCATAAAAAAATTTATTGTTAAATTGATGACGACGGGTACAAATCCAATTTTACTAATTCGTTTAACAATGGAGCTCAACTCATAGTGAATGCACTGAATTTCCCTCATGCAGCAGTTATCAATATTGCGAAATTTTTGTTCTGATAAGACATTTTGCAGTGCACAGAATCGTTGATATAGAGAAAACATCCAACCCCTAAATAAAATGCTAAGCGAAAATTTATAATAATATGGAAGTCCGTTAAGAATAAATCCTATTTTATGGATTAAATCCAATGAAACAAAATTATGAACATAGATTATCATTAGAAGCGAATAATACATTGTTAGCGAAAATACATTTAAATAATATGCCAAATTATTATTAATAGTTTCATTTATTTTCAATAATCTTTCATCAATTTTTATCAGTTTTTCCAA
The DNA here is from genome assembly GCA_947369205.1 of Cantharis rufa. Taxonomy (NCBI): domain Eukaryota; kingdom Metazoa; phylum Arthropoda; class Insecta; order Coleoptera; family Cantharidae; genus Cantharis; species Cantharis rufa. Next base: position 13,905,770 of record OX376307.1, on the reverse strand, counting down.
GGCAATCTTTACAATGTCTCGATATCCAATGTAGAAGATTGCTGATGTAACAACGAAAAGAGCGTTAGCAAATGAAGTAAACATTTGTATATAGCTGAAGAGTGCACTGTGATCTATATTAAAAAAAACATTGTTTTTTGCCGATATAAAAACAAAAACCGCAGTACACAGTAAAATAAATAAACAATATTTTATTTGACACCAATGAGCAAAAGCTACTCTTCTTTTGTGAACTGGTCCAGAAACTACAACTTGCTTGGCACCTAGTAATTTTAATGTAATATACGCTGGTGATAATGCGGTCCAGATATCTGAGCCTTCTGATTTTGTCATTACAGAAAGTATTATTAGTTCTCAAAAGACCTAAAGATAGTTTGTGACTAAAGTCATTTCAATATATAATTTATTTTTGTACTTACTCTATGATTAATGTATTATTTTAAATTAATTTATTGTTATGTCATTCAACAAGGAAGTGCTTAGCAAAATGAATATATTCCATTATTAAATACCTTTTTTTTTGTTTTATTTTAAATGATTAATTTAATGGAATCCAAATAATCAAATAGATTAAATATTTACAATTTGATTTTTTTTTAATATAATATGTAATAATAATGTATGTAATAAATATAAATTCATGAAAACTTTCAGTAATTTAAAAAGTAATGGACGCAAATATTGACTTCTACATTTACATAATCTAGAATCTTTAACTGTTACCAACTTAAAATTTTATTTTTAACCAAAGTCACTAGAATAAATAAAAAAGTTATATTATTACTTTTACTTTATACAATAAATTTGAAGATATCTCGGATATTTTGCATATTTCGGTTTTAATAACTACCTACTGAAAAATTTTATTCTTTTCTCGCACTTTCTTTCTTTACGACTTCTGATTAACTTCCAATTTTTTATCACAGTTTCCATCTTCATACCATGTTTTAAATAAAACATTTTAGGACCTTATTGGGCTAGTAACATCAAAGGGCTCTGTGAAATAATTTATAAAATAAAATATTTATGAATTTTTATTGTAATTTGGAATTATGAGATATTTATTGAACAAAGTTACATTATAAAATACAAGAAAAGTATTAAAACAAAAAGTACGGACATTTGTTTGTAGAGGGAGGTTAGGAGGCGATGTTGGGTAGAGCTGCCCTGTCGTTGAAGCTGGAAAAATGATTGTCGGATCTAAATCTGTGCTGAGTCCCGCGAATGCACTTGCTTGTGGCTCGGATTATAGATATTGTAATTTTAGACCTTAACCAGCCCATTATTACGGTTAGGGGTCTAATCCAGCGGTTAGCAGTTGCTTCACCAAAATGTTTTACGAAGGCAGACATTAGTGGAGCAAAGACTCCATCGACTGATGTGACGAGAGGGGTAAATGTTGCGTGACGTTTCTCGCAGGCGTTACTATATTAGCGTTTTTTTTCTTCTTCTGCGGATTTTAGAATGCTTGCTACCGGGCGGGATATGTAAGAGGGAGCGTCGGTGTCTACGTCACGGATATCGAATAACGCCTCCCTCTGTGCATCCCAAACGCCACGGCAGCTGAGGTCTCCACGAAGTCCACAGTCTTCTTCATTGATGATCGGTTCTTTTGTAACATTTCCCCAAGCGTTTTGGCATAGTTCACAAAACAGGTAATTTTTATTGTAATTGTACAATTATGGTAAATATATATTATATATTTGACCTCCCACAAAAAAAAATAAAGAACCACCACTGAATACATATATATATTATATTAATAATTACAATGTCAACTGTGATCCTGTGAATATTCATTGTTGGATATAATATTCACTGTCTAGGTTAGCATTGATTGAAACTGAACTAGCATAATTACATAAGTGCTCAGAGCCCCAATCATCTAAAAATATAAATTTCAGCAAAACTGTTAATTCCGTTGCAGTACGTACTGAAAATATGAAAGCCATATTCATTGTGAAAAATCCTCCTGCCGATACATATTCATCTTCGTGTATAAGTTGAAGTGAAAATGAGTGAATCTAATGAAAGTGATTCCGTTAGTAAATTTTGTTCTAATTGATTGTATTCGCATAACTTACCTCTTTCTTCGCATTATCGTTTTTTATAGCTACTATTAGCTTAAATAAGTCTTTTTTCAAGTAGCCCATCTAAAATTAAACATTAACTTTTTATTTTTGCTAAACTAAATTTACCTGCTCTCCAATTAAATTGGTATAAAACACAGTCAACCAGGTATCGATCAGAAATACAAGCAATGAGAACATTGTTTCAATCGTTTCTTTTTTAAAACCATCGACTATTTTTAAAACTAGGTAGTAACAATGGAATACTATAATAAAAAAATGTGTTGCCAAATGTATAACAACCGGTATAAACCCAATTTTACTAATTCCTTGCAAAACATTAGATAATACACAATGAATGTGCCGAAGGGTTGCAAATTTTTTCTCCCAATTTTTGTCTGTTATATTTTGAGGATTTTGACTATTAAGGAACTTTCGAAGTGCAATAAATCGTTGATACACAATAAGCATCCAACTTCTGTACAAAATACTCATCAAGAATTTATATAAATATGGAATTACAACAATAATCAAGTTCCGTCTCTGCTGATAGTTCATAGATATCGATTTACTAATGCCGAATATTATTATGGAAACAAAGTTAAGCATAATCCCAAATATATTTAAGCGACGTGCCAAATTATTATTTACAATTTGATCAAGACTTAAAAAGTCTTTATCGACTGCAATAAGTACCTCTAATGCAATCATAAACTCTAGTTTGTATACAATATAAAAAACACCCGATGTTAAAATAAAAATCCCATCGGCAAATGCTACAAATTTACGTATATAAACTAAAAGAAAATTTTCGTTCAGTTGATAAAAAATGTCATTATTAGCTGAGAGTAAAATAAAAATCATAGCAAACAGTAAAATCGAAAAATAAAATTTAATTTTGTTAAAATTACACCAAGAAGCCAGTTTAATCTTTCTGTTGTTACATGGTCCCGAAACTGTAAATTGCTCGGCACCGAGTATCCTCAATAAACAATAAATTGGTGATAATGCTGTCCATATATCAGAATTCTTTAAGTTACCCATCGTAAAAATATATTTAATTTTACACTGTAAGTTTAAGTATAGTAATGTTAATTAATATAAGCTATATAATAAATTAAAAAATTATTTCCATAATAATAAATTTTTCTATACATTTAAGTAAATTAGGTTTAATAAAATATGAGATAATATTTACCATCATATTAATTTTAATTGTATTCAATTCCATTAGTAAGAATTTTTTTGTTAAGAAAAATTTTATTTTCAGGTTTAGAGAAACGATTTGCTGCTCAAAGGTACCTATCGACACCGGAACGGGTTGAACTTGCAGGAGCTTTAAGCCTCAGCGAGACCCAAGTGAAAACGTGGTTTCAAAATAGAAGAATGAAACACAAAAAACAAATGCGAAAATTACAAGAGGAAAAGTCAACTTCAACATCTGTGATTAGCGCTGCTAATGGAGATAGCACAAATTCGAACGATGAAAATACTAAAGGTGAGTTAAACTCCTCATTTTGAATTTTTGCGTGTTTCCAAGGACTTCAGAACACCTTTTCATCCAAGAGGCCCAAACTCAAAGAGAGAGTTCCGTCATTTTGGTGGGAATACCTTTATTTTAAATGTAATAACAAAGTGTTTTCTAAATATTTTTTGTTCTTGGTTCTTGATATTGTTAACTTCTTAATTTTCAATTTAATTTTAATTTAAAGACTTAAATTTTTTTGAAATAATGGAAAGAAGCGTGCATTTTAAAATTAGCCCTTTTAATTAAATTTTGAACATCCACGCTGAAAGTTGATAACTTCCTAAGAAACCTTTTGGATATTAAATTAGTTTCTTATTATAACATCATATTTGTGGCGTTCCAAGGTTCAAAAGGTAACTAACTTATTCATGTTTCTAAGTGGCCGATCTTGCCTTCACTTCTGCCATCTTATGTCGTAATTTAGTTCATTAAGTTCTGAACTTGCCTTAATTGATGTTTAAGAAGTTGTACACTCCCGACAGAAATTTGCATCAAGATAACATTGTACATTAATAAATTAAATTTTATCATCGTTTATTTAATTTTCCAGTAATAAATTTAAATATCTTTTAATGTCAGCTAATTTTCAATTAAATAAAGTTTGAGCTTATTGTAAATTCTTTTTAATTAGGATTTTGTAAAAGTACATGGGCGATGCAACTGAATATCGTATTCCACAAAATAAGGGTAGTCGGTACCGGGAATCCTCTTAGTATGACAGGGAGAAGCTTCGACCGCAGCTCGGGTAACTAAACAGTCTATAGGGACATCGTTAAAATGGCATTACAAATGACAATCACCGATTTCTACAGACATTCACTGACAAATTAATACACAATTATAGTAATTGATCGGCAAGCGTTAACAAAAGTATTTAATCACTGATCATTTCAAATGAAAAAAGAAATAGAAATTTAAATTTTTAAAATATACTTGAATTTATATTATGAAAAATTTTTACAAGAAGCAGTTAAATATATTTTTTTTGAAATTGGCATGATTTATTTAAAAATGTAATAAATAAGCAATTAATTATCAGCATTAGTAAACAAGAAACAAAAACAAGTTTATTAAGAAAATAAGAATTCTTGAATTTGTTAGAATATGTGCCCATTTAATAAATCTAATAATCTCGTACATGAAGGAAAATAAAATAATGAAAGAATAATAATAAGAACCGAGAATTATACAGATATACAATTCAATAAAATAAATTTCTACGTCACGTAATATGTAGTTATCAAAATAAATCTTTTCAAACTTAAAAATTATAAATAAACAAAAAAAAATAAATATTTAAAAACTAATTATATTAAAACAATACTACACAACAAAAAACAACTTTCTAAACTAATTTATTATTTGCAGGCACACCAATAGATTACACAGCAGATCTTCATGTTAATTTACAAAAAGATTCAGAAAATTCTAGGTCGAAAAGTCATTTGCAAGATTCTGATATTAGTGATTGCGACAGCGATATTGATATAGTGGGAGATTCAAAATCTTTAGCATATTCATACAGTGGTGCCTAATAAATATTATGAATAAAAAGAATTATTTATTAAAATTTCTAAAATTGTTACGTGTAGATTCCTTATTATGTACAAACAACACACAATAAATTTACTTTAATATAATTTAAATATTATAAATAAAATAAATAAAACTTGAAAAATTTATAATTAAACACTTTTTTATAGGAAAATTGTTGATAATCATTATTACAGGGTGGCTAAATTAAACTGCAAACTAAGTATTTTCTACTGGCCGACGATTGAGGCTCAATTTCAATTTTGAGATGGACAGCGACATATACCATATACAATATATTTTAATGTATAATTCAAAATATAACATTTTGTTTTACTGTTTAGCAATTTCTTAATTAATTGAAAAATATATTTTTTCAAATTTGCAGTGCAATCCAGCCATTCTGTATGTTGTAAAAAAAATTCAATCAAATAAAATAATGTATCTGTATTGTGCAATTTATGTTGTAATAAAAACTTTATTAAAAATACAAAAATATAGATGTATTATGCACATTTTGTTGCTTTATTTCTTTTACTCACCTTTTTTTTAAAGCTCTTTGAGAAAATTCAAAGTTTTCATGATTTTTATAGTACTAGTATTTTAACAGCTTTAGGTGTATATTAATTAGTATCAAGATTGGTAGAGAAACCATGACCTATTACTGAAAATGAAATCAAAGTTTTAATTTAATCAAGCAATTTTAGAACTAGAAAAGTAAACAAAAGTGACATGATTTTAATCGGTCAACTATTTTTAAATTAAGTTGGTAATATGTAAGTTTATTGGCAACTGTGAACTACAATAAAATACAAAAACTTTTTTGTTTTCTTCTTTTTCCTTTATATTATTCATCGGTTTGTGACGAATCGACTGATTCGACGAATCGACTGATTCGACGAATCGAATCAGGACTGAATAATTGAGATCAGACTGGACGTGAAATTCAGGTTTTTGATTACAACTGTGCCCAGCAACATCGTGGAAAGTAATCAGGTGAGAAGCGGTCATCTGATTATTTAAAATTGCATCAATTGAAGTGACATTATTATTAAATCTGTCAACTATTTTTAACTTAAGTTGGTACTATTTAAGTTTATTCGCAGCTGTCAATTTCAATTATAGTGACTTTTAATAAATTTTTTAGGTTAAAGAAACAAAATTTTTGTTTTCTTCTTTTTCTTTTATATTATTCATCGGTTTTTAACTAAATCGAATCAGGACTGAATTGAAATCAGATTTCAATTGACGATGTGCTATGTCCAGCACATCGTGAAAGTAAGCAGATGAGAAGCGGTCGTCTGATAATTTAAAAGTGCATTTATTGGCTTTGCGCTTGTTTCATAACTAATGCCCGTATTCACAAAAGTTCGTAAAACTTTTAACGGGCCGTTAAATTTAATAAATCAATGAAAATTATCGCTTGGTACAAGCAAGCCTATAGAAATCATTTGTTAAATTCAAGGGTTCGTTAAAAGTTTTGTGAACACGGATATGAGTGTTTAATGTTTAGATCTCTGCTTGACAAGGAAGCAATATTTGAAGCTAATGCTAGTTTGTACAAAGAAGTCAGGTGTAGCCATTCGTTTTTGTCCGTGCGGACTTTATTGGATGTATCCTTTATGGAAAAAATTGCTAGTGAAATGTACTAGAATCATATCGAAGTGGTCTCTATAGATTTATTGCAAGTCGCAGCCGCAAATGCAACGATAACAAATATTTTTATACGGAAGTACATATAGTGCATACTAATGCATTTACTGTCCCTGCAAGCTGCAACCGCATCATGTAAAATAGACCTTTAGATCATCTGTGTTCCAGCAGACAACCTGCAACAAAGATGGCTTCGTTGTAAGGCACGTGTCCATTTACCGTGATGTTGTAATTGACTTGGAAGAGAGCAGCTGTTCCACTGATCTTTTAATGCACGTAATCCGTTTAGTAACGAGCCCCGTAGCGGGAAGCATTCTGAAGAGTAAGTACGATGAAACGTCTTATAAAACGACTTTCTTATACTATTTTTTTTATTTTGCGCCTTATATGCCCTTAAAATTTTTTAAAATGTGCGGTTTAAATAACAATAAATTTGAATTTTTTTGAATTTTTGTGACAGTTGGTAACAAAAATTTACAGGTTAAGACCTCATATGAAAGTTGAAATATACAAAATTATACCTGCAGTTTACAATTTCCTTTATTATTAATTATTTTGTAGACAATTAACATTATTTTGCACCACTTCATAGGGGTTTAATTTTATTTATAGCAACATTGTTAGTTTTAATTTTCATTTAGTTACCAACCTCTTAAAACAAAAAATTTCGTTTTGAAATATTGTCCATTTCGATACACGATTGGGTTTCGAAATAACTTTGTTTTAGAAGCAAAATAGAAAAGCCTTCTCTTTTTTAGTTTTTCCACCTCTTTTTAAACAATCTTGTAATATATCGTTTACTGCCAACTTAATAAAATACACCAAAAGAAATTAAAAATCTCTACCTGACCGTCGCCATCGAAATCAGCACAAAATAGGTCGGCGGTTCGTCATTTGGTCATCCTTGCCTTACAGTTTTAAACTGCTTATGCTGCAGAAACAAAGTTATAAATCTAGGTTTAACATATACAGCACACCTTTCGTGTAAGGAAAAAACAGGTTTACAAAAAAAGCATTTAAGGTTGTTTCTTGTTTCACACAGATGTTCAGATTTTTAATATCTTAAGGGTATTTTTCAACTACTGATTGAAAAAGTCTAACTTTTCGATATTCGTTTGATTAAGGTAAAATAAGTTTTTTCCGCATAAGTGCAGAAAAATAATCTTTTCAAATTTTTTTTTGTTTGTGCCGTAACACAAATAGTTATTTCGTAATCGTAACGTAGCAAAAAAAAATGTGTTTATTATTCTTATTTTTTTTAAGTGTAGTTTCTTGTTTATTCTTTTTGCAGGTAATGCATCAGACATAATTAAGCTTTGTGTGTATCTTTTCAATACAAGTGATTCACAATCTTTGCGAATAACAATTTTATGAACTAGACGCTGTTGTTATTACAAAGTACAAAGAGATTGCTAACAAAATAACGTCGCGTGCCATCGTTTAGTAAACGCATCACCCGCTATGCTATTATAGTAAAACTCTAAATAAGACACCTTTGCTAGGGGTTGATAACAAAGAGTGGACCAAAATACAATTAAATGTAATTACAAAGAGTTTATTATTAAATTTGATCTTGCAAATGCTTTTATTAGAGCATTGTCTAGTTCTATTACATTTTATTAAACTTGTCAAAGTAAATTATACAAAACGATTTCTACTTTATTATTATCCTTTAGTCAATAACTTAATCATCCACTTGAATAAATCTATAATTTTTGAAAATATTATAAAAATAATGCAAAAATTGTTTATCGTTACATTGGCAGTGTTGCTTGAGATAAAGCCAGAATTAAAAATTTAAAATATTATACACTTCATACTTGGATTCATCCTTAATCCCAAAGCGCAAGTGAAGTCTTTTCCGAAATTTCTGTTATTGCTCAAAGAACCAAAACTTCGAAATGTAGGATGTCCAACAGTTTCATTTAAAATAAATTCTTGCAATATATCTAAAGAAACTGTGTCGCAGAATGTACTAGCAACAGAAATCCAAAATAGCTGCTTCGGTGTGTAATCTATACCGGGAAGAATTTTTTCTTCGCCATGTATATTTAACCAATTTTGGTAAGCTCGATAAGCTATTTCGACGCCAGTGTAATCGCATACAATTTCTTCTAAAATTTGACTTCCGTTTATCTGTAACATTAAAAAAAATTATTTATTATAATAATTAAGACAACATTTTTTACCGGTAAACTAGAATCTTCGATGGAAAATACATTTGCTTCGTTTATTATACATTCAGTTTTCTGGTCGTAATTTGATTTTGTTTTGTTTGTCCATCCAAATTCTTCCAGATTGTTTGTGCCGTAATTATTTCCTTCTTCATTAAACGCGTGCATCAACGCCGAAGCTAATAACGTACCTATAGTTCCAAAATTCATGTATTGGGGTCTGTTATCCGCAAAGTACAATCCTTGGAAGATAGCTGCAGGAATAGCTAGAAAAAAAACCAAGAAAAATGTATGCTAAAACTAAAGAAAATGGTGATTACCTAGAGAATTGCTTAACGGTTCGAAAAAGGCTTCCACGCTGATCGCTTCTTCGTACAAAATGTTGTAATAATCTTTAACGTTTTTGACTCTTACAGCTAAATTAGCGGCTTCTCTCTTTAATAACGCCGTAAATTCCAAGAAGTCGTTAATACCACTTATGTCCTAGAATAAAAAAAAAGTGATTTCTGGAAAATTCAAATCTGAGCGACAATTTTCTACTTCATCCTTATCGAATAACTCGGAAAATATATTTTCATTCAGAAGTTTTTCCGGAGCTCCGGTATAATAAGTAATCTGTTCTAATTTTTTCAACATTTTACTTCGAGTGTCTTCGTCGTATATTTTTGTCGACTGGATTAGCTTTTCCAGCTCTTCCTTCACGGCTGTTACAATTTCCATAGCTTTTTGTCTTTTGTTGGAGTTAAAATACTGTCGAATATAAAAAGCTTCAAATGCTGGAGGCAAACTTTTAAAAAAATTAGTTTTGTTTCAAATGATAAACCAAAAAATATTACATCGTTTTGGTTTCGTTTCTGCAAAACTGCAATCTTGATTCCTTTCGACTGGTCGAGACTCCTTCGTATTCCTGTTTGAATTCCCTAAACTGTTTTGGTAAATACATTATAACATCTTCTACGGCTTGCCATATGACGTAGTTTGCCAAAGTACTAAAAATATTTAACCAGTTTAAATTTTGGTTGTGGTGACGCAAAAAGGAACCAACTGGTAAGTTGGTTCTTCTTTGCGCTGTTAACATCGTTTACCGTGACGGTGTTTCCGATAATAACTGAACCAAGTTGTTTAAATATTTTCTGGATGGAAAATATAATTTATCGTACACACTTATATTTTTATTTGGATGTATTATATTGTTAATCAAGTATAACCAATCAAAGAATGGAAATTCTTCCTTGATGCTGTGAATACTCGAAATTCTGCACTGATCAGCGTTGTCTAAAACCTTAAACAAGTTCGATAACACCAGCTTCTAAATATATTTATTTTGGCAAAACTTACACGCCGAAATTTTAATTTAAATTGCAGTGCCTTTTGCAAGTCACTGGATGCTACTTCTTTAACTGCCCCCAACTTAACTGCGACGTTGACCATGTATTCATAGTAACTCTCAATTTCTGTATCGTCAATATACGGTACATACGGTTCTGTTAACTAAAATAGATTTTTATTACAAAATACCAAACTAATTTTTATTTCTTGTAGAAAATTCGTCCTCCTTTAATCAAGGATCTAAATTTGTAACATTTGTGTAGGGGCCTGCCTAATAAAGTTAAAGTTAAACATCGCATGTAATCATAACTATCTCATCTATTACATCAATGTTTATTTAAAATTTAAATTGAACTCTTTTCGTCATTCAACTTAATTCTGGTATCCCCCTCTAATTTTAAATAAACATTTGTAACCACTTACCACCAAACTTGGATTTTTGAGATCGACAGTTGATCCAAAATAAAATAATTGTTTAAATTCCAAACCCAATTTTCTTAATTTTATTAAAAGTTCTTCCACTTTAAATTCATTCTCGTTCCATCTTGGCCCTTCAACTGCGGGCCACCCTCCCAACGATTCAAGTGCATTTTTTAAAGAACGTATACCGGCTTTTTCGATGTTGGTTTCATTCATACACAAATTAAAAAACTTTTTTAATGCTTGAACAGCTTTAGGCTCGGATGGATGCGGAGCTTTTTTTAACATCGAGGTAACTTGATCGTCCACTTCCTTGGAAACGTACGCTTTTAACGATACCGGTTTTCCTTCATAACTTTTCTTAAATATTCCACTACAGGCAAATTTGTAAAAATCAAGACAAGGATCTACAGATGGATCGATGAAACTTAAGATATCGGTTGACGCTTTTCGGCAACCAGGAGATATGCAGACGTCAGATAACACTAATTATTGTGTAATTAAACATTTAATTTTTAAATTATTTTCAGTAATAAATAATTTACCTGTATTAATGGTACTAAAAAAACTTAAAACTGTCACAATAAATACTTGATTAGTTTTCAACATTTTGGAACCGTGGTATTTTTGTATCTAATACCAAAATAAAACTTCTAGATAATTCTCTTAAGTGCGTTGAATGGATGTTTGCAAGATAAAATAGTTGTATAAATTAAATAATTGGGAAATTACGACTACAACCGTTTCGTCCTACGAAATAAACTCATACTTTTATTAAAAATGACCTACTTATCAAGGATTTGTAGGGTAAATATGTGGGACTCTTTATTTTTTATCGAGTTATATTAATTTGCTAGCTGATGTAATAACATCAAGATTTGTAGATTTTACTAGGTATGTAGGTATCAAAAATGTAACAGGATATTACAATATGTACTCAAAGCATATGAAACATCAGGTTTTAAAAATTAATTTTCTTATATGCATTTTAAGTTCTAATTTGCAGCTATTAAAAACAACATCAAATTATTGCAGTTTTGAACCAAGTCACGATGTGATCTATCGGTCAATAACACAATGAGTGACTTGACTTAACATATTTATGGCACAGTGGATTACCAGAACTTGACCCTCCAGATACTTCATCATACATTCATTTAAATCAAACCATGACATTGGAACGGTAGAAATTGTTTCCATTATGTTGTTGGTGATGTAAGTCGTAAATTTATGTTCAAAGGTCAAGAAAAGTTCTAATTTGGTGGATTTGTACAGTTTGGTATCCTAATTTATATTCCGAATTTGCGACCTTAAGCGACCGCCGCCAAATTGGAAAAATGTACCAAAAACCAGTTTTTCAAGAATATCTTCTTTCCAGTGCTACCTAGGTCAAAAATAGTTATTAGAAAACTTATAGAGCATAAAATTTCCTGCAACTTTTGTATAAAATATTTTTCAATCAGATGAATAGTTCACGAGTTACAGCGGAGCGGCGGTTGCTCAAGATCGCAAACCCGAAATATTAATTAGGAGACCAAACTGTACAAATCTACCAAATTAGAACTTTCCTTGACCTTTTGTAAGTCAGAACCTACCCATTGCCTGAACGAGTAACAAACAGATGTTTGTTTTTTTTATTTTTACTTTCTTATCTTTCGTTTCTTTCTTTTTATCATATGAGTTCCGAAATTGGCGTTCTTAGGAAAAAATTCCGGAAGTTCGTTTCTCAACGGTTTCATATGTATTTTTGATTGCCGAATCTGATTTATAACAGTGAGCTAACTTCAGAAATAGCGAAAAACAGCAAAAAATATGACTCGACGTCTGCGTTTTTCAAACGCATCAGTGTGTGTAAGTTGACTGGTAATATATATAGCTCTTCCACAAACTGAAACCGCAGCGGAGCAACACTATTTGAGGATGTTTTATAAAGTACAACAATGGCTAAAAACAAAATTGTCACCCAAAGACTGGCGCTGCAGAAAGGTCAAGTACTCTTTGGTTCATATTACCACCCTAAACAACCCAGCCTCAGATGCCCTGTTAAGACTGGTAGCATGATCACGCAAGAAGGACTGCATGGGGAACTGCAGTTGCCGACGAGTAGGTCTCTTTTGTTTCAAACTATGTGGGAGTTGTGATGAGAACTGCTCAAATACCGACCCAACCTTCGTAGATGACGACGGCCTATCCTTGGCTGAGGAAGAGGAATAGATACGTTTGGAAGGTAATTATTGTTATTAATAACTTAGTATGGAACTTAATATGGAAAGAAAACGTTAAAAAATAAATAATGAACAATTAAAGCTAAAAATAAACATAAATATTAACCAGAAAATAAATAATTTAATAGAAAATCAAGAAAATGTTAAGCTCATACACCAAAATCTTGAAACAAGCAAACACCTACCTGCTTTTAAAAAATGCTCCCCCCCCCACCCCCTGTCAAAAATAAAATGTATTATTTATCATTATTGTCATTATACAACTTCTAGGGTGAGTATTGGTAAACCTCACGATAGGGAGGAGGGGATACTAATAAGTGTTCCTTAAAGGTTTTAGCTGTTGACATTAATTTTTCACTTACTAATCTATTAAATCTTAAAAAAAATTTTAAATATTAATTTATATGCATTATTAGTTTTATTTTTGTGTTAAAGAGTGACGGTAAACTGAGCCAAATTTAGAAAATGGTAAACTGGTCCAAAGGCACTTTGAACTAAAATTCTGAAAGTGAAATAATCGAGCCAAAGACCAATTACAGGTAAAAGAAGGGGTGCAGATATAGAACATATAACTTAAACTTTCTCTAATCTACAGAACAGATACTTTATCATTTTTTTTTATAATTAAAAAGATGGGAACTTTAAGTCGCTCCACTCTAAAATATCCCTCAAGCGGCTTCAAATAAAAATTACAGTTCTAGAAAGACGGGATCTTTGAGCCGCTCCACTCATTAAAAACATCCCTGAAGTGGCTCCAACTCAAAAATTACGGACCTAATATTTCGTTTATCTTTGGCCCAGTTTACCGTTTACAAAATTGTAGTAAAATTTGCTTTTGGTCCAGTTTATCATTTTTTAAATTTTAGTGAAATTTGCCTTTGGCCCAGTTTATCACTTTCAGATATATTTTTAACCTAGTTTACCTTACCCCATTTTAAACTTTTAAAAAAATTATTTAAATAAATTTGAAATCCTACGGAAGAGTAGTACAAATTCCAATCCTTGCGTAAAGACAGAGGAATATCTACCAAAGTCGTACGAACCCTTACATGGAAGAGAGTTGAAAAATCCTTTTTATGTAATTAATTAATTGATGTAATAGATTAATGCGATCTAGAAATGATCATTATTTCTATAACAGTAATGAAGGTGACAACAGAAGATTTATAGCGTCATCTGTTAACTTATTTGTGAACTTTTTATAATTATGATTAATGTGATAATAAAATTCGCCTGCTCGGACGATCCAGCTTCCTAGGTTTTTCTGAAATTTATATATGTGCTTAACCGTCATTCAACATTACAAAAATTTTTTTTTGATTGCTAGAACTCTTGTATCTACGAAACAACAACAGCTACTGTCAAAGACCGCGACTTCAGACTTATAAATTTGCGGGTTTGTATTGTAAGATTGTACCTCCGATTCTCAACCAAAACATAATTACAAATTTCTTTTAGTTTTGTTTTAAAATTTTGTTTATAAATTCATTTTTACAAAAATTTTTTTAGAAAATGTTAAATTAGAAAAAATAACCAAATCTGAAAACAAAAGTTGGGATTTACAAGATCAGGGATAGAATTTAATTGTGCACTAGAATTCACCAAGTTCACTTTGATTGTTCTTTTAGTTTTTAAGTGCAAACTTTCAAAATGTAGTTTTGAATAAATTGCAGTTAAAAGTTTCAAGCCGGAAAAATAATTATTTTCAGAGAAAAAATGGCAGTGCTACACAATTCTTATATTCAAAGCATTCAATAATTTTATTAAAAACACATCAGACGTGTAAGTGGTGATCGTTACAGGATAACTTGCCTGCCATCAAGAATCCTTTTACATTTCTCTTGTTTAAAATTTGTTTAAAGAAATTCTATAATCAAAGCAAAAAATTGAAGTAATTGTATAATTTATTAACGAATTCTGAAACATTGCTATTAAAAGCATCCAATATTTACAATACCTATTAGAAAATAAATAATTACTTATAAAATATAATATTAAAATAAAAAGCCTTAATATAAATAATTTATATTACAATTCAATTTTCAAAAAAAAGAAAAACAATTTGAACACATTCACCATCAAAATTATTATAATACAAAAATAATTTCTTAAAAATAAGATTACAAGTATGGCTCAAAATATGTTGAAGTTAGTCGTTTTATTGTCTAATACACCTTTATTCAGTATGAATAACGAAAATAATAAATTAGTATTTCTCACTTAAGCTAGTAAATGGAGAAATTGAATATTTTGTATACTCCAGAGCTAAATAAAGCATCACAAAGGAAAGTTGATCAAGTATGGTTTAATCAAAAAATAAATACTTACTCAGTCTTATAAAAATTATTATTTTAATTGAACTTCTGTTATATCTTCGCAGTTTTCTACAAAATTTAAATACATAGTACTAATAAAGAAGTTCAATTTAAATAAAATCATTTTGATACTGCTTAGGCCTTATACTTTAAAAGGTGACGTTCTTGCTTACACTTTAAACTAATATTGGTCTACATTTCTCGAACTTGCTGGGCTATCAAAAACAAAAGAGCGGCCAGCATCCAAAATTTTAAATTTACGCTAAAACTTTTCAAATTGGATTATTAAAATTTGTCAATGCAGACCTATTTAGTTTTAGTTACCAATACATATTTTAGTTATTTTATTAATTAATTAGAGAGCAAAAATAATTCATTCCTAAATTTGATATGTAAAAACCGAATAAGTAGGTAGGAATAAATAGGAAAACAAATTTGTTTAGCAAAATACTAGAAACCCGGCTATATTTTAAAAATTGTAAAAAATACGATTTATTAGTATGTTTTTAATTTTAACTGCTCGTTAGTAGGAGGTAATCACATGAAAATTTTAAACATTTTACTACTTTTTATTGCAGCTAGTCCTAAAATAATAAACGTTTTTATATTAAGGCCTAGAAGTTAGGCGTTAAAAGCTATAAGAAAAAGCTAGACCAACTATATCTTACAGAAAAAGATATCGGCAACAACAAATTAACATTTTCAACTACAAAATTAATAACAATAACCAAACAAAATCAAAATTAATGTTAATATTAGTCACTCACAAAATGATAACAACTACAAACCTACAAAAATATTTTTTTATTTTTAATGCACTCTTTAAGCATCAATAATAAATTACAACAGATAGATAAAAAATATTGGTTAAAAAATTTAATTTGATATCAAAAAGTGCACATATTTTGGTCATTTCGTATTTTTTTAATTAATTTATTTTTAGAAAAATGTTTCATTGTTGCGATTTTGATTCGAAAATTGCTTTCATGTCCTTAATACAGTACGATGGGGACTTGGTGTCCTTTCTGTAAAAAAAATGTGTGTAAAATTTGTTTTTCAAATAAGGCGATTTAAACTCTTTGATTTTTATTTGCAATGCAGCAAAGGATAGCTGGACTTCAAATTTAATTAGTAATAATAAGCTAACTTTATTTCCTATAAAATGTTTAATAATTTTCTATATAACATTAATAGTAAACATGAATTTTTTATGTATTCAAATGAAATAAGCATAAATAAATTTAAAACATAGTAACCAACAGATGGCGTTGTGTTTGTACACTATTAGTAAAATTATCTTCAAGACTCAACAAAAATCGACGGTTGAAAAATCAAAATTCGTCATCTAGTAGGGCCATTCTTGACCATTACTAAGATAGCAGGTGATGAGATTGGGAGATGATTTGTCTTCATGATAACACCCCACTTCATATGTAATGATTTAACGACCGTTACATAAGAAAGATCTGATGCTATTTATGATCAAGTTTTTCATTTTTAATTAAAAAAAATATATACATAGCAGTTCGTAGCAAATAGAAATAAAACCGTCAAACAACGTAGCCTATGTCTCCAAGATATCTCCAACCAATTAAAGAACTGCTGAATCATTCAGCAGCGCACCGTGGCTTTCCTGCAATATGTTACAAATTGTTTTTGTTTTGGATTTTTTTTCAAAACTACAAGTAGTCAAAATTGTTTCACATTTCTTATTTGTATAGGTGATAAAAAATCTGTAAGTAATAAAGTAAAAAAATTTAAGCTAAATTTATAATTAAAACTACAAGTAGTCAAAATTGTTTCACATTTCTTATTTGTATAGGTGATAAAAAATCTGTAATGCCCGTACTTATAGTCATGGATTGAACCGAGAATCGAGATCAATTCTCGAAATAACAGCTGTTGCTACGATACGGTCTAAATTTCAGTAATCTCATTGGTAAATTCTAGGATCATTTTGAGTCTCGGATTGATCCGTGACTATAAGTACGGGCATAAGTAATAAAGTAAAAAAATTTAAGCTAAATTTATAGAAAATGAACTTTTCCTGGATGTGCACATAGATGATTTAATTATAAATTATGATTCAGATTCTTCCAATAGTGAATTAATATTTATTTATGACGGATAGAATGGATAGTTAAAGGTAGTACCTTATCTAATATGATAAGGTCATCTTGACTGAAAGCTTATAAAACTTTTTAGTTTTTCTTTCCTTTATTTATCAAATTGCAGTCGATAATAATTATATTGAAATTTGGTTTTCCAAATTTTAATATCTTTTTGTTAATTAATATTTAGTTCTGACAGCGAAGATTAAAATTATCAAATTATCTAAATAAACAAATACGTCTTATAAATATGCGGAAAGACTGAAATCTGATTTTGAAATAAGTTTTTTAAAAATAGTTCACCATATTAATTTTAAACATCTTTTCATCTCATATTAGCGACCAATGAAGCGGTTGAGATTATATGGGTGGTTCTTTGCATACCTTAAACTCTTATATTTTAAGCGGCAATGCAACTTTCGCTTATTTAAGTATGCATTCATAGAAATGCATATTTTCACCTTTTAAAAATAATGTTACCAACTATTATGACTGACGGTTCTATTTCTATTTGGCACGAACTCTAGTATTCACATAGCAGTGAAATAAAAGCTTATGTAGATTTCACTAACAAACTACAATAAATAAGTAGCCCCATATTTAGGGGCGAACTGACCATATAATGAAGCAAGAAAGTGGAAGTTACGATGCAAATAAAAATTAAAAAGGAGTTTCATATAAAAACAAGATATATCACTTACCTAGGACTTCTATTTTCTAAACTTATCCTCCTTATAACATCAGCCTCAGATTCTCTTTCCCGTTCTTTCGACTCGTAAGTATGCCTTCTCCTTTCATTTTTACTAAAATCGTCATCAATTTTTTTATTTCTTATAAAATCATCTCCACTTTTCAAAATATCAACATTCGACTCTTTCACAATTTTTCTAACATTCAAAGGAGATTTAAATTCTTGTACTTTCTTGGCATTATTTATCTTATTATTAGAATCCGTTGGCTTGCCAACGCTTTTATCACAAATAAACGATTTACCGTCAGGTAATTGCTTACTTTGGTTTAATTGAGATTCAAATAAAGCCGTTCTATATCTGATGCTTTCCCTGAAGTCGTTGAACGGTTCTTTAACTTCTTTACCATCTTGGATTTTTGTTTGATCTAAATTATTATCACATTCCAAACTGTCGCTCGAAAATTCGTTCACAATTTCATTTTTAGGCACTTTAGTCTCATTTTCACAATTTTTACCCTTAGTGCCAATTTTCAACAACTCTAAGTAAGGACCTGGATCGCTTGAAAACGTTCGACCCAAAGCAATTTCGTTCTCACCCACTTTACCTTTCCCTCCTTTATGTTTAAACCTCGACAACAATATATCTTTGTCTTCCTTAAACGATTCAGATCTATATTTTTCGTGTAAAATCTTACGTCGTTCTTCTTTGTACCTTTCGATGCGTTCCCTATTTAGTTTTTGTTCGGGAGCGGCAGCATTGATATTGTCCGAACTGTGAGCCAAGTGCAAAAGTTTCTCTCCTTCGGTTGGAATAGGTTTAGGTTGATTCAAAATTTTAGGTAAGGGAACTAATTTCGAACCAAAATTTTCGTCAACAGATTTTCGTCTCTCCGACTGTAACGAGCCAAATTCTTTTGTAAATTCGTCCTCGTCCAGCGATCTTGTTTTTATTGCATTTTTAAGTTGTCGAGCACGCAAACAAGGTGGTAAACCATCGCGATCGTACACAATTTTTTGAATTCTATCTCCTTCTTCTTCTTTTGCCTTCGATTTAGATGATTCACTCTTTACCGATTTTTGAGAATCGTTCCTCTTAAAAATTGGCGGTTTATCGTGAGATTCCTTCATTTCAAATCGACTTGTAAGACTTCGTACGTTAGGTTTTTGCACCTTTTCATCAAGAGAAGAAGGTGCAGATGTCACTGGAAGAGTTTTAGAATCTAAGGTAGAATTATTCGAGTTGTCACTACTATCAACATTTTCGTAAATGTGAACATTATTTACTTCCAAAGAGTCAAAATTTTCGGCTTCACTATTGTTTTCCATTTCGGCATCAATTTTTAGATTATCATTAATTATCGTTGGTTTTATTTCAAGGGCTGGATCAAAAGAAGATTCTTGTAAATCTAACAAAGCGTTAATTTCGTGTATAGAACTTCGAAAGTATTTCACCTACAAAAAATTTTGTATTGTAACTTTTGTAAATTTTTTCGGCATTTAAGTTAGTAGCCAATATATTTTAAACAAAACTTCATAATTGATTTTGACAGTGACTGTCAAAAAAAAAATCTGATTGGCCACACAGTGTTTGTGCTTTATTCCAATCACAACAGTGGATCGCGACATTACGGTGTGGAAATTAGCTTCAGATTTGAGATTCATATTTTTACAGTTGAAAACATCAAGTTAACAAAATGTGTAGGGCACACCGATTTTGCTTAAAATTTTATAGGAGCTCCACGCTATTTGTTAATTTGAACCATTTTTTTTAAGGGAAATACTGAAGGTATTTAAAATGGATTTGTGCAAAATTGACATTTAGTTAAGTATGATTGTGTTTTATTAAATATTAAGGCAGTGTTCTAGTCGGAAGTTATAAATTTTAGGTGTTTTTTCGAGCTCGATAAAAAAGAAATAAACAATATTTTTACCATTCATTTTTTTACAAATATTTATGGATATTTTGAGAATCTACAAAAAAAATTTTTTAACAAAATAAATTAAAATTAAGCGACTTATCAGCTAGTCAAGTTGAGTATAAAATAAAAGTGGGGTGTGCTGGTTGACACGATTGCAACCCTTCTGGTCATCTGAATCAAAATAACAAAAAGATGCATTATTAGTAAGAATGTCGTTATAGCCTCTACCAAAAAGAAAACTGAAAAAAATTTTCGCGAAACGGCAGCTGTCTGAAAATAAAAAACAGTTTTTTACCCGTTTTTTCCATAATTTTTAATTTTTTAAAATAGTTAGCAAAATAATTTTGGTACAAAAGTGGTAGGGGCGATAGGCAGATATATATTGAAGGTTGGTACAAAATTTGAAGTAACGCGGTCAAACAAAACTTGAGATATCATGTCAACCAGGTCGAAAAATGTAGTTTTGTAATAAACGCGTTTAAAGTTTTGAGTAAAAGTTTCAAATAGTTACAAAAATAATTTTGCTATAAAAGTGCTAGGGGCGATAGGTAGACATACACTAAAGGTCGACACCAAATTTGAAGTAAATCAGGTAAACAGAACTTGAGATATCATGTCAACCATGTTGAAAAATGTAGTTTTGTAACAAACTTGTACCTTAATCGTAGACTTTTAAAGGCTAGACTGAGCTAAAGTGAAAAGTAAACACGAAAATATTTACGATTTCTAAGTGTTTTGGGTTGACCTATATTTGTACATTTATATAATTTACAGCTGAAATGGTCACCTGTCAGGCATTGTCCCGCATTGCCCCATATGCTCCGGCTCGAAGGGTTTACAGTGTGTCACTAAAATGACTATAACTACATAAATTACTGGAATTTTAAAATTTTCTCTCGAAGATATATTCTTCAATGTCTAAACTTTAAGAATATGCAGAAAACAAAAAATCGATTTTTTCAAAATTCTAGACTAGAACACTGCCTTAAATTTATTATAGTTGACCTTTATTAAATTAATTACAAAATTTTATTGAGTTTGGGCAATTGATATTGTTACAAATATAGACCTCAAACTCAACAAAATTTTCTAATTAATTATGTTTTATTTTTATTCTCTCAAAATTTTAAGTTAATCTATCGAGTCACTTTTATGATGAGTATTTTCGAACGAAATACTGCAGGAAATGCACTTATTGCGGTTGTTTCAAAACTAGAATCCATAGATAAGCAAGTGTTATCGGTGTTATCTAAATACCCAGATATAATTTACTGCATGAAATCACTCAAGTTCATGGGCGTAGCTAGAAGGGAGCTTGGGGGGGGGAGGGGAGGTTTTATGTAAGAATGGATTTGATCGTACTTTCAGATACAAATTTTAAAAAAATATAATGACTTGATTTTCATTAAAAAGATAAGAACAAAATTTATAAAAAACAAATAAATGAAAATATTTTTAAGTTTTCCTTAACTAATTTTAACCGAAATCGTATCAGCTCTAAGTTTCAATATTAAAATGCTAAATACGAAATTTTTTGAATTGAACAATGAATATTTTATGTACTTTTTTAGGTAGACGCGAAGGGCGAATTACAATGCAAATTTTTGTACACTACATTTCTTTATGCAAGATGTTTGAAAGATTTCCCCGGATTTTCCAAGATTTTATTTTGAAAATGAAGTAGATTTCCTAAGATTATCCAAAATTTCATTACGTTTCCCTTCACTTGTACACCAGATTTCCCCGCTGACAAAATTACTTAAATTAAAAAATTAAATTAAAAAAAAAAATTAAAATTACTTTTGTCAGAATAAAACTTTAGTTTAAGTAATTTAACCAGAAATAATTTTAATATGTTCTCAAGATCACAAATTATTTAGAAAGAAAACTTGTAAAAACTGGAACCTCAAATCTGATTATAACTTCACAACTTTAAATTTGCAACGTAAATTGTATAATTAATCAAAATAACAGTTCTAAAACTTTTGGACAAATACAAGGGATAAATATCTCAAAAAAAACATTTTACACAGTAAGCAGAATTTCAACAATTTCCATGGAATTCCAAACAAGTGTACACAAAATTTTCAAGATATTTACCCCTTGGACGAATACGTTTCTAACTAAAAGTACTCACCTGTTGGTAAACATGGCTATCTGCTTCCATTGGTTCAGATTCAGGTAGTTTCCCTGTATCGTTTGCATTGTTCAAATTGGAATTGTTTGGCTCATCTGCGACCGGGCTAAATTCTATAAGATTAACACTTTTTCGATTATCACTGTCATTTTGTATATTTAAATTATTTGGTTGTATCTTCTTAACTTCTTCCTTTTCGCTTTCCAATTCAACTTTATCACTTACAATATCATCCATTGTATTGGAATTAGATTCCACTGCACACACATTTTCTTCATTCAAACTTATATTCTCAGTCAGCTTTAAATACTCTGGATTTCCGTACCTCGCATTCGTTAAATTTTCATTATCACAAATGCTAATCGACTTATCATCAAAACTGCAGCCACTACTATCACCGGTTCTCATATCTAAAAGACTTGCAACACTGGGACTTAACGAACTTAAAATTTCCTGTGACAAAGTTTTAGCTTCGTCGTATAACATTGGACTCACATTTGGACTAACAGAATTGTTAGGAAAACTAAGAGACGACTGACTGGTATTTAAGACTTCGGTGGAACTGTGCAAAACTTCACTAAGACTTAAATCAGTTGAACTTTCCATGTTGCAGGCCGACAGTATGGGACTACCTTGTGAAATTAAATTTAAACTTGTACTCTTGTGATCACTTTCACTGTGATTGTTAAATAAATTGTCTTGACGTGTTTCGACTTCACATTTATTTAAATCTTCAAGTGCACTCAGACTCTTAGGTCGCTGTTCGTTTTTGTCAGGTAGGTTCAAGTTGGTGATGTTTGTTGGTAACGAACTGAGACTTTTTTGAAAATGAGGTTGACTTGCCTGTTGTAATGGTAACGAAGCAGAAGATGTTGGTACAATTGCTTGTTCGGGATTTAAAATGCAGACATTTTCGTATACAGAGTCGTCTTGAACAATCGAGTTCTTAGAACTCTTCGTAGGTGACTTGTACGTTATACTTATGGTGGTTAATACGTTTTCATAAGTAGGACTAGATTTTTTGCTTATGGGACTGACTATATTTTCGTATACCAATTTCGAATCGTTTTCTTTAGGCACTTGGCTTGGATACTGATTTAGGTTTTGATATTCAACTTCAAGGGGAGTGTTGTCATCAGGTGTAGTGTTAGAACTTGAATTATCAAATCGATTATAGAGAGGAGACTGTGGTGACGTAATTGCACTGGATTGATTTGATGGGATGCCTAATTTGCTTTGAAGGTTAGACTCGGTAAACGATTTCGATATGTTAGGCTTTTGGCATTTCTCAAAATCAAGAGATTGTCGTTTTGTAGAAACTTCTGAACTCCGTGGTGATTTATTTTTAGGCTGATACAACTCCACAAATGTTGGTTCCGGTTGCGAATGAATCATTGCGGTGGTCGACACCACACACATGTTGTCTGGGGTGTTACAGTCAATGTACTGTATATCCGACAATTGATCTTCAAGCCTTGTACGTTTACGAGAATTTAAATCTGGTGACAGCACAACTCGAGCTTGCTTCTTAGGAGATGGATTATTCGAATTATTTGTACTACTAAAATCTTCCGGCCGGGCACGAGTTAAAATTCTTCTATTATGAACCTGAAACGACATTTTAATAATAGTAAATAAAATTGACAAATTACTTTGTTATCTTTACACTTAAAAAATAACTTACTGCATCTTTTTGTACTCTTGGAGAACTAACAAGACTTTCGTCTTCTGAAAAGATCCTCATCTCAGATTCTTCCAATTCAAAATTTAACTGGATTTCGCTCAGATCGTATAGGGAACCTTCAGAATTATGCTGTGAAGTTTGAAGCAAATCAAAGTAAGAATCGTGAGAAACAGATCTGTTATGTCCGGGTGGTTTATTCAAGCAGTGTAGAGGTCCTAAAACGTCTTCGCAACTAGCGGGTTCTGAATGTCCCGAAGTTAGGCTTTCAGCCGACTTAACCGGTCTCAACTTTCTTTTCATATCAGATAAATCCAATTCGGTTATCATTTTTTCCTAAATAAAATATATTATTATGTCAAGATAATTTTAAGAATTAAATTTATTTACGGTCGAGATGCTTCCAGGTGTAGATGCTTTGCGACTTTTATTTAAGCTACCTTGCGACCGTGAACTGCTCCTTGATTTTGAAAAAAAAGACCTCCAGCCCAAAGGCGATCTTTTGGACAAACTTCTTTTTCTGCTTCCTGCTGGTAATTCAATAATAGTGTGGTATTTTTTCGGTAAAGTATTTGGCCCACCACCGACTTCAATATAGCCGCTATCGTCCGCTTTGCTTAGTAAATGTTTAGTTCTTGCCTCTTCCAACGTGATCAGCTTAGTAGGCGTCGAGATTGCCAGACTTTTAGGTCGACATCTTTTTGGCGATAGTGAGGATTCGATATCAAAGTCGGCATTATTTAAACTTGGCAAACGATCACAAAATATTAAATCAGAATAGCAAATTAAAAATTCTGTTACGACGGCCTGAAAATAAAAAAAAATCTAATCTCTCCAAAAGTGCAGCAATATTATTGCAATAAACTACGGACTATAAAGCAACATATATTGAAGGTACACACCAAATTTGAAGTTAATAAATCAAATAGAAGTTGAGATATTATGTTAACCACTTCGAAAAATGTAATTTAAAAAAAAAACGCGTTTTTTTACTTGTAAGAGTCTACTTTAAGAAAATGATACAAAAATCTATTTTTTTTTTAATTTCTAGACTAGAATACGGTAAGCCATATGTTCTATTTTTAGTTCTAATTTGTATAATATATTATTTATATTAAAAAAAAGTATTAGTTTAAAATTAATAATTTGAATTTTTGTTTGAAAATCTCACATTTTGTGATGTTTTCTTGAACAAAAACAAAAAGTAAAATTAAAACCGGCTGATGTGCATAATTAAAATTAGCTTTAACTACCAATCACAACATAATTTTATTATCTTAAATAGAACATCCTGTATTATTTTACAAATAGATTAAAGCGCATTTTACATTTATTTATGCACAATATATTATTCCTATTATCTATATTTAATGAAAAAAGAAAAACACTTCAAGTTCAATAATATCATATAATAATTTAAATATAACGTCAGCAATCAGAGATAGTACTTGTAGGTACGCAAGTTTTCCATAAAGTGAGTAAGTAATTCATTAATCTTTTTTTTTACCGATTATTAAGTTCCTAATATTATTTTAATTGTAAACATCACCAATTTATTTCAAATATTTCCTAAATAGGTCATATTTAGCTATTTATTACTTATAATTAAGATTGATATCTTGTATTAAGAGTATATTGACTAGAAGTCAATATACTCTTAATACAAGAGTAATAAAACAAAATACCTAGATGCCTACAGATAATATTTTCTTTCAAACGCCAACAAAATTCAACTTTATGTCATTCAATAAACAAGATTACACGTTTTTGAAAAAGCAATTGTTTTACTTTGGTACCGACAATCAAGGCAAACTTTAAGTTTAATTTTTTTGTGAAATCAATTGTTTTATTTTACTATTGGCTACTGAAGGTACTAAAGTAAAATTTTATGACATATTGGAAAGGGCAGGATGCTATTTATTTGAAATTTTAAGCTTAAAAGAAGAAAAACACTGCATCTTAATGGCGTCCAAAACTTGAATATTTTTGTAAGTAAAATAACTTTTAATTACCTGTACGCCAACACCTTGTAGAGCAGCTACACCACCCACTTCCAGTTCGGCACATCTCAGCAAATTAGGAGCCCAAACAATTGCAATGTTTCTAGTCGTCATTCCAGTGCTTGGTCCATAATGTGCAACACGAGATAAATGCCTCATTAAATATTCTAATGTCCTAGTTTCGAATTAAAAAGTAAGTGGAGATTCTTTTTTTGTTTTAATTTGTAATACAAACCTATAATGCGGAGGAGGAAGTTTTTGGACTGCTTCTCTCATTTTTAGAAGTCTTTCATGATCGGTAAGAGAATTGCGTTTAACATTGTTGCATCCTTGAACAGCATGTACAAAACTTTGATATAGTTGATACGTACACAGAGGATTTGGTAGCTCTCTGAAAAAATTTAAATACCGGATTATACCAACTTAAATTTTTAATCAAAATAATCAAGATATGAATTGTTAACGCAATTGAATGAAGGATTGGTAAATATTACACTTGAACAAGTTTTCTACTTATCTGATAAGTTATATCATTACGAATAAGGATTTTAAAAATAGAAACAATAACGTATTATATTATTTTTGGGGTAGTCAACGGTTAACAACTAGCCACACAAATAGAATCTTAAAAGCAGTTTATCTTGTATTAAGTTTTTCACTTATAATGCCACTTAATTCCATTGCTTAAAAAATTAAAGTAAATCGTAGGGCCAGTCGATTTCACGTGGAAGTTCTAAAAATGTAGTTTATTATTAAAAATATTTTGAGAAGGCCAAGAAAATATTAAAAATATAAAGCATAATTATAAAATCAATTTGCCACTTTGTAAGCAGGTATATTTAGAAAGCAACTATGAAAATAAGAGTTTTAAAAATATTAGGAAAAGTAAGGAAAATATAAATAATAAATAAATGCCAAATGTTCTCATAAGTTACCTCTAATCAGATATCTAAGCATAAAGATTAAAAATTCAAAATATACAAAAAAATATAATGAATTATTGCCAAATCACCGTAAAGTCATTTGAATTTTAAAAACCCAGTAGATAATGATAAGTCAATTACTTACTGATAACTAAAACATAGAACTTTTCCAAATCCTTTTATCGAGATTAGCAATGAAACGCCCTTTTAAAATGAATTGATAAAATGAAAATTCACTTTAAAAGCTCTCCAAATTTTAAAACTGGTCAGTTACTCCTTGTTAGTTTTCTTGATAATTAGTAATAGTTTAGTTTATGATGAAAGGTAAGTCAATTTTTATAATAATTAAATGCTTTGTGTAAACAAAACAAAAATATATTTTGTTTTTATAGATGGGACTTGGATATTGCTAATTGGTATTGCCTTGATTAATACAATTAGTGGACAAGGTAAATTTATTTTTTTAATAATTCATAAAATTAATTTGATTAATTTTAGGTGAAGTTCCAACAGAATGCCCATATCCAGATCCAATTGATCATACTGTACATTTACCTCATGAAACAATATGTTCGAAATTTTATATGTGCTTACATGGTCAAAGAGTTTTATTCGATTGCGCACCAGGAACGTTTTACAATAGATATTTGCAGGTATGTGATTGGGATTATGAAGTAAATTGTAGAAGTTACCTCACAACTACTCACAATCCTACGACCAACACACCCAAACCTTCACACAATTTCACTACTGCAATCCCAACAAACCCAGAAATTGGAACTACTGAATGGGGTACTACAAATAATGCAAATGATGATGATTCAACTATTGCATCATCTGAAGGTACTACTAGTTGGGTAACAACTGAAGAACCCACAACTTGGGTTCCTACTGAAACTACCCAAGAACCAACTTGGACTACACGTGGACCTACTAATCCTACCACAAGTTGGCCAACAACTGAACAACCCACAACTTGGGTTCCTAGTGAAAGTACCCAAGAACCAACATGGACGACACCTGGACCTACCAATCCTACGACAAGTTGGCCAATAACTGAAGAACCCACAACTTGGGTTCCTAATACTGAAAGTACCCAAGAACCAACTTGGACTACACCTGGACCTACTAATCCTACCACAAGTTGGCCAACAACTGAACAACCCACAACTTGGGTTCCTAGTGAAAGTACCCAAGAACCAACATGGACTACACATGGACCTACCAATCCCACGACAAGTTGGCCAACAACTGAACAACCAACAACTTGGGTTCCTAGTGAAAGTACCCAAGAGCCAACAGAACCACCACGGACTACACCTGGACCTACTAATCCTACCACAAGTTGGCCAACAACTGAACAACCCACAACTTGGGTTGCTAGTGAAAGTACCCAAGAACCAACAGAACCACCATGGACTACACCTGGACCTACTAATCCTACCACAAGTTTGCCAACAACTGAACAACCCACAACTTGGGTTCCTAGTGAAAGTACCCAAGAACCAACAGAACCAACATGGACTACACCTGGACCTACTAATCCTACCACAAGTGGGCCAACAACTGAACAACCCACAACTTGGGTTCCTAGTGAAAGTACCCAAGAACCAACGTGGACTACACCAGAACCTACCAATCCTTCCACAGGTTGGTCTTCAACTGAACAATCCACAACTTGGGTTCCTACTGAAAGTACCCAAGAACCAACGTGGACTACACCAGAACCTACCAATCCTACCACAAGTTGGCCAACAACCGAAGAACCCACAACTTGGGTTCCTACTGAAAATACCGACGAACCTACTTCAATTGAAACTTGGCCGCCTTCAACTGAAATAACTACCATCAATCCTACCAATCCAACTAGACCCACCAGGCCGACCAGACCTACTAGACCCACCAGGCCGACTAGACCTACAAGGCCAACTAGACCCACCAGACCAACTAGACCCACCAGACCAACTAGACCTACAAGAACTACCAGGCCTACCAGGCCTACTAGGCCGACTAGACCTACCAGAACTACCAAACCTTGGCACACCAGACCGACTAGACCAACCAAACCTTGGCATACCAGACCTACCAGGCCTACTAGACCTACCAGGCCTACTAGACCTACCAGGCCTACTAGACCTACCAGGCCTACTAGACCTACCAGGCCGACTAGACCTACCAGAACTACCAAACCTTGGCACACCAGACCGACTAGACCTACCAAACCTTGGCACACCAGACCGTCTAGACCTTGGCACACCAGACCGTCAAGACCTTGGCACACCAGGCCTACGAGACCTACCAGGCCGACTAGACCTACCAAACCTTGGCATACAAGACCAACCAGGCCTACTAGACCTACCAAGCCCACTAGACCGACCACTAATTCCACTAGTACTATACAACCTAACCCAACAACAAAACCTGTAAAGACTACAAAACCCACAGAGGCAACTAAACCCACAGAGACAACTAAACCCATAAAGACAACTAAACCCACGAAGACAACTAAACCCACGAAGACAACTAAACCCACAAAGACAACTAAACCCACAAAGACAACTAAACCACCTAAGACTAATCCCACAAAGACCACTAAACCACCTAAGACTAATCCCACTAAGACTACAAAAACACCCAAGACTAAACCCACTAAGACTACAAAAACACCAAAAACCACAAAACCAACCAAGACTAAAAAGCCTACTAAACCTAAAGATTCAAAAGAGAATCAAAGCTCAAAGGAAAATAAAAGTTCCAAGGAAAATAAGAGCTCCGAGGAAAATAAAAGCTCAAAGGAAAATAAGAGCTCAAAGGAAAATAAGAGCTCTAAGGAAAATAAGAGCTCCAAGGAAAATAAAAGTTCCAAGGAAAGTAATAGCTCCAAGGAAAATAAAAGCTCAGAGGAAAGTAAGAGCTCCAAAGAAAGTAAAAGCTCAAAAGACAGCTCAAGCTCAAGCTCAAAAGACAGCTCAAGCTCAAGCTCAAGCAAAAGTTCAAAAGAATGCAAACATTTTTACGATGAAAACGACATAGAAGCTAAACACAAATGCAAAGACGCAATAGAAAATCCAGAAATTGAGCAACTATTAAAAGAAATTAGTATTTTCGATCAACCAATGTTTCAAAAACTTTTAAAGAAGAATTTCAATAAAAAACCTAATAATTAAATTGGCAATATTAATTCTTACATAATCAGGTATGAACGACTAAAATAAAAAATGTGAATGCAGGTAATTTGTAGTAATAGTAAAAATATTAATTAAAACACTTTTCTAAATTGTAAAACTTAAAGTAAATAATGTTAAGTAGTTGGATATTCAAAATATTTGTTTTAAATTTCATAATAGTTAGTTCTTAAATTAAATGATAATAATAATTTGTGCACACCTGAAATACATTTTAAGTAAAGATGCCACGGAATGAATGTCTTGTAAAATTTCTTCTGTATATAAATCAGGAACTCTGTCTTCGTCAAATGCATTCCTCAATTTCTGTATGTTGGATGTAACCCCTGACAATCTAAATAAAAATATTAAAATATACCAAATCTCGAGAGCACTTTCTTTTTACCTGTAAATTCCATCAACAATACCATGTTTTTCAATAAATTCGGAGCAACACTTAAGAACCGTTGGAATATCATGACCGGAATTTAAAAGATGTTCACCAAGATCACAACCAAAAACTCTTTCTTTTAAAATTCCTGACTGTTTCAATCGGCGTCTCGAAGGACGATTCAAAATAAAACTTCTAAAAAATGCGATCAGCTTTCCATGCTTCCTCAACACGGGCTTAACTGGAGTAATTGCTAGTGAACTAAAAGTTATAAGTTGTAAAATAATTTACATACCAAATAAATTAATCAAGCATACCCAACAACAGGAGGTGGAAGCGGCATATTGCGAGGTACTTTATCTCCAATAATGTGAACACAGTGTTGAGGGAAAAATCCGACTTGAAAACCACGCTTTCCCCTCCACCACACTGATTCTGCTGGACTAGCCATATCAATCACAGAGATCATGTCGCCAACTTCCAAGTTTAACTCATCCCTAGCCTGTGACACATATCGACGAACACTGTAAGCAGCAGCAACAGCAGGAGTGTTAATGGAACGACTCTCTTCACTTGGTACCAAAAGGCGATGTCCTTTATTATCCATTTGAAACCAATTCAAAACTGGACCGCAATTTACCGAATTATTTGCTATGCACGAAAATTTAGCAAGGTACTGAATTAACAATGTCTAAAATAATCAAATCAGAATTTGCGATTTAAAAAATTGATAATAAACTTTACCTCAATGTCTTCTCCATACGACGGATGACTAGAAAGATCTGGTAATTGTGATATTTTTCTGTCGTAGATGCACTGATGAAGCTGTGCATCCAACATTTTAAAGTTTTCATAACTTCTCTGTACAAGCCAACATTCTTCAGCTGAAGTTACCTGGACCATGTGCCAATCGGCACAGTCGTCATCATTCGCTAAAAGTAAAAGAAAATAAAGATGTCTTGGTGCACAATACAGTAATAAGGTCTTAAAAACTCATTAAAATGTTAACGATCTCTCTTTTTACCTTGAAAGATGCGATTAGAAATAATTGCTGAAACATTTGAGCACTCAACCAAAAACAAGAAAAGTTTTACTATTCTTATATAATTTGAATAAAATTGCTTTTCAAAAGTTTGTTTACTAAATACACACAAGTAGTGTGTGCACTGATATCCCATGTAAATATAATTATCTTGGGTAAATTTTGAAACCATGGAATACTTACTGTGTTGTGAATGCAGCGATTGATCCATACTGGTTTGTAAGGTGAGAGTGAGTTGAGGCAATTGTACCCTTTCATAATGGAAGTGTGCACACTCTTCTAGTTTAGGAAATCTACAAGGTTCGTTCCCTGCTTCCGGGACCCCTCCCGCAGGCTCCGATACTTGCATGTCGTAGACTTCAGTGCATAGCGTCTGAAAAAATTAAGAAAAAAAAATTTGTTAAAATCAAAATTATTGTATTAAGTATTTAAAAAATTAATTATATAACCACCATGCTAATGTTTTTATAATTAAAATATCAAGGAGATGAACTAATTATATGTTACTTTGTAATCAGCATATGTTCACCAGTTGCTTGTTAATTAAAATACAACGACAAAAAAAAAACTAGACAGACGCAAATAATATCTTGATGAGAATATAAAACATTTATCTCGACGTTTTTTAATTTATAAAAGTTTCCTTGTCGCAAAGACTTATTAGAAATTGAAGTTCTAAATAAAAACAAATTAATAGAAGTAGAAAATGATATGCTATCATCCTGTGGTCGTCACGAACCACATCCAGTCTTAGAGATCAGACGTCCGAGTACGAAGTAGCAATTGTGTCCCTACCATCAAGGCGGGCAAACTGATTGCCTCAAGGCAAAATGCCCTAAAATACTGACTCCCGGATCCGGAGTCTAAAACTTCTTATGACCGTATCCGTGCTTCGGAGGGTACGTAAAGCCGTCGCCCCCCCCCTGGTTGATGATTTCCACCATCAACTGCTAAAACAGTTCTTTCTCAGAGAAAAAAGCTGATTGCCCTGCAGTGGATAGAAAAGACTAAAGACAAATATATCTCACTCAGTTCCATTTATTTGAAATTTTAAACTTATATCTCTCTTTATTTTGTGCCTTATTATCTATCGTCCATTTCTGAACGGAATCATTATTTACCGTATACTCCCATGTGTTAATGGTCATGTGTTATGGTTTAAAATGTGTCCCTCCCATCGTGGTAGAAAACAACAAAGAACACAATCGTATCAGGACAAAAGTTTTATTTTTATGTTATTGATATTAATGTCAAGACATATCTCTGCCTACTTCCATTTATGAACTGCTGTTCACAACCTCCATCTTTCTTCTCGTCAGTCATATTACAAAAGATTGCAACATTTCCATCCAACCCAGTTTTCTTTATCGAAACTACTTGAAAAGTTACTATTTTAGTTTTACAGTTCTATAATAATTACACTTCATTCCTTGTCAATATTTGCTAAATATTTTTTTAGATTTTTTTTTCTAAATTTCTAAAAAAAATTTGAAAAATATGAAATTTTTATTTTTTTTTAATTTCAAAATTCAATTTTTTGAATTCCAAAATTTAATTTTTTTTTACATCTATCTATACAATATTTATTGCATTTAGAAAATTATCTAAATTTCAAAATTGAAAAACGCCCTTTGAAAAATACGAAAGTTTTATAATATTTCAAAATTTGAAATGATGTTTTTCTTTTTCTTCAAATATTTTGAATGACCTTCCGAACCAACCAATAAAAAATACGAAAACTACGAATACGATCCCTTGAGTTTATGTAGTCTAACCCCACACGACATCCTGTCCAATATTAATTTATTAAAATATATTGATAAAATAATGAAAAATAAGGGGAAAATTAAATTCAATAAACTTACTTTAAAAAATAAAGTTTGCTCTATAATTGTAAAAGAAATTCTCGTGATACCTTTTATCTTATATTAGAAATTGATTTTTGCTTCAAGCAAAAGCTTTCTAATTTTGATTTAAAATAAAAAATGTAATTTTACAAACTGATTTAAAATTGTACATAAAATTTTGCTGCATGACTAAATAATGAATGAAGACTGCTCACTACTGATATAATTAACGAAAAGAAAATAAATGTAACACAGTTAACTAATTTGCATAATTAAATATTTCGAATCAAACATAAAAAAATTAACATATATTTTACCAAAAATTAGGTAACCTTCTTACATGTGTTACTAAAATTATAACCGATTTGACCAAAATTAAATTACAAAAATAGAAAATTATAATTAATTAAAAATAAATAAAAGATTAAGAAAACTACTAACTTACATTTGAAAACAATTCTGTAGATTTGTGGCGAAGACTGATGTATATCATTATAAGCAAAAAATAAACTTTTTTCGACAATTAACATTTGATAAATTGGCAAAACATAATTTAATTGCAAAAAATCACTTAATCACCCAATTTGGATTACTAACGAAAAACAATGATCGCTACTGTAAATGAAGTTATTTGAATAACAAATTGAAATTTATTAGCCACCTGGCAAGTCATTAACACACTTAATTTATAAATAATGACAAATAATAGAAAACAACTTACTGCACACACCAATGAACCAGCAAAACCACTCAAAACCCTCCGCATTACTGTTACACACATTTAAAAAAAGTCAACAATAAATTTTTGAGAGAAAATCCATTTTACTTGACACGCAGGGAAGTTACATCAGTAATAGCAACAAAATCGCCAGCGATTTTGCATTATCATTCGCAATTTAATATATAAGAAAGCTAAAGCATTGATAAGCAAAAGAACACACCCCAAATTTACAGGTTAGGTAAATAGAGTTGCACAGAACCTAACGCAAGCAGGAAAACTGGGCAAAAGCAGGACTTAAAGAGGATATTCCATGTCATCCGGTAGCGCCTATATATTGATTAAAGCCAGATGAAGAAAAATATAATCGTTTAATAATCGCGAAAAAATCTATATGCATAATTAATTAAGTTTGAGCGATGATTAAGTAATTATTATGGTAAACATAATCGAAACTGCCATAGAAAGATAAAGAGCGTGCGGCATCTTCCACAGTCTGTTTTGCTTTTCATTCCAAAAGTAAAGTTATTAGGAACTGATGGTCATATTCTGTGTGCCCCAGATTTTCAACATCCGCAGCTCCAAAAAAATTAAGGGAAACTTCGTTGTTCGCAGGATTAACCTCGGTATATACTAATAATTTTTGTAATTAGTACATTTTTATCTTAGAAAGTAAGTATGGCAATCGTTATATTAGAAAAAACACTGAAATTGAAACTGGTTCACATCTAAAAGAAATCAAAATATATGAGAAAGCTAAACTAAAAATAGTTGAACTAAACGAGCACTCAACTTTATGCAATCTACTCCATGTTTACGATATGAAGCTGATAATTTTAGAAGTCAAGGTAATATTTTAAAAGCAATTCCTAATTAATACTTCGCCTTTGCATAACATTTAGAAAAATTAATAACAATTCTACTAACAGACATGTCTTGCATTAATAATGGTAATTTCAAGTTAAAATGTAAAAGGCATGAAATTCTTGAAAAATAAAATATAATGAACAGTAATTGCCGAGTGTGAATCATTCATGTTTAAAACCAATTTATCGACGCCTGTTACGTTCATTATAATGAATAATGTGAAGAAATCATACACAGAGCCAGCATGAACTACCTTCACACTTGCAAATGAAGAGAAGTTTCTAGCAGGTAAATTGAAACAAGTAAAAGTAAATAGAAAATATAATAATCAACAGATGGCGGTATGTTCGACCATCCTCACTGAAATTTTCTACAAGACCTATCAAAAACCCACCGTTGGTCACCTCAAATTGTCATCTAGTAGGGCCATTCTTGACCATTACTAAGATAGCAGGTGATGATATTGGGAGATGATTCTTCGTGATATCACCTCACTTCGTGTGTAATGATTTAACGACCGTTACATATGAAAGATCTGATGCTATCCCTGATGACAATTTTGATTTTGAATATAAAAAAAAATAGTTTCTGTTTACATAACGTATGTAAACAAACTCTCCGATATCTGGATTTCGCTATCTAACCACAATTATTATTTATCAGCGTATTAATTCCTGACATCAACCGACAGTGATGTGATGCAATCCAAGTCGGAAATATTTCTCCGAATTTTATTTTAATTTTTTCGCAATTTAATTAATCAGCGAGAGATCTTACGTTCCCAATAAGTATAAAACGGAGTATCGCACTCGAATTTTTCATAATATAAAACAGCAATATCTGAAGATTCACGGATCCGCGCGAAACATATTCAAACTGTAAATCTTACATTTTTAATTTGTATACATTTTAATTTTTTTTTATTAAAATAGTTGTTAAATTTAAAAATTCTTTTATTAGTGGGCAATTGGGATTTCTTTCGATATATTCTGTCTAACGCAATTGCGCATGAATGGACTAACGACGTTTTAATATTGTCTCTATATAACTCTCTAAATTAGATACCCCTAAATCAGATAATTAAAATGTATCGATTCCAATGTAGAACATTTTATAATAATTTTTATGTAATTCGCTTCTCTATAAATTGAATTTTATTTGAATGAATTCAGTTCACCGTATCTTGAAGTGTAAACATTTCTCTGACAAACTCGCCGCGTCATTCTGAGAAATCATATATTTGCTAGTGATTCCCTGAACTTGTATGTTATTGTGAGTTTAATATTATACAAAATAGGGAGTAGTAATTTCAATTTTCGGCTTATATTTTAATTATGTGGTAAAAGAATCCTATTTTCACATAATGTATACTTTAGTGTGTTAGTTATGTGATAACTTCTATGTACAAATTACCATTAATATTAATACTAAAAAAAATCAGTATTAATATTTTATTTTTTCCCAATTTGTTTAACTCCAACGTTTCTTAATCTCTAATTTGAACAAATTTGAATGCATTATGAAAATTCGATTTAGAGAGAGTTAACCCAGGAGTAAATCTTCTGACAAAATACGTACAGCACTTTTCCTTTTCCTCAAAACCTCCCAATATTTCCTCACATCTCCCGACATTTCCGCACATCTCCATATCCCCCCATATTTCCTTTGAGATAAGATCTCCAAATTTGACTTTATAATTATGATTTTGAATTGAATTGAAAGAATAACTATTTCTAATTCACTCTCGATCGTTTGGAAAAAGTCATCCACAGTTATTGCCATTTTATTAGACGGTTAAGCAGGATCTGAAAAAAAATCTATTTCGTCCCTCCCCACCCTATAAGCATTTTCTAAATACGCCACTGCTAGCAAGAAAACAGGCGAAAGCGTAAACAATACGTGCTCGCCAGGGGTGGAACTACGGAAGTTACGGAATTATTGCATTTGCAAGGCAGAGCGCTAACGGAGCCGATTTGGGCCTATTGTAAAATCGGTGCTTTATGTAATTTTTTTATTTGAGTTTTTTTTTAATTTTGGGCAATATGTATAATAATTATTAATAAGTTATTTATTACTTGCTTTTACGCTACTCGTGCGCGCACATGGACAGCTACTTAATTGACTCGTTTCAACGAGAGATATCTTCCAAACCCCCTTGCATCTCCTCTATATCTTCCTCACATCTCCTTTATATCTCACACATCTCAATCTTCCTCAAATCTTCGACATATTTCTTGCCCCGTGTACACCAAATCTCGCCGGTAATTTATCCCTCGGAGTTGCCATTATTATTATATTTTTCATACTAATTTTAAATCTAGAGATGTATAATTAGAAATTGTTTATGGGCGATGTAAATTATACTTTAAACTGAAAAAATCGACCCCTAGCATTTAAAAACCTTAAAAATAATTCACTTTTTTACAGATGTATTTCCAGTATGCTGTTGAACATTTTCGGACTGCCCTAAACTTAATTATTCAAAGTATACACTTGATTTTAAAGAACTCCAACGATTTTCAACGATGTAAGTGTAAGTTTCTTTATTACTTATTATTGTTTTGACAGTAACTATGTATGGTAACTATGTAGTCAACAAATTGACACACTTATGCCCGTACTTATGTCCGTACTTATAGTCACGGATCAATCCGAGACTCAAAATGATCCTAGAATTTACCAATGAGATTACTAGAATTTAGACCGTATCGTAGCAACAGCTGTTATTTCGAGAATTGATCTCGATTATAATCATAACTTTTATGATTATAATTATGACTATAAGTACGGGCATTATAGTCATGGATTGAGTATCGAGATCAATTCTCGAAATAACAGGTGTTGCTACGATACGTTCTAAATTCCAGTAATCTTATTGGTAAATTCTAGGATTATCTTGAGTCTCGGATTGATCCGTGACTATTATAGTACGGGCATTAAATTTTGCTCATTTTAAAAATGTTCGGTAAAATTTAATACCATACTTGTCAGGAAATTGTCTCACTTTACTCGAAGCTTTAAAATACTCGGCATAGAGTGCCTCGTATTTCAACAGTGCTCCTCGTCAGTAATGTACCATTTTCCTGACTTTTAGGTAAATAACTATTAATACATGATTAGGATAATGCGGGTGAAAAGTGATACTTTACAAGTTAAATATTTTGAAATCTCGATAATCTATTCATGCGCATCAGAAATAGACAGGATGTCAAACCATAAACATTCTAAATATTTAATTTTACAAAACGTATTAGTATATCAATTGCATTAATGCTTTAATTTATGGTATTGGATGTCTTCAAATTTATTTTCCCTTTAATAGGTCAACAGGGCCGGATAAAGAAACTTTTTCGCCTCGAGTTTAGTTTTGTATCGGCCCACTAATTTAGGTATAAAAATTCATTGGAAGATTAAAATTGAAAGCAAATTCGGGAAAAGGATTTGATTGTAGTTTATACGGCACCTAGAATTCAAGAGTTGTTAATAAGCTCTAAAACTTAGACGTCCCGAAAAACATGCACGTTTTTTCTCGAAACGAGGGTTTCACCGAAAAATTACAGCGTTTAAAACTAATGTTAGCAACTGCTGACCTTATTCGTTAACAAAATGAAAAACAAGAAATATTTTAATAAAAAAATTACTAGGTGAGATGTAACCTAAGAACTTCACACGACTTGAAGCGGGAAGTCTTCGAAGTGAGTTAAGTCTCTAAGTCTGTACACACTTGGTAAAAATATCTATAAAGTGCGACTAAACTCGAAAATCATGATAATGGATAATTAACGTATATACCTACAAAGCTCTTACTCTTAATAGTGATATGATCGCCCTAGTTATAGCATACTAGTGCACTGGAGGGTATTCCATAACCCCCAGACCCCCCGGTTTACACCCAATGTTTTGTGTTTTTAAAACTTAAATTCAAAATTTAAGAAGTATTCGAGATCCCATATAACTTTAGAGTTTTGAATCTAAAAAAAAATCTAGTTCCGCTGCTAAGCCCAAAAGTTAATATTATTAATAATATAATATATATTAATAATAATATCAATATTGCACATCTGGGAATAGCAGTCCATAAAAGTAGTTTGCTTCATTAAACCAGGGATCTGAATATTCCAGTCACCGGTAAGTCAGTTATACATATGTAATATTAAG
Source organism: Cantharis rufa (assembly GCA_947369205.1). Lineage (NCBI taxonomy): Eukaryota > Metazoa > Arthropoda > Insecta > Coleoptera > Cantharidae > Cantharis > Cantharis rufa. The sequence goes on along the minus strand of OX376307.1, from coordinate 13,866,875 downwards.
TAGTGTCACGACGTCAGATAAGATAATTCTTCTGTGTGACATCACGGCAGTACTATCTTCGACTTGCCATTAGCTGGAAAATAAATTTAAATCGCTCTTTCTTTTTTTCTTTAGTTTTTTATTTCAAAGTAACCTAATTTATTTTACTGGGAGTTAAATTATTATTAAAAAACTATCGTTCACATTCATCCTGTATACAAAAATACAAACATTAAATTACATCTGCGTAATCCTATAAATGTTATAAACAAATCATCGTTCATTGTTATGCAAAAATTTAATTTTCAAGGTTGCAGTTAGTAAACTAATCGTAAATCAACGCAGAGACTTCCTACACACACATATTTTATTCACAAGTACGCATTTGAAATATGCAAAAATATTATAAAAAATGTAATATAAACAAAACAAAATTTCACCTGCTAAAAATTATAAAACGCCACAATAAACGTGATAAATGCTCGGAAAACCTCGCAAAAAATTTCAATTATTAGAAAAAGTAGCGTGAAAATGGTGTGATGCCAAGTTTTTAAAAATAATTTCGATAAGGAATCTTAAAGTAAAAAGTTAATGCACTAAGGGCGATTATGTTGCGTTGTATAGATTTTAACTTTCTTGCTGTATAAATAACTCTTGGCATTTCCCAATTTTATTCGACCCAAATATTTTAGCACACTAAAACGGAACAATATTGAACCAATATTGTGTTTTATAAAATAAAATAAACCAGGCACACAGAGACGTACAATGGTTTTAAGAAAATCGATTCGGATTTATTTTCTACCATACCTCATATTATATTAACAAAAGTTACGTTGAAGAATTGTGAAAACGGGCGATTGGATAGGATATGTCCAGAAGCATTGTATGGAAGACAGACAGGTGCTTTATTTGTATCGTATAATTTCAAAAAAAGGAGAGTTAAGTCTCCCCACATGACATTATTTAGTTTCGAATCTCAAAGAAACAAAGATCCGCCACTGGCTGTAGCTCCCTAACAGTACCATTGGCGTTTCAATAATAGTCGAATTTCAAACAAAATTTACGTAAGCTATCCCGAAAATTCTCGATTAAATCAAAATTTATGTCTAACGGAAATAATACCGATATAATTTTTAATGCCCACAACTTTGTTATAAAATGGGTTTGCCTACACAAAAAGAAATAAAGTGAACCAGATGCTGATTTGAAAGTTTCGTCTTTTTTGTTTGGTGCATAATATTAGTACTGTAAACTGAGCATATAAAATGTTAATTACCGAATATCATACATCAATAATTTCCAAGGATACCAAGGGAGTGGTCCTTTTATTTTAATTAAACCCTCCTGGGGTTTTCAGGAAATTTTTTTTCCTTTTAAAAAGTGAACAGTTAAAAATTGCCAACATAACAAAGAAACATATTAGGATAATAAATCAGCGCGCTCGTATTGACCCAAATAAGAGTTGGTAACCTTTGAAAAATAATGAGCAGTTTCCTTAATTTTAATAAAATTTAAGAAGATTTACCTAGTTTATGAATTTATTTTAACTGTAAATGCAATTTTATTTTTTTAAAAAGTACCTACAGCAGTTGAACTGGCTGGCAAATAATGTGGGTTCATTTTATTCAATGCGATTATGCTTTTTATATAGGTCAGTTTGTGCAGCTTTTATTTCTAGATAACTGCACAAAAAGACTAGGGGAACAAAGTCACATGTGATCGTAAAACTTGGAGATATTCCAGCCACTACGACGCCAAATGCCTTCCGGAAATGTGTTATTTTCTCCTTTTGTTTGCGTAGATGCAAGAATGCGTTAGTCTAACACATGTTACATATTATTATGACGGTTATGTGCCTTTTGGTGCAGCAAATTAGTGGACAGCATATGTTGATTTTACTACAAAACCAGTAGTGCAAGATTTACCTCCTCGCAACTTGATCAAATTTGAACCAATTTTTAAGTGAAGGACCAAATTAAAGCAAGGGGGAAGCTGACAATGTCAATCATGTAGTGTGACTCACAATTAAATTATCATAAAATGTTGAATGCATTTACAAGTGGTTCAATTGATTCCACAAGAGGGGATCTACGTGGTGCACTGTACACTCCCAAAAAAATGTTGGACGACACTATGTGTATAAAAGAACTATTTGCATAACCATTTCAATAGATCGTTAAAAATAACAACGCAGACCAAGTTGCTGCAGAAAAGAAAGAATTGAGAAATACTAGAAAACTAGTACATGCACATAACAGTTTTTCATTTCAGAACATCCTGTTAAAAAACGGTGTTCGTTGTTTTTTAAAGGAACGAGAGTTCCTTAGATCGTTACAAAATTATTACGATACTTGAACAATTCAAAAAGAAGGTCACATCTATGGCCCAGAATGCAAAAGGTACACCTAACACCAAGTTTCAACCTATAATTTTGCACGCATACCAAATTGGAGTTAATTTGAAGATATCATAAAATTTACTTCAATTTTAAAATTATTATAAACAAATTATAGTAATTTAATAGCAAAATGCGTCATGACATTGAAAGATAATACAATTTTTGAAAACGATACTTGAATACATCTTGGTTGTGAAGTAATAATAATTGTATTTTGATCCTCATTGTTTTGTTTAAAAAAAAAAAAAAAAAGAAGTTTATTAGGGTCAATAAAGTTCGGATGTGTGAAGTAAACTTCAAATATAGTTGATTTTTTTGGGTAAGAAAATCAGTCGCTTATATTTCAAACTCGAAAAATAGCAACCATAATTCTATTTGGCAAAGCTGTTGCACCTTTTAATATGGGCTATAAATAATTTACTAATTTAATTATGAAATTTTAAGCACCTGCCCAAAATTTATACACTGCGACAATATTAACTTTCCAGCTCACTGTTAGCGATAATTTGCTATAATATATAACTTTCCATATTAATTTTTAAATCTTATTTATTTTTTAATAAGAGGTAGTTAATAATAGATAACAGGAAAAGAACATCCTGTTTTAAAATAAACCCAAATTTTTAATTAGAAGTTATTTATCCAATGGTAAGATTACTGTAAGTGTTTACTTGGCAGTTACATTTCCTCACCTCGAACACAACATGAAGGAAAATATTAATGTTCGATTCTATCTGCTCGCCTCACACTCTAATTGCATTTAATCAATTCATTCTATATCTTATTTTTCTGTCTGTAATGGAAGAAGTTTCTCTTGTAGCGTTCCATTGCCCATAATATTTTATTGTATACGCTTTCGCTTCACACACAGACTTATTTAGAAGAAATAAAAATTAAGAACAATTATAAACGAATGATACAGTGCTTCTTAATAGTTTAATTAAGTAAAATTAAGCGGAAAACCTTCAAATGTACAAATAACAATCCCACAATTAACTAGAATAATTAATTAGGCATCATATATTTGCATATAATTTGGCAAAAAATTTAAAAGATCTAATTATTTGCTTAACAAATTTTATGATTCAGTTCAACTTTAATCTAATCCAATAAAAATTGCATTTTTATCCGATGCCATCATCTTATTGAATAATCAGGATACGAATTTCGTAAATAACGTTTCCGGATTTCCGCTAAGCTGGAACATTATTGCAAAAAAAACAGCTGCCAAAAATAATATAACAGTAATTTGTTTTCATAATTAGCAATAAGTGATATGATAGAATATAATTTATGATATTATATATTTATGCACTCGGTAATGCAACCGAGTGAGGCATAAACTGCTCAATATTTCCAAGGTTCTGTTTCCGATATTAATACAACATAGTAATAACAAGCAGAATGACTTTTAAATGAACTCATGTAACAAACTTTGTTTCATTTATAAATACGTAAGGGTTGCGTAAAGATCAAGACATTTAGGGAGCTTCCTATATTTATAAATATAACAACTATAAGCGAGCATTTCTACTATGAAAAAAAACTGTCCATACATACACCCAGAATAAATTGCAGTAAACAAAATTAATAGCTTCAAAAGCTGTAACAGGGAGAAAATGTATTCGTTGATTACTGAATAGATTATTTTACCATAGAACATTCTTTATGGATCAACATATCTCTCGAAACGAAAGCTCTTGAATAGCAAAAACTTTTGCTCTTACAAAAACATGATGTATGTACCCTGTAAAACAAAGTAAAAAGATTAATCTACAATAGAAGCTAAATTTTAATGATGACATATTCAACCAATGATCTATTCGTTAAATATTTTTACACATTTTTGAAGTCGATAATTTAACTAAAATCTGAACTGAAATGATTTAAACAATTGCTATCAACATAATTTTTCGTCTCCTTTGCAGGTTCAAAACATTTCGTATTCAAAGAAATCCTTCAATTAATTATTAAAAAATTTAAGTTTGACTCACTTGGCCCCTTTCTCTTAAGATAGTGGAGCAGGTAATTAGATTCAATTACCTTGGCACCGAACTCAACAGCCCGAAAGATCTATTGAGCGAATTGCAGCAACAGACCATCAAAGCGTCTTAACATTGGCTACAGAAACAAGAGTTGAAACAAAAAACAAAACAAAAAGTAAGAACCGTCGAAATGAAGATACTGCGAACCATACAAGGCCTAAAACTACAGCAGGACAGGCAAACTAGCGAAAGTATTTGGCAACGATGTGACGTGATGGATATAGTAAAGTTGATCACATGGGCGAACATAGACTAGCCACCTTTTGTAAAACCCGACGACCGACAGGGAAACGACACCCAGGGAGATCTCCTGATAGATGGGCAGAGAGTTGGTTTTCGTCATCCGTGGAGTTACGAGACAAGACAAACAGGAACAAATTCCTAGTTGAAAGTGGAAGAAAATTTGTGTCCTGCAAAGCTCAGTGTAGCGCCGCCAAACGGTGATTGGTTGAATATAAATTAATGGAGTAATGGAAAACGAAAATTTTACATAAACTCTCTAAATTAACTATCTCGTGAGTCGACGATGTTGAAAATTTAATTATTGCACGATTTAAACAGTCAGCAGTGAATCACATAATGGTGCCAGGCATGTCATGTCTATCAAATGTCAAGGAAACCGTAGTATATTGCTGTGTTCTGTGGAGCAACCTATATTTGGTCAGGTTTTGGTTGCGCAGGCAGTTCTCAGGCAGAGTTGAGAAAATATGACAGCAATATTGCTGTTATTGTGGACCCATAATATAATATTCTCTTAAACATTTGTTAGCCATGCCATAGCCATCAGGACCTTCCAAATTTATAAAAATTTAGTGTACTAAGTGTTGTTTTTATCCAATTAATACTACGTAAATTAATCGAAAATAACCAAAAAGATATGGCATTTATTCTTTAAAATCACATTTTCGTCGATGTCTTTGGCTTGAAATAAATTTTTATTGATTTTATTAACTAATTTACATTAATTATATCGCGGAAAACAAAATTTTAAAGAAGAAACGTCATATTTTTTTGGTATTTTCGATTAATTAACGTAGCGTTAATTGGATTAGAACGACATTTTGAACAATCAAAATGAATTTCAAGATAATTTAATTTTATGAATATACATCATCAGATATATTTTGACAATATTATGAAATCAATTAAAATATCGATCTGTTTTCTGTTAGAAAGTTTAAATTCGGCATGGAGTTTCCCGATAATCCGCCAAAAATCTGTAAAAAGGATCCGTTACCGCATATATTGGCGCAATGACGTACGATTAGTAATGTGCATGAATGGATTAACGAGAACCACAGTTTGTGACCCATATTGGGTACCTTTCAAGTTTTCAAAAACAGCATAACCCACAACAGCTTTATTTCAAATTTCGATCATGATTTTCCATGACAATCAGTAAAGTTCAAGGATAGTCACTCAGGATTGTAGAAATCCTGTCATTGTCATCATCAGTTTCTTTTTGTTTAACATAATAAAATCTCTTTTCGATGTTAACGGTATCCCCCCACCCCCAAATATTTAAATTACAAAATTCTAATAATTTGGGAGTTACTCGTGCTTACAATTTTAGAGGGTTGTCTGAGCTGCTGCATTGTAAAAGCCCAATATCAATCTTCGAGTTTTCTAGCCGGATTAGCGCCCTAATAGAGTGAATCATTAGTGCCCACAGAACCAATAAGTGCCAACAGTAGACGTCTTGTCTAAAGAAGAAGAAATTTAAATTAGTTCAATCATAAAAGCACAATTTAGTATAATATTGTTCAGTTTGCTATCAAAATGCGAGTAGAAAATTGTGAATTTTACAAAGTAGTTACTATATATATTTTTTTATATTTAAAGCTGTTCTTTTGGCAAGAATATATCCATAACAATGTATTTTGTATTTGTGTTTTGAATTTAAGAATTTTTAATACATTGCATACTTTGATGCTCTGGGTAGGTAAACTTCCGTCGAAGCCTTCAAAACTAGAAACCTCACAACAAGGACCTACAGTGACTCGCAAAAGTTCTCGGACACTTCTATGTTAACAATGTAAATTGAACATTTTGAAGTCGTTTTTTGCCATATAAAAATCAATTTTATAGCAAAACTTTTTAGATATTTTTTGTTGAAAATTTCATTGACTTCGATTTTGTATCTATACATTTTTCTATTTTGTCCCACCGTTTCTGACTTATAGCGACATAAACAAGACCATGTAAAATACAAAAAATATTATCTTTTGTATTTCAAAAACGGTGCAACAAAATAGAAAAATGTATAGGAATAAAATGTAGAGAATAAAATTTACAAAAAAAATATTCTTATTCATTTTTCAATTTTGTTGCACCGTTTTTGATATACAGAAGATAATATTTTTTGCATTTTACAGGGTCTTGTTTATGTCGCTGTAAGTCAGACACTATTATTAAAATTAAACAAAATAGAAAAATGTATAGATGCAAACTAGAAGCCAATGAAATTTTCAACAAAAAATGTTTAAAAAGTTTTGCTGTAAAATCGATTTTTATATGGCAAAATACGGCTTAAAAATGTATGTACATAGGTTTATGTATCATTGCTGCAGTTGATACTTCAATACCGATGTTTACCCAAAGATCTCAGTAGTTTTCTGATATTTACAGAGCGAAACAAGAGCATCTCTTACATTTCTCAATTTACAATGAAATAAGTCAGATATAATCGTCAGCACAATGCAGTTAATCACGTGAATTCAAACTGTTGCCACTATTGGCTCTGTATGTACTTGAATTTGCACCCCTTACGGGGGTGCTAACCTTGCTTATGTTTTTAACAAAATGTTTTAAGTCAAAACAGGCACCCATATAATTTAGAGAATTAAAAATAGTTAAGAATATTACAAATTCTTTTGGACCAACTTAATAAGAATCGCTATTTAAAGAATTCCAGAAAAAACACGATATGTCGATCTACCGGACCCCACACTGTATTGCGATGGTAGGCGTAGATACTAATTTTCTCAATATCAATTGCAAGTTTTAATTTTTTTACATAAAAGATCGCCCCATTGTGGCCCCCATATAAATTATTATTTTAAGTGATAAATTTGAAAGTTAATGAAATTAAAATAGATTTTACTGAGGTAATTTCATTCGAGCGACTGTTTATTCCATAAACAAATAGGACAACATCAATAAAATGAAATTATGACTTGTTGAAGATACTAAGAGATTGTGTATATTATCATATTATTTTTTTTAATCGAGGGAGAGATATCTAACCGATTTTGGAGATAATCGATTGTTTCATTGAGGGGGGTGGACAAATAACATGCAATATTCTTATTTTCTTAAATTTGACTTTCTTATTTTTCAATCTGGAATTTGTATATTACGACCAGAGCGTATCCCTATCACAGAAGAGTCAGGATGAGAAACTCCGTTCATCTGTAGCTGATATTTCCGCTCTATTACTTATCCAATAATCACAGCTTCCCAGTGCTCTCATCCACAAAATTTTTAATTTTCTTACGTGGTTTCTAGTTTGATATTAGCAAAATCTGAATCTGTCTTTTTACATTTTACTAAGACTTCAAATTGTTTTTCCTAAAGTGGGTGGGTACGGTGTCCTCTTAAAATATAATACATACAAACGAAAAATTAGTAGGCGCAATGCTTCTTTGATTGTAAACAAATTAATAAAAATGTCGTGTACCTTAAAATTTATTGTTGTAGAGAGAATAAATAGTAAGTCACAATAAGTCAAAGAAACACTTATTTATGTAAATTTGAACCCAAATGCCCTCATTAAAAAAAATTATTCATATTCGTATAAAAATTACATTAATTTTGTATAAATTAATATAAAAAAATATTTATATGTCGTATAAATTTCTTATTCATGAACTTGAAATAAATTGTAATAATAAATTAGCCAATGAAAATATATTTCAATAAATTTTGATTTCCATTAGGTGAAGGGATGAGGGTGACTAATTGGGATTATCGTAGTTGTGTGTATTTACATAGAAAGTGCAGGCAAAACACTGCACTCCTCACTATCAACATTATTTGAATTACTAAATTTTCTTATTGCTATTTTTTAGTCAACATAGAAATATAATAAAATAAAATAGAACACCAATAAAACTAACTTTAATAAACTCAACTTTAGCTTAAGAAAACGAGCTGCATACAAATGACAATTGTGTTTTAATTACAAATTTACAGTTAAAAAATTCACTCGTCCATGCAATGTTGAAGTCGACGTCTATTTTTTCGCCTATTATAAACAAAAGAACATCGATTTGTGCAAATATAAAGTTCGTTATCGAAAAAAACAAAAGACGAATACAAAAAATAAAGTTTTCTAAATAAAGGACGTAAGTTCTCTTTTAATATTTAAAGCATAAGAGAACAAATACCTAAAAATAAATAAAAATTATTACGTACCTCAAGAATATGTGGTTTTATTAATTTTTTCAGTTATTAATCACACTTGTTCACACACATAATCTTTAAAATTCACCAAATGTTCATCGAGCAACGCACCAGTCAACTTTTACTCCGCCATAATTGTACAACAGTTTGACATGTTATGGTAAGCAACACTTGCGACATCTTTTGATTGGCGCAGAACATGTGTAGGATTTACTTCATGTAGGCGGCGGTATTTGTAGGCTACCCAACATACAGCAGAGAAATTTTACAGTATCAAAATGGCTCTTAGCATTTGGCTTATAAAAGTAATATTGTTCCCAAGATTAATTGTATTTTAAAAGTAGGTAATTATAGAGCGTAAATCAAATTTTACTGAAACCCAACCAAGAAAAATGTACTTCAGAATTAATGCCATGAAAGAAAATTATTTAAATTTACTATATTATGGTTAATTGTTGTTTAGAAAGTGCATTTTTACTTACAAAAATGCAAAAATTCCTAAAATTGCAGTTTTGGTAACCTGAACAATAAACTAGATTTGCGACCTTGGCGGGCTGCCGCTGACTCCGCCAAATTAGAAGATAGCGCTCAAAATTCAGTTTCGTGACCATATCTTTCTTCCAAAACGTCTTAGAGAAAAATACCTATTTCAAAAATCGTAAAAAGTCAATTCTTTACAATTTTTGTCGAAAATATTCTTTTGTGAAATAAGTACTTTTTGAAATAATTTTATTTGAATGCTTTTGAATGCCGTGACTAGAAGTACATCGGATGTACTACATATTTCAATTATTCTTATATCGAATCGTCGGTTTCTGAAGTGTAACCAAAATTAGGATAAACTGCTTTTCCACATTCCAAAATATTACGTGAACTTTCGAAGTTAATATTTTCAATGCTTACGTCTTTAGGGAGTCTCGCTTCGATCTCCGTGAGGCCATTACGTGCTACCAAAATGGTTCTATATGAAATTGGAGATGACAAAATTCTCTATCAAATTCCTTATCATTTTTTTATATGACCCGTACCTTCTAAGCAGTAGCCAGGCGAAGTTGACTGATATTTGACAAATGCCAAAAGTACCGAGTTTTAAAAGTAAAAGTACAACAACTTGGTTTTTCGACAGTGTCTCGTTTCTCCATTATCGTACAGCCAAAATCCAAAATGATCTTACATAAAATTGAAAGTGACAAAATTCTCTACAAAATAGGTACTTCATCATTTTTCTATAGGGCCCATACTTCGTAAGCAGTAGCCAGGCGAAGTTGACCGATTGTTGACAAATGTCAAAAATATTGACTTTTACTAGTAAAGGTACAACAATTTGGTCTTACGACAATATGGTTTGCTCTTTATCGAATACCCAAGGTGACAATTAAAGATGACAAAATTCTCTAGAAAATAGTTCTTTCTCATTTTTTCACATGACCCTTTTGTGGGATAATGCGATATATTATCATCTTCTGTATCCATGATATAATAAACTAAAGGTAGGATATAGCGCAGATTATGCGCTATCCACGTGACGCATATGCTCATCAATTACCGAAATGGATTAAAACTATCATGTCATTGGTTTAAAATATATTGAGATGACCCGGCTGTCTCAAATTAATTAATTAAATAATTAATTCTCAATGAAAAACCAAATTTTTCTGCGGGTCACCCATTTTTCCGAACACGAGACTCTTCTTCTACATTTATAATAAAAATTTACTCACGCAATCAACAAACTTTATTCTCACAAATTTATAATAAAAAAATCTCAATTAGAGACGCAAAATTAAAAACTTTTGCGGAGACTCTCCGTAAAAGCGTTCGTCCTCTATTGACGGACCCGGCAAACGCTCCTAGTTACCAATTCTCGCAAACACCAAAATATTTGGCGCGAACAACACTTCAAACAACTAAATTTTTACAAAATATTTACAACTAATTAAATTCAAATCCACAAAACAAATAAAACAAATTTTCATATTTACAATAAAATTAATTAAATTCAAATACTAAATTTATACTAAATTTATACAAATACTAAATTAAATAAATACTAAACGAGGACGGTTACGGGTTGATGCTTAAGTGCATCGACTACTAAGCAGAGAACCCTGGTTCGAGCCTGAGTGAAGTAAGAACTTTATTCTAACCGTTCTCCCTCGGCGGGCAATGGCAAACCTCCGAGGTAATCTGCCTTGAAAACCCTTCATAAAAATGAAGTGGTTAGCCAAAACCCACTCTGGGTTGTAGTGCTATACTGTGTGTACTGTGTGTACTAAAAATAAAGTTTTAGAATTAAATTAATTAATTTTGGAAAGATATCACTTATAGTAGTCGTCACGGAACTTTAAGTTACGTCATAATTGAAAACCATTGTTATGCATTATGACGAGACGTGAAGTTCCGTGACGACTACTATACCATAATTATGTGATTAATATAAATTTAAATTTAAAATTAAGAAAAAAAATTTAATTTAGAATAAAAAGGAAATAGTACCTTAACCAGGACTACGATTTTAAAAATTTCCGAGTGACATTATGGTATAATTTAGGGCGTAAATTACAACCATAAAAATTAAATTTTATGGATCATTCAAAAATACGGCCAAAATTTACGAAAAACTGGAGCTAACCATTCGATTGACTACTTTCATAAAATTGGTTCTGCCCATCCCTTAAAATTATTATAAAATATAAAATTAAGGTTAAACTTAGGGTTTTTTATTATTTCTTGCCCTGAGGGTGTTTGTCAAAACTTTTTGACAAGCAAAACTTTTTTGACAAGCACAATTTAAAGTAATAAGCACCTTATTAAAAAAATCTCCTGGGGCGCAACAATTTTTTGGCATTTTCAATCATTTTTTAGTAGTGAAAATTTTAAGTAGAAAATTTTTGAATGACCTCAAAGCAATGCCTCAAAGTATAGCTAATAGGAAGAGATCTGTTTTTGAAAAAGTCTTTAAAAAGAGCACGACAAAGAGTGAATATCCAGGTTGTGAAATATGTAGATCTGACATTTTGCTAATGTAAATAATTTAATTAAGAATATAAATTCTTAACTTGTGAAAATTAATAAAATTAAAACTTCAAAATATCAAGTTAATTAACCAATAAATACAATAATTATTGTTTAAAATATTTATTGAATTAAATTTCTGACGAAAGGGATAACCTTCGCTGAAAGCTTAAATAATAATTATTGTATTTATTGGTTTAAGTAACTTGATATTTTGAAGTTTTGTAAATAATTTATCAGAAATTATGAATAAAGTTCAAGCAAAAAATTCTGTTGATGCTATATGTAGACACCAAAATATTTTTTGTTACTTTTACAGATTTTTTGTTCCGGTTGCAACTCTTTTTTTTCTCAGTGTACGTACAATCTTATAATATATTATATCTCCGACTCTGGTTCAATGTTTTAAATCTTAAAATTATAAAGTAATATTAAATAAATACAAACACTGTTGTGAGTACAGAATTATCTACAATTATAATGTGACAACTTCGAGATAAAAACACAAAAATAAACCTAAAACGACCTTTAATAAATTTCTCATTTTAATTATATCCACTATCGCGGCGGGTCAGGTTGTATAGAAAATAGCGATTTTCATAAAATGTCTCATTCTGAAGAATTCGAAAGTGTTGAAGGACTTTTGGGTAAATTGCCAAAAGATGATGAGACACAAATTAAAAAAGTTTTGTATGGAACTAACTTTAAGTAAGTATTATTTTTAAAATTAACAATTATGTTGTTTATATCGTAAACCTAATATTGCGTAATGTGCTTACTCGTACACAGCGGCGTCACATCAGACTTTATTGGGGTAGGGCTAAAATACCACAAAGAAGATTTTTGAAGAACTTTATTTATTTTTAACACATAACTTTTTTTTTCTTTACCTATCTATCTAAGAAATTCCGTATTTCTTACTATTACACACAGTTTTCCTTTTAAACCAGAAGCTGGGAAGGAAAGGGAATAGTTGCCACCTATTTTTCTTCAGATGAGGGGTAGTTTTTCTTTCTATTTAATCTAAATATTTATGTATTAAATAATTCTAAGATTTATTTTTGCAGAAACGTAACACATTCAAGCGCATCCGCAAAATCTAAAAACTTAGAATTTGAGTTCTACAGACACACGTGGAATGAAGAACAGCTTAGACCCCCACGTATTGTAGTTGTTGGTTGTTTACAAAATAAATTACCATTACCTGCTGAAGCACCAATATTGGAACAACGGGAAGCATTGTTTCAACTAGCAAGCGATGCACTGTCGGTAGCATCTGAAGCGAATGTAAACATTTTTTGCTTCCAAGAAGCATGGAGTAAGTATACTATCTACATATAAAAGTTTTGTATCAAAACAATTTCTGAATTTTGTCAGATATGCCATTTGCGTTTTGCACTCGAGAAAAGCAGCCATGGTGTGAATATGCAGAATCAGCTGAAAATGGTCCAACAACTCAGTTTTTGGCAAAGGTACTTTAAATTTCACTCTAATTTAATATTCCATTAAATGAATTCATTTCAGTTGGCTCGTCAGTACAATATGGTGATAGTATCGTCAATTTTAGAACGCGATGAAGTTCACGGTGATGTTATGTGGAACACGGCTGTAGTAATCGACAACTATGGATCGGTTTTGGGAAAACACAGAAAAAATCACATTCCAAGGGTTGGAGACTTCAACGAATCAAATTATTACATGGAAGGAAATACTGGTCATCCGGTTTTTGAGGTAAAAGGCAGTTTACATTTATTTTTTTGTTTATGCAGACTTATCTATTTAGACCGATTTTGGAAAAATTGCCGTAAACATTTGTTATGGTCGTCATCATCCATTAAATTGGTTAATGTTTGGGATTAACGGAGCCGAAATTGTTTTTAATCCTTCGGCCACGGTAAATAAAAATGGCTTAAAATTGTAATATTAAATAGAAATAATTTACATTTTTCAGATCGGTGAATTGAGCGAACCTTTGTGGGGAATTGAAGCTAGAAATGCTGCTATTGCCAATGGATATTTTTCTGTTGCTATTAACAGAGTTGGAACAGAAGAGTTTAGTAATCTATTTACTTCTGGCAATGGTAAACCTGCACACAACGATTTGGGTCACTTTTATGGTTCCAGCTACATTACTGCACCTGATGGTTCACGTACTCCGGTATGTACGCACAATTTTACCAATTCACAGTTTTGTAAACTTTTTATTCAAATAATATCTATTTTGAGTGAAGATTACTATTATAAACATAAAAAAAAATTTTAAAATGAAATTTGTGTGGGGCGGAAAGACACTGAAGTTTTGGTGTGGAAATATGTCAGTTTTTTTTTTTTAATTCTTTTTAACAATAATTGATGCTACTAACAGAGTATGTTGGTATATCCAATAGAACTATAGAGGTGTAGGTCCTTAACAGTAAAACATAGTCAGAATGACATTTCGTCGTCGCCGTTTTACCGTCGCTTAATATATAGCTTTTATAATTCTTTAATGTCAACGTGAACATTCATTCATAAATTTTTTTTAAAAAGTTCCTCTTCTTTCGTTCAAACTTGACAATCAGTAATTACTATTAAATAATTTTAAAACGTGTTATTTTACTTTTTATTTATAAAAAAAGAATTATTAACAAAATTACGAATTGAAAACAAAATTTAATATATTTTTCCTATTATGTAAATGCAATAATATAAATCAAGATCTAAAGTACATACTCCAATAAATGCTGCATTTTCTTTAGGTATTTAAGTGTCGTTTTTAATATTAAAATAAAATCAAAGTTCAATAATAATATTATATATTAGAATACCCATCAGTAATCAGAGATTATACCACTCAAATATCAATTATTTCAAATGAATATTTCAATTTTTTTACATTTCTTTTTCTATTTACTTATTACAAAAATTAGTAAATACATTTTCCTTAATTAATTTATTGTTGATGTTAATCTATTTATCTCTATATAATTATCTAAAAGGGAAAGTTTGTGTTTGATCGCTATACACTCCTAGGCCTTTTGACCGATTTGAACCAAATTTTGCACACTTACTCAGTAGGACTATGGCTAGGTTCTTGTGCAATAAAATGTTAAAACAGTTGAAAAGAGAGTGAGATCTCACAAAATTAGCTGGCGCGCATAAAGAGATTAACGAGGTTCACAGACCCCCCTACCAAGAAAAGGTATATATTTTTAATGAGACCCCGAGCGAAGCCGGGTATCCAGCTAGTTACTTATAAAGAAATTAATGTTATTCAATTAATTTAACACCGTTATTAAGAACAGAGAGCGCTTTTTCTCAAGTACAGAATATAATACTAAAAGTAACTACTCTTAGTACCCTTGCTATAAAAAAAAATAAAATGAAAAAGTAATCAATCAAACAGCAACAAATCAAATGAAGAAATCGAAATGTTAGTGCTTTTTATTTATAATTTCTTGATTATCAATTCATTTATTATTAGAAAAAATAAATTGTAAGGCAGTGATGAAGGCCTTCTTGTAAATGACGAATAACAGACATGATTACATCTCTTGTGTGCGGTGTGCGATAGAACCAATCGGAGATCCGGATTTTGAACTTGCTATGTGTGAGAACAGCCTGCACTCGCGTGAACAAATTCCTTAGAGGATCGGAAACGACCGCACTGTGCTATCCTGGATGCTACCTTCTCTATTTGTGTGATAGAGAATTTTGCACTTAGCTGGTTTGCACTATAGAAAATACTTCATTTTCGTTATTAATTTTCTTTCTTCTGAAATTACAATAGTACAGCCGATAGTTTGTAATTTGCAGCGTAGAAATACCTATGTACATATAAATTTCGCCTTATATATTCATGACCTGAAAACAAACATTTCCACAAAATATCTTGCGGTGCTTTTCTTATAGCAAAATGTTCCTTATATTTTAATATTTTTACCATTTCAAGACTAATGCAAAGTATTAGGGAAAATTAATACCAATTTGTAGTGTAAATGTACTCTTAAGATACGTCTTATCAGATATCTAATCATTAATTCTTTAAAATCAAAATATACCAAAAAATTCAATTGAATTGCTAAATATTATTGTAAGACTCGATATTACTAATATTATTTAAAAATACTGATTCTTTTATTCATCTATCCTATTATTGTTTAGCAATAAAACGCCCTGATAATTGATAAACTACAAAGTTACTATAAAAGCTTTACAATTATTAAAACTAGCCAGTTACCTATTTGTAAATTTCCCGATACCTAGTACTATCTAACAATTTCTTTTATAATGAAAGGTAAGTCAATACTAAAATATAATGTAATACCTGTACTTTTGGCTAAACAAATATTTAGTTTTTATAGATAGAACTTGGATATTACTAGTTAGCATTGCTTTCATCAAAACAGTTAATGGACAAGGTAATTTTATTTTTTATTTAATTAATAAAATTTATCGGATAAATTTCAGGTGAACTTTCTACAGAGTGTCCATATCCCGATCCAGTTAGTCACACAGTACATTTACCTCATGAAACTATTTGTTCCAAATTTTATATTTGTTCCAATGGTCAAAAAATTCTATCTGCTTGTGCACCGGGAACGTTCTTTAACAGATATTTGCAGGTATGCGACTGGGATTACGAAGTAACTTGTAGGAGTTATCTTACAACTACTGAAAATCCAACAACGAAAATAACCGAATCTTCTGAGACTCCTACTGATAATACTGACGTACCTACTTCAACTCCTAATCCGATGACTATACCTGGTTTTACCATAACTTGGCCAGTAACAGAAGAATCTTCATCTCAGACTCCTACTGAAAACACCGACCCACCTACTTCAACTCCTAATCCGTGGACTACATCCGATTCTACCATAAGTTGGTCAACAACAGAAGAATCCACAACTGGGACTTCTACTGAATATACCGACGTACCTACTTCAACTCCTAATCCGTGGACTACACCTGGTTCTACCATAAGTTGGCCAGCAACAGAAGAATCTTCAACTGAGACTGCTACTGAAAATACCGACCCACCTACTTCAACTCCTAATCCGTGGACTACATCCGATTCTACTATAAGTTGGTCAACAACAGAAGAATCCACAACTGGGACTCCTACTAAATATACCGACGCACCTACTTCAACTCCTGATCCCTGGACTACACCTGGTTCTTCCATAAGTTGGCCAGCAACAGAAGAATCTTCAACTGAGACTGCTACTGAAAATACCGACCCACCTACTTCAACTCCTAATCCGTGGACTACATCCGATTCTACCATAAGTTGGTCAACAACAGAAGAATCCACAACTGGGACTTCTACTGAATATACCGACGTACCTACTTCAACTCCTGATCCCTGGACTACACCAGGTTCTTCCATAAGTTGGCCAGCAACAGAAGAATCTTCAACTGAGACTGCTACTGAAAATACCGACCCACCTACTTCAACTCCTAATCCGTGGAGTACATCTGATTCTACTATAAGTTGGTCAACAACAGAAGAATCCACAACTGGGACTCCTACTAAATATACCGACGCACCTACTTCAACTCCTGATCCCTGGACTACACCTGGTTCTTCCATAAGTTGGCCAGCAACAGAAGAATCTTCAACTGAGACAGCTACTAAAAATACCAACCCACCTACTTCAACTCCTAATCCCTGGACAACATCTGGTTCTACCATAAGTTCGCCAGCAACAGAAGAATCTACAACTGGGACTCCTACTGAATATACCGACGCACCTACTTCAACTCCTAATCCGTGGACTACATCCGATTCTAGCATAAGTTGGCCAGCAACAGAAGAATCTACAACTGGGACTCATACTGAATATACCGACGCACCTACTTCAACTCCTAATCCGTGGACCACATCCGATTCTACCATAAGTTGGCCAGCAACAGAAGAATCCACAACTGGGACTTCCACTGAATATACCGACGCACCTATTTCAACTCCTAATCCCTGGACTACATCTGGTTCTACCACAAGTTGGCCAGCAACAGAAGAATCTACAACTGGGACTCCTACTGAAAATACCGACTCTCCTATTTCAACTCCTAATCCGTGGACTACACTTGGTTCTACCGTAAGTTGGTCAACAACTAAAGAATCTACAACTGAGGCTCATACTGAAAATACCGACGCACCTACTTCAACTGATAATCCGTGGACTATACCAGATTCTAGCATCAGCTGGCCAAAAACAGAAGAATCTAGAATTGGGACTGCTACTGAAAATACCGATGCACCTACTTCAACTGATAATCTGTGGACTACACCTGATTCTATCATAAGTAGGCCAAGAACCAAAGATTCTACAGCTTGGGTTCCTACTGGTACTTCTTTCATAAAAGCAATCAATACACGAGGTAATTTTATTGTTTATTAGTTTTTAAAATTTTTTAATTCTTTATTGGCATTTAAATTTCAGGTGCACTTCCAACAGAGTGTCCATATCCAGATCCAGTTGGTCATACAGTACATTTACCTCATGAAAGCATTTGTTCTAAATTTTATATTTGTTCCAACGGTCAAAGAATATTATTGGTTTGTGGACCGGGAACGTTCTTTAACAGATATTTGCAAGTATGTGATTGGAATTATGAAGTAAATTGCAGAAGTTATCTTACAACGACTGAGAATCCTACCACGGTATCACCAGAACTTTCACATAATTCCACTACTTCTACAATCACAACAGAGATAGCAAAACCAACTACTAATGCACTACCACCAACTAAGACTACAGTAAAACCCACTACAGCAACATCAAAATCAACTAAGGCAACAACAATACCCCCCAAAACAACAGCAAAACCTATTCAGACAACAGCGAATCCCACTAAAACAACAACAAAACCTACTCAAACAACAAAGAAACCTACTCAAACAACAAAGAAACCCACTCAAACAACGAAGAAACCCACCCAAACAACGAAGAAACCGACTACTACAACGAAGAAACCGACTACTACAACGAAGAAACCGACTACTACAACGAAGAAACCGACTACTACAACAAAGAAACCTACTAAAACAACCAAGAAACCTATTAAAACAACCAAGAAACCTGCTAGAACAACAAAGAAGCCGACTAAAGCAATAAAATTCTAAGGCTACACTAAAGAACCTAAAGATATGATGATTATAAGCGATTAGTATATTTAGTAATTATAGTTATAGTAACAAACAATTTATTAAATAATTGTTATTTATGAATCAAGTCCTAAAAGTGCATCATTTTGGTATGAGTGCGGAAAATTATAGACTGAGACGTAGCCGAAGTCCATAACCACGCAAATGCCAAAAAGGCACTTTAAGGACCAGGTTCATACACTATTTTATGAGAAATTGAAATAAAATGCGCACTTTCTATAAAAATGTACAATAATAATATGTTATCAAGAATAATTTAATAAAATACGTACTTATAATAATTAAGTTGCTAAGAAATAAAATAATGCAATAAAAAAAATACGGCAATAATATTTAGTAAGCAAATCTTATACTGAATTAATAAATTGATTTGTAAAATGGAAGGTATCCATCACCTCCAAGGGGTAAATATCCAGTAAAATTTCTTTACGCAAGACTCGGAATTCCAATGATTTCCAAGAATTCCAAAGATTTTCAAGAATTCCAAAGATTTCCAAGAATTCCAAAGATTTCCAAGACTTCCAATGATTTCCAACGATTTCCAAAGAATTCCAAAGAATTTCAACGATTTCCAGGAATTCCCAGATTTCCAAAGAATTCCTTTGTTTTCCAAGATTTTAAATAATTAAAAATTCAGTGATTTCCAAAGAATTCCATTGATTTCTAAGAATTCCAGAGATTTTCAACAAATTCCAATGATTTCCAAAATAATTCTAAACGAGTGTACACAAAATTTTCGGGATATTTACCCCTTGATCGCTCCTTTACTTTAATTGTGTTAGGGCCAATTTCATAATAAAACAGTTAACGTCCGCTTAACTAAAAGATCGCTTTGTATAATAAGAGACTTAAAATCTCTGTTAACATATTACATATTGTAATGATTTTAAAACTACTGTTAAGTAATTTAAGTAATATGTTAACAATGCAAATTGCTGATTTTGAAACCATTTTTTGCCATATTATTATAAAAATCAATTTTACAGCGGAACTTTTTAGAGATTTTTTGTTGAAAATTTAGTTGCCATCAATTTTGTTTATATACTATATTGTATACAGCTATACTATGTACTATACTAGATACCTATCATATTGTCATCTATATCTTGGAAACGGTTTGACAAAATAACAAAATGAATAGGCACTTTTTCTTGTAAATTTTATTCTCTACATTTTTGTTTCTATACATTTTTTTATTTCGTCACACCGTTTCCGAGATATAAATGACAATATTTTTCGAATTTTACCGAATCTTGTTTAAGCCGCTGTCTGTCAGAAACCACGCGGCAAAATAAAAAACAATTTATATAAACAAAATTGAAGGCAATGAAATTTTAAACAAAATACGTCTAATAAGTTTTTCTGTACAATAGATTTTTATATACCCAAAAACGGCTTCAAAACAGGCAATTTGCATTGTTAGGAGCGTCCGGATTTCATTGTGAGTCTATGCTTTTCTATGTTGGATCATCGGTAATCTCTAAATAGCAGGAAAAAAGATAAAAAACTTCTTTACAGGTCCGGTTTAAAAAAAAATTAAAAAATAAGATAGAATATTGCAATAGTATTTAAAAAAAATTGAAAGATAATAATAAGAAATTTTAGTAATGCAATATAGGATCTATTTTACAATTATTTGTGATCATCAGTTGTATACGTATGTATAACTATGAAAATTAAAAAATAAGAGACACGAGAGAAACGAGAGACTTTGTTTACCCAATAAACGAAAATATATTTTTAATGAATGTAATTAATGTTTTCAGGGTCTTTCGAGGGTTAAAAATGGAATTCTTGTGGCAGAAATTAATTTAAATATGTGCAGACAAACAAGAGATCTTTGGGGATTTCAAGTTAGTTATTCAATTTTTCACACTCAATATCATACAGATTTGAGTTTTGAATAATATTGACTAAATTTAAATTTAAATTTTGCAGATGACCCGAAGACTTGATTTGTATGCTGAATCTTTAACAAAAGCTACCAAGGCTGATTTTGTTCCTCAAATCATTCCAAAGAAATAGAATATTGAAATTATGGCAATGGCAAAGAATTTCAAATTGTAATGTTTTATAAATCGAACTATTGATTAATACAAATATAATAATGTAAATTTTTGAATTTGTATTTTAGATAAAATAAAAATGGTTTTACAGTGTTCAAGATACAATTAATTTAATAGTCCTATATTGGTATACATAATATAATTTATTATGATCAAAACTGAATTATGCTCGGCACTCAATATTGCACCAATATTTTTTATAAAAATATATTGTATCAATATATAGTTTTCTTTTGTAATTTATTTCAGTTGTAAATTATTCATTTAAGTTGTTTTTTTAATCATTCGTATTCTGTCAAATACTAATTTATTTATATAATTATGTAACATTATGTAAACATTTTACGAATATTAAGAATATTAAGCATTAAAACAATTATTTTGTTCAATTAGAAATTATGTATCTGATAGTTTAGTTGTAAGTAACAATCAAGCTTTAACAGAATGAACAATTTGAAACGTACAGACTTATGGACAGCGTTAGAACCAACATATGCAATGATGAAGTATATAGGTAACGCGCAATTGACAGTAACAGGACCATGTAATAGAAGGCACTTGCAAGTAATCAACTTCTTTAGTTTGTATAAACTTACTTGGTTCTTCATCATCGCCCTATTGATAACGATTTTTCTAATGCAACAAGAGTCAATTTGGAATAACAAGTCCCAAAGCGTACTTCAAAAATATACAAAAATGTATCTGGTTTGCGGAATGATATTCACAATAGTTTCAGCGTTTTTCGCTACTTACACGCAAAGATTTCGTGCTTTGAAACTCTATAAGAAAATCGCTGAGATTGATAAAATTATCTTTTATAAAGTAAATGAAACTATCGACAATCAGCGTGGGCGAAATTTAAATTTAATTTCTATTGCATTTTTTTTTATAAATTTGATTATAATATGTTTGAGTGATATCGATCTATTTGATTGGCATTCATACTCATCACACATAATTTACTTTTTCGTATGTATTCACAAAGTTTTTGTAAGTATTTTATATAGAACTTGGATATTCATAATTATGCAACGATTTTATGCTCTTCATAATTGTTTAAAACAATCCAAAATAAAAGGTATTGATAACGATCGATATGTTATAAAAATTAAATGTATTCAAGATTGTCATTATGATTTATGCAGCTTTATAAAGAAGTTTGACAAAAGTGGCTTTGTTTCAACTGGATTAAATTTAACCATGAATTTTGTAATTATTGTAACATATTCGTTTTACCTTATATTATTAATTCAATACTCTAAGAAAGAACTTTACTTTGAATTTAAATGTTTTCAAACGATAATTGGAATACTTGTGCACGTAATCGACACTTGGTTAGTTATTTTTTATAGTCATACTTTGAGCACACAGGTAAGCATTATTTAATAATTTCAAAACAAATCTTTGCAATTATTTGTTTTTTTTTAGGTGATTTACTTAAAAAATAAATTGTTTAAGCTTCTTTTAGCTACAAGAAACCACCATTTAAAGAAAGAAGTAAACAAGGAACAATGTTGAAGATCTTAAATCTAATTGAATAATTTTTATAGATCAATGCGTTATCTCTTCAACTTTTGCACGAGAAATGTCAAGTATCCGCAGGCGGATTTTTGGCAATTGACATGCCCTTATTATTTTCGGTATAATTATATTATACAGTTTAATAAAAATTGATAATAAATTTATTGTAGATAGCTGCAGCTGCATGTACCTATTTAACTATATTGTTTCAATTTCATGAACGTTTTGATGAGGACCCCTCAAAATTTACACAAGGCGTTTAACATAAGCACTGCATCTGCTAAATCACACTTTTAGATTTTAAGATTAATTTTTTATTTAGTATTTATAGGTACTTACTTAGTGCCTATTGTTTAAATAAATTACAAGTACCTAGCAACTTTATTAAAATAAATATTTTACTATAAAATTGAACAATTACTTTTTTTTCGAATGTTTTTTGGGTCATTGTACACTAATTTAAAGCTTTCAGGTAAAATTTGGACCAAAACTTCGTTTTTTTTGGCACTTTCTGCTCAAATTTTGGCACTTTTTTCAGGTCTTAGCCTATATCTCAGGAAGAAAGCGTTTTTTGACAAGCCCATTCTATATAAAATTAAAGTAGACAAAATTTCCTATATTTCCGATATATAACGTTTTTTTGGAAGACTAACTGTTCCGCCGCTAGAGGGCGCTAAAAAAAAAGGGGCATATTCCCATATTTAGTGAAATTCACTAGTTTCGCAAAAATCGCCCTTGCTATGACACTTAAACTGTTACTTTATGTTATGATAATAATTATGTTATCATTTGTTATGACACTACTTAACGAATTATTACATTACATATGGAATTTATACGATGTAAAAGTTTGTTGCGAGATTTATTTGTTTAAACAGACAAGAATACAATAATGCAACTTGAACTTGACACAAGTAATTCTAAGAAAAACTGAATGGGTGTGATACGACTTCAGCATCTTACAACCAAGGAAAATTAAAGTTTGTGAAAACTCTTACCAAAAACTTCCACCTTGCCGATGTTGTAAGTGTGTTCAAAAACCCTAGGGCAACTCTAGAAAGCATTGCAGCAGCAGGGTAGAGATTCCTGGTCAACGCGTACAGCTACACAAAAAATTACACAAAAAATAATTATAAGAAGGTTGCTTTCAAGACTTTATCAAAAATAGTTGCACTACCACCATCAGCTGCTGTAGCCACATAGGACAGTTTTAGGGTGTATCACCAGATGCAGCAATAGCTGGCGGTTGAGAAAAATTTCGAAGATTGAAGTTGGAAACGAGCAACAAATTGCCTGGAACTGATCACCTCTCTACAAGCCCCTGTTCCCCCCGAAAAAAAAATGTCGGCAAAAATTCAGGCCTCAATCTGTGAATAAACTGTAAGGAGTCGTGAAACAACCAAACGTGACAATTGAGACAGATCTCACAAGAACTCTCGAAGACGGATCATTTGACGTCTAAGTACGGAACGACCTGGGCTTTACCTTCTCCTTGGTTGTTAGGACCATCGAAGAAAGTGTGCACAAGAAGAAGGACAAAGGTATGTAACATTTCCTTCACCAAAAACAACACTCACACAGTTGGAATATAAATGTAGCTGTCTGAAGTAGTTAATACGAATGTGCAAGCTGAATCATAGCTTCTGTTCATTACAGACCCCCCAATTGCCTGAAAAACTAAAAAGCATCGATGAACGGCCTGAAGAGGATGTGATAGTTTCTTGAAAAACGAAGGTATGCACAACAGTACCTAACAGTAAACATGTGCAGATCGTCTCCTCAATCTCCTCATCTCATCTATCAATAAATCAATAAAATAACATATCCTGTTTGTTCCAGATGATTAAGACAGTCCAATTTATAACGGTAGCGATATTCATCGTTCTCAATATATTTATATCATTATAATGATGCATTTCATTCGTTTGTGTCCTTTTTTTCAATTACTTTTCCTATATTCATTTCATGTAAGGTAAGCTGGGTCCGGGAATATGTTCATTTGATGTGCTCTAGTGGCGAAACGGTTAGTCTTACAAAAAAGTGATTTTAAAAATGCACAAAATTTTGTCTACTTTAATTTTTTACTGTTTGGATGAGAATCTGTTTTTTGTACTTTAATTTTGAATAGATTAGGCTTGGGAAAAACGCTTTCTTTCTGAGATATGGTCCCAAAACTGAGAAAAGTGTCAAAATTTGGGCAAAGGGTGCCAAAAAACATAAAAAGTAAGAAAATCAAAACTATAGCAAACCTTTCCCCTGAGACTTAATATGTCTAATATTTTTTACCACATAGATTGCACCAAAACTTTGTATTTCATTATTTTAGCAGCATATCAAAAAGGTAGTTGGAAGTATGGAAGTTTTGATTGATGAAAAATTGTAGAGGGTGGCAGTTTGCTTGTTAAAGTGACAAAATATTGTTAAGTTAAATACCAATTAATCGAAGTTTATGTTCAGTTTGGACTCTCAATTGCAGGAAAAAATAACATTTATTGAAATAAATAAATAAATAGAAATATTATCTAATTCAAATTTTAATAATATCATCGATCTCCACACTTGTGCTAGCATTTTAACTATTTTAGTTTAAAAATCGCTTTCGAAATTTTTCTTTCTTGTAAATTTTCAATCGCGTCTTCGTAATTTTGTAATTCGAATGTTTTGATTCCCAATTTATCGTAATTTAAGTATCTAAAACATATAAACTGCTTTATAAATTCAGTTGCAAATTTTTTTAAGAGTCTACCGATCTCCCAAAGAATGTATGAGTTCTAAAGCTTTAGCAAAACTGAAAGGATTGGTATTTATTGCAATGATCTTTAACTCATCCATATACAACCGGAATGGAGAAATGCTAAAAGCATAAATTATTATTAATTGTTAAATTTAACAAAAAAGTTTTTTTACGTTATGGTGGCCGACGGAGGAGCTACTCCAAAAATGCATAATTTTCCTCCTCTATTTAAAAGAGTCGCCGCGAATTCAATAGCTGGCGCACAACCACTGCAATCCACGATAACATCAAACCGGTAGTTAGAATTTTCTTCTGAGCGCTGTTTTAGTTCTTCTGAAGTAATACATTCAAACCCAGTGCCTGATAATTTTAAATTATAGAATTGTCATGTAATATTAACTGCCGATAGTGGTGATTCTGTAAGGAATATGTTAATTTTAACGTGCGTTAAAATATATTACTTTTTAACATAATTTTGCATTCTGTAAAACAGTAGATAACGTATGTGTTAAAATTTTTAAATTTAACATCATGCGTTAAAACGTTCGGTAATATTCGTTAAAAGTAGTTGCAAGTTATTAAATTAGTTCCAATATCGCTCAAACGAAATTACAAATGTCAAAATATAACCAACATATGGGACATTTATAAAAAATGGGAACAAAAGAAAAGCAGGAAATAGTTGATATCGAATTTGAACTTTTTGATTTAACCATTCCATATTATGGGGCGGATCATTCTGGTGATTAAATCTTGGTGGGGAAGTAACTGGTAAGTAATAGGAAGAGGAATGTTGTAGGTTCTGCACGTATTATGCCGAATTGCACCACTATAAATAATTTTTGAAACTCTTAATGGATTGTACTATGAAGCTCTATGGCCATCAAGAGCTCTAAATCTTCTTTTTAATAAACCAGTTGTATGTTCCACCACGGACGTATCTAAGAGGGGTCTTTAGGGGGTCTAAATAGGGCGGTAAATAGACCGTGGGATTCCTAATAAAATTACAGAATCACAAAAAGTTCAGTGTTACCCCCCCCCCCCCATCCAAAAGCTACAGCTGTGTTCCACTATAATTCTTTGGTTTGATAAAGCAACATAAAATCTTGATTGAGGGCAATTTTCTGCAGCATTTATAAATGGTACCAACAACCAAGGTTCTAATGGATACCATTGTCGCCAAGAAGATAGTTAAAAGAGCCGGTATTTAAAATGATTCCTTTCTAAAGACGCGTCTCCACTTAAGCGGTTTTCACTGGCGGCTGAAGCCGGGCGGCTTTTTATGTATGCTTTAACATTACCTACACACCTCCCACTAAAGCCGCCGGCAAAAATTGCCTAAGTACAGACGCGTCTTAAGACTCTTCTTGCAACACACGTCATCCATATAGCAGAATCGTGCACAGAACCGGGGAAACGAGCATTTAAATTTAATATATTTGAAGTTACGATTAAAATCACAAATAATTTGTGCATTCATTGAATAATATCCCTTTCTACAATAATACTAGCATATTATGTTAATTGCCTTTGAATAGTTCGAACTTCTCGTCTAAATTTAAAATATTTTAATAAAATACAACTAAATATTTATATAAACATTAGGTGCTGTATTTGTTGTTTATCATGATTATCAACAATCATAAGATGAATAAACTCATCCAGTGCCATATTTTTTTATTTTTAACAAAAATTTACAAGATAACGTTAACAACTCTCACAAAACAAGAATGCAAATTATTAACATGTACTACTTGGGTAGGCTTTAAAATCAAACAATAAACACCTTGACATAACGCATTTTGTTAAAAATTTAATGGTTTCCGATCTTACAGAATCGGAATTTACGTTAAAATTTTAACATTACGTGAATTGTTGTTTATAGAATTGGAATTAAAATTAACATCACGTTACAATTTTAACACCCGTTAAAATTTAACATATTCCTTACAGAATGAGCACTGATATCTACTAACCCATATTTTGTGCAAGCTGTAGTCTTGTTTTGTTAGGTTCACAAATTACAATTTTCCGATGTCCTTGTAAATGCAATATAAGAGCCCATAGGGAACCCATTATTCCAGCTCCTATAATTAAAATCTTTTTCCCAACTGTTATTGGAGCAATTCGGTCCAAACCATGAGCAATGCATGAAATAGGTTCCGCTAAGGCAGCTAAAATAGAACGTTAAATTTGGAGTAACTTCTGGAACATATTTAGGAAAGTTTATACCTTGTTCAAAAGTTATATCATCCGGGAGCTTATAAACTTGGGATTCGGGAACGAGAGCATAGTCAGCCCAACCACCATTTTTGAAAATTCCCAGAGTGTAATAAATGCCACCAATTTGGCAATAATGAGGATTTCCTGAGTGGCAATCGTGACATACGTTACAGTTCCTGCAATAAATAAATTTTTTTTAGTTTCTTAAATTTGGAACCTCTTTGTCGTACCTGTCAGGATCTATAGCTACTCTGTCTCCTTTTTGAAAGGTTTTCGCTTGATCACCAACTTCAACTACTGTACCACAAAATTCATGGCCTAAAGTTAGCGGTTTACCGGGTTCGCATGGAAATTCGCCCTAGAACATAATAAAATTGAGTATTATTTTATTGTTTTATTAAAAAATGATGTTACTTCCAAAATGTGCAAATCAGTTCCACATATTCCCGAAAAAACGACTTTGATCAATAACAGATTAGGTTCCTCAATTTTTGGCACTTCCAAATCAACTAATTTAAGAGATTTTGATGCTAAACTAAACTTTAAGGCTTTCATTTTAAGCAGACGTACCACGGTGTTCCTGAATCAACTTTAAATGGGCCGAAAAACCACTCTCAATTTCCCTTCGGCTATCGAAAGGTTTGTGGTTGAGAAGTCCAAAAACGCAAGAAAAAACAAAATCGGCGGAGCCGTTTAAAAAAATCCCGATTTTTAGGATTTTTTTCCACGAAAAACAAGAAAATTCGATTTTCCTCTAATTTCCTTTTCTGGTTTACATTGTTTGTTCTTCCCACATAAACAATTCAATCAGAATCTTCTTTGTTAGCTGCGTAAATGAGGATTTTACAGGCACTACAAACTGCTGATGGATATCGACTGTCATCCAAGTTGATATCAGCAATATTTTCTATTTTCTTTTTCAACTGATTAACAATATTCCACATTTTGTCTTTTTTTTTAAACAAAACAAACAGATTACAGCTCGGTTCTCTTCGTGAGTTCGCGCATGATCTTTCGTTCTTCTTGGCATTTCGGATACAAATAACACAAAGAATGAAGCTGATGGTTTTTTGATCCACACGAACTACTAACAATTATTTGCAAAACACAATTTCCAGTGCCTAGAACAGTGATTTGATTTTTGAATTTACCGGTGGTGTAGCGCCCTCTACGTTTCCAACACACACAAAAGTGCACGCAAAAATCAAGGGAGCAATGTCCATGTAGTGTCTGCAATTGCTTGCAAACAGTAAAGCGCATGCGCGAGGACACAGCCACTGACACATGGTGAGTTTCGCGCGTAAATTCAAATCTATTCTGGTCCTTACAAGTTCTTATTTCCGTAATCACATCTAGTTCATGGACAAGAATATCAATATAAAATAGAATCAGCAAGTGGAGGGAATAGTATATTACGTGACTCGGGAGGAACGTCGGCCATTCCAGGAGAGTGTGTAATTTTGGCTGAGTTGGCCAAAGTTCCTGCCAAAAGACGTACAGTGCTTTTTATTGTCAGCGCGGAGAAATGTAGCTCAATTTCAGACAATTTGGCAGTTTTTACGTTTTTAGGTTAACCGCCGCTAAACAAACACGTTATTCATTTTCGCTGACAACAAGCGCATGCAGGGCAGAAAATCTGGCGATATATCGACATGTGACTAACTTATGTGACACATAGGTTTTCGCCCATAGGGAGTGAAAAAATCCGAACATGAAGCGAAAACCCGCGTTGCCAAGTTCACACTGCTCCGATTCCTTTTGTTTACACTGAGAGTCAGGACAGGGCAGGAACAAGCGAGTTTCGAGAGAGAAAACGAGTCGACATGGAGCTACTTTCGCAGCGCGTATGATAAAAATTGAATTTTTTCACTTTTTGAGAAAAAAAAATTCTAAAAATCGGGATTTTTTAAAAACGGCTCCGCCGATATTGTTTTTTCTTGCATTTTTGGACTTTTCAACGACAAACCTTTCGATAGCCGAAGGGAAATTGAGAGTGGTTTTTCGGCCCATTTAAAGTTGATTCAGGAACACCGTGGTACCTAACTAATAAAATTTCTTGCTTAGTTGTACAGATTTTTGGCTATTTATATAATCGGCTGTTTGTTTTTGAAATATACAGTCAAACAAAGGTTAATTTAAATATTATGTAGATAAAAATTTTATCAAATTTTAAAATAGCAATAAAAAGTTATAATATTGTTTTTCTACTATTATAGTCATATAATAGGATATCGTTTCTTCGTGGGTTACTATAGGTTAAAGAACGACACTGTTTTAGTTGCCTGTCAACAATTTTTACCTCCAATCAATTTAAAAAAATATTGGAGGTATGGTAATCGAAAAAAAATTTCAACTTTTTTTTTTTGCATTTTCGAGATCACCGTGTTCAGAAACGTAAAGATCTGCAAAAAGTAAAAAAAAAATTTCTGTGTCGGTCTGTCTGTCTGTCTGTCTGTCGGTCGTCAAATTTTGTCGATCGATTTGCTTCCGAACCATTCAACCAATTACGACCAAATTTGGTATGGTGGTAGGGTTCACGGTGGAAAGGTGAAAATAAGGTTTTCGTCGCGATCTATCAATCAGGAGTGCCACCACAAGAAAATAATACGGGATTTTTTAAAAATATTTTGTCTTGCGATATGTTATTTTAAAGGCCTTAAAAGGCTTTATCCAGAATAGGTAAAATTAATCTTCTATCTGTCGTCTGTCAAAAATCACAAGTTGTCAAAGTTGAAACTTTAAGAGTGAATAACTCAAGAAATGCTGAAGGGATCTTACCCAAATTTGGTACGTAGGTACATTGATCCTAATGGATATGAGAGCATATGTAATCCTTCGATAGAAATCAGTAATGCAACATGAAAAAAATAAAATTAACTTTTTTGTCAAAAACATGAAAAAAGTTTTTGTCGATCGATTTTCTCCGGCATTTCTGCGTCGATTGCAATCAAACTTATTGGACGTATGCCTCGTGGGCTGGAATGGTGAAAATAAGGTTTTGCCAGAGAAATCTTCACCAGGGCCACCACAATAAAAAAAATAAAAAAAAATGAAAATGTCGTCGTATCTCCGGAAATGTTTAACCGATTCAGCTAAAATTTGGTGTGTCGATGGAGCTTTGAAAGTATAAGTATTGGTGAGAAAACAAACCGAGCCAATTGTAACAGGGCGGGGCAGGTCAGAAAAATTATAGAAAATATTAACTGAAATCTTAATTTATATATATTTTGTGAGAATTGGTCAGATGGCTGGCAAAAATAAAACAATATATTCAAAATTTTAATAAACGTCATAATTTTGTGACATATGTGTCAAAATTAGGTTAATGTTGATTTGTATACCGAGTGCAGCATAAGAATTGAGTTTAGGGCTTGTAACAATTAATTTTAGAATACAAAAATAGGTGGTTCGGTGGGAAATATTTTATAATATCGTCGTACGGACTGACGGAACGTTACTTTATAAGTAAAAGGTTCTGCCACTAGGTAGCGACCAAGTTTAGGCTGTTTGTTAAATTTTTTCGCAAATGTTTTCAGAATCAGTAAATCGACAGTCAGTAATTTACAAAAATTTATTTTCGAAAAATCCGCTAGATGACCGAAAAAATTTGTTGTACCAATCTTGGAGAAATTTTATTTGTGACTTCTTACGGTATTATGTGACGTATATAAAAATTTTGGAAAAAATTCAGTGGCGTACAAAAATAAAAAATTTTTTTCATTTTAGATTTTGTTAAAAAAACTTTTATAGATAGATTTAGGGTAGGGGGTGATACATATAGATATCTTTGCCAGGGCTACCGATATCTTTGTTAAGGCTACCACAATAGATAACAAAAATGAACATTATGTCATCGTATCTCCGGACAAAATTTGGTGTGCTGGTGATTGGAGGTATTGCGGCAGAGAGTGACGATATTTTTTCATTAAAAAAATACTGATTTTCTAATAAAATAAAATCATTGAGCATTTTGATCTAAATATGGATTTATAAATACGCACTGTAATAAAAATTATTTTTTTATTAAGGACGAAAATATATTTACAGATAAAGTTAATAACAATAGAACAACAAATACACTAGGATTTACACTAATACTAAAACAAACTCCAATTAATAACAATCAGTTAACAATAAGTCTGTATTTATTTATAAACTAAGTCACTATATTTATGTAATATTTGGTATATTTAATTATCACAGATTTATTTCAGCAAATCAAAATCACCTTGATATTTACATTCTAATGGTGTCTGCACGTCAGCAGATTTGTAATACAATTATCAGAGTTGGTTCCATGAAATTTCGCCGTCAGCAAATACGTCGACGGTAAATATGCTGACAACATTTAAGCCGACAGAATAAATATTAAATATTTATGTTATACATACTACATGCATACTACTAATACCAATAATACGTCGACCAGTAATAATGCCGACAGCAAATACACCAACGGAAAGTATTCGACAACATTTAAATCGATAACCTGTGATCTAAAGCCTATGTTTCATATTTGGGCTTATGGGGAAGGCAACGAGAAACCATCCCATAAATAACAATAATGATGTCACCAACTGCCTTTTTTCTCTCTGTGATGTAAGCAGGTTTTGCATTAATGCAATAACTTTCTCTTCAAAAAACCTGGCTAAAAATAGCCAGCTTGATAAAGGTAAATACAATTTTTGTACTAGCAGGAGTGGGAACCTTGGCTAAATTTTTTTTATAAGAAAAAACAATTAAATATTCACATGATTATCCATTATTTTTAATATATTACACATGTTTTGGTTATTTAACTCTATAAATTATCAAATAATTAATTTAAATAATTTGCAAAACAATTTCTATGATGATGCAACAAATTGTGATTTTAACCTTTAACCGTCAGATAAATTACGACGATTTAATAATAATCGATAACTTCAAACAAGTGCATATCAGTAAACATACGTTAGTTAACAGCAATTGGGCTCTCGATAACTTTATTTGATTGTTTCAACATGGAAGCGTTAAAGTTTACTTTGGCAACCAAAACTCTAGAACTGGTCAAAGAGCCCGTTTTAAAAATTGAAAACCAAAGTCATTTGTTGGTTAAAGTAGCTTATGCAGGAATATGTGGTACTGACTTACATATTTTGGAAGTAAGAGAAATTAATTATGTGAAATTACATTTTAACCATTTTTTTTTTGTTTTAATAACAGGGAGAATTTCCTTGCCAATCTAAAAAAGCTTTTACTTTGGGTCATGAATTTTGTGGAACAGTGGTAGAAGTTGGCGACGAAGTTAAGACATTTAAAAAGGGGGACAGAGTTGTTATCGATCCGAATAGGTTAAATCTCTAATGCAGTTTGTAAGTTAAAAATA
The DNA here is from genome assembly GCA_947369205.1 of Cantharis rufa. Lineage (NCBI taxonomy): Eukaryota > Metazoa > Arthropoda > Insecta > Coleoptera > Cantharidae > Cantharis > Cantharis rufa. Next base: position 13,833,966 of record OX376307.1, on the reverse strand, counting down.
GAGTAATACTAATGATTTTAGTGGATGTAACATTTGCCATGCCTGTCACACGGGAAATCCGCATTACTGTAAAACTGGGGGAATTGACAATACCATTGGCATCTTCAGAAATGGAGGATGGAGTGAATATGCCAGTATCCCCGAATGTCAGGTGTTTAAGCTGCCAGATGAAATAACGTTTGAGCAAGGTAAAGATAAGTGTAATTTTTTTTTCAAAAATCATTACATTTTTTGTAGCTGCTTTAGCGGAACCGATTTCATGTGTAGCCCACGGTTGGGATCGAATTTCTCCAGTGGTCGTTGGGCAAAAAATTTTGATTACGGGCGCTGGAATCATTGGTGCTTTATGGTCTATTGTACTACATCTACAAGGGCACAGAAAGGTCACAGTATCTGAACCTAACGAAGTAAGACGAAAACTTGCACAAAAAATGGGTATAAAAAATGCATCCGTTTCATATTGATAACTTGTGATAAACGGTTTCATTTTAGAAACCGGCTTTGAGTATATCTCTCCCGATGAATTGAAAAGACGCAAAAATGAAGATCCCGACTACGTTTTTGACCTCGTCATTGATTGCAGTGGTTTTGCACCAGCTATCGAACACGCGATAACTCTGCTAAACAGAGGAGGAAAACTGTGCATTTTTGGTGTAGCTCCCCCAGCTGCTAGGATCAGGTAAGCAAATTAGAACTTCCTTCTCTATTTCATGACGGCTTAAATGATTTTAGCGTTTCTCCGTTCCAATTGTATATAGATGAGCTAAAAATAATTGGAGTAAATATAAATCCATTCAGTTTTCCGAATTCTATAGAACTACTGCATTCACTTGGGGACAGGTACGTATTTGGAGATTTTTGTTATTATTCTCTTGAGATGCTATTTTTAGATACCTAAATTATGAAAAATTGGGTATCAAGACTTTTCATTTGAAGAACTATAAGGAAGCAATTGAAAATTTGAAGAAAGGTACAATTGCTAAAGCTGTATTTAAAATGTAAATTTTGCATGATTGAAACAAAAATAAAATTTTAAATAAAAAAATCGATTTTTAATTTAAGTACCTTAAAAATCAAGCAATCATTCGAAATGTGCTTAAATTTAATTAAACGTCAGAAGTAATGATTATGGTGTGTTTGCTTTAAAATTATGAATAACGGTAACAATGGCAAAGGAATAATGAAATTACCCAGTGAACTGTTAACTCAAGAAGATATTGACAGAATTAACAAAATGTTTGCAAGTCCCAAAAGGCGTAACTCTGGTAATTTGAAGTATCGTAACGATAAATTGCAGCAAAAAAAAGATTCCAACGATAAAACTTCGTATATGGGAGCTTGGGCTTTGCTATGTCCGGTAATATCAAAATATTTTTACAATGTGAGAACATCGCAAGTGGATCCTGCGCTAATCCGACACGACGAAAGTTACATGGGTTATAGACCTGCAGTTTCGACAAGATTTCCAGAAGCCACCGCTATGATTTATCACACTTTGACTATTGGCCAAGAAGCTACCAACGACGTTTATTTGGGAAACTTTGGTTATTGTAATTACGTGTCGCCCAGGCATGCTGTGATTTTTTATAACGAAACGTTAGAAAATTACGAACTACTTAATTATTCCTGCCATGGAACTTTTATTAACAGTACTTTGTACGGCAATAACGAACAAATGTCTGATACTTACGCCCGTCAGAAACGGAAGAAAAAGATTTTGGTAAGTCCATCAAAAAAGCACGTTATTAGTGCCAAAATGTTTGCAATAGATCGTCAAATAAGAATGCAATGTTCTTGCACGTCAAGTCATTTCGAAATCCCCAATTCCACTTGGGAAGGTTCGATTATAATTGCTCATGGTTCAGTTCTACGTTTTGGTTGTATTTGTTTCGTTTTTTCTCTTGTTAGTAAGTAATTTGTATTTTGTAATAATTATTTTTTTATTTCAATAAAATTAATTTTAAAAAAATTGTACAATTTTGTTTGTTATGTTATTCCCTAGTAAATTCGGTCAAATTAATTGCCTATATGTACTGCATATTGCATGGCAATCGAATAAAAAGAAGTTTCTGCTTCATTATATTGCCGTGATATATTGTCATGTTCCAAAATCAATTTTTAATTTTGAATTTAAGATGTATTTTTGTATTTGAATTTTGTTTTAATTTGTAAATTTGAAATTTTATTTGATTGTTTTGTAAATTTAATTTAATTTGTGGAAATAATTCTTGTAAAATTGTAAATATTTGAAATAGTTGTTCGCGCCAATATTTTTATTTTGTTTATTAATAATAATTAATATTAATATTAATATTTTATTTGATGTTGATACGAAAATTTGTTTTAACATTGCCGTTTTGCCGTTTACGCCGGCGCCGACCGGAGTGGTCGCATTGCGAACGCTATCCGTTGATTTTGTAATTTGCGTTTTTATTTGAGATTTTTAATTATAATATGTGTTTTAAATTGAAGAATTTTTATTGTGTTTATTGAATTTTTATTTCGACAACAATAGTATGCCGAGGTGGAAAATGCTTCATTACAGCCGAGCGCTAATAAGTGCGACGCTGGAATGAAGCTTGACACCGAGGTATGTATACTATTTTATTCACAATCAGATAGTAAATAACAAATAATTAAAGTTTGCATTAAATTATACGCTGCTTTTCACTTTATTTCATTTAAAAAAAAAAACTAGTTTATCAAGTTGGTATAAAAAATAAGCAAATTGCTGTTTATGTCAAACAAAATGATGGTAAACATTTGAAATAATTGTACTTTAATTATTCTGGCTAAATTAACAATATTGTTATAAAACTTACATTTTTAAAGTAACTAAAATAATATTTGACAAGTTCAAGTTAACTAATTCGTGCAAGTTAACTATAAAGTTAACTTGCACTAAATTTGTACTTGACATTTGACATAATCTTAATTAATTTGACGCACATTATTTGTTAGTTCCTTTTCTTGCCAACATGCGACATTGCAGGTCGGGAAGTGATCACTTCCCGACTTGAGGTAGGTTGGGAAGTAAAACAAAATAGCTCTGATTGGCTGGCAAGTGAAAGTAAATAATAAACTGCTTCCCAACTTCTTAAAAATCAGGAATGTATCGATTACTAACCGATTGTGAATAATAGTTATTTACCTAAAAGTCAGGAAAATGATACATTACTCACGAGGAGCAATGTTGAAATACGAGGCACTCTGTGCCGAGTATTTTAAAGCTTCGAGTAAAGTGAGACAATTTCCTGACAAGTATGGCATTAAATTTTACCGAAAATCGTAAAAAATCGAAATTTTAAAACATTTATTGAACAACATTTTTAAAATGAACAAAATTCAAGTGTGTCAATTTGTTGACTACATAGTTACCATACATAGTTACTGTCAAAACAATAATAAGTAATAAAGAAAAGAACGACGTCTCTTTTATTTTGTTACAATTACTAATTATTACCGAACTATTCATTAAAATCCAATTTCCCTGCGCGTAAATTAACAGGGAAGTGTTGATTTGATGACGATTTTCGGTAAACAATTATTTTGTATTTCTAATATTTGAGCTGTAATCCAAAGTTGCATATAGGAGAAAATCTTTTTGTAACTTCACGATCTGTAAAATTATTAAATTCATTGGAAATTGTGGTAGTATTTCTCAGAGATTTGAAAGTTCGTCTACTCTTAAAACTCATACTAAGAAGTAGCATTCAAGTATTAAAGACGTAGTTCTCCAGTTGAATGTGAGGCGTGCCTAAAGTTTATCAAAAATTTTCTTATCAACAGAACCTTCTTCAATATCGAAATTTCTGTATGAGTTCAAACACGCGATACCTTAGCGATGGCCACAAATCGCGGCACATTTTTGCCTGGCCTTCCAACATCTACAAGTACATCTTTCTTAGAATAAATTGCATGAGACTAACGAGAGCGCGGAATCCCGAGCAGCAGCCTTTAGTATTCGAAACGAGTCAAGGAAATCATGGACTCTTCCAACTTCAAAGTTCGGAAGAATTTTCATTGTCACGCAATACGCAATTTCTGGACTCTATGATAAAAATTTTTATTTTTATTTTTTAAAACAAAGTGTTTTGTTTTTAATTTTACCTCCAATCAATTTAAAAAAAAAATTGGAGGTATGGTAATCGAAAAAAAATTTCAACTTTTTTTTTTTGCATTTTCGAGATCACCGTGTTCAGAAACGTAAAGATCTGCAAAAAGTAAAATAAAAATTTCTGTGTCGGTCTGTCTGTCGGTCTGTCTGTCGGTCTGTCTGTCGTCAAATTTTGTCGATCGATTTGCTTCCGAGCCATCCAACCAATTACGACCAAATTTGGTATGGTGGTAGGGTTCACGGTGGAAAGGTGAAAATAAGGTTTTCGTCGCGATCTATCAATCAGGAGTGCCACCACAAGAAAATAATACGGGATTTAAAAAAAATATCTTGTCTTGCCATATGTTATTTTAAAGGCCTTAAAAGGCTTTATCCAGAATAGGTAAAATTAATCTTCTATCTGTCGTCTTTCAAAAATCACAAGTTGTCAAAGTTGAAACTTTAAGAGTGCATAATTCAAGAAATGCTGAAGGGATCTTACCCAAATTTGGTACGTAGGTACCTTGATCCTAATGGATATGTGAGCATATGTAATCCTTCGATAGAAATCAGTAATGCAACATGAAAAAAATAAAATTAACTTTTTTGGCAAAAACATGAAAAAAGTTTTTGTCGATCGATTTTCTCCGGCATTTCTGCGTCGATTGCAATCAAACTTATTGGACGTATGCCTCGTGGGCTGGAATGGTGAAAATAAGGTTTTGCCAGAGAAATCTTCACCAGGGCCACCACAATAAAATAAATAAAAAAAAATGAAAATGTCGTCGTATCTCCGGAAATGTTTAACCGATTCAGCTAAAACTTGGTGTGTCGATGGAGCTTTGAAAGTATAAGTATTGGTGAGAAAACAAACCGAGCCAATTGTAACAGGGCGGGGCAGGTCAGAAAAATTATAGAAAATATTAACTGAAATCTTTATTTATATATTTTTTGTGAGAATTGGTCAGATGGCTGGCAAAAATAAAACAATATATTCAAAATTTTAATAAACGTCATAATTTTGTGACATATGTGTCAAAATTAGGTTAATGTTGATTTGTATACCGAGTGCAGCATAAGAATTGAGTTTAGGGCTTGTAACAATTAATTTTAGAATACAAAAATAGGTGGTTGGGTGGGAAATATTTTATAATATCGTCGTACGGACTGACGGAACGTTACTTTATAAGTAAAAGGTTCTGCCACTAGGTAGCGACCAAGTTTAGGCTGTTTGTTAAATTTTTTCGCAAATGTTTTCAGAATCAGTAAATCGACAGTCAGTAATTTACAAAAATTTATTTTCGAAAAATCCGCTAGATGACCGAAAAAATTTGTTGTACCAATCTTGGAGAAATTTTATTTGTAACTTCTTACGGTATTATGTGACGTATATAAAAATTTTGGAAAAAATTCAGTGGCGTACAAAAATAAAAAATTTTTTTCATTTTAGATTTTGTTAAAAAAACTTTTATAGATAGATTTAGGATAGGGGGTGATACATATAGATATCTTTGCCAGGGCTACCGATATCTTTGTTAAGGCTACCACAATAGATAACAAAAATGAACATTATGTCATCGTATCTCCGGACAAAATTTGGTGTGCTGGTGATTGGAGGTATTGCGGCAGAGAGTGACGATATTTTTTTTTTAATGTACAGAATAAAAGAGGTAAATCGACAGCAAAAATATAAATAATTCTGCTATTCAACGTCGGATTACACCTAAAGTATTGGTGATACAAAAAAATTTATATTCTATCTACAATTTGAAGGAAATTTAATAAATTACAATTTTTATTTGAACTATTTTTTTATATCAGCAAAGTTTGCCTAGATATAGGCAAGAAACTGAAACAGTGTACCTTTTTTTTTCGCAACAGATTTCGAAGGGGACTTTTAGTATATATTTAATTGGAAGCTGTTATAGACATAAAATTCAGATATTCATTGATTAATGTCTGTTTTTTATTTTTAATATGGACTACGATGAAAACAGGGTTTTCTGCCAAAAAACGACAAACGAACAAGAAGTTGATATTGATTAATAATAATCCGTAAAATTTAATTACAACTTTGTAATAATAATTTGGAATTAATAGGTGATTTTTGATAATATAATCTTTGATTTGAATTTGTCATTGAATGTAATAATTTGAACAAGAATTTAGTGATTTGGATAAAAAAAATTTTAATTTTGTAGTCAGCAAAAGTGCTTAAAAAAGCGTCAAATGTTATCAAAAAGCGTCAAATGTTATCAAAAAGCATCAATTAATAAAAAAAGCATCAATTTAATAAAAAAAAAATCAATTTTATTAAAAAGAGCACCAGTTTTATTGATAAAACAATTATCAAAAATAAAAACAAATATTCTGAAATAAAATTCATTCTTCTATTGCTTAAAAGATTTTTGTAAAGCTTCATTCATTCAAAACTTGAATTTTGCTACAAGCGAGGGATCCATTTTCAAATTTAACCTTTCTCTCTTTCGGAGTTCTTCGCTCTACGTAAGAGCATAGTGATTTCTTTTTCATTAGAAGGGTTCTCTTGGCAGATACTTCGGTGGTTTGCCATTGCCTGCCGAGAAAGGAAGCTCAGAACAAAGTTTTTTTTACTCCGCCCGGGATCGAACCAGGGATATCGGCTTAGAATTTTCAGGAAAAGCATTATAGCCATAAATCTGGACTCAAATTATAATTTAAATTTTATATCATATTTAATTAAAATCTTTTTGTTTAAAAAACGACAACATTGATCGATGTACAGACATACAATCAGGCCTATTATGTATCACAAACGTTATTATAACAGTGACAGTTATGAAATAAAAAATTGATGAAACGCGTTTTGATCCGTGAATAGAAATATTACTTTCTTTTTCTGACACATGTTAGCTATAATAATGTTTCTCGCTGTACGCTATTTTGAAATTTTATTATAACATAAAGGTTGACTGTTATTTTTAAAGGTTGTGATACATAATAGACCTGATTATTACAACAAATTTATTAAAACAAAATTTGGGATTTTTCGAGAAATCTTTTTAGTTGTAATTTTTCTGAAAATCGAGTAGGAAAATTTTGGGGAATAAAAAAATACAGTTCAATATACCTAAATAATTTTATATAATTAACTATATACAAATTAATTTCGAAATTTGCCCCCGTTTTTGTAAACGCAATTGTTTGTAAAACAAAAATATGGCGGGCGGATCTAAAGTATTTTAATGTTATCGCGTCAAAAGACGGGAACAAAAACCCCGAAAACATCAAAAACATCGAAAATAAATCAGATACTATTGGACTCTCGGACGCTCTAACCATCTAATGTTTGAGTGATGTAAAATGGTACATTTTTCCAGCCCTCCCCCTCATTTTGAATTTAAGATCCAAAATAGTCTAAATCATTTGTACCTGTCCGTACCTTCCTTATTTTTGTTTGTACCCATTTTGTTTTTCGGATATTTTTAAATATTTAAAATGGGCATTTTGGCAGCCCCTCCTCTCCATTTCGAATTTTGGATCCAAAATAGTTTTAATCATTTGTACCTTCTTTATTTTCGTTTGTACTCATTTTGTTTTTAAAATATTTCAAATTTTCTAATAATGACATTTCGCTAAATGCCCCCTTAAAAAAGGAATTTCATGAATTCTTGAAATATTTTCAAAATTTTTAGCAAATTTTTAATTTAAGAATTCTTGGTCTCTTTCTTCATTAGACATATAGTACATTATGATATTGAGATAACTATGTTTTATATTTCATTTTGTAGTTTTTGTTTAATTAATTTACGTCAATGGTTTTATTTGAAAATAATCTAAAAAATAATTATTTGCATAACGAAAAAATCAGACCTTGGTATATCTTTATTTGAATACTATCGTCATTAAAAAAGGAAAACTATTCTGCAACATACAATAGCTATTTATGCAATACCCATCATTGAATATTCTAAATTTTACTAAGCACATTTATCAATTTTAAATCTAAATTAATTTTGTTCTTATCCGAAAAAAATCTCAAAATAAAAAAATTACCAACAACGTAGGTAACTAGTACCCATTGTAGTTCATAAGTAACAAGGTCGAACTTCTTGGTTATAAAGTTGTTAACTAGCGCTAGTTATTCATCACACGAAAAAATATATTTAAATTAAGAACAGGCCATGTTTGCTTCCTTTAGTGTGCCAGTTAAAAAGCATGAAGAATTTTGTATAAATGTTGTCAAGTGCGGTGTCATTCCTAAGCACATTGCATTCATATTGGATGGAAATCGCAGATATGGTAAAAAATTAAATTTGGATATTATGTCTATTTACCAAGCAGGAGCTAACAAATGTTTGGAAGTTTTGGATTGGTGTTTACTGCTTGGTGTTGAAGAAGTTACCGTTTTTGCTTTAAGTATTCATAACTTAGAAAGAAGTGCAACTGAAGTTTCAAATTTGATGAGCGTACTAGAGCTGATGATCGAAACTGTTGAACGGGATCAAGACATTTTTAACAAGCGAGGTATTCAAATAAGAATAAAAGGTAATTCTTCATTATATCCCGATAGCACGAAAAACGCGTTCCTAGGATTTAATGAAAAATTCAAACATAATACGAAAATGATACTCAATGTAGCTATATATTACACTTCACAAGATGAAATAACCACAGCTATACTTAATATTGCAAAGAGTCAAGTGCCAATTGAAGATGTTAATGAAAAATTAATATCGAAACATTTATATATTTCACGTGATGTAGATTTGCTGATTCGAACGTCAGGAGAAACCCGACTCAGCAATTTTCTTCTGTGGCAAACTTCTAAAGCGTACATTAATTTCGAAAAGTGTTTGTGGCCTGAATTTTCACTATGGACTTTCATCAGAATAATCTTGAGGTATCAACTACACAATAATTTTAAAAATTTGTAAGTTTTTTTAACTAAAAGTTATTATTTTATATAATAGTTTTCAAGCCTGCTATAACTTTTGACATAAAATTTTGACATCAACTAAATTTAAAATGTAAAAATATAACTAATAAAGCAATATATTATCAAAATTTTTGGTTTTAATTGAAAAAATGGAAGCTGTCCAGTATTCGGTAGAAGAACAAAAATTGGAATTGGTCGAGTTGGAAAAGCCTTGTGTTACAGAACCTAATGATGTTTTAATTCGCGTTTTAATATCAGGAATATCTAAGCAAGATTTGCATATTATTTACGTATGCATTTTTAATTATCTTTCAATCATCAAAAATTATACAAAATAATTTATATTTTCAAGGACTTGATACCGTGCAAACCACATGAACCCCTCATATTAGGCCAAGAATTTTGTGGAATCGTATTTGATATTGGGTGTGACGTTAAAACAATCTATAAAGGGAACAAAGTGGTTGTAAATCCTAACAAGTAATCACTGAAGTTTTTTTTCCAAATTTTTCGTAAATTAAAGAGTTTTTATAGAAAATGTGGAATTTGTGTTAATTGTCGTACAGGAAAACCTCTTTACTGCACCAATACTTCTCAATCAATTGGACTCTTTAAAAATGGTGGATGGTCCCAATACATTATTGTACCTGAAAGTCAAGTGTACAAAGTTGCCAATACTCTAAATTTGCAACAAGGTGTTCTAGTGGCTAGACAAATCATGTCCAAATATTATTATGCTTACGTTTCAGCCGTGTTTGTAGAACCGATGTCACGTGTTATACATGGTTTAGATTTACTCAATCCAATACCCATAGGACGGAATATACTAATTGCAGGAATGGGTATGCTTGGGATATTGTGGGCCATTTTATTGCATTTCCAAGGACACAGAAATGTTACAATATCTGAACCAAATTTAGCAAGGCTAGAGATTGCCGAAAAACTGGGTTAATACTTGCTATGAAAAGATGATCTGGCAATTTATAAAATTTCTGATTTCAGAATTGGAATTTTTGTATATTACTCCTCAAATATTAAAACAAAATCAGGAAACTGGTTTAAGTGCTCTTTTCCACATTATAATTGATTGCACCAGCTCTCAAAGTGCTGTACAATACCACTCTTCGCTATTGCATAAAGGTGGAAAGTTATGTATTTTCAGTGCAGAACCAAATAGTAAATCAATCAGGTATAATATTTCTTTACAGTTAATTTAAAAATTAATCCAAAAATAGAGCAGAATTTCCTTTTTGAACTTGATTTTTAATCAAAACGAATAATATTGTCTTATTTTATAGTATTTCGCCTTACCACATTATGAAAAACGAAATTACCATATTTGGAGTTAACAATAACCCCTTGAACTATCCCAGAGCATTAACCATTTTGGAGTTGCTGGCTAATAAGTAAAAATAAATTATTTTTTATTTTTACATTTTACAAATAACTATTTTACACAGATACGTGGATTTTGATAAGCTATGTGTTAAAACTTATGCGTTAAAGGACTACAAGGATGCCATCAAACATGTAAAAAAGGAAAAAGTAATAAAAGCTGTATTTAGTATGGGTATTCAATGTATTTGCAGAAAAGACGAATGCCATATTTAACAAATTGTAAATGTAATTAATTAAATCTACTTTAAAATGTAAAATACGTTTTCTTTAACCTCCTTCGTGCAAACATTTGTAATTATTGCAGCCTAACAAAGTTAAAACAATTATTTTTTAATTTGCTTAAAGTAAATTAAAACGTCCAAACTGAAATAATTTGATTTTCAAATCCAACAACCAACTCCTGCATACACAAGGTAAATTTTTACCTACTAAACAGCTTGGCTTTAAACAAATTTAATTAATTTTAGATATTCGTTTTGAAATCGTTCTAATTGCAAAAAAGAATAGCTTAGAAGTAAGATGCAAGATTTAACAGAACTAAACAAAACGTTAAAACAATAAGTTTTAACAGTAAAGTAAAGAAATACAATACGTACAAAAATTGTTACTATAAAAACCAAAAAGACATTAATTACCACTTGACATGTTTGGATTAAAAATATTTAAAAATGAAATATTTCCATAAAAGAATTCAACATTAAAAATTAAAATGAGTAATACGATATAAGGCCCTATTTCACAGTTTTTGCCGATCGTCAGTCGTACCTAACTCTAAATTAAATGAAATAATATAAAAAATATAAAAAATATGAAGACTGAAGATCGGCAAAAACCTTGAAATAGGGCCATATATCGTATTACTCATTTTAATTTTTAATGTTTAATTATTATAGTATTTCTTTACTTTACTGTTAAAACTTATTGTTTTAACGTTTTGTTTAGTTATGTTAAATCTTGCATTTTACAAATACATACTAATATACCACAAAATCTACTTGAAATTCTGTTGAGTTTATTTTATAGAAGTAAGATGTTGATATTTTGTAATCTGATCCTTTAATTTCATTACTTTTGTGAAAAAATTTTTGACAATACACTAGTTTTTTTCACTTACATAGATACATATCACAAAATGTTACCCCATCTCTAACAAGTTCCTTCCAGTGTAACATGACAAAATGCGTTTTGTCAGTTATAATTCTTTTTCAAGCTGCACGACTGGAACGCCACTGTGTTTTTTTAGTGTTTGGGGTTGGTAACTCCTAGGAACTACATTACGCCAGAGATTTCTGCGAAGATTGGTGGGTATCCGTTTTGAGTTCCATTTTAATTTCGTTATGTATTTGTTTTAATTTAGTTTTGCCGTATAACGGGTAAATATAATTTTTCCATCTAATTAATTTGTGTTAACAAATTATTTTTAATAAAATTAGAACTTCAAAATAACAACTTAGTTAAAACGAATAAAATGCAAAAATTATATTTGAGCTTTCAGCGAAGGTTATCGCTATCATCAGAAATTATATTTCAATAAAATTACATGTTTATATGGAAACCGAAACAAACGTATTGTCATTTGATACGATCAAAGAAATCACTATGGTCTTGAAATATGATCGCGAGTTAAGGAACAACCTACAGTGAGTTTCCGTCAAAGTAGGAAAAACTTAACTCCAATACGTGCACGAAGGAAACTAAGCAAGTAAATGGCTGTAGATGTTGCTTAAACCATCTATGTCAGTTTTTCTATTCATAAAATTCTTCTCTCTTTTGATGCAGATCATTTCATGAAGAATTCTGTCCTTGTAGTTGGTTACTGATTTAATTACTTTGGCGTTTTTGAAGTCTGCATCATGGCCATCGATTAGAACATGTTTAGCGATAGCAGTAGAATCAGGTTTATTGCATCGTATGGTTGAAACATGTCCACTCATCCATTTGTGAAGCCATTGGTTGGTTTGTCCAATATATACCAAATTGCGCCTAAGGAATCGGAATTATTGGATTGAAGAGTCAGACTTCGTCGGCTATTATTGTTACGTTTCCTTTCGATCCTAGACATGGATTTATGTTTTATTTGGGATACGACACCTCAACTTTCGGCAGATGTTTGGTTTATGAAGATGCGATAGTAGAGATTGATTTGTATTTGCAGCCACACTTTCTCGTTTTATGAGTCATGGAACTAGCAAGCATGTTGATTTTTTAATAAGTATTTTGTGTTCTCTATTTTGTAGACTTATATTCCTGGATGGTGGACCAACGTAATGATGAAGTAAAGATATTGAATTCGAAGGAAAGACACTTGCCTAGTCGTGAAATTGGTAGCATTGCATTCAGGGTAAGTCTCTTAGAGATGCATTTACTTATTTTTTATTAATGATGCTGTATGCCAGGTTCTATTTTTAATATCAATTATAACCGAGATAATGAATTCCGGTATGCAATTAATTTCTGTTAGAGCATAACTTCGTTTTGTTGAGTTATCCTTCTCAGGGATGCTCAATTGTATTTTTGCTACTTGACTGAATGTACCATTCAGGTGGATGTCAGTATTTTACCTTGCCTTTTATATTTTATTTTGTTTTCTGTTATTATAATCTTCAATTATATAACAGCTTATCTTGATCATTATGTGTACGTTCTATGTAAGATTATTGAATTAATTCAACATTGTTGCCAACATCTTTCTTTCTATTTGTGTTTTTACTATAAGACGACTCTTCGTTTCTTTTGGATTTATTAGTATTGACTGGCGTCCACATTAACATCAGGTTTTTCATTCAGCTGAGAAGACATCTGAGTGCATGGTTGCGAATCCACAACGTTTTTCGAAATACCATGCTTCTCGTGAACTGTGTTTTAAATAACAAGGCTAGCTAATGCGTGTAATACCATCTACGATTAAGCAAGTGGCATTGTGGCAGAAATTTGAGAGCAATTGTTGCTACACTCTCTTCGCTCCAAACTTGTTCAACAAGGTCGCATATCTTTTCTTGGAGTTTTTCTCTTCTACATTTGACAAGTTCTATACCTATTTTATCTTTTCCGGAGGCCTTTCCGTTCTTCATTCGTTGTATTACTTCAATTATTTCTTCGTGTGTTGGTGTGAATATTTCTTGCCAACCGCCTGCTGCTTCTATAATTGATATTTTTCTCTTGCTGCCCATTTAGAAGTTTTAAAAAATGTCGAATCCAGATTTATTTCACTTTCTCAGCATATTGTTGTACTCTTCCCTCCTCCTCTTTCATGCCTCTTGGCATTATTTTGTTTAGTGGTTTTTGGCTTTTTAACATTTGGTAGAAGATCTTTAGCGTTACTACCCTTGCTGCTATTTTCAATTTCTTACATTTTCTTCATAAACCATGTATTCTCTTTTTGTTTATATTATTTACCTGTTTAGAGCATTCCTTATAACTGTTTAGGTCCTCTTATTTTTCCATTTTCAACCATTTTATTCTTCTCTCACTTTTTGTTTTATTGCATTCCTTCCACTCACTGTCAAACCATTCCTTGTTCTTATGCTCTGCTCTATATCCTAGCATTTCACTTGCTGTTTTGTGTTCATCGTATTTGTTAGAATGTTTTTCTCTTCTTCCATATTTTTACTTTTCCTGTCACTAAATATAGCTTATCTCTCAGACTTTCCTGGTACCGTTCTCTTTTCTCACTGTTTTTAAGTTCTTGGATCGCTATCTTTCTGTTAAATGTCTCATTGTCGCTACCACTAGAAAATAGAGCTAGAGCTCGAAATTTAAAAAACATTTCTTTTGGGTAATAATTTTATTGTCCCATATTCTAGATGGTTCAAAGCATCTTTTAAGCCAATAAAAACAAAATTAATTTTCTGAAAAATTTATTGTGGTTTAACTAATAGAACAGCTAATAAAATGCAGCAAATATGGCTTAAACTTTAGTAACTTGATACAAACAATGACGACAATCGGCCTAGAAAAATGCAGAACATCAATTTTTCACTTTTTTTAATTATATTCCCGTGGAATTTTGCCAAAATTTTATTTTGTTGTCAAAATTTAAATAATAATATGTTGGGTTTAATTTTTATTATCTAGCTACTATTTTAATTTTTTTTATTATTGTTTTAAATTACAGAAATATCTATAATTTCCAATGAAATTTCATTCATGACTTGTTGCAACTCTATACCAGCATACTGCTGTACTTTATCGATATGTTCGTGAATTATTAAATTTCTAATAAAAGTTGCTTGAAATATTTTCCGTAAATCATCAATTTGTTCCCAAGTATTTAAGAAATCCAAAAAAATTTTCAAACAATCGACGTACTCGAGATTAAGGGCGTAATAAAGCGGTGTCTGTAATCTTGTATTAGTTTCTGTTAAAATCATTTTAGCGTTAGAAGAGTCTAAAAGTTCAAATAAAAAGTATTTTAGAATAAATTTTAAATTTTCATTAATGCAAATGTGAAAAATTGATTCCTTCTTGTCATTGCACAGTGAGTTGTAATTATTTTGCCAAACCTCCAAAAGTTTATTTCTGCACAAATTAATACGTCCTTCTTTAATTTTATTGGTTTCCAAATGAAAATTTAGAAATAGTCTCACTTTCTTCAGCTTTTCCTTCAAGAAAAAATCGGAAATTAAAAATTTTCCCACATCAAATTCACCAAATGGAGTAGACATTGGAGAAGTCAGCCATTGCTTGATCGAGTCAGATAAAAAGTACTCGCAAACCGATTCATGCGAAAATTTGCAATTTAAATTATTGCTGTCCGGAAAAATCAAACCTATTTTATACAGTTCTTCCATTCCCTCGTCATCGATATGCTGTACATCTACATTTAGTAATCTTTTAATTGACAAGGAACTTATTTTTCCCAAAATTGATTCGATCAACCATGACTCTACCTGTGCATGAGAGGCCAACGAAAACCTTTTTGAGTAGATGTCCCAACGTTGTTGAATGTATTTGTTATATAGCATTAAAACGTTACTAAATTGCGAGGCTATGCTCATAGTGGGCGTTACTGTCTCCGCTAACAACCTCATATGCATGGGGATTTCTGTAAATACAAAAAAATTAAAGAAAAATATTATTGATAAATCTTGGCAAACCTATAAAAGTATTGATGGTATCCCCAATTGAATATGTAGCACTTTGCAATATATTCTCTGCCACAATTGTAAGGTGATTTTCGTGGACGTATGTTTCCGATAGTAGTAAGTGACTTTTCCAAAATTCTACTAAAAAGTTGACTATCTCGGTATCATAATTCAATATTTTAAAAGTAGAAGCAAACACAGAAATTCCATTTTCCAATTGTTTGCAAACGTGAGGAAGTGTAGTTATTAAGATTTTCGCATTGGACTTATGTTTTAGAAAATTTATAATAGTGATAATTTTAATTTTATCTTCTTGCTTACTAATTTCGTCAAACGAATCGAACATTAAATATACTTGAAGTTTGGTTTCGAACTGTAGACACAAAGACAAACATTCTTGTACCGATGTTGCATCGAAAAAACAATTATTGGTAATGAATTTAGCCACTTCATTGTAAGACAACTCATCGGATAATTCATTAAAATTAGAATTTTTTAATTGTATTATAAATATCCAATATTTGCTCTGCAAGGTTAAGTACAAATGTTCAATTAGCGAGGATTTTCCAATTCCGGGTTCCCCAGATATTACAATTATTCGGTCATCTTTCATTATATCACATTCTTTAATGGATACTTCTTTACTACTTTGTATATATTTGTGAAGAGAATGTATACTTCCATAAGACTGTTTCCAATCAATTTTACCATCTTCATATATTTGTAATACATGAATATGTCTTTTTGGGTATTTTTCATGGGTTAATCGTGCAAGTTCTACAGCTTCGTCTACCGAAAACGTAAATTTAAAATGATCTTCTCGTTGAGAAATCAAATTTATATCAAACAATACTTTATTGTCATAAAATATGTAATAATCTAGAACATCTTCAGTATTTTTAAAAATATCAGGATGTACACTCCTTTTATGAATTATACTTCGATGTATATAAAAATTGTAGTTAAAAATGCTGGTTAAATACATTTTATCATTTTTGGTGGTGAGTAAGTATTTAGTTCGATCGATACTTTTGAAACACTGTTCTTCGTATTCGCTATGACTTTGAATATTCACCAGGTTATTCAAATTTTGCAAATGGTGCAAATCAACTTCTTTATCATCTTCGTGCAATACAAACACAGTACTGTTGTCTAAATTTTGTAATAACTGATTCTGTTGTATTTCATAATATAAGTTATAAAATAAAACCGCTTTTAATAGATTGCTGTATTGGCCATCTAAAACTAACTTACTTGATTCCTTTGTCAAAATTAACTCCAAAATGGAAACCATGGATAAAGAGTTTACCCAATGTTTATTTCCATTTTCAGTGTTGTCAATGAGATCATTAATACTTATTGCTCGTTTGTTAAGTATAAAAATTTGTCTGTTCAAAATTTTTTCTTGTGACTCTTTGTTCAAATCCCCAAACGCGAGTTTACTTCCAATTCCGTCAATTTCCGTTATAGTTAAGGCATCTGTAATATAAATACTTTGTTAAGATATCAAAAATATAAATTGCTTTAAAATAAAACCAACAGATGCCTATGGCAGTGATTGTGAAAATATTATGTCTTCTCTGTGAAATGTTCGTAGATTTAAATTTATGTTGTTTTATTTGAAGTGTCTTTTACAATAAATTTGACCTGCACATAGAGACAAACCACGGTTTAAATTAAATGAAAATTGCACTTTTTGTTTAAAAGAAGTAAACGAATTTGCACTTGAAGCTCCCTCGTACAGTAAGTTGACCAAGTATAATATTAAGAAAAAATAAAATAAACCGTAGGTGACCCTGTACCGCAAATGATGACATAGGAAGTCATAATACCAATTATCTACCATATGAAATGAACCAAAAGGAACTTGAAAAAATCGGCTAACATGGCATAACTTTCCCCATTTATTTCGGGGAGCGGGACAGAGCCTTGGGATGTGTTGGCAGTCATTATTTTGAGGGTAAATTTGGCAACCTCAATTTTGACCTTGAATTGTCTGTCTTTTAGGTATAATGCTAACGGTGTGAAAAAGCAGACTCTCGTGCCATACATTGTCGACAGCCTTGGCTACGAGTATGTCGAGAAAGAAGGCTGCTTTTCGTTCCAGTGCTCCGTAATGTGTTTCGTGGAGGCGGAGAATTTGAGGTACAGTCGAGTGTCCTGGTAGGAACCTAAATTGTTGATACGGGAGGATTTAGTTTTCCTCCAGAGCAGTATTTAGGAGAGCCAGAATTATCCCTTCGGTTAGTTTGCCTAGGAAGGGGAGAAGACTTATACGGCGTTGTGGTTGGGATTGAGATTGCATTCATTCTGGCTGTGTGATCGGGGTCAGTGTGAGTGATGTTTTGCTTACCTTTAAAGTTAATATGATTTGGTGACAAGATAATCACTTTATTGTTGGTGTTCTGTAAAAACTTTAAAATGTTTTTGTTTTGATTTTCATCTTCAAAATAGTATTCTATAACGAGTAACTGATAATTATTTGCAATATGAGACGAATCAATATATTTGCATAATTTATACCAATCGATGAAAGCTATTTGCTTTTCCGAGAGATCAAAACTTGCCTCATTGATTTGATAATAATACTGTATAATATTATGTAAGACGCTGGTTTCAAATGTGTAATTCACAGAGGAATCGGTATCGACGCGCACTTGGAGTAATTGTTTATCAGATTTAAGAAATCCTAGCAAACCATATTTATCTTCAAAGTAATAACCGTTGAAATCCAATAACTTTTCTTTAAACAATTTTACGTCATTTTCAAATAAAAGCAAATGAACTTGTCCGTAGACGCTGTCGTTGAGCAATTCGAAAAATAGTTTTTCATCTGGCCATAAGTTTTTTATAATTAGAATTACTTTTTTAAAATGCATTCCTTTCAATAAATTATATTCGTGACTCAATTTAAATATTGGAAGCTGGTATTTATCTGGAAATCCGTTCAGATTTTTGGCATCACATTGTTGGGCACGATACCAATCCTTAATAAATTCCAATTCTGATTCAGCAAAAACGTTTAGACTACACCTGTCGTGTTTCGCTGGAATCTTGACAAACTCTCTATGTATGTTACTTCTTACTATCACATTAATTGTGTAACACATTAGCTCTGTTAAACTCGATCGTATTCCAGATTTCATCTCTAAAACTACTTCCTTTTCTACTTCACCCATGGCTAGGTAATCGACAACTTCGATTATGGAATGGCTATTGATTGGTAACATATAAATCGTTCCAACGTGTCTATTAACGTTATTTATTGGATTTGGTTTGTTAAGATACACCGTCATATCTAAAGCATCATAGTTTCCATATTGTCTATTAGTATATTTATAAACAAGTTTTTGAAGCAACTTATCTAAAGATTCTTTACAACCTGGACTTTCGAACACCACGGTATGTGGATGTATATTTATTAAATAATTATCGTCTCTAATAAATTTAGTTCCGGCTGCATTTAAAGTTAGATACTTAACAGTAAACGTTGTATACTGTGCTAGCCATGCACCTAACGAATGTCCGGTAATAGTTAATCGAAATGGTGGAAGCTCTTCTTTATTTAATCCATTAAAAATTGTTTTATTTACATGCTTAACCTCTTTAGCTACAAGATGAGCAAAAGAAGCCGCCGACGGTCCGTGATTGGTTATATACCGTTTGGCAGCAAGCTCCCCATCAGAAACTAAAGCACCTAGATTTGTCAATTTAGTTCCTCTATGAGCAATCACTACGTGACACAATTTAGGATTCAAGAATGCTACACCTCTGTATCCATTTAATATACGCCTATTACTCGCATAAGTCAAAACTTGCCAACCTTCCAAATTTGGAGGTATCTTTATGGAATCTTTGTATGCCAGATAAGCCAAGAAGGCTAATGTGTAATCAGTAGGAAATGCTTCCTCAGGTGCATTTTGTTTATCGTACTGATTATAATTTAACTCTAATCCAAATTCTTCGTAGCTCAAATTAGGAATGTCATTGTCAAAAACTTCTTCTTGAGGTTTTTCCATTTTGTTCATATGTTATCTGAAAAATACAAGAATAATAAAAAAGTTTCTAAATAACTTTACGTTTTTGTCACGTAATCGTTCCCACGAATTGAACTTTTTCCTATGTAGTACTATTGGACAGAGGACAATTTTCTGAGCATGTAAAAAAATATTGATGGTAATCCATTAGTTTTCAAGAAAACGACATTTAAAAATCGAAATTTTATATGCATAGGAATCGAACCACGATTTCTACCCAGGCATTCAGATGCGATTGTTACTCTGTCGAGTGCATATCGTGCGTGCTAGTAACCGCACACTTTAGACCAAGTTGCAGCAGGGTAGGGGGAGTTTTTTTTGTGCGTCTTGGGCAAATCTCGGATGCTCCATAAAATAAGTTTCACCCCTTTTGAGTAGCACCTTTGGTAAGTTGGAGCTACATTCGGGGATGATTTTAGCAAGTAAGCGCTACTTGCTAAAAATAAGTGAGCGCAAGAGAGAGGTTGGGGAGCGTCAGTTTCGACGACAGCAACCACGACAAATAACGGATTCAACCTATAATCTAGTTTTACGTTTGCCTAAATAAAAACTGTTCATAACTTACTAGTTCTACGGCAAATACTGTAATTAATGATATCTTGATTTAAGTATTAAAATGGTTATGTGTTCTTTAAAATTAAATAAACCAGTTTCCTACAAAAATTATCGATTCCAGCCAACTGCGTACTTCTGTAGGTCTAAGGATATTGTCAATAATACAAGAATATGTATGGTAATCAGCATTTTATTATTGAGGCAAATCATCAACAATGTATAAAAAACAGAAAACATACAAAGGCTATAATATTTAAATAAATTAAAACCAACGACCATCTAGTAAATTTAAGATTATTATATTATTAGATTGCCTAGGCTGTGATCTGTCACTTTTCAGTAACTTCTCATTGTTTTACATTGGTAACATAAAATAAACTAATCGGAAATGCGATATGTACAGAAAGCTTTAAAAATTTTTTTAAATAAGCAGATTAAATGAATAATAATACTTTATAAATTAATAATTAAATGAATAATGTTACTCTTACAAATTATTTCAATTATTTATTTAAATAATTATTTAATTATTTATTTATATTTATTATTTATTATGTTAATTGTTTAACAATTAATTATTTATATTTTCAGCGATAGTATTTTCCTATACAGAGACGTATTTTAAAATTTGGCGCCCTGCGCCCAAAAGGTTTACCGCCCCCTAAAATAATTTAAAAAAACTTAAATTAATTTTTTTAATTCATTCTGATTATAAAAGGCGCCCCCAGACAGAGCGCGCAGGACGGCTTGCGCCGCACCTCGAAGCCTTCCGCCGGTAAATACGTTTCTGTTCGTATACCACCATATCCAGATGTTAATTTACTTTACTTACAAAACTTGAATTTTTATTTATTGTTAAATATATAGAAAAAATTTGAAAAAATAAACGGAAAATTAAAATATATCTAATAAAATACAAACGAATAAGAAAATCATAATAATAATAATTATTAGCACTTAGCTAATTTTACTTAGCTTATAGCTTACCCTTAGCTCTGCACTTTTTCTAAAAATAATTTTTGCTGCTTCTATACTGCTTCAAAATATTACTCTAATAAATAATAAAATTGCCTAAAACCGTTTTTTGAGTTTCCTCCGCACTTTGTGGGTTTCTTTCTGGGTTTGTTATAGAAAATTATTTTCATGTATCTAAAAATGAAGCCGTGAGAGAAAGAGCAAGACTTAAGGCCAGCCCCGCACTTTTGAGAAAATTAAATTTTTATTGTTATTCCAGGTTGTTCTATGTTTCTTTTACATAATCTATTGTTTCAAAAACTGATATGTAACGTGAAAATTTACGAAAAGCATTTTTCCAATTAGCAATAATTTTATAATTTAATAGAACATCAACAGATGGCGCTACCATCAGTTGGTACAAGAGGCCCATCACATAAAAAACCTTTTTGTTTAAATTTAATAAACAATTTTGTTTGAATAATTTTACTCAACAGAAACAAACGACTATAAGTACGTAGATTGATATTTAAAAAAAAATTTTTAAGTAAAATATAGTGCGGTGGGGCTGTCAGTTCTCAATTTTCTGGTTTTTATAAATACTTATATACTATAAATACGTCATTATAAATACTTTTTCTGATTCAGAAAGCATGTGTGTTTTAGCAGCAGCATTTAGAAACATCTCTATACACATATCAATTTCTGTGTTTTTCGATTCTATTAATTGATTTTCGTTTGTTTTCCAACCATCATCTTTCAATCGCCACTTCTTTCTTAATAAACACTGTAAAGGATATTCTCCGTATGAATTTCCAATGTTGACATCAACCCCTTTAGACACTAAGACACGTGTCGCTAGAAAATTATTACATTGTATACTAAAATATAGAGGTGTTTTGCCGTAGTTATCTTGAATATTTATATCCGAACCATTTTCAATTAAAATCATAAAAACACTAACATTATCATTAAAAAGCCCTTCTTTAACAGCATGATATAATGCTGTGCGACCGTCATTATCACGTAAATGTATATCTGCTTTGTTTTTAATCAAATAATTTACAATATCTTCGTTTCCATACCCGGCAGCATACATCAAAGCTGTTTCTTTATTTATGTCACATTCGTTAACATCTACGAATTTATTTGTCTCAGATTCTAAAATAATTTCTATTATTTCTTTAAGATTATAATGCGCAGCCAGTATTAAGGGTGTTCGTCCGCAATTGTCTCCCACGTATGAAGCTCCGTTTTCGATTAGCATTTTGGCTATTTCAACACGATTACATGTAATACAATAACATAGAGGAGTCATACCACTCTCATCCTGCAAATTTATATTAAACGGCTGTATTAAAATCTCTGCTATTTTAATATCAGATGTTAAATGAATTCCAGTCGCTTTAAATTTATTGGTCGACTGGCGGATCCAGGGGGGGGCGATGGGGGCGATCGCCCCCCCTTAGAGCTCCAAAAAACATTAATTCTTACACCAAAAAATTCTGACGTATTACAAATTCCTAAAACTATTTTAAGAATTTAGAAAATACAAAAGTATTTTGTATTTTTTAAACTTCAAAATCACAAAAAATCACCAAACTACGATATTATTATATTTTTAAATGTTATATCTATTTTATAAAATAAGACCAAATTTAGTACTTCAAAGAATTTAAAGCCGAACTTCCGGAAGCCGCCTAATCTGAGGCTTCTATAGCCCCAGGTAAATTGTATAAGCTTGTTGCAATTTTGGAAAACCCAAAATTTCTGGTGTTTTCCCTAATTCCTGAAAGAATCTGTTTAGGTAACAATATTCTCCTTTGCTTTTCATAATTTAAAGCAAACAGAAGTGCTTTTTATTTCAGTTTGCGTTTTTTGAATATATTTTCAGTACTTCAGTACTGATATCATTTAAATTAAGTGAGTAGTGAAGTTGTGAAATTAATTTATCATACAATTACAGTTGATTTTTTATAAAACAATAAAAACTATATGTGCAGTGGTATTATTCATCATAATCAATATTCAATTTTCAATAATATTAGATATTATTTTGTTATACTTGCTGTTGGAGTTTCTATCTGAAGAATGTGTGAAAAATTAATATACATACAATAAATTAAATTTCATAACAATTTAAAAGTTTTTTGGAAATTTTAATCATTGATTAAATTTGAACTTGATTTTACGTAAGCAGACATTAGATTTAAAAATTCACATTAACCATATATCTATTATATAGGTAATTAAGAATCTTGAAAATGAAACGGTGTCCGAGTCAGTCCACTCTGAATATGGGGATCTGTCAGGGAACCACAACCACGAATCGAGCCGCGATTGCTGCACTATAGGAAAGAAGACAATTTTCTGAGTATATTAAAAAAAGAAATTTTGCGAATTATCCATTAGTTTTCGAGAAAACGGCATTTGAAAATTCAAAATTTTACATGCATTTTAGATAGGGAATTCATTAACACGAAAGTTCTATTGACGGTGCGTGCGTTCTGATATAGTCTTAGTGTTAGCAGTCAGACGCGATTGTGACATGATCCGGTGCACAACGTGCATATCGAACCCCTTGCTTGTAACCGCACCCATTATATTACGCAACATTATGCAATAATTTAAGAAATAAATTTTTAGAACTCGTTTTTAGGTTAGAATCTTGATTGCCTTGGTTGCGTTCGTCAAAACCGACGCTCCGCTACCCTCCGCTCCGGGCGCTACGCGCCGTTTTGACAAACGCTGACTCGGTAAAAACATCCCTCTAGTACCACAAACTCACCAAAGGTGCAACTCGAAAGGGGTGCAACTCGAAAGGGGTGAAACTCGTAAGGGGTGAAACTCGTTAGCAACGGTCGATGGGTACCGTACGGTATCACAATGGCGTCTGACTGCCAACACTAAGACTATATCAGAACGCACGCACCGTCAATAGAACTCGGGAGCGAATCAATTCCCTATGTAAAATGCATGTAAAATTTTGATTTTTAAATCCCGTTTTCTCGAAAACTAATGGATAATCCACATCGAAGTGCTGTCTCAAAATGCTCAGAAAATTGTCCTCTTCCTAATAGAGAAAAAATCGCGGCTCGATTCGTGGTTGTGGTTAACTGACAGTAGCCTGAATATGATTGTAAAGAAGCACAAAATTCAAGAAAATGAAAATCAAGACAGTAAACCACAAAGTAGTAAATCTCAAGACAAATGTTCTGCAAATATAAATGTTGCAACTATTTTTGAAATTGCTATTATACTACTTTTTATTTTTTTATTTAAAAATTTTTTATGTTGTCGCCCCCCCTATGGTAATTTCCTGGATCCGCCACTGACTTTAACAAGTAAGTTTTCATCATTTCATCGTTGCCGACTTCTGCCAAAATTTGTTTCAAAGATTCTATATTGTTATCCTTGCAAGCATCAAAATATTTTTTAATCAAGGGAATTTTTAACTCAATTTCATTAATTATCTCTTTCAATTTTTTAAAACGTTGTGTATATCTATTCAATTTACGAACTTCCATTTCACCAATGAAGTTATTAAATAAAGCTGCCAAAAATATTTCTTTCACAATAATAGCCGATTCGAAATTATTTAAGAAATTATTTAAGAATTGCAAAAAGGTCTTCAAACAATATTTTTTGCCATATATTGGACCATTTAAATCAGTTTTTGTAATGGCGTAGTATAATGGTGTCCCTAACGTAAAATTTATTTCCGTTAACATTTTTTTGGCAGTAGTAGAATCGAGAAGTTTTAGTAAAAAATTTTGAAGCAGATATATTAAATCTTCCTTCACGCAAATGTGAAAAATGGATTCATTTTTGTCGTTGAATAGTAAACTGTAGTTATCTTCGCAAATTTTCACAAGTTTCTTTTTGCATAATTTTATACTTGTAGGTGTTACTGGTATTTTTTCCATACGGAAGTTGAGGAGTGATCGCACTGTTTTTAACTCTTCGTTAACAAATAAATCGGATATTAAAAACTTTTCGGCATCGTATCCAGCAAATAGGATGTGCGTTTCCAAAGTTAACCATTGCTGGATTTCGTTGGATAAGTAATCGCAATAAGATTTACCAAATGATCGATCTGTAATAATATATGGGTTATCATTGATAATTGATAAATTAACATCTAATAATTGGTTAATGGACAATGTACTAATTTTTCCCAAAATTGATTTGTAAAGAAATTTTTTCACTATTGGTTCGGGTTGCAACGAAAATCTTTTTAAGTAAATATCGGAACGTTGTTTGATATATCTGTTAAATATAAGATCATCGCTATAGTGGGATGTTATGTTGGCATCCGAAGTCATTGTATCAGCTAGTGATTTTTTCATATTCGTTAGGATTTCTGTAAAAATAAAAAATACACTTAAAAGTTTTTTTTTCATTGATAAAATTTGGTATATACCTATTGTAAATGGATTGGCAGCTTCTTCAATTGAATCTTCAAAATTACTCAAACATACACGTAAATAATTTTCAATCAATAAAAATTCGTTCATTACTGATTCTAAAGCTGTGTAATGTTTTGTATAGCTCCTTAGTTTATCGATGTCTTCTTTAGTTATTAAACTATTACACAAAGTTACTAAAAATATAGCTCTCACGTCAGCAATTGAATCCAACGTATATAAGAAATCCAAAAATATTGTTAAACAATTTTCGATATAACTTGGATTATCACAGTTATGAGTTTTATTAATAGCGCAATTTAACGGTGTTTCAAATCTAATATTCGATTCCGTTAATATCTTTTTGGCGTTAGTCGAATCAAGTAATTGCAATAAAAAATATTTTAGTATGAACTTCAAATTTTCTTTAATACACACATGGAAAAGTGATTCTTTTTCTACATTAAGGAGTAGATTGTAGTCATTTTGGCAAATTTCCATAAACTTCTTTTTGCATAATTCTATACTATTTGACGCAATTGGATAAGTTTCCAAATGAAAATTTAGAAATAATCTCACCCTTTTTAGTTCTTCGTTTAGAAACAAATTGGAAATAAAAAATGTTTCAAATTTATATTCAAGATAATTCACTTCCGAGGTTAACCATTGCTTGAGTGAGTCGGATATGAAATAATCGGATACAAATTTGTGCAAAAATTTACACTTGAAATTGTCGACTAAATGAATTAAGCCAGTTTTACATAATTCTTCAATTTCCTCGTAACCAATGTACTCTTCAATATCTACATTTAATAATTGCATAATTGACAATGCATTAAGTTTTCCTAAGACGGATTCTACTAACCATGGTTTAACCATAGGTTTTGTGTCCAATCTTTCAAAGTAAATGCCGCAGCGTTGTTGAACGTATTTCTTCGATAGCATTACTATATCACTAATTTGTGAAGATGAGCACGTGTTGTGTGGTGTGACCATCTCAGCTACTAACCTCATGTTCATTGGAATTTCTGAAATACAAGGAATATTAAAAATAAAAGCTTTTTGAATAGTAAAAATAGTACATACCTGTAAAATTCTCGAGAACCTCTTCAATTACGTGTTTAGCGTTTTTCAACATATTTTCTGAAATTATCTCGATATTTTGTTCAAACAACCCAAAACGAATTTTCCAAAAGTTTTGCAAATAGTCAAATATTTCAGTTTTATAATTCAAACTATTCAAGTGTGAAGCAAAAACAGAAATTCCATTTTCCAATTGTTTAGAAAGATTGGGACGTGTAGTTATCAAAATTTTCGCATTAGAATTATTTTTCAAAAAATTGATAATATTAATTACTTTAATTTTAAATTCTTCGTTACAAATTTTGTCAAATGAATCCATCATTAAGTATATGGGTAGCATGCTGCTGTCATATTTTAGACAAACTGACAAAATATGCTGAATCGATATTGTAACATTAGAGCAATTCTTGATTATGAATTTAGCTACTTCTTCATGAGTTAACTCTTCGGCCATTCCATCAAAACTACAATCTTTTAATTGAATAAAAAACATCCAATAATGTTTTTGTAAGATTAAGTATAAATATTCGATTAAGGACGATTTTCCTATTTCGGGCTCTCCGGATATTATAATTATCTGATCATCGTTCATTATATCCGTTTTTATAATTGATACTTCTTTACTTTGTATATATTTTTGGAGAAAATCTATACTTCCATGTGACCTTCGCCAGTAAATGGTACCATCCTGATTTATTTTGAATATATGAACATTATCATTAGTTAATAGTGATACTTTTGCAATTTCGGTTACCTCGTCTAGAGAACACGCAAATTTATAACGACCTCCTTGTTGAAAATCGACACTTTCATAAAATATTTTCTTATCGCCGTAAAAAATGCAATATCCTAGATTATCGCTGGTATTTTTAAAGAGCACCGAATTGACGCTCCTTTTATGAATCATGGTTGGACGTACATAAAATTCGTAGCTAAAAATGCTGCTCAAATATATTTTACTGTTTTTTATAGTAATCAAGTATTTCGTTTCTCTGTCGTTATAGTGAACGCAATGTTGTACAAAGGCTTCCTTATAACGAAGAAGTTTAAAAGATCGGAATTTTGTAAAAAGGATATCAAAGTCGACTGTGCTATTATCTTCACGAAGAAAAACAACACTATCACTCTTTACATCGTGAACTAGCTGATGCTGTGGTATTTCACTGTATAAATCATAATTTAAAACTGTTTTTACAAGATCCGTACAGTAACCACAATCTAAGACAATGGGGTTGAATACGGTCGCTAAAGTTAACTCCAAAATAGAAACCATTGGAAAAATATTCCATACATTTTCTTTTCCATTTGAATTTCTTTTAAAAAGATCATTTAAACTCATTTGCCGATTATTAATTTTAAAAATTTCTGTGTTTGATAATTTTAATTGCGACCTGACATTCAAATCAGTAAACGCAAGTATATTCCCAAATCCACTTACTACCGTTATATTCTGTAAATCTACAAAACAAATTGTTAATAACTGCTTTAACCTGGATTAAACATCTCTTACCGTTAAATCGATTCATATTATTTGTTGACAAGATAATCACTTTAATACTACTGTTCTGTAAAAATTCCAACAATTTCACATTTTGATGTTCATCTTCAAACGCGTATTCGACAACCAGCAAACTATAATTATTTAGAAAATTCGATGAAGTATGTATAAATTTGCGCAGTTTATGCCAATTGATGAAAGCTACTTTATCTTTAGATAATAGATCTAAACCTGGCTTCAAACTTCTTTTTGTGTAATTAGTCGTAACATTATTTGAATTCAAACGATGTGTTACAAACGAATCGGAGTCGTCGAAATTATAATCAAAACTTGGCCTTAATCCTGTTTTTACAGAACTCACAGAAACACGCGATTTCAATCCTTTGTTAAACTGAAAACGCCTAAAACGTGAGCTATGGTATCTTTTAGATACGTGTCTTAAACTTGGATCGAATTCTTTTTTTGTGTTATAAATATTTTCGTCATCACGATTAATTCTGGATTTTAAATTGTATACTTCGGACGAACCGGAGCATTGAGCATCAATATAAAAATCAGACTCCAATTCATTTTTTGCATAATGATATGTAATAACATTACGGATCAGATTGATTTCAAAATCATATTTTATGAACGTATCAGAGTTAACAAGCACATGAAGTGTTTTTTTATCGGATTTAAAAAATTTAAAAAAATCATATTTATCTCTAAAGTAATATCCGTTAAAATCCCAAAACTTGTTTTCGAACAATTCTACTTCAGTTTTAAATAAATGCAAATAACTTTCATCGTCACTATCGTTTTGTATATACCGAAAAGCTATTTCATTATTTCTTCGGAAGTTTTTCGCTATTAGGACTATTTTTTTTATGTCTTCTGCCTTTCCTTTCAGTAAATTATTTTCATAATTTAGTTTAAATTCTGGTATGTTGTAGTACATATCTCGAAAGTTTTTGATATCGGTAGAATCGTATGATAAATGATTCATAATATACCAATTATGAACAAGGTCCAATTCCGATTCAGAGAAAACGTTCAAACTGCATCTATCATATTTGGCTTTCACTTTGTTCAACTTTCGCTGTACTTGACTGCCAATGATTTTTTTAATAATTTTTTGTATACTTGGTCTCAATCTAGATGTCATGAGTAAAACAACTTCTTTATCTACTTCACCCTTAGCAAGGTAATTGATAACATCGCTCATGGAATGACTATTAATTGGTAGAATATAAATAGTTCCTATTTGTTCGTTTATGTAATTAATCGAATTCGTTTCATTAAGATATACAGTTACATCTAATATATTATAATTTCCAAAATTTCTAGGTGTGCATTTACCAACAAGTTTTTCGACCAATTTTTCAAAAAGTGTTTTACAACCTGGACTTTCAAATACAACGGTGTGTGGGTGTATATTCAATAAATAATTATCGTCTGTAATAAATTGGTTTTCTTCTTTATTTAAAGTTAAGTATTTAACAGTAAAGGTAGTATACTGGGCCAACCATGCACCTAACTTACACCCTGTAATTGTTAATCTAAATGGAGGTTTTTCGTAGTCATTTAATCTATTAATCTTTTTGATTTCTTCAGCTATAAGATAAGCAAACGTTGCTGCTGCCTGTGCTTTTTTATATTTTACCATGTCCCAAGCAAACTTAATATCGGAAGTTATAGCAGCGTCGTTTATAAAATTTGTTGCTCTGTGAGCAATCACCACGTGACACATTTTTGGATTGAAATATGCTACACCTCTGTAGCCATTTAATACGTGCTTGCTTGTTGCATAGGTCAGAACTTCCCAATCCTCTAAATTTGGCAGCTTTGGTATGTAATCTTTGTATGAGAGATCTGCCAGTAGCGCTAATGTGTAATCATTAGGAAATGCTTCCAAATTTGCTATTGTTTCGTCGTACTTATTATAATTTAAGTCTGTTCCAAAATTTGTATTGCTTAAAATAAGAATTTCGTTGGCAAAAACTTCGTCGTCCGGTTCCATTATGTATATTTTCTGCAAAATAGAAAATAAGTAGTTTGATGCTCTTTAGTTTTCTCCTTTCATCTAATAAAAAGGGGTAGTCAACTGTTATTAGAAGTATTGAATACAATAAAAATACTACTATTTTATTGTAGGCTTTAATCAAATTCAAACTTTAAAAGCAAATTAGGAAAAAAATAAGAGGAATACAATAGTTATTTTTATCATAAGGCTTGAAACTGAATTTTTCCGAGTACGAATTTTTTTACAGGCTGAGGCGGATTAGTCGAGGCCTGATAAACGCATGATAAACGTAATTTTTTACGCCGACTTCTATAATTTGTTGCATAAACTTTAATTATTTTTATAAATATTTGGTATTAGGGATATTTTGTTGTTGTTGGTATAGCACATTTGAATTCAAAATTTGACGTTTAAATTTAATTATTTTGTATCGTATTATAAAATTGCGACTGTGATAATATTTGTGATAATGGATACACCAGCAGATATTACAGAAGCGACAGAATGGATTATTGGTAATTTATTGCCAGAAAACTCCGCACCCCGATACTGGCACAAATACGAGTTATTTATGAAATGTAATACTTATTTAATTTTAATTCAATTTGACGTACAAAATATAACCAAGAATGCCAACATCTTATAAAATAATCACTGCTTTCTTTCAAACGCTAGGCGAGAAAACCAGCTTTTTACGACAAAGAGTCTTTGCATCGAAACGTCTTTGGACCACAAAGGACTCGCGCCAAACCGTCGTAAACCAGGTTTCGACATAAGATATCTATGGACAAATACCTAGATTTTCCAATCCAGCTGGTTTGACTCTTAAATTTGTGTGTGATCTTACAATACATTTATTGGAATAATCCATTAGAATTAGTTCAGTAGCTGCTGCTGTTATAAATAGACAAGAAATAGATTTCATAAGCTTTATAAGATGTTAGGGTTTTTAAAGGCTCCCTGATGGAGATGCAAATGGTCATCACAGTGGTATCCGACGCAAACATCGACGTCAAAGTGATGGAAACATTCCCAAAAAAATTGGCATAAATAACAGCAGTAGCTACCCTCAACATCAACACCGGTAATTGAGACCTCTGAAACTATCGTTCATTTCTTCTTGCAAGGCAGGTGCCTAAACCACTTCAACACCGAACGCAAAAGAACTCCCCAGCACTGTAGCAAATCTTGGGAGAGCGGAGTCACTACGCATTAACAACCGACACCGGGTCATTTGACCAAGCATGATGAACTCTTTGGGCATCCGTGAGGATTAAGTTCCCAAAAGTAACCGCTCACTTTACTGAGTTGCAACGGGGTAGAAGGATGTTTCTTGTGCGTTTTAGGAAAATCTCGGATGCACCCTAAAATGAGTTTCACCACTATTGAGTAACATCTTTGGCGAGTTGGAGCCACCTTTAAAAATGTTTTTAGCAAGTAAGTGAGGAAGGTCAGTCATGACCTCATGACAAATCGGATCCAGCCCAAAATCTGGTTCTGCGTTTGTCTAAATAAAAACTGTGTTCATTACAATACTAGTTCAATGGCCAATACTAAGAGTATATCTGAGTACACGTACCGACAACAGAATACTCGTGTAGAAATCGTCGTTTAATCCCTATCTAAAATGCATGTAAAATTTCGATTTTCAAATGCCGAATAAATGAAATAATGAATAATTCAGCTTGAATTTTTTTAAATCTTTAGAAAAGTGTCCTTTTACCAATAGCCAATGAACAAAACGTGTTCAATTCGTGGAATTTTTTTTGTGATAGTTCTCTTAAGTAATAATATTATAATAATATGTGTAAGTAATATTGTATCTCAAAGTATTATACAAATTTAAATAAACTACTATTGTTTCTGGTTGCAGCAGCTGATAACGTTTTATCAAGAGGAAGAGGGAGTTTTAGCATCACCTGACCAAGAAGCGTTAACAAAAATGAATCAATTTGACTTGAAATTTACATTTTTACATAAACTTAAATTCCTATTTTAGTTATAAATAAATTGTTTGTAAGAAACACCTGAATTGGAGAGCTTTCTTGTATCAATATGAGAGAAGGTCAAGTCCCGACTTCGTGATTATAGAGAGATACGAGTGTACTTCAAACTGCAATCCTAATTTTATTTTATTTTACAGCAAAATTTTGTAGAAATTTTTTGTTGCAAAATTTAATTGCCTTCATTTTTGTTTATATACATTTTTCTATTTTGTTGCACTATTTGCGAGATATAGAAGACATTATTTTTTGGATTTTACCGAGTCTTGTTTAGGTCGCTGTCAGTCAGAAACGGTGCGACAAAATAGAAAAATGTTACACTGATAAAAATCATGTTTTATTCCCAAATACGCCGCGTATTTGGCCAATACGCGTTTGAGTCAACTAAATTTCAATCGTTCAAGAACACTGTATTTGAAACCACTTCATTTAAAAATTTGAGTAGATGGTGTAACAATATTGAACTTATAACAGAAATACTCCGGTAAAAAACCGATGTATTTGAAAAAATGAAATATGTTTAGTAAATAAAACGTTTTTGCGCAGACAACACAATACCTAAGTCGTTTATGTTAACTTAAATAACAAGGTCTAGTTGGCACAGCGGTTAAAGAATCAGACTAGTAATCCGAGGGTCTCTGGTTCGAGTCTCCGTCGTCGTAAATTTTTTTTTGTTTTATTTTTCAAATTTTACGATACATACGTGAATGCATCGAAAACGTGAAAACTTACTATATTCTATTTATTTTTTGAATTAGTTGCGTGCAAAGTCTCCACAAATACTAAGCAATGGTTATGAATACGCCATGTATTTGAGTCAACAATTCCCCTCAAATACGTGGAGTACTTAAAACTATGTCGTATCGTACTTCGCTGTATTTAAATACGTGGCGTATTTGACTCAACTGAAACGAATTTCGCTCCATGTTTTCTTTTTATCAGTGTAATAAATAAAATTGAAGGCAATGAAATTTGCAACAAAAATGTATAAAAAATTTTGCTTAAAAGCGATTTTTATATAAAAAAAACGTCTTGAAAACGTGAAATTAACATTGTTAATATAGGAGTGTCCGAATATTTATGGGAGTAACTGTATATGTACACAGTTTTAAGAAAACTTTCTTTCAGAAAAAATTCTGTAAGAAAATACATTGAAACAAGAAAATTGCAATAAATAATCAAATTATTGCGTTTCGTTGGCGTATGTTTAGTTTTCCCAATTAAACAGTAAAAATGAATAGTAGTAATTGTCATCTTATTATTAATTACTTAACAATGTTTCGGTATTAATAATTTTGGTAAAAAAAAAGCGTTATGCTTTAAGCAATGTCTCCCTATTATAATGTTTATATTATATGCAAAGTTTCAATGCCAAAGCTAGTAAATAAATATTATTTTAAGAATACTTACAGAAACTACTTTGGTATGTTGTTTTATTGTTAAAACACAATTACACAATAATATTGTTCTTTATTACTGCAGCGGATTACTGCTATTACCATATATATGCTGGCAGTTATTTCCTTCTCAAAAAAATAGGGAAGATAAGATAAGGTATCTGGAAGTGCTTTCATAAAAAATATTAGATTAAAAAAAACATAAATCACAAATTCGCACCAATGACTGATGACGATGAGTGATGATCTACAACTGTTTCAAGATGAGTTTGGAAAATATTTTTTAAATTTAAAAAATATTCAGCCGCTGTTATTATTTAGAAGAATCCATTCGTAACATGGTATATAAGCAATGTAACAATTTACGTTTATTAATAATAATCCAGAAATTAAAATTATATCGGGTTAATAGTTATTTACCTAAAAGTCAGGAAAATGATACATTACTATTACCGGACTAGTCATTAAAATCCAATTTCCCTGCGCGTAAATTAGCAGGGAACTGTCGATTTGATGACGATTTTCGGTAAAATCAATTTATCAATTGCTAATTTACCAATGATGAAAATCACTAATAATATAACTTTGATGTTATTTGGGAGAATATATTCGGTATTGTTTAGATATTAATATTATTTTTAATAATAATTATTGTTCCAGCATAGATATATAATATTTCCCCAATATCGGTCAACAATATTGCACCAGTATTGTTAGCCAATATTGCCGTAATATTATAGCACCAATATTGACTGGTTGGGCAATTTTCCAATATTGGCACAATTTTGCGCCGATATTGGACAATATATTTTGTGCTATCTGGGAAAGCATGTTGTGATTCGATCGTGCTAAAAATATAATTGAAAGAATTCCAGAAATTGCAAGAGAACATCGGCAATTAATTGACAAAAGTGATTTGTTAGATTCTTGTACGAAAAACAACATCAATTTTTCAGATAGACGATTAGCAGTTTACTAATCATTAATAAGGAAAAAGAATATTATAAAAATTACGACGATGTATGAAATTTTCGGGTGTTCTTTTCTGTCAAATTTATTCTTCGGCTCAACTGTAATTGTGGGATTACAAAATATTGCGTTTTACGTGAATTGGTTGAGGTGAAATTATCATATTTTTTTTAACTCATACTGACAAAAAAAACAGCTTTATTCGCCAATCCAAATATTTCCGCCAATGCAAATCTAAAAACTTCTGTTTAATTTACTTGCATGATAGTATGTTTAATTTAAAAACTTCAATTTTATGATATTCATTTGTTTAAGAAATAATTTAAAATTTAAAAACAGTAAAAAAAAAGATTACATAACTTAGAGAGCAAAGTTGCAAACAGTGCTCTCTTGTTTAACATACTATTAGTGCATTTTGTTTCTTTCTACAGCTACGCTCCTCTAAGCCGGAAAACTTAAATTCAAACTATAGTTTTTCATAAAAAACGCTAATCCATATTAAAACTTTTATTAGACTTCTTTAATATCTAAAAGCACTTTATTTTGTGGGACTAGAGTAAAACTAACAGGTTTCATTTTAAGAGGCACTTCGGTATTCTTATTTACAGAAAATTCATACTTTTGTAACAGCAATGCCAATGCTATTTTCAATTGCAGAATACCAAATCGCATACCTACAAAAATAAATTATTGAAATAACATAGTTTTTGTAGTGAGACAATTTTAACCTATACACATTCTGGGCCCTTCTCCAAATGGCAGAAAGGTAAACTGCGGTATGTTATGCTTATTTTCATCGGAAAAACGTTCGGGATCAAATTTACCTGGATTGGGATAAAATTCGGGATCTCGATGTAGAGCATAAATAGGCACAACTACTTGAGTTCCTTTTGTTACCGCAAAATCTGTATTCGACATTTTATAATCCTTGACACAAACCCGGGTAATGTAGGAAACTGGTGGATATTTTCGCAGAGTTTCTAAAATTGGATTAAATGAGCTAAATTAAAAGTATGAAGGATACTACTTGCCATTAATAACTTGATTCATGTATGTCATTTCAGTTAAAGATTCGTAAGATACCTTTTCATCGAACTTCCGCAGTACTTGTTTTATTTCTTCCCTTAATTTACTTTGCTCTGACTTATTTAAAGATAATTCATACAGGCACAAAGTTAATGTGGTTGAGGATGTTTCAAAACCAGCCGCAAAAAATATGAAAGCGTGGGCGGTTATTTCTTCAATCGTAATTGCTTTTCCATGTTGAGAATTTTTTAATTCTATCAGTTGTTGCATTATATCTTTCCGGGTAACATTATTCGATTTTCTGAAATTTACTACATCTCTAACAATGTCCGTAAAAAAATCAGTCGTTTGCTTATCAAATAATCTAATTTTTAGAAACCTCCCCAACGAAGGTTCTGTGAAAGCTATCATAATTTTGACAACCCGAAATGTTGAAAATTCAAATATTCGTTTACCTTGCTTTTGGAATTCTGAATTTGAGTTTTCAAAACAGTTATTATTCAAACCAAAAGCGCAAGAACTGATCACGTTGATGCTGTAGCAGTTAGATATTTCTTTAAAATCCTCTACTTCATGATTTTTGTACAAGCGAGTTATGGCAGATTCCAATTGGAAACCACATTGCAGAAATATATCGAATATTCCCTTTACCTTACTTGCAGTGAAAGCCGGGGATAATTTTGAGCGAATATTTTTCCATTTCTCTCCACCAATTGCAAAGAGATTAGCACTCAGGAAATCGTCCTTTTCGTTATGAAAAAATCCTCTTTCGGTGAAATATTGAAAATCCTGTTGCAAAATATTTTTAATATATTCCGGATCCAGCAAAAGTATTCTTTTTTTGTTCATTGTAAAAACATATCCATATTTTAAGTTTTTACTTTTTCGATAAGTATATTCATCGTTAAGATGTTCTCCAATATGTTTTTTAAATAAACCAAATGAAAACAAAGCGATGAAAAAATTTACCGTACTGTCCATTAACACAAATTTATGCTTTTTCTCGAATTTTTTGTAATAGTAAATTGATTTACTCCAATAAACAATACTTAATCCAATCAAGAGTTGTACAAGGCACAATAAAAAAGTCATTTTGCTTTCAAAAATAAGGTAAATCTTAACGCAGAACCAATAATCAAAAACAAGTTTATGCAGTCATAATATTAAACTAAAAGTAATTTTAAAATTCAGGTTATTTTAGTTTATCTTCATCATATCTGCTCAGATTTAAAAAAAATATTATTAATATAACTAATACATTAAATAATAATATTATTATTATTCTTATCATAAAATTAAAGTTTAATACTAAACTTAAAACAAGTTAATTCGACAATAAAAAACAATTTCTCTTTGATGTTGGACTAGAGATGCTGTGTTTTAGATGGCAATTTAAACACATAAATACAAATGTAAAAAATAAAAACGCATATGTACAATATTTACTTATAAGTTTAACTATTATTAAAATAGTATGTTATATAACGAGGAAGTAAACTTCCGCGCATCTTTGTAAGCCCAAGAGGCGCAGCCGAGAGTAAAAATTACTCAAGAGGAGAAACGTAATATTTCGCTCAGCCTTAACACAGTATGACATAATTTTAATTTTCAATTGCGAAAACATATGTGCATACATAAGAGCATGAGTATATTTGTGATCTCCTAAGTTTGTAGATTGCAGTATAAATATTACACTAAAACATAAAGTAAAAAATTAATTTTGTTTTTTGGTAATTTTGGTTATTAGTTATATAAAATAAACCAAAATTAATCAATCGGTGTTAAATCTTCATTTATTGTATTTAGTGCAATAACGATTACAAAAGCATTATTTTTGCAGTTTATATATTATGTACATAGTACATGTTTTAAAGCAACCTGTATATTATTTACCTTTAAAAAATTAAATTTTGTTTAAATATGAAAGGTGCTTATGATAACGAGAGACCACGTTTTTGAGAAAAAATTAGATTGCGGCAAAACGAGACGTGGTTATAAAACGATTTTTGACCATTTGACCTGAAGGTAACTATTCCGTTATCGAAAATTTTTCATTGCTACTCTTTATTAAAATGATATTAAACATGTGAGAACAAAGTGTGACACGAACTACTTGCACTCCCTAGCAAGGAATTCCAAGTTACCATCAAATCTACAGAAGCACACACGACGCGACGAAGTCAGAAACATGTAAAAATAACAATTTTAAATAATTTTTTTGTCAGTAAATTATTTTATTTTATAAAAGTAAAAACATCATTAAATAAGGTTTCGACTTGACTTGACAGAAATTTAAAAAAAATTAATAATTTTAAAAGTAATGGCTGATGTTTGCGTTGATCCAGTTCCAACCGAAGCTCCTTGCGGTGACCATCACTTATCGTTGGAGATTCATCTAAAATCAATCTGACAAAAAAATTAGTTTTATTAATTAATAATGTAGTGCTTGATCGAAGGAGTTTTTTTTTATTTCGATTTTTTATAAACAATTAACTGTTGGGTTTTTCCCGAAAATCTGAAAAAATTTTCCTGGGGCCGCGATTTTGTTAATTTGCTAGTAATGACATATGGTGTTGAGAAAATGCGTGAACAGCCTACGTATTGCACAACGAGCGATGGAAAGAGCTATGTTGAGAATTAACCTAAGAAATAGAATCTAGAACACCGAAATAAGAAAAAAAACAAAAGCGACAGTATAATCACATGATTATACAAAAACGATAATTTGATGATATAAAACAGGAAGCGGCAAGATCGTGACATCAAACTGCTAGAGATAGGGTGGCTTGAAGGAAGTTAGGGAAGGCCTATGTCCAGCAGTGGAAAAAAAACGAATGAAAAGAAAAAATAAAATTGGCTGAGCTTGCTTGGTGCAATGTAAGTAATTAATATTGCGGCAATACGGCTAATCGATATTGCACTCATTATTAATAATCAATATTGCCTTCCAGGCCTTCAAATGTGGGTGCAATATTGTTTACCAATATTGCGGCAATATAAAAAATCACTATTGCACCATTATTAGTTAAAGTTTTTGTGCAATATTCATTCCCAATATTACAGTAATATAGGAAATAAATATTGCACTATTATTTGTAGATTATTTATTAATGATCTTCAGCTTGCTAATCTTCAGCCAATTTGGCATACTGGGTTTGAATCAGTATGACGATGGACACTGGAACGAAACAAAATTGAAATATTTGTCTCATTACTTTAATTTAGATAATTATTTGAGTGTGACATATTTTAAAGAGAAGTGCAATTCTGCGTAACGTAATGTTGCGAACGAATATGGTTGATATGATCGCTGTTTGAGTTATAGAGCGAAAATTCTAGGTTCGAATCGTGGAATTCAGAGAATTTCTTAGCTTGAAACAATACAAGTAATAACCGAATCCGTCTCGAAGAACCAAATGTTTGAGCCAAATCTCACTCCAAATAATTTTTTGGCGAGACCCATACAAAGTTTGAGAAGTGGCCCAATACTGGGTCAAGACTGGCGGCCTATCTTCGAGTGTTGGCCAAGAATATGAATTCATCATTGGCCTAAGACTTGCCGAGAATCGGATGTTAACACCCAGCCAAGATTGAAAATTAATCATCGGCCGAGCTTAGTGTCCGAGCATCGGCCGAGCTTAGCGTCCAAGCATCGGCCGAGCTTAGTGTCCGAGCATCGACTGAGCTTAGTGTCCGAGCATGGGCCGAGCTTAGTGTACGAGGATCTGCCGTGCTTAGTCTCCATATATCGGCCAAGCGTGGTAACTGAATCTTGACCAAGAATAATACTGAATAATTTTTATTTAATTTAAACTAATTTTAGCTTATTATTTGATAATTAATTTAATTGAATAGTTGTTCGAGATTAGAGAAACACTTATTATTTTAAAAGTTTAAAATAATTTCGATTGCAAATAATTTTTAGAATCGAATTACTGACCACAGAACCTACCCTTGAGAATCGCTGTTTTTATTTTTTTAGTAGACCCGCATATCGGAGTTAGCTGAGGTAAATCTAAATGTAGTAAAGGATTTTTATTAAATACTTTGAAAATTATAAAAATACTACTAAAATATATTATATTTATTATATAAAAAAATAACAAACAACACAAAGAACATTTAAACAAAAACATCATAAACAAACAACAAACAAAAAAACATTAAATAATTATTTATAATAGCTATGTAATTAGATTTAGCTTCGACTCGCTTATGCCGACTACCATTGCGGTCACCCGCATTAGCTAAAAATGTCCCGACTTTGGTTCGAAAATTTTTATTTTTGATCTGAATCTCCAAATTTCTCCTCCAAAACATCTGAAATTTAAAACATTTATTGTTAAAAGATAAATTTAATGAATTTAACAACATAAAAGAATAATAATAACCAAAATTACAATTTTGAATCGTTTTAATAAAATTCATAATAATATATGAACATAAGTCAATAATTTTTTTTGTAGGAATAAATAGCTCGATGCAATAAAGAATCAATTAGATATTAAAATAAATAATTGATGGAAAAATAAATAAAAAATATACAAATTATACTCAAAGCAGACAAAATTATTATTTATTCACTTGAAGTAGATACTAATGCAAGTGTGAATAGGCTTGATGTGAAATAAAATAATTTTTAAATGATCGGTAAAGCAAATGAAACTGAAAAAATCTAAAGATTTAAAAACCTACAAAATAGTAAATTTTTGAAACGTTCACAGTTATAGAATTTTCAGGAACTAAAAATAACATAAGGAAATTACCTTTAAGTAGTCGCGTGGCGACATAAATGGCACCAACTGATGTTCAATATCCATTATATCGTATACAATTTTTTTATGAATTCTATACGCGACTACTGGAAAGCTAATTATTTCGAAACTAATTTTATAAAATAGAGAAATACTTACGTTAAGTCTTGAGAATCTTAAACGTTCACACATGTACACATTGACGACACACTTAAAATTGAATCTGTATTCGCGGTCTGATTGTGTGATAATATAAAATATACACTGCTTATGTGCGCACAACCTCGCGTTATTTTGCTGAAGACAAAGTATGTATGTAATGTTATAATGCAGTTAAAGTATTTTTTTTTAATCTTGTACACAAACCGGGGAACCACCCAGACACAATTCATTACTCAGACCTGACTCAGGTGTATTATAGCAGGAATCTACTGGTATGCTGATAATGTACAAATGTATGTAATTCAGTTCTATTTTAAAATTTCATAATAAACGACTTAAAAGAAGTATTTATTAACAAATATATTAAATTATTTTTATTGTAAAAAATAAACTCAAGAATAAAATTTTTCAAAGTTAACCCGTTTTTAATTTTTTTTAGTATTCGATACTTTTTCACTCGCTCGGACATGATGAATAAACTTTATTCAATTTTAATTTATGAAGTTACTGTTGTAATGCGCAGAGGCAAAAAGTAATTTTTCAAATCATCGGCCGAAGAATGGCCGAAGATCGCATGGCAATAATGAAAATTTAACACAGCAGCCAATAACTTACCAACCATTGGCCTTTACAAAGCGCCGAGCCTTGGCCGTGCGTCAGTAGCTATGCCTTGGCCGATGAATGTATTTTTCGCGAGCATCGGCGACTTCGTATGGGGAAAGCAATAGTGGACTGTATTTAAGGTTATCGATTGAGGTAAAGATGTTAAAGCTGTCAAAGCGCATCGGGAAAAAGACTTTTAAAAGTAGCGCAAACAGAAAAAAAGTGACCAAATGGGAAATACGAGTAGATCTAATCTATACACAGATATACAGAAACTGTACTTTAAAAAAGATTTCGTTTGCACTACAACAGGAAGAATAAAAGTTGTCAACTCGAAAGAAGAGATATAATATAAATAGAAAAACGAAATACGAGTAATAAGTAAGAAAAGAAAATATTTTCTACTCTCTTTTTACTCTTTTTCCTGTTAAATTTTAGTTGATTTTTAGCCGTTACTATTAAGTTGGCAAATAAATTAATCAACGTCAAATAATTTTATGACAAAGTACTATGTCGTCCATGAAGCATATTTTTATTAGCGAAAAGAAGGATGATACAATAAGTGTAAATAGATCCGAATTAGCTTCTACAGATTATGCAGTTAATTGGCGAAATATAATTTTTTTGCCTTTTGAATCTCAATGGCAATTTTTTATCATAGCTTCGATAATACTAAACACATTGATAATAATATACGATATTACGTATTTCAATCAAGAAGAGTATGATTTTGCCGACGTGATCTATTACATAGTTCAGGTGATATATTTTTTCGACACCGCATTGAGTATTGCTCACAGGTAAAATTATTTAAAAACATTTATTAAATTATTAAAGCATTCACTTTCACAGAAACATGCCAAATTATAGAGAAATTCAAGAACACGAGCCAAAAAATATGTTATATCTAACTATGGACCTGATAACATTACTTCCGATTTATGAGACTTTTCTACTAATTAAATCAGTTTCGGTAGCTTTTAAACACAATGTAACTTTTAGAAGTACCATAAGACTGATAAGTTTATTGAGGCTGTACCGATTGTTTGAATATCTCAATACCATGACTTACACTGCTGGAAGCAATCAATTAGCTATAGTTACCATAGGACAATACCTACAATTAATAATACTCACACACCTTTTTGCGGCGTTATGGTATATTTTGGGATGTTGGGAATGTCCAAATAAAAATTGGACACAAAATTTAAAAACCTTTAAATTTAATCCCAAAAGTTCGACAGATTGGTTCATAATTTGTTATACCAACATTGGAAATGTATTTTCAAATAACGTTAAATGTAATTTTATTGTCTTGGAAAACAAAAAAGTAGTAAAACTAGGAGAAAGCTGCGTAACTTTTTATAGTCCCGTTTTGATCGTCCGGTTTTCATTAAATACTTTCTCTGATTGTCTATTTTCATAACCGGATCACCAAAACGCTACTTAAAATTTAAAAAGTGAACCAGCTCTGGCTTTGTTTTACTACTTAAAAACCATATTTAATGTAACTTTTCAGCTGATCTACGTGCAGAAAATTCAATAGAAAGATTTGTGTTGTTGGTAGTCATGTTGATTGGGTTTATTATTCATTTTATGCTATTTTTTGCCCATTTAACAGAAACTTTTAAAAAGTTATACCGACGACAGTTTACGTTTATCGATAATCTTGATAATATCAAAAAAGTTTTAAAAGAATTGGAGATAGAAAAAGAATGGAAACATAAAACCATAGAATATTACAATGTATTTTGGGATAAAAGGAGTGGAATTAAAGATTTGCCCCAAATATTTGAGCGTCTACCGATACCATTACAAAAGGAAATTACACTAGATATTTACTGGGAAGCTTTACGTCATTCTCATTTATTTGGAGAAGAAGATATGGCTTTTAAGAGAGAGTTAAGTCTAAAAATGAAAAGCGAATTTTATTTATCTGGTGATTATGTTTACCAAACGAATGATTTAAAGAGCAAGATGATTTATATTTCTTCTGGAGTTCTGCAGGTCAACTTTTTCTATATTTTGATTAATATACAGTTACGTTGTTTTTATTTATTACAGATCTTATCACAAGAAGACAAAGAATCACCAGTGATATCATTTTCGAGTGGAACTTTACTAAATGAATTTAATTGTGTATTACCTTGCTTGACGATGGTAAATGTTCGTTGTACAACATATTGCGAACTTCAGACCTTATCCATTGATAGCTTGTATCGAGCTCTTAAAAAATATCCAGATAAATTAAATGGAATACGAAAAAAATATGAAAATCGCCTCCGCCATGCAAAGGAAGTTTATTCTTTCAAAACTTCTGATGCGAACAAAATAGACTCGGTGGAATCTTCATTTAAATGGATCAAAGGCCAATGGCATTATTTGACTCGACAAAAATTTGAAAAACAAGATGAGATGTTTGACTTTAAATTAAATCCATATCACACGTCTCAATATCTGAGTTTAATTGTGCTGAGCAAAGATGTGGAGCTAAAAACGCAAGCCATTTGCCTTAAAAGTTCTTGTCCATTTATTTTGG
This sequence comes from Cantharis rufa, assembly GCA_947369205.1. Lineage (NCBI taxonomy): Eukaryota > Metazoa > Arthropoda > Insecta > Coleoptera > Cantharidae > Cantharis > Cantharis rufa. The sequence continues at coordinate 13,790,479 of OX376307.1, read as the reverse complement.
AACCTCATTCTAGTTTTCGTTTGTTTAGCGAAAAACTAATTTTGGTTGGAGTATTCCTGCAGTCATTGATTATACCGTTTGTTGTTGCATTTTTGCGCGAGATTAATATTATATTACTTTCTGCATGTTTTATTCTCGATTTCCTGTACGTCATGGATATTTATTTCAAATTATCTACAGCAATCAAAACGAAAAACTTACTGGTTAATCAATTTAGAGCAATAGTATTGTATAAACTCAAAGAAATTAGTTTTTTGATTGATATTTTGGCTATAATTCCAATCGATTATCTTTTTTATATTCAAAACAACCACCGCGCAGCAGCATTGTTAAAACTAAATCGCTTACTAAAAATGTATCAAATGTTAAACTACATAGTGGAGCAAGAAAAAAGTATTTGGTATGATAATTTAAAAGCAAGAATGTTAAAGTATACTTTTATCTACGCTACGACTGGCTATTGGTTTGCTTGCCTTCTATACACCATAACTTGCTTTAATGAAACATGCACCGATAAAGGATGGTTTAAAAATGTGTTGCTGATGACTACCAACTCTCAAGAAAATCCAGGGCACTACATAGCAATTTTAATAAGCTGCTTCTACTCGTTCTCTACCTATTTACAAGTTGGAATCAACTGTGTATATCACCTCTTACCGGTCGAACTATTAATTCATCACTTCCTAGTGATAATGGGTAAGCTTAACACTGCTGAATTAACCAACGGATTAATTTAATTATTTTTTTATTTAGGATATTTTGTGTTCAGTTATTATTATTCTTGTCTGTGTGCGACGTTTATTTTAAATTTGGAAAAACAAAAACTGTATCGTAATTATTACTCCTCCATGGTTATAAGCATGAGAGTCAATAAATTAAATTTGCACCTTACCAACGAACTAATCCGTATGCTTCAATTTTGGTGGTACTCGAGTAAAAACGAAGAGTTAACCGAAACTGATGGCATTTTAAAAGACGCCACTAAGGAATTGAAAGATAAAGTAATAAAACGACGTATTATAGAATGCTTCAAACGGGTGCCTTTATTTCAATTGTATGACGAACCTACTTTAAGCACAATAGCTGAATGTAGTAAAATAAAAACTTTACCGGCCAATACCGAAGTGGTAACCAAAAATAGTCGAAGTACTTGGATACACGTCATTTTGAGAGGTGTGTTACAATTGCAACAATAACATAATCCAGATGAGTTCATTCTATTATATCCTCAGGAAACTGCAGCATGACATCGGTAATGGCGGGAGATCGCGATCGTAATACAGTAACCATCCAAAAACCAGGAAATGCTTTTCCAGTTGTGGAAGTTCTTCATCAAGTGTTAACATTAGTATCGGTAACTACGATCACAGCAGTGGAATTAATTAGTATACCATATGTAGACATAATGGAATGTTTGGACAAAAGCCAAGAATCGGAAGAGGGTCTGTCCAAAATTCTGAAATCACATTTAAAAGAAAACGAAGTCACTTTTTTACGTAAAAGAGGACGTTTACCCGATATGACTCCTATCGAACACTCGTTAGGTCAAGGTGATTTTTTTAAATACCAAGTTTTTGACACAGACGTGTTAAGTAAAGAAGAAAGAGATTACATTAGGCCATGGAAAAATTTAGGAAAACTATCGTTTGTCCGATACTTTTTTCGTAGAAAAACTTTTAAACCGGAGGATAAATTCTTCCTAATATGGGAATGCATTAATTCCTTTTTCTCTGTAGTGCGCATGTTTATACAACTTTGGTATTTTAACTTATTAATAGAACATCAACCAGTTGTATGGTATGTTATCAAAATTTTAGATGTAGTTTCTGTATTTGATTTTTATGTACGAGCTCACTGCCAATTTTATAACAAAAATGGAATTTTGGTAACACACCCATGGACCACAACAAAACATTATTTCAAAACTAGTTTTTTATTGGATCTTTTTAACGTCGTATCATTTCGAATTTTACGTACTCGTGAAATATCTCGATCAGGAAAGCAATCTATGTTGAACACAATATTATCGATTATAACGCAGCCATTTAAAATATACCGCTTTATAGGGCTACTCGATTGGTTCATATCGGATGTACAAAAAACGTCAAATGTATTGCGTAGATCTAAATTCATCATGGTCATCTTAGTGCTATTGTTGACTGCAACAACTCTCACTCAAGCCGTGACATGTCCTATAACTTGGTCTGGACCAAACAAGGATATTTTAACTATGGAATATCCTAAAAATTCTTGGATTACTAACATATACTATAAAGGAAACTTATCTCCAGTTAGAATATATATGGAAAATTTATACCTTGTTACAGCGATGTTAAGTTCGTCGCTACTCAATTCAACCAATGTTGTTACCAACGCAGAAATAATTTATTTTTTCTTTCTGTTTATCTTTCTGTTCTTGATACGCTGGATAATTCTTGCAATAATAACCAGTGCCAAGGTAAATTTTAGAATCAATTATTATACTATTCCAGTTTACAAAATTTCTCACCACAGATAGGTGGAAACGTGAAGCTGACGATATTTCAAGAACGCGTGAAAAGTTTCTTAAGTTTTGTTAAAAGTGAATACATCGACGAAGATTTGATACAACACACAATAGAACATTACGAATATTTTTGGAAAAAAACCCATGGAAGTAATTTTTCAGACACGGTTCGCAATCTCCACCCAAATTTACGTGCAGAGATAGTGACAAGCTTGTACGGCCCAACTTTGGAATCCATCGAACTTTTTCAATCCGTCGATAGAGGTTTTTACAGACAACTTGCCATTCATCTAAAAGTTGAGCATTATAAGAAAGACTCGGAAATAATTCGATGTAATGATGTCCAAGGATTATTGTATATCATATTTCGAGGAAAAATTGATATTGGCTTGGCTGGAACAAAAATATGTACATTGGGTAAAATCAGATAAAAACGTTATTAATACTTATTCTACAGCATATAATTAATTTCTTAGGTAATGGGGGAATGTTTGGTTGTTTTGAAAAAAAGGGCATATCAAGACAAACAATAACTGCGACTGCAAAATTTCATGTGGAATTATTGACAATCGAAAGCAATAAATTTCATAACATTTGTAAAGATTTTGCCGACGTTTCGCATCATTTACGGACAAAGAATTTTTTACATCAAGAATTTTTGGAAACTAAAAAGGGTTTTATTGCAAGAGGTTCTAAAGATACATCAAAACTCAAGGTTTCTATTTCTGCAAGTTACGCTAAGGAGAATCCATGGTACAGAAAATTATTTGATAAATTAATAATTTCGATCAATCACACCGACAAATGGTATTCGATTTGGGAATATATTGTCTGCGTCCATATCGCATCTATCAGCAGCATATTTGTCATGCATTTAGTTTTAATGGGAACGGTAGATGAAAGCAAAGGCGCTTTTATAAAAATTGTAATTTACATTTTAGACATAATATTTCTATTGCAAATCTATTTTCATTTCAATTTAACTTACACCGACAATGAATTGGGGATAATCGTAGACAATCACCGATTAATATGCAAGAAATATATATCATCGTTTACCTTTTGGGGAGATACTTTTACAATTTTTCCGTTTAAATCCATAGTGTCCCTTTTTACGACAAACGAATCGATGCTAAGATATGCGATGATTAATAAAATATTTAGATTCATATTCCTAATCCAGTATTATAATTATTGCAAGGAAATATTGACGGTAAAAAATCATTTACGATGGACATACTTAATTTATTGGATGGCTATTAGTATACAAATGCTAACCTGCTTATGGTGAGTAATATAATGTTGATATATTTAGTTAATGAATATTTTATTTCTATTTCAACAATCCTCCCACGTAGAAAAAATTTAATTTTATCGCTGCCGGTCGTGTTTAGATTAACAAAATTTGAATTTTTTGTATTACAATTTCCATCCCAACAATATTATCCTACCCTAATTTCCTATTTCCAGGCCAGGAATAAAATATCACTATCCCGATATAACAGAACTAGATATCTAGACAAACTCGAGAAAATCGAATTTAAAAAAATTTGAATTACCTATGTATTGCGATGTAATGTGAACCGTAATGCAGTAAAATATATTGTTGGGCGCCAGACGTAACGTCAATAAAAATCGCTTGAATTTAGCTCAGATCGAGTTGACTGTAGCGAGTAAGTCGATGTTGTTGCCAGCTAGTTCCCCGTTATCTGTCGTTCCGTGATTTCCGAATGTCTAATATATTCGAAAATACAGTTTCCCGACAGATAAAAATCCCAAGTCGTACACCCGCTTAATCTTACCTTTGGTGATTTTTCTGGCCTGTTATCGGGTTGGCTGCTGATTTACTAGGACACTGTTGTAAACTTTACTTTACCTTATCGTAACTAAATTTGGAAAACACTCTCTATGATGAATAAATGATTTGATGTGAATTCTTATTAATTGTGAACGGTCCTTTTTAATCCTCTGGTGAATTTTAGTTAAATAGTGAATGATTAGTATCACACACGCTTTATCTTGACAATTTTTAATCACGCAAATTGTTGTGCAAAGATTATTTATTTTGTATTTAATTAACATAAATGAATTATTTTAAATTGTAATGGTGAAATTGTGTAACGGATAATTTAACTATACTAAGGATGATTTACAAAACAGGTAGGTAATAATAAATTACGATTTATTATATCAATTTTTAATATCACTTCTTTTCTTTTTTATTTTAGATTAAATTAATTGGTACCTTTTTCGCTATCCTATCGACTTTTACTTATCTTGATGCAGGTAAATATTTCTTGGTTAAGTTACGCCTTCTTCTACTTGAATTAGATTATTTCTTTAAATAATCTCAAACTATTTGCTTTCATTCCAAATAATTATTTTTCTTATTCCAATTTACCATAAACTTGGCAAAATCTCAATGACGTAAACTTCATAAATTCTTCGATAATCACAAAAACATAATACTTCATAAATTAATTAACTTAAAACCATAATATTTCATAAATTAAATTAACTTCTGCTGAGACCATCTGCTCGCAATGAAATTTGAAACAATACTAATGCTGGCAATTCTTGCCACCTCCTTTTATAGGTTTTTCGAAAACAGCCACCTTCATTATCAAATTTCCGATTTGCATGGCCAACCTATCCGGTTCGAAATTTTTGACCATCACCAATCTTCTTGAAATTTTCAGAAAACTTCTATCTTGATTCGAACAACATCCACACAAATTATTATTAAAATCGGTTCACTAGAAACCTCGTAGGAAGCAAATTCCTTCTTCGTCGCCATGGACAATTGTCAGAAAGTTCAAATGATGATTACTCGCTGGCGCGGGCTTTATTTGGATTTTCGTTGCTCAAAACATGATCTCCAGATCATTTTACTACTAATGGCATAACTTGTTCAGCGCAAAAATTGTTATTCACAAAAATAATTGTCATAGAACATCGACGTAAGCAAAAGTTTTCAAAATGTTCAATAAGTTCCCTTCTACACTTCCCAATATCACAAAACTTTATCGTTATCACCTATCTACCTCCACGTAACTTATCTACTACTTAAATTAACAAATTTTCATTTTTAGGCAAAGAGTAACCAAAATAACCTTCACAAACCTCTCTCGTGTCATGATTTGTCGTAAAGGACTACTTGGTGTCCCTTTTGAATAGCACCGATGCCCTGGTCTATTTAGTTAGATAAACTAAATCAAGTATTTAACTACTGGCAATCGTTCAATTGAAATTTGAGAAATCCCAACCAATGTGTGAGATACCTCTTGATTTAAAATATGAATATGACTGATGACTTTGACTTTAATGAAACCTCCACAAGTAAGGTAAAGTTTTTATGTTGTACGCAACTGTACAAATCTGAATTTTAACTAATTGACCTCAACTTCCAGAATTTGGCAAGAATAACCACCTCCGACAGTCAAACGTCATACGCCTGGCATTCCGAGTTACTAGCTGTTCTCGTGCAAGTACCAAAATGAAAAAACAACGTGAATAAAACACAAAAATTACATCATTACCGAAACAATCAATCTTCTCGTTACAGTCATTTGACTCAATAATACCTTAATTAAATGATCGTCATAGGTATGACCGATACTAAAACCAGTTATAATTGTATAATTTATTATTTAAGCATATCCAACATGGCAGTATATACGCTAAACCAGTGGCGTAGTGGGGGGGGCAAGGGGAGGCTTGATGTCTCGGGCGCTACTCACAAATGGGCGCTAAATGGTCCGCAAAACAAAAAATTACTGGATAATTTTTATTTTTGTTATAATTGATTTCTGGGAAATAAGTATATTTTAAATTTAGTAATTTTAAAATTAGTATATTTTACATAATATTTATAATATTATATGGTTTTCGAATGGGGTGGGGCGCTAAAAAGGTATTGTGCCCCGGGCACGAGTTAAGCTCGCTACGCCACTGCGCTAAACGTCCGTATTGTACCACTGATCATGTAGAGGAGTTGGAGTTGCTTTGGAATTTTTTTATTGTGCATGTTACTAAATTTTGAAAAATCGTTGTATTTAATAGAGATTTTTAAGAAATAAAATACCATTAAATGATTACTTATCAAAATGGCTAAGGGCCAATTTCATAACTGATGATATTTATTGATCTGTTTTGTCTTAAGTCGCCTTTTAAATTTTAATGCACCTAAAAGTGCCAAAACCACATGTTAAATACCATTCAAAATCCAAGCCTACTCCTGCACAAGTTATTTCGTGTAAAAACAGCCTCCCTTTTAGAGACTGAATTTTGTCAATATTTGAATCAATTTAAGGGTACGATTCTAAAAATTTCGGTTTATAATATTCTAGATTTACATACAATCTAGATTTTAGGGTGGATCCAAGATTTGCCGTGATTGCATTTGTCAAAGCCGGCCCTCCGCACCCTCCGTTCCGGGCCGTTTTTACAAACGCTGTACTTTCTAAAATTATCCCCCTAGACCGGTCCTACTCGGAAAAGTGTGTTCAGTCGATTTCCGGTTTCACCGGTTTTTTAAGCGACCGGTACAAATTAGGCGACGTGTTTTCCTATAAACTATTGGGAAAGGGGACAATTTTGTAAGCATTTAAAAAAAATTAAATTTGATTATCTATTAGTTTTCGAGAAAACGGCATTAAAAACCAAAAGTTTAAATGCATTTTAAATGGGAATTAATCCAAGATTTCTACATGGGTATTCTGTTGGCGGTCCGTGTGCTCAGATATACTTTTATGTCCGATTTCATAAAACTTTTAACTAACCTTTAAAGTTAACAGATGATTTCTATTGGCATGTCAGTACTAAAAGTTAATTTTGATTCGTTAGTTTTTAACAGCTTGTTAAAAGTTTTATGAAACCGGGCATTAGATAGCCGTTAGATGCGATTGTTACTCTGTTGAATGCAGACCGTGCGTGTAGAACCCCTTCCTAGTACCGCTCACTTTACACCGACTTGCAGCGGGGTAGGAGATGTTTTGATCGTTTTAGGCAAAACTCGAATGCACACTAATATGAGTTTCATCCCTTTTTTTAGCGAGTAAGCGTTCGAGCATAGCAAGGGGTTGCGGGGTGTCAGTTTTGACGAAAGCAACCACTACAAATCACGGATCTATCCTAAAAAGCAGTTCGATACATTTTTGTGGCCCTGAATAGAACAGCGTTTCCGAATATAATTTTGTAATTAAACATTAGTATTTTAATTTAAAAGATGTACAGAATTTCCCGTTGCCTATTTGACCGGTCACCTAATAAGCCCGTAGCCTAAAACACCGGTCCCTAACCGGAAAGTATGACGGGCCCAGGATAGGGCCAGGCTTGGCCCGACTTCTACAAGATCAAGACCGTCGCGCCTATAATTGACTATCACCTAAATGTCGTGTACCGTGGTTTTAACATTATACAATTTGCTTGTTTACTTTTTTGAAAATTTTGAATAGTTTTAATAGGAGGAGGCTAAGCCTTCCTTGCCTCTGATGAGTCGCTGCTGGCCAAAGATACTTTTTAACTAAAATTATGAAAGTGGTCAACTTCGCCAAAGACAAATTTCAGGTAAAGGAAAGTTATTATTATAATAATTAGAAGGACAAGATCTTAAAGTTACTCCAATTATTAAAAACATCCTCGGAGCTGCTCCAACTCGAAAATTACAAATCTAGAAAGATGAGATCTTTGAGTTGCTTTACTCATTAAAAAATCCTTGAAGGCTTCAACTCAAAAATTATAGATCTAGAAAGACGACATCTTTATAAACTTACAAATTAATTAAATGTTTAAATAAATTTTGTTTTAGGTGGATTACCGCATGTCCAAATGGAAAGTGTTATCATTTAAACTCGGTGACAGATATAAAAGTAAAGGAATATGTATTAGCAGAAGAAGGAATGCCGTCTCTTTTGTTGGCCTACCAATATGTGGTGAACATATTTACAACCACTGGAATGACCGAAATTATTCCAATGAATATGTTGCAAATAGCATCGTCTTTAATTATAATAACAGTTATTCAATTTACATTGATAGCGTTGTCGAGTGAATTTGCAACTTTTATTGCTATTGCACAATATTCCTTAAGCAAATACGATTATGAAATCAGGCAACTAAGGACATATTTGGAGGTATGTAACGAAACAATTTCAAATAATTTTTTCTTTTGCTCATATTTTTGTGTCGGCAATAAATTAATCATTTTTGTTGACAAAAATACAATAATTGGTATTTATGACACAAGTGAATCAAGAGTCGTTTACTTTATAATTAAAAAACAGCACTGTAAACGATATCTTTCTCAATTAAAAACAGTCATAGTTACAAGCTATTTATTGAAACGCTTCGAATAAAACAAAATATTACAAATAATAAAAATAAAAAATTTAACACCTTTTGGCAAGGATAAAAAAAATTTGACACGCAAATATAATATTTTAGTGTCCGAAGAGACCATTTTGCAAGTGGAAAATTAATCAACAGTAGATTTTTGGAAGGTTCCTCCCTCCAATGCAAAAATAAAATATATATAAAAAAACATTTTTTGCATTTACGTTAAAAATTTCTGAATATAAGAAGTTTCCTCTTCTGAAAGCTTTTCTGTATCGGCAGGGGGACTAAATTCGCCACTTACGAACATAGTTATACAGGCATCAACCTTTCTATTCACTTTATTCGCAGGACGATTTAAATTTTCTTTTATTAGACGTTGCAATGGATATTGGCCGTGGAAATTTCCTATGTTGATATCAGCTCCATAAGACGCAAGACTATTTATCATAGTAAAATTATTGTGTTTTATATTATGAAATAGAGGTGTCGTGCCATGTTTATCTTGTGTATTTATATCAGAACCTTCGTCCTTTAAAATCTTAACTATACGAATATGTTTTTCTTCAAGTCCTTTAGCAGCATGATGTAATGCAGTAAGACCGTTAAAATCACGTAAATTTATATCTGCTCCTCTCTCGATCAGGTAATCTACAATTTCTTTGTTTCCGTACCTGGCAGCAATCATCAATGGAGTAATTTTAAATATGTTGCATTCGTCTATGATATTTGCATCAGAATTTAAAATAACTTCTATTATTTCTTTAAGATTATACTTCGCAGCATGAATTAGAGGAGTCACGTCAAAATCATCTCCCACGTATGAAGATCCTTTTTCGATTAACAATTTTGCAATATCGCATTTTTCATTTTTAATAGAACGACATAGGGGTGTCATACCGTGATGGTCTCGCAAATTTATGTTAAAAGGTTCTATTAAAATCTCTGCTATTTGAATATCCGATGTTAAATGTAATCCAGTCTCTTTACGTTTGTTGGTCGACTTTAATAGATACATTTTCATCATTTCGTCATTGGCGAGTCCCGCCAAAATGTGTGTTAAAGCTGGCAAATCGTTTGTTTCGCAAGCATTTAAATACTTTTCAATCAACGGAATTTTTTCATTAATTTCCCTTATTATTGTTTTCAATGCTGCAAAATTCTCTATATACCTATTTAGTTTATCCAGTTCTTCACGACTTACAAAATAATTAAAAAGGGTGGCTAAAATTATTTCTCTCACATCAGTAATTCGTTCTAAATTATTTAAAAAATGCAGAAAGATTTTCAAACAATTCTCGGCAAGGTTTGGATTATCATCTTTGCTGGTGTTAATAATGGCGTAATATAGTGGCGTTTCTAATCTAATGTTGATGTCCGTTAAAACCCTTTTGGCGTTAGTTGAATCAAGAAGTTTTAGTAAAAAATATTTTAGTATGTATACCAAATTTTCTTTAATACATATGTGAAAAATGGACTCTTTGTCATCGTTGAAGAGTAAATTGTACTGGTCTTGGCCAATTTGCATAAATTTGTCTTTGCATAATTGTATACGATTAGGTGTAATTTCGGTCCTCTTCAAGTGGAAGTTTAGAAATAATCTTACTTTCTGTAGCTCTTCATTCAAAAACAATTCGGAAATTAAAAATTTTGCGACATCGTATTCAACAAATAGGATGTACATTTGTGAACTCAACCACTGCTTGATTGAATCGGAAATGAAGTAATCGCAAACCGAATCGTGCAAAAATTTATAATTTAAATTATTGCTGTCTAAATAAACTAAACCTACTTTGTAGAATTCCTCCATTTCCTCTTCATTGATATGTTGTATATCGATGTTTAACGATTGGTTAATTGATAATGCACTAAATTTTCCCAAAATTGTTTCTATTAGCCACTTTTTTACCGTTGGGTGAGGGTCCAACGAAAATCTTTCGAAGTAAATATTACAACGTTGTTTGATGTATTTGTTGTATAACGTAAGAACATCACAAAACTGTGACGTTGTGAACGTATCTGGAGTCACTGTCTCTGCTAGTAATCTCATATTCATCGGAATTTCTGGAAAAAATAAAAAATTCATTAATGTTTCTATCGCCATATTGCAATAGTGTGCATACCTATAAAAGTACCAACGGATGCTCCAATGGTATTTTGAGCACTTTTCAACATTTTTTGGGCGACAGTTTTAAGATGGCCTTCATTGATGTGCTTTTGAAGTATTCCCAAATGACTTTTCCAAAAGTTAACTAGAAATGTAATTATATCGATTTCATAATTCAGAGGTTTAAAATATGAAGAAAATACAGAAATGTCATTTTCCAATTGTTTAGTAAGATGGGGACGTGTAGTTATCAAGATCTTCACATTGGAATTAAGTTTCAGAAAATTGATAACACTAATAACTTTAAGTTTATATTCTTCATTGCAAATCTCGTCAAACGAATCCATCAGTATATATATTGGTATCTTGCTTTCGTATTGCATAGCCAGTGCCAGAATATGCTGAATCGATTTTGCATCATAGGAACAATTTTTGATTAAGAATTGAGCCACTTCGTGAAAAGTTAATTTGTCGGATATTCCATCAAAACTACAATTTTTTAATTGTATTGGGAATATCCAATAATTAGTTTTTAAAATGAAGTATAAATATTCGATTACGGAGGATTTACCTATGCCCGGCTCTCCCGATATTATAATTATCTGATCATCGCTCATCATCTGATATTCTGCAATAGTTACTTCTTTACTTTGCATATGTTTGTAGAGAAAATTTATACTTCCGTAAGACATTTTCCAATAAATGGCACCATCTTCGTTTATTTTAAATACATGACGTGATAATTTTTCTCTTCCGGATAATTTTGCAGCTTCTATGGCTTCGTCTTCCGAAAAAACAAATTTGAAACGATCTTCCTGCTGAGAAACTAAAATTTCGTATTTTGTTTTATCGCCGTAGAAAATATAAAAGTCTAGAAGATCGGTTGTATTTTTAAAAATATTTGGATTGACGCTTGTTTTATGGATTATGCTTCGATGTATATAAAAATCGTAATTAAAAATGCTAGTCAAATAGATTTTACCCCTTTTGGTGGTAATTAAGTATTTAGTTTGGTCGATATTGTCGAAACATTGTTGTTCGTACTCTTGGCTACTCTCTATTTCCACGAGATCCTTTATATTCGTATTAATTTGACCTAAGTCAACTTTGGTATCATCTTCGTGCAAAATAAATACTTTACTTTTGTCTAAATTGTGTAATAGCTGATCAGGATATAATTCGCGATATAAGTCGTAAAATAAAACTGATTTCAATAAATTGCTATAGTGAGAATCTAAAACTATCAAGCTAGATTCGCCAGATAAAATTAATTTCAAAACTAAAATCATTGGAAAACTATTAGTTAAATTTTCCTTTGAAATATTCTTAATGATGTCATTTAAACATATTCGTTGATTATTAAATTGAAAACATTTTTTATTTAATAGCATTTCTTGTGACTCAAGTCTCAGATTACCAAACGCTAAAATATTTCCATATCCATTTACTTCCATTACATTTTCTGGATCTGAAACAAAGAATTTTTAATTTTTGCTACAGTGACTCATAATGTAATCCGGACGTTCCTATGTTAACAATGTAAATTGCCGGTTTTGAAGCTGTTTTTTGGCATATAAAAATCGATTTTACAGCAAACTTTTTTAGACATATTTTGTTGCAAATTTCAATTTTGCCTTCAATTTTAATTATTTACAGTTTTTTATTTTATAATGCCATTTTTGACTGACAGAGGCTTAAACAAGACTCGGTAAAATACGAAACGTATTGTCATCTATATCTCGGAAAAAATGTATATGAACAAAATTAAAGGCAAGGAAATTTTCAACAAAAAAGGTCTAATAAGTTTTGCTGTAAAATGGATTTTTATATGTCAAAAACGGCTTTAAAACCGGCAATTTGCATTGTTAACATAGGAGCGTTCGAATTTCAATATGAATTACTGTATGTACGATGATTCAAATATCACTAACCTTTAAAACTAATCCTATTTAATGACAATACAATCACTTTAATTTTAATATTCCGTAGTAATTCCAAAATTCTTACATTTTGATTTTCATCTTCGAAATAGTATTCAACAACCAATAAGCTATAATTATTAAGAAAATTCGATGAATTCTGCAAAAATTTGCTCAATTTATGCCAATCTAAGAATGCTGATTTTTCTTTAGAGAGATCAAATCCTGTTTCGAAGCCATTTTCTCTGTAATAGGTAATAACATTATGGATAATGTTTGTTTCAAGGTCGTATTCCATGGAAGAATCAGAGTCGACACGCACATGGAGTATCATTTTATCAGATTCAAAGAACTGTAATAAATCATATATATCGTCGAAGTAATAACCATTAAAATCACGAAACTTTGTTACAAACAATTCTACTTCTTGTTTGAATAAATGCTCATAAATTTTGTCGCCGACATCGTCTTTTAACATTTTGTAAACTACTTGTTCGTTTGGCGGTAAATTTTTTACAATTAGGATTACCTTTTTAAGGTCCTCTCCTTTTAATTCTTTTCTTCCTTTCAGTAAATTATATTCAAAATTTACCTTAAATTCTGGTATACCGTATTTATCTTGGAAATTTCTGATGTTGGTGGAATCATATGAATCATTCTTAATGCGGTACCAATCGTTAATAAATTCCAACTCCAGTTCATTGAAAACATTCAAACTGCATCTATCATCTTTGGCTGTTTTCAATTCTGGTTTTACTGTAGTGCTGGATATCTTATTCCAAATTATATTCATTAACGATTTCCATCCAGCTGTCATGTGTAAAACAACTTTCTTGTCTACTTCATCCTTTGAAAGGTAATCGACAATTTTCTCAATGGAATGACTTTTAATTGGTAGCATGTAAATGGTTCCTATTTGTCTCTTTATGGAATTAATCCAAGTAGGTTCCGTAAGATACACAGTCATATCTAATGTATTATAATTTCCATATTTTCTATAAGTGTATCTACCAACAAGCTTCTCGACCAGTTTCTCAAAACTTGCTTTACAGCCGGGACTTTCAAAAACAACAGTGTGTGGATGAATATTTGATAAATAATTGTCATCCCTTATAAAATGAGTTCTTTCTTCATTTAGAACTAAGTACTTTAGAGTAAACGTTGTATACTGAGCCAACCATGCGCCTAACGAATGTCCTGTAATTGTTAATCGAAATGGAGATTTCTCGTAGTTATTTGACCTATTAATCATCTTTACCTTTTCAGCTACGAGATAGGCAAAAGAAACTGCCGATAGTGCTTGCGGAAGATTAAATATTTTTAAAGCCACGCCGAAATCGTTAATTGTAGAGCTAAATCCATCGGTTCCTCGGTGGGCAATTACAACGTGACACATTTTTGGATTAAAATATGCTACACCTCGATATCCATCGGTTATACTAATATTACTTGCATAAGTCAAAATCTTCCAATCTTTTAAATCTTCTGGTATCGTAATTTCATCATGGTATGCCAGATCTGCTAATTTAGCTAATATGTAATCACTAGGAAATGCTTCTGAATGTGCTATTTTCTCTTCGTATTTATTGTAATTTAAGCATGACCCAAAATCTTCGTCAGTTAAAATAGGAATAACGTTAGGCAAAACTTTCTCGTCGTCCATTTTATATTATTATCTGCAAGAAAAATAATAAAGTACTTTAGTGTTAGAAATAAGTAAATTGCAAATTAAAATTTGATCCAAACCGATTCGGTGCTTTTATACTTATAAAAATAGTTATTTTTATCATTAGGCTAGAAATTGAATATTTTCCAGTACGAGTAGTACACATAAAAATACAAAAAGTATTGTATGAGAGGGAGGCGCCATGAAAATTACATTGATAATTGCGTACAATAGGTAGTACAGTAGCACTTACGTTGAGAAGAGAGCTCCATCCTTTGAGAAGAGAACGCCATCCTGTTTGTAGCCCAGCAACGCATTTGTGACAGTGACGTGTGTCATTATTTGACGCAATTATCTTAACAAATATAACATAACCTCGCGTTTTTCTTTGGTAATTTTAGTTTTTAAACTAAAATGCATTGTTGCTTTGAAGCAAGTGCACTCGAGCTGAAGCTCTCGTGCGTTGCTAAGCAAAAATACATTTTTGTTTACAAACTAAAATTTCCAATTAAAACACGAGGTCTTGTTATATTACTATTGAAAATTGGGTCGCAAATACTGAAAAGTTGAGAAACCTGAATCAACGTTTATTTGAATTTATGAGAATTTAGCAATTGCTACAGATAGCAATAGATAAAACAAACCAATTAAACGCTAAGTTTTGACGTTAACGAACGGAACCGATCACATTAGGATTTTTTGTGCCGGAAAAACTCAGTTGCAATTATTTATTTAGCGTATGGCAAATACAAGAGGAAAAAGAGAAAAAAGTAACTACATGTCAATGTGTACATAGTCATATATTAATATTCAGCTCTTCAATCCAAGTGACAGCTGGTGGAGTGGCTCTCAGAAAGTCTTCGGTCGTACAGTGACTCGGTCTGCTTTTGCAGTTATATGCCAGGTGGTACATTGTTTGTCTTTCTTCGCCGCAGTCGCATGCAGCAGTTACGGATTTTCCCCATTTAAGCAGGGAATCAGCACATACCCCACAGCCCGTACGAACTCTATTCAGTCCGCACCATATGCTTCGTGGTAGGGCAAAACCAGGTGGCGTATGTCCGGTATGGGGAACATCGTGGACCGCATGAGGCGCTTTGGCCTGCCATTCTCGTTTCCATTTGCGTTCCAGGTTGAAATCGCTAGCAAGCAATTGCTCAGCGGTTTGAATGGGTGGTCTTCTGGAGCGCAGTCTGTGGCCCAGATGTACGATGTCTTCGTGAATTTTCAGTAGCGGGTTTCTTTGAATTTTGTTGTACTCTCTGACCAGGGCGCTTAATCGTCGGAGGTGAGGGGGTGGGATGTTACTTAAAGTAGGTAGCCAGTGAACAGGTGTGGGTTTAATGGTTCCACTGATGTTTCGCATCGAATTATTTAATTGGCCGTCCACTAGTTTTGTGTGGGCTGTTCAGCCATACTGGCGAGCAGTATTCTGCCGTCGAGTAAACCAGGCCCATGGTAAAGCACCTCAGTGTATCGGCCGTAGCTCCCCAGGAAGTACCGCTAAGTTTAGAGATGATGTTATTTCTGGTCTTGAGCTTTGCGGCTACGTTGGTAAGATGTTTCTTAAACGAGAGTGTTCTGTCTAATGTAACGCCAAGATATTTGGGAAACTTGTTGTGTTTTAGGCGGGTGCCATTGAATTGGACATTTAGTTCTACGTTGGCCATTTTGTTGTTTAGATGGAAGCATGCTGCTTCGGTTTTTGATAAGTTTGGCTTAAGTCCCCATTTTGCGAAGTAGGCGTTCATGATTACTAAGTCTTTGTTTAGTAAATTTTCCGTTATCGAGAGGTCGCTGTGAGCAACTGCCAGGCCCATGTTGTCTGCATAACAGAACTTCTTCGAACTTGTTTCTGGAAGATCAGCCATATATAGATTGAAGAGCAGAGGGGCAAGCACCACTGCAGGATCCTTGGGGGAGGCCGTTGTTCAGAATGCGCTTCCTGCTTATTTGATCGTTCATATGTACTCGGAAGGTGCGATTTGTCAGCATGTTTTCAATTAGCCTGGTTAATTTTTTACATTTGATGATCTTTAGCAGTTTGTACATAAGGCCATGTCGGCAGACCGTGTCGTACGCGGCTGTGAGATCTATAAGCACTACTGATGTTTTATGTCGTTTTTGGAAGCCGGCTTCTATGAAGGTGGTTAGAGATAGAACTTGATCGCAGCAGCTTCGATTCTTTCGGAACACCGCCTGTTCTATAGGTACATGCTCCATTATTTTATCGACGATGCGGTTGTAGATTAGTCTTTCCAGTAGTTTGTAGCACGAGCTGAGGAGAGCAATTGGTCTATAGCTCTCCGGCTTGTCCTTATCTTTGCCTGGTTTAAGTATTGATATTATTTTTGTTTCTTTTAGTTTTGGCGGTAGATTTGCCAGTGAAAAGGATTTGAGTGTAGAATCTGGTTAGCCAATTTCTAGCTACAGGGCCGCAATTGTGTAGGAATTCCGAGTGGATTCCATCATATCCGGGAGCTTTTCCAATTCTCGTTTCTTTTATGGCGCTAGACAGCTCCTTTATTGAAAAAGGGTTGGTGGGTGGGCTCTGCCTCCTCTTTAGTTTCTCTCTTTAGTTTTCTCAGTTCTTTTCTAATCAGTGTCACGTGTTTTTTGTCCTTAGTTGATCTGGACGACAAAACGATGTGGTTTGCAACCCGGTCGGGGGTCACAGTGGGTTTCAGTCGGACAGGTTGTGTGCTCGACCCCAACTTTCGCAGGAGGCTCCAAGCCTTTCTGCTGGAATGCTTAAAGTCCATGCTGGTTACCGTCTGGTTCCATTTTTGGCAGCGGTTGGCATCTATACTGTGTAGTATATCATCTGCTAGTTCTGCGTCCCCGCTGTTCAAGTATTCTTGGTATTTCGCTTCGCTCTCTTCACTTCAAGCTGGAATATATTCTCTTCGGTATCCTCTTGGAATGCTTTGTTTTGCAGCAGATATGATTGCGCCGCAAAATCTTCAATAGTTCTGAGGTTTAGGAGGGATTCAGTGGACGGTACTATCTAAGATTGTCTGGAACCTGCCCCAGTTGGCTTTGGTGAAGTTCCATCAGGGTCGTGGTATAGAGTCAACAATGGGTATCTTGATTCCGATTGTGATTAAGACAGGTTTATATTGGCTGTGTGGGAAGGCAGGCATTACTTTTCTGTTAGTAGGTAGAGGTTGTCCTCCTTCACTATTGGAGACATAACACTGATCGGGATTGTAATCTTTACCCCAGGCAGCAGATCTAAATGTACCTGGTTGTTTGGCGTCATGGATCAGTTGTGTATTACTGTTTTCAGCCCATGATGTTAGTTTAATACGCGCCTCATCGTCGTCGCTGTATCCCCACTCAGTACTGTGACTGTTGAAATCGTCGACGTAGACAGCAGGGTGGTCGTATACCGGGAGTGTTGTGGTAGGCCACTTCGTCCTGGGCGGTTTATACACATTTGTTATAGTAAGCGTATCAATTCCAATGGTGACGGTGTAGATGTCATCTGTAGTGGATATCAACCAACTCAGTTCAAATTGCATACATCAACCGTCATTTGTTTTTCTGGGATTTTGTAAATTTAATTTTTTGTTTTGTAGCTGCCTTGTTTATTATTTTCAGATTTTCTGTGACATACATTAGTTTTTCAAAACATTTTACTAGACAAAAGTTGTAGCCCGTTAAATTTTCTATCCGGAAGTAGGCGTTAGATTTTTTGTAAATAGTTCGTTTAAAAGATACAGGGTTTTGAAAAAGAATATAAAAAAATGTCGAATTTTTTAACATTTTTTTACATACTTTAATTCATAACTCGAAAGCCGTTGAATCTAGTTTGTAGATTATTTCAGGCTCTTTAAAAATCACTAAACTATTCTGATTGAAAAATCAATATTTTCGAAGATTTCGAAAAAATTAGGTGACGCGCACGAATGGATTAAAGAGATTCGAGTAAACAAACATTTTTGTCGTCGACAAGTGGGGCAAAAATAGAAAAATTACAAAAAACAAAAGTGTAGCAACTCCTGAATTTGGGGTAACAAAAAAAATGTCTTCAAGAGAATTAAAAATGGTTATAGAAGGGGCGCTAAATAGGGCTTTATAGTTCGCAAAATATATTGGGAGATAAAATCGGAATACAGGGAATATTAAAATTATTAACTAACCTGAACTTAATTCTCAAATAGCAATTGAAATAAAAAAAAATTTTAATTCGCGAAAACGAATAGTTAAATTACTAGTCAAATTGAAACCCCGCCTGCTAGTAAATAATAAAATTAAATTATTGAGATAACTCTATGACAGATATTACCTATATTACCGAAATTTTTTTCCCAAAAGACTTGGGAAATTTTAATCCTATTGTACTTGATTAAGTTGAACTACTAGTGCCTTGAATAAATGCACAAATGGAAGTAGCGATACTTTGCCGGCCAAGGTAAAAGTTAAAAAAGATATTAGCAATTTCGGGTTTCCGGCTTTAAAATTATCTTGAAAATACTCGTTTTGTTATTATCTAAAAACTGCCAAAAAAATGTTGGCATGTGCATGTAGCTTATTATTTAGACACTCTGTTAAACACTGAAAACCTATATGTAAAGAAATATATTTGCTGAAATAAATGCAAGAATAGTTAAATAACAATAGTTAAGTAGTATATTTAATTAAATTTTTTGTTTGTCAAAAATTGTCAAAAGTTTATTAATTTCTTATAAAAATACAGTGCCACCAAGCTAAGAAAAACCCCGAAAAATATGTCAACTAATTTGATAAAAATTTGAATGAACCAATGAACATCGAGTTATTTCTCAAGTATATTCTGTTGTAAAAGTTGCTTTATTGTCTACAGATAGTGTTCTTTTTAGAACAAATCTTCGTAGCTATATTTAATAAATCAATTTAATTAAACATTATTTGGTAAGTACTTTTTTAGGTTGGAATGCACTTTCATTTTCTTTTGAGTGTACATATTTAAATACACCAGCGACAGCCACGCCCCTTTAGAGCTTTTCTTAGTGTGTTTATAGTACACAATTTTTGAAAAATAGTTCCATATAGTAAAATCTATATTCTATTTCGTTTCGACGCGACCGTTGCGACGCGGCACGTTATGGCGACGGTTTTGCTACAAAAATAACTTAAACCTTCTCTAAGCTACAGAACAGACTTATGTCTTCGCACCGAATTTTAAAATTATTATTTTAGTAATTAAAAAAACGGGATCTTAAGTCACTCAACTCATTAAAAACATCCCCGAAGCGGCTCCACTTCAAAAATTATACAGATTTAGAGAAATAAGGAAATAAGATCTTTGAGTCGTTCCACTAATTAAAAGCATCCCTGAAGCAGTTCCAACTAAAGAATTACAGACATAAAATTATCTTTGTCTTTGGCCCAGTTGACCACTTTCAAGTATTTTTTAAACCAGTTTACCTTACCCCATTGAGAACCTAGTTCTTGTTTAAAAATCGGTTCCTCAAAGGCTACAACCGGATAACCATCGGGAAACAGCTTTTGCATTGATTAATTTCGCTGATTTTTTTCACAAAATCCTTCCTAAGTAACATTAAATCTCAGCAAATATTAGTTTCTAAATGTCGATATTTTCTAAGAAAATTTTGAGGTATATAGTATTGAAAATCCCAAATCGCACTAGTGTGGTTTGTACGTATCCTAAATCGTGGCATGGTTACTACGAGTTAAATATAATTTTAGGGAATAATTCTAAAACACCTAACTTGCAGTTTTCCTTTCTCTACAACATATTTTTATTTTTTCAAAAAAATTGCATTATAGTAAAGATGCTTTATGTGAGTTTTAAAATTTTAGATGGTGGTAAAAAAGTATTTCGGCATTGGTTGACGTCGCTGAAAATTTTCTCAAGTTCAATTCTACTCGATCGAACCTACTCAACAAATATTAGATTTTTCGGGATCCATCACGTAATCGATACCACAAACTGAACTTTTTTTTATAGACTATTGGAAAGAGGACAATTTTCTAAGCATTTAAAAAAATTCAAAGAGCAACAGCAATTAAAAATCGAAAATTTACGTGCATTTTAGATAGGGATTAAACGACGATTTTTACACGGGTATTCTGTTACCGGCACGTGTGCTCAGATATACTCTTAGTATTTTATGAACAGTTTTTATTAGGTTTTAGACAAACGTAGAATTAGTTTCTAAGGTGGATCCGTGATTTGTCGTGGTCGCAAAACGGGACGTAGCGCCCCGAGCGCAAGCAAATTATTGTCATCTTTCCAATACATAGGAAATATAATACTACTTAAAAAGGAAAAAGTTCAGTTCGTGGGAACGATGACGTGACAGTAACCAGATTTTCTAGCTGCTACCATAATTATTGACACAAAGCATAAACAAACTTTCCAGCAACCCACGCAAACTGATCGAAACGTTGAAATAATCGCGTGCTATTTTTACCCTAGGTTACTGATATAGTAGTGATATAAGAATAACTACTACGTTAGATCTGCAATATAAATTGTAATAAAGGAATTGTAAAGAAAAGTTTATTATAAGCATTATGTAGTAGAAAATTACAGGAAAAAAAAGCGATACCGTGTCGTTATCAGTAGGTTACGATTGAATCAAATTTTCAGTGGCAAAGTAAGTGAAATAATAAATAACTCTAATACTTACAAATACGTGGGGCCACTATTATGATTGTTTGAAATTAATTTGGTACTTTTATTGTTTAGCACAACTAAAGAGTAAACGTCAGTTATCTTTAGCAGTTATTAATAGATAAGGTAATATTTTATTATCTTCTTATTTTAACAATATAGCGATAGCTAACTGATAAAATACTGTAACTAGTACGTGTCCGAACTGAACATTGCGGCCGGCGCTAAATGCACATATAAAATTATTAATCATCATCTGGTGTAATTAGCAGTCCTGCAATACTGGCGGCGGCAGGGCCGTTCTCAGGGTACACAAGTTGTGTTTTGCACAAAAAGCGGACCGAAAGTGACTTAAATGGACAAAATTGTCTTTGCCTTTATAATATTATTTTAAATCTAATTTTAAAACTGGAAGAGAAGAAAACCACAGATACACGGAATCCAGAACGAGCCCTGAACTCCAGACGAATAGAATGAACTGAATCACCAAAAGCTGATTGATTGGTTTGAATAAATATTTATCGATTGGAAATTTGAAATAAAGATAATTAGAATTTCGATGAAGATTGGAATCATTATCGTAATTTTAAAATTTGGAAATTAAAGATATACAGAGTAGGTATAATTTAATGCAGCTGCATATAGGCGAGTTGTCTTTTATATTGAAAAATTAATTTAAATTGAAGTTTGAATTTGGATTTGAAAAAAGTAAATGAAAAATAATAATTTTTAAATTTTGGTTTTCTCAAAATGCATTTAAGGTAAATGTCCCAGTATAAAATTCAAATATTAATTATTTCGTGTAAAAATCTTTCTAATGATAAGTACGTTTAGTTATCTTTTATGTGTATTAAACAAATACACTTCATTTTAATTTCAAATATTATTTTATTGAAATTCAGAATTAGCATTTTCATGTACCATTATTCGTCATGTATAAAAAAGGGCTGTCCCAGTTATCGCCAGTTAACGTCCCAGTATTCGTCATATCGTTTAATGCAAAAAGACTCAAATGAATAATTATTATGTTCTTATTTATTTATTTATTTTGAGTGAAGTACAATACAAATTTGACAAATAAATTTTTTAGCCTATTTTGAAGCAGACGAACTCCTCTCATGCTTCCATTGCAAACATTTTTAACATTTCATCATATCTTCTTCGCACTCTTCCTCACATATCTTGCAAAATCAGTTTTCTTTCTGTGTTTTCTCAGTTACACAAATTCGCTTCTCCTGATTTTTCTTATTGTCCTTGATTCATTTATACAATCTTTTTCTTTGCATTTTCTTTATTTTCCTTGGCTTCTAGTCGTTTTTCTTTCTTGAATTTCTTGTTCTTTTCCTAATTTCTTGTTCTCTTTTGTTCTTTCTTGTTAACTTTGGACGTTGCTACTGAAGGTATTTTTTCTTTTAGTTTTTTAGTCACCTTTGGTGTATCTGGCCAAAACAAATTGTTTTTAAAAGGAGATGCTGGTATGTCTACCAAGATATCTTTCTCTTTCATTTTTTCTGCGTTTTTTTCCATGGGCATATTCTTCTCGCTATGTGTGTCTTGATAAATTTCTTCTACTTGTGCTCCTGGCTGTGGCCGTTGAAGAAAAATTCAATGGAATATTTCTCTCAATTGTTTGTGCTTGTATTGCCGTAGAAGGCGAAAATTGGTTTACCGCAATAAGCAATAACTATGTCATGAACCTCTACTTCTATGGTCAATTCAGGAGAAAGATCTCGAAGCAAAAAGAGTCATTAGTTGAGCAAGCAAACTTAAGTTTAGAAGTACCATATCTTTATTAATAATTTTATGCAGTGTACCTTCTTCTCCCACAACCAAGTCAAATGCTTCATTTTCAGGTAAGATAATAAAAAATTACGTTTTATATTTTCTATCCAGAAGGGGGGGGCACCATAAATGTGTGTCTAGGGCCGCAGAGATACTTTAATCCGTCACTATACTCACAGTTATCGTCAGTTATTGATCCGGTATCGTCACTACATTTTATAGCACCATAAATAGCATCCCCAGCCCATATTGATATGACGATTACTGATACACAGATTGTGTAACAAATGTTTAATGCCTTTATTCCTCTAAAATTATTGAGAAAGCAACTTTAATAAAAGAAAGATATAGAATTTTATTGAAATGATCGATGAGCCAATGCTCATCATATATGACGAATATTGGGACAGTCATCTGTTTTTCTGTACCAGTATTCGTCATCACAAAAATTAATATAAAATAAACTCCTAACCTAAACATGTTTGCCAGTTACTACGTTTATATGTATCTAAGTCATCAAAAAGTAATTCCTTGCCAATAAGACGCTCTACGTGCATGCTAGGAAAAGTTTACAAGAACAACTGACCTTTTATGTTAACAACTTGACCAATACCAGATTAATT
Organism: Cantharis rufa; assembly: GCA_947369205.1. NCBI lineage: Eukaryota > Metazoa > Arthropoda > Insecta > Coleoptera > Cantharidae > Cantharis > Cantharis rufa. The sequence goes on along the minus strand of OX376307.1, from coordinate 13,766,918 downwards.
CAAAACACCAGCACTTTTAATATCCTGCCCGCGCTACAAATGTCACTCTTAGTAACCCGCCTTACTTTGGACAAGTCATATAATAAATATACACATTGTATGGGATATATAATATATATAATTAAATACTTTCAAAACAGGCTGACTTTAGAACTATCAAAATTGATTTTATATAATTTAATAAATAAAATCTAAATAACTATTCGCGAGTACATCAATGTTCTAAAGCCAACCCTGTAGTTACGATAGGTGATTGTTGCATTATCACAACGCACTTTAGCGGAGAAAGTATTTACACTAAACTTAAATAATGATAATTACCTATAGACATTTTGTGAAAACCAGTGACCCTCAACTTTTAACAATAATATACACAAAAAGATAAGTTCTAGGCGAGGGGTAAACCACGGTCAAAAATTGTGTACACCAGACTTCCTCCTACTTCGGACTTCCCAAACTTCCCCGGACTTCCTCAGACTTCCCGGACTTCCCCGGACTTCCCCAGACTTCCCCGGACTTCCCCGGACTTCCCCGGACTTCCCCAGACTTCCCGGACTTCCTCAGACTTCCCCGGACTTCCCCAGACTTCCCGGACTTCCCCGGACTTCCCCAGACTTCCCCAGACTTCCCCGGACTTCCCAGACTTCCCCGGACTTCCTCAGACTTCCCGGACTTCCCCAGACTTCCTCAGACTTCCCGGACTTCCCCAGACTTCCTCGGACTTCCCCAGACTTCCTCGGACTTCCCCAGACTTCCCGGACTTCCTCAGACTTCCCCGGACTTCCCCAGACTTCCTCTGAATTTAAAGTGGTTCTTAGGAATGATAAAGATGACGACACAATTTACTGCATATATAGTAACGATGTACGTGAATAATTAACAAAAAACATAAAGCGCTGTTACTGTGACCGTATGTGTGACAATATTTGACGATAATGATTAAGGGTTATACTTAACATTAATAAAAACAACTATAAATCTATAGGAACAACTATTCCTAAATTTCTAGTTTTCACAGATCATTAAAATAAAGCTGTCAAGCTTAAAAACGCTGTCATGCAAAATTTCTTCAAATATTTGGTACATAGTACTACATATTATGTTGTGTATTTGCAACATCAACGTTACCCCACCCCCCAAGAAACCTGATAACCAGACTTGGTTGGAGTCTGCGGTACAAAATGCAGTTCTTCATTATGTTTGTCTAAGCTTGCGTCTAATATAGTAAATATGACCTACAATAATATTCCCCGTAATTGATTAGATTGTCGGCACGATATCATTAAAAGAATATTGTTTTACGCTATGGATGTTTATGTGTACAAAGTTTAAGTCATTATCAGTAAGACATCCATCGGAGTGTCTACTTTGTAAACCCAAGTTTTCAAGTAGAACTGAATTGCATCACGCATTGGGATGCACCTACTGTAATTTTTTTTTAAATTGAAAGCAGTTTTTGCATTAATAAATGGTTCAACAACTTAAGAATAACGTGTAAAAATTTTATGATTTCATTCGTAGTAACATTTATTTATAACACTTTAAACGGCAGAATGTAAGCTATAAATTGTCAATTGTCGGCAGCATTTAAAACTAAACCAATATGTTTACTTAAATTTTGGAAAGAAAGAAAATAATCTTTAGAATGATTTGATAACATAAACCGAATTTATGATTATTGTAAGCGGTGTTTTCTGTGTGATCAGGGCCGATTTATCCATTAGGCAAGAAAGGCAGCTGCCTAGGGCGGCAGTCTTTTAGGGGCGGCAAAATACTAATTAATTCGAATAAAAAATGTAATATAAATTGAAACTTGATTGTAAATTGTACTTAGGTATTTAAAAATCATATTACATTATGAAGAAAACATAAACAATTTTTAAGTGCCGCATAGTAATGCAAGAAAGTAAAGAATAAAAATAAACGAAGAACAAAAAACTGTCTACTGTTTAAGTAAATAAATTTGTTCTCAAAGTTTATACTTACATATTTTGCTAATAAATATTATGCTGTTATAATCAGTTCAAATTTTAATTTTAAGGGGGCGGCAAAAATAATATGCCTAGGGTACTCACATGCCTTAACGCGGCCCTGTGTGTGATAAGATAATCATAATAATATTATATCTGTCCCGTTCCTCGCAAAAGTGCTAACAATTCCCGAATAATAACATTAACCGTGATTCAAAATAGGCGGGCTTCACTGTATTTAATAACATTATGCCACAGGCGCGGATCTAGACTTTTGGCAACGGGGGGGTCACAGGTCACAGGATATTCATTAAGCGTAAATAAACATGCGCGGTCGTTAGACCGCGTCAGCAAAATGCGCCGCAGGCGATTTTTTTTATTGTCCTAGAAGCACACATGTGAAAAGTTAGGATTTTCATGGACATTATCAGTTTTTTTTTAAATTTAAATATTAAATTAAATATAAACACTTTTTACACTTTAAAGAAGCTTTTATTTAGCCAAAATTGTGGCTTCAAGGGGGGGGGTCATGACCCCCATGACCCCCCCCCTGGATCCGCCACTGTTATGCCAATCCATGTTATATCTTGGAATTGCAAGAATATCTTGGAAATATTATAAGATCGCACCTAGGCCCGTATCTGAGGGGGGTTTTGAGGGTTCAACCCCCGCAGCGCGAAATAAAATCTTAGAATATCGTACCCTGAGACGACAAAAATTTCAAAAGCATGTTTTAAGATAATTGCATTTTAAAAATTTCAAAGCTGAGTATTCTTATTATGGAGTGTAGAACTGTTGTTGGCTAAATAACATTTAAATCATAAGCGATGGAAGTTACTACATTGTAACTATAGGTAAGTATAGGTAATTGTAGTTTTACAATGATAAAACGCCGTATATGAGGCAGCGCTGAATAATCACTATTATTTTTAATATAATTATTTTTCAAATAAATGTGCTTCATTAAATTTTTTAGAGAAAATAAATTTGTATCTAGATTTTCCAACTAAAATTTCAAAAATTTTGCACCGGTGTTCGGGCAAACGCACCGTACTTTTATCAGGTCAGGACATTTGGGCACCGCTGTTTGTTCGCCGCCATGTAGGCGCCGGCCTTTCGGATGCCAGCCTTTTGGGCGTCAAGATTATTGGGCGCCCGGACATTTGGGCACTCGCTGTTTAAGCGCTCTTTTGGGCGTCATCGTTTGGGAGCTGGACTTATTTTCGGGGGAGCGGGGGTAAAAAAGTGGGAGTGGGTGCTGTTGTATTATACAGGGTGTCCAAGGATACACTTTACATAACTTGGGTGGTGATAGAGAACACTTTTCTAAGAACAATATTTAACAAAAAAATTTTTTTTAATTGTAACTAATTAAAATTGAATACCGAAGACGATATCCTCAAAAAAGACGAACAAGACGAGAAAAAATACTGGTCGATTTTACATTACCAGTCGATTTGCTAAGTGACTAGACATGCATCGCTTTGGCATCCGAGAGAGAGCTCGGAAGGCATCGCGTTGTCTATGTTTTCCGATATAAAAGTTATTTATATCACCTTAGGGACCGTCCATTAATTTTACTAGGGTTTGGTAGTAGGGGGAGGGGTATGGGAAATCTTACGGACCTTTAAGTGGGGTTTTAATATATTTTTTATACAGATATACTCATAGTAGTGAATTTGTACATAACTATTGCTTCATAAATAAATAAAAACAGAAAAACATTTTTGGTTTGACAGATGACAACAAGCAGTGGCGTAGCCAGGCACGTGCCCCCCCCCCCCCCCAAATGGATTTCACAATGTATTTTGAAATCATTTAGTTGTCTTATTCCATCTCCAAATATAATGTTATAATATTAAATATAAATAAATACATTTATCGCGATTTTTTAACTTTACATCACATTACTTAAGCTTGAAAATTTTAAAAAATTTTGCCTGCTGCAATTTTGGCATACGTCAACAATTCTGTGCCCCCCCCCCCCAAATGAAAATCCTGGCTACGCCACTGACAACAAGTTATTTGTTAAACTAAAACAAAAGTGAGAAAGAAATAAAAAAAAGATAACCAATATATTTGTATTTTAAAATACACTTCGTTTGACTAGGGATTCTTGGCTTAGTTCATACGATTTTGCAGTGTGTCATCATCGTCATCTTTCGTGAGAATAGGTATAGTTAGTTACAAGTGAAGCTAATAAAAGCGTGTTAAAAATTATAATATACAAGAATTCATATTTTATAAAAATAAAGACTGGAGGTGGGCCTCAAATATGATATCTAGATCTTAAAAGTCTCGGCGCCAAAAAAAACGGCACCCAAAATATCCAGCGTCCAAACGGCGGGGCCCAAAAATCCGGCGCCTAAGAGTCTGGCGTCCAAATGGCTGCGCCCAAAGTCACGTACCGCACTTTTATTTATCATTAACGGAGGGCGGCAGACAGGGAAACATGGAGAGAGATGAGAGAGAGGCGTACATTCAGGCGTGGATGGTTACAGGCTAAGAAGAAGAAAAACCCCCCTCCCCCCCGAATCAAAGTCCGAGATACGGTCCTGATCGCACCAATAATGTTAAAAATGCCGCCTTGTGAGACATTGCCATTTTTGAAATACAGATGAAAATATTTTTAGTATTTTACAGAGTCTTTTTTTAAGTCGCTGTAACTTGGAAACAGCATGATGAAATAAAAAAATGAATATAAACAAAAATAAAGGCAATGAAATTTTCAACAAAAATTGTTTAATAAGTATTGCTGAAAAAGCGATGTTTATGTGTCAAAAAAATACTTCAAAAAGTACAATTCATTTACATTTTTAGTATAGGAGTGGATGAATAACACTGTGGGCCACTATAATATACCATAATATACACTATATGTATACCATAATAGTACATATTTTTTTGCGCGCGATCAATCTGAATTTTTGCATATGCCCTCCTAACGATAATTTACAGGGTGAGGTGTTGGGGAGGGGGAGAATTTTTTGCTCAGTTTTTCGATATCTAGAGCCGTTCTTGAGTTATTGCTAATTCAAAATATTTATATGTATATATATGTACCTACAAACAATACATACAAATCCGTACAAATCACATTTTTTGTTGTAAATTCATACTCGTCTATCCCAGATAAACTAAAACCGGCTGAAACTTCCTAAATTTTTATTGTACTTCTCTGAGAATCTATTCCTCGGACTTCCTCAGACTTCCCCAGACTTCCCCGGACTTCCCCAGACTTCCCCGGACTTCCCCAGACTTCCTCGGACTTCCCCAGACTTCCCAGACTTCCTCGGACTTCCCAGACTTCCTCGGACTTCCTCAGACTTCCCCAGACTTCCCCGGACTTCCTCAGACTTCCCGGACTTCCCCAGACTTCCTCAGACTTCCCGGACTTCCCCAGACTTCCTCAGACTTCTCGGACTTCCCCAGACTTCCTCAGAATTCCCCGGACTTCCCCAGACTTCCTCAGACTTCCCAGACTTCCCCGGACTTCTTCAGACTTCCCGGACTTCCCCAGACTTCCCGGACTTCCCCAGACTTCCTCAGACTTCCCGGACTTCCCCAGACTTCCCGGACTTCCCCGGACTTCCCCAGACTTCCCCAGACTTCCCCGGACTTCCTATAAGCTGTACACCAGACTTCCCGTGAGATTTACCCCTCGGTTCTAGGTCACCGGTTTAGAATCTCTGTATTAATTTTAATTAGGTAAATTTCAAAACTTATCAACTAGAGATCTAAGTTCAACCGATAAGGGTATTTTTCAACCCTTATATCGGTGATACTGGAAAAGGGATATACACCCCTAATTTGAACATTAGCGAGAGTCTTGTTACGGCAAAGCTAAGCAATAAGTGATGCTAAGGGAAATTTAGTGTTAGTTTTGTTTTTTATTTCTAATTCATACGGTGGATGAAAGATTTTGGAGATACGACAGCTTTCAACAATAATATAAGTTGTTTGATATTTTGAAATTCGATATTTGTACTTGTATATTGTCTTATTATGTTTTTTTGTGTTCTATTTAAATTGACTTTTTACTTTTATTTCATATCTTAATTAATAATTCAACTAATAAACCATTCATATAATTGGTTAAATTTTATATTAGTTCTTTTGTATTTGATTTTATGTCTCTTAGAGAAATTTCTCATTCATATACGTTTTGTATTTTTTTTTATTCAATTAAGTAATAAATTTATTAATTTTCAAACCGCTATCTACATATTTGTGTTGTGTGAAAAGTCTTGTTTACCATTCCTACGCCTACGAAGAAAAATCCACGTCTACTAAATTTATTGAGTTTTAAAGAAGAATTAGAAATTAATAAAATTAGAATAACAGAAGAATTAAAAATCTGGTGTGCTGGCCGCGATACCTGAACCAATTAAGCGATTGATTGGAGAGGAAAAATTAGCGATTGGAATTTTTTACATATTTTTTTGTTATTCTTTAACCCCGAAGGACCGGAGTTGCTACACCGTGAGATCTCACCGCATATATTAAAATTATATTATAATGGAATTTTGTTAATGCATGCTTAATTTTTAAGGATATTTAGTCGAACTGACGATAACTGGGTCTGTGACGATAATTGGGACATTTACCTTATGGTTAAAATTTATTTTGTTTTTCAAAATTGGTACAGCTAACTAAATTGAAAATAGAACAAAAACGACAAAAATATTTATTTCTTTTAAAAAACTTATGTACATTTATGCTGTCTGGGAAAATTTTGCGATATATTGCTTTTCTTCTTCTGAAAGCATGTGTGTTTCAGCGGGAGCTGTTAATTCACCACTTAAGAACATCTTAATATAGGCATCTTGTTCTTTTTTCACAGGATGCTTCAAATTTTCCTTCAATAAGCGTTGTAATGGATATTGTCCGTGAAGATTTCCTATGTTGACATCTGCACCTAGAGATAATAAGCTTTGTACCACAGGAAAATTCTTGTGCTTTACGCTATGAAATAAAGGTGTCGTGCCATGTTTATCACGCGTATTTATATCAGAACCTTTCTTTTTTAAAATTTTTATTATACGAGTATGTTCTCCTTTGGCAGCATGGTGGAATGCTGTAAGACCGTTACGATCACGTAAATGTATGTTGGCTCCTCTTTCAATCAAATAATTTACAATTTCTTCGTTACCATGCCGGGCCGCAATCATCAAAGAGGTAATTTGAAATAGATTACATTCATTAACATCTACTTTTTTCTTTGATTTAGGTTTCAAAATTAATTTTACTATTTCTATTAGGTTATATTTAGCCGCATGAATTAAGGGCGTTAAACTGAGATTGTCTCCCGCGTACGAAGCTCCTTTCTCGATTAACATTTTTGCGATATCGCCTCGTCGTTCTTTGATAGAACGACATAGAGGAGTCATACCATGATGATCTTGCAAATTTATATTGAAAGGTTTTATTAAAATTTCTGCTATTTTAATATCCGATGTTAAATGTATTCCAGTCTCTTTACGTTCGTTGGTCGACTTGAGCAGATAAAGTTTCATCATTTCGTCATTGGCGAGTCCCGACAAAATTTGTGTTAAAGCTTGTAAATCGTTTGCCTTGCAAGCAGTTAAATACATTTGAATCAATGGAATTTTTTCATTAATTTCCCTCATTGTTGTTTTTAATGTAGCGAAATTCTCTATATACTTATTTAGTTTATCCAGTTCTTTCTGACTTACAAAATAATTAAAAAGAGTAGCTAAAAATATTTCCCTTACATCGGTAATTGGTTCGAAATTATTTAAAAAATTTAGAAATATTGTCAAACAATTTACCACACGATCTGGGTCATCATATTCGCTAGTTTTATTAATAGCGTAGTACAGTGGCGTTTCTAATCTAACATTGGTTTCAGTTAAAATGTCTTTGGCATTGGTGGAGTCGAGAAGCTTCATTAAAAAATACTTCAGTAAGTATATTAAATTTTCGCTAATGCATATATGAAATATAGATTCCTTTTCGTCGTTGAATAGCAAACTGTAGTTGCTCTCGCAAATTTGCACCAATTTATTTTTGCATAATTCTATCCGATTGGTTGTGATCACAATTGTTTGCAAATGGAAATTGAGGAATAGCCGCACTTTCGTTAGCTCTTCATTCAAAAACAATTCGGAAATTAAAAATTTTGCGACATCGTATTCAACAAAAAGGATGTACATTTGGGAAGTTAACCACTGCTTGATTGAATCAGATATGAAGTAATCGCAAACCGAATCGTGCAAAAATTTATAATTTAAATTATTGCTGTCTAAATAAACTAAACCGACTTTGTAGAATTCTTCCATTTCCTCGTCATTGATATGTTGTATGTTTACATTCAACAATTGGTTAATTGACAACGCACTAATTTTCCCCAAAATTGATTCTATTAGCCACTTCTTTACTGTCGGGTGAGAGTCCAACGAAAATCTTCTGAAATATATGTCGCAACGTTGTTTGATGTATTTGTTATACAACGTTAGAACATCGCTAAATTGTGACGTCATGTACGTATCTGGAGTCACAGTCTCTGCTAGTAATCTCATATTCATCGGAATTTCTGTAAAAATAATAGAAATTAAGAAAACTTTTTTTATTATTAAAATATTTTGCATACCTATAAAAGCGCTGACGGTTTCTCCAATGGTATTTTGGGCACTTTTCAACATATTTTCTGCGATACTGATAAGATGATCTTCGTCGATGAGTTCTTGAAATAAACACAATCGGCTTTTCCAAAAGTCAACTAAAAATGTGACTATTTCCGTTTCATAATTCAGAGGCTTGAAATATGAAGAAAATACAGAAACACCATTTTCCAATTGTTTGGAAAGGTGAGGACGTGTGGTTATTAAAATTTTCACATTGGAATTGAGTTTTAGAAAATTTATAACACTGATCACATTAGTTTTAAATTCTTCTTTAGAAATTTCGTCAAACGAATCCATCATTAAGTAGATGGGTAGGGTGCTTCCGTATTGTAGACAAAATGATAAAATATGTTGAATCGATTCGGTACCATAAGAACAATTCTTTATAATGAATTTAGCTACTTCCGTATAATTTAACTTGTCGGTTGATATTCCATTAAAACTACAAGTTTTTAATTGTATTGGAAAGATCCAATATTTACTTTGCGAAGTTAAATATAAATATTCGATTACGGAGGATTTACCTATTCCGGGCTCTCCGGAAATTATAATTATCTGGTCGTCGTTCATTATATCGCATTCCTTAATTGATACTTCTTTGTTTTTCATATATTTATGAAGAAAAGTTATACTTCCATAAGACCGTTGCCAATCGATAGTTCCATCTTGATTTATTTTAAAAACGTGAATGTTGGTGGCCGATAATTTTGCAATTTCTACTGCTTGATCTACCAAACTCGTAAATACAAAACGATCTTTTTCTTGAACAACCACATTTTCAGAAAATATTTTTTCATCGCCGTAAAAAATGTAGTGGTCCAGAAAATCGGTAGTATTTTTGAAAATATCTAAACTCACACTTCTTTTATGAATTATGCTCCGATGAATATAAAAATTGTAATTAAAAATGCTGGTCAAATAGATTTTGCTCTTTTTGGTGGTAATTAAGTATTTTGTTTGAGTGGTATTATCAAAGCAATGCTGTTCGTATTCTTTAATGTTTTTTATATACAATAGATCATCTTGATTTGAAAAAACCTGGCTCAAGTCAACTTTGGTATCATCTTCGTGCAAAATAAAAACCTTACTTTTGCTAACATTGTATAATAACTTATTATGTTGTATTTCGTAATATAAATCATAAAATAAAACCGCTTTTAATAGATTACTATAGTGACAATCTAAATCTATCGTGTTTGATTCGTCGGCTAAAATTAACTCCAAAACGGAAACCATTGGAAAACTGTTCGTCAGGTTTTCGTTTTCATTTGTAATATTCGTAACGAGATCATTTAAACATATTGCTTGATTGTTAAGTTGAAAAATTTTACTGTTTAAAAATTTTTTTTGAGACTCGACGTTCAAATCGCCAAACGTGAGCCGACTTCCAAATCCACTTATTTCGGTCACATCGACTGAATCTGAAAAAAAAAAGATTTGTTAACAACTGCCCGACTTGGTTCATATCTTGCTTACCGTTAAAACTAATCATATTTGTTGACAAGATGATCACTTTAATATTGATAGTCTTCAAAAATTCCAACATTTTTATATTTTCGTCTTCAGCTGAGTATTCGACCACCAGTAAACTATAATTATTCAGAAAATTCGTTGAATTGCATATAAATTTGCTCAGTTTATGCCAATCAATGAAAGCTATTTTTTCTTTGGCGAGATCAATATTTCGCTGCAATTCTTGTTTTCTAAGATAGATAATAACATTTCGAATTATATTGGTTTCAAAATCGAATTCTATAGAATTTTCGTCTAATTCGTCTATAGACAAATTGCAGTCGATGCGAACGTGAAGTATCTTTTTAGGTGATTGAAAAAATTCTAATAAATTGTATTTAATGTCGTTAAAGTAATAACCATTAAAATCTAACAGCTTTTTTTCAAATAATGCTGCTTCACTTTTGAATAAATTAAAATAAATTTCCTCTCCGCCGTCGTCTTTAAGTATTTTGAAAACCATTTGTTCATCCGGTGGTAAGTTTTTCACAATTAAGATTATATTTTTAATGTCCTCTAAGTTCCCTTTCAATAGATTATATTCCTGGTTTAATTCAAATTTTGGTAGATTGTATTTGTCCCGAAACTTTTGGATATTGGCCGAATTATACGAATCGTTCACGCGATACCAATCATTAACAAATTCCAATTCGGTTTCAGTGAAAACGTTCAAACTGCACCTGTTATCTTTGGCTAAAACTTTTTTTAACGTTCGCTGAACTTTACTGCCGACGATCATTTTAATAATTTGCATCATGCTAGATCTCAATCCAGATGACATGTGTAAAACCACTTCCTTGTCTACTTTATCCCTGCTAAGATAATTGATAACGTCGTTTATGGAATGACCATTAACTGGTAGCATGTAAATCGTTCCTATTTGCCTATTTACGGAATTGACTAGGTTGGGTTCGTTAAGATACACCGTCATATCCAACGTATCATAGTTTCCATATTTTCTATAAATATATCTATAAAGTAGCCTTTGGACCAATTGTGTAAAAATTTCTTTGCAACCTGGACTTTCAAAAACCACGGTGTGAGGATGAATATTTGATAAATAGTTATCATCTCTAATAAATTGTGTTCCTTCCTTATTTAGAGTTAAGTACTTGACAGTAAATGTTGTATATTGAGCCAACCATGCACCTAACGAATGTCCTGTAATGGTCAATCGAAATGGAGGTTTTTCGTAGTTGTTTAACCTATTTGCATTCTTTACCTTTTCAGCTACGAGATAGGCAAACGCCGCTGCCGACTGTGCTTGTTTATGTTTAAACAATTTCAGAGCCAGCCTTATATCGGAAATTAAAGCGCCAGGGTTGAAGAAATCCGTTCCTCGATGAGCGATTACCACGTGACACATTTTTGGATTGAAAAATGCTACACCTCTGTATCCGTTTGTTATACGTTTATCACTTGCATAAGTCAACACCTTCCAATTTTCCAAATTTGGTGGTATCGGTATGTCATCTTTGTACGAGAGATTTGCCAATATGGCTAACGTGCAATCATTAGGAAATGGTTCAGAATATGCGATTTTTTCGTCGTACTTATTATAATTTATGTCTACTCCAAAATTTTCGTTGCTTAAACTAGGAATAACGTTGGCAAAAATTTCTGAATTCTTTTCCATTTTGTATGTTATCTGTAACAAAAAAGATAAGTACTCTTCGGTGTTCTCTTTTGTCTGATAAGTAAAATTAAAAAAATAAATTATTAGGCAAGCAGCCCGCACAAACGCCCACTTTCTGTCCTGCAGTCAGGAACGTAGTAAGGCATTGGCGGCAGAGGCCTCCGCCAAGGGCGCAGGAAGCATAGGGGCGCAAAATTGGTTAAGTAGGCTACTTACTAGAATTTAAAAATATTAAACATATTTTCTGGTGTTTCTACGTCTATACTTCGTCACGTAGAAGTATAGGAAGAGAGCGGAGCGCTTGAGTATGTTGTGGTGGTCAACTGTCTACACAGATATGAGTTAATTAATGCGTCACTTTCACGCACTAGTGCGAAAAGTAATTTACTTTCAACATCAACCGGTATTAAACATATAAGTGGGATATAAGATTAACAATCTACAACATGAAACTTGTTCCGGCCGCTGAGGATCGAACTCACGACAAGGAAGTGTCATACGAATAACTCATTTCACTACCAAGGGTGGAACTAAAGTGTATACATTCTTGTTGTTGCTTGTAACATAAGGCCGTTGCATTACTTCTCCCTTTGTTTTTCAGAACCGGGTGCACATCGTAGCGTAGTTGCTGATAGTGTTCTCGTATCTCTGAACAAGCTGATGAGAAGAAGAGAGTTTTGCTGACTTGTGTACTTTTTGACAGCATATATAACATAGAACACTCCTAGGCCCTTCGGCCGATTTCAACCAAACTTTGCATATTTACTCGGTAGGATTTGAATTAGGTTTTTGTCTAACTTTTTTTTTTATTTTGAGATGAGAGAGAGATTTCGCAAAATTAGGGAAATTATGTGACGCGCAAGAATGGATTAACCAGAAAGGCGGTGTGATAATTGAAAAATTGTGGCAACTCCTGCATTTGGGGTAAATGTCTTCAGGAGAATTGAAAATGGTTATGGAAGAGGAAGTAGGAAGTAAAATCGGAATATACTCGAGCTACTGTAAATTCTTTAAAAGAAGTACTAAAAATGTTTAGTGGAAGCCCCATGCGTCGTACTGAATTATCTAATGCGAAAATAAAAGTCAAAGCGAAACGCATAAGGAAAAGAAAGCGGATAAACAAATCAACAGCGAAACGTATCATCTCATTATATATTTATGTATGCGTACCAATCAACTTAAGTTATCAAATCTTAACAATTATGCCTCCTAAGGGGAAACCTTCGTATGGTAGAACTACATCTGCTTCTAAGCGAATGCGATTTGCAGAAAAGTGCTGAAAGTGATGGTGAACGTAAACAAAGACTTCAAACACAAAGTACAGAGAATATTAAAATGATTATCAAATCTAAACTTAATCCTCCAATAGCAATTGAAATTTAAAAAATTTTAAATTCACGAAAATGAAGCTCAATTACCAATCAAATTGAAACCTGAGCGATGCCGATCCGCCTGGTAATGTTATAAAATGCTATTTAAATATCGACCGGTGCGAGGTTTAAACTCACGATCTCCCAAGTATTAAATTGTAATTCTTGCGCATGACTCATTTCACTACCGAGGGTGGAAGTAATGTGTATACATTAGTTCATCTTATCTGGTTAGCGTTATCGCCTTAACAGCCATCTGCTGCGCTTTAGCGCTTTGCGGTTACTTGTAACGTAAGGCCGTTACAAATATAAAAATCAATCAATAAGGCGGGATCGAAAGCGTAAAAGTTTATTGAAAAGGAATTATATTAACAAATAAAATGTGTTGTTTTAAATTTGAGTATAATTTCGTAAAAAAAAAGAACATCAAACAAGAACGAGTCTCATGCTGCAAACATGGAGTCCAGGGTCCGTTAAATTTTTTTTAAGAAATTTAAATTTAAAGATGTCAAGGAAACAACTTGACGCACCTCCACGTCCAATTAATTTTAATTAATTTTAAAAATAATAATTTAATATCAAATTTAATTAGTTTTAAATAACATAAAGAAAAATTTAATATATAAAAAATTCAAAAAAAGAGGGGCCGCAACTTGACGTTTTTAAAAAAAATTACCGCATTCGCCAGAATTTTAGAATAAAATTTTAAAAAATTTAAAATTTCCAAGTAGAGGGGTGCGTCAAGTTGACCCTGCCAAATCTTTAAATTTTAATTTCTTAAGAAAAATTTAACGGACCCAACACTTTCCAAAAATATTATCGCATTCGCCAACGCTTTGCGAGCACTTGCCAATTAATTGAAAAAAATGAAAAATTCTAAAGTGGAGGGGGTTCGTCAAGTTGGCCCCACTCGCCCCAAACACGATTTTCTTATAAATGTCTAATTGTTTTCCTGCCCTATTTTGTTCCACTGATGGTAACGAAGCACTAAAGGTGAATTTATACCGAAAGCAATTTGCGCCAATTTGTGATTTAATTAATGCATAATTTTTTTAATCAGTTTAGATTAGTGTCAATTTTAAGATAATACGAATTGTTTGATCATCTATAATCAGAATTTATTTATAAATAATGCTAAACATAACAATGCGGTTCTCGTTATTTTTTATTTATTTATTGTTGTTTATTGCAAATTGCAATAGCCCGATAGCCCGTAGCTCTCTAAATATTAAAATTATTTATTTTTAAGAATATGTTTTTTTTTGCGGACCATCCATTTTTTGTAACATGAGACTCTCGTTCATATATTTTATCCGTAATTCCAATTTTAATCAATAAAATAAATTTACCATAAATGTGTCAATAACGGACCACACGTTGCTATCACATCAAACTTGACTTTTCTTTCAAATATTGAATTCCAACTTAACGAATCCACCAATCAATACAATTAAACTTTTATAATTCAAACAAATCTTTCCTTATTTAATATATCCGAATTAATTACCAATTAACAAAATTTCTCTTCCGAATTACTTTTCAAAAATAGCCAAATCTTCTAAGAATTGTCCAAATACGGACAAAAATATGCAAAATAGTAATAATAAAAACCTTACTCACTGAATCAAAACTATTTATTCGCAAATAGTATATTAAGAAACTAGTTTTATAAGTGTCGTTTTTAACGCACGCAATCCGTTTAGAAAACGAGCCGCGTAGCGGGGAGTTTTCCAAAGGATAAGTGCGGAAAACGTCTTATAAAACGAGTTTCTTATACTATTTTTTCTATTGCGCGCTTTATACGCCCTAAAAATATTAAAAATGTGATTTATGTTAAATAATAGTAAATTTGAATTTTTTTTTGTGTTTTTGTGATAGTTGGTAACAAAAAATTTACAGGTTAGGAGATCGCATAAAAGTTTAAATCATGGACTTAGAAGGACTTCTTCGAAGTCCATGGTTTAAATTAACAAAATTATACTGGCAGTTTACAATTTTCCTTATTATTATTAATTATTTTATAGACAATTAACATTATTTTGCATCATTTTATAAGTATACAATATTATTTATAATGACATAATTAGTTTTAATTTGCATTGACGTTTACTTACCAACCTCTTAAAGCAAAAAATTGCGTTTCGAAATATTGTCCATTTCGATACGCGACTGGGTTTCGAAATAACTTTGTTTTAGACGCAAAATAGAAAAATTATTTTTCTAATATTTTTTCAATTTCAATAATAATAATTGATACAAGATTTTTGTATTTTTACGTATTTCATTTTTTATTATGTCAAAATGATTTTTATTTTGGTATTCTTTCAGTAAATTAAATATTTTTTTATATGCTCGCGTCCCCAATTTAGTGTTATCGCGCCCCCCTAGGGGGTACGCTCCACAGGTTGAGAAAGGCTGGTCTAAAGAGTTTCGTTGAAATTCGTGCATTTTATCCCATTTTCATTTTAAGATAACAATTGAAAACTAGTAACCTACTTATTTAAAGAAGTTTTTGAATTATACTAATAACAGAAAATCCGTTCGACAAAAAAATAAAATATCTCAAACGTTTTTTGCCCGTTTAATGAAAAATCTGAAATCTCGCGGGAAACCGCGGTTCAATACTTGGTCGCGACAAAAGTCCAAATACAATCTACGAGCTTTGCATCTAGTAGCAAGGTTAGCATCCTACTGAATATTCAAGTGCTGACAGAACCGTGAGTGCCAAGTGCAAAACTTGATACATAATAATTACAACTTGGTAATAATAGGACGAAGATAATAACTTGAAACATTTTCCCAAGTTCTGCATGAAAAATTTCTTCAACAAAATTGAGATGGAAATTTGTGAGTATGTTTACGATGATAAATTAAGCTTTTAACTTCAAACTCAAAACTTCAGTTCTGACATGATGTAAACTGCTAAAAACTACTGATAAATCTCTACATTAGAAAAAATTCTCGCTGTAAAAATTTTGGGAGAAGGTACAACGAAAATAAACGACGACGTCTATTGCTTGCTATTTATAGAATATAGAATATAATAATTATTTAACAACCAATAATAATTATTGTGTAAATTAATTTATAAATATATGTTCGTATTGAAGGAAACAAACAGGAAAATTATGTCGAATAATAATAAATTGCAATAGGTTACATATTAAAACTACTACTTTCCTTACAAAGTAAAATTTAAAGAAAATTTGCAGAAAAATAAAACAATTTCAACATTAATTTGCCTGCTAATAAGATAAAATTTTGTCGGTGAATGACTGTCAAATGTTTTATCCTTGAATGTTTATTATAAAAAGAATTTCAATGCTAACCTCATAAAATAAATAGTTGCCGGGTATTTAGTTGTAAAAATAAAAACAAAAACAAAGAAGACACTTGTATTTACTTATTAAAGCAAAATTTAAAACATTAGTAAAGTACTATAACATGTAGTTAGGCGCTTGCATGATTATAACAAATTTGAAATGGCAGTGTGTGAAAAAACAAATGACTTGTAAATAATACTTACAAATACTTTGTGCCACAATTATAATTAATTTAAATTAATTTGATACGTTCTTTAAGCTGTCGATCACTAGTTACCTTTATTGTTAACACATAAGTAAATAAAAACCGCCGGTTATCTAAACGAAGCTATTTATAAAATAAAAAACCGCGATAACGAGAAAAAAATATCTCTCTACGTTTGTATGTTAATTACAATGTATGCTGTTATGTATGTATATTATATTGTCTACTATGCGTAATATAAACATGTCAATAATTTATTCTGAAAGAAAACTATTCTAGTTAACGAAACAGTTCGTTTAGAATTGAGAACTGACAAAATACTGACCCACTCGGAACCACTATCTGTCTAACCGCCGAATATTATAATAATCGTATACAAATCCGAGCAAAATCCGACTTCATGTAAGTCCAGAAGATGAAAGAGTTCAGTTGTTTTTTCGAAGAATGAATCACCAACAAAAATTCGGTGTGTGTGTGTATGTGATTGTTCATTTCTTTCTCAAACAGCTTTGCATTTTATATTAATACCTAATTAAAAAATATTTTTTTAATTTAAAATTTTCAAAAATTTATTCATCGGAAATTTGAGATAATTTAGGAAGTCCCAGGAAATTTAAGAAAATCTAGGAAATTTTAGAAAATCCTTGGCATTTTAGAAACTCCAAAAAAAATCTTTAGGAAATAGGAAATTTAAGTTAGTGTAGAAAGTCCTAGGAAATATTAGGAAATCTCAGGAAATACAAGCTATTTTTACTCTTTCAACTTTTTGGAAAGGAAAAATTGAGCCAATCCAAGAGGAAATACGGGGAAATTTTTCAAAAATCTTACATCTAGTTCTAGTAGATGTAGTAGTAGTAGTGATATAAAAAATATTGGTCAACAACTAATTAATAACTCCACGCTTCAAGTCAGTTAGATGCAAGCGCCAATACAGGATTTCACTTGGGGGAGGGGTGCAATTTCTGTTCGATTTTACTTCTCTTCCAGAAAACTTGTTAACAAAAAATTATTATTGATCGAGTACCCCTCGGTTTTGCTCGACTCAGGGACTCCCCCGTATCAGCGCCTGGTTTGAAGTTCTCAAAAAGTAAAAAAAATGTAAAAGTTAAAGTGTCAGTTCTATTGAACACATTTGTTTAAAGCCAAAAGATGGCAGGCGGCACTGAAATTCTAAAGTAAAGGTATTTATTATTTTGATATTTTCAAACAAAATGAAATTTTATCTTGGATCTCGTTTTAACTTCATAGAAAGAAATCTTTTACACCTTCGTTTATTTTCAAAGAACCACTTCCCTTTCCTCAAACCCTCAAACTTCAAATTAGCGATTAAATCAAAGCAAAGCAAATTATTCCCCCAGGCAAGCCACAATTTAATTAACATTATTATTTTTACTGCCAAAGCAAATAACGGAACTAAAGTTAGTAATACTTTAACGAAAATAATCAAAACCGGTCAATATAATTTATATCATAGTAATAATCTTGTATAAAGCTAACCAACAAATAAATTTATATTTTCTATCTGCAGGGCCGAGAGTTATCGAAACCAATAATGGACAAAATGTGGAAATACAGCCTTCAATTATTTCAACGTCAACGAGGTGAATGGATGCCTGAAATTGTCACAGAAGCTCCAGGTTATTTGAAACAAGATTTAATGATGTCGTTATATGGACATCATTTGAGCCACCATCCGCTGTTTGAAGACACTCACACAGACTTTTTAAGACAACTTGTAGTTTGGTTAGAACGCTGTTTATTCTTTCCCGGAAATTATTTAGTAGAAAAGGGAGATATGGACGGAAGTATGTATTTTATACACGATGGTGAAGTCGAAGTGTTTGACAAAAATGGTAATAATTTGACATTTATTGGTATACTTACTAAAAATAGAGCATTTGGCGAAGCACAAGGATTTTATAATATTCAGCATAATTTATCATATAAAGCCAGAACTGTAGTCGATGCTTTAATACTCAAAAAAGACAACTGGAATTATTTATTAGAATGGTTTCCAGCAACACACAAGCAATTACTAGTTCAAGCATTTGAATATAAATTAAAGAAAAATGTTCAATTATTCATGACGCACTCCAATGCAGATGAGAATGATAAAAATGTAAAACATGTGAACAGTGATTTGATGGCTCGAATGAAACAACATTTTACGTCTCACGAAAAAAGGAGTAGTTTTAGAATTAAAATGTAGTCCGATGTACCCCTATTCTCATGAGTCACGATAAATAATACATCTTGTTGGTACATTATTCCACCTGACCTGCTATATATAAATATATTAACAAGAAAAAGAAATAAATTAAAAAGATAACAACCATTTATTAAAACTATAAAGTACAATTTAAAATCTACTACAAAGTTTGTACCACATCAAAATGGATATTAAAAAAATTGTGATTGTCAAAACTAATAAATAGTAAAGACACATCTAATTTAAGCTTGTAACATTTCATTTGTACCTGATTATGTTTTAATAGCTTACGTAAGCTATTCAGTTCTTTTATTTACAGAATTGAAAGAAATTTACAAAATAATTTTAGTTGCATCATTGTTCATTCAATGCTCATATTAGTCCAGTCTTATTTAATTAGATAAAAAAAAGATTTTTACAGAAATTCTAAAACTTACAATTAATATAAAATTTCTTACAGCTAAATTCCAGATCTTACTTATAAAAGTGAAAAACTACAAGTTGCTTTACATACTTCGTTGATATTTATATTCTTTAGGCTTACATATTTAAAAAAAAACTAGGAATGTAAATTAGTTTGTCAACAAAATTGCAATAATTTACAACTTAAAAAATAAATCTAAACATATAATAAAAATGGACGCAAACTTAATTTGAGTTTTACAAAATCAGTCGATAAAATATCCTTACGGTATGTCAAGAAAAAATAGATCACATTACTAAATTGAAGATTAAATTTTTAAAATAAAGAAAATACTTAAAACTATTATTGTTAAGTGTGGTGTTAGTTGATCTGAAGTATTAATCCATTGTAAACCAGCATGGTTAACGTTGGGCGTTAAAATTTCTAAAAAAAAATTCAAAATTTATAACAATGAGTTTTATCGGCCATTCCATGTCAAATCAAACGCGGATCTCGTCTTGATGTGTATCCGATATATGTTAAAATTAATTTTTGGAAATTGCAAAACCGCCCACTTTCGCTAAAATTTGAAAATGTGTAAATATGTATGCCCATAATTTTATATCCATTGATCATAGAGCAGTTTCAGTAACAATTTTCAGTATTATAGACTATTATTAGACTAATAATTTTACTTTTTGAGCAGATTTGCGGTAAATAGATCAAATTCAGTTATAATTTGTAATGTGATGTTGATGAAGATTTCAAGTTAATTAAAAGCTGGTTGATTTGACATGAAAACCTCTATGAATAATTACAATTTGTGCAAACAAACTTGGGAAAAGTGCACTATACACAGTTTTACTATCAACTTGTAATAAATAATAGTGATTGATTGATCGATCAATTTGAAAAATTAATTTTATGTATAATTAGTTTAACCTTAGACTATAGAATATAGTATTAGACTATTATAGTCGAAGAGTTTAACACATTGGTAGTTAGTTCTAAATTACCTTTATTTAAATTTTATTGTCTTTTGTTTTCATGTGGTTGCCATGTTTGTTTGGCCAAGTGTAGCATTTCTTGCATTTGAAGGGCTTACGGAAACTGAAAATTCTTATCTCCTATTTAACCCATCAAGGTGCGGTTAAAAAAAATTTGCTTACAAGGAAACGGACTACAAAAATGTTTCTTACACATTTTCACCTAAATATATATCTAAATTGAAAATTCACCCTAAATGTTTATTTCTTGTAAACAAAGTGGTATATTTATGCGAAAGTTTTTGCAGGACGGGAAGTCTCTACAAACTAATATTTTTGTTACAAATAGATTGGACCTAAGTTTGTGCCAAATAGAAATAGAGCCGTCAATCTTAATAGCCGGTAATATTATTTTTAAAAGGTAAGAAAAGGCATAGTATTGCATTTCCAATAGTGCATACATAAATAAGAGAGTTTCATTTCCGCTTAATATACAAAGGGTTCAAGGTATGCAAAGAACCACCCATATAGTCAACCAGTTCGTTCGAAAGATGTTTAAAATTAATATGGTCAATAATTTTTAAGAAGATAACAAGTATGAAGGGTTTATATCAGCATTGGCATAGTAAATAGTATATTACATGCCGAGGTGGAAAATGCTTCATTACAGCCGAGCGCTAGGTTAGTTGACTGAGGCGCAAAGCGCCGAAGTCAACTATAAGCGCGACGCTGGAATGAAGCTTGACACCGAGGTATGTATACTATTTTATTCACAATCAGATGGTAAATAACAAATAATTAAAATTTGTATTAAATTATACGCTGCTTTTCACTTTATTTCATTTTTGAAAAGACAAAATAGTTTATCAAGTTGGTGGTATAAGAAATAAGCAAATTGCTGTTTATGTCAAACAAAATGATGGTAAATATTTGAAATTGTACTTTAATTATTCGGGCTAAATTAACAATATTGTTATGAAACTTACATTTTTAAAGTAACTAAAATAAAATTAGATTAGTTAGCCTGAACTAAATTTGCACTTGACATTTGACATAATCTTAATTAATTTGACGCACATTATTTGTTAGTTTCTTTTCTTGCCATCATGCGACTTTGCAGGTCGGGAAGTGATCACTTCCCGACCTGAGGTAGGTTGGGAAGTAAAACAAAATAGCTCTGATTGGTTGGCAAGTGAAAGTAAACAATAAACTGCTTCCCAACTTTTTAAAAATCAGGAATGTATTGATTACTAACCGATTGTGAATAAATAAAATTATTTTACTTATTTTAAAATCTCATTTTAGTCTTTCCGCATATTTATAAGACTTATTTGTTCATTTAGATAATTTGAATCTTTGCTGTCAAGCGTCAGAACTAAATATTAATTCACTATCGGAAGAATCCGAATCGAAGTTTATAATTAAATCTTCTACATGAACATCCAGGAAATGTTCATTTTCTATAAATTCAGCTTAAATTTTTTACTTTTCACATACAGATTTTGCAACACAGCCCATATTTAGAGTTTGAGATTTGATTACAAACAGAGACATACCAAGCACAAACTGTTAAAAATTCACTCTCTAACTGCAACATAAAGGGGTGCTTTTGAAATGTTTTATTGAAATTTGAAGAATTCTATTTTACACTCGGACAAGTAAAAAAGCTAGGAGGAAACTGCAGACCTAATTTTTGTACACCCGATTTCCTTTTAAGAGATTTCCTAAAATATCCTAAGATTTTTCTTCAATTTTCCCAGCGGTTTCGTACTTTGTAATAATATAAGATTATATTTCTTTTTAAATCATTGTGAACTACCAACATGCTAAACAGCTTACACACAAAGAAATTTACTTTTTTTAAATGATCGAATGACCAGTTTGAACCACTTGAACATTTGTAAAAATGTCGAAGATAAATACGTAGAAGATAAATTAGAAAATGTGAAACCTGATTGGCTACGAATTCTTTTCATTTAATTTCAGATCATCAGCAAAACAAGCAATGGGTTAATAATTTATTTTTCTTGTCGTAAATAAATATAATTATTCGTCCCAAATGAGCTTGAATGATTGAGAATTAAAAACTAGTCAGCGAACAAAAAGAATTGTATACAAAATTTATGGTTTAGATGTTTTCCGTTATTTTCAATAAGAATAATTAAGAATGCACACAAACATGAGCAAGCCGACATAAACACATAAATAGAAAACGTAAAATTACAAAACAAAAACTTACCTGTATATGAAGTTACCTAGACATACAAGTATGACAACCCCATTGAAGTTGAAGGCAGCTGCTCCTCCGTAGTGAGCTTGACCACAGGCCGGTGGACACACAGGAATGACGGTTTCTACATATAATAACTAGCTATAGGCAACTACACTCACATGCAATATTTTTAATTTTAAAATTTCAACCAAAAACTAGCAAACTTAATATATTTGAATAACACCATATAATAATCAAGCATAATTTTCTGCATGAACCATAAAGTTCCAAATTACACAGCAGCATAGACAATCAAACATAAACTTTTTGCTAATTTCGTTCTTTAAACTCTCTGTTCGACTTTCAAACACATTTAAAAAATATTTCCAGACAACAATAAACAATCGTTTTGATTTAAAAAAAAATTAAAGAAGCTTACCGAACAGTTCGACAAAATCCTCTGCAGAACCTAATTTATTAGCAGCCTTACACATAAAATGACCATACTGACGTTTTTCTATCGTAATAACTCGTATGGTGGTATCGGTAAATTCATCGGCAGTTGCAAAATGCGAGATACTAAATCGAAAAAGGTAACATTATAACCAGATGTCAGTTTGATTTAATTTCAAAAACCTCACCTGTAGTGCTGGTTGTTAGACAATTGAACACCGTCTTTGTGCCATGTTATAGCAGGAGGTGGATAAGCTTCAATATGACATTCCAAATCCATGTCATACTGTAAAGCTTGACCTAAACGAGGTCGAGGCACCGTTACCACAGGCTTAAACTCTACTTCAACAGCAATGTTACCTAGAAAACAACAAACCAAATAAATCAAGAATAAAATCAAAACAAGATAACTTACGTCTGCTTCCTCTTCCAACTCCATTTTCAGCAACACAATAATAAGTTCCTCGATCTTCTTTACGAATCGTTTTAATCTTCAATATATTACCTCTGTAAATAGAACCACCGGTGGGTAAAATAGCGTTATTTTCCCTTCTCCATGAGATTCTTGGTGGTGGGTAGCCTCCAGCATAGCATTCCAATTGAACGGCTAAAATGGCAAAAAAACAATAATGCCAATAAAATTAAAAAATGCAATAATCACCTTCTCCTTCAGAAACCACAATAGATCTGGTTGAATTATCCGAAATAATTGGTGGTCTTCGTACTTGAAGTTCAACTTCAGCGGCAATTTTGTTACTTACAGATATCAAAACTTGGCATTGATAAAAACCGGCGTCAGTTTCTTGTATATCTTTGATTTGTAAAGTGTATGTTGAACTAGCCTACAAAGCATTTAAAACATTAAAACCTATTTTATGAGGAACTTAACTACACCAACCTGATCGTAACGTAAAGCAAATCGAGAGTCATGTAAGATAAGAGAGCTACCGGTCGAAATGGGTAAAATGTAAGAGTTGCTTGTGTGATCAACTTTCATCCAAAGTACAGGATATTCTTGAGCATACTGTACCGAACAGTGAAGTTCTACCGTTCCACCAATATCTTTAATTTGTTCTTGTGATATATAAGAAATTGTGGGCGAACGTTGAGTATTAACTAAAAGTAAAAATTCTCAAATTAATTTATGTCAATAAATTGTAGCTACCGGAAGATTTCACAAGAAACTTGATTAAAAACAATTGATAAAAGGAGGCGTAGCATAATTAGCACAGATAAGTTATCGAATCAATTGAAGTGTTAACTCAATTTAAACGGCAGTAATTTAGAATAAAACTCACCATCCTGAATAAAAATTAAAAATAACACTGCTAGCGCAATGTTTAACAACGCCATTTCTAACAAAATTTGTTGTTGATAGCTTGATAGCTAAAGTTGATGGATATTTAGAACCACACCTCTAACCACTAATGGATGATTCACAAGTTCATTCAGCTGATGACTGCATTGTTATTATACCCAACTAATTTTAATTAAATATGCTCTTCAATAATAATATTATTACACTAGATAATTATGTTTACTTCAATTTATCAAATAAACTATTGAGGATGATTTTTTTCGAAAATCGTTATACAGGGTGAATCAATAGCAATTGTGACCAAGGGATGTACGTGAAAATAACTCGGAAATGAGTTTTGTTTCCTTAAACCAGAGGTGTCAAGCTCAAAAGCTAACTTGAGCCACGAAAACAAGGTTTAAGATTAAGTGGGCCGCAAAAAAAATCAATATTTAGAGAAACGAAAGGTTTATTTTGAATAGTAAGTACTATAATAAGCTAAATATATAAAAGAACAAGAAAAAAATGTTTACGTCCTGACACTTGACATCTCTTCTCTGCTACTACACTGTGAAAAAGGATTTGTCGCCCTAACAAAACTTTTAGTAGCTATAGCCTCAACAAAGTTTTTCGTTGCTGCAACAAGTTTTCTGCTGCCATAACAAAGTCTTTCTAGGCAGAATAAGAAAATTTGTTAAATCAACTAATCTGTTTCACTGAATAGAAAACAACTTTGTTGTGGCAGCAGAAAATTTGTTACAGCAACAAAAAATTTGTTATGACAGCAAAAAAGCTCAGTTGAGACTATAGCTACTAATAGCTCTAAAATAGGGAAAAAATCATTTTTCTCACTGTATCTTTCTACTTTCGAAACTGACCGAAGGTGTCAATATTTGACTCCAAATATTTGTAAAATTCAGGCATACTCACTTCAATGAATTTTGCCTTCAAATTTGAATCGCATTGAATCTCGATCACCTCCATGTGCATATACATAGCTGGGTACTGAGTCTATATTATTTATTGAGAAAATCGAAGAAAACAAACAAAAATTGTCTTCCAAAGAATTAAAATCTTTAAATCTTGTTTTAAATTCTGTTCTAAGATTTGAAATTTTTTCTGCGTATTTTTGCTACGATGCAGTATCACCTAAACTTGATTTGTTCATGTTGCATGTCGAAAGTGCGTTAAATCTTCATTTCAGTTGCTTTTCCCAAAGAACTAGCTTACATTTGAATATTTTAATTATGTCAAACATGTCAATTATTCGCGAATTAAAAAAATAGATTTCTAACTATATTACCTATATATTCTTAATAATAGAGAATAAAAATAGATAAAAAGAGTTTAAATATTTGGTTTGAAACTCATAAGCTCAAAAATACGTTTTCATTTTTGAACACAATCACAAAGCTAGGTTTTTCAAACCGGGAGGTCTGGGGGTTATAGAATACCCCCCACCACATTAGTGATTGTGTTCAAAAAAAGAAAATGTGTTATTGAATTTCAAATCAGAAATCTTAAATTTATAGAAATTAGATTTGCGGTTTGAAACTTATAAGTTCAATAACACTTTTTTGCGTACAATCTCTGGTGTACTGGAGGGTATTCCATACCTCCCAGACCCCCCGGTTTGATAAACGTAGCTTGGTGTGCGTATTGTGTTTATATTGTGTACGCTTATTGAAATTTCATTGGGAATTGTTATTTTAATTCGGAAATATTCAGCGATGTAATTTAATTTCAGATTTATACAAAAAGGGTTAAAATAATCGTCAATACCGTCATAATATAATCTTATAAAACGAACTGACAACATGGCTTCAATAAAATATTTAGATCAAACAAAAATACCCAAGAATATATAAAAGCAAAAATAACAAATATAAGAAATGTATTTATATACATTCTAAAGTGCTCACAGACCATCAAATAATTGATCTCAGATAGGTGCCGACCGTCATTGTATACACAATAATATGTAATAGAAACTTCAACAAACGTCTGAGTCAGACAAAACCTGCTTGCACACTGAGCAGATCTGTTGGGACATATGCGCCGTTTGCCGGTACCGACAATAAGCAAGCAGGTTACCTGCTTTTACTCTGTGCGTACCTTTATAATGCTTACATTTTTCAATGACTCACTGTAATAATTTTTATTCTGCGTCGATTGGCTATTTTTTATTTATATATTATTATTGTGAGCCGATATATTGGCATGACCGCAAAAATGTTCATTGCGGGCCGCGAGTTTGACACCCCTGCCCTAAACCTTTTACTTTAGTACTACAAAATATGCCTTAAAATCCGAAGCAAACTATAGTCAGGAAAATGCTATAAAAATCACAAAATCTTAAATTAACCATTTCCTGTAAATCCTATACCCAAAATAAAAACTCTTATCAGAATTTATATTTTGTATACTTGAAATGCGCTAATATGCCCTGCAGTTTCTTCACTTGTGCAAACTGCGAATCAGATTAACCCTTTATT
Organism: Cantharis rufa; assembly: GCA_947369205.1. Taxonomy (NCBI): domain Eukaryota; kingdom Metazoa; phylum Arthropoda; class Insecta; order Coleoptera; family Cantharidae; genus Cantharis; species Cantharis rufa. Next base: position 13,740,200 of record OX376307.1, on the reverse strand, counting down.
ACGCCATTTTTACCTCCAATCAATTTTAAAAAAAAATTGGAGGTATGGTAATCGAAAAAAAATTTCAACTTTTTTTTTTTGCATTTTCGAGATCACCGTGTTCAGAAACGTAAAGATCTGCAAAAAGTAAAATAAAAATTTCTGTGTCGGTCTGTCTGTCGGTCGTCAAATTTTGTCGATCGATTTGCTTCCGAACCATCCAACCAATTACGACCAAATTTGGTATGGTGGTAGGGTTCACGGTGGAAAGGTGAAAATAAGGTTTTCGTCGCGATCTATCAATCAGGAGTGCCACCACAAGAAAATAATACGGGATTTTTAAAAAATATTTTGTGTTGCGATATGTTATTTTAAAGGCCTTAAAAGGCTTTATCCAGAATAGGTAAAATTAATCTTCTATCTGTCGTCTGTCAAAAATCACAAGTTGTCAAAGTTGAAACTTTAAGAGTGAATAACTCAAGAAATGCTGAAGGGATCTTACCCAAATTTGGTACGTAGGTACATTGATCCTAATGGATATGAGAGCATATGTAATCCTTCGATAGAAATCACTAATGCAACATGAAAAAAATAAAATTAACTTTTTTGGCAAAAACATGAAAAAAGTTTTTGTCGATCGATTTTCTCCGGCATTTCTACGTCGATTGCAATCAAACTTATTGGACGTATGCCTCGTGGGCTGGAATGGTGAAAATAAGGTTTTGCCAGAGAAATCTTCACCAGGGCCACCACAATAAAAAAAATAAAAAAAAATGAAAATGTCGTCGTATCTCCGGAAATGTTTAACCGATTCAGCTAAAATTTGGTGTGCCGATGGAGCTTTGAAAGTATAAGTATTGGTGAGAAAACAAACCGAGCCAATTGTAACAGGGCGGGGCAGGTCAGAAAAATTATAGAAAATATTAACTGAAATCTTAATTTATATATTTTTTGTGAGAATTTGTCAGATGGCTGGCAAAAATAAAACAATATATTCAAAATTTTAATAAACGTCATAATTTTGTGACATATGTGTCAAAATTAGGTTAATGTTGATTTGTATACCGAGTGCAGCATAAGAGTTGAGTTTAGGGCTTTTAACAATTTATTTTAGAATACAAAAATAGGTGGTTTGGTGGGAAATATTTTATAATGTCGTCGTACGGACTGACGGAACGTTACTTTATAAGTAAAAGGTCTGCCACTAGGTAGCGACCAAGTTTAGGCTGTTTGTTAAATTTTTTCGCAAATGTTTTCAGAATCAGTAAATCGGCAGTCAGTAATTTACAAAAATTTATTTTCGAAAAATCCGCTAGATGACCGAAAAAATTTGTTGTACCAATCTTGGAGAAATTTTATTTGTGACTTCTTACGGTATTATGTGACGTATATAAAAATTTTGGAAAAAATTCAGTGGCGTACAAAAATAAAAATTTTTTTATTTGCAATGAAAACATTTTTTCAGAAAACAGCTGAACGAGCATAAAATTTTCAAAAAAAAAAAATTTTTTTTAATTTTAATTTTAAATTTTATTAATTTTTTTTAACTAAAAAACGATAAAACGATTTTAAACCTAAATTAAGTAACAAATAAAATAGTGTCAGAAAATCTGCTACACGACTTTTAAACACGAAAATATTCCAAAGAGCGACTAAAACAAGGGCTGCTTTTTGGTTGTAGCTGATATGATACAAAACGTTATGCAGAGTTAAGTGAAATCGTATTTATTACTTAAATTGTTTCTTTGCAGGTTGCAATAAATATTCTAATCATAACGCCATGCAGATTTACTTCATTTTTTGACTTATTTTTCAGATTTTTTATAGTGTCCCAACTTATACGGCAAATTTTTTTTCGGCTAAAAAAGTTGCCTTCATTAAAATAGATATAACTTTTGACTCGTTTACGATTTCAAAAAACTTTCTACAGCTAAGTTGTAGCCAATGAACATACCTTTTATTTTGTTTAATAGAAGTTAACATTATTCCTATCCGTTTCAGAACTACACACAAAAAACGAAACCCGTCCCAACCTTTACGACAATCCCTTATAAAATAAAAATTGTGAAAGTAATTTAAATGAAATTTATTAGATAAAAAAATCAACTTCATTAAATTTACAAAAAGTTATAAAGTACTTTATAAAATTAATCATTAGAAATAAATAAAATCACAGTAGCAAACAAGTCAAATCTTATAATTAATACGAATTAGGATTAAATGCTATTATATTATTTTAATATGGAAAATGTAAATTTCAAACAATTAACATCACAAAATCGACGTTTAAAAAATAATTCTCGCATTTTTAAATTAATTTCAATTTAACTGACAAGTACAGTTCTCGTAAAATGAAAAACGCGAAAATTACGATTTAAATTTGATAACAAAATAAATAGAACAGTTTTAATATGTTTAAATACAGATCATTTCTGCAAGCTTGACTAGTCTTAAAAATCCTATATATATAGTAATACTCGTAACGGTATGACATCTAATGGAGCAAGTTGTTAAGCTTTACGTTTTACTTAATTGTACAGCAGATCAACCCAAAACTTTAAAGGCAATTATTAAATAAATGAGTGAATTTATCGTTACAGATAGGTAGATATTGGATTTCAGTGTGACGAGTGAATTTCAGTTTTGAGAATTAGCAATTATCACCGGAAGGGTATAAAAATGCATGTACAGAAAGCAAAATGACTGTTCACTTAACACTTGCTCCCTTATGGCTAGTTACTAATATAAGAATGCAAATATTTAGCTTCTACATTAATAAATCGAGGAATTAAGTAGATGCTACCACATACTTTAAATACATGCATACACTTGATATAAACACAAATGCTTACACTTACAGTTATATGAAGAACATTTTTTAATATCAGGTTTTTAAAATTACTAATAACGTTTAGTAAATTCTTGAGTATGTAACAATTTGAGACAAAATTTTTTAACACTATCAACAAAACACATCCAATTACTAATTCACTCAAAATAAATATTAAATACTTCGAATGTCCAATTAATTTAAATTCACAACTTTTTAAATATTTTCTAGTTGAAATACATAAATGCAAATTAGGAACCAACACACAAGTTTTGGAAGATGCACAATAATAGAAAAAAGTAACTATTACTTTTTTATAACATAAAAAGAATAAAATTATCAACTTACATTTAAGGGATTGCTTCAAGAATATCATAAAATATAAACAAAGACTAAACATTGATTGAATAACTAACAAATAAAAACAAACATTGTAAAATAAATAATAATTGTATATCACTTCTGGTTACGGACTATGACCTTTCTTGGGCTTCTTTAATGACACATCGTCAACATCTTCGCCCTTTTTAACTTCCGTATACCTTTCACCTTTCAAACTAACAATTTTGTTATCACGATAACGAATCAACTTTTTTGGTTCTACTTTTGGTGCAACTGGCCTGTGTTCCTTAACATCAGACTCTTTATCGATATAAGAATACCTTTCAATTATTCGATTCTTCAATTCTTTATCGTCGATGGTTTGTTGCGACTTCGACAACTGCAAAGTTACGGATCCGTTAGAATTAATAGACTGCCCGTTTTCTTGTCTGTGCAATAATATCTGAGACGCTCTTTCCACATCCCCACACGCCATAGTAATGCAGTGTTTAATCTAAAAATTCCTTCCTGTAAACTCAGACAAAAAAATTACGCCAATACTTACTTCAATTGAGCAAACAAGAGGAAACATCTCTTGCAATGTATCAGCCTCTTCTAGAAAATCTCCGCACGAACCATCCGTGGATCCATCACTTGTTTCAGACAAATGATAAATTCGCTTTGGTCGGTCAAAGCTTTCAGCATTCATTTGGTATCTAATGAAGAAAATTTTCTTTCACTGAAAGCTTATATGTTGGTGTGTTCATAAACAAAAATTCTATTAAATTACCTAAGACTGCCAATAAGGGTCAATGTCATTGACAATATTGTGCTGCTTTAATTTAAAAAACCTATCCTATAAGCAGAGGCGGATTAACCAAGAAGCAAAAGAAGCTAGCGCTTCGAGCGCCAGAAATACAGGGGCGCAAAATTTATTACAATTATTTTTAAAATTTATTTGATGATATTTTATATTATAAAATTTTAAAAATCTCAAAAATAGGTTGCATTTTAAAAATATCTCCGCAAGTCGGAGTTGCTGGATTTACATCACACGGTTCCTATTTACATTTGCTTATTTTTTTATATGCAGACACACAACTTTTCTAAAAAACGTGGTGTGCTTTGTTATCATTTTTAAATTTATTACCCTGGAACTCCCACTTATTTTTTTTTAGAATGTGCTGCACATTGGGTTTAGAGGCACTACCATTGTATTTATGATATTTTAGTAAACAATCAATTTAAACAAACATTTTTTTTTGTACCTACTACCTAATTTTTCGTCCTCTTTGATCAAATTATTACTAAAAACTTGAAAATAGGACAAATTTTGTGAATTAAACTCAACATTTTATTATAAAAAGTAAATGATATGGATTGTAATTAATTTGCCAAGCTTCTCAACATCGCTGTTGACATTCGTAGCACAGCTTCCTTGCTTGCGACACTTGACGCCAAAGAAAATAGTTTTTCTGTCATTTCCGTTTTGGTAGAAAATGCACCTAACCTTCTTAGGTATAAATTAGAATCGGAAAACAAATAATATAATGCCTATACAAATTTTGTACCCCTTCGTTGTAGTAACAACTAGGTAACTTGATACTTGAAGTTTATTTATTTTACTATTCATATTTACGACGAACTAATGACGATGTACCCATGTACGAGGTGTGAGGGAGGGTATGACTGATTTATTAGGAAACGTAAATCTACAGCATCGTAAAATTAAAAAATTTGTCAATTGAACTTTAGTTATTCTACTACGGTTCATATTTACGACGAACTATTGATGACGTGCGATTGATTTATTAGGAAACGTAAAAAAGAGCACAGTAATTTATCTTTATAAAATTTTGTTAAATTTTTGTTGTTAAAAATTATTTGTCAAAATAACATTCAGTCACTCTTCTTTCGTTTATACATGGAATGGAATAAAAATTTATTTAAAAACATTTTATTTTTCGTTTAATTCTTTTGTAATATCAATTCATATTTATATTAGAAAAAATTTACGCCCCCCGTTGAGGGGGGGGGCGCAAATTTTAGTTCAGCTTGGGGCGCAATATCCCCTTGATCCGCCTCTGCCTATAAGGGGTACTGCCTGTTATTGCATAAATAAATCTTAAGGATGAATTTATTGGAATTAGGTTAAAAAAACGCTTTCGAGTTATACTATTAAAATTCTAAGCGTTTTTTAATAAATGATAATTTTATAAAACGATTTAAAAAAAGTTATTTATAAATTATATCAATAGCAATATAACAAGAACAATTATAAAGAAAAATTACAGTTTTACACGTGAATTTTTCGCGCAAAAAACAGGTTGCTGAAGAACTGGTATTTTTGCTCCTGCCACAATCTATACATCTCCCCTTCTTTCTTTTTACAGGTGTTTCTGAAGACGGACCGGCAACTGGTTCTAAGAGATATTTTCTTTTAAATAAAGTTGAGGTTGCAGTCGGTAATGCACGTATAGAGCTTTTTGAGAAGATCTGTTCCTTCATCAGGGACAAACTCATAGCGTGCAAAAATTTTCTCCTATGTTTGAGAGCATCTTTCGGCTTTAGGTAGGAATATACTACTTGTGCATTTATTCCTCCCATATTCAAGCAAGCAAATAATACTATCATCGGCCACCTTTTGGTAATCCGAGAGGCGTTATAGGCTGATGATATTTTGTCTACTATCCTAACTGCAATTTTAGTTTTGTTGTAGTCAGTTATAAATTTTTGTTTTTGAAATCCATAAATGATTGTTTCCTCTTCTCTGCTTTTATCAGGCAGAAATATTAGTGGTATTTGTGGTATGTGTTTCCTCAATGTGCCCCGGAGAGTTGTTTTCATTCGAAGAAGATAGTCCCCTAAAGGTATACTTGTATACCAACTATCGGTAGTGAGATTTCGGCTGGAATTTTCAATTGGATTTACCAGTCTCTTCACTATTTCCAATGGAGAATTACTAACTTTGTAAGGACCTTCAGGCTGTTTTCCGACGTATACTTCCAAGATTGATGTGTAAAAAGTCTTTGCGTCATACATTGCAAAACATTTTTATTCCAAACTTCACGCGAAGTTTCGTCGTCAAAACGGAAACATGTCACCAGAAACAAAAAACGTCTATAACTCATGGCAGCACGCAGAATTTCTATTCCAGTACCATCTGAGTTCCATAGTTCTTCTATATTCGCATGCTGACCAATTTTGGTTCCAAGTAGAAAAGCATTTCAGTAGAAAAAAAATTGTTAAACGCGTCTAATTCTGTGGTTATTCGAGTATCTTTTACACGTTTGGTACGACCAGGAGAAACTCTGGTTATATTTCTCGCCCTAGTAATAGAATGTGTAAAAGCAGTCTTGCTCCATTTCGTTTGGTTATCCTTTCCCAGATAAAATGGTTCATCGTTGCATTCCACTTCACTTTCATCATCGCAATCTATTTCAGATTCTATGTCATGATCACTGTACTCAATACACTTCTCACTCAAATCACTATCACTATCTTTTACAACTTGTCCCCGCTGAAAGACTACATTTTCCTCTTCCTCTTAATTCTAAATGTCTTCAGTTCGTATGTACTCTGACCTGACAAAAATTTTTTTCAATAAATTACTGAAAATAAAACGAAATAGAAGATTATTGTTTTAATAAGACAAATAAAATAACTTTTTGTAGAAATGTTCTTTACCGAAAGACTAAAACAACGTCATTACTAAACAATTTAAAAAATAGTTGTAGAATCTCGTTAAACCATTTAAAATAGCTTTTTAATCTTTTAGATATAACGGCCAATGGATCTTTCAGTTAAGTTTAAAAATTAGGGGTATTCTCCTTAAAATAAAATTTTTCGAAATTTCAGAATTGAAATCTTTTAATGGTCGCCACGGTAATGCTATAAAAAATATTTTTTATATATTTAAATATTCAGAGCAGGTTCTGAAAGTGTAAAAGTTTGCGGTTTTACGGACATACCTTCAGAATACAACACCATCCATCTCTTGATTTCCATTTACTGAAGGGAATCCCCTTCAGAGCCCCCTTTACAAAATATCTTGAAATCTTTAGATTGCAGTAGATCACAAAATTCTTACAACTCGATTTGAATGAGTGTAATTTATTTCCCCCCCCCCCCAAATCGTTATGACTAATATAAATGACATAAATTACGTTTAATTATCAAAGTTAATTATTTACTTTTACACATTTTTGAAATGAAAGATCCCAGAAACATGAAGTAGAGTTATCGAGATAAAAAACAATTTTTTGACCAATCAACAGCGATGACAATGTTGCAAAAAATTTTCTTCGGCCATGCTTCCATGAACTTTTACATAAATGAATGAAAGTCTTTTACAAAACCAAATAACTGAATAAAGCAAATAAAATCTCGTTTTTATTTCGTTAATTATAATCGAATTTAACTTAAAAACAAAGATCCCGTTTTTCTAGTTTTGTAATTTTCGCTTTGGAGTGACTTCGGGGCAAGAACAGATACAAGGAGGGTAATGGGATAAATTTTCCCCTCGTGACCCATCGACAACCAAGAGAATCTATTGAGTTTTGTTAAAATTTGAAAAATATACCTAAATTCTTATATAAAAAAAAAATATTTACCCCAGTATCATTCAGCCCCTTCATGAAGTTTTCCTAGATCCACTCCTGTACAAAAATACCTAACGGTACTAATTTGGTTTTCAAAATTTTACACAATCGATTGATTCCCTAATATCTGTGCTCTTTGCGTGTTGAAAATGTGTGATGATGAGAAGGTAATTTTACAGTTCATTCCAACTAAAAACACTTTCAACCATGTTCGTTGCCTAGGACCACCAGGTCAACAGTTGGAAATATTAATGCAAATTTGCATAATAATGAAACAAAATAAAAGTAAATAATAAGGATTTCAAAACTGACAGTCTTTGCAGTTGTCTTGAATATTGGAGAAGATATATCAATTATTGTAGAAAAATCACAAATTTGTAAAAAAAAATTCAAAAATTAAGATGGCAAAACATAATAGAGTAGAACTTTTTCAAAATTCAAAAATAATTTTTTCTAAAAATACAGAAAAATAATATTATCATGTAACTATACCAAAACTTCAGTTTTTAACTCGATTTTATAATAAGTCCCGGTGGGTATTTTAAAACTCACCGTAAACCTCATCACAACAGCTTTCAACAAAGATGCTATATACCTCAATTTGTGAAATAAGCAGTACCCCTTTAATTCAGCAAGAAGGCTGCTATGAGCGCCAATGGTGACAAGTAACTCACCACTGCCAAGCACAAAATTCATATAATTAAAAACCACATTATAGGAACAAAAGGTTTCGTCACGTAATGACATTATCAGGATACACATTAAAAAATTAAAAAATACCAGATACAAAGATTTGAATTGAATCAGAAACTAGTGATTTTCTTCATAATAATTATTAAACATGAACCGAAAAACCTTTCAATCGTTAAAAAGTTACTGGTTACCTTTTTCAAATCCTCAGAAAATTTTAAAAAACATAATTTTTCAAAATAATAACCTTGGTTTTGCTTTGGGAAGAATTTCAGGCAGTGACAGCTCAACCAAAGAAATGTCCTTCGTTCGTGGTTGATCGGTTTGCAGTTTAGCTGCTAAATCGAATATCCATTGACAAATAGTGGAATGATTTATGGATTCAAATTCCGGAAAATAAGCACTCATCATTTCGCAAAAACCTTAAAAATAAAATTGATTTTCGCTTAAAAACAGATTGAAATGTCTTTAAAAAAATACCTTCAACATCAAAAACAGGATCCGAGCTAACATCTTCTAGTACAGCAACCACATAAGACAAAACTATTTCGTCGATTAAATTTAAATCGGCATCAGGAATATGAGTTTTGACAAATTCAAACAAAGAATCCTTAATTTGCGATTCTTGGCCCTGAATATTTCCATTTGACATCATGGGGTGTTCTGCAAAAATAATAACAATCGAATAACTTTGGTTCATGCAAATGTTTAACGATTATTTAACACCAAATAAATAATACTAACGAATAAGATGCCTTTATTTTGTTTAAAATTAATCGGTTTTATTTTTAGTGAATTAAACATGGCTTTTTACCTGCAAAATTTAGTTATAAACACTAAATTTTAATGTTTGAAGTTATAATTTGTAGAATTTTTAAGTTAAATTAAATTCATACAATGGTACAACAGTTAAATCGCCCAATGTAAATTTACTTCAATCAATAAATATAGAAAAACAAAAATAGGAATCTTATTGTAATTCAGAAGATTGCTGTAATTTAAGCTATTATTACCACCGTTAGATGGTGCGGCATTACAAAACTAAAGAAATTATTTATTTAAATGTTCTAAAAATGAAATGAAATTAATATAAAACAGGTCCGATTTATCCATTAGGCTAGAAAGGCAGCTGCCTAGGGCGGCAGTCTTTTAGGGGGCGGCAAAAATACTAATTAATTCCAATAAAAAATGTAACATAAATAGAAACTTGATTGTAATTGTACTTATTTAAAAATCATATTACGTTTACATTATGTAGAAAACAAACAATATTTAAGTGCCGCGTGGTAATGCAAGAAAGCAGAGAATAAAAATAAACGAAGAACAAAAAACTGTCGACTATTTAAGTAAATAAATTTGTTATTTTGCTAATAATTATTATTTCAAAACTATAATAAGTTCAAATTTTAGTTTTAAGGGGGCGGCAAAAAAGAATATGCCTAGGGTACTCACATGCCTTAACGCAGCCCTGATAAAAAGTAGGCAATTTAATCTTCAAGTAATATAAGACAGGATTTATTTCAAATGTTGCAGACTAGGTGGACTCCATGTTTCAGAATTTGTCATTGATAAAGAATGAAAGAGATTAGTATTTTTTTTTTCGTCCCAAAAAAAGTTCTGTCGCCTTATAGCGGAATTTTAAGATTTAATTTTAAGCCGGGCGGGGAGGAAGAGCTCTTGTGCGAGATTTTGTTTATATAAAATAAGGAAACCCGTATTGCGTATTTTCTTCATCTTATAAAACGTCCTGACGCTCGAGAGTGAAATTTCAAGATTTTGAAATAAATAATGTTATTCTTAAAAATTCGGTGGGTGTATATCAAAGAAAAATCAATGTTAATTTGGTAAATTTCGAATTGATTTGAATGCCGAGGATTTGCTTCTTGTAATATATTTTTTTTTAGTTTTGTTGTATTTATTATTGTTCTAATAATAAACAAATACAGTGAAGTCCGGCGTTACCATATGTGCGAACGGTGCCTTTGCACAGGGCGGCAAATTTTTGTTTTTTCGCATGTGAATTTTTTGATATTTTTAATAAATGTCATTTTATTTTATATCTTTGTTGCTTCCGCATCATCTATCCAACAGCTAAGTAATTCACTAGAATTCCTAGGAAAGCCATGAAATGACGGCCACGCTCCTTTAAAAAAATTTTTGCCTGCTGCGCACAATGGGGTATTTGACCTTAACAGCTGGCCTAAATTCAAAAATCAAATGCTACTTATCCGCGGTAGCGAGTTTTTCACCATAGTCTTAAACTTGCATAGGGCGGCAAATGGCTAGCGCCGGCACTGAATATACAGTGGAATTCGACTGATGTGTAACTCGATTGGTTTTTAATTGATGTGCAATTCGATTAGTTGGAAACTCCACTGATGTGGAACTCGATTGATGTACCTACAACTCAATTGATATCCGTTAATCGGTTTGATCATAGCGGTTTTAGTGACAACATAAAGATTTGCAATTAATTCACTTTCTTAAAATTGATTTTTATCACGAAATTCTGAGATTTGAAGTAGTGATTAGAATTTAGAAATTATAAATCGGATTCAACTAACCGGCGGAGGCATTACAATGAGTAATATATCGGCAATCGAGATTACAAAATTTTTGGTGTTACTAGAAACCAATAAAATTGTAGAGTATTGCGGCGTTTTATCTAATGCTTCTCATGATGCTTCTAAGTTTTTGAATTATGAATTTTTGAATATTATATAATTTTGATATTTATCATGAAAATAATGAAAATTAATAACACTAATAAATTAATGAAATACTATCTACTTTTGAAAATGCGTAATTAACTAATGTATTTTGAAATAATTGTAAAAATCAAAATTAGCTACAGTTTTAAAATATGTATATCGTAATTAATTCAAAGTATATAAATTACATAATCTTTTTTTACATACTTTTGTTCTACAAGTATTTGTTGTGATATTTGCTAACGGTAAATTAGTTAACTCCAAAAAGCAGAATTGAGATTTAGAATATATGTTTTTTCTTTATAATTTTTTTATAGGTTTAGAAATATTCAGAAAAAACAATGCTAGTGACGCGCATAAATGATTAACGAGATTATTAGTTTTTCAATATATTATTTAAGTAAATTTTGACGACACTGCAACTTTTAGGCTTATATACAAAAGTATTGTATATAAGAACATCTTATGTTCTGGTCCCGTGTCCGTCCTTCCGTCCGTACATATGTTTTAAATTTAAGAAGCTATCAGCTTCAGTATTAACTAAAATTTGAAACATGCAGACCGACACCAACCTACTTGTGTAATTAAAAACATTTTTTTTGTAACAAAGTTTCATAACTACATATTATCAGTTTAACGAACTGGAAGCTCATCATCCATTATATAAAACTTGTGATTTATCAACAACAAAAAAACACAATTGTTCGATTTATTCATAACAAAATTATTATAAAACACATAAATTTTATGACTGCATTGTGTTTTAATTAATTTCATCTTCCGATATTACTTATTTAGTAAAATTTTTCATTGGTGTGTCAAGGATTACTGGAAAATACAGTTCGGATTAAATAATAAAATAAAGTCCAAAGAATATTTGAAGAGGCGTTTACAATGATTATCATTTAAAATGGATACCAAAGTTGGTAACACTGTTTGGACAAAAATCAATAAAAACTAAAAATAAACTTATTGAATTTTATTAGTTTAATTATTTTTAACCTGACAGCGAACCTAGTTTTTTAGATAGTTCTGATATAGTTTATCTAGTATGTCAGAACTGTCTAGAACTGTTGAAAATCCCAGGTTTTAAGTCAGCACCCCGAGTTTTCAGGAGATGCTGGGCTGGTTCCTAATTTTCAAAAATCCGAAAAAAATATTTCCGACTCAGAACTTTTTTAAATTTTATCTAGAACTATAAAACTCTTCGAGAACTTTCGAAAGCCGCGAGAAAAATATTTTTTTTTACGATTTTGCGGTGCTACCGGAAATTAGCACCGCATATTTTTCTAAATCAATTTCCAGGTGACCAGTACCGGAACTTTTTCTTTAAATCAACAGGAACTGTAGAACTTTCTTGGGTGCTAATGAAACTGACCTTAAAATGGTCGATTTAAAAAAGTGAGGTGCCAGGTTCTCATACATATTGCAGTGGTCGGCATATCTTGACAGTTACGATGTATGCTTGCTAGTTTTTTAAATTAACGGTCTTCTGCAGTTCTACCCATTTATACACCTTGTTGTTAATGATCAGCTTCTGATATCCAATTCGTATAGTATTCCCCTTTTCGATTTTTCTTCTCGCCAATTCTCTTATTTTATTTTGTATTCCCAACTCATTCATTGTCATGTCGTTGTCTATATATACCCTTTTTCTTCTCAACTTACTCTTGTTTCTCATTATCTGTTGTTTTTCCTCCCAATTCCGCCGTTTAGCCACTATTACTTTCTTTTCCGCTGTTTTGCCAATTTCGTAAATTTCCTGTTTCCCTATGTCTAAATCCAACTCTTTCTTTAGAAAGCTCTATACTTTCTCATTCAATTGTGTTACACTCTCTACCTCGAGTCCTTTAATTATTGTAGTATATCTTCTTCTTGACTTTTCCTGTTTTTTGAATGCATTCTCCAGTTCCTCTATTCTGCTGGTAAGCATCTGCCTTTAGTTACTCCAAATGTTTTCCCTCCTCTTACTCTCTTCCTTATTTCACGCATCTCCACTCTCATTGCCTCTACAGCTTTTAGAACCGCCTCCATTTAAGTATCCCGATCTGCCACTATTTCTTCACTCTGTTTTAGTTTCGCTGGTGATCGCTCGGTTTTTTTACTTCTTTGGAACGAAACTGTTAATGGAAGATACAACCGAATGGAACATAATCATAGACAAAAAAAGAGAAAAAGACAAGAACAAAGAATAGGTAGGTACCTGGAACATTAGATTCCAGAAGAACTGGAAGAATTGATGAGGTGATAGATGATATTAAGAGATACAAAATAGATATAGCAGCGATACAGAAGGTGAGACAGAAAGAGAAAGATGAAATAAAGAAGAATGGATATACAATGCTATACTCGGTTGAAAATAAACAAGGTAGAAATGGAGTAGCATTTATAGTGGAAAGAAGCCATACAAATAACATAATAATAGAGTTTGAACCAATAAGCGGAAGACTGGCATACATTAGAATGAGGGGTAAATACGCAAACTTGTCAGTGGTAAACGCATATGCTTCAACAGAAGATGCAACCGAATAGGAAAAGACAAAAATGTATGAGGAGATAAGGAAAGTATACAAAAGAATCCCAAAGGGAGACGATCTAGTGATTTTGGGAGATTTTAACGCCCAGATTGGTAAAGAAGATTACGTTGGAGATGTGGCTGGGAAACATACTATACATGAGAGAACCAACGAAAATGGAGAGAAAATGTGTAATCCGGTAATGATGTACTATATAATTTAAGATTAGTAACTACAGACTTTATGCACAAGAATTTACACAAGGAGAGCTAGAGCAACTCGGTTAGTTAACCGAGGAAACCAGATAGACCACATATTAGTAACTAAGAGAAAGACATTCAAGGTGAGAGATACTAGATCGTATAGAAGATACAGCGTGGACACTGATCACAATATGGTAATGATGAAGGTGGAAATGGACAAGATAGAAGTTGATGCGAAAAGGAAGAAAACAGAGAACAGCAAATGGGCAATAGAAGAGCTGGAATGCAAGAAGACTCAGAGAAAATACACTCAAACGCTACAAGAAGAGATGACAAAAAAACAGCAAACCCAGAATATAGAGGAATAATGGTCTAATATAAGGAGTAGTATACTGAAATCATCGGAGAAGACAATTGGTTATGAGAAGACAAAAAATAGAAAAGAGCGGTTTGACGAGGAATGTAAAACTACGATAAAAACAAAGAGAGAAGCCAGGTTAAGATGGATGACCTCCCAAACTTCAACAGATAATGAAATATATTACAACGAAGAAATATTAAGGTAAGTTTACGCATTACAACTTTATTCTTCAGTTCCTGTTGATTTAAAGAAAAAATTCCGGTACTGGTCACCTGGAAATTGATTTAGAAAAATATGCGGTGCTAATTTCCGGTAGCACCGCAAAATCGTAAAAAATATTTTTCTCACGGCTTTCGAAAGTTCTCGAAGAGTTCTATAGTTCTAGATAAAATTTAAAAAAGTTCCGAGTCGGAAATATTTTTTTCGGATTTTTGAAAATTAAAAACTCGGGGTGCTGACTTAAAACCTGGGATTTTCGACAGTTCTCGACAGTTCTGACATAGTTGATAAACTATATCAGAACTATCTAAAAAATTAGGTTCGCAGTCAGCACTCGGGGAGTTTCCGAAATGCGGTGCTGCTTTGAAGTTTTCAGAAATTCAAAAAAAAATATTTACTGGCCAGAACTATTATCGAGTCGCATTAGAGAGTGTAGAACTATGTCAGAACTATCGAAAAAACTAGGGTCGCAGTCGGCACCTGGAGTTTCCGGAATGCGGTGCTGCACTCTCGAGAATGTAGAACTAAATCAGAACTATGGACAAAAACTATGTTTGCAGTCAGAACCCAGTGCTCGTTTCAAGTTTTCAAAAATTAAAAAAATATACTTACTGGCCAGAACTATTTTGGAATCGGGTTATGGGAGATAACACTATGTTAGGACTCTCGAGGACTGTCAAAAATCCCAGGTTTGAAGTCAGCACCCCGAGTTTTTCGGAGTTGCGGTGCTGATTTCATTTAAAAATTCGGAAAAAATATTTCCGACTCGGAACTTTTTTTAAATTTTATCTAGGACTACAGAACTCTTCGAGAAATTCCGAAAGCCGGCAGAAAAATATTTTTTTTACGATTTAGCGGTGCTACCGAAAGTTAGCACCGCATATTTTTCAAAATCAATTTCCAGGTGACCAGTACCGGAACTTTTTTTTTAAATCATCAGGAACTGTAGAACTTTCTTGGGTGCTAATGGAACTGACCTTAAAATGGTCGATTTAAAAAGTGAGGTGTCAGGTTCACATACATTCCCTGCAATTCTCATGAAATTTAAATATATTTAAAAAATATCAAAATGAGGTTTTATGATATTATGATTTATAGGCTATAGTTTTTGTGCTATAATTTATAGCACACAAAGTGTTGTAAAGTCTAAATAAGGTCTAAATATACTTTTTAAAAATTTTTTTCTGATATATACTTTGTGATATTTAAAAGTGTGTGAAAACGTACTATTTTTCTGCACTGGTGCGGAAAAGTAGCTAGTAGAAGAACTTTGTCTTGAATGGAAAAATCTCGGTTTTCCTACCTTGTATCGAAAATATCTATTTCCCAACATATAGCTTGGTATACTGCAGATATTCCTAATGCTATTGAAAAAGGCACATTGTATATTATGCTTATATTTATTTACTATCAGCTCCTGCGTACATTTACCTGAAAATGTGAATAAAAATAATTAAACCAATAAAATTCAATGAATATTTTTGAGTTAATTTTCACAAGTTAGGAATTTGTATAATTAATGATTTAGTATAATATATCAATTTTCTTTTCACTTAACTGAATAAAATATGTACCTAATAATAACAATATTTTTAAAAAGTTTAACCTTTTACAAATTGTCACATTTTAATAACAAAAGAATAAAAAAACAACAAAGACGCAATAATTTTTAAATTATTTTTCCTGTTTGTAATGATGTAAAGTATCAAAAATCATTTAATTTTTGTAATACATTTTACATATCGACACTAGGCCAATAGGCTAACAACAAAAAATGGGAGTTGCGATATTTGAAATTTAGAAATATGCATATAACTCCATCGAAAAAAAATAATTGTGGAATACCCCTTTTGCTTGTTACCGCTCATAGATGAAATTTTAGATGGGAAGAAAAATATAATACTGACTTCTATACTCATTTCATATAAGTTTAAATATTTTAAATTACTATTTTATATTAATTTTTTAAGGGGGCACAGTAAGTGCCTCGCTTTGCTGTTTCATGAGCTTTCATTAGCTTTCATCATCCCTATAACATTAAAAGAGACATTTTTATTTCCCTAGAAAAATAAAGCTACTTATTACTTCCCGATTATTTAGACAAATAAATAAACATCGTAAGTATCACTTACTTGATGATAATAAAAAAATATTGTTTTAAGTTTTATTTTTATTTGTATGTAGGTGCAAATTAGACATTCCAAATATTTATATTAAGTAGTATTTTTAGAATTATAATTATTCAGCGAAACCTTTCTTGTTTTAATAGTAAGAAACACATAGATGATATCACCGTAATTAGTAAGATTTGCGATTTCACGCAATTAAAATTATGGAAAGCTTAATTTATTGGATAAATGATTTTTTTCATAGTCGATATAAAATGATAATTAAGCAAAATATAAAATACTTTAAACTGTCCCACACATTTTGTGGTTATATGAAACCTCACGTGAGGGTTGCTAGAAAAAGTTTGATATTTGAAACTCAGTCAAGTGTGAACCGCTAGCAACCCTGATTAATTTATCTGATGAAAAGGGTATTTTTATTGAGTTAAGCCGCTGCTCTCACACTAAACAATTTCAGTTGTTGATTAATTAAAAATGAGTAGGTATGGTAATAAATTTAATCGCACACGATCCTCCCTCGTTCAAAGCAAAGAATGTTGCGTTCATATATACACAACATCAGTGGCGGATCCAAGATTAGTAATAAGGGGGGGGGGGCATGATTAAAAAACTAAAAAAACACACTTCTTTCGATGCACAATAGGAATTAATAGTAAATAAAATACTATCGATTTGGAAGGGGAGAGGACAGAACACTAGTGCACAACACCTATATCATTGCATAGTTTTAGGAAAGTGGTGTTCCCCAAATGGTCACCCATCTAAGTGTAAACCGTCACATAATCTAAGGAAAAATTAGGTGCCTGACCTTCTATATAGTCTTTATGTTTTTATAATTACCGTCCTGTCAGCCTAAGCCGCATACAATTCTATTTAAACTATTTAAACATAATTTACCATGACTAATAAAGATAAATGGCAATATTGATATATGTAATGAATAATGTCGAGAAACATTACATTTTTAGAAATTCAGGTGTGTAACTATAAAATATTTTAGCTTACAACTTGTAGGAGCAGGACGTGTTGGATGCAATCCATAATAACAAATATCATTATTATATAAAATTAAATAAAAATATGTAATCGATACATAATTGCTAATCAGTGAATTATTCTCAAGCAATTAATTTTAATTATTATTTAAGGTGTTTGTTTTCTTTTTTATCGCTTTTTTACGGTTTATCTTTTGACCTTAAAATGCTAAAAATTGTTGTACATTTACTTGAACATGAATAATATGTTCGCTATGTCTATTGTGGTTTTTGCTACCACAAGTGTTCTATTGGGTAAGTACGATATTTCTTACTAAAACGGGCAGCCAAATTTTTTTTTTTTAGTGGCGTCACAGGAACGCATTATAGGCGGCACAATAGTTTCCATATTTGATTTTCCATACCAATTATCTTTACACTACCGAGGCTTTTTTCAGTGTGGTGCCGCTCTTATTACTAAAAGTGCAGCCGTCACTGGGGCTCATTGTGTAAGCCAACCATTAGATCTGTATTATTCAATTAGAGCTGGATCTGGCTTAACATGTTTAGGAGGAATTATCGTTAATGTTGCCCGAATTATAAAACATCCAAATTTTAATAATGAAAATTACGATAACGATATAGCTGTAGTGTTTTTTAATTTTCCTCTAATCTTGCACGACAAAATTTTTCCAATCAAACTTCCACATCCGAATGAAAATCCATGGCCTGGAGAAACAGCTGTTGTGAGTGGATGGGGCTCTACAAACCAACCATTTGAATATATTAAGTCAACGTTTTTAAGGAAAGTGAATGTAATAATATATGATCAAAATGTGTGTAAAAGAAATTATAAACCAAATGTAGTTACAGACCGAATGATATGCGCTGGAAATATTCAAGGTGGAAAAGATGCCTGTCAGGTATAATATTTTTGTTTCAACATTGATTTCCATAACTTTAAGGAATTTTTGTAGGGTGATTCCGGGGGACCGTTAGTGTCACGTGGTAAACTCGTGGGGATTGTATCATGGGGCATTGGCTGTGGATTACCTACTTATCCAGGGGTTTACACGAGAATACCCGACCCTCAAATACGTTTGTTCATTAAACAATATGCCGGAATATAGAACTCAAATAAATCAACGTCATTTTCAAAATTTAAAATTTATTCACCAATAAATTGCTTTTACCTCCAATCAATTTAAAAAAAAATTGGAGGTATGGTAATCGAAAAAAAATTTCAACTTTTTTTTTTTGCATTTTCGAGATCACCGTGTTCAGAAACGTAAAGATCTGCAAAAAGTAAAATAAAAATTTCTGTGTCGGTCTGTCTGTCGATCTGTCGGTCTGTCGGTCGTCAAATTTTGTCGATCGATTTGCTTCCGAACCATCCAACCAATTACGACCAAATTTGGTATGGTGGTAGGGTTCACGGCGGAAAGGTGAAAATAAGGTTTTCGTCGCGATCTATCAATCAGGAGTGCCACCACAAGAAAATAATACGGGATTTTTAAAAAATATTTTGTCTTGCGATATGTTATTTTAAAGGCCTTAAAAGGCTTTATCCAGAATAGGTAAAATTAATCTTCTATCTGTCGTCTGTCAAAAATCACAAGTTGTCAAAGTTGAAACTTTAAGAGTGAATAACTCAAGAAATGCTGAAGGGATCTTACCCAAATTTGGTACGTAGGTACATTGATCCTAATGGATATGAGAGCATATGTAATCCTTCGATAGAAATCACTAATGCAACATGAAAAAAATAAAATTAACTTTTTTGGCAAAAACATGAAAAAAGTTTTTGTCGATCGATTTTCTCCGGCATTTCTACGTCGATTGCAATCAAACTTATTGGACGTATGCCTCGTGGGCTGGAATGGTGAAAATAAGGTTTTGCCAAAGAAATCTTCACCAGGGCCACCACAATAAAATAAATAAAAAAAAATGAAAATGTCGTCGTATCTCCGGAAATGTTTAACCGATTCAGTTAAAATTTGGTGTGTCGATGGAGCTTTGAAAGTATAAGTATTGGTGAGAAAACAAACCGAGCCAATTGTAACAGGGCGGGGCAGGTCAGAAAAATTATAGAAAATATTAACTGAAATCTTAATTTATATATTTTTTGTGAGAATTTGTCAGATGGCTGGCAAAAATAAAACAATATATTCAAAATTTTAATAAACGTCATAATTTTGTGACATATGTGTCAAAATTAGGTTAATGTTGATTTGTATACCGAGTGCAGCATAAGAATTGAGTTTAGGGCTTGTAACAATTTATTTTAGAATACAAAAATAGGTGTCGGTGGGAAATATTTTATAATATCGTCGTACGGACTGACGGAACGTTACTTTATAAGTAAAAGGTTCTGCCACTAGGTAGCGACCAAGTTTAGGCTGTTTGTTAAATTTTTTCGCAAATGTTTTCAGAATCAGTAAATCGACAGTCAGTAATTTACAAAAATTTATTTTCGAAAAATCCGCTAGATGACCGAAAAAATTTGTTGTACCAATCTTGGAGAAATTTTATTTGTGACTTCTTACGGTATTATGTGACGTATATAAAAATTTTGGAAAAAATTCAGTGGCGTACAAAAATAAAAAATTTTTTTCATTTTGGATTTTGTTAAATAAACTTTTATAGGTAGATTTAGGGTAGGGGGTGATACATATAGATATCTTTGCCAGGGCTACCGATATCTTTGTTAAGGCTACCACAATAGAAAACAAAAATGAACATTATGTCATCGTATCTCCGGACAAAATTTGGTGTGCTGGTGATTGGAGGTATTGCGGCAGAGAGTGACGACATTTTTTATAATAATTATTGTGTTTATCTCAAAAGATTGCAGCCAAAATAAGTCCTAAACCAAAAATATATTGCTACAAAAAATATGGTAAGTAATTTCCCATGAGGAAGATAATTATTACAATACATAATTTTTGAATTTTTAAATCTCAACACGTTTCCTCATATTTAAATAATAAAATTTATTAAAAAAATAATAAAAGTTTATAAAATAAAAGTAACACATACATATTTCTCTCTGTCTATTAGAAAAACTAGAATTGACGAGAGGTGGAAAAAAGACTAAAGGGACTAAAGCACACTAATAAAATTAGAGCAGATATACAGAATAGTGTAGTAACAAGGTTGCTGTTCTTTAATGTGAAAAGTAGAAGGAAAAAAATTAGACAGGTAATTACAATATAATCAGTGGTCGAAGTGAGGGGGTATGCAGGGGTATGGCATACCACCACTTTTTTTAAATTGCAGAAACGTATCCAAATTTATTTAGCTTAAAAGTACCTAAATAAATTCTTATTATTATTAAATTTAATACCCATACCCCAGTAATTATTTACTTCTTCGACCACTGAATATAACAGTAAAAGAGAAGAAATGGGAATGAATAAAAACACCTAATTCATGATAACAAAAATTATGCCTATAAATAAGATAATAATAAATAAGGGCGTGAGAATGGTATGGAAGCAAAAATTTTTTTGAATAAAAATTAGAAGGATTTTTTCAGATAATTAGAAACATAAGGTAGTCATAATCACAAGAAGGAATTTTGTTAGTTTTAAAGCTTCCGGTTACTTCAAAAGTTCCTGGACGAACTCTAAAAAACAAAGAAGAGAAAGAAATAAACAAAATTAATTTAAATCTATTAGATAATAAAGAAAAAATCTGAGACGATAATCAAAGCAATAATAAAAATCTAGAAAACAGCATTTTAGAAATCAAAAATGTAAATAACATGGATTATGCAAAATGATGCAAATTTATATCAGACAGATTTGGACAGTAATCGAATTATGTTTTCAAATTTTGTTTTATATTTTGTATTTCGAACACAAATTTTTAATTTTGTTTTTTTGTTTTAAACAAATTTGCAGTTTATTTTGCAAAAGACATTCATGTAATTATAATATCAATATTTCTCATATTATATATCTATTTTTATAAATTTATTTTAAAATACAAATATATTTTTTAATATTTTTTATTGTTTTAGAAACACAATTTTTTACCATAAATACATATTATATGTAGGCATATATACATTAAAATACATAGGTATTTAAAATTATTTTTGTAATTTAAATACATATTTTTAATGTTTTTTGTATTTTAATAAAAATTATATTAATAACTTATTAATTTGTAATGGAAATTTTTTTTAGATTTTGTTGAATAAACCAGATGATCGCATATTATAGGAATTTAATAAAATAATTAGAACAAAAGTAGAAATCTTGGCAAAAAATCGAAAAGAGAAATAAACATATTACCAATAAAATAGAAAAGAAATAAAGAAAATATTGAAAATAATATACCAGAATTTTGAAATTCATAATATAAAAATTTCAAAAAATACAAAACTTGAGAAAATAAATTGAAAACTAGAAATATTTAGATAAAAAAAAGTTACGAAGAAAAAGAAAATAGTATACAAACACTATAAAATTGAAAAACCAGAAAAGAAAATTTAAGTAAAAAAAAAACAAGAAGAAACAAATAACGAACAAGGTAAATACTATTATAAAAGGAAAAGAAATAATAATAAGCTACGAAATATATTGGATTTGTTCCAACAAGCAGTTCTCTCCAGTTCTAGGACTGATACCAAATTTCGATAAAGAGCATGCGTATCAGTCCTAGAACTGGAGAGAACTGCTTGTTGGAACAAAAATATTATTAACCTTTTAAGGACGGGACTGGTCGAAACATCGACCATCGACAAAACGCAAAGTATTTGTTATTTTTCTACGTAATTTGAATTACTAAACAGCCTTGGATTTAGGAAGGCAAGTCCCGACTCGAAACGTGCCCAGGGTGGCAATACAAAGGAGCGCCAAATTTATATGTTTGATGTTACCATTTGTTTGAAAAGCCACATTTCTGCAAGATTTTGTGTAAAAGCTAAATAATCGCAAAATGAAAGGTAATAATCTAAAAATCGTGGGTATACTAATATTGAAGCCAAAAAAGCAATTACGATAAACTTCTAAATAAAAATATAATTATTTTTAAATAAAATTCTTGAAATGTGAGTTTCAAGGTCAAGTATGGCTCCAAGAACTTTTTACAACTTTTTTTTAATTTACGCATGAAATTACATAGGAAAAAAACTGAAATCGGCAAACTCCATTTTTAACATTGGATTTTCCGTAGGTACATTTGGAAATGCAAATGAACCGAAAAGTCTAAATTTTTGATATGAAGTAGGGGGGTCCTAGCAAAGCTTAACTTCAAATTTTCGATCAAGATTTCCTATGTGCATTTTTCGCCATCTTGAAAAAAGGGTTAAATTCAGTTTTCTTGCAATAACTCAGTTTTCCGTTAAGATACGATAATTTTGAATTAATACTTTTTTGTTGCTTTTTTGACACTCTACAATTTAGGTTACATATATTTTTCATCTATTGTTCATGGTTATTGAGATATCGATCGAAAAAGTCAAAAATTTAGATAGTGAAATTTATTTTTTTGCCATTTTCTCTTTTCTTGCGATAGATGTCAAAAAATGTCTATTATGAAATTTTTAGAGCGTGTTCAGACCTACAATTTTGTTATTTTATTTTTTTCCTTCGACCAAAATTACGATCTCTTGCGCACCACAAAGTTGGTAAGTCCATGCCCCGTTTCGATTTAGCCACTCGCACGGTTGTATGCACACGTCAAAACGGATGAAAGGTTGTTCGGGAAATCATTGGAATACAAAATAATAATTATTAATTATATAAGGGGATTAACAAGCCTATAATTCACGAGAAAAAATGGGCACTCGAGGCGCAGCCGAGCGTCACATTTTTTCGAGAAGATTAGAGATTTGTTAATTCCCGAATATAATTCAACGTTTTATTCACGACCATGGGCCAAAACCACAAATAAAAATTCTGTTTTTAAGAAACGTCAGATTTGACAAATTTATTTTGATCAATAATAATAGATCAACTAGTGTATTATGAGTTCTAATACACTAGTGTATTAAAAGGCTTCTAATCCACTGAAAATGGACGTATTAAACCTGCCTAATATAGTGGTTGTGGATAAATAAATAAACCAGACAAATTATGGAACAAACATGAAATTTATCGAACAAATAATTTTTTGTGTAGCCAAAAGTAATAATTAAGGGTCCCCCCTTTTTTATATTTTTCGTCGTTTCGATGGTCCTGGCTGAAGAAGTTCTTCATCGGTTAACTCTTCGAGTTGTGGAGACTCTCGAACCGCAGGAAATGATGCTGTGATGGTCGAAACTTTATCATCGTCGTTGTCGTCGTTGAATAGAATGCCGACTCTTGCGATGTTGTTGCATGTTTGCTCAATACAATGCTGGCAGAAACGGAGCAACTAATTCCTGCTTTTCTGCACCTACAAGCAGCTTCACACTTTTCTTTGCATTTGCACGAAATGAGTTTTAAAAGTTCAGGTGGAGCGGGTTTGGCTGTGGTACAAATTGGTTCCAGCCCGTAAGTAGTCTGTCGCCAACCCCATTTCTGAGGATCTTTGAAAAATCCGAGCCACATTTGTACTTGTAGATATATCCGGAAAATGTGTTGGCGGACTGCGCTTTTTGTTGGTGGGAGTAATGAGAGGTGATTCAACTTATTTGTCGTCATTGACTTTGCAAAGCGGTGGAATCGCAAAATATTAATCGATTTCTCCTGTTTATCACCGCAATATAAGGCGATGAGCAATCGCTCTCCAGCACGAATTAGAACCTCCGGATCCACCTTTCAATGCTTAAATAATCATTAACTTGTAAATGTTTTTTAACCATTCTGATGTCAGGAATGAAATTTACATTTAATTGGTTCATTAACTTATTATTGTTATTATTAAGGTTTACATTCTTTTCATTTGAAAAAGAATTACGAGAATGAAAACAAAGGAAAAACATAGGAAAGTAAAACAAAGGAAAAGAAGAGAATCTAAGATGTGGAAGATTGGAACATGGAATGTCAGATCAATGCTGAGGAAGGGTAAGATGAAAGAGACAACAAGAGAACTAAAGAAGTTATGGAGTCAACATAGCAGCGCCGGCGAATACGTATTATTGTACTCAGGAGAAGAGAAACAAGGAACAAAAGGTGTAGGTTACTTTGTAAGAAGCGATATGAAGAGAAATATAATACAATTTAAACCAATTAGCGGCAGAATAGCATATCTGAGATTAAAGGCAAAAATGATAAATATAAGCTTAATAGTTACATATTATGCGCCAACTGAAGACAGGAGTAATGACGAAAAAGAACAATTTTATTGTGAATTGGAAGGGGTGGCTGAAACAGTGCCTGGGAGGGATATATTGATAATGCTAGGCGACTTTAACGCTCAAATTGGGAAGGAAAATTACATTAGCGGAGTGGCAGGCAAATTTACGATACATGAGGACACTAACGATAACGGACAAAGATTGTGTAACATAGCAGCAGCACTGAATATGTATATAAGTAGCACGAAATTCAAGCATCAAGCAATTCACAAGGTAACATGGAAGAGACCCGGAGCAAATGACGAGAAAGAGGGAAATCAAATAGACCATGTGTGCATATCAAGAAAAGGAACAAATTGCATCAAAGACGTGAGAACTTACCGCGGAGCGAATGTAGATTCTGACCATTACTTAGTCATTGCAAAACTAGCACACATAAACATGCACAAGATGAGAAGAGAGCACAGCAAGAATTTAGTAATAGAAAAATTGACAGACACAAAGATCAAGGAGAAATATGAAGAGGAGACGGATAGAATAATAGAGAGCATGGAGAGAGAACAAGATATAGATAGAGAATGGGAAAATATCAAGATAGCGATACGAACTTGGGCAGAGAGAATGGTGGGATTTAAGAAGCAGGTCGTAAACAAGAGATGGTTCGATAAGGAATGTGAAGAGATGGTAGACATCAAGAGAACAGCAAGATTGAAATGGATGAAAACCAAAAGAAAAATGGACAGAATTATATATAAAAAAAGCATTACAAAAGAAAAAAAGAAAAATAGCTAAACGACATCATGAACGAAATAGAAGATAACATAAGAATAATAACACTAAGAGGTTCTATCTTGGAATAAAACAACAGACAAGGAAAAGAAAAGTAAATACAAGAACAATGAAAGACAAAAGTGGACGAAGAGGTGACAATGAAATAGAAATAAAAGGAATATGGAAGAGACACTTGCAAAAACTGTTAAACCAAGTAGAAGACGAAGAAAAGGAAGAAGAAACAACAGTAACGGAACCAACATACAGCGAGATGAAAACAATAATGAAAAAGTTAAAAAATGGGAAGGCACCGGGACGAGACGAAATAAGCGGTGAAATGATGAAGAATGCAAGGGAAGTAATACATCAAAGAAAAAATCGTGATAACGATAGGTAACCTTCCTGTAGTGGTAAATTGTAGGACTATATAGCAATGGGTTTTACTATTGCGCTAAAGGGTGAATAATACATACCAAGATTAGTTTAAATTTATTATTTGTTATATTTAACTATACTCTGCATTAAAACTATTTTGTATCGGTAGGGGTTACAATTGTATAGTTAAAAGTTACCATTTTCAGTGCTATGTAACAATGTATTAAAAGTTTTATTAACTGCAGTGTTTTTACTGATACAATTAGTAAATTAGAAAATTAAAATTTTTCTGTGTGTAGAGATCGTAATTTTGGTCGAAGGAAAAAAATAAAAGACGAAATTGTAGGTCTGACACACACTCTAAAAGTTAGAGTGACACACACTCTAAAAGTTTCATAATAGAAATTTTTACTTTCCCCAATACGTATTAATGTATGTTAAAGTATTGATATCCACCCAAAAATCAAAAATCAAAATTTTGGTATTAAAATGTTCCTTATCATGCTCTGATAAGATTGTGATAAATTTTAATTGGATGTTCGTCTGTATGTATGTCTGTATGTCAGCAGTATGTCAGTATGTGGTTGATAAATAGTATCAGTCGTACAGGTTGAACCGCGCAACCAAATGTCATGAAATTTGGCATAAACGTGCATCATAACTGAACTTAGAGGCCAGATAAAAATGGTGAAGATCGGTTGAAAATTACGAAAATGATAAACAAAATAAAATAAATTTAAGTGTTTTTTACATATAAAAAAATTGTATCAATCGCACAGGTTGAACCGCCCAACCAAACGTCATGAAATTTGACATAAACGTGCATCATAATTAAACTTAGAGGCCAGCTACAAATGGTGAAGATCGGTTGAAAATTACGGAAATGATAAGCAAAATTAAAAAAGTTCACGTGTTTTTTTTACTGTTTTGTTCAATTTGTTTGACATAAATAAAATGTTCAAACAAAAGGCATAATAATTTTTAATAATTTAAATTTTTTTTATTTGCATTAATGAAGATCCTGAAAAAAATATGAAAAAAATTTAAAAAACTACATTTATAACATTATTGGAGAGCATGGGACAGTAAGTACCTAGTAAATAATAATTAAATATGAATAACTGCGGGTTTAATAACAAATTATTAACCTTTTAAGCAGAGCCGGAACTAGGGTATGATGCTCCCGTGGCGACTTTTAAACTTGCGCCGCTACCGGGGGGTCTGGGGGGTACACCCGCTCTATTGTAAAATTAGAAAATCGCAATACAAAAATATTTTCTCACAAAAATAGGTTTAACGAAGCAAATTTATTTAAAAAATATATATAAAAGGACTAAGCACGCAGCAGGTAGTTGATCTACGCGTGGTAAAAGCAACAGGTATCTTGCTAATCTTTTATTATAATTTATATTCCAGAATTTTATCTTCTTTTTTAAATTTTATTAAATTTAATTTTAAAATTGAAAATTTGGCGCCCCTTAACTAGCTCGCGCCCGTGGCGGGCGCCTCTCACGCCACGCCCTAATTCCGGCCTTGCTTTTAAAGACGGTACGGTGCGGGATAAAAATAAACCATTGATGTTTTTCTACGTAACTTGATGCGCCGAATACGAAAAAAATTGCGAAATTTTTTTTAGAGGCGCACATGACCTTGAAAATTGCATTTTAAAGTCAAATTTATTGTTATTTTCTTTTTTTTTTGTGACCCTATGACTTCGAAGATTATTTTTAGAGACGTAATACTTTTTTTTTCGTATTCGGTGCATCAAATTAGGTAAATAAAATCTCAAATCGTTTCAACTAAATTTTTTAAATTGAACTTACCGTTCCGGATGGGCTGGGACGTTATGTTCTAGCATGTTACTTGCTATTGATACGTGAGAAATTAATCGATTCATGTACTACAAAATTTTTACATAAAAAATGGTCAATTTCGACCTAACTTCCCCGTAAAAGGTTAAAGAGGTAAAGACGATGGAAAGCTGAAAAAAGCGAAAAAGAGTAGAACGTCGAAGTTAAAAATAAATTTGGTGGAAATAATTCAGAAATTAACTCTTCCACGTAATAAATTTTACTCCGGATTATCCACAATAGATAAATCAAAAAATTAAAGTAATAAACTTTTAAGAGACAACATTAAGAGAATTTCTTAACAATGAAACAATTAAAATTACATGAACCGAAAATTAAGAACAATTACTATACACACATAAAAGTAAAAATTAATTATTTGGAAGTTAAAGTTTGACAAAAATATTGCTAATGAAGCAATTAAAAATTAGTAATAAATCAAAATAAATGTAAATATAAGATCGCAGTAATAAAATATATGAGTTTAGTGGCAGCAAATAATAATAGTAGATACATTGTCTTATTCGGATTGAAAGTGAAACTTTGTTTGACAAACAATTTTTGCATTTACAAAAATTACATACTACAAATATAAGTTAGAAAAGATAATCTAAAACCTAAAAATAAATGCAGAAAATTTGGAAAATCGTGGCCTGGGTTAAATTAAATATAAAGATTTTTTAATTTTTATTTCCAATATTTACTTTAGATATTAAACCAACAAGAATGATGTATTACAATTTTTTAGAAAATGTATTAACAAACTTAATTAATGTTCAAAAAAGTTATTATAGTATTGGTTAACAATAATGTGGTTTATACGCAATATTTCATAATGCATAAATTAAAACTACAAACTGTGATTATGTAAAAACGTTTTAGAGGTTGTAAAAATTAATTAATTCGTTTTACAGGAAATTAATATTTACAATTCATATATTATGAAAATCTTCCTGTAGTTTGGAAATTGTAACATACATTCGTTAAAGTGTTAAGTATACTATAATCGCTGAAGTATGTTAACGGGTTTAGGAAAAACTTTTAACGACTTTGCTACAAATACGTCCGTACATGGATTTCAATACTTAACTGCTCAACATGAAAGAACATTTTTGGAAAGGTTTGAATTTTGGTTTTCAAAATGCAAAATTATGTTATTCTAAATTTTCTTGTATAATCTAGAACTTTATGGGCAATTATAGAGCTGATTGCAGTTTCTTTAACGATTTTTATGGTGCTATTTTCATGGAACGAGTTCATGGACGGTCCGATTGTTACAACTTTGGAATCTCCCAATTACCCAATAACAAACATACCATTTCCTGGAATAGCTATATGTAACATCAATAAAATTAGTCTCGACTTAGCCACCGTATACGGAAGTTACTTGTGAGTTAGCACTATTTACATAAAAAATAATTTGGTGTTCTCAAAAAATCTTTAATATAATAATTATGTTATTAGAATAATAAATGGTGTACAGAAATTACGTAGGTACATAGTTAATGTGAAAGGTATTTAAATACACTTAATTATTAGTGCATAGATAAGAAAAAGTAAAACAATACCTTTACTCAATTACCTAGAAGTTTTATAAATAATAATTAAAAAAATTATGCAAATAAACATGACTTCTTACATAATGTTATTACAGATCAAATATAACAGGTATTCCTATGCCAAAAATATTTGAAATGATCGAAATGTTGGGAAGAATGTACGAAGCTGGTAACGTGGAATCTGAAGAAGATTTGTCAATATTTAATGATATTTTAAATAAATACGATATCAATAACAAAACTGGAAGTTTTGATACACACGCAACTTTAAAAAAAGTATGCAAATTCTTTCTGATTCGCAAGTTTAAATTTTAGTGTTTTAGCTAGCACTGCCATGTACAGAATTCATATCCAACTGTTTTTGGCAAGGAGTCAACTATGATTGTTCGGATTTATTTGTGTTTTCGACAACCATGGAAGGATTTTGTTGTGTGTTTAATTACGTATCCCAATTACCCGATTACAGAATTTCAAGAATACTGTAAGAACAAATTTAACGAGAAATGTACGAATGCTAATATTGAGTTTTCAGGAGACTCAATAATAATAAAAAATTATTTCCTTTAAAAGAGGGACCGGACGGAGGACTTTCTGTTACGGTTCATACTAATGAGAGCGATTACTTTTATCCTTTGATATCTTCAGTAGGAGCAAATGTAAATATCGTCAACGTTAATATGAAACGGTAAAGTTTCGATTTATTTTAGATTCATATATTTAATGCTGAAGACTATCCCGACACCTCCAGTGGAAACTTGCAGGAACGAATAATTGGTAAGAGTATGGAAATTTTTGTTCGATTATATGGTACCGTAACATATGCTGTTCCTGAAGTTAAAAGGTATTCGATGAAGAAGGTAATCATATGATTTTTAGTAATAATTTTATAATAAAAAATTATTTTGCTCATAGAGAAATTGTAAATTTCGAGAAGAAGCGCGTACGTTATTGGGCAGTAAATATACCTTCAGCGACTGTATATTGGAGTGCAGATTAAACAGCATGCTTGCATTATGTCAGTGTATTCCATTCATGTTCATTAAAGCAATTTACGACAAACCACGAGCACAATGCACTCTTCTAGATATACAATGCATTAACCGCTATAGAGGTATGGAACAATTTAATATAACTGGTTATATTTCTTGTATTTACTTCAGATAAGTGGAGACGATTAAATCCATATAACTTCGATGGAAGCGACGAATTAGATAGAGAAAAACAGGATTCTTTGTTATGCGATCATTGCATACCATCATGCAATAGTACGCTATATACAGTTAAAAACGATTATGCTTATCTGAAGTAAGTAGTCTCTGAGTAATATTTGGTTAACTAAACTCAAGCAAAAAATTTTTATTACAATTTTTAAGTTACAGTTCCAAGTCATTTCGATCTCTTGGTTTGCATCAGTAATTTATATAAAATCTAAAAAAATACTAAAAACAGTTCCCTCTCATTATTACATAACAATTAGCCTGAGAGAAAGGTTTTAGCATTTCGGTTCCACGGCTGCTTAATTCGGATTGTTTTTAATAGTCGATTGCGGTAATCGTCAACCCAGGAGGTCCGCCGGCTTTACGTGCCCTCCGAAGCACGGAGACGGTCATATGAAAAATTTAGACTCAGTCAGTTGCAATCAGCTTAGAGTCGGCAGTTGTTCGGCTAACTTACTAAGCGACTTCTTCACACTCATAGTTAGTGTGAACTAATCTTTATAAATCAACAGCTGCATGTGGAAATTTGAGAGAAAACTTTTCAAAACGAAGATTGCCCACGTCTTGCATAAAAAAAACTACTAGGAATTTTATTTATAATCTTCGAACGCATTCAGAAGTTGCATTTGTGTCAGCAATCTATAAAAATTTCATTGCAACTTTTTGGTTTGCAGCATTTTGTAAATTAAACGAAACAAAATTTAAAAATGTATTATTTTGCATTTTGCCGCTCCGCACCAAAGTATCATAGCATTTTTAATATATATTTTTTAAAATAAGTCGTAATTATTGTTTCTTGATATAAACCAATAAAGTACACTTTTAACGATAATTTGAGGTCTTTGCAGAGTATGTGACGTACACTAAAATTATAATTGCAACTTTTTAGCTATGGGGCGTTAAACTACAGCATCGTACATATTTTTTTTGAAACAAATAAAGCACAACTTTATAAACACGATGTGGTATTTTACTGGTTCGAAATAATGAGTAAGTATGTCTCGAACAATTATTATTATATTAATCTTTAATTAATTTTTTACTTTCAATAAAAACTAAAATTACTTATAAATACAAAAACATTATTAAATAGTCATTAGATACACAAGATGACATCCTAACATCTTATCTAGGTTTTATAAAATTAAAGAAACACACGAGAAGCGTTTTTCTTTTCTGCGTCGTGAAAAAGCTCCAGAAATTGTGCCAAATCTGTTTTTGAAACTAACTTCACCCACGCATCATTTTATTTTCAACATTGTCATAGCTGTAGTGTATTATTAAATAAAAAAAAATTACACGATAAATTAATAATAACATTAAATAATAGAAAAACTCGCAATTTTTTAGTTATGGCGCAAAATAAAAGGAAATTAAATTTTTTACAAATTATTTTTTATTTCAAAAATTAGTAGTAATGTTGTATAATGAGATTAAAGCCACTAAAACTTACTTTAACATTTTTAATAACTATAGTGTGTCCATTCACGAAATGCAACAACAAAAAGTTATCCTATAAAGGGGTAAAATGTCATAGGTGCATCAGAACAAAATAGAAAGTTTAAAATGCATGGAATTAAAAATAAAGTACTTAATAAAGAAAAAACAAATTAACGTAAATTTTATCAATAAAATGTCATACGATCACTTTAGTTCCACTTTAACTCTATAATAATAATTATGTAAAAACGTATGGATAATTCAATTCTTTTTAGGTATGTTGTTGTATATTGTAGGAATTTTGTGCAAATAATGATTTTCTCTTTTTTATCTTCATTATTACCTATTATTTTCACTATGTTAATAAAGTAAATCTTGATGTAAAGTTAGATTAATTTTTTTTTAGGTAATTTTGGAGGCTCATGCAGCTTAGTGATAGGTGTAAGTCTCATCAGTGCATTTGAACTTGTTTACTATATAGTCGTGGTTTTATGCAAAAATTTAAATCAATAAAATTGATGTTTAATATATAGGAACTCAATGTGACCATATAATATTGCTTAAATATAATATTAATAATGGCAATGAAATCAAATAAAATGTAAAGATGTGAAACTATGATGAACATCATAATTATTGTTTAATTTTATTTGTGTGTTTGCTCTTTTATTAAATTAATACCTTTCCTATCTAAATGTATCTACGTTTCTACTGTTGATATGATAGCATTAAATTGCCCCAAGTAAATATTCGTGAAATTTCTCAGATTTTCTGATAATAGCAAAAATAATAATATTATATTGCATTATTAAATTCTAATTATTTTTAAGCTGCTTTGTTCTGCTTTCGTAACATTAATATGTTGTTTTCTTAAATTAAATATATCATCAAATTATTAGATGACACTTTTGAAAACAACCATTACGGATCTTCTAATGATTAATCTTTAATGTTATATTTAAATAGGGACGTATTGTACAGACCATATATTTATTCAATTACTTTGAAATATTTAAGTAGTAGTTATCCACCTATCGGCAGCTTTTTTGTTAACAAATAATTACGTAGTATTTTTATTACAGAAAATGGCGTTAAAATTAAATAATATTACATCTTAAATGCGATTTAATCACCTTTACCTTCATTTTATTATACAAATACCTATTATTGCTTGTATTGATGGTTTTGAAGAAGGTCGAAAACTTGACCTAGTGTTTGACTCCATAACACTAAGACGTCAATTCACCAATTTCGACGTATATACGTGCCGACAAAATTATAATATTTAAAATTAAATTAACTTCAATTTAATTTCTGTAAAATTTTCCTTTCTTAATTTTCAGATTTATCCTTTTATATGCTAAACAAACTTAAGTCTAGCACGGAAATTGCGCCCCTAGGTGTTTTTAGTTTGTAGAATTTAAAAAATTACTTAAAATGAAGCGATTGTAGGGTGGAAAAACCAAAACTTTTCCTTTAATTTCCGAAATAATCGATTTTAAAGTTTCGATTTTTCCCATATAAGTGAGCGAATAGTTCATTCTTTTAACAGTACGTGTACCATTTATTTAATGTTGAATTAAAGCCAAATTCAATTTATAAACAACGATCTCATCCTTTTAGATCTGTAATTTTCAAATTCGGTCGCGCCCCAAAGGTGTTTTTAATTTTTTCGAGCTTCTCAGAGATTCCAGTTTTCCAGATCCGTCAATTTTGAGTGCAATTTATACCCAAAAATACGGATAAATATTTGTATACAATGGAATACACACATACAGTTTTTGGCAATTTTTCCCCGAAGTTTTGAATGATCCACCAAATTTAATTTTTAAATTGGTAACTTATGCCATAAATTACCATAATTTTATTAGGAAGTTTTTAAATTCGTATACGCTACTTCCAAGTTTTCAATGGAAAAGAAAATGTTCAACTCAAAATGTTTTTAAATTTTGGACTTTTGCGTGTTTCATATTAGGTCGATATTTACATATGGGTTTCATATTGTCATGAATTTTTCCAATAAATAAACTTTTATTGTTTTTATTAAGTGAAATTCTATGCAGGTAAATGGTTTTTCACCATTATGTTGAATTTTTGGATACTTATTTTATTTTGTTCTTAATAAAAAAAATAAAGTAGTTGATTCTGGATACTAAAGCATGTGCATGTAAATAAATAAAATACTTCTGATTCACTATGTTTTTCGCATAAGAAAATGATGGAAGTAATTTAATTATTAGTCAATAGCATTTTCTAAAAAATTTATAAGTGGATTTTATTAAATGGGAGTGCATTTATGAAGTTTACAATCTGCACACAAAGTACTTTTTCTGCAATTACACAATTGCGTACTTTTTCTGTGGATTACTAACACACGTTTCTCTCTGAGCAATGTTGGACTCATTGAAGATCTCATATTTAAATTATATTTCTGGAATCTCTAAATATTAATAAATTTTATTGGATGTATAGTTTTTTATTAAAAATTTCCTCCAATTTGTGTAAACATTTTCAGATTTCCTTTTTTACTTTACCTTTAATGTGTCATATTTGCTATAATTTCACAAAAGCTGCAACTTATTAAATAAAAGACTGTGGTTTTCCACATTTTACCACCTTGAAGATATGTATATGTATATTGTATACCTAATGCAATTTTACTTTTCTGAGGTTGATCTACTTTAGATACGAATTACGACTACTAACTTACTGAATACAAATTATTATTATGTTATTCTCATTATCTGGCGTAGGTCCAGAAAGTATTACCGCAATATAATATGTATTATATAGAATTATTTTTGAGTTTTTCACGCTAAATATTTCCCAAAACAGCAAATATCGATGATACAAACAATATATGCAGCAACTGATTTGTGAAGTAATAAGCAATACAAAAAATTTTAAATTGATTTAATTGGCTTATTATAATTATATTATCAATTAAGTAATATTTACATGAGTTACAAAATAAACACTGTGATCATCATGTGTGTATGTACATCAACTAAAATTATTACTTTATTTCAAAACTCGTGCGTCATAATTGAAACAATGAGAAAAACAATAATTATAACAGCATAATAATCGAGCATTTGTATACTGTGTAAAATTAAACTCTTCTGTATAATAAAATTAACACTATTTAACATAATTTAACCATTCTTGATTTTCTTGGAAATTCACTTATTGAGCAAAAGTGGAAAGAGAAAACAGCAATACTAAAAAACAAGAGTGAAGAACAGCAGATAGAAGAATCTACATTTGAAGAAATGATAAGAAAGTAGAAAAATTGCTTGAAGAAGAACCCGGATTCATAAAAAAAGACATCAAAAAGCGCGTAGTATTTATAGAGGCATATACAGTAGTAAACAAAAATATATAAGAATTAAAAATGTAGTTGCAAAAATAATGTAGACTTATTAGTGAAATTTAGCTGATGCTGTAAAAACTTTATAATCGTAAATTAGGTACTTATTAATATTCTAATAACAACTCAAAGTGGCAAAAAGATAATTATAGTGAAAATGCTTGATGTAAAATTACTAAAAACAGTAATATATTTCAGAAAAGTAATAAACTAAGAAGCAATTTAGTACCCACTACTTGTAAAATTAAGTTTTCTATTTTCGAGTTCCACGCTTACGATGAATTAAAAAATTAAAAAAGAAAAGCATAAATGAAGTGCGAGTGAGTGGAATTTTACTAATAATTATTATAAATTGCTAATTTATAACTTCAAGCAATAGTAGTAATTCGACTGTTGGACAAAATTTAAATTCTTTTCGATTTGCAATAAATTGGAAATACTGGTAATTTAAAAGATCAGAAGCTTTCACTATAGTACATAGGTACCAACTCTTGTAGATAAATTTTATCGACTCAAACAGACTTATTATTATTCCAGTCATCGTACCTGTTCATATTTTAAATGTCTTGAAATTATGCAACTACCACAATTATATTACATGCAGCATATCATTTCCATCTTTAGAACGTAATTTTTGTCAGTTGGAAAAATCTTCACTTTCTTCAAGACATGACAACCTATTAATTCAACAACAATTTTTGAATCAATTTTTTGGTATACCATAACAAAAAGCGACTACTAAAAATACAATAAATTTACAGTTTTGTTCTACTGATAATACAGAGCAGTGTCAAATTAATGTTAAAAAATATTAGTTATAATATTTACTTCAAAATATTGGTGTAACAAACCACCCTCAATAATTTTAATTAAAAATTCTATAATAGAAATAATATCTTAGTTGGTAAGAATTAAAATTAACCCCGTATATTTTTTTATCACAAAAGTACAGTACCTTTTTTTTTTATATATAACATTGTGGGGGATCTGGAAATATTCCTAGTAAAATTAAATATTTACGTGCCACACAGACAAGTGGATACATAAATTTCAAATTTTAGACAGTTATCATTTTTCTTAATTGCTAGGGCAATTATCGGTTTTGACCCTTAAGGAAAATAACTTCGTTAAAACAAGTACTATCAAAGTCAAATTAAATACATGATAACGCCAGAATTAATTAACGTAAATTATATAACTTTAGTTAAAAACTAATAAAAGGTTTTGCTATAAAAATTGAAAGTAATTTGTAAAATAAAAACATTTTAATTTAACTTAACATGTTTTAAAATATAAATCACTTATCACACGATAACGTAGTTTGTAAACGGAAAGTACCCCAGGTCAACTTAGCTTGTTTTAAGGGAAAGATCACTCATCTCCTATGATAATGGACCTCACATATGTTAAAACTTAATTCTGTGTGGGAACGGGTACTAAAAATTTTAACTGTATTAGAAAGAGACGAACATACCAAAAACTGTCTTCAAATGGGGTGAGATTTTTACATAAATACGCGACACTAAGACAAAATAGCCAGTCTTGAGTCTTCCGTCATTTTCATTTTTGCTAACCACTAAGAGGTGTGTTAATTAAGAGATACTTCGTGTAAAAATCTCACTTATTATTTTTTTGTGTTAAAATCATTTACTTTTGTGAAAACAACTCTAAAGGTAAGATTAAAAATTTTTGAATTAAATGTATTTTTTTTGTATGTATAATTTGGTATATTAGAAATAGATAGGTTAACGAGTCGTGCTTAACACATCATAGGTCAACGTAAATTTTGTTTATTTTGCTCAACATAAATTTATAGTATTTTTTTTTAATTACTGTGCGCTATGTTATTGATGTAACTATTTTTTTTTCTTAAACTTTTTATCACATAAAAGATTAACTTGCAATTCTTTTGTAATATTCAAACCTTATTTTTTTTTATTGTTAATAAATATTAAATTAAAAATCAAGGCTTATTATTTGTGCAAAGATTGAGTTTCTATTGGTTTGGTTCCTACGCATCCGTAAGTTTCCACGTTACCATTTTTACAAGTTTTGTTAATTTCTTGACAATAAAAAATTGACTGGTGGCAGCTATCGAGAAAAATAATCGCAGGACTTTACAATCCAGGGCGAGGTGATACAATTGGTGGCAGCGGTGGGATTCGGTAAAACAAGAAATGCTTTCACGCAATTCAATCAAACCAAAGAAAACTCAAATATGTTAAGCACTAATAATAAAATTAACTTTGCGCATTAATTAATCAATTTTAATTTAAAACTTTACGCTTTTTTCGTTTTTAGAAAAAAATTAAATCGTTTTTATTTTTTTTTGTTCTTCACGTTAAATCATTGTTTAGAATAAATTTTCAAATTTTGATTACAGATATAAAATCATTTTGAAATTTTGTTTCATTTAGCTAGGTAACCAATTTAAAGTCAACTTAAAATTTTTTTTGTGTTCAAAAATAAATTCTTTTAATTTAAAGTAAACTCAAAATTTAAATTAATAATTATCAATTGCAAACTTTTATTTTAAAGTAGATATATCTTGTTCAAACAAATAAAATTTCTTTTATCAAATGAAATTTTTTTTTAATCATCTCAACATAATTTGTTTCTTAACGTAATCAAATCAATTTTAATTTTTATTAAGCCGACTCGCAACGTTATAATTAGTGTATCTTCCTTTTATTTTAGCGTACATTATTTGAATTCCCAATTTAGCAATTGTATATTTGTGTAATTAATTGTTACTAATAATTTTTTTAAATTGTGCACTAAAAACATTTGCCAAATTACCACGAAAACCGTCCTCTTATATATTTTTTTTAATAACATTTAAAATTTAAACGCCAAAATGTCAAATCCTCAACTACCCGTAAATCTAAATAACGACGACGACGTCGGTCACGAAAGCGACAATGATTCGGTACATACAATTAATATCGGTCCAGCGCCTTTATATTCATTAGGAGTTATCGCAAGTACAGTTGATAAATACAATGGAACTTCAAATCCAACGTACTACTTTGAAAAAATTGCGGCGCGAGCGTCACTAGAAAATTGGGACGACCCGACGACTTTGAGCATCGTTAAATACAGGCTGCACGGCGTTGCCTTAAAATTTTTTAAATCTAATAGCGAATTAGAAGGATTGGACTACGAACAATTTAAATCGCGGATCATAAAACAATTTAGCAAAATCAAAATTCCGGGAGAAGCCGCCAGAAAATTACATTGTTGTTATCAAAAACACGACGAATCGGTTTCACAATTCACCATGCGATTAAAAGGGCTAGGTACAAAAGCATTAATAGAAGATCTCAAAACGGCAACAGACGATGAAAAACCGGGTATAAAATTTAAATCAGCGCAATCACTTATCACTCAATTTAAAATCGGGCTCAAAAAGGAAATTCTAAAAGAAATAGGAGTCACACTCATGCGTTCTCCTAATATTACAATCGACGAGGCCGAAGAAATAGCCATTATGCAAGAAATCAACGACTCTATAATCAAAACGCGAATAAATTCAATTAATATGACGCAACAATCGCCACATACAAATTTTTCGGAAAGGACTCGACTCTATAATAATAATAATAATACGCGACCGCGAAACTATCACTCAAATTATAACAATAATTATAACCGCAACAATGCGAATTTCAATTATCGTAAGTCAACTCATTCAACAGATCCTAATACATCACGAGGATACAATCAACAATACCAAGGACATAACGCAAGATCTTATAACAATTATCGAAATTCGTACGCGAATAATCGCGAATCTAATTCAAGAAATTACACTTATAATCACGCAAATTTTAATCACGATAGCCGCGGATTTAATGCTAGAAACTCTAATAACAACAATTATAATCACGATAATAATTATCAACGTTCAAATAATGATCAATTCCCCGCGCGTAATAATATTAACAATTCTAATATAAACAATGCGCCCATTAATAGAAATCAATCTTTAAACTTAGAAGAAGCCGCACACGCTCCCCGATGTACGGTAACGAAAACTACAGCAACTCAATAAATAAATCAAATAAAAATATTCGCGTCAACTCAAATAATAACTTCACCCCTTTTTATTCAATACCCAGTATAAATTCAATTATTAAACAAACACCTTGTATAGTAGAAATTTTATTAAACAAAACTTATTGCAGATTATTATTAGATACAGGCTCATGCCTCAGTTTAATTAAATCAGACATATTAAATTTAAATAAATTAAAACAACCGGACGAAGAAATAATTTTGTCAGGAATTTCAGGTCAAAAACATTCAATTTTAGGTTTGTTAAACGTCACATGCGGAACCCCAAAACGTTCGAACTTATTTAAATTTGATTTTATAGTTTGCGATATTAGTTTAGACGCTGATGGCATTAT
Organism: Cantharis rufa; assembly: GCA_947369205.1. Classification (NCBI taxonomy): domain Eukaryota; kingdom Metazoa; phylum Arthropoda; class Insecta; order Coleoptera; family Cantharidae; genus Cantharis; species Cantharis rufa. The sequence goes on along the minus strand of OX376307.1, from coordinate 13,700,441 downwards.
AGGCCGAGACATTTTAACCACTTTTAACGCGAATATTGATTACGAGTCTAACGTATTGAAATTTTTGAACGAAACGTTTTTAATAACAAATCAGTTAGGCGAAGATTTTAAAAGTTGCATAGATCAAAATAGGGGACAACAAAATAGCGATGAAAATTACGAAACGGCATTAACAAAAATCGATTATGAAAATTTTAGGGAACCGAAAAATAAAAATACCTGTAAGAAACGCGTACAAAAATTCAATCATCATATTGAACCTATAATAACAGTTAATCGTTACGGGATATTGTCTGAAGATGAGGACGACTGTGTCGAGTCAATTGAAACCTTACCAAGACATAGAGAGGAGATTCGCGAGACGTCGCGAGTTAAACCAATCAAAAGTCAAGTAAACGGTTCCAATAGTCACGATACTGTGAGAAACTCATCTTTAGGCGGAAAGATGAAAGTTCGGTCACCAATTCCGGTCGGGATGCTTGAAAATCGCGAGTCAAGCATTCTTCCAGCTGAAATTGATGATCCAACCAAATCTATTGTAGGTGAAGGCGATAAAGAAGTAATTGCGCAAACACTTCTTGATCGTGAAATAGCACAAGGTGCAATAAGAAAAAGATATTCGAGTACCGATGTACACGGCATTCGAACGAAGATGGTAGAACCTTTTATACCAGAATATTTTAGATATGATTCCGGGAAAGTAATAGAACAAACATGGGAAGAAATGATTAATAATAATAAAATTGAGAATAATGTAATAAATACGGCCACGACGGTAATAAAACCTAAGCATTTAGAGCCAATGAAAGTTAAAAATAATATTGAAGATAGGAAAGAAAATTTTATACCCAGCAGAGGTAATGCAACAGATAATTGCAACAAAACAGTACGAAACAAAGGTACGATGAACAATGAAAATTTTATACCTAGCAGAGGTAGAGTAGCAGACAAATGTAACAAGACAGTACAAATCAAAGGTACGGAAAATGAAGAAAATTTAGAAGATTTCCCAGTAATCAAGTGTGACGAGATAGTACGAAGTAAAGGTGTAGAAATTAAGGAAAACTTAGAAGAAATCCCGGTAATCAATTTAGAAGCAGCCATGTTAGAAGACAAAGAAGTCAACAAAATAAAGGATAACAAAGATAATTCAACGAAAGGTAAAAATTTTATAGGTACTTTAATTGTAGAAAAGGATATAGTAATACCACGACGTACAGAAAGCGAGCAATGCTTTCAAATTAAATTTTTACGAGGAAACGCCTCGAGAAGAAAATGCGATAATCATAATTTACTAATCGAACAAGATGACAATAATCATCAAAATTTAATTTTAGCCAGCGCAGTTGTTCGGAACAACCAAAACGCCACGGTAGTTACAAGGGTCATCAACCCTAACGAATACGACATAACATTAAAAGCTAACACTCAAATCGGTAAGGTGTCGGATAAAATAACAATTTTAGAACAATTAGAAAACAGCGAACTTGCTAAAACAATTAATATGATAAACAAATCGACAAATAATAGCGAAGAAATTCTCTCTCAAATTAATCTCGATCATTTAGATAATCATACCGCGTGCTCTCTTCGCGAACTTATTTCAAATTATTCAAACATTTTCATTAACGATGATGAAATTTTAACAAGTGTACATAACGTAAAGCATAGAATAATCACGGAAAACGTACCCCCCATAGCTAAAAGACCATATCGAGTACCATATCATCAAAGGGAAATTTTAGAACAAGAAATCAAGAAACTTTTGGATGCAAAAATCATAAGAAATTCTGCCAGCCCATGGTCAGCCCCAGTAGTGATTGTGACCAAACCACTTCCAAATGGTGAGACAAAAGTTAGAATTTGCATTGATTATAGAGGTTTGAACAGCGTAACAAAAAAAGATGTGTTTCCGCTTCCTGATCTACACGAGACAATTGAACAACATTTCCACGATTCAGCATTATTCACCGTACTTGACATATCTCAGGCATTCCATCAGATCGAAGTAGAAGAATCGGACAAGGAAAAGACAGGTTTCTCCACCGCGTTTGGTCATTACGAGTATAATAAATTACCCTTTGGCTTGATGAATAGCCCCGCGACATTTCAACGTTTCATGAATGTAACCCTTGCCGGATTAATCGGAATTATGTGTTTAGTCTACTTAGACGATATTATTGTGTACAGTCCGAATGACGTAAATGAACACTTGCGCAGATTAGCTGTAGTTTTTGAAAAATTATTGAAATCAAATGTAAAACTTAAACCGAGTAAATGCCACTTTCTTGCGGAAGAAGTTAAATATTTAGGTCATATTATTACCAAAGACGGCGTAAAACCCGACCCCGAAAAATTAAAAAGTTTAGAAACATTCCCAATACCGCGAAACGTATCGGAAGTTCGATCATTCCTCGGATTAGTAGGTTGGTATAGGCGCTTTATAAAGAACTTTTCTGAACTCGCTTTACCTTTAACAAATTTAATTAGAAAAGAAAATAAATTTATGATTACCCCCGAAGTTTTGGAATCAATAAATAAATTAAAATCAGCAGTATCTTCAGAAGATGTCTTAATATTCCCAAATTTTAAAGAACCATTCATATTATCAACTGACGCGAGCGGAACTGGAATAGGCGCGATTTTAAGTCAGAAACGCGAAGGTTTTGAAAAACCCATCGCTTTTGCAAGCCGGAAGTTGCAAAAAGCCGAAAAAAATTACACCGTAACTGAGTTAGAATGCCTTGCAGTAGTTTTTGGAGTTAAACAATTCAGATGTTTTCTATATGGACAGAAATTCACAGTCATCACAGATCACAGGGCATTAAAATGGATCATGAATTTAACCCAAGCGACGTCTAGACTTGCTAGATGGTCCTTATTATTATCAGAATACGATTTTGAAGTCACCTATAGACCAGGTGTAAAACACGGCAATGTAGACGCCCTCAGCAGAATCTACATGTTTGAAAAACCCAACTTACAAGAATTTTTCGTATCACTTAAAAACAATAGCATACCTAAGAATCATTTAATATCATTAACTCAATTTACCATATCCGCGATTCCCGAAGATCATTCTTTAGTTTTCTTAATTTCAAAAGACCTAAATATTGTATCCGGAGTAGCTAACGAATTTAAGCAATTATACGACGGCACATCTGAATTACGATTGCAAAATAAAGACCTTGGCGAAGTAGCGACCCTTAAATTACCTGAAAGAAATGTATACTATTTAGTAATTAAAAGCGAATATTACGGAAAAGCATCATATGAAACAATATTTGATTCATTTAGTAACTTATTCAACTTATGCATGGAAGATAAAAATTTTAAACTTGCTTTACCCGATTTAAAGAATGAAATCGATAATTTAGATTTAAACATAGTAATACACATGATAAGATTTATATTCAAAAACACGTCTGTGGAAATAAAAATTTCTGAAAATAATCAATCAAATTGTCAAATATACTTCATTGAGGAGGAAACCCCAATGATACCCACCTGGGATAGGGATCACATTAAGAAAGCCCAAGGAAACGATGATTTTTGTAAAGCCATAATTCGTGACATCAGTCAAAGCGACGAAAACGACCTTCCTTATTATTTAGATCGGGACGAAATACTTTATAAAACGGATAATTCCACAGGTCAAGATTTGTTAGTAATTCCCAAAATTTTTATAAATAAAGCAATTCACGATTTCCATAACGCCCCATTCATAGGTCACCCGGGTCAAATTAAAACATTACAATTCATTCAAGGGAAATTATATTGGCCTAACATGAGAAAAGATATCAATAATTATGTTTTAGAGTGTAATATTTGCAATCAACGTAAAACTTCACCTCATTTTAAACCTGCCCCTTTGCAAGATTTTCCAAAATTATATGAACCTTTTGAAAGAACCGCGATGGACATTGTAGGTCCTTTTGTCACTTCGGATAACGGAAATAAATATCTATTAACATTTCAAGATCATTTTACCAAGTACGCGGAAGCTATACCTTTACCTGATCAAAAAGCCGACACAATCGCAAAGGCTTTCGCCACTCAAATTATTTCGAGACACGGAACTCCTAAACAACTGATCACAGATCAAGGTGCAAATTTCGTTTCAAAAATTTTTAAAGAAACTTGCACACTACTTCAAATCGAGAAAATTCAAACAACCGCGTATCACCCGCAATCGAACGGAGTAATCGAACGATCACATAGCGTTTTTAAGGACATCTTAAGCTGTTATATTTCGTCAACGCAACGCGATTGGGACGAATGGATACCCTATGTTCTAATGGCATATAGGTCCCACATTCATAGCTCTACCGGTCATTCACCATTTTTCTTATTACACGGACGAGACATGGTATTACCTTACGACGAAATAATTAAAGCAAATAAGGTCAAATACGACGTCAGCACACATTATCCTTCAGAAATGATGTGCAGGTTAAATAAAGCTTATACGGACGTTAATAAAATAATGACAGAGAGCAGCAAGAGACGCGCAAAATATTTTAATCGAAAAGCGAAATCCCGCGAATTTTTAGTAGGAGACCTAGTATACCTTCACGAAGAGGCCAATAAAGTAGGTGTATCGAAGAAATTAAGCAGACCTTGGATCGGTCCCTACAGAATATTGGAAAGAATTTCCCCAGTCAACTACCGCATCAGGAAAGTTGGATCTAGAAAAGATCAGGTAGTACATTTAAATCGATTAAAGCCCTACCGGTGCGGAATTGATGAAGAAGAAGAAGACGAAATCAACGAAGTGGTCGAACGGAGAGACACTGACCATTCCGAATGGAATTCTGAACCCGAGAGTGAATCACCAATAAATTTACTTCCTTATACATATTTACCCCCTCAACGGAGAACCGTCCGAAGGACGAGGCAGCCAGAACCCGCTCCAACTGAAGAGCATGAATCGCCTGCAGGAAACATTGATGAACAATCCCCAATAGAAGAAAGGACGCCCCCAGATTCCCCAACGAGAGAGGAATCGCCTCAAGAAGAGATCCAACCCCAAGTCCAAAGCACAAGTCCTGCACCACGACAATCAGAAAGATCAACTCATCCAAATATCCGCCCCGATTTCCACTACTATTAACAATCAAAACCCCAAAACTACTTATTAACTTTATAGCATGGACAACTAATTTTGAACATAATTGTTCACGATACTAACCTTCTCAATTTTTTAAAATTTAATTACAGCAACTTATCACTGTGATTTAAAAATAAATCAAGTTACATAAATTATTACTTCAACTTCGCCAAAATAATTTTTCTTTGAAAAAAAATAAAAATAAATCCAATTGACAAATTAATATGGCAAATCATTATTACAAAATTAATTTTCTTTTTTAGTTATTATAATCTTTTTAAAGTTAATGTTTTGGATAACATTTTTTTTTATAAATTAAACAAATCCTTTATTTTAAATTCAACATCAAATTTATTAAACTTAATAGTGGAATAATTGAAATTCATAGTTTTTTTTTATATTAAAATATTTAGCATTAAAATTAACACTAAACAATTACCATCAATTTTATTTTATAAACTTTTATTTATTATATGTATATCATTTTTTTTTTAAGCTTTCAAAAATTTGGAGATTAGAATAAATTATTCAAATAATTCCATTATATCAAAAAAAAAAAAAACTTTTCTGTTTTGACTATGATGCCAAAACAAAACAATGTTGAAACACAACGAGAGTAATCGGAACTCTTTAAAATTAATTATGTTAAACAAATAACCTTTTTTTTTTAGTATATTATTAATTGCTTTAGTGAGGTTTATTAATTAAAACAATTTTGTTTTTGGTAACATTGTCTAAATTTCTTTAAAAATTTTTTTTTTATATATATCTTAATTGTACAACATTATTATAAATTTATTGTGTAAATGTATTATATTCTAATCTATGATATTTTATTTATTTTTTTTTTATTATATGTTAATCAGTGAGTGTAAAGACAAAACGTCATCGCTAGTGAATATCAAAGACAACTTAAAATGCTAACAGTGCGCGATCAAAAGCTAAATTTTACAAGTGAAATCAAAAGACTAAAAAAACATCCGGAAAAATTCTCATGGACATTATCAATAATATTGCAGTTCTAGTTTTAACATAAAGACTTTAATCAGCGGTATGTTTAACAATGACCGATACAATAATTGTTCGTTATATAATACGGTACAACAATCAGCGATGTTCAAACATCAAACAAATCAGTAGCGTCAATCAGGAAAATGAGTCAAATCCTATTGTTATCGCAAATCACTGGAAAATCTATCAAACTTATCAAGTTTTAACCAACCAACATCATCTCCTCAAATCAATTACCAGAATTCAACAAATTGTCAACAAAAATACAACTTTGAACTACAGTCAACTCATGGAAGCAACTCAGAATTAATCATCAAACACACATTTTTTTTTAAAATTTGTTCAACAGTTAATGCAGACTACTTACGAGTACATCAACAAAAGGGTGCCAAATATAACGTTCGACACACCAGTGCATTCACAACATTAATGCAATCCATTAATATGACCAAGTAACAACAGCAAGGAAATCTCAAGTTTTAGTCAACTCCAACCGTTCAAAACTAAAATTACAAAACAATGTGCACGTTTCGAGAACACTAGTTTAAATGAAAATATAAACCTTTTGCATAGTGAACACAAAACGAAGTGATGTATGTATTCAGGAATTTTTAAGACATTATGGTCCGCAACTGAACTTCTCCTGGAAAAACCGCGTTGATATTCGTACAAGTGCACCAGGAAAAACTTTCGAATTAAATAAGCATTTTGTGACTTTTTACAGTAAATCGCGTTTAATATTTTGTGCGCGAATGTGAACCTTAAAATTCGACAAAAACCTCACTGAACTATTATTAAGACAATTTTACAACTTACGTATAAAAGACAAGTGACAGGTATTGAACATATATAAACTATACCAACTTCAATAATTCAATTGTATCCTAGATATTAAGTATATTATGTGTTTTTCTATTTTTATTTAGGATAATTTTTTTTTGTTAGCTAAAACAATACTATTGAGTAACTCTATTACTTATTAATTTTTTTTTTACATTTCTTAGTATTTTATATTATTTTATATTATTTTATTTAATTATTGTAAAAAGGAACGCGTGCATTCGATACACACGTTCTTTTTCAAAGAAGGGGGAAATGTAACAAACCACCCTCAATAATTTTAATTAAAAATTCTATAATAGAAATAATATCTTAGTTGGTAAGAATTAAAATTAACCCCGTATATTTTTTTATCACAAAAGTACAGTACCTTTTTTTTTTATATATAACATTGTGGGGGATCTGGAAATATTCCTAGTAAAATTAAATATTTACGTGCCACACAGACAAGTGGATACATAAATTTCAAATTTTAGACAGTTATCATTTTTCTTAATTGCTAGGGCAATTATCGGTTTTGACCCTTAAGGAAAATAACTTCGTTAAAACAAGTACTATCAAAGTCAAATTAAATACATGATAACGCCAGAATTAATTAACGTAAATTATATAACTTTAGTTAAAAACTAATAAAAGGTTTTGCTATAAAAATTGAAAGTAATTTGTAAAATAAAAACATTTTAATTTAACTTAACATGTTTTAAAATATAAATCACTTATCACACGATAACGTAGTTTGTAAACGGAAAGTACCCCAGGTCAACTTAGCTTGTTTTAAGGGAAAGATCACTCATCTCCTATGATAATGGACCTCACATATGTTAAAACTTAATTCTGTGTGGGAACGGGTACTAAAAATTTTAACTGTATTAGAAAGAGACGAACATACCAAAAACTGTCTTCAAATGGGGTGAGATTTTTACATAAATACGCGACACTAAGACAAAATAGCCAGTCTTGAGTCTTCCGTCATTTTCATTTTTGCTAACCACTAAGAGGTGTGTTAATTAAGAGATACTTCGTGTAAAAATCTCACTTATTATTTTTTTGTGTTAAAATCATTTACTTTTGTGAAAACAACTCTAAAGGTAAGATTAAAAATTTTTGAATTAAATGTATTTTTTTTGTATGTATAATTTGGTATATTAGAAATAGATAGGTTAACGAGTCGTGCTTAACACATCATAGGTCAACGTAAATTTTGTTTATTTTGCTCAACATAAATTTATAGTATTTTTTTTTAATTACTGTGCGCTATGTTATTGATGTAACTATTTTTTTTTCTTAAACTTTTTATCACATAAAAGATTAACTTGCAATTCTTTTGTAATATTCAAACCTTATTTTTTTTTATTGTTAATAAATATTAAATTAAAAATCAAGGCTTATTATTTGTGCAAAGATTGAGTTTCTATTGGTTTGGTTCCTACGCATCCGTAAGTTTCCACGTTACCATTTTTACAAGTTTTGTTAATTTCTTGACAATAAAAAATTGACTGGTGGCAGCTATCGAGAAAAATAATCGCAGGACTTTACAATCCAGGGCGAGGTGATACATTGGAAAGAAAAGAATATCCTAATATTCTCCCAAGTTCCCATTTACTATTGATCGTCTTTTGTTCAAGATCCGTCATCTGTACCAAATGCATAAAATAAACGGTCCTAATTATAAACCTATCTGGCGCAAATATTTTGCGTACTAATCAATGGGATAGATGACTTTTGTACTTGCAATATGAATAGATTTATCTTTACGTAACAATTTATAATAAATAGGAGTATAATATATTGAGATAAAAGAAAAAATAAAAAAAAAATTTACAAATCCTTGCCCGGCTACTTTAATAATTAAAATTAAATTAGAGCGGTTATTCTTCTTGAATAAAATACCAAATTTTCAAAATAAAATTCAAATTATTTAATAGCAAATTTTATTACATGACAATATATTTTTAATTTACATATTTTTGATAATATTAGGGCACAAATCATAATAGAATCAATTAATTGAATAAATACATAAAAAATAATGGAGGATATTTACAAATAAAGATTACAATAAATATAAATACCTATTTTGTTCTTTAAAATATATAATTTTAATCAGGTTTTTAATTTTTCCAACTAAATACTATTTTTATTATATTTAATTAGGATTATAATTAATTATTGTTATTAGTACTTACTTTTTTTAATTCATTTAATTAGTTCTTAACCATTAATTACTTATTTAATTTTTTTGAATTATCCGCATAACAAAGGTGTTTAATAAAAGCTTTGTTAAAGAGCTGTATTAACGTCATTAACTTTTTTTATCGAAATAAAAAGTAAGTACAACTTACATCATAATTTAAGTAATAATAAAAATCATTAGATAATTAAACTAATATATCAGGTGTTACAAAGTTTTATTACAAAAAAAGTGCATTCTATTCATTTGTTAAATACGCCTTAGGTGATTTTTTTAGCATTATACATATGTATATCTTATACCCAAACATAATTCAACATCCATGATTTAGTCCAGTTTTGTTTTAACTTTAATCTTCTATGGTTATAACTCTAGAGCCCGGATTCTAAGCTTTTTGCTTATTGCTTTAAATTATAAGCAGAATTGCAATAATTTGACCTAATGTTGATAGTGCTTTTTTTTGCTTTTTTCCCAAGAACTTGCTTAAAACGCATGTTAGTGCTTATTAGAACTTTTTTTAATGTTTATTTGGAACTTAGAATAATTTTGTTAATTATTAAATTACTAACATAAGTACTATAACTTATAAAGTTGTTGAGACGACACAATATTTTTATTTTTATCTTCACTTATATACATAATACGTAAATTAATACGTAACGAGCATACTTGATAAGTAGACAATAATACTTCTAGTTTTTATAATCTGATCTAATGTTGCCCCCTTTATTTCCAAGATATCGCTGTCGCTGTCAGTCAGAAACGGTGCAACAAAATAGAAAAATGTATATTAACCAAATTGAAGGCCATGAAATTTGCAACAAAAAATGTCTAAAAAGATTTGCTGTAAAATCGATTCTCATATGACAAAAAACGGCTTCAAAATGTACAATTAATATTGTTAACATATGAGTGTCCGAATACTTTCTGGAGCCACTGTAAGTTTACTTTGTTACTCGTAAAACTTGCCTACGAACAATTAAATTTTTAATTGTTATTTTGTACCACAAATTATTTTATTATTGTCCATTAATTTGTTAATTTCCGTATTATGTCAGCAGGCGAAGATAAAATAGTATAAACTCAAGTTTAAACTGCTTATTAAACGCTCGTATGGATAGTATATTACTCGGCTGCGCCTCTTGATATGTGATCCACCTCACGTGGATCTCTCCAACAAAATAGAAAACTAGAAAAAATACATGATAATTAATTTTTTTTATAATTATAAAGAGAATGTGTAATTAATATTAATAAAAATTACATTTTGATATTCGACTTTTAGTGCTTTTATCAATTTTATATGACTTTTTTTCTGTTTTTTGAAACTTTTTTAAGCGCTTATTTTAGAATTATAAGTGCTTATAAATCCGGGCTCTAGTTATCATCGAGAACATGAGTTCTGAAGAAATTTACTCAATTCTTAAAAAAATGTTCTTATTTCTTAGTACAATTTATAATAAATGGCACCGTTTTATTACAATCCAAAAAATCAAATTCCCGTCAGCGATGAAATTATGGTGGAAAATCCCAGCACGAAATATTTAATTTCAAAATTTCGTTTAGGTTTCCACCATTAGAATCCCATCTTTTTTTTTTGCTCACAGGAAGGAGAAAATCCTTTTTTATCCAGCCCGCTTCTAAGTGGGAGTGCTGCTGAAATATAAATTGAATTATAATTGTAGAATTATTACTTCAGTTTTAAGATTTAGAGATTGGATATTTTTTGATTTAATACAGTAAACGGTAATTTTTAAATTAAAGTTTGGAATGGTCAAGCAAAAATTAAAAGATTTCGAAAATTGCAATTAATTTGAATGGTAAATTTTATAATATTGAAATTAAATTTTAAGGCGTTATAAAATAAAATTATAGATACGGCGACAGATGGGCAAGTTATCTATTAACTTTAATGTTTTCTGTTAGGCTGTCATTTGAAAAAAAACATTATGGGATATGTAAGTAGAAAATTAAGAATTATAATTGAAATTAAAATTTATAAAATTTCAAAATAATTATTTTACAAAAGTGAGCTGCACGGAATAATTTGGGTTATTAACTTTATCAAAAACAAGAATTCTGTCAGAGTTTAAAATCAAGATTTGTTTGTCTCAAGTTTCAAACTCAAATTGTGTCCTTGGTTATTGTAAAACTTATCTGAGTAAAAGTAACAATAATGACGAAACAAATTAAGAAAAAAATGTAACAATTTAACATCCTACTTAACATGTAATTGAATTTTATAATATTGTTCTTCTCGTATTCGCCGTCTACATAATAATGTCGTAAACTTAGTATCTTTTTAAACAATAATTTAAATAATAAAAAATCACAAATCTGATTTTCTGCACTAATCTAAGAGATATCCCTTTTTTTGCGTTCAGATTACTCGAAATATTGGCCAATTCTGCAATGAGAAATTGATTCAGATGAATAAATTCCTAAACTCTGATCTGTGTAATCAATAAAAAAAATTATTGTGTGTAAAATAAATAATATAAAAAATAAATTAAATTGGAGACTACAATTGAAGGTTTTGCCCCACAATAACTACTTGAAAAAACAAGAAATTTAATGACTTACTCGTTGCACTTTTGCGTCTTATTTAGATTTTTCATGATAAAGTTGTTCTCATCCGGTTGATAGATGTTAGAATTTACAAGTCATGATTACAAAAAAGCATCAATCATCTGTAAAGCTTGCACATCTTCAAATAACCAGATAAATTGATTACAACGAAAGTATTTAACTGTCATTTCTTCAAATTTTCTGTAATCTTTGGTAGTGCATTCTGGCAAAAGGTCTTTAGAGTATCAGTAAAATAGCCATGCTTGTCCCTACATTCCTAGATCAATGTCTGGACATCAGTAGCTGGTATAAAGTAGTTAATCAGGCTTATTATAATTTTATTATCATTATGCCACATTCTATCTTCAGTTATCAGTTTTTTTGAACAAAGTAACTTTTTTAGATTGAAGCTATTCTTGAATCGCGAATGCTACTGAGGACTACTATCTTGAACTGACCTTGTGAGCACGAGTTAAAGTATGGTATCAGGCTAGACTTTTGTAAAGGTCATTTTTAACAATTTAAAACCAATTCCACAACCCAAAACAAAAATCATAAAAATGAAAAATAAAATTATAAAATAAAGACTACATATCCCAATGTTGAATATTACTTTACATTAAAGTCTACGTAGTCTAACATATTTTTATTAAAATTATAGTTATTTTAAGTTCAGGGGATTTTCAATAATCTTACCTACTAATCAATTGTTTACCTATAATATTTTTACAAGATTTCTACGTACGTAAGGTTAATAAGCAATAAACTGTGTAATTTACTACAGTATTTTCTTTGAATATGTTTTCAAAACCCATTCTTGCGAATCAGCACGACAATATGTTTATTAAAGATATTATCCAAATCGTCCTGTAATATTGTATACACTTTCACTTAACGCACATTAAGTTGACAATACTTTCAAAATTGAGTTGTAAAGATGCGACTGATAAAAATGAATACATCAATTAAAAATGGCAAACCAACTAAGGTATCAACCCAGCCTTTTTATTGTGAGAAAATAAAAGGAATAACAAAAACTATTTTTAGCAAAACAAGCAGAGAGAAATTTTCTGTTTGGCCATCAAATTTAATTGACGTTGTACTATTACTTATCTTCGTGAAGCCACTTCTATTTTGATCAACATATTTGTATTATTGACGGTGGTCTTCCTGTAGAATTTACAAGTATACTTTGTACTTGACAGTGAAGAGGCGTGCAATGATAAGTGTTTGTACATATTGTCAAACAAAAATATAGTAGATGAACTTGTAATGGCAACCAATATTTTTTTGCAAACCTTGTGAACTTTTATTTCGAAATTGAAATGTTCCTTGAAAATAGGCAAATTTTAAGTCGCTGACCACTGGCTGATACGTCAACGTGAGAACATTTTTCACATTGAAAATTTCCAAATTAGTCGTTTGATTGATTAAATTTACAATTTTTGGAAAAACATTTTTTAGGTCAAGGAATATTTGGGTATATTTTCGTTAAATGACTAATAGCTTGGATAAAAATATGCAGATTTCTTTATTTGCACTACTCAAGTGCAATGTTGTCGTAGCGAAAACAATACCGACTTCCTTAATTGTCCATTGCTTTAATTTTCATATCAATTAGTAGCATTCAGGTATATATTTTTTACATAATGTTTTACGAAGCTGTTAACACAATTAACATAATATTAGTAAAGTTATATAATTGTATAAGGATTATAAAACATGTTATATTTTGTAACAGAGAATATGCGGAAGTTTCTTCTTTTAAAACGTCAATAAAGTTAATTAAACAAGTTACAGTTTGTCCGAAACTATTTTTTAAAAGACAATTTGAAAACGTCTTCCGTTCGATATGCATATTCATCCTCAACATCAGATATGCAATTTAAGATCACACCGTCTTGTTACACAAACAAATCGAAGGTGTCCTACATATCATCTTCCCTCTCTACAGGTGAACACATGTTTCGTTTGGAAGTGATAACTGATATCCGCAATGGTCGCCCGTCCAAACTAACACTTAACAGTCCACTTTCGCTTTTCTTCACGAACTTATCAGTAGTGACCAATATACGCGAGAACTTATTGAGTCGAGGACTTCTCTTACAAAATGTTAAGTTTTTATAAAATTACATAAAAGGAACCGAAAGTTTTTTCACAGGGTTGATAGTGATGTGTGAAAAGTGGTGCTGACCAATTGGATTTTTTTTACTTTGATTTGCATGTTAATATTTTTTAGGTAAATATAAAATTGTTTATTAATTTTTAGTGGATAAAGTACTACTTATAAAAAATTTATTTTTTAATTTTTGAAAACTACGATTACAGCCTGACGATGTCATAATATGACAAAAACGTTATACGGTTATTATGAATAATTGTATGTTTGTTTCGATAATTAACCCACAAATTCAGTTATCTGCATGTGGTTTCACTAGCAAATAAAATTTTCAACCTCGTTATCAATTCTTATAAATTTGGATTTTCAAAATCCTTATCTAATAGAATTAATTTTATGTTACAAAATTTAAATAGATCTATTTACATAATGTAACTTTAAATGTAAGATTTTACATAATCTTCTTGAATAATTTAGAATTCATTCTTTTGCGCGGTAAAAAATATAACCAACCAAATTATTCATCGAAATAACAAAAAAAGCATTGTAATATTTCAAATGATCACTAAATAGATAGATGTTATTGATTACCAGCATCGGAATTTATGTGTTATTAAAATTTTCCGAAAACTTATGCTGTAAAATTGCAAAAAAATTGAAAAGAAGAACTAAGAATAAATTATTTTAATTAATGGTATAAGATTTACATAAATTACAATATGATCGATAATTCCTCAACCGGCGTTGGTTAAAATTTCAGAAATACAATATCTGTGTAAAACTCGAAAAAAATTTTCAAAAATAAAAAGGCCCAAAACAGGACTTGGCTATAAAATTATATCGGCTATGGTGCCTGAAAAAACAAGCCCCGGGCGTCAAAATGCAGGTACTGCCGATTACTAAACAATAAAGTTGTGTAAGTGAACGGAAAGCCTAGATTTTTATCCTTATGTTTATATTGCTAATAGAATTTATGAAAAAGTTCACGCTTCGATAATTTACTACAGAGAGCAAAAAGTTGACCATTTATTAGTGTGTGCCATAAATAAAAATTACAGTTGTAATTTTAACCAAAAGAAAAATTTCGCATTTCCGACGACAAACAAATATAATTAGAGTGGTCAGTTTTATAACAAAAACCTAATAAAATTTCATTCCAAAAGATCATTCATCAGTTCATATATCTATCTTCCGCAGGAAAATTTTCTCAAGGATAAAAAGCTAAAGAATAACTGGTTATGGTTTTAGGCAAAGAGGATGTACGTGTTAAGGCTAACCATCCGTTAAAAATTAAAACATAATATTTTACGTAGGTAATATTAATGTTGTAGAGAGATTTTCTACACCCTCTGGTGCACTTTTTGCAATGGTGCAATTTTTTTTAGATTGGAAAAACAGAAACCAGATGGCAAAGAATTTGTTTTAACGGCAACCCCTAGCAAAGAGAAACGTGATTGTTGAATTAAATTACTTAAAATTGTATCAAGTTGATCAACTATTACACGGCTTGCAGAAAGCTTTGCGCTGAAAAACAAGACCAAGACTCTCGACATACATATGTAGTTCTGGTAAACAAATGGTAATTTTCATTATCTTGGTTAAAAATATTACTTACTAATTAATTTTATGTTTTGCTACTGCTATTTGCAGTTTAATTAAAACAATTTTGTAATAATAATGACTAAAACTTAAGGAGTGGAATAAATAGAAAGTTTTTGCTCAGCCTAGAATTGAATCATCTGATGTACGTTGACAAATTTGAGTGAGAATCTACCCAGCTTACAAAATAAAATTCTCCCCGTTTCAGGAACATCAGATTGTTTGTTACATCGCCTAGAGAGACGGCTGCAGCGGTGTTACCATTGCCATATTCGGTTGTTTGCTGGTTTCTTTACATAAATTATGTAAATTGAACTTGGCGATTTTCTGCAATACAAACTTTTTATGATTCAGCTACAGATTAGTGGTAATTTTTCTTGCCTACATTTCTTCATGGCGTAATTAGGTGTAATTTGAGGTATCCTCCAGTATTATTGCGTTCAAAATAATACACTGCTCTATATAAAAATAATAACCGAATTATTGGTGAAAGGTATAATTAGTAGTTTGAAACCTGCTGAATTTAAAATTTTGATAATTTAACCAAACAATTAATTTTTTTAAATGTAAATATTTTTATTTCTTATCGCTGATTGTGAGAGAAAGCCAAAGTTTTAGTATTTTAATATTTTTTAGGTTGTAAAAAATTTAATTGTTATAATCAGAACATCAATCCGCTTAAACGCTTTTTTAAATAAATTAAAAATTGCACTTACGTTTTCTATAAAATATCTTTAATTGCCATCATACTGCAATTATCAAAATTATTTACGGGTTAAAGACAACCGCATAAGTTATGTTTCCAAAAATAGCACAATAGAAATTTAATTCTCATTATTTTAAGTTATTCCAGAAGTTAGGGTACCTGCACAATTTAACATATTTTTCGGATGTCGATATCATCAAATTTTATTACATTAATTGTACTTAGTACTTACCTAAGCTTAAGATCATAAAATTTATAATTATCACTAAATACCTTAAACTAATTATTCGCAGTAATAATTACAACCAACGAAACGTATTTTTTTTTCATTTACTGCAGGCAATCGTGAAAGTAAATTGTCGTTACCACAAAACGTGATAATTCTAAAATTCACAATAAATAGTTAATTTTTCTTAGCAATTAACAAGAATTAATAAATAAATTGCCATGTAATTGTAGATTTAGAAGGCGATCAGTTTTTATGTAATTTTTTTTTAATTTACGTAGGTAATTTCCATTGATTAATAACAAAAGTAATTAATGAATTGTTTTACAAACAAAAAGTTTGCTACTTACTGAAAAAATGTGTAAAAAACATTTATATTATCTCCATTAAAATACAGTTAATATAATTACGTCTTTTAAATTTTTATTGTCGCAATATGCAGTTTTTGGCCATAAAATTGATTAATGATATTTTAGTAATATATTATCCAAATTGGAAATCATCGATAATTAAATTTTATGTGCCGATCATTTCATTAATAATTGCTTGTTCACTTTTTTTCGTTTGCGCTGCTTAAAACGCAGTTGCTCAAGTTAGTAATTTCTAATTTTCTTTTATATTCACAAATTTTGCAGAGCATTTTCACAAAAATATATTAAAAAATCAGTGATAAAATTGATACCAAATTTCTGTAAATGATATTGACCAAGTTTCGCAACACTGAGAAAAAGGATTTGTCGCCCCAACAGAGCTATTAGTAGCTATAGCCTCAACAGAGTTTTGTTTTGTTTCAGAGTTTTGCTGCTATAACAAATTTTTTGTTGCTGCAACAAATTTTCTGCTGCCATAACTAAGTTGTTTTCTATTCAGTAAAAAAGATTAGTTGATTTAACAAATTTTCTTATTCTGCATAGAAAAAACTTTGTTATGACAGCAGAAAACTTGTTACAGCAACGAAAAACTTTGTTGAGGCTATAGCTACTAATAGCTCTGTCGGGACGACAAATCATTTTTTCTTAGTGAAGAAGTAATAGAGAATATCTTAGTTGGTATATACCAGGGGTGGCCAAGCTCTTTGATAGTCCGAACCATTTTTTAAAATTTGACATTTTTCGCCAGCCAAAAATTTAAAAGACATTATTTTTGAAACACATACGGAATGATGACAATTTTTAAAAATATAATAGCACAAAAAGAAAAAGGGAAATCGGTAACATTTATCGAGAGCCACAAACAATCCTTCAATGAGCTGCATGTGGCTCGCGAGCCGCAGGTTGGCCACTCATAGTTTTTGTATTAATTCTTGCACCCTACCATGAGAACTGCAATTCTATCTACATAAATCCAAATTATAATTTTATTATCAAATTATCAATAATGGTGGAGTAACCGTAATTTCAAAATTTAAAATAATTACCAAGCGTATGAAAAATAGTATATTGTTTTATCAGGAGCAAATAGTGAGTTTATAGGATCGATCGAGGATGAAAGTATGATTCTTTTTCTTCAAAAGTAAACACTAATTATTAAATTAAATTAATAATCCATTTACTGTCATCAAAGAGTGGCACTAAAATATTTTCATTGTATTTATTACATCTTTATTTCATATATTGCTAGGAATTTTTTAAAGTCGAAATTTATAAAATTTGAGAACTAACCTCGTAGTTATATAATATTACTCTTTGTTTGTTTGATATATCAAATTGTAGATTTTTTTAAATAAAATTTATAAATAAATTTTAAACTTCGCTAACGATTGATGCAGTTTAAATATACATATAATTTTGTTTATGAAACTACATTATCTTCGATGGGAATGTGTTTTATCATCGTGATGTTGCTTATAAAACCTTATAATTTGTTATCTCATCATAATATTTACAATTTTCAATTAACATTACATAATTCGTGCATGTGGAAAATTGCGGTACATAGTGGATATATATTATTGATTAATTATGGGTAAAAATTTTTTGCAACTTCCGAGCTTTTTTGGATAAATTTCAATCTTAATAATTTTATGATGTAATTTGTATATTTTAGAGGTTCCCAAATGGACCAACCATTAACTCTTTCACTTGACGCATTAAAGTTAAAGACCTTCAAATCCTATATTTTGTCGATTTCTTTGTATCTATTCCAGATAGTCCGTCTGTATGTACGTGATGTAGTTATATAGCTGTCTCACTAAAATCTCCATTTTATATGAAACTTTTACAGAAAACCAAGGGGAGCTAGTTTTATATTTTACAAAATACAGAAAGAAATATATTTACAAATCCACATAAATTTTGGAGAAAAATTGCACAATTGCGTACACAATTGTGTTGATTGGTAACACATATTGTGTTACAAATTTCTAAAGTAATACTATTTTTATATGTAATTTGGATCTACTAAATGACATATCAATAAAATAAAGTCTTAAATGTTAAAATTAAGCTAAAAGTAATAAAACCATTGGCTACTGCAGAAAACTGTTTGATTGGAGGAGAATATAAAAATAAAATTTGTTAAAATTAATAAATAGATTCATAGACTCTTAAATTGCATAACTATTTTGTCGAAATATGCGATTAAATTTTACGTTTAAATATAAAATGGAAATCTAAAAACCTGAATTTTAGGCTTCTATACAAAGTATAGCAAGAAATCTTATGTTCTGGTCCCATGTCCGTCCGTCTATCTGTGGGAAATGCAAATACTCATAAGTTTAATTTATATAACTTTTATCCTAGAATTGATATTTGTAGAGTTAGACTGCAAATAAGAGTGTAAAACGTTTTTCTCAATTATCTTGTTTATTATCATGATGTTTATCGTAAAAACTGTAATAAGTAATTAGGTAGGAAATTTTATTTCCTTCAACTTTGACCATTAAAATTTTTATTCTTAGGGAATAAATTGCCCATTTAGGCAAAACATTCCTTACGTAAATACTTACTACCATTTTTATGATAAACATGGTAACAAACGAGATAATTGAGAAAAAACGATTTTTGCCCCTATTTTCAGTCTAACTCGACAAATATGGATTCTACGGTAAAAGTTGTATAAACTAAACTCAACGAGAATTACATTTCCCACAACTTTAAATATCATAATTTTCACTCTAAAGTTGAAAATAAGCGAGTTATTTTAAAAACAAAAAAAATCACTCTTTAAATGAAGATGGCGGCAAACAAAATGCAGGGATTTTCCTGAAAATCAAGATTTACACTACCAAACACGCTCTCCTAAGTTTAAAAAAAAATTGCTCTTCCTAAATATTTCCAGATGAAATCCTATTTTAATAACTCCAATTTAAATCTAAAAAATATGTATCTGGTATTTTGAGCTCTGTTATTTTGCTCTGGTATTAAATCCATAATACGATTTAATTTATTGACGTATTGGATGCGTTATAGCGAAACTCATTATCTAATTAAATTTATAATATTTTTATTAGTTTTTCATTTAAGGGTAATACCAAATTTTTTATTTAAATCTTTGGTTGTTGATCTTGACTTATATATTAGGTACTTTGCCAAGGTTATAAAAATCCTTTTTGTGAAATCTTATAATATTATAATATAATAAGTAAAAAACTTGATAGAATAAAAAATATACTACAAGAAACATCTTGGATATCTAAAAGGATTCCTACCTATATCTGTTTTGAAATATTTTAAAATTGTAATTATTAAGTAATGATTTATACGATATTTTATATTAAACTATTTAAATTAATAATATATAAATACCAAACAGCTGCAAAGCGAGTAAATCAATAATGTGCCTGATATTGCATTAACGTAATGTTTTAAGGTGTGAAAAATTACCATTACTACACCAAGTGTAATTTGGCAATTATACCTATATATATTGATTGCATAAACTGAAAATGTTTGTTCCGGATCTCAAAAATGATTCATCCATGCAGGTACTTGGAAATAAGATCATTGAAATTGGTTCTCTTTTGACACAATGTAGAAAATTATTATCTAACTTCTGATGCTATTTGTATATTAAATTAAATAATATAAATAGAAAGTTGGATGCATTCAATCCAGATTTTTAGATTTCCATGTTATGGTATTTAATTTAATAATTAATTGTTATACATAATATTAAAAATAATTTGTCATTAATGTCATAACAATAATCTACTTATTCTATACAATTGCTTAGCGGTTCAAGTGGTGAAACTCGATCGTAACGATATCAGGATAATTTAGCTTTCCGCCAAGTTATAGATATTTTGATTACTTTAAATACCAATTAATGCAATATCAATTGTGCTACAGGTAATTTAATGAAAATCTGGAATCAACAAGCAGATAATTTATTCTACATTTATGAGAAAATCCAATATATTATTTTTAATTGATTATCAAAACAATAATTATATTGTTTTGTTATGCGAAGAAGTATCTAAAATTTAACAATTATGATATTATAGATATACAAAGAGTTACAATGTGTAATTCTAATTGCTATCGGTAACATAATAATTAATATAGTTAATTTGAATCTAATAACATCAGTAAATTACAACAACATACAATAATGATTATAAACAGTAGCTACTATTTAATTACATACAAAATCATTGTCTTTTTTACAAATTGTTTTTCTGCATTAAATTTTTATGAGATTGTAATTTATACACAATAAATATTTAATAGAAATTAATAATTATAATATTAATTTGAAAAATTAAAAGCATTGCTCTCCAAAGTCTTTAATTTATATAAAAATTTTAAGTTAAAATATTTCTTTTAAAAGTATTATAGGGGATTTACATCGATCACTGGAAAACCCTGTATAATACATGCAGTTTCCACAACAATGCTGTTTAAATTATTTTTATTTTAATCAACGATCTTTATAAAATCAGGCATTAGACGTTTTTTTGATTTTTAACAACAACATAATGCTATTTTTAGTTAAAAAATACAAACATGTTACAGTTATTCTGCACTAACCTTTCTCAATTAAAACGTTGTTTTCATTAAAATTCAATTATAAAATCAAATCATAACAAGTTTAGGTATTTATTACTTAATAAATTTGAATAATTTAAAAACCGGATTCTAATAATCTAGCACCTTAACAAATTTGATAAAAAAGAAAAATATGATAATTTATTTATATTTTATTTAATAAAATCGAAAAAAATTTATTGTTTTAACAAACACGACATAATCGTAATTTAAAATATTCACAGGATTAAGATTTTGTGGAAACAAGGTGTAAAAATGTATACAACAATAAATGCAAAATAAATAATGTATTTTAAGTATGAAAATTAAAAAACTGATTACAAAATTCAAACATTGGCGCTGGAATAGATTCCAAATATTTCAAATTTACTCTTCCAGAAACGTACAGTTCTTTCAAAAATGTTACTCACCAATTTTTAATATTAAAAACAAAAATTTCAAAAATTAAATTATCCTTTTATTTCTTACCTTTTTAAAATTCAAATCCAAAATTTACACTAATTTAATTAAATTTCCATAAATTGGAACGCTAAACTGTTAGATAACTCATTCATATGCAGTGGTATCAATTTATTGATTTCTTCTTTTTTTAACTTTTTAATTTAATTAATTAATTTATTGTAACTTAGATTTCAATCTTTCTATTAAAATTACCTTATAAGGTACAATTCCAAATTTATTATTAAAAATTCTAAAACACAAATTTCATAAAAAAAATGGCAATTTCATCCAAAATTATGTTGGATAATTCTCAGTCCAAACAAAATTTTGTCCAACCGCTTAGACTGGGGTTTGTCTTCCTAGTTTGCGCAACATCAACTGATTAGCGGAAAAACTAAAAATTTTAAATTTACAAAATAGTATTATCAGTAATTCCAAACAATTGAAAAAACTCAAAATGGAAAAGTTAGAAATAACAATTTTAATTATATTTAAATATATTTGTTACATTTTTAGAAGTTTGAAATCATACATTTAATAAATATTATAATATATATATTTAATAAATATTTAATAAAAATATTTATTTACGTTAGGAAAGAAGTCGATACTTCCAAGGTCAATACCAAAAATCTATAGGTTATTTACATCAAATGAACTTAATAATTTCAACATAGTATAATGGTCTGAAAAGTATGTACAGGTAGATTATGATTAATTTCTATATATTTGTAATTATTGCTAACCTGTTATTTATACATCAAATCGATTGGGAAATATAAAATTATCGAATTATGTAATACTAAAAATTTTAATTTGTCAAGAATATTGTTTTTATCACCTACAGTAATAGAAATTTTGTCATAACTTTGAGCAAGTTTTAAAAAAATTAGGTAAATTTACATTTTTGCTTTAATTTAATATAAAGACTGTAAAAGTAAAATGCATTGTTAATTATTACTATTTTTGTGTTAATAACAAAATCAATTAAGTAATTTATTTTGATTTTGCATGTAAAATTAAAATTTAATTAATTTACTTAAATAGACGATTTGGTTTTCAAACAACTGATTTGGTTAACAAATAAGCTCTCGATATATATTTTATTGTACCATAAAAATAAATAATTAACAAATTTTCCAATTAAGTACTACTATAATTATAATTATTGGTAAAAATTCGGTAGTCAATGAAAACTTATCAGATTTGATTTTTTTTCTTTTCTAATGTAATTTTAGTTTTTGTGTAATTTCCGTTCTGTAACGCAAGTAGTGGTCATTTCAAACCAACTTTTTGATCAAATATAAGATCAGGAACTCGAAAAATTAAAGTAGTAATTACTTTAGTTATTAAAATTATTCTATTTCACTGCCATTTATTACACCGCACAATTAACTATTATACAATAGTTAGCCTTCTTTAATGACATTAAACTTTTTTTTGTAATTATAAACTTTTAATTGGGTAGGTACATTTATATATTTTTACAATATTAAACCAAAAAGTTTTAAACTGCAAGGCTAATTTAAAATTAATCTATCTACTGATGGCTTACTTTTAAATATTAATCGAATTGAACTGCTGGAACTTCGAATTTAAAAAGTGTTTCAATGGTACTACTATTTAAAATTTTTTATGCAGTTTATAGAAAGGTATGGTCTCCATATCATAAACATATTCTCCTGTGGTATGGCCGAGAAATATCAATTATGTGATTTTAACCTTCTTGTGATGTTATCTGTACTTCGCTTTTTTTAAGATTCAAGTAATACACAAAGAGAAATTCAAAAATTCAACCTTACACAATATTTTACCAATTAAGATTCGAACTTGAAATTTAATTAAAAGTTTCAAAATGTAACTTTTTACAAAAAATACCATTAAAATTTAAATCTGTAGTATATATTTAAAAATACATGATCAAGGTAGTTCTGACTTATAATGATTCTACATTATGGATGAATTAATAACGTGCAGATAAATTTTAACTTTTTTGTTGACATTTTGAATTCTTTCAATTTTAAATTTCTCAAAAAAGTTACACAAAATTTAAATTCTTAATTTTTGAGTCTCGGCACGATATAAACTTTGCGAAGCATATGTCGTGAGGCTGCCGCGCGAGGCAGCCTTGCAGTGTATACACGGCTTTAGGTGTCTGTTAAGATGTTTCGGCTCCTGTGAGCATTAAAATTAAAATATGATAAAATTAGAATAAGAGAATCAGATGCTGTTGATTTCTTAACTTTCATGTTATATTTTTTTTGCCAACATATTATATATACAAGAACATATTATAATCATTTTATTTTTATCGTGAACTGTTTCTTTAATAAGTTTATGTTTGTATTTACATCTTAAACCACAAAATTAGAACTTAGAACTGGTTTTTAATAACACAAATTATTTATAAAAATGACGTTGACTTCTCAATCTGCAGGTTGTTAATTTAGTGTCATTGCCTTGTATAAATTACAATTCAAATCAATAAGAAACTACCACAATATACGGACCCAAAAAATTGAAAATTTTGTAATCATATTCTTGTAGTTAAGAGCGGAAATTACAAATTTAAACATGCAATTTTGTGGATTATTTATAAATGTTGATAAGAAAACGTCAAAAACTGTAAAAAAGTAATACGAATAGTATATTGGCTGTTTCCATAAGTTTTGCTCCGCCCATCGTATTATATTTTTAATATTTGTAATTAAAGACAAATTTCTTCGGTCGTTGTTAGGGTAAAAATATTTTTGGTAAAAGCATTCTTCCAAAACAGCAAAATTTGAAGCAAACACATTGCTAAAACAGTTGAGATCGTTAAACTTATTACGAAACTCCCCAAAACGTCAACTCGAAGATAGTCGCGTATCTGGAAAAGCGATAATCTATGTTTTTAAGTAAAACTCGGCTATAATTAACAAAATCCAATTTACTCTTAAAATAAAATTATTCTATGATATAAATTGTTGTAAACGTCAAACGCAAATTATCTTAAATATCAAAATATCATATAAAATGTTGTCATAAAAATTTTAATTTAATCAGATTTTTATAATTTAAATTTTTACTCGTCATTTTGAACCTTGAAGCTATTGAACCTTAATTGCCTATAACCAAGGTTAGATATCAATCATAACTTGTAGTGCACACAGTAATTACATGTTTTACCAAAATTGGTTGGCTTAGTCTTGCCGGATGAGAGCTTGAAATATATTGAATATAGGTATCCGCCGGGTTCGAATCTCGCTAGGAGCTATTCTTTCCGGCGGATGCCATGGTTCGGATACCGCGTTAACATGATAGGGCGAATGAGATGCAACCTAAAGTACGACGATCAAGTCAACGGATCAGAGATCCATGACTCGGTTTAGGCATCCAGCGAAGACAACAAAGATACTACTGCCGGTAATATCCTAGTAGCTGTTCCCGTTCTGTTGGGATTACAATTTCCTGTTAT
This sequence comes from Cantharis rufa, assembly GCA_947369205.1. Taxonomy (NCBI): domain Eukaryota; kingdom Metazoa; phylum Arthropoda; class Insecta; order Coleoptera; family Cantharidae; genus Cantharis; species Cantharis rufa. Next base: position 13,675,185 of record OX376307.1, on the reverse strand, counting down.
TCTTAGAGAAGGTAGTACAACATACTATTTCCAATTTGTAGCTCACGTCTGGAAAAAAAGGCTTTTTAATCAAATTACAAAAAAAATTTTACTGGTCTTTGCGTCGTTTAGCTGTAGATTCGCCTTCAACGCTAATAAATACACTGATAAAAAATGTAGCTGTTGGGTTTGAATCCGAAACATCTGCAATATACAGATAGAAAGAGAGCTAACAGTTTTCATTTAATGTTAAGCGCACAATCAATTATTTTGTTTTGCTAACTTTATTAAGAATCAAGAAAAAAAATTTTATTATTTTGTAACCGTCGTTTATATTCATTAAATGAGTTTACACTTTATACGGTATTCAAATGAGTAAATCAATTTAATTTTTGTGTTTGCATAAAGAGATGATATAAGATTTTGGAATGCTAACAATAAATTCTTTAAGTTTTTGTAGCATTAAAGACATAAATTTTGGATAAAACGCAAAAATTATTCTATTAGCAATAGATATTACTTTTAATGATTTTTTTACTCTTAAATTCCTCTGTGAATGCCAAATGAAAGTAAAATTAATGCAGATTGTCTTATTTTAACATATAAAATTTTAAAGCAATTTAAGGAAATCCCAAAAATTTTAGGAAATCTGAGGAAATTTTACGAAAATATTTCAGAAAAACTTTTTTAATTTTATTAATTTTTCTAAAGGAAATCTTGAGACAATTCAACGAAATACGGGGAAAATTTAAGAAATCTACGGAAATCCATAGAAATTTTAGGAAATCCGAGAAAATCAAAGAAAATCTCATATAAGGAAATTTAGTGTACAAAAAATACAAAAATGCGGTGTTCCCCTCGAGTATATCAGTGGCTTGCAATAAGCAAACTGTACTGCTGTTAGGCAGTATTTAGTAAAATACTGCTACTGACTACCACTTATACTGTCTAATACTGCTACTTAATGTTTAATACCGTCGCTTACTTCTTTATACTGTGCAGTATTAGCAGTACGTGGCAGTATCAATAAGTGGCAGAATTAGGAAGTTATAAGTAGTTTTACTATAGTATTTCGTATTTATTCAAGGGAATATATCCCTTCTACTAAATACGACATAATACTTCTTATTGCTACTTCTTTCTACGCAATACTGCTAAAAATGCATAATACTGCTAATAATATTGTAGTTTACTGTCCAATCCTTCACTTTATTGCTGACTCACATGAGCTGATACTCCCAGATACTGCCGATACATTGTGATATTGCCTACACAACTACTCAGTGTAGGCCCCCCGCGCGATAATTTATTAATGTCTTTTCTAAATTCTTGCTGATGTTACTTCTTTAAATCATGACGAGATTGTGGTCTCTGTTCCCCCTAACACTTCCTTTGTAATTAAAATTATAGGTAGACCTGTTATAATTAAATTTTATATTCCAATAGTTTTTATAGTCTTAACTTTTAACAACTTTTATTCAAAATTATTCGCAATTTTAGCAGAAATTATAGTTTTATATTATATTAAATAAGTTTCATAAAATAAAAATTCGAAACAAATTTAAAAGTTTTTAACAAAAATAAGTACAATATACAAGTAGATAAGTAAGTCGCTTTACCTTTTCGTTTAAAATCCCAATTTTCAAAAAATACTTCAAATTTTGTTTTCAAACTTAATATGTAGTCATTTTTGACTATTATAATTAATTAAAAATTAAATAATTAACAGAAGAACGCAGTACAATATTATGTCTTACTCAAGGAAAACATTTCAAAATTTACAATATTTTTTGATCAGCTATGAGCAGTGGCGGCTTGTTGGAGGAGACAAGAGAGGCTTAGCCTCCCCTTAAATTTTGGACTATTAATTAAACTACCAAAATTTTCAAAAATGTAACAAAGCAGAATTTTGATTGTAAGAACATTTCAAAATTTACAATATTTTTCGATCAGCTATGAGCAGTGGCGGCTTGTCGGAGGAGACAAGAGAGGCTTAGCTTCACCTTAAATTTTGACCAATTAATTAAACTATCAAAATTTTCAAAAATGTAACAAAGCAGAATTTTGATTGTAAGAACTATTAAAAGATAGATACTTCTTCCACAATACTTATTCCAAAAATAAAGTAAAGCTATTGCAGAAGCAAACTTGTTGGCCTAGAACGGCCTATAGATGATGTAACCATCACATGGACCGCAAAGTATAACTGTACTACTGATAAGTACCGTAACTAAGCAATGATACGCCCGATGTAAAAGTATTATTTTACACCGCCGCATTTAAATTTTTGGAAAAAATTAAATGAGGCTACTCTCATTTTCGTGACTTTTTGTTTGTTTTTGCTATTTTGTTTGCAAAATCAGCGGCGTTCACTGCTTTGCGCTTTCTTTTGCGACTCCTTCTGCTTTATTCCCGGGGAAACCAAATCAGTCACGCCACCCTAGTTACGGCACTGCTACTGGTGATTTTAAGATTACTTCAAAGAAATTACTTCGTGGTAGCTATGCATCAACTGAAATCTTTGTACAACTACTAATAGGTATTGAAATATATCTAGTCTTGGGCATAAAAAGAACTCACTTCCGTATTATGTATCCAGCGTAGCTCATTGAACGTTAGCCTCTTTTGTAAATCGTGCGCTTTGGTATACCTATAAATAGTATCATTAGAGTTAATTTTTTAAATTTAAATGGATAAGTTGGGATGGAACTGAGGGAAAGGATCTCTGAATAAATCTGGTATACAAAAGAAGGTAAATCTGAGTAAATTAAAAAAATCCTGAAAAATTTGAGAAAATCTTAGGAAATCCAAGGAAATGTTGGGAAATCTTAAAAAATTCAAAGAAATCTTGAAAAATCTATATTTTGAGCGGGAGTTTTAAGAATATAATTGGTCCGACCCCTGATTCCTGGATCAACTTTTTAACCCTTTAAAAGAATATGGTTGCAGAGCTGCAACATATTTGTTTTTCCTTCTTAAAATGGCCATTTATATGTAATTTTATATCTGTGGTTATTTGCTTTCAGTTGTGTCTAAAAATATGTAGAATTGTTTCAATTATATTTTAAACCTTTATTTTATTTTTTAATTTAATTAATGATATTAATGTAGACAATAAACAAACTTTTGCTTGAAAAAAAAGTATGGAAAATATGTTTTGTAAAATATTGTTGCTTTGAGGAAACAAATTTTCGAAATTAACATGCAATACATCAGCATAATCCCAAACAATCGCAATAAAAGCATGTTTTATTCAAAAAAATCTTTATCAGTTTTATAACAAAATTTTCTCAGTTGCGTGATTCAAATTAATTTCGTTATTTGTATTACAAAATATTTGGTGCAAAATGTCCATATAATAACATTAATAAATTGTTTATTTAGACGTTTTTTGTATAATGATCGTTGGATGCAGTGGTTATACTTACCAGGTTTATCCGACTTTTGTAAAATTGACCCTAAAGTAATTAAAAATTTTAATTTTTTATAAATTTATGGGCAGATCATTAAGTTATTTATGTATTTTAAAAATTTGGATCTAAATTCTAATTTTAAATTTATAGATATAATAATAATCTCATATTATGCGCAATTAAATATTACATGCTTTCTGTCTTTATCGATTTAACCTTCTTGACAAAAAATTAATAACAATTTTAGCTTTGGGAGATTTTTATTGATTACAATTAATATTTTCACAAGATATGTATGTATACATCTACATATATAATTAATAATTATGTATATATTATCGTCTGCTGATATTTCATGAACTCCCAAGGCAACGTTTGCCATTTCTGGATAGATAACAAATATTATTGATAAATTACAATAACAATTACTTAAAACTTTTAAATGATTTATTAAAAATTTAGTACGATGTGATTTTACACAGCATACACTATAATTTAAAAATGAAAGAGTTGATTGATTGCAACTTGCCATCTTCATGTTAATGACTATTAAAACTCTTTCTTATTCACTATTATGTGTAAGTTTAGTATAATAGTGCACATGCGATTATTGCAATTTCCAGGCAAGAAGAGCTTTTGGAACAAGTGTAAGTGATTAATCGTGCCATTGCCCTTTCTTTCTTAATAAAGATAATCATGATTTATATTAATTGGTATGGCAATAAAAATATAAAAATGTGTTAAGTGTAATCAAAAGTTTTTGTATTGAAAGTTTATGGATTTAATTTTATTGTTAAGTTTTAATAGCTTAACGACATGTGAAGGTAAGACATTGTATTGATGGTACTTACAACGATTAGTTCGGGTTTATATCGGAACAAAAGTAATAAATCATTTCTTCAAATTGAAATGTTTTGCAGTAAACAAGATAATATAACAAAGTGTGTCTGACAGTGGCGCACTAGGCTTTCCAATGTTGGGGTGCTCTTAAAAAAATTTCAAAGAAAAATCTTGGGCGCAATCGCATGCTAGCACTCCGGTCCAGTCCGCCACTGGTTGTTTTAAAATTAACATTAATTTTGCCATTTTTTAGCAGAGTTAGTTATTTCATAATTATCGAGCAAATGTGAATTCAATATCCTTCCAGTAAAATTTCTAATTGTACGAGGAAAGTAATAATATAAGATATTTTTCAATTACCAATTAACTGCTAAAATTTCATCGAATGCGTAACATCTACACGATGTAATATTAAAGTAGTAGGTACCTTCTATGTGTAAAAAAATTTTTTATTACCAATTTGTTGTGGTTGACTTAGTAATTATAAGGAAACACTAATTAATTACATCATAATACTTAATACATCCTTCACTATTTAATAAAGAACAGTCGAAAAATTATTTCTAAACGAAATAATTTAAATTAGTTCTGATATAACTGAATAACTTATTAATAAAAATTCAATGAATTTCTACTAAACTCTTCCTGATGTTTTTACTAGGATTTGTAGGAAAGTATCTCGATTATCTAACTTGACCTCCTTAAATAATTCAAGATTAATTTATACAAATAAAATCGTTTAATTAAAAAATAACTTAAATTATATAAGAAATTACTTAATTGTTACATTAATTAAAGGAAAGTTGCTCTTTAAAAATTGTATTCGATAGCTTGGTGCTGGTAATTAAGTGCAATGTGTTTTAAGAAAAGCTTGGTGTCTTCAATTAATTTATTAGAAGGGTAATATCCGTGAATCATGCTATTGAGTAACTTTGATTTTATATTTTGATTTCTCAATTTTTTATTGGATAAACTATTTGCTCACAAAAAACCAAGTGGCTGCCATTTATTTGCTACTTGAAGTGAATTTTTTTGAGACTTAGGAAAATCCCATTTTTCCATCATTTTTTTGGCGGTTGAGAGACGGTGGGTTTGGAAGGTTTGAACCTCAAAATTAGAACAGGGCTATGTGTGGTTGGTTCGTATAATTAAACCTTGAATTCTTTACCAAAATGGACACACATGGACATAGTACAACAAGTGGTTTTTGTTGCAGAACAATATATCAAAATTAATTCTATAAATTATTCAAGTGCAAGGTTTATGTTTGGAAAAGAATTTAATGTTTGCAATACTCCCACGCAAATTTGAAAATAAAATTGCGAAATAATTCATCAGTTCATCAGATGATAAACTGAGTTGATTCGACACAGAAGATTAAGCAAGGTCAAGATTTTGTTCAATGGGAACATTGTTGATCGTTTGAAACACTGATAGTTAATTTCCAACGGTAAACACAGTATTTTATAACTTTTATACAATTTGTATGGACTTACACACTTCCTTTTAAAACTGACTATTATATCCTTCAAAGGACCTTTTAAGGATACCTACTGGCTTGGAGAGTTGGAATATCTTGTGCTTTTTAGCTCAGATAATTGTTTTTCAAAATATGAGGAAAATTAACTGGTATTTTGAGCAACGTATAGAGGACTCTCTTTTCTCTGCTTTTTTGAGCTCAAAAAGTACTTACGAAAAGAATTCATCCGCAGTTTGACAGAAATAGAGCAATGGAAGTAATAAAGTTCCGTTTATTAGTAAAAATAAAATAGTAATAAATTTTTTGTTGAAGACATCTTTCCTTGATCTTTTGAGGATGTACTAATAATTTATGATATCGGTTGAGTAATACGAAATTAAACGCAAAATCTGCTGAAAAAAATTGATAAAAACATAAACAAACAAAATAAAAAGCAATAATTTAAAATTAATGTAAATTAACGTCACGTGTTTATTGTTTACTTTTCTACGGTTCACCTATTTTTAATTCTGTTACTTGAAATGTGTAGAAATAGAAAGGAAAACCAAATAGCATGCAATATGAGAACGTCTCGCTCGTTGTACAGGTCCAACAAATCTCGGGGCCCACATTTTTAGTTCCATGGAAATTCCACGAAAGGAATTATCCTTCATCATCAATACATCACCGAAGTCAATGTAATTCAATTAAATATATCACGCAATGACTACAATTTCGAAATCGATAAGTTTCCAAAAATTGATAATTAGTACTCAATACGAAGGACAATCATTGTTATCCTTGTCTATACGATTTATTGTTCACGCCGTGAGCGATTTATTCAAAAATTTATAATATGTAAAAACACTTAAAAGGGAATTAAAAACTTATAAAGGTCACAGCAACAATATAAATGTAAAAGAATAGAATCCAACTAATTTTAAATTAAGAAGACGAGCTTAGATAATTTTTATTAATATGTATGATGGAACCTGGTAAAAACATCCATTAATACCTTTGGTTTAGATTATAATCGCAGAGGTACTTTTACTTGTATGTATAAAATATGTCGCATAATTATGTAGCGTCAGGGTGTGGTAGCTATTTAACAAAGTTTCTATCCAAATTAGGTACCAACAATTTTTTTTCCAGTATTAAAAATACAAGTGTAATTATAGTACAAATATTAAACAAACAAAAAATACTTAATGAATGAACATCATATAATTAATTAAACATGAATGATAAGAAATGTGTAATTAAATTTAATTACCAAGTAATAAAAAAATTAAATATAAAGCTACGTACGCATTTTTACACGCACGAATGCCCAAAGCATAATTTAAAACGAATTTTTTCGGGAACTACTTTTCAAAGTAGAGCAATGCAAATAATCGTCATCATCAAATCATCGAAAACCCCAGTTTCCGTTTAGAGTGTACCGGGTGGTGCCAACTATAAGTACCTACGTACAACTTGAAATAAAAAATTTTGAAAACATTCTCTTAGGAGGAAACTTTAAAAAGTTAGATATTTGTATTGCAATAGTAACATTATAATTAATAACAAGTAACAGTTGAACCTGGGTAGGTAACTAATAGTCTTAACAATTACGCAAGTATGCGTTTAAAGCGTGGTAAAGTATTTGGAACACATTCCACATTTATGACAACGGCAAGGCTGCTGTGGTTTGATAATTGATTTCGAGATTCCCAATTCGGAGACAGTGAAAGTGATTATTGTGTGTGTGTATAGCACAACTTTTACAGCATCCATTGTGTAATAACGAGATATCGAGATAATATAATAATGTAATGGTTATTATTTAACAATTTTTTAAGAAAACAAACAATATGCTTTTGTTATCCTGCAATAATTGGCAATATAAATATATTCTTTATTTTCGATAGTAATACTTAATAGTAAATTATACGCTAGAATAATAAAGCAATTAGCTCCCGTGTTTTTATATAAGATATAAATAATTACAACAAAATGTTTATTTTTGTATAATTGCTGTTATATTTTTTGATTATACTTTCATGCCATTTCAAAATAAAAGTTAGCTCCAGATATTTGTAAACTAGTGAAAACCTTTCTAAAAAACGTTAATTTTATTAGTGAAGGACGAAAAAAAAATTATAAGAAAAACCTTCAATGAAAGGAATTTCTATTTCTTTTTTTCAACATTTGATTAGTTAATATGATGTATAAGGTACTATCCACAATGAATTAAAAGCCACGCAACATAATACATATTATGAGTTATGCATACAATTATATTGTTTCCGTAAGTTAATAATTATTTTGGAATCAAAAATAACCTTGATTAAAGCAGATAAAAATTTCTTTTGCAATCTTCTCAATTAGTAAACTTTTATCGAAATGCATGAGTTACGTAAATAATTATATTTATGGATTAGTAATAGCGTAGTAATTATTGTGAGTGAAGTAAATGCTATATTAATGATTCATAGGAACAGCAAATAAATTTAACTGGTCAAGATGTAATATTCTCGAAATATCCTTTCTAATCTTTTGTGTAGTTGTTGTGTTTCACCAAGACTCTAGAGTCTAAAATCCGGATGGTCCATCAGGAAATGTCAAATTTTCTTCGAACACAGATGGTTCTAAACATTACTTATCGCAAATCATGCATCTAAGTAAGAAAAATCTGAGCTGACCCCGAAATCGGTCACGCAATAAGACAATGTTATTAAATATGCATTTGTATATCATGTGGATAGCGCTGTTTTTTTATAAGTTTGTATCAAACTTTAAATATTGCTACGTAATTTATAACAAACTTCAAAAATTTTTAAAAGTGATTTTCAGAAAAGCCAACTGTTAAATTTGGTTTAAATAAAATTGCAAAATGAAAATCTCCACTCTTCACTAGTTGTCGCAAAAATAATAAATTAAAAATGTTGTTTTATACAAAAACTTCAAAATAAATCACTTCCGCGATATATAATATATGAGTTGTGAAAGAAGTATCTCTTTTTGATAATAATTTATGTGACCCAAGTCATTTCTACCTTTTTGATTCATAAAAACAGTTATGCACAAAGTATATTAGTTAAAACAAATAGGCAATTGATATCTATTGAAACGTCTAGTGTTTGCACAATAATAGGTATATTGATTGCTATGTGCAATATCAGTAAGCAATACTAGCAATTTGTCTGCAAAAGCGCGACATCCATTGCCGTACGACATGAAATGCGTGAAAAATTAAATATTTTTTTAAAATAATAATCGAACAGTCTTTGAACTTCTTATTCATAATTTTTCAATCATAATTATTTAAATGGCAAAAACGTGACCATTTATTGATGCTTTGAAGTTTTGTATATTGATATAATATAGATACTGGAGAAAGCTAGGAGTGTCATTTTTAGATGTAGGGCTAAAAAATCCGGATGGGATGGTAATTATCGAATAATTTTCTATTTACAACTTTTTTTTTATATTGAATCAATTAGAGATATTAATTTTTTGTATTTTAATTATTAAATATATTTATTTCAACATACATTCTTGTAATTAAAGAATTAAGAGCGAAAAAAATTTTAAATTCATTTTAAAAGCTCACTGACCTTAAGTTGAACTTAATTTTCATTGAACTTATAGTAATCAATTTGAAACATTAAATTCATACGCTTATCTGAATACCATAAAATGCTATTCCTTATTTTCCCAGTGGCGTCTCGTGGCATTTTCATTCAATTACAGATATTTCAAGTATTCTTGAGATATTCTAGAATTTCCTAAAATCTCCCTTCACTTGTGTATACCAGATTTTCTCAATATTTCTCTCCTCGGACCCTTCAAAATCTTTTTAAAATACAAAAACATAATTTTTGTTCTTCGGGTAGTCATTATTTTTTTGGTTAAGTATTGTGGAAGAAGTATCATATTTGTTTACAGTTGCAAAATATAAAGGAAAGGGGGTACACAAATTTTGATGCCCCTTTGGGTTCATGAAGCCCATTTTCTCTAAAATGAAAAATAAGCACAAGACTGATACCGTAATTCTCTAACCTTCTAAAGTTGCAATAAGCGTGGATTTTGAAGTTTTTCTGTGGAGTCCTAAGAGACTAGCCTTTATAAAATTACTGATAAGCCCTCGTGGGGCTCCCAGATTCTAGCTCTTGTAGATTTTAAAATAAGTACGTTAGGACTCCAAGGCCCAAATCACTGTAAATTTAGAAGTTATCGACAGAAAAACCCAGATATCAGCATCGCTAAAATTTTTCTTAAAAATCCTGAGACTTCTGTAAGCCACACCAAATATTGTGACTTAGCTGCGCCACTGTGTAAGTACACTGTATATTAGCTACGAAATGATATCAGGAATTTTGTTCGACAACACTTATTCGACCAGCAGTTATTCGACTGTTTTTGTTCGACTTAACATTTATACGACTGAGCATTTATTCCACTTGGAATTTTATTCGACAAACTAGAAGTAAAATTATAACAAAATGCAAAACTGTCAAACATTTTTAATTTAATTCTTAATTATGAATTTAATAAAAACAGAGCTATTTTTAAAAAGTACTTGAGTTTCTTCATCTCTTTTTAGTATAAAAAACTTGACAAAACACTTAAAAGGCGACTAACACGTAGGTCGTTAGGCACAAGAGTGTATTTGTATAATGTTTTTTTATAATAGTATTGTATAATGTTATACAGAAACAGAATACTCTGTTAAGTTACAGCAAAACAAAAAATTGTAGATAATTGTTTAAAATTACCAGACTATAATTTTTAATAGTGTGAGAATTTTAACTTTTTTGTCGACGTTTAAGAAAGGTACCTACAAACAATAAAACATTTAAAATAATTTGTTTATTTTTAATGGTCTTTTTATTCGTGTCGTCGGTTAGCGATGATTAATTGTAGGTGAATTTTCATCTCACTTCATAACGGAAGTGGTACATTAATTTTTTGGACTTTTTTTTCCTAATCTAATAGTAAGGTATTGTAAAGAAAAATATTACTAATTGTTAACTTTCATAATTATTACCATACAAACAAGCAAAAAACTAAAAATTAAAAAACTTAGTGCAGTTTAGTTCTGAATACTGTCTACCTGCTGGTCCTAGGTAAAGTTATAAATGGCCGAAAAATTTTTTCTTGAGTCACTTACACCTACTTTTTGTAGGTTTTATTTCTTTGAATTATAAATTTAATTGTCTTGAGCACAGAGCCGCACAGTCCATAAAGTCGAGGGCGGGCGGCGCCCACCGGCGCAATGCTGCCAAGGGCGCCGTGACGGCCTATTAGTGCACTTTAAAATATGTACTCAATAAAAAATGTTTCTTAAAATGTCCGATATTTATTTCTTAGTAATAAAATCCCTACAAATTTTCTCAATATTTACAGCTTTCCTGCAAAATTTTGAAAAATTACAATATATATTTTTCAATTATAAATCACTGTGGGGTAGTGGGAGCCTGGGAGGCATAAAAGTGACTTGTCCGAGTGCACCAAAAAGACTTACACCGCAGCGGTAGTGCAGGAGAAAATTTTTATAGAAAATCAATTTACAATAGAAAAATACAATATCTTAGGAAACAAGGCTGACCAAGTTTTCAAGAACAAAATTTTGTGCGACTATACATTAGTGAATAAAAATAAAATAAAAATCAAAGTTAATGTTGTGTTTCATATGATAATTTCGTGAGTGTACAACAGAAATTTTGAATAAAATTCTACCGAATTTTTGCACATTAAAATATTTATAATTAGACTTAAGCTGCCATTTATAATTTCAACAAAAAAATAAATTATTTTTGATAATATCGAGATAATGCTGACATAAAAAATTTTGATATTTTAATTTATGTACATTTATTACGTACTATTTAATTAAAACATGGCAAACAAAGTTCATCAACTCACAAAGAACAAAAGACATTAACTCGATAATAATTATTCTTGATACACATCAAATCTTTTATATATTAAAATAAAAAAATAATTGTGTAAAAATTAGCAATTTTTTTAAAAACCACTAAATACATGGTCAATATTTGACAAAAAAAACAACAAAGTTATCAATAAAGTAAAGAATAGTATGCCGAAATTAAAAAAGAACTTCTCGAAAATGATTATTTATTTTTTCAAAATAAAAAAATGATAAAAATATTTTGATTTTTTTGTAATTTTTTTACGGATTATTCCAATGAAAACAAAATGTCGAAATAGTATATTACATGCCGAGGTGGAAAATGCTTCATTACAGCCAAGCGCTAGGTTAGTTGACTGAGGCACGAAGCGCCGAAGTCAACTATTAGCGCGACGCTGGAATGAAGCTTGACACCGAGGTATGTATACTATTTTATTCACAATCAGATGGTAAATAACAAATAATTAAAATTTGTATTAAATTATACGCTGCTTTTCACTTTATTTCATTTTTGAAAAGAAAAAATAGTTTATCAAGTTGGTATAAAAATTAAGCAAATTGCTGTTTATGTCAAACAAAATGATGGTAAATATTTGAAATTGTACTTTAATTATTCTGTCTAAATTAACAATATTGTTATAAAATTTACATTTTTAAAGTAACTAAAATAAAATTAGATAGTTAGCTTGCACTAAATTTGCACTTGACATTTGACATAATCTTAATTAATTTGACGCACATTATTTGTTAGTTTCTTTTCTTGCCATCATGCGACTTTGCAGGTCGGGAAGTGATCACTTCCCGACCTGAGGTAGGTTGGGAAGTAAAACAAAATAGCTCTGATTGGTTGGCAAGTGAAAGTAAACAATAAACTGCTTCCCAACTTTTTAAAAATCAGGAATGTATCGATTACTAACCGATTGTGAATAAACTAAATTAGCTGCATCTATTGAGCTTTTATAGAGCGTTCCTTGTATATGTACTCGTTCCTAGGCGAATTTAAGATTGTTTTTATATGTCAACCTACGAAAACATTTTTTAAAAGTCATGAAATGAAAATTGAAAAGGAGTAATAATGTTTCTTACATAAAAATCGACAAAAGAAGAATATAACATTTTTTTACAAAAATATCTTAGAACTCTTAAATAAGAGTGATCGCTAACTTTTTAAGTATTAATTATTTCTTTATTTTTTTGGGAGAATTAAATTTTCAAAAATTTATTTATTTTCAATAATTATAATAATGTTAAATACTATAAATACGTAAATATAAAATATAATAAATGCTATATAAAGGCGATAATAATATAACAATCGAAATTTGATTATTTTTAAGTTTAAACGACATAATTTTATACTTTTTGTATTTTTAATTAATTATTTTGTAGTTAACTTTTTATTTGTTATTTGTGGATTTTCGGAAAACTGTTATCTGCTTGACAAGTATACGACTACACCGATGTAATGATTATATTTCTAGACAAATTTATGCTTATTGATTTTAACAATGTTTTCAACTAATAATTATGTTGAAAAAATTGTAAATAATTAATACAAAACGAAACTTATTTGATTCTTTTATACGGGTTATTAATTTTGCAAGGCTTCTATTGCTTGTTTTCTTTCAAAATTATTCAATTTCAATATTTATAATATACCTAATATCCGTGTTGATCCTAATAATTTAGGAAAACCCAACAAGAATGGTTCAATATTTAATTGAGTAATTATTTTTAGCTAATGTTTTTAATTTTCCGCTATTACAAATTTACAATTACAATAATAAAAAATCTAACATATTAAGCATTAAAATATTAATTATACCTAATACTTACGTCAGCAAGATAATTTCAGCGAAATGTACCTCCAAATAATCAAATTACATCGTTTAACTAATTTGAAGTAAAATAATTTTTTGTTGATCAAATAAATTGCTTATAAATTAAAGTATATAATTAACTAAATTTATACTTTTTTCTTCTACAGAATTATTATACGATCCGATCGGTAACGTCATCTTTGTTTTAAAACATGCAATAGGTTTACTTGGGCGTCATCTTAAATAAATAATAATCAGTCAATGATTTTGGTTTTACAACAAAGAGGTGAACAAACAATTTCATAAAAATTATAAATACACGTTGGATGGTTTCTTCTTTTCAAAACATATTTTATTGTTTATTAAAAACAATTAATATTATTTGAATTTACATGGATTTTAGTAAAACGTGGATTTAAAAAAAAAGAAAAATCTGGATTGCTACCCAAGTATAACATCGATGAAAAACAATAAAAAAAATCATTAAATTTGCCGCGAAAATTTCCATAGATCGTTGATTTATAAACTTTGTACCGGTATAAATATTTAATTGGAATTACCAAAAAAAAAAACTTAATTGTATTACTACACTGATACAATTAATCAATTAAAAACTACAATTAAATTATATTAAATTCGATATTGCTACAAAAGTTACTTCAATTTTAATTTTAAAAAAATTGGGTTTTCCAACAACGAAATTGTGCTGGTATTTCGTTAATTACTTTAATAGCTAACCGAAGACTATATAAAATTAATTTTTATGTATTGCTAAAAAATAATTATTAGATGAAACTTTAAAAAAGAAAGTTTAGCAATATAAACTGTAATCATACGTTCTGAAAGGAAGTGCGATGCTATATCATAATAGCATCATAAATTAAACAGAATTAAAACTGTCAATAATTAATCACATATTATTTATTTAATTTGTGTTCGTCAATTTGCAATTTTAAGCTTTTGCATTGAAATAAAAATAAAAATTACGGTTTCGTGTCGGTATTAGGTGTCGAAATTTTTAGGGGGTCGGTTGTAGGAAAAATAGTGCACATATACCTGCTGGAAAGTGTTTTTCATGCATTCGGTTAATTTTTTACGCTAATTGTTATTTTAAGGATGTCAATATATTATTAAATGGAAGTAATGCACAATAATTTAAATTAAAATAAATTTTATATAAATTTAGAAGTTTACTTTCCTTGCTAGTTTCTTCTAGACTTCGGAGATATTTTCAATCGAAATACGTCAATAAGTATCTGACAAAATAATATGAATGTAAAATGCAGTTAAGCGTAAATACTTCAAAGGTCAATAATAAATTGATTAATAACCATTCGCAAAGAAAATGTCAAAATTATTCTGAATTCTGAACGTTTTATTATTGAATTATATATTTGTCTATTCACAGCAAAAAGCAAATATGTAAGTACATATATACAGTATTAATAATTATAAAATATTATACCTGAGTAGTATTTGTTAAAATCTAAAAATAATTTTTAAAAAAAGGTAAAAAGGTAAATAATTATTTTAGTAACTTTTTTTCAAAACGTGCGATTGCTTTATTTGATCATATCTCACCTGCGTCACTAAAAATCGCACAAAAAGTATCTAATAATAATAATTACTGGAGGAAAATTACTTTACCCAATTTAGTAACCATGTCTGGTATGACGTTTGTCTTAAGATCAACAAAAGAATAAATAACAAGCAGCATTTTATCTTAGACGAAATAGGTAACGTCGCTGATCATTACAATCCAGTATGAAATACGTTTTCACGAAATTTTTCTTAAAATTTAGTTTTTGATTAAAAATATTATATAATTATGTACATTATAATATTAGAATAAGTAGGTATAACATATTATAATTTTTTATAACTATAGGATTAGTGAAAAAGCAAAAGTCGAGTTATGTACATAATTTCATAAATTATTTTTCTTTCAGTTAAGCCTCAAAATTTTAAAAATGGGGCTCTACAAACAATACTTTAGAGTGAGCCAAAGTGCAAGGAACCGTCTTTTTGGTATTCCTCCTAGTAACCAAAATTCAACAAATTTCACACCAATTCAAATGCTTATTTCAGATCAAGGAAAAGTTAAAAGCAGTGAGTTGAAAATGGTTTACTTATTTGGTGGTGGTTTCCTTATTAACTTATTTTATAATTTTCAATTTTTGAAAAAAAATTTGGTATTATATTTTCTTCTGCTTATTTTTTTTATTTCTTATGTTTATTACTTACCTACTTTTTAATATCTACTCCTACGTTTTCTACATAATGGGAGGGACCACAATCAGATAAAATAATGTAGGACAGAAAAGTACGATAGGTTTTAAAGTTAACATTATAAATTACTGACCTACAATATCCAAAAAATAATTGAGATATAATATTTATAAATTTATAGCTTTGGAAAGTTGGAGATTCTTCAATTCCTTTGATCGTCCGTTGCACATTAGCCTATTTGAATATTTTGATCAAAATTGTCACTCCCATTAATTAATATTCATTGGTTAGTCGATAAATTATTTTAATGCCCATTTTATTAATTGACTAACATGACAAACAATCACATAAACTTGCAATTAATTACAAGTTTTCCAATTTTGATGTATGGCATTTCTTATCCAATGATCAAACTTTATATATCAAAAAATTTGTGTCAATCGTTTAATCTCAATTTTAGTTCGACGAGCTTTCGATCCTATAATTTGGACCGTTGGTTGCCGAGATGTTCTTCGAATTTTGAAGGGTTGTAATAATTAAATTCACAATATTTCAAAAAATAGTTCAGGCCAAGGCAACGTTTTTATGGAAATTATTTTACCATTTGATATATCAAACAAATAAATATTCTGTAAAGATCAATTTACGTATCTTTTTGTTTTGCAATATATTTATTAATTTTGCAATAAATACAACACTAAATATGTTATGTTTATTATAATAATCAAATGTCAATGAATTTGTATTACCGGATTATGTTAGTAAGTCAAGAGTGAAGTCAAAAATAAGATACTGTTAGACTGATTTTAATTTTTTTAAATAATATTATTGTAACAAAATTGACGAAATTACAAACTCAACAATAATCCTTAATTAAGTTATATAAGTATAACTGATTTTAAATTATGACATAATTCTTGTTTTTTTACTTCGTAATTTATATGCAGTTACTGTTTCTATTGTATTCGTTCATAGCATCTTCTCTACCTTTTCAATGCAAAATTTCCTTATATCAACTTTAATTTTCATTTTGTGACTATCAAAGTGTATATTACAGATTAAAACTTAATTAAAACTATTTCTAACAAAAACTAATATCAATTCCGTTTTATGATTGCCCTAGGCTACGTTTTAACATTTAAGAAATATAGTGTGCGTTAATTAAACGCCAAATTGCACAACCCCATCATCAGAAGGCTGCAATACAAGGACTATGCAACCCAAATCCATTATATTTAAGAACGCATTAATTTTTTACATTATTTACGAGTATATCTAAATAATGGTTAAACATTAAATAATATAAATTAATGATCTTCTTCATTTTTACCTTTCACTTTTGCAAATATCTGTTTTTAACAGAAACCCGAAGTTTTCAATTCGGTTTAGGTAGATTTTCACTGAAATATAACAAAGTAATATCCGATACAAATGATGCAAGGTGATGAAAAATAAGAAGGAAGGTAACAGGAAAGGCATTAAGGTCACAACAGATTACAAATTATATTAATTGGAAATAATTTCAAGTACTAGTTTAATTGTGTTTTTACGACATATGAATGATTTGCATATTGCAACCCATACAAAGTTTGAGAAGTGGCCCAATACTGGGTCAAGACTGGCGGCCTATCTTCAAGTGTTGGCCAAGAATATGAATTCATCATTGGCCTAAGACTTGCCGAGAATCGGATGTTAACACCCAGCCAAGATTGAAAATTAATCATCGGCCGAGCTTAGTGTCCAAGCATCGGCCGAGCTTAGTGTCCGAGCATCGGCCGAGCTTAGCGTCCAAGCATCGGCCGAGCTTAGTGTCCGAGCATCGACTGAGCTTAGTGTCCGAGCATGGGCCGAGCTTAGTGTACGAGGATCTGCCGTGCTTAGTCTCCATATATCGGCCAAGCGTGGTAACTGAATCTTGACCAAGAATAATACTGAATAATTTTTATTTAATTTAAACTAATTTTAGCTTATTATTTGATAATTAATTTAATTGAATAGTTGTTCGAGATTAGAAAAACACTTATTATTTTAAAAGTTTAAAATAATTTCGATTGCAAATAATTTTTAGAATCGAATTACTGACCACAGAACCTACCCTTGAGAATCGCTGTTTTTATTTTTTTAGTAGACCCGCATATCGGAGTTAGCCGAGGTAAATCTAAATGTAGTAAAGGATTTTTATTCAATACTTTGAAAATTATAAAAATACTACTAAAATATATTATATTTATTATATAAAAAAATAACAAACAACACAAAGAACATTTAAACAAAAACATCATAAACAAACAACAAACAAAAAAACATTAAATAATTATTTATAATAGCTATGTAATTAGATTTAGCTTCGACTCGCTTATGCCGACTACCACTGCGGTCACCCGCATTAGCTAAAAATGTCCCGACTTTGGTTCGAAAATTTTTATTTTTGATCTGAATCTCCAAATTTCTCCTCCAAAACATCTGAAATTTAAAACATTTATTGTTAAAAGATAAATTTAATGAATTTAACAACATAAAAGAATAATAATAACCAAAATTACAATTTTGAATCGTTTTAATAAAATTCATAATAATATATGAACATAAGTCAATAATTTTTTTTGTAGGAATAAATAGCTCGATGCAATAAAGAATCAATTATTAAAATAAATAATTGATGGAAAAATAAATAAATAATATACAAATTATACTCAAAGCAGACAAAATTATTATTTATTCACTTGAAGTAGATACTAATGTAAGTGTGAATAGGCTTGATGTGAAATAAAATAATTTTTAAATGATCGGTAAAGCAAATGAAACTGAAAAAATCTAAAGATTTAAAAACCTACAAACTAGTAAATTTTTGAAACGTTCACAGTTATAGAATTTTCAGGAACTAAAAATAACATAAGCAAATTACCTTTAAGTAGTCGCGTGGCGACATAAATGGCACCAACTGATGTTCGATATCCATTATATCGTATACAATTTTTTTATGAATTCTATACGCGACTACTGGAAAGCTAATTATTTCGAAACTAATTTTATAAAATAGAGAAATACTTACGTTAAGTCTTGAGAATCTTAAACGTTCACACATGTACACATTGACGACACTTAAAATTGAATCTGTATTCGCGGTCTGATTGTGTGATAATATAAAATATACACTGCTTATGTGCGCACAACCTCGCGTTATTTTGCTGAAGACAAAGTATGTATGTAATGTTATAATGCAGTTAAAGTATTTTTTTTTAATCTTGTACACAAACCGGGGAACCACCCAGACACAATTCATTACTCAGACCTGACTCAGGTGTATTATAGCAGGAATCTACTAGTATGCTGATAATGTACAAATGTATGTAATTCAGTTCTATTTTAAAATTTCATAATAAACGACTTAAAAGAAGTATTTATTAACAAATATATTAAATTATTTTTATTGTTAAAAATAAACTCAAGAATAAAATTTTTCAAAGTTAACCCGTTTTTAATTTTTTTTAGTATTCGATACTTTTTCACTCGCTCGGACATGATGAATAAACTTTATTCAATTTTAATTTATGAAGTTACTGTTGTAATGCGCAGAGGCAAAAAGTAATTTTTCAAATCATCGGCCGAAGAATGGCCGAAGATCGCATGGCAATAATGAAAATTTAACACAGCAGCCAATAACTTACCAACCATTGGCCTTTACAAAGCGCCGAGCCTTGGCCGTGCGTCAGTAGCTATGCCTTGGCCGATGAATGTATTTTTCGCGAGCATCGGCGACTTCGTATGGGAAGCTTTAATTGTAAATTTACCTACCCCTGCTCCAAATTACTTCTTCAAGGAACAGCTAAGATGAAAATTTACTGCTAAGAAATTTGCATCAAAATCTAAAGAAAAATTAATAATTGGCAATAATTATATTATATTATAATGAAGTATATAATAATAATTAAAATATTTTTTGGTTTTTGAAAATATACTCATAACTATTCTGCATTTTTTTCAAGTATTAAAAAAGTATTTTTTAAATAATAATCATCTTTCATCATTTATTTTGATGTTATATCATAATCAAAATTTGTTTAAAACAATACATTACATATTATAAATAAGTTTAAATTATCTCTAGTTAAAATTATTTAAATAAATACCGATTTGAACAATTTTAATTAAAATATATCACAACACTACTTGTATAGCCCAGGTGGTACTATACCACAGTACATCTACTCACTTCAAACTTTGCCGAATTAATAAATAACTATTAATTATAACAGTAAAATTTGCATAATTAATTATAAAAATAATTAAAATTGCGACACATATCCTTCAGACATGCAAAAATTTTAAATATTTTACTAATATAGCTTTGCCTCTTCCTTTAATCATTGCGTAATTTTCTGTAATTTTGTCAACGCTATTTGACAAATTATACATAAAAAATACATAAAGAAAATTTTAAAAATGTAACATTTATAAAAATAAATTTATTAATTTAGTACGAGAATACCTCACAGTTCCCGAAATAATTACATAATAGTATAAATATTAGGGTAGCCCTCTCTTCTATATTTAATTAGGTATGTGAAGAATTTAGTGAATGGTAAAATGAGTAAAGTCCAAAATAAAAACTTCAAAAACTTTAGAATTTAAAAAAAAATTTTATTCATACTGGCGAGAAACAATTTAATACCTGCTTAACGGAATACAACAAAGAGAATTTTTTTTGGTATAAAATTGATATGTTGCAAATTCATCTTCGTTTATTAAAATTAATTTATAAAAAAAAAATTTTGTTAACAATTCGATGTCGTTATATTGCCAATAGTTGAAATCGTCACATGAGATTTCAACAATTCAACTAAAATTTCATTCACACGTACCTAGTAATAAGCGCTGCAATAAAAATTAATGTTTGCACGAATATAATATTTAAGACCAACATTTAAAAATTTTACGATATGCCTACATTACTTTCTATTATTTATTGCAAAAAAAATAAATATTATATTAAATGCTTTAACAGCATTAAAATAATAATAATAATTTATTAAATTGTGATCTACTACTTATTACTTTTCTATAAAAGTAATAATTTTAGTTTCAACATCTAAAGACATTCTAATGAGTCTAATAAAAAAAGTTAACATTGCTAAAATAAATTACACACATAACTAACTACATTAGCACAATAATATTACTTCATTGCAATTCGTGCCTGTTCAAAATGGGTTTAGGTTGTTTGTTTTAGAAATTTTTGATGTTATCTTTATTAAACAACAGGTTTTTATAAAACAGAGAAGCTTACAAAATCCGTAATACATGAAAATTATTTTTATAAAAATATAAATTTAGACAATCTGGTTAATTAACTGACCATGACCAACTAACATTTATATTTTATATTGATTTTAAATTTATCAATTGGAAATATTCTGTAAAACAAACATTTTTATGTTTAACTATAACACGTATAATTGTGCTAAAAAAATCGTGGGTTTCCCCGGAAGCAATCGCAACGGATATAGATATTTACCCTTCAAGGTCGAAAAGCACTCCTTTTAAAGCACAAAATAAAAGATTTAAAACAGGAAATTACTAGGTTCCAACTGCAAATTAACACATTAACCGTTAGGTAATACCTTTAATTAAAAAATTCATAATAAACTCAAGTTCTTAGCATTATTTCATAAGATATTTTAAAAAAATTAAGAAGTTTACATCTCATAAATAATGAACATATTAAATTCAAAATTTTTGATAATTATAATATGCAACCATAAGAAAAATTTTGATTGATCGTACTGTGCTTTAGCGGCAAAAATTTAATTGATCGTTAATCCACTCATGCGCATTATTATTAAATTTTTTTTAAACACATTTGGAAGTTTAACTCAATGTTAATTTTTGAAAATGGGAATTTCAACAAGAGTGTATTTTTCCCGAAGAATTCATGTGAATAAATTTGGAACCAGGACAATTTTATAAAATATAATATGCCGTTGGAAAATCAAAAGTAGCTTTAAAAGAGATTGTAATTTTGAAGTAAATTAAGAATTTCTGTTATGGTACATTTAAGCAAATGAATAATTTGAGAAATATAGTGAATGTGATTTTTAAACTTGTTGATCTATATGATAATTTGTAAGTAGGTAGTAATAAATTGATATGGAGTGTCAAAAGTAAATATCATATAAAATTCGCTAAGAAAAAATTAAACATTTAAATAAAATTATAAATTTTTATAAGAGTAATTAATTAAGTAGTTCTAGTTTGAAAGTTGATTAGTTTTAAAAGACTAACTTCAGAAAAATTTTTGGCAACATGAAACTTACAAACATCCTAAAATTTTGTACCAGCAGTCAGTCGGAAATTTGTGATATTTTTATTAGTAGGTGGAACATTTGAATTTAAAATGTCATTGTAAATTTCAGGAGATCATAGCAATATATAAATACTGCTTATATTAATTAAAAATTACCCTAGCTAATTATACTTAGAAAGTTAAGCAAATATCAAACTTAATATTCATTAAATTAAAGAGAATACTCGGATTATTATAGTGGTCATATCATGAGATTTACATCATAATTATATTTTATTTTTTGACATTAAAATGACAGCTTAATGTCACATCCTATTTATAGACGTCATTGCGTGACAAGAAATTTAAGCTGTGTAGATGTAACGTATGGCGCAGATATCGCTACCACATGAGAAAAACAAAACTTATTTAAAGTGAAAAATGTTTAATCCAATAAAATACGAATTAGAACAAATCATTCACAGGCTGAGGAAAAATTTAGTTCTCTTCCATGCAATACTTTAAATTTTTGAGTTTTTTTAGCCAAAACTGAAAAATAAGAAAGAAGAGTTTTTAATACTAGAATACACCGGTGCTGAATTACAAGCAAAGCTGTTGATCAGCGGTACCATCAACTATCGAATAGGGTCACAGGCACATTTTTCGACATTTTCTAATTCGTGAGATTAGCAAAATTGAGTTTTAAATAAATTTTGAAAAGAGCTGATTACTTTTACTTATCAAAATATTCAAACAACAAACATAATATTAGTAAAATATTACTGTGTTGCAAATGTAAACCTTGATATTAAGTATAAAAATTGCTACTAAATTGATTAATTAATTATTGGTGAATGTAGACAAACGTAGTTTCCCATTTATTGGTATTATTAAGAATATTTATTATTTATATTATTTTTAAGTGATCGTTTCTTTTTGAGCGCTGTATAACCTATAAATAACTGTCAAATGTTATTTTGCGCTTGCGCCTGACTGTTTCAAAACGGTTTGGAGTACTGAAAAAACAAAACTATTAAAAGTCACTTCTGAAATTCTCTTTTTCTTACTGTAACCACACTCTTAGTGGCCAAATTTTCTAACAACTTCAAAAAAAGAACGGGAATCTATCGGGTTCTAACCTAACTTTTTTTATTACATTATAAAATAAATTAATATTAATATTTTTGTTTTAGGTCGATTAACTGCAATAGTATTAGGAATCTTTACATTAGCTATAGGAATTATATTATCATCGATACCATGGTTAGATTACCTAATATTAAAGGTATGTGCAGACCTACTTGTGAAAAAAAATAAATTAATTTTAATTTTTTTTCAGCAACTTCGACTAGCAAATGGTTCTTTAAGTTATTATTATTGGCAAAAACCAGGAGTAACGCGACTGACAAAAGTTTACATTTTCAATGTTACAAATCCAGAGAGCTTTTTAACTTTAGGAGAAAAACCAAGACTTCAAGAAGTTGGACCTTTTGTATATAGGTAAGTAAATTACCGTCTTATGTAAGGTTACATAAAAAATAAAATCTCTTCCTTTTAAAACACTTAAATTTCCGAGAACGAAATTTCACCCACTTTAAAATTTAAACCAGTTTTTAAAAATGCCGGGCCTTACATAATATACACGGTCAAGAAAATGTGATCACAGTGAAAGCTGAAACAAAATTTGTAGTACTTATTAATAAACGGTATTATTTAATCCTTTTTTTAACATGATTAATTATTATTTTAAATTGACACAATCACCGATGTAATTGTTACTTTTACATAACTGCACTGAACTACTTCTCATTGTAACAATAATTTCTATAGATTTAATAAATAGCTAGACTATTAATTTAAACTTGACATTTGGTATTAAGACCGTGACATAGAACTTGGTATCAGTCGTGGAATTAATTATTTCGCACTTTTTTATGCCTTCTAAAAAAAGTTTGTGATATATCATGAATATTAAGCTAATTGCCATCAGGTTTATTATATAGAATTAAGCATTATAATACAACAATTATTAAATAAATTTATGATGCTTCTTCAAATTTATATAATTAATTCTAGTCGTGCTAGTTCAATTCAAGTTATAATACTAGAAGTTAATAATAAATGATAGGATCGAAAAAATGATACTGAAAATATGTAGATAAACAATAACAAAATAAAATCAAAATTATCAAAATTAATTAATTTAATTTTTATTAAAACTACTTTTATTATTATGTCAATTTCCTATCTACATAATGGGGCACGGGGGCTCGCCCAGTTGTATATAAAAGGAATCGCGCAGGCAAAGTGATACACACTTATGTATATATATTATTAATCTAAAAATTAAAAATATACTGCTTTAACTTCGTTTACATACTTCCGATTAAATTTATTGTAAAATTATTATAAACATTGATTACATAACTATCATAAAACTTATGCAAATTCAACGTTAAATTACGATTTCTCCGAGACATAATCTTATTCAATGTAGGTTAATTTTTATATCATAAATGTTGCATAACCAGTGAAATTGCACTTGCACTCTCGATGGAATGTCGTCTCCCAGCTGCTGCCGTAACAGGAAGAGACTGAGAAGTGTGCCAACATTTCATTGAGGTCAGCAGTGTATTTGTTATGTGTCTGCTTTAAAATCTTGTTTGGCACAATATGCGTAATGAATTGAAACTTAAACAATTGCTTTTAGAGAAGATATGGAGAAAGTTAATATCAAGTTCCACGAAAATGGAACTCTGTCGTATCAGCATAATAAAATTTTGCAGTTTGTTCCTGAATTGTCGGTACATCCAAACGAAAAATTAACCGTTCCAAATATACCAATGCTAGTAAGTCAAAATAAATAAATTTGGGCTAAATAATAAATTTTTTATTTAAGACACTTTCAACACAATCGAATTCTTTGGGATATCTTCTGCAGAAAACTATCTCATTTTTGCTCAACGTTGGAAACTATAATCCGTTTGTTACGGTAACCGCAAACGAACTGGTGTTTGGATACGAAGATAGTCTTGTTGCGCTGGCTCATCAATTCTATCCGAAAAGTAAGAGGCCAATGTCCAAAATGGGTTTGCTCATCACGGTAAGCTTTCACCTGAAGATTTTTTTTATTTTTCATTTTTTATAATTTTAGCGTAATGGAACCTTAGCAGAGGTTCATACTTTAAACACGGGATCCACTGGAATGGATAAATTCGGGCTGCTCGATAAATTGAACGGAAAGGATTCTCTTCCGTATTGGCCCGAACGACCGTGCAGTGATATTAATGCTAGTGAAGGTTCCTTTTTTCCTCCAAGAGATATCACCAAATCCGATATTGTACATATTTATGATAAAGATTTGTGTAGAATTTTACCATTACAATATAAGAGATCTACTACAAAACAAGGTACGAAATTGTTATTGCTTTTATAATTATTGTTTTAAACACTTTTTTGTAGGGATAGCAGTAGATCTGTATTCACCACCCGACAATGTATTTGAAACAGCTGAAAAGGAACCCAGTAATAAATGTTATTGTCCTGGAAATGAATATTGCCCTCCCAAAGGACTTCAAAATATAAGTCCATGCCAGTATGGTACGTAAAATTATAAAAAATGATACGCAATTTATATAATTGCTATATTTAAGTTGTTTTTCTTAAAACAGATTTAAAAAAGTCGGTTGTTACGTACATGGGAAGTTCCTCAAGAAGGGTTTTTTGGCCTCATCTTTTAATATGTAGTACCTTTTCAGGCGTAACTTAGTAATTTTAAACACTAATTAAATATAAACCATGTTTTATGATAATCGCACGAGGTTCGTCAATGATCTCAGTTATATTTAATTTTTCTTATTTGGCTTGAACATTTTTTGCTGAATATTATTATTGTTTATAGCAATGTTATTGCTCTCTTAAAAGTCTATTTTTAATCATATTTACTTTGCTCTATTTGTAGATCATAGTACAATTAATGAGTATTAACTGAATAAAATGCATCAAAAGTAATTTTTAAATTGTTTTGTAGTTCGGTAACCCTGATAAAAAATGTAATATTGATATTGCTACACTAAAATGATTTTTCAATAATACAGCATTACGAGAAGTGGGATGAATCGGTAGGTTTTTGAGTATGTACACTATGCAGCTATTTAACTATATTGAAAATACTTACACTTACTGCTGATACTGGATATTACGGAATACATACGTGTAATTGTAATATTACTGTACTAGCACATAATATTACCGGTTTACCTATCAGGTAGTACCGGCAGAAAATATCAGTGAAAGGCAATGTTAGGCAGTCAACAGCAGTATTAGATAAGATCAGCAGTGATGGCAGTATCAACAGAAAGTGACAGTATTAAGCAGTACCAAACAGTATTAAGTAAATGGAAGTATTCGGCAGATATTATTAGTATTTAAATTATTAGTATTTTTGTTATTTATTTAAAGAAATATATCCCTGCTCCTAGAGTACTACATAATATTGCCTATGATTATCACTTACAGTACAATATGTCAATAATGCCTAATACTGCCAATACTGCGTAATACTTCCGGTACTGCCTAATTCTACCATTACCTGATAATATTGCCATTTACTGCTTAGTACTACATCTTACTGCTTAAGACTACTTGATACTTCCGATACTGCCACTTATGTTAATACTGGCTATACATACTACTGTCGCAGTGATTCACTCCCCAGCACACCACTGGTAAACTCTACAGTACTCTTCCGTATCTTTTCTTCCACGAGCATCCTATGGCTGATGTATCATGATGGCTATCGAGAATCTTCCGAAAGACACCACAAGCCCGTGTTGATTGGTAGTGTGAGATTCTTACTCATTAAAATATCTGCTCTTAGCAGCATAAGATGTGGTACTTCTTTCTTTTCGAGGTATATTCTTTCTTGCTTGATTAACTTGAAGCATTTCTAACTGCTCACTCAATGAACAGTTAGTTATGACAAAATAGTCATGTTTGGATTTCCATTCCAGTAATTAGCTGATTCATCATCTCTTTTCTAATTCTAAAACAAAACACTCAGACTCTAGGCGCAGTGATAATCTCTATTATTAACCTGCGAGAACCAAAAAGAATCAATCTTCAATTTCCTGAAGCTTGACTGTTGCTAATTAGGCCCCTCCGGCTGGCTAATTCATGTAAAACCTTTTCTTATATTTGCTCCCTCCGTCAACGCATCGATATCTCGCATTTATACCGGCATGTCATCATCCTTAGGGAGCGTTCATAAACCACGTAGTTTGATTTTGACCTCTTTAGAACCCCTCCCTCCCATCATGTAGCTTAACGTAGCTTTTACCATCATAACCCCCGCCCCTAGATGGAACGTAGTTTTTTTTCCTATCAAGTCCAGAAGACATGTTATGTTTTCTGTTAACAAAACTATTTAAAAATTATTTGGTATAAAAAATGAATAACACCGATATTTGTTTTTAAAACAAATAGCGCACCTGTATAAAATATAAATAAAAAAAATGCAAATACGGAAATAAATATACATATTATGTTGTCGCTTATATTCTGAAAATTGCTTTCATAATAAATGAAGAAAACTATACGTAGCTTGACTATAATCCCCCCGTACCCTCACGTAGCCCTGCGTAGCTTTCTACCTAACCCCTCCCCCCCCCTTGGCCAAACCACGTAGTTTATGAACGCTCCCTTATCAATGTTCATATTTGCGTCTCAATCAATCCAGTTGAATTTCAAGTAATTAGAGCTTTTTTTTACCAAGAGCCTCTCTTAGTATGCTTTTTAATTTTTTTTTAAATATGTTTCACAAAAAGTGGATTTTCTTCGTTTCCTTATAAAAATAAAAAAAAATTACTTATGAGTTATGAACTAACAATATTAAATATTTTCTAGATGCTCCAGTATATCTATCGTTCCCTCATTTTTATAAAGCTGATCCTAGCTTACTGGAACCGTTTGAGGGTTTGAAGCCTTCGAAAGAAAAACACGAAAATTATTTCAAAATTCAACCTGTAAGTTGCCAAATTAATATTAAGTAATAATTACTTATTCCAATTATTTATTTTATTTTTTAGAAATTGGGAATACCCCTTGAAGGAAAAATTCGAGTTCAGCTCAATTTAAAAATTGATAAAGCCGAAAACATAGACGCGGTTGCCACTTTTCCAAGTATTATTTTTCCCATTATGTGGGTTGAAGAGGTAAGTAAATGAAAACTGTTCTGATTTACTCGATCTAAAAGTAAATCAATGGCATTTATTTAAATTACACGCAATTTGAAGAAACGAAAAGATTTTCTATCGACCGACCTATGCCTCTGGAACGAGCTTACTTTTACCAATTCTAAGCAAAACTATAATCGAGAAATAAAAAATTGTGCTGGTCTGATTAATTTTGCAGTATTATTTTATTTAATATGTTAAAAAATTACGTGCTTCGATTAGATTAACACAAAAATTCGTTAATTAAACCACATCGTGAGCATGGTTTTGATTGTTGACTTTCTAGGTGTTCCGAATATTTACGTGTTCCTTCCTAAACAATTTATATTTTTAAATTGGCCAATTTTACCAAATTAAATTATAGGTTTGCTTATACCTATTGGCGTTGTTCCTCTTAAATTTCAGCGATAAAAATTTTATAACTTTGTTGGCCAATATTACATTAAAAATTTCACTTCCCATTTTGCTAAATTATAGAAGATATTTGTTGCACTGTTATGTATACAAATTCTGAAACCAGACGAGTATAAAAAAATCGAAGTCAAGGTTCAGCTTACTTTTGAATTTAATTAACTTATTAATTTAGGAAATAAAATGATAAATTGGTAGGTCGACGAACCAATCCACTTTTGCTTTCTCTTATTTTTAATAACTTTGTAGTCAAAATTGTTAAATATCCCAAAGATAATTAATTTTGTTAAGACATTTTTTTTGTAATAAAATGTTATTATTTAATAATTAAATCGGAGCGTAGCGAAGATGTCTCTAAAGTTGCATCAGTGCAATGAAAGTTTTTCTATCTAAATTTCAACCTCCAATGAATAATTCTCTTTTTAGTTTTAATTGTTCAGTGAAATCTCACTAAAATAATAAATTACATAATTAAATTAAACTTGAAGACACCATTGGTTAGCATTTTTAATAATTTTGATTTTGTCTAGGGTATTGATGAAGTTACTCCTGCAATAAGAAGATGGGTTTACTTATCTACCACATTCTCCGATGTGGCGTGTCCATTATTCACGTATGGATCAATTTTCACAGGAACCTGCATATTAATTGGAGTTTTTATAAACGCGTACAAATCTATAGTGTTTACAAAAAATACCATCGAAATAGGGATGAAATCTTTGAGTAAACAGAGTGGGTATTTTGTGCAGCATCCCAATAAATTATTAATTTTAAGAGACAGTTATAGTTTGTTAACCGACATTGGTTTAGAAGAAGCTCAAGACGTTTAAAATTAGTATTTTGTTAACCAAATATTTGTTTTTATTTTTAGTCTTCCTTTTTATACCAATATTTTTACATAAATAAATTCAATTGTTATCGATCACGTAATATTATGAAAGTATTGAAAAACTGTATAATAATGTTTTGTTGTAGTAAAATTTGTAAAATAAATTTTTTATATTATTGAATTGAGTTTTAACGTTAATTTTATTTTTCTTAGCGTCCAGGACAGACGGATGAATAGAACTAAAATTCGAACAAAATATATTTTATGCATCATATCATTTTTATTAATATAAAAACTATTTCCAGAATCTTGACTCGCTTTCCAATTTTTTTTTTTTCGGTCAGTCTTCGGCGTCGGGATTTATTACTAATCTAGCATGATAACTGCTGAAGGCTAAGAGCAGATATATCCATAAAAAGGAGTTTACGGTTAAAACGCTAGCATACGCTGTGTATCCAGTTTTTATATTTTCTACGGGTATGTCTAATTTCGCACTTATAGATTGATAATCGATCTTTCCAAACCAAATGATTAAAGCCCATATGAATTCATAACATATAAATATAGAATTTATACTTATGTACACGTAAATAAAACTAGGAAGTTTCTTCCATAGTCCATATCCCAATAAAAGTGAAAATAAGCAAGTAATTCCAGATATCGCAGCGGAAGACGATGGACTGGCTTTTTCAAACCAATATGTATATATAGCTACTGTAGCACTAAATAAAGTGTAAGCTATAGCTGCTAATAAACATCCAAAACGTAGTGGTAAACAAAAACAAAATTTATTAAATATAAGTTTTGTATCACAACACATTCCATTGAAATTTATTAAACTGTCAAAACTGCATACTTGTCAAAGAAATCCATAGGCTACTGTTAAGTAAAATAACCAAAGCGATAAAGCTGCATTAATTTAATGTCAAGTTAGTATTTACTTATAGGAATTACCAACAAGTGATTGATTACAAAGTCAAGGTATTCGCTCTATGTATTTTTTATGGGAAAAATGACCTAAAGTTCACCTAGTTATACTACTACCAAAATAATCAATTTAAAAATTTGATGTTCGAATATAATATATCAACCAAGAAAATTCGAAAAAAATGTGAAAAGGCCGCAGAGATGAAGAAATTCTTCTCGCTTCTCTTAATTGTGACTGCGGGATACCATCGATTTATTTTTTTGCAATATAAAGCTTTACCTGAAGATTCACCTGAAGCTGAAGATAAAGCTTCACTTTAAAGCAAGATTGGTCAATTTTTTACTAACCAAAATATGTATAACAATTATTTTGTTTTATTATGTGATTGGCAATGGCAATCAATCGAGTTCCACGTCACTCGAGTTGCACATCAATCAAATCCCACACCAATCTAGTGCACATCAATAACATTTGGTTTTTGCCAAATTAAAGCGCAATTTTCAAACTCTAGAATTCCCAATGATCTTACTAAATACAACACTATGATATCCTCTATGGATGGTGCATGTATGTCATCTTCATTACTTCGACAAGGGAACGTAATGTAATAACGGTTCATGTACATGAAGCTCATGTTATAACCTAGGAATTTCCTATGCAAATCTTCTAGTAGGAAATTTTTTATTTCTCATTTTATAATAGTAATACTGACGCAATAACCTCCTAATAAGTAAATACAGTGAAACTCAGCTGATGTGCAATTCGATTAGTTGCGAACTTGATTGATATGGCACTCGACTGATGTATAACTTAATTGGTTGGAAACTCCATTGCGTAAAACTCAATTGGTTGGGAACTCGATAGATGTACAACTTGATCGATATAAAATTCGACTGAAGTACAACTCAATTGGTTTGGAAAACAATTGATGTAAAACTCTATTAGTTGGGAACTCGACTGATGTAGGTACAACTCAATTGCTTTGAAAATCAATTGATATAACACTCAATTGTTTTACAATTTTTGCTTGTTTTGACCAGTTTTTGTGTTAAATTATTGTTAAAAACATCAACGAGGCTCTCCAGTTATATAAATTTTTCAACGATTGGAAATTAAAATTAATTGTTGGTAAGACTGAGGCTACCATTTTTACTTACTACCTAACACTGCTCCGTACGACTACGAAATTTTTGGTCTTTGGATCTCTACCTATGCAAGCTGCATGGGCCTACTTTCCACATAATTAACATTTAAGCCAGATTTATTTAGACTTAGACCAAGAAAATAGTTCGTTGGAATACCTTCAGGGAATATCGACTTCGTCTCAGATCTTTAAAATTCATTTGTGTGTTTTCTTTGTTTCCAGCTTCCTCTTCAGCGGACTATTAAATAACTTTTAACTTTCTCTTCCGCGGTTTTGCCAATTTTGCTCTTTACTTTTTTTTGCAGCCTTTTCTTCCTCTATATCTGAAGTCGAATTGCGATTAATTAATCCCACGAATGATTTATACATTCATTACAAGAGGCGATTAGTGGCTGCGACTAGTCCCCCCGAAAAAAAAACAACTTAGTGCTACAACTGATTTATCCCCTAATGAACCATAAAGCAGTAACCAAGAGAGTTAAAGCTACTGCTCGTCCCTACATGTACCAGGTCAGTTCTGACCAGAGATGTTACCCTATAACCTAGATGGCTAACTACGAATTCAAAAATGAAGCCAGGTCGCCATTTGTAGTTGGGTCAAGCGACCCAACCAAATTGCGAGAAGAAAAATACTCTATCTAATCCCAGAGATGTTACCCTATCACAGGTAGAGAGTTGACCCAACTACAAATGGCGGCGATCACGTGACCAGGCTTCACTTTTTGGTATACAAAATATACACAGTCAGCTATCTAGGTTATAGGGTAACATCTCTGGTTCTGACATACTAATTTTGAAAGTACCGCAAACAGCAACTTAATCGGTAGGGAATTTTATTTCCTTCAGCATTGGTCATTACCACTTTTACCCTAGGATCAATATTTTGAGAGTTAGAATCAAATTACGGGAAATTCAATACAAATGCACAATCTAAGGTATATTTTGAACACTCATGGATACCGGTTATTTAGCAGCTATGTACATCCCCGAGGTTGAAACCTAGGAGAAAGGGAAGCATTTCTGATACCACGCAGTAGCGTAGCATAGGGAAGGGCAAGGTCCCGGGCGGCTCTTTTGTGGGAGGAGGGCAGGGAACGGCCGACCAGGCTACAATAAGCGAAATTCGATTTAGAGCCACACCTTTATAGTGAAATATAATAATCAGATAAAAAAATGATTAAGCCTGAGTAAACACGTAACAGTGAAGTTGCTTTTGCAGAAAAAAAATATTGGTTTAAAATAATTATTAGTTTTAAATGTTGCTTTGTTAGATAAACTGCAGCAAATTGTGGTAATATTTGTGCGAAATTCTAGAGCCAAGTACATTATTTTTGATAAAAATCCAAAAAAGTTTAACGTTGTTTCTAATAAAGATATAAACTGCTTATTATCTTTACATAAAACCAATATCAAATTTTTAATAAAAATTAGCAACATGGGACGTAGTAAAATATTATCCAAAGGAGAAATTGTTGAAATAAATATATAATGAGAGAAAAAAATGAAATCTTTACAAGAATTGCGAAACAAATAAAGAGATCCCAATAATCACATTTTTTAGCAGCAAATTATTGGAAATTAGGCGAAAATTATGATAAAAACAGAAAATTTGACCAAAACAGAAAACTGTCGCATCAAAATAAACACAAAATTATTCTTTAATAAATAACAGAATTTTGAATTTATTGATATAAGAGAATTTTAGAAAATTGCATCAGAAAATAAATGAAAATAACAATTACCAGTAACATTTAAGACAAATTCAATAGGTTTTATAATCAGATAAAAATTTAATTTTCTCAAAATCATTGAAAAGCTATCATTAATACACCAACATGAACAAGCTTGTCTTCAGTTTGCTCGAAACCACGTGCAGTGGAATAATGAATGGAAAAAAGTAATATTTAGTGACGAAAGAAAGTTTAATATGGACTGATCAGATGGTTTTTCTTTGGTTTTTCCTTTATTGATAAAAAAAATATAAAAAACTTTTTTAAATGAGTTGTAATTTTGGAGAAGATTCTTGTAAGATATAAGCAGCGTATATGTTTTATGAAAGATCTGCAATTGCATGGATAAGCCATCGTATGAATGCATAAAAATATGTTGCACTTCTAGAAGATGATTTAGTGCCTATAATAGAAGAAGTATGGCCGATTAATACATTTTTCATCAAGATAATGCGGCCATTTACGCTTCGCAACGTGACAAAGATCAGTTTTCATCGCAAAAATACCATTTGTTGATTTGGCCAGCAAGAAATCTTGTTCTAAATTCAATACAAAATCTATGGAAACTTCTTGCTCGTCAAATTTGCAAAGATGGGAAGCAGTACAATAGCTTAGAGAAACTAAAGCAGGTATTACAAAATTTTATAAAATAATCGAATTTCGCTCACTGTAATGATAGATGGCGCGAAATAGTTAAAAATAAAAGGAATGAACAACCTCGATCAAGCTCCTCAATAAGATAACAGAGAAAAGTTTAAGTTTGAATGCGTGTGTCTACGGGCTTTTGTAGCTATAACAGACTATAACAAAGAACTTATTGATTCAGGAGCACTGGGCTTTTAGTTAATTTTTGAGTCTAAACTTGAAGGAACAGCCCCCCTTTATTTAAAAAATAGAAAATCGCCTCCCCCTAATTATTTCCAGGTGAAATCCTATTTTGACTGGACTATATATGGCAAACATAAAGTCGCTTCTTTCTCCTCACCTCTATGGTGGAAATATTTCTCTGAAAAAGTAAAACAAAGTCTGCAGAAGTCTTACAAACTCTGAGAAACCCTGCAAAAGTCTAATTCAGAGTTTTCAGAGAAATATTTCTACCAGGGATTAGTTATTTTTGTATCTAAGGCGTAAAGTAATTGTAGCACCAGCCCAAAGACGCTACGGGTAAGAGCAAAAAAAATCAAGTAGGTAAATTTTAATTATTTTGAGTAAAGAGAATTTTAAAGAACCTTAATTTTAAAGTGTCACAAAGGGTATATGGTGCGATTTAAATTTTTTTAAGTTGGGGTAGCTGAAGGTGAAGGTTGAGTCTTAACTCAACACAGAGTATGCAAACTAATCTCCCCTGTCCTATCTATAGAAAAGCTTCTTTTACAGTTCTTCGATATTTGGATAATTTGTAAGAAATTTATGGTGGATTTATAAATCCTGAAATCCTAATCCTGTGGGGGGAAATAGACATATTCTAATGAAAATTTTGGTTTTTTTAAATTTAAACAAAATTTAATAGATTTTGTTGATTCTTGATGGGTCATGGGGACATAGTTGTCCCATTACTCCCTCTCCTGTATCTGCTCTTGCTTACAGTGAACGTTGCCGATCTTGGGAACACTAAATGCAATGTTTACAATTAAATTCGTAAGCAACCTCATTTGTCGACTTCAATCGATGATGTTCGTTCTGCATTAGATTTAAAATAGAAATTACCACAATTCGAGTTAATATAGATTTTTTAACAGTTTAAAAATATGATTAGTATGCACTCTAACCTGCATTATTCAGGGCTAGATGGCTTAGAACAATTTTTGTGCTTTTGAGTTGCTATATATCATAATTTCGGTGAGTCGAAGCGATACGTTACATCAATTAGTGATCTAAGTAGATAAAAAACAATGTTTTACTACAAAAAGCTTCAAGATTCAAAACAAATCGATGGTTTTAAAATATTATTGTACACAACTAAAAAGGCTAACTTGGCTGCACTTGGTTAAACACTACTCTATCATTAAAAATATTGCATCAAAATCTGACTGCCCGTTGGAAAGCTTTAAAGCCATAAACAAACAGATGAACAAGCATACCCGCCGGAATTAAATAAGAGAAAATAATTAAAATTTGCTTTTAGGTGGTTGTTCAGGTTTATAAGTTCTTAAGTAATGAGTATCGTCACTTTCCAATTCGTTTCCAAATAAACTTGAACAAAGCCTACAATGACTATATTGGTGGAATGAAGAAGTCAACACCTTGTAGTAACTTAACTACAGTTTATATTTTTTATAAGGTCAAACAATTCTATTATCTTAGGTAAAACCTATGACTTCTTCTTCCGCTTCTTCCTACTGGTCAATATAAATTAGAACTTTAAGTGTTATACTTCACCAATAATGTAGCCAAATTAAACATTTTGGGAGAAATATATACACCAATCAGAGAAAACACTGTAACAACTCGAAAAGTAAAAATATTTTTAAGGAATTTTGATGTAGAAACTCGGGCTAATGCTAAAATAATTACGATGCGGTTCCAAAACAATTATTTTACGCCCTAGATGCAAAAATATCTGCATTCTCCTCATCCATCCGCACTCTGCGTCTATTAATAAGACAAAAATAAAAATGGTCTTCGTATAATGGTCACAATCTCGCCCAAGTGACCCAGAATAACTATAGAAGTGCTTTGTTTTACGGCAGCTACATTCCTCATTATTTGATTTGTAATGGAACAAAGTTTGTATTATAAGATAGCACTTTATTTCTAGTCCATTTACAAATCTATACAAGAGTACACAATTTTAAGATAGTAAATATAATTAAACGGTATTTTTCAAAATATATCTGCAATATCAATTTTAATTAAGTAAATATAAATAAATAAGTTTTGCAATCAAAATTACAAGTTTAAATTTCATCATTTCAGAAAATATTTTACATGCACTCCACAAAATCAAGTGTAAAAATGTCTTGTTACCTTAACTTTTATCCTTACAATGAAAATCAAATTAAATTATTTGGGAGTTTATTTAACCCCCTTTCGTATTCCCTATGTTTTCTTCCAGGAATAATACATTTCCAGTGGCTTATTTACTTTCCAATAACGATCATTTACTTGACCTAAAGTTTGGTTGCCATTTAATTGTACATACTGCCCGGTGCTCGGAGAAATATAAATACAAAAGTTTAGTAGATGATGGGTCTGAGATAACTGAGAATCCAAGTCAATTGTTAAACGCATAGCCAAGTACTTGTGTAAATGATCAACCGTCGCATTAGCAGTCGTTTTAATGTAACGAATAGAATTTTCCTTTAATGCTTTCACTAAATGATTATCACCTGGCATTTCTGTTGGGTGTGGTTTAAAAACCAACTCAATTTCGTTTAACGTTGTTGGCTCTGATGGTCCTTCACCTTCCGTGTCAGTTTGTTCAGTTCTTTCACTTGATTCGCTTTCTTCACTTCTTTCGGACGTTAAGTTACTTTTTGGTCTCTTACCCAATGATTTACTGATGGAACTTACACTCGACGAAACAGGACTTGGAGGTTGTGATGGCGTGCTGCGCCCAGACTGTGGTGCAGGGCTGGAAAGTCTCAAATTACTGTTACTTGTAGAATTATTTGCAGGTGGGAGAATAACTGGTGGTGTAACATTAGGAACAACATTATTGTTGTTATTATTATTATTATTAGTTGCACTGTTATTGTTGTTACTGGTGTTGTTAGGTTGTGCACCTTGCTGAAAACGAAACAAATCAATAAGAAATTATGACACAAAATAAAATGTAATCTTACCGAATTTTCACTTCCAACATTTTCAGGATTTGCTCTCGATTCTCCGTTATTTTCGCGCTGTTCTTCGTTATTTTTTCTAGACCTGTTTGGCCTATTTTGACTTTGCAGTTTGATTCCTTCGTTAATAGAATTAACCAGGGCGGCTTGGGAATGACTCTTATTAAGTTTAGCGAGCACTCTTTCTTGGTGTGCTTCGTATTCGTCACGACTCGGATAAATTTTTGATATTAGCAAATCAAAATTAGGATCCGGTCTCAATGACCTTTTCGACACTAATTTCTTACGACAAGTGGGGCATTCTTTATTTCCTGAACGCAATGCCGTAATAATACAATCCGAACAGAAGCGGTGCAAGCACTCTTTAGTTGTCATGGTTTTTTTAAGCATGTCCAAACAAATAGGACACATCAATTCACTGTGTAAACTTCTTGGCGACACCGCAATTTCAGTATTATCCACAATTGCATCTTGCGGTGTTCGATGCAATTCATATAAGGATAACTCCCAAGTTTTATTTAAACCTATTTGCTCTGTACTTGTCATTGTTTCACTATTTGATTAATATTAACCTTTCTTTCAGTTTCTTATGTCAACCAACATTTTTTGTTTGTGGTTGGAACAGTTCTGTAAAAGGTGCCAACTTCGAAAATGATCGGACATTTTTGAGAAACTCTTTAAAAAAAAATGTTATGAAAACGTAATCTAATTTTAAATCTAAGGATGTTAACATTACACGAAAATAAAATAATTTCCTTTTAAAGAGAAAATTTAAATTAAAATAAGTCACCAGATCCTTTACAGAAGTCCCCATTTGTTACAAACTTAACGAGCTCACTGTATACTGGATGTGACTACGCATGCGCACTTACATGCAGAATCGGTTTTGTTTACATTTCAACAAATTAGGTTATGTTGCTAATATTTTTATTTTGATAGTTATTTGCACGGTGTTTTATTTAACAATGTCTGAAAAATTTAAATGGACTCCTGAAATTTCAAAATCTCTTGTGAAATTGTATGAGTTACAACCTGTTTTATACAACGTAAATTTTAAAAAACATTTTATTTGTACCATTATTTGTATAATTGCTTCTAGGTAGATTCGCCTAATTATCATAATAAATTGCAAAGATGCATTGCTTTGAAAACAATAAAAATGCAATTGCTGAAAACGTATAAAGTTGAAATTCCTGAAACAGCAATATTAAAAAAAATGAATAATTTACGTAGCCAGTTTCTGGACTGCTTAAAATCAATGAAAAAAACAGCTGCTAATGGAGGTGATATGCAAAAGAAAACAGTGTGGTGGTTGTATAACTATATGAAATTTTTATTACCATTTTGCAATCAAGATAAAGTGAAGTCGAATATACATGCAGAGAAATCTGACCAAGATGTTAGTAAGAATGTGTTCGATGAAACCGTAGCCATGTCGGATTACTCAGAAGAAATTGACGTGGTAATATTTATAACAAACTATTCTTATCGATAATTTTATTTTAAATTCCAGATCAAACAAGAATTTCAATATTCGGTAAGTCCTAAACATGAAAGCTCACCATCTTCTGCATCATATTCAGTTGAAAGTGAATTAGAATCACTGGAAGGCGTTGTAAGGACTCCACCAATAAAGAAAAGGAAACGAAAAGATTCTACAGATAAGGATAATTGCACGGAAACAGTTGATTCGAATCTAAATACACC
The DNA here is from genome assembly GCA_947369205.1 of Cantharis rufa. Lineage (NCBI taxonomy): Eukaryota > Metazoa > Arthropoda > Insecta > Coleoptera > Cantharidae > Cantharis > Cantharis rufa. The sequence continues at coordinate 13,636,481 of OX376307.1, read as the reverse complement.
TGTATCAAGTTCAGCACACATTACATCTTTGTGTAATTTAATAGAAGCAGAGTTGACTTCTATTAAAAATAAAAATATATTAAAGAGGGTTAAGTGGGAAATTTTGGATTTAATCCGAAAAGCGCAGGACGACGATGACGCTGCAACCTCCAAAAATAAATTTTTATAGTAAAGAATATATTAATTTTATACAATTTCAGTTTTATATGTATATTATTTTGCCATGATACCTTTCTTTGGTATTTAGAATATAATTTTAAAGTTTTTACAAATTGCAAGAGTATTTTTATCGTAGGTAGTATTTAGATGATGTTGTTTCAATCATCTTTCTTATCAATTTCCTGCTAATTTAAGACATTTTTTTCCTCTAAAGTAAATCAAGGTTAAAAAATAAAAAAGGTCCTCTCAGTTTTATAGTTGTTGCATATTTGTAATATTGAATAGTTATTGCTGCTCATTTTTTTTTAAGATTTATCTTTATTTATAAACAAATATCACAAAAATTACAGATACAATTATATCGACAAAGAAATTACAAAATAAATAATTGTACTTGTTATTCAAAAACGACACAGACTTGCTGACAAAGACATAATTATGTGTCTAATTCGTAAACAAATAACCTACATTTTAATTAAATAAAATAGATGAAACCAATCAATGATAACAACACAAAGCTTGCAATGTTGCTATTTGAACTGTTTGGACTTTTATATTTTCTTTGTGATGTTGGTGGGCTTGATTTACTTTTTATATTTTTGCATGGAGTAATTTGTCTCACGAATTTGAATAGAGCGTCTATGATATTTGCTGGTGTGCTATCCTTGCAACGCTCCAATACTTCCACAACGCATTCTTGTAAATTTAAGTAGTCCCTGCAACAAAATAAGTTTATGTCCATTCCAAAGATGAAGAGGGGGAAAACACAAAATCCTAATTTTTACTATAATAAATGTCGTTCAGGCGCTATTATTCAATTTAAGTGTTTTTGACGCCCACTATCAATATTTAAAATTTTGCTTATCTCATCCATTCCGATAGTAATCATTGTAAGAGCATTTTAGATTTATTTTCAAGTGTCTAATTTGATTACTCAACTATTATTATTATTAATGTATTTTATTATCTAATTTATATGTTTTAAACAAAAGATTTTAGTGGAAAAGTACCAAACACATTACATCACATAGAAACAAAGCTATCGATAAGCTTTAGTAAAAGTATGTACTTACTGGCAACCTTCTTCATCGATCACAAACAAAGGTAAATTTGTTACAGACATATCCGAAGGGATACGATGTCCCAAGGTGTCATTTGCACATTTTTGTAAAGCCTCTTTTTGACTTTCGATACATTCGAATCCCCCTTCTGCGATAAACACTGCAAAAAATCGTTTTATTTAAAAGATTGTCGGAATCACGACAAAAATTATTCAATATGTTAATTCAAGTGTAAATCAATTCAAAATTATCATTGGTAGCTACGTAAATTAAAATAAATATTTCTTATTTGAATTGCTGATGTCGATGGCTTTTAAAGATAAGAAACTTACTGGCGACGCGATCTCCGTCTTTATAACAAAAGAATTCGGCCATTTTACTTGTTACGTTCTTGAAAACCTTTAAAGACATTTTTTCTTTTACTTCGAGGCACGGTTCTATGGTGCCGGTTAAATTGTTCAAACAATCCAGGATTATTTGTTTTTTGGCGCAATATTTAGCAAATACTTCTTCCATTGCTCCAACTTTTCTAGCTTGATCAATTTCTTCTTCGATTTCGGTAAAATTGAAATTGCTCTGAATGCATTCCATCATTGCTTCTTTGGCAGGCTGAAAAATATTTAACAATAAATTAGTATTTTTAAATCAATCAATATTTTTAAATCATATATTGAATTGTGTTAACTGTTAAGCCCACGATATATTTAAAATTAAAGAAATCTCCTACGGCGCTAAATATTTATATATTTTTATAAATTACATAAGTATAGGTAATAAAAAAAGAATGGCGCTAGTAACTAAATATTTTATTATAGAAGATAGTAGTAATATGTATACATAAGGACCTCTCCCCTACATTTCGGTTAGATAGCGATAAAGCAATGTAAGGTATTCTTATTTATGACTAACAACATTCGTAAAGTTAAACAACAATGATTCAGACCGAGTTGAACCTTGGTATTACGTGCAATGGTGACATACCAACCCATATTATTATCGTACGCATTCTACAATAGGATAATAGCAATCATAAATATTAAAAATGTATATTACTATTAATAATGTTATTATATCTTATTTCGTCCATAAATAATACTTCTCTTTTTTTTGTAAAATGGATTTGGTATTTAATATATAGTATTTATTATTTAATACAAAAAATTATTTATCGATAGATTTCGCTAGCACAGCTGAAAAATGCAGTCTTCAAAATCATTATCTTACGAGGGGAATCGCTCAAGTGTAAAAACGCGTCTCCACTTAGGCGGTTTTTGCTGGCGGCTAGTTATGTGATGCTTTAACATTGCCTACACACCTCCCCACTTAAGCCGCTGGCAAAAACCGCTTGAGTGTAGACGCGTCTCAACTCTACGATCAGAACAAGCTTTGGTAGGGCCAAAGAGCACTAAAATTAAGCAAACACCTGCTTTTTTTGTGCTATGAGCAACCGTTTCTGAGAAAATAACGTTTAAAAGTTTTTAAATAAAATTATTCAGTTGATTTATGTTGCTTAGTTGCTTTTTTTCAGATCGCTTTATATCTTCCCGAATATGATACAGAACATATTTTGATTTTGCTACCCTTTATAACACGACATACTAAAAAAAACTATTACTGCGGGGAAGTGAACCTGGACACATTTGGACGCGTTACCTTCTAAATTAGAAAACTTTCGGATTTTTGTTGCATAAACTAAGTGAAGCATTTTCTCAGAAACTGCTGCTCATAGCACTTTAAAAAAAAGTTGCACGCTTAATTTTAGTGCTCTTTCACCCTGCCAAAGCTTGTTCCGATCCTAGAATTACACTTGAGGGATTTCCCTCGTTAGTGTTAAGAACCAGATCCCCTCCTAATTTTCCAAAAATATTAAAAATAATAAAATCAGTAATCATGCGGAATTCAGAAAAGACATTTTTAGTATGGGTATTTTCAGTATGGGTAACCATGGCAACCAGTGGCAAAGCAAAAAATTGATTTTTACATAATGAGGTGACGGATATGTGTGCATTTATAATGATTACGCACATTCATTTTTACTTGTTTGCCAAAATGGTAATAATAAAAAATACGATTTTAAGGTGGTTCGGTAGAGTTTGGCCGAGTCCAAATGTAGTCCATTATTCATATTTATAAATAGACAATTACATTGCAAAATCGATATTAAAAATCATTTTAATTAAAAATATAATTTATCAAATTGTGTATACTCTTATAAATAATCTAAATGACAATTAAAATTAATAATTAAAACTTGAATTTTGTTAGTGATTTCTCAATAATTACACCGCAAATCCAATTCAATGTTTCCTAGAAGATGCTTCATACATCCTAGATTAGAGTAGTAAGTTTTTTTTTTGTGGGTTTCGGGATGAAGTTTTGAATGAATTCAAAATTAACATCCTAATCTGTGCTATTGTGTGTGTTTTCCTATGTGCGCAATGTATTTTTTTAAACATTTTAAAAGATGATTTCTTAAAAACTACACCGTAAAAAGACTTGAAAATTCACTAACACATAAAAACAACTATCTGCTTTTGATTTCATCTAAAAAAATTTTGCTTGCGGGTGAAAGCAAACTCTACCGAACCACCTTAAAATAAATCAAACTGATATATTTTTGATATTTCAAGCTTTTCGACGTTTAAATTTATTGAAATGTAAGATAATAATTGATTTTATCGGAAAACATAGCGAATAAAGCGATGCTGTTGTTACTGCCGTAGTTTTGCTAAATCTGCCGATTTTTATAAGCGCCCCTCTCCCAGGAAGGGAAAGGCAAAATAACAATTAAACCCTCAAAAATTATTTGATTGAAGCCAGTGTCATGTCGGTAAGAAAAAATTTTGAACTTAAGAGGTAAAGAGCTAAAACAAGGCAGCACACCAAACTCTAAAATATTGAACCTATAGCTACCGATTAAATCGTTCTTATTATTCAATTTTATTATTTACATTTTGGATATACAGTAGAATCCGCTTAATGTGATCACGGATAATGTTATCAGGCGGTTATTGTGATCATTTTGACTGAGAACCGGCCGCTTTAATTAGTTTACATACAAAAACCACCGGATAATGTGATCAAAAAACCGCTTATTATTATCACTTTCAAGGAATTGCCAACACAATAATCTCTTTTTCTAAATATCTTTTTCTGATTTGTCATTAAAATTTTATATATTTTTACAAAGCACGTCACTCATTTTAATTTCTATACAAAAACTAATGAAGTTTCCCGTTTCATGGGGTGTTTCTATTTTTAATTTCCTAAAAGAAGACTTTGCTTTTATGAAATTATCGAAAATCACTGTAAATTAAGATTCTCTAATTTTCCGTTTCTAAAATACGTTTATTTCTAAAATTTGCTTACTGTTATCAGCCGGTTAATGTTATCAAAATGTTCTTGGCCCAAAGTGATCAGTATGATGAAAGAATGGTAGAAGACGTTAATTTTTACTGAATAAAATAAAATTGATTTTTGATCCTTCACAGTTCAAGTTTAGGTACGCCATATACCTACATAGGTATATTATCGATATTATCTTATTTGTACTTCGAAATCTTGTAAAAATATTGATATTGTGTTTTTCCTCCCAAGTTTCTTTATATTCCCAAATAAAACACGTTATAAAATATAGAGAACGGAATAGTTTATTGTCGTCGTTTCGCCGTCGACCGTTTCGCCGCCGCATATTTAGTATTAATTTTTAACTGTCAACATGAGTATTCCTATGATGTTTCAAGAGGTGAGAAATAAAGTCATTTAGTAAAATTTAAAGGTACACGCATTGGTAAATTACGAATATTAAATTTATTGTAACAAAAATTTTGGGAGTGACTATCCCTGCAATTCAACCTAACAAAATAAAAGAATTTTGTAGTTTTTATTAGTAATAAAAATTATTTAGTAATAAAAACCCAAAAGTGATCTTTAATAAACCCGTCAGTTGTCCTTTACTTAAGATCCCTTACCGCATTGGTTAATTTTAAGTTACCAACCTAGAAAAATGAGAAGTTACGAAAGAGTGACGGATTTATTTTATGGCAATTTTTTTGTAAATTTTTTTCTTTTTTTCCTACTTTCAAATAATAATAAAGGAAAATTTTCTACAAAAACGACAATTTTTGACTTATGGAAGGGGGAGACTATGAAATTAATCACGATTTTTGTCATTTAAAATCCTCTGTTTTACTACTTTATTGAACCGCTAATCTCTACTTTGTGGATTTTCTGCGAATTTGCTAGTTACTAACAAATTATTCTTTGTGTTTGTCTGTTTACGATAAACAATAATATAATGTTTTATTGTTATCGTAAACCGCAATAATATTTAGTTACATGCGTACAATAATTAACGAATTATTTTAATAAAATAGTGACTTACTCCTAGTTTTTCATACGCCGCGGAGCCACCATTACTTTCACATTTTTTCCTGATCGCGTTTTCAACTTCAGCCAAATCCGGAAGAGCGCTTTGATTGAAATTGGCAAATTCTGGTATTTCTGAAAGTTTACTTTCGATGGTCTTCTGGACATCTTCTGAAATTTCGTTTTGTTGGCAAAATACTCCGCCTGTAAATTTTTATTTTGGTCAATACAATATTGTTCTCTATCCGGTGAAAACATCTATAGAGGGTTTAGATAACATTTTATCTAATCTAACAGTTATTGACGAATTTTTCAATAATTATCAGTAGGTATGTATACCTAAAGGTATAACAAATAGAAAACAGTAGCGTGGGCTCGAGTTCAAATTATTGACCTACACCTTTAACCGTTTACTGGCTTGATTTAAATATTTAATGAACTTTTAAAGAATTGTAATCGAAAAACTTTGTCAACTATAGAAAAGTATCTTCGATTAAGTACTCTGAAATTTTGAAAAATATCAGGGTTGTGATAATTTTGAACAAACTGCAAAAATTTAAATTAAGCGGATAAATACTTAATAATAATATTAGAAGTCACAAGTTCACTTTTACGGACTAAAGTCTATTAGATATCAATCAAAGGTCGAAAATAGCAATAAAAAATTTAAATTTTGAAAAACTTTATCTTAAATTAATATTTACCTATCAGAAAAACAAAAAGAAATATGTTCACGATGGACATTTTTGGCAGATTTGAAACACTTTTGAAGAACAAACAAATTTAAATTCCCTTTATAGGATTAAACGTTAAATAACACCTTTGCCGATAATTTAATAAATTTACACATTCAAACGCTAGGACGGACTGAAAGATATTGGTGATTACCGACTCTGAATAAGATTCCCACTATAACCTAAGCAGTGGCGTTCGTCGAGTTAAAAACAACTGATTTTGTTCTTTTAAACAAGGAAAACGTTTAACCAAGTGCTCGTTGAACTTTGCTGAAGGGTGTTATGTTACAAAAAGCATTTTCAATTGTGATATCAAAAAATAATCTATGACATTAAAACTTATCTAAGATTTATTATTGCAAAATTAAATGACGACGTTGATAATACCAGTATCAAAGTTTGTGCTAATTTTGATCAGATTAATATAATTTTATGCATAACGAGGTACTGCATTAAAGTGCAAGGTTAAGATTATATAATTTGTACCTACATGAGGTAACACTGACAGTTCGTAGTTCGCTATATTATAATAATAAATATTATTCCGAGTTGTGTAATAATAATAATTGTCTATTTAAAATTTAACAGTGATTTAGTATTCCGTTATGGGAGGGCGGCGGTCTATTGCCCTCCTCATATCAGCCGCCACTGGTATTTTTTCAAAAATTTGTTCTTATTCACCCCTCGTTTATATTTTGCTTCAGTTTACGATACACTGGAGCAAGTTCTATATTTCCTAGCGGAATAATTTAAAAAACTTTAGTTTTACTTTGAAAACTATAAGAATTAAGCAAGAAACGCCGTTCGAAGCATGGAGACATAAATAATATGGGTAATTCAACTTGCATAACAATAAGAACAATAAATATTTTAATTAACATACAATGACTACTTTGCTACTTGAGCAATTTTCAGTTTACGCATTTTTTTTTTTTTTTTTGAAAACAAAATTTTTATTTAATTATATGACAAAGTTTTATTCGTTTTATAAAATAAAAACAAAAGTTTTATTTGTTTGTACTTACGCAAATAAAATTTTATTCCTGAATAAACAAATAATTTTTTCCATATTATGTCTATTTTATTATTGTTTATGTTAAATGCGTAGTTTCCAGAAAATTTAGAAAACAAAATAAAATAAAAATAACAGCATTTATGCGTTGCGTTTAATAGGAAATAAGTAGTTTGTACACCATTGGATATACCAATGGGGTATTTATTTTAAATTTTACCTTCTGCAGATTTTATGAAAATGAAAAATTTTGCTATTCTTATCTGTTATTTGTCATAACTGACGCGTGCGAGTGAATTAACGAGATTCCCGCTACCAACCGCTCACAACACTATTAACAAGATTTATGTGAATTATATATAAAAAAAAGAATCCTTACTCACTTGTCAAAGAAATCGTGATTGATTGACGTTTTTTACCAATATAAAAAAAACTCAAGTAATTAATGATCACAATTCGACTTACCAACCGAAAAATAATTAAAACAACAAATAGAATCTCGTTAATTATGTGAACGATCGGTAATGGAAATATCGTCAATCCATTCATGCGCGTCAGTGATAGACTAATAGCGGATAAGATCTCGTACTTTACTTCTCTTTTCTAAAATTCTAATTGCGGTATTATCACAATGTAGCTTATACAATAGAAAAAATTTTAATTTACCACAGTGGCGGCTCGCACTATTGTTTGCAGGTTGCAGGTTTCGCACTGTGCTACGTACTAAAAATATTCTAAGTTGTGAGTTTTCAAGCAAATGCGAAATCACACTAATACTTTAGTTTTTTTTTCATTTTAGGCTTCTATACAACGTATAGGAAGAAGCCTTATGATCTAGCTCCGTGTCCGTCTGTCCGTCTGTCCGTCTGTCCGCATAATTCAAAACCAATCAGAACGCACGTTCTTAAAACAATTTTACTTCATATAGAATATTTTTAGATTGGTATTAATTATTCAGATTATTTACATATATATTTTTTAATCCGATATTCTTATTTTGTATTTTTAGAGTAGGTATTTTACGTGTTTCTAATACGGTATTCGGTACGTGTTTCGGGTATTTTAATATTTCATTATGAATTGTGTTTTATTTGTGGTTTGTAAATTGCAAATATTTACCTATAAAGGTCGAAATAAAAAAAAAATATTAAAATGTTAGCGTTTTCCTTATATAGTAAAAAAATCTACCTAATTAAAAGATTAACGCATTAAAAATTGGAATAAAATAAAGCCCAGATTAACCGAACATAGGAAAGTAACATGAAAAACTTATTTATGCAAATTCATAACGGCTAATCGTGTCTACGGCTAATTAGATGATCGAACATTCAACGTAATTACGTTCGTGTAGTTTGCTCCATTTTAACGTGTGGTTTTCAATGCGGCGGAGAATACGCGACGGAAATACCGCTCGTGTAGTTTGGCTCTAAGGCGTGACGTTACAAACAGACGCCATAATAACACAAGTAAGCGTTTTGGCGTGAATTTTAGATTTCAAATTAAAATTGTAAATCTTTATTTTCTGCAGAAATTAAAATAATTTTTGGAAATAGTAGGTACTTCCGGAAGTCATAGAACAGTTTTTCAAAATCAGTCATCATACCGATTCAAAGTGAAAAAATAATTTTTCATACGTTATTATTTTTATTGGAAAGCTTTTGGGTATACAATATTTTAACTGTTTCGTATCGACAGATCAGTGTATCAACGGGTCAGTGTATCAACGGATCAGTGTATCAATGCATCAGCGTGTCGGCGGATCAGCGTATCAACAGATCAACAGATAAAGGTGTATGGGTTTTATAGGAGAAGGTTTATAATACAAGCAGTATATAAAATCTTCAAGCTTTGTATAATTTGAAGTAGATAAAACCACACAATTTTGTAATGCCTAGAAAGCAGTTGACACCTGAAGAGCGAAAAGCAGCTGCTGCCCGCCGACGACAGCTGGACGCTATCAGGAAACAAACTCTTAGACAAGACTCTTCGTTTCGTTTACGGGAGCAAGTTCGCGACACCGAAAACCATCGTCAAGCTCGTCAAGATCCTTCGTTTCATTTACAGGAGCAAGTTCGCAACACCGAAAACCATCGTCAAGCTCGTCAAGATCCTTTGTTTCGTTCACAGGAGCAAGTTCGCGACACCGAAAACCATCGTCAAGCTCGTCAAGATCCTTCCTTTCATTTACAGGAGCAAGTTCGCAACACCGAAAACCATCGCCAGGCTCGAATTAATGAAGACGTGCGCATGCACGAACATAATCTTCGTAGAATTCGTGAGCAAGGTACGTGGCAAGATGAAATTCATCGATTCGAAGCTGAAATTTGTAAGGGCTGCACTCACGTATGTCATTCATGTGGGGGACTTTTTTTTCACTACTCCATTAAAACTCACAGCATATCCAAACTCCTTTTAGCTGGAAAGCAGCAAGCCTTTATCGACACAGTAATTATAATCCCAACCACAGCAGACCTCGTTGAATTTTGTTCAACTTGTCACAATTCTATCCAACAAAATCAGATTCCGCGTCTCTGCCTCTCCAATGATCTGCAGTTTCCCTGTATTCCACAAAGTGTCAAGAATCTGTCACGTTTGGAAGCCCGTTTGGTTTCAGCTCGACATGTGTTCCAGTCTATCTGGGCTGTGTATGGAACGCATGGGCAGATGAAAACAAAAGGGCGCATTATTAATGTGCCAGTTTCTATAGACAATACTGTTCAATCACTTCCCAGGCTACCGAATCAAGACGATGTTCTTCATATTCGACTAGCTCGTCAGATTGAAGTTCCAAAAAATTATACAGCTGGAAACATTCGTCCAGGCTATGTAATGGAGGCCGCTAAAACTTTAGCTAAATCACCACTGTACCGTGAATATGGAATCTCTCTCTCAAACGACTGGACAGAGAAATGTCAGCAGGAAATTATTGAAGCTTTAAGCGAGAATCCACAAAATATTATAAGAGAAGATGAGAATGAAGAAGAAAGCGACGACGTAAATCCAGGCAGAGGAGAAACCCTGATAACAAGTGATGAAGGAATCCGAATGGCTCCAGCTCAAGGAAATCAACCACTATCTGTTCTTTACGACCCCGATTCGTATTTTCTCACGTTTCCTCAGCTATTTGCTGGACACCGAATGATACCTTCCGATAGCAATGGTAAGTTACTGAGCCGTTCCGAATTTGTAAAATCGATGGCTCGTAATAGTGATCGTCGAGCTGTTGAATGTGTTGATTTTTTGTTGTTTATGGCTAAGTCTCTTGAAATTCAGAAAATCTCCGACAATCGCAAGGTGTGTCTTCGTAAGCGTAGACACAATGGTGAGTTAATTCAAGTCACTGCCGGGCAAGTTACCCACTCTAACTTTCTGGATGGGTTAATTAACGACGATAACGCTTTTAAAGTTTTACAAGGAGTACGAAACTCATGTCATCATTGGCAACAAGAAGGTCTCAAGGTACGGAGGATGGTTAGTCAATTTAATTTACCACATCTCTTTGTCACCATTAGCGCCGCTGAGCTTAAATGGAATGAGCTGATTGCAATTCTTAAGCGAGTACTTGACAAAATATTCATTTCCGAAGACGAAGTAGAAAAAATGTCCAAAAAAGAAAAAGAAGAACTTATTCAGCGCGATCCAGTAACTTGCGCTCGATACTTTGAGCATCGCGCATCTGCTATTTTCAAGACCTGGAAAAATCCGAACGGCCCATTTGGTAACAGATTAATTAAACATTCGTATCATCGCATTGAGTTCCAACATCGAGGAAGTCCTCATATACACATGATCCTGTGGCTTGACGGTGCACCAACCTACGACGCGTCCAACTCATCTTCAATTGAAGAAGTTTGCCGCTTTATTGATGAAGTTTTAACATGCTCTTCTGACTGGCCTGAAGAAGATCCTATTCGCCAACTTTTGTATCTTCAAACTCATCGACACACTCACACTTGTAAAAAAAGACGTCACAAAGGAGTTAATTGTCGTTTCGGAATTCTATTTTTCCCAATGGACGAAACTAATATTTTTCATCCATTTGATGAGCAGCCTCGGGAAATTACTAATTTTGAACAAGATTACAAAAAGATTCGTAAGTATTTGGAAACTACTGAGAATCCACTTCCATCAGATATGGCATTTGCAGGGTTCCTACAGGAGATCTCCATGACACGCGATCAATACATTTAGCCATTCGGAGCTCCTTGAAGAAATCTAAAATTTTCATTAAACGACGACCATGTGAGATCTACATAAATCCCTACAGTGAGAAGATCTTGAGACTGCAGAAATCCAATATGGACATTCAATTCATCTTGGATGCTTATGCCTGTTGCTGCTATATTATTGATTATATTAACAAGAGCGATCGTGGAACTAGCGACCTCTTGCGTAAGGTTTCTGAAGATGTCCAAAATGGAAATAAAACTTTAGCCCAACGCCTTCAGGCTCTCGGTGCGGCTCATCACATGAACAGCGAACTTTCTGCTCAAGAAGCTGCATACAATGTGCTTCAGATTCCCATGAGCCGATGCACAGAATCATGCATCTTTATCCCAACAGGTCCACCCGATCAGCGAACGAGAATGATGAAATCCAACATTGCATTACAACAGTTGAATGTAGATTCTGAAGATGTCTTTGTCGATGGACTTCTACAACGTTATATATCTCGTCCAGATATATTATTTAACCTTAACCTTGCTCAATTTTCCGCTTGGTATGATTTTTCGTTGAAACGATCAGGTTTACGGATGCCACCGCAAAATGATGACACCGCTGAAAGCGAAGAGGCCGAAACGGCAGATAAATTTAAAAAATACCTCGCTCTTAAGAACGAAAAACCAGGATATCTTTGGAAACGAACATTTCCTAAGATTATTCGCTATGTCCGTTACAACATGAACAAAGATCGTGACAACTTTTTTCGAGAACAAGTAATGCTGTATAAACCTTGGCGGGATGAGCAAACTGAGATTATTAATCAGGATTGTGAAAAAATAGTCACTGATAATATTGAAATAATTTCTGCTAATCATAGAGAGTTTAATGCCTTTCAAGAAGGAATTCTGGATGTGGCCATGGAAAGTGCGTTGACTGAAGATCGGCAATTTGACGAGGACCAAATCAATGAGATACCTGAAGAAATTCAGGAAGAATTTAAACTGATGGACCCCGTTCTTGACAATAATATTGATTTTTGTGGTGACGTGATCCGCCCATTTGCTGAAAAATTCAATCTCCCCAACAGAGTTTTAGATAAGGAGTTTGAAAAATTATTTTCTTCTCTAAATACACAACAACGGGATTTCATCACTCATCTGCTTGATCACTTCAAGAGATCTCCCGATATCCCCATCTATACATACTTAAAAGGAGGTGCTGGTGTAGGAAAATCTCATGTTATACGAACTCTCTACCAAGCATTGATTAGAGTATTCAATAATGACATCAATTCGAACCCCGATAAACCCTCTGTTCTTTTGACGGCTCCTACAGGATTAGCGGCATTTAACATTTTTGGTTTAACAATTCACAATGCATTTCAACTTCCTGTTAATCAAAAGGAAGCTACTAAACTGTCAGATAGTGTCTCGAATACAATGGCCACTCTGTATTCCGAACTTCGTGTTCTCATTATTGATGAAATTAGCATGGTCGGTCAACACATTCTCGAAATGATTGACAGGCGTCTGCGAGACCTCTGTGACGGATCTAAGCCATTTGGTGGTATATCAGTCATTGCCGTTGGCGACTTCAGACAGTTACCCCCTGTTTTAGCAACATCTCTCATGGCTGGTACAATGTCAAATGCTATTTCGGCGCTTTTCAACAAACCCCTATGGCATATGTTTTCAGTCCATGAATTGACGACAATCATGAGACAACGTGATGATGCAGCTTTTGCTCTGGCATTAAATAATATGGCATCAGGGACAATGACCGATGACGATCTGCAACTCTTCAAGGATCGCGAGTTTTCAACTGTACCTATAGAGGTAATAACGCAGCGCCCTATTCATCTCTTTTATACAAATGAAGCAGTCGACGCATACAACAGATTTGCGTTGTCTGCTTTACCAGGAGTTCAAGCGTATTCAATAGCCAAAGATTCACTATCCGGCTACACGAGCGAGGCATCCAAAGCTGCACTTTTTAAGTGGGTGACATCTGCGCCTCTATCAAAAACACAGGGACTTCATACAAGTCTTATGCTTAAAGAAGGTGGTCGTTACATAATGACAATAAATGTAGACACAAGTGATGGTTTGGTCAATGGCGTGGGATGCATTCTCAAAAGAATTGATTTTGGCATAAGTAATTTAGATTCATCTGTGCAAAAACCTCTTCGTCTGTGGGTTAAGTTTGAAAATTTTAGAAGTGGAGAGAAACTTCGTTCTCGCAATATTGAACTTATTCGGCAACTTCAAATTGATTCGGAATGGACTCCGATCTCACCATGCACTGTTGTCATTCAACCACGGTCAAATTCAACATCAAAGATAACAAGAATTCAATTTCCACTTAATGCAGCCGAAGCTCAAACAATACATAAAGCGCAAGGGTCTACGTACGAGCTCGTTGTTGTCCACTTTAGTCCAGGAATTAAGCGTGACCTTTTATATGTTGCGTGTTCACGAGCAACAAAGGCCACTGGATTATTCCTTATTGGCCAAATTAAGAAAACCAGTACACCAAAAGAGACTGATCCGATATCCCTTGAATTTAAACGACATCAGGAGATGAAGCTAATTCCTGTATATGATCATTTACGAATTCGGACCGATGATAAAATACAGATAGTTTTTCATAATGTGCAATCGCTTCATGCGCATTATGATCTCTATAAATCGGACGAGGTTTACAAAAATTCCGATATTATCCTTATGGCAGAAACATGGACGCTTACAAGTGACGATTTCCCAATAGGTAGTCATCTCCTTGCCGCATCAGTGGACAACGAAAACATGCGCCGAGCGACTGGGGTTCGAGTATATTGTTGTCCTTTAGTCCACGAACATATAACAGATGCAAATTCCGAAATTCAATACGACACACAAGGTTCCTGCAGTATGTCTTCCATTACTTTTGGGAACATTCGCATAATTGTGGTCTACAAGTCACCAGGCTGTAATTCGAACGTGATGATATCCTTAATCAAAAAAGTTATGTCCCGCTCATACGTGTCACGCACCTTCGTTGCTGGCGATTTTAATGAGAACTTTAACACAACAAAAAGTAATATCCTGCAACATTCACTTCGTGAACTAGGTCTCCAAATTCGGTCGCCACCAATACCAACAACTCGGAATGGCACGCAAATCGACGCAATATTTTCGAACTTTGACATATTATCTGCTGGAGTGTACACATCGATTTCTTCTTATCATGAACCACTTTGGGCAAGAATTGATTTAAATTAAACAACGTGTAGTGATTCACGTAATCACTTTTATTTTTTAAATCTTATTATGCAATAACGATAAATTAGTATATGAATCTAAACAATTATATTTAATCATTTAAAAAAAAAAACAAAAAAACCCGACTGCGTAAAAAAATCAACTAAAAACCAAAAAAATTACAAACAAAAAATATCAACTGAAAAGCAAAAAACAAGCTTATTCTAATATACACATGAAATCACAAAAATAAGTAGTATCAAAGCACGATCTTAAGTAAGAAAAATGTTCCAGCTATATGTGGCTTTAATGGCTGGAATAAGCCATAAATTTAAATACAAAAATATTTAATTTTTTATCCTTTATTGTTTATTAAATAAAAAATAACAACACTTAAATCGTCTCGTCGTCATCGATTTGCTTTTTTAATATATCTAATATTTCTCTTACTTCTTCAGCTTCTTCTTGCTTAAATTTTTTTGCCCTGTTTGCGGACAATTCCTCTTCCGCCTTACGTTTGCTTGCATCTTTTCTTTTAAATGCCTCGGCACGCTTCAATTCCACCTGGCGCATAGGATGTTCGCGATAGTTCTTCATCGTTTCTTTAAACGATTTGAGCGTGAGCTCTCTTAAATAGCAGCTTCTGGGCCAATTTTCTGTTTTTGTCATTTTTATTAACAATCTCATTTCTGCTTCAATTTCTTTGGCAAATTTGTATTGGTCCATTTTGTATCTGTGAACTTTTTACCTGCTGCTCAATATATTTGTGTTTTTGTGTTGAAAAAAAACATTCAATTTTCTTCCGTTAGCGTTTTCCTTATATAGTAAAAAAATCTACCTAATTAAAAGATTAAGGCATTAAAAATTGGTATAAAATAAAGCCCAAATAATTTAACCTACCGAAAAAGTAGATGTATAGAAGCCTAAGAACTGTCGCAAAAGCGAGTTCCACCTTGTTTAGTATTATGTTTCGGAAATATTTTATTTATTAAAAATTTTTTGTGTATTTATTTTGCTTCTTTTTTTACTATTAAATTAAGGTACAGGATTAGTACAGGAACGTTTTACCGACAAAGATAATTATGTGACGAATTTTTTCAATTTACTGAATAGTTATTATGATTTAATTTACTATATGTAACTAAAACAAAAACCAGATCGTTATTTGTCCACTATTGACGCGCACAAATGGATTAATGAGATTTCAACTGATTTTCGCATTTTAAAGAATATTTCTAGGTTTCTACTAAGCTTTTGCTATTTTGATGAAAAAAATAACTCCGATAAAAAGATTTAAATTCTAGATTATACCACATATTAAATAAACTTATTCTGCGCGAGCAATAAAACTAATTCAAATTTTATTGTTTAATTAGATTGTTAATTTTTAAATTATAATATATTATAAAAACATTGATTTTGCTTTCCACTTCTTGAAATAATCTTCTGGATAATCATTTTGACATTAAAAAATTAAACACTAAATTCCGACGGCAAAATGGGTTGTCGGTGACGGTAATAATCAGTGCCCCAATTTTAGTAACTTTAAATGGCAAAATTGATGATTTAAACGCTCTTAAAATTTTCTAAAAATTGTATTGCAAATTGAACTAAAAGAACAATTTTTTTTTTATTTTATTATACTAAACTGCAGATTTTAAAATTTTACTTTTATTTAATTTTTCACATTAACGAACCTTTTATCAAAATAATATTTTTCTATCTAAAATCTGTAACTTTTTGTTTTTAAAAAGTTATTTTTTAAATAAATGTAAAGAAAAACATTAAAAACTAAAAAATATCGTCACTTCTGCCGCAATACCTCCAATCATCAGTAGCACCAAATTTTATGAAAACATACCCTAAGGGGCTGTCCATTAATACGTAAGGGTTTAGGGGGGGGGGTTATAAGAAATCTTACGGACCCTTATGGTGGGGGGAAGGGGTCCGACGCAGTCCTTACGTAAGGTTTTTAAACCATTTTCTTAAATTAACAACCCGTTGATACAATCCATATCGGAATGGCTAGCTCCCACTACAGTGACTTTATAGAGACAGTGGCGACAAACGATGTCCGACTTTTGATTGGCTACAATGTTTTTGCTTATATATAGCTTAAGGCCAGGCACGTAACTACGGGGGGGGGGGCAGGGTGGGCACAACCTAAAAGTTGTGCTGACCCACCCTGGCAAATAAAGAATTTCGTTCCAATAATTTCATGATTTATTTCTGACTAATTAAGTTTAAAATATTTTACATACGCATTTTTAAAATAATCGCGTACATTACCTTTTTTCTTTTTTAGCTTTTTTAAAAACCATTCTAGACTTTGGCCCCCTTTAAAAATAACTGGGCCCGGCTTCGGCCCACTTAGTCTAATAGGGCTAGTTCCGTGCCTGCTTAAGGCTGAATAAAAATTAATTTTTTACGTTATTGGTGCATTTTATTAACATGAGAAATTGAAAATCTTTTAATTTAAAGCATAGGCCATTCTAGAGCATATATTTTTTGCTTGAATTTGCAACATCCTGGGCCGAATAAGGGGATTTTGCACATCCTGGACCGATTTAGGGGCTCGTGTCGTCACTCTCTCTATAAAGTCACTGTAGCTTCCACATGGACTACAACTGACCTTTAATTTTTTTTTTCAAATTTTTGTATTAACCTTTATAATTATGTAAATATAATTATATTTATTAATTTTTAAATATATATATAAATAAAGTTTAGCTTATATTTTTGTATTAATACATAATATAACATTTTATTATTTATATTTTATAAATATAAGGGGGAGGGGAGGGGTCAACGCAATTTTTTTTTAAATAATTCTTACGTAAGATATGGGGGGGGGAGGTTTCTACAATCTTACGTGCCCTTTCGTAGGGATGGGAGATGATCGAAAATTACAAAAATCGTCCTTACGTAATTAATGGACGGCCCCTAACAGGAAAGTATGACGGACCAGACTTGGCCAGGGATAGGCGAATAGGGCCCGTCATACTTTCCTGTTAGAGTATCCGGAGTTTTGTTTAGTGTGTACTATATTGGTGGTTACTCAAGAAGTGACCATTTGGCCGAAAGCTTTTTCCACACAATTTCTAATGTTATAAATTTTGACAATATCATTCGAGACTGCAAATAAGAAGGCAAGAAATATAAATATATAAATTTTTATTAAATTTTAATTTTTTTATATAAAATAAATTTGTTTATATATTTATGTGTAGTAATATTTATAAGTGAGGGGGGAAGAGGGCGGCAAAATTTAAGACCGCCCCGGGTGGCAAATGCTCTATGTACGCCAGTGTGGTTAAAAAAATTAACGAGTTTTAAAATAGACCTCTCAACACTGATATCATAAACTACTATTATGTCCGGACACGCGGTGAAATTAAATCGAATTAAATAAATAAAATTAAATAGAATTTTATTTCAAATCTGACAAGTTACAAACCAAAACCATTACAAACACAAACATAACCTCATTTATTGTGGAAGTTGTGTTTTTCTATACAAGTACCTATCTACATTAAGTTATGTAAAATAAATTTTATTCTAATTTTTTAATTTTATACTATTTTATTTGAATTTTAATAAAAAACTATGTATCGAGGCGGTCACGACACTAGTGCATCAGCACCAGCCGAACTTGAATCACAATTTATTCTTCGTTTACCCGAGGTAATTAATTTTATTTTGAAAAATTTTGTTTCTTAAATTTAGTTTTTTTGTTTAGGAACCGGCCAAAATATTGAGGTCTTTACTCAGCAACAATGCATCATTAAAAGATCGGTTTGTCATTAGGATCGACAATGATATGCGAAGTGCAGAGGTTCGTGTCGATCACCACTTATTAAAAGCAAAAGTTGTAGATTTACCAACGATTATTGAATCTTTGAAAACAATTGATTTAAAAAGTTTTTATAAAACAGCTGATATTTGTCAAATGTTGGTGTGCAAAGCCGAAGACGATCTGTCAACCGAAGAAGATTCTCCACAAAAGTCAAAAAAGAAGGATCCAAATAAAGTAGATAAAAAATTTCTGTGGCCTCACGGTATAACACCTCCTGTAAAAAATAGTAGAAAACGTAGGTTTAGGAAGACTTTGCGAAAAAAGTATGCGGAAGCTCCCGAAATTGAAAAGGAAGTCAAAAGGCTTTTACGTTGCGATACAGACGCCGTAAGTTCATTTTATTATTATTAACCTTATATTAAAGGAATTTACTATTTTCTTATTTTTCAGTATTGTATTATAATTTAATACTTTTAGGTCAGCGTGAAGTGGGAAGTTATCAACGAAGAAGACGAAAATAAAGTCAACAAAGGAACGGTTATGATTAAAAAAGAACCCATTGAACCCGAATCAATTAGTCAAAATATTGCAGAACACGACATTTTTGGAGGGGCTGTTAGTGATTCTGATGATGAAGACGCGCATTTAAATGTGCTCGACATGGACGAAAACAGTCAAAATTCTGCTGAAGACAGTCATCTCACCGATTCAAATTCTGTTATGGTAAGAAAATATGTCAACGTTTAACACTAAAATTTAACATATTTTTATTAGAATTCGACGATGAGCAGCAAAATGTTGACCGAATTTTCGAGAGAAATGTTCTCTGAAGATAAAGATTCACTACAAGCAATGGATTTTTACGAACAATCTCAACCAAGTGCTTCCTATTCGTCTCCCAATATTTCTAAAAGTAAGTTTAGGTTTTTGAATGGGCCGCATTTATTTAATTGATGATTTTTTAGAAGCGATGATAGAGTCACGTTTAGAAGAATTGCATATAGAACTAATGGATTTGAGAAATCGACGTCAACAGCAGGAATTAGAAATTGAAAATTTGGAAAACTTGGCGCTTCGTCAGCGATTTCAGGATATTTTGGATCGGTTGCTGCAAGAGCAAATCGAAAAGGAACATGAAAAGTTTGATTTGCAAGAGATGTTGAAAAATATTTCATAGATTTTAGTGTAGTAGGTACATGCATTGTTATACTTGATCGTCCATTTTATTTATATTTATTATGTATTTCTTATATTTGTGTACTGTAGAGAATTATTTTTATGCTTGTTTTTGTAAGTAATGTTTACCCGATCTTAAATTTATACGATTTATACTTACAGAAGACATTGAAATACAATTATGTAATCGATCAATTTTATATTCATTAATAAAAAGTAAAATCATATATTTTGCCGTTAGGTTCTGTTCAGTTTTGGGCAGATTAAGCCAACAAACAAATTGGTGTACTCTTTTGAATACTTCAAAAAATGCAAATTGAGATTCGAAGATTTCCAAAATCAACTTGTGTAACTTCTACATTAGGAGAACACAGAAAGCAAACAAATTTTTGAGTCAAGTTATGTTGTTTATTATTTCCATTTGAAAAAATAAATTATTACATAACAATTTTTCACAAATAGTAAACATTTCGATTTAATATTGAAATAAATTCACTTTGCAAAGAAAATTCACGTGTTCCAGTGACAGGTCCAACGTAGCAAATAAAAAAAAATCGTAACAAGTTTTTGTAGCAAAATTTGTCTCAAAATTGTCTTGATGAAATATTCACGTATTTTATCAAAAATATACAATGAAAAGTAACGTGAGCCAAAAAATTACGTGAGGTATAAAATTTCTATCACACTTTAAGTTTAAAATTATTTTTCGTCATCTTTCAACAATTAAATTACAAGTAAAATTCGCGGTTGTTTTCGACACCTCTTTTGACAAAAAAAATATTAAAAATTCTTGGCTTGTTTTTAAAAAAAATGTTGTAGTCTTCTTTAATATTGCATAACAAAATACATTTCGTTACTTTTCATTTTGTCGATAAGCCCAAAGAGCGGCTCACAAATTTGAAAACTAAACTTGCAGTACTTTAAACATACTTTCAATTAAGAAGAAAATATTCTTTTTTTAATTGGCTACACTTTTTTTTTTAAGTTTTGTCCCCAAAAATTTATATATTTTGAGGAATCCAGTTGCGGATTAAACACTTTAGTATACTTTGAGCTGATGTTTATCATCGAATCCAGCCGAATGACCAGCGTTTCTTACAATAAAACTTGCTCCATCGTAGTGCATCCTGCGTTCACCACGGCGCACGAAGAGATGTCTGGTCTGACCCATGGAACCAGTACAATGTAAAAATGGTGAACTGACGGAGGCAGAACCATTAGACGGAGAGGTTCGCAAAGAAAATTTGTTACTATTACGTCCAATTCTGAAAAAAACGCGCAATAAGTTTAATTGTTTTCTTAAATTGTTTTACGTACCTAACTAAACCGTCGCTTGTTTGAGAAATTCTAATGTTGTTAATGATCCAATTATCGGTACCATCTTCGGTGATCCAAAAATTGGAACCTTGTAAAATAGCAATCGCTTCATTAATATTCTGAGGACCATAATTTCCAGCTTCAAAATGAGGACTGTCGCTAGAATCAAAACTTTTATGTCTAGAATGCAAAGAGACAAGAAACCTTACCTATAAAAAACGTTCATGGAAAAGTCCTGGGTCAAGTCAGAAAAACTGTCGGTAGTTGTTCTAGTTCCTGCCGAATCGACCAAATAAACCAAAGCGCATTGATCGCTAGTGAAACTTACGCCCTTGTACCACATTTTCGCATACCTAAAAATTTTAATTATTCAACAGTTCGATTTGACAAATTGGTTTCTTGTACTTGTTATTGCTGCCGTTCGAATCGTGAGCGAGAATCTCGACTCGCGATCCGTATTGGTAGACCCGCCCGTTAGGATGCAACAAAGCCGCAGAACTTCCTGTTGTACTGAGAGCCAAAACAATTCCACTTTTGTAATTGATCACACGTACAGCTTTATCTAATGAAACGTCGACGCGTACACGATCGTGAAGGCGCAGAGAAATGATGCCCTGTGGAGAAATAGAACATCCCCCACCAGATCCGGTGTCTTCGTGCCAAATGTCCTTAACAATCAAATTAATCACAGAATGTAATAAATTAAGCAACTCACTGTGTAATCATTTATATAATATGATTTTGTGGGCGCCAATCTTGGTAACCATTGTCCCCCTTCGTAAGGTTTCAAGTCACGAATGTTAACTTCTTCGGTTATATAAGAATTAGTCGTATAGAGACTCCGGTTTCGAGGTCTTTGTCCATCTTTTCTTTGAGAATCGGCCGATTTTGGTTTCTGAGTGTCGGTAAAAGATACTAAAAAATTGTTTGAAGTGATTTGTAGTAATATATCCAAATTGTGATAAATTTAAATAATTACCTTTACGACGAAACACTTTTCCAGTACCCTTTTCCATTAATTTTCTTTTGAAATAAAAATACTAAAACTGTTGAAAGTTACAAATTAAATAACTGTTGTTTATTAAATGTGCAATTGTTTTAAACAAAACAACCTTGATTTCATGTTGTTATACATTTGAAAATATGAAACAAAATAATAAATTGTTTGGCAGATTTCAATAAAAAAAGATTTACTTATCACAATAATGTTTATTATAGCCCAATTACAAACTAATAACTAATAAGTCCTCAAAAAATCACAATTTCATATTGGCACATTAGAATAAATTCTACTTAATCGATGCATAATAAACAATAAAATATAAATTGGCTACATCTATAATATCCAAATTATTTCAACAATTTCTTTTAAAAACCTTTTAACTATTCAAACGTTTAAACATATAAATAAAGGAATGTACCTATATTATAATAATTTTGTAATATTTTAAAATAACAAAAAAGATAAAATTGGAATGTCGCAATAGACCACTCAATAAATAAAAGTCTTACAAGAAAAAAGCAAAATTAAATGTCTGTGTAAGAAAAGTAACACTCTTGCTTGCTGATTTTTAAGAATATATCTTAATATAACTTGTTTGCTTATACAACTACAACATGCAATAAAATGCAACGCTTTTTTTATTTAAACATTGAGCAAATCTTATAAGTATGAAGTATTTAAAGTTCTGTAGTCATATGTCGAGTTAGCGCTTGCACACGTTTTGCATTACAACTTTTGCACAGTACATGATCGTCTAATGGATAACAACCACGCCCTTCCGCTTCAGAAGACAGCACAAGCCCGCAATCCTGAAAACAAAATAATAACATAGTTAATGTGAAATTTAAATCGAAGCCCTTACAATGTGATCAAGCTTGAGTAAAAAATTAAATTTACCTCGCATTTGTAGCACTGTATATGAAAACTGCGATCCAAAGCTACCACTCGAACTGTTTCCTCCTGTCCAGGCTCAGGCATGATTGGTTGCTTGCAAACACAACAACGTGGTGCAAATTTTCTATTAATTAAAAAAGTGACTCTTAATAGCCAGTTCGTTTTGCCAACAAAACTAACTTACTTATGAAAATCTTCGATGCAATGGATTTGGTTGGTCGAATCTACAGTAAATGGAATACCATCCAAACTTTTACCACAAATAACGCAGCAAAAGCATTTAGGATGATATGGTTTACCAGTTGCACGTAGTATGCGATCTAAGATTGGTTTGGTGCACACGCTACACTTTTCAAGTGTGTTCTAAAATTTTTCGTTAGTTCAATTCAAAGAAGGAAACAATTAAACTTACTAGGTAATCTTCTTCGCAGTACGGTTTTCCATCCAAAGCATAAAAGGGTTTTCCTTGTAAATTTATTGCACAGTGCTGACAAGTGAAACAATTTACGTGATAGATTTTATCCATAGCTGTGCAACCACTATTTTCTCCTACAACCTTAAGAAAAACCCAAAATAAATAATTGACGAGACGTAATTACAAAAACCTACCTTGTATCCACATTGAACGCAAATTCCATAAAAATCAGAATCCATATCGTTTACCATTCCTTGTACAAGCAAATTCGTTAAGGCGTCCACTTCTCTCTCCTTTGGAGCACCAACACAACTAGCCGACTGGCTAGGACCAGACATGGTGCTACCACTACCGACATAAGGCGCATACAAGGAATAATTTGAGCGCGAAGACATTTGACTAGGTGGTCTTGGATTAATAGGCTCGTAAATCGATTCGTAAGTTGATGAAGTCTAAAAATATGATACCCTCAATAAATCCCCATTCCTAACTTAGTAGGTACTTTTGAATTACATCATCATGCAAAATTACAAATAAGTTTTAAAATTATAAAACTAAATACACAAAAAACCCAACTTGAGTTGTCAAACACAAAAATAATCCATGTAATTTTACCTGAGACGATGGTCCATATGCATACATACTGTCAGCCTTAGCATAAAGAAATATACAATTAATTTTTGAGATAACCATACAAATATTTTTAACGTAACATTTTAAACTAAAATTTACCTGTGAACCTGCACCGTAAGACGGATAATCCGGCTCGGGATGAGTTGCACGTCTCAGTTCGCTGTAACTGGAACTGACAGGAGAAGGTGGTGGAGGTAAATCATCAGGAGGTGGTGGCAAGTTTGTGTTGACCATGCAAGGAGCATAATCTGCCAAGGTTCCCGTTAGCTCTGGTGGAGGAGGTGGTGGAGGTAAATCATCTCCTACACAAAATAAAACCAATTAATTATTCTTGGAAGTGCAATTTATTATGAACAATGGAACTTACCATTACCGTATCCCATGTGACCATGCTGCATTACGTTACCATACATGTTATTTCCCCGTTGAGGATGAACCAAATTGCTATAAATCAAACCATCGCTTCTTCCTGTTCCAGATTGAAGATTGGTATACACGGCATGTTGTTCAGGTTTGGCATAAGCTTTTGGAATCATGTTAGAACTTAAAGGAAGACTAGATTGTGATAAATTAGAATTTGAAGCCAACGACAAATTAGATGCACGAATATGAGATGCATTATCGACGTCGGAATTTGCAAAGCTCAAACGATTGTGGTGAGATCCAGGTAAATTTGAATATTGAGAATTTGGATTATCTAGTGGAAGATTAGCATAAGTGTTACTAGGGTGCTGTACATAGTGAATCTGATTGTGCATTGGCATAGTAGGTAAGTTCGAGTAGGTTTGGGCATGGGATGCCGGTGTTAAATTATAATAAACCGAATTGGGCGTAGCACTAGACAAGCTCGACGAATATAACGGTTCGACTGTTTTATTAATTTTGTGTGAATATGGAACCTGCGAAATCAAGTATGTAGCCACAATTCTGCAAGTACGAATTCAAATTTTACCTGCGGTTGCGGTTTTTTAGGTTTTGGTGGAACAGCTGGTGCAACTTTTCGTCCAAGGGTTCCACTTCCACCTTGATTAACATTTGGATTTGGAGGTAGTTCAGTTTTATTCATCAACTGCAATTCCGCCAGTTGTTTATCCAAGTCGTCCATCATTTTCTAAAAAAACAAAAGCGGGTGAATGTCATCAGTAAATGTCGAAATGACCATTACTTTGTGTGTCATCAATTTAATAAATTAATAAAAATAAAAAACAAACACCAATGATATCAAAACAATTTAATATCTTATAAATAAATAAAAAATAAATGCTAAACAGTTCAAGGTTCAAAAATTGTTATTATTTTTTTTAAATTAAATTAATTACTTAGCAAAAAATCTAATTTTCCAAAACAAAAGTGAATCGAAAAGTAAGGTTAGGTCGTTGTGGTTGGTTAAAAAATTTAATTTTTTAATTATCCCAATTAAAACTTACGTTTAAATTTTATTTCTTCTAATTATTAATGTTGACGTAAAAATGTACCACAATCAAGTTCTTCGCTACAGAAATATGACACAGACTGCAAATGCATATGACTCAGAACTCGGCCACTTTATCTGACATTGGTGCACTTAAGGCTGTTCGCCAATTCTCGCACTTATTCTTATCGACTGTCTACTTTTCCGATCAAAGTAACACAATAAAACCGACTGGAAAAAATAAATGAGTTAATGGTGAACGGTACCTATTTGGGTGGAGAACTCGAAATGCAAATTTTAGGTGTGTGTAGGTCAAGAATAGAGGAAAGTGGTTGACTAATGAGTCAACAACGGCGGCGAGAAACTGTGACATCATGAAAAATGTAAAGTGATTCACTTTTCATTTGCTTTTACCAAGTTAATGAACGCTTTCTTTAAGTGCGTGCATCCTAAACCATTTAGCTCTCTTTAGTCTGTAAGTATACAGGGTGATCTTAAAAAGAGGAAATTGTTCGATTGAAGAAACGACAACATGTTTTTGTGAATTTCCTAGCCACTGGTCACAATCCCATGTGCACATATTTTTAAAAATAGCTTTGCTCATTTTAGTAATTTCTAGGGGGGGGGCGTTTTTCAAAAATAAGTAAAATACTGAAAAATATATAGCAGGCATTTAGTAACGACTTGACATTATAAAAATATAATATATGCTGGCCTAAGACGCTCTATGGGGCCATGGCCTCTATGCCCCCCCTCCGTCATTACCACCTTTTCCTGTGGCAAAAGTCTAGCTTGTGCTCTCCTAATATACCATACTTTAATAGCTATATTGCTATATTGCGATTTAATAAACATTTTTATTAGTTCTCACCTCTGAACACAATGAGGAAAAATGAAATTTACTTAAAACACATCTCTCAGAGTTATTGTTATTTGTTTTGGTTCTTTTGTTTATTATTTGATACTTTTATAATTATTGTTAAATATGGCTCGTGGCTAAAAAATACCTTTAATGCAGATTCTGCATTTCAGATAAAAATGAAAAGGTAATCGAAAAAAAATTTCATAAATCGCATGTTCACATAAGATAATAAGTTCTGATATTTGCAAACATAATTCATTAATAATATTTGACCTCCGGTTATATTTAATTTTATTATACAAAATATTAACACATCGCAGTTATTTTAAGTTTCAAGTTATATTATAACAAACAAAACATCTTTTCGGGTAGAAGAACTCGTGACAAAAAATCTGGCCTTCTTTCTTTGTGTGTAGCTGATATCTTTAGGTCTTATGCGGAAATATGGGGTTCTGACAATTTTTAAGATTTTATTTTTTTAAATAATATATAATAATACTTATTAGATACTACAATAATATAGTAATTTATAAGTACGATTGCGCAGGCGTTAATTGCGACTTCAAAGTGTCAATTGCGACTTCAAAGTGCCAATTGCGACTTTTAAGTGTCAATTGCGACTTCGAAGTGTAAATTGACACTTAAAATTTAATTTTTTACTTTGTGGCCTCAGGACGCCTTCGTACAATATTGCAAGACACTCGTCGGAAAATATCCCAAATTATTCGATATTTCATTGTGGATTGTGGCAACACCAGGTAAAGTACTCTGTTTCGCGTGGCACTGAATTATTATCTCGTCTCGCGCGGGACTGAATATTTTACGGGACAATTAACTTTGTCTTTTCCCTCGGGATTTTTCCAAACCCGCATTCTTCCGTAGAAAAATTTCTCTGAATTTCCTCCCGGATTACTTTAAGATTTTCTTTCGAATTGGTCGAAGAGGACAAAAAAATCTTATCTACTATGCTAAAATATCATAACACTTCCTGGAATTTTCTAAGATTTCCCAAGTAGAATTTCTTAAGATTTCCTAGGATTTATACATTTATTCGGATTTTTTTTTAATTTTCAAGTTTAATTATATTCCAGATTTTATAAAATTTAATATAACATGCCGTCTCGACGAATTTTTAAGCGAGTTTCCACTGGCAATCAAGTCTA
This sequence comes from Cantharis rufa, assembly GCA_947369205.1. Lineage (NCBI taxonomy): Eukaryota > Metazoa > Arthropoda > Insecta > Coleoptera > Cantharidae > Cantharis > Cantharis rufa. The sequence continues at coordinate 13,609,074 of OX376307.1, read as the reverse complement.
CACGAAGGATACACTCCTTATTATAATACATGAGCACCCATAGGTGAAGTTTCAGGGGAGGGGGGCAAAATAAAATAGTTCTCAAAATTCGAATCAAAATAAAATAAAATTTCAGTTTCTTCTTACTCTTAATTGGAGACCACGTCCTGTTGTCAGATGTTCCAAATTTACATCTGGCATTCATGGTTTTTTGTGGACTTACAGATACTCTAGTAGGGTGCTAACCTTGCTACACGATCAATAAAATTTCTTCAATTTATAAAAATTATCGGTTTATATTATTTTTTCACTGGGATGGGGGGGGGGGAGAAAGTGCCCGTCTTGCCCCACTCCATGGGCGCCCATTCTTATATAACGTTACAATTAAAACAAAGTTTATTTAACCTTGGACCTGCCCTGACAGGAGTTTAGTTCGGCCACCTTTACACTAAATTGGATAACAAAACACAAAACAAAAAAAACAGTAAAATTGTTGATTTTAAATTTAAATTTTATTTAAAAAATGATTCCCAAGTATTACTTCTTATTAGTCTTCAATTATTATAGTTAATTATTTTACCGACATACACGGGCACGAATTTTTGTATACGCCCGTATGGGTCACAGGCGACCGCTATAATATTCACACAGAAAATTCTCGAAATTCTAAATTTTTACTTTAAAAAAATCCGATATGTTTTTGACCGAAAATTTGAAATTTAATAAATTAGTATGTTATTTTATATATACTAGTATGTCATTTTAGGACCCTATCCGATACCTAGCAATGAAAACAGTTGAACTTGACACAATGTAAGTTTTATGAATGGACTAAACAGAAACACTTCATCGGGACAATTAAATTTACTATTTTTCAAAAATTAAATTTATTCACATCTTAAACATATTAAGTACAATCTTACGATACTACATACTTCTTTTTGGCCAACGAACCGTTTTTTTTTATAAATACACAGTTGTAGTTAAATCAGAATTCGAGTCTTCTAATACTCCATTGTAAAAAATTTGATTATCTCCATTGTTTCCACAATACGTATCCTCAATCGACCCAGTTGAACCGTACGTAAATGTATCCCTCTCAAACCGTCCGCGCTCCTTGCGGAACACCACGGGGGTCTTTCTATGTGCAATACAAAACGTACAAACTTGATGTCTGTTCGATATCGATAAATCGTTGACAATTTGTTTTGCTATTCTAAGACAGGGTTGTTCTACTGGACCTGAAAGTTAAACATCGGGTAAAAAAATTGGAATTTTGTAAAAGCATTGTTCGATTTACCGGCAAGAAGCTGAGTACCAAGATGCGAAATATAACTTGAAGCCAATCGCAACGTTTCTATTTTGCTTAATTTGCGATCCTTTGGCTCTGTTGGAATTAAAGTTCTTAAAATTGTGAAAGCTGTGTTGACACTGCAAAACAAGAGTCAAGTTACAATCCGGATAAAATTGTTTTTAAATTTACCTGTGCGTTCGATCTCTCTCCCTAGCGTTTGCCTGATACCTTTGCTTAACCGGGTTGAGAATTTCCAGAGAGCCACTATCGCTTAAACTTCCCCCTTTTCTTCTTTTACCATTTCTGAGCCCAAAATGTTGTTGTTCGCTGGTTTCGTATCGGATGTAATCCATAATTCATTAAACCCTCTTAACTTATTTGCAGTTAAACTTGTGATCTAACAAATAAATTAAAGAATTAATTAAAATCACAAATTGAAATATTTTTTAAAATAAATTGCTGACAATAACAGTAATTGCTTTTAATTTTAATCCAAGGTTATTCTTATAAATAAACTATATTGTTCAAGACATTATTTATATTATTTCTAAGAAATTATCTAATTTTATTTTTATTAGCAATTTCACTAATAATAAAAAAACGCTTTTTTTGTGTCTGTACCTAAGCCTAACAAAAATGCGTTTTACTTATGATCAATTAATTATTACTCAATAAACGCAATTTATTATTTATATTATTAATAATAATAATTTAATATAAATAGGTGTACTAGATACTTCTTCGCAAAATATATTTAAAATAATATTATTTTAATTTTTCCAAGAATTTTTCAAAAAAACCCCAGGAGTAACTTTTTATGTGGTAAAATTATTAATTATTTTCTTCTTTTTTTTAAATTTTTTTATGGGACGGTTTTTCTTTACAAACTGCGGTTCTGGCATAACAACAAAGAAAAAAGACGATAAAAATTAAAAAAATTACTCCCGCAGATCACAACTCTGAAATTCACCTTTATAATGTGCGAGAAAATCAACTAAATATTGTAGATCTTCTTTTTTTTCCTCTTTTTGTTTTTATAATTCCTGCAGTTATTTCTCTTGCAATTCCTAAATCTTATACACTATGGGTTTACCCATCGGAAAAAAAAATGTGAAAATGAAAAAAGTGGTCTAAATTTTTTTTGGTAAGGTTACATCGGCAGAGTTAAACTTTTTTTTTTAATTCTTTCTTATGAACTGTGATCTGTAAGCTCTCCAGACCAAACAAAAACAACCCGGCTACGATACTATATGCTGTTCAGTAATTTGCACTAACAGTAGAATAAAAACAATGAAACAAGCAGTATAGTTTTTGAGTAATTTGAGTTTTGTAAATTCTAGGGAACTACAGTGAGATCAGGGTGGGCCCAAAATTATTCTGACCCTTTCTTGTGCCCACCCTTAAATTCGTAAATAATATCGAGCAGGTTTTAGCAAAAACTTTAGACTTATCAGAAGTGGTGACTAATCTGATGTCGCTCATCAGAGACGTATTTTAAAATTTGGCGCTTTGGGCCCAAGAAGTTTTCCTCCCCATAAATTAATTAAAAAAAAGTTAAAATTAATTTTTTTAATTCATTCTGATTATTATAAAAGGCATCCCAAGCAGAGCGCCAAGGACGGCTTGCGCCGCCCCTTGAAGCCTTCCGCCCCGGGCCATGGCACTCACGGCCCTTAAGTAAATACGTCTCTGTCGCTCATCATAATGAAAGAATCGTTTTGTACTAGGCGAGTACATTTTTCAAATTACTTGGCCCCCCTAAAAATATCAAGGATCAGCTTTGGCCCACTCAGTATAAAAGGACTACATCTTTTCCAGTAGTTATTCAGAAATGGTCAATTGCCATTCAGAAATCGTCAACTGCAATTCTTTGTCAACCGATATTCAGAAATCATCAATTGTAATTCGGATTTATCAATTGATATTCAGATATCGTCAATTGTAATTCTGAAACCGTAAGAATGTAGGAAGGCGTCAAATGAAATTTAAGCTTTTTTTTTAACGTAGTTAAAGCTTTTTAATATAAATAGAAATCAAAAATAATCAATTAAATTTTTTCAAAATTTTGCCGAAAAGCGGAAAAAGTTATAGAGAACGAATTGGAGTTAATCATCTTGTAAAATTAGTGCCGAGAATATGCGTCGGAAAAAACAGCAACTGGTTAACATTGGTGCTATACAAATTCTTTATTTCAAAACGGTACTTTAGCAGTATTGAACAGAAAATTTTGGTAACGGGACACTCGTCCTTTTGCCGGATAGAAATTTTGCTTTCGTAAAAAAATAAAACTAAAAGTAATGAATGTTTTCATTGTGCTGTGAACACAATGTTGTGGTCGCCGATGAAGTTTTAAGCATTGCAAATTGCGGGTGGAGACTTTGGCAGAACTTTGTACTGCGTCCGTCAGCGGTTGACTGAGGAGGACTGTAAATAGCTATACTTGTGGCTTTCCACGTGTGGTAGGTGTATAATTGTATACCCGTTAAAATGTAAATATACAAAAATCATTAGATATGAGATGGAAATCATTTAATCATTAGATAGAAAATTAAAACTAAAAATTTATAAAAATGAAATTAAAATAATTTTCTGTCTAATATTCGTACAATTACAATACATTTAAAAATGCTACCATATACCAAGTTAAGATGTTTCAGTTAAAAATTTCATTTTCACCCAGACCTAAGCAAAGTTTGAACATTTACTGTTTTTGTACCTATACTTTAATATTTATTATTTTCGATTTTTCTGTAAAATAGATCTGTTTATTAGATTACTGTTGTACTTCGTAATTTTTGTGTTTCGTTAAAAGTTTAAAATATATTTTTTGTTATCTATATGTCATAATATTTATATTAAAAGATATAAAAATTTCGATTTTATTGACTTTTTCTTACTTAATTTAATTAATAACTTGAAAACCATTAGTTTTGGGTAATAAGGGTCAGAATCTAGTTTTTAGATCATTTCCCCCTTTTAAAAAGAAAATTAAACAAAAGATTCTGTAAATTGAAAGTTGAAGTAATTTACTGTTTATTAATAATGTAAAAATGAAATATCTTCATTATTAATAATGTAAAATAATATGTATGAATGTATGTAGGTACCTACAATACAGTAGGACCGTTACAAAGAAAATTGACATATTATATTATCGTTTTAACGACCTTTTCAATTATAAGCGAAACGCTATTAAAATCATATAACAATAATTAAAATGTAAAACTTCAAACCAACCTATTTTTAGGTTTATTATTAAAACATCATTGTATGAGAATACTATAAAAAATAAAAATTTGCAAAATATATCAACAAAAATATTGGTTTTCTATTATTTTCAATCTCGAGTCAAAAAAATTTAACCGATAAATTTTGAAAATTAATTTTCATACCTGTTAATCTTGAGGAAGCTCCAATCGAAACATTGACACGTATATTTTAATTTGTGTGCAAATAAATCCGAATTAGAACTAAATCACTATAAATAGTTAATAGTTTGAACTTTGTCGTATCCGAAAAGCCAACTGTTAACAACAAGTGTTTAAAGTGAACTAATTTGAAGATATTTTTACCACATGTGAGGTTTCTTTCGAATAGGTCGGTGGTTAATCATATCGTAACTTTTTGCTCAACTGCAAATACAATAAATTTTCAAAGTTTTGGTTTAGTTAATTTAAACTTTTTTTTTATTGCAGATGAAAATGTAATTGAAGTTTTTCTTTACAATCAACGATTTTCGATATTTTCAAGTTAAACATGTGTTGCGCAATTTTTGAAAAGCCTCAGACGTTAGAGCCCATATATCATCCGTAAATCAACATTTCAAAGAAGGAGCGGAAGGATCCGGACGACCAGTTTTGCCCCTGGTTTAAGTATGATCTTAGGTAATTAAAGAAACATTTAATAACCAGAGGAACAAGAAGCGTATTAATCTGATGATGTGATTATTATGGATAATTAAGATTATAAAATTAATTACTGTGGAGCGGTTATTAAGTTCATATGTTAAAAATATCCAGTTTAATAAATCTTTCCACATTTATGCATTATAAACCGACTTCTTGTATAAACATAAAATTCACTGATTACATTTACAGAAAAATTTAACATGTGTTTGTTATTTATAAGAAGCTCTTCTTGAGTGATTCATGCTATAGAGTATAGATGAACACCCACTCTGCTTTTATTTTAATGAAAATGCAATAAATCAATCGAAATTTATATTATTTGAATTTCGAAAACGTAGTACTTTCAAAATAGATTTAAAAAAATTAAAACAGTGGCACAAAAAGCTGTTATCGGAATTAGGAAGAAGTTACCTATGAGAGGTGGACAGCCACGTCTTTTTCTCAGATAATTAACAGGGAGGGAGCTTCGAGCTCAACCCAATTTTTCTCTAAACAGTAAAACTCGAAAACGTAACCAATTCCAATTTCATATTTCTAATTTGGGGGGGGGGGGGGGTGTTTCACCAAATTTCGCAAAGATCGGAGCATTAGTTTCGAAGTTATATAGGTAGAGTAGAATCCGCTTAATGTGATCACTTTGGGCCAAGAACATTTTGATAACATTAACCGACTGAACAAATTTTAGAAAAAAACGTATTTTAGAAACGAAAAATTAGAGAATCTTAATCATCGTAAGAAAAGCAAAAATAAACTAAACTTATAAATTAAAAAACATAAAGCAAAGTCATCCTTTAGCAAAATTAAAATAGAAATACCCCATGAAACTGGAAACTTCATTAGTGTTTGTATAGAAATTAAAATGAGTGACGTGTTTAGTAAAAATATATAAAATTTCAATGACAAATCAAAAAAAGATACTCAGAAAAAGAGATTATTGTGTTGATAATTCCTTGAAAGTTATAATAATAAGCGGCATTTTGATCACAGTATTCGGTGGTTTTTGTATGTAAACTAATTAAGGCGGACCGGTTCCCAGTCAAAATGATCACAATAACCGACTGATAATATTATCCGTGATCACATTAAGCGGATTCTACTATATTTCAAGCAGAGCTGCTTGGCACGCAGCTGCCGTTCGGACTTCTTGGTATAAATTGTTATTAACTTATCATAATCAAAAAGCTTGGAGGCAGCATCAAATCGATGTTTTAGAGGCTGCAAAGGATGCAGAAGAGTCACTAGATGGTCCTGGTATCGACAACTCCATGTTAGTATGAATAAATTAACTTTAATGCAAAAAAAGTATACTTGAATCTTTTAAAGCGATTATCTCAGAATTCTGTTTTTTTATAAATCAGCTTTGCGGTGGTCACGATTGCTAAAAAACTATTAATCCGATCCGTACCAAAATACCACTTATTTATTATGATAATAGCTATAGGGCCTGAACGGAGGATTTTATATTTTGTTGAAAAAAATAGTACATTGTCTTATTCGGATTAAAAGTAAAACTTTGTTTGACAAGCAAAAATAAAGACACTTTTAATCCAAATGTGACATATTACTTTTTCTCCAACCAAAAATTAAATAAAATTTAAAATATAAATACTTAAATTTAAAACATTTTTTGATGCATTATTAGAAAAGTCACTTTGACATTATTTAAAAGTTGTGTAATTTCGAAGAGTGGCTTTTTCTATATTATTTGAATTAGCAATAACTCGAGAACGGCGCGAGATATCAAAAAACTGAGCAAAAAATTCTCCCCCCTCGCAACAGACACGCCCCCGTGAATTACGGGTAGGAAGGCATATGCAAAAATTCAGATCGATCGCGCACAAAAAATACTAAAAAAATAAAATCACTTTTAAGTCATGTACAAAAAAGTCTTTTTCGTGCACGTAAAAAAAGTGTTGCTTAGCAATGTTCGCATTTTTATATTAATAACGAAAACGTCAACTTTTAGTTGAGGTAATGCTACTAAAAATGTACTGCTTTTAATACGGTTGGAGAAAAAAAATTGTTTTTAATAAAAATGCGAACATTGCTAAGCAACACTTTTTTTACGTGCACTTATGCCCGTTTGCACCGAGAAAAAGTAAGAATGCCTTAAGTTAAGTAGTTCTTAAAATTTAGAAATGCTTAAGTTACTGTTATGCTGCACCAACGCAACGGTAACACGACCGTTTCTTACTAAAGTAGTTCTTAAGTGAATGCTGTATTTGGCATCATCGCAAGAACGACTTACGTTTATCAATTTTATGCTGAACCCTTGCTTAAGCAATTCTTAAGCTTTAAGTACTACTTAATTATGTCGGTGCAAACGGGCATAAAAAGCTTTTTTGTGCATGACTTAAAAGTGCTTTTATTTTTTTAGTATATTTTGTGCGCGATCGATCTAAATTTTTGCATATGCCTTCCTACCGATAATTCAATTATTGCATTCGCATTCGCAAATGCAAATATTGCTTGTCAAACAATGTTTCACTTTTAATCCGAATAAGACAATGTACTATTTATGGCAAAAAAACCGAAAATTTAGCACCTCAAAAAATAAACTTTTTGTTAAAATTGTTGTCATTTTTTTAAAAATCAAAATTTTTTCAAATACTTCGTTCAGGCCTAAGCCAATGCAAATACTAATAAAATCTTTTCACATTCCGATTTCAGAATTCAGATGAACCGTTTTTGAGTTCTGATAAACTGATGCTCAAAAATAGGCGCTCCTGGAATATAGCTGTAGCCAGGGCTGGGCAGTATTTCAATTACATGTGTTTTAAATACGTATTTTAAATACAAATGTATTTCGTTACATGTATTTTCGATGAATTTCTAAATGTATTTTTGTAATTAATAATAAACAAAATGTATTTTGTATTTAAAATAATTTAGTCAATTACATTTTTTAATTTTTAAAATTATACAATAATTTTTTTTTATCGGAAAACATAACGAAAGCGATGCTTTCCGAATGTCCACCCGGCAGCTAAAACGAAGCATTCCTAGTCAGCTCACAAATCGACTAATAATGTAAAATCGACCATTAATGTGTTTTTATTAATGGTTGATTCTGTTACTTCTGCAAGTCAATTTATTCATATTATAAAAAAATTCTATTATAATAATTTGTGCGACGTGGGATTCGAACTGGCGATCGCCAAACGATTTAATTATGATTCAATCGCTTATTGCACTTCGCCATAGAGGGTTGCTCTAATGACATTGTTTAAATTTGTCTTATCTGTCACAATTTGTAATTTAAACAATATTTTTTAATATTTGATATAATTGATAATTTTATGTTTTCCGATAAAAAAGTATACTCACCTCGCCTCGAAATATGATCCGTTACTGGGCTTACAGCTTTAAAAAGCTCGCTACGCTCACTTTTTAATATAGCTGCGCGCCCAGTAACGGATCATTTTCTATGCTTGGCCAGTAATATACTATTAAGTCACCGCCGAATGTGCACATTTTAAAATGTAAAATGTAAATTCCTCTAATTTAAAATGAAAAAAAAACCATCTCACCAACATCTTGAGATGTTTTTAAATGTTGTTGTAAATAAATGAAATTTTGCATGGAAATCACCAAATATCAGCAAAATAAGTCTATATAGGAAGGCGTAGTGTCGAAAGATATAATGAATAAAAACAATGTTTTTGTTGTCTCTTTTTACTAATCTAAGATATTTTTATTTCTCTTGGCAAAGACTTTACTTTGTGTACCGGCTGCTTTTCTAAGAGCCATCGCCCGCCGTAAAATTGCGTTTATTCAACTAATAGTATATTATTTAACTGTGGCTTAAAGTTGTTTATTAATCGCGAGGTGATAGCGAGGAGATTATATGTCAATTTTCATAAAAATGAATTCAAGTAGAAATAACCGGCAAATATAATATTTTTTATCTGTAAATCTATGTATAAAATAGCTTGGAAAATTCTTTATTTTTTTTTCATTTTATGGAAATTCTTCTTTTATAGATCATCTCGAACTCACCGTTAACACTGCAATGTTGCAATTCAGTGCACCGTTAGCACTGTTAAACATGCAATGTCACATCGAAGTGATTTCGAGAAAAACTCACAGCTTTTGTGTTTCCATTTGCATGTGCTTTTCCTGATGTGCATTGAAATTTTACTACTTAATGTCTCAGGACAATTCAGGTTTTTTCCCACAATCAAAAAAAATAACTAAAATTTTTTTCCCTTAATTAAAGATTAATTCGGCCATCCACCAACAAATTTCATGGAAATCTCAATTTTTGCAATTTTGTGACATGTTTTTCCCTGTAGTCTTCAATTAGGTATTACGACTTTCCAAAAGAACCAAATTTTTTATGAAAATTGTATTAATTTTTTTAAAATAGTTTTGTAAATCTGGAACATGAACTCCGCCAGCCTGCATGATTTGGTATGGATTCAGTCAGCTACATAATTCATTTTCACCGCTATCTTCTCTCATACAGTATATTTTTGTATTTAATTTTTTTTATTTTGCTTTTGTTTCAGTAAATTAATTAATATTTAAACTCGCGCCAATTAATGTCTTTGCCCCCCCCCCCAAGGGGGCACCCTCCACAGGTTGAGTAACGCATCATGGTAAAAGCTACATTAAGCTACATGATGGGAGGGAGGGGTTCTAAAGAGGTCAAAATCAAACTACGTGGATTATGAACGCTCCCTTTGTTGTTTAGGTCGTTTTTTTTTCGAGTATAAAAAAAACATATAAAAGCGTATTAAATAAAAAAGAAACAAAACTGAATTGTTTGAAAAGATCGAGTTTCAATTTTTTTCCAATTTTTATATTTCAAGTAGTACTATGTTCCACATAATAGAGAGAAAAATCAATAAACTAAAAAATTACTGAATTGACAACGATTTTTAATTTTTCTTATGCTGTATCCTAAACTTTTGAGAATTTAATAATCATTTTGAAATCTCAAAATGCCGCTATCGGTCGTCAGGATTTTTTTGAGGTGAAAAAAATACCTGCTTGATTTGAAATGGATTCAGTTAGAAGATAATTAACAAACATTACATTAAGGAGAGAAGAGGAAATTACAAGTAAATAAACAAAGATTCGGACAGAAATATTTTAATAATTGTTTTAAGCAGAATGTATACTATTTTGTTTTAACTATTGTTTCTCACGTACATGAAAACTCAGCTGCTAGGTGCAACAAATCCTAATTATAAGGAGTTAATAACGTGTATGCGGTACTGCGGACGGCTAACGAGAAACTTAAGATGCAAATATAAATGTTTATAATAAAGCTTACATTTTGAAAAGTTACAAAAATTTTAGTATTAAATCGAGAACAATAGGGCGTAGCTGTTCCTTTCAGCCCCCGAATGGACGTTCACGAACTTGGCCTGTTTTATCCATTGTTATTATAAAGACCACACTTTTACATAATCTACCATGAGAGTACTACGATCGTTCCAAGTGCTACTCCACGTACTTTTATTTTTATTAAATTGATACTCAGCTTTAGGGCTATTATAGTTCCAAAAAATGGGGGTATCGTCTTGTTCCAAGAAAACACTACCTCCTACTCCTACTCCGACGACGATATACATCTGAAATATAATTATTGTTTAGACACAAAATTTTTTTCCGGGTATTTAGACTTAGATTAAAATAACATTTTAACTTTTTGTCAATCTTTTGAGTTATTATTGCATTCTAGCAAAATCAGTTGCAAAAAAAACAAAGTCACTCATCAACTTAGGCAGGCACCTAACAACTACAATATCCAATCAAGAACAAAATATAAAAAATTGCCGTAATATCTTGGGCCAATTTTTAAAATTTATTTTAAATTGGATTACGTTAATTATAACCGAATTTAACTTATAAAACAGATTTCTGCTATTCTAAATTCTTGCTTTCCGCGTTCGGGCGGCTTCAGGGATGTTTTTAAAATTGACTGAGTTCAATGGATTATAAAGACTTCAAGGAACATGTATTATTATAATGGAACAGAAACAGAATGTCAGTAGGTACCTCTTTGTCGAAAGGGGCTAAAGGTGTTCCTGTTTTCCATCGCTCTGTAATCTTCGAATTAATATCAACGCTGGTCGCATATTCTGCAAATCCATTCTCTGGTGCATATATATTACCATATGTAAAATTATCAACCATTAATGTAATTTGGTCTGAAAATACACAGGTATTTACTTTATCCAAAAGAAATTCGATAGTATTTCACATAAAAAATACCAAATGCCAACCTGGCTTCCATATGAGTTGGTAAGTGTGATATTCACTTGTCCAACGTGTTTCGGATTGCATTTTTTTCAATTCTCTTCTTCTGGCAGCAGTAGATGTTCCTAGCACACATCCACCATAGAGTGTTTTACTTAAATTCAAATTTCCTGGTGTGAATGCAATTCTAATCAAACCAGATTCTAATCCAGGCCCGTAATCATCATTTTTGTTTTTTAAAAACAATTCTGCAAAAAAAAAATTTGTTACACATATTGGTTACACCGAACGTTGAAATAATATAATTTTAACCATAAAAACAAAAAATAATAGTATATTATTTAACGATGAGTTTAAATGGCATATTAAATGCGAGGTGGATCATACTGGTGGAGATGGAGAGTTATCTACGCGAGGTGGATATACTATCCACACGAGCGGTTAATAAGCAGTTTAAACTCGAGTTTAATATACTATTTTATCTTTACCTACAAGCATAATACAGAAATTAACAAATTAATGGACAATAATAAAAAAATTCGTGGTACAAAATAACAGATAAAATATACATAAAAAATATATAAATGTTCGTAGGCAAGTTTGGCGAGTAACAAAGAAATTCAATATGTTTCTTAGGCAGTATAAGCAGAAGGACAGATCTGAGAATATAAGGCGATGGCAAGAGGAGATGTAAATAAAAGTGCATAAACATTGCTAGACGTATCTTAATGCTTACTTTGTTTGGGTATAACTCTAAAAGGAAGAAACGTGAGACTATAAAAACTAGGAATATTATTGTCAACTTAGAACGTATGCGCAATACGTGTTAATTTGCCTATTAATATTATACAATTAGGCGGAGATAAACTTTTAAAATTTATACTAATGTCATAATAATATAATTGTTCTGATTTTTTGAGATTTTGCAGCATTTATGCACTAGCCGTCCCTGGCGGTATTTTTTAGACTAAAAATAAGATCGTACCTGGGTAAATCCAATCTCCTTCAGGGAGTTTAGCTCGAATTTCTATAGTGCCATAACGAAACGAAAAGTTATTTTTAGTAGTTATCTGCGCTGATGCCACTGGTGGAAATATAAAATATGAGATGATCTGTCGTTGGCAATCTATAGTATTTCCAATTTGTCCAGTACAGCTAAAAATTAAAAATATTTAATGTTTTGATTGTTTTTTTTTATTTCTTTCTACTTCTAGACAATATAGACTTTTTATTTCTAAACAAAACATAGCAGACCTTTATATTATCTTAAAAACCGAAAATAAATTACTTTCCGTACTAGCGTAGTAAGCGGCTCATTATGTAACTCAAATCAATGCAGAAAGTGGCTATTACCTAACGATTGAAGTTAAATTATTTTACGTACACGACTATAGAAAGTATAGCATATCAGGTAGTTTTTATCGCTCGAAAATGATACTTTGCAGCGGTGTTCGGAAAAATCTTGCACATAAGCAGCAATGGTGGCGTACACAGTGGGATCGAGTTATTGTATGTCTAGAAAGCTACTGAAGTGCACGTGCAATTTTGCATCACAAGCTAATAGATAAGTGTATTATTTACTTCCGTTATGTCGCGTTTTAAATTAAAGCATAATTTTTGTTACCAATTAATGTTTTTTTTTTGAAAGGACCTGTCTTGAACGTAAAGCTATAAATACAGTGACTCGATCAGAAAGTTCCATTGCGGTTGAGTAAGCAATATATCAGAACGAGCGTTTAGCGAGTTCTGATAGCTTACGAAACCGCAATGTTCAACTTTCTACAGCACGACTATAAATAGTTATTTTAGTGCAACAACTAATCTTTTTAGTATTCGGAACAGTATTACATGCAATACAAATTTTATAGATGATTGGTTATTCATTCATACCTTGTTCCAAGATTATATTCGTGTTTTCCTACCGTTCCAAATGTATTTTCTGTCAAAATTGGTGTGATATGTAATTGATTATTTAAAATTCGTAAATTGTTTACCCCGTTATGGTAAATAACAAAATTGTAATCCTAAAACAAAAATAATTATAAGTTTTAAAATGGCTCAATTGAAGTAGTACCTACCTACATATGACATTAATATTATGGCAGGTTTTCTAACCTTGACTGTTTGTCAATTGGTCAGATTTATGTAAATATAGAACTGGGGGGTGAATCACCGCGGCAGTATAGGGTACACTGAACAGCAGTACATGCAGTATCAACAGGAAGTGGCCGAATAGAAGTATCAGGCAGTATTAGTAGTATAATGTACCAGTATTAGAATATTAAGCAGTAAAGTGCAGTTTTGGATTGTCAGTTTTGCTTATAATTTGGCTTCGTGTCTGTTGCGACGAATTATTTTACGCGATGATTGTTAATTGTATTGTCATGCTAATTCTAATAACTGCATAATACTGCTATTTACTGTCTAACACTACATGTCACTTACTATTGATACTGCCACTTACTGCTACTATAAATACTGCTTGACAGTACCTCTTATACCTGTCACTACTTAATACCACTGTTATTTAATGATAATACAGCCATATTAACCGCCTAACACTACCCCTAGTTGTCTGATACTGCTAATACTGTCACTTACTGCTGATATTTCTTAATATTGAAATCTATTGCCGTTACTATATGACATATTATGTAACGGTAATATTATGTACTATTATCTTGTTACATATCAAGCGATAACGTCAGTAAAATAACATTATTAAACAGTATCAGAGAGTATCAGCAGTAAGCGGCAGTATCGTCAGTACATTGCAGTATTTACTTGAAAATTTTATTTATAAGTTTATTTCTATTATATTGAAACGCAGCTTTTGGGTGTAAAAACGTGACAAAATTTAATTTTTTGTTTAGAAGTTACTAAAAATTGCAGTGCAGTATAGACGTCAAACCAACCGGCTATACCGTTCTGGAATAGTTTTATTTAATCCCAAGACAAACAGATAACCCGCAATAAAAATATTTCTCTTGAAAAAGGAATAACAAAATTAATTTTGACTAAAAGACAATTTTATGAGTAGAACACTAGAAACATTGCTACTCCTGTTAGTTGTCAACGAGGAAATTAATTGTAAGGTCATCCATTTTTGCAATGTTGAAATCTCTAAGCAGTCGTTATCTGATTTATTTGAATTCTTTGAAATAATTTTATTGAATCGAGTTTTTATATTTACTAATTTTAATTGACTGATATAAAGTAAATAATAAAAAAATTGGCCTGATAGCTACGACCTAATCTAATCATTCTCGTAGCTGCCTAACCTTACGAGCTTTCCCAACCGGCTGTCACAAGTATTTTATTGTTTTTAATAATCAAACTAATAATAAAAATAAAAAAAAACAAATAATAAAAAAGTTAATCTGCTAACTATGACCTTCTTTTGCATTGGTTTTGCAATTTTAATTGATTAATGTCTATAAAGTTTCCCATTCCAAGCCAGCAGTCGTGCATATTCATAACTTGACCTTTAGGGCCAGTTGTATAACAGAAGATCAACCTCGGATCAGAGTTAAACCAGGATCAACTTACTGTTGATCCAATCGGAGTGTTCGAAATCAAAGTTAACTCTGATCCAAGGTTGATCTTATGTTATACAACTGGCCCTTAAAGGTACAAAATAAAATATAATTCAAATTGGTAAAATTTGTACTGGTACTTTTTCACAGTGAGTAGTGGAACTTGATTGGTTGTAACCAATCGTCTTCAGAGGTTGGTAAAAAGAAGTTGGCCAATGAGAGAGTATGAGCGGCAGAAAGAAGTAGAATTCTAACCTTTATACTAATAAATTACTTACGGGTTCAGAGTCAAATTTTACTTCTGGTGTCCATTTTGGACTTAATGAACTTCCAAAATTTTCTTCAAAAATTAACCTTCCCTTACAACTGGGTAGTCCGTTCACTTGCGTAGCAGTACTTATACAACCATCGGAAACTGTTACGGGTGGTTTTGATGTTGTAATCGAAGGTGTAGCTCCAACCAATTCTAATCAGAAAGCCAATATAATAATAAACTAATAACACTAATAACAGCGCTGGCAATGCAGGGTATTTTGATATATAATAATTTCAAATAATTTTTGTACGAAATTTATTATTTTTTTTTGATGTTCGAAAACTTTAATCGAAAATTTTTGTTCTTTATAAAAGTTGATTACATATTATGGTTATGTATAGAATCAATTACTTAATTCAAAAGTCATAATTTTTACTTACGTGTAACTGTAAATGATTCTCCTTCTCTCATGTAACCAATTTTTTGTTCGCCGTCAAGGTGATATACGTACACCCAGTAATTAATTACATCGCCAATTTTTAACTCTTTCACTCCGTTGCTATATGTCCATCTACCATTTTCTTCTTCATTGATGTCAAATGAAAATTGTCCTGCTTCTAGTTTTTCAATATCTTTGTTTAGATTCCCGTGAAAAGCAAATAACGTTATTCCATCCACATCTAAAAATAAGCAAAATAACTTAGCCCGTTTTTAATGAGAATAGCCAAACTTCAAATTAAGAGACAGAGAGGAATCATATTATGGTATACTATTCGGTGGCGCAACTTCAAAATTTCCTTTCTATGTGGACCCCATAAAAACTTGAAAATAAAATTAAAAATTAAACGTTAAGATCCTTTTTTCAGCTTCATGTTAGTAAAATATTAAAATTTTGATTTTTTTAAATTAATTTATTTTTCATTTTGAGACTTCAAAATATAATTATTGCAAATTAATTAATTATTATCAATTTGATAATTAATTGTTTATGTGCCCTATGGAATATTTGATGTTTGCATCTATAATATAAAAATAATTACCATAATAACTGTTTATAAATAATTTTTCTTTTTCTGTATGTGCGAAAGAAAATTTTCATATATCTATATAATATAAGACAATGGGGGAACGGTAAATCTTACAGGAAAAGAAATCCTATACTCGAATTAACATTAAATGATTTGGGCTAGCATTTATTAAGTGTTGTGTTTAAAAAAAATGTGGTCTACTCTATAAAAAAATAAGGGTTGTTATTTAAAAAAATTTCGGAAAACGTCACAACTTAAAAACAAAACACGATAAAAAAGTTTATGGCATTTTTTATTGAATTACGACCCAACTTTACGAGCTCAATGAATTACATTGTATTATTTTAATAGGAGACCTAGAAATTGTTTACGGGGGGGGGGGGAGACTAAGTTTGGAAATTTTGTCGCTGCTGCTCAAGTTAAAATAATTCAGATATAAAAAAATATATGTATTACATCAATAAAAAGTATAATGAATAATAAACTAGCAATTCAAATATATATACATACGTGGAATTGATACCCGAAAACCTTTTGGTGATATAGCTTCTACAAGAACTTCGGGCACCTTAAACTCTGCACTAACGCTTAATGCTACTAATGTCAGCAATAAACACAATCCAAAATCTAAATGGATCGAAAACATTTTTAAATGATCATAATATTGTTATTAGCAATTTATTATAAACTAGAATGCAAACTTGATTGAAGCGCGCATACAAATTTATATATCAAGTTGGGGTTTTCGATAATACTTAAATAAATTAATAAAAACCTTGATCTGAGAACTTAAGAACTTGTTTACTTGGAATTTCCGACTATACTCGAAAATGAAATTACATTCATTTCTTCATATTCTAGGATGAAACGAATGTTAGTTCAATCGGTGCAATTCTGATTCAAAAACCTTCAAAAATAGTGACCACGGGACGCAATTTGGATGCGCCCAACCAACTTTAAGTTCAAAAAGCCATAGGCGTCCGTACTAAGAGTTTTTGTACATTTAGATTTTAGTTTTTAAATTTAGAAGAATCAATTGAATAAACTAAAAGTATATCTCCCGTCGTCGAATCGACGTAGTCGAATTTACTATCGCCGAATCGGAATCGCCGAATAGCCGGTGCCGAATTGGAATCGCCGAAACTGCCATAGCCGAATATCGGGTCGCCGAATTGACCTCGCCGAATCAGAATCGCTGACGGTGTCCGTATAACCATCATGATTGTGTGTGTTTTAACAGAATACCAACTTTCGGTAACATTGTTACGGAGATGGCTATAACTTAGGAAAACAATTGCACCGAAAACAAAAAGGATTAAAGCTATTATCCCCTTTGATATAATAAACCCCTTTGAAATATTTAAATTATGGGATTATTGGACAAAAACACAAAAATCTTGTTAATCTATGGTCAATGTTTTGCCTATATTGGTCCGTGATTGATCAGTTATCTTTATCTATTAATTTCTAATTTTTTCTTTAGTTTATAACTTTTAAATTTTTTTTATTATTTCTCGATATCTCTCTTGTTCCGGAAGTTCGATTGGGTGACTCATCAGTATTGGTGCATAAATAAAGAACAAACGGTGTACTGGAGGGTATTTTATACCCCCCAGACTCCCCGGTTTCCCAGTAGCTGCACCGAAGGTCAAAAATCATGAAGTTGTAATAATAAATAAATACTACGTTTAACCTCAGGTCAAACCTCAAATTTTATTTTGATAAATAAATTTTTTTAGGCCAAAAACTATTTTATCGATCGTAGTTAGCCCCACCATGTTTTATTTTTTTTAATCAAAATTGTACTAGATTTTTCTCGACGTGTGTCGTGTGCCGTAAATCATAAAACTTTAATTTGATAAATAAAATTTATTTATTTTGATTTTTTTGATAAATAATATTTTTTTTGGCAAAAACTATTTTATCGATAGAAGTTAGCTTCACCATTTTTAATTTAAAAAAAAATCCTTAAATTAAAGTTAACATTAAATTTTATGCTGAAAAATTAACACATTTAATTAAATTAACAAATTTTTTTAACATAATAAAATTTTGTGATTTACGATACCCAATGGCACACGTCGAATAGAATCCACTACGGGGCTAACTTCTACCCCAAAAATAAGTTATCTCTATAAAATCAAAAAAAAAAAAATAAAAGTTTAAAAAGTACGGCACAACGTGGCACATATCGGACACAGCCTGGCACAATAATCAGTTCATAAATTTTCAAAAATAGCAGGGCTAACTTCACGCACATCAATGTAGCCTATTTTGGATTCAAAATGGGAAAAGGGCTGACAAATTCCTCTAATTTAAAATGAAAAAAAACCATCTCACCAACAGCTTGAGATGTTTTTAAATGTTGTTGTAAATAAATGAATTTTGCGTGGAAATCACCAAATATCAGCAAAATAAGCCTATATAGGAAGACGTATTGTCGGAAGACATAATGAATAAAAACAATGCTTTTGTTGTCTCTTTTTACTAATCGAAGATATTTTTATTTCCCTTGGTAAAGACTTTACTTTGTGTACCGGCTGCTTTTGTAAGGGCCATTGCCCGCCGTAAAATTGCGTTTATTCAACTAATAGTATATTATTTAACTGTGGCTTAAAGTTGTTTATTAATCGCGAGGTGATAGCGAGGAGATTATATGTCAATTTTCATAAAAAAGGATTCAAGTAGAAATAACCGGCAAATATAATTTTTTTTATCTGTAAATCTATCTATAAAATAACTTGGAAAATTCTTTATTTTCTTTTCATTTTATGGAAATTCTTTTTTTATAGATCATCTCGGACTCACCGTTAACACTGCAATGTTGCAATTCAGTGCACCGTTAGCACTGTTAAACATGCAATGTCACATCGAAGTGATTTCGAAAAAAACTCACAGCTTTTGTGTTTCCATTTGCATGTGCTTTTCCTGTGCATTGAAATTTTACTACTTAATGTCTCAGGACAATTCAGGTTTTCTCCCACAATAAAAAAAAAATAACTAAAATTTTTATCCCTTAATTAAAGATTAATTCGGCCATCCACCAACAAATTTCATGGAAATCTCAATTTTTACAATTTTGTGACATGTTTTTCTCTGTAGTCTTCAATTAGGTATTACGACTTTCCAAAAGAACCAAATTTTTTATGAAAATTGTATTAATTTTTTTTAAATAGTTTTTTAAATCTGGAACATGAACTCCGCCAGCCTGCATGCTTTGGTATGGATTCAGTCAGCTACATAATTCATTTTCACCGCTATCTTCTCTCATACAGTATATTTTTGTATTTAATTATTTTTATTTTGATTTTTTTTTTCAGTAAATTAAATAATTCTTCTACTAATATTTTAACTCGCGCCCCCAATTAATGTCTTTACGCCCACAGGGGGCACGCTCCACGGGTTGAGTAACGCACACATAATTTATTGTAAAGTTTCAAAAATAGTAACACCGAGAAAAAAATTTGTGGTTGCAGTAGCAAAAAAGTTTTGTTTGTTGCTACAACAGAGGTTTTTGTTTAAACTACTAATGTAGTTGCTAGATTAAAATAAATAAATAAAACAACACTTCGTTGTATAGGTCGTTTTTTTTTTTTAGTGAACATAATATATAAAAACGTATTAATGAAAAAGAAGCAAAACTGAATTGTTTGAAAAGATCAAGTTTGCATTTTTTTTCAATTTTCATATTGCAAGTACTATGTTCCACATAAGAGAGAGAAAAATCGATAAACTAAAAAATTACTGAATCGGCAACGATTTTTAATTTTTCTTATGTTGTACCCCGAATTTTTGAGAATTTAATAAACATTTTGAAATCCCAAAATGCCGCTATTGGTCGTCAGGATTTTTTTGGGAGAAAAAATACCTGCTTGATTTGAAGTATTGGAATGGATTTCAGTTAGAAGATAATTAATAAACATTACATTAAAGAGAGAAAAGGAAATTATAAGTAAATAAACAAAGATTTAGACAGAAATATTTTAATAATTGTTTTAAGAAAAATGTATACTACTTTGTTTTAACCTAAGGTTTTAACTATTGTTTCTCACGTACATGAAAACTCAGCTGCTGAGTGCAACATATCATAATTACAAGGAGTTATTAATAACGGTGTATTCGGTACTGAGGATGGCTAACGAGAAACTTATGATGCAAATATAAATGTTTATAATAAAGCTTACATTTTGAAAAGTTACAAAAATTTTAGTATTAAATCGAGAACAATAGGGCGTAGCTGTCCCTTTCAGCCCTTGAATGGACGTTCACGAACTTGGCCTGTTTTATCCATTGTTATTATAAAGACCACACTTTTACATAATCTACCATGAGAGTACTACGATCGTTCCAAGTGCTACTCCACGTACTTTTAGCTTTATTAAATTGATACTCAGCTTTAGGGCTATCGTAGTCCCAAAAAATGGGAGTATCGCCTTGTTCCAAGAAAACTCTACCTCCTACTCCTACTCCGACGACGATATACATCTGAAATATAATTATTATTTAAAATCATTAGTAATATTAACTCTTGAAAATATACTAAATGAATTAAAATATTAGAGTTTTAACTCTACTTTGTTCCTTTAGGAACAAATCAAACATTTTTATTCATTTAATAATTATTATTTAGACACAAAATTTTTTCCCGGTATTTAGGCTTAGATTAAAATAACATTTTAACTTTTTGTCGATGTTTTGAGTTATTATTGAATTCTAGCAAAGAAAAACAAAGTCACCCATCAACTTAGGCAGGTACCTAACAACTACAATATCCAATCAAGAACAAAATATAAAAAATCGCCGTAATATCTTGGGCCAATTTTTAAAATTTATTTTAAATTATATTAGGTTAATTGTAGCCGAATTTAACTTAAAACAGATTTTTGCTATTCTAAATTTTTGATTTCCGCGTTCGGGCGGCTTCAGGGATGTTTTTTAAATTGAGTGGGTTTAATGGATTATAAAGACTTCAAGGAACATGTTATATTATTATAGTGGAACAAAAACAGAATGTTAGTAGGTACCTCTCTGTCGAAAGGAGCTAAAGGAGTTCCTGTTTTCCATCGCTCTGTAATCTTTGAATCAATATCAACACTGGTCGCATAATCTGCAAATCCTTTCTCTGGTGCATATATATTACCATACGTAATATTATCTACCATTAATGTAATTTGGTCTGAAAATACACAGGTATTAATATATTTTATCCAAAAGAAATTCAGTAGTACTTCACATAAAAAATATCAAATACCAACCTGGCTTCCATATGAGTTGGTATGTGTGATATTCACTTGTCCAACGTGTTTCCGATTGAACTTTTTTCAGTTCTCTCCTTCTGGCAGTAGTAGATGTTCCTAGTACACATCCTCCATAGAGCGTTTTACTTAAATCCAAATTTCCTGGTGTGAATGCAATTCTAATCAAACCAGATTCTAATCCAGGCCCGTAATCATCGTTTTTGTTTTTTAAAAACAATTCTACAAAGAATTTGTGTTACACCAAACGTTACACCAAAATTAAAACAAAATTTTAAATTTATTTCTAATGTAATATTATTGTTCTAATTTTTTGAGGTTTTTGCAATAATTATGCACAAACCGTCCCTGGCAGTATTTCTCAGATTAAAAATAAGATCGTACCTGGGTAAATCCAATCTCCTTCAGGAAGTTTAGCTCGAATTTCTATAGTGCCATAACGAAACGAAAAGTTATTTTTAGTAGTTATCTGTGCTGATGTCGCTGGTGGTATTATTAAATATGAGATGATCTGTCGTTGGCAATCTATAGTATTTCCAATTTGTCCAGTACAGCTAAAAATTAAAAATATTTAATGCTTCGATTGTTTCCCGATTTTTTTCGGTTTTCAGATTTTGACGGAAATATCCGTTTTACTTTCATATACATAGAGCAGCGGATATTTTATAATACCCTAAAAACCCAAAATAAATTTTACTTTCCGCACTAGTGCAGAAAGCGGCTCATTATATAACTTAAATCAATGCAGAAAGCGGCTATTACCTAACGATTGCAGTTAAATTATTTTTTAGTGCAACAACTAATCCTTTTAGTATTCGGAACACATTGCATGTAATACTGTTCCCGGAACAGTATTACATACAATACAAATTTTACAGGTGATTGGTTATTCATTCATACCTTGTTCCAAGATTATATTCTTGTTTTCCTACCGTTCCAAATGTATTTTCTGTCAAAGTTGGTGTGATATGTAATTGATTATTTAAAATTCGTAAATTATTTTCCCGGTTATGGTAAAGAACAAAATTGTTATCCTAAAACAAAAATAATTATAAGTTTTAAAATCGCTCAATTGAAGTAGTACATAAGTATGCAATTATTAAAATATAGCAGGTTTTTTAACCTTGACGTTTTGTCAATTTGTTAGGCTTATGTAAATAAAGAACTAGGGGGTGAATCACTGCGGCAGTATAGTGTACACTGAGCAGCAGTATATGTAGTATCAGCAGGAAGTGGCAGAATAGGAATATCAGGCAGTATTAGTAGTTGAATGTAGTAGTATTAGAATATTAAGCAGTAAAGTGCAGTATTGCATTGTCAGTAAATAACAGTATTTCCAGTATTAAATATTATTGGAAAATAAGTGGCAATATCAAGCAATATTACGTAGTATTGAGTTATAGAAGGCATATTTTGCTTTTAAGTACAGTCAGAATAGGTATACCGTCAATTCAGTGCGTCATGTTGTTTCAACATGTTATCATATTGATGATAAAATTTTGCTTATGATACTGCCACTTACTGCTACTGTAAATACTACTCGACAGTACCTCTTACTCTGGAACTATTTGATAATACTGTTATTTACTGGTAATACTGCCATTAACTGCCTAACACTGCCCCTAGTTATCTGATACTGCCGATACTGCTAATACTGCCACTTAGCACTTACTGCTAATATTTCTTAATATTGCAATCTATTGGCGTTACTATCTGATATGTGTAATATTACGTACTATTATCTTTCTACATATCAACCGGTAACGTCCGCATTAACATTATTAAGCAATTTCAGAGAGTATCAGCGGTAAGCGGCAGTATCGTGTCAGTACCATGCAGTATTTAGTTGAAATTTATATTTCTAACTTCATTTCTATAATACTGAAACACAGTTTTTAGGTGTAAAAACGTGGCAAAATTAAAAATTTCTTTTAGAAGTTACTAAAAATTGCAGTGCAGTCTAGACTTTAAACCAACCGGCTATACCGTTCTGGAATAGTTTTATTTATTTCCAAAACAAACAGATAATCCGCAATAAAAAAATTTGTCTTGAAAAAGGAAGAATAAAATAAATTTTGACTAAAAGAAAATTTTATGAGTAGAACACTAGAAACGGGGCTACTCCTGTTAGTTATCAACGAGGAAATTGATTGTTAAGGTTATCCATTTTTGCAAAGTTGAAAACTTGATGAAATTTTTATCTGATTTATTTGAATTCTTTGAAATAATTTTATTGAATTATTTTAATTGCTGACGAGTTTTTATATTTACTAATTTTAATTGACTGATATAAAGTAAATAATAAAAAAATTGGCCTGATAGCTATAACATAATCTAATCATTCTCGTAACTGCCTAAGCTTTCGGGCGTTCCCAACCGGCCGTCACAAGTATTTGATTGTTTTTAATAATCGATTAGCAACTAATAATACAAAAGTTAATCTGCTAAGTATGATCTTTTTTTGCATTTGTTTTGCAATTGATTAATGTCTATAAAGTTTCCCACTCCAAGCCAGTAGTCGTGCATATTCACAACTTGACCTTTAAAGGTACAAAATAAAATATAAATCAAATTGGTAAAAATTGTTCAGGTCCTTTTTTGCAGTGAGTAGTGGAACTTGATTGGTCGTAACCAATCATCTTCAGAGGTTGGACAGAGAGAGTATGAGCGACAGAAAGAAGTAGAATTCTAATATTTATACTAATAAATTACTTACGGGTTCAGAGGCAAACTTTATTTCTGGTGTCCATTTGGGATTTAACGAACTTCCAAAATTTTCTTCAAAAATTAACCTTCCCTTACAACTGGGTAGTCCGTTCACTTGCGTAGCAGTACTTATACAACCATCGGAAATTGTTACGGGTGGTTTCGATGTTGTAATCGAAGATGTAGCTCCAACCAATTCTAATCAGAAAACCAATATAATAATAATAAACTAATAACACTAATAACAGCGCTGGCAATGCAGGGTATTTTGATATATAATTTCAAATAATTTTTGTACGAAATGTATTATTTTTTGTTTGATAATTTTTACTTACGTGTAACTGTAAATGATTCTCCTTCTCTCATGTAACCAAGTTTTCGTTCACCGTCAAAGTAATCTACGTACACCCAGTAATTAATTACATCGCCTATTTTTAACTTTTTCACTCGGTTGCTATATGTCCATCTACCATTTTCTTCTTCATTGATGTCAACTGAAAATTGTCCTCCTTCTAGTTCTTCAATATCTTTGTTTAGATTCCCGTGAAAAGCAAATAACGTTATTCCATCCACATCTAAAAATAAGCAAAATAACTTAGCCTCTTTTTAATGAGAATAGCCAAACTTCAAATTAAGAGACAGAGAGGAATCATATAATGGTACTATTCGATGGTGGAACTTCAAAATTTCCTTTCTATGTGGACCCCATTAAAACTTAAAAAAAAATTAAAAACTTTAGGATCCCTTTTCCAGCTTCATGTTAGTAAAATACTAAAATTTTGATTTTTTTTTAAAATTAATTTATTTTAAATTTTGAAACTCCAAATATATATAATTATCGCAAATTAATTAATTATTATCAATTTGATAATTAATTTTTTATGTGCCCTAGGAATATTTGATGTTTGTATCTATAATATAAAAATAATTACCTACCATAATAACTGTTTATAAATATTTTTTTATATGTGCGAAAGAAAATTTTAATATAATATCTACATATTATAAGACAATGGGGAACGGTAAATCTTAGAAGAAAAGAAATCTTAATGATTTGGGCTGGCCTTTATTAAATGTTTTGTATTCAGAAAAATGTGGCCTGCTCTATAAAAAAATAAGGGCTGTTATTTAAAAAAATTTCGGAAAACGTCACAACTCAAAAACACAACACGATAAAAGCGTTTATGGCATTTATTATTGCATTAATTCCCAACTTTACGAGCTCAATAAATTAAATTTTTTTAAATGGGAGGTCTAGAAATTGTTTACAGGGGGGAG
Organism: Cantharis rufa; assembly: GCA_947369205.1. Lineage (NCBI taxonomy): Eukaryota > Metazoa > Arthropoda > Insecta > Coleoptera > Cantharidae > Cantharis > Cantharis rufa. The sequence goes on along the minus strand of OX376307.1, from coordinate 13,583,624 downwards.
GGGGCAAATTTGGAAATTTTGTCCCTGCTGCTAGAGTTAAAATAATTCAGATATAAAATAATATATGTATTTCATCAATAAAAAGTAATTAATAATAAACTAGCAATTCAATTATGTACATACGTGGAATTGATACTCGAAAACCTTTTGGTGATATCGCTTCTACAAGAACCTCGGGCACCTTAAACTTTGCACTAACGCTTAATGCTACTAATGCTAGCAATAAACACAACCCAAAATTTAAATGGATCGAAATCATTTTTAAATGATCATAATATTGTTATTAGCAATTTATTATAACTTAGAATGCAAACTTGATTGAAGCGCGCATACAAATTTGTATATCAAGTTGGGTTTTTCGATAATACTTAAATAAATTAATAATAACCTTGATCTGAGAACTTAAGAACTTGTTTACTTGGAATTTCCGACTATACTCGAAAATGAAATTACATTCATTTCTTGATATTCTAAGATGAAACGAATGTTAGTTCAATGCCTAGACAAATAATTTCAGTTGATTTCATCATATCAATATTTTAGAAAACCCAAAAGACAAATTCATTGTTATCACCAAGTTTATCACCTGATGATGCCATAGTAAGATAAAAACGTTTGGGATACTTTATTTGTGGCGATTGCGCACATTTAAAAATTTTTTTTATACGAGTAGCATCATATTTAGCAATAAAGTTACACATTATAATAATATGTAAACAAAACGAAAAAAAATTATTTTTAAAATAAAATGTTCTCCATTTTAAATTTTTATAAACAAAATTACCAAGTCAGAAGTCACTAATTTTGAGCTTATTTAAACACAAGTAGCTACAAGTTGGTACAGACACCTCTGAAAAGACCTTAGCGTTCTTAGCTCCCAAAAGCGCTCATATCACTAATTTATTCAGCGGGAGGCGGGGTATTCTGAAAAATAATGACGAATATGAATGAATGACATTCCTGCTACCATAATCCATGATTTTGACTATAGTCCAGGATAATTAAATATTGATAAGGTTGTAACGTATAGTAGATTAGATTTTCTTTGGATTCGCTCACAAATAATATATATAATAAAAATATAATTTCCCGCCGCACAGTGTGATATTTCAGCAATCTAAATGGACATAATTGAAATTAGTTAATTGCTGATAATATTAAAATCGCGTTATATATCAGCATGAGCGTCCCAGGGGAGGGCAGGGAGGGGCAGCTGCCCCTCCCTGGATCCTTTCTGTTTCCCATATATTTAGCTGGTTAATTATGTGCCTATGCCAGGATAATTATTTATCAACAGAAAATTCCTAATTTGCCCCCCCCCTAGGCCAAAAGCTGGGTACGCCCATGTATATCAGTAGGCAAACATCCATACTTATAATAATAATAATATGCAAAAGCAAAATAATATGCAAAAGCGTCCGAAACAGTTGACAAATGCTAACAACTACATAATTAGCTGTCTGACATCGATCGCATAGTAACGCTATCGACGTTAACTATGTCTTTAAAGTGAACTTTTTATACCGTATTATTGTTATTTTCTCTTATAAAGGTAAATTACTGTAGTTTTATTTTATAAAATCGTCTGATAAAGTATTTAATTGCCATACAAAATCTATTTAAATTCGTAGCTAATTAAAAACGGTATTTTTGAATTATAACCAGAGTTTTGATAAATTATACCACGTTATACCATATTGTTATTATGTTTCAATTAAAGATAGACTCTTCAGCTACATAAATCTGAATTTTTTTTTGCGAAAGTTTGCGATATCCATAAATTTTGTCTTCACTTTCAGAATGACTTTGCAAATTTTTCGTCAATCGATTTTTGACATATGGTTTGTGAACTCGAAAATTACGAGATTTGATGTTATATTTGCATATATTCTGCAAGAACTAGGAGATTCTTCATTATCCAATTTTGTATTTTATTAGATAGCAGCATAAAATAAAAATATATAATAAATAAAATAATACAAACATATTTTTCAGTCGCCTTCTAAAATCCACCCCTTGTGTTTAGAATTTTTTCGTTATTTTTATGTCTTTGCAGGTATATTATTAGTATGTTAGCAAAGTTTCGGAATTTTTGGGAAAAATGTATTTTTCATCCCTTTTCTAAAAACCACCCCTTAATGTTTAGAATTTTTTCCTTATTTTTGTGCCTTCACAGATATATTATTGGTATGTTAACAAAGTTTCAGAATTTTTTGAAAAAATATATTTTTCATCCCCCTTCTAAAAACCACCCATTAGTACTTAAAATCTTATCACTATTTTTTTCGTTGTTTAACAAATATTTTTGGTCGATTTGGTGATTTATAGATTTTTGTCCATCTAGATTTAGATGGACAAAAGACTGCCAGAAACAGAAAGCAGCATTCCTGCAAGGAACTAGAGGAGTTGAAGAAATCGGCGTCAAAAGATATCGTGACTTGGTCGCCAGAGTGAAACGTGCTGTTGACGGATACGGAAGAACTGATGTATTAACATATCTTCGCGCAATTGCTCATTTGTCGCACAATTAATATTTTTATTTAATAAATAGTATCAGAGTGGAAATCGTTACAAATTTTACTTTAATCGAACCTTAATCATAATAAAAACCATTCATAATCTCTATATTTATCACTAACCCCCCCCCCCCCCCCACACATATCACTAGCAGTCTAGCCCGTAGATCTATCATCCGCTGGATCAATCGTCCGGGGACCAAACGTCCGGATACCGAAAAGATTTACTAGTATAACGTAATCTTACTATTTTGTGTGTACTATTTTGTAGTGGTAAATAATACGCATCGTATCAGTTGAGGTCTATTTTGCTACTACAAGAAGTAAAACATAACCTTTATCAAGTATTATTAACCCTATTTTTCTCTGTGTGTGTATCATTCAAATATTAGCTAGAGCTTCCAAAACCGAAAAGTTCTTTCAAGTGGTTAATAATAGCAAAAAAAAACATTTTCCTTTCTTAAGTGTTTCCTCGAAGGTGGTCCTTCTATGGCAATATATAAAATGCAAAGCAAGATATTAAAAGAGATTGAATATTTTGTTAGTAGTGAAACAGCGGTAGATGTTATCAAAATCAATGCAGCTTCAAATATTGCCAATATGTGTGATACATTTTTTACCCCAATTGGAGCGTGATGGAGAATTTTACATGCAATAAATGCCAGAAAACAAAAATTTTTAAGAAACCGATCGCCCCTGTAAATATAGAAATCCTTAAGGAGCATGGTTTTGGAAAATTGACAGATCCGCTGAATAACGGTGGACTTCCCACAAGGAAATGCTGTAATACCGTATTTGACGCAACTTTTTATTGAATGTGAGTTGATGGGCAAACAAATTTCTATAGAAGAATTTCCAGATGAAATACATCTTAACAGCAGACGATATACACTAGCTGGAATGGTTATGTATAAAATCTGCTTAAATATTAATTCAATTGGGCACTATACAGTATGAATAAAACCACTAGTGTACCAGGGATTGCCCCGGGCGGCACGTTTTTAGAGGGGCGGCATTTCGCGGTATGTAAGAGTTTTATAAAAAAATATTTGGTCTACAAGAAGAAAAAAGTCTCTTTAAAATGTTTAAGTATTCGATGTGTGACCTTTTTTTTGCTCATTTTTAAAATTTTTATTAATTTAAAAATTTAAATTTAATTAAATTTTTTTGGTAGGGGGCGGCAAAATTTAAGACCGCACGGATAAAACGTGGTATTAATTGGATTGAATTTAATGACTTGTTAAGGAAACCTGGATGTCCACCTCACAGAAAAAACTCCCCATCTTTGTATTTATGTAGAAATTTAAATATTTAAATAGTTGTTGCTTGCTTCTTGGCGTAATATAAAAATTGTCTTTTGGTAACATTTATTTTGAGAAAAACATAACACTAACAAAATTACATTAACATATTTACAATTATATGGTTGAGTTCTTGTTACCAAGGCTGATCTAATGCAACTGTCGACCAAAGGGTTTCTTTGGCCAGACGTTAACAATATATTGAGAATAATCTACCTGTTGGGTAAAACCCCAACTCTTTACAAAAATAGGTAACGGTACGGCGTCGGCGACAGTAATTAAAAATCCATTAAACATACCGCCCGCTTTGAAAGGAATGTCTTTTAAAATACAAAGCACTATTAAAGTTGCACGGTTTCACTAATTGTCTATGGGTAACACGCACACTTTGGACACGGCACGTCGCACTGTGGAACCTGGAGTTTGTACGCTCACAACGCGGATTACACCATCTTTGCCGGGATGAAGTTCGGTGATGCGCCCCATGATCCATTTCAGGGGAGAGAGATTGTCTTCCTTCAGTAGAACTAACATACCCACGTCAATTTGTATGTTCTGACGTGTTCGTTTTGACCGCTGTTGGAGCTGACATAGGTATTCCGTGGACCAACGCTTCCAAAAATGTTGTACCATTTGTTGCAAATGCTGATAATTGGACAGCCTATTTACAGGGATTTCTTGAAAATCCATTTGAGGTAGTGCAAGAAGAGGTTGCCCGATAAGGAAATGACCAGGAGTTAAGACGTTAAAATCGGATGGATCACTGGATAGTGGGGTTAGAGGACGAGAATTAAGACATGATTCTACTTGTGTTAATACCGTATAAAGTTGTTCAAAAGTTAGGATCGTGTCTCCTATAACTCGCTTGAGATGATTTTTGTGCGGATTTTACTGCAGCTTCCCATAGACCTCCAAAAGTGGGAGATCTAGCTGGTATGAAGTGCCAACGTATAGCCTTTTCAGTTACATAATTTAATAGATCGTTTCGAAATTGATCATTTTGTAGTTTGTGAACTAACTCGCTTAAGGCATTATTCGCTCCTACAAAATTTGTCCCGTTATCCGAATAGATGTCTGTACAATAACCGCGTCGAGCCGTGAAACGTTTGAAAACATTCAAAAATGAGTCTGTGCTCAGGTCCGGAGCTAGTTCTATGTGAACAGCTTTAGTAGAGAAGCAAACGAATATACAGAGGTAAGCCTTAGAAGTTTTACATCCTCGGTTCTTCCGATCTTTAACTGTGTACGGACCTGCGTAGTCAACACCGCAAACTAAAAATGGCCGCGTAGGTGTGATCCGCGATTTTGGTAAATCACCCATAATAGGTTCCGAATTAGTAGACCTTACACGAAAACAGTGGATGCATTTATTTACAATTTTTTTACATAGAGAAGGTCCGGAAAGTGGCCAGAATCGTTCTCGCAAAGATGCTAGCAAGGCCTGTGGGCCAGCATGGAGCAGACGTATATGCTCATGTCGCACTATTAATAAAGTAAAAGGATGTTTTGCCGGCAACACAATAGGAAGTTTTTTATTCACATCGAAGTTTGAATGTAGGAGCCGTCCACCTACGCGCATGAGACCTAGCGCATCAATAAAGGGGTGCAACGTTAGCAGTCTACTATTGGTACGCAACGGTTTTCCTGTTATTAGATGGTTTTGTTCATCCATAAAAGTGTGCGTCTGACATAATTTTATCAAAGTGTTTAGCGAATTGTTTAGTTCGTTTGTTGTAAGAGAACCTCGTAGACGCGTATCTTTATTCAAACAATTATTTTTGAACCTTAGACAGTACGCAGTAACTCTTTGCAACTTACCGAGAGAAGAATAGCGTTCGAACAGATCAAATCCCGAGATTTGTATGGATAATACATTTGGAGATGCCAATTTAAATTCCGGAAGGTCGTTATTGCGAATTAAATTACTGTCTAATGCCGGCCAAAGTTCAGGATTCTCCAGTAACCAACTTGGACCGCTCCACCATAACGAAGACGAAAGCAGCTCTTGTGGATAAACACCCCGTGAAATCAAATCGGCTGGGTTATCGCTACTGCGAACGTGGTGCCAATCATCGATTTTGGTTAAGGTTTGAATTTGTGCTACCCGATTTGCGACAAAGGTTTTCCATATATTCGAAGATTTATTTAACCACCCTAAAACGATGGTTGAATCGGTCCAGAAGTAAACTGAATGAAATGTCATATTTAATGACTTAACTACCTTATTAAAGAGGCTGGCAAGAAGAAGAGCACCACATAATTCAAGGCGTGGAATATTTAAATTTTTCAAAGGTGCGACTCTAGATTTTGCGCATAAAAGAGAAACGTGAACGTCGCCGTTGGCATCCATGGTTCGGATATAAATGCAAGCGCCATATGCCATCTCTGATGCATCTGAGAAACCGTGGAGTTGAATTTCTATCGGATTTTTGCACATGACGTGCCGTGGAATTATTAAATTATTCAAAGATTGCAAACCATTTCGAAATTGAATCCACTTTGTGTGAAGGTCGGATGGTAATGATTCATCCCAGTCTATTTTTAATGACCAAAGTTTTTGTAGGATCGATTTGGCTATTACAGTTACTGGTCCAAGAATACCCAGTGGATCAAAGATTTGAGCCGTAGTCGATAGAATCATTCGTTTCGTTATCGATTGATTTGGATGGCGCGTTTCAATAGAAAATTTAAAAATATCTGTCGATGAGTTCCACCAAAGACCTAATGCCTTTGCATCGAAATCACCAATTTGCAGTAGCTCCGAGTTATTCTCGACTGCTCCAACTAACTCTGGACTATTTGAACGCCATTTACGTAATTGAAAACAGGCAGCGCTCAAAATATGAATAAGCTTTGATTTGATAAGCTGAAGCTCTTCGATGGAGTTGGCTCCAGTGAGAAGGTCGTCTACGTAAAAATCCTTTAAAATTATTGCTGACGCGACAGGATAAGCGGCAATGTTGTCCTGGGCGACTTGGTGCAGACACCTTATAGCTAAAAATGGAGCCGATGAAGTGCCATAAGTAACGGTGGACAGCTCATAGCATGAAATTTGAGCTGTGGGATTATCGCGCCATAAGATTCTTTGCAGAGATCGTTGGTTGGGGTTTATTAGAATTTGACGATACATTTTTGCAATATCCGCGACGAGAACGAAAGGATGTTTTCTAAACCTAAGAATAATTGCTAATAAGTCATCTTGAATGGTTGGACCAACTAGCTGTGCATCGTTGATGGATAGACCTGTAGAAGTAGGTGCTGAACCATCAAAAACTACCCTTAGTCGCGTACTCAGGCTAGTATCTTTAATAACGGCATGATGTGGAAAATAATAGCAAGTCCCTTTGATGGGATTGCGTTCGTCAATTTTTTTTCATGTGGCCGAGGTCTTCATATTCTTTCATAAAGGAAACGTATTGGAGTTTGAGATCGCGATTTTTCTCTAATTTGCGCTCCAATGACAAAAAGCGATTTAGTGCAGATTGGCGAGATTCACCTAAACGCGAAATCGATTCATTGAAAGGTATGGTAACTGTAAAACGACCGTTAGTATCTCGAATTGTAGTTTTGACAAAGTTGTCTTCGCATAATTTCTCTGTGATTGATAAAGGTTGAACTGTTTGCAGTTCTTCAACTTCCCAAAATTTAGCGAGCTGATCCTCTATAGAAGTTTTCATGGTAAAGTTACATTTAATTGATGCAGAAATTGTCGGTGGTACGAAAGACATGGGTCCAGCTAGTACCCAACCAAAGAGAGTTTTGTGGAGAATTGGTTTGTTTCTGCCTAACCTGATTTGACCGGTACATAATACATTCCAAAAGAGATCCGCACCAATGAGAAGGTCAATATTGTTTGATATGTGAAAGGTGGGGTCTGCTAATTTTATATCGCTAGAAATATTTAATAGAGAACGGTCGAAAGTAACTGACGGAATGTTGCCGGTCACCCGAGGTACAGTAAAGCAATTAAGATCTGTATTGAAGGCATTAATTCGCGAACAAACGTTGACTACGGTTTTATACGAAATTTTGGATTCTATCTGATTTATTCCGGTTACGGAAATGGACACCTTTGACTTCGGTACGTTCAGTTTCGCGCACAAACCTTCCGAGATAAAGCTTGATTCAGAACCAGAGTCTAAAAGTGCTCTGACTTCAATAAGTGTGCCTTTGTTGTCTCTTACATACATTGATTATCACGGTAGAGAGTATGCAATGGGTGGAGAGGCCACAGACGGTGTGAGAAACTATTGTTGAACCCTGATTTGTTTCTGAATTGGATGCAGGTGCGGGTTTAGAAATGTTCGAGACAATAGGTGAGAGGGGGGGTGCTTGAACGTTATTAATGTCTAGATGAAGCAGTGTATTGTGCGATTTGCGGCATTTTTTGCATCTAGATGACTTGCAAATCCTGTTGGAATGCCCCTTCTGGAGACAATTAATGCAAAGACGCAGTTCTCGGGCACGTAGAATCCGGTCCTGAATAGGTAAGTCTATAAATGCACTGCAACTACTAATTGAATGATTCGAACCGCAGCTAGTACAAGAAGTGCTAGAGGTAGCAAGATTGGATATTATCCTTTCACGTTTAGGAAATGAGCGCGACTCCACCAAGATTTGTTTATTTTGACTGCACCTTTCTAGCGTTCTGCAACGCGTTTCTAAGAATTCTGTTAATTCCGCCATTGTGGGTATGTCAGGGTTGCATTCACTTGCACCTTCCCAGTCGCGAAATGTTACAGAATCAAGTTTTTGGGAGATTATATGTACCAATAGCGTTGACCACTGATCTACAGGTTGATCTAAGGCTTTAAGCGCGCTTAAATTTGTTGAGGTGTTGGTAAGCAGTTGGCGCAACCCGATTAGCGATTCCTTTGATAACGTAGGAGTGCTGAGAAGTGCCTTCACGTGATGATTAATTATTAACTGTTTACTGTCGTACCGATCGCGTAACAACCGCCAAGCGGTGGTGTAATTAATGGTAGTCACTGGTAGTGAATCGATTAGTCGGAGCGCAGTGGCGTGTCGCCGTGGGGGCTGGGGGGGGCTCGAGCCCCCCCCGCCCCTGTCTATAGTGCCGCCCTGGCGCCCCAAACAAAGCACATTTTGTAAAACTTCGGTAATAAACGATCAAGTTTTCACTGTCATTTATTTACTCACCATAAATTTTTTAATTGTTATCACCAGTATTATTAAATCCTATCCTAAAACTTGCCACATGCCAAATCAAAATAAAAATAATTTTGGTAAAACCAAATTCTATTGTATTCAAAACCGTTATCTTTACAAATTTTATAAGCCCGGAAATTTTGGGAAACCCCAAAAATGATATTGTTTGCACCTGCCTGTTTCAGGTAGGTAATTAAATTAGGTAGGCACCTATCGTAAATCGGCTTATTGCAAACGAATATAATTTGTAATATTTTGTCTTCAAAAGTATAAGAATTAAAAAAAAAGCACAAAAAGCATGATAATTCAAATTAAAGCACAAAAACCCAAAAAAGCATATAAAACAGTGCCAAATAAATTTTTTTTTTGATAAATCGCAGATTATTTAAAATTTTTGAGCTGCTTCGAATTTTCAGGAAAAGCATTTTGGCTACAAATCTGCACCACAATATATCACTATAATACTGTGCAATTTCCGGTATATTACCGGTAACATACGATAGAAGCATACGCCGCACAGTGGGGTATTTGACACTAAAAACTAGCCAAAATTGGAATTTTCAAAAACAAGGTTTTTGAGTTGAAACTCAAAAACCTGAAACTGAAAAAAAAATGTTTAATTTGAAATTCATACATATTTGCGCCCCTAAGAATGGTTTGCCCCCTCCGCCCTAAAAGGCACGACACGCCACTGTCGGAGCGCATCTCCTTTCAGTGATGATTTCAAATAATGAAATTTTTGAACATCGGGTAGATCAGGATCGTCATGAATTAATGACCTAAATGTGTCGTAAAACGACACCCAATTTTCGTAAGCGCCATTAAATGATTTTAATTCTAGAACCGGCAAACGTACATTTTTCTTAAATTGAGAATTTTCCGAGTCATGTAAAACTCCCGTAGGGCAAGACCTCGCGGTTTCTGGTTTTTTGTTGTTGTCGCGAATTAACTTGTTTGAATGAGCGACTACCTCAAAGTAAGAATTTTCAAATGCGTCACGCTCGTCATCATGAGTAGTGCTTTCTTTATCAAGCAGCTCTATATTAATTTGAATTTCATTGAATTCATCGAATAGCGGTACAATTTTTGATAGGCGAATTTCTAATTGTAATAGGGCAATTTCATTAATTTCCTTTAAATTAGCTAAATAATGGTGAAATTTGGTAAGACGTGCTTTGATACTTCCACGTTTTGTTCTTAATTCGGCAAGAGTGGCCATAATTGAATATGTGAATTAAATAACAAAGTAATTAAAATGAAATAATAAATAGCAAAATGATATACAATTAATGTGTATAAAAATTGAGTTGTATTAAATGTCCAAGGCAAAAGAAAACGTCTATTAACACAAGTAGTAATTTTAAAAATCAAATAGGAGATATTGGCAGGATAATAAAGGAATGCACTTACCAGCAAATTGCGTAATGGAACTTGGAACTGGATACAGCTTGCACGTCTTGGTTGTTCCTGAATACGGACCTGTCTTGAATTTAACCACGAGGACGTCACCACGTGTATGAAATTTGGTTAATGTGGTTTTGTTGAACGTTTCTTAATGGGGTCACCAGATAGATGCAGAGATGATGGAGTTCGATTAAGCGTGGTAATGAGCTAATCAAATACGACCACGTGTGTAATCAAAATACTGTTGATACACACCACTAACTTCTGTTGCATGAACTATCACGTCGGGGTCACCAAAATATGTTGCTTGCTTCTTGGCGTAATATAAAAATTGTCTTTTGGTAACATTTATTTTGAGAAAAACATAACACTAACAAAATTACATTAACATATTTACAATTATATGGTTGAGTTCTTGTTACCAAGGCTGATCTAATGCAACTGTCGACCAAAGGGTTTCTTTGGCCAGACGTTAACAATATACAGTAGAACCCCTATAGCTCGACCCCCTCTAGCTCGACAATTCTGAGAATTTTGCTATGTAGTCGACAGATTGTTGTGTGCCTTATCTCATCGCAACTCGGAGGTGAAACATTATATGCAGATATATTAATTACCTAGTACGTGACCTACGTGATAAAATACTTACATTTTCTGTATACGATAATTAGTGGGGAATTTTGGACCATGGTGTCAATAAAACAATTTGTAATTTGTAATAAAACAATTTGGACTTACATTATATTTACATTAGGTGTAAAATATGGTAGTACTATATTTGTAATGCAATAATTAAACATAAATCGTATGTAATTTAAATTTGAAAAAGATTATTCCACTCATAAAATGCATCAAACGCATCACAAAATACAAATTTTTATGATTTGGGTGGAAATATTTTATTATTATTGTAATAAATAAACTCGTATGAATAATTGTACGTCAGCAGTTAGGATCCTTTAATGCAAGTCGCATTGATAAAACTCGCATACTGATGTGTTTGATCTGTGTTAGAATGCAAGCAAGTGCAATATCATATTCCGTGTAATTTAATTTTATAAAAATTGAAATATTAGTTATTTTGGGACTTTTTATTTGTTTTGGTTGTTTTAACTTCTTGTTTAATTAATTACAAATGTAAAGTGGAAAACGTAAATATTTTCTAAGGAATGTACGGAATGTACTTTTTCGTTGATCTAAATATTATCAAGGGGTAAAACAATACGTTTATAAAACTTAATTTGTATTAATCTAATTAAATTTAATTAAAATAAAATTGTATTTTTTAAATTAAACCATCAAGTTTGCTATGGAAAGTACATAGTGCAAATAAATTGATATTAACTTATCATAATCAAGAGTAACGCGATATGTAAGCAGCTTCAAAGGCACGTAAGCACGTTTTGTTATGAAATTTAAACCGACCCCTTTACCTCGACAGTCCCCTTACCTCGACACCCAAGTAACAATTTTAATCTGAGAGATATCTGTTAGATCTCTAGTAGGGAAATCTTACAGGGCCCTGTCTCTGTGACAGGGTGTAAAAGGGCTCTGCGACATAATATGACACAGAGAAAATGGACCCTGTAAACCGTCTGTAGCAAGTTTGTCGCAAAGCTTTTAGAGACCTACTAGGGTACTTGTTAGGTATCTGTTAGGTACCTGTTAGGCACCTGTTAGAGACCAACTAGGTCTCTCTGTTAGAGACCTGCCAGGTCTCTCTGTTAAAGGCCTGCCAGGTCTCTCTGTTGGAGACCTCATTAGAGACCCACCCAAGCTCTCTGCCAGAGACCTACCAGGTCTTTCTGTTAGGGTCCTACCATGAAGATGTTACAGGTGTTTTACAGAGTTAAATTTTATCATAGGTTACAACTATAAAAAAATATGAAATTTATTCAAAATAATAAATTTTTTTGATATTATATAAATATTTATTTCATTTTTTATATTTCTTGTAATCCACTTGAGTTCGTTAATATTCCGTATTGAACTAATCAAATTCTGGTGATTACAATTTAAATTATTTATCTATGTTTTATTAATTTTGTTTATAATTTTTATTAGATACACGAGATTGGAGCTAATCTAAATTCAATTGTTTATGGTATGAAAGTGATAACGAGCTACGTTAGTTTTAAAGTGTTAAAAACTGTTTACCAGGCAAGTTTCGAGTCCAAAATGAGATATGGGATAATTTTTTACGGTGCTGGAGAAATTAAAAACTTATTTATTATACAAAAAGCAGCAATAAGAACGTTGCTAAAAATGAGCTATAATGAGACATGTAGAAACAGATTTAAACAGAATAAATTGCTAACAGTTTATGGAATGTATATACAAGAATGTGTTTTGTTTATTTACAAAAACAAAAACTTATTTTCAAGTCACCACAATTGGAAACAAGATCATAACACAAGAAGTCTAAACTATACTACACCGAAACATAGACTCACAACAACCGAAAAAAACTGCTACTACACGTGTATAAAATTTTATAATAGATTGCCAGATCAAATAAAAATTATAAGTATTCTGAAGGAGTTTAAGAGGGCTATACATGAATTTGTGCTGGAAATTGAACCATACAGTTTGAACGAATACTTACAAGAATAAAATCTGTTTACTTTTTTTGCTATTTGTTAAATTATATTGATTTTGTAAGGACGCTATTTTCTTTTTTAATTTACATTTTTAATGTAAGATTTTCTCAGAAATAAAGTTTAGTTATTATTATTATTATTTTGTACCTATTATTGGCTAAATTCCATTCTGTCGATACTGCTTCCCTGCTACCTATCTGAAAGAAAGATTTAAATTACATTTTTTTTTTACCCTACCTGGATTCGAACCTATACCGTCATCCATTGATTGCTTCGTAACTTCTTGCTGTAACCACTAACCTACGGACCCTTATACTTATTATATATTATTTTACGATTGGTATCATGATGGTCACATTTTTGTGTATATAAGTGATCTGCTATGAGAATAAATTATTATTATCCAGCAGTTGAAGTAAAAATGGAAAACTATAATTTGAAAAATATTGGTATTAAAAAATCCAAGTGGTCTAATAATGATTTCATAGATGTAATGCGTAAATTTAAAAAAAGTGGTACGTACAAAAGGCGTTTAAATACTATTATGCTACAACGGCGCGATCATGTTTCTGCACAAATTGTTGAATCCCAATTAACCAATGATACGATTGCATCATCACATAAAAATATAAAACAACAACCAATAGTTGGACAATAAAGTACACCAATAAGAAACGACCTTTACAGAAATAATGAATCTAATTTATTCGATGACGATGATGGCGGCGACTCGGATGACGATGATAGTGGCAACTCGGATGACGATGATAGCAGCTTTGTCGAAAACTGTTATAGCATTATATTGTTTGCACAACTTTAAAAGACATATTTTGCTATCAAACACTAACACAATCGCAACCCAAACGCAACTGAAACACTATCGTAATCGCAACTAAAACACTAACGAAATATACTAACTAACTATAAACACTAACTTCAATATCAAGCCTTTAATCATCAAGTCTAGATATAATAAAAAAATGTATTTATGTAGTTGGTATAATGCATTAATATACAGGGAAAATTATAAATAATTTAAATTTAAATCTTTTAAGACTTTTATTAACAATTTTAACCAATCAGAATGACGAAAAATTTCATCGTTAACAAAATTCTAGATTCTGATTGGTTAAAATATTATAGTAATAAGCATTATAGTGTTGATACTTATAAACCTACAATACTAATAGCAGGTTTTAAAAATTGCATTTTTTCTACCATTTTTCAATATTGCACTTATTCAGCAATATTTATTTGTCATAATTTTGGTTACGGCCCTGTATAAAATATATTAAATATTTTAATTAAAAAAAATTTATTTACTTTGTTTTAATAAAGTAATAAAATTATTATGAAATATCTCGAAACCCATGCTCAAAACTAAGAAAATGCAGATCTATGTAATACATATAGGACTATCTTTCTTTAAGACAAGTAGTCGTGTACAACAAGTACACGTGGTTTCTACAGTAAAAATCGTCTTTTTTCTACCAATTTTTAATAATTATTATTATATTTAATTAATTTATTTGTCATATTGAGAAAATTAGAATAAAAGAAAGATAAAATTAAATAATTTAAATTTAATATAAATTTTCAATAAATCTCTAAGATATTTATTAACAATTTTAACCAATCAGAATGAAGAAAAATTTCATCGTTAACAAAATTCTTGATTCTGATTGGCTAAAATATTAAAATAATAATATGTATTATAGTGTTTATACTACTAATAAACCTATGTAATACTATTAAAATACCAATAGTATTAAAATTAAATGAATATTTAAATATAATAATTATTATTAAAAATTGATTAAAAAAAACGATTTTTACTGTGGAAACCACGTGTAGGATATATATAATACGACTACTGTCTTAAGAAAAGAAAGTCCTACATATTACATTTACATCTGCATTTCTTAGTTTTGAGATATTTCGTAATATATTTTTAATTTAAACAAATTAAATAAATTCTTTTTTATTAAAAAAATTAACATTATTTTATACAAGAGCCGTAACCAAAATTATGAATAAGTGCAATATTAAAAATGGTAAAAAAGTCAATTTTTATAACCTGCAAACGAGTAACCTAGGAAGGCCCAACCGCAGATTTTTTAAAGGCTATGTAAATAACCTACAACAGAGTACGTAGTAGGACCCTACCAAACATTTTTTTTTTAAATCTTTTTAAATAATCCGCAACAGAGTACCTAGTAGGGCCCCGGCACTGAATTATTTCAGGGCATTGTAAATAACCTGCAGCAGGGTATCTAGTAGAGCATTATACCACAGATATTTTCAATGCTTTGCTAATTACCTGTAACATAGTACCTTGTAGGGTCCCACCATAGATTTTTTCAAGGCTTTCAAAATAACCAGTAACAGAGTACCTTGCAGGGTTCTACTACAGATTTTTTTCAAGGCTTTTCATATCACCTGCAATAGAGTACCTAGTATGGTACTGTTACAGATGTTCTCCGGACTTTGCAAATTACCGGAAACAGAGTACCTTGCAGGGTCCTACCCCAGATTTTTTTCAAGGCTTTTCAAATAACCTGCAACAGGGTACCTAGTAGGGCCCGGTTACAGATGTTTTCAGGGCTTTGCTAATTACCTGCAACAGGGTAACTTGCAGGGTCCTGCAACAGATATTTATCAAGGCTTTTCAAATAATCTGCAACAGGGTACCTAGTAGGGCCCTGTTACAGATGTTTTCAGGGCTTTGAAAATTACCTGCAACAGGGTAACTTGCAGGATCCTGCAACAGATTTTTTTCAAGGCTTTTCAAATAACCTGTAACAGAGTACCTAGAAGGGCCCTATCCCCGATTTTTTTCAGGGCCTTGCAAATTACCTGCAACAGAGTACCTCGCAGAGCCCTACCACAGATTTTTTTCAGGGCTTTGCAAATTACCTGGAACAGGGTATCTAGTAGGGCCTTACTACTGATACTTTTCAGGGTTTTGCGAATAATCTGTTATAGACACCTGCAAGGTATCTGTAAGAGGTCTGTCAAAAAAAACCCTGTTATATCCACCTGCTAGAAATTAGCAAGAGCCCTAGCAGGGAAATTTTAATTTGGCCAGGAAAAAATGTTACTTGGGCAGGAAATGGGTCCCGTTTGTGTCGAGTTATAGGGGTTCTACTGTATTGAGAATAATCTACCTGTTGGGTAAAACCCCAACTCTTTACAAAAATAGGTAACGGTACGGCGTCGGCGACAGTAATTAAAAATCCATTAAACAATAGTGTTTGCTTATTAATTAAAATAATAAAAAAACGTATTGTTACTAATAGTTCCTCTGGTATGACTAATTACATTATAGTTTCACTAAATAGTCAACAATTAAATTTTTACGATACAATGCGAATGCAATACAAATCGAATACAACTCCATGCAAGCAAATTTTAAAATATTTGAAAAAGAAGACCAGTGCAAAACTTTATTCCGCGCTAGACACTGCTAATATTACACTCGGGACTTCATTTTTGAAATTTTGAACTAAAGCAAAATTTTGCTTTGCGATTTAAGCTGTTGATATTAAACTTACGACTTTAATTTTTAATAATACAAACAATGCTAATTAAATACAACACAATACAAAAGAAAACTTCTGAAATTTTTGAAAAGGGGGGCCAGGGTAAATTTTTGATTCGCGATTTACGCGGTTAATATTAAACTTAAAACTTTAATTTTTAATAATACAAATAATACAACATAATACAAAAAAATTTCAAAATTTTTGAAAAAGGGGGGCCAGCGCGAATTTTTGTTTTGCGATTTATGCAGCTAATATTAAACTTTTGACTTTAATTTTTAATAATACAAACAATACAAATTGAATACAACATAATACAAAAAAATATTTTTTAAATTTTTGAAAAAGGGGGGCCAATTTATTGAATTAGCGATCTTCAGAAAACTTACAAATTTTTTATTTATATTTGGACGTTGTAGTTGATCAATTTTTGTGTGAAAAATCAAAAAATTGATTTTCGGGTTTTTCAACTTTATGCTTTGCGAAATGAAAAAATTTTTACAATACAAACTAATACAAGTGAATACAACACAATACAATAAAAAGATTTCTAGTTTTCGAAAAAGGGGGGGGGGGCTAACTTCACGCACTTCAAAAAACTAAAATAAAGTTCTAGGAAAGACGCTTAATTTGAAAAAAGAACGTTCAAATCGATGGTATAAGTTCTGAGATATCATGTGCCAAAGACGACAAGTGTTAGCTGCAAAAACTAAGATAAACAATTTATGATAATTAGATAATTTACCTGTTTTTGCATGATTTGCTTCAGCTTCAGATACTACCACTTTGAAAAACTTTTTCACTATCGGCATTATAAAATGCAATTTTTTCACGATCACGGCAACCCACCTTTCACAGTGGGGCTTCGTGGTCGTGGCAAAGAATATATACCTATTAGGAACCTAATAGGTATATCTTCTTTGGTCGTGGTGGGCTAGCAATCGGTGACGCCCATGGACTTAGAAGAAGTCCTTTATTTACTCCTCCTTCTAAGTCCATGGTGACGCCCTTAATGATATTTTGAGCTCGACCGCAACGACCGTGGCTTTAGGTGGAAAAGTGGCCCGTGGTCGTCGTGGGCTGTAAGTGGAACGTACCCTAAAATAGCACATAAAAGAAAGCTTTTGGGGATGATTCTCAGATTGTTGTTGTGAATTCGCTCAGTATAGAAACATTTTATGTGATGATGAATATATAATTCCAGACACTGCTTATGTCCCCAGATACATCTTGAAGGAGCACTATGAGTATCCCTTTTTACAACAGGGACAGTGATTTTTTTTGTTATGCAAGAGTTGTAAATATTCCATAACGCCAATTTGACAACTACATAAGGTTTGTTCCAACATCGTCAAAAACAGTTCACTGTACGATCCCGCGCATGCGCAATTGTTAAAACTCGTTCCAACTACACTCGAACAGTTTACGGGAAGATTGCTGAAGCGTTCCAACCAAACTTTGGATCATTCGCGAACGGTTACGTTACGATACCAACGATACATGAGTAAGTATCGTAAGGATTGACCTGCGCATTGATAGCAGATCATCAGCTGATTTCTTATAACTGTCATTTTAGTTTGTTTGGAGCCAATACAATTTATTTTTACTCATATTTAATATGAATGAAGAAGATGACAGAGATTTATCTGATTTCTCGAGCGAAGATGATTTAGAATTTGTGCTATATGAGCCGCGAATGAAAAATCAAAATTATTTAGATAAGTAAAATGCCCAAAGTTAGGTAGCACTTTATTTCAAAAAATCGAGGGAAGTATGCATTAATAATGTTTAATTAAGATTAATTCACAAATGTTACAAAACGATCACTAAACCGTTCCAACTGCTACCAACCTCGGACACGGACAACTCGGCTCTGGACATCTCGGCACCGAGACTAGGGTGTTACGGTTCAATTATGCTATAATGGGATTTAAATTGTTTTGTAATAATTTTCGAAAGGTGGCATGTTAATTCACTTTAAAAATTTTTAATTTCAACAAGAATTATTATCAACAATGATAACATGCACATTATACATTATTGAATTAGCGATCTTCAGAAAACTTACAAATTTTTTATTTATATTTGGACGTTGTAGTTGATCAATTTTTGTGTGAAAATTGTGTTATATTTCATCCAAGTTTATTTAGGATTAATATTTTAATCATTATCAATAATTGTTATTATTTTTATGTTATGTCGATTTTTAAAGGTAGCAAAGGTTCCGTCACATTTTTGGAAAACCTACCACCTTTCATGTTCTTAGCAATCACAAAAAATTTTAAATCAAAAAAGTTAAGTCTTTATTTAAAAAAATTACATATTTATTAATTAATCCATAACATAATTGTGGGATAAACCACGCAAATATTCCCACATATTTGCTGGCTCATAGTTCGAAACTTTGTTAAGGATACGGTCATCTGCGTCCTCATAACGTTTTCGTTTTCGTGTCATGGTGGCTGATGGATAGTTAAAGGTGTCGTTATGGAGGGTAGAGGTAAGGAGGACAATCTCATATGGCTGTTTTATTCTAAAAGTGGCCACTGAAAAGCACTAAATAAGGTTTCAGAAAACGGCCAGAATGGCGCTGGCGTACCGAGAGGGTATGGTTTGAACTATGGAAGGTAGATGACTCTATATTGCATTAGCTGAGAATTAAACTTGAATAATAAATATAACTCCTCGCTTGACATAAAAAATTTCATTTATCAAGATTGTGTAAAAAGCAATAAATTAAAATACTACAAAATTGTTTATAAAAGTTTAATAAAATATAAATTGAATACTTTTATTAATCTTTCAAACCCTGGCCTGGAAAAAAGACAATGACGGCGATATGTTCCATAGTTCAAAAACCATACCCTCTTGGTACACCAGCGCCATTCTGGACACTTTCTGAAACGTTAATTACTACTATTTGAAGGACACTTTTTGTACACAGAGATTGTCCTCCTTACTTCTACCCTCCATAGGTGTCGTGGATACGTAATGAAAGAGTGGAAAAGTTTCGTAAGACGGAACACGCTAGTTTCGGTGCCGAGTTGGCCCGGTGCCGAGTTGTCCGGTGCCGAATTGTCCGGTGCCGAGTTTTCCCGGTGCCGAGTTGTCCGGTGCCGAGTTGTCCAGAGCCGAGTTGTCGCGTACCGACCAACCTTGGTACCGTTTGCGAACGATACACAGTCGACGCCTGCGCATGAACAGTTTTAAAATCGTTTCTGAACCGTACAAAATTTGCATGTTGGAACAAACCTATAGATTCTTTTATTGAGGAAAGAATCCTGTATGGTATCAAACCCCAGGTGCTTTCCTGGCTTGTGTCACGGTCACCAACCTATATCGAGTTAGTTTACCCTCTGTGGGGTAGAATGTGAGATGAGGATAGGCCTAAGCGTTTGACATCCAATCTCATAGTTTTGTGATTTACGTATGCGTCGGTCGTTTGGGCATTGTCCGAAAAGAGTTCACGCAGTAGAAAGGAAAAAGTTGCCTTGGGTTCAAAGTTTTAATCATGGCTTCATACAGGACCAACATTTCATCCTCAACTTTACACCGGTAAAACACATTCTTGGTGGTTGATAAATATTTTTTAATTTAAATTTTTTTATAGATTTAGAATAAATTTCAATACACTTTCATGTATATGTTACCGACAATTTGCGAAATCCGGCAATTTGCAAAATTCCTAGGCAATCTACAAACCGACTGAGTCGTTAGCTGATATGCAAATTCACTAGTACTTTAGGCAATCTGCAAAATGGCTACGGTGTTTCAGGCAATTTGCAAATTGTCTATATTGTTAGTTAATGTGCTTTTTGAGTATGTAACAGACTCATATTGACTAGGCAATGTAAAAAACGATATTTTAATAGATAATTTTAAAAGAACCATTTATTAAAACATAGGTCGTTGAACATTTTACATAAGAATAAAAACTATAAACCTATAAACATTAGGTTACTTATTTTTACATGGATTAGAAAAGTGACAGCGACTATTAAACATTACTCTATTTTTAAGACATTTGCATGATATATTTATGCACTTCTTTGTACAATTACATTTCAACATTCCCTGACCACCTGTAGAAGAAGCAGTTGCCACTGCCACCCAAAGACTAATTTTGTCTGCAGGTACATCTTGTGCATGTATAAAGTTTTGCGTCACCGGCTCAAATTCATTTCGACTGTAGCATTTCTGAAGAACTCCTGCTCTAGTGCCTATTTTATAAATCCCTCTTCTTTGCCAAGAACTACACCTAACATATTCCTTGGATCTGTTCGACCCCTGTCAAAAGACGGAATGGGCATGATTATATTATCGTCAGTAGTGCAGCTTTTTAATCTTTTTTCAGAATTTCCAAGCATTTTATTTCGCTGTCACTTTTCTAATCCGTGTAAAAATAAGTAACCTAATGTTTATAGGTTTATAGTTTTTATTCTTATGTAAAATGTTCAACGAGCTATGTTTTAATAAATGATTCTTTTAAAATTACATATTTAAAATATCGTTTTTTACATTGCCTAGTCAATACGAGTCTGTTACATACTCAAAAAGCACATTAACTAACAATATAGACAATTTGCAAATTGCCTGAAATACCGTAGCCATTTTGCAGATTTCCTAAAGTACTAGTGAATTTGCATAGTAGCATCCCTCGCGGTTTTTCAAATACCGCAAAGTTCCAACATATTTACGATATAAATACTGAAAAATTACTGTAATACTGCAGTTATTATAGCCAGTTTCTGTGCTGGATTATTACCGTAAAATTACAAAATAAATTCGGAATATATATTGCAAAAGAAGAGGAGTATTATGGCATTTTTACAGTATGAAAATTAAAAATATACCGTATATTTATAGTTTTTTTACGGCACTATTACAGTAAAAAATCGATAAGGTAGATCCCTACAATTGTATACCGACAAAATACCGAAATTATGCTGCTCATAATTTTTTTCTTAATATTATACATTGTCATTATTATTTTTAATGAGGTGAATGAATCAATTGCGTTAATATTATTATCATTATTATTATTATAGTAATTTAATATTTTACATTATTATTTTTTTTTAATTATAAATTAAACGGTTCATCTTGATTGTTTGGATCGAGTTCATTACTTCCATTTCTCGAGGAGCGATCATTTTTTAAAGTGTTGCCGATCCACAGCTTCATATTCAAAGCAGCGTTATTTCCTTTGGTGTTGTCAAGTTTTTTAATTTTTTGCATAGCTAAACATAAATCTGAAAGGAAAAAAAATTCATCTTGATTAATTTTCAGTAGTAATCATTTTTAATGGAAATTGTAATAATTTTAGTAAAAGTGAGGGCTCATTATTATTCACATTTGTCTGCTCAAGTGACATAAAATTTTTGATTTCTTGATAATTTTACAGATATCTTTTTTTCCAAATTGGAAAAGCTCAATTTTTAATACCTTAAAATATATTGAGCAGAGATATAAATAAATAACTAGTAGATATCATGTTCGTGCAAATAAAATATTTGAATATCCTGATCTCCAGCTTCCAATAATTACAGTAATTTAAATTTATTCCTGTTATTTTTTTCAAGTTATCCATTATCTTTCTTATGTTGATGAATGTAAAACGTACTGTTTATAAATTTCAATTTCCAAAAATTGATTGATAATAGATAACTTAAAAATTATCAACGCTATCGAAATATTTTAACAAAAACTTAACCTTTTACAGTTGTTCAAAATATTAACAAATAAAAATTAAACAATAAAATAAAACAAACAAAATTAATTTGCAAACAATTGATTAAAAAGATGTATTTTAGCAATTCGAATTAAAACTTTCGCTTAAATTATAATCGCTCTTATAATTAATAAGTCAAAACTTTTAATTGTCTGAAATCGTTCTTTAATCAGAGAGTACATGAATAAAAGGTTACTTTATGAACCTAAAATGCAACTATTATTGTGATATTATCTTTGCTATACATAGATTGTGTATGAATCAACCAAAAAATATTTTAAGTTTTTCAACTTACTTATTATTTGTAAAACATCGGACTCTTGTACAACTTCCCAGTCTGGACGTCTTTTATTAGGTCTTAAAATTAATTTGTTACGACGTTCAATCGGCCATACACTTAAAATAATTCTTCGGGCTCGAGTGGACATCCTAGGGGCATTACATGCATTTGTGCAATCAGTATAATTCATCTTGAATCCGGGCATTATTTCAACCTAATATAAAATTTAAAAGATTTATCATTAATGTAATTGTAATAAAAATTTAAATATATACTATGTCATCAATAATTATTAAAAATTATTACTTGTCTGTTTGCATCCGGGTTCAAAATGAATTCGTCCTCATGTTCCGTGTGATGATTAACATTATTGTTGTTATTCTGATGATTATTGTTGTTATTCTGATGATTATTGTTGTTATTCTGATAATTATTGTTGTTATTCTGATGATTATCGTTGTTATTATTCGCATGATCATTTGTAATAGAAACTTTTTTTTTGTTCTCATATTTAAATAAAAACTTAGTTTCTGTAATAACTGGTGTGCCTTCACTAGAGAAAATTAAACAATATTTCCCCAGCATAATGTCTTGTTAGTTCTGTACGTGTTGATAAATCAGCAGTCCACTATAACCTAAAAAAAAAGTATGCTTTTTATAAAACGTTTTTAAAATTGCATCGAAGTTGATTTGTCTAATAAGTTATTCACATATCACTAGAACATTATTATATTATTATATTACATAGGCTACGTAAAACCAAAGATACTAAATACTTAAAGATATCAAATGCTATACAAATTTATATGTACCTTAAATCTCCCCCATAAGTAGATGGCGACACTCGTTTTGGGTGACAACTTTTAATAATTTTTTGAAATGTCGGTAATTATTTAATCGTGCGAGGTTTTCGTTAGTTTGCCATAGATGTCGCAAATATAAGCCGAGACCAATTTTTGCTATTATCTTATTATATCCGTTTAAGAACGGCAAAATTTCAGTATATCATCAGTATTATTATCGTAAAAATACCGCTATACTTCAAAAAAATTCCGGTATTTCTACAGTGTATCATTTGTTTTTTTTCGGTTGAAGTTTGGAATTTTTTCGGTAAATTTCTCGTATTAATATAGTATTTATACATCAAAAATACCATAAAAAAACTGGCCTTTTTAACCAAAGTATTACCGTATTATTTCGGAATAATCACGGTAATATTGTGGTATTGGCATTTATACCGAAAAATTACGGTATTCTCGAAACCGCGAGGGATACGACTTAGTCGGTTTGCAGATTACCTAGGAATTTTGCAAATTGCCGGATTTTGCGCATTGCCGGTAACATATACACTCAGGTAGGCCAAATTAATCATGTTGATCACGTTTTTTGGTTATGGAATTTTAGCAGTTAATAAACCAACTGTTTATTTAAGATAATTTAATAAATATTTATTTTTTTAAATTAACAAACATAAAATTTACTTACATTATTATTTCTATTTCTTTTAGACGTGTATAATATCAACTACAATTAAAAATATTAAACTATAATATTAAGTACAAAGTATATTTTTGGTTGGATATAAAATTTTTAAATATGTTTATAATAGGTAATTCTTTTATGTATGTTAAAAATTATTATATTAATAATTGTTTACCTATACCTACCTAATCGATTTGCCATGAATTCTTGTTATTAATGGAAATGGTAAAATATCACATAAATTAAAAATATATGACTTACAAAATACGTTTTTAAAATTCAAAGTCTCTTTTAGACAAACACCTATCAAGAGTTTAACAAACAAATTTAATTACCTAGTAGTAGTCAACCCCACTGCCGTTATCTCTGACCAGATCTTTCCAATTCTTCTATCACTTGTACTAACCTCTGTCTTGCCTTTTTATTATTGTGACAAGAACAACTTATAAGTCCAAACAGGTGTTTTGAACTGTACTCCTAAATAAAAGAAGATAAAAATAAAATAATCAAATAAAAAAAAAGACTTACAGTATGCTCTCTTATCCACTTTTCAAGTTCCATATCAGGTAAGTAGAAAGCTTTGACGTAATTTTCAACATATTCTCTATGAGGTATGGGTCTTAATCCAGAAATTTTTTCAAATTTTGACAGGAATTGGGTAAAATCCAATTGCATAAGAGCACGCCCACCATTGGAACATTTTTTGGCTTCAGAAAAACTAAAAAAAAAAACAATCACAGATTTGAAATAAAAATAAAATTTTAATAAGCATACCCTTGCACCAAAGTGTGCGTAACTATGTGAGCTATACTTTCCCAAAGCACATTAAGAACATCCGACGATATAAATACGCGAGAACTTTCGGTTTCCAAACGCATAGTAAAAATTTGAATTTCCTGTAAATAAAATAAACAAATAAAGTAAGAAATTTATTATATTTTGTATAAAGTAAACCAACCCTTAGCAATACATCGATGTACGAATTGTGTTGAGACATTACATCCTTTACTTCCCAATTAACTTTCGACATAGATATCAAAATTTGTCGTAAATCAAATGTCTGTGCTGCTACGCACATATAAATAGGTTTCCTTAAATCGGTTACACAGGAGATAGTCTGAAAGAATAAACACAATATGTAACATAAAAAGTTAAATTAAAAGCAAAATATGATTGGTCTTTCATTTTACAGGTAAATGAAGTAATGTGCGTGAACTTGGCTCCCCTATTTCAAAAAATTCATTTTTTGTGTCCTCGATTGTTCTGATATTTTTTTAACTTTGTAAAAATAACCTTTTTATGTCAACTCCCCTTTTATAAAAATTTTAAATTATTTTGATTGTTTTGTAAAAATAAGATTTCGAAATCTAATAATAACCGCGCGAAATAAAACTTCGCAGATTTTGAAATTTTATTTTTACCGAACAATTAAGAACAATCGAGATTAAAAAAAAGTTTTTATTTTTTTTGAAATTTTTGCAAAACTAAAAAAAAATCAGAAGAATCGAGAACAAACAAAAAATAATATTTTGAAAGAAAGAGATTTAAGTTCATGCATGTAATAAAGTAACTAATTTTTGAACCATCTTGTATATAACCAAGGCAGTAATAAATTGTTGTAAGACTGCAAAGCTCCAATTAAATAATAAAGTAAAAAATACACCCTAACATCAATAATTTCTTTAATTTAACAAAATTTCCGTAAAAAAACCGGTCATTACAAATTTTCAAATTCTTCCAACATAACCTCAAACTTTGGCATGTAAACGTGATCATCAATTTCATTTGCAAGATTCGGGAATAAAAGTTAAAATGGATCAACATTTGATTAAATGTGGAGATTACGTGATAGTGCAACGTCAAGATTATACGAAACTGGCGAAACTTAAAAAGCATGGCACCATCAAATTAGGCAAAGATGAAGTCGAGTTGGATAATGTGCAAAATGAAAAATACTACGAAACGTTTAAAATGGTGCTTAAACCTAATAGTAAGAGAGTGTACGAATTGGAAGTAGCACAACAAATAATGGTAAAGAATCAAGTCAACTTGGAACAATCAGGGCTCGACAATCGTGACATTATAGACGACGGTTTGTCTCAAACTCTCACTAAAGAACAAATCGAAGAATTTCGAGATCAAGCGTTAAGTTCGTCGTCGATAGTAGAAAAACTTATAGAAAATTCGAAAACTTTCAACGCTAAAACTGAGTTTAGTCAAGAAAAATATGTCAAAAAAAAGGAGAAAAAGTATTTCGAATTCATTCAAATTCGTAGACCGTCCATACGATTACTTGCCCAAACGTTTTATAGATTGGATCCCTCCAAAACTTTGGGAATACGTATAGACGATTTGTCACAAATTTTAATGTATTCGAACATTCAAGCTGATGGAAACTATCTGTTACACGATAGTGGCACGTCTGGCCTCCTTACGGCTGCTATTGTTAACGCTATAGGTGCTAACACAAAGGGTCGCCTTATCCACTCGCATCCCGGAAATGAGTGCCAGAAAAACGCTTTTGTAGCAATGCAATTTCCGAAAGAACAGGAGGAACGTTGCATTAATGTTAATTTGTATTCAGTATTGAGGTGTTTCTATCAAAATAAGGAAAGTTTTATTGATGATGATGATGATGAAAAAATTAAAACAGAAAGTGACGAAGTTTGTGATTTGAATAAAACTCCGCCTACAAAAAAACGTAAAATTGATGAAGTCGATGTCAAAATTAAAACAGAAAGTGATGAAGTCGATGTCAAAATTAAAACAGAAAGTGACGAAGTTTGCGATTTGAATAAAACTCCGCCTACAAAAAAACGTAAAATTGACGAAGTTGATGGGGCCCTAACAAAACCAGTTAAAAAACAATGCTGGCAGGTAGAGAATGAAAAAGCTTGTAAAATTCTACAAGACAAAGTGGACGGGATTGTTATTGTATTGAAAGAACACCCGGTTAGTATTGTCGAGGAATTAGTGCAGTTTTTAAAAGGCGGCAGGCCGTTGGTGGTTTTTAGTTTGCTAAAGGAGCCTTTACAAGATTTGTATTATCATTTAAAGAAACGTACAGATTTTATTGCAATAAATTTGTCAAATAATTTTGTAAGGAATTATCAAGTTTTACCCGAACGGACTCATCCTGAGATAAGTATGAATTCGGGTGGATACATTTTAAGCAGTTTTAAAGTTGTAAATTGATAAAACAACTTATGAAAATTTATGTAATAGGTTTTTAAGAATAAAGATGTTTTCTTGACATACCTGACTAAAAAATTGTTGTAAAATTATTTTGTTGCTGGTGGGTAAAAGATGTTCCAGGTAGTCATGCAAAATTTCATATTGTTTAGCCAAAAATACCAAACTCTCGACGCCTGCTACTCTTTCGGCTAGGCCGTTTAGTTTTTCTGATATTCTTAAATCCACAATTGATGATAATTGGGGTTTTGTAATTTTCATTTGATTTGCTGTTGAATCGCCACTCTCCACGTTATTTGGCATTATAAGATTATCTGAGATTCGTTTTAGAGTTCCATTTAATTTCAAGGAGTACAGAGATGCACCCGCCATTGGCTGTAACAAAAACAATCGGAATAAACAAAAGAGCAATTATTTTAGTTAAATTCTTACCAAATCTGAAGCAAAAAAACTATGAACAGTGTAAAGATAGAAATCAAAAAGTTGCATCATGCACATGATGATGTTAAAGGAAATTGGGCGCAGCAATCGCGACATCTGCAAATATTTTCCAATTTGCCTTAAAACCGTTAAAGCTGTATTTGTCAATATGAGAGCTTTAGGTCCGTGCTTATCCTTATTTTCACGATTAGATCTAAAATAAATTTCTCGTTACAAATTCATCTAATATATAATAAAACAACATTACTTATTAATGCCGTCTGAAAATTCATCAACAAAATCTTGCTTTAATTCGTCCGATTCCTCGTCACTTTCATCTGAGAAA
This sequence comes from Cantharis rufa, assembly GCA_947369205.1. Taxonomy (NCBI): domain Eukaryota; kingdom Metazoa; phylum Arthropoda; class Insecta; order Coleoptera; family Cantharidae; genus Cantharis; species Cantharis rufa. The sequence continues at coordinate 13,555,641 of OX376307.1, read as the reverse complement.
TAACAAGAAGTTTCATCTCCAACTGCTACCAAAATGTCCTCTTCTACCAAAGTTTCATCTAAACTTTTATCAAAAGGACTGCCATGATCAGCATACCGCAAAAAATAATTTCCTGCTTTCACAAGAAATTAGACAAAAATTCAAAAAAAAAATAGAAATATACCTGTGATACTGCTACCATCTTGTGAATGACTCGAAGAGCTATTATCTGGCGAATTAGAATAGGAACTTATGATATGTGGTTTCGACTTATAATTACTTAAAGTATGACGCAACGATTTGAATTCCTGTTAACACATAAAGTAGTAAATCGCATTAATTTGTTTTTAGTGTAAAAATTACCTGCAACTGTAGAATATCAAAAGTCAGCTTCACGGGACATATTTCCCAACTTTCATTTTCTAAAAAGATTTTTAATTCCTCCAATCTTTGTACGTGATAACTTTTAAAATAATTTACACTTTGTTTACGAATTGATTCCTGCAACTCCTCGGATTTGCTATTACAAAATTCTTCACCCACTTCTATTAATCTTGGGTAAAACACAAAAATTGATAAACTCCTCAGAATAAAATAAAAATATTTTTACCTGTGAACGACACTCAAAATTTGAACAAACTGATCGAACTTGTATGAAGCCAAATTAGCGTTGAGTAAAAGAGTGGAAACCTTGCTCTGTACATCGTGCCATATCTTCAACAGGCCACTTTCTAACTTTTGCTTGATGTACTGTTTATTCATGTTGTCCTCTAAATCATTCGTAATCTCGTTCTCGTTTCCTAATCTAATATGCCACTTATTCAGTTGTTGATAGCTTAAAACAATTTTAAAGAGAGCCTTACAGAGATCAACCAGGCAAGCAATAAACGATTCCTGATCAATAACCACACATAATTTGTCGTAAGGTTTCTTATCACTGTCGTTTGCTTCAGGTAGGTCGTTCGAGGTGGCATAAATGCGCACTATGTTCAACGCTGTATTATAAATTGCACTGGTGAAGTGCATGTGAAGATGGTCCATCGCAATTTGCGTTTTACCAAGCAACTTGTAAGCATCTTGTAATTTACTGTAACGCACATTGTCAAAGTAGAAGCACATCTAAAAATTTAAAGGTATAGTAGTTTGTAGAAGGTAGTGGTAAGCGTACTAATAATAATTTATTCTATAAAAATTATCTTTTATCAATTAAAATTCCATCGAGGTTGCGTATATGTAAAATTTAAACAACTGACGCGATCGATCGATTGTCAATTACATCAAGATTAGTGTTGGATGATGTTCATCGATGTTACCCAATCGATGTTTGGATGTTTTGCCATCAATGTTTGCTTTGCGATGTTATCGCTACTTTCGATGTTACAGAATATTTATAGAAAAAAATAAGTTCACGTCAAATAGACGACGATTATGTTGTCAATCGTGGTCACATCGGTGCCATCAGAACGTTTATTTTCAAAAGCAGGTGTGATTGTAACTCAAAAGCGAAATACTTTGCACAGTAAACGTCTTGGCCAGTTGCTCTTTTTGCACTCCATTGATAAAAAGTTTTGGGACTTGCAATTGTATTTCGATAAAATTACTATGTATTGTGACTTTGTTCTTTTTTATTTTATTTCTAAATAAAATTACTGTTTTAAGTGTTTTATCATGATTTTTCCTTGATTTAAACTAATAGACAATAACATCGGTATCACGAAAACATCGATGTTTTCAACCGATGGCATCGATGTCCAGGTTAGACATCGACATCGCCATCAAACATCGATTTTCTTCTATCGATGTCCCAGCACTAATCAAGATACCTTTTATCTTTTAGTTTCCGTCACCCTCCCAAGTAAGAATACGTAAGAATTTGCTAACTCACAATCCATAAGGATTATTATTTGTAAAATTCTCCCCCAGAGGAGACTGAATTACATGATTACATTCCTGTTGTATCTCTCCACTCAACAATTTTTGTTTCTGAAGGCTCGGAAGAGGCCGACGAGCAAATTACTGAAGAAATCTGGTGTACTAGTGAAAGAAAATCTGAGAAAATTTGATAAAATCTAAAGAAATCCAAGGAAATCTTATATTCTTAGGCCCAGTTTTTCAATCGTAAGTTAACCCAAATTCAATGGTTAACTTAGATTTCTGACTAATCAGGATAGTCATAAACGTAGGTAACCCTTGAATTTGGGTTAACTTACGATTGAAAAACTGGGCCTTAAGAAAATGTAGGAATTAGAATAAAAAATTAGGAATTAGAATTCCTAGAATAATTCTAGGAAATGTAGGAAATCTAAAGAGATCTTAAAAACACTACAGATTTTTGTGGAAATCCAAGGAAATGTAGAAAATCCAAGAAAATCTTAGCAAATTCTAGGAAATATTAGAAAACGTAGGAAATCTAGAAATTTCTTAGGAAATCTTAGAAATACTATAGATTTAATAATTTTTTAGAAAACCCAACGAAATGTTGAAAATCATAGGAAATTAACGACATTTTAGCCAAATTGTAAGAAATATTAGCAAATTCTAAAAAACAAATATAAAACAAATTCTAGGAAAACTTAGGACTTCTAAGGAATACCATAGATGAGATTTTTTGTTTAGATTTTTCATCTTTTTCAGAAGGTAATCTTAATTTCAAGCAATTCAAGAGGAAATACGGCGAAATTTTTCAAAATCTTAGTAGAAAATCTAGCGTACAAAAATTTGATCCCCCCCCGTCTTCTGCTCCTCCCCTAAAAGTAGGCATCATATTTTATTCAAACTAATGAGCTTACAAATTTTAATTTTTTTATGGTTGAAAAGAACATTTCGCTGTTGAATATCTAATTATTTTAATCTAATAATATCCATTACATCTCATTCTCTGTAAATGCCTTTTACCTCCTCCCCCAATTAGGACTATTCCATAAATTTTACTTATTGTATTTATTTATAAAATAACAATCAACAGACTGACGGCTCTGAGAGAGAAAGGGTAAAACATCTTAGATGTCTCCGTTGGTGCGCCTCTGAATAAAATTATTACAGTGCTCCCAAAAACAGTTATCTGTCCAGCACTGACGCGCATGACTGCATTAACGAGATTACCGTGATCCACGATTTTCAGGGTGGCCTTCAGAAAATTTTTTTATCAAAAGTGCGAACTCAAAGACCTCCACTTCTTAAGAGTACCTGCTTCAAGTCCGAGAGAGGCTCTTAGATTAGATGTTACCACGATGTTACCTAGTCATTTTTTTTCATTTTAAATAAAATTCATTTAAGAACGTCAGTAATAGACAGATATTGATAAGATCCCAAACGGCTAGCAGTTGAACAGCTTATTAAAAAAAAGAGGTGTCGTGGGACACTCGGTTGGAACGAAGTCCTTACGCTATATTGTTTTCATAATTTAAAATCATTTTTTCGATCATATTTCGAAGAGAGGTGAGTATACTTTTTCATCGGAAAACATAAAGTTATCTATTATATCAAATAATATAAAAAATATTGTTTAAATCACAAAACGTAACAGATAATACAAATTAAAACGATGTCATTAGAGCAACCCTCTATGGCAAAATGCATTAAGCGATTGAATCATAATTTCTAGGTTTGCGAATAGTTGGTTCGAACCTCACGTCGGTCAAATTTTTTTCAATACATTTTATAATAAAGCAAATGATTTGACATGCAAAAGTGCAAAATCAAATAATGCTTATGATTTTTTACAGATGTAAACAAAACAATAAACCAATATGGCATATGGCGGCCACTGGGTATAAAAATGCGTGACGATTTCTGCCATTTTGGTCCTACCGTAAAAGTTCATAAGCCGCGTTAAGGAACTTCGTTCCAAAAATATATTAAGAGGTTTTGATGGATAGTTCCTTAAGTAGGGATTTGCAGGAGAAATTTGCTGTATAAGTAGAGGGAAATCTGAGAAAATCTGTATAAATTTAAGAAAAACTTAGAAAATCGAAAGAAATTCTAGGAAATCTTAGGAAGTTCAAAAAGATCTTAGAAAATACAAAGAAATATTAGGAAATAGAAAATTCGAAGAAATATAGATAATCCTAGGAAATCCTAGTAAATTTCAAAAGAATCTTAAAAAATTCAAGAAAATCTGAGAAAATTTAAGAAAACCTTATAAAAAATCTTAGGAATACGGAATACTATAAGTGAGGTCGGTACACGTCGCCACAGTGGGGTATTTGACACTAAAAACTAGCCATAATTGAAATTTTCAAAATCTGTTTTTAAGGGTTGCAATTTTTACTGGGGGTACATGAATAGATGTGACGTCTTTTACTATAAATTTCCGCCCTTTAGACTGCAACGGTAACGTTTAAAAAAATTCGAAACTTAGTCGTCTTTGTTCCATGCGTATTTGTTATTAACTTGGCAAAAATTACTTTTTTTAGTTTGAAGTTTAAAGTGAGTTTAAGCGTTAGATTTTATTGTTTCGATATGAGTGATAATCCTCAAGGTATGTATAAGTAAGCCTGATAGATTTTAGGCTTCTATACAACGTATAGGAAGAAGCCTTATGATCTAGCTCCGTGTCCGTCTGTCCGCATAATTCAAAACCAATCAGAACGCACGTTCTTAAAACAATTTTACTTCATATAGAATATTTTTAGATTGGTATTAATTATTCAGATTATTTACATATATATTTTTTAATCCGATATTCTTATTTTGTATTTTTAGAGTAGGTATTTTACGTGTTTCTAATACGGTATTCGGTACGTGTTTCGGGTATTTTAATATTTCATTATGAATTGTGTTTTATTTGTGGTTTGTAAATTGCAAATATTTACCTATAAAGGTCGAAATAAAAAAAAAATATTAAAATGTTAGCGTTTTCCTTATATAGTAAAAAAATCTACCTAATTAAAAGATTAAGGCATTAAAAATTGGAATAAAATAAAGCCCAAATAATTTAACCTACCGAAAAAGTAGATGTATAGAAGCCTAAGAACTGTCGCAAAAGCGAGTTCCACCTTGTTTGTAAATATTTTAAAGTTTTTTGAGTAAAATTTTATGGACTTTTGGAACCGATAAATTAATATTACAATTAACATTTTATAAGTAACTACAGAGGTTTAGTTATGCTTTTAAGTGCGTCCAAGCTAATATTTTTACATGACATGAAGGGCCAACATATATAGAAAATATTTCCAAAAAATTGGCCGCGGATTCCCGCGGATCAGCTGTTGGCGATTTTATTACTTTTTATTCTGTATAGATTTTATAATATAAATTTAATTAAATTATACTCTCTCGTAATTTGTATTATTATTAGTGATTAATTTCGGTCCCATACGACATTTGAATTGAAATTTAAATTATGTGAAATATTTTTCAAAACTAAATAAAATATGAAAGTTATACAGGGTGAAACCTACAAATTTACACAGCTAATAATTAATTTATTGCTCGTTGATATTATGATAATAAATGCTTATTAACTGTGTCAATTTCTGATTTTGTCCTGTATAACTTTTTTATTTAATCTGTTTTTAAAAATCAATTATCAAATTATTCTAAAAATCAAAAATCAAGTACGATAAGAGTGCAATTTATTTTAATTGAATACTTAAAAATAAATTTTAATTGAATTATCATTATGAAATAACACCTCGTTAATTTTCTCAAATTTATAATTAAATAATATTATAATATATTTTATGTTTTCCCAGGCAAAAAAATCCCGGTTATTAAGATAGAATTTTTTAAATTATTTTTCCATGAATTTGTAGGTCAAATTTGTAGTGTATCCAGAAGCCGGTACTGCAGGGGGTTATTCAAACCGTTAATGTACGGTGTATTCGTTACCTTAAGCTGATACACTACCAACCTAAGAATAATAGAAAAGACATATACCAAAAGGTGAGTGCAGTAAAAGGTAGTCAGGGCGACAGTGACGACCAGTGGTATACTATTGTAATTGTGTTAATAAATATAAGTATTAGTAAATATTGCGTTTTGGTGAATACATAATATTGGCGACGAGAAACGGAGTGAACCCATGGTAAAATTTGGGAAATCCGACGTAAGAAGCAAAAGTAGCGAACACGTGAGCAAAAGTTTTATCGAAAATACTGAAGCAATCAAGAGTAAAAAACAGGTTAAAATGGTGAAAATTGAAGAATTCGATGAAAATAGCGAAGATTTCGAGTCGTGGGAAGAACGTTTAAGAAGTCATTTTTTGGTAAACGAAGTCAAAGCAGAGGTTCAGGTAGCACATTTAATTGCATGCTTAGGAGCAAAAAGTTATAAAGTTTTAAAGAACGCAATATTTACTAATACTTATATTTATTAACACAATTACAATAGTATACCACTGGTCGTCACTGTCGCCCTGACTACCTTTTACCGTGGTGTGAATATAGTATGGTGTGCTTGGTAGCCGTCCCAGTTTCGTTCCCATTCGCGCATGACGTCAGCTTCGAGGCGGTTTCAAATATTTTTCATTCTCGTCTATCAGGGCTATTACAATTTATTATATATCAATAGCTATTACAATATAAATCTATTAATTTTAATGAAAATCTACCCTATTACTGACTAAATCTATTACTATTTTTAAAAAATCCTAAATAGCAACTTTTGTTTTTAAGAAAAAGTATGAAATTATAAAAAGAAATTTTGGTAAAGATGTCAACGAGGTATAAGAATTTAATTGCCATGGGATTCTCATATATCCACTTATTATTTTATCCTGTAAAATGCAAATTTAGTAGTGTCAGCAGTTTGAGTTTTTCTATTAAATTTGTCACAGGAATTTCTCAACACTGTTTTTTCTCAAAACGAATTGGAGGTAATTGAAAATCCTGTAGTAGATATAGAAGACACGGATTTTTCTAATTATGCATTTGTGGCTCCAGATTACAATTTCGATGATCCTGATGATGACAGTTTATTAAAAATAACTACAAATTCGTCTGCAATTCCGGATGATCATGAAAATTTGTTGAAATTATTGGATGACAGTAATATGTCTGACACTATTTCAAATGAGGGACTCAAATTAATTGCTGGATACGTCGGGCATCGATTTCAGAAGAAATATCCCGATCTGAATTTGGGGTTCCAAACAAGGCACATTCAAACAAGTAGAGCCCCAGATTGGATCGAATTTCTATCGAGATGTCACCTGATGTATCCAAGCGATGATTTGATAGAATTGGCTCGTTTAGTTGAAAGGGAATTTCATAAATTTCATGGCAATCTGTTTTGCAAAGAATGCAATATTTTTAATAAACTATTGGATAAAGTTAAAACGGCATCTCTTGAAATTTCAAACAAATTTCCAAATGATGTCACTTTATGTTTAATTAGAACAAGGACATACATCAGGCTCAGACATGCTAATAAAAAAATCAGTTTTGAAAATTGTAAAAGAAGATTGAAAAAAAAAATGTCGAAATTTACAAATAAATAAATAAACTTGATGGTGTCATATGTGTATTTATTTCTACAACAATAAATTTAAAGATTTTATTATTTTTCCTATTAAGGCTAATTTCATAATAAAAGTTAACAGGACATTAAAATTTAAAAGGCGACTAAAACTAATGATTTTTATTGGTCTGTTTTGTCTTAAGTCGCCGTTTAAATTTTAATGCTCGGTTAACTTTTATTATGAAATTAATATAACCAAATATCTTTAAATTATAATAATTCAGTTCCAAATTGTCGAAAAATATTAGTAATTCATAATTTAATTAAACTCTGGTAACGGAATTGGGCTTTACTATGCGAAACTGTACGTTAATATCGCCCGAGCGCCTCGAAACTGACGTCACAGGCTATCGCCAGTATGCGCGCGAGCACACCATACTATATTCACACCACGCCTTTTACTGCACTCACCTTTTGGTATATGTCTTTTCTATTATTCTTAGGTTGGTAGTGTATCAGCTTAAGGTAACGAATACACCGTACATTAACGGTTTGAATAACCCCCTGCAGTACCGGCTTCTGGATACACTACAAAATTCTCGACATATTGAAAGTTTCAAAACTTTATTCCGTTATTTTGATTTGCACCCCCAGAAAACTACCCCTATTTATCAATGTATTTTTTTTCAGTATTTTTCCATGAATTTGTAGGTCAAATTCTCGACATATTGAAAGTTTCATAACTCTATTCTGTTATTTTGATTTGCACCCCCAGAAAACTACCCTATTTATCAATGTAATTTTTTTCATGTGAGTACCCTAGGCATATTTTTTTTGCCGCCCCCTTAAAATTAAAATTTGAACTTATAACAGCAAAATAACAAATTTATTTACTTAAACCGCTTAAACAGTAGACGGTATTTTGTTCTTCGTTTATTTTTATTCTTTACCCTCTTGCACTTAAAAATTGTTTATGTTTTCTACATAATGTAATATGATTTTTAAATAAGTACAATTTACAATCAAGTTTCTATTTATGTTACATTTTTTATTAGAATTAATTAGTATTTTTGCCGCCCCCTAAAAGACTGCCGCCCTAGGCAGCTGCCTTTCTTGCCTAATGGATAAATCGGCTCTGAGTACATCACTTCAATTTCTCTTATATAGGGTTTTATGGTGTATTATAGGATTATAGGCTTAAAAAGATTAAACTATTTAATCCATACACGACATTTTGCCACAATTTAATAGATCTCTTTTTTTCCTCAACTTTTTTAAACTATTTTTGCACAAAAATAGTAACAAAAACCTTTCCGAAGTCCTACTAAGTAAGTGTGCCAAGTTTAGTTCAAATCGGTCAAAGGGTCTAGGAGTGTATAGCGAACAAACATCCGCACGAGCTCTTTTATATATATAGAGAAGAAGAGATAGAGAAGAAGAAGAAGAAGAGAAGATAAAATGAAAATAAAAAATTACCAACAGAATATCTCGTTTCACGACAATAGATTAGGGAGCTAGCTTTTGGAGCCAAAATATTAACTGGGAGGGCTAGCGTTACTTTAGCCCCCCCCCCACCAATTTCAATGTAGATTTGTAAAAAAAACTGTCAAGAGACAAAGTAGCGAACCCAAAATATCACAATAAATAATATTATTGTCAATGTCGATGGAACTTGTCGACTGCAGCGCTAACGGTCGTAGAAATTTGTTCAAGAAATTTTTTTGTAAAGAAATCTTGAGACAATCCAGGAGGAAATCTTTCAAAAATCTTATAAAAAAAATCTTTTGTATAAAAATTTGTCTACTTTGCCTTGCCCCTCGTGGTTCTTTAAAATATCCATGCTAAATTACATATTTGCAGGAATCTACCATAAGAAATCTATATATTACCGCAGGCATAGCTAGGTGCCTAGATTTTATGTCTGTTTAAAGGACCAGGTAAAATGATTACTAGAGCCCGGATTCTAAGCTTTTTGCTCTAAATTATAAGCAGAAGATATTCCTTTTGGATCTTGACGTTTCTTAAAAATTGCAGTGATTTGACCTAATGTTGATAGTGCTTTTTTTGCTTTTTTCTCAAAATTTTGCTTAAAACACATGTTAGTGCTTATTTGAGCTCTTTTTTAATGTTTTGTTAGAGACTTGAAATAATTCTGTTAAATCTTAAATTACTATAAATAAATTTACAAAATTGTTGAGACAACGTAATCTTTTTATTTTTTTTTTGAAAATTTTCAAAGATTTGTATCTGAATTGTTAGAATCGTTGTCAGCAGCAATAAAAGAATGCCAAGAAAATTGTAAGAATACATTAATTCGACAACAATTAAGTTTTATCAAAGCTAACTTTTCATACGTTCCATCATCCATCGAAAATTTGGAAAAAAGATATTTGCCTTTATTAGAATCCGTAAAAATTATAAATAATTTTAGAACAAAAACTTTGGAAGTGCAAGGGAGTGTGGGAATAACTGTCAATAATACATTATAGGACATCTTGGACAAAAATCAAGGATATCATACCCTTGTGAAATTTTCTGAGATCCTACTAGGTATAGAAGTCCAAGAAATTCACACGAATGTACCAATTTATATGTTCAAATTTGCTCCCATTACGTCGGTTGATGTAGAGCAAAGCTTTTCCATATATAAGCAGCATATATAACCATATATAACGACAGACGACAATCGTTTAAAATGGAAAATTTAGAAAAATATATGGTTATCAATGTTTTTTATAATTATAAAGCGAATGTTTAATTAATATGGAATAAAAATTACATTTTGATGTTTGCTTTTTAGTGCTTTTTTTCAATTTTATAGGACTTTTTTTCTTGTTTTTTGAAACTTTTTCAAGCGCTTATTTTGGAATTATAAGTGCTTATAAATGCGGGCTCTAATGATTATCCCCTGGTATACCCCCATGACCATCCATCCCCCCAATAATAAAATTAGGGTAGCCAGACATATAAAAAGGTCAGAATTCAAATTAGTTAAAATGCTCCGGAATGCAGACAAAACCTTTTTTTGCAATAACAAAAATATCTGTGTGCACGACCTGCATTACCAGAACACTTGGTATAGATGAAAATATTTTATCTAATTCTCTAATAATTTGGTATCATTAGTAAAGTACCTACCTGAGCCAAAACTTTATCCAACTTTTCTTCCGTATTTTCCAGAGTCTCCTGCAATTTATTCGTTAGAGCAGCAACACAAGTAAAATGTCGATATGTATTTGCAACTGCCTGACACTCTTGCAACAATTCAATTGCTCCGGCATAATTTTCCTCATTCAATAATTCTTGTAGTCTAAATTCCGTACGATGCTAAAGTTTTTCGGTAAATTTGTGTTCAAAGAAGTAATTCTTGTACTTACCAAAGTTTTTATAGTATTCAAATTGTTTAACAAATTCTGAACCAATTTCCTCTTACGATAATTAGCCAATATACTCAAACTCGTGCTGAACTGCTTTTGTGCCACATTCAAATTTTGTCGACTACCCCGACATAATTCGACTATTTCCTCTAATTTGTCGCGTATTTCCACCACAGATTGAAACTCCTCGCTACACCTTGTTTGATGCTCAAGTATCAGCTGTAAAACCTTATTAGAAACCACTTGATGTTGCTGCTTGAGGGTCTTAAAATCCCGTTGAATATTATCACAATCTAAATATTCGGGTAATTTCTAAAAAACACAACATAACACAAACGTTAAAACAAGTATTTAAAAATATTACACTTAATTCGAATTTGCAAATATCGAAAGTTTCATCTAACGAAAAATAGGCCGCCTCGATACTCTCCAAGATGTCTTGATCTGCGGGTCTGTCACTTTCCGTCACCGTTTTACTGTTGATGGATAAATTCTCAGGCTGAGTTAACTGATAATTCGCGTCCGAAAATCCCATGGAAGGAATTTTAGTGTTCTAGAACAGATTTTGAATAAGTATAACCTAAAAATAAAAATATTTTGACAAAAAATTTTGAATATTTACCTGCTTGTGAAGCAGCCCCAAAATTTTGTATTTAATTTCGTCCATATTTGCAATTTCTTTATTTTAACATTTTCTTCGGGCGCGAGCGAGTGTGTTTATTTTTATTGTTTGACAGGTGACACTTCTCGCCTACTTGACGTTCATAACCTTGAAAAAGGTTTCATTTTACGAAAGGGTGCTTTGGTGTTCTGCACGAAACAAATTATTCGATTGTTTTACGAAAAAAAAATTGCGCGTAAAATTGCGATTCGGGAGAAGGAAAAATTTTAAATTGTAATCGAATATTTCGATTGGTTTGACAATAGATGGCAGTTTTGAGAGTTTTGTTGAATGAACGAAGAGAGAAGTAGTGGAAAATTGAAAGATAGTAAGATGGCCGTCAAAGATCGATAATTCCGAAGCCGTATTTTCCTTCAGTTTATATGATTTCGGCCAAAAAAATAACTGGAAAACGAAAATTTTGGATGCATTTGTGTCGGTGTGCGTGCTGGTGATGTTAGTCGAATTATTTATTTTGTTTTGTGTGTATTTAAATAACTGTGAATAGAATTTATTATGTTGCGATTGTTTTATTATTGGTGAGTACGTGTATGTTTTCGTACGATGTTCTTTTGTTATTTTTGTATATCTTTAATTGGCAAGTTGCGTTATTTTGTTATCTTTCGTTCGAAACATTTCTACGCCTCGGAAGTTAATTATTTGCCTTACTAATTGCCATGATTGACAAGTTAATTGTTATGTATACAACTCCCAGTTAGGTGGGGGCATTTGCTAATTTATTCAATTTATTGGTGATCAGGTATAGGTCGTTCGTTTCCACTCACTTAATGAACAAGTGAAGTGTGTTTCTTTTATTGTTTAATTTACCTACATTAAGGAAATATACAATATAATAGCAGAGTCGCCATTTGCGTTTGTTTCTTTTTTCTTTAATCGCGATTGTTTTATTTTCCATGCAATTTGTTTAAATAAATGCTGCTATTATTATGCTGCTTTATCTAAGGGCGGATGTGAACTTTACACAACTTTTTCGGTATTTAAGTACTTTTTTGTTCTGTCGTATAAATTTAACATTCCTGCTATTTATTGGTCATAAATGTGTATATTACCATATAAGTCGGATTTAATTATAATCGTTATTTATATATTTAATTAACATCGCGATTACCAAGACCATGCGAAATTATTACGCATGTGCTTTTTTATTATTGTTTTAAATTTATTTTTATTAATACATAATATTCATATTTCAGATAAATTCTGAACGTAATAACTTTTTATTATGTACTTACAATTTTATTTCACCTACAGTAAAATCTTATTAGTGCGAACCGCTTATTTAAAATCGGCACTTAAATTTGAGAATTACCACCCGGATGTTAGCAATAAATTTACCTGATGTTTAAAATAATTTAGGGGTTTACGACTTTGCAGCCATCGATCTTTAATCTTTTGAAGGTTAATACTTAAGCCTGTAATTCGCATTATATTAATTGAACAGTTCTCGACGTAGCTTTGTTACCTCGAACTCCACCCTATTTTAATATTTTTAATCCCACTTTCACGAAATCGTAATAACCAGTGTCGGCAGGGTAAAACGGTTTCTTCGCTTACTCACAGTTGGACCCGGAGGTTCAAAGTAAAAGTCGTTAACTTTTTACACCTAAATACACTGGCGTCAATTACCTATCATTCGTTTCATAAAAACAAAAGCCTGAAGAGGCAGGCTGACCGAAACAAGTGAATACACGTATGACTCGGTGTCACGAGACAGAGGTATTCATACCACCTGTTACCGCAAATTTAAATTGGCCGAATAATTATTAGGTGGTTTTCTTTTTTAATGACATAAACTGTACCTATCGGCAACAATGAAGCGAGAATACAAAAAATCAAAATGGTTTAGTCGTGAAAAATTTACATCTTGTAGGTTATTAAATTTGCACAGAAGTTCTAGCAAACAAATGCTATCATCAAGCATAGGCGTACATGAAATTCAACAGTTGAGGGGCAAATTCAAAATAGGCACAATATTATAGTGAAAATATGAGCAGGTGAAGGACTGCACCGAAAAAATTTTCAGTGAAACTCACGGGCATTGAAGAAACTCAGAAATAATTTGTTTTTCAAATGTCGAAATTGTTAAAAGATCTAAAAGCTGTCGTAAGAGAATGTACTAATATATCTACTTTAGATTTCTTGAAGTGAATAAACCTTATTAAATATAGGGTTGAATACTCGAACCTTCACCCGAAGATATTGTAAAAAATGCTTGATATAAATAGGAACAGCAGAGTGTTTTAATAGGCTGAGCTGCCCTCAGTTGCCTTCTAAGAGTGCAACAGTGAACCTAATATTATCGGTGTTGCCAATGTGCCAATAATTCATCGAAATGTATGTGAGTAATTCAAAGCAGTGAGGAATTTTAAGAAAAGTAAAAAACAATGAATTGTCAATTTTAAATTAGTTTTAATAAGTTGGCAGCAAACGACAAACAAAAAATCAAAGAAAAAATATTTTTTGTTAATCGGACTTACGGATTTTTTTATAAAATCTGAGGAAAATTTAATTTAAAAAACAAAGTTTCGCAGATGGTTTTAATGATTGGAACTGGACATCCCGTCTTGCTAGATCCGTAATTTTCGAGTTGGAGCGGCTTTAAGGATGTTTTAATGAGTCGAGTGGCTGAGAGTTTTATATTTGAGTGCAATTTATGCTCAAATATACTTGTATAACATGAAAACACATCATGGGCGGGGCTAACCTTACGGAAACTGCCAATACAGTAGCCGCTTTCAGTTTTTTCGTACAAACATTTGTTGTAAATGTCATTATTTCCATTTTTGTTTATATTTAAGTCATTGTATCTCAGAAATGGTGCCAAAATTTATGTAAACAAAAAAGGAGTTACAACAAAAACTGTTTTTAAAGTATTGCTGTAAAAGCTAAATAATAACGTGATTTATAAATCCTAAATAATTCAATTTGCATTGCTAATAATATAGGATGTAACCTACCGTTAATTTGCTTTTGAATTATTTTGTTAACCATTGCCACCCTTATTATCGTGAACGTCTTACAAACAGCCGGCATTGATGGGGGGGGGGACGCTAAGTATCCAAATGTGACAATGGAAAAAGTAGTATAAATATACATATCGGGATTAAAGTCCTTATAATCTCGTTTGATATTTTAGCTTTCGACTACGTCTCGTGGAAATAATAAAAATCTACACACATGGGATTAATAGTGACACTTTAGTCCATAGATATACAAAATATTATTTTAAATGGTAAACGTTAGGTGCATTTGAATATGATATAACACGCCATACATTAATTATTAAACACGCTTTGCTTTTCATTTCGAAAAGAAATGAAATTATAAAAAATTTATTATAACATACTGGTTATATTATTATAAAATATGTATTATTTAACTTAGGCAAATAATATTTTAAATTAGTTTTAATACAAATGTGAATCGAAGTGACCTTATTCTTGATAACGATATTTTTTTATATACATAATATTATATAATTACCGCATAAACATTCCCGTCGTAAAAATCGTATAATAATAGCACTCACATAGATATAGAGCTATTATACTTAATTTTTTAAATACACTTTTTGCAGTAGTAATTTAAAAAGCGTCAATTTATTGTAAATCAGATAAAGTTCGCGTTGTAACAGTTTAACAATGTTATTGTTAAATAACAATAATGGTCTCATCTGAATTACAATTGACGCTTTCTGAATTACAATTGGAAGGAGAATCAAAGGTGCGTTTAAAGTTATAATATTTCTACACAAGATTTTGTACATTTACTTCTACATGGTGGAATTCTGTAACTGGCTGCAACTGATGGGCATGATTGAATTAAGGAGAGAGTTTTCCAGTGGCGCACGTACCGCCTACTTCTAATTTTATTTTTTATTCTTAAATCAGTAGTTTTAGATTTATTCGGTCAGAAATGTCGGCTCAGAAGTATAAGTTGATACAGAAGTTCATCACCTATGCTGCGCATTTTTGGGATATTAGACGTAAACAGTAAACAAAATTATAATTCAGTTTTAAACTTAATGGAAGTTTATTGCTTGATAATCATTAAATTTGGTATTGTTGTTCAAATAGCTGCCCACGTGTTGTTTACAAACATTCATTCCCTGCTTCGCATCAATATAACCGATTGGCATGAAATTCACGCAAAACAAATTGTTTACGGAGTGTGGGAAGTACGGAAACATAAAATTCCTAATTTTTTAAAAATTTATAACTTTCAGAGGGAGCGGTTTTGTCTTCAACCAATTTTGGAAAATATTTTGGGCCGATTACCCCAACGTCATGTAAGGATTCTAATACCAAATCTTAAATGACGTTAGTGTAATTGGCCGCGTGGGAGGGGGGGGGGGTGTTCTGTCAATACAGTACATAATACCATTTTAAGATGTCGCACCAACCACTTAATTAATAAATATGGTTTTGTTCTGTCATATGAAATATACTCGTTATTTTAAGATTATTCAAACGTGATTTACAGTTGAACAAATTCCCAGGAGCAATTTAAATCTTACCAACTTATCGCTCGGTGCTGTAAGGTAGTGTGTGCATATTTCCGAAATTTATAATTCATCATGTTTTCACTTCGGTTTTCTTCAGCAAATTAAGTAATATAAACGTCAGTTTTTAAAAATATTTTCGTTTCAAAAGTTTCAATTTTGGATTTTGCTCAACCTAAATCAAGTTTTATTAAACTCGCAAATACTGAGATATGCTGTAAGTGAGTCGAGTTCCACATGAAATAAGAAAAAAAAATGCTTCCCGGTGTGAATTTAGTTATTGCATTGTCCGGATACTACCCTAACTGGAAATAATTTTCCATAAAATGTGAACATTAAGATTGATTGCGGACATGGCCCCGATTTATGTTTTTTGGGTCTTCAATTTATTTCAAACGCTACGAACGTAAGCGCTCTCTTTTTAATTGACATGATCAATACGAATGCACATTTGATGAAAACTTGATTATATTTCGAGTGTATAAAAAGGTGGGAGTTGTATATTTTCCTAAAGAGATTAAAAAATTTTATGGCAACGTTTGCTTTAAATATGTTATTTCGGAGTTTTATTCATTCTTACTTTGGGCTAATAAAAAATCAATAACCGTGCAATCTACTCTAGTTCACGATGTTGGTGGATGCCAGCCAACTAATAAACATCAAAGAGCTTTCCGACCGCGCACTTCACACGGAGAGTGCAGCAATGCGTTTTTGCTTAAAGAGGTCATCTTCAATATCTCACACTCGCTTTAATACTTGAATACATTTAAATTTTTGAAAGTATAAAACTTGACATTTCAAATCTATAGATCTCCTATATCGGTAATACACCCCCCCCCCAGTTAGCGCCTAAATACGATATACCTTGCTAGCATGACAATTTTGGTACAAATTATAAAATAACAAAAGATTAAACGTCACGTACGTTGGGTCAACGATGCGTAGTCTTTGAAACTAACGGACCAGTCAAACATGGGGGGATTTTTTACGTTTATTATGTACAAGAAGTTCAGGCGGGACTTGTGAAATAATAATTGGGCTTTGATTATTTAACAGCGGACATTTTATTAAATTTTTAAGACAATAATAATTTTCTAAATTATTCCGTCAGTCTACCATTTTGAGTAATTTCATCAGTGAAAATTGTTCACAAGCGTGCTATTTACTTCTAAGCAGGATGATACAACAAATATGTCGCCGCAATCGCGAGAAGTTATTATTTTTGGTAATACTCCAAAACTTTACGCCTGCATTTCCCTGTACTTCTATCAAAAATTCTAATTTTATTTCCTGCAATCACGAAATTTAAGAGTTTTTATGATTAGACAATTATGTATATTATAATAATGTTAGCTACGGGAAAATTTTACCTGTACCAGATAACAAAAAGTAATATAATAAACTTGTTTACTTCAGGCGAAGTTAATATAATATAATATTTAATTAAAATTAATATATTATCGTGTATAATTTATTGTTTTGTAAAAAATAAAGTGATTTTTTTGTGTGAAATATTTTTATTTATTTGAATTTAAGATTTTTTGCTATAATTTTGAATAAAACTGGTTTATTTTGGAATGATTAGTGCTGATTGGCCTGATAGATGATAGATTAACCATTAAAGAATTGTATTGTCTTGGAAATTTTGTTTTCAAAATACAGCGTATAGTTTAATAACTTGAAGTTCCCACCTTCAAATTAACTACTTCAGATCTTAAAGTTGTTTATTTTAATATCATATATCATTTAATAACCTATAGTACCTTTCATATGCAAAAAGTTTATTTTTAGGCTTCCTGACGATAATGTGTTAATGAAACGAATGGGCAAAGTAGTCTATTTCTGCCGGTTTAAAACTAATACCCGGAATTTAGTGTTCAAAACTACTCTTGTTTTACTCGTAAGTTTTTTAAAATTCTGGTTTTTAAGGAAAATTACTAACAATATTTAATTTTTGAGAGTTACCATAATAGGAATGACTAATCGACACCAGACGGATTAATGATAAATATGAAACGATTTGTGCACACAATATTGAAATGATTTACCTAATCAGAGGATGTTTATTATTATAATATTTATTACTAAATTTACTAAAAAAAATATTTATATTTGATTTATGTTTTACTTTCCCGTTATAATAGTCGTGGGGTTTTGTGGGTTATAATCTCGACTATTGCTGCGGTTCAACTGCGGTCGACCAAATCCAGGCAGAGATATGGTGCGATTAGAATCATAATTCTTTTTTTTTGTTGCGTTGTTAAGAAAATAATTCTAATATATTTTATTTTCGCAAATTTTCCACTTAGTCCCCGTTTGAGTGCGCGAGTTAACGACTAGAAATTCCCCTAATAAATAGGAATGTATTATACTAATTAAAAGTAAATATTCTATATTTGGAGACATTTAATTAAATCGATTCATTATGTTTATCAAGTTGGGTTAAAATAAATAATGCTGGTAATGTTAATCAAAAATATTTTAAATTGTTTATAATAATAATTTACTATGGAAACGACTAAGGCCTAACGAGCTTGTCATTGAAGGTTATCGGGCAACACATTAACATAAAATAAATTATTTTCAGTTAATTTCTGACTTTGTTGACGAGCATGTAAATTATCAATACGGTCACAACGTGTAAATCAGGTATACTATGGTATAAAAAATTTATGCATTTTGAATGTGCCCGGGCTGGTTTGATTGCTCATTAATTAACAATTTTCCAAATTTCATGTACCGCACAAAAGCTAAAATTTAAACTGTTTTGTCACGATAACAGGACAATTTTAAAAGTTTACTTTTGCTACTACAACCCACACACCATAGTCGAGTTAATTATGCTAATTTTTGTATATTGCCGAATTTTTGCGTAAACGTAATTGTTTGGAAATGCGAAATGCAATTTGATAAATCATATATAATTACTCGTTTACCGTATTTGCTTTATTATGTGTTTCTGGTGCGTTAACACGTAAATCAGTGGTTCTAAAACTCGTCCCATTTAATTTATTGCGGGGATCTATTTTACGGCTACGTGTTACGTAAGAAAATTGTTTGTATTCTAAACCTTTCAGACATTTTTTATTTTTCTGCATTTCATTATCTTAATGGTTTAAATGTTCTGAGATTTTAATTGCATCGTAAAATTATTGTTATTTACTATTCGGATGTGCTAATGTATGTATATTAGTACAACTTACTAATGTATCATTAATTCATCTATGTAATTTGCTGCACTCAAAATGGCCTTTATTATAAAAAATTCTTTAATAAGTGTTCATTATAATAACATTAACCGTTGATGGCTTGAAACTAAACTTATATTGCGTGTCACTAACCTATAAGCGTTGCTTCACAATTTTTTTAATTTTATACGGGGGTTTAATACTACGTTATGTATTTGTAAACAGCTTACCGCGGGTGTCTTTCTCTAATTTAATTTTCAATCACCTTAGCGTGCAATTGTAGAACCTAGTAATTTTTTTTAAATTGTGTCATTGTGGCACAGCTGGCATTTGGTCGCCTTTAGTCATATAGGCGACTGACTTGGGTAATAGTAACTTTTTGAATTTTGTATTGGTATTTTCTTGATTAGTGCACCACCAAGAGAATTTAACATGCTTTTGATAGTAGGAATAATAAATTCACAGCGGGATTACAGTGACTTTATTCCTTACGGGGTTTTTGCTTTCGGGTGCGGTCAAATTATATCAGTACGCCGAGATATAAGATGCACAAGGTTCATACATCATCAACCGAATCCGCGTGTGGTTTTGCTTACCGCAAAGTTTCCGCAAATAATTACGCGTTGTTTGTGTAGCGTTCCATCCAGCCTGAACTAATAGCATTAAGAGATTAATCGAGATATAGATATTTTTGGTGACCCTGCTGGACTTTCAACTTTGCGACTTCTGTTAGATTTAATTGCCAAATGTGAATTTTATTATACACTTTTTGAATTTCATTTGACGCTTTCTGGATTACAATTGACGATTTCTAAATTTTGATGAAAAGGAAAAAAAATACACAACGCTTCTTTATGTATCGGTAGCTGTCTTCACCTTCGTAGTCAGAGGGGGAGGGGTTACTCTCTTCTAGAAATTAAGTGTTTTTAAATCAGGTGCAAATTATTAGTGCCCGTACTAATTGTCACGTATTAATCCAAGATTCACGATTACTTCTCGAAATAGCAGCTGTTGCTACGATACGGTCTAAATTCCAGTAATCTCATTGGTAAATCCTACTTGAATCTTGAATCTCGGATTAATCTGTGACTATTAGTACAGGCATAGGTGTTTTTTATGTACCCCCACCCTAAATAAAAACTCGCGAATGAACCTGACCTACAAACTGTTAATCTTAAATGTTAAAAGGTAGATGGCGTGGTAATCGCTCCATGATTCGGATTCTACTTAGGGCCAATTGCATAACAGAAGATCAACCTGGGATCACAGTGAAACAGTCGTTTTCGAGATACAGGGTGCATGTTATAACACAAGCCTGCATTGGCGTACAAGGCGGTTATTTTGAGCAATTGAACAATTATTGTTGTGATGAATTGTATGAAATTATTAAATTTTTTAAGAATGATTGCCTTCGAGATTGCCTTGTTACAGCTTTTATCAATTACGTTTGAAAAAAGTATTATTATAAAAGTATCATTATCGAATCTTATACGTTTCTGATCATAAAATGCCGTTTTTCTGGAAAACGGTGGCTCCTATTGCTTTTGACCAAGAGTACCTTTTTTTATGTAAAAACCTCTGGCGCTTTGGAATTTGCTTTTTTTTCGAATGACGTAAAAGTTACGGGGGTGAGACCCTTACGCAACCCTACAATCTCCACCACTAGCATATCTGAGAACATTGCTTTTTAGAGCCTTAAAAGTAGCTATTACCGATGTAAAAATCTGTACAAAAGCTGGAGCCTGTAGCCTTAACGGTTCTTAAGATATCGCAAAAAAAATTAAGAGAAAACAATTTCTTTAAACATCCTGTATCTCGAAAACGGGAATCACCTCCTTCGTTTTGCACTATTTGGTAGTTAACACCCTGTATACTGGACTAAATTTTAGAATCTCGTAATCGCCAAAACAGAATTTATTAACTGCATTGCGGGTGGATCAAAAGAGTACGCATAAGGACATTATTGAAAATTAAGTTTTCACTCCACGTTTTGCTGTAAATTTCTTGGTGAATGCAAGTATTTTATTTTTGGAATTTTTCTCAGTGCATCTTAAATGTTAAAACCGGAAAGTAGATTATGTGATAATATAAAATCGTAAAAATTTAGATATAGCGAAACCGGGCGAAGCCGGGTACGATTGATAGTATTTAATAATAACAACTGAATGTTTATTATTATTAACTATAAGATCAAACGGTGTTGCGCTATCTAATATATAAGCTGGCAGGGACTTTTTTTAAAAAGTTCAATTCCCTGAAAAATTGTAGTTTATCGATGTTTGTAGAATTCGAGTAGTAGTTTTCAGCCGGTTATTATTGGTTTTATCATTTATGCTAGGATTTTCTTTGATCTTTAATCTTATTACTTAAATAATTTCCGGTAATTGTAAATTTCTCAAATTTTCAAGTGTCTGATAAGCTAATTATTTAGTAGGTAATGAGGGGTACTTGAGAACTCCTTTATTATAATAAAATAAGTAATCGAAGTACCAACTGTTGATACTTGACGTCACTTAAAAATTACAATGGAAAATTGGATGGATGAAATATATTATTAAGATGTGTGATGTGTGTACATATTTTCCTGTGAATATATTATTTATTTTGAAATAAAAATTATCGACTGTGACTTGGAATGACTTTTATAAATTTAAAAATAATTTGTGTTTATAATAATTAAAATTCTATTCGAATTTGAAAATGTATGTATAATTGTATTGCCTTGACGTATTTAGTAAATTAAATAAATTTCGAATGAAAATTTCTAAGCTTAGAAGCTTTTTTGAAATATTATCTTAACTAACTGTGAGTTTTTTTATTATTTACGCTTTTTTGTTACAGCTAATTTTGTATCTATTAGTTAAATTAATCTAGAAGAAAGAAATGGCCGCAGCTACTCAGGGTGAGATCAGGGTTGGGCCTGCCAGCCAGGTAAAGGATGTTTATGTACGTTAAGGGGACGGTAACAAGTCAAAATTTTTTGTTTATACTTTTTTATGATCAAAATATCGATATTTTGATAATAATAATAATTGTGGCATGACTTTGGGAAGACTTGCACGACATGCACGGTAGACTTATTTTATTTAAAAAAAAATACTACAGACGTAACATTATTTAGACCAAACTTATTCTTTTCGTGTTATCTACGTTCAATTAAAGTAGTCTTATTATTTTATTTGGTTTGTAATTGACTTCAGCGTGGTAGTTAGATTCTATGTCTCGTAAAACGATTTCTTGAGATGTGAGAGTTACAATGTATTTAAGATGAGTAACATTGTTTAGGCACGATTGCCCGATTATCGACCTGGTATTGCACCTGAATTGTTACCACCAGATCCGGAGCACACGCGTACGCGTGAAGAATTAAGATGGGTACCGGCTATGACTTTAGATTCTGACTTGTTGATGTATTTACGGGCTGCACGTTCTATGGCTGCGTTTGCCGGTATGTGTGACGGTGGTTGTCCCGAAGATGGTGCGTCGGCCGCGTCAAGGGACGACACGACAATTAACGCTCTCGATGTGGTATGTATAACAAGTTCATGTCAAAACAGCAATCTAACATGAAATTATTAGTTACACGATTCGGGTTACGATCCCGGTCGTGCCCTCCAAGCGTTGGTAAAATATCCGGTACCGAAAGGAATAGATAAAAAGTGGTCTGAAGAAGAAACGAAACGTTTTGTTAAGGGCTTGAGGCAATTTGGTAAAAACTTTTATAGAATCCGAAAAGATTTATTACCGCATAAAGATACAGTAAGCTTTATTTAACCAATCAGGTAATTGGCGTAATTATTTTTTTTTAAAGCCCGAACTTGTCGAATTTTATTACCTTTGGAAAAAAACACCAGGTGCTAATAATAACAGACCGCACAGACGCAGAAGGCAAGGTTCACTTCGAAGAATACGTAATACAAGAAACAGTAGAGGAGTAGCAAGCACACCTCCAAATGCAGGTAAATTGAATTCGTTAAATTTAAATACAAAGTAAAAAAATTTTAACTCTCAGGTCGTGGAGGAGCAACAACGGAAACTGAAACCAGCCGGCCATCGCCGCAACCGGGAAAAGAACCAGGCGAGACTAGTTCGGTAACGGAAGATGATAATTCCGAAGACGACAGCGATTCGAGGGAATCGCAATCTCGTTGTCAACACTGCTTCACCACCAGTAAGTCTTCTAGAAAACCGAAATCACCTAAAATACGTAACCAACCTCTTCTAGATTCCCGCGATTGGCAAACCGGAGGAAAGGATCGACTTCTTCTTTGTTGGGACTGTAGAATGCATTTGAAGAAAACGAACGAATTACCGCCCCTCACGGCGCCCGCAGCTGGTGGAAATATTCCAAATATCGGCATAAAGGAACAAGCTTCCAAAGAAAATAAAGAAACGAACAATAAAGAAACGGGAAATGGAAATAAAGAGAGCAAAAATAACGAAAAAGATAACAAGGAGTCGTACCTGTTTAGGCCAGTTGCCGAAAGTCCCGATGCAAGTCCCCAACGTATGCGAACGAGAAATAAAGCTGCCAAAGAACAAACCACAAGTCGTGTTCGACCAAAACGTGGCGAATCCGGTACTCCCGAACCTAAAACACCGTCTAAAAACAACTTCAATAATAACACCAGTGAAAAGGGATCTTCAAATACTTCTACCACTCCAGTGAAAAATGGTAAAAAGGCAAAAGCAGAAAAAGCCGAAACTACACAAAAGAACCGTAAGAGAGGGCAAGAGAAGATTGAAGAGTCGGAAACGGATGATAAAGAAACTGCCATTTTCAAGAAGAAACGCGAAAGAGCAGAGGTTTGCCGTGTTGGCTATAATTTGAAAAACAATAACTTTTTTATTTTTACCGTTTTAGAGTCCTTCCAGTGTTACGACTGATTCTGGATCTCTAAATGATGAGGGAGACAATAACGAACCTGAATCTGAACCAATGGAAATAACTACTAGTCTTTCAATTCCAACTATTAGCACAACAGTATTAACTTCCACATGTGCGACCATTACTAACGTAGTTCCACAAGATACTGCCAAACCTAAAGCTGATATCGAAGCGGGTAAGTTTTTTCTTAATTCATTTATTGCTTTTAGGTATTTCCATGTCGAATCAATCATAGTTAATTTTAAACATAACATGCCTCAGATTGCAGTAATATTTGGTATACTCGTTCTATTGTCGATCACAGTTTGTGAGGGGGGGGGAAGTTATTTAGATATGTCAAAAGATTAGGATTAGGTCTTCATAGTTTTTATAAATTGATATTAATTTTCCAAACTTAATAATTTATTTTCCAAAGATCAGCGGTTTATGGTCACAGAGGAAACATCAAGATTTTGATTTGATTTACGACTACAAGGGGGGGGGGGGGAAGATTTGTTTATTTTTAGAATTTTAAAATTTTTCGAAATTAAATAGTATTTTTATTAAATGCGAGTTTTGACTGAATTTTTGAAATTAATATTACTACAAATATATAATTTTGTAGTTGGTATTTTGTTGTTTTACATTTTTTATTATCTTTTTATTTTACTTTTATCAAATTTTCACACCAAACCTATGTTTTTATTCAACATTTGTTTGTATGTATTTTTATATCTAGCTTTACACATTGTAGGAAACTTATAGCTCTAAACCAGTGGTTCCCAACTAAACTTAGGTACAGACCACTTTTGAAATTTTCTACCACCACAGATCACTTTTGATGGACGATGGACCACCAAATATGTTGATTACTATGGAATTTTGTATGAAATTGAGATGAGTCCCATGAACCGCCAGTTGTGAACCACTCTTCTAAATTAATATACCAAACATTATTGCCAATCTGAGAGACGAAAATTTGTTTCGGTTTGTTTCTTGAAACTTCTCACTCCTCAGGTGTATTATAAAATTTAAATTTATTCTTGCTAAACCTTGTGGCAGAAAATCATTCTTTAAAATTTTAAATAAAATGGACAAAGCCTTATTTTGAGCCTGAAAAGCCTGAAGAGGGGTTTCAAAAAACGGGCTTCTAACCTCGAGGTTAATTTGACATGGAACGAATAACTTTTTTAACGATTTTTGTACTTGTGTAGTTGAAAAAACGACGACTTCTACTGCTGTTATTCCAACAGTACCTGTGATAACTAAAAATAAACTGGCTTCAACAGTTGAGCCAAAACCGTTAAACGTTTCAATTCGTCTACCAGACGACATAAACGAGCGTAAAAATTTAATAAAGAGAAACATTGATCATGTTTCTGAACACAAAGAAAATAAATTTAATCCCGAACCTCCTAGTAAATTTAACGTTGAAGTTAAAAAAGAAAAACCGGAAGAGAGTCCCGTTAAAGTGGAGACTAAAGAGTTTAAAGAGGAAATTCGTGAACCAGAAAAGCCAAAAACTGAGCTTATTATACCGAAAGTTGTCACGATGGATAAAGTGGTGATTAAGGAGGAAACTGAAAGCAGTAACGAAGCAATTAATATGAATTCAAAGGAAGACTTAAGTCTATACAAGGACAATATTTTTATGCCTCATAATTTGAATTTGAAAGATCCTATGGGCGGTTACAATTTAAATACCCTGCATCAGTCAAATCATCCGTTAAATTTAAAAGATTCGCAAAAGGAAAGCAAAGAGCAACCTGTGTTGTCCTACCTCAAAGATCAGTTTAGACCTGACATGCAAAACAAGGAGTTGATTACGCATCCACTTAATACAGTCATCAAAATGGAACCACACGATGAACCCATAGAACTCACAAATCCATCCCGAAGTGAAAGTTTTGGTCAACCCTTAAATATACCTACAATTATACCAATGAATAGGACAACTGAAAATTTGTTTGAGGAAGAAAAGAAAGAGAGGGTAGAAAAAACCGAAAGGATAGAGAACGAGAGACCACCGGAGAGGCCCGAAAGGGTCGAAAGACCAGACAGAATAGACAAAAACGAAAGATTAGAAAAATCAGATCTAGTAAATTTAAGTTCATCTATTGGTGGCCATCCACCTCTTCCGAATCTTATGCAATCAAGTAATTTAGTTACAATTGGTGGACAACCATCAATAAATCATTATGGATTTATGTCGAACAATCCTTACTCCACCCAACCACTTAGAAACATGGAGAAAAACCAATTCACCCATTTAAATCAACCACTGCCTCCAAATTCCCAATCGTCCTCTCATAGTCAATCGTTACCTCCGACTTCGCAATCAATTTATAATAGTTCGCAAAATGAACCACAAAATTTGAAGATAAAACAAGAAGTTACCGACAATTCTGCCACCATTCAATCATCTAGTGCACATAGTACCCACATGGTTGGTATGTCGTCGTTTTCACAGCCAACGTCGCAAACTTCCACTGGATCTCATTCTCATTTACAACAATCTGGATCTCACAGTTCTGCTGTGCCTTCTCTGAGTAACAGTTATGGTGTAGGTATACCTACAAGTCATATACCACCGCCAGGACCGGATCCCTTACAAAGTCTGAAAGACGTAAAAGTACCTGGATTTTCATTACCTTCAGTTGTAAGCTCGCAGAATACAAATGAAAGACCACCGTCCTGCCCTACAGTGGAAAATATTAAAAAGGAACCTGAGTATCCACCAATCAGTCAACCTCCACAGCGAACCAGTAGCAGTCCATTACAACCTCCAACAGAAAAGAGTCCGGCGCCCAAACATTCTTCAAGTTCAGGAGGATCAGGTAATTTTATGATAATCTAATGAATTAATTAATTTAGAAAATCCTTATAAAAGTGTTTGCATGTGGCAAGAAAGGAGTGAGAAAAATATCAGCATTAATTTTTTGTTTTATTTAGGTGCTTTGGTGTCTCGAACACCTCCATTACGGCAATCTAATTCTGGAACTCCACCGGTGATGATGGGCCACTCTGCAATGAATCTTATAAGTCCAACATCAAATTCATCTCCTCACACGTCTGCCCCTCAAGCTATAATGCACCCCAATCAACATTTTGGCGGTCACATGCCGCCGCCTCCTCATCCACTTATGCCTTCCTTTTTATTTCATTCTCATCCATATTCTGGCTATCCATTTTCATACCCTTATCCTTATGGACCAATACCGCACCAACCGCAAGCTATTCCACCTCCCCAAGGCGCTCTTAGAGGAGAAAGTACATTAAAAGTCGATTCGCAAACATTATCCAGCAGTCAGCACAGCACCACAAGTTCGGTGACAACCAGAAGAGAAATTAGAGAACCGGACGATATTCAAGGAGAACGAAGTCAAACCCACGAAACGACCCTAACCCATCACCAATCCCTTGCCCATCATAGTGCAATACACACGACCACAGATAAACAAAGTTATGGTGGAGGTACCAATCACACTATCAGTATTTCTCATTCCACCAGTTCAAGTTCAAGCCAATCTTTACAAATGAAAGTTAACCAAAAGCAAATTCGTGCCAATTCACCTCACGTTCCAGTTGCGCAGACTTCCAACTCTGTGAATCACTCTGGTTCTTCAAATCAACATACCCATCATCATACCCACCATCACGAACAACTTTCTCCTGCCACAAATCAACTAATGGGAATGAGGCACAGTTCGCATTCCAAACCAACCCCAACGAATCCACATCACCTGATGATTCAACCACCCAGTATGGGTCATCATGGACATTTGGGTAAAAAAATATTTGTTAAGTTGGATAACAAATTTTGAATTAAAATTGGAATTTATTTAGATGCATTACGAGCTCATGCCGCTCAAGCGGTGGCTAACCTCCAAGGTACTCCGATGCATCCGCCCCCATCGTCTCCAATGCAAGTACCTCCAAGCCACCCACCTCGTATTATTTCCGATGAAGTTATTAAGGTGGAACCAGAACCTGAGCCGCCTGTACCACCACCAGAAGAGGATAACCAAACAAGTCCTCTAGCGCCAACAAGGGTTCCATCTCCAGAACCACGTATCGAAGATTCCGAATGTCATCGCAGCCAGTCAGCAATGTAAGCTTGATTTTCATCTTTTTAATTATTATTTAAAATGCTTGCTTTACAGATTTTTGAGGCATTGGAACCGTGGTGATTATAATTCTTGCTCACGAACTGATCTCACTTTTAAACCAGTAGCCGATTCAAAATTAGCTCGTAAAAGGGAAGAAAGAATTCGTAAACAAGCCGAAAGAGAAAGAGAGGAGCGCGATAGAGCTCAACAAGCACAAACACGTAAAATTACGACCCCTGACAAACCCGATATTAAACCTCCCTCCAGAGGTCCTCTGGAATCCGTCTCATCACCTTATGATCGTTTCCCAAGGGCTGGTTTTACAGACACTCCAGCTTTAAGGCAGCTTTCTGAGTATGCTAGACCACATGCTGGATTTAGTCCAGGTCACATGCCTCGTTCGTTGATGCCACCAGCTCATTGTATGGATCCTATGTTGCAGTATCAATTAAATAGTATGTATGGTCCGGGTGCACGAGAAAGGATGGAATTGGAACACTTGGAGAGAGAGAAAAGAGAACGAGAGATTAGAGAGCTACGAGAAAGAGAGTTGAATGATCGGTTAAAGGAAGAAATTATGAAGAGTGGTGGAATGCGTGCACCGCCTAATCCGATGGACCCACACTGGTTGGAAATTCAACGGCGTTACGCCGCAGCTGGATTAGCAGGACCTGCAGGTATGTTTTAAAATTATTTGGCGTTGTCTAAATCATTTTTATTTAATGTGTATGGAGTGCACAGGAATGCTGCTTCATATACTTGAACTCATTTTCAGATTTTTTTCTAGTTTTCATTTTTATCATAGGCGTCGGTAAGATTTTGGGTTGGCAGTATTGGAAAAAGTATGCACCTAATCTACCACTCACGCGCATGAATGGATTAACTAGAGATATTTTAATAAAAACTCAATATGTAACCTAGGAGCACAACAGGACCTGAAGCGGGGAGTAGGTTTCTGAGCCTATGGAGTTGGTAAAAATATCCCCAAAGACCACCTCAACTCGAAAATCATAAATCATAGCAGTGGGAATCTTGTTAATTCATCATGCGTGTCAGTGGTAGACAGATGTAATAGTATATTACATGCTGATGCATTTCACAGTGGCGAAAAGCCCTGCCAGCTATGGTTGGAGTATATTTAAAATAAATGAATACAAATCCATAGTACGACAAAGAAACCTTTAAAATATATTTATATTTTGTTTAGGGCAAAATGTATTTTACATTACATTGAATTGGTACCGAGCAAGATTAGAAATAGCATATTTCTGGGTAACTGCCCTTTCTAAAAACGCCTATGATATTTGTCACTTCCATAGTTCATTTTTGTTGTTTAAAATAATAATTTCTAACACGTTTTATTTTTTAATTTAGTGTTTGATTACTTGACAGGACCTGGTGGTCTGCCACTACATCATTTTGCCCTATACCCTGGTGGGGGTGGGGGTGCTCAATTAACGCCGTTAGAACGCGATCGCTTGGATAGATTGGGCATACCACCACCAGGCCCCCAGGGACCACCCGGAGGCCCTCCCGGTGGACATCCTCACCATCCTGCACATGCCGCACAATTGGAAGCAGCCGAAAGACTCGCTCTCGCCACTGATCCAATGGTAGATATTATTACTTTAAATTTCGATTGAAACTTTCGTTCGTTTTCTTTTGTTGAAGGTGAGATTGCAAATGGCAGGCATCTCTCCCGAATATCACGCTCATACTCATGCTCATACGCATGCTCACACACACCTACACCTACATTCCCAACAGCAACAAGCCCAACAGGAAGCAGCAGCTGCTGCGGCCGGATTTCCGTTACCAGGTAAATAATTATTATTGACTTGGTTGTGAATTTTAACTCATTTGATAGCTTCAGGAACTCCCGGTTATCCAAGACCAAGTCTAATACCTGGAAGGGACGGTCCTTTGGGACTACACCATCCAGATCTCTTGGGTCGGCCGTACGCGGACCAATTGGCCCATCAAGTAAGATAACTTCCATTAAATAGTTAACGTTTTGCTAATATTTTACTTTTTTTTCATCAGGCTGCTGCACATGAACAGTTGCAAAGGCAAATGTTGCTGGAAAGAGATCGATTTCCGCCTCATCCTTCGCTAGTTGCCCAACACGAAGAATACATTAGGTGACTATTCACATTTTATTTAACATTTATTTTTATTTACTACTTTTTATGTGTGCTTTATTATTTACTAATTTATTGTCTAAATTGCTTAAATTTTATTGTGTGTTATATTGATGTGCTCTGAGTTACAAGATGCCAATTATTATTCTGAAATGCACTAACAAGCATATCCCACGCCTGCGCAATACAGCAAGTTTAATATGTATTTAATTAATTTATTTCTTATTGTATTTTCCATAGGTACCTTTTACGATCGACTCTACCTCCAAATCATAAAAAGTAGAGTTGTATGACGATTCTAACTCGTAAAAATAAGTTTTTCTAATATTAAGGCATACTTGGTTTTAAGACTTTTTACCTTTCCAGACAACAAAGAGAAAGAGAACTTAAAGTCAGGGCGTTGGAAGAAGCCGCTAGAGGATCTAGGCCTTAAAGGTTAGATTTTCTATTTTCTTAAAGTGGTTTCAATATTTTGGTTTGATTCAATCTTGATAATAATTATAATGATACATTTTAACGCGACAGTTCAAATCAAATTAGCTTGAACCAAGCCGATTGAAACTAATTTTTTTGTAATGATAGAGATAATAATACAATGCTTGCTTACATGGTGTGATATTTAATTTTTCTAAAAAAAAATATTAATAGTAGATTTGAAGTAGACGTTTGATCCATGCCTTGCTATATCAGAATTTGTCTATTGAAATAATTTTACTAAAATGCATGTTTGAAAAGTTAAGACTTGAAAGATTAGGGAAATAACAAATTAATTTTAAATTGTGCCGAGTTAAACCAGAAAGTCTGTATCCAAAATTTTCATAAGTTGACAAAAACAGAGGTTGAATACGCGACGAAAGTGTTATTGCACTGTATTTTAAGATTTTGTCGTGACGAGCATGATCTTTATTTTATGTATAAAAGATAGGTTTTTCGTAATTGACAGTTTTAGGGATGTGGTAATCCCGGGACTTGAATATTATCCGTGGGACTGTTACTTACGATTATACCTAGAGAACACTTAGTTTAGTCATTTCCCAGGCGATTTAGAGAGGTATAAATTATATGCAAATAAAGGTCATATTTATCCTGGCAAAATCTCATACTATAAACAGTGCGATGGAAAGTGGTGGGGAAAATTATATATTTTGTGACGTCACAGCTTTTGTTGCGTATATCACATTTGAAAAAGTAAGTTTTGGTTTTGTGTGTGTGTGGCCTCAGTGGAAACGTAATTAATTGCGTTATCATGCTTAGGATGATGCTTTCAATTTGACTCAATGCCAAAAAACTCTTGCAACATTAACATGCAAAATATACCAACAAGGATGTTAAAAGTTTTATACAATGTGTCCAGCTTTAGATCGATAAAATTTGTAATGTGGAGGTATTTATTAACTACTGGTGCTGTACTCGGTTCGAGTCCAGGAAGTGTCTTACTTTCTTCTTATGACTCTCTGTGCTTTTGCACTAAGTAAAAATCGTTTTCAACAGTTGAATAATGTTTACTCTTATTATGACTTTGAGTCAGGTGACTTGGCCAAGAGGCCACAGATGGGATGCAAATCAAGGATTTTTTAGCTATGGATTTACATAGCAAAAGCTTGGTATGATTGGAAATAAGTAGATAAAAAGCTTTTCGTAGATTTTAATTTAGTTTTTCGAAGTTGATCATAAAGTGGTAGCGTATGGAATTTTTCAATTGTTTTTTCATTGAATAACCTGAGGGGCAACTCGAATGGATAGCTTTAGGTTTAGGATCTTTGTGCAGGTTGTGTTTTTGTTTCCAGGTTTCTCTGCCGGAATGGCCACTTTTTTAAATAGTTAAACTGCAATTGTGTTTGTTAAAATAATGTTCTATGCTAAGATGCTGTAGGACTTGAACCCAGATAGTTTTGTGTGCACTTGTTTGGAATTCCCTGGAAATCATTGGAATTTCTTTAAAAAATTTGGGAATCTTTGGAATTTCTTGGAAATCACCGTAATTCTTAAAAAATTCCTGAAATTCCGTGAAATTTTTTCGAGATATTTATTTGTATTTATAATACATTTTTTAAAATTCAATTTACATATTTAACATTAAAATTATAATTTAGTAAAATGTGAAAGAAAATCTTAGGTAAATCAATTATCTCTCAAGCTGAGGTTTTAAATGCTTGCATCTGCTCCTGACTGGATAAGTAGGCATTTTACTTCCACTAAAGATTGGCACAAGTAACGATTTAAATACCAAGATCTCATTACCATAATATAATTTAGAATATTTCTGGTTTGATTTTCTGTATATTGAATTGATTACCGTATTTTTTTTTTATTATATTTTACTTTCCCACTTATGTGGTGAAGTGTTTTAATTTGGATTCTATTTCCCAATGCCATATCTATTAAGTTTTTATCGATAATCAAATTGTTTATTTTACGTTAGTTTTTACGTTTCTTTCATTTAATCTTTTTATCTTTTTTTATATTTCAATAATTTTTTTAAATTAAATTTTGATTGCTTTATTGAGGTAACTATTGTTATTTAAATTAATATTGTGGCAGTATCTGCGAGTACTTTTTATACTAAGTATATTTCGGGAAGAAATATACACTTGTCGTACGGTTTTCCATATTATTAATTCAAAAAGATAGCATTATTTATTATTAACAATCAAATCGCTTTTCGTTGCAGTTTGCATTAAATTTTTATTCTCTTATTCAAAATTAACATTAAAAAAGAAAACTGAACTTGTGTTTTCAAAAAATATTATTACATAATATTAGCAGAGATGGAAGAATTTTTCTTTTGCAATGAAGATCTGCAATGCTTTTTTTAACTATTTATATTGTGTATTATCTTTTTTTGACAGTCTAGAGACAGGTAGAGCAGTTTACTACCAATCAAATCGTTTTGTCGATATGTGTAAGTTTGATTTTTAACATTCGACCCCTTCCTTGCATACGGGAAATTGCTAGCAATTTTTTTTTAATCCCACAAGTCTTGACTTCTCTAACACGCCTGATTTAACACATTTTGTAAAACCAGATCTAACATTTTAACCGCATTTCCAGTAGCTTTGTGCATGAACTGAAAAAATCCAATTGCTAATAGTAAAATTTATTTTAGTAATTTTTTTACAGAAAATTTTTGAAAATGTAACAGTGGGTAGAGCACAATATTATTTTAACGTAAAATAAAAATTTGCATTTTTGCCAAGATTATCGATTTTAAAGCCTTGAAGCTATTCTTCAATTTTAGGAAATTTTATCTCAAAAATTGCATAAAAGAGTAACGAAATATAATAAATTTATTTTTTTTTCAGATATCAGCAAGCTTATGTACAGCAATGTATAGCATCATTGTATAGGAATAATATTTAGGATATTTAAATTTATTTATGCCGTCATAAGTTTGTTTTGTAAATTGTATCGATAGAACATGTAAATAATAAATTTTGAAAACTTGAATGTGTGGTTGATCGTGTAAAAATGTGTATGTTAGTCGAAAAGAAAATTTGAGTCATTTTTCTATTTAATAAAAAATACGTAGCGAAAATTAGTTTTAGGTAGAAAATTATATATTATTATTATAATAATAATAAATATATTTACATTGACTATAAATATATAAATATCTGCTGTTTCTATATTATACATGGATTATTGATTTTTTTAATAATGATGTTTGCAATTATAATAATAGGTTTATATACAAAAATATTGATGTTAGTTTTTAGATGGTCCAAGGTTGAATTGCACAAAATACAATTTTTTCTTTTTTCACCATTTATTATTAGAGTTTTTATATTTTATAGAAAACGCGGTTTTGTGCACCTTTTGGTCCTTCAACTCAACAATAATAATAATCAAAAGTTTCGATTTTATACTTTCAAATATCTTTTCATTCTTCTTCTTCTTCCTCGTGCCTCCAAACTGTACAGTTTTTGATTGTTGCATGATATTTTGCCACAAATTGGCATAACCTTTTAAATACCATGTCGGTCTTCCTGAATTTGATAATCCTCGACAAAAAATAATCTATATTAATATAGTTATCATTTTATCACTTATGCTGCAATAAAATATTAACGCAATTTTATAAATAAGATTTTATTTTTATTTCGATTGCGGTGTAAATAAAATGGAAGTTTTTATTTTTTGTAAATAATAAATAATCACATTTTTGCTAAAATTAACATTTAGAGATCTTGTAACGTATTTGTATTTTATTATTTTAAATTTATTTATTATTATACAACTTTATGTGTACATTTTAATGTGTATATTTATTTTATTTGTTTTTATTATTTTGTTCATTGGTTGATGAAAGTTGTCAATAAATGTTTTGCCAAAGAATTTGTAAAAGTATTTTATTTAGTGTGGTTTATACATAAAGACATAATTTCAAATGTACAGTTTAATTATTGATTTTAATAATTAACTACAAGTGTTCACCTCAAGCTTTCGATATAGACAATTTGGTACTATGTAAGGAAATGTAAATGAAATTGAGTTGTGTATAGGTACATTTAATAAATTAATATTTAATTTATTTTTGTTTAATATATTTTAAACAGAATATCGACAAAAATGACCAAATTCCCTTTCTAAACTACTTTTCAGCTTTGTAGATATTTCTAATTTCTTGCAAGTTATATTTCTAACTTGGGTTTGGGGGCCTCAAAATTTTTACCGCTTGATTTGAATCGCCACTGTTCGGTAGAGATAAAAAAAATAAGAAAATTTCAGCCAAGTTTTTATATTCTTATTAAAATTAAACTTAATTATTAACAGTTCATAATATTTCAAAAATGCTTTATCTTACAAAAATATTAATAATACATATTGCAATTTTAAAAATACTTTGGAACTATCATTTTGAAACAAATACAGTCATTTTGCTCAAAATATTTCTTAAACCTATTAGAATTAATAATTTATACATATCTATATACAATACTTATTGTAATGAAATGTTGAGTAATGAAAAAAAATGTGATTTTAAAAAAAGTTTGTGTAGGGAAGGCTTTTTGGTTTAGCAGCCATCTAACTACACTTAGAAATTATCTGGTTCCAGTGAAAATTTAATTTAGTTATTTAGAAAATCAGGTTGAGAAATTTAAAATTTACTAGAAATATCAGGCAATAAGGCGCGCATCGTGGTGGTGAGCAAGTGGTGTGTGTGGCGATGAAGTGGTATGAAAGGAGAACCACGATTGTACCCTGCCATGCTAGAGAAAGGAGAAAGACAGAATGCCACACCACTTCGGTGCGCGCCTTGACTTACAACACTGTTTTATCTAAAATTGAGCAAAGTTTTGATTTTAATTTTAACTTAAAAATATTAGGTAGGTATATTGGATTGTTGCATAGATATTTCAACAAACACAATTATCACATTTTTAAATAAGCACGTGGTGTTTTTTCCGCCATTTTTGTAATACGAAGTGATCACATTCTGCCTGATTTTATAATTTCGAGTTCGTTGATCGTCAGGTCTTGATTAACAGGCGCAACCAAACTGTCAAAATAAATATCCAATTCTTTTGCAGTTAAACTGGAACGTTTATCTGGATGGTAATAGGATGATAATTTTTGATGTATAGCGTCTTCGGTGTGATGATCCATCCACGTCGTATTGCTAAAATTTGTTAGGGTTTTCACTTTCTGCAAATATTTGTATATTCCAATAGTCAAAAATAATATTCCCAATCCAAAGAGAAGATACATTATTACATCTTCTAGTACTGGAAGAACATTTAAATAAAGATTAAATCGATCTGCAAGTGAGCTCGGAAGCGATTGCATCTCCTGAAAATAATTTAATTTAGTTTTGTTATTTAAAATCTCAAATTTTCAAATTACTATTTCAGTCCATAACATTGGCAAAACCATATTCGAAAACCTTTCAATATTTGCTATCGAGCTCAAATCCTCGAAGATCATGTTGATTTGAAAACGGGCGGCTACTTTTAATGGTAATCCAGATTCCTTTTAAAGTAAAATTAAAACAAAGTTAAATTAAAAATCGTCAACTTACAGGTTCAATAATAAAGTACGTGGTGTGCTTTTTCGGATCTGGATGGCTACCTTCAACATGATCTCGTACAGAAGGTTCTGCATCGAGGAAGTGTGGAAAACTGGTTGCGATTGGAAATCCGTAGTAGCATCCCGTGACGTCGACCAGTCCTTCGGGCAAGCAATTTCCTTCTTTACAATAACAGGAATTCTTCTGTTCATACTTGCCGTTATCGTTTGAATTTTTTTCAAAATTATACACGTAACCGTTTAATCCCGACATGGTAGTTGTATTTACTTGAACCTTTAAAATATTATTAGATAAAAAAAAATTGGAGAGCAAAATCAAAACTTACCAGGTTATAAGTTCGACACATGCTCTTCCGGTAGAACAAGAGAGTGTCGTTATTACCAATGTACGATTTGAATTTTGTGCCATCCGATGCGTTATTGATATTTGCGCACTTTCCGTCCCATTGAGGAAGATTTTTTGAGCCACGATATGTGTCTATCAAACCTGTTCTATCAATGCCCAGTTCTCCGTTGAATATGGTTTCAAAATCTCCATCAAAATCGTACATCTGAAAGGTACGGATGAGCTAGCGGAAGTCTAATTTTTATACAAATTCTTACCCTATCAATTAAGCCTAACTTGTCGAAGGAAATCCAGTTTGGTAAAAATTGATAACCCAGTGACATGAGGCTGCTCTCGTATCCAAACATGAATTCTCTTGCCGACATTTGTACCAACGGTTGTGATTCGAGCTGACGTATGAGAAGGTTTAATCCAAATTGGGTAAAGGCAGAACCTCTTGCTACGACTTGGCCGATACTCTGTAACAAATTTGAACTGAGTAAGCTTTAAGACAACGTATTTGGAAATCACAAATAATCACATCGAATAAAAATAAAAATTTCTGAGAATATTTTGAAAAATATTGTTATCACGATCGAATCTAACATTTATTTAAAGCATATATATTTTATTTAAGTATGTCTATTTAGGTGTTTTAAAATCTTTTATTGAATAATTCACTTTTTTTGTAAATTTAATATTTTTATAAATATTTGTTTTGTTGTAAATTTTAAAATTTCTGATTTTGCCGCTAATTAGTTGACTTTATGCAAGGCAATTTTGTTCCTCAGTTTTTGAGTCAAAAAATTTTTTTTTGGCGAATAAAAAAAAATGATTTGTTTTGCGTAAGTAATTGGATATTATGCAATATATAATTTTGGATACAATTGGATTTTTTGGATTATTAATAATTTAAATCAAAAAGTGTTGGTAAAAAATTTCAGTCGACTTAGATATATTAAAATTTGAATATTAAGTTGAAATTATTAATTTAATTTTAAATTTGAGATTGAAGAGATCAAGTTTCGATTGGAAGATTTGGAAAATTATAATTAATTTAGTAAATTTTAAGGCATCGTAAAATAATATTAGATACAGCGACAGCAGGTTTCCCACTCGTCTGGAAAACCTGGAAAAGTCAGGGAATTCAAGATTTTTTAATTTTTTTTAAATTTTGTCAGGGAAGTTTTTATTTTTAGCTCCAAGTCAGGGAAATTAAATATTCAGTCAGGGAAAAAATAAAATTTTTAAATTTTAAAATATAATGTATTTTAAAATTAAAATTTTTTTTGTGTAAAATGTGGAAATAAATTCGAAAATTGAAAGTTTACGAAAGAAAATTTAATTTTTTTGTAAAATTGTAAAATAAATTTATTTATTTTTATAATGTAT
This sequence comes from Cantharis rufa, assembly GCA_947369205.1. NCBI lineage: Eukaryota > Metazoa > Arthropoda > Insecta > Coleoptera > Cantharidae > Cantharis > Cantharis rufa. Next base: position 13,517,652 of record OX376307.1, on the reverse strand, counting down.
TTTCTCGGGTCTAACGTTACTATTTTATCTTCCAATTTATCAAAAAGTCAGGAAAAATTTTAATTTTTGGTCAGGGAAAACCTGGAAAAGTCAGGGAATTTTTTTTAGAAAATTCAGTGGAAACCCTGGACAGATAGGCAAGTTATCTGTCGAATTTAACGTTTATATTTTATATTAGAAAGTTATTTAAATTAAATTGTAATTTGAAAATTTGGATTTAAATTTAAATAAATTTCCATTAAAAAATGGAAATAAATGGTAGTTAATTTTTAAATTTTAGTTTTTTTTAAAATCTATTTATTATATCAAAGTTTATTTTATGGATTGAATTTTTCAAGTTAGTTTTTTGGGGGGGGGGGGGGGGTCCCGGTGTCTTTCCCAGAAGAATTTATTGTCAGGCGATCATATTGTCTCTGAATGACTTCGTGAAGCACCGTGGGATTCCGAGAACAGTGCCCGTTTTTGCTAACAATTTCTTATCTTGAGTTCCCTAACTTTGAAATAAAAAACTCTTAACTCAAATTTGGTTTTCATCAAGCGCTAAGAGTTCCGAAGAGCGTTGTATGATATAATACTACCTTTTTTAATTTTTTAAAGTTATTTTAAATTGTAATTTGTTTTTTATTTATTTTCTTTTGAAAAATTTGTAAGCAAATGTTTGTTTACCTCTTCATAGTACTTATCACTCACTATAAGTAAACTTATAGTTTTACTACTTAGCAAGACTCGATTTTTTTTATGCACGATATAAGTTTAGATGTTTCTTCAGCTGTAAAGTTTGGGCATCTTTTACGGTTTTATGCCATTTTCTGTTTATTGATTAATATAAAGTGTTAAACTTGAGTCCCAGTTTTACTTATAATTATACTAAATTAAATTATTTGCTACTGCCAGTTAAATGGGCCCACGAATTTAACTCTTTCCTAAAAACCATTAAAAAAGGGACAATATTTTTTTTTATTTTAATATTAACGTGCATCAACTTCTATGGTTATTAGCACCTGGGACAATTTTCAGAGCATCGAAAAAAAAACACGATTTCTGCACGGGTTTTCTATTGTCGGTACGTGTACTTTAATATAGTCTTAAAGATTAAAGATTAAACTATCATATGCGATTGTTACTCGGTCGAGTGAACATCGTGCGATGTAACCTTACTAGTAACCGCAGTCACGAATCCACCTTCAACTGAGATTCATCTGTTTCGAGTACCACATTTGGCGAGTTCGAATGATTTTCAAGAATGTTTTTAGCGAGTAAGGGAGCGTTCATAAACCACGTAGTTTGATTTTGACCTCTTTAGAACCCCTCCTTCCCGTCATGTAGCTTAACGTAGCTTTTACCATGATACCCCTCCCCCCCCCTTTAGATGGAACGTAGTTTTTCTTTCCTATAAAGTCCAGAAGACATGTTGTGTCCTGTTTAAAAGATTTCCATAACTCATTAACATCATTTTGGATTTTGGCTTTTGAAAACTCGTTGGAAAAACATTTCCGATAAGCCTCGTAAAGATACACAGGGTCATTTCACATCAATTGTTTGAAACTTGAAGTGACACTTTAAAGAACACTAGAATAATTAAAGATGCGCTAATATTCACTTTAATAATACAAAATTAAAATTATTTTTTCGTCTAGTCGTATAATAGTGACATATAAATAATAAAAAAAATCCAAATACGGAAATAAATATCCATATTATGTTGTCGGTTATATTCTGAAAATTGCTTTCATAATAAATGAAGAAAACTACGTAGCTTGACTATAACTCCCCCCGTACCCTCACGTAGCCCTGCGTAGCATTCTACCTAACCCCTCCCCCCCCCTTGGCCAAACCACGTAGTTTATGAACGCTCCCTAAGGGTTCGTTAAAGGATAGCGCCTCGAGCGAAGCAAGGTCTGCGAGCGTCGGTTTAGACGACCGCAACCTCGGCAAATCACAGCTTCACCCTTAAAACTAGTTTTACGTTTGTCTAAATAAAAACTGTGCATAAAGTAATAGTAGATACTACCCGTGTAGAAATTTTTAATTTTTTCCTTTTTTTTAATTAAAATTTTGATTTTTAAACACCGTTTTCTTGAAAACTAATGTAAGTCTTCTTACCAATAGTCTTTAGGAAAAAGTTAAATTTTGGGACCCATTTAACTATCAGTTTCCAAATTATTTTATCGAAGAAATTAAAGACTTATCGGATTATGACCAGATAAAGATATTTAATATTTGAACTAATTAATACCTGTATTAGTTCATTTGTCCATTTTAAAGAATACCTAGCAAGGGAACTCCTAGTTAAGAAACTCTTATGCTGGTGAAATGAAAATTTTCTTTTTAGAGAGGGAATATACCTAACATAAAGAACTCTTTACTATGGAATTTTTAAATAAATGTTGGTAAAAACGGACAGAAGACAATTTTTGAATATCAAAGTTCAAGGACGTACATTTGTGCTTCCACCGATAAACGAGTGAGCTGAGCGGATCAAGGGAGTTACCAGCAGTCCGCTGTGTCACTGTGTCGGGCGATAGTTTTGAACGGACTCCGCTAGTGCGGAAGTTCTCCCGTCCTTCCAACCATTAAACTTTTTTTTTCAGTTAAGACAACGAAATCTGAATGGAAGAAATTGAAAGTTAATCACCAAGATAGCCTCAAAAGACGAAAGAGCGGTAAAATGGTTCAGGCTGCTCCTGAAGTAGGAAAACTTCAACCACAACTTGCTTTAGCAACTTTGACAATAACTCATTTTGCGAATAACTTGAATAACTTAGTTTGCGACTAGCGACGGATTTCGGGGGAGGGCATAGGGACTGTGTGATCCCGCTCTGTATCCGCGCCTGACTCCAGCCAAGATGCAGAAGGTGGAAGTCTGTGATTCGATACTCTTAAGCCAACCCAATTCGGGATCACCAATCAAATGCTATATTGAGGTGATATTTTCTTTTAATTTAAAAATTTGATATTACTTTAATTTAATTTCATACTAAATTAATTTCAATATAAATAGGAAAGCCAATTCAAAAGACAACTCGACCATGCGTTGACGATATCATATTTATCTCCGACACTTTTAACTTTAAATTTTAATTTACAATTCAAAATCAATTTAATTAGCATTTCAAACATCCAAACTTTTTAACGGTATCCACTCAATCTTCAATCCAATCATCCAAACTAATCTCAAAACATTCAATTTCATCAAAATCAAAATCCAATTCTTTCGAAACTTTGAGATCATCCAAAATCAAATAAATCAAAATTACTCACTCAAAATTAAATTCAAATTATTAACAAAACAATTAACCAACGCCAACGGCGATTGTCGGTAAAAGTAAGTATCTTCGCCACCTCGTTATTACCACCTTAAGGGAGCGTTCATAAACCACGTAGTTTGATTTTGACCTCTTTAGAACCTCTCCCTCCCATCATGTAGCTTAACGTAGCTTTTACCATGATAACCCCCCCCCCTAGATGGAACGTAGTTTTTTTCCTATAAAGTCCAGAAGACATGTTATGTTTTCTGTTAACAAAACTATTTAAAAATTATTTGGTATAAAAAATGAATAACACCGATATTTGTTTTTAAAACAAATAGCGCACCTGTATAAAATATAAATTAAAAAAATCCAAATACGGAAATAAATATCCATATTATGTTGTCGCTTATATTCTGAAAATTGCTTTCATAATAAATGAAGAAAACTACGTAGCTTGACTATAATCCCCCCGTACCCTCACGTAGCCCTGCGTAGCTTTCTACCTAACCCCTCCCCCCCTTGGCCAAACCACGTAGTTTATGAACGCTCCCTAACTTGTTGGTAGGAAAATGAATAATAACAAAAATTCAAAAAATAGTAAAAACAAAATATTTACAAAATTATAATATTTCACAAAATTGAAAATCAAAATAATCGTTCACAAATGAAATAGAATTTGAAACACGACAATATATTATATTTAAATATTTGTAATCAATTGATTGATTATCAGGTGTCAGGCGACACCTGAACCGCGGAAAATTAATTAGCAATTCACTTAATACATTTTTAAATTTTATTTACATAATAGTAAGTAAGATCCCGGGCGAAGCCGGGTATCCAGCTGGTTATGTATACAGATGAGTTTATCTATTTTTAACTTAATTAATAAATTAATATGGATTATTATAATCTGTACATATGTATATTCAATATAATATTAATTAAATAATAATATTGAAATTTCGAAATAAAATAATTTTCTACAATATATAAAATAATAAAAGTCAAGTGTATGTACATATGTATGTTGTAAATGTCAGATGTATAGCTACTAGATTACCTATTATACGTGCAACAGAACGTTGAAATTATTCAATATTGAAATCGATATATGCTAGAGTTTATTTCATCAATAAACGTGAGATGTAAATTGCAATTTAGCGTCTTTTCTTGCACAATTTGTAATTTGAACAAAACGTTTTGGATTTGTAGATCTTTTTAATGAGGAACATAAAAATTGCTCAAGGAAAATAATTTTCAATTATATTATTAACCTATTTTTGATTTTCCAAATTGCTTTTATCATCAATTATATTGTAATCATAATTTTGTGGTATTGCATCTGTGATCCCATTCACTTAAAAATCAGAGCAAGATACCATAGAAAAAAGCGCTACTCCTAATTGGAAATTTACAATGGCTTTGTTTGTCCAGCTCTCTAATGTTAACGAGGAAAACGTAATGCAAGTAATTTTCTCTCATTTGAGGTAATGGAAATTAACTAGCGTTACCGAAGAGACAGGAGACAGAAAGAGCTTTAGCCACCCACCAAGCGTTACAAATTGTAATTGGAAAGCAAGTCAAGATGAAGGGTTGGCAAACTGAGCAGGTAATCAGGATGTTTGCTCTAAATGGTAATATAATAATATAATTTACGTACATTTGTTTTAAAAAGTAAAACTAAATCGAGAATTTTCGTTTTGTTAAAAAAATTAATTAATCACCTCTGGGTGTTAATTAATTAATTAATTTGTGAACTGGTTTCAAACAATAATAATAAAAACACTGAACTTGATAAGAAACGAAAACAAGTTTTGCTTTTATAGTAAATTGTAAGTTAGGTAATCCGTAATTATAATATTTATGAATGAAAATTCAAACCAAAATATTTATTTTGAGTTCATCGAATGTTTTTGTCTGAAAATAACTAATAATTAAATACAGAAATTGAAAGTTGATCTTCGAGTCCTTGAATTATTTTTGTAGTACAATTTTACATAATTATTTACAATCTGGGTTTATTATATTTATTTAAAAGGATTAACACAAAAGGAAAAAAATAAAGAAAGAATTTAAATATTAGAGTTATATCACTTTTAAATTTTTTACTGCGTAAGTTAGGGCAAACATTTTCTGGATTTTTAATTTTATGACAACACATTATAACGTAAGATGTATGTACATTTCTTTTACATTTTTATTACCTGATTAATTACGATCATTAGCGATGTAAACGCCTTTGGCCAAATGATGAGCAATAAAACGTGTTCATACTTTTCCTGGTTGTTGAAAAATCTAACAACATTTAAGCTTGACGAGAATTGAGGAACAAAACGGAAAATACATATCATTGTATCCATGATAGCATATTATAGATCTTTAAGACATTTCAAGTTCAATTGTATTATAATATGAGAAGTTGGACCCTGATTATTTTATTTTTTCATCCATCAACTAATGTTCTTAATTTTTTTTGCCGCATTTAGCATTTCTTCAAATAAATATAAAAGTCTTCAAAATTCAGAAAGAATGCTGGCAAGGCGTCTAAACTGGCAAATACTAAACTTTTTTATTGTCAATTGTTACCTAGCAAGTTGTCTCTAACAAAATGTTGTTCTGAATAGCAAAATTTGTCAAGTTTGATAAGTTATCATCAATATTGCTATTTTAACGTTAAATTAATGTTTACGTTTATTGAGTGAATTAAAAATTTGAATTTTCATACCCTGAAAGGTATTCCATACAATTGCCGAGACAACTGGTGGTACTCCAGAACCCCTAGATCGCAGGTGTGTAGTGCCGCGATCTATAGATGTATTTGTTCTGAAAGACTAAAAGCCTCTTATTTAATAAAGTCGATCACAAGTCAAGAACAAAAAACTGTAGTTTACTAAAGGTATAAAATTAGTTAAAAAGACACTTTCCGTTGCTATTTCGCCGTCGCCACTTCGCCGTCGACTCATTTTAGTATGTTTTACAATGTTTTACAATGTATACCCAATATTACAATACTTCTTCAAATTACCTTATACATTTCATTCTCAATTTGTAAAATATTTATCTCTGAATTAGAATCAACATTTATTCCTCACATGATATATTTTTCCAATCAAAAATTCGTAACTTTTGCATTTTGAACTTTTTAATTTAAGAATTTTTTGTAAATGAAAATATGTATTTTTTAAACCGAAAGAAACAAATCCAATACTAAATTAATAAATTAAAATTTGAAAATTTACAGGTTAATTAAATAATAAAAATTATAAAAACTGCAAAAGTAAAACTCAATTATTAAATTAATATTACGAAATTTTGATTGAAAAAAATATGCAATATAAGAAATAATTGTTAGTTCAAACTTTTAAATTTTAATAGAGAAAACTTAGATATTTTCACATTAAAAAATTCAACACTAAAATTTCGGCGAAATGTGCCGACGGCGAAACGGTTGATGGCGAAAACGACGGAACTGTGACCGTTTTTCAGACAAATGGCGATTACTTTCAGGGAATTTTGGGTATTTTATACTGTTTTTCTTTTGGTTTTTGAAATTTGTCGTATATTTATGTCTATTAATTAGTTCGAATAATCTAAATCTGACCAGGATAATCTCTGATAATAGATTATCTATTTATCTATTTTATCTATTATCTAAAAACTAGTGTTTTTAAACCACTATCGCGGTGAAAGGATGTCGCCTCATTTAATTTCTGACATATATGACATATATAACTGATTTGGATCATCAATTAGCAGTTTTAAATCTGTAATTATTTATATTTAAAATTCGTTAAGTAACTTAATAGTTGATCATAAAGATATTTCACAAAAATTCATTTGAAACTTTCAAACGATAATTTATTATTATGTCAGTGTGCAGTATAATACTATTATTATAAAACTTTAGTTTATCAAAATTACTTTTTAAAATCGCAATTTTTTAGCCAATCAAAAATGTTTTCGATTTGTTTTCTTTTCTTTGACGCTTTTTTGATATCTTAATGATTGAAATGATTAATAACTAAACTAAGAATTTTAATAAGTAAACAAATTTTTTGCAGCAATAAAATCAGCAAGAAAAGAAGTAAGAACAAACAAATACAAATCAAAGCTTTTGTTTTAAACAAAATTTTGTTTTTGAGTCTTGGCGTTTACATTTTCGCCAAAAAAATTAATTTTTTAGAAAAAGTGTGTAATATACTTTACATAGAAATGCGTATATTTCTTCAGGAGCGTATCTTAAAAAAGGCTATTTAATTAAATATAGGACAGAATAAAACCATGGAACGGATTCTCCAAAATCCAAACCAAAAAATCAAAATATGCCTACAACATTGGTTTATTTTGTAAATGCAGAAAATTAATAAAAAATGTTTACATTAAGTATAAGTAAATCCATCTTTTTTCCAAAACTAAAATTGCGGCGATTTTATTTAATTTAAAAGATCTTTTTTGAAGATAAAATTAACAAAAATGTAAACGCCGAGACTCGAAAGTAAATTAAACTGTCAAAATTATTGATTTTTAGAAACAAAACTTGAATATTATAAAATATAATATTAATTTTAAAGGAACCAAAACATGAAGTTAGTTACACTGCCAGCTAAAGAAAGTATGAAAACAGCGACAAAAAAAAGAAGGAGTCAGATGACGCCTGGAGGACGTCTTGCAGTTGCTCTAATAAATCCGGGACCAATAAAAATTTTAATTAATTTTAAAGTTTATTGAAAAAAAATATTATAAATGCTTTCGTATCATAACCCAATTACAAATCAAAAATCAATAATGTAGCTCAACAGGTCAATATAGTATTGCACTCGATTGCACATTTTTCTAATTTATTTTCAGGAATTAAAAACGTAGTTAGTTTTTTAAAATAATTTTACATTAGCGCGTTTTTTAAATCATAAATAATTACTGTCGATATTTAAACAGGTGACGTAAAACGACCTTGTTTAAAAATTTGCAAATAATTTACTAAAGTTTTGATATATTCTTGACAATAAAGAGAACGAAAAATATGTTCGCACTTAATAGAAATACAAAATTTAGCATCAATTGTGAGGCGTTTACGTCCTGTATACGACGAACCGAACTATTCACCTTGATAAAAATATTTGTTTAATTACTTCAAGTTTCAAGTGTAGCGTTTGCAATTTTGTTTAAATAAATTTGCGTTTTAAAATTTAATCATTACAAATTAACCAAGCATAGAACGTTAAATAAGCTGACCGCTTGCTTTCTACAAGTATTGCAATCTTGACTCTCTTTTAAATTGCATAAGATCAGTTGGTTATTGTAACGATCAAAAAGAAAAAAAAAGTTGCATTTAAGAGTTTGTAAGAACCAATCATATTAAACAGGGATAGAGAGAGATAGCAATAGATATGATACTTTCATTTGATAGGTCGAATAAAACAAAACACTTCGATAGGTAGTGAATAAAGAAATGATCCGGACAGTCCTATGTTAGCAATGTAAAAAATTTTTTGTCCAGCAAAAATCGATTTTACAGCAAAACGTTTTAGACATTTTTTGTTGCAAATTTCGTTACCTTCAATTTGTTTATAGAAATTTTGTTATTTTGTCGCATTATTTCTAACTGACAGTGACTTAAACAAAAGTGTGTAAAATGCAAAAAATATTTAAAATCATCTATATCTCGGAAACAGTGCAACAAAATAGAAAAATGTATATCAACAAAAATGTAGAGAATGAAATTTACAAGAAAAAATGCTTATTTATTTGTTTATTTCGTTGCACCGTTACCGAGATATAGATGAAAATATTTTTTTGTATTTTACACACTTTTGTTTAAGTCACTGTCAGTCAGAAAGGGTGTGCAAAATTTGTAACAAAGAATGTTTAATAACTATTGCTGTAAAAGTGATTTTTATGTTTCAAAAATTTTTTCAAAAGATACAATTTACATTACTTATATAGGACTGTCCACATCATTTCTTTATTCACGGTGTATTATCACTTTTACTAAAATTTGAAAATGAACTGTCAATATTTTTATACCGACTGGTGGTTTAAAATACTTTTTATTTTTCATCATCATCATCATCATCATCTTCACGTGTGAGACCGCGGTCCGTTACGTCACTCAAACTGATCTCGCCATCTCTTATTTTTAAAATTAAGAAATAAAAAGTCAAAACATCTAATTTTCAGACAATAATTCTTAAAAATTCCTAAAAAAAATATTCTCAAGCCTTTTCTAAGATGATAATTTATTTTTTGTGAAAAGCAGCATAAATAAATAAGATGAAATTAAAATTTGAAAAATTTTTCTTCAAAAAGCAAAGAAGAAATAATGAAATTAAAAAAGAATTAAATAAATAAAATTTAAAAAAATCAAATTAATTTAAATTAAATTAAATTATTTATTCGTGTTCTATTAATAAATTAAAACAATGCACTCATTTTATGTAGAATAGGTACTTTGTGTAGGTAATATTGAAGTTCTATGAACTTTTTCAGTAGGTAATTAAGTCAAGTGATATTTACACATAAATCAGACATTCTGATAGACTGATAAGGAGATTCCTAATCATAATAAATAATATTACGTTTACCTCAAGTTTGAAATTTGATATACCTTTCATGATGAACGCGCAATGTTGAATTATTAAATTTATTGAATTTTCTAAGTTACAAAAATTTTTTAAGTAATATATTACAATTTTGTACTCGGGATTTCGTCGCTCGTGAATTAATATTTTCGTCTTTTATAAAAAGCACTTAATGGAAAAATGTTAACATTTATTTTGTTTTTTGTTTGATAGAAAAATTACCGTTTCTTGATATTTACACTGCTTAATATTTCCACTTTGCATCATCGTTAAGACATTAAGAAAAAAAGATGTTAAAGTTAGTGTGAAGGTAAAATGTTATTATTAAAAATTACATTTAAGTTTACACTTACCAATAAAGCAATGTTTGGCAAAATAAGTTGATCACCTTCTTCATGACCTTCCGATAATTCTGGCACCCATACAAGTGGGTGAAACGGCGTTGCAGAAACGGTACCATTATCATTGAAAGTGACATTTTCATGACTTAGTTGCTCCCTAAAATAATTTTTATTTTTAAAAATTCTGACAAAAAATATATAAAAATAGTGCGGAAATGACCTACTGCACAAAAAGACGAATTATATAATTAGGTAAACAAATTAGGTAATTATAATAATTGACTACAAAATTCCAAGTTATTTATACCTCTGGTATTGTGATGATATAATGAAATTTTAAATTATTTTAATTAAATTCTAATTTTTATTAATTTTTTTTATCAAACAAATTATAGTTAAATGCATTAAAACGTTAAATAACATATATTTGGGCGCCTAATAACATTGCATGTGAAAACCGAAAGCAAAATTAAAATTTTTGCAGTCAATGAACTGAAATAGGTAATTATTGCTTTAACTTGTGCTATTTTGATTATCTAAATAAATTCAATCTGTAAAACTAAACCGATAGTACATACAGCAATGTTGATTCAATTAATTAAGAAACAAAAATGTTTTCAATATTTTGATAAGATAGATAAGTTATTTTTAAATATTTTGCAATATAGGATAAATCTATGTAGAAAAGGTTATTTAAAAAACTTCGAAGTTTCAGACAAAATTTAGACGATTAAATATATTGCTATGATTGACTTGATTAAATGGTGTTGTACGTTAATTAAAAAAAATTATTATATTATAAAAGTTTTAATGCAAACCAACTTTTTTATGATGGAAAATTTGATAAGGCAAATAAATGAAATTTATTTTAAAATTAATTCTTTAATACTCGGTTATTAATAGCAATCTATTCACGCAACAGTAATTGTAAAATTCCATACCCTTCAAAGAAAACTCCAACTACAAAAATTTTCGGTCAAATTTAAGTATTACAATAATAATAAAATCAAGTAGCATTTATTAAAAAAAACGAAAATTTTACATCTCCATCAGGCATAAATCAGCATAAATAAGATATATCTACAAAAAATGTAAACCCAGGAAGTGTAGGTAATATATTTTATTTTCAGGATGTTTCCCTGACAGATACACTTTGGTAGTTTGCCGTAGTTCCTTTGAAGGAACGAAATATTATTATTTGAAAATTTCTCACTCAACAATACATCCCATCCCAATACATAATAATCTTGTTTAAAATTAGCAAAAATGCTGGATGGCATTTCGTAAAGTTCAAAGATGTGATATTTTTTTTATGTAAAATTACATAGAAAACCATAGGTTTTTTGTAGGTTGAAACAATTATAGGTAATTTACTTACGCGAACCTGTATTATTACAGTTTCATAAACAGCCTGTAATACTTTTTAACGTAAAAATTTTCTTATGTAATCTTATGTAAATTTACATAACTATGTAAAAATTTAAAAACTAAGTTATTTTAAGTATAAAAAATGTAATACTGCATAGATTCGATTAATTTATAACTTTACTTATTGTTAGATTTATCATAAATATGTAAATTTACATTATAAATCCTGTTATGTAAACTGTTTACTTACCGATAAACGTAAGGACCTACTTCTTCCACTTTAAGTTTTTCATCGCCTCTTAGAAATGCATCTCTATTAGTAACATTAAATAGATAAACTTTTAAATAAAGCTCAATCGGAGGTTTTTTCCACAATTCAAAAATTTCTCCTCCGTCTGTAAAGACACATTTCTGAAATAAAATTTTTTTATGAAAACTTACAGTTTAGTATAATTTTGGTATGTTTAAAAATAATAGAAAGGTGAATTACCTGCCTTAAAAACAAGTATTTAGTAGCAATAAATTATTATTGATGTTTCTGTAAACATAATGTGCAATTAATACGAAAGGCAATTAAACCTATAAAGTCAATGGAAAAGTTATCTGTTGTCATATCATTTATTTATTTCTTTCCAGTTACAGTAAAAATGCAGAAAGGTCGTTTGGTAAACTGTAAACTAAACTCAGTATAGTAAGAGTTACCTTCTATCAACAATGTCAATTTCTCATTTAAATGCATGTGCAATATTACATGTAGAACAGGAACTGCAAATATAAATTGTCTAATTTGATTTATAATAATATTGAATTAAAAAATCGTATAAATAAATATTTATTATAATTCTGTTTTTAAAGGTTTTTATGTATAACAACAACGAGGTTATTAGCACCTCCATCCGGAGTCCGATCAGAGCTACTCTGCTACTAATAAAAAATAAATTCTACTATTAATATTTTTTAATTATTAATTTTTCTGTTTCTACCCGGTTAACTATTTAAAATTTCAGTTCCAATAATCTCAATATAAATAACATTTTGGAAAGCCAATTTTTCAAAATTTAATTTTTATTTTTTTCTTATTTTATTTATTTCTTAATTCAGTTATCCAAATTAATTATAATTAATATTTCATATACAAATTTAGCTTTTCTAAATATTTCAATTATCCGAATAAACCATTCCAAAAATTAATTAGGCAGAAATGATAATTCTCATTAAAAAATCCCGAAAATTTGTATCCAAAATGCATTAAATAAACAAAATAAATAACTTTTTATTCTCAAAAATATAAAAATTATAATCAAAACTGACAAAGTTAGTTAGTTAGAAATATAAGTAAGTAAAGTCAATTAATCGCTATTAATCACACTCGCCATTAATATTTGACTTGATAACTTTGTTATTTAATATACCATTAACAATAATGCAATTGTATTATTTTATACTTTTGAAGTTTTTACCGGTCTCCCGCTTATTTAAATTTTCCATAAAAAAATATTCTATAATTTTCGAAAGCACAAATTTTTGAAAATTCTAGACTGCATGACCACTTTAATTACTGTTTAATCTGCATAGGTAATATACATATTTGCATAACCTACGTAGTATAATAATTAATTATAGGATAATTACTATAAATACTATATTAATTATACATTATGTTGCATTCTACATGGGTTAGGGTTAAGGTTTAATTGTATTCGTTATTAAAAAGAAGCAGTGACAAGTATAATGTTTTCTTACCAATTTAAATAGCATGTCGTACGGTTGGAAAAATAAAACCAGAATGCCGCTTCCGAAGATGACCAAACCCAAAATTGAAATTATAATCACACCTGAAAACAAAAAATTAATCAATATATACCAAGAACACAATTTGAAGTTGCTAACCAACCGATTGGGAAGTAATTAATAAATTTAAAAAAAAAATAATTAAAAGACAAATAAAATGGTTATTTTCAAGATGGTTTTAAAGCCGGAAACGCAAATTTGCTAACATTTTTTTAAACTTTTACTGCTACTTTTGTTTGTACCTTACAGGCTTTCTTGTCGTTATTTAGACTTATGCCCATTTTCGTCACCTCGAGATATCCATTGAATACGAATCTCTTAGAGTCTTAGACTAATATTAATCAACAGAAGTTTAAATTCTGATTTATTTGTCAAATAGATTCGTATTTGATGAGGTGAAGCAAATGAGAATTATCGAAGTAGAATATGATTAAATGACAAAATTAAAACATTTGACAAGAATGCTATGCTGCACCATGTTAAAAGACAGTTTAGTTTAATCGTATTTATTGTTTTTTCATTAGTTTTTTAAGAATTTGTAACATTAGTAATATTTAATGATTTAATTTTAAGATTTTCTTTAAAAACGCATTTAATTAAATGCATATTGTGCACATATATGGGGCCCTTTCGGAACCTGGTAGTACTGGGGCCCTAGGAGAAAATATTTACAATAACAAAAGATATCAATGTTATCAAATAAATTAACAGTAAAAATAAAATAAAATAAATTTTTTGACAATGGAAATAAAAAATTAGGGACATAACTTCATTGAAATGTTTTATTTGCTAATTACGCTCAAACGTAATAAAAATGGCGATGTAAATTTGGGAAAAAATTTAAGAATTTTTATGCGCGTATATTAAATTTTGAATTTTATTTTATTGTTATTATTTTAAAACTTCAATAAATCAGAAACAATAAAGTTTAAAGTATGACTGTTGTACAACAAAATATATAAAAAGTTTGGATATGTTATTTGTAATTTTCAAACATGCCAATGCAATTTTAGAATAAACCTCCAATATATCTGAAGATCCAAAGTCGGTAACGATACGGTTTACCGATTAACTGAAGGAATTGCTTCACAAAATATTGCACGAAGATAACAAACTGCGTTTGCAGTTATGAAATTAACTTAAACAAAATTGACATTTAAAATAATTGTAACAATTTTGCTTAAAGCAAAATTGAGAGAACCAAACAGCTTAAAGATTCGAGTCGGTGCTGGTGTACTAAATTAAAATTTAAGTGCTGTCCTTAAATTTATGTTTAATAATCATGCAATTAATTCTTACAAACTATAATTCCGAGTTGCTTTGTTGTAAAACAAAGAAATATTATGTACCTAAAGCGTATTTGACACTTACAGATGATATTATATAGTTATAAAAGACAAAATGCAATTAGAATTAATGAAAATGCCAATAAGTATGCAATTAATCAAATGTGTAAATTGCAACGAACGCCATTTCAACCGCTTATTAGGTATGTTAAGTACATTATCTTGATTTTTGAACCTTGAAAAATAAGGAAATATCTCTGCATACAAAATAATGGAAGAGATTAGAAATGTTGGGTGCGCTAATCTTTGATTTATTTTTCAGAATTTTGTCGTTTATTATTTTACGCACAAACACTACAATCGCAATTGAACAGGGTGGTCTAATAATATGCAACACGATTTCTGCAATAGTCATACAACAGGAAATGATTTTGGAGAGTAATAATTGTTAAAAAATAAAAAGAAATCAAATAGTATTTCTTAATTGTTTGTAATTATTGTTAGATAATATTTTTAAATTATATAAAAATTACACATTGGAAATAATTTTTTTCTAGCCAATCGTTTCATGGTATCATTTTTCAAATTTTGAAAAAAAATTCTACACGCGCGCAATTAACTGTGGGTTGAAAACCTTTTGGATGAGTACTCTACAGCTGTAGAGTAAAATACTTAAGTAAAATATAAATGAATTTTTAATTGCATATCCATCGGCTAAAATAAATTAAGAAGTTAACGTTTTAATGTAATTACAATATTTTGATAATTATGTTGTTAATACCTAAAAGTTCAAGGAAGCAGTATATTATTAAGTGAATCTTAATTTTTAAGTGGACAATACGGATGCATTTAAGATGGAATTTTGTACGAAAAAATAAATAAACAAAATATTCCCAAATAAATGCAGAACAATATTTTTTAAATAAAAAAAATTTTGATTGTCGATTGTTCAGAATATTATTCATATTATTTGTTGACTGTACTTACATATATAATAATTATCATCTCGGTTTCGGCTACTCTGATAGCTGACTATTGGCTAATTATTTATTTGGCTATTTATCTATTGAAAACAGGTCACAGAATACAATAAAAAATGTATACTACAAGGTTTTAATTTTTAACAAATATCAGGCCTATCTTAACCTGATATAGATTTGCAGATTTGTATTTAAAAAAAATTGTTAATTTGAAATTTATAATTAAATTATAGGCAGTATCTAGGCAGCTGGTACCGGTAACAATGTTAAGTATACCGTTAGTCTCTTTTCATTGGTCAATCTAGAAAAAAACAAAACTATCGGCTATCTACCTGTTTAACCGGTACCGGTAATAATATCAAGAGTACCATTTGAGATTCAAAACGTGTTTCATTCATTCAACAAGATTTTTGTCAAGTAATAATAATTATTGTATATTATTTTATGTATTGTTTACTAATTGGTTGTACAAATTTTAAATTGTTTTGTCGTTAAAAATTTTAGTCCTTATTTCTTTAGTTCCTGTATGTACATAAATTTTAATGCCTTGTTAACTTTTATTATGAAATTGGTCCTTAAACAGTTTTGTAAAAATTTGTAAAAAATAAAAACAAAACTTATATTAATTTAACACAAAAATAAAAATAATAATGTAAATACATAAATACATTTTTTTTACATTTTTTAATGTTTAATGGATTGTAATGTAAGAAAGAAATTTAAATTGCTTATATTGAAAAAAAGTAAAGCTTTCCGTAAGAAACACTTAACACCTTTTCCCCCTACCGCACTGGTTTAGCAATAACCCAAAAAATTACAAAAAAAAATACAAAAGAATTACCCCCCCTTCCCCCTTAAAAACTCCCGTGTAATTAATCGACAGTCCATTATTAACGTAACCTAATTAAACTCTTCAGTTAAATAGGTAGGTTATTTTTTTAAATAATCATTGAGTGGAGGGAGGGGGGAGGAGGAAAGAGCTTTACCAAAAATAATAATGCTTTTCTTGTTATTAACATTTTTAAACTGCTGGGTTCCAAAGAGTGTACAATTGTAACATCAAAAAAATAATAGTAAAAATTAACTGAACAAAACAATGATAAATTTCAAGCTTGATATTTGAATTACAACGTACAAATACGTAAAAATACGCATGCAAACTAAGAGTGGGCTTGCCGATTATGATATCGATAACAAAGGATTCTCTCTGTTTAATAATAAATTGATGTTATCGAAAATTAATAAAAATAAAAATAAAATGAAAATAAAAATTTATAATAAAATAATTATTTGAAAAAAATAATTTAATAAAAATTTAAAAAAAAATAATAAATGAATTGTTATTACTACATAATAAACATTTCAATATAAACAGTTCAAAATAAGCCATAAGAAATTTTCAGAAATTTTCCCTAGTGGAGTTAAATAAAATATGCGGTTTTTATAAAATCAAAATTTTATGTTTTTTTATTAATTAATTATGTTGTTTATTTTTACGAAGTTGAATTATATTATTTTTCTAATAACGACTTCTTTGTTTTTTTTTATTGTTAATCTGTTAATTACAATAAAGTTTTTGATCGGAAAACTTTTAATTAAAACCGGATGTTTATGTTTCTGCATTGTTAGATTTGAATTTAAATTTAGAACAAATTGGGTAAATTCCAGAATATCACTTTACGCATTATATTATTATATTACATTTTAATGTTTAAAAAAAAACTACAATTCCGTGGACTGACGTAGTTTTGCATAATTACTTTAAATATTATTATTTATATTAATTATGATGACTTAAAATTATAAGTTTTTATTCGATATCTTCATTTATTATTGCAAAGACAAAAAACATATCTGGATAAATTACAAAGTTATTAATTATTTATCATTTATTATTTTTTGTCAAGGAAATTGATGTAGTTTTTTCTGGTTTTTTGCAATTTTAAGGAACCGCAAGTTTTGAGATAGCAACTGGTGGAGATAGAGAAAGAAACTCAATGCATTGGTTGAAAAAGATGAAAAGAAGTAAAAACGGTAAAATCATAAGATAAAGTAGGAATAAAAAAGATTTAGAAAAGAGAAAAACCATCCAAGAAGTATAATAAGCAATGTAGTCCACCAGGTTTATGGTTTTAATTGCAATTGCAACCTTACACAATTTTAAACAAACCAAATGTATTGGGGTGTTTTTGAATCGAAATGTGATATTATTATAAATTATATACTATAATTATGTAATAACAATTTCAAGGTAAATATTTTTTTACAAACTTTGCGTAATACGTCGATCCTACAGACACGTTTTGCTATTCGATATCAAATATTTCCAATAACAAATTAATCTGTTTATTATAATTTAACATGCTTTCCAGAAAACAAAACCCTGAAAACTCTGTTCAATTGTATAATATAGAAGCAAAACGAAATTATTGAAAAAATATTCAAATTGGCGGCAATAAAATCATTAGAGCTAATCGTAAACATTGTAGAACTGTGAGATTATTGTATTAATTGGTTTATTATTATTGCAAATCCAGACAAATTATGCGTTCAAAAGTTTCCATTAAATAGGAAAACTATAAATAGTGGAAGAAAAAATTAATTTGATCTTTCGGATAAATAAATTAAAATTGGAAGTTGTGGAATTAATTTAAAATTTTCTAATTTACATGTAATCAATCATGGAATAAAAATTATTCAGTGAACCGGAATATTTTAACCGATCATATAGCAACAGTTTATTAAAAATAATATTTTTTTTATATAAAAACTTACATTTGAAACTTTTCTGATCGCAAAATCCGTTTTCTTTTGTATAATAGGGCGAATTTGACGAACACTCATGAGGATGTTTCTTTTCGTCACTACTTACAACCGAATAGGTCCTATTTAAAATATTATTCCAGGCTTCTTTCATATTTGGTCGTAACTAATAATTACAAAAATAAAAAAATATTTTTTCAACTTCACTTGCAAAATATAAATTAACTTCAGTCAGTCACTATTGACGAAACTAAGAGAATAAGATAATTTACTAAACTTTTGCTTTATCTTAAACTTAGCCGACAATGTTTATAGTCTTAAAGTGCAATGTGATTGTTGTTTATATATACTTGATTTTAAATAAAACTTACTTTCACTTAGCCAATCAAAACGAGACATTTAAACCGATGGAAGCTCCCACCTTTTCATTTACGCATAAATACCCGCAATGATTGTTATTAATTTCAGATGAAGCGATCATTGCTGAGCATTAAGCAATATTATAGTAATCAATTTAGGTACTTAGCACTTTCGTTTGTTTTACAAAATTTTAGAAAAAAATTTTTTTTTTAAAGAATATTTAAAACTTTAAAATTAATAAGAAGTTTTAATTAAATAACAGATTAATAATATCAAAAATACCCGACCGAAAAAAAATAATCCTGAAAATATAAGTTCAAGCTAAGGTTAATCAACAAAGTAGATAAGTTTGTCGAATCTCCGTTTTCAGAATCAGCATCCAAGAAAACATTAGCAAATATTTCTTTAAACGAAAGACATGGTTCTGCCGCCTTATATGTATTCGCATTTTATTTGTAAAACTAAGTTCATAAAATCGGACTGACGATCCTGAAACATCAAACATGAACTTGGCTATGATTTTATTTCGAAAATCGAAAAAACTTTAAAAACCGCTTATGTAATAAAAAGGGATAACAAAACCGGATAAGTAATCACTTCAATAATAATAATTCACAATTGAAATTAATTATATCAGAGCAATAACCGATAAAAATAACTATAGAAGTACAGCTATCATTCACTCGAAATGGTAGTAAAAATCTCACAATTCCATTTGTAATTTTACGTCAAATTATACGCCTAAGTGCAACTAACACTTGCGTAAATTGTATTTGCGGATTGCCCTATGACAGTCTTTGTGTATATTTATTTTCTGAAGGCACAGCAGTCCCCGAATATTATTGCAGCAGTGGCGGCTCATGGCTTAATCCAAGGGTTTACATATATCCAAAAAATTTGATTCACAATGACTTGCAAGAGATTTTCAAACAAAAGCACATACAATTTTTGAGATATTAAGTTAAGATACTAAGCCGAGAGTGCTACTTTTCTAGTAGCCTCACGTGACTTTTGGATATGTATTGTGGCGGAAGTATCTATATTTTGCTAGTTTTTACGTTTTTTTTACTTTTTTGAAAATTTTAATAAACCTTTTTCTAAAATTCTGTGTTCTGACTGGCCTTTCCGTAACTGCGGATTCTTGGAATTTTTCGTAAGATTTTATTCAAGTTCTGCAACTTTTTTTATGGTAAAAAATTTATGGTTCTCAAAACTGATCTACCAAAAAATTAACAAAATTCTTGTTCGCTTGGGAAACCAATTGCAATGTGTGTTATTATAAAAGTTTTCAGCATAATTTATTATACCTATTTGAGTAATATATAAAAAACGCGGTTTGTTTAAAATATTAAATTGTTTCTTGCCTAATAAAAAGTTCTACATAGGGCAACCGGGAATCACCGATCAATCGATGGAAAATACAAAACTCGGCAATTAAACAATTAAAACTATTTTAAAGTTTTGATGTAAGTGTGAAAAAACACAAATTTGTGATTTAAAAATTAACCAACTTAAAAATACATTTATAATATTGGAAGATGGATTATGTAGATTGTAGAGGGTATTTTGGGTCCATGTAATAAAAATGCTAATGTATATACCTACTTGCTAATAATAGCATTATTAAAAAATATTTTAGTATAAAAAAATTTAGTCTTCTAAATCTGATTAAAGCTATAGGGTCGATATACTTTTATTTTTATTCATAATATTGTTTATATTTTCTGCATTTAAACCCGAAGAATTAAAAAATTAAGGCAGTTGAGTGTACTTTGAAATACAGCAAAAATTTTATAAAAATCATATATCACTTCGCATTATATTATTAATATTATTTTTAAGTTTATCCTTTTCGTTATCTAATATGTCGTGCGTGAAAATAAAACGTAAGAATAACAAAAAGGTTGAAACTTTTTGAAGCATAGCTCCCCTATGTAAAATTTTCTATTTTTGTACTTTCGAACGATCTACCGAAATTTTCCATTTTTTTAGCTATCTACCAAAATTTAGTTAGTTACTTTTTTTTATTAGAGTAGTAAATAATTGGCAATCAAATTAAAAAAAAATTGCAGTGGAATTTAGAATTTTTGAGTTTTCTAGAATAGAATTTGGATTGAAAATTTAATATTATTTGTAAGTCGTGAGATCCGGGAGATCTTTCTCCTAGAAGAGTTTCTATTATGCAATCATTTATTTCAAAGTCAAAAATCAAAATAAAAGGTTTCGATTGTTGTAATTCAGCAACTGTGGTGTGCACCCCTTTTAGGGGAGCGTAATAACACTAAATGCTTAAATTATTATTTAGTAAAATTACTAAATTATGGGCCATGCCCATAACTTTATCATACTTTTAAATAATTATAAATTTAAAAAAATTTTTAAAAAAATTATTAGTTTAGAAGTGAATATAATAAAAAAAAATAAAATATTATTTAAAAATTGCCAATGTAAAAATAATAAAAAGAAACTTTAAAAAATGTTTTATTTAAATTTGTAAAAATTATATAAACAAAAATAGGATATTTACACGATTATAGATTAATACTTTTTTATTATTATTTTGGAGGAGAATATAATAAAAAAATAAAATTTTAAAAATAAAAAAAAATAATTTTTTTAATTTACAAAATAAAAATACTTTTTTTGGGTTTTCATGTATCGATTTTAACCAAAATCTAATCAGCTGTAAGTCTCAATATTCATGTACTAAATACGAAATTTTGTTAAAAAATTTCTATTACTTTTTGAGGTAGAGCGCACAGAAAACTTGACCACATACCCACATACATACGGCATACATTTTTTGGAAATGATGATTTTCGCGTCTGGTACCCCAAAATGTCTAAATTCATCAAAATTTTAACTTTTTTTTTCTGCACGATTAGAATACTTTCTCAGACTTCGTATGATAAAGAAAAAATATTATTAGAAATATTATTTAATTTTCTGAAAGAAAACGCGAAAGTAAAAACGTTTTAACATATTAAAAAAATAAAACGCACCAAAATGCAAAAAAGTTTTATATGAGAAGGGGGCGCGATGAAAATTATGATTGAAATTCGTAGTCGCAAATACCGAAAAGTTGAGATACGCTGCCTTACTTTGAATTATAGCCATTTTTTTTTATTTTTGAGAATCAAAAAAGGAGCACTTCAAAGAGCACATTTACAAAATTTCACTTAAGGGAGTTCGCTTAAGAATAAATTTATTTTTTTGTATTTTGTTGTTACTACAGCGCTGGTTGGTTACCATAAGTTTTAAACCACAGAAGTGCACTACACTTCATCTTGAACTAAAAATTTAATTAAAATTTAAGCGTTCCTTACTTACTTCAATTTACCATTATTAGTTAGAATAAAATTTAAGCAAAAAGCTTAACTTTTAATTGAATTTTTAGTAAAAATATTATTTAAAATTATTTTTCACTTTACAAGCTACGTTTTATTGAAATGCAGAAGTTATCTCCTTCTATTTAAAAATTTAAAAATTCTATTTTTCCCATTTTTAAATTAGGAGTCTCTTATTTTTTGATGCTCTATCAAAATCATTCCAATTGGTGAGGAACAACGGGGATCATAAGTAAATTTATCCAGACATGTATTTAATACATTTATTAAAAATAAGAATATCAATTATAAGCTAATAAAAAGTAATTAAATTTTACGTCTAGCGAAGATATTTGTAATATATTAATAATAAGTGTACGTTAATAATTAATAATAATTAATTATAATTATAATTAATATAATTAATAATAAGTGTAAGAATATAATATAATAAAAAGTAATTAATTAATTACGAATAATTATTTGTAATTATGAATAAATTCTTGAAAAAGGGAACATCTGTTAGCGAAAGCTTGAACTAATATTGCGTTTTTAATTGTAACCTTAGTTTATAATTGATATTCTTATTTTTAATTTATTGTTAATAGCTAATAATTTTAATTTAATACATTTATGTAGTACATACCTAGTATATATTGTCATGTTCCAAAATCATTTTTTTAATTTTGAATTTAAAATGTATTTTTGTATTTAAATTTTGTTTTTTTCTTCTTCTTCTTCTTCGCTACATGGATTAGGCTATGTTGCCAAATTTTGTTTTAATTTTGTAAATTCAAAATTTTTATTTAATTGTTTTGTGAATTTAAATTTCATTTGTGTAAATAATTTTGTCAAGTTGTAAATATTTTAATTTTTATTCGTGCCAATATTTTATTTTTATTTGAGGTTGGTACTAAAATTTTAGATGAATTTGCTTTTTGCCGGCCGCGTCGACCGGAGTGGTCGCTTTTACGGAACGCGTCCGTAATTATAAATTTTGAGTACTATTTTATTGAAAGTTAATTTTGAATATTTTGCGAATAAAAGTTTTTATTTACAGTGAGTAAGAATTTTATTTAAATTGATTAATTTGAACGAAGTGAAGGTGGTTATTTGGTGGCATCAAAGTAGATACGAGGCGAGTGGGATTGCGGACATTTGAGCCGATAAAAGACCGCATAAAAAAAATGATAAAGATTTTAGAATTAAATTCGTCGATTTTTAAAATAAAATTATTTTTGGATTTTGAGTGACCGGGGCCATCTCAATATACATAATAAATACACATAGTTTATGGGTAATTTTCCTTACTTTTTTTTCATCATAGAAAATAATATGATGAAAATACTACATCATTATTAGGTCAAATCAACTCTTATTAATCTTATTTATAATTACTTCTGAGGTTTTCTTTCGAATGCGCATGTGTAGAAAAGTAATACGCACTAGGTGCGTAAAACAGTTACTTTTCCGTACTAGTACGGTAAAAACTTATTTTACTTTACTCAAACGAATATCGAAAAATTAGAGTTTTCCAAACAGTAAAGAAATTTTTTTGTTAATTTTGTTCATGACTCTGTATTATGACCAAATTTAACGCTCATAAGTCACAACTACAAAAAAATTTTGTTCATGACTCTGTATTATGACCAAATTTAACGCTCATAAGTCACAACTACAAAAAAAGTGTATTTTTACTTTGCTCAAATTAAATTTTTTTAAATTTTCCAACTTATACTAGAATCATTTTTCCTTATGATCCTCATAATCAATACAAACCAAAAATTTATTACTTCATTTTTAATTTTTTATGATACATTAGTATACCAATTTTATAAACTAAATTTTTTAATTTTTAATTTTTTAATTTTATGAAAAATATCTGTCTAACTTAGACACGAGTGGCGCGTCAGATTGTAAATATTTGTACGTTGGATTTCCTAATATGAGATTATTAAAAAATTTTTTTTCTGAATTTCCTTTTGGATTGCCATAAGATTTTCACTCGAAAAAATTGAAAAAGAGAAAAAGAAGTATTTCTAACATTTTCTAATTTTCTAAGATTGCCTTTCACTTGCATAGCAGATTTCTCCAACTATTCGCACTTCGTTTGGTTAGCAATACTACAAAATTAAATCTTCATTTTTATACTTTTTTAAAAATTGTTGAGTTTAAGGTCTATGATCAATTAAATTGTCTGACGTTTCGTGTTTTCTAAAAAATAAAAAATTACTTCATTTTTATATTCGTCCTAAAACTTGGAATATAATTAATCTACGATAGTATATTATTTACATTACTAGCTGAAAAGCCCGTCCACGGACGGCATCTAGACCCGATTGGTTGGTAACTCGATTGATGTGCAACTCGTCCCAGGGGAAGTACCGGCGATGGTTTAATATACTTTTCGGTTGGTAAAAAACTTCGATCAATCAGAGCGTTTCCTTTTCTCCAAAAAATGACACGCTGGAGAAGCAGCGTGCTGGGATTTTATGTATTAAGCTTCTATCGGGAAATAAACGAAATCATTATGTCACGAGACATTTAGTCGAGTGACATATTAATATTCTGAATTAAACTCACAAGTGAAATACACTTTTTATCCACTTTCGTAATTAAACATAGTAATTAGTAATTAGAAAAAATACAATAATAAATTGATCGGAAACTGTTTGCAAATCCATACTATTATACGTGTTGCAATTTCAAGTTTATGTATATATTTATAAAAAAATAGTGGATTTACGTTTATCAAATCATTGTCGGATTGCAATAATTATGTTCTCTAGATGACCGTAGATTCTTTTATAAATAGTAGTTTCTATTATTACAGAAAATTTGCATAGAATTTTACTTGTCGGTAGTTGGTAACTAATTGGGCATCACATTTCTTGAACACCGGACATACACAATATAGTCATGACTTCCATGAGCCAATCCATTCTTTTTCTAATAACTCGGAAATGGTGACAGATATAAAAAGAATTTATCAGCAGTTAATAATATTCAGCATATAAAAGTTTTTTGTTTACTTAAATTACCCATTTATAAGCTTCATTAAGAAAAACTCATGTTCTCTGATTTAACATATTATTGCTAGTGAATTTTTAAAGGTTCTTGCTATAAATAAATTTAGTGTTCTATTAGGCATATCATAATGTTGCAGTTTCATAAAACGTTCAACAGATGAATAAAAAAACTAATTTGTTTTTTATTTTAATAATTATTACTATTTATAACTTATGCAAAAATTAATGGTTATAGTCAAGCTTCTCTTTCTAATTTAAAAGCTTATATTATGTTATTTATTTAAAATAAAACTTAAAAATAGAAATAAAAATACATTAAGCAAATTAATGATAATTCATAATTTTTTATTGTTCTCAAAAAATAGTTTATTGTTTAGAAATTACGCAAATGAAATAATATAAATAATTAAATATCAATAAATTATTAGTATTATTGCAATTAGTTAATACCTGCAAATAACATTACAAGAAATACCTACATTAATTTGTATTAATTTAAATTAATTGATAACAAATCAGGGGAAGCAATAGCTTTCATTGTCTTTCCCCTAGTCAAGCAAAACTGAAGTGTTGTATTATTTTTTTTATTAGACTAAATTTTCTGAAAGATAGGTGAAATCGAACGGAAATCTCCCCCCCCCCCCCAATGAAATCTTGTGTTCGTGCCTACCAAAAATAGTGGATTTTTTGCTAAATATTGTGATGAACTCCTAGTAAGAAATAACATTTTTTAGATAAGGACTCGATGCTCGCAAGCAAAAGGCGAGACAGGAGTAGTCAGTTGATATTTATCCATGATACGAAATGGAACATTTATGTAGAGTAGAAAATAAATTTAAATACAAAGATTTTCAACTTTAATTTTTTGTACACCAAACCCAGAAAAACAACAAGGCAAGCTCGGCCACCTCACAAATGGTGACAGGTGCGGTGTGTTTTCGATCAACGAAAAAAATAAAGTGAAAATTATTTTCAAACTTATTCATACAACAAATCTACAAATTATTTTCTACTACAACAATCAAGTTCTACACATCAATACCATTATCAACCAGCATCATTCATCAACCAAATTCTACAGCAACTATACTATTTCAGCATCAGTTATTATTCCAGTTCTTAAATCATGATGAAAATTTTGTAAGTACATTATTTTATGTCTGTACAAATTATTGACTCAATTCCACTTTTAAAATTATATTTCAACGAACTATTAAATAATTTCGAAGCAATCTTTTGTAATTCAAAATGTCTCATTTAAAAATTTCAATTTTAGAAAAACAATTAAAAACATTTACGGGTAAACGGGAAAACTTATCAGAATTTTTAAATGCATGCGAATCAGCACTAAAGTTATGTGCGCCCGATGACAAGGAATTATTATTCCAACTTATAAAAATGAAATTAAGTGGTCGCGCTTATAATTTAACACAGCACCGAACTTTCGATACTTGGGATCAATTAAAAACCCATTTAATAGAAGTTTTTTCTGATAAACGTTCTCAGGGACAATGGGAATTAGAATTACACTCTTGTAGACAAAATTTCAATGAAGATGTAATGTCTTATGCTAATAGAGTGGAAACAGTTTTACAAAAATTAATCGATAGCGTAATAATAGGTGAAGAAAATGAAATTATCAAATCAGCACACGAAAGATTACTCAAAACTCAAGCCCAACATGTATTTATTTTAGGTTTGAAAGATCCAATAGCCACTGTTGTAAAAGCGCGAAATCCGATTTCTTTTGAAGCAGCAATAAGCTTGGCTTTTTCTGAAGAAAAAGAGCTTTTAAGTAAAAACGAAATTTTTAAATATCAAAGAGTAAATGAGAGTAATATTTTAAAATGCTCTACGTGTAACAAGTTAGGTCACATAACTTCGCAATGCACTTTTTATAAAAATTTTAGCAAATTTAAAAAGGGTAATAATAACCAAGTAAATTTTACTCAATCAATCCCAACTCCATCAAAATTTTCGCGAACCGTAACTTGTGCATATTGTAAAAATATAGGTCATCACATATCCGACTGTCGTAAAAGAAAATTCAACGAGGAAAAAAAGAAAAATTTAAACGAGTCACAGATTTCTCCGAGCGGATCCCAGAAATCTCAAAATTAAAATTCCGCGTCAATTCAAATCATCCCAAATCATCTAAATCAAATTTACAAACTTCTAATATTACAAATTTATCTACAGTTATACCACCTATCTTAAAAACAAATTCTAATTTGAACGAATCTAATCATGTTACTAAATTATCTATAGACGAACAACAATCAACAAACGACAGATGCACTAAAATCCTAACTCTTTCCGACCCACTGAATTCTATTTTTTTAAATGTCGAAGAGTGTGTCGATACGCCAAATTCTTTTATTATCGATTCCGGTGCAGACGTTTCAATTATAAAGGTTGGTAGTCTAAAACCAAATATCCTATTAGATTCAAGTAAAATTTTACAATTAAACGGTATTTCAAGCGATTCCGTTCAAACATTAGGTTCATGTGAATTAACTTTGTATCTCGATCATAATGAACTTAAGTTTCCATTCCAAGTTGTTAAAGACGAATTTCCAATCTTTTCCAAAGGTATAATAGGTAGCGATTTTTTAAAATTTTCAAATGCAAATATAGATTATGGTACCAAAACTATATTCATCAATGATCAAGCTATTCCAATTTATTGTAAAAGTGAGATAATTAAATTACCACCTCGTTCTGAAGTTATTATTGAAGTAAATATTTTAAATTCAAATCCGAACGAAATTTTCGACGGAATTATCCAATCTAAAGAAATTATATCAAACGTTTTTCTAGCAAATTCTTTAGTTCAATGTACAAATAAAAAAGCGAAGGTCAGTGTTCTTAATCTTAACGAAGTTTCTGTGGAGATAAATACTCCAGAGATTAACATAGAGAGATATACACGGAAAGTTAGTGATAACAAAAATTCCAGCAGTTCTCAAAGAAATATTTTATATAATGAAAATTCAGGTAGCCATCGTTTAAATCTATTAGAATCTCTATTACGAACTGATCATTTAAATCCTGAAGAAAAGGGCAATTTAATTTCGGTATGTCAAGATTTTAATGACATATTTTATTTGCCTGGTGACGTACTAAGCCAAACCGAAACAATTGTACACAAAATTCCAACAGTACACGACGATCCTATCAATATTAAACCCTATAGAATTCCTCATTCTCAAAAGGAAGAAATTGAACGTCAAGTAAAAGAATTAGAAACCCAAAATATTGTGGAACGTAGTACAAGTCCCTACAATGCGCCTTTACTTATCGTACCAAAAAAACTGGATGCATCCGGTGAAACGAAGTATAGAGTTGTGGTAGACTTTCGAGCCCTTAACAATATTACAATTGGGGATGCTTTTCCTTTGCATAACATCGTAGATATACTTGATCAATTAGGGGGTTGCAAATATTTTTCAACGTTAGATCTCGCGTCCGGGTTCCATCAGATTGCTATGAATCCTGATGATGCACAGAAAACAGCTTTTAGTACAAGCTATGCACATTATCAGTTTAAGGCAATGCCATTTGGATTAAAGGGTGCCCCAGCGACATTTCAAAGACTAATGAATTCTGTATTGAGTGGATTACACGGGTTACATTGTTTTATTTACATGGACGATATTGTAGTATACGCTGAATCATTACTAGCTCATATAAAAAAATTAAATGACATTTTTACAAAATTTAGAACGCATAATTTAAAACTGAATCCTATAAAATGTGAATTTTTAAGAAAGGAAGTCACTTTTCTAGGTCATTTAATTACAAACGAAGGTATTCGACCTGATCCAAGAAAAATTGAATCGGTAAAAGAATTTCCTATACCTACAAATGTTAAATCGATCAAAAGCTTTCTAGGTTTAGCGGGTTATTATAGACGATTTATCCCAAACTTTTCTGAAATTTCAAAACCTTTAACAAAATTATTGAAGAAAGGTATCGAATTTTTATGGACAAGCCAACAACAAAATTCTTTTGAAAAATTAAAGAACCTTCTTACATCAGAACCTCTGTTGCAATATCCAAACTTTAAGGAAGAATTTATTATTACAACCGATGCCAGTAATTATGCTCTCGGAGCAATTCTTTCCCAAGGCGAGCTAGGTAAAGATCTTCCCATATCTTATGCCAGTAGAACCCTCAACAAAGCTGAAATTAATTATAATACAACAGAAAAGGAATTATTAGCCATCGTGTGGGCAGTCAAGCATTTTAGACCATACGTTTATTCTACAAAATTTAAATTAGTAACCGATCACAAATGTCTCACTTCACTTTTTGGTTCTAAGGATTTAGGATCGAGACAAATGCGAATGAGATTGTATTTGGAAGAATACAATTACGAAATTATTCATAGAGCGGGTAAAAATAATCAAAACGCAGACGCATTAAGTCGCATTCCACCAAGTTTGGAAATTAAAGTTCTAGAAACAAATTCTACTAATTCTTATTCCAATTTTATTAAATATCAACAAAATCATATTATCCAAAACAGCAAGGTTAAGGAAACTGATAAATTTATTTTTAATATCGATCAAAATTATTCACTGATTTGTATAACTTCAAGGGAATTATGTAATGACAACTATTTTAAAATCTTTAACGGGAAATTAAATAATCGGGATTATTTTGAAAACAAGGATTTAAGCAAAATTATTCATTATAATCAAGGTAATTATAACATTTATTATCTCTTTGCAACGGAAACATCTCAAGATTGTTGCAATAGGGAAATATTATTTTACAAACTTACAGAGCTTCGCGATAGCCTGGTCAAAGACTCAGTTGGAAAGATTGCAATTTCACAGTTTTACAATAAACGTGATAATGAATTTTTCAGAATTGTTTTACGTTATCTTTTCAGAAACACTGAAATAGAAATTCTATTATGCAAAAACGAAATTATCAGTGTCTCTGACCCAAATGAAATTCAACAAATTATAAAAGAGTATCACGATACACCTATCGGGGGTCACTCGGGAATTTCCAGAACAATTAAAAGAATTAAGGCAAAATTTTATTGGTCCTCTATGAGGAAGGACATAAAAAAATATATCAAAGGTTGCAAAAGTTGTCAAATAAACAAAGTCAATCGAAAGAAAACAAAAATACCAATGGAAATTACTACAACATCATACGAACCATTCGAAAAGGTATTTTTAGATATCGTTGGACCACTTCCATTGTCCGAATGTGGTATGAAATTTATATTAACTTTTCAAGATGATTTATCAAAATTCTCAGCGGCAATAGCTCTACCAAATCAGGAAGCTATAACTGTTGCTGACGCCTTTGTGAAAAACATTATTTGTAAATACGGTATTCCAAAATATATAATTACCGATCAAGGATCAAATTTTATGAGCTCAATATTTAAGAGCGCTTGCAAACTTCTAAAAATTTCAAAATTAAATACCTCAGCTTATCATCCTCAAACTAACGGAGCCTTAGAAAGGTCACACAAGACGTTAGCAGATTATTTAAAACATTTTGTAAATACAGACCAAACGGATTGGCCCGATTGGCTAGATTTTGCAATGTTCTCTTACAATACTAGTCCTCATTCTGCAACAAATTTTACTCCCTTCGAACTTATATACGGGAAGAAAGCTACACTTCCATCCAATTTATCACAGAATCCTAAATTTTCTTATAGTTACGACGACTACATTATAGATTTACGTACTAAATTACAAACTTCAAATCAAGTCGCGCGAAACAACCTCCTACGTTGTAAGGAAAATTACAAAAAATATTATGATAAAAATTTAATTCAACACGAATTTAAAATTGGAGACCTAGTTTTGTTAACAAACGAAGCTACTGCAAAGGGTAGATCTAAAAAACTAGATCAATATTATCTAGGGCCTTACAAAATTATTTCAAAACCATCAAATTGCAATTTCACTATTCAAATAAAAAATCAAAACAAGGTTGTTCATGCAAACCGTCTGAAACCATATGTTTCTCTTGTTTCAGAATAGCAATTCTTCTTTCTCGAAGTATCATCGCCTCCACTCATGAAGTTTATAACGAAACGAAATTCAAATTTACACCTGGAATATATTTTGAACAAATTGGAAATTTAGTTTTGAGCAACCAAGAATGGAAGCTAATTACTTATTTAGATATTAACATACTTTTTGAAAAATTTATCACTTTGAAAACATATGTAATTACAACCCAAAGTTATTGTGGTCATCCAAATTTTGGTTATAACAACTTTTTCATTAATTTTACCATGTGCGAAAAGCAATTAAAGTTATTAAACTATTATATTCAACAAATCGAAGTTGACAAAAATATTTTAAGCATAATTGTGGGTCACAAGGATCATTCACGAAGGAAACGTGGATGGATTAATATTATTGGCCAAGGAGCAAAAATTCTATTCGGCACTATGGATGCTGACGATGCAAAATATTATGACGAAAAAATTAATTCTTTCGATAATGATGAAAAAACTCAAATTTCTTTAATCAAGCAACAATCCAGTATTGTGCAAACTACTATCAAAAATTTTAACGAAACTATTACTTCACTTAATAAAAATGAGCAATTACTAAATAAAAATTTACAAAAAATTGAAAAATTTGTAAACGCAGAAACGAAAACCTTATCGGTGCTAGAAACTAGACAAGTTATAGACGAACACTTAAATTTATTAATATTTTTAGCACAGCAATATCAAAACGAGTTAGATTCAATAACAAATGCTATTTTATTTGCTCAAAAGGGAATTCTTCATCCAAAAATTATAAATCCTATTCAAATTTTAGATGAATTGCAAAAGGTGCGAAATTATTTACCCAGTGGAACTGATTTTGTTGTACCATTAGACATTAATAATGTACATACTATTATGAAAATTGTTAAATTAGTAGTGTTTTATTTCAACTCGAAGTTAACTTATGCTATTTCTTTACCATTGGTGGAACAACGCATATTTTCAGCACACCATCTTATACCACTACCAGTGTTAGTGAAAAGTGAAAACAAATATTTGTTCGTTCAACCAGCCAATAATTATTTGGCAGTGAGTGAAACCAAGCAACATTATTTTACTTTAAGTGATTTAGAATTTTCAAATTGCAAAAGACTCGATCTTAGCAAATTAATATGTATTCAAACAAAACCAACATTTGTAACTAATACTTTAAATAATTGTGAAATTTCCTTGTTTAACCATGCACAAAAGGTGCCGGATTCATGTGATACCAGAATAATTGAACTATATTCACCAATTTTTTATCAATTGAAAACCAACAATCGGTGGATATACATTATTCCGATTGGTAGCGAAAACTTAGTAATAAATTGTAAAAATTCAAAGATACCGGTCGATGTTCTTTTAACAGATTCAGGTATAATAACACTTGATGATGATTGTAAGGGTTTTACAAGTACAACTTTATTGACTCCTAGTCAAGAATTTATTTCAACTTCTTTTATGGATTTCATTCCAAATTTTAATATAGATTTAGATTGTTGTGAAATTAATTATAAAAATCAAATTAATATTTCTGAATTAAAATTAAGTAAGGGATATAAGGTAACATCTCTTCATTTAGATGAATTAAATTTAGCAAGTTATAAATTGTCGAAAATTGACGAATTAGCTGATCAAATTTTACAAACTTCTAGCAATAATCGTTCGAAATCTTTCATGTATTATTTTGCTTATTTTATATGTATTTTAATAGTTATAGGAATTGTTTATAAAATTTATTGTCGATGTAGAGGAAAGAAGTCTTGCACTTGTGGGAATCTTCCTAATCTTTGTATTACTTTTAATAATAGAAATGTCAATCGAGATAGGTCAATGTCTCCATCTATACCAGATGATTTAGAATTATCCGAAGTTCCAACAGTTCCACATGTACAGGCTCGAGATCCTTTACAAAATAGGCGTAATAGCCGAATTTTTTAATCAAATGTATAAAATTTTTAATCGTATAATCATAATATGCAATTATATGTATTCTAATTTAATTAAGCTTTTCAAAAGATTAAATCATTGTTTTAACTTTTAAGTTTAGGGGGGAAATGTGATGAACTCCTAGTAAGAAATAACATTTTTTAGATAAGGACTCGATGCTCGCAAGCAAAAGGCGAGACAGGAGTAGTCAGTTGATATTTATCCATGATACGAAATGGAACATTTATGTAGAGTAGAAAATAAATTTAAATACAAAGATTTTCAACTTTAATTTTTTGTACACCAAACCCAGAAAAACAACAAGGCAAGCTCGGCCACCTCACAATATTCTCTGTGACTGGTAAAATGCCCAAGAGCCTATGTAAAGCAATTTTGAAAAATATTTGGATATGAGTAAATTATGACTTTTCTGCAAAAAAGCAGTACTTCAGGATATATTACCCATAATAGAATAAGGTATTAAATTTCTTTCCATTAATTTTTTTTTATAATTTCTGTACTACCGGTAGGTTTTTAGGTGATATATCATTATTGGTTGACCACGTCATTTGAGAGTTATTTCAGTAATTAAACAATTTATAAACTTTATTTATTGGTTTGCTATGATAATTTTTCAATACTTACAAGTGATTGAAAATCAATCATAAATATCGAAATTGAACTGTAAGTATTATTACAATAACATGACATAATTGCAGATCACAATTAGTGATATAATGATGTATTATAATTTATAACTTATTAAATTTGATAACAAAGTCTATTAATTAAATATATTTTCCGAAGTTGCATGCATAGGAAGGTGCAAACGTTTTCTAAGAAAATTAAAAATTGTGAATAAAACCTTGCAGTACTTGTCGTATATATAAGCTTAATTATAATAATTAAAATTATAAAGCAATTAAAATTTTAATAAAATTAGTAATATTTTACTGTACCAGATGTAGATACAATTAGCTTATTGTATTTTACATTAACTTTTAATGTTCAATTATTTGCTCCTTTAGATATAAACTGTGAAATTTACTGTTAAATCGTAGTTCTAATCCAATTAACGCTACGTAAATTAATCGAAAATAACCAAAAATATGATATTTCTTATTTAAAAGCACGTTTTCGTCGATGTATTTGACGTAAATTAGTTAATAAAATAAATAAAAATTCATTTAAAGTCAAATACATCGAGGAAAATGAGATTTAAAAAAATAAATATCATATATATTTGGTTTTCGATTAATTTACGTAGCGTTAATTGGATGTGAACGACGTTTAACAATTTACCATTGAAATCCCTAAGAGCGAATTCTCACCTTGATAAGCAATAATTAATATGATAAAGTTATTAATTTTGAAAACAAAACATTTTGTTGTTAACGTCCGACGTCAATAAGTAGATGTTGAACGTAAATCGAAAAATTAAAAAAACCTAGTTATCAAAATTGTAGGTCTATGATAGTTATCGATCATGCAGTTGACGTCTCCGTAAAGTTTTCTGCTATTCATAAATAATTCATATTTTAAATAGAGCAAAAATTTCCTGATCGAGTTTGTTAGTATCTTGCAGTATGAACCGTAAGTCCACCTTGTTATAAGCCACGTACATATGTACTACTTTCAAATTATTCATTTTCGGAAACAAGAAATTTTCCTATATTACAGATTTTCTGCAATCAAATTTTCATAATGTGGTGAAAGTTTTGAGTGTTACATTTTTGTGCCGAAATTGATAGGTTAGACTCTCGTAGTGTATCATTATTCGCCAAATGTTACATCTGCTCACCCCAGTAACATCAAAATGGCAGAATATATTCTTTTTTTTTAGATTATTATCCAAACTTGATTAGATGTCATTTAAACGATTTTATCGATTATTAAGTTTTTATTTTGGCTTGGTGGTACATAAGTCTTCTACTTGGCACTAGGTTTAATTAAGTCTTATATATTATGAATGTATTATACGTCATAGTACATGTTTTAAGGAGCAAATTAATATACATTGTCAACTTTTCTGGACTGATTTTAACTGTTATTGGGAAATAATTAAGTTATTTACACAATTATATTTGATTACACATCACTCTTCAATTCTTTATTAGTTTTACTTGTATTCACTGGCGCCTGCAACAACTTCTTATGTGAAAAAGACAGAGATATAAAAGATTGGTGCGGTATGTGAAATACTTAAAATAATGGAAAATTTTGGAAGTTAATGAAGGTTGAAAATACAATAACAAACTTGAGGAAAGCGAGCTACAAGGATTGCAAAGTTGTTAAAATTTATAGACGGAATATATTTTTATTAGGTAAGAAAATTGCTTTATGATCATAATCGTTGTCTTGACATTTAAATTTATTTAACGTCAATTTGAAGTTTTGATCATGACTCAAAAATGTTCAAAGCCACTTGGAAATTGAAAAAACTTAAGAGAAGTCGACAATTATACCGCGTAGGTGCTGGACGATAACGTAGCTGGCAGGGCAGGGCTAGCTGAGTTTGATTATTATTTAAAAAAAAGCTGACGCTCTTTGATTGGCTACTACATGCTGTCATCTAAGGTGAATTCGCCAGATTAAGGTCCATTTAACAGAAATTTTATGTTGGATACATTGTAAAATATTGACTTTTTACTTTAGATTTGCAAAATTTATAGTCAGTATGTCTACCGTTGGATGGTTTTACGGTATTACTATTATTTAATTTTATATTCTTTGATGTACGAGATCGGGCGTAGTACGCCAATAGACAAACTCTTCAAAGCTGTATATGCCGTTCTAAATAGGCAAAAATCAAGGTCAAAAGTAAGGAAAATATTGATACATTTGTTACTTTCAAGAAAATAGAGCTATTAAAAGTGAAAACTTCTATTTATAATTATTTACAGCTTTGTTTGGAAAATTTGACATTGCTAATTTTTTTGGCTTAATTTAATTGGATATTTATTTTACACTTTTATTAACTTTATTGCAGTAAATCTCGCGAGTTTCTTATTTTTTGCTTCATTTTTACAGCTCTTTGAATTTATTTGGATTTCTAATAATTATAAAATTGTAATTTTTTTAATTATTGTTATAAATAAAATTGTCAATTTTCTAATTATTGTTATAAATAAAATTAAAAACTCAATTAAATTTAAATTAAGAATTTTTAAATTATTTGTAAATTTAAGTGTGGATGCAGAAAAAGGGGAAGTCAAAAATTTAGTTTTATTATTTTATTATATTTAATAAGTTTTTAATAATATTGTATTAATTTTTTTTGTATTAGTAAATAAATTGTTAAAGTCAATTTGTAGGTATTAAATCCTGATGATAACAAAATTATAGCAATAACATTTTTTATAATGGGAGAGACATGTAGGAAACTTAATTGATATTTTTTATAGTGTGCGATGATACTCATAATATTGCTTCGTACTTACTAATTTTCTGAAAAAAAATGATTGATGTCATACTAATCAGTAAATTCACAGATTTGCGTTCATTGCCAATACAAATTACTATTTATGTGTATCTCGATGCAAATAATATTAATTATATATTATAAGTGACATGCTAATGTTATACGTATGCTATAACTTGGCACGATTAATAAAAAAATTACAAAAAGTTTTATAGATTTTTCTGAAAACACCAAACTGACTTAAAGCGTGGGGTTGTTAATTTCATTCAGAACTCTTACCTATATCAAATGTTAAATTAATTATTTATATAGTTTTATTACAATTTGTTTTTTAAATTATATTTTTTAATAATTCTATTCTTTAAATTTTTAGTCACTCCGAAATACCCGCATAATTATTAAATTTTTAAAATAAAAAAATTTTTTTTATGATACTTGGAACATCTGAGGCGACTGAGATAATTAAAAGAAAATTAAATTTCCCGCTAAAAAAGAATTAATAACATATTATATTTATCTTTAATAGTTTAGGCCTGAACGACATTCAAAATAGCGAAAAAAAAAAGCTTTTGAACGGTAGCATTGAATTGTGCACAAACAGTAAACATTTTCAAAAACTAAAAATATTTTTTATACACACAACAATGGGGCCCAGACAAAAATAGGTTGTTTTTACTTTTAGATAAATTCATTGCAGTCCTAATAATTGTTTTTGTCAGTTTAGGGCACTTATCTCTACTTCTATGCCACTCCTACCAGCAGCAAAAATACAGTTGTAGACGTCTACTAATTTTTTATTTTACAAAAACTAGAAATAAATGCTGGTCTGCACAGAGCCGGATTAAGAATATGTGAGCCCCGGGGCTAACTTTTTTGGAGGCCCCTTAGTCTTGCATGTTTTAACAAAATGCGCCGCAGGCGAAAGTTTTTAATTATTCAAGGTCAACCGCGCTTAGATCAAATGTCAAATTTTTGAAAAGATAATAATTATTCAAATCACAAAAAAATAAAGCTCATCAGTTAAGTCTGAATTGACATCACTTTCGTACGTTTCGATTAGTTCTCTTGAATATTCTTGGATTTCGTTTTTTGAAAGATTAAAAAGTGTTAAATTTGAAAGAATCTTTATCGCTGAATACTGTATCGCTTGAGAGTGACGCTTCAGACCTCGTCACTATCGGCGAGAGTGACGGGCGTCACAATAAAATTAAGTTTGTTAAAATTGTTAATTCCATTCATAATTGAATCAGTTTTGTAGATTTTTTAACATAATTTACACTTTATTTTAATTAATTTAATTTATTTTAATCTGTGCTAATTTAAATTTTGTGGCTTCAATTTTTTTGAAGCCCCTAGAATGTGGTGGCCCGGAGCTGCAGCCCTCTTAGCCCCCCCCCTTAATACGGCTCTGGGTCTGCAGTAAATATTCTTGATAGCGTAGATGTTAAATCAACTGTTGAAGAAAACAGTTACAACTCTACCGGGCGACAGAGGCGGATTAAGTTTTTATGGGGTTCGGGAATACATAATTTAAAGGGGCGATTGTAACTTCCACCGATGGGTCAAATCTTTTTTAATCTGACATGTAAGTTCCACCGCTTGGTTTTGGGTCCCTCTTATCCAACTTGTAAGTTCCACCGATGGGAAATTTTAAGTCGATGCGGTCAGGAGTATTATTAATCTTTTAAGTATTTTAAGCCTTTGAAAAGTTGATTCTTTCAGATTTTACATATCTGTCTATTCCAGGGTCGTACCTACCGACTGAGATAAGGGGGGGAGTAATTTCAACCATTGTCCCCCTCTGTAGCCGCACCTCTGCCACATGATAAATAAAGAAAATATTATTATTGCAGAAATTTCTTCACTCCTTGTTTTTATCCTGTCTTTACTGGTGATTCCAACTGAAAAAATACGTTTATATTCTTTATATAAATAAAAAATACTTCATAAATTTATATTATATTATTTAGTAAATTACAAACTACAAGAAATGGATAAAATTTCAGAAATATTGGGAGTTCGTGGTAATATACCATTGTTGTATCAAGGATTTAAATTTTATAAACAATCTAATTTATTAAATGGAACTGAGAAGTGGCGTTGTAGCAACAAGCAATGTTCGGCAAACATATACCCTGTTGGAGGAGGCGAACATCGTGTCATTTCGAAAGCAAATGATGAACACAATCATACTGAAGATAAAGAAAAACTTCAACGTCAAGCGGTAAATGGGGTTGCAAAGAAAAAGGCAGTTGAAAATATATCGGAAAAACCTTCTCAGGTTTTTCATGCAGCTTTGAAAAGTTTTCCCGATGTTAACATTACAGAACCTGACATGGTGCGTATTAAACGGAACGCATATAATGCAAGACGACAAATACTACCACCTTTGCCGACATCAATATTAGACGTGCATTCCGCATTAGATGCCATCGAGATTACGACATGGTCTGAAGAAGATTTTTTAATGGTGAACGATAGCAACAGCAATTTGGTTATACTTTCTTGCGTATCCAACTTGAGGTCTTTGTGTTCCATTGAAAATGTATTTATGGATGGAACTTTCAATTACTGCACGAAATTTTTTACCCAGTTATTTACCATACATGGGTACAGTAACGGCTATTATATACCTTTGGTTTTTTGTCTCTTAAAAAATAAGACACAAGATACCTATCGTAACTGTTTCTTGAAGTTAATTGAAATTTGTCAATAACGCGATTTACAGTTGCAACCAAAATTTGCCACTGTAGATTTTGAAAATACACGCAGGCTTAAAATATGTTTGGAAAGATATTACGCCAATTGGCTGTAGATTTCATTTGGGTCAATCTTGGTATATAAATATTAAGAAATTTGGATTAGCTGGAGAATATAAAGATGCTAAATCACAAATTGGTAATTGGCTGCGGTACAGTTTTGGTTTACAGTATTTCAGTCCGGATAAAGTTGATGCCGTATATAGTGAAGATTTAATATCCATATTAACGGACGATTTGCGGTTGGAGAAATATTCGAACTACTTATTTCGCACGTATATAGATGCAGATTATCCTCCTCAGCTTTGGGCTGCCAATACAGCGAGCATGTGTCGGACCACTAAATTTTTTCAATAAATAAAATACTAATATAAAACCAATTGTGTTCTTTACATTACTGAAAAAGAATTCCTCCCATGTGACATTTTAAAGATGGGGGGGGGGGTTATTGTTATTAAAAAAAGTCTAAAATTTTCATTTTTCTCGTTCTTAGTTTTCAAGCTTGATATAAGTTCTTTATAGCAATTGATAGAACGCAAAATTTTAAACATTATGGTACCAATAACTCAAAATCGCATTTTTTGACTTAAGTTTATTTAAATCAATGGGGGTGGGGTAGGTTATTACTCTTATTTCTTGCATTTCTTCAAATTGAACGTTTATGTTATTTCTTTCGTTAAATTTTCTATTCTTTGCAATATTATTATAAATACTATAAGCGGCTTTGCGAGTTAATCCATTAATAGCCTTCATTTTGCATCGGTGGAACTTACAGGTTGCCTTTTTTGCCAGCGGTGGAACTTGCCAGTTACCCATTGGGAGCTTAGCAAAAAAAAGGATTTTAATGTGACCATCGGTGGAACTTACCCCCGTCCATTTAAAGAAGCCCGTTATCAAGTGTATAAATAATACTATTGTTTATATATATAAACAATGATAATACTATCTACAGACAAAAGGAAACCTATAATTTAACGTGAAATTCGTGTGCATTTTAATTCTTCTTTTGATTTTTATAAAAAATATTATAATTATTATTGTCTAGTTTCAGCGGGAAATTCAAGTAAATGCCAAATATATAATAATACATTTTAATAATTAAAACCGTAAAATAAAATTTTATCATGCAAATATTTAATAAACAGACTTACTTCGGTTTTGCAGGAATATGATTAAGTACATCTTGGAAACTGATTTATTAGTGCACTACCAAGTTCAACCCAATGAAAGTTAAAGACAAATAAAACATTTTATTCATAAATAAAATTTAAAGAGTAATTTTATCGTTAAGTGATAACGCTATAATATAGTATGTCAAATTTGTTTTTAAATGACCCCTAACAATACTACTAACCCAAACAGTAATTTTTATTACTGTCTTATTGTTAAAATATGTAAATTATTATTAACTTGAAGAATAAATAATAATTATATTGATAATTCGAGAGTGCAATATACGAGTAATTTTTTTAATATTCTTTGTGCTAAAATGATATAGAAAAACTACTAAAAAACTAAAGTTTCAGTTATGATTTTGCCTGACTGTTATTGTTGTTGTTTTTGTCAAAAGATATACCTATATAAAAATTTAAAAATAATCAAAAACAGTAAATATAATTTTTTTTAATACGAAAAAAATAATAAACTGTAAAACTACATATTATTATACTGGTGAAAATTTGTTATACAACTTAAATTTATTTATTTTATAAAATTTTGTTAGCGTAAAACTCATTAATCGCGAACAAGGTTGAAATATGTAGACTTTCAGCAATTGACATTTTTCAGAGAATTCCAAAAAGAGGTTTATTTTGAAGTTAAGCCAATTTGAAATTTAAAAAATTGCAAATTTTTTTGTTGAAAAATAGTCATCTACTGCGCTCCTTGTCTTTTAATGTTTATGTATTTCTTAATCCCCCCTCCTTTTCCAAATTTAAATTATGTCATATTTCAACTCTTTCTGTTTCCAAATGTTTTTAATTTTGTCCTTTGTATTACATAATATTGATAAATCTATTACTCTTTAAATTTATAATTCAGATATTTTTCGATTGTAAACATTATGAATCAATGACCCTTCTATAGAAGACTTCCGGGATGATCTTATTGTATTTTTCATTAAAAAACGCAATTTTTTTCAATTGATTTACTTTTTCTTTGTAAACAGCGGTTTTTATTCATAGTTTCAATTTAACAGTTTATTCATTTACTTTATCTAACTGGGGCAAAAAATATATAGCCTTGTTTAAATGAATTTACTTGAACTTTGAAGTATTTTTTGTTTTTATTTGTTCTGACTTCTTGACTCGATGAAATTTCACCAATTTAATATATTTAGCACTACGCCAATTATTTAAAAAAAAGCAGCATTCAGGATAATGAATCTTACAATTTTTTATAAACTTTTTTTTTATTTTTGTTAAACAAAATTTTGGTACCCACAAAAACAAATTAAAAAACATAACTTAAGATTTATATGATATAATAATCAAGTTTTTTTTATAAAAAATATATTTTAAAATTAGTTTTTTAAAAAATAATTAATTTATTTAAATAATTTTTATATTAATAATATTTAAATAATAAAAAGAGTTTCATAATATCCCCTAGTACTAAAAGGCCACAATGAATTGTATCGGTTATATTAGTATTAGAAAAAAATAAACAAATCTTAAGAATATTCTAGAACAACCCGCCGTCGCCGTTTCGCCGTCACCATATCGTTATCGACAAAGAATATTTCATATTTGATGTATACTTTTAGATCTTGATTTTTTCGAGTTGATCTTTAAAATAGCAGTGCTTTTCCATTCCGATTAAAAATTTTACGCTATTCATATTTTCCTATTTTATAAATCGCAGTCAGGTTTTAGTTTGCATCTGCATGACCACAATCTGCAATTAAAATGTTTACATCCATATTTACAAAAAAAATATATAAATTAGATTTTAATTGATATATAAGTATATACATTTTTCGCTAAATTGTTTGATCGTGGAAACTTTATTACACCTTAATGGTTATTAATGATTAATATTTTTCAATTTTTTACACATAAACGTCAATTAATATTTTATTAGCATATTGAAATGTAGAAATTGTGGTGTATGTTGAAGACATTTTTTATTTTAATCGACATTACCTTTGCAGAATCACTAATGTTTAAAACAAATGTTACAGCTATATTTTATTTTAGGAGCAAGAAATCAAAACTCAAAAATCAAAAGAGAGCGTTTCCAGAGCAGTGGCGTAGTGTGGATTTCTAGTACCTGAAGCAAAGCCCAAATTTGCCACCCCCCATTTTCTGGGGAAAAAGATACTTATATTTTCGTAATTAAATTTGTTTCAGTGCTTCGTCGTAAACACCTGAAACTCAGATTTTGGATGGGACAAGCAAGTATAGCATATACCTACCTTGCTACAGAAAGGACTCGTAAGGCTGGCATAGAAAAAACCAGGACTCGGTGTGATGGCTCTTGGCAGTTGTCTATTTATATTAAATATTCTGGTGGGGGAGTCCCCTACTACAAAACTTACTTACTTTTCTTATTAATAAATTATAAAAGTGTAAACACAAAAATAAAAATTTTATTCTTATTCAAATATTACTTTAAGTGGGTACAGGTTGCAAAGCACCGGCGTTGACCTCAAAGATAAAGAAATCGCCGCCCCTAAGTGTAAGAGTTAAAACATGGACCAATCGCTTAAGAGTTTTACACCGCAGAATATAGGAAAATCCTTGCTTATCCAAAAACATTGGAGGACCAAATGCTTGACAATCAAACATAAAATATTCGTGCTCGCGCGTCTTACCGAAGGAAACCATTCGCTTTTCCAATCCATCTCCTCTAGTTACGCATATAATACCGTAATGCTTTGAATATTGGTCGCAAAACGTTCTTAACCCTTTGAAAAGATTGTACTGACTGGCTCTCATAAGAAAAATGGTTCCATCAAGAATTGGAGTAAAAACTACTTTCGCAGTGTACGGGAACACAGTCATAGTTTTGTTTAAGTCATCTAAACTCAACTCGTAATCTTCGTCTTGTATTTTCTTTACGCTCTCCTCGAAGTATTTATTACCATTAATCAAGATCGAATCCAATACCGCGGAGTTCCATTCGGTAAAGTCGTACACCTTTAACATGGCAATACAACTAACCAAATTCGCCAGTGTTTGTTTTCCGCGTGAACTGACATCGAATTGTTCAGAAGTTTGATGAATGGTACCAACAAGAGAAAATAAGTCGTGAGGATATTCCGTATCCCAGTTATGCCACATGTTGTCGATATCATGTCGTACTTTTCCACTTGCCACTGTTTTCTTCATCATCGACCAGGGAATATCGCTCTTCAACCAAGAGTCTCGTTCGTTGAAAGGACGCCCTAAAATT
Source organism: Cantharis rufa (assembly GCA_947369205.1). Lineage (NCBI taxonomy): Eukaryota > Metazoa > Arthropoda > Insecta > Coleoptera > Cantharidae > Cantharis > Cantharis rufa. The sequence continues at coordinate 13,474,047 of OX376307.1, read as the reverse complement.
TTAAAGGCAATGCACTTACATGGATTAAATTACTAAAAATTCCTTTACCTATGGGTTCTGCTCTTAAAGGCTTGTTGACATCATACTCCATGTTAGTTTGAGCCAAAACGATTTTCTTCGGAGCTCTTCGTACGGAAGACACTTCGAACACGTAAAACGTGTACTGTTCGTTATCTGGTATAACCTGTGATTTTATTCTTCTTTTGGCTAGTTTTACATTATCAAACATTGTCCATCCTGCACAACCGTCATCCTTCTCGTCGGAAGTTCCATCCGGTTTGGAAGAATAAGGATCGAATATGTGAAATGTATCGTTGTGCTTGTAAACCACGTAAGAACAATTCGAGAACTGAATTATAATTAAATCTCTTTTATTGAATACCGAATCGATTCCTAAAAATTCACCAATCGCTTAGATTAATTTTCACAAGAAAGGGGAATAACCTACCAACGTCCAAGTTCTTATTTTTATTCCAATCGGCGAATTTGACTTTGCTTACGATAATATCGAAGAAATGTTTATGAATTAATATGTTTCTAATGTAACGTCTCTCGGCAATTTCTAAATTATCTGCATGGGAAAAAACGTGCTTTCCTTGTTCGACAACGTAATCAACTCGCTTCGTATCCCACCTTTGAATGGGATAGCATACCAACATCAACGACGCACAAAGACTAACGAAATGATCTTCTTTAAGAGCATCTGGACTTGTTTCGGCACGACCTGAACATGCAGTGGTTCCTTGTATGGTAAATATACCGTCGTTCAGTTGATATCTTAAAATTGCAATAAAATAGCTTTTGGACCGCCCCTAAAGATGCAAAAAGATACTTACCCAACTTTATTTGTTTTTGGAGGTTTTTTAGTTGATTCGGACGGTTCGTCTTCTCCATCCTCGCCTCCAAATCCTTTCACCTTTTTAGGCGGTTTATTTTTGGGCAATATCTTAACTTCGATGAAACTTAAAACAAAACGACTGAAGTCGTAATCTTCTGCGCTGTCGCGTTTTAATTTGTTATACATGATTCTGGAAGCCATATCGTGGATAGTTTTAAATCTTGCAAAACAAGCCACGCCATTTTTATCTCGTCCAACACCCAAACCTACTGCGTTGCATCCGTAGCAGTCGTACAAATAATAAAGGTGGTTCTTGAAAAATACCGTACAAGCGTACGAAGGAGTAACGATTAAACCGCACTCATGTTTTCTAAATAGAATTTTTTCTAAAGTGAGCTCCAGGATGCGTTGCTTCATCGTGGTATCGTAGAGGTATTCGGATAAAATGCTGTAATCCGTTTTGCCCAAAGATACTTTTGGAACTTCAAGTATTGGAACTTGATCAAATCGCACTTTCGATAATTTATACAGTTCTGAACCACTCTTAAGAGTGTAATCGATTATTTCAGGTGACCACGACAAAAGCGCATATTTTTTAGCAACTGTTCCAGCCATCATACAAACAAATGGTGCCATATAATCCACTTCCTTTCCGAATTCAGTTATATTTGCTGTACCTCTTATCAACTGAGTATCGTCGGGCAGATCTATAAAGTTAGTTTCCTTAGCCAATTCGGCGGATTTCGTGATGGGTGGTACCTCCATCAGTGATTCGTTCTCTTTCAGTAATAAATTTTGCTTCAACCTCAACTGCCTGTCTTTTAGTAATTTTTGCTTGTTGTGCATGTTTGTAGGTGGGAGGATTTCTCTAGGAACTGGTAAGAAACAGAAAGTTATGTCGGTATTAACCTGAAAAAAAAAACAGATTAAATTTCAGTTAAGTTTGATAGCAACTCATGTTCTAAACCTCGGCCGACATTTTCTTATGGTAGCTGTCAAGTGAATCGGTGTGAACTTGAGCGTATTGACTCATAACCAAAAATGATTCACGATAAATTTCGTCGCCACTGTCTTCGCCTTCCTCTCCTTCGCCGTACGGCTCCAATTCTAATTCTTCTTGAGTTAGCTCCCAATTATCCAAATCAATACCTTCTTCTCCTCTAATTGGCGATAATCGATCCGGTTGGATCTGTTAATAAAATTTAAAATTTTATAAAACGATCGTCTTATTATAAAAGTTTTACTTGTGTATCGGACATACTCGGAGAATCCAAATCTATAGGTTTAAAAACTTCCGGTATTCCAGCTCGTAGTATAGCTCGCGATGCATATCTATGGATCATTAGCGGCATTTGATTGCGAGTTATACTTTCTACAGTAGAGCCAACTTCAATCATTGATTCGTCCAAAAAGTTCCACGGAAGTAACTGTCTAACCGCAGTCTCGGCAAAATTTGCAGTCACCGTTTTTACCGCTTTCCTATTAGTTTTTTTCATTTTGCAAGATTTAAACGTTTCCGGATTGTATTGGTCCATGGTCATGGTTTTCGGAAAGAGGTGAGCTTGCGCCGCGTCGCGATGAATTTTTAAAACTTTCAGTGCGTTGATATAAAAAATCTCTTCCTTTTCGTCAAAATTAAAAGCTATCGTATCTATCAAGGTCGAAAGTGTCGAGTTCATTGTTACGCAAGCCGTTCCATTTCTACATTTTAATCCTTCATTGTTCCTGGAATACGGATCAAAGCAATAAATCATCCCGCGTTGTTTCCAAATAGCCAACACACATTTTCCAATAAGCACAATTGCCATCGAATTAGTTTGGAAAAATTTTTCCAAATTCTTCTTCAAAACGCAAATATTTCTTCTGAACATAATATCTGCCCCAATTTTCGAATAAATTACGATTTCCACTAAATACGGCCCTATGGTAAAGACCGCTGGTATATGATCCAAAAGCATCTCAACCACTTGTTCCGATTCGACCAATTCTAAATACAACTGGTTTCCAATTATCATAATTTTATCGATTGTCGTCTTGTGCCAGGCACTGGGAGGAGTGATTCTGGAATAAACGAGACATACGGCGGCCATGGCAATGGATTGACGATTTCGGGTGAAGTCAAAACACAAATCCGCCAAATCAAACGATCCCTGTACGACAGCTTTATTTTCGTTCAAAATGTTATATTCGCTTTGTTCTTTGAACAATGATTCCGAAAACTCTTCTTCTAGAGCGTTTCTGTCCGTAACGGTGTAAACGCTGATTTTAGAAATAGTATATGGCCAATTTTCCAATTTGGCTCTATCTAGCAAAATTGTGGCGATGGCCGCAACATCGTAAAAATTCGATAGTAAAGCTTTTCCCTCTAAATCTTGCACGAAACCTTTAGTTCTTCCAATTGCGTCGAAGAAGAAAAAATGTTGGTCTTTCCAAATAAGGATATTTAAACCGAAAGTTTTAAAAATTCCAGCGCGATGCCGCTGATAAAAAAGCTGCAATCCTTTCGATAAGTTAAAAATCCTTTTATCGGTTGATCGAATTTGTCCTATTATTTCCGGTTCGAAAACTTGAAACTTAACCTTTTTATCGCCTGAAAAAGTTGAATTGATCTTTATTTGACTGACATTTTTTTTGGTGCAAATTTTTACCAATATAACAATATTTGTTCAGCTCGAAGTATCGCAGTTCTTTTCCCAATTCGTGGTTGTGTAAATTTCCTACACTGTCGTGGTATAATTGATCGCCTACTTCGACAATCTCATCAATGGTACCTTCGACCCATGTTGTTGGATGTACAACCATGGCATAACAGTATGCGGCCACAGACATACAAATGCCTTGAACTCCTCGTGACGCCTCGGGAAAATATTCGCTATCTAAAACAGAAGTTGCAAAAGTTTCTTTAAATAAAAAAATTCTTACGTTGGTTAATGGTTCCCATCATAAGTCCGAAGTAAAATTCCTTCAACGTTTTCTGATCTAATTTGGTGAACGAGTGACTTTCCAAAGTACCATGTTTAACTTTGCGAGGAGGTATTTTATAGCGCTCAGCTTCGGAATCTCTTCGAAACTTTTGGATAATCTTGGTCATGTAGGGTTGCGCCTCCAAATCCTCTTCTTCGTAACTGATGAATTCATCCAAATCTCGCGAATTTAAAGATGTGGATTTTGAGACCTACAGGAAGATTTTCTAAATAACTCAAAACTAAAATTTAGTAGTAGCGATATGTACCTGTTCGACTTTTTGACGGAACATTCGGGTTAAGTACGTCTCGGATGCTCCCTCACCGTCTTGGTGTACTTTATTTGCTTCTTCCATTAAAGCATTAATGAGATTGTCCTGTTCAGCTTGGTATTTTGCGGCCAACTCTTCTTCTTCCTTAATCGTGTCGACTAAAATTAGAAAATTATAATTTTCATTTTGCACATCAGAAGGTTTTTACATACTTTTCTTTGATTTTTTTGATTTTTGCGATTTTGATCTTATAGAGTGGTACGACGTTTTCTTCCTGTAACATTAATATTTATTAGGTATCCTGTTTTCCTTGCGTGCATCTGAGCTTGATGAAAATTGTAAAATCTGTATTTTAGGAAAAAAAATGTATTGAAATAAAATTACAGAGTAAAGAATAGACCATAAAGTTCAGGAGTAAATTAGTATCACGACAATTAACAATGAGGAGAAATCATACCATAAAGGCTCTACCATTTATAAAAATGCATTCGTTTCAATAACTTTTGCATAATTACAGAATGAGCGATAGACACTCTGTTTTTGCCTAATTATCCGTCATCAGTTTATCCTCGGTTTGTCCTCAGTCACATGCTTTATTAACTCTTAATTATGCAATGTTGCACTTACGGCTGCATATTAATGCATTAATATAAATACGAGAACCTTTATGATATAATGATCTCGTCGTTTTTCGATGGAGCAGTAGCTCCACAGCACATAGGCATTGTCGACCTTTGTGGAAAGACCAAAATATTCTGACTATACATTCATGAAAACTGCAGCCGCTAAGTGCAACATTGCATAATTAAGAGTTACTAAGGTGAATGCGGTACTGAGGATAACTATTAATAAGCCAGAAATACGGTGTCAGAAATTATGCAAAAGTGAATGAGGAGAAAATGCATAAAAATGGAAAATACTAAATTTAAAATTTTTAAGATAAACACTGAAAGTGCAAAATTCAAAATTAAATCTTGAAAAAATCCTTGTATCCACCGAGGAAAGGTAGATTTCCTGGTAGGAAAGGAAAGACAGACTGAATTTCATGATTTTCAATTTTTTCTACTTTTAGTTAGCACTCGAGAAAATCTATTACCTCCGCTTTCATTTTCCTTTCCTGCTGACCACTCCAGCCTCGCTTACCAATTTTTATTTCCGAGATAGCTTACGAGATGGCTAAAGAAGTTTCTAACTTTACGTAGAAAAGAGCCCCCTACGCAGTCGTGGACCCTAAATACTAAAACCTTGTTCAAAGAAATATGAGACTAATTGCCAAAAGTGGACTGAAGAACTGATAAAGAAGTATTAAGGAGTATGGGGGTAAATACAGAAGGTTTGTGCGCATGTTCTGTGATGCGTACAGAAGCAATACGCACCGGTAAGTAAATGGAAGAGAGTGTAGCGTAAGTAGTCCGTTAAAATTTTTAAGCAGCGTTTCAGATGGGACGTAGGTTAGCGGTACGTTGCACGTTCGACGTAGGACATAGGACGTGTTTTTGCTTTCACATGAAGCAGTATTAAAATGAACGCGCCACAGTATACATCGAACGTTGTTGGCACAGCTCCATAACAAGTTTACTGAACCCACTAGCATTTGAAAACTTTAATGGCAACTGTGTGGTCGAACGCGCGATGTTCCATGTGAAAGCATCCATAAAATTGTGCGCCAATGCAGGACGTGCTGAAAACGCGTTTATCTGAAAGCTCCTTTATTGTACATTGGTAATCAATCTTTCAACGCAGGGCGTAGCGCGTACCTACACGTCGCCATCTGAAGCGGGGTTACACATAACGTAAACGTTAATTTTACGTCAAAAAAATTAACTAATTAATTTAATAAAAAAAAAAAATTAATAAAAATTAGACATAAAAATTCGCAAGTTAGCATAACTTTTGCCACTCGTTCTTTTGGATATTCATCACGTAAAATATGTTTCGGTCGCTTACTATTAAACGGCTATTTCAGGTTGGATCCAGTAATGCCGAAATACGCAAAATCGATTTAAAAATAAAGAAAATACGAAAACAAGGTTTCTACTCATTTAAAAAAAAATTCCCTAACTTTTCCTGATTAAAACTAAAGATTTACTCGGACATTTCGAACCTTCATCAATTTTAGAAATTGTAAATTTTATTAATTCCATAGTTTATTGGTTTTCAAACTTAAAAAAAAATCTCATACCCAAAATCTTAATTTTTCTGACTTTCGCTTAAAAATTTTCTGACTTTTCCTGACAACATTTGTACAATTTTATATATATTCCTATGAAACAGCGAGATTTTTGGGGGGGGGGTTTATGTCGCATTTGAGAAGCCTAAATTTTGCTCTTTCGTCAAAGCATAATTTTCATTTCGTCAAAAATGTAGTCAATCATTAAATTAATTTTATGACAACCTGATTTGATCAGGGCAAATTCGCATGATTTCCGTTTGTTATCACTAGAGGGCGGATTTATATGCGCTAAAAACGTGCAAACAAAGCATTACTTAATGAGGCTTTACAAAAACCTGCTAGGACTTGCATTGCTTGGATTAAAAAAATTCTAGCAGATTTTTGTAAAGCGTAATTAAGAAAAGTTTTGTTTACACGTTTCTAGCGCATATAAATCCGCCCTCTAGATATCACCTTTAGATTCTATTCTAAGAAGGCAACAGGGTGCTGCCTGTTACTCCTCTGTTAACAGAGGTGGGGAACCTCTGTTTGGTTCACTTTAAGTTACCAATCCAAAAAGAATTGGAAAGTTACGGAATAGGTATCGGTCATTGCGGCCTTAAGGTCGCACTTCTTGGGCAATCGAGTTTCACACTATTTATACGCTAGGAAGAATTATACACCTGTTTCTCATTTTATTCGTAACCTACCTCCCCGATTGCTTCATTGTAAACTACCTACCTAAAAAAATTTCAAGATGTCTCGACAGAATATAGACAGAAGCAATAACCAATGCAATAATCTAATTTAGTTTAGATATTTTTAAATAGTATTAAATAAAGCCAACCATTTGAACAACAATAACAGATGAACTGTTGAGGTATTCAACGTTTATTCAGAATATCCTAATTTATTATTCAAAATAACAAAACTAACAGAATTCATTTTACGGTACTCTTGTCGCAAACGTCATCCTTTTCATTTTTTGTAGATGTCCTAGAATTTTTCACACAAATTTAATTTAGGAAAGTGTACATCGTAAACTGAATATTTTAGTTATCGTTTACGTACATTCACAGTTTCACAGGCATATTTTAGAGTTTGGATAGAGGTTACCCGTTACAGGAAAATGAATTAGGTAATTTATTTATAAAATATAAAGTAATTTAAATTTTAAAAAAATTTGTTTGAAATAAATACTACCATACTGCAAGAGCGTACAAAAACTAGCAGCCAAAAGTATACTTTTTACGAGAAAGATAATTTAAAAGAAGAAGCCTCGACATCCAAGAAGATTAAGATATTGCAATATAATTTTTACCAATTTGGCCTGGGTCTTCTATGAAACAATAAATCGAAACTGTCGACATCGTCATTTACAGGTTCCGGAGTGCTTGGATTGACAATAATTCCACTTTTCGGTTTTCTTAACTGAAGATCCTTTTCTGATGGAGTTTCCGGCACCCCTTCGGTTACGGACAGAGAAGGACTTCTCGGAACAACTTTTACTTTGCTCTCGCTCACACCCGGTGATGGAATTTCTATCTGAAATAAAGATTCAAAAAATAATTACAGTCGAATTGTTATCTCAGTTATTTATTTTTATTAATCTTATTTTTCTTATTCGTAGATTTATGTTTTACTTTGTCATCTAAAGCTGTCGTCTCTACTGGTTCTGCAATTTGTATGACATCAAATTTACAAAAATTTCTATCCAGCTCAGCTTTTCTTCGGCGTTCTAGTTTTTCCTTTTTTTGCTTCTTCGTTTCCGGATAAATGTATGGGGGTACGGGAAACACCGGATCAATAGGTCTAGCCAAATCAATTCGTATGCTAGAAAATAGAAAGTACAAAATAGAGAAAACTTTTGAACAGAAGAAGTAGCTCACGGCAATTCTGGGCTGATCGGTCTTTCTGGTTTCTTTCGTTCACTTTCTTCTCGAGCACGTTGTTCTTCAAGCTTATTTAGCATTGCTTCATCACGAAGATGCATTTTATAGGGATCCCTGTCATCTCGAAATGTTTTGAATAAGTTGGGCATCGACAATTGACCGCTAAGATCGGAGCCTTTTTGAGTTACCGGCTTCTGTTCAATTACCAAGATCTCTTCTTTACGCTTTTGTGCCTTTTTGTTGGACAACTCAACATCGATTCTAAATATATTTTGATTTCAGTACTGTATTGGTTCAGCATATTAAACTTACCCCAAATCCATCTTATTTTATTATTTTTTAAATAAAACTGAAAATTTTGAAAGAACATCAAATTCTGATTTAAAAAATTGTCATTAAAACAATTAAAATAAAAAATGTAATGAAAAAAATGAAAGCCATGTAAATGTAAATAACTTTTGTATTATTCGATTCAAACGTCAAAATTTCCGTGTTATTCAAAATTTTAGTAAAACTCTTTTAATATTTAATAGAAGAATAATTATAAAAATAAATAAAAATGTAAGTATCTCAATTGGTAAAATTCAAAATATATTACGAAAAATTTAGGGTCCGAAGAAAAGAAAAAAAACCCAATCCCCGACCCAAAATTGATTATCCTCCAGTTCCTACACGAACATGGATTCCTCCAGACCAACGACCAAAGAAAAGAAGAAAACCAAAATACGAAAAACCACCCGGTATAACCCAACATCTTGATATATCCAGTTTGGCGACAGTCTGGCACAAGTACCGAGTATTTGAGGACAGAATACTCTTATGTGGAAATTATAGTGAAACTTATAAAAAGTATACCCTAAGAACCAATGGATTCCAAAGTAAAAAGAAGTAAATAGTAGCAGGGAAATAACATTTTTCTAATAAATCATTTTTAGCGCCTTGCAATTGCATCATGGGAATCACCTTCTCCAAACTCATAGAAATGCCCAAATGGACGTCGAATCTCATAGACAACATTTTAGATTTAGGAAATATGTTGTACCTTGAAACGGTAACCAAAAATCCTAAAAACAAGGGAAAAACTAATCTTGCCTTGTGCGAAATTAACGACACCTTCCTAATAGAAGATTCAAAAATTACAATGACCATGAAAGGAACGAAGTATACCGGAAAATTATTTAAAGACCTCAACAAGACACCCTATTTACAAAATGTGATTAAGGACTTCTTCAACGATAAGTACGTTTCGGGAATAATACATACACAAAATAAGTTCATAGCGTTTTGGTCAACAGGTAAAATTTAGACCGAGATTTTCCAATGAAAAATTTTGTTAACATTGATTAATTTCAGGAAAAACTTACTACTTGTTCGATCCCATCGATCACACTTACAAAGGTCATCCCTGGAATGATATTTCGGGTCAGGGATTTGCAGTTGTAATGCGTCTGAATAGTACCAAAGCTGTTGTGGATATTATTCATGAAAATATAGATCAAAGAATAAACTCTCCATTTGTCATTACGCCATGTTCAATTTTAAGAATAATAAAAGTGAACACAATACCCCCAGAAGTTGGAGAAATAAAGATTAGGCACTGCGAAGATCCGGAAGTATCCGTATTTAAAATTGGTAATTTGACTTCGCTGAAAAAAAAATTACCTAATCGTAACGTATCAATGTAGTTCCAGCAAGAAGAGGTCCGATGGTGATGGAACAAGCCGAAGAGGAAGTAGAGGAGGAGGAGGAAGAAGAAGAAGAAAAAGAAATCGAAGTGACAGATTTACAAGAAATAAAGTTTGAAGAACCGGAAGAAGAAGACGAATATGCCCCAGAAGTTCTGGAAGAACCCAAAGAAGTTGCGTCGACCATGATTCCACTTACGCGTGCAAAAGCCGAAAGCGTTTCGTACTTTGCTAGTAAATTTTTCCAATCCTTCTTTGTATAGATTTTAACAATGATATACATTTTAGATATCGTCGAAGACAAAATTGGAATTTTAAGAGCTTCCACTCATCAAACCGACGAACGATTTACAAATCGGCGAGGCGGTGTCCAAAGCGTTACAAATGCTATGTCAGCTTTGGTCGTACTGAGAGTTCACAAATCAAAATATTGGTTCAAAAGAATTTTGGACGATGTTTTAGTACTTGGAGAGAAACTTTACAAACAATCCATGGCGGAGCTTCCCACGAACGAAAGACTGAAGGTTACAAATGTAGCTAAAGTTATTACTTATGAAGACCACGAATATACGCCAGACGTTGACGAATTCACCGTGGTTGGTAAAATGCAATCCAAAAAAGACGACGTTCTCGATCTACTTCCCGCTCTACAAGAATTTTTTCTCATTAATAACGCTTGCATCATCACCGGTCCGTTAATCATGGCTATTTGGGAAGAAGATGGTTTATACTACATGTTTGATCCTAACGAAAGAGACAGCAATGGATTGACTATAATAAAATCTCTCCAAGTTGGTTCCGAATTGCAAGTTTTAGACTTCATCCCCGGAGTTGCTTGCGTAACCTGGTACAAGAATTTGAAAGATTTAGTAGAAATTTATATCAATAATCTTCAAGCAAAGCACAGGCGTGATACTTTCATCCTAAGTCGGGTTCAAATTAAAGACTACAGTAGCGTTCCAGAACCCTGGAATAATTTTCAAGGTAAAATAATTTTTCTATTTAAAAGTTGAATACAAAGATATTAACGTTAAAGGTTTGTCACCCGGAAAATGGATTTTGAGAGCCACGTTTAATCAAAATGATCGCAGATTTGAACGCGAAACAAGAAATACCCAATGTACAGCAATTTCTGCAGTGACGTTGGCTTATTCCATGTGGAAACATGTCAAAGGATGGACTACTGACGATTTAGACGAAGTAAATCATCTATTGAGTTGTTTTATTTCTTCAATTATTTTACGCAAAATATTTGTTGTAGATTCTCCTGCAAGGCGATAATTTTTATAAGCTCTGCGTTGAGGAATTAAAAGAAAATGGTAAATATATAGACTCGAAACTACTGGTGGATGAATTAAAGAGAAGCATGGTGCTCGAGGGAAAAGAAATAAAATTCACCATAGAAGACTGTTTATTTAATGGATTGTTGGACGCCAAAAACGTAAACGACGCAATGGATTTGAACCAAGCCTTACACGAATTCTTTAAAGATAACGACACCGCAATTGTAACGGCTCGTTATATATCCGTTGCAGTTTGGAGAGCCGATGGAATCTATTATTATTTTGATTCTCACAGCAGAGACGAAAACGGAATTGTCACAAACTTTGGTACGGCGTGCTTGCTGAGAATGCCGCACATAGAAGACGTAGCCAAAGCGATTGAGACAAATTTTGGAGCAGGAACCAATAATATTTTTAATGTCAGTTTGGTAGCTCCGAAGATATGGGACGTCGGTGCTGACGGTATTGTTCGACCTCCTCTTAATAACTTCAAAGAAATAAACGTCTACACTGCCATCTTGAGGTCACTCTACAGCGAAAGATCTGCGCTATTTAAATTAAATCGTGGAAAACAAACCATACCCATGTGTTTGGCAGCTGCGGCAATGACGAAAATTTATCCTTCGGCAATTTGGTCGCGAGATATTTTGGACGAAATTCTTTACGTCGGTGACAAACTTTACACCGATACAATGGTGGCACGAGAGAAAATTGTTGATTTGAGCGAAACTGACGACATTGATGAAGTTTACGCAGAAAATTGTTTGATGGAATTTTATATCGGAGTGAATAAGTTTGACTTAAATTACGGCGAAATTGTCGAAGGCAACTTTGAAAATGATTTTGAGAATGCCCTAACGGAATATTTCAGCCAAAAACCGGTCGACGAAAACGACTTAAAGCAGTTATTGATTGCCAGCGATGTCTATACGATTGTAGTTTGGTTAGACGACAGTCTTTATTATTTATTCGATCCAAAACCTAGGGACAACCGTGGTCAAATATATGGTAAGGAAGAATGGAGTCTCAAAATTATAGAAGATTACGAAGAAGAAGGAGGCGACTTGGACGATTATTTAATTAGAATTACAGAAATGGATGGTGCAGGTGATGCTGCTTTGCCTCCAATTCCTGACGAAGCAAGTGAACGCAAGTAAGTTATCTCGTCTCGTTTTTATAACCACTAACTGGGTTAACATGCTCTTTTTTTAGAAAATCTGTTGGATCTCAAGCTACAGAACATACCGAAGGAGAGGTCCCTAAGAAACACAGTGCTCGGTATTGGAGAATGCAAGAAGAAGCCGGAAAAGCTGCGACCATGTGGTTTACCAACTTAGAAAACCTCATCACTCACATTATAGAAAATATACCTCCTACAAAACGGGAAGATATTATATTTAAGCTGTTTCCTATCAACGTGGGCAATAAGCCCGATCTTAGAAACATATATGATGCTACTGGTGCTGGAGAACGCCCGGATAATTATGCAGGAGATTGGTACGAATTCAAAGAAATCGATTATGGCAGATGGATTTTAAGAGGAACCGTAGACTACACCTACGTTTTGTTTCCCGATCATAACCGATCTCGCCAATCAATTGCAATGGCTTACGTTGCTATTGGATATGCCCATCATTACGCACTGAATAAATTTAAAGAAACCACGGTTAACGAAATTTTGAAATACGGCGATAGGCTTCATAGTGCTACCAGAAATGTCCGCTATAAAGATTTGAAATCTAGTAAAACTATAAAATTATCCGAAGATGAAATCGAAGCAATTTTAAACCACGAAGAATATGGCATAGATGATATAGCCAGAACATTTTGTATCGGAAAGGATGAAACCCATTTAGATGTTATGCCAGAATCCATCGTTGGCGACACAACTGCATTCGAAATCGAAAATTTGCTCGACGTCGAAAAAGCGTTGACCACACATTTTGAAACCAACAGATTTGGAATTCTTTCATCAAAAAAATTGAGTGTTGCAGTCTGGAGAGGAGCAAAAGTCTACTACATGTTTGATCCACATTCTTGCGGACCCAATGGAGTTAAATGCATGAACGGCAAAGCATGTTTAACCAGATATTTGGAAGTTAGTAGTTTGTCGGACGTTTTCTTAAAAAATTTAGACAAAGAAGGTCAGAACAGATTTGTCATTCATACCGTTAGTGTACGAGTCGTACCCTGTCCTAAAGAATTTATTAGCGAAGAGCCGGAACCGGACGAACCCAAATTTGTTGGATACAATAAAATTATGCCAGGAAAAACCATTCTTATTGGTAACATCAGTCAGGAAGATCCAAAGTTTGCTCGAGGAATTAACGCGCAATGTGCCGCTATCAGCGTTGTCGCTTTAACAATGACGCTATTACATAAAGCCAGTTTATGGACCAAACCAATGGTAGATGAAATTGTCATAAACGGGGATGAATTGTACATAGCTTCAATAGACTCGCTCGGTTTCGATTACAATCCCTGGGAGCAATCTATGACTTTACGTTTGATCAATCAAGATTATAAAGTAGGAACGTTGAAAGCAAACTGTCAGATGAGAACGATGGATCAACAAGGAATAATAGACACAAAGCATCCTAAAGTATTGAATTTACGACAGGGTAAGTTTTGGTGTTTCACTTTGCAATGGTAAATTAATTGACACATTTTAGGCATCGAACGATTTTTTGAAGAAAACACTCACGGCGTAATCGAAACCGAAACGCTTACGGTAGCCATTTGGGAAGAAGGCGATACCGATCCAGTTTTAATCTACATGTTTGATCCCAATCCACGCGGACCGGCAGGAATGGCACTCGTGGGAGGGGCGGCATGTGTTCTCACGTTCGAATCTTCAAAATTAGCTTCAGATCACTTTATATCAAATATAGTTGACCCCACCAAGAGAACGGGAGAATATGTGATATCTCCAGTTGAAATAGTGGTCGGAGATAAGAAAACAAAAATGAAGACCAAAAAAGATCCTTGCAAGCCCAAATCAGAACCCGATGTAAGGAATCCCAGTCCAACGGAATGCGAGAAGAAACGTCTTAGAAAAATGGTGAGTTATATTAATTATTAATATTTGGTGATTAAATAAAAATTTCTTTAGGCCGAAGAGGAAAGGAAGAGAAAGGAGGCAGCCAAGTTAGAAAAGATTGGTCGGCATAAATTCCACGAATTACCAAACGGAGATTCTATATTGAGAGGCATGCGAAGTCAAACGTCCACACGTTATACCGAAGAAACGCGAGGAAATCAAGACATACCCAACTGCTTGGCTGCTTTTGTTGTTAATCGATTGGTTACGGTTATGAAATGGCATCACAAGCACATCGACATGATTCTCGATGTGGGTGATACCTTGTACAAAGATTCCTACATTACTTATCAACCAAAAGATAAAAAACTTGGTTTCAAAAACGTTTTACGCAAAGTCTTCATCAAAGATGTGCGAGTGGCTCTGAGAATTTATAAACCGGTCATGACCAATATTTTAACACCGTTTAATTTGGAAATGGCTCTTATGAATTACTTTCAGCAAGAAATATTTTGTATACTGTCGGTTTTGGACGACTACGTAGCACTGTTTTTCAAACAAGGTTGTTACTACATATTCGATCCTCACGATCGAGATATCGACGGAAACTTTTGCGAATCAGGATGGGCATGTGTGCTGAAATTTATGTCTTTGCCTAATTTGGTCGATAAATACATTTCGAATATTATGTATCAGAAACCTATGGATTGCGAAGTAAATTTTACGATAACTTTGGTTACCATAGGCAGCATTACCAAAAAAACTGAAGATATAACAACTGCAACTATTACATGAATATTATTTATAGTTGTAGAATTATATAATGTGTGGTTTTATTATGTATTAGTAATTTAAATAAAGTGTCGCTTGTGAAAATAATATTTTTAATTATAATTATCTTGTAATCTATGATAATCGATTGGTAAAACTGGAATTGGAATAAAACTTATGTCCCTTATGCTAGGCAGAACTGTACAAAGCACTTCGTGAAAGCAATTCAATACCGAAGAAAGATTTAAAACACAATTACTAAATACTCAAATACTTTATTGAAGTAATTCAATTACTTTTGAGTATTTGAATTGCAGGTGCATTTCGCCAGCTCCCCCCCGCCCCGTTCCGAATATTGGATCCAAAATAGTCTAAATCGTTTGTACCTATTTGTACCTTTCTTATTTTCGTTTGTACCCATTTTGTTTTTCAAATATTTCGAAATATCTAAAATGGGCATTTCGCCAGCCCCCCCCCCCATTTCGAATTTTGAATCAAAAATTGTCAAAATCGTTTGTACCTTCCTTATTTTCGTTTGTACCTATTTTGTTTTTCTGATATTTTGAAATTTCTAAAATGGGCATTTCCCCAGCCCCCCATTTTTAATTTTGGATCCAAAATAGTCTAAATCGCTTGTATTACCTTCCTTAATTTCGTTTGTACCAGTTTTGTTTTTGAAATATTTCAAATTTTCTAATAATGACATTCTGCTAAAAGCAAAACTGGTACAAACGAAAATAAGAAAGGTACAAACAGGTAAAAACGATTTAGACCATTTTTGATTCGAAATTCGAAATGGGGGGGGGGAGCTGGCAAAATGCACCTTGAATAACTCCATCCAAACCTTTTAATTAAATTACTTTCAACTCCGATGCTAGGCAATATTTTTTCAAATATAAATTTTTGTTGTTATAGAAACAAAAAAATAACTTTCATAAATTATTATTTGTCAAATTTGAAGTACATATTCTTTGTTGGTTTTCTAAATATGGGCAAAATTTTCTTGTTTTTCTACATATTTTTTTTTCTCTGGGGGTATAGTACAGAATTTGCAATAAGTAAAACCCAGAACTCACCAAACATTTGCTACAATAAATTCGTTCCGAAAATATCAGAAAACAAGTAAGTCTATAACCTTTGTTCAGATTATTTGCAAGCTTTGACGATCTATTATTTTTAGGGAGCATAATTCCAATCAATGTGAGCTAATATCATTTCAACTTGATAATTTCAATCAAATAAACACGTCGACCGAATTTTCACCAATAAAATTTGTCGATCATCTCTGGAGCAAGTATTTCAATCCAGAACTTCAAGTGCATCCTGAGTTGTCACCCAAAATTCCATTAGTAAAACTTAAAGTAACCCCTGACAATTTAAATTCGTCAATTTTTAATCAAATTCGAGCGTGGCATTCCAAAGAATACTCAAAAGAGAATAAAAATGTCCCGGCTTGTATTTGTTTCAATTTCGATTACAAAAACCGTGATTTTCTAAAACACTCCGTGTTAAAAAATTTCACAAAAAATAATTTTAGCACAGGCTGGGACATAATGAAATTTAAAGAAGCGACAAAAGCTGATGCACTCGAGTATAACGGTCATACGATTTTGTTAGTGTCAGATGGTGATGCTACAACTATGGCTGTTATTTGGACAACAGTTGCATCTGCAATTCTAGCTCTTCTTTATTATTTCTTCATGTCCACAGATGAAGGAATGAAATGTAGAACTTTATTTTTTTAAGTTGAAACATGTGAACGTTGAAATTAATATTGAGAAAATAACTAAAACAATTAATTAATTTATTGCCATAATAAAACTTAATTCTAAAAATAAATAATATATAATAATTTACATTACGAATGAGTAGCTTTCGACATCATGGATTCCACTCGATTGGCTGTTTCACGTACAACGTCTGAGAACTCGGGCATATCGGGCAAATCTAACGTAATGTGTGCAGATAATCTTTTATAGACGGAACTACTTTCAGGCTTCTTCCTCCTGGATTCTTCGTACTTCAACTGTTGCTTTAAAAATATTGCATTCTTTAATACGTCCTGAATGTTTTTAAAACTTTCTTCCGATTTATTGACAGCTTTTATTGCTCCAACAGCGTAATCCATGTCGTAACAACCTCCTTGCAGTTCCTTTCTTAGTTTGATAACTTCGACACGTCGATCAACCATAGGATTGATTGCCTTTCTTACATGTTCTTGCAATCTATAAAATGCTAACGACGGCTCGTTGGCCACAATGTGCATATTTTCAGATATGCGTTCGGTAGTCCTTTTGACCCTCATTTCTAGCTCGGCTTCGGCGTTTGACGACATAGTTTTTAATTTAATATCCTTTTATATTATAAAATTTTACTAGTCGATTCACAAAATAAACATAGTCAACTTAATTGCTTACTTAACCTCAAACACCTTGCAAACAAGTGAACTATTACTACTACGGTGTATTTGAACTACTTCTTAAAACCAATTGATTATAAATTATTCAAAAGATACGACACCAATAGACAAATTAGAATGTAGACGTTCTGGGATACGAACATAATTGCTTTATGGATCATCATTTCAAAAATATAATTTTGAATGTAGTCAAATTTTGTATACGCTCTACCTCAAAAACTTACAAACATTTTCTACCCAATTTTTAGTATTTTAATATTGAAAGTTAAATTTTCAATAAATTTGTTAACAGAAACTCTAAATCAAAATTTTTTTATTGTTATTAGAAGTTTTTTTTGAAGTATGATCAAGTCATGACTTTAGTTATGTATTAGATGATATTTTTGTCTTTTTTACTTAATTCACTTTTGATTGGTTCATTTTAAAATAACAACCTACAAAAATAAAAAACTTCAGACCCCAGAACCTAAGCAGTCAAAGCAATTTTGTCTGGGTTTTCCTTCCGTAAAACACTTCCATTTGATATATTTTTCTTACTAACCTAATAAAATTAGGAAGGTTATAAAAGAGTAATAACATTATCAAACTTAAACAATTGAGTTGCACACCAATTCAGTTTTACTGTATCCACGCGAATTTATATAACTTTTCAAAAAAAATTCTTCAAATATCCAACTGTTACATCAACTACCACAAAAATATAAAATAATTACTTTAAAAATTCAAAATTTTTTCCTTTCCATCGGACTAATTAAAACCAGATAAAAAACACACAGCAATAGATGGTAGAGAACTTAACAATTAATTGTAGTGAAATTATACAAAATTTAGTTTTTTTTATAAATAACATTGCTATTCGTATCCTGGTTACAAAGGTCCAGACTGCATCGAAGGGCAATGAAACAAATGCTTTGTTTGCCATTAATTTTCGAAAGTCGCACACACACATACATCAGCGGCGGCTTGTCAGAGGAGGTAAAAGAGGCTTAGCCTCACCTTTCTGACCTATTGCTTAAACTATAAAAAATTTCAAAAATATAAAAATGTAGATTTTTGATTGTAAGAACTATCAAAAGATAGGTACCCCTTCCACAATACTTATTCAAAAAATAAAGTGAGACTATCGCAGAAGCAGAATCGTTGGCATACACATACATATGAACATACTCACATGGACCGCAAAGAGTGACTATGCTACTAATCCTTAGACTATAGAACCTATAGTTGCTATAGTCTAAGTACTAATCAGTACTGTAACTAGAAAACAATACACCTGGTGCATACATAACATTTTACGCCCCCCTCAACTTAAAATTTTGGCAAAAATTAAATGAAGCTATACCCTAATTTTTGTGTGATTTTTTCTTTTATGTCTATAAAATCATCGGAATTCACTGCATTGCGCTCTCTTTGCGCTTTCTTTTGCGTCTTCTTCTGCATTGCTCCCGGTGCAATCGCACCAGTCGCCCCACCCTAGTTACGTCACTGCTACTGATTATTTCAAGATTACTCTGCAGTGGCTATTTATCAACAGAAATCTCCGCATCACTACATATATGCAGTGGCGTGCCGCGCCTTTTAGAGCGGGGGGAGGGAGAAGGTAAAACATTCTTAGGGGCACAAAAATGTATGGATTTCAAATGAAACCATAGTGCCAAGGCGGCACCATGGACAGGGGAGAGGGAGCTTAAGTCCCCCTAGCTTTTACGGCGGCACACGCCTCTGCATATATGCCGCTATCGACTTAATGTGGTATTGCAATATATATAGGCTAGGACATAAGAAGAACACACTTCCTAGTTGTGTATCTAACGTAGCTCTTTGACGACGTAATTGAGTATCAGCCTCCTTTGTAAATCGTGTTCCTTGCTATACCTATAAATAGCATCGTCAAATTAATTTCTTTTTTTAATTTAAATAACTTGGGACGGAACCAAAGGGAAGAATTCTGAGGAAATCTGGTATACAAGCGAAGGAAAATCTGAGAAAATTCCGGGAAAATTTAAGAAAATCTAAGGAAATGTTGGGAAATCTATATTTTTTGAATAGCCTATTTAAATGATTGAAGCGATATTTTCTAAGTCGAAATTTTCCAAATAGGCTCCTCTGGAAAATTTTCTCCTCTTCAAGATAGCTAGTTCTAATTAAAGCTAGTTCTTCTTCTTAATGTGCCATACCTTCAATGGGCGTTGGCAATCATACTTGACTGAAGCCAAGATGACATATACTAGGGAGTTTAATTAATGGGGTGGTTTCTCGTTGCCTTCCCCACAACCCACAGGTCTATTTCGGGCTTTAGATCACAGCAGCGTATTCGACTCTACCAGGATTTGAACCGCGGTCACTCGCTTCCCAGTTGGCCGGTGTAGGCTTTACGCCACACTGCTGCTTGTTGGTAAATCTAAACTCTAATGAAAATGTAAATTTAATTACTATTTAAACAAATTTGCTAGAAAAAAATAGAAAAATTAAATCTGAAATATAACTTGCTCACATACAAAAAATGTCGTTTATATTTAAATTTAATCTCAAAGTATTCAATTTATCTATCCAAATCGATTACAAACGATTTTCAAAAATATCCAAAATATTGTCCAAAACTGAGACAAATAAACTCCAAATAAATCAAAACTACAAAAAACAGTAAGTTTATTTTAAATACAAAATCGTAGAATTAAGAATCGAAATTCGAACATTGTGGGCAAAAGCAACATTTTTCCCACCTCGTTGGTGCTACCTTAATTTGTTGGTGGGAAAATAAACAAATTCAAAAATCAAAACAAAAAAAATTATATAGTCGAAAATCAAAATAATCTTTTAATCAAGATTTTGAAACACGACAATATATTGCGATGAATTTAATTATTAATTTTTCAAAAATTAAACTTTAACTAATTAAAACACTTTTTTTAAACGTAAATAAAAATTTTTTTATTAAATTAAATCCCACTTATATTAAATTAATTTTGGAACGGACAAACTCACGTCCGTTCTCTGGCAATCGGCTATCAAAAAGCCTGCATGCACATTTTTTAATAATCAAACTTAACAATAAATAATACCAACTTAAAATTATTAACAATTAAAAATATACAGGACGATTAAAATTTACAACACAAAACCCATTTACAAAAATTAAGCAACCATCATTATTATAATTATTTTGAACATGACAATATGGAGGGGTGTGAAGAAAATGCTCGATCAGGTGTACTCTTTTTTTATAATAATCATTAGAATTACGTGCAAAACTCACTCACTCGTTCACTCATTTTAGTGTTTAATTTATAAATTTTGATTATTTTTAAGATTTTTAAATATTTTGTTTTTTTAATTTTCCCGCCAACTACTGAAGGCGGCAACAACTAGATGAGGAAACTAGACTTCTTGCATAAAATGGCGGCCAGAAGGGTTAATGAGAAGTTCACTTCTAATATTTTATTTTTACGATTTTGGTGTGAAATTTATATTTGGAAATAAATTGACAGCAAGAATTCCAAAAGCGAAGTAGTCTCTAGGCGCGAAACTTCAAAGCGTCAAAATGTCAGAAGCCGAAAACTACAGAATAAGAGCAATATGAAAAAATCGGAATAGAAACGCCATCAATTAAAAATCGACTTAAACACTTTGGAACCGCAGATCGCGTAGCAACAGAATGGTGGAAGGTCCAAAATACAAGGCCGAAATTCCAAAAGCAAATATTTATATATTATTTTATTGTAACTTTATTTTATAAATAAAAATACTAATCTGCTTCACCTTTTTCACACCTTCTTTTTCTTTCTTTTTACCAACCGAAAAATATATCGAACTACCGGTAACAAAATTCTGTCTTTGTATCTCCAGGTAACGAGTTGCACATCAGTCGAGTTCCACTGTATACACTTAAAAAAAAAATAAATAAAAAATTTTGAAAATGATAATATTATACTTATTTTCGATTACGCCTAAGCTCAAGTTTTACTGCATGTACTCTAACAATAAAAATACGCGACCAATTCTAGGCAGGAGATTTCCTGTCGATTTTCATTATTTTTACATGAAAAAAGTGTAAATGGGAGGTTAACTTTTACCAAGAAAATTTTTCAAAAATGTAATAATTTTTTTTGAAAATACCAGAAACGACATAAAGTTAATTTAGTTGGATAGGAGGCTAACTTTACACACCGAGAAAAATAATCGTTTCTTACAAAACAAATTATATTAATTCAAACGATTTTATGCATTGTATATGGGGAAACATCAGTGACATTTAAATCGAAACAGTTTTCGATTTGAAAGTAACTTTTTGAATAAAAACGGTGGAGTTTTATTTCAAAACCTCAGTAGTAAGGCTGCCAAAGTCATACCACCGCTTAAGTCATCTTAGACCCTAAAACAATATGGTTTACCAGGGAGTAACTCGTTTTGCCGGAAGGGGCGCAGTTGATGTGATATTACGCCTAATATTTAAGAGGTACGACTTAAGTGGTGGTACGACTTTGGCAACCTTACCCTATGTATGTATGTATGTTTGTATGTCCGACTCTATGTTCTCTCGTAACTGCTAGACGGCTGAACCGATTTTGATGAATTAAACGGCGTTAGATTTGACTTGATAACGCAAGTGTCACTGGGTATATTAAAATTATGAAAAATCAAAATGGCGGCTTATTAACGACAAATTGTGCGCATTGAAAAAAATTTTTTCTTCCAAACCTATCGAGTGGAGTATCAAAAAAAGGGTTTTAAGAGGAGATCACAAAAATATATACAATTTATATGTTTAAAAGTAATTTGGGATATAAAATTGTTAAATAAATAAATTATGTACGCATGTTTGAACTTCATAGAATTTTAATTCTATCAAATAATTTAGGTATGCCAAATATAAAAAAAAATATTCTATTTACTAAAAAGCTAAAAATAAAAAAAAATTTAATAAAAAATAATCCGACTGCGTAAAAAATTGTTTATAATAAATAACAAACATTATAAAACCATAACTTGAATGTTATAAAAATTGCAGGCGAGGACAAACGAATATTAATACATATTATTTGTACAAATTGGAATAGATTTTCACTCACAAACTACCACGTATTTGCTACCACCAAACATAATTGTGGGTGTTAGTTTGCCCCCCGACTGTAATTTTTATAACATTCAAGTTATAGTTTTATAACGTTTGCTTTTTTTATTATCAACAATTTTTTACGCAGTCGGGTTTTTTTATACATTATAGTTTTTTACTTGTTTATTGCTTGAAAGCATTTAAATAAAAACATTTTTTTTTAGTTTTAGTTTTAGTAATACTTAAGTATATTATTATCTGTAGATAAAAAATTAAAATATGTTTGATTGTGTTGGTTAACTTGTTTTTAGTATTAAATGGAAAATGAGTTTATTATGGTGTCTAATGAGTTTTGTGATCGGATTCATTATTATTTATTATGGCAAATGGATTTATTATTACAGAAAATTCCAGACAGAAAACTATAAAACTGTGTTAATATCGAATAGTTTCTTTGTTGCTTTATTTACACTACAATTATTTAAAAAACATATGGGAGAAATATTTCATGAAGCATTTTATACTGATCTAAAAGTTAACAACAAAAAACATGGAGTTTTTTTTCTACTCCACAAACCGAAATACATTTTAGTGGATCCGGAATATATTAAAAACGTTTTGCAACAAGATTTTCAATATTTCTCAGAACGGGGATTTTTCCATAACGAAAAATGTGATTTCTTAAGCGCTAATCTATTTGCTATTGGCGGAGAAAAATGGAAAAATATTCGATCGAAATTATCGCCCGCTTTTACTGCTAGTAAAATTAGAGGGATTTTCGATACATTTCTTCAATGTGGTTACCAATTAGAGTCCGCAGTAACTCGCTTACACGAAAACCGCGATGTTCTCAATTTTAAAGAAATATCCAACTGTTACAGCATCAACGTGATCAGTTCTTGTGCTTTTGGTTTGAACAGTAACTGTTTCGAAAACTCAAATTCGGAATTCAAACGGCAAGGAAATAGAATTTTTGAAATGACACCTTTGCGAATTACTAAAATTGGTATAGCGTTTATAGAACCAAAGATAGGAAAGTTTCTGAAGATTAGATTATTCGACAAAGAAACAACTAATTTTTTTACCGATATTGTCAGAGAAGTAGTAAATTATCGAAAGGCAAATAATATTGTCCGAAGAGATATAATGCAACAATTAATGGAGTTAAAGGATTTCCAAAATGGAAAACCTGTTACGATTGAGGAAATCACCGCCCAAGCTTTCATATTCTTTGCAGCCGGCTTTGAAACATCTTCGACCACATTAACTATGTGTCTATATGAATTATCTTTGAATTTAAAGGAACAAAATAAATTACGAGAAGAAATTAAGAAAATACTACACAAGTTTGATGGAAAGCTGTCTTATGAATCTTTGATGGAAATGACATACATGAATCAAGCTATTAACGGTAAGATCTTCATAATTTTAACTTTTGCTTATTCTTATCTCATTTTAGAAACTCTACGAAAATATCCACCGGTTCCCTATATTACTCGGGTGTGTGTAAAGGATTATCAAGTTCCAAATACAGACATTACTGTGACCAAAGAAACAGAAGCGATTATTCCCATTTATGCTTTACATCGAGATCCTGAATTTTATCCCAATCCAGATAAATTTGATCCAGAACGTTTCTCCAATGAGAATAAGCAGAGAATACCTCAATTTGCCTTTTTGCCATTTGGAGAAGGGCCCAGAGTTTGCATAGGTAAAAATTGTTTGACTAATATTCAAATAGAATACCTACTTCAGTAAATTATATTATTTCACAGGTGCGAAATTTGGCGTTCTGCAATTGAAAATTGCTTTAGCTTTACTACTGCAAAAATACGAATTTTCCATAAATAAAAATACCAAAGTTCCTATTAAAATGAAAGTCTTCAGTTTTACTTTAGTGCCGGAAAATAATGTGATATTAGATATAAGAAAAGTTTAATAAAAAATTTAATTCAAATTATACCAATACTGGAACTTAAAAATTTTTGAAAAAATTCATTCTTGTAAGATCAATTGATTATTTGCCAATTTATTGATATTACTTTTATTTGTTATTAAACACTTTTGTTGTTTCCATAAGATTTTGACTACATCATCGTATTTTTCTGCGTCTTCGTTGTCTAGGTTTCCAGTTACTAATGTTATATTTTTCTTCTTTCAATTTTTAAAAAGTGTGGCACCGTTGAATTTTCAGTTCTAGGTACATGGTTTTCCAATAATATTTTTATTTTATTGCAATTAACGTTTAATATCTCGGTGAGTAGTTTTGACTTTATAAAGTAATTTGATCAAGTAGATTCGTTTATCTTTATCTAAAATTATTTTTAATCTCTCTGTACTCTTAATCAATTTAGGTTCATTATTAATGAAATTTTAACATGAAACATGTTTTTGCAATCCTTATCTTGCAAAATTCTACATCAAAAACCGACACGAGATAAAGTTTACTTTATTAAATGTTTAGTTCAACATTGGTGCAATATTGTTTATTAATATTCCGCTGATTTAGAAAGTTGATATTTCACCAACATATACGTTGTATTCACAATCTGGATGACCAATATTGCCTTATTTTTATATTGCTTTTTAACCAACACTGGTTAAAATATTGTTTTCTACCCAATATTGCTGCAATTGTTTTGGGATTGGAATGACGAGGCAAGTGAGGAGACTGGGATTTGGGTAACAAATTGGAAAGAGGAAGCTGGCTTACTAATGAGGATATTGATTTACGTTCGAACAATGATTTCTGTCAGTCAATGTGTACGTGAGAAAGGAAAAAGAGTCAGAGGATGTTTCCATGAATACAGGTGAGTACAATAAAAGACAAGAATTTCGGCAGAAGCGTTTGGAAGGGTGATTATATGAATTGCAGAGAAAAGAGAGAGCTTATGATACTGGGTGAGCAGTGAAAGAGAAGAAAGTAGTAAAAAGCGAAAACAAAAGATCCAGTAGAGAGAAATAGTTTAACTTAGACTGCGTTGTTACCAAATTGTACACCCCAAACAAACAAACAACATTCATATTATCATTTAAATATGTATATATTGTAGTATTTTTTATAATTACCAATAATTTCCAAAATAAATTCGCACTGGTTTCCCCATAAAAGCCAAATTTAAATTAAATTAATAAATTGCAAAATAAATTTAATTCAAAAATGGATCGACAAAATGTCAAAGATAAACCAATCCAGGTGTGACGCTATCAAATTTTATACCACGTTCGTTACTTTGAAATTATAATTTTTACCTTAAAACTTTAATTAATCCAAAATAACGGTAACAATTATTATTTTAATTCTCCAAAAATAACAAAATAACTAGCACAAAATCAAGCGTTTTATTTGCAAAATAATCCAAATCTCAAAATCTAACCGCTAACCGCTTCTGGTAGCCATCCTCGACCCCTCTTTTATCCACCAGCCGGCGCCAGCTCCATACAAAGTGCGGTAAAATCCAAAAATTAAAAATTTATCCCAAAAAAAGACAACAGTAGAAAGCTTTGTGGTACACCGGCTGTAATCTTCTGTTCTGTAGAGAACATTTCTTCTAGTTTGACTCTGAACTTCCTATTCTTCAGGTAGAATGCAACTAGTTTTACCAACGCGGTCGAACTCTTTTGATACGTCCAGAAATATAGCTACCATATTGATTCCTTCTTGTTGAAGGATAACTCTATGATTCACAACAATCTGATGAGTGGTGGAGTGACCTGAACGAAAACCAAACTGTTCGTCTTGGATGATCTTGAGTTCATCGATGGTTTCTTTGAGTCCGAAGAAGATAACTTTCGATCAGTTTTGCAATTGTGGAGAGGAAACTAATTGACCCGTAGTTCTGTGGAAATGTTCACCTACGTTGATCTAGGCAACCAGGTCGGGTCAGCCAGTTCGTTGTTCGGACTAAACTGGGATTCCAGGGTTTCCGAGAAAGCTTCGGCTTTATCCTCATCAAAGTGGGCCAAGCCGTGGATTGGAGGAATCGTTTCATGCGGTTTCCTATAATTGATTTTAACATTTCCTAAATGTTTCACTGCAAAAACTTTTCAGGGCAGCTGTTAATTGATTCTTCAACTCACTTACTAATTCTTCTACAACTTCAAGCTTTAATGTGGGGAGGAAGGGGGACAAGCGCGTTTGGGATTGGAGTAGGGTGATTTGAAGATTGCAGGAAGGTATTAATCTAATGTTTAAAAACATTAATTTACGTAACTTTCAGGTTCTTGAATTGTTTCGATAATCGGAATTTTTCCCATGTTTTGCGCGAGGTCATCTTTGAAAACTGACCATACTATCTTGTCTACAACACATTGTTCAACTTCCAGCCTGGATTGTTCGCTAACAATGTTAGCTGTTAACGGTTTTGAGCAAAACTACATATATCTAGAACGTGTCGTAATATTGACCCAACATTGCAAATAAATATTGCACCAATATTGGAAAACGCTCCCATTTAGATATAAGCCAATATTTGTTCTACATGGGATTTTACGTAATCATTAAATCCCAAAATTATTGATAATCTATAATCATATAATAAAAATATAATCACAGCAAATTATTTTTATCACAATATTGATAAAAATGTTGACCGTGGGACTTTTGATCAAACATATTTAGTGACATCAGACCTATCAATATTTTGATAAAAATGCGATACTTGGATAAGAATTTCACTTAATTCAAAAATCTGAATTAACTTTAATTAAAAATTCAGTTGTTTTTTAAGTTAATTGGTCGTTTCAAACAAGGTAAACAACACTTTTATAACTTTTAGTTCTTAAGCGCGGTTGAGACGTAACAATGTATGTACATATCTGGAACTATACCAGTACATACCTGAACATAGTTGTGTTCAGATCGTTACGAAAACATAATTCAATATTAGGTGATGAACTTCTAATTTCCACTCCCAAAACTACCAAAGTTGTTGTTAGAACTCATTCTTTATTATTCTATTTGTCTCTTTATTGAATTTTAAATTTCAAATGCGGTTACTGCATTTTGAGTTATTTCTTAAATCTTCAATGTGAGATAAACAAGTTGGTATAGGCTATCAAAATTTTGCAACTTAATGATCTAATTTTTTAATGTCCAATTCATAAACTACGAAATATATACTAATTTTAGTGCAGTAGAAAGTGTTTTTTCTAAACTTTTTCATTGTTGACGTTAGTTTTCAGTGCGAAATGGCCGTTTTATTGTATCTTGTACTCTTGATCGGATTAATTCTTCTTTATTTTGGTAAAATGATTTACTACCGCAGCAAATTCCAAGAAGAAAAATATAAAACTATGTTAATAAAGATAGTGCCAAACTTTTTAATTACTGTGTTAACATTAGAGTTATTAAAAACACATATCGGGGTAATTCTGCAAGACCGATACACTTACCTCAAAGGAAAAAAGCGAAAACATGCAGTTTTTTTCCTGTGCTATAAACTGAAGTATTTTGTAGTAGATCCGAAATATATTAAAAACGTTTTGCAACAGGATTTTCAATATTTCACAGAAAGAGGATTTTACCATAACGAAAAAGACGATTTTTTAAGTGCCAACCTGTTTGCTATTGGCGGAGAAAAATGGAAAAGCATTCGCTCGAAATTATCGCCTGCTTTTACTGCTAGTAAAATAAAGGGAATGTTTGATACGTTTTTACAATGTGGTTATCAGTTGGAATCAGCAGTTACGCGCTTACACAAAAATCACGAGATTGTCGATATTAAGGAAATAGCTATTTGCTACAGCATCAACGTAATCAGTTCTAGTGCTTTTGGTTTGAACAGTAACTGTTTTGAAAACACAAAATCGGAATTCCTAAAGCAAGGAAAAAAAATTTTTCATTTCTCATTTTTTCGGTTTGCTAAAGTTAGTTTGGCCTTTTTGCAACCATCATTAGGAAGATTACTGAAAATCAGATTATTTGATGAGGAAACTACTAACTTTTTTACCAACATTGTTCGAGAAGTGGTGAATTACAGAAAAACAAATAATGTTACTCGAAAAGACGTAATGCAACATCTGATGGAATTAAAGGATTCCCAAGACAGGAAGCCTGTTACGACTGATGAAATAACCGCCCACGCTTTTATATTTTTCGCAGCCGGTTTCGAAACATCTTCGTCCACATTAACTTGGTGCATGTACGAATTATCTCTCAATATAGGAACACCAAATAAATTACGAAAAGAAATAAAACGAACACAACATAAGTTTGATGGACAGCTGTCTTATGAATGTTTAATGGAAATGACCTTCATGAATCAAGTTATTCATGGTTAGCATAGTAATAACTGTAGTTTACTAACTGCTTAGTTTATCTTATTTTAGAAACTTTGCGAAAATATCCGCCGGTCCCTTATATTACTCGGGTCTGCGTAAAAGATTATCGAGTTCCAAATACAGATTTTACTGTCCCAAAAGGAACTGAAGTAGTTGTGCCAATTTATGCCATGCATCGAGATCCTGAGTATTATCCCGATCCAGATAAGTTTGACCCCGAACGTTTCTCAGATGAAAATAAGTGTAAAATACCGGAATTTTCCTTTTTGCCATTCGGGGAAGGACCCAGAGTTTGTTTAGGTAAACATTGTTTTACATTACAAATACTGTTTTTAAATGATTTATGTTTGCAGGTCTGAGATTTGGCATTCTTCAACTGAAAATAGCTTTAGCGTTATTGATACAAAAGTATGAGTTTTCCATAAATAAATGTACCGAAGTTCCTCTTAAAATAAAAACTACCAGTTTTACTTTAGTACCGCAAGATAAGGTGATTGTAGATATTACAGAAGTTAAATAATAATATATTATGTATTTTCTTAGCAAAAATTTTACAGAAATAAATTGTTACCAGTGGCGGCTTGTAACTTTTTTATTTTGAGAGGTTAATCCAAGGGACGTTAATGTTTTAAAAAAATTTTGTGCACTGGACTTGAAATTCCAAAGATTTTCATGAAATTCTAGGGATTTTTAAATATTTTCAAAGATATCCAAAATCAGTAGCTTATATTTATGCGGAGATTGCGGTCTAAGTGACGGCTGAGCCATTTCTATATAATATAGACTAAAGGTGCTACTTTTGTGGTAGCCTCATGTTACTTTTTGGATATGTTTTGTGGAAAAAGTATCTACCTTTTTGATAGTTCTTACGATCGGTAATCCACTATTTACAGTTTTGAAAATTTTAATAGTTTAATAGTCTAGAAGGCTAGACATATTAGGAAAATAATGGGGGTTCAGAGGAAAATTTTGCTGTACTTAGTTTTTTCTCAACCTGTATGATTTTTGGGTCACTAAGCAGTAATTAGAAGTTTTTAGGCAAATATTTGTCCCGTAACTTTGTTTTTTTGCCAGTTTTTGCTCAAATTTTGGCATTTTTTGCCCAAATTTTAGCACTTTTTTCAGTTTCTTAGTCAGAAGAAATGATAACGTAATTATTGTTATAAATAATCATAACAAGTAACAGTTAAGTATCCTAACAAGGGAGATTTCCGCGAAAACGCTGAATTTCACTAAATATGTTGATAATACACTATAGATGTTTTTTGGTCTATATCTCAGAAAGGAAGCGGTTTTTTACCAAGCCCATGCTATGGAAAATTAAAGTAGACAAAATTTCCTACATTTCTGATATATAATGTTCTTTTGGAAGACTAACCGTTCCGCCGCTAGAGCGCCCCAAACTGTGCCATATTTCAATATCTTGTGAAATTCAGCGTTTTCGCGGAAATCGCCATTGCTATGATACTTAACTGTTATTTGTTATGATTATGTTATGACAATAATTATGTTATCATTTGTTATGATGCTTAACAATTTAATACAATTTATATGATATATCAGCTTGTTGCGAGTGTAATTTGTGTAATTACATAAACAAGAATGCAATCCCGAGAATCAATCCTTCTCTGCAATATGCAACACGTACTCGTGTGTTGACTACGTTATTAATATCTATGGCCCACAAACAGTAGTTGTCTTCGACGTTTTTTATTTCTTCGTTTGATGTTCGTTTGTCTCCATTTTTGCAGTTACTTTCTCTCTACTCATTATTTATGTAAGGATGCTGAGTCAGGGAATATGTTTCTTTTGCGCGCTTAAGCGGCGGAACGGTTAGTTTTACAAAAAAAAGTTATATACAAAAAAAATTAGAGAATTTTATCTACTTTAATTTTGTATAAAATGGGCTTGTCGAGAAAACGCTTCCTTTCTGATATATAGGCCAAAACCTGAGAAGTGTCAAAAAGTATATTTTGCCAAAAAAAGGTCAAGTTTTTGCTTGAAAACTTATTTGTAAAAAACATAGAGGGAGAGAAAATAAAAACTACAGCGAAACATTCCTCTGAGAATTATAATACGTCTAGCCTATAGAATTGCAGAGGAGGCTACGCCTTCTTTGCCTCCTCTGACGAGCCGCGACTGCTGTAAACCCGTCAGTCTTTGCACCAATTCAGAAGATTGATCAAAATAAATATATTGTTTCTATTACTAGAAATCTAGAAAATAGAAAAATGAAATTTCTAGTAGGTACTTGGCGTAAATAAAAATATAAAATAAAAACTTTACTTTCGCTTTATAATAATCACTAAATAATACACAAAATATTACAAATATCTTACAAAAATGTTTGGAGTAGTAAAATCTTATAAACTGATAATTGCAAAAAGCGCATTATTTTGCTTAACTGTTAGAAAATAATAAATAATAATTCAAGCTTTATACAAACTTCCGATAACATTTTTATTATTTAAATTTTTGCAATAATAGAAAACAGTCTTTGTTATAGTACTTAATTTACACAGCTGCCATAATTTTAAAATAAATCCGAAATTTAAACAAAGCTAAAGAGTATCTATAATAAAAAAGAAATAAATTAAACTGTACAGAGTATTAATCATTTAGCTTAAAATAATGGCAGTTAAAAATAGTTAGCAATAAATACGTACCTTGTGGTTAAATTAATGCAATTAAAATTAATTTATTTACAAATTTCTTTATTAGTGACCCTATATGTTAGATTTTGGTAATCTGGCAGTCGCTTGTGTTTAAAAATTATTACTAATATAATCAGTGAGCATTTATAATAATATAAACTATCTAGAGAGCTCCGAGACAGCATAAGTTAGTCAGATTTACGACTAGAAGAAACACTTAATTTCTTTTTATTGCAAATTCTTACAAAAGAGTACCGTGCTTCCTATTTTTTGATTTTTTGAATCACATTTTTTTTAACAATTTCCCATTTAAAAACTTTCCTTATGTTGCTTTCTCAATTTTTCTCTTACTACTACCAGATTTTACGTTTAAAACTTACAAATACGGCTTATTTTAAGTGTTGTACAATAATTATTACATTACCTATTAAATTTTATCAATACTGTTAGGTATAAAACATGCACAATTCGATCTAAATTTAATTGCAGATAAATCTACAAAAATTTCGTTATCAAAATTTACCTACTAGGCAGTGGTGTAATAATCTGACAAATTTTAACAATAAATTTGTGTTGTTACAGTTTCACTGTATAAATCAGTATTCTTTAATACGATATGTTGTCCTCATAGAGGATAAATTGTGATTCTTGCTAAGTCACCTCAACAGCAAGACCATAGTTTGGATCTGGTAAACAAAATCCGCAATATCCACCACATCGTCCTCGTACCACTCGATCCTGTACATTTTTCAAATTTTATTAGTTGTTTAGCGCATTGTTTCACCAAGAAAATTTCATAATTTATATCAAAAGTAATTATTATTGGAATTATTTCCCATGTATCCAACGAAAACAAATTTTCTTGATGAAATTTCATGTGAGAAATCTTAACTGGCTCTTCAAGAACCATATGTGAAAAATATATTCTTACCTGTTTGTCAACCTTCGAGGTTGCCATATTACCGTTGTGAATCCATCTTACGTTATTTGCTAATTTGAAAGACGTTTTCGACAAGTCTATTGAGAATGTTCCTTGTGTGCATCCTACTTGTTTGCTATAACAATCTCCAGATGTTCCGTAGGCTATTCTTTTTTTTCCATTTATTTGTCGCGAAAATGTAAAATCTTCACCTAAAAATAAATATTAAAATAAATTATAAGTATTTAATTAAAACAAATAAAATAAATATTTGGGAGAATGAGATGCTCTCATTAATTTGCGACTTTTATAATTAATTACGGCTAAATTTTAGAGTGGGATCCGAGATTTGAACCAAAGAACCAAAGAAGTAACGGCAGCGTCCTCCTTGCACCGGATTCAGATACTAATCTGCCGGGACGTACCGTTTATTTGGATTTATTTGGCTTATCCTTTCTGAATTATTTTCAGTAAAGTTTTAGAACTTCTGGCATGTTATCTTAGTTATTAAATTCCTGAGAGTTGAATAAACGTGTTTATTTTTGTTCAATTTTGCTCGTGCTTTGGCCTCATGAATAAGATTCACGGTTCAGAATTGTAGAAAGAGATTCAGACTCTTCTGATGCAGCCTTCATTCAGTTAAAGACTCAAACTGATAAATATAATAATAACTTAAACACCAAACATAACATTTTAAAACCATTCTTTGAAAGAAGTTAAATTTTAAGAAGATGTCAGATAAAATAATAAATTAGACGGCAAGTGGTCATAATATGCGAGTTGTTTTTAGAGTTCTTCCATTTTTCCTGTTATAATGTTACGTCATGCTTTGTTAATGGAAATTAAAAATCATGAGTAATGATGATTTTTTAAGAAATAACAAATAACTTATAAGATCATAACATTACCCTGGTAGAAGTATTTCCTGAAAAAACTCTGAATTAGACTTTTACAGAGTTTCTCAGAGTTTGTAAGACTTCTGCAGACTTTGTTTTCCTTTTTCAGAGAAATATATCCACCAGGGCAGGTTTTAAAACAGGTTAACTACCTTCTCATAAATGACATCTAGGATAGAATGCAGAGATATTATGTACATTATATCTTTCTAATAAATATTGTTCTATTACTTATTAGAGAGTAAAGATTTTGTAGATAGAGAAACCCCAAAAAAAAACTTACTAATTATTTGTAAATATGTAATATTCAGTCGTATTTTCCAAAATACAGTGTATCCGTAATTGTTTTCATCCAGAAGTTCGCAATCGCAATTGTCGTGTCGACGATTATTAGAAGGACACGAATCTCGATCCAATAATCTAAAATAATGTAATTTAGCGAAAAAATCGAAAAAAGAAAATATACTTACGCTTTATTATAAATTTCGGCATAGTTTTGCACATCCGCATCTAAGCTAATGAATTCTTCAGGTTCTTCCGTATCCATTTTATAGCAATATATAGCTGCAACTTTACTGCCTACCAAAATGTAATAGTCTCCATTTTGGGTCGTCTGCTGCATTATTTTAATTTCTTTGCAGCTACGATATATACCTAAAATTTAAGTAATTACAAATTTCTTTATCCAAAATTTGGAAACTTACATTTATTCTGATTACACTTTCGTTTTCGTTTTAATTTGTAAATTTTTGGGCAAAAATGTTGTTTTACAAAATCGCCATTTCTATTTTTACACGCAAGGCTTCTAGTTTGCCGACCTTTCTTACCGCAGGGATGCGAACACTACAATTCGAAATGTTATTCATTTTTTAAAAATTATTTCGGCTTAATACCTTACTCCATGGACTGGCATACCACGAAAATTCGTCATTACAATTCTTCATTATACACCCGTTATTTGTTGTTGGTTTAGAATTCATGTCACAGTAATTTTTCGAAAAACCGTTGTTGGGTTTATAAGCTAATGGGGTTGGATCAACAAAACCTTCGCGCAAAACTTTATGGCAAGTAACATTTCTGAACTTGACACCGTAACCACAACTCTTTGAACACTAAAAATATAATAATAAAATTACTTTAATTTTGAAATTCAAATAAATTATAACAATAAGACAGATTTGGAAAGCAACTGATGTATCAAGTCTGTAAATGCTTCCAATTGATGGGTTAGTTCTTGGTCAGTGACAAAAAAAGTACATTCGCTTCAATGTTCGGTTTTTCAATCTTTTCAATTGGTAAACTTAAAAAAATGTGGTACTTACGTCTCCCCAGGCCCCTTCACGCCACATGTAGCTACATTTATACCTTTCACAAGGCTTGGTAGATTTGGGCTTTTTAAAGCTACTACAAAACTGATCCACAACAGTCACATTATTACGCAGTTCTATGCATCTCACATTTCTCGTTTTTGTACCTCTACCACACGATTTGGAACACTAAAAGCGTTATTATTAAGGCTGGACGATATTGAAAAATATATCGATATTATCGATATACATTTATTGATATATCGAATTATCGAGTAATTATCCATACACGATTTCCCAATATATCAAATTCAAGACTAGTTATTATAGCAATAATAAATTAGTACTGAAGAAACTTACCCTATTCCACTTGCCAAACTTCCATTTGTAAGTATATTTCATACTATGATGATACTTGTTCTCATCAATTGGCCTAACAGTATATCTCCTCTTATCTGTCATGCAACAAGCCCTGGAAGCGTCCGGTTTGGTTATCATACCACACTCTTCGTCTTCGGTTGCTAAGCCTATTTTAGAAGCAAGAGCTATCATGTCGAACGACAATATATAAATTTTACTAACCCGATTCCTCTTGACAGATAACTTGTCGGTATTGCATACAATCGACATCGCACTCTCCCCAGGCTGCAAAGTTCCATTGTGGACACGCATGTTCGTTACACTTTTCACTTATCACTGGTTTTTTGAATGGACAAGCTAACTTATTTTCCTTGCCAACTTCGTTCCTACATATAACCATTCTTGATTTTGTGCCCGTTCCACATTTTTTTGAGCACTAAAAATTAAAAATGTACAATGGCTTACATTTTTAAAAAATTGTAATATTACAATATACATTTAAATTACCCGCGCGAATTTTGTTTAAACAGCACGAAATTCAAAAATCAAAAACTTACATTACTCCAGAGTCCCACCACCCACTGGAAATTATGATGCAATTTTGGAGAGGAAATGTAATTGTCTTCAAAATTATTGCTATGATATTCGCTTTCATATTTCTCGTACTCGTCGACTTCGCGAATTAGACCATCCGGCCTGTTAGGGTGCAACTTGGTATTTCTGTCGTATTTCTAAAAAAAATAGATTAGTATACAAAATTCATGTCCAAATATTTCACTTACGTAGCAAGGTTTGAGGGAACAAACTAAAGTAGCGTTCGGTTTTAAAATGTGATTGCAATAGTCGTCATCGATCTCGGCACCAGAATGAGTTTTACACACAACTTCTCTGTTTTGATATCCAGCACCACAGCTTACGTTACATACGCTCCAAGGACTTGCATACCAGTTAACGCAAGGGAGTTCGTTACAATCCTTCTCCGTAGCTAAAAGTTCTCTTTGGTCACAAGCATCTGGGTTAAGAGAATGCCCACTGAGATGGCAAAAGTACGCCCTCTTTTTGTATCCCTTTCCGCAAGTAACCGAACACTAAAAACAAATTTTATTATTCCAATGCCATTTTGGTTTAAAAAATAACATACAGGACTCCATTCGGCGTATGACCAAATTGGACAATGTCCTGTATTGCAAATTTGTTCCGTAACTTTTTCGCTACATAACGATTCGTCTATTAGTTCGTTGGTGTTATCCACACATTTGGCATTTCGCATTTGAATTCCTCCTCCACATGTTTTGGAACACTAAAGTTTAACATGAGAATTCGACAAAATTAGATAATACGGCACCAACCTGTGACCACTCTTCATATTCCCAACGAGTCGATTCGCACGAGCCTTCACAAGGTTCCAATTCTGGAGGTTTCGGTAGAAGAGAACAGTGCTTATCGTTCACCTTTCTTTTATGATTATGAATGGTCGATTGCTTATTGATTTGCATGCAATTATGGTAAAGAGTTCTGACTCTAAGATGGAAAGTTTTAAAAGTGAGAACCACAAAGTTACCATAACTTACCCCATCCCACAATGCGATGAGCATGGTCCACGCGAGTAAATATGCCAATCAAAATGACAATGAGTGTTACATGCCCGTTCTTGAATTTTGCTATGTAATTCAGAATTGGAGCAATAAATGTCTGACACATTGCTAAATGTAGCAAGCGCAACACAAGATGGCCTCAACACTTGTATTCCATTACAAAGAGACGTACATGCTGACCACTTTTCGTTAAGCATGTACCAGCCATACCTGTAACCACGGCAATATAGCGATTACAATTTCTAAAATTGGAGACTTACTTGGAATCACTTTCTTTCCGAATCGTGTATCTGTAACTAATATCGGGTGGAAATAGTTTTCCCACTGAAAGAACTTCTAAAATCAAATCTTTCTTCAACCTTCTATTTTTTGGAGTTTTAATGTGCTCTACAACTTGTTCCGCCCCACTGTACGTGATGGTCATACCACTAAATACTACGTCCTTTAAAAAGCCAGAAACTATGAAGTTTCCATTCAAAATGTAGCTTCCAGTTTCGGCGTCAACAAGAGCTAAATTAAAGATTTAGATATAAAAAAAAATTTTAGTTTGATTTAGTCAAATTGTACCTAAATAGTTATCATCCGTGTGTAAATTTTGGTAACCTCTTTGTTGGATGTAAAGATTAGAGCTTCCTTTTGGTATTCGAACCACTCTGGTGTAGCCATAACTGCTGTCGTTGTAGGCTCCTGATATTTCGGTGCATTTGCTATTGTCGCCACCACAAACACCGCATTCGTCTGAATTAAAAGTAAATTAATTTGTACTTCACAAAAAATAATATTCCTACCCAAAGTTGTTTTTGATTCCAATTGATTATCGCAACCACCTGGTCTGCACACGCCGTGAACGCAAATATCAAAAGTGTTCAATGCACATTTCGTTCCATCCGTAACTTTTTCCTTCAGCTTATAATAGGAGCTTGTTTGCTGGACGCGACAATACAACTTGCAAACTTCGTCTGGATGACCTGAAAATAAATGTAATTTCTACTAAAACTATTTACATAGTCCTCAAGAATTATTGACTTACTTATACCATATTTGGGTATCCACTTGACGTTTTTGGTTAATCCGGGAATTCCTTTATTCATTCCATTAAATTCTGCACATTGAACCTCCCTTAATTAATCCAAACATAAATAGTTAACTTTTATACTTTTATTGTAATTTTATTTATTCCAGCGTTCAACAACTAACCTGAAATCTGGTGAATGCTGTTCACAGTGTTGGATGTTGCAAGATCCGTAGCGAATGCTATTTCCTATGCAATAAGCTCCACCGTTTTCAGGTGGCGGAGAGTCGCATGCTCTGCGCGAAATTTTAATCCCTCCCCCACAAGTTCTCGAGCAGGGTTCCCACCTAAAGATTTTTTTTTTCATTATAAGATTTCCAACTTTCTTGAATACTCACTCTTGCCAACTTCCCCAACCGCCTGGTATGGGTCGCAAAAGATTCCGGTCTAAAGTAATGCATTCTCCGTGGTGGCACCAACTTTAAAAAGTAAAATGGTTAGTACAGTCAGCTTGAGACATTTCTCGAAGTTTACCTAGATTTCCCGCATCGAGTGCCATCGGCCCAAGGCATGTGTTGAGTTTTGCAACCTTGTGAATATTCAGTTGTGCACCACAAGCTTTCGCAGAGAGGCTGAAAACAGAGTATTAACGATAAACCAAATGAGAGTTTTATTGTTTACCATTTCCGGGTAGGGACACAGCACGTAACCTTTTCCAAATTCCATTTCACACTGAGTGTCCACTTCAAAATACTCACCGGGAAATGCGTTCGTAAAGTTAGCAGTAATGTAATCATTACTCGGAGTGTCCAGCAGACAAGAAGCTCTGTGTGATCTGAAAAATAAATCATAAATAATTGATGGATTTGTTAATAAATCATCGACGTACTCTAAAAATTCGGTGAGGAAATGTTTGGAACAAGCCGACCACAACCAAGGCTTGGTATCCTGAAGAACCACTTTGCTCATAATATTGTTGGCTTGCACACCACCATTGAAATTTAGACATCGTTTATCATCATCATGAGGCATACTAAAAAACTTGATTAGCAAATCAATGTTGAGTGAAAATTTTACTACCTTAAAGCGTGGCCTAGTTCGTGAGAAATCGTGTAAGAAGTAGAGAGCCCCTTGTCTTTCACAATCGCACAACTCGAATTTCGGTTGCACATGGAACCAACTTCGGCAACTCCCAGCGTGTTGCACTGATTAGCAGTTGAATTTTTACAAATGTCTTCCCTAAAATTTTATAACTTATAAAAATTTTTGCAGAATTTTCCCGATTTTCAAACCTTGTCAGTAGGAGTGCTATATCATACTCCCCGTTGGTATTAAATTGCGTTTGATAATCACAAAACTTTTTTAACATTTCTGCAAAAAGATGGAATAAAGTGTCAAGTGCGTTTCATGATTCGATTACAATTTACCTTCGGAAGTGGGGCTGGTAAATTCCATTTCATCTAAAATCAAAATTTTTACGACGGCGAGAGATATGGGATTCCCCACTGTTACGTCTTTGTAGAGCAATGATACCTGAAATGTTCAAGTGTTACTTAAATTGCGTATCCCGATTTTATAGATTTTTAATAATACGAAATATTAAAATGCACGTGCCGAAGTTAAATTATTAACGAGACACTTCAACACGTGTAAAATTAACAATCTCGTTAAGACGAGACTCAACAGTATTACTAATTGGTAATCAAGTTTGATTAAGAATACTGTAAGGTACTTGAATAAATTAAATATTTACATATTAATAAAAAATAGCACTTACATAAATAAAATTGTATGAGTAATTTATCAAATACTTGTTAATAAAATTATTAATTTAAATATTCGTGCTTAATTATAAAAACGATGTTATCGGATAATAAATTTTTGGTTTCTTAAAAATACAAGTTTTAAGGTGTAAATTGTTGTTGAGCATGATTTTCATAATATATTAATTACAATTTATTGCATTTTTATACTTTCAATTAAAATTAATGTTAAAACATCAAAAGAAATTGCGCATGTAGCGTAGGTTTCATTCGGCAGGTGAGTGCGAGGGGGGGGGAAGCACACAAATTAAATCTTAAATTTTAGATTTAATAATTTAAAATTATTAAAAAAAATAATTAAAAAAACTCAGAAGTTGCAAATAATTGTTGATGCTCAAACGACAGGAATTACCAAGAAGTTAAATTACCATGAAACACAATTCCAAATTTTACATTTTTCGTACGTTATCTAAAGTGTATTGTTCCAAAATCTCATATAACAATTTGAGTTATATTTTGTAAATTCGATATTTTGTTTGTAAAGATTTTGTTATTGTAAAATTTAATTTTTTTGATTTTTCGCCTCGTGATCGTCATTTAGAGAGAAAAACCAGGAATTTGAATAAAATCGTCAAAATTTTGGATGATTAAAGATTGGAGAGATTAAAATTAAAATGGAAGATTTGAAAATTCTAATTGGTTGCAATGTTAAAAATTTTAATATTGGAATTAAAAATTAAAATTAATTTTTTTAATTTTTAATTAAAATTAAAAATACCTAGTTATCTGTTAAATTTAACTTTCCCATGTTGTATTAAATTTTGTTAAATTTAAAATTTATTTTGTATATGGGAATACAGAAGATAGATGGAAAATTAAGTTTTTGAAAAATTGGCTTTTACCAATAATTACCATTACCGCATATATTTTACATGTTTTAAAGTTGGTTTTCTATAAAAAATTCAAATTTCCCATAATGAGATTTTGAATTAAGATTGAGAAATTTTATATTATAGACTTTCCATACCAGAATTTGAATTTTTCTAACTCGAAAACTACAGAGCTACAAAAGCTTTGAATTACAGGTTACCAATTACAGTCGGTAAATTTTACATTAGGTTTTCCATAGTAAAATTTCTATTTTCCATGATGAAATTAGGGATTACAAATTACCGATT
The DNA here is from genome assembly GCA_947369205.1 of Cantharis rufa. Lineage (NCBI taxonomy): Eukaryota > Metazoa > Arthropoda > Insecta > Coleoptera > Cantharidae > Cantharis > Cantharis rufa. The sequence goes on along the minus strand of OX376307.1, from coordinate 13,433,713 downwards.
CCAATTTAAAAGTTTTTAATTTGGAATTTCTATAAAGAACTAAAATTTTCTATAATGCTGATTTGGCTTATAATAAACGTAAAAAAATAAAATGCAAGCCCGGGGTGGTATAAGATTAATTTTGGGGGGGGGGAGTGTTGAAAGGCCGTGCAAAATAAATTATTGCATTTTCTGGCGAAATTTGAGATTCTATCAAAAAATATCCTACAGAAAAATTGTATATTATAAAAAAAACTACAACTTCCATAAGAGTCACTTTTTACTTATGACCACAAAATTTCCATGAAACTGTGAAAAGTGCGAAAAAGCGATTGTGTATTTTTCTCGATTTTTTGATTTTTCTCATTCGATTTCTCGTAGCAGAAGTTGCAGATCTTTCCTAATCTACAACTTTTGTATTGGATACTTTTTGATTCTAAGACAAAAATTATTGTTGCTATTATTAAAATTATTTTGCTTATTTATATTATGAAGCTTTATTATTCTAATTTAATGTTTATAGCTTTACTGTAAAAAATTAACTTTCGCGTCAAACGATGAAAGACAATTTCTTTTGTATATTTTTTCGTATAGCAATTAAATGGTGTAGTCAGTTTTTTAACTTTCTTAAAAATTCAAACAAATATTGAACAATGACTGAAAAATTCATTGTTGCAAAAATATTTTAGAGTTTTTCAATTTTTGAGTTTTTTGTTAAATAGGAACTACTATTTTTTATTATTTTATTAAAAAGAACATGTAAAAACAAAAAATGAGCACAGGAAGAACTTTGCAGGTTGATTTTTCACCACAGAATTTATTTTTGAAAAAAAAAACAGTTTTGGATTGAAAAACTGAATATCTCGAAAACTTTTAGATTTTTTTATGTAAAAAAATTAGTACTTATTTAAGACATAATGAAGCATGCTTTCACAAAATTTCATCAACATTAAATAATTTTTGCAAAAATGAAAAATAAAAAACAAAAAAAATCGTATTTTCGCATTTTTACAGAAATATTGAGCTCATTTTGAAAAGTGACTCTTACGAAAGTTGTTGATGTTTTTACAAATTACGTACCACATCGGAAGATTGACGGCAAACATCAAAAAAACAGAGAAATAAATTTGTAATAAGATTTATTGTGAGAGAAAGGAGATATCATAACGCTGTCGATTAAGGAATGAAGACAGAGGCGGAATTAATTTTAATAAAAAGTTCCGAAATTTAAAAAAAAATAGAATGTGGCAATTCTATTTTTTCAGAACAGAACATACTTTTGACAATAAGGCTAAATAAAAAATATAATACTAAAATGGTGATTATTCAGAGATACAGTTTCCCCTTCTGCATAGAAAAAGCCTTTAACGGCACTCCCGAGTTGGATTTCATTGGAAAAATTACTTCGGCTAGCTTGGGAAAAAATGTTTCTATTTGTAAATATAAATTCGAAAACAGCCTCATCTTTGACTGGCTATACTAATTAGAAGATTTTTCGCTATCTTCCCCATAGCTTACAGATCCATTTTGGTATTTAGAATTTATAAATGTCCTCACGTTGAAACATCTCTGCGTTTTTCTTGTACTGGGCAGTTATGATGCTGAAGGCAGAAGGATACGGGACAACAGGTTTTGAAGAAATCACAAAACTTGAAGAGGCTACGATAGAGAACTAATTTTACCTTTTAGAGGTGTTGACGTGACTATCAATAAAAAAAAACAATTTTCTTGAATTATAAAAACTTGACACGGAATATTGACAATAATTTAATAAAAAGTAATAAACACACAAACGAATATGTTTAATGTAATAAAATCATGTCAATACATCCACATTAAGTAACGTCGAGCGATATAGCGGTTCCAAACTAGGGTGCTCCACTTTAACACCAGATTTACGAATAAGGATAATGATCCTTTTTTAGATATAAATTCTTGTGTAATGGACATTTGTTTCATCTTAATACATAATCGATCATAAAAATAAAACACGAGAAAACAACATACGCGTTCGGCATACAAACGACTTATTTACTTGCACAATTTAAAAACGCGCGGACGCGTTGTTATTTTTTAATTAAATATTGGATCATAATACTTACGTGAGACATTAAAGTTAATATGTAGTGAGTTAAATCATCTTTCGTGTTATGATATTGAGACATGGTTTTGTCGGCCACGATTAAGATTTCGATGTGATATTCTTGATTTCCACTTTTTCTTCGGACTGGTAAAAATTCAAAGGCGTCCTCGCTAGCGGAAATGTCCCTAATGGATCGACGTTTTTCAAACGATGTATCGTAATAATAATCAGTTTCCACGTAATCAAACCTCACATTTCTTTTGTTTATTACGTGCTCATGTTCTTCCGATGTAGGTGATGGCCAATTTTTGGTGGTGACTGTATTTTCTGAAAATTAAAATATAAAATTAACAAAATTTTTTATAATTTTTTTCTGCTTCAATCGTATTCAAAACTGAAAGATAGGAAGAGGAACGTCCGTCGTGGCTGCAAACAATTAATTACCTGAGATTGAATTCATTCGGTAGTTTTAATTTAAACCAGGAAGTAACAGGCTTCAGTAACATCTGGCTGAGGATATAAATTATAGGAAATAAACAAATAGCAACTGAGCGTAGAGCGAATAGTTTGTTTGATGTTTTCAAAATACTGGAGTATTTTGAAATGTTCATATATTATATCCAAAAATAATTTAAATTTCGTAATACCTGGTCGTTAGCAGTCTTTTTAGTGCAGAATTGTAAATGCAGAATGGCACATGGCAAATTTCCCAAGTATTTAACGATGAAGAAAAGTATGTGGTAGATAGGTAGGCTATCTTTCAGGAGTGGACGACAATAAGATTAAGAAGCAATTATTTCTTTTGGAAAAATAATGGTTTACAAATTTCTTTGAGAGAAGCAAAAAAATATTTTCTCCCCAGAGTATTGTACCGAATATGGGCGTCCATTATGGGAGGACCCTTGCCTTAAATTTTTAAATTTAATTAATTTAAATTTCCTGCAGAAAGTTATTACTGAGTTCGTGAAGGAACCACGGCATTTGAAATTTGCCTTTTCTGCAAATAAAGAAAATTAAAAAGTTTTAGTGCTTAATTTTTTTATAATAAAATTATTTTTTATTTTGCCCCTCACTGAAAAAGATCATATGGACGCTTATGAGTCTTTTTCAACAGCTGATTGGAAAGCCCCATAAGTTTTGTTAAGTTTTCAAAAGTTTTCGTGACAAAAATGTATTTTTTTGAGAATTTTGTCCATTTATTTTACATTTTTAATAAATGTTAACGCCACAATAATCTAAGTTTCGTACTTTACTTTAATACCAGTAATCCAGGCATGAGCGTCCCTAGGATCTTTTTCAGGGAGAGGCAAAATCAAAAACAAAATTTATTATAAAAAAAATTAAATACTAAAAAATTTTCAATTTTCTTTTTATTTACAGGAAAAACAACTTTCAAATTCTGTGCTTCCTTCGCGACTTCAGTAATAACTTACCCCACGAAATTTAAATTAATTAACATTAATAATTTAATAAAAATAAATAAAAATGTTAAAAATACCATAATTTCATAGTTTTTGCTACAAAAAGCTTTCGAATGGAAGTTAACCAAGTTCGCTGTGAATTTTTTGTTGTTGTGCTTTTGTACATTTTAGATACTTGATTCAGCAACTTGATGCATTTTAAAAGGACCTGCGAAGCAGTGATTTTGTCGTTCCGTGATTATGTTTACGGTAAGTTAATTTGAATTTAATTGATATTTTCAGATTGAAGATTATGGATCTGGAAGTTACATACAAAATGTGACGTCAAATTTTGACTAATTATGAGTTGCCTCAAAGATGTTTGCAAACTAAATAGGTACGCAATTAGTAATAAAATCATTTAAATTAAAAAATCATCAACATAGCAAGCTAGACAACCGCAATAATTACAAACATGAAAGAAAAATATAATAAATTCACAATGTGGATGTCTACCTCCCACGCTGGTATTTGCTCAACTTGGATATTGATCATTAGGCCAAAACAATTAAAAAATGTAATTTATATAGAAAATTAAGTTCTCAAATAAAAAAACTTGTGCTATTGTCCGGTAATAAATAAATCCGAATTTGGAATAATTTTATAATTAGTTTAAATGTTTGAAGTTTTTTGAAATGAAGGTTTACCCGCCCACCGCATATTGCAATTAGCTCAGTACAATAAATTTAAATTTATCGCTATACAATAAAAGCCTTTCGAAGTGAATAAAGACAATGCGCTATAAAAATGAAGAACTGCGGATAATCAGGTCCTGGATGTGTGAAAACTGGAATGTAAAATGTAAAACTGAAGAATTCGAAGGTGCAGTTTATTTTCAATAAATTAAATTTACATCTGATAATGACGCTAATAACACAAAAATTACGAAATTTTTGAAATTGAACACCGCACTGAGAAAAATGTGCCGTTAAAAATGCTAAAAAAAATAATTAATTTGCATAGAATAATTTACAATTAAATCGCCCATCAAATCAAATGACATAACACTTTGATCCTTCTCCAGAAGTTTTGGATGTGAAACTTACTGGGTACACCTAAGATTTATTTCTTTTTATAATCAACGCAGCAGGTTCGAGCAGCAAATTACTTAATATGTATTTATGCATTCTTTATTTCTATAAAGGCAGGTCTTGTTTGCTCGTTTATTTGTGTTTGGAGCCCAGCAGTCTAGAAGCATTTGTAAGACACTTGATCCGGCTTGCAGCTTTTTAGAACACCGACCATTCAACTTTAATGGATTAAAACTTGTTTTATTGTATTTTCGCAAGGCAAAAAATACAATAAAAATTGCATAATATATTAATTTTTTTATTACTCAAAATTTATTTGCGCATAAATAATTTTAGTCAAAATTCACCTCTGGTTTCGCACGCTTCTGAATTGCCATCCTGAACTTCGTTATCGGTAATTTCGGTGTTGTGTTTCGTTAATTTAATCCTGTGCAAAATGCTCGTTACGGAATTACTTGAAAAAGGCTCGATCGGCTCTATGTGGTAATTTCCCTGGGAAGTTTGAATATAACCAGTCTGAAAAGAAATATTTTTTTAGTCTCAGTTTCACAAGATATAACATGTCGGAAAAAAGTTGTAATTGAACACCGAGTTTTTGCACCACTCGAAAAGAAGTACATCAAAACTGAAAAAATCCTCGCCGCCGCATTAAAAGTAAATTCAATAAATATCTCAATAATTTTTTTATATTTTAGTTTTGACATCATCGGCTCAAAATAATTCGGAAATTGCTGTTTATTTCATGGTAATTTCAAGGTTGATGATTTTGCATAAGCGTGTCTAACTTTTAATTTGTCATTAAAATCACGTAAAGTTTTTAACATCCATCCATCGACGTATTAAAAAAATATTCAAAAAACTACACCGTGAAAAAGTAAGTATGACTAAAAATTAAGTGTTCATTTTTTTAAATAGTTTTTGAAGTCATTCACTCTTTTCGAGTGCTTAACCGCAAATTAAAAAAATAAAAGTAATCCACAAGAGTTGAGTGAACCGCAGTAATTAGTAGTTAGAAAATTGGCATCAGTTCTGCACCGAAGTGTTAATAATCAGATTAATTTGGATTTCTATAATTTTTCAAAATGCACACAAAATATAAATCCCCCCCCCCACCACCACCACCATACAATTTGTCGGCAATCTGCTGTTGTTAAAATTCTCAAGACTTTTTTCGCAATTTTTCACATGACTACCAATAAATTTTCTCTAATCATGAAACAAGTAGTTTCAAACTACAAGCCATAGGCTTGAATATAAACTTAAGTTAAAGCAGAGTATGTATGGAAATGTAATACAATTATTTTCCAACTGTAGACAAGCCTAGCTAATATATTATGCGTTCAATCACGAAGTTCGTGCTCGAGGTGCTTGATTTTGAATTAAATTTAGCTCAAAACGATCTGTCAACTACTCATAATATTGTTGTCGTAATTTCAAACACTAACATTATGCATTGTTTTCCAATTCAAATTACTCAATCTATTATTGCAGAAGAAAGAATAAATGTTAAAGAAAAACAAAATTTTACATTTATTGCTCTTTCTATTTCTGTTAGCTAATACAACTGGGAGCTGTATTTATAAAGTGGTAAATAAATAAGCTGAACTAAAATGCAAATAATGCTGAAACTTGTCTGGTTTTTATTGTTTTCAGGTTTCTAAGTCATTTCTATTCATACAAAGAAAATGAGAACTGGATAAACGTTAAATATTTTAAGAATATTCACTTTATTGAAGCCAAGAAAGTACTAGTAACAGTTGAAGATAAAATCACACATCAGTCTCGCTCCAATATCAGCCTGGTTCTCCGTCCATCCCTTAATTTTTTAATAACCACCCATAAATCTTAAGTATGACGTCACGAGATGTTTGACCATCTCTAATATTCGGCCATCCTGACTTCTGTGGCTGTCCAATTTCATTCAATTGTCTCTTTTATCGTGGAGTTGACTTGCCATTCTAATTCAATTAATTGCGTCATCGTCTACTGTCAGCAACAGTACTTTACATATTAGGCGTTGAAATACCCCCGGTGCACTTGCCAATCCAAAGGACATAATAAGAGTCAGGAGTCACAAAAGCCGTCTTTTCTATTGATTCTGGTGCCATCGGGACTTGGTATTATCCTGATGCTAAGTCAAAAGCAATAAAATACATGCCCCCCCCCAAATGATCTATTTGATTTGGTATTAAAGGTGTAGGTAATTTTTCCTTTACGGTAATACCGTTTAACTTACGGCAATCGAAGCACATTCGAAAATCTCCCTTTTTATTTTTTACCAGTAAAATGGGGCTACCGATTCACGTAGTAAGTTTTCAATAATTTCGTCTAATTTTAACCTATTTAACTTATTTAATTTAATTTGATTTAATTTTAATTTCAAAATTTCAATGCATTCTTGCAACCTAATAATACTGGAAGATTAAAGGACAATGACAAGTTATTGCAACCGCACAACCTGAGAAATCAAGTGAAACATCAATTCAGTTTTATTTATAAAATTAATTCAAAATTTAAAAAATCCTTAAACTATTAAAATGTGTCGCAAGCAGAGCCGGGGCTCGTACCTTCATCATTTGAGGAGGCTGTTTATAAAATATAAATTTTTTGAGATTTCTCAGAATTTCCTCGAATAACTTAAGATTTTTAAGACTTTCCAACATTTCCTTGGGTTTCTTAAGATTATATCCAATTTTTCTGGAATTTCAGATTTTCCTCCATAGTTCTATCCTAACTTATTTAAATTTAAAAGAAAAAATAACTTTGATGATGCTTTTCATAGCATTTATATATCTTGAAATCATCGGTATCAGTGCCGTAACTAGGGTGGGCGACTGGTGCGGTCACTTCGGGAGCAATGTAGAAGGATACGCGAAAGGGAGCCCACAAAGGTAGCAAAATAGTGAACGCCGCTGATTTTATAGACAATAAAACAAAGAAACAAAATTCCACATGAAAATAAGGGTGGTTTCGTTTAATTTTGGCCAAAAATTTATGCTGAGGGGGGCGTAAAATGTTATGTATGCAGCAGGCGTATCATTGCCTAGTTACGGTACTGATTAGTAATACTGTTACACTTTGCGGTCCATGTGATGGCTACATCATTTATAGGCTGTTTTAGGCCAACAATTCTGCTTCTGCGGTAGCCTCACTTTATTTTTTGAATAAGTATTGTGGTAGGAACCTATGTTACTATCAAAAATCTACTTTTTTATATTTTTGAAAATTGTTATAGTGTAAGGGGCCGTCCATTAATTACGTAAGGACGATTTTTGAAATTTTTGGCCGCCTTCCTTTCCCACGTAAGGGTACGTAAGATTTTGGCTCTCCTCCTCTCCCCACATCTTACGTAAGGATTATTAAACAAAATTAATGTTGACCCCCCCCTACTTCTTAAAATAATATTGTAAATTACATACAAAACATGCAAAAATTTAAATTAAATTTTATTTATATAAATAAAAGTTAATGAAGATAATTAATTATATAAAAACTTATTACAAAAAATTTTTAAATCAAATTAAAAGTCAGTAATTTAAAAAATGTATTTTAAGAAACTTACGTAAGGAATACATCGGACCCCTCCCCCCCAACGTAAGGGTCCGTAAGATTTTCGATATCCCCCTCCCCCAAAGCCGTGCGCAATTAAAAAACGGCCCCTAATTACTAGTCCAGAATTTAAGGGGAGACAAAGCCTCCCTTACCTCCTCTGACGAGCTGCCGCTGACGGAGTGAGATCTACAGGGAGTCCTACAAGCAACATATTAAGCTATCTATAGACCTTGCACTTTGCTAGTCAGGGCAAGCGGCTGATATGTTGATTTTTGCTAGCTATACACTGAAAAAAATAGTTCATCATATTGCTGAAAAATTCATCATTTTTGCGTCGATGAACACAATTCATCAATATGATGAACCTTGTTCATCAGCGCAAAAATGATAAGTTTTTAATAAACTTTTTTTTCAGTGTAAGTAGTAATGGAAAAATAATTCTGCTGATAATAAAAAGTTAAGTCTCTCTGTCTACCAATCTGCAAAAGTTACAATAATTCAAGAGATGGTCGGGTCTTTGCGGCCTTCAGGCCGCACAACCTAGGCAAACAGGTTACCACACAAGAAATAAAAAAAATTTTAATTTAAAATTAATTTAATAATTACTTAAGTAATCCTAAGTGCGTTAAAATTAACTAAGTACTTAAAATACTCAAATATTATGCAAAGTGTGTAAGATGATATTTTAATTTATTTGAATTACAAAAATCATGTGTTTTCGATCCGCTTTATTTTATTTGACGTTGATCTAAAGAAAACAAAATTCAGTGATAGATATAATAATATAAATGGGTTACAAGATTTAATTTCATAAGAATATCTAACTATAGAACACAATCTTGACGAAAAATAAAATTTTCTTATTAGATACTAACCTTGAACCTAAATATAAGATTGTGGAAATAAAAATCTGGAATAATTTTCTTTGGATTAAAAACATAATAAGAAGTTATAACATAATTAAGGCAACCCACTGTCACAGGGAGGGGGCTAAACGGTGACTTCCAATTTTATTAATTAATTTTTACGATCGGATACTGCCTATAAAATTGAACTTAATTTGAAGGCTCTAAAACTGAGACATTTAAAGCGGTTTGCTCTTATTGGCCAAAAACGTATCTTAAATAATAAAAAATTAATAAGATGCCTTCAAAACGAAGTACCTAATTGGTGTAATTTAACGAAACCCAAAGAAATTAACTTATTTCATGACGGGTCGCCTGTTAAGAGGTATATCAACACCTTTAAGACTAACACGTTTTTGATAAATAAAAATAATTTTGTAAAATCACTTTTGTAACTGACTAAAATGTCAGGGAAAATAATTACAAACCACGAGGTGCACAGCAAGTGCATAATTACAAATCTAAATTGCTCGGAGGTATTTCGTGTAATGAATAAGTGGCAAGATTGTTATCTTCGTGCAATTACTTTTTTAGATAATCGTTAAATTATTTATGTGTAGTTGATTTAATAATAACTTGCAAAACTTTCATTACCTATAATTTACACGTTTAATATTTTGCGTTATTGCATAAGTGCGGTTCTTTTGCTTAAAATCCATCTCAAGTTCAATTTGAATAAGTTTTTTTGAATTTTTCATTACACCAGAGTTTATTAAACTGTTCTGAAACAAAAACAATTTTTAATTCGATTTGAACCCAGAGAGAAATTATAATTATGACCGACCTTGTGCTTCGGAGGTTATGTAAAGACGTTGGTCTTTTCGTGCTAACGAATTGCCATCATTACAAATAAAATAGGGTCACAGGCACAATTGAAGTCAGCCTAGCAAGTTACCTTGGATGTAAAAGAACACAGGTCGTAGACCTAACGTAAGATAGCCTGCGATCGCATCTAAATGCAGACTCGAAAAAAATTTAACTGATAGTTCTAATGCACGCTTTTAAAAGAAACCAAATGCAGTGGCGTCTCGTCAAAGTAGGCAAGGAAGGCTTAGCTTTTTCTTATATTCTGAACCATTAATTAAACTATTAAAATTTTCAAATAAGTAAACAGTGGGTTTTCGATTGTAAGAACAAGTATTGTAAAATTTTTTCGATTGTAAAACATGTGCGCTTTACTTTTTCACACATGCGCATTGAAGCATGAACCACAGAAATGAGTACAAATATCCTCAACACCTATCTGTAACAAGTAGGATGGTTACCTGCCTTAGTAACTATATATGTATTGTTTTGAAAATAGTTTACAAAAATAGCTTAACTAATAAATTTTTTTTTTTTAGTTTTACGCAAAGCTAAGTTGTTTTCAGTGGCGGCTCGTGACTTTGTTATTTGAAGAGAATAATTATAAAGTATATTGTAAAACAAAGACGAATCCATATGGGGTAGAGAGGGAACCCCCCTCCCAATATTATCGGTATTGGCAAAAGTTGACAAATCCACCCAAAAGTTGTCAAAATGATATTGTTAAAAATCAATAACAAATTAGAAACAATAAACAGTTGTATAAACAACAAAAAATAAGTGGAAAAGTTAAAAACAAGATTTTCCTTTTTGAATATATATTTTGAGAGAAGTATCTATCTTTTGATAGACCTCACAATCAAAAATTCAATTTATTGTTTGAAAATTTTATTAGTAGTTTACTCCAAAATTTCAGAAGAGGCTAAGCCTCCCTTGCCTTCCCTGACGAGCCGCCGTTGGTTGTTTTAATTTTTATGCTTGGTTTTTATGTATTAATTCTCACTTTTCGATGTTCCAATTAAATAAATTTAATTTACATTGATTTCAATAAAAAATGAATTTTATTAAAATTGTGACTTCTTCTGTCTTTATGTTTATTTTTATTATTTTTGTTACAGTTTTAATCAATCAATTACATCAATCATTGCAATTTTTACAAAATATTGACATTAATTAATTAATAATAATTATTCTTAATAAAATGAAGAAATAATATTATTGAAAATATTGATAATAATATATAATAATTAATTACGTTTTGCAGCGGCGCGGCGGCTATTTATTGTTTAAAACTTTCTTATAATTTAATTATTTTCTTGATTTATTTAAATATTATATTATTATCTTGTGATTACCTTTCTATACAATTTTCTGTATTATATCTATTATATTTTATATCTCCTGCTTTCACTTTTTATTTTCTCATTTTCTCATTACTTTCATCTTCAAAATTGAAATTATACGTTTGATCTTCTCTTACAATATTGTGGTTTAAAATGGGGGGGGGGTCTGAGGGGAGACCCAGTAAGGAACCGGTACCAGTAATAAATAATAAACTTGGCCGCTTAAACAGTCTACGGTCTACGACTAGACTGGGTGGTCATAATGTTAAAAGAAAACTACTAGACAAAATTTAGGGAAATTTGGTTTACAATTGAAGGGAAATCCGGGCAATCTTAGTAAATGTAAGAAAATCTTAGGAAATATTCCAGACAGCATTTGATTTAATTTTACTTTTTCAACTTTTTCTAAAAGAAATTGTAAAGCAATCTAAGAAAATCCGAGGAAATCCGGGAAAATCTGGTGTACAAAACTTAGATTTGCGGTTTCCGCCTCGGTCAAACAAGGGTTTTTAACTATGCACTTGAACAAGGGAATTGTAAGACAAGGTTGACTTTATTTCTAATTAAACTAGGAAACTGAATATTGTCTTAAAGTAAGTTTTCAAAGTCCAACAAAGAGTATTGAGCTTAATCTACACGAATTTGTATACGAAAAATTGTATTAAAAAATTCAGACAATTTTTTTTGAAGTTGACGTTTTATTTGCTATTATGCCGATATCATTTTTATTGTTTAGTGCGGTCGTCCTTTACATCTATTTAGTTGAGATACGCCGAGTATTTGCTTATGTTCACGATATCTTTGAGACGTATTAATTACAATCGAGCTTTATTTTCAATTAATATCTTATTAATTTAAGTTATTTATTTTTTTGGATAATTAGTGAACTATAGTGAATGTTAGTGAAGATTATAAATCAACTTTCGTAAGCAGACCCCCGAAACCGCGGAATCTCAGTGTTTGATATGTATACCCACCCCCTTCCTCTCCCAACGTATGTCTGAATACGTTCTTGTATTGAATCAAGGAGATAAAAAAACTTACATAATTAAACTTTTAAAAATAAAATACATATAATAATAATTTACACCCAATTATATTATAAGAAATAAGTACGCCCTTAAGGGTTCAATATCAAATGTGAAATAGTAATTGTCTTAAAAACTAGTTTATAGAATTTAATTTTTGCGGGCTATGGCCTACATAAATACAATTAAAATTTTAACATTTTCATAATGACTACGGCAACACGAAACAACCAGATTTTTTTCGTGACGCTTTTTAGGTACCTACCTATGTATATAATGTATATTACGTATTATATTATACAAAACTCTTGTTAGCTATCATAATAAATTACGAAAGCATGAAAATCTATTAGTGGAAGAAAAATAATATTTTTATATTGATAACTAATTTTATGCCAGACAGCCGTACGTCGTAAAATTATGACTTGCAATATTTATTTATAAATTAACAAAAATAAATATTATAATTCCGATTATAATAAAAAAAACTAAAATTAAATCAATAAAATCATACCTAATCCCATTTATATTATTTTATGATTTTATTTTACGATCACTCTAATTTTTTGGCTGAGACAAGGACGCGCAGCGAACAATATTTTATAACAACAAAAAATTCAGTTTTTTACGTGACCTCACAATGTAGTTAAATAATAGTAATGCAAAAAAATTAATTTGCTGAAAAAAGCTCGTTCCCATCTGGAAGACTTCCTCAGTCGAATTTAATGTATTCTAGACTGTATGGGAATGAATAGCACTTCACTTTTAAATAATTTTAGTTATTTTTTTAAATTATAATTATTATAGGTGTGAAATACAAATAGTCAGATTAAAGGTCGCTAAAAGTGCAGATTGTGTTAACTTTAAAAAAATATATTATAAGGAAGTGCAATTCACGGTCGCAAAACCTGTTAGCACAGATGAATTTTGTAATATTGCAATAATGGATAATTAGACTCTTTTTTAGCTCAATTATGAAATACCACTAATAAATTTATGATCACACGGTGATTAAATTTATTGTTTCAAGAACAATTTCCTTGTTGTTCGATTGCTTTTCAGAGTTGTTGTTCTTTATGTTACGTTATTGTCAGGAATGAAATGTGATATATTTGTTAAGGTATTGAAGGTTGTAAAATATTTCAACAATGGACGAAAGAACCATTAACTTAATTCTGCTAAACAAAAATTTACATATCTTAAAGTAGCACAAATGGGAGGATTTAAAGTAACCCATAGAAATCTAAACTATTGATAATTAAGTGGCTAGTGAATTATAGACTTTTATTTGAAGTTTTTTTTTGGACGAGAGAAATTCAGATATAAATAAAACAAATAAAATATTTTCAAATTATGAGCCGAAGCTTTGCTCAATTTACCAATCCTCGGGTTGATTCATGATCACGTTATCTTAATTTTAATCTAAATTTTGTTCACTTCAAAAATTAGATCCGTCTCTCAGGATTATCGTGTTTGGGAGTTTATAATATTAGGTGTGTCTTCGAAAAAGATTGAAAGGTTGGCGGTAATCTGCCTAAACGAATGTTGGGACCCTATTTCTAAAATGTTTGTCATCCCCAAGTTACTCATGTTCATCTTGATGATTAATGATCTTTAAGTTATTAATTTTAATAAAATTATTTACATAATTTATTGAGATAATAATAGGAGAGCTCCACGCTTCAATACGAGGTGACCATCCTGTTTATTGCGTAGCAAAGTCGTTGGTGACAGTGACGCATGCTATTACTTTTTGCAATTATCTTAACAAAAAATAGAACATAACTTGACATATTTTATTGGTAATTTTATTTATTAAACAAAAAATGTTTTATTGCTCTTAAGCAACAATATACTTTTGTTAATTTAAAAATTCCAAAAATTTGGAAAATACAATTTATACTTAAGCCCTTCAGTGTTTACAAGATGCAGAATGCGTGCATGCTGCGATTTCTATATATTGTTAAGAAAATCTCAGAAGAAAAGTGATTTATGATTCGACCGAAGAGTAGTAAAATGCCTGCGGCAATTTTTAAAATCAATTCGTTTAAACCATGGGAGCACTCTGGGTATAGGTAACAGCATCGACTAATAAAATAAGAAGGTGCGGAATTATTTCTTTTGTGGAGATTATTGAAAAAAGTGTCTACATCCAAAGAGCGGAATTATTGTTTAATAATTCGCAAACTGGATGAACTTTTTGAAAGCGCAAGTTGGTATAACTCCCGAAAGAGAGTGGTTTTAGTGATTAAATCTCAGATTTATCTTGTTTTGAATTAATATTTTAATTCGTATAATTTATTTAAACAGCAGCGTCCGGATTTCGATGCCCAGAGCAACTTAATTCATATAGAAAAATTTTGATTGCAATCTGCTGATTAACATAAATGCTACTTATTATTAGAAGATTTTTGGCTGTTTCTGTTTATAGGACATTTGTTTTAGAAAAAATTTACGTTTATATACCACGAACTCCATAGTGAAGTTTTGACTGAACTCCCCCGTTTTCGGGGAGCCGCTTATTTTTATCAATTTTCGATTATAATTACATGACCATGAAATTGGTTTTAAGGGAGTGAAAAGGAGGCTTGTTTTAGCTGTAAACAATAATAAATAAATAAGTACCTTCATTCGATGCTATATATTGTTGTTATATATTTTTATTATTTGAGGGTGTTTGGGGGAACATGAGAGGGGTTGGAAGCTGGAATATATAGAAAACAAGTAAAAAAATTTTTTAAAAACCCAGAAAATTGATCATTTTAAACGACTCTTTTAAAATTTAAAGGGCATTCCCCCCCAACCCCAATCTACCTCATTTCTAAAATAATCTTTTTGGTCCCTACAAATAATCGAAAAGTGACAAAAATAGGTGGACGGGTCTCCCACGGAAATGGTGGATTATGCGCGTAAACTGGGGTCATATTCGGAATAATTAGCAGGGTGAGGCTAACGCTGTGGAATAGAGTGAAAAGTGAGTTAACCCGCGAAAGGTCTAAAATATAGGACGTTGTCAGATATGGTGTAACAATTTATTGCTAATAATTGTTGGAGCGCCCCATTTGCCCTTTGCTCTGTGCCGCTAATGAAAGAATCGCCTTGTAGCGCCACTTTTATTTCGGCGGGCGGTCGCTAGAATTTAGTTAGACTTGGGTTAGAGTTCATAGTACGTAGGTGTAGATTTGCAAGTCCGCGAAGGGGAGTGCAATTACAAAGTAAGCCGTGTCGAGGAATTAGAATCCGGAGAGGATTATTTTGTGATACACCAAAGTGATCCGAGGCAAATTTCTTCAGGTGCCTAATTGGGATTTTTCAACCTGTTTGGTAGTGGGGTAAGATTTTTTGTTTTTTTAATTGATTTTGGGAAAATCAATTGCTTGTCTCTATATACTTCTCCACTAAGGACAATATTGAGACGAGTAGCGGCAGTCTTCTTTTCCAACTCCGCTGAGGCTGTCAGTGTGTTCGCAACAACTTCTTGCAGTCAATAGCAACAATTTTCTTGCAATTTTCTTGCAAATTGCCATTATTAACCGTAGTGGTATTCTGGTTACAATGGGCTAGAGCGAGAAAACGGTTTTGGAGAAACCATGTGGAGAGGATGGATGATGCAAGAATCGCAAAAATAGTAATGGCGCAAAGACCTAACTCCAAGAGACCCCCCCGAAGACCCCCAAAGAGATGGAAGAATAGCTGGACGTCTGCATCCCAGGAAGGCAATATTGCACAGAAAAAAATTACTTGGTTCAAATAAGTACCACTTGAATCAAGAAATTCTCTGTTTTCAATAGCCGCAAAAAATATTTTCTTGCTGTAAGAAAAAAATATTCTTGATTCAGTTTTCTTAGATCACTTAAATATATTATTAAATTGAAGAATGACGTTTTTAAACTAAGTAGTTACTATAATTTATTTGATTTAAATAAAGAACATATTTTTTTTTTATTGTAACTACTATATACGAGCATAATCAACAATCAGAGCAATTTAATAAATACAAGTTCTATGAGCTGATCTGATGACATCTGATTAAAAGAAAACTTTATACAGGAATCGCCCATCAGCGATTTCCACTTCGTGATATCTACCTCAACCTGTTAACAGGTCGCCAGGCCACTTTCTTTTCAATCTTCTGTAGACTTCTTCTTCAAGAAGTTGTTGAATTCCAGTCTGGCTTGATGGTTTTTGGCTTTTTTATAAATTTCTTCTGTTACATATTCAATTTTCAAATCCGTGTGTATGGTTTTGTTGGTTACATACCATGGAGCGTCTATCATCATCCGAAGAGTTTTTGACTGAGCTCCCTGGATTGTTTTAATATTTGACATGCTTGAACATCCCCAGAGTTCTAGTCCGTACGTCCAAATTGGTTTGATAATAGCTTTGTAAATGATTGCTTTGTTTTCGAGGGAAAGAATGGATTTTCTTCCAATTAGCCAATTCATCTTTTTAATCTTTAGGTCCATCTCTTTGCTCTTCTTTTTTATATGCGTTCTCCAAGTCAGTCTACTGTTCAAGTGAAGCCCAAGATATCTTGCTTCTTGAAGAACATATTTGAATTAAGAAGTTGTTAACATAACATAAAAAATGCTATCTTTGCGCAAGCTTTTAGTCTCAGTAATTACGTAATTAAATTACTTCGATTAAGAATATATTAATATTCATGTATCTAGAAAACAGTGTTCTTCATTGCAAAGAAATTTTCTTGGATTTAAATAATATTTTAAGTAAAAAATACTCTCTGTAGAAGACAACTGATATTTTTACTACAAGCTATTTTACTGCGTAAAGAAATTATATTTTTAAATGAAATAAATAATTTCAAGAATCTATTTATTCTTTATTTAAGAAAACCTTTTTTTGCGTAGGTGATTAATTAACAGAGCCAAGCCCCCACAACAGATGAAGAAGAAGAGATATATTATAATTACAATTAATTAATAGATTAAAACCAGTATTTGTTGGGAAACGACTGTAAACAAGAGGAAAAAACCTAGTTGCGTCCCTGATTAAAAGAGTCTGAGCAAATATAATTACACCACATTTGAAAATAAATTTGAAATACTGCTTTTTTCTTCCAGATTTCCCTAGATGTACTTAGATTTATTATCAAGAAATAAATAGTATTTTGGATTTTCTCAAATTTCTGCGGTTTTCAAAACAACAATTAATCTGCTTTCTATTGCTGAACATATAGGTTACAGGTTTAATATAACTTCCTCGTTATAATATAAATAAATATAAATTAACGTTTATATTATACGCTTAAAAATTACATATTAATCTTCACATCCTGAAGAGCAATCTATGCAATTATTGATATGCTAGTACCTCCCAGACCTCCAAGTGTGATCTACATTGTACGATTGCATAGTACGAAATGATGAGTAATTCCCTTTAATAAAATCCAAGGGTTAATATCCGGTAAAATTTCTGTACTCGTACACAAGACTCGAAATTCCAAAGAATTCCAACGATCTCCAGGGAATTCCAAGACTTCCAATGATTTCCAACGATTTTTAAAGAATTCCAGGGATTTACAAAGATTTCCAAGGAATTTCAGTGATTTTCAACGAATTCCAATAATTTCCAAGAATTGCAAGGATTTCCAAAGAATTCTAGTGATTTCCAAGGAATTCCAGGGATTTCCAAATAAATGTACACTTTTCGGGATATTTACCCCTTGATAAAATCAATTGCAGAGCCTACATTCAAACCTTTGGTCTGCCAGACCGGGAGGTCTGGGAGGTATTAATATTCTTTAAGGTCTGAAAATTAAAATTGCAACTTTTAAACACAGTCGAGTCTCAAAATAGTGAACAGCAAAAACCATGTTTGTTTTTTAAATATTAATTCCCAATTTATTTTTTCCTGTCTTCTTTTTATGCTATAAAAATCTATTTTCTACCCTTCTTATTTATAGCATAAAAAGAAGACAGGAAAAAATATATTGGGAATTAATATTTAAAAAAATAAACAAGGTTTTTGCTGTTCACTATTACGAGACTCTACTGTATGCACAATATTAATCTCTGTAGTTTTACACCACGAATTGCCACTGACGTCAATCAATCATCCAAGTTCGAATTACCTTATAAATAGAGAACATTTTATTTAATTAACTTTAATAAAAAAGTAACATTGTACTCTGAGCTAATCTGCTTTTTGTGGATTGCTTGTAATATTTATTGTCGCCCACCTCTAAAAGGTAAATATTCCGAAAACCTTTTGCATACATGATCGGGAATTACGAAAATTTCTATGGAATTTAAAGTTTTCTCAGTAATTCTATAGATTTCCCAACAATTACACATTTCCAGGCATTAAAAGGATTTTTAAAGAATCTCTGTGATTTCCAAGAAGTTCCAAAGATTTCTTATGAATTGCAGACATTACCAAAAAATTTTACAGATTTTCAAGAGGATATCAAACAAATGCAATTTTAAACAGTTTTATTAATTTTTATAAATTCCAGTGATCTCCAAGAAATTCCAGGCATATTTCTAAAGAATTCCAAGGATTTCCAAAAAATTGCAGACATTTTTAAATAATTCCAAAGATCAAACAAGTGCAATTTTGAAATAATTTTAAATAATATTATCCAAGGAAATTTAGGATTTTCCAAATAATTTTAGAAAATTCCTATGAGTACTATAAACCAATAGATACCCTGACCTAGTAAATTATATGAATGGCGATAGAGAGGTGACAAGACAACGAAGTACAAAAGTTGGGAGAGAAGAGATACATAGACCTACCGGTCACTTTTCACTCAAATATTTAAACAGATATATTTAAAATTAATTTAATATTTTCATAAAAATTTAATAACTACCCCAATATTAGGGAAGATTGTATAGCAATATATAGAAAATATATTTTAATGTACTACTTACAGTGGCGGCAATCTAAAATGCCCGGTGCATTTTATTTGCAATATACCTGTTACAATCGGCTTAATTTTAAGGGTGGTAATTTTTTGTAAAATACAATGACATACACTATTATGAGGTAACCCTTTTTAACCATTTAGTGTACAAAATGCATTCAGTTTAGTTTAATAAATCTTAGAAATATAAAAAAAATCGTAGGTAGAAAGAATTTAACAGAAACTGAAAAACAGAAAATTTTAGTTTTACATGGTGAAAATAGGAGTTTTACCTATATTAGTGAGAAAGTTAGGTATGACAGACGTACTATAAGTAGATTTTTAAAAAAAATATGCCATTAGGGCAGTACTAAACCACTTGACAGAGGGAATTCGAAAAGAAAAACAACCAAATCACAAGATCGTAAGCTTTGCAAAATGGCATTGAAAGATCGCTTCAAATCTCGAAGACAATTAAAAAAACAGTTAAAAGATGACCTTGGCGTAAATATTAGCAAAAAAATTTTACGTAATCGTTTAGCTGAATTCAGATTACGCGCTTAGGCTGCTGTCAAGAAACCGCGTTTTACAAAAAAATCGAAACAAAGACGGTTACAATTTGCCAAAATATATCAAAATTGGTCGGTATGTGATTGGAGAAGGGTCATCTTCTCAAATGAGTCAAAATTTTTACTCCATGGGTCAGATGGAAAGCAATATGTGCGGCGATTTCAAACCGAGCGCCTATCAGATAAATGCACCATAAAAACAACACGCGGTCGATTTGGAATTATGATATGGGGTTGCTTTTCTCAACGTGGTTTAGGTGAGCTACATATCATAGTAGGGTCTGTAAATGTAAAAAAATACATTAAAATTTTTAAACCCAGTTTGGAGCCATCGGTTTTAAATTTATATGCTGAAAACGAAGAATGTTTTTTTCAGCAAGATAATGCACCGTGCCATACCGCGAAAACGGTACATAATATTTTTGTAAATAATTTTTTTTTTCAAAATGTATTAATCAGGTATTGTTGTGAATACATTTA
Source organism: Cantharis rufa (assembly GCA_947369205.1). Classification (NCBI taxonomy): domain Eukaryota; kingdom Metazoa; phylum Arthropoda; class Insecta; order Coleoptera; family Cantharidae; genus Cantharis; species Cantharis rufa. The sequence goes on along the minus strand of OX376307.1, from coordinate 13,413,611 downwards.
GCTAACAAATGATTGAAAAATATGAAATTGATTCCTTTTTATTTTACACAGGTATCGAATTATTTCGTTAATAACGGTATCTATACAATTGATTGACCTAACTTAAGTCCCGACTTAAACCCCATTGAGAACTTTTGGGCGGTTATGAAGAGGCATGTAGTTGACAATAGTGCTAAAAGTATACCTGAGTTGAAAAAAGCGATAAAATTTGTTAGAGATAATCGTAAGCGACGATTACTTGCAGAGGTTAGAACAATCAATGCCACGCCGTTTAAAAGATGTAATAAAGGCCCAATGGAGGTTCAACTAAATATGAATAAATTTTTTTATTAACCAATATATTATTAATCAACACTTGACTACATTAATTATCTACTAAATAATTATTTTACTATAAAATTTATATCAAATTCGAGCGCAAAAATATACCTGAAAACAATGCTTTATTTTATAATGAAGTCTTTTGTTAGTTATTTATACTATATATCATTGAATTTAATAATTTTATACGTATTTATAGTTAGTCAATTATATAACATATGAATTAGTGCCATGTTAACAAAATTTGTAAGTAAAAATTAAGAATAACTTAAAATTTTTCAACCGGGCATTTTAGATTGCCGCCACTGTACATTTTACTTTACCCTGTCGCAGAATTTAAAAACAGTTTTATGTTTTGGAGTGTATAAGGTGATGGGGGCGGGAATTAAACGAAAATACGTGTATCTCTAAGTTTACTACTTCCTTAAGGTGAACGTCCTGTTTTTAAGGGTAACCTTCAGGTTATAATGTATTATAACAGGGTCAGGGGTTTCAGTAAGTTTCGAAATGTCCCTGACATTACTATGCTTTCCAAATCATTTTATTTTATGTTACTTATTAGCTACCCGTGATGAACCATTACTAAATTCTAGAATTGCTGGGGGCCGTAATATTTCCTTATAGCGTGTTGTGCAACATTATCTCGTATTACAGAATCACATATCCTATAAGCACAAAAATCTTAAATAAATTACCAAGAACAAAAAATGCAAGATTTTTGACAATATAAACGTTATAATTATTGAGTCGATCTACAAAATAGGCAAAAAAATAGGTTACAAAAGCATATTGAATTAAAATAAGATGAATTCAATATCCACATCATTATAGGAAAATTAATCTTACTTACGAAATGTTAACCAACTATTAAATGCGTGAAATTTACAAAAAAGAAATTTATTGATGATTAATGATGAAGCTTAAATGTTTATATTTCAATCTATTTTAAAAATTGAAACGAGCAGCTCACGATTTTCAAGCGACCAAGTTATTTATTATCGCAAAGACCGAGACCTTCAAGATACCAATCTTTCATTAACTTGAAAAACATGAAGAAAACCGAATTCAATTATACAAGACGTGAGAATCTTTCCATACTTGCTTTTTATCAAGTCACTTAAGATCATCATTTAGTCTTCCTGCAACTATTACATCGGAATGGTTTTAATTGGAGATTATCAATGTGGATATTCAAGTCAAAATGTCAGAAAAAGGGAATCTAAAATAAAAAGTGGAGATAACGAGGCGGATTATATAATATATTATAAGCTCGCATTAATGTTCTATTTTGTAAGAGTGACGGTTTAAAATGATTTGCTATCTCTAATTATAGATTTCCAATGTTTAACTTTGACTGTTCTTACTTTACAAGTTCAATTTTGCAAGCAAACGCCTGTAGTCTGAAGAGGTTTAATAAACCGTAACGTTGCAAAATAGCAATAAAGATGGGATCGATTTTTATTTATTGTATTATAAATTGGAAAACAAACATGTGATAATCCATTTCGATAAGCTTAACCGATCTACGGCATTAAATATTCATTAAAATTCAAACTTGAATCACGCCTCTTCCTTTTGTTCGCTTGAATAACTTTACATAATGATAAAGGGTTTAACCACTTAAGGAAGGCGCGTGCCACGATGTTGTCTAGTCATCAAGAACTAATACGATTGTTTGGAACATAAAAAGTGCATTAATAGAAAAAAGTACTAATTTAGAAAGTAATGAACCGTTAAAATTTACAAAAGCTCCATCTAGCACTTGGAGCTTCCAATTCAAGATACCTATCGTCAATTTTTAGACATAATATTTGTATGGAATAACAATAAGCTTGATTGCCTATTGATTCGATATGAACACCGTAAGAAATTCTATTCTAATTAAGTGGAACATACTTTTCCGGATCTCTTTTTGCAAGTGTTGATGCAACAAAGAAAAGAATAATATTATAGAAACGGCGCTACGATCACTTTAGCTGCGTATTTTCTCGGTGCATTAATATTGATATCAAAACATCAAACTTGACTACTCGAGCATTAAATTTCCTTTGAAGATTTTACGATTTAAAAATTAAATTAGAAACGAGTGGGCGTCATTTAAAGAAGCTGGTATACTACGACGTTACATTGAACATTAGTGCCCAGCAGTAAAAAAATTAAAAATTTTATGGAACATCAATAATTTACTGACTAATAAATTATACCAATTAAAAAAATTGTTCTTTCTTTGTTTGTAGTATAAAATCAATTGTGACATCGCCATCGCTACAAATAAGAATTTTAAAAAACATTATCTTTTCCATTGTTAAGCTTTTATTTTATTTGGAATATTTTTAGAAATTACCGATGGCAAATTGGTGGCGCCGGTATTCTCAGTTGCAGTGAAATAATTTTGTCATCGCTGCTTATTCTTCTTATTAGCTTTTAAAAATTGAAATTACTTCAAAAATAAAATGAATTATTATTTAAATATATAATTATTATGCTTTCTTCAGGCATTTATAAACTGGAAAGTTGGTAATTTTTGCCAAACGATTTTACCAGTAGCTTTAGACTAAAGAAATTATACAAAATTCTAAAAACAAAAAAATTGTCTAGCATGGCATCAACAATTAATTTTATTATTATTTTATTTGCTATCGTAAATTGTTAAACATGTAAACTATGGCTTGGAGCTGTACATCAATAGCTACGGCTGAATTAGTATTTTTATCCGCTCCTGGCTGGATAAGTGGGTATTTTACTCCTACCGAAGGCGATGGCATAAGTGACGATTTAATAACCATGGTAACATAATATTAAAATTATCTTTAGGTATTTTGAGATTCTTACAATAATACACTTGATATCTGTTTTCTTAATGCACTTCTTATGCATCTTATTTCCTACGTAAAACTTATACTTGTGTATTATTACACAATTATTATTATCATAATATTATCCATCCAAATCAGCTACTTTACGTACTTGTTATATAATCTACTATTACTAATATACACCCCCGCTGGCATAGGTACCTAGTTACTTAGGTAAAACTACCTATGTAGTCTTCAAATTATCGTAATAATAATGCAGTTTATCTTTGAGATTGACAATTTAATATCTATACTCTTCTCCTCTGTATTATATTACGTAGATATCTTCTATTTTAACAAATAAACATGGCTAAATAACTAAACAGTTTTTAATTTAACTTATGGCCGGTTGCACAAAGGCTTGTTAAAACTTAATCAATGATTAACGATTTTCAACAATGTCACAACAATGAATTTTCATTGTTAAAAACCCTTAATCATCGATTAAGTTTTAACAAGCCTTTGTGCAACCGGGCACTAGTATATTTTAATTTTAATGCTTTTTCGTTATACTTGATGACCAAACACCAATTAAATTTCCGAATTACAGAAAAAGTCGCAATTACTCGAAAAAAAAAGAAGAAGTAGGTATTATATAAAAATAATGCAACTACTTTAGAATCAACATTAAAATCAAAGTAGGGGAGGGGGGTGGGCAACATGCACTTTTTATATATTAAATAAATTGTTAAATTAATACGGTTTCTCTTGTTACCTTTATTAATTTAAATTAATTTTTCAATTAATACAATCCTTTTATTATTTCTTTATTAAATTTAATAATGTATTGGCTATCAATTATTAAAGTGTAATTTTACAATAATCAGATAGGCCAAGATAAGGATTGTATATAGACCAGCGGCATATTTATAAAACGTTTTTTGGGGAGGGGCAAACGAAATATTTCAGGAATCTCGTTAATCCATTCATGTGCGTCAGTGGTAAAACGACTGGCAAGTTCCAGAAATCAAAAAATTCAAGCTATAAGTGTAAAAAAATAGTAATAAATATATTAAATTATAAGTATTAATTTATTTATAATTTACATTTACAATACAATATCCAATCTCCGATTTTCTTATTAGGGAGGGTTTCAGAGATACAATCCAAATATATTTTAATTTTAATATTTTCCCGTTATACTAAATGACTAAACACCAATCAAATTTCCTAAGTACAGAAAAAGTCAAAATAACTCAATACCACCCAAGAAATAACTGGGGGGGGGGGGAATTGTCCTTTTGCTTGTTTTGTTTTAATTTTAGGCTTCTATAAGCCTAAAAAGTATAATAGTAGGAAGCCTTATGTTCCAGTCCCGTGTCTGCCCGTGCGTTTTAGTATCTATTTTCTAATGTATATTGAGGTGATATTTAATATGTCCTAAATTTTCCGACTGGACTAAAATCCAGCTACCGCGTTAGAGCAATATCACAAGTGTTTAAAATATCTTCCATTTACTTCTAAACACTGTTGAGCTCTTCTGGTTATACTATCAGTGACTCTAAGTACTTCTTCAGTGTTTAATGATCGACAGGCATTGCAAATTCTGAGCTTCATATCATCTCTCGTTGTCGGTTTTTCTGTATAAACAATATCTTTGATCCGACCCCAAAGAAAAAAATATTTCAAGTGCTGACTTTTAAAGTTAAGTTCGTTATAAGAAATTGAAATTTATTAACTTAAGTCGAATATAACTTAAAAGGGGTGGGAGTAATAAAAAAATTTTTCCTACAAAACTTGCTTATTTTTTAAAGAGCTTTTTAACGATACTACTTTCGACATATTTATGGTGCCATTTAAAATTCTTGATTTCTGGACTTTCTGGAGCAAACTACTCTGGATACCGACTTTTTCCGGAAATAATAATATCACCATTAGATTCGTCATTAGGGCTTTTGTAATAAATTTTTTTAGCCCAACTCTCTACGACTTATCGTTTTTTAAAAAAAGAATTTTTTTGATATTGAAAAATATTTGGTCTGCCCTCCCCAAAAGAATTTTTTAAATACGCCACTGTTGTTTAGGACCACTGCCATTTTACTGGGGTAAGGTTGGTCTTGAATTTCAAGTTCCGCTCCAATAAACTCCAAGTGCCAATTTTGTAGAATTCTTTTCCAGTAATTTATTGAAGGGACATCTTCGCTAATTCCATGATTATTCGCTTCGCCCAAAGGCTGGAAATTATCCACGGTTTAATGAAATACATTTACTGCTAAATTTTCAGAATATCAAAACTAAGCAACGATCTGCCTTAGAGTCAAAGCAGAATGCATAATTAAAATGTATTTAAAGTTGATACCTAACTACCATCGTTAAAATGTTGCCATTGGATGTCCTGGGTCATCTATGCAGAACTCGTTTGTAAATGCAAATTTCAGAAAAATTAATTTTTTTAAATAATTTCTAGGAACTGAAGGTTCTGCAGCAAAACATATAAGTTTATTGCTATAGATACAGTAAAAATAAAACTTTATGGTACTAAAGGTGGGTTTATCAATGAGGTTACGATGCAAGTTATGTTCCATTCCTTTATTTGAGCATTGATAAACCAGTCCTAAATAAGTGTTTGATGACAATTTTTATATTTTGTGATGGAGTTAAAAATGCAAATTCTTTCCTACATTAAGAACATGCAAGTTGAAAACTATAAATGCACCCGTTGCAATAAATTCAAGCAATTTACGGTATGGTAACAATAAAATCTGACAACTTTTACTATCGCGATATTTATAACGGTTGGATTCAACACTAAAGAATGAACATTTATTATGGTGCACACTACTATGTAGTTAATTCCATTAAGAATTGTGGTAAATACCATATTTGCCCAAACCATTTTTTTGTTCCGAATAGCTATGATCATCCGGTTGGATGTATAATTATTCCATATAATTCTTTAAAAAATAACAGCCAAATACAGCCAAAGTATTTTTTATCTGCATTCCTAAATAATTTTGAAGTTAAACCTTTAATTTGAATTAAAGTGAAACATGCAAAAACTGCTCGTAAAAAACAAAAACAAGCATAGCGGTGCGGTGTAAGTCAGAGACTTCCGCGAGCTTTCTAAGCTATAAATAATTAAAGTTGTAAAATTCACAAAAACCCTGATCCCACAATTTAAAACTCATTGATAAATTTATGAGCTACAAGGATTGTTGGATCTTGCAGTTCCACCACCGACAATAATTTATTGCCAGGAAATTACTACTAAATTTTTTGTTATTTTATGGAATTTTATTGATTAGCAGTAAACTTTTCTCATGTAAATTTTTATTCAATGCTTACTAAGCCGTTCATGGTTATCAACTATTTTATGATCAAATTTCCAAATATGTATATCGAGAGATACGTTTTGCTCCATTTGCCAGGATTTAAATTGATTATCATCTCAGGTTTTAACTTTTCTTTTTCAGTTTCTTACTTAGCATGCCACTTTCAGATATCAAAATCGGCTATCGACATCAGATAGAAGTTTTTCACGTAATACACAGCATAATATATAAAATTTTGTATTTATAGACCCATTATTTCCGCTGCAACATGCTAAACTTCAGAAATATTTGTGTAGAAGCGGTTAATCACTCTATGATATTAGTAAAAAAAATGTATGAGGAGTGTGATATTTAATATTTTATTGATTATCGTGGCATTAATATAATCTTGGCTCTCCTTAGGTAAGTATAGCCCACCTTTGGCCCACCCGAACCAGACAGTATGGCGACGCCGCTGATAATAGTGCAGAATTTAAAAACACATGTATGAATGAAAATGATGAAAGAATAAGGCAAACCCATTATGAATTTTTCCAGAAAATCTTAATTTTTTACAAGTAATAAATAGGTGAAGTAATATCCTGTGATTGCAAAATTTGTTGCAATACTAAATCTATAATTAATATTACAAAATAAATACATGGTAGAGGTGTGTAGGCACAGAAATAAATTTAATTTTTATTTTCCTTAATGAAGAAGTCTTCGAGAACGTCATATCAACTATTATGAATGCAATATCATTAAGAGTGCATCGAACTTATAATAAAAGCGAATTATTGCTTATTAAATAATCAATAGACGACAATTGTCAATGACACGTTAACAACAAATAATTATTTCACTCATAAATTCTTAATAGGTTTTCTGAACCAACCCATGCTCTATATCATTTTCTCTTAAAAGAAGAAATAAATTTTGATTTTTCATTTTTGCCAACAAAATAACCAGTGGTTGTTATTTCAATGTTCCACTAAACATTTGAGGATCTCCGATTTAGATAAACGAAAACTAATAAATAGTAGTAAATTAATTGGAGTGCTTCAAGTTCAGCCGTACTAACAGGATTTGTATATTTCTTTAAGAAAACGATCGTATGCAGTGCGGGTGGTTTTGGGCCTTTATTTATTTTTTTACTGCACGTGCTAGCAGACACAGTCGGTTTCGTATTCTGTCTAAATATTTGATAAAAAAAAGTCCATCAACTCCAAAACGTTTATTTACAAATAGCATTCGAAGCAATTAAGAAACACCTTGTGCGGATGATGAAAAGAAGAACAAAACTTCAAAGTCTTGGAAAACAAATATTTTAATCTTGGTTAATAATAATTTCATGTAAAACTTTCTCTAAAATACTTTTTTATCAAAACCACTTCATTCTAACAGTTAAATGAGTAATTAAATCAAATTTTTCAACATTCCTCGACTAATGCATTATAATGGTGTAAGCACATTGCTTGCATCCTCCACCATTAGTTATCTAACCAACCTTTTACAATTATTAACATGAAATAGTTATAACCACGTTATTAATTTATTACAAGAAATATTTTGCGGTAATTAATATTTAAGCTTTTTCTTATCTATTACAGCTGGTAGCTTACATCAATCATTGTTTTACATAATCATGTTTGCAAAATAAATAAAAAGTACTTTTTAAATTGGATATAATATTATTATCGATAACTGAACTTGTTGGTCTTATTTTTTGCATTTTACAAAAAATCCGTTTCCAAGCCCACACATTGCAATTTCCTTGATTAATCGACCATCTATGACTTATGATTATAGTGAACGGTAACTTCATTAAAAATAAAAGAATATTTGAGATGGTTCGGATATTAAATGTGGGTTCTTCACGTGTGTAGGATTTTAAAGCCCCCGAGTTAAAATTTTTTGGGTCAATAATTTTCAAAAATACCTCTTCCCATTGACGCCCTTTGATTAATATTTAGATAACCAGTGAACTTCGTTTACTCCTTCTGCTTAAATTTTTCGTGCTTTCCTAGAAAATCCTAAAAGTCTATCAGTTTTTGTTTTTTAGTTTTCGAAATCTGAGAAAAAATCTCTTAAAAAATTACTCTCTTTGGTAATCCCGAGATTTGGTTAGAATTGTCTAAAAGCTGTAATTATTATTAAATTCTGACACTCGAGAAAGAGCTTTAGAGCAAAAGGAGTATAAATGCAATTTATGGCATTTTTAACAGGTATACCAAATTACTAGTGGTAAATTTAGGGAATCCCCCATTTTACCTTCTCTAAAATTCTCAAGTGTTGTTCCCTTGAAATATTTCGCATTTAGGACGATAATGTGGTGACTTGAGCAACTGTGGTGACTTGAGCATAATTATTATCATATTCAAATTCTACTCAATAACAGTAATGCACATAACAACTTCAATGATATATTGCATTTAAGAGATATTGACAAAGATAAGTTACACAACATCAGGAATGTCGGCATCGTACATTAAAGTTTTAAGAAGCGTGAAAGACATAATTTTAATTTACTTTAATTAAGTTTTTATTATATTTAATTTAACATCGTTTAATAATTAATTTAATTTATTTTATCTGCTACCGTTCTGAAAAGTACACTTTCGATACTTATTTGCATTACAAAATACAAAAATCGGATTATAATAATAATAATAAAAGCCATACATTTCTAATTGGAATTAGGCTGTCTCTTGCAAGACTTACAAATCCATTTTTTGAGGTGGATTAGTTCTCATTTCTTTTAAATAATAAACTCAAAATCAAATTCAAAACCAAATTTAACTAATCACAATCTAAATTCTGTTATCCGTCTTTACCTCTATAACTATCTTTCGCCACTCCTTCCTTTTTGTCCTTCAATGGTGCCATTTTAGATTGGGTCTTCCTTGTTTCCGAGTTTCTAGTGATTTCCATCTGGTGACCTCTCTTATCAAGGAGCCCTCATCGCTCCTTATTATACATATGTCCAATCCATCTCAACCTTATTAATTTTATAGTTAGTTTTTTTTAGGTTTCTTTGTTTCCATTTTATTATTTCGCTTATCATTTGCTTCTGATTTTAGCTTCAGACATCCTTCTTTGTCCCACACGTACATTTTTTCCTGATTATACATCCTCTGATACCCAACCTTTACCTTTTCTCCGTTTTTCATTGTTTCTTTAGCTTCCTTCATTGTTTCAAGTTGGGTTTATAGTTTTTCTATTCTGTTCTCCTGATCTTTTGTTGTTTTCACAAGTACTTCCATTTTCCTTTTTTAGTTCTTGTCTTTTCCCACACCAATTCAACTCCAGTCCATCCAATTTGTCTCTTATATCTTTGATCTCTCTGATGTTTTCTTTGATCTCTACATTGGTTTCTTTAAATCCCTTGTCTACAGCCTCTGTCAGGCTCAATAACAATTTCTTCAGCTTTCCATAGCGATATGTTCTTCCGGATTTACTTGTAACGGCTTATCACTACCGTTTGTTGGTGTTTTCACTGTTTTTCTACTTCTGTGGAAAACCCGTAATTGTTCCTCAGCTTCTTCTTCTTCTCTTGCTCTATTAATGTATTCTTTGATATATGGTTGGGAGTATGACCGCGATCTACCTTCTTTTGTGTTCATTTCAGTATGCTCTTGTTAGGTTTCTCGCCGCTTACTTAAAAAAATTTTTTTTGTAACTATTTCTTTTTATATTCTATTCTTATATTTTTTTATATTTTCACTTTAAGGTGTTCGTGTTACGTTACTCTTCGGTGCGTTGAAATAATTTCCCTTTTAGCTTAATAAAGGTTGGCACCATATAACACTGACAACCGTCAAACCTAAAAATTTTTAAACAATTTTCAAAAGTTTCAATCTTGTTCAAACAGTGTTTTGATCTCTCCACCAACTTATATACGGATCTTTGATCTCCTTTGTACGTTTCTGTCACTTCAAAATCCTAGATTCGTTTCTTTTTGTCTCAAATTCACTAAACCAGACAACCAGACTACATCTATCATAGATAGTCCGTTCCCCTCGGATTATAAATGATTATAAATAATTAAATTAATGAAAAATCTGCGTTTGAATGAACGGAAAAGAATTTTATGTTGACTGGATAGCAAATCAAACACAATTATAATATGTCAGTCGATGTTTCGGAAAATGTATTCTTTCATTATCAAAACTGGAAGAAAAAGCAAATAATTTCCGAAAACATATTTGATTGTTTGATTTGCAACTCTCAGTTAACCAGTTAACCTGAAATCCTTTTCCGGCAAAACAGTTTTTTCAGCATTGCAAACCGTTTGGAAAGTATCAGGCGCAAGCGCAGATTAAAATTCGCTAACTAAGTTGACAGTTTAAAAACGGTTTACAGTGCTGACTGCTAGAAAAAGCAGAAAGAAAAGTACAGAGCCTTCCATTTCTTATGGAGTGTAATAAAAGATGGTATAACATATTGATTGTCAGTTAAGAGCACTTTTGAACTGTCCGCTACAACTTAATTTAGGCTGAAATTTCAGCCTTCGGAAACTTTTACGATTACTTTTTTTTGAAAGGATTCAACTTGAGTTTTATTTGTCTAGTCTTACTAATGGAATTTTTATAAACACTACAAAACAAAAAGGAAAAAGAAGATCTAACCTTGGGGTAGGAACCTCACCTCAGAACAGGAGAAACTAACAAAGAGTTCCGATTGCAATTTTCTAGATCTAAGAATTAATCTGCAAATTCAATGCTTGTTAACCTGATAGAAGACAAAGAGAGTGTCCTTCTCAGTATTGGTACGCAGAAGTCTCGAGTTAGAAAAAAACTTCGGTCTTTTAGACAAAGAGAACTCGTGTGACCTTTACCTATCCTGAAGATTCTTTAAAGGCCATAAAAACCCGATTATGTAGCTTCTGAGAAGTCACGATCAACTTACGCAAACACAATAGAAACATCGGTCATAACAAATCATCAGGGGTTGGAACATCTTCACCAGCATTTCAAAACTAAAAATCTGGAACTTAAAGAACTAAAGGAGCACAATGGGTCATCATCAATCTTAATTGAATAGAACGTCTATTTGAACTTCATCTTCCGGAAGTATAATAAGATAGCCGAATAAGTTTGACCAACCTTCCTTAAAAAGCTCTTGTAAAAAATTACCGAGTAATTGGATTGCATTCAATGTAACGCGTAATTATGCAACTAATGAAGATAAAGTACATTTAAAAAGAACAATAAAAATTAAATCACTCAAGGGTAATCTAACGGTTTCAGTTTTGTGTGGTTTTAATTACCGGATATTTTAATTGTTTAGAACGTAAAGAAATTCTCCAAGTTCGTAAAAATATTATTAAAATTAACAATGCAGTAGTTAAAATTACGACGAGTAGTAAAATAGCTAAATAGTAATCAAGATCTTAAAAATCAGTTTACTGCTTGGTCTTCTTCGACAGCTCAATATTCAAAAAGTTTCAGATTTTTTTACATTTTGTAATTCTTCGAATAAATTCTATTTGTTCAAAAACCAAGAGATAAGCGACAAAGCTGCAATAAACAAATCACTTCTACCTATGAATATGCAAATTTTTTACCGCTTGAAAACGTAATTATTTATTTATAATAAAGAATAATTTATTGGACTATTAAACTTTAAAGCGGTGCAGTAGTTAGAAAACCTATAAATTCGATTGAAATAATATAATTTGAGCTTTTCGAAAAAGCTCCGTGCATATTTTTTTAAACGTGCAAGCCAGTGCAAACGTTAAATTTATTTTTAGGAAAACCTTTATTAACCACTGTTAGTATTAATAACGTACATTGTATATAATTTCCAGTTAATCTACCGAATTCAAGGTAAAAGTCATGTAAAAATAAACTTAAATGATTTTCTAAAAACCAATAGACAAATTGACTTTATTTTTCTAAATCTTAATGAAATGACCTTGACACACACGAGAAAAATCTAAACTATAAATAATTTTGCTCCTAAGGTATACGATTAAACAGCCTTGAGGAAATGAATAAACCGACCGTCTGCGATGCCAAGAAAAATAAATCAAAAAAATGTGGAAGCTTAAACTTATGAGTCAGACCAGAGCAAAAAACTGTACTCACCATTCCATTACATAACGAAACAGACACTGCCGAATCTTCTTCTCCTTTAACTTTTCCGGTATAGTAACACCCCAGGGTGCTTGCGTCATGGTTAATCCTCTGGGTAAAATTTTCCCACATTCGAGTTACCTAAACAAAGTCAAAATGAAGTTTACGGAATTTTGGTGAATTGACAGTTTCTCACGTGAAAATTTGGCGATACGAATTTAGAATTATACGCTAATTCCAAATCTAGTGTTTTGCCAAAAGCTCTAATTTCGTAGTGAGGATGGGGATCCCATACTTCCGCAGTTTTATGCCTGAAATGACCACTGTGGTGTCTTAAAGGTGGATGATCTAAAAGAAAAGTTAATAACCCACACAGTTATAAAAGTTATTTTGAGATGCAAAATTGATACTTTATTTATAAAAAGAAATGAAATTCAAATCGATCGTTTAAAATGTGTAACAAAAAATGCATAGGTTCATTGACCAATATAAAAAAGCCTATTTTTACCTTGCGTGTTATGTAGCTGATCATAGATAATATCGTGGTCGTGAAGAGGTGGAGGACTTATCTTCATCGGTTTCACCAACTCCACATCTGCAAAAATTCCTATGTCGTCTAAATGGGACGTTTCGAAATAGGTTTTCTTTTTTTCTGCAAGAAAATTATAATTTCAATTAATTACGTTTTTTTATTCAATTTGAGTGTTGCAGAACACATGATTTATTTATTATTCAGGATTCATCAATGTAGCACAGTTATGGTTAAATAAATTCCATCACATGCAAATAGTCCAGGAAGTAACTAACAAAAGAAGACCAAATTAATAATGCAATTGTAAAACTGAAATTTATTGTTGTGCATATAAAACTCTTTTTTTTTCAATGAATTGTTTTATATAGGAACTATGGTAAATTTAAATTAAAAATCGTCCAAATTAAAATTGTACTACAGCCAACTAATCATTTGAATTTATTGCCGATTGCTGTTTTCAACGGACTTTGTCGCACTTTTCGTCTAATTAATAAGTCTACCTCGTAGCTTACAGATTGTGGCTGTTTTGTCATAAATTATAAAATAATTTTGGAAATTGGAACAGCCGTGGGACCCAAATACAATTTTTTTACGAAAACATTGACTGATTTTTTTTCAGCAGACAAAATAGAATATCGTATTTCTCAGTTGGCTGCCTCGTTTATCGGTGCTTCCCTCTTAAATTTATACAAATCCGGATCGTTTCATATTTTTTATTATTCATAAGTTAAAGCATTCTAGAAACATAATTTGCTTTTCAAATTGCTATAGGAGGATCTGTCAGCTCATTTATATTCTGATTTATTGATTTTGACTTGATAGCAATTCTATGCACAAACTCGATTAATTATTAACGAGTTTATATTTACCAATTATATTGGTAAAGTGATATACATATTATTGATGTCAATAAACACTGTATCCTGTAAAATTTAAACAATGTAGGAAAATTTTTGGCAAAGTAAGTTTTCCACCGCCCAACTAAATTCTTGATATCACTTTCAGTCTGAGTGATAATAATTTAAAACATTTTAAAAATATCTATAAAAAATGTAGAGCTTTGTACAGGCTGTCCCAAAAATTTTGGGATGCTACTGTAGATAAGTATTTTGTGTTATTAAGTTTTACGACAAAAAGAGGAATTTTCCGTGGTCGGGGCAAATTCCCTAACCAACAAGGAAAATATTTTTATGGTAGATAGTGCAATAGTTGCAATAGTTTTTTTCGGTACAGCCCGGTACAAACCCACCAGACCACTCCCCCCCAAGTTGTAAAAAACCCATTATGGGGTCTGCACGTCTTAATGTGTAACATGTGTTAGTGTGCATGATCAATATCTTTCGTGTTTAAACCACTAAAATGATACATGCTGCCCCGGACATTTTTGTAGCAAATTTAATACTCTAGAGTTTTATTTAAAAATTAAATAAACTGCAATAAAAAAATAGGGAAAAACACAAAAATAGTAGAAGTCTGAAACATGAGTTAGATGAGCTATATTAACGAGAGGCCAAAGCGCTAACCGTCAGGCTATCGACTGCTATGTTGTTCTGTCAAACTTGAAAAAATTTAAATCTTTTTTTAATTTTTCTGAAATACTGCATACATACCCCTAATATTTTCAAGTTTTGTTAATATCAGTCTGTTTCCTCGTTAACGTAAGCAATTAAAGAATTGATTTTTGAAATAGTATGCTGTATGAAATTTGTCTGTAAGTTTGACTACACAAATCTAGATATAGTTTTTACAGCGCCATGTATAGATCAGTGGCGGCTCGTGGTTGTCTCATTTGAGGAGACTAATTAATTGTAATGTATACTGTAAAACAAAGACGAATCCATGAGGGTTATAGAGAGATGCCCCCCCCCTAATATCTTCAGCAGTTTGCAAAAGTTGAGAAATCCACTGAAAAGTAGACAAAATGGTATTGTTAGAAATCGAGAGCAAATGAGATACAATAAACAATAGAAATCAATAATAAAAAAAGTGGAAAAGTTAACAACAATATGTACTGTAGTACAGCCTTAAAGCTTTGCAGAACTGTAACTAAGGTGGGGCGACTGAGGCAAGTGCCCTGGGTGCAAACCATTTTATTGTTGTCAAAAATTTTACGTCGGGGGGGGGGGGTAAAATGTTACATTCTGAGCATAACATTGCCAAATTACCATACTGGCCAAGTAGTGGCTAAACCATCTGCATGTTGTATGTTCTAGACCAGTGGTTTTCAAAGTAAGGGGCGTAGAAACCTGCAAAAGGGGGCGTAGAAACCTGCAAAGGGGGGCGCAGACCACCTGTGTAGTTGAAATATTTTGTTGTTTTGAAAAATTGAAAAAAAATCTTAGGTGGAAAGTATCTTTTTTTTAAGGAGGGCGCTGATAATTTTTTTGGTATGAGGGAGGCGTGACATAAATAAGTTTGGAAACCGCTGTTCTAGACTTAAGGTGCTGCTTCTGCGGTAGCCGGATTTTACCTTTTGAATATGTATTTTGGGAGTATCCATCTTTTGATAAACCTCACAATCAAAAATTCACTTTATTGTTTGAAAATTTTAATTGTAGTTTGTTACCCCAGAATTTCAGAGGAAGCAAAGGATTTTTCCCAGATGAGCCCAGAGCAGCCATACCTCAAAATAACAGTGGGTGTATTTTTCAATACCAAACAATCGCTGTGTACAACATGAAAAACCGTGGTTATCTCTAAGTTAATGTTGTGCTATTATTAATTACTATGTCAAGATAACCTTGCCCACCAAATGGAGAATATAAGTAATCTAACTAATTGAACAGTAAGCAAAACATTTGTGACAGATAAGAAAAATAATAAAGGCCGATTTAATTATCTAAAAATTTAAAAATACCGAGTTCATAGACATTTTAGAAAAATAAAAAATAATGTATACCGATATAGTATTACCGATAGAATACAACAAAATATCAATGCAATATAGTATTGATATTGGTGCAACATTGTCAAACAATGTTGCGCCAATAATAAATACCAATAACTTTACAATATTTATGCCTAATATTGGTGTAATATTACACTAATAATTGTGTAGCAATTGCTTTTCCATATTGGCTGAGAATATTAAGAAAATATTGTTACAATTTCAATATTGCTATAATGTCAATTACCAATATTGACTTACAATTAAAATTGTTGTCAATTTTATAAAATTTGATAATTGCGACTTACAATTGTCAATTTACACTTCGAAGTCGCAATTGACACTTAAAAGTCGCAATTGACACTTTTAAGTCACGATTGACACTTCTAAGTCGCAATTGACACTTCTAAGTCGCAATTGACACTTCTAAGTCATAATTGACACTTCTAAGTCGCAATTGACACTTCTAAGACGCAATTAACACCTGCGCAATAATACTTATTAGATAATACAATAATATAGTAGTAATTATAAGTACGATTACGCAGGCGTTAATTGCGACTTTTAAGTGTCAATTGCGACTTCGAAGTGTAAATTGACAATTGCTAGTCGTAATTGACACTTAAAAAATTTTTTTACTTTGTGGCCTCAGGACGCCTTCGTAGATAATTAAAAAAAGTATTTGTGGCGTCATCGTCAGTCGAATGATCTATCTACTTAAGATAGACACTTCCTTCATACAACCAACTCAAGTTTTGAAATCAGACAGTAGCAGTGGACAGCCCTGTACGAGATGTAAATGCAGATTCTTTTACAAAAACAAGACTTGAGTTTTAATATTACCTATTCCAGGATTTATCTCCTCAGTTGAACACTGGGAATAACGATACTAATAATAATAGCATTGGTGAGCAGTGCAGAGGTGGCTATACCTACTGTCTTATGTGAAAAGCTTTGGATGGGTTTACGACAAAAGTATCTAATCTTAAAAATAGATAGTTTTAAAAATAAATAAATAAAATAAAAATAAATAATAAATAATAAATAAAAAATGAAAGTATAAAAGCTTATTGCTATTTCGCATTTCAATATAACCAATTGAATTATTGATTTAGGTTATCTGTTGCTGCTGTTAACATTAGCCCTTAAATAGATATGGAATGCCCCAGCCCACTATTTCCTCTTTATTCGCGCTGAAAACCTGAAGTGTTATTTAGTAGCTAATATACGTAACTCTTCGGTTGCAAAAACTTTTTCAATAGCCTCTAATCATGAGGCTGAGTAAGCTGATTTAAGGTGATAACTGATTACTTTTTAGGAACCGTCTTTCCTACTCCGTCTACAAATTTTTTCAAAGAGAAAAAGTTAAATCACACCTAATCAAAATCTGATTTTATTATAATAATTCAGCCTAAAACATAAACACATTATTGATTAGAATACAGTGGCCATCAGTCATGGAAATTGCATCGATGATTAAATATAAATACTTCAGAATTAAAATAACAATTCCCAATCAAATTTTAATAACCGCAAGAATATAAACACAATACGCACACAAATCTAGGTTTTCCAAACCGGGGGGTCTGGGGGGTATGGAATACCCTCCAGTACACTGAATATTTTGCGCAAAAAAGTGTTATTGAGCTTATGCGTTTCACACCAGAAATCTAAAATCTAAGATTTCTGATTTGAAATTCAATAAAACGTTTTCTTTTTTTGAACACAATCACTGATGTGGTAGATTTCCCGGTTTGAAAAACTAACTTTGTGATTGTGTTTAAAAAAATGTAATTTAGAGCTTATGAGTTTCAAACAAAAAATTTAACTTTTTATCTATTTCTATTATATTTTCTATTCTTTATTATTAAGAATAGAATATTATACTTAGAAATCAATTTTTTTAATTCGGGAATAATTTGCAATGCAATTTTTATAAGCGCTACTGTATAAGTTAATCAGTTCCCATAGATTGAAGATTCTTTTCTATTTTTTACGTAATTTTTATGATGAATCCTGAGTAAGCATTATTTTTTATAATGTTTTGATTGACAAATGTTTGCATCTGGATCTTAATCATTTTATAGTATTTTATTGTAGTCTTTATTACTATTTGTTTAATCCGCTTCAACTTTTTATTGCAAGTTAATATATTTTGTATATACAGTTGATGTATTTTTAAACTTAAAAACCTTCACCCTCGATAACTCCTATTCATGAATTTATGAAGTGAAAACAAAGGCATCTGATGAAGCTGTTGCTGTAGAAGAAGTTTAAATAGAATATCAATTAATTTCTCTTTGGCTGAAAATCAGCTGTTCATCTGGTAACTTCTTCTTTCAGCCTTATTTGGTATTTTTCTACAAGTTATGTTTTGTATGTTAGATATCATCATACTCCTCCTCCTCATTGCCAAAGAGATACTGAATATTCTTGCCGAGTTGAAGTGCAAATGCACTGAATGGCAGAAAATTAGTTTTAGCGGCAAATAAAGTTTATCCAGAAAAATTACTATTCTAATTTACTATAAAAATGTTAACGAAAGAGAACATCAAAATAAGGAAGTAAGTTAACAGGTTTAAATTAAAGACACGATATAGTTTAGCTGTTGAGCCTATTTTAAATCTACGGTATATTAAATTAAGTGGTCACACATTTTAGGCACATTATTAATTCGGAATATGAGCAATAAACACTCATGAATATTCAAGTCAATTAAAGCTCAGTTAAAATATAAGGTCGCCCAACGTCCTTCAACTTAATGTATTTGTAGTTTACTATAATATTCATTCCGCATATAAAACAGTTCGGCACAATAAAATTTAAATGTGGACCATTCAGGCACTTAATTTTATATCATTAACATTTTTTTTGTTCTTGTTACTTTTTGCTCCAATTTGTTATTAGCAATTAACAACAATTTAACAAATGCACTTTTTATTGATAAAAACCATCAACGCTACAATTAATTTCTTTAATCATATTAGCAGAAGACACAATTTTTAATATTTTTATCTAAAATGTAGGATTCGCTAATATAACACTTGCAGTGTTTGTGTATATAAATAAATCATCTTTCAAAACAAATTAATTACCAGAATTGTTGAAACAATCTATTAACCTACTTGTAGCAGCTAATCATGATGGAACTTTTTTGATGAAGTGATGACTGTTTTTGATTTTTTTCAATTTTCTACAGGGCTATTAATTGTAACAATATTGTCCTTTCAAAAAAATAATGTGTGATGAAATGAATACTACATGTCTCCGAGGAGCCAACTGTTCATTCATGAAACGACTGCTTTCACATCTGAATAGGAGCTTTTGAAATTTTACGAGTTTCGGATGTCCTAAACGGAGAATTTTAATTTTTTCATAATAAGTAAACAAATATTTTCGACAGGATTACAAAGCTCTTTCCTAAGAAAGTAATGTTTATGCAGAAAAAATAGAACAAGTAACGATTGCTAATAAAATAATAATTTTATCAAGATATGGCACGTAAAAATGTGGCAAATAATGGACAAAACGTGATGTTAATCGATCACACAGAAAAAATGACGCCTAATTAAAATTAAAAAAATTTGAGATTGCAATTTTTACACATTCGATTGCTTTCTATCAAGATTCGATCAGTCCTATATTTATGTGCTAATTACACAATTTTGAAAGATGATATCATCCGTTTGCATATTTATGAATTCATTTTAAAATGCTCATATCTGAATTGCAGAAATGAAGGCGTTGATTTGTTGATAAAATGCAAAATAAAGCCATAAATTTCATTTACGCTAATAGAAATAATTAAATGGTTAAAATGTATCATTATCATCAGTTTAAACGCAGACAAATCAAGCTAGACGGATTTGGTCGTACAAATGTCGAGATGTCAGGTTTTATAAATTATTCATAAGGGGAAAATCGTGAGTACCGGAGTTCCCAAGGTTCCAATAAATTTTCTTAATTCCAAATTTCCCAGATCAAAGTAGTAAATTTTGCTTTATAAAAAAAAATTGATACTAACAGGTATATGCTCAGGTATCAACTTCGTTCCTTGAACTATTTACAAATTAATAATCGTTTCGTTAATTTTAATCTGATAACTGTAATGTTATTCTTTATTCGGTTACTTCTATAATATTCCTTAACTCCCAACATATATTTTTGGGAAGAGATTATTTCCAATTAGAATTTTAGCTTTTATTTTGCCAGAATTTAAAATATTTTTTTTAAAAAAAACACTTTAATCACGCTAGGGTATGCTCGATAAAAGAAAAAATCGCAATATATGAATTGATTAGGTACTAAATTAATGAATGCTATTCTTTCGTTGGTCTGCAATATTGTCAGATGCCGGACTAGAGGAGCGCCCTGGTAAATTATATATAATTACATGATTATATAATGATATATAATTACTAAATCAATTAATACTCTTCTATCACTGTTCGGTAATTTGACATCCAAATTACAGTCACAATTACAGTCTTAAAATTCCCTGATGAAGTCATCTTCTGGGTTATTATATGAAACTCCCAAAATTGAAAACTAAAGAAACGTCGCGAATGTTGAGGCTCCAAAAGTGCAAAGAACTCACGCTAAAGAGCCTGATATGGCACCTGAAATAAGCTACAGATTGAAAAATCAAGAATTTTTCTGTGAACGTCAATGAAGATTTACTATAGGACGAAGATTATTTATTCATAAATAAATAAATTGAATGAAACCTAATTACTCTACAATGTTAACCCCAAACTGTCAATAATTGCATTAATGTAATGATAACAGTAACACAAATACAATTATTATTAAAATATTATTTACCATTAATTTGTAATCAATTTGTTATAGCAAATAAATCCCATTATCCTTCAAATTTCAAATTCTAGTTTTCGTTCCTAGTTTTCTGCAATTAATCATCAATTGCAATAATTATACCAATTTTTTTAATCGCATATTTTGCATAATTATTATTAATTTCTTTAATCAAACATGAGGCACTAATATTTAAATAACTGTAGAATGATTACAAAGTGACATCTAAATTAGAGCAATTTAATGCAGTAATTAATATATAATACAAATAATTTTGTAATCAAAGTCGATATTATAGCCTTGTTGTACCCCAGTCTGAATTTTAGCTCAAAAATTGGAAAAATTCTGACGAAAACACTAAAAATGGAATCTCGTTATTCGAAAAAAATTAAATAGATTAAAGAGATTAATGATTTTTAAATGCTTATTAAAAATACATAAATTACTGTTTCTGATGTACGAAATTTACTTAAATTACATCGTAAAACCATTTCATCTGTGAAGATGATCCCATAAAATTTTATTTTTTCGCAAATTTAATTTAGTAAATTAATTTGGGAATATTTCGAGTTTTTCTCTTTGCAGAAGAAAAACTCTTCAATCCTAACACTAATAATAGGTTTCGCGGAAACCCGCGTTGGTAGCGACGTTTCTGAGATAAGAAGTGAAAAAAAAATAACGACAAAAACTATATCAGCAACATAGATATATAATACACATATTTTTAATTTAAAAGTAGCAATCAATTACGTAGAAATAATTATTTTAAACCTTGGAACACAAGTCGCACAATCTCTTATAAAAAGAAAATTTGATGCAAAAGCAACAATTTTTATTCGGTATTTGTTTGATACGTACAACAAGGTCGTTTTTCTTGATGGTTTTATTTATTTATATACAGTAAGTTATTTTTAAAACGTCACTCAATAATTTACAAAATTTGAAAGCAACTTGAAAAGTAGAATTTCTAGCATTGACATAATATTTACGAAAATATAAACAAAGCAGTCCAATATCAATTAATTCGGAGTTAATTTAAATTAACGCGAATGTAAATAATTTAAATTGCCGTTTTCTGTTGCACAAGTGTGATTAATGGAACATGCTGTAAGTATAATATACCTGTCAACGATTAATCTGTCTAATGGCATATAAATACTATTAGTAGATAATAATTAAAAGATGCGGAAAGTACGAACAATATTTAATTGGTGCAGTTGGTATAAATTCTAAGTAATTAAATAATGTTAAATGCCACTGTGCATTGTCGAGAAAAACAATTACTCTTAGATAATACAACTAGGAAAAAAACATAATAATTATTGTAATTATTATTGTCGATAATAAGTGCTACCCTATAAATTTTAATAATTTTTACGACAATTTTACTAGTAGTAAACGATGAAATAAGTAGATATAATATTATAGCATCAATTAAGCTTAATGGTGTTTTAGTAATAATTAAGAGGTTGTATTTTGTCACCATTGTGTATCGAGAAGATTTAATTTTGTTAAATTGTTCGAAGCCGATGAAATAATTTTGTTCAGAAAAATTAATTAATTATTATTAGCGGGGGTTACGCTACAACTTAATTATTGCGACTGGCTTCCGCTGGACCTAGTGCATTTCAAATTATTATTTAAATCTACTGATTTAAACATGACACTGCACTGTGTACATTACAATTAATATTTTTTGTGTTCTAATTTTGATTTATTTTTAACCCAAGAAATGAATGAGTACTGCAAGTGTCGAAGAAATATATTCAAATAAGTTTTGTCAACAATTCAATCCATTAATTAATATCATTTTATATATTTTATATGTACAAACTAAGTCAACAGACCAATAAAACTACAATAATTCAAATTCTTCTCGTATAAACTGCTATGCTATATTATATTACCGGTGGTACTTAATTATTAATTTAGAAAATTTCCACATTACCTTTTTTGGGCATAACCCATATTAGGACCAATTTTCTTTGGTTGTGCTTTTGAAAGTAGAGAACAGTTTACCTACATTTCTTTGTATGTTAACGATTAATAATTCAACGCAAAAATTGTGTTCCAAGGTATACATTACATATTATAATGGTAGTACCCAATAAAATAAATGTCAAACGATTTGGAAACCTTTCCATCTAACAATATAATAATTAACAAATATGATTGTATTGGACAATACCAGCATGTTTCAATTGCATTGTTTGAAATACGTGTAACTTTTTTAAGAGACAATTTAATAAAGCTATAAATCTTTTAATATGTTTTATGAACAGTTTAATATGTGAAAGAGTCACAGAAACGAAGTAAGAATACAAAATTCAAATTTTGTGTTTTCGTATAATATGTGAAAATGGAACTTGAACTTTGCATTTAACGGATATAGATACTTCATTTAAAAACAAAAAAAATGTTTTTAAATATTACTGCACCCCCCTCCGCCATTACAGCCACTAGCCAAAGAAGGCCAGAAATTGTATAGGCCGTAAATTTTAGTGGTTTAAATTTAATAATAAATTTTTATTTAATTACCGTCATAAAACTAAGCGATTTGGAAGTGAATGTGCCTTTTAAACAAAGAAAAAATATGTCGGATAATATTTTAAAATAAAAAACTTCAAAAGCGATTTTCTGACAATTTTTCAAGTAAAAACCCACAACTCTATTGTAAAATTCACAATATTATAAACAATATTTTTCTTTATCATTTGTTATTTCATTTTGCTAAATTTTAATGTTTATTATGTAAAATTCAAAATTTTCTGTCTATTAAGTAACAGCATCAATTAGAAAATCTAAAAGAAAATATAGTAGATATATTATTGTAGATATATTAGTGGAAGGGGGAGAGGAGAGAAGGAATTCATTACCCAAAAACAGTTTTAAATTTTTTTTTAGTGGACAAAATTCTATTATAATTCTCTGGAATAAATTTTTTATTATTTTATTTCTTTTCAACAAGGCCCGACTTGCAAAGAAGCAAATTCCCGATATACCGATATACTTTTGGAGCTATTTATTTCATTAATTTTTTTAAAGGTCGTTTGCATTTTCAAAATTGATTATTTTAAAATTAATTATTATTTATTATTAATTTACTACAGTGACAGGATTAAATTACACATTATTGTTGATAATATTTTCAGAGTAAGTGATATTGACCCCTTGGTAAGGCACAGAGAACAGTATTATTGCACACATATTGCGATGTTTATAAAATTCCAAATCTCCGGCTTTCTGTACTTTACTAGAACAGAAAACAAAAGAAAATGTTTCCAAATTCACTGTCAAATATAAAAATAACTCGGTCATCTGCGGTTGTATCAATTTTTATTATTTAATTTAAGTTAATTTAAGTTTTCTCCAAACGAACACCTCCCATCAAAACACGTCAGTTTAAGTCATAACAACACCATCTAAATTTTTTTCAATTTTTGAAAAACACGTAAGGTTAACCCCTTGGCTACTTTTCGACCCCAAAATTTGAAAGTCTTAAATTGGAAACTTTTTTGGCATTTTCTTACATAGTTTGACGAGAAAAATCGATTGGCACTGGCAGATTTTTCGTAAGTATAATATTTAAGGATTTATGTGTCGTTCAAGTTCAAAAAATGACGTTTCATTTTAGTCTACTTACGGGCGAATCCTCCAAAGAAAATCACGTTTTCCAAATTTTCCAAATTTTTTACAACTTTTTGAAAACAATGTTAAGTTAATCCCATTGCTACTTTATGGCCCCTAAAGTTGAAAGTCTTCAATAAGAACTTTTTGGCATTTTCTTTTATAGTTTGACGAGATAAATCAATTGGCGCAGGCAGATTTTACCTAAGTATGATATTTAAGGATTTATGTGACGTTAAAGTTATAAAAATAGATTCTCATTTTGGTCCACTGACGACAGTTTCCTTCAATTTTTATTTTCTCCATCCCAAATTTTCAATTCTTTTCAAAACTTTTAATTTCCAAAAATCAATTTTCAGAATTTAATTACTTAAATCATCCAATCCAATTGAAAATCTTCAATTTTATTCTAGTCTATTTTGGATAATTTTCAAATCAAAAAAATTAAAATTGACTCAAACTATCGATTCGCATTTATTCACAAAATATAAAATTTCGATTTTAACGGACAAAATTTCGTCCAACCGCCTAGGTGACCAACTTCTCATCTAAAGAAGAGAACAGTCGATAAAATGTTAAAATTTGGTTTTCCAAATTTTTAATATATTTTTGTTATTCTCATCTAAAGCCTGGTTTCTCCACCAGCACCAGCAGGTTTCATGACCAGTAGTCATGGAAATTGCATCGGTAATTATTTCCGTATTAAAATAACAATTTTCAATGAAATTTCAATAACCGCACACAATATAAACACAATACGCACACAAAGCTAAGTTTTCAAACCGGGGGGGGGTCTAGGGGGTATGGGTATGAAATACCCTCCAGTACACTAGAGATTATGCGCAAAAAATGTGTTATTCAACTTATTAGTTATTATTGGAAATCTAAATTTTCTGATTTAAAATGCAATAATACGTTTTCTTTTTTTGAACACAATTACTGATTGCTGGGGGAATACCCTTCAGACCCCCGGATTTGAAAACCTAACTTTCAAAAAATTTTACTTTTTATCTATTTCTGTTCTATTTTCTATTCCTTATTATAAGAATATACTTATAAATCTATTTTTGCAATTCGTGAATAATTCCCAATGCAATTTCCATCATCGCTACTGTGTAACATTATATTATACTCTTCAAAAAAATTTTAAATTATTTTATTAATAATTGAAAGTAATTATATCGAACTGATGAGTGCAAAACAGTGGGATACATGTATTGGTTGTACGGTTTTGCTCCATGTTTGGACAATATCTCATAAATATTTATTAAAATAATTTTCATTACCGATAACATCGAAGTAATACGTAACTTTGCTATTATTTAATTATACCTTCTTCAAGTTTCTGTTTTAATTATTAATGTTTAATACATTAATTACACATTTATTCTCGATATTATTATCATCATAATCGTAAAAACCAGAAAAGTGAGTGTTGGGACAAGTGCAAAAACAGATTGGTTATACATAATATTATTTCAAAATTATTCTCGCAAATAAGGATATAACGAGCTAATAAATCATAAATTTTCTATAATTTAATTTTATAAAGACATTTACCTAACGGAAATGGTACCTTTAGTATAGTATGGTACATAATAATACTACAAGTTCGTTTATATTGTCTACATTTCCTTTTATTGATAATTTACATACCCACACTAGTTTTTCCTGTTTTAAATATTAAGTGTATTTCACTATCAATCATCGATTTCAGCCTCGACACTTCATCTATGATGGACCATCATATAATCAATGTAAAATTTTGAAAAATCTCTTAAAATTTAATATTGCTATCGATCATAATAACAAGAATTTTAAATAAAAACCTTTTATCGTGACCACGTCGATTGAACCTTGACTGCCTAAAATAATCAAATATCATTTGGTCGGCGTTTGGTAATTTGTTTTGTTTAAAATTAAAATTTAATAACACAATAATGTTTAAAATATTATGGCAGTTATTTGGCGCCTTTCGGAATGTAAATTTATAACTGAAGAAGTTTTTGTGGACCTAATTAAAAATTTATTGTTTTACGGAAGCTTTGTAGTGTATTAATATAATAGTGCGTTATATAAAAGAAGCCGTTTGGTTTTAATTTTGCGTATGTTTAATTGGCAGTTTATTTTAATTAATAATCGCATTATTAATAAATGCCTTTTTCATGACAGTTTTAGGTTAACATAAGTTCGTTGTATGTTGCGAGATGGTGTCAATGGTCAACGATCAATGCCAATGCCATCAAACCATCACCAATCAAGTCACCATACGATTAATTTTTTAATGTTCGGTGAAATTTTAAAAAATTTACTTTTAATAATCAAAGGTCCTTGCGTGGTTATTAAGTTAGTGTAACTTAATTTAACTGGTAAAAATAGAATAAATTAAATTTGATCATATCTAGCTAACAAAACGCTCTGTATTAATAGCCATAACAATGGCTATGTGAAGAACAAATTAATATTAATGATAAAACAAAAAAGTACTAAATAAACACCTGTCATCTTAAATTATGATAAATTAACATAAACAAATTAATTTCAATAAGATGACTTCGAATGGACGCAATGTTCATTAAAATGAAAAATTTAATTATAAAGATGTTTAAGATCAAGTTACAAGTTGATCATTTAAGCTTAAGCTACCATATGTACAGAGTAGAGCAAAAAAAATGCCGTTATCGTCAAGATTTGTTCTCGTTGAAGGAAAATTGGAGCGACGACGCCGACGACGTCGGGAAAACTTTGGTTTAAACTCTTATTTTGAATATAAAAACGCTGAAAGATGTGAAATCGAAAGTGTTTATACAGTGGAGATTATTTATAGCAAATGCGTTGGTATGCATAAAATTATTCAATAAGTAATATGACTTGCAAATTTGAAAAGTGCACCTTTTCGTGCGGCCATGCGCTTTAATTAATTTTGACTGGTAGCATTGAAATAAAAAATTCATATGGATATATTAAGATGCATTAATTAAATTAAGCCCTCACCCACGTTTACATAAAAAAGGTCAAATAACAATTAATTCTTTGTTTTACCGTAAATTCATTTACAGCAGCATTTAACGTCATAATTAGCAGAGAAAAGATGACAGACAAGATAATCGAGGTCGTTGGCAATCCTTTAAAAATAAAATTAGATGTCTGTGGTGTAACGGTACGAACAAACCCATTCATAAATTTTGCACGTCGGTTTCACGTCTCTTTTTTAAAATTCACTCCAAACTCGATTTCATTTACATGTCAAACAGACTGTTATATAACTTAATTATGGTATAATTAAATAATCATCATAATCAAATGCGAATTTTGTAATAATTACCATAGTACATATTTATGATAAAACTTTTATCGTCTTTAGGCGCCTTGTTTATATTATTATGTTTTAAAATACATCAAAGTAAATACTAAGTCTAAAAATTAATTCATGTGAAATTTTGTTTTAAATATCTCGGGACGATAAAGATTGATTCTTGAATTAATGGGGTATTGAAAGCTTCAATGTTTTTTCAAGTCAAATACTCGACGAGCTTTCAAGTTCATTCGAACTTTTTCAAACTGTTTTGCCAATTTGACAACGGCTCCTTGATAACCGAAGAACGATGACCGTTCTAAGGTTACATCTGTTAACCATTATTCACTTTTTGCTCAAATTTTCTCTTTTTGACCCCATATTTAAAAATTTAGTAAACTATCAAGTAGATATTCCAGATCTTTTTCATTCGATAAATATTTTAGTAAAAGTTAGTTGAAATTGAAATACAGTCCGCTATTTATTTACAATACTTTATCGATCGAAAGGATTTAATCTGAACAAAAAAACACAACAACAAAGATACCCTAAAATGCAAATAGAAGGCTTCCTACCTGGAATCCCATATCAAGTCTTAAAACTAGCAATATTTTTACAACATTTCTGAAAAATGTGCAATTCTGAAAGGAAATTGGTAAACAAGAATTTGTTCTTTGGTTTCCCCTCGGGTTTCAATGAGTATTCAAGCAAGAAAACTGAAATAAAGCTTATTCAATTTTCTCTTACGAATAATTTTTGTCGTCTCAAAGCCTACGATTATCTGGAATAATTTGAAACAATGCTTATTAGCTTAAAAAAGATTCAAAATTACGACAAAAGGTCAAGCATTCCGGAGGAATGCTACCGAACTTAACAATATTGTAATTTTCTTTAAGACAAAAGCTCAAACGATGAGACATATAATACAATTCATTGAATCTCGAACGTTGACACCGGTTTATGGGGCTACCGTTTCTAAAGTTCTCTTAAATGGTTTTGTTAATATCCCTCAAACAGATGAGATCCAATCCAACAGATGGAAACAAAGTCAAAGCCCAAACAATTGACATCTTTTTAATTTTGGATTAGTAAATTATACTATACAGTAGCAGTCATGGAAATATTCCCAATGAAATTTCAATAACCGCATACAATATAAACACAATACGCACACAAAGCTAGGTTTTCGAACCAGAGGGTTTGAAATTCTAAAATCTAAGATTTCTGATTTGAAATTCAGTAGCATATTTTCTTTTTTCAACACAATCACTGATGTGCTGGGGAGGTATATACCCCCCAAATTCTCCAGTTTGAAAGCACCTAGCTTTCAAAAAAGAAAATGTATTTTGAGTTTATGAGTTTCAAACCATCTATTTTCTATTCTTTTATATTTAGAAATCTATATTTTTGTCATTCGAGAATAATGCCCAATGTAATTTCCATGACCGCTACTGTATATGAATTTTGTTTCTGAAATTTTGTTTTTGAAATATTTGTAGCGGGACGATAGTATCGCCACAGAGCAAATGTTTATTAGTGTGAATCGAGATATCGATGAGAGTACACACCGGCAGGAATGATTCCTTGGTAACGATTTGTCGCCAAGGATCTTGCTATTTTTAGGATAGTAGAGTCCTAACATATAATCTAACGTGACCACACGTATTTAAATTTGGTCCTCAGATAATATTCTTATATCAACATAAACATTTATGTAATTAATAAAACATGTAACCATCATTAGCACTATACAAATAAATTAACATCATCATTATTAATGTGTATGAAGAGCAACCTCTTGTAAACGTAGCCAGTACATATTTCAAAATGTCTAATAATAGCAGTTCTCTAGTGGCGAATTTAGAGGAAGGCAAAGGAGCAATTGTCCCTCCCCCCCAAGGATGACTCGAATTGTATCCCTGAAGCCCTCCCTGATAAATATAATGTTTACCTCAAAGTTTTAACATTTAAATAACTTAAAATGTTTTTTGTTTTTCTAATAATAATAATTTAATAATATTTTTAGTTTGAACTTTTTTGATTTCTGGAACTTCGTTTTAACACTAACGCGCATGAATGGATTAACGAGATTCTGAGAAATATTTATTCTGCCTTCTCAAAAGCATTTTTTAAATAGCCACTGCAGTTCTCCAGTCCCACTCTTTTAAAATTTTAAGCACTAAATAGTCTAAATCGTTTGTGTCTTCTTTATTTTCGTCTGCACCCATTTTGTTTTCGAAATATTTTAATGTGTTTAATAATGGCAGTTCGTCAGTCCCCCCCCCTTTTAGAATTTTGTGTATTACAAAATAATCTAAATCGTTTGTACCTTCTATATTTTTGTTTATACAAATTTTATTTTTAAGACATTTCAAAATGTCTAATAATGGCATTTCACCAACCCCCCCCAACCCCAATTTCAAATTTTGGGTCTACAGTTATCTAAATCGTTTCTATCTGGTTGTACCTTCTTTATTTTCGTTTGTAGACACTTTATTTTCGAGATTATTCCAAATATCTAATAATGGCATTGCAACAGTTCCCTACCCTAATTTTGCATCTAAAAGACAGTTGGCGTAAAGTCAACTACTTAGCGGAAAATTAAAATTTTACAATAAAGCAAATCTCGGCAAACAAAATATTTTATTTACAAAATACTTAACTTATAATATCATGGAAAATTTTGGTAACACGACAATATATTGTGCACAGTAGCCCCTTACTCTTAACAGGGCAATGAGGCGCCGCCGCCGCCTTCCAGAACAGGTTTTTTAGGTATCAGTAGGCTAGATCTACCGCTCAATAATTGTATAGATAATAATCGACCAGGCGTCGAAAATCGATTTATCGCAGTGAAAAGTACGTTACCCATTGTTGTCAGTTTTTAAAGTATGGCTGACTTGGGCTCATAACCTGTTATCAGTGGCGCAGCCAAGGGGGGGCTAGGGGGCTATAGCTCCCCCCCCCCAGAACTTCTATTTTTTTATGATAATCTTTTTAATGATCATAGTCGCTTTTTTACCGGTGCAATGAAAAATTTTTTAAACAAAAAAATGATTGTGTTCGAATTTTAATTTAAGGTAGGTAACAGTGTAACACAATAATTATACTCGAAAATAAGATGACCACGCCCCTTTTTCCGAAAATTTTTTGCTTGAGGCGCGCGCCCTAGGCGCAGCTTGCATCCCTTAGCCCCCCCCCCATAACAAAATCCTGGCTGCGCCACTGCCTGTTATTATAGTAAATAATAGTAGCAACGGTAAATCCAATTTTGCATCAATTACGTTCAGTTGAACGAAGCCGCTATCTCTGATTACACTTATGCGTATCATTGCTCTAAAATCGTGAGCGTTTTTTCTACTAAGGAGTCTGTGATACAATAATTAATTATGGTAACTAAACTTCAAGTTCTACTTATGTACGTATTATGCGATTAAAAATATTTATTACATATACATATTTGTTGATGAAAAATGTTTTCGTAAGAAACCTAACTGCCAATTGGATTAAATTCAGACTAAAAGCGACCATGGAAAATTTTTCACATTCTCTCTGTGGTCAGTCCGCTACATTCCAATCCATAGGAAGAGCGCAAGAGCTACTTTCAATAGAATTTACTCTTATCAAGAGCAGTTTATTCGATTTGATGGAATATTTAGACAACTTGGAGAAACGATCACGTATGCTTGAAAACGATTTCCTACAGATGGTAAACTGTTAACCCATCTTATTAATTTAAAAGTTTTAGATTAATCAGAGCTTATGCAATAAATAAAGATCTTCCAAACAGTTTTAAAATTGCATCAATCGTCGGTCTTTTCGATTTCAATGCTGGTAATCAAGATTCTGCAATAAGCACCAGGTATGACAAATAATGCCCAATTCAGAAGCCATCAATTAAGCTCATGAAATATCTGAAGCTTCCGGGCATCGGCAATATTGCTGTTCATTCTTACAAGTTTATTTTTAATATTACCAGTGTTTCTCAAAAACATTTGCATATTCATTTGGATACCGACGCGTCTATTGCCTGCAGATTTAAACGGTTCCGTTGATATAATTTGGCACAGGTCAAATTGATACAATCCGATGTGTTGGAAGTCTCGATTATGATTTTGATTTCTTTCTTCCACAATAATCCATTTTAAATAAATGTATTCTTATCAAAAATTAAGTTACAAACATTTATTTAAAAAAAGCATTTTGTAAGATTTATTAACTCTCCAAACCACAAATTAATTAATTACGCATAACGTCTATCTATAAATTCTACATGTCACTCGCTTATTTCCATTAGAATATAATACAAGCACATAAATAAGTGTGCTTCTTCCAAAACTTGATTAATTAGTTTACATAATTAACCATGTTAATCATTTTTCGGCAAATTGGGTTCACATTTTCCATGTAATTTTTTCACTCCCACTTATCGTTCATTAATCTTCCCTACAATGACTATTTCATTTTAAAACTTTTTAACCAACGACGTTTTTCGGCTGATGCAAATTTGCTCTTTAAAATGTTTTAATAAACAGGAACTGCAAGCAAGGAAGTAAAATTTCAATTTTATGAAGATTTTAATGTGGTTAATTTATTAATCAATTCCCAAATTTAACCTTTGCATTAACAACGTAATATATTCGGTAGAGGACACAAAAATTATTGCCAAGGGCCATTTTCCAAAAATAAGAAAACAATTTTGTAGTAACTCCCCCCCCCATTATAATCTAACCCTAGCGAGTTTCTTTCCCACATCGCTTTTGGTACTAATTCATTTTAAATTTTACCTATTCAAAGGATCAACCTACGAACCCATTTGTTACTGTTGGTACGGTATTATTGTGGTAAGAGCAATTTGAAAACGACGACCCTGATTAATGAATGTATTAATAATAATTATAAAGCATTAAAATTTTTTACAAAACAAAAACGTAACAATTTGTTTATTTTCCATTCAAGGACCTTTGCATTGTGCATATAGCACCGGCGGTCAGCATCCTTTCAATTTAATCACGAATATTTGAGTGGTTTCCAATTTTTTACTATAAAAACATTAAAGATATCGTAAAGGATAAATGACGTTAGCATACCTTGCGTAGGTAGGTACATGGGCATCTTTCGGTGTATCGATAATTATTATTAATTTATAATAAAAAATTAAAATAACACCAGATAAAATATTACAAGACTTAATGAGCCTTTCAAGTTGACAAAATTATAAATAATAAAAAAGCATTTATAATACTTACGATGTGGCATTGAAATTTGCAGGAAGTGAGATTTTATTTCTTGGTAAAAGTTAATATTATCAATTTATCTTCATTTAAATAAATGTATTCCATCAATTTTTTGCACCTACTTCAATTAAATTATTAATTTGTATAAGCGGTGACTAATCATTCACCTCAATAAATTATTATATTTTTGTTTGTTTTACAAAATGTAATATTATCGAGGATTCGGTAGACCCAAACCTTATAAATCAAGATACAACACGACCACACCCATGGACCCAGACGATATTGTTTTACAAATGCATATTTATAACAGAAATATGCCCATTTTGAAAAAATTCACCCACATTCCTAGTTTATGTCTAGAAAGTCTACCAGTTTAGAATTTTAAATTGTTTTAAACCAAACCCATTACATTTATGGAAAAATAAAAAATAATTACACCTTGTTCGATAATTTTAAGTTAATTTATAAAGTCAACATTCAACATAGTTAATGGAACGCTTATGTCGGAATGTTGTTAAATTGTTGTTTTTGCCACTTGTTTTATCAAAATTAGGCTATCTCTTGAGGATACAATAAAAAATAGTTCTTGTTGGTTATATTTATGAACTTTGCGAGAGAAAAAAAAACAACCTTGACGATTAGGTTCCTTAATCGGCACTCGATCGTACCACGTTTTATGTAATTTAGATGTGTTAACACTAATTGCTTGAAACCACAAGAAAAAAGTTGTTAAATTGCGATTTTTTCTTAAAATGCATTTGCAAGTTGCACCATATATTATGCGTGCGATTACTAGCGAAACATGTGCAAAAGCCAGACGTTTCGCTATTTTTGACACTTTATTTATAGATTGCTATTAGAGCAGCCCTCAAGGCTGAGATTTACTCTGATAGGCGGAAATCACTACTAATAGTAGATATTTGAACAACTACTACTGTATATACCGACTTTTTAACTTTTCACTACTTTTAAGGTTAGCAGCTGGTTACAGAAAAAATTAACATTAGTTCGTGTCCTTGCAATATTGGCAAAAGATTTTAATTATGCTTTTGTTTATTCTATACGAGACCTTCATATATTTTTCGGAAACACCAAAAAATTGAGTAACGTCAATATGTACTGAAATATTCAGCAGCATTTTAATGTATCTTTCATCCAAAGGGGAAAATCAGCGAAAAATTCACTCTTAAAGAGGTATTATTTTCATTAGAAAATATTCATTATATTTTTTAATTTTGAGACTGATAAATTAGATTACAATAAATTTATTTTAGTTAGGTATGTGGGCATTGTGTGGCACTACTTTATCACTCTAGGGCGATAAAGTGATAATTATATTAATTACATAAGCTAATACATTAATTTTTCATTCCTATAAATTTTGATTATAAATTGATAAATATAAATTGATTAACCCCTCAATATTGGTACGTGGATAAAAGGTATGTGGAGGCGGAGGGTATTCCATACTCCGAGTTTCCTGGGATTTATACTTACGTTTTTTGTTTTTAAAGATCGATTTATAAAGAAATTTAAGGTATAGCATTAAAATAAATTTTTTTTTAAATCGGCCATAACAGTTTCAGCTAATTTCAGCTAAACTTAATAGTCAACGGCTAAAAACGAAATGCGAATGTTTGATTCGCTGTTTCCATACGGTTGGGCCCGCCCATAAACTGAGCCAAAATGGTAAAGTGGGCCAAATTTATAAAATGGTAAACTGGGCCAAATGCACTTTTAACTAAAATTATTAAAATGGTAAGGGAGTGTAAACAAACCACATGGCTTGGTCAACGGGGAAGGGATCAGGTAGGAAATTATGTAATGCCACATGAGGGCAGGGGAAACTACAGTAAAGCTGGGCGATATTCAAAACTCGATATCGAATTTCGATAAGTCAAAAACTATTGATACTAAAAAGTTATCGATTAATCGATATTTGTCAATAATTATTTATCGGAGTACCGTTAATTATTATCGAAATAATACGCGTTTTTTTTAGAAAACTGACAGTTTTGAAACTGAAAACTGAATGACTGAAAAGTGTGTCTTATAATTTAGAGCTATTGAAGTCATAAGTAGAGTCATAATCATAACTTAATAATAATAATAATTTAAAAAAATTAACAAAATTATAAAAATCATTTTTTAACGTATCGTCTATTGCAACTCAGAAATATCAGTTGTTTCGACGTGTTCTGAGGTATGAAATTTATGAAATATCGATAACTATCGGAATATCGATAACTATCGAAATATTGATAAATATCGATAATATCACTACATGGATTAATCTATAAATATCGCTACATCGATTAATCGATATTTCAAAAATAAAATATCGTTCTTCGATTTATCGATATTTATCGATAAAAATTCCTAGCCCTAAACGACACTCAAGCTACATAATTTTGTTCATTTATTTTATTTGACACAATGAAGGCAATTTTGCAAAATAAGTGACTACATAAAGGGAGGGAGATGTTCTAAAGAGACCAAATTGAACCACGTGGCTTATGAACGCTCCATAAACAGGACCAAAGGCACTTTTAACTAAAATTATGCAAGTGGTAAACTGGGCCAAAGACAAATTTCACGTTCAAACGTGCCCTTGTGTACATTTCTTTTGTATCATTGTAACTGTAATCTAAATAAATATAGCTCCAAAAATTACAACTGCAGACCCAAAATTCCCTTTGTCTTTGACCAAGTTTACCATTTTCAAAATATTAGCGAAATTTGCCTTTTGTCCGTTTACCTCACCCCGATTTAGTTAGTGAGTAAATTTTTAAACCGCTCAACTTATTAAAAACATCCCTAAAACCGCTCTAACTCGAAAATTACGAAACCAAAAAAAAAACGGAATCTATTGACAATACTACAATAGAAATACAAAATAATTGACAGATTTATTTTCTATATGAGCGCAATATTAAAAATTAATATTGGGCCGATATTGGTTGAATCTTGCAATATTGCGCCAACATTATGTGATACATGGAGAGTCGCTTCACTTATTAAAAATAACCCTAAAGTCGTTCCATTTCAAAAATTCCAAAACCATAAAAACGGAACTTTAGATTTTAAGTTAAATTTTTTTAAAATAAGTTTAAATATTTATCCTATAATTATCAAAATTCAATTTAAAATGAATATAATATGATTTGTCAATAAATGCTAACTGTTGCATTCTTAGAAGGCAACTGCGACTGGCTCTGACGATTAAAACAACTGCTGTAACTATTTACGCCAAGAACACTTACTATTAACTATTGTTAACTTAACTATTACTTAACTTACTTAACTTACTTAACTTACCTAACTTACTTAACTTACGAAACTTACGAAACTTACTTAACTTACTTAACTTACTTAACTATTGTTTTCAAAATTTTCAAATTAAAATTAAAAATAATTTTTAATATTAAAAATAAAGCGGTTTAAAAAATTTTAAGTTTTGTTAGTAGTATTTATTGATATAATAATTAAATATGTATTTAAAAAATTGCTTTGTAATTTAACTAATGAAATTTGATAGGTAGTAACCGTATCGGTATTTTAAAATCGCCAAAAATTAATCATATAGCTGCCTACTTGATAAAAGCAAATATTTTATTTAGTTATTATTTTCAATACCTAATACTAAAAGTTAATATTTAATTGTGTAATGTTATAAAAGGTTTACTATGAGAATCTCGTTAATCCAGTCATAACTGGCACCGATGAGGGTGAATGCCGTCGCCCTTGTAAAGTGATCAAATAATTTAAAATAGCTATATAATATGTCAGGGATTCAAGATATGTATATCTTTTACGTTGGATGCCTCCACTACCTTCTCAGCAGTAGAAGTTTTTGGCAGCGCCACCATAACAATTAATTATACATGACGAATTGGTGGCGCTGCTAGAGTAGCGTATAAATTTGTTCCACGCCGGTAGATATTAAATTTGTGATTCAGTTGCAACAGTCGGATATTAAATTTTATTGTTGTTCTTAGATAATAATAATAATAATAATATTCGTATTATTATAATTTTGTGCAATTAACAAGTTAACAAGTTAATTGCACAAAACAAAGTTAATTATTTTCATTGGTGATACTAAAAAAAAAAATGTTTACAAATAAAAAAATTTGATGATAGCAGCAACCGATTGCTGAAAGTGAATATTATTTATTTTAATTGTTTCAAGACTGACGTTACTGATGATGACAGTAAAAACAGTAAAATGGCATAATATCCAAAATAAAAACATATGACTGTCATCTAGGAAGATTTAATCCCTTCCCATAATCCCAATATAAAAATAAATTATTTATAAATATTAATAGTTGCATATTATGCCATTTTATTTTAATTTTTCTTTAAAAAAATCCTTTTGACCCAGCAGCGTAGCAAGGGCGGGTTTTGTCGCCCGGAGCGGTCCCGTATTTGGCGCCCCCCTACTTGGCGAAAGTCAATTATTCTACCCAAATTTTGCGCACAACACATAACCCATCAAATTATTTAGTACAAAAGATAATGAAAAATTCTATTAATAATAGAAAAGAAAAAATAATTATTTGTTTTATGTTTTATTTAATTATTTTATTGCAAATTAATCTTTCTTGCTTTCATTTGTGCAAATCACAATCAAAGTTTAGTCCTACTTGAAAACTTGATTTGAGTTTAATGGAAAAATCAAAATTTTACAACAATATATGTAAGTTACCAAAATTAAAGTTAACAAAAATTATTTTAAATTTCAAATTAACCCCCCCCCCCTAAGCTACGCCACTGCTTTGGCCGATCTAGAATAAGACTTGCCTCGCTGCCGCTCCCTGCGTCTTAATAAATAAAGTTACGTTTGAAAATATATTCTAGATGAGCGGCTAATACTTCGGCGCGGATTGAGGATACGTTCCAATCCAGTTTTTACCAGTAACATGATAGTCACTGTTTATTTTTACCGTTGCGGTATAAAAGACTTTATCTCTCTCTAATTTTAAAAATTGAATTGATTGATGCATTTTCAGCAAAATGTTTTAACTTAATATGAAATAAGATTGGGTTGCCATCAATTCCACCTTCAGATGCAAGTAAATTTAAAGTACATAATTTTGTACGCTACTTTTAAATGACATAAAGTGGTTGCTTTATACGAAGCCTTATTAATTATGTCTGCTATTAAAACGAATTCTTAACACCCATGCACAACCACAAATCAGTAGATACCGGCGATACCGCCCAATGCAAGAAAATTAGGGTTTGGCTACTTAAGAAAATTATGATGGTATAAGTGTATAAAATTGGTTTTATTTGTACCATTGGCCCAAAAGTCATCAACCTTTATTTAAATTTTAATATAAAAATGCGAACATTGCGTAGTTTTTTTTGTCCATGAATCATTAATGGCATGTGTATGTGTGCATTAAATACACACAATTGCGGAGTAAATTTCTTCCTTACTATAGGAAGATTGTAAAATCCAGACAACAATGCTAAACTCAACTCGATTGAAATGCTAATTCAAACCGCACACTTTAAATTCTCTGCATAAAATCATATTATACAATAATTGATTTGTCAAAAATACATTTGGACACTTCCAAAATGTAAGGTTGAACGTTCTCATCTCGTCCAATAAATCGAAAGATTTAAATCAATTCGAGAAATTAAATGGCACATTGCTAAACATTTTTTTATTCAATTAAAATGGGCGAAATTTAGAATGATTCATTTTTCACAATTGTTCTAACCTTAACCTCGGTAAAAATGAAACACAAAACAGTGAGATATTTGTATTTTGAACACTTCGAACTTGCCGAGTCTGGATTTAATAATAATGATTCACGATATATAAAAATAAATTAATACCCAGATACAGGGTGATCTTCATAGCGCGGTTTTTCATTTTTCAAAAAGAAAATATTAAAATCTTCGAGGAAAAACATAAAAATATGGGTGAATAGGTGAGATAAAGGAAATTGAAAATATAATTTAATTAAAATAGCACGAAAATTGCTATGTGGAAATAAAAAAGCAAAACATTGATTTTGTATTATTGTAACGATTGCAAGCATTGCACAATCCTATTTGTATATTTTTATATGAAACACACAGTGTATTATAATTTAAACTACACAAAAATAATCTGTTGTGAAAATCTTGCAGACTTTTCGATACAATATTTATGTTAACATGATAATATATGTGCATTTTGATATATACACACCAGACATCAATTATATGAAGTAATAAACATAATATGAATAGAAAAAAATACAAACAAAAATTGCAAAAATATCTTTTTGAAAAATTCTCGCTATTGATTTTGAAGTGTAAACTTAAAACAAAATTAATGTGAAAAACCGGGTAAAAATGCGAGATACAACCTACAACCTCCGAGAAATTCAAAATGGTCCTCCCCCATGAGGTTGATGAAATACAACTTTAGTGAAAAAATTAACCGGTTAAAATATTCTTAATTTGCATCATCAATTTATATCAAAAATTCAAACCGCACCATACCATCATATTCTTCCACTGAGACTTTTGAACTCTCACCCTCATCTTACTAATCCCAGACATCGTTTAAAAGCGAGAACCCTTTTTGAACAATGACAATGGTGGAAGAATGCACGTTTCTGAAAAACGATACTTTTTAGTCTTCGGTGTAAATTGTTACAAGATACCAAGTGTTCTAATACATAAACTTAGCAGTAAAGTTAATGGCCTTGTCAGGGATGCCTTTGCATTAAAATAACAGCTTAGTTAGATAAGAATAATACTGATATTATCTTTCCTCGACTAGAAAAGATTAACCAGAACAACTAAAACTTGGGTTAACTTTTCTGGAAATAACTTGCATTTAACTTCCTAGTTTATAGCAGCACAAATATTGTAATAATCCGAATAATGACCTCGCTTATGCATATAGCAGTCAAATAAAATATTTCATTTGCAATTTAAAATAGTATGCAAATTGTAATAATTTGAATTATTCCAAAAAAATTTTGTAATTTAATTTAATGTTTGTTTTGTCATTTCTAAGTGAATTATAAAATTATCCGCAGTAGCGCATTGAACACAATTATATATTTTCAAAATAAATATATCTGGAATTTTTGCCAAGAGTTCAAAAGAAATTTTGAAAAGTTGAAGATAGATTAGAACAACTTTGGAAGAAGGCCAGAAAAAAGAAGATGACCTCTGCTTAGTGGAAGACCAAAGCAAATTGCATTTTGATTGCATCGACCGAATTTTCAATTTTGCTATTTTTAACGACACCATTACTCATTAGTCTCGTCAAATAAAATTTGCAATAATAATAGTATCAGTTAGATACCTATTAGAACATTAATACATAATAAAAAATAATGATTCAGGTTGTATTTATTTAATCTGTCTTAAATAATAAAGTTGAACTGATTAGTTATCTTGCTTCTACCAGCGATAATAATTGTGTTAATCTCTTTTGCACCGGCAATCTTTGCCAAGTCACAGCATACCAAGTTATACTTGGCCCAAATATTAAATTAGATATTAGAATGTGCTTTATAACGTAAAATTGGCACAAATTTAAGGAAGAAATAATTGTTTACACCCAATGATACAACTTCATAATTATGTCTGGAAAATCCGTGCACTATTTTCTTATAATTAGATAAGTAATGTCATATATTGTTTCAAAAAAATTTTTCCTGTCCAAAACCGCATTAATTTTGTCATTCATAATTTTTTATTAGGAAACTATTAATGTTAAGAACCACAAACCCAAAGTTACTTATGAATTTGGGAAATCCAAACTTAATAAAATACAATTTTGATTTAATAATAATTATTTGAATAATATAAATATGCATTAAACGTCTTGGGGTTAATAAAATGACTAATAAGCTGAACTATTAACTATTTGTTAATTTTTCAGTTATCAAACCAATTTTTAATCCTGTGTTACATAAATGTTTAATTCGAAAAATTTTGTTAAAATAGCTAGCCCTCCCTTAAAAACTCTAGTATGTACGCCACTGAAACCACCAAATAGTAACAACTATTAATTATACCTGCTGATTATCACAGACGTGAATTTTCAGCAATATTTAAAATTTAAAACAAATATGAACAGCTCCCTTGTCCCGAAGGAATACGGTCAGAATACAATTTTTACTTCGCCCGGGATCAAACCGGGGATTCCGCCTTAACAATTGACGCACATAAGCGCCAGGCCGTGACCGTATATTTTTGTAAGTACTAATGAAGTACTAAGATCACATGCCCGGTTTCAGATCTGTAACTCAACACATTTAAATAAACAATACTGAAAATTCGTAGTAAAAATTAGTTTTTATTATTTTTTAGTAAGGGGCACCACTTTAAATCGACTGAATATTATATTATATTACATAAGGTGTGAAGCGTCTAAAAAAATAATTTTATAATTTTGCTCAATTCATATCCAATTTAAAAATATTATTTTTGGACAAAATATTTTGTTTTCACTAGAAAATGAAATCCTATAGGGCTCAGTGGCGTAACTAGCGGTGTTCCATGTGCTCGATCGAACAAGGGCCCGTGAGTTAAAGGGCCCGGTTCTATCACGACCAAAAAAATAAAATTTTTTATCTACATAATATAATGTTAAGTATGAGACTGCTATTTAAGAAAAATTGGGGACACAGGCCAATGGCTGCATCGCTGCATGGTTACGCCACTGGTTTTAGCCTAAAACATACATATTCAGACGATTTAGGCATCACATGGACTACATGGTTTTACAGATCTATTGGTGGCTTCGAGATTATTTCAAAGAGATTTCTCATTATCAGGAATAGATTAACGTTATGAAACATCTACTTTCGCTTTGCCGCTATCGATTAAACGTGGTATTGCAATAATATATCTACGTAGCTTTGGAACCTTTGGAAATCGTGTGTCTTTGCAGACCTGTATACGGTACGTTATAATTAGCCTCCTCTAATGAAAACGCCACAAGCCGCCACTGAATGCAATACCAATGGTGTAACTACCGGTGTTCTATGTGCCCGATCGAACAAGGGCTCGAGCGTTAAAGGGCCCGGTTATATCACGACTAAAAACGTCAAGTATAAAAAAAAATAGGAGGCCAAATTTGACTCTAGGGCACAAGCTCATAACTGTTTTGTTACGCCACTGATTGGGCTGAAGTATCTCACTAATTTTCAGCTGTCCAAATCAACGAATTCATCATCAATTAGGCAAACCAATTCAAAATTTAATGCAATTTGATCTAAAAAAAAAATTGGACAATTTGTCAATCCAAACAATTAAAAATTACTGTTCATTCTTAAAATATAAATCGCAAGCCAAAACTAAGAGACAAATCTTTTATCGGAAAAATCCCAGTTTCCCCCTTTAATTGGTGCAATATCAACTAGTTGGCAAGAAAACCAGAAAATTAAAAAATTCAAAATATTTACAAAATTTACAATAAATAAATTTTTTTTTTACATAAAACAATAAATTTTTTATAAAATTCACAAAATAATCTTTAAAAATTCAATGGGGGGGATTTATTATATCTTTATCATTATTAAATTAATAGGATGGAACTCTTGGGAGTTTAACCCAAGAACTCTTGGGTTGTTAATTTGATAAATTAATAGTCACGAAATTATTGACTAATTATCATTATTATTAATTATAAT
Source organism: Cantharis rufa (assembly GCA_947369205.1). Taxonomy (NCBI): domain Eukaryota; kingdom Metazoa; phylum Arthropoda; class Insecta; order Coleoptera; family Cantharidae; genus Cantharis; species Cantharis rufa. The sequence continues at coordinate 13,371,046 of OX376307.1, read as the reverse complement.
TTATTGTTATAAATAAATAGTAATTATGGATAATTGAACATTATATTGATTTTGACCGGCAGTGCCACTGCACCGCTTTACACTAAAAACTTAAATCGACGGACTATTAAAATATGGGAAACCGCGGTTTGTAGTTTGTACTGAAACCACGGCGAACTATGCTGTCTGATTATGCAGCGGAGCAGCGAGGGGTTTTGTCGCCCGGGGCGGTCCCTGAATTTGACGCTCAAGTCAATTATTCTACTCAAGTTTTGCGCACAACACATGACCCATTAAATTATTTAGTAAAAAAATAATGAAAATTTCTAATAATAATAGCAAAGGAGAAATAATTATTTGTTTTATATTTTATTTAATTATTTTACTACAAATTAATTTTTCTATCCTTCATTTGTGCCAATCTGCCAATAACACTATCAAAATATATGTATTTATTTTTAGAAAAAATATTTTTAAAAAATGCCGCATTTACCAATTTTTTTAGGTTGGTAATAAAAATTTACCAATTGGATTATCTTTCATGCAAAAGAGTGTAACTCATTTTTAATTTTATTTTGATTATTTATAACAGGTTTATAGTTATAATATTGCTTTTAAACAACACCCTATTAATTGCATCTACTTATGTGTATCCGTAACGCACCTCAACTTATATAGCATAATTAGCTAATTATTAATAATTTATTGTTATAAGATTAAAAGATCAAATAATTACGCTAAGATAAATCAAATTATCCGTAACCCACCTTTACCTACATAGATTAATACCTAATAATTACGAGATAAACCAAGTTATTAATTATCTATTAGTAATATAAAGACTAAAAATTGCATATCAAATTGTAGACTCTAAATAGTTACAGTATAACTGTGCTGTCACAATCATGTTAACGTAACGTAGTCGACTTAACCTTGAACAAATGCTCGCATTTGATTGGTAGATCGTCGGAAAGATGGCTTTAGATTGGAGCATTTGTTCAAGGTTAAGTTGACTACGTTACGTTAACATGATTGTGACAGTACAGTAAGTCTAGGCATAAGGTAATTGGTGTCTTTTGTAAAAAAACAAAAGCTATGCGTCTACTAGTTTTTATCTATGAAACCTTCAATAACACAGTGTAAATTCAAAAAAAATATATAAATAACAAGCTTTAAAAAATATTTTATAACCTAACTTTGTGTCCTGATGATGGTTTAATAGATCGAAACCGGTAAATGTATAACATTTTGCTCTTTAGCGAGAGTTCCCATAAAATCTTACATAAAACGCTCTTCTGAGTTTATGTATTCTGGGATTGGATAATTATTTTGCAAAACTTTAAATAAATAATATCCGCTTGAAAGAATCTCATTTGAATTAATTATTAGAAATGAAATAATGTATCAAGAATTCTTATTTATGTGTGTGTATTCCCTACTGGTTTGAAGAATTTGCTATAGAATTAAGTACAACTTTTACAATAGAGGCGGTTGTAGATAATAGCTTCCTATCGATGTTTATTTATTTTCTTACTACAATAATTAAGTAAGTTGACACGTATTATAATAGAACAGATTGTGTTACTTGTTATAAATTTACAATGAGTTCATTTGTAAATTGTTTTGATCGATTCGAAACGATGTGTATTTTTTTTAAATTTTATTATTTATTTGTTTTCATAAAGCAAATTGATTATTTAATTAAAAAATAAACAAATGCGAATAGGCAATTGTTTTCTATGGCCCCCTACAAATGATCGATTAAACTTGATTAAATTAAAGGGATCTTTTAAGTTTATGAATAAATTCACAAATTCAATGACTTTTTTCGTCGATATAACGAATATTTTTCATCGGCGTAAAGATTACGAATTTTATTCTTCCAAACTGTGCGGTCTCAAACAATTTCGAGAAACCGTCTAGCTGAAGTAATCCTAATTCTATGCTTTTCTTGTGGAATTTCTGCGAATCATTCAATCATATCAGGATGGAAAAATCTGTAGATCAAACTGTCTCATAAAGAATAAAAGCAAAAAAGCCTTTGCGTCAACTGACAGCAATATATAATGTGAAGGTTAACTAGCACGCCGAGTGTAACATATCTGTCCCATCTACAAAACTCATCTACTGTCTTACACCAGCAATTTTTCATATTATAAAGATAATCTTCAAAAAAAAAACAAATATAATTTTTTAAATTTTTTGAATTAATTACCTTAGTTAAATTTATTAAATTAGTTACATTATGACAGAGAAAATATAGAAGAAGAACAACAACAACATAAAGAATAAAAAGAAGAAATTAAATTTATATTTAATTTAAAATTATATTATACAAATGGATTACGTGTTAATTATTTTTTTATTAAAATTTAAAACTTATGCAAATATGGGATGCTTATTATTTATGGCATATTGCCTTAATGATGTTTAATTCAGTATTGTAATTCGTGCGAATGTGATTAGAAAATAAATTTAATCAGTTAAAAACAACCGAAGGTTGTTAAATTGTGATAATAATTATCATTATTACAATAATATCGATTTGCATAGCGGGCAATGGCCTATTGCACCAGCTCAATTTTTCTGTCAACTGCACCCATCATAATATCAGGAAAATAATTAAGTATTGGAATAATTGAGTCCGACCTTCAAAAATAAAGAAGTTCCATAAATGACGGACCACAACATTGAAATTTTGACACAAACCTTTTTATGTTTGCAAATTTGTATTATTTTATTAATTACAAGTCATGACATTATTTATGTGGGATTGTAAAGTTAATCAATTTGTAAGTAAAATTTGGCACGTAGGATAACAATGGTGAATTGCATTATTTTATTCTTTATGCCCTTATAATTACAAGAATAAAATTACCGTTAATTTGATGGTGGGCGAATTTTGTTCGGAAATAATTCGCGAACGAGACACAATTTAAAGCTACGAATAAAAATAAAAATTAAACAAATTGTTGTTTGTCGAAGCCGACCTGTCATTATAACAAATAAAATGGTAAAATTATCAGTAGGTACATTTTTTCGCAAACCAAAAAGTGAATTTTTTACTAAAATTTTTTAATGTGCGAATCAAAACATTAAAGGTTAAATTAATTATTTCGAATGTCTCGTCGACACTATTTAAATTACAACGTTGAAGATTTAAGTCAATTTAGAAAATGCATATAATTTAGCACTTGATGCCAAATAAAAGAAAAGCCGTTAAAAGTGCATATATGGTGTTAGTTAAAGATTAAGTACTCTGTTATGAGACGAACTAATTAGTCCAGATGGTGCTAAAGTTAATTACCTATTCTAGTTCAAAGAGCTTTTATATTACGCTAATTGTTCATTTATTAATAATTACCCGAATAAATTTATATAATATCATTCAAATTTGACTTATTATGCAGTAAAACCCCATAAAAATAGCCAAAAAGCCTTTTTGAGTAATAGAGATTACAAATTTTTATATTCCTGTAATAATAGTGCAGTACTGTATATATGTTAAAAAATCCTGTGTATGGCGAAATGGTAGACGGCGAAACGAAAATTTACGCATAGTTTTCTTTACTAGACTTTTGGACTTTGTTTTTAATTTAATAATTGGCGATAAAAAAATAATCAAATAATTTAGCAATAAATAATTGTCAAACGCTAAGCCTCATATCCATGTAGGTATAATCTCCGAGCAACATCCGCGCCAAAACTTAAAAATATTGTAACCTTTAAGTTTTAAATTGGCTACTTCTAAAGTAAATAATCAGTCAGATTATATTATTAATAACAACATTTTGTAGAATTTTAATATAAACAAATGAAAAATGTTCATATTCTAAGAATTTAGTAATCAAATCGCAGAAATTAAAAAAAAAGCATAAACTTACAGCAACTTTATCTTATCGAAACTGTAGCTTGAAAAAAATTCTTTAATGTTAAATATATTTCTAAAATAAATTTCGAGATAAGTACAATTGTCTAATTTAAGAACTTTGGGTTAATAAACTAACTCGACAAGTTCATAATTTTTGGGTTCCAAATTTAAACTTTCATTTTATTTTTACAAAATAAAAATTAAATTTAAAACAAGGTACAGCCAAAGGGAGGACTTTTTGTTTTAAATTTGCAAAAATGATGTCATCCAAATAAATTGTAGACATTAAAATTCTCAGACATTTTTAATTTATGGGTGGAATCTTAAGCAGACTTTTGGGTAGGTTAGGGTTGAATTTGCTAACGATGTTTTAACAAAAACCTACCTTTACGTTCGGTCGAACTCAATTCGACGTACGTTGGTGGATCCTCGGCAACAAAATTTTCGGGTATCGTTGTTGTGTTGGTATCTTTGTCTTTTTGTGGCGTCCTGAACGCTCCGTGGCCAACTTGTACCCACACCACAATAATAATTGATAGCAGTAAGGTGATGGTTATACCGGCTATTAAAGTACTCACTCGATGATACATTTTCGTAGTCATTTTTCACTTGTTCACTTTTTAGAGTTTTTCACTAACTTTTAATTTCTACAAACACAAAAAATATTTACTAAACAACACTAAATTAATTTAAACAAAAAATCAGTTGCAAAATGAAAATTTTTACGATTTTGTAACTAATTGAATAAATTTAAAGTGGTTAGTTAGTTGAAAAATCATCGAGCAGATGATAGATTAACGATAGAAAATAAATTGTGAACAAAAATAACTAAGGTCAAAGCTCTATTTTATCGATATTAAAACCATATGCTAGTTATTTAATAAAACAAGTATAAATCACTAATATTAAATACAAATTGAATCACTTTAATTTTGAGTAATCAAAAACGTAAATATTTATTGCCCAGAAAAAGGGAAGTCGATTCATAATTTCGGAGCAAGCATCGTCTATAGTAAGTATTAATAGAATTCTTTCATCTTCTCAAAGCTCAAGATAGTCCTACCAGCATTAAGATTCAAATTTTATATTACGAGAAAAGTTTGGAGATGACTTTCAAAAACTTAAAAGCTCTACCTGACATTGCATGTGAAGCTCATTCGAATCCAAATATAAATTCAGTCCGCTGTAATAGGATTATTATCTATTAAAAAAAAAACTATTACATAGTAAATCAAAAAGTAATTTAAAGAACAAAGAGAAATGAAATTTAAAACATTTGTCGGCCTAAGTAAATCAATTGGCAAGTGGAGCAAAATTTGATATTACTACATTTTTTGAGAAAGGTGACTTCTAGGATTCTAAACGAATGCTTGCTCGCAAACAAAAAATTCGGAAATAAAAAATTGGATTCCCTCTATAATTTTATTAACTAAAGGTTTTATTTTTACACCGAGTAAATTTTTACCTCTATTAGAAATTTTTGAATAAAATATAATCGTAGTGTTGCTCGTAACAAAACTTGTAAATAAATTTAATTCTTCGTATAGGTTCATTGTTAAAACCCGATTAAAACATCATCGTGCAATATTCCACTTGGTGTCGAACCCTGAAAAAATAAAATACATCATTAGAATACAAGAGATGATCAAAATTGGTGGATTAATGTTAATTTTAAAACCCCCGGTTAATTTTAACAGATTTTACCTGTATCAGTCGCGGTTTGTCTTGAAGAGCGCTCGGGTCCGCGCCCATACAATCAAAAAGGTAAATACATTTTAATTTTTAAATTGTTGGTTTTTATAGAATCAGGATTTTTTTTATAAAAGTAATTAACGAGTAACCGAGTAACGTGCACTCTAGTTCTCTTTTTGCTTTTAGAGTAAGTTGAGACCGGGGCGAGGTGAGACCTTTATTATTTTGAAACAGGTTATTAAAACTCTGCATGGTTATTTTCCTATAATTGATAATAATGTCTAGTAAAAAGTCTCGTGTTGGTAAAGCTACACACGATCATGATATACTTTTTCTGTACAATCGAATCAGCAAAATATAATAATTACACACATCACATGTTTTCCACACATGCATTTCCTGAAATTAAGAATTGCATAAAATTAGTAACATCAACAAATTATATTTACACACATAAAATAAATTTTCCAATATTTTTCATCGATTAATATTATAATTTGCGCGTAAAATTTACATAATAAGAAATCAAGATCTTCGGAGAGACGCTGGTTTTCATTCATAAAATTTCTAGTTCCATCCTGGTGTGGGCTTTATTGCACATTATAAAATGATCCGAGGTTAAAGTTTTTTAAACTGTTAATTCGCTTAAAAATAATTTTAATTTATTAATTATAGCAATAGGTATTTGATTAGAACAAGCATTCAAAAATTGCTTTGTTCGCAAGTACAATACAAAGTAGGTTTAAAATCTATAAAATTTGCAGTTACCGACAAACTATCGATGAATGATGCTTATAAACCTACATTTACTATAAAAAGTATTATTTATATGACATATACGTATTACTCTTCAATAATGCAAAACCCACTCGTGCCCGGAGGCTTGGTACATGTAGGTCAGTTATAAAATAGATGCTTATTAGTAATATCTGACAATCTAATATATAAAAATTATATCTTCGGATGTAACCAACCAGTAGCCACTTTATGTGGACAAAGTGATCCAGGTATAACTCCACCTGTTTTTTCTTTCAAAATGCAAATTTTAAAATTTTTTTGATATTTTCATTATAAATTCAGGTATATTTTAATAATATATTATATAATTTATAATAGTGAAGACTGGCTCACTTAATATGGTTAAAGTAAATTTCTATGTATATTGTTTGACCAACGTATAGTATGTTGCAATTATCAACAAGAGTTGATAATTGTATACTCAATTATTGATATATTGCTCCTACGCGTTTTATCATTTGGTTGTAAAAGTTTTTCAATTTTTACATTGACCATACCATTATTGTTTTGTAATCAGGAAGAACGTGGTTCGCATTGCAAAATTACACAATTTTATTTGCATTTATCCTGTAATATGCTAATACGCAATTATATATCTTAGATCAAGTATTCGGTTTTTTACAACTGAATTTTAAAATATTTTGTACATATATGATTTTATTAAATATGCCGAGAGAATCAAAAAATTAAAAAACACAAGGGATTCACTGGAAGGATATCTATACCCCCCAGTGTCAGAGACTAGAGCTTCTTGTGCATAATCTGTGATTGATTTTATTAAATAAAACTCTTCCACTCTTTCAGAAGAAATGCATCTACTTAATATAAATCGCGACAGTAAGGATCGGAGGCTCGAAATATAAAAAATATATTGGGGGTATTCCATACCCCGGATTGGTCCATCAAATGAAGAAAAATGTACCCCCGGTTTATTTAAATAAAAAGACTGATTTTTCCGAAAAGCTTTGGGGCTCGAGAATAAAAAAAGAACCGCATCCAGACAATTAGAAAGATTATTGACAGTCTTTGCTATTTAATACTAATATGTATATTGTCCAAAAAGCAATCCTTAAATTCAAAGAACGTCTAAATTGATCTTCTCCAATTTTCTTTCATTATTATAACCCTCATGTACGGTAGAACCAATCCAAAAGATCTGTGTCTTCTCTGGATATCTGCGAAAAACTCTAGTGGTATAATTAATATTCGCAGATTTTACTAACAGTCTTGACGTCTGGAATATTGTAAGACAAATTCTCACTCAAGCTTAATTAATAGAAAAAGGATTTCAGGTTGAGTGGGTTGCAAATCAAACAATTATCATTTGTCAGTCAACGTTTCGGTACATATATTATTCCATTCTCAAGAAAATGAAAAAAAAAGGAAGACATTTGTCGATTGACAAATGATAATTGTTTGATTTACAACCCTCTCAACTTGAAATTCTTTTTCTATTTCTGGAATATTTTTACATCTCTTGACTGTTCCTACAAAAGATAGCGCTGTCCTTTGAACACAGATCTCTTTCTCTCACAAGAAAGGCTTAAGCAGTTAGACCGCACAGCTGCCTAAAGTAGATTGAAAAATGCCGGTAACCCTGTGTTTAATATTTAATGTAAAATAATAAATTAAATAGTTAATAACCTCCAAAGCACGGAAACGGTCATATAAAAGTTTTATGACCTTATAGTCTGCAATCAGCAGTCAAGCTCTTTTATCAATAAAGCAAAAATCCGACTCTGTAATTAGTTCAGATAAAATCGAGTAATATAATCTGGAAGCAGGGCGCCTCCCTAATCTATTAACCACTAAGGTTAAAAGCTCGAGGACCCTCAAGAACCTTAGAATCAAATCATGAGTGACATTAATGGAATACCGGGCAGAGCCCATACTTCCTTTAAAATAACTGGTGAAGCACACCTGGCTAGGCATTAGGTTGAGTGCACTGTTGCTGTTGACCATGGGAGGTCAGACAGCGAAGCTTGGAGTTGATGGGGTTTCGTGCACTCCATCGAGATTGTCGCTGGCAATGCGGGTAATGGCTTGTCGCTTGGCCGAAATAAAAATAGCAGAACATTGGCGGCAAAAGCATTGCTTTTCAAATTGACGGATCGGTCATGTACAGAGGCGTTGGCGAGGCGTGGTTAAGGCATTTACAACGTTGAGTTCTTCAGTCGTAGGAGTATCAATCGTTTCGAGTGAAGGCGACTAGGTCATGGGCGTCTGCAAAGGCGCTCCCGTTGATCCGCTGCCTGGGTTTGAGGGGGCGCCGCCTTGGCATAGGTTTCCCGATGAACCACCTTCGACCCCCCTCCTTTGGTCCTCGTCGATAGTTCGGTGTACGAACTGCGAATTTTCCGGCTCCAATCATTGAAAACACAAAAGTTTTTCGTCGTGCTTTACCACTCTTTTTTCGGTTCTCTCTTGCTCATAGTCCTTTGCCCTATGTCATTTGTCACTACAAAGTTTGCATTGCATTGCAGTTAACGAACTTTAGCGTCAACGTAACCGTCTTATACCGTTACCCTATTAAATTTGGACAGCAGTACATAAGGAACTATACTGGTGATAGCGCACAAATATACCAAACAAAAAGTCTGGCTTATACAGAATGTTCTAGTACATTCGCAATTGCTAGTTTGCCTCTAAAAATAATTATAAATTCTGTTTGACGTGTTGACTCTAACGTCTCTAACATTTTATTTCGAGAAACCAGTAGTCAATGACGTTGTGCGAGATGAAGCACAATGATATGTAGTTAGGGTTGTCAGATGTACTGTTATCTAAACCACTTTGTGGTCTATCCTTTACATACGTCCGCCAGTAGAATACTTCCGTGAAGTATTTTGGAGACGGATTTTAGTCAAATATAATCTTAAGTATGTATTAACACTTTGTTTTTACTTGTCTATCAATACGGCCGTCAGTCATTTGGATTACTTTGAGATCGAGTTCAAAATAAAACTGATGATTTTCATTAGCTTGTTTGAACTAATTAAACAAACCACAGCATAATCGGTGCTATTTACTGGTCTTTTTCCGTCTAATGACAATGTCTTGAATTTTCCCAATTTTTATTTTATTTTAAATGATTTGTAAAGTCTTGTATTTGACGCGAGTTGGTTGACTTTGCGCTAACTAGTGGAGAAAACTGGGCCTATCGCCAAAGTATAGCAAAAGGACAAATTTTATATGTCTGAAATGTTTGCTTGAATTTGAAACTGTGTTTAAAATTAATTGGTGTAATTTTGAAAAATTAACAAATGAAAGTAGTGGTAGATTTTTGGGTTACTGTCACTTAATCGTCCCCACGCGTTTCACTTTGATTTTTTTTTCTATTAGAAAGAGGACAATTTTCTGAGCATTTTGAGACCGCACATTGCTACGGATTATCCAGTAGTTTTCGAGAAAACGGCATTTGAAAATCAAAATTTTATATGCATTTTACATAGGAAATTGATTCACTCCCGAGTTCTATTGACGGTGCGTGCGTTCTGATATAGTCTTAGTGTTAGAAGTCAGACGCGATTGTAATACCGTACGGTACACATCGAGCGTTGCTAACGAGTTTCACCCCTTTCGAGTTGCACCTTTGGCGAGAATTTTTCATTAGCATAATAATTTTTGAGTACTGTATTTTTTTAGAGAATCGTATTAATTAATAGAATTGCGTAATAAAGAAAATAATCAGTTATATTATACCTAATTAAATAGAAATTAATAACACAAAATTTAAAAAGTAAAGTGTATGTTAAATCTAAAACGGTCATACATTAAAAAAACTCGAAAAAAACAATAAGTACCTCTTTAAGCTTTTTGTTTCAAAATATTATCAATTAATTAATTTTTATTAAAATAACTTTAATTGCATCTGGAGCGTAGCGAAGGTTTTTTCTCTATGTAGATCAAAATACAAACACTTTTATTGGGTTATGGATTTTTGGATAATTTTGTTTTAGATTCTATTCAAATTTTACATAATTATTGATATTATACCATACGCATTGCAATGCGCAATTAAAATTAAAGAATCAATGAGTTTTTGCGTAATAAACTGTTTAAAAAGTTTAGAGCGACCTAACATTAGGAAAATTACAAAAGCTATAAAGAATACGACAAACTACTATAATAATTATAGACAATTAAATTTCCTGCGAAAAAAGTCCCAAATAATATATATATTTATCTTGAATAGGTTAGTCGTTAATCCGTTAATCGCGGATATACAAAAAAGAACAATTTGCATGATTATTGGTATATAGCATACGCATTGCGGTAAATAGTCAGAATTAATAATAAATTACTCAAAAAATTTTGAATTTGCATTTTTTTTTATTTTTTTTAAACAAATTTTTTACTTTTTTTCCTTCTCCAATTTTTTCGCTTTTATTTAAATTTCAATGTTCAGTTAAGTTATTTTTGTTATAATTTATATTATATTTTTACTTTACAATTAAAAACTCAAGAATTGCAATTTCTTTTTATGTATTATCCTGGATATTACCAAGACTAATTTGTTTTTTATTTTTAGATTATTAATAATTTGGAACTTCCTCAAATTATTAAGAATTTATTTTGAAAACTAAGAATAGGTGCATGGTAACTACCGATGTACAGTGTATTGAAAACATTATTCTCCTGGAACTTTGCGTACTTTGGAATTTTTACAAAAATTAAGATTTTGCAAGGTTCACCGATAATTTAAAGCAACCAATTAAGACGAGAGATTAGGGCCCACAACTAAAAATGTTTTAATATTTCAGGCTTCAATGACCGTATATAATTTTATAATTAAGAAAATCGCGTCAAGAACGTACACAAATTTTGATAATAAAAACAAAACTAAAGCTTATTCATTGAACTTAGAAACAACAATAATGAACAATTTGCTAACCGTTATTTCTGTTTGGTTTCGGTGTAATATGCGATACGAATTGTGATTAGTTTTGTTTACTCTTATACGATTCCTGCATTAGTTTGATTAGTTTAAACAATAGTCGATTATATTCGCACATTTTTACAATATCTAAGAATCTAGCTTGGTATTTTACACTGATAAAAATTTTGAATTTTTTCCCACTGTCACAAAATTATAATGAGAAAAAGTTAAAAATACTTTAAATAATTTCTTGTTCTTGTTTCAATAATTGTTACATAACACGAACCGATTAAAAGTAAAAATATTTTGTTAATAGGCAAAAAGTGATAAAAACTTGATTTCTATCTTTGCTAATTATGCGCTAATTCGGACGACCCTGTGATTGAAATTGGTTGCCCAATTTTTAATAACAAAGTTAATACAAAAAGATCGCCTCAAGTTTAATCGTGCAAAAAACTAGAAATTTTATATGTAATTTATATACGAAAATATTTTTTGCTTTTCTTACTTTTACAAGTTAATTTTATTTTTGAAATGCCAAACAATATTTAATATTTTTAATTTGTTGGAATATGTTATAAAAAATTACTAGCACATAAATCAAATCATTACTTTTATAAAAATGCAGCTAAATATACATTTTTATATCTAAGCTCATAATTAATTTATCAGCCGATAAATAAGGTCAATGTCAAAATTTAAATATTAGTTTTTTTATTTTTTCTAACCAAACACTGCCAAATAAATTTTCAATTACAACAAATGAGTCTTTAGAATTCTTCCGGTTCCCTCGCAAATTCAGTAATATATTCAAACAGCCCTTAAAGCGGCAAATTTTAAACGAAGAATTATATTATATTTTTTAATATAATAATTATAATATAATTATAATTATATTAAGTAATTAATTTTTAGTCAGCGATTTTTAAAATTTTTTAATTAAAATTTCGATTGTCGCTAAAATAAATTAACACTAATATTGGTGATTTGTAAGCAAATGTCTGATATTTAAAAGGTTAAAATGTTAGTTTATAACCCAAATATTACAAAATTTAAATGAACTTAATTTACCCCTTAAAAACTAAAATTTCACTTACCTTTTGCAAATCGAAAATAAATAAAAAAATCACTGTCCAGTAAAAATTTAAAAATAAATTTTCGAAAATAAAAAGCCGGCGCGAGCAACACGAAGTCGCGGCTCGTTAAATCGAGCAAACGCGCACTATCGCCTAGTCTTTTGCCGCCAAACTAAAACAGAAACTAAAGTTAAACTCGTCAAGTACGCGGTATACGAGAAGCTGGCTGTTCTCGCGATAACTTCTTCGGTTTCTAAAAAGGTAGGCGTGCCATTTCAGAAACCCTGATTTCATTTTTTAATAAATGGGGAGTTCAAACCTATTCTTCGGTTGCCCAAAGGTCCTTAACTGAAAAAAAAATTCTGGGAAAATTTTCCGGACACTCTCAACCGTTGAAGCAATATTAGAAATGACTTACAATATTTATTATTAAATTAATATTCAACACAAAAGGTTTTTTCTCCATCTTAAAATTAAATTCAGCTTTTTCAAAAACGAATAGATAGAACTAATCAAAAATTTTTAATATTTTTGCTTTTCAACCTCCTCTTACCACATAGTATACCGAGGAGTAAGCTAAGAAAGTTTGCCAATAAGTTCAAGTTCACTAGCGATCACTCCAAATCTATAGCCCATACATTATAATGTCAAAAAAGTAAATAGATCCTTAAATGGTTTTTGGTTTGATGGCCATAGATTACCTTATCGAGTCTGGTATTCAATTGCATTCAAATACGGAAAAGGAAGCCAACTTGCGATCTTCTAATACTATGTTGGAGTGCGTCAAGGGTAGCAACAAAGGTGATGAACTAAATCCAACTTGGGTCTAATATGAAATTCGTCCTTCTTACCATTTTACGTTAATTTCTTCTTACCGTTTATAAAACTCCTAAAAACTGCATTCCCAGGACCGCGTTAAGGCATGTGAGTACCCTAGGCATATTTTTTCCCGCCCCCTTAAAATTAAAATTTGAACTTATAACAGCACAATATTTATTGGCAAAATAAATATAAACTCTGAGAACAAATTTATTTACTTAAACAGTAGACAGTTTTTTGTTCTTCGTTTATTTTTATCCTTTACTCTCTTGCGTTACTAATATGCGGCACTTAAAAATTGTTTGTTTTCCACATAAAATGTAATATGATTTTTAAATAAGTACAATTTACAATCAAGTTTCTATTTATGTTACATATTTTATTAGAATGAATTAGTATTTTTGCCGCCCTAGGCAGCTGCCTTTCTTGCCTAATGGATAAATCGGCCCTGTGCATTCCTATTCTGGACATCAGGGACAGAATAAAATCTTTTCGAATATCGCATTTTGGTAGAATGTAATTAATACCGCAATATTCTTTATATACATAAATCAGTTATGGGTTTATCGCAGGAAATCTGGTGTACAGGTGAAGAAAAATCAGAAAAATTCCAGGGAAGTTCAAGAATTTTAAAACTACTATCAACGAACTTTTTTTTATTCCTCTAATTAGCAAGATAATGTACACATAAATTCATGAAGTTGGAAATCATATAAATAAGCAAAAATTTCCAGAATTTCAAAATTATAATATTTTGATTTCATTTCATTCGGAATTTTTCCAAGTTTTGCAATTGAGATCCAAAACAATGAAAAACCACAGCATTAAAGACCTATGTATATGGATGTGTTCAAGATGAAATATTCTGGAATCCCCCCCCCCCCCCGATCGTCCTCCTCGCTCTACCCAAACAGATTTTCGGTGGGGTGAGGAGAAGAAGATTTTGGAAATAGAAACAATCAGTAAAATATGTACTGCTCAGGAACAACTACTGAAGACATAAACATGAAGTGAGAAAGAAAAGCAAGTCCAAGAGTGGGAACTTCAAGCTGGAAAATATTTTTCGGTGACTTCATAGACTGATCATAAAATAAGTGATAGATGGAAACTAACCAACATTATCCCATTGTAGGCCATATGTATACATGAACCTTACCTAGAGTTAGACACTCCTGAAAACAAAATTATAAACCAAATTTGGCTATATCCTATCCACGAATTGCAAGTAACTGGAAGAATCTCCAATTGCAGACTTACCTCAATAAGAAACGTGAGACACAATCTGACTTCCTGAATACTGCCGTGGAAAATACCAAAAATAAATTTTTAAAAACGAATCACAAGTTTGAATTTTTATGGAATAATAATTAATTGGTAAGAATGAGATCAAAGATCAAAGGAAGAATAATGTGCAAGCTGAGTTACTCTTACATTCAGACGAGGTTAGTGGAAAATGGTTGAATTGCATTGTAATACTATCCGAACATAACTTGCATCTAAGTTTGTCCTACCAAGAAAACTGGAACTCTGAATTGCAATAATTATAGAACCTTCTAAGCTTGGTGAGCAGATCACAGAAGAATATCAAGGCTTTTTATCATAAAAATGTGACGTCTAAGCTTTCTTCATTGCCAATCAAAAGGCATTCGACAAAGTGATCTCCAAACAGCCGGTGTAGGCTCTACACAATATTACTCGGTTGGAATTGTTTTGAACAAAAAGTCAACAATTTCGAATATGAATGTCATGAACAGTTAGGGACTGTATCTCCTCCTAATACAAAGGAGGTAGTAATTTTGTTAACCGTTCTTAATGTAACGACATTCGTACAAATGAATTTCACAGAACTACTTACTATATCATTTATTTGTTACATAAATATTGAAATTAAAACTTAACATTTTCTCAAATCTTATGATATTACATTTACATAAAATATTTTAAAGCACATTATAACTTACGTTTTGATTAAAGCATAATAAAAAGCAATTAAAAATAATTTAAAATGCAAAAGTTACATACATAAGATTATAAAATTTACAAATATTTTTTATTCGTTTTTTTATACACTACTATACTTATTGTACTTGACCAACATACATTAAATAAATGATATGAAAAATTCATGTGTGCAATGAAGGCATAATTAATTGCACTGTCCGTTTTAAACAAATAAAAATATATTTTCCCAAAATTTATATCTGGACGCAAATTTTGAGAAGTAAAATATGATGATCACAGCTGGAAAATTCCTCGCATCACACCGTACCCAACTTTATTTACAGAAATTCTTTACTAGGTGTTGAGATTCCAAGAGCTTCCTCGTAGCCTGACACAGGTTTCTTAGAACCTTTATCTACAATACAAATTCACAAAGTGACGATAAAAAACAATAACTCGAAACAAAATAATCACCTTCTTTATCGCGCTTATCTTTCTTATCTTTTTTAGCTTTTTTGGCCTTCTTTTCAACTTTAGGTTGATCATCCTCAACATCGTCTAGTAAATTAGCAACTTTTGCCTTTTCTTTACTAGAAGATTTTTCGCTCTGAAGAAGTAACATAATTTAACTTAATATTATTAAATTCACGCCTCTTACCTTCTTCTTCTTCTCTTTTTTAACTTTCGCTGGCTTCTCAGGTTTCTTCGTTTCTTTGCTTTCAACTAGTTTTTCAATCACTTTGGTATTTTGTTCGCTCGACGAAATTCTACAATTAGCCCCAAATTATTGGTTAGTAATGAAATTAAGCAAAATAATTTTTTGTTATTTATAGAGCTGGTTATAATTTTTGTTACTTATTTAAATATTCTATCGTTTAAATAACAATCAATTTAATTATAATAATTTTAGTGTTTGGCCAATTTTTTGTTTCATTAAATTAAATTAATTAATAATTCAAGTTTTGCACTTTTGCCACAGTTGCAGTCTACGCAATCTATAAAATTTGTAAATAAAAACTTTATAGACTTTATAAAATTAAACATCTGGAAATTTAGATAAATGTATTATTAAAATTATCACGAAGTAATATTTCTTTGAAATAATTTCCCAAGTATTTTTTTGTTTAATTTAATTAATAGGTATTAAAACTATTTCGTTTATTAATTAAGTACCTAAGCACTTTGGAAATATCAAACAACAGTTCTTCAAAACTTTGTTGTTTTTTCAACACCGAGTTGTAGTATTTCAATTAGTACCATTTGTTGACAAAAGATAAAAAGAGTGTTGTATCTTTTTGTGTTTACTGTGATGGTACTTTGCGTAATGGTAGAGTTCTTACCGTAAAAAGAAACATTATGTGTAGCAGGGGACAGTGAGAAAATAGTGTCCAGAGGAAGTAAAGGAAAATAGAATCAACAATGAATATCAATATCGAATAAGCTGTAAAATATCAGACAATAGAGAGAAATGATGTATAGGGTACAAAAAATGACTCCAGTGACTACCTGATGTTTTTTCATACAAAAATATTTATTTTATTACTCATCAAAAAATTAAAATTGATTAATTATGGACCAATCGGTGAGCTTCAATTGCCTTAATAGCACCCAACTATTTAAAGCATTACCAATAAAAAAACCGAGTTGTAGCATCTCTTTCATGATGGATTTTTTCAGTCAAATTTTATAGTTATTGTATTGTAAGCAATGAGTGATACACTAGTACAGTGTTTCGCAAATTAAGGTTGTGGGGGTCCGCAAACCCCTATAGGTAAAATAAATTAAGATTGCAGCGCCAGTGTGGTAAGAATCTCAACTAAAACCTCCGATATACTTTCACTTACTGATTGTGGTTCATATGGAAAAATTGTGAAAATTCTACTTTTATAGTCGTTTATGGGCTTTTTAATTTTGAGTATTGAATGATACAAGTCGTGTATAATAATTTTAGGTGTCATGTGTGTAATTGAAATGTGATTACTGCATTTAATGTCACAACATCACAATTTCTATAGGTTTGAATTAGATTAAATATAAACAACTTATACAGTGATACAAACTTTCAGATTTAGTTGTAAATTCAGAGCAGTGCATTGTTTGACATTGGCATTTTTACCCTTTAATTAAAATTGTAACTCACATTTTTCTTCTGTCTATAATGAGGTCTAAAAGTTCCTTTTACCAACTTCATATGAGTATTTTTACTATTAACACCTTGAAAATATTTATAATTGACAAGCTTTAATAATTCATAAGTCAAATTAATTGAATAAATTGAGTAACTGTATGATTTCTAACATAAAAAAAACAACTGAAATGTTTAGTCTAGTTTTATTTATTTTTTGTTACTTACACATTGTTTAAACATTTTGTTTCACTCTTATGAAAAAAAGTAATGCAATTTATTCAATTAATTTAATATTTCAATAATTAAATCTCAATTATAAATATTTACCAATTTTAATCGAAACATAAACTTGGCGTTTTCCGGCCCCAGAAAAATGATAAAAATTTATTTTAGAGTTTCTTTTCGCTCATGAAGAACAATAATAAGCTGAACAGCATTTCTCATTTAAAAAATTACCAAAAAAACAAACTTTTAAGTATTTTCTATTACAAATAAAGTTGAAGAATTAACACTAATACCCGCTTTAACAGTCAGTACAATATCGGAGGTTTTAGTTAGACTGGTGGGCGCTTGGTGGCGTATCTCTTATATTCTCTTACCTATATTTTATTATATTCATTGTATTTTATTTTTCATTTTTTCAAACATTTCATGTTTTTTAAATAAGTTTTAAAATTTTTAATTTTTATTTTTGTAAAGAAATTCTTTCTGGGGGTCCCCATGATACTAATGTCTAATTTTAGGGGTCCACAAGTTCGAGACATTTGGGAAACACTGCACTAGTATATTTTTTTAACAAGCTTGTAGATACGTAGTGAAGAACTTTGCCAATAATTACAAAAGGCAATAACAGTAACATAACTTATTATAAATAATATTGATATAATATCGCCTGAATTAAATCAGAATATTAAAAAATCTTATGTTTGAAAAAGACGAGATTAGAGGTTTTGATGTCTCATACGATCTATAATTACCAAAAAATGTCTGTGTGTATGTGTGTGTGTAGGAGCTACCAAATCAAATTTCGCATTTAGTATATTAATATTGAAATTAAAGGTTGACTAGATTTTAGTTGAAACGGATTAAGTGACATTGTGTTTTATTTCATAATTCTTTTTCGTAAAAGTATGTCATGCGAACATAAGATCACATTACATCAATTTTTTTTAATCAACATTAAAAGTGCTGTCCAATATTATACTGAATAACTCATGTTTTATTTTCAGAGTTATTGTAGAAATATTTAAATAATTGCGATTTTCCACACAATCTTAAAACATGTTTATGCAAACAAGAAAAATAAAATGAATTTACTCCTTAGAATATTGAACAAAATAAAAATTAGAATTTGGGAATCCCCTAATCCTAGATTTCACTTAACGCAATATTGCTCGAGGTAAAGTAGAATTTTTTATTCAATATAGGACTGGACATTGCTCTTGAATTTTTCAATAAATAATAAAATTAAACTAACAATGCATATAGCAACAGTTCTTGCATCAATCAATTATATTTTAACAATAAATAAATTACAAGTTCAACACACTTAAATTGATTGTTATTTAAACGATATAAAATTAAAATGTAGTAATAAAAACTAAAACGGCGCGTCATGGAGTTAAGCTTAAAAATTAATTTAGTAAACACTAACCCAAAGTAAAATAAGTTCCAATATGATCATGCAAAGCAAATCTTTCAATAAAGCAAGCTAATAAAAAATAAACATCACTTACATCTCGAGGTCTATGTTCAGTGCCCGGTGAGGATCATCAGGATTATCTGGAGCACTATCAGAATCAGAGAGCGTTGCACCTTCAGGTAATTCCATACTTTTATTAACTATCAAAGTCCTCTCGTTTGGAACTTCGGCTTCATCAGAAGAACTAAACAAATCTCATAATTTAAGATCATCTTTAAAAAATAAGTACGCAAACCGTACCTTCCATGCTTGTCTCTAGGCTTCTTAGATCTTTTCTTACTCTTCTTCTTAGACTTATCAAAGTTCAAATACTTATCAGATCGTTTGTGACCAGTAGAAACGAGTTTGATAGGCAAATCGAGTTGAGCGATAGGAATATCATCAACATTTTCATAATAACTATCATTCTTGTCTACTTTTTTAGTTGATCCCTTCAAGTAATGCGGATTATTTAGTTGTTCTTGTTTCCTTGCTTCGCGTACCTGTAAAAAATTTAAAGTAAACATTTAGAGTAAATTTCCATTTTAGAAATCCTTACTCTCCCTAATTCCTCTTCCGTTGGTTCGTGGTATTTCTCAGTTCTAATACTTTCTGACGACTTAATAAATATACTTTCTTCAAAGTAAGAATCATCATCAGACTCAGAATCTTCGATCGGTTCATTTATCCAAGCATCTAAGTCCAAGCTAAACAAACAAGTTACACATTGAATGCAAAAACATTATCTTGTCAGTTATTACCCTTCAGGAACCGGAACCTTTTTCTGAGCCCTAGGTGCAACAGGATTTAATTCTCCGTTAAATAATTCCAATAATTCTGCACCTAAAACGCTCTGAAATTCTTCTGGCGTTTCTGAACTTTCCAGAATATTTTCGTCCAAAAGTTTTTCGCCGTTTCCCGATTTTTCTAAAATATACGAGTTGAAATAAAAATTTTGGTTAATACAAAAACCTCACTTTCGAGTATAGCTTCTTTAACCAGTTCAACTATCACCAAAGTTGTACTCGATCTTTCTTGCACTTCCAGTTCGGCAGACTTAATGCTCTCGGTAAACTTCGCCGTCATTGAATCACAAAAATCTATAATTATATCATATTGTCCCTTTTTCTCGTATTTATCTACCACACGAGCAAACAACTTCAAAATATTGTGTATAAAAATAGATTCAATATGTTGGGGTAAAGGTTTATATTTTAGCATAGATTTCAAAGTTTGATCCACGTCCTTTAGTTCACTGGAAAATTCTCCACATAACCATGCAGCCGAATAAAGCACATCTTGCATTATTGAAAATTGATTGGAAGAAGAATAAATCTCTAACAGCTGAGCCATTTCTTGCACAGCAAACGAGCGAATTGCTTGAACGCGTATGGAAACGTCCATTAATTGAGCAGCAATCACGTCACCTTGAAATTTTGTTCATAAAATCAACAAACCTTAAACTGAGACCTTTTTACCTTGTTTAGAACCAAATTCCAATTGAGCAAGTTCGACTAACACCGTGACGTACCATTCAAAGTTGGTTATAAATTGGTAATTATTTTGTGAACAAATCAAAATAATTTTGCTCAACAATTCATCTCGGTAAATTGTGCCTTCTGCTCGATCCATATGGAGCATTAGTTTTTTAACAATTTCCATCAGGTTCTTTTTGGAAACCTAAAGAAATTGATAACTTAAATTGAGAATTAGAATTTTTTATTGTACAGTACCATGCCGTATAGTAAGTCTAAAGCTCTTAAACGAATAGATTCATCTTTATCTTCTAGACATTGCAAAATTAAATCCTTATGAGCTTGTACACTCTTCGGATGAGTTTTTAATATTTTCGACATTGCCAATAATCCTAGGTACTTCACTAAACAGAAAGTATAGAAGAAATTTGAGAAAATTAAAATTAAGAAAACTTACAGTTTTGATCCGAATCTTCAATTAGTATTCGTAATTTTTGTACACACAACTGTATGCTGGCCTGATGATTAGGCATGCCGGAAGAAATGCTAATTAAAACTGCAATGACTGTATTAATGCATTCGTACAATAAGCTCATCGCTGACGTGCTAAAATTTTAATATAAAACTCAACTCTATAGTCATCCAAAATACAATAGCCTACGTACCTATGAATTAAATTGGTTAAAGGTTCTATCAATTTTTTGCCTAGTCGAGGTTCTAAAGGTGTTAGGGCTCCAAACTAAAAATTAAATAGTAACTTTAGCTCTACTGGACTAACAGACATGCAACTTTTATAGTTAAGTATTTTTATTACTGTTGCTTTCATCAGCATGTCATGGCCTGAAATAAAATTTTGAATCAATTTGAAAATTTCCAAACCTTCCACGACATAGCAATAGATGTAGAGAACTTAATAAATTAATAGAAATTTTCGTAAAAAACTACACGATGCTGATTACAGTAAAACCTGAAAAATGAGATATAGCATGCAAAAAAATGATTAAAGATTGCCACGTGAAAAATGCATAACTGCAACTGCATTGGCTATTATGGTCGAGTAAAATCAGCCTCAGGTGTTACATTTTGTTAAACTTGCATAAAAAACTGTTAACAATGAAAAAATGTAAATCCTTATAGTAATAAGCAATAAATTGATGCGCTATAACTTTCTCCCAAATTCATTGTATTTCAGATGCCATTAAATGTAATAATTTATGAATAGCATGGCACAAAAGAAGTTCAATTGTTAAAAATGTGATTTATGACTACGTTAAAAAATCCTTTCTGCACATTAAATTATTTTTTTTAATTTAACGACCCGTGTATATATAGCTGCACTTCTTGATTTCTTTATTCTGCAATAAACAATCAAGCCACAAATTTGTTTTACTATTCCAACCGCAATTCTTTATTACTTTCAATCTTGGACAATTGACAGTGCCAAGGTAAGGATGAAAGACAAAGTTCACTCTTAATCAGTGTTAGGTCATTTACCTGAATTTCTTTTTAATAAAAAAATAATTTAAAACGAGCCCAGCAGAAAAAGAACTATAGCCAATTGATTACATATTTCTCAAATATCCTCTTATCAAGACAGTGCTTTAAAATGTCCCCTTCTATTCTTACATAATGTGATTTGTTTTTTAGATGTGAGGAAGGATTAGAAATAAAAAAACCTACCGGTGTAGGTTTCTACACCTATAGGTGTAGAACTGTACTGTCAGACTGTCAGGCTGGTTATGGAAGCTACTTGGTTGATCCGAAAATTAATTGATTGCATGTACTGTACCAAGACTTTTATCTTGAGATCAAAATAAGTGAATTTTTTGAATAAAAAAAATTGATAAGGTGAGACCAAGCTATAAATTAAATAATATACTTTGAAATCCCCGCTACCTCAAAAAAAGTGATCACAACTGCCCACTCTACAATGTGTAAAGTTCTTGTAGTAATAGTATATTAAAGTATAACAGCTGTATTCATAAAAATTTAGAATAGACTTTATATTACACTGAATCATTATTTGTTTTTTATACCTTGACAACGAGATATATTAAATAGGCTATAAGGCCCTAGGGCCTATAAATCATAATGCCCTCTCATTCGCAATTATATAATATAATTCAAAAAATGCACCATTTTATTGTTTTCAATTTTATTTAAAATTAAAAGTATAACTTTCAAATGAAGATCCACTAATTGAACAATTAAAAATTAAAAAAAAAATTTAATTTAGCAATCATCAAATTCAAAATTTATAAAATTTTTAAATATTGACAAATTCAAATGCAGTGAAATATAAAACGTTGTATGCATCACGAGCATTACTCGATGTTTATGCTCTCGAGCAACTTAAAAACTCTCGGGCCTGGCGGCCCTCGTTCTTTTAAATTGGTTGCCCTCAACATAAACATCGTCGTAATGCCCTAGATACATAAATAATTATAAAACACTCTAAACCTATTTTAGCGTAAACGTCAAAAAACACTATTCATAAACGTATTTTGTTTTTTATTATTAATAATTTTTTATTTACATTATTTAAAAATGGATGGTGCCTTCTTTAAACCAATTTTAAATCTATTTTAATATGCTACAACCTTCTAAATAGAAATATTCAAAATATTCAAATATACCAAATGTTGTCTACCCGTGCTATACATACAATAAAACAACTTTTAGGTTATACTTTAGTTCACTTATTCTGTTAGTAGTTCATATAATTCGAAGACACCAACTCAATTACACCAAATTCACTAGAATCGGTATTTTAACACCATTCTAGTTGAAATAGGTTTAGAAACCGTTTATGAATGAACAAAAGTTAAAACGTTCTCTAAGTCTTAAAACTCGTTCTAACTAAAATAGGTTTAAAGAGCGTTTTACAATATTTTTATGAATACAGCTGTAAGTGGATATTAAGATCTTTAAAACACGCGCGATTTTGCGAGCACAACGGCGCAGCTGGAGTGCTCGAAATAGAGCAAGTGTTTTAAAGATCATGTATCCACGATTACTTTACATAATTTTTTTTTATTGGTACACTTTGAAATCATTTTAACATTTATTTAAAAAATTAATATTGTCAAATATTATTTGAATATTAGTATAATTTGACGTTAAAAGGTACTTCTGTCAAATCAATAATTAAATGTTGACATTTTTTAACTTCACCTTTCCTAGGTTGTTGAAGTTGTTATGGTAACTTTAAAACACGCGCGTTTTTGAAAGTTGGATATAAGCACGCTATTGCGTACTTGAAATAAACAAAATAAGATACCAATAAAAAAAAAAATATTTAAACCAACTCGGTACATAGTGGGACAGATTCATGTTTTAGGTGGACAAAATTGCAGATCGAAACTTGCAGACTTAGTAAAAAGATTTCAGATAATTTGGTGGTCTGCACATAATTGATCTGCAAACCTGCAGATAAATTGATAGGTGAATGGATACCATTAGACTACAAAATTTCGTAGATAATTTTAGAAAGTGTCTGCGCATTGCGGTTTTTTTGTTCCTGCAAAATTGTGAAGTCTAATACCGGAATTATAAGGTAAAGAGATTTATGATGATATGATCAATACCCTTCATGTTGACTGCTTTTCATATGCCAACGTCAAAAATTGAGTTGCTTGCTTCAAAACGAGGAAAATTTTCCATTCAAGACAACGAGAGACCTAGAAGACCCATTTCAGTGTCAATCCCAAAAAATATCGATGAAGTCCACTTGATATTATCAGACTGTTAAATATGGGCTACTAAGTATAGCCGAGACCCTGAGGATTTCATATAAAAGGGTCTATTGCATTGTTTATGTCGATTTGGGCATAAAAACCTTTCTGCAAAATATATTTCCAAATGTTTAAACGCAGATCAGAAGTGAGTACAAGTGGAAAATAAACCAAACTTTCTGAACCGACTTGTCACTCTGGATGAAACTACAATCCAGAAACAAAACAGCAGCCAATAGAAGCACTCTGGGTCTCAAGGCCAAATAAATTTCACGTGTTTAAAAATCTGCTGGAAAACTTCTTGCTTCAGTGCTTTAGGATAGTCGTGGTATCATTCTCATTCGAGTCCAACCAAAACATAATTTCTAGTCGAGTTTTTCAGGTTATTATTTCTTTCCTAAATGGAAATAAGAATTTTTTTAAATGCTTAGCAGCACTACAGGGTTGCTGTAAAATGTATGATGAGTTAAAGGGGGCATATTTTTTTTCTTTGGTTTGTATCAACCAAACCTCCTTTGTTTATATTGTTTTGAAGTTTATAAAGCTTCCATTTGGTTTGCAAAAGTATTGTAGCAAATATAGAACAACCTTATTCTTTATAAATCATTGTATAAGTAACATTACAAATTTTACTCAGGCATTGTAATATTTATTTTCTCCCGGCAGACATTGTTCTTTTGGGTAATTATCCTCTATTCCTAAAGAACCTCCCCCTCCAACATATTATACCATCGTAGCATTTTGTCAAAACTATAACTAAATTGTGCAGCACCACACAATTTAAAATAAAAAGTGAACTAAAATCAGGCGAGAAGCAAAATCATAGACAAAAAACGAAAAAAAGTATTGCAAGGGTCAAAATCTAAAAAGCAAACATTTTGATACCTCATTATGATATTAACCAATGGCACAGTTAATTTAAGACCAAGAAGTGGTTCAATCATTGTAAAAGTAGAAAACTATCGAAAACGAAATAATTGAAATCATATTAAAGAATGAACACGAAACTTACCAATTTTATAATTTTTATCAGCATCCAATTGTTGGTACTAGTAGTCATTAGTTTAAAGAATATCGGTGCCAAACTTAAATAATTTTTTGGATTTTTTCTGGCTAATTCACAAACAACATTAACGGCAGCTGATTGTACGCCAGGATCGGAATCTTCCAATTTTTCTTTAAGTCTTGGAAATGCAGGTCTGAGAGCGTCTGGGTATTTAAGAAAAACCTTATACATCATAAGAACAGCCTTTTTTCTAATGTAAGGTTTAGTAGAGCTTAACTAAAAATTTCTCTAATTTTTATGTGGCGCTTTTAAATGAATAATAAAACTCACCAAAGTTAAAATATCGTTAGATAAATCTCGTGCTAGATCTGTGCTAATGTAGCAACTTAACGAGGTCAAAGCTAAACCAGATTCGTACTGATTTTGAGAATTCAATTCTTTACGTATCATATTTGTAGTTAACATTAAAAGCTGAAATACACATAAGTAACTTTTTTAAGGTGAACTGAGAGCAGATACCTCACCTCCGAGTCGCAATGAAATGATTGACTAGCTGCTAAATAACCTATCCTTTTAAGTGTAAATTTGTTTGAACTCATAACTTCTATTACGTTAAATCCAGCCCACGATATATCGTACCCCAGCATTTGCAACTAAAACCAAAATTTAAATGAAGAACCGCCGCATCACCCTAACTTTTGGAGTAACATACGTATGTCAATTTTGCAACGGCATTACTTTTGATGGATAAGTTATCCTGGCGCAATTCCTGCTTTATATCTTCCATGCATTCCGAAATATATTTGGCCTAAAATTATAATTGTAAGTTACAAAAATTGTACTTAACCTCAAAGTACTAACCTCATTTTCCTTGTTATTTCTGATTCCACGAACCAAATCGGTTAAATTTTTATCGAACATGCGTTCAAAATTTCCTTTAACCTTTTTTAGAGCCATTTCGTATTTTATTAAATCATGGATAAAACGTTAATTATAAGAATATGAAATAATTCTGGAAAAAATATTTACAGTTCCCAAATGAATTTTATGAAATTAACAGGTTAAATTTAATACTTAAGCTCATGAATATCGCCTTATCACAGTTGAATTATCATTATTATACAGTAATTTATATATAACTTATAATATGTTATTACTTTCTGTCCTGACAGAATCGCCACGTTTATGAATACATTAATCAGTGGCGTACTGATGGATAAGTCGGCGATCAAAGTAATAAATCAAAAATAATTGTCGTATTACTATTCATAACGCAGGCCAATTTAGTAAGAATTTTATATGAAACTTATTTCAAACTTGACTAAATCTGACTAAAACTAAAGAAAAATATAAACCTTCTATAGCACAGTCGTAGGCTAGCGGTTTAAGGGTTGGATTAATATACAGCTATGACGTAGTAGTAGATTTGATATTAATTGCTATAAAAATAGTCTAATTTTTTATAATAGAAGAGTTTTTGAATTTATTTTTATTATTAATTATTATTTTATTTTATTTTTATATTTATCAGCAATAAAATTTGTGTTTTAATTTATTTAAAATCGTAATCAATATTCATTTTGTGAGTTGTGATGTGCTTCAAGTTTCAACTGTCGTCTTAAGACGTTAAAAATTAAAAAGTTAGAATTTGAATTTTAAAAATAAAAAAAATATTTAAAAATTAAATTGATTTTAATGGCAGAAAAAATTTATTTAAAATCAACTTTAATAACTAGTTTTATAGCTGGTTAATTGAAGAAATAATAGTTATTTAAGCTACTAAGTGCGTGAGTACACCCGGGTCTAAAAATTGCGATTTTTTTTTTGTTTAGATATATTACTTATATTTTAATTATTCCGTCAATGACCGTTAGAGAGACGGTTATTGGGCTAGTAGTCTCCGTGTTTCGGAGAGCACGCAAAGCCGTCGGTCAACGACGTCTTTATGACGATTTGTCATCAACAATAAAAACCGAGGACACAGATTACAGTTTAAATACTGTAACTATAGTTTTTATTCACTTTTTATCAGAAAAAACACATAAAACCTTGTTTATATTTTATAGTATTTTTTTAGTGTTTATATTTATTTTTTAAAACTTAAAAACATGCGGTTTTTTAAATTCAAGATCATAATATACAAAAAAAATCGAAAGAGGTGTCGTGGGACACTCGGTTGGAACGAAGTCCTTACGCTATATTATTTTCATAATTTAAAATAATTTTTCGATCATATTTCGAAGAGAGGTGAGTTATACTTTTTTATCGGAAAACATAAAATTATCTATTACAGTTGAACTTCTCTATAACGAGTCCCGCTTATAACGAAACATCGGCTATATGCTATAACGAGTACATCGTTTGGCCTCTTGCCGTTTTGTATACTTTTTTTCTTTCTCCAGTCGCATCCTCATGACTGAGGAATCGTGATCTCAATGATTCACTCGCAGTACATTGAACGAAACCATTAGGATTCTCTTGGGAATAATTAATTAATGGGGTGGTTTCCCGTTGCCTTCCCCACAGGCCAGAGCCCACAGATCTATCTTGGACTTTAGATCACAGCAGCGTATTCGACTCGACTAGGATTTGAACCGCGATCACCCGCTTCCCAGTCGGCCGGTGTAGGCTTTATGCCACACTGCTGGTCTGTGTATAACTACTCCATGTAAAATTACCCCTCCATATCGAGTAACGTTTTTGGCATTAAGGTGGATATAACGAGATTTTTGTTTGGCCTCAGATCGGTAATAGCGAGAAATTGCGAGAAATTACATACTCTCAATTACATAATATACTAGAATTTTAGCGTCATCACGTCTGTATTTTTTCAGTCTGGAGCAGTGACGGAACTAGGGTGCGCAGAACCCCGCATTGCGGGGGGGTCCTTGGCCATAAGGGGCCCCAAAATAACGCCACAAAGCATTTTTTTATTTTATTTTTATATGGTTAACAAAACAATTATTTTAAAGACAACTTTTAACATTCGACGTTAAAATTAGATTTTGAAACTGTTAAAAATCTTTCAGTTTTTTCTTAAAAAAAACATTTATGTAAGCATTTAAGTTGTTTATTTGCTTATCTATCAACTGTTGGCCCATAAGCAGTAGAGGTAATATCTATAGTAAACTAGTGACAATAAAGAAATAAAAACTACCCTTAAATCGGCTTATTTCTTATACTTTGTCGCAGGGACGGATGAGCAACATCTTAGCGGCCCGCGAAATAATATTTGTCTTTTAATATCCGAATATGGCTAAAATGTTCAATTAATGTTTTAAAATTTCAATTTTTTACAACTTTCGGTAAAATTTAATACCATACTTGTCAGGAAAATGTCTCACTTTACTCGGAGCTTTAAAATACTCGGCACAGAGTGCCTCGTATTTCAAATTGCTCCTCGTCAGTAATGTATCATTTTCCTGACTTTTTGGTAAATAACTATTACAGGGTGTTATGCATTTTTCCTTTAAAATTAAATAGAGCATAGGTCAGCATAGATTTATTACAGATTTTTGAGTCAGATTACATTTACTATTCAAAAAACATTCTTTTATGTTTAGAAATTAATAACCCACAGAGTAGACCCTCTCCTTATTAGGCGTATGTACTTTCAGCCACCGCGGTTCTGCGAACCTCTGAACAACCGGCCCACCGGAAAATTTCCTGGTTCGTCTTATGGCCCATCCGCCCCTGCTTTATCGGTATATACGCAAAAATATGTCTTATTTTTGGACAAAGTAGTTTTTTGGAAAAAAATGGGTAAATCACATCTGAACATTTTATTATATAATTTGAATTTATTTTAAGCATAATATTTAGAGATATATTAGGGACAATGGATAATTTTGAAATTTTATTTTACACCACAGTTTACTGTATAATTTAGTACAACCAACGACGGCACCTATTTATAAACCAATCAGGTAATTAATACATATTTAATTTTTTTTTATTTCGATTTAAACAATGTTTTGTTTTAATAAAGAAGTTCGTCGATATAAAAAATTAGTTTATCTACGACTGTCAAACAATAGTGTCATTATATGTGTAACCATGAATACATAACTTAGCCCATATTCTACAGTGGATAATGCATTCATTATCCACGGCTCCTGTTCGTTATCCACGGCTGTTGGCATTTTTTATTTATTTTCTTTATAAATGACAATTGGCAACTTGATTCAATAGTTGAAAATTAATAAACACAATACAATTTTAAACTTAAATAATTAGATAATGCAGTCTTAGTTATTGTTTAACAGTCGTAGATAAAGAATAGTATTCAATTCGTGTATAATGAGCCATATTACACGAGAATAATTACAAAACTCGCTCACTACGTTCGCTCGTGTTCTAAGCAATTCTCGTGTAATATGACCTTTATTATACACTCATTAAATAATATACTATTATATTTTAATGCCCTTTTAACTTTTATTATGAAATAAGTCGCAAACCATAGTTGCAAACCATTTGAAAAAATATAAATTAAAAAAGAAACTTGATATTTGGTTGCCAGATGATTTGACGCATAAAAATTTTCTCGACCGATTTCCATCTGCAAATCGTTGCTGAAACGTAATGAAATCAAACCATTTTTAAAGCGAATGGTTACTGGAGATGAAAAATACATTACATACGACAACATTGTGCGCAAAAGATTGTGGTTGAAGCGAGATAAAGCTGTCCAGACGGTGGCAAAACCGGGACCAGTGGCGTAGTGAGCAGTGTTCCGTGGGTTCTGGGAACACGGGCCCGGGCCCCTGAGGGGCCCGGGCGAAGTTTAAATTATTATCTGTAAAGATTGTGAAAAAAAAATAAAAGTTAGTAAAAGCCCGGCCCGAACCATTCACGGACGAAAATTAAAAAAACAGAATTTGAAAAAAGTTGTAAGTTTTGGGAGTTTCTTCTTTTTACCTGCCTATTCTTATACCTTACGGCTTTGGGCACCACATTTTTATTTATATTATGTACCTACTCATTCCGAATAAAATTTGATATTTCAAAGAAAACATCTTTTTGAATATATCAACTAATAACTCACGCTAAGTTTAAGTTGGTTATTCATACAAAACGGCAATTTGGAAGAGATAAACCGCTTCTTTGTCAAGTTACCAAAATTACACACAAATAATTAAATAATGCCGATTTTGTGCACTCATTTTAGGTCTTAAACTTTTGGGTTTTCCCATATTGTAACAAAGTGAGCTGTTTGTAGGTATATAAAACAACCCACCCTTTTATGGTTAAATTGAAATAACAAAATCACAAAAATTTTGCATATTTTCACAAATTTTATAAGCGGATATAGAGTCCTTTTTTAGGTATTATTGCTAAGCTCATAAAGCACCCGTACTTTCGGTGTTAAAAGATAAAGATTACATTGTAAACAATTTTAATATTTTCCTGTAATATTTTCTAATATTTAAATTACATTTTAATCTCTTTTATTTTTATGGCGCAAACGAAGTTACTGGCAAAGGCTAGTTTACCTTTGTAAAGTGCAGTGTCGAACCTCTGTGGTGTATGTGACTAGAATTAGATTCGTGTGAGATTTTGTTCGTTTAGTTTTAGTTATTAATTAGATATTTGCGGAATGAATACATACAAACATAAATCTGGTGCTCAAAAACGTAAGGCACAAGAAGAAGCAGAAGCAAAAAAGAAGAAACTTCCAAAAATTACAAATTTTTTCTGTTCATTATCTACTGAAACTGCTTTAACTTGACCGACACCTACAACTAGTAGTGAGAGTAAGTTACAAAAATACAATACCAAAATACGTCTTGATTTTTTCTATTTTATTTTAGTTCTCACTGTTGCTAATATTCCTTCCTCATATTTTTCTACTGAAATTGAAACAGAACTAGTAGAACCCAAGAAAGGGTGTGTGAATCCAGAATCAGAACCTGATAGTAATGACAGCATAGAAGCTGAAACTGGTGAAGTGATTTTTCAAGGTACTTCTGATAAACCTGCTAAAACTACTGATATTAAAACTGACAAAGGGTACTATGTAGATAGAGAACTAACTATTGCTGAAAAGAAATTTTTAGTGGATAATGAACCTTGTAGACCACTAGGGCCCTACACTAAAAACACTAACGGGAGAAGTTTTTCTTCTTTTTTTTATACAAACGTAAACAAATCGGGTATTAAAACTGAGCGCTTGTGGCTTTGCTACTCCAAAATTATAAATGAATGTTATTGCCTACCTTGCTGGTTATTTGGACAAGATAATGATATTTTGGTGAGAGGTTCTGATGATTGGTCACATCTTCAACAGACAATCAGTAGACACGAACAAAAAAGAGACCATAATAAAAACCATATAATTGATTTTTTCTGTTTTTCGTGTTTTTTTTTCTTTTGTTATACTATGATTGGATTTTATTTAAATTTCAATGTTTTACTTTTTAATTTGGTGATTTATTTTTTTATGTATGTGTGTATATAACTTTTATCTTAGTTTTTTATTAATAATATGAGGTAAATTTAAAATTTGGTAGTTTTTATTTTAATAAATAATTTTCGGGTAGGGTAGGGTAGGGGGGCCCATGGAGATTTTAGAACACAGGCCCGTAGCTGGTTTAATACGCCACTGACCGGGACTCACCAATCAAAAGGTGAGAGGTCTATTTGGTGGGTTTGGAAAGGTATTCGTTATTGTAAGCTGTTCAAACAATTGATTCTGCACGCTACTATCAACAGTTTACTAGATTACTGTAAGAGATTCAAAAAATCGGCCAGAATTGATCAATAGGAAGGGTATTGTGTTCCATCATGATACGTCAAACCTCACGTATCTTTTGTGGCCCGAGAACAACTGGAAGAGCTTGGCTGAAAAGTTTTGATGCATCCACCGTATAGCCTGGACCTTGCACTATCAGATTATCGTTTGTTAATTTTTTTACCGAGAAATCACAGAAGTTTTACAGTGATGGAATAATGGTTTTGCCCGAAAAGTGGTAAAGGGTTTCCGAACAAAATGGAGCATACTTGGTTTAAATAAAGAATTTCGAAACATAAAAATTTTGTGTTTGAAAAACTATCTAATTTGGCAGGGAACTTTTTAGCACACCTAATACAAAATTTCAACTTTCTACGACTTGCCGTATTTGAGTTATGCGACATATAGACATCCGTATGTACATACATACGTACGTACATACATACAGACGTCACGACAAAACTAGTCAAAGTGGATTCAGGGAAGATCAAAATCTGAAAACCGAAAAAAATCGGGATTACAATACATCCTGATATATTTACAAGGAAGTAACAAAAGAAATTATTAAATTTTCATGATAATAACTAATAATAATACGCCTTATATGGCCTATAATGATTCTTCATGTATTTTGCATTTTCGGGAATGGTACGATAACCGGACTTACTAATTTAAATATTTTTAAATATAATAATTATAGGATATGAGGGCGCAAATTACAAAAATTATCGTACAATTTTGAACATCATTTAAAAATGAGGATAACAAGGGTTATAAACGTAATGCGATTAATCGATTGGGTCTTTTTATAAGGTATAGTTCCGTCCATGACGTGTCTTTATGTTATACAATTGTTTTTTTTGCATATTTCGATAATTTATATTAGTACTATACCAAAGCTGTTAACATCTTCATTTGGCACATTTGGCCAAAAACAAAATAAAATTACAGTTTTTTTTATTTTTAGTAAAATAAATGATCTTAACAGATATAAAAAAAGAAAAATTAGTTTTTGGGCTAACATTGTTTTTAAAAGCATTCCTGAAGGCAGCCCGAACTCGAATAAAAACAATTGTTTATTTTTAGAACGCCATTTAAGACATACGAACAAACTGAAACAATTCAAGATCTGGCTGTTATCTGCAAAGAGATTAAACACTTTGCTTCTCTAACTATCATCCCAATGCAAATGGTGAGATGTAGGAAAAGAATCCCCACGATTGATTAATTCTGCTTTTGCTATCAAGAGATCTTCTAAGGCATCGTCTACCGACTAAAATAAAATTTTGAGTTATTTCACTTCAGATATGTATAGTAAAACGTCTGCTAACCTCTTCAAACCAGTAAATTGGGAAAACAAAGTCTGGAAACTTTGCTGCTGCGCTAATTTCTGCTACGTGGGATACGGCCAGGTTCCACTGTATTCTCTTTTTTGCAGATATAGTGAAACCTGTATCCTTTAAAACAGTTGTACTAAAATTACATTACAGTTTACATCTAACTTACAGGTTGCACGTCAAGATAAAATTTGTGCTTCTCCGGATCGGGTGATGAAATACCGTCTACAGCATTTCTCAAACTATCGTCTTCGGCAAGATAGAAATGAGGAAAGGATATCATTATTGGGGAATCTACAAGAAAGTTTTTTTAAATTAAAGTTTTTCCGTATAACTATTCCGTATTACCGTATTGACATAAAGTTATATTAAAGAGTCCCGATGGTGCACACGGTGGACCTTCAGGACAATAACATTTATTTTCTGGATTTTCATCCACAGTGCCAAAAACATTTGTAGGAGGGGAGAAACGCCAGGATGAAATGTTATATATTTGTTTAATTTCTTGCTCAAACCTAAAAAGAAATATTGCCGAGTTAATATGGTAATTTTCAGAATCAGAAGTTGACTTACACTAAAGGTAAGGTTCTACAAAGATCTTTTTCGTATAGGTACAGAGTGGTGTTTTTGGTTACGTGGGGTGGGAAAATAGAACCATCTGACGCTAAAAGACTATTACATTTGTCCGTAAGCCAATGAGTTTGTTGAGACTTGCCATTGTAGGTATCGATTAATCCAAATTTTGCAATGTCTGTGATTCCAGTAAACATCGACACCTGGTCCATTAGTGATCCATTTTTCTGCAAAGAATCAAGCTTAATGTATGATTACAGCTTAAAATTGTTATTTAATACATTGTACAAAAGTCCAAATTCATCGTACGGTAATTTCTGGTCACTAGGAACAACATCTTTAGCTAATCGTAATAAGGGGTCATCGTATCCCCACAGTAATTGTCCAACCGATACCTGAACGAATGGTTTAATTTTCAAAATATCTATGATACTGTTCATCGCCAGTTTCAAATAGGTGCTGGCATGTTTAGATTGTGAAGTTGCACTCTAAAAGAAAATCCTGCTGAATATATGTCTTTTCTAGAAAGAATTTTCATAAAGTACTTACCAACATAGGTATGTTTGGGACGATCACTACATCATCTTCTGTTCCGGCCGAAAGATCTTCATTAAAATAAAAATTTTTTTTTAAATTGTAGCTCACTGTTCCGTCCTCATTGTATTTTCTATTTACTCGTTCCCATTTTTCTCTGCAGAATGAAGATATAAAAAAGTGACAATATATAGATATTATAATATACCGCACAATAGCGGTTGATTAAAAACCATAATTGTCCAGTTGCAACCAATCAAAGTGCACACCAATCTAATTACATACTAATCGAATTCCAAACCATATAAACATTTTTTGCCAATAATAATTATATAATTGGAATAATTATTAAAACAAAAATCCCCTCCCTCCCTTAAGCAGTTGACACAAATTCTGAACAAAAATTCAATTCAAAAAGAAACTTACTGATAAACATAGGGTCCAATTTCATCCACAATCGGTTTTGTTCCATTATCGAGGAAATCATCAGAGTTGGTTACGTTATAGATATAAATGCTTAGAACTGGAACAACAGAAGGTTTAGCCCACCAATGAAAAGTTTCATTTCTAACACTTTGCTGAAATAAACAAAAAACACGAAATGTTTTAATTATAAAATCTTTTTACTGGGTTTACCGGTTTTGTATTTTTCTTATTTTTGCTTGTACAGTTTATTTAAGAGATATTTTAAAACCTGCCTAGTGTAGGAAAGACTGGCGAGATACTAGCTCCCATTTTGAATTTGGAATCCAAAATGTTTTAGTCTTCCTATCCGTTTTAGGATAGAGAATAAGTTCAGCATTCGAACCCCACGGCTGCTTTAACCGGATTAGGAAATGGGCCTGTGACCCCATCCATACCCCCAAAATAGGTATAAACAAAAATAAAAATATTATAAATGGATACAATAATAATATATAATAAATAACGTTACAAAAGAAAAGAAAAAATAAAATAATTTAAAATTTCGAGTTAGTTGAATAAGCATATTTTCGGCCTCTTCACCACTCTCATACAGAATTATTAAAATAATTCAAAATCGAGATTTTAAGATATTTTAAAAATTAGGGGGATTTAAATTTTGGATTCAAATTTTGCAGCTATTTGGATTGTTATTATTTTCATTTATTTCCGTTTTGTTTTAGAAATATTTCAAAATACCCACGGTAGGCCACCAATCAAAAATTCAACCCATGAAAGTGGTTCAATTAAAGTTAATTAAATTTTAGAAATCCTCAGTGTTTTGAAAAATACTCTATTATTTAAGAAATTTAAAATTTATTTAAAATTCTTTAAGTTTTACCGCAATTTGTAGATTAGGTGATGTAATATTAAAATTAAGACGTATGAATCACAAGAATTTATTGAAATTGATTCATCAGATTTAAAAAATGGGAATTAACATAGTTCTGCTTCAGGCAATTTCATTAAATTGTTTATAGGTATATAAAATGTAAAATGTAACAGAACTTATAATTCTAAACAATTTGTCGTATATATTGCGATGACCCGGACCTCTTAATTTTTATAAAAATTTTTATTTAAAAATAAACGAATTTCACTTTTCAAATCTATAATTTATTTCCCGTATCTCGAACTCGCCAAATGTCTGCGATACCACACGCCTCGCATCAAAATTCTTTTGATTTCCTTTTCCGTCCAAAACAAAACAAATTAAATAAAATTCACTCACTGTAAATTAAAAACTTTTATTCTCAAAATATCTAAATATAATTCTCAACAAACGACTCAAAATTAATAAGTACGGAGACACTCCGTCAAAATCAACCACTCTGGTCGACGCGGTCGGCAAAAAGCAAATTAATCTCAAATTTTCGTACCAACTTGAGTTTTGTTGGCGCGAACAAAGAAAATTCAAAATATTTACAATAATAAATTATTTACAAAATTAAAACAAAATTTAAAATCAATCAATTATTAAAAACTCAAATGTAATATAATATTATTTCTAAAAAATTGATTTTGGAACACGACAATATATTGCAAGTTAACTTACCGAGCACGTGGTACCTATGTAAAAAGCGAAAAATAATATTTTCCAATCTATCTTCATTGTGAATAAAAAAATAAAAATTAAATTGTGATTGTAATTTTCTATAATGTAATTTTCTCTACTGCTACTATAACCACTTCCACATAAGCAACAAATTGTACTACTAAACCCGGATGAAATCGAGTTATGGATTGATATAAATACAGTAGAACCCCTATAGCTCGACCCCCTCTACCTCGACAATTCTGAGAATTTTGCTATGTAGTCGACAGATTGTTGTGTGCCTTATCTCATCGCAACTCGGAGGTGAAACATTATATGCAGATATATTAATTACCTAGTACATGACCTACGTGATAAAATACTTACATTTTCTGTATACGATAATTAGTGGGGAATTTTGGACCAAGGTGTCCATAAAACAATTTGTAATTTGTAATAAAACAATTTGGACTTAACATTATATTTACATAGGTGTAAAATATGGTAGTACTATAATATTTGTAGTGCAATAATTAAACATAAATCGTATGCAATTTAAATTTGAAAAAGATTATTCCACTCATAAAATGCATCAAACGCATCACAAAATACAAATTTTTATGATTAGGGTGGAAATATTTTATTATTATTGTAATAAATAAACTCGTATGAATAATTGTACGTCAGCAGTTAGGATCCTTTAGGGCCAGTTGTATAACATAAGATCAACCTTGGATCAGAGTTAACTTTGATTTCGAGCACTCCGATTGGATCAACAGTAAGTTGATCCTGGTTTAACTCTGATCCGAGGTTGATCTTCTGTTATACAACTGGCCCTTAATGCAAGTCGCATTAATAAAACTTGCATACTGATGTGTTTGATCTGTGTTAGAATGCAAGCAAGTGCAGTATCATATTCCGTGTAATTTAATTTTATAAAAATTGAAATATTAGTTATTTTGGGACTTTTTATTTGTTTTGATTGTTTTAACTTCTTGTTTAATTAATTACAAATGGAAAGTGGAAAACGTACATTTTTTCTAAGGAATGTACTTTTTCGTTGATCTAAATATTATCAAGGGGTAAAACAATACGTTTATAAAACTTAATTTGTATTAATCTAATTAAATTTAATTAAATAGTATATTGTTTGGTAAGGGGAGAAACAAAGCGATTTCAGACGAGGATAAAATTTGCCTGCCCGAGTGAAGCGAGGGCTGGCATCACCTTCGTCTGAAATCGCGTTTCACCCCGCGCCACACATACTAGTTTTCATATTACCTGCATTGAAACAGAAAATTTTTTTGCATTTAAACTTGTAAAATAAATATTTTAAATTCGAAAATTTTTTGAATCAGCAATAACTCGACAACGGCGCTAGATATCGAAAAACTGAGAAAAAATGTCCCCCCTCCTCGTCTCGTACTCACCCCCTGGTGAATTATCGGTGGGAAACTATATGCAAAAATTTAGATCGATCGCGCGCAAAAAAAAATTACTCATAAACAACAATATCGAATTAATCTGACAGCTGTCATATTAATAAAATTTTATTTGAAGTAATGAAAAATTATTTTTCATATTACCTGCATTGAAACAGTGTGTTTCAATAGCTGTCAAGACAGTCGAAACACGACAATTTCAGACCACTGCGAATATTGGTCAAACATTAAAATGTTTCTGCCCGAGGGCAGAAACACTCAAGTTTCTTACCGCCAACTCTGTTTCCGATTTCATTTCAACCCTGTCAGAATTAATAGTATATTGTTTGGCAAAGGGTGAAACAAAGCGATTTCAGACTAGGTTGAAATTTGCCTATATTTATATTATAGTTATTATCTAACTTGAAGATAATTATAGAGTTAGCAGTAACAAATATTAGTAATTCGTTACCACAGAAATATCTTTTACTTTTTCCATTGCCCAAAATAAACTAAAAATCGCAATACAAAAACTACAGAAGATATAGAAATATTTACAATACTAACTTATTCATGTCAAATATCAAAAATCTGTCAACTTCTTAAATGTTAAATGAGCTCAGCATGTATCCGGACTCTTAAATGTTAAATTTAAATGATAAATGATAAATGTTAAATGTTAAATGTTGAGTATAAATCGACCATAAATGGTAAACTGGGTCAAAGACAAAGGGAAATTCATGAAGGTAATAATCGTTTAGGAATTATAGTGTGTAATTAATTATTATAAAGTCCTAAATATCACAACGTTGAGTCCACATCGAGGGAAATCCGCCCCCATCCTGGTAGAACACTTTGCCGAGCAGGATCGGTTTAGGGGAATACTTTTAGTGAGTACAGCGTTTATCAAAACGGCCCGGAGCGGAGAGTGCGGAGAATCGGTTTTGACAAACACAGTCAGACAATCAAATCAATAAACATGTAAAGTAAGTCTTTTTATTACTTAGTTAAGTCTGGGCTCTTCTACACAGAGCTTAAACAATTTGCATCTTTAATTATCCGAATGCCAATGTATAAGAAGAAAACTCCCAAGGAGAAGCATAACCATCCTATGATATGAAGTTGATTAGATCTTCCAGAACACCGTCTACCGACTAAAATAAAGTTTTATATTAATGCATTTAAGATATTGCAAAACGTCTTCTAACCTCTTCAAACCAGTAAATTGGGAAAACAATATCTGGGAACGTTGCCACTGATTTAATATCTTCTACATGTGATACGGCCAAGTTAAATTGTACTCTTTCTTTTGCAGACGCAGTAAAACCAGTATCCTAAATGGCATTTTCGTTAGAATCGTAAATTAGATCTTCACGTAACTTACCGGTTGTATATCAAGAAAAAATTTATGCTTTTCTGGATCAGGTGATGAAATGCCATCTAAAGCGTTTCTCAAACTATCGTCATCGGCAAGATAAAAGTGAGGAAACGACAACATCATTGGTGAATCTGTAAAAAATTTTGCAAAAATTATACTTTTTCAGTATTATACCATTTTGTACTACCGTATTGGCATAAGGAAACGTTAAAGAGTCCAGATGGTGAGCACGGCGGACCTCCAGGGCAATAACATTTGTTTTTTCGATTCTTTTCAACAGTGTCAAAAACATTTGTAGGAGGCGAGAAACGCCAGCATGGAATGCTATCTTTTCGCTTAATTTCTTGTTCAAACCTAAAAAATTGCTGAGTTATGTTAATTTTCAGAATCAGAAGTTGGCTTACACTAAAGGTAAAGTTCTACAAAGATCTTTGTCGTATAGGTAGAGAGTCGTGTTTTTGGTGACGTGGGGTGGGAAAAGAGAACCATCCGATGCTAAAAGACTGTTACATTTGTCTGTGAGCCAATGAGTTTGTTGAGACATGCCGTTATAGGTATCGATTAATCCAAATTTTGAAATATCGTTGGTTCCAGTAAATATCGAGACCTGGTCCATTACTGTTCCATTTTTCTGTAAATAATCAAATATGATAGATACCAATAGATACTGAAAGCTTAAAATCATTAGTTACATTGTACAAAAGTCCAAATGTATCGAAAGGCAATTGATTTTCTTTAGAAGTGACGTTTTTCGCCAATTTTAACAGGGGGTCTTCGTAGCCCCACAATAATTGTCCAACCGATACCTCAATGAAGGGTTTTATTTCTAAAATGTTCATGATGTTATTCAAGGTCAGTCGAAAATTTTTCTTGGCATATTTAGATTGAGAAGTTGTACTCTAAAAAAATATTGCTAAATTTCTCTCTTCTCTAGAAAGAATTTTCATAAAGTACTTACCAACATGGGAATATTTGGAACGATTACAAAATCATCTTCCAATCCGGCCGAAAGATCTTCATTAAAATAAAAAAGTTTTTTGAAATTGTAACTTGCTGTTCCATTCTCATTGTGTATTATATTTACTCTTTCCCATTTTTCTCTGGAAATTACAAAATATACCTTCTAACGTTGCGAGGAAGATAACAGTCTCACGGGTTACTTACTGATAAACATAAGGGCCAATTTCATCCACAATTGGTTTTGATCCATGATTGAGAAAATCATCGGCGTTGGTTACGTTATAGATATAAATGCTTATAACTGGAACAACGGAAGGTTTAGCCCACCACTTCAACGCTTTCTTCAATACACTTTGCTGAAAAAAGTATAAAAAGATGAAAAATTATAAAACAAACATGTTAATAAACTATCAATAAAAATGTTATGGGGCCAAATCAATAAACAACGGTTCAAGGGTGACCACTTTTAATAATAATATTATATTATACAATAAATAAATTTTTAATATTAAAATTACGACGGTGTTTTGAAAACATATGAAACAGGTTTCATCTAACGGAGGAAACGGAGATGATATCGGAAATTAGGTTCCCTAAATGCCTAAGGCATTAGATCCTTGAAGAAAATCTTACAATTCTCTAAAAAAAACTGGAAACTATGTGAGAATAAGTGGACAAACACTTCCGATAATTTTACTTTCGCACTTCAGAGAACACCAAATTAATTTTAATTGCAGTTGCATTACTTACAGTGCATGTGGTTTCGATAAAAAGAACGAAAAGCAATCCTATAAGCACAGCATGATTAGGAATAAATATTTTCTTGGTTATCATCATTTTGAATTTATTAAAAAATAAATTAAATTATTGTTGTACTTTTACTACTCGACTATTTCAACTACTTTCACTTAAGCAACAAACTGCACTGGACGCGGATGTAACAGAGTCATAGAGTCATCTTATAAATAAACAATCAGTGTTAATAAATGTCAACGGGTGTGGTCTTAAAACTAAAAATTACATTACAATCATGCCGACATAGGTAGCTAAGTGTAGCAGGTATAAAAAAATATCGTGAACCTTATAGGGCTATAGGTCAGACAGTAGTTTGTAAAAAATAGTTTAATTTATTAAATTAGACAATTTTCGATAATTAATCAAAATTTCTATAATTATTTAGTATTGGCATAATATTGAATAATAATACTAAGGATTAGAATAATGCTGGAGTTATTCTGCTATTCACAACAATTTGGCGATAATAATATATAATAATATGGATACATAGTGTGAACATTGGTGCAATATTACTGCAATATTGAGCATAGTACATTATCCAATATTATCCAACATTAATTAACAATATTGGTTACCAAATCTAGGCCAATATTGGTAAAATATAATGCGGATATTAATATAAAGTTGCCACAATATAGTTTAACGATATCTCTGCAATACTCGTATTGTATGTCAATATTGGTTCAATATAATTAGTGTGAATACTTGTGTTATATTGCTTCAATACTGATTGCCAATATTGGCCGTCAACCTAAAGCTAATACTGGTACAATATCAATTATATTCAATAAAATTTGCTAATATTGGTGCAATATACTGCAAATATTTGTATAACATTTATTAACAATATTGGCTATCAATATTATTGATATTCAATATGTTGATCAATATATTGATATTGATATTGATATCAATATTGATAGCCAATATAAAATTTGACAATGGTTTTAACTTCAAATTAATTTGTTATTAATAACGTGTTCAAGGATTACGACTTTTAACATGCAAAATAAACAATAGGTAAATTAATGTAAAAATTTACACAACTAATTATATATTTGAATTTAGCAAGGACAACCTATAAAATATAGCTTATCGGATTTTTGGAAACCAAAATTATTCCAATTGAAAATAGAGAATATAACAAGATTAACTAAACAATATATAGTATTGTTATAGATTTATATTTTATAGGATGATATTTTTCCTATATAAAAATAGAAGAACCCGGTGAAGAAATCGTCGATAAAAAAATTCAAAAAATGCAAGGAAAAATTTAAGACTGTAACAAGGTTAAATGGATATAATCTGAATTCGCGACCTC
Source organism: Cantharis rufa (assembly GCA_947369205.1). NCBI lineage: Eukaryota > Metazoa > Arthropoda > Insecta > Coleoptera > Cantharidae > Cantharis > Cantharis rufa. The sequence goes on along the minus strand of OX376307.1, from coordinate 13,328,913 downwards.
CTCCTATTTCAAATTTTTGATCCAAAATAGTTTAAATCGTTTGCACCTCGTTGTACTTGTTTGTACTTTTTATTATTTTTGTTTGTCATGTTATGTTATGTCAGCTAGAGGGGGCAAGCCAGCCTTTTGTTGTACAGTGACGACACGAGTCTCTAAATCGGTCCAGGATGTTGCAAAATTCCCTTATTCGGCCCAGGACGTTGCAAATTCAAGAAGAAAATATATGCTCTAGAATGGCCTATGCTTTAAATTAAAAGATTTTCCATTTCTCATGTTAATAAAATTCACCAATAACGTAAAAAAATTAATTTTTATTCTGCCTTAAGCTATATATAAGCAAAAACATTGTAGCTAATCAAAAGTCGGACATCGTTCGTCGCCACTGTCTCTATAAAGTCACTGCATTTTGATGCAGCATCTTTAATTTTTATTTCAAAGTGATTTGAGTTGTGATGTTATTTTTGCTATTAAAGCGCGATTGATTTAATTATTTGATTTAAATTTGTTTTAAATTTTGCACATAATTTAGATACTTTTGGATACTTAAGAGAGTGATTTTTAATTTGTAGGGAAGTTTTGGGGATCGAAAAAATAATTTGGTTTCGGAATATAATTATCGAGGAGTAAATTATCGGGGAGATGAGATTTGGTGCACATGGGCAAGAAATTATGGGAGATGTGAGGAATTGTAAGCAGATTCTAAAAGATGCGAGGAGATGTGAGAGATATAGAAGAGATGTGAGGGAGATGTCGGTGAGATGTCGGAAGCATGTAGGTGAAGTGTGGGAGATATTGGAAGTTATCGGAAGTATTCAAGAAAAAAATATTAAAATGATGTACAACAGTTGGTGGGGGTCACACGTGACACGTTGAAATGAGGCAATTAAGTGGCTGTCCATGTGCAGGCACCAGTGCCGTAAGAAGCAGTTGAAGGACCCAGTGGCGTAGCCAGGAATTTAGTTCGGGGGGGGGGGGGGCACGAGCAAAGCGAGTCTTGTAATAGCGTCGGGGCTCCAAGCCCCTCCCTCCGGGACCCGTGTACAAAGTTGTTACGGGGGGGGGGGGGTTCATTTGTAATAAAATCAAAACAAAATAAAATACTAAATAACATATAATTATATATTGCCCAAACTTAAAAAAAGAGGCCTAAATCGGCTGCGTTAACTCTTTGCCTCGCAAATGCAGTAACTCCGTGTCAAACTAAATTTCACTCTTAATCTGAATAAGACATTCAGTGCTATTCTGTAACTAGAAATAATGTTAGCAACTTGCTAAGCATGACAAATATTGCTAAATAATTATATATATAGATATAGTTCTATGCATAATTAGCAATATTGCTTATTTTAGCAAGTGGCTAAAAGTTACAGAATAGCACCGAATAACGTACTATTATTATTGTGAATATTAAAAATTCAATAATATCTAGATAATACGATTTATAATGGCGTTTAATTTATTTTTAAAAGATTGAAGGAAGGTGCAACAAAACTGGGATCCTTCTAGCCGGGGGTGTGCAGCGCACTCACCGCACTCCAGTAGTTCCAGACCTGGCGGGCAAGTATTGTTTACGCTTCCACCTGTTTTCTTTTTATCAGTGGCAATTTATACAAACAAAATTTAAATTTTAAAACTTCATGGTATATATTATTTTTATCAGTTAAAGCTTCAGGGATATAGTATACATTATTCAAGATAAATTAATTAATTAATTTTAATTCAATTCAAGATCATAATTATAAATTCAAATTTTTACGTGAATCTTTCAGCCAATTTCAGTGGCTTAAACCAGACGATGTTCAGACAATTGAAGATTGGTTTATTGTTTTTGGGTCCATAAATAATATGATTGGCAATTTACCAATGACAATATCCCGTCTACAGAGATCTAGAATAATTAAACGTAACAAAAGAGTTTCGACTAATTTTTTATGCGACGGTTTTTTTTATGTGAAAAGATATGGGGAAAATGTAAGAAGATATGAGGGAGAGGTGAGAAAATTTTGGAAAGTTTTGAACGAAGGGCGATGTGGTGTACGTATTTTTATTAGGAGATTTACCCCTCGATAATTATTATTAATGTCGATGTTTAAAATTCGTAAAATTAGAATTTAAATAAAGACAAATATAATTTAATTTTGATACGGTGACATATGAGCGAGTTATATCTTGAAGTTTACGTAGCCATTTTTATTTTATTTTTAAATTTTATTTATAATTATTTTAAATTTGAAGTTTTGGATTGAGAAGAAAAATAAATGAAAAATGTAATAGTTATACGATTGGGCTTCCTCAAAATCCATTTATATTGGAGTTTTTATTGTGAATTGGATTTTTAAATATAATCAGGCAACATTTTTTAAATTTGTATTTTTTTCGATGATCAAAATTTTTAAAGTTTGGAATCAGGAAAAATACATTTCAATTGGCATTCCAACAACGTGGGGCTTGATGAAACAAAACCTACCTTTACTCTGAGATTTTAAAAATTAGTTGCGAGGCAAGGTTTGAAAAAGAAAATTTGAAATTGAAAATAGTAAAAGAAACAAAAACATAAAAAAATTGTCTATTTCTAGTTTACACGGTAAAATTTATAAAATTTAAATTGAAGACAATTTTAAATTTAAGTTTAATACCATCACAGATGGGTTCGCTTATCTCGCAAATTTAACCGGCTCTTTTACATTAGAAAAAATTATTAAAAGTAAAATTATAATTTTGAATTTGGATGTTTTATCAAAAAAAAAAAAATGAAAACTTAATTTTTAAATAAAATTTTTTTTTTAAATTAATGGTAATAAAAGCATCGATAGTGCTTATCCAAAGTACAAAAAATTATAAGAATATTCAGGATAGGTCTTATTTGAATCACTAATTATTCTCCACATGCTCCTGTGGCGGAGACACAGGCTTAGGAATACCATCTTTTGTTATAAAGTTGGTAACTTCTTCTGGAAGATCATCTATAGACTAAAACAAAATTTTTGAATCAGTCAGAGGTTCAAATATTTCAATACGTTTTCTAACCTCTTCAAACCAGAAAATTGGGAATACGATTTCTGGAAACTTTGCTACTGCTTTAATATCTACTATTTTAGATACAGCTAAATTAAATTGTATTCTTTTCTTTGCCGACATAACAAAACCGGTATCCTAAAATATATTTTTATCAAAATACTCATATTACGACTACACCTAACTTACAGGTTGCACATCAATGTAAAATTTGTGTTTTTCTGGATCAGGGAGTGAAATGCCATCTGAAACGTTTCTTAAACCGTCGTCGTCGGCGAGATAAAAGTGTGGAAACGACAGCATTGCAGGTAGGTCTACAATAGATAATTTAAAAATTATAATTGTTCAGCTTATTTTGTATTACCATAATATTGACATAAGGACACGTTAAAGAGTCCAGATGGTGAACACGGTGGACCTCCAGGACAATAGCAGTTATTTTCTGGATTCTTTTCTACACTGCCGAAAACATTTGAAGGGGGTGAGAAACGCCAGCATGAAATGTTATCCTTTCTTTTAATTTCCTGTTCGAACCTAAAAAACATTGCTGATTTAAGGTAGTTTTTGGAATCAAAAATTGGTTTACACTAAGGGCAAAGTTCTGCATAGATCTTTGTCGTATAAGTAGAGAGTCGTGTTTTTGGTCAAGTGAGGTGGGAAAAGGGAACCATCTGATGCTAAAAGGCTATTACATGTATCCGTGAGCCAATGAGTTTGATGAGACATGCTGTTGTAGGTGTCGATCAATCCATATTTTGCTAAGTCGGTCGCTCCTGTGAATATTGAGACCGTATCATTCGATGTTTCATTTTTCTATAAAAATCAAAGATGAAAAGGGTGGTCTAAAGCTGTAACTTTTATTCACCTTGTACATGAGTCCAAATTCTTCTCCCGGATATGTTTTTTGATAAGGAAAAATGTCTTCTGCCAGTTTCAGCAAGGGGTCTTCGTATCCCCACAGTAATTGTCCGACGGATACTTCAACAAACGATTTTAATTTTAAAATGTCTAAAATACTGGCCATTGCAAGTCGAAGAAATCTAGCGGAGTATTTAAGTTTTGAAGTTGCACTCTAAAAGGAAAATATCTTAATAATTATTATTACAGAGTTTACAGAATCTTCGGAAAGTACTTGCCAGCATGGGAATGTTGGGGACGATCACAAAATCTTCTTCCGTACCGACAGATAGATTTTCGTTAAAATGATAACGCTTATTCAAACGGTAACTCACTGTTCCGTTTTGGTTGAATGTTATATTTACTCGTTCCCATTTTTCACTGCAAAATAAAAAGATATTCAAATAGCTGTAAATGAACAAAATAAAAGTATTGGCATATCCGTACAGTTACTTACAGATAAACATAGGGTCCAACTTCGTCTATGATAGGTTTTGTTCCATTATTAAGAAAATCGTTGGCGTTGGTTACGTTATAGATATAAATATTTATAACTGGAGCAACGGGAGGTTTGGCCCACCAATCGAATACTTGCGTTCCATTCTGTAATATATTTTGCTGAAAAAGAAAAATTTTAAATGTCTTATAAGGGGGCATTAAAGTAAATACATCGGCAATCAAGATTCCAATTTTTTTGGTGAATCCAAAAGCCAAAAAAAATTGGACACTGTCTGGACGTTTTATATAATCGAAGAACTCGATGTGATTCCATATCCGAATTTAATTTAAAAACAAAGATTCCCTTTGGCTAACTTTGTAAATTTTGATTTTTGACGGTTACAAGGTTGTTTTTAATTAGTTGGAAGCTTAAATATCACGGCATTTTATCCGTCAGTTTTGGCGGCTTCATGAACTTTTGTTTTTTTTTTCAGAAATCTCTCGCTTAGAGCAAATGGTAAAGTAACAAATTGCCAAACAATGTCAAAAAACAGTTGTATATCATAAAGACACGCAATGGGCGGAGTTTACTTCGGGGAAAACGTCCAATCTAGTAATCGCGTTATGTTTTTTGGCTCTTTTTACTTGAAATTTTTAATGATTTAAAAAATTCAAAAAAAAGTATACCACATAATTATAACAAAATAAAATTCGTAAAATCAAAAAGAAGCTGTTCAAGGGTGACCACTATTAAAAATTCACAAAATAAACAATAGGAAAATTAATTTTAAGTAAACAGGTTTCAAGTTTAAGTTAATAAACGTTCTAATTGACTTATGATTTGTAAATAAGTGGGTCTAAACTGGAATGAGCAAGGTCATGGTTATGAATTTTTTTTAAAGTTAGTTTTTACAAAACTAAGAAGATAAAAATTCCTGCGATCGCTTGCTTTTAGTCATAACAATTTATATTTATACAAAATCGAATATTATAATTATTATAACGTAGAAAAGGCACATTAACTCACAGTGTAGGTTGTGTCAACTAAAATAAAGACCATAAAAGTTCCCAAAAGCACACACACAGGAAGGCACCGTTTCCGAGTTATATCCATTTTTAATTTATAGAAAAATGTAAAATTTTCTCACTTCTATATTCACTAAATAATGAAACTTGAAACTTGAAAACGATCAACCGATGTAGTTCCAACGGATTACTAAGCTAACATTTATTTATAACATGTTGCGTTTATGCAAAAGTAAATGTTAAAGTTTAATTGTGGCGGTTGCTGCTAGCTCTAGGCATAAAAAATTTAACCAATGACAATCAAGACAATTTTAAATCTTAAAATTATTTTTTATATTGATTGTTTAAAAATGTCCTTATTTTTTAAAATTAATTAAAAATAAAAAATAATTAGTAATACTTTAATTAGTAGTACTACCTGTCGGTTACGTTAAGTGAATTTTTTCTGACGTTTGAACAAAGCATAATTTCATTTACGTGTACAATTGTATGTACCATCGTAAATGATTCATTCTGGGACGAATAAACTATTTTAAAAATTAAAGCTCGAAAAGTACTCAATTAATTTTAAGTAGGTAACTTTAACTGAACCAATCAGAAGCATGATATGTAAATTTAATTAGCACTAATTAGTTGTTTGATGCTGATAATTGCTAAATATAATGTTAAAATCATTTGACACTGTCACTTTATCATCTGCAGGTGAATCCCACTGAACGAATAAATCGTATGTAAATATGTAATCAAGAGTAATTCAAGTTTGGTAGAAAAATAAAGCATAGAACTTGATTCAGATAATTATAAAATTATATTAATTTTTTTTTGTTGATAACTACCCACAATAGTTGTGGTTCCCAAATTGTACTAAAAAAGTATTGTGCGTACATTTAGAATATTGTACAAATACATTTACAAAATGTAAATATTATGAAAATCAGTAGTTAGTATACCAATATCAAAAGAATAGTTTATTATATTCAAGTACATATAGCATTGCTGTAACTGTAATTGTATTCAAGAATTTGACATTTTGACATAGTTGGGAAAATCACACTTTGGTTCACTACATATAATGCTAATTGTTAAACTTATATGCATATATGTAAGAATCTATGTGCAAATAGGTATCAATAAATGTATAACTAGGAATAAAAAAACAATCAAAGGAAACAGATTAAACAACTTCATGAATTTATATATTTGAAATCAACCGGATTTTTACATATTATATCAGTCATTTACTGGAACTGGGTTTTGAAAATGACCTTGATTATTTTTTAGTAAATTATTTGCGTTTAGTTAGTAAACGCAATAAAAATAAAATAAATCTCAGAAAATGCCTTTGGCATTTTTGCTCAACTCTGCACAAGCAAACGAAAATTCCAAAATTTGCGTTTTTATTCTTGCTCTTACCATACAAGTTACCAGTGAAGCCCATTGGAGGCAAACTGTGTTTTTATAATCACTCTATAGATGCTTCCAATTATGGATACAGTGAAATCAGTTCAAAATGAAAAACTATTTTTTAGCAAAATCTAGCAGAACTCGAACGCTGCATCCAAGTCGCAATTATGATGTCTGAAATAATTTTCAGTTTTATTTTTGGACGCTCTATAATCTATATCATTCGGGTCGTAAAACCATAGTCTTAGTCTTACGCCCAGTGTTTCAATCACCAGTTATCCCTAGCAAAGGATTTGTTGGTATAATCTTCATTGTATCCACGGAAACAACCGTTCGGAAGGATAACCGTAGATTGAAAAATTACAAAAAATAAAACAAGAAACTGAACTTCTAATATTTATGATATATTCGGCTGCATTATTATCATATTATACATTACCATATTATACCATATTACCATATCGAATATACATTATATTACCATGTTGATTACCAATAAAGTATCATGCAATTTTGAACTTACAATTAGTCAGAAAATTTTAGATATAGATATTATGACGGCCGCATGACAAATTTATTCTGTCTAAAAAAATACCAGCCGAAATGCATCAATTATTTTGGTCGATTAACCAAATTTATTCTTGACGCAAATAACCCTGACCTTAAGTGTTGACAGATTATTAAGGCATTATTTCAATAGAAAATTTAACAAAAATTTTTGTCAACGCATTTATTAGCATTGAATTGTATCTTTTTAAATTTGAATTGGGTTTAACTTACTCATTATTGTGATAAATTAATGAATGGATAATATTATGCATAATTTAAATAAGTGCATTTTTATTTGCAATATGCAATTATCATACGAGTTCAACATATTTTATTGACAAAAATTGAAAAAATAATTCAATTTATATTATAATAGTACCACAAGCACATTGCCATCTCCAGGAAATCTTTATAACACCATAACTTGGTTGGAAACTGTTATACCATACACTGATTGGCAGAGAAACATTGAAACAAATGCAACAACTAAATTCATATTGGGTGGAGTTTTTCTGATTTAATTGAATTAATTTTTATTATTTTTAATTAAATAGCTATTTATATCACTAGTTGTGCAGTGTCGAGTTAGACAAATTTCCCTCCTCAACCCAAACTTGGTTGTACTCGCAGCTGATTCAAAATGAGATAGAGGCTAACCCATATTTCATTAAACACCTATACTATTTCCACATCATCTATTCAGCAGAAGCACAGGATATTGTTAAACCTTCGATATCATTGTATGCCTTTTGGTTTACCCGTCAATTAATAATGATCACTGTCATCAATTCATAAAAAGAGACTGTAAGTCTCTAGAGACCTACGTTCTAACAAATAAAAAAATGTTTATATCAAACCTTATTTTGACAAACGCCAGAGAATAAGATATTAAGGAAAATATAGCTACTAAATTTCTTGGGATTGATCACTGCAATCTAAAGTGGTTAAGTACCAAGAAGGACTTGATTGGACGAATTTCAAGATGTACCATTACATTATAACAATTTGATTTTGAAATTAAACAAATAAAGTTTTGCAAATTTTAAACTTTCTATATGTTTCCAGAAAAATTTCTAAGTGATTTCCTAGCAGAAATGACGTTATTTTTTGTAAATTGGAAAAGGATTTTTGGGTTGATTGGGTGGCAGATCAAAACTACAATTTGTTAGTCGACGATTTTTTTAGAATTTTTAAATGTCTAAAGTTTTAACCGTCTTCGCATTTTTTAAGAATTTTTTAACTATTGACTCTGTCGAGTGTTACCTGAGTCGTGGTCTAAGCTTTCCATCAAAACTGGCATCACTAGATCAGATTTCATACCATCTTAATTTGTAATCGTCTTGAGAATGAACAGATATAGTGTTCGAAACGTCGACTAACAAATAGTAGTTTTGATCTGCCACCCAATCAACCCAAAAATTCTTTTCCAATTTAAAATACGAATATGATTAAAACTTTACGAACTCACTGTAGAATGGTTTTAAATAATAATATTGTTATTAATATGCATAATTCTTACTTTGAGTTAATCGTAAAAGTGCGTAATAATATTTGAATAATCCTTAACGGTTTTCTACAATAGCAAACTAATTTAAATAATAATTTTCAAGGAACTTCCATTGGTGCATGGGATTTTCCTAAATTATTTTGCAAAGTAGAAAATGTAATTGTTAACGTTTTAATTAACATAATTTACAATATATCAATCAGCTTTTATAAGTGGCAACTTTCAATACATTTTCAATTTTCCTATTGCAGTTGTAGTGTATACTTCGTTTTCTCTTGTGCAGTAGGTAATTATATAAATTCTTACTTTTTTAAATGTTGTATTTATAAAAACTGATTGCCTTAGAAAGTAATCAAAAATGGCAACTTTCACCGAAGACCAAGAACAACAAATTTATTTGGAAGCTGGAAGGAAACTAGCTAATCCTCCTCCCGGCGAAGAAATTGTAATTACTGGTGTTGCTGGACGTTTTCCAGAATCTGATGGTTGCTATGAGTTAAAAGAAAATCTGTTCAATATGAAAGATATGGTGACTTTGGACGACAGGCGTTGGGATATAACCAAACCTGGATTGCCACATCGTTTAGGAAAAATTGCTCATATTGAAAAACTCGATGCTGGATTTTTTGGTTTGTTCTATACTTCGAGACCAAATTTCGCTTTGACATAAATTTCTATTGTAGAAATTGGGTACAAGCAAGCTACTTCCATGGATCCTCAGGGTAAACAACTTGTTGAGCGCGCCACAGAAGCAATATTTGATGCTGGGTACAATCTGGAAGATATGAAAGGATCTCGTACTGGAGTTATTGTTGGAAACTTACTGACGGATTCGGAAAAAACCTTTTATTATGATAACCTTGTGAAAAATTCTTGTGCTATTACAGGGTATGAAAAACTATTGTTGCAAAAAATGTTTGTCATTAAATTCAAATTTTAGGAGCAATCGTTCCAATCAAGCTCAAAGAGTTAGCAGGGCTTTACGTCTGAAAGGACCTTCGTTTGCAATCGACACTGGTTCTAGTTCATCTTTATACGCTTTGGATCAAGCTTATAGGGCTATTAGAAACGGTAGATGTGATAATGTGTTAGTTTGTGCTACCAATGTCTGTTTACAACCCAAAGTGACCTACCAATATTTCTTGTAAGTACATAAAACAAAATATAAATTTTTATTTGACAAATTTTCTTTAGGCTTGGAGCACTAAGTGCAGATGGAAAATGTAAGTGTTTTGATGAAGCTGCCGATGGATACGTACGGGCCGAAGCTATTGGGGTAGTTTTCTTACAGAAAAAGAAAAATGCAAGAAGGATTTACGCACAAGTATGTTACTTTAAATGAAACCTGTTAAGATTAACGCGAATTTTATTTTAGGTGGTTCATACCAAAACCAATGCTGATGGTTATAAAGAAAAAGGACAAACTTATCCAGCGGGAATTATGCAGAAACAGTTAATGGATGAACTCTATTATGAATGCAATGTCGATCCATCGACTCTAGATTATTTGGAAGCTCATGCCACTGGTAAATATACAAAATACGCGGGAAAAAATTGTTGCCTGAAACATGAAATTTTTAGGAACGATTGTTGGAGATCCCGAAGAAGTAGCTGCACTTGGTAAAGTATTTTGTACGAATCGCAAAACACCACTACCAATTGGCTCCCTTAAATCCAATATGGGCCACACCGAACCTGCATCTGGAATGAGTTCTATGGCGAAGGTAAACACTGATATTTATTTACTTATTTTACTCTTTTTTTAAATCTTGTTTTTTAGATTATAGTGTGCATGGAAAACGACTTTATTCCTGCCAATTTAAATTATAAAAAAACCAAGCAAGGTTTGGAAGCAATAGAATCGGGAAAATTACACGTTGTTACTAAGACAATGGATTGGCCGAAAGATGGAAGTAGACTTGTGGCAATTAACAATTTAGGTATTGGAGGAGCAAATGCCCATGCTTTGTTTAGACACTACAACAAGAGTAAAATAAACAACGGATTACCAAATGATGATATCCCTCGTTTGGTTTGTGTAAGTGGCCGAACCCAGGAAGCTGTTACCTTTATTTTGAATGACTTCAGCAAAAGGTCACTGGATCAAGAATTTGTTCGATTACTGCAGGAAGTTTTTAAGTAATACAATATTTTTTGAATGGAGAATAAAATACTTAAAAGTGAACTTTTAGATATAACATAAACGGGCATCCGCACAGAGGATTTTCGATTGTGTCCAAAACAGGAGAGATACATCGATCGGTGAGAGAGTTTGATGAAACGAAGAAACCTTTTGGTCTATTTCTGGGAAGGCTTGATAAAAGTTGGTGGTGCAACTTTAACCAACTTAATGAAATTCAAATGTTTGCCAATGTTTTTGAAAGGTACGTGTTTTGACGACATTTCCAAACTATCTATTTATTTGCCACTTTTCAGAGCGCAAAAAATTTTGTTGCCCAAAAATATTGATTTACTGAAAATTATGCAAGAAAATGCTGAAGAGAATTCGGCAAATGAAGCATTACAACATATAGTAATCCAAGTCATATTTGTCGACATGCTCAAGAAATTAGAGTTAAGTTTCGACTATATCATCAGTTATTCCATTGGTGAAATAGCTGCAGCTTATGCCGATGATGTTCTAACTTTCGAACAAGCCGTTCTTATAGGCCAACTGATGTCCCAGAAAGTACCATACAACAATAAAATACAGTCTAAAACCACATTCAGTAACGGACAGGTAACATAAGTCATTTTTATAAATATATAAATTTTTTACCAACTTATTTTTCCTTTCAGAAGGAAGATCATAACAAAGCTGAAACAAATGGAGTTCATTTAGGTTAGTAACACATTATTTCAGCCTATGAAAATATTATTATCTTAAAATTTTATAGAAAATGGTATCTTGGATAAGCTCAACCAAATAATCAAAACACCAAAACCATTTTCAAACAAGTGGATCAACAATATCAAAAATGCAGATTTAAGCTCTGAAACTAAAGAGACTCTGTATGGTTCCGGCAAATACTTCATTAACCAACTCTTAAATCTACAGTCTCACACAGTTTTTAAAGTTCCCTTAAAAATCGTAATGGTCGAAATTGGTTCTGAAGTTTTCAATAACTTAGATATATCAGTTATTAACATGACTCCTCCAATAGCTGTCAACGATACTGTTAATTCTATTCTAAATGCTATGGGAGAGTAAGTAGACGTCAATGTTGAAAGACAAGATTATCAAAACACATTTTTAGAATTTACAACGCAGGCTATAATCCAAAAATTGAGAAACTCTATCCAGCAGTTCAATGGCCTGTCCATAGTCGAACGCCAATGATATCGCCTTTAATTAAATGGAATTATTCGATCGATTGGTTTGTACCACGGTTCAGTAACTACAAAACCAAGAAACCTGGAGAACAGGTTTACAAATTCACCATTAAAGCTGCCCATTGGAATTTCATGACTGGGCACGTAATTGATGGTAAAACAGTCAACATGAAATTTGAAATATTTATAAAGAAATTATCTTTCAGGACGAAATTTGATTCCGGCTACAGCTTATCTTTACATGGTTTGGGAAACATTTTCCATGGAAACCGGAACTTCGATGTTTGACATGAAAGTTAGTTTCAGTGATGTAAGGTTCCATAGAGCTACCACCATCACCCAAACCAGTACAATCGAAATGAGTGTTATTATACAAAAAGTTTCAGGATACTTTGAGGTAAATGTTTAGTCCATATTTGGACTTCAAATACTGAGTACTTCAATGCGATATGCATTGTAAACCTTGCAAATTAACAAAAATAGCAAAGTCATCTATCGCACTGAAATCCACGCAAATTATTATTTTTCCTCACGATAAATCTTTCTTATATCTTTTCTTTAGGTGATTGAACAAAACCACTTGGTTATTAATGGAAGAATAAAAACTTTTGAAGGAGAAATTAGCAATTCCATAGAAAGCTCTCCAGGCCACAAAAACGATGAAGTTATTCTGAAAGGCAAAGATTTTTACAAAGAATTACGTCTTAGAGGGTATAATTACACGTAAGCATTAAAACCTTAGATTTAGCAGGATTTCTAAATACTGTTAACGTTTAGGGGCGACTTTCAAGGAGTAAAAGAGTGCAATTTAAGTATCACAAAAGCTGCAGTAGAATGGAAAAATAATTGGATATCTTTTATGGACAACATGTTACAAATCACACTTTTACGAAACGATTTGAGAACTCTCTGCGTTCCTACAACAATCCAGGAGCTCCTGATCGATCCTACCGCTCATATCAACTACGCAAAACAATTTGGAGATGAACCAGTTTTACCAGTTTATCTAGACCGAAATTCCGGATTAATGAGGTCGGTCACGGTAATAAATCTTTAACAGAAAACTGATAACAAATTTTTATAGATCTGGAGGAATTGAATTGAGAGGACTAATAACCACATCCATCACCAAACGGAAAAACCAAAATGTGCCTGTACTCCAAACTTACAAATTCGTTCCATTCGTAACTTCATTAACAGAAATGGATTCTGTAAAAGTTATAACCCAGTTTGTTCAAGAAAACAGTAGCAGCAATAAAATGAAAATTGTCGAAGTGTTTGACGAAGTTGGCACGATTCCCCTTGCTCCAATCTTTCAGGAAATTATATGCGATATTCCTTTGATCCAACCCGAAATCAGCGTGCTAACCAAAGAGAAGATTGAAATTAAAGAAGTTCCAATAAAAGATGCTAAACTAAGTTCCGAGAAAAATTCTTGTTCTTTGGTAGTTGTTTCTAAAGCTTCCGAAAAACCACAGGTAGGAAAATAAATTCCAAAAATTTTAAAATTCTATTAATATTTTTGTAGTTACTCCAAGAAGCTCTTCTAGCAGTAAACGATAACGGAATGATCTTATCTCGCGAGAAAAGCAATTTTGATGTTAATCACTTTATTGGTAAAGCAAACTTGGAATTGTTATTTGTTCATCAAACAGAATCGGAAAAGTACATTTTATTGAAAAAACCAGTCACCTTCCAAAATCATACCATTATTGACGTGAGCAAAGCAACGCAAAATTATGATTGGTTGCCGATCTTACAAAAATCTTTAAAGAACCAAGAGAAAGTTGTGGTAGTTTCCCGAAATGAACAAACTAACGGTATTATTGGTCTCGTCAATTGTATTAGATGCGAACCTGGAAGCTCGGGAGTAAAATGTGTTTTCCTATTGGGAGATGCTCCTAAATTTGATGTTAATCATAAGTTTTATTCTCAACAACTTAGGAAGGGATTGGCTATTAATGTTTTTAAAGACGGTCAATGGGGAACTTTCAGGTACTTGTCTCTTGAATCAGCAGAAATAATTAAAAGTGAACATATCGTTAACACGGTAACCACCAAAGGTGATTTATCCAGTTCAAAATGGTTTGAAGGGACATTAACCAGCAAATCAATTTTGCCTCCCGAAAAAGAATTGGTTTATGTAAGCTGATCAAGTGAACAATCAATCTTGTTCTAAATTTATGCTTTTAGATTTACTGGTCAACCTTAAATTTTAAAGATATAATGACTGCATCTGGTCGTCTTACCGTCGATGTCATAGATAAAGATCCATTGAAGCAATCTTATGTTGAAGGACTTGAATTCTCCGGAATAACTCGAAGGTAAATATTCTATTTAAATTTGCAAAAATTAATTATTTTTATTCAGTGGAAAGCGTGTAATGGGAATTGCAAATGGTGGTGCTTTAGCAACAATGCTGGATGCCGAAACTCACTCTTTATGGGAAGTACCAAAAGACTTATCATTGGGAGAAGCCGCAACCATACCAATGGCCTATGCTACAGTTTTACAAGCTTTAATTGTTGTAAGTACTACTACACAGAAATTTTTCCCAAAATCAAAATTATAAAATTATATTTGAAAAATTAGATTGGTAAAATTCAACCTGGTCAAAGTATTCTCATCCATGCTGGAAGTGGAGCGGTAGGTCAGGCAGCCATCAACGTCGCCATACATTACAAATGCAACATTTTTACAACAGTTGGATCTGAGGAAAAAATAAATTTCATCAAAAATCAGTTTCCTGAAATACATGGTAAATACTAAAAACTTCATTCCATTAAACTACGGATGTAAAACAATTTATTCTTCTTTAGAACAACAAATTGGTAATTCACGTGATTCTTCGTTCGAACAAATGGTTCACAAACATACAAATGGCCGAGGTGTCGACATTATTCTAAATTCCTTAGCGGAAGAAAAACTTCAGGCTTCTTTGAGATGCTTAGCTCCCGGTGGACATTTCCTAGAAATAGGAAAGTTTGATTTACTAAGCAATCATTCGCTAATAGTACAAATGTTCAATAATGGATGCAGCTTTAGTGGAGTTATGTTGGATGGGCTATTTTGTAACAATCCCCAAGCCATGCGCGAAATATCAAAACTTATCGGGAATGGTTTGGCAGAAGGTTACGTCAAACCACTGAACAGAACTATTTTCAATATCGATGAAGTCGAGAAAGCATATCGTTACATGGCCGGAGCCACTCACATTGGAAAAATTGTAATTAAAATTCGCGAAGACGGAGAGTCTCTCGCAAAACCAAAACTGTATACTGCATTACCTAAGTAAGAAATTTTGTTATAATGTCACTGAACGATTAACACTTTTTCCAATTTCAGAGTTTATTGTGACCCTAAGAAATCTTATATTATTAATGGAGGTTTAGGTGGCTTCGGTGTTGAATTATGCGATTGGTTGGTATCACGTGGAGCCAAGAAACTGGTCATCGTTTCACGGCATGGTGTGGTGAATGGCTACCAATCTTCAAGAATCAGCAACTGGAAAACTTACAATGTAGAAATTATTGTTTCTACTGCTGATACGACAACATCTGAAGGTTGCGTAACAGTACTAAGACAAGCTTGCGCGATGGGTCCTGTAGATGGCATATTTAATTTGGCAGCCGTTTTGCAAGACGGTCTTTTAGAAAATCAAACCGAAGAAATGTTCTTAAAATCACTCAAACCTAAAGCTTTCACCACGGAATATTTTGATATAAGTAGTAGAAAATTATGCCCAGAATTACGGTAAGGTTGCAGAGATGAAGAGTTACATAGTTCTTATTTTCAATATTTTAGATATTTTGTTATATTTTCGTCTTTGGCCAGTGGACGAGGTAATGTTGGTCAAACCAATTATGGTATGGGAAATTCAATAATGGAACGAATTTGCGAACAACGTAAACAGCGTGGTTTACCAGCATTGGCTATACAATGGGGAACTATAGGAGATGTATAATAAAGAGAGAATGGTATTGATTTTTATTAACAAATAATTTTTGTAGGTCGGTATGGTAGCTGAAACCGAGAGTACTCAGATAAAATCAGAAATTGCTGGAACCATCCAACAGTCAATATCATCATGTTTAGCAGTTCTAGATGTGTTATTGAAGCAAAGCGAACCGGTTGTATCGAGCATGGTAGTTGCCGAAAGAAAAAGTGAAGCATCAACCTCGAATAGTATTGTTGATACTGTTAGAATAATCATGGGTTTGTTTTTGCACTATAAACGCAATTGCAGAATTTAATATTTTTCTTCCAGGATTGAAAAGCTTGAAAGGTATCGGTTTACATGCACCCTTCCCACAATTAGGTATGGATTCGATCATGGCAGTAGAAATAAGGCAAACACTAGAAAGAGAATATAATGTTTTCTTAACGGCCCAAGAAATTAGAAACATGACATTTGCAAACCTTCAAAATATTGTGCAAAGTGAAGACAAAGCACAAGATGATAGCGAAGATAAAAAGTCAAAATATGAAAACTTAGAAATACTGCACGATGTGTACTTACTACTTCCAGTTATCACAGAAAATAAAGACACAGATATTCCAGTCTTGAAAATTAAGAACGGACGAAAGGAAAACAATAATCTACCAAAAGTTTTCTTCGTGCCTGGTATTGATGGAATGGGTACAAGATTTGAACCATTAGCTGGAAAATTAGATTTCAATAGCTTCTGTTTGCAATTACCACCTACCAGCAAACCAGAATCTAAAATAGAAGAGATTGCACAATTACTACTACCAAGATTGGAAGCCAACCTCATCAAATCTCAACCCTTTAATTTAATAGCTTTCTCATTTGGAACCGTAGTTGCTGTGGAATTAGTTCATCTATTAGAATCTAAAGGCTATACAGGAAATCTTGTACTAATCGACGGAGCTCCAGCAATGTTTAATAATTTAGTTAGAAAATACTTACCACCAGATTATTCCGAAGCAACAATGGAAACCATCTTGTTAGCAGCCATCATGAAACTTTACGTTCCATTAGAAACTGTTTTAACAAACATGGTAAGTAGATAAAAAACTATTAAAAATAAAATAATTTAAATTGAACCAATTTTAAGGAAAACATTGAAAATTGCAAAACATTAGAAGAGCGTGTCAATTTTGTTGCAAGTCAACTTCCAGAAGATGCCCATACCAAAGTCCAACATCAAGAAATGTGTGCAACTCTTTACGCAAGGTTGAAAGCGCTGGCCGATTATAAGCCAAACTTTGGCAAACTGAAATCTAATGTTCGATTGATTAAACCTACACAACCGATTTATCCAGAGTTTGATTTTGATTACAAAATCAGAGATTTGTGTGAAAACTATGTCGATGTTAGTGTATACGAAGGAAATCATTTGACAATTCTGAAGAACTTAGATATCTTAAAAAGCGTTAATTTCCAGTAGACTTAATTTTAATTATATTAATATTATAAATGTTTCACATTATCTAAATAATAATTGCACAATTTAATTTTACAGAATCAAAAATGTTCTTTTTATTTCCATTTTCTGTTTGTGAGCGCGGCACTTCGCGAGTAGTTGATGGGTGGCTTTGATGGAAGGAACTTTTGATACTAAGATCCCGGATTAAATTCGGAAAAAGTTTGCATAAAAATATCTTTCTAGCCTGTTTTACTCTATGAATACAAAACATCATCATATTTGGCTCATAAGTGTTAAATCATTAATTTAAAATAAATAAAGATTAAAAAACGTAAAAATTAAATTTTCGATCGTAACATCGATAGATACTCCTTCCACAATACATATCCAAAAAGTTACGTAGCCAGCTCCCAGAACTGTTTTGCTAGAACATAAATGCAGATGATTTAGCTATCACATGAATAGAATTAAAATCCCACGGCTTCTTAAATTGTGATGGTAATGCCAGTAATAGTTGATGAGGGCAATTAAGAACTCAGGGAAACCCCCGGCTTCATATGAAAGTTTTAGGCTCTTCTCAAATTCAAACTTTATTATTTTAACTTTATTTAAATTTCACTTTATTAATTGTTTCATTAATTTGAATAACACTTCAATTGGCACCCATAAACGTGGAAATCAAAAGACAAAATTAAACTGTGTAATGGCTCAGATAAACAATACTAACAATATTATTCAACTGGCTAGTTGAGCTGGATTTATAGTTTGACGGACTGCAAACGTAGACGCACTAGAATATAACAAACGTACTGTAAAATATTGTTACATTTATAAATCGACGGAACGGAACTTTGGATGACATTTGATATAACCTACAAATTATATGAATCAGCCATACAAATTATACAAAATAAATTTTGACACTGACATCACACAGAATTCTTTTTTTGATTGGCTGGACGTAAGAAACGTACGGTAAAAGATGAAAGTTGGTCATCCCTTCCGTTCCAGTCCGTTTCCGTTTGCGCTTACGTTTATTTATAAACAAAAGTACACAAATACTATAGTTGATCTTTTTGCAGTGCGTCTACGTTTACAGTCCGTCCAACTATAAATCCAGCTTTACACGAAAATTTTCAATATTATATTGAACTGTGTTTTTCAGTCTCTTAAATTTCAAAATAATTTTTCAAAAAATTGAAATCTTAAAAATATTTTCCCTTGTAATTTTTAATTCTATTTTTAAAATAAACCTTAATGCCGGCATGGATTTTTCTGCTTATTTCATACTTTGTCTTTTGTTTAATAATTTTTTTAATTTAATAATTTACAATCTTCTTACCATTATCCAATCTAATTCTAATTACAATTTTAAATTCCTTAGCAAATAACTTTCTATATCCTCTTAATCTTCTAATCTATCTAAAAGAATAACGCTAGAGCTACGTTTTTGCTTTGACGGTAGAAAATTAACCACCGTAACAAAATCCGACGCATACCCAATTCCATATAATATAATACGTTAGATGCTAGATTTTTTGACAGATTTTATTATCAAAGGAATCATTATTTTTAGTACTCAAAGTAGTCTATTTTTAGTAGTTTAGAGCGCCATTTTGTAACAAAGGCGCTCAACCTGGGCATGTTCAATTTCTAGTGCCATTAATTTTATAACTAAACGATAAAACAACAACGGAAAATAAACAACTATATTTTTTGGATTACAATACATTACTTATAAGTTATAAATGAAACCTGGCAAGATTAACACGAATATTATTTAAAACAAGTGCTGATGATTATAATGAAAAAGGATAAACCTCAAACAGTTCTTGATATGCCCGTGGCATTTCTGGTTTGTGAAACTGGACATAAGTGCAAGAAAGTTTTCTGTTAATTGTATCCAACTATCCTAACAGTGTTGTATATTGTATTTTACAAGAAAATTAATGGGTAGTAATCACAATTTCTTTGTGATCTGAAGAAGACGTACATAAGATGAAAGTTAAGCCAAAATAAGCAACGTTTTTGAGTTCGTGCTTGTTTCTTTTTTTTAACCAATATCAAATGAAATTGCAGAACGTTTTCTGGGTAAGGGATTACAAATCAGCCCTTTTTATATTTTTTTATTTCAAATTATAATTAGCTCTGGGGGTTGGGGCGCCGAATGCAATTATTTTTTAATTTTTAATTAATTTAATTTATTTAATTATGTAAAATTTTAATTAAAAATTTATGTAATTACTCTATTATAAAACACAAAGTATGTAGGTATATCCGTCTCTGCAAAATCTCCCGCACGGAAAGCTCGATCAAAATAAAATTTAACTGAATATTCAGCTAACAGTTTAAAGGTTAACGTCACTATTCTCGGTTCACTACGTCAACTTATTTTTGTAAAATCGGAGAAATTTAATTTCGATGTTCTGATTGGTGAAGAGACTAATTTTTCTCAAATTTTTTTCCGCAAAGTTTGCTTTTCTATAAAAAGTTGTTTTTAATTTTTTAAGAAGGGAATTTCCACGTCAAGTTTATAAATCTTACCGACAATTGAAAACGATCAAGTTAAATTCGCTCCAATTTTAAGAAAATGCATTCTGGAATTTACAAAGAAGTTTCAAAAACAAAAAAGCTTATTTGAAGTTTGGAGATCCCTCTGTATACAATCCACGTTGTAGAGACTATATTGCGTAATTCCAATAAACTTATTGTGTTTTTTTTTGTTAAAATTTTGTTAAAATTTCCAAAACTGCCAAGCTTGTATATTCAAATGACGAGTCCTATGATTTGGTCATTCAGCATACATATACCTTTATTCTTGAAAAGAAAATCCAACGAATTTTATCATCAACATGTAGTGAAACAATGAAAATTTTTCTAACTTGATCCACTATAAGGCAATACGATATGTTAATTAAAGGCAAAAATGTTACGGTCAATGATGTAAATCGGGCATTGACGTCATTGTCATGTCATTGGCCGGACAATGACGTCAATGCTCATTTATGTTGGCCATTAACGTCATTGTCCGGCCAGTGACGTGATTACCAATATTGACAATGATGTAAATATTTTCATAGGATTGCAATATTTACGTCTTTGGCCGGTCAATGACATTATTGACCAAAAAGGATTGGACAATGATGATTTATAGAATAAATACTACAAACAGCAAAATGATCAAGTGACATTTACGTGTGTTGTATGCATTGTATTCTAATATATTATAATCATTTATTAACAAAAATAATAATTTTAACAAAAATTTAAAAAAAAAATTATAAATTAAAAAATAATTAAATTAAATATTTTAAATTAATCATTTTTATTCTGGCATGAGAGTGATCCATGGCATTTCGAATTGCAAATTTGTTTGCTGGCGCGACGCGCACATTTAGAAAATAGTAGTATCATTATAGCCCACTCTGTATTGGACAATGACGTCATTGCCCGGACAATGATATAAAAACCACATATAAAATTTTAAATGTCAACATCGTCCAAAATGTACGGTCAGTGACGTCATTGGCCGGACATTATCGTCAATGTCCAGTTAAGCAGGGCATTAACGTCATTGTCTGGACATTTCTACGGTACGCGACAACTCGGCACTAGACAACTCGGCATCGGGAAAACTCGGCACCGGGCCAACTCGGCACCGAGACTAGGGTTCCGTCACATTTCTGGAAAACCTACCACCTTTCATCAGAAATTGTCACTAAGATTTCAACCCACTCTTTCATTACGTATCGATAACCCCCTATTGTTATAGCAAAAAAGTTTAAATTAAAAAAAGTAGTACCTATTAAGTTGAGTTTCTTTATTCAAAAAAATTACATATTTATTAATCCATAACATAATTGTGAGATAAACCGCCCAAATACTCCCACATATTGTTAGAAACTCATTGCTCATCTGCTTCCTCGTAGCGTTTTCGTTTGCCAAATTTTTTGACAATTTAAAGAAAATTTAAAAAAAACATACGATACGAAGACGTTACGAAAAAGCAGATGAACGTATACGCAATAAAGTTTCCAACTATGAGCAAGACGATATGTGGGAGTATAGCGGTTTATCTCGCAATTATGTAATGAATTATTGAATATTATGTAATTTTTTAAAATAAAGAAGCTCAACTTAATAGGTAGGTACTATTTTTTTTAATTTCAACTTTTTTCTGAGATGAAGGGGTCATCAATACGTAATAAAAGAGTGGAAAAGTTCCGTAAGAAGACGGTGCCGAGTTTTCCCGGTGCCGAGTTTTCCCAGTGCCGAGTTGTCCGTGTCCGACATTTCTAATGTCATTACATTGTCTGGACATTGACGTTAATGGCCGAGTTGTCATAATTGACCGTAACATAATATATTGTCGTGTTTCAAAATCCAACATGGAATTTTTATTTGGCAATTTTGAAAATTGTTATTGTTATTGTAAATATTATTTATAGAAAATTTCTTTTTATTTTATATTTGCTGGTTTTCCCGCCAACGAGTTTGTTTGTAGTGGCAACAATAGGCGGTGAAAACCAGGCTTTTTGCCAAAATGGCCGCCTGAAGCGGTTGAGGAGAAAGTAGTCTCCCGTATAATTTTACGTTTATAGTTTGAGAATTTAATTTTGTGAATTTTGTATTATGAGAATAAATTAAATTAATTTAAGTGAGTAAATTTTTGACTTTTTAACTTTGGAATGTCCCACAAACAGAAACCATGCCGTATCACCAATAAACCGCTGACTTTTAACGTTAACATTGCAATTGTGTCTCTAAGAAAGCGTTTTATAATAATGCTTCATACGGAAGAAGAACTAAATAATATTCGAAGTAAGTTTTTCCAGATGAATCGTTTTCCTCAAATAATCGGAACAATAGACTACACCCATATAAAGATGAAGTCACCAAGAGGTCCAACGGCAGAAGTGTATCGGAACCGCAAAAATTATTTTTCTAAAAAGGCTCTTCGCATGATCAAACCGTCTTTAATGCTTCGAGAATACGACACAGGTTTGAGGCAGGAGAATTTGGAAACAACATATTAATTGGTGATTCGGGGTACAAACAATCCTGTATTACCAGAAGAAATATTGTACAACAAATCATCAATTTTGTCAACAGGCTTTTATTTAAATTTAAAATTAAATTTGTACATAGCCGCACTATTTTGAGGTTATAGAATACCACAATACACCCAAACAAGTTGTGTAAAATCATAGATGTTTATATAGAAGGCTAGATAACTAACTCCAGCGCAAAAGTGAAGCCTGCATTTTGGGGTCTACCATATGTAGGTTTGGCAAAAATTGTAAACACGACATTGTTTGTTGTTGCAATCGCGTGTTATTTTTATTTAAAAATGAAAATTAAATGAATTACAATGATTTTAATATTAAATTCCTGCTTGAATATCCTAGTGTTATGTATTTATTATCGTTTTGAAATAGTTTTGCCTAACTTGCAAATGGCCGTTTGATTGTTCTTGAGGCTTCACTTCTATTACATTACAGGTATTGGGAGTCAGGTATCTAGCCTCCTATATAAACATCTAAGTGGCTCAAACAATTATTAATACACCTTATAAGATTTCAATAATTTGATTATATGTCTTAATAGTTTTACTTTAATTATAATTTTTCTTGCTTTATTGTATAAAATTATTATTTAGAATTAATATTATTAAAAAAAAAACATTCAAAACTTTTCAGTAAGTGTCCAATTCATCCAAAAACAAAACATTAACAAAAATGTACGTCAAACAATTATTAATACACTGCAGACATATCTATATATAAAACAGCATACACTGCATTTTAATAATTTATTTATGCAACAGGTACTAGACTTTAGTAATAGAATGCACTTATATAAGCCGTTGTTAATTTCAATCATCATCTTGATTAGTAATTTGTAAAAATGGGTAACAAAAAAAGCGAAACAACAATTAGTGAAAGACAATTAATTTTAAAATTGGTATGTGAAGGAAAATCTTTTCGGGAAACTGCTAAAATTGTTGGCAGATCACTTGGTGCAGTGCAATACGTAATTAATAAATTTAAAAACGAAGGAAATCTTCAAAATAAAACCGGGCGAGGGAGAAAATGTGTTCTCAAACCAAGGGACCGCCAATATATACTTAGGCAAATTAAAGTTAATCCGAAAGCAAGCGTACCGAAATTAACAGCAGAGGTGTCAACACGTATTGGTCAAACATTATCTACAGAAACTGTACGAAATGTTTTACGTGACGAAGGATATAACGGCCGAGTTGCTCGTAAGAAGCCTTTTATAAATAAAGTTAATCGACTTAAAAGACTAGAATTTGCTAAAAAATATATTAACGCGGACTTTAATTTTTGGAAAACAGTCATTTTTAGTGATGAAAGTAAATTTAATATATTTGGTTCGGATGGGAAGCAAATTGTGTGGAGGAAACCTAACGCAGAGATGAAGAAAGATAACTTATGTGGAACTGTAAAGCATGGCGGCGGAAATGTGATGGTTTGGGGGTGCATGGCTGCAGATGGGGTAGGGAAATTGCAATTTATCGAGAGTATTATGAATAAGTTTGATTATATGAATATCTTACAATCAAACTTAAAACCCAGTGTTGAGAAATTGGGGTTAAAAAACGGGTATTTGTTTCAACAAGACAACGACCCCAAACATACATCGTATTTTGTGAAGGAATGGCTTTTATATCAAGTTCCAAAACAACTCCACACGCCACCCCAATCACCGGACCTTAATCCAATTGAAAATTTGTGGCAAGAATTGGAAAGGCAAATCCGCCACCATCATATTTCAAGTAAAGCCACGTTAAAAACAGTTTTATTGCAAGAATGGGACAAAATATCAAAAAATACTACCCAAAAATTGATAGAATCAATGCCAAGACGCTTACAGGCAGTGATCGATGCGAAAGGATATCCTACCAAGTATTAATAGTTTTTAAATTAATCCTTTTAACTTCATTTATGCAAGTGTATTAATAATTGTTTGAGTGTAATTTTTGTAAATATATTGTTTTTCTTTAATTTTAAGTTAATAAATTTCATTTTTCTATAGTTTTTTTTTATCATATCAAGTGTTAGTTATCACTTAGTACAATATTTTTAAATTCAGAAATATTGAACTATAATTAATAGGTTTTCTCGTATTATTACTTGCATTTTATAAGGTGTATTAATAATTGTTTGAGCCACTGTATGTGTAAAATAAACTATTTGCTGGTAGTTTATATGATCTGTTTGTTAACATGACTAGAGGTTGCTTAAGGTTGGTAAAACCGGTCGACCTCTACAACTACTAGTTGAGGTTAACTAAAAGTCAGGTTAACCAATAGTTGAAAAGGCAATTGTAAAACCGGCCCTAAATCCCGACGGCTAAAAATGGTATTTGCTTCGTGAGGAAGACCTCAAAGGGGAGGGCTTCCTAGTGGTAGCAGTGTCTTAAAATTCGTGCTGGCGCTGTGGTAACCTGGACTTCGTGGTTGGAAAGGCGGACCTGACGGTGTTGCTGAAAAATAGCTTTAACCTACCTTTCTTCCCTTTTGTTCCAGATCACTTTTCTTTAATCGCTGCCACCAGATCTAGTTTAAAGATGTAACGAGATAGATCAGCTCGTTTTGATTGGGTTGTAGTAGCGTGAACTTTTAGGAGACGTAGGGATGAGATAAACAATACTTTTGCAACACCAAAATTAAACAGTTTGAAATTATAATTAAATTTATTAAAATCAAAAATATAGGGGAGATACAAAAGAAAAATAATATAACAAAATAATGCAATACTTGAACATGGGTAAAAAAAAATAATAATAAAATCAATCGCGAATATACAGAGTGAAATAAAATGTTTTATTACTAACCTTTTTCCTATAATTCGAGCAACGGCTTTGCTGGTTGTTGTAGAAATTGTCACTTTAATTTAATATAATTTAATTAATTGAATGAATTTAAAAAAATATCACTTTGTGATTGAAATTATAAAAGCAAAAATGAAAATCAAAACTTCGAGTGACCGCGACGTTATCGCTTCGTCTCAAAACCGTTAACTGCCTTGTCCAAAATCCTCCACCGAATTTATAACATTTTTACGTCTTTGTCTTTAGGTTCTCATAAAGTTCATTAAACCAAAATTAATTTGTTTTGCCTCTTAGCTCTGTTAATTGCATTCCGATGTAATCATTGCTCGAATTATTGGAAGATCTTGTGAGAGTGACTCATAATTTTATTATTATAAACAATTTTGAGTAGCTTGAGCCCTTAGATACCTAAGTTTTCCCACTTAACGCTCTTATAAAGCTAATTTAGACGTCCGATTTCTCGTCAAGTGTAACTTTTAGTATTTAAGCGCTCTTAAAATTATAAACAACTTATCAGCCCCTTGGTTTCTAAATTAATAAAAATATAAACAATTTACTTAAAATCTATGTGTGACCAAATTGCAATATTCACCTTTTGAATTTATAAAGTATAGTTTAAAACAAAATTATAAAATTGGCTTTAGAATTAAAAATATACTAACAATTAAAATGAATATGATTTCAAGAATTTATCAATAAAAGAATGTTGTAATTTGTCAAAAGAAAAAGATATTTGCAATAATATAATTTGGTTTTTGATTTAAATGTAATTAAATTTAGTATAAATGAAATTATATATTTAGGGATAAAAAAAAAATAGGGGCCGAGTACTACAGCGCACTCATGCTATTCATTTTGCAAGCGCAACGAATATTCGTGATATCACGACAAAATATTCGACATATCTACGACTACCTCAAGTTTGCAATCCATCAACGTCGGGGTCTCTCTCCCCAATTGTCAAACTGGCAATCTCGCTGCTGTAGCTAGCGTTAAACTTGCTCCAACACACAAAGCCCGCTTCAGAAAATTCCGCTTCAAGGACCATTTCTCACAAATCCCTAGATACTCCCAGTTTTTCCCAGCCAGTCAGCTGTCAGTTTTTTATTACGTCAACTTATACAGGCCACATCACGTAATAAGACGTCTCCAAGTCGCCCTGTTCGACCCCTGGAACCCTGGAAGTATAGCACGGTACATGGCCCTTCAGCGTTATTCCCAGCAAAAATACGGCAACATACTTCTCGAGCTTGATTTAACTAAATACGGCAACAACCAAAGCTCGAAAGCACGGTCGACCGTCAAAAACTAAGTTAACAATGTTTGGCACTGAAATCCTTTGGAATAGCACGTTCAAATACTTTGAGATAACCTTAGACAAGAGATTTATGTAAATCCCCCACATCAAAATTGTGTCTCTTGCTAAATGGGCAAATCCAACTTATTGCCGTAATCCTAATCCAGCCTATTCGGCGAAGCAGTCCGGCGCAAAGCGAATTCGGTGTAACCCAATTCGGCGCGTTTTTTTTAAATAACTAAATAAAATAACATCTTAAATTAAATAAATAAAATAACAAAACATCTTTTATTGGAACTTCTTTAATTTTAAAATAACTCTTGTTCATCAACATCTTTCTGTCGAATGAAATGTAACCAAGCGTATGTAACTTGCTCGGAGTTCTCTAAAATTTGAAATAGTCATAAAAGATTTTTTACTTTCTCGTAATAATTTATCTTCAACATAGATTCTACATTATTATTTATTATAAGTATTGTAATGATATTTTTTTATTTTATTGAGTAGCCAACGACAAACAATCATATTAATCTCTACGGCTTTACAAATCGGAGAGCTTAGTTTGGGATGCCAGATGAAGTGATATTTTATAATTCAGAATTTTAAAATCCAAATCCAAAAATTTTCCAAATAATTCAAATATTAAATGAATCCAAATTATTTAAATTTAATATTGTAACATTTTCGATTATAATGGAAATGTTAAATGTGGTGATACGCCGACCATACACCTCGCTTTCGCAACTGTTCACGTCGCCTTCAATTTAACTTTCAATAATAATTTATTAAATTATACACAATTACACCATTCATTAATTGAACGTCGTTTCTATCAAAATTAACTCTTCAAAATAGTTCCAAAAACTCATCCAAAACTGTCCAGAAATTCGTCCAAAACTCGTCCAAACCAGGACAAAAATAATTCAAATTATTAAATAAAATTTGTGCTCACATATTCCAAACTATTTATTCGCATAATTATCAAAATTTGACGTTATTACGCAAAAACTCAAAATAATGCAAGAGCGACGTTCAACTACGTCCGCTCTCGTTCGCCACTTTGGCAAAAAGCCCCTACCTTCTACAAACTGTCGCCAACCTACAAAATGTTGGCGCTCAAATAACCAAATTCAAATTAAATTATTTACAAATTTACAAAAACAAATGAGTTAATTAAAAATAAACAAAATCATCACAAAAGGAAATAAAAATATTCAAAATTTGGTTTTGAAACACCACAGTATATTTATTTCTAATTATTTTCTTTAATAGAAAGTGGAGAAAAGCTTTTACCTGTACAATCGGTTGCATGAGCGTTGGTTTCAAACTTTTCTAATTAGCTTGTTTTCAGTTTTTTCTTTTTGCTTTTTTATTACAAACGAAAATTTTTGCGGTACAAACAGGTAC
Source organism: Cantharis rufa (assembly GCA_947369205.1). Taxonomy (NCBI): domain Eukaryota; kingdom Metazoa; phylum Arthropoda; class Insecta; order Coleoptera; family Cantharidae; genus Cantharis; species Cantharis rufa. The sequence continues at coordinate 13,300,793 of OX376307.1, read as the reverse complement.
AATCAAAGTTCAAACGATTGCATTAAGCGGATTTCAATAATTTGAGGTGGGGGTGCCGGGGACATGGAGCGTAATTTTCCACGAGTAAACATGATTTTACTTATCCTTTGAACACTTATCTTGCGACGGACGCACTAAACTACATAAGTATATATTCACTGTCAGTAATATATTATGTTTGTGTTATAAATATATTATTTATTAGTAATTGTTGATACAGAAACTCTAAGAATAGTTTGCAGCATTGCCAATTACGGACGCTGTATTATTTGTTAAATGTACTGATGCTTTAGTATCTACATACTAACCGAGTATGCATTAACGCCTCTACCGGAGTTTTGATAAATTACAATATACGTTTGTATACAAATTGATAACTTTACTACGTCCACTAAAATTTTATGAATTTGCTTATATCTCAGTAATCATAATAGATGGAGTAACAATTCACAACGCCTTGTAAGATATTAAAATCTAGAGATAATAAAACAAATTATTTCTTAGTGTTGTTTTCGAGTAACCTTAAAACTACAGGTGTTCTTATTGCGTCCGGCATATGGACGAGGTAAAGTCGTGGACGCAGTAATCAATGTAAATTAGAAATGTATGGATGCAATAATGTTAGCAGACCAAAAATACATACAGACGTCACGACAAAACTAGTTAAAATGGATTCAGAGAAGGTCGAAACGGATATTTCCGTCAAAATCTGAAAACCGAAAAAAATCGGGATTACAATACTTCCTTTATTTACAAGGAAGTAACAAAAGAAATTATTAAATTTTTATGATAATAAATAATAATAATACGCCTTACATATATAGCCTATAATAATTCTTCACGTATTTTGCATTTTCGGGAACGGTACTATAACCGGACTTATTAATTTAAATATTTTTAAATGTAATAATCTTACAATTTTTAACATCATTTAAAAATTAGGATAAAAAGGATTATAAACGTAATGCGATTATTCGATTGGGTGTTTTCATAAGGTTAGTTATATGTTATACAAATGCTTTTTTGGCATATTTCGGTAATTTATACTTAGTACTATACCGAAGCTGTTAACACTTCATTTGGCACATTTGGCCAAAAACACAATAAAATTGCAGTTTTCTTCTATTTTTAGTAAAATATTTGATCTTAACAACAGATATAAAAAAAGAAAAATAAGTTTTTGGCTAACGTTGTTTTTAAAAACATTCGTGAAGGCAGCCCAAACCCGAAAAACAATGATTTATTTTTAGAACGCCATTTAAGACATACGAACAAACTGAAACAATTCAAGATCTAGCTGTTATCTGCAAAGAGATTAAACACTTTGCTTCTCTAACTATCATCCCAATGCAAATGGTGAGATGTAGGAAACGGATCCCCACGATTGACTAATTCTGTTTGTGCTATCAAGAGATCTTCTAAGACATCGTCTACCGACTGAAATAAAATTTTGGGTTATTTCACTTAAGATACGTATTGCAAAATGTCTGCTAACCTCTTCAAACCAGTAAATTGGGAAAACAATGTCTGGAAAATTTGCTACTTCGTCAATTTCTGCTACGTGGGATACGGCCAGGTTCCATTGTATTCTCTTTTTTGCAGATATAGTGAAACCTGCATCCTTAAAAATCGTTTTGCTCAAATTACATTACATTTACATCTATGTAACTTACAGGTTCTACGTCAAGATAAAATTTGTGTTTCTCCGGATCGGGTGATGAAATACCGTCTACAGCATTTCTCAAATTATCGTGTTCGGCAAGATAGAAATGAGGAAAAGATAGCATTATTGGGGAATCTGCATGAAAGCTTTTTTAAATTATAGTTTTTCGGTATAACTATTCCGTATTACCGTATTGACATAAAGATATATTAAAGAGTCCCGATGGTGCACACGGTGGACCTTCAGGACAATAACATTTATTTTCTGGATTTTCATCCACGGTGCCGAAAACATTTGTAGGAGGGGAGAAACGCCAGGATGAAATGTTATATATTTGTTTAATTTCTTGCTCAAACCTAAAAAGAAATATTGCCGAGTTATGGAAATTTTCAGAATCAGAAGTTGACTTACACTAAAGGTAAGGTTCTACAAAGATCTTTTTCGTATAGATACAGAGTGGTGTTTTCGGTTACGTGGGGTGGGAAAAGAGAACCATCTGATGCTAAAAGACTATTACATTTGTCCGTGAGCCAATGAGTTTGTTGAGACTTGCCATTGTAGGTATCGATTAATCCAAATTTTGCAATGTCTGTGATTCCAGTAAACATCGACACCTGGTCCATTAGTGATCCATTTTTCTGCAAAGAATCAAGCTTGATGTATGATTACAGCTTAAAATTGTTATTTAATACATTGTACAAAAGTCCAAATTCATCGTACGGTAATTTCTGGTCACTATAAACAACATCTTTAGCTAATCGTAATAAGGGGTCTTCGTATCCCCACAATAATTGTCCAACCGATACCTGAACGAATGGTTTAATCTTCAGAGCTTTTATGATATTGTTCATCGCCAATTTCAAATAGTTGCTGACATGTTTAGATTGTGAAGTTGCACTCTAAAAGAAAATCCTGCTGAATTTCTGTCTTCTCTAGAAAGAATTTTCATGAACTACTTACCAACATAGGTATGTTTGGGACGACCACTACATCATCTTCGGTTCCAGCCGAAAGATCTTCATTAAAATAAAAATTTTTTTTTAAATAGTAGCTCACTGTTCCATTCTCATTGTATGTTCTATTTACTCGTTCCCATTTTTCTCTGCAAAATGAAGATATAAAAAAGAGACATATAGATATTATAATATACCGCACAATAGCGGTTGATTAAAAACCATAATTTTCCAGTTGCAACCAATCAAAGTGTATACCAATCTAATTACATACTAATCGAATTCCACACCATTAAACATTTTTTTCCAATAATAATTATATAATTAGAATAAATCATCATCATCATCATCGGCACTCCATTTCATAAGAAATTTCGCCACGTCGTTTGACGTTTTCTCAATCCGATTTTTAGGGTGGATTAATCCCTATTTCTCTTATGTGGGTCGTATACCATTTTTTCATTCACAATTCTGCATGCGTCTTTGATTCTTCTACAACCCTTCGCCATGTCCGTCTATCCAGGGCTTTCCTCCTCCATTCGTAGATCTGCATGGTGCTCAGGTCATTCTCCACTTCATCCTGCCATCTCATTCTTGGTCTCCCTCTTGGTCTTCCCACGTCTGGTCTCCATTTCATTATGGTTTTGATGGTTCTACTTTCTTGTGCTCTCAGAACGTGTCCCATCCAACCCAACCTCATCGATTTAATGTGTCTGACAATATCTTCTTTTTCCAGTTCTAGCTCTATTTCTTTGTTTGTTCTTCTTCTGATTTGTTCCTCGTTCACTTTTTCTATGCCCAGGATCTTTCTCATTATTTTTCTCTCAAAAATTCGTAGTTTATCCTCTTCGGCTTTTGTCAGACACATTACCTCTGTTCCATACGTCACTACGGGTCTTATGAGGGTCTTATATATTCTTATCTTCGTTTTTTTCTTTATATATTTGTTCATTATTAATTTCTTGTTTCCGTAAAATGCTCTGTTTCCGGCCATTATCCTGTTCTTCATTACCTCCTCTCTCTCGTTGTTATTGCTTATTCGCATTCCCAGATAGTTGAAGGTTTTCACTTCTTCAAAGGCAAAGTCTTGTATTTTTATTTTGTCCTTTGGTTCGGATCTTCCTCTGTAACATTTCATGAATTTAGTTTTAGATTCATTTACCTGAAGTCCTGCTTTTTCTGCTTCTTTTGCCAACTTTATAAATGTTTCAACTAGTGCCTTATGTGTTCTTGCCATTATTACAATGTCATCGGCGTATGCTACCAATTGTACTTCCCTATTTATTAGTGTTCCATTACATTCGACTCTTCTTACTATGCCTTCTAGTAGGATATTGAACAGAGTGGCCGATAAAGCGTCTCCTTGTCTCACACCTGCATTTATGTTGAATTCTTCTGTTATTCCTTCCTTTGTTATAACTACCGCTGTTGTTTTTCTAAGTGTCATTTGTGTTAGCCGTATAATTTTTGCGGGTACATTTATGTCTTCCATTTCTTTTATTAAGTTACTTCTCCTAACTCGGTCAAAGGCTTGTTTGAAGTCTATAAATAGCATTTCAACTCGAATGTCATGTTCATAGCACTTTTCCATTATTTGGGTTACTATAAATAATGCATCCACTGTAGATCTACCAGGTCGAAATCCTTGTTGATAATCACCTATTCTACTGTTTACATATTCCTGCAATCTCGTGTGTATCATCACTGATAGGACTTTATAGCTGTTATTAAGCAACGATATTCCTCTATAGTTACTACACTCTTTTAGGTCTCCTTTCTTGTGTATTGAGATGATTTGTGCGATATTCCACTCAGTTGGCATCTTCTCCTCTTTCCATACTACCATCATCAGTTCATATAGTCTGGTCAACATTGTTTCTTCTCCCATTTTTATTAGTTCAGTATTTATGCAATCTGTTCCTGGGGCTTTCCTATTTTTCATTGATGTTAATGTTCTGCGGAATTCGTCGAAAGTTGGTTCATTCATTCTTTCTTCTTCTTTTGTTGGTGTTGCTTTATCAGTGTCTTCTTCTCTTGAGTCTTCGTTGAGAAGTTCTTTAAAATATTCCCTCCATATGTTTTTGATTTCATTTTCTTCATATCTCGTAATTCCGCTTTTGTCTTTCATTCCCTTTGTTGCAGTTTTGTTTTTGTTTTTCTGTTCCTTTATTTTTTTATAAAATTCTCTTGGATTTTTATGTGTTTTTTCTATGTCTGTCATCTTTCTTTCAATCCACTGCTGTTTCTTATACCTACACAGATTCACAACTTGCTTTCTCTTTTCTTTGTATATTTCATTGTCTTCTGTTGTTTGGGAGATCATCCATTTTAATCTGGCTTTTCGTTTTAATTCGATCAGTGTTTCGCATTCTTCGTCGAACCACTCGTTTTTGGTGTTTGTTTTTATTTGTCCAATTGTCTCTTCAGCTGCCCTCAGTATGCTACTTCTAATATTGGTCCATTCTTCCTCTATATTCTGGGTTTGTTGTTTTCCAATAATTTCTTTATGTAGAGTTTGGGCGTATTTCTCCTGGTTTTCCTTTTTATTCAGCTTTTCTATTGCCAGTCTGTTCTTTTTTATCTTGTCTTTCTTTGTCTCTAGCTTGATCTTACCCATTTTCACTTGCATTATGACCATATTGTGATCTGTATCTACGCTGGTACCTCTATACGATCTTGCGTCATTTACTTTAAAGGTTCTTCTTTTAGCTACCATTATGTGATCGATTTGGTTTCCTTTAACACTTCCAGGTCTCATCCAAGTTTCCTTGTGTATATTCTTGTGCTTAAAATCCGTGGTTACTATTCTAAGGTTACACATCGCCGACAAATTACACATCTTCTCCCCATTTTCATTTGTGACATCATGTATAGTGTGCTTTCCAGCCACATTCTTAACATATTCTTCTTTTCCAATTTGGGCATTAAAATCGCCGAGTATTATTAGGTCGTCTCTTTTTGGGATTTTTTCGTATAATTTCTCGATTTCTTCATACATCGCTGCTTTTTCCTCATCTATTGCATCCTCTGTTGGTGCGTATGCGTTTATTATAGATAGATTAACATGTTCTCCTTTAATTCTGATGTACGCCAATCTTCCGTTTACTGGCTCAAATTCCATTAGAATAAATATTAAAACAAAAATCCCCTCCCACCCTTAAACAGTTGACACAAATTCTGAACAATAATTCAATTAAAAAAGAAACTTACTGATAAACATAGGGTCCAATTTCATCCACAATTGGTTTTGCTCCATTATCGAGGAAATCATCAGCGTTGGTTGCGTTATAGATATAAATACTTAGAACTGGAACAACAGAAGGTTTAGCCCACCAATGAAACGTTTCATTTCTAACACTTTGCTGAAATAAACAAAAAAACACTTTATTTATAAAATCTTTTTACTGGGTTTACCGGTTTTGTATTTTTCTTATTTTTGCTTGCACATTTTATTTAAGTGATATTTTAAAACCTGCCTAGTGTAGGAAAGACTGGCGAGATACTAGCTCCCATTTTGAATTTGGAATCCGAAATGATTTAATCTTCCTATCCGTTTTAGGATAGAGAATAAGTTCAGCATTAGAACCCCACGGCTGCTTTAACCGGATTTGGAAATGTGCCTGTGGCCCCATCCATACCCCCAAAATAGGTATGAACGAAAATAGAAATAGTATAAATGGATACAATGATTTAGATTGTTTTGGATTCAAAATATAAAATAATAAATAATATATAAATAAAGTTACAAAAAAAAATAAAACAATAAAAACATTTAAATTTTGAAATTAGTAGGATAGGCATCTTTTCGGCCTCTTCACCACCCTCATACAGAATTATTAAAATAATTCAAAATCGAGATTTTAAGATATTTTAAAAATTAGGGAGATTTAAATTTTGGATTCAAATTTTGCAGCTATTTGTATTGTTATTATCTTCATTTGTTTCCGATTTGTTTTATAAATATTTCAAAATACCCACGGTAGGCCACCAAATCAAAAATTCAACCCATGAAAGTGGTTCAATTAAAGTTAATTGAATTTCAGAAAACCTCAGTGTTTTGAAAAATACTCTATTATTTAAAAAAAAAAGAAACAATACTTACTTTGTCTTTTATTTTGGTAATTTTTTCATCTCTTGGATTGAAAATTCTTTAAGTTTTACCGCAATATGTAGATTAGGTGATATAATATTAAAATTGAGACTTATGAATCACAATAATTTATTGAAATTCATTCATCAGATTTAAAAAATGGGAATTACCATAGTTCTCCTTCAGGCAATTTTATTAAATTGCTTATATTAGGTAGAATATAAAATTTAACAGAACTTATAATTCTAAATAATTTGTCGTATGTATATTGCAAGTTAACTTACCGAGCACGTGGTACCTATGTAAAAGGCGAAAAAATATATTTTCCAAGCTATCTTCATTGTGAATAAAAAATTAAAAATTAAATTGTGATTGTAATTTTCTATATTGTAATTTTCACTACTATTATAACCACTTCCACATAAGCAAGAAGTTGTACTACTGAACCCGGATGAAATAGAGTTATCAATTGATATAAATACTAGCATGCTTTATAATAAAAAATCAATTAGTTAACTTCTTGAAGCGGTCACCCATTGAAATGTAAACTTAGATTTGCATTGTGCTAACTACACGCGCCCTGATATTTAACACAAGTACTCGCGCGGTGTACTGAGTACCATCATCAAAATGTTTCCAAAAAAGCTATAGTTAATATATGTTAGATATATATTTGCTTAATAAATGTTTATTAAACAATAAGGAATATGCTATTTACAAAATAAAACAAGATATTTTTACTTAAATCTAAAAAAAAATACAAAACAAATGAAATAGTCGCATTCTAGTAACCGCTACTCATTTTCACTCTCGCTATCGTTCTTGTTGTTACATTTTGGACACGTATGGAAATTGATATAAAAACAGTTGTTAAATTGCTGGCAATGTTTGAATAAAGTACCGCAATCATCAAATTCTAACATTACATAACTACTCGCGCGATGTACTCTATACACCACATGCAACTCTTAGAAATTAAAACCAAATATTCAACTTATTGGTACAACTAAAACAACGAAATTTACTAGGGTCGTTCTGAACACCTCAATAATAGGTTAGGTGATGCCGAAAATGTCCAAAATGCAATTTTACACAAGTTACAGAGTCTGGTGTACTAAATACACCAGCGCGTGTAGTTAAAGGTTAATCTTGCTTGACACTTTCAGCTAAATACATTGCCGCCCTTGGCTAGATATGTCATTAAGGCAATTTAGATTTTGATGAGGTGTTGCCTACTATTAAGTACACATATAAAAGTAGATTATATCAGACCCGTAGCCAGGATTGTATTTGGGGGGGGGGGGCACTCGTAAAAAAAACCTTTTGGAATAAGTGACATTTTCGAGAGTTCCCCTTCTGAGAATTTTTATTATAACAAACAAGTGTTTTTTACATTTCGGAGGGGGGAGGGCGAGCCCCCCTGACTACGGTCCTGGATTCTATGACTGTTGGGGAATTTTGATTTTCTCACTCCTCTACCCTTGTGTTTCCCTAAGATCACTTCTTCTTTACTGAGATAATTGTGAGTAATCTATCGGGGTAAGGAAAACTGGGCCAAAATCTTACCTGAAAATGGTCAACTGAGCCAAAGGTAAATTTCACTAAAATTTTGTAAATGGTAAAGTCGTTTAGGAATTATAGTGTGTAATTAATTATTATAAAGTCGTGAATATCACAACGTTGAGTCCACATCGAAGGAAATGAATACACAGAAATGAATCTCATTTCGCCGCCTTTGGTTAAAGCTTACTGTTTGCATTTAATTTTAAAAACCGCAGAATTGTTTTTTATGGTGGATCCGTGTATTGCCATGGTTGACCAGAGTGCAGGGTAGCGCAGAGTCGAATTTGACAAAGATTAAACTAATTGAAAATATCACTGAAAACCAAAAGAATTCGCCAAAGGTAGAACTCGAAAAAGGTAAAACTCGTTGAAAACATGAATATCGTTTTTTTATGCAATAGGTAATAATTAAAAATTTTATTTAAAAAAACAAAAATGTAACAGAAGATGGGATTTTTAAGGGGGGGGGTAAATATTATTATTTATGATAATATTAATATGAGTAAAATGATGGGAATGTAAATAAAATTAAATTATTAAGTTTATGACCAGTCTACCTGCCTACAGCGGCGAAATAGGAAAAAAGTGGTGGCGAACTGAGAAGCGGCGATTTTACAGGCGGCGAAATGGGGTGATACCGAAGGAAATCCACCCCTTTCCAGGTAGAACATTTTGCCGATTAGGATCGGTTTAGGGGAAATTAGACGGTCAATGAGGAACTTTCAGGTACTTATCCCTTGCATCTTCAGAAATAATTAAAAGTTTACATATTGTTGACACGGTAACCATCAAAGGTGATTTATCCAGTTCAAAATGCTTTGAAGGAACATTAACCAGTAAATCAATTTTGCCTCCCGAAAATGAATTGGTTTATGTACGCTGATCTAGTAAACAATCAATCTTGTTCTTAATTTGTGGTTTTAGATTCACTGGGCTACCTTAAATTATAAAGACATAATGATAGCATCTGGACGTATTACCGTCGACGTTATTGATAAAGATCCTACAAAGCAATCTTATGTTGAAGGATTTCAATTTACCGGAACAACTCGAAAGTACATTTCCATCCCATATATTACAAGCTTTCAAAATTTGATCTTTTTTATTTCAGCGGAAAGCGTGTAATGCGAATTTCAAATGGTGGTGCTTTAGCAACAATGCTGGATGCCGAAATCACTCGCTATGGGAAGTACCAAAAGACTTATCATTAGAAGAAGCTGCAACAATACTGATGGCTTTTGCTACAACTTTGTTTTTAATTGTTGTAAGTAGTTAGTCCTACAAAGAAATTTTAGCCAGAATCAAAACAGCAAATTTGGTTTAAAAACTAGGTTGGAAAAACTCAGCCTGGTCAAAGTATTCTGATCCATGCTGGAAGTGCAGATGTAGGCCAGGCAGCCATCAACGTTGCCATACATTTTAAGTGCAACATTTTTACAGATTTCAAGAGATTTTAAACAATAATTAGCAGATGATAATATTATTAAAATTATTAACATTCGTTCCCGAAAGCTCGAAAATAATTTATTGTTTTAATGGTTTTCTTAGCTAATCTTCGATAATTACATTTGTTTAATTAGCAGATGTATACATTTTTTATTCTCAAGTTGATTTTCCATGTAATGAAGTAAGCCTTCGAGGGGAGCCCAAAGTTTGTGACATCCGTTATTAAGAGAAGTTAGAGAGTTTCCGTTTTCAATATCGTTGGTACTGAGTAACCACTCGGCTACTGCAATAATGAATAAATGTGCAGCGTCCAATATTTTGTGTTGGACCTCACCATGGTAGTTGCTTACCTACCCAAAAATATTTTTTTAAATAATACTACACAAAAAATATGACTTACCGCTTTGTTAAGGTTATAAGCCAAATCAAAAGCATGCTTGCCCGTGTGCCAAAAATGCACTGCAAGTTGTTTCAAATTTTCCCCATTAGTTCCAATACTCTGAACTAACTGATGAGCGCTGAAATTTTGAACTCGAATGCGCATTTACATTCTGTGAAGTGTGCACTGAATTTCTTTCAGGACTTCCACTAACTAGTGCTTATGAGCTATCAAAAAAATGTCGTCACTCTCTGCCGCAATACCTCCAATCACCAGCACACCAAATTTTGTCCGGAGATACGATGACATAATGTTCATTTTTGTTTTCTATTGTGGTAGCCTTAACAAAGATATCGGTAGCCCTGGCAAAGATATCTATATGTATCACCCACTACCCTAAATCTACCTATAAAAGTTTATTTAACAAAATCCAAAATGAAAAAAATTTTTTATTTTTGTACGCCACCGAATTTTTTCCAAAATTTTTATATACGTCACATAATACCGTAAGAAGTCACAAATAAAATTTCTCCAAGATTGGCACAACAAATTTTTTCGGTCATCTAGCGGATTTTTCGAAAATAAATTTTTGTAAATTACTGACTGTCGATTTACTGATTCTGACAACATTTGCGAAAAAATTTAACAAACAGCCTAAACTTGGTCGCTACCTAGTGGCAGAACCTTTTACTTATAAAGTAACGTTCCGTCAGTCCGTACGACGATATTATAAAATATTTCCCACCGACACCTATTTTTGTATTCTAAAATTAATTGTTACAAGCCCTAAACTCAATTCTTATGCTGCACTCGGTATACAAATCAACATTAACCTAATTTTGACATATATGTCACAAAATTATGACGTTTATTAAAATTTTGAATATATTGTTTTATATTTCAGCCAGCCATCTGACAAATTCTCACAAAAAATATATAAATTAAGATTTTAGTTAATATTTTCTATAATTTTTCTGACCTGCCCCGCCCTGTTACAATTGGCTCGGTTTGTTTTCTCACCAATACTTATACTTTCAAAGCTCCATCGACACACCAAATTTTAGGTGAATCGGTTAAACATTTCCGGAGATACGACGACATTTTCATTTTTTTTATTTATTTTATTGTGGTGGCCCTGGTGAAGATTTCTCTGGCAAAACCTTATTTTCACCATTCCAGCCCACGAGGCATACGTCCAATAAGTTTGATTGCAATCGACGCAGAAATGCCGGAGAAAATCGATCGACAAAAACTTTTTTCATGTTTTTGCCAAAAAAGTTAATTTTATTTTTTTCATGTTGCATTACTGATTTCTATCGAAGGATTACATATGCTCTCATATCCATTAGGATCAATGTACCTACGTACCAAATTTGGGTAAGATCCCTTCAGCATTTCTTGAGTTATTCACTCTTAAAGTTTCAACTTTGACAACTTGTGATTTTTGACAGACGACAGATAGAAGATTAATTTTACCTATTCTGGATAAAGCCTTTTAAGGCCTTTAAAATAACATATCGCAAGACAAAATATTTTTTTAAAATCCCGTATTATTTTCTTGTGGTGGCACTCCTGATTGATAGATCGCGACGAAAACCTTATTTTCACCTTTCCACCGTGAACCCTACCACCATACCAAATTTGGTCGTAATTGGTTGGATGGCTCGGAAGCAAATCGATCGACAAAATTTGACGACAGACAGACAGACAGACCGACAGACAGACCGACAGACAGACCGACACAGAAATTTTTATTTTACTTTTTGCAGATCTTTACGTTTCTGAACACGGTGATCTCGAAAATGCAAAAAAAAAAAGTTGAAATTTTTTTTCGATTACCATACCTCCAATTTTTTTTTAAAATTGATTGGAGGTAAAAATAAAATATCCAGTGAGTAGCTAAATAAAAAAAATAAAATTACAATTACCATGAAGGTCATCGTTCTTAATGGTATTGAATAAACCTTCAGTTTCGCGCAAAATATTTTGTAACATCAGTAACAGTTACAGTTGTATCAGTAACAGTTACCTCTACCCATTTGTAGATTTTAAAAAAGTGAGATTAAAGTAGTTGTATACATTTCACGTACCGTTAACAGAATATGGAGTTAGTTCATTTATCAGATCCGTACTTGAGTGACATCTCTTTCTATTGGTGGCTACTTGGTTTAGGACTTTAGGGTATATGTCAGGGTTACTCTAGCAAGTCGATACCAAGGATATGTCCTAATAGTGCGGCATACACTAACGTTCATTCCTGCAGGCTGCAGGAATCACGAATCCTAACGTAAAGAATGCTTGTTAGTGGATAAATATAGATAAATAGTATGTAATAATAGTAAACATTAATGTTTCCAGGGCCGCATTAAGGCATGTGAGTACCCTAGGCATAGTTTTTTTGCCGCCCCCTTAAAATTAAAATTTGAACTTATTATAACAGCATAATATTTATTAGCAAAATAAATATAAACTCTAAAAACAAATTTATTTACTTAAACAGTAGAGAGGTTTTTGTTCATTCGTTTATTTTTATTCTTTACTTTCTTGCATTATTATGCGGCACTTAAAAATTGTTTATGTTTTCTACATAATGTAATATGATTTTTAAATAAGTATACAATTTACAATCAAGTTTCTATTTATGTTACATTTTTTATTAGAATTAATTAGTATTTTTGCCGCCCCTAAAAGACTGCTGCCCTAGGCAGCTGCCTTTCTTGCCTAATGGATAAATCGGCCCTGAATGTTTCGTCTTTCGAGACAAATGTCAAATGAAAGCGTGAAAGAACACAACGTGTTGATGCCCACCGGAAGGCCGAGCTAAGAAATTCTGTCGAGTCCGAGATTCGAACCCATAATTACCAGTAAACAGCGATCACACCAATCCACTGTTGTATTGCATATGTTACTTAATATACCAAATACAACGGAATACGGAATATACTTTTTATTGCTCAATAACAGATTGTGCTGGGTTAAGTAATTATTCAAGTCTAAATAAAAATATCTATAAGTAACAAAACCTATCACAAAGCATAAATATTTATACATAATGTTTTGGAGAAGTCGCGGTGAAATTTAAATTGTTAGAGTAGACTAAACATAATAATTAAACAATAATACACATTTATATACTTTAACATCTAATAGCTTTGGCCAAAAAAAAATTCAAAATTTAATTTTATTGATTTTGTAGCTTGTTAATTTTAAAATATTCAATATTACACAATACCTTATTGGCCGAATCCAATTTATTAGAAGCTACCTGTACATTAAATCGATGGTATCACTCTCTGGTACGTGATAAAACGTCATCAAGGTAGCGCCAACAAAATTCAAAATTATAATAATATATGCGTTATTTATGAACCAATTTTAATTTTCAAGGTTTTTGCATAGAAATTTTCAAAAATATTGAAAGGTGAATTTTGTTAATTGTGTCTTATAGTATCTCTCTAATTATGTAGGTACATTCACCCACCCATAGATAGATAAATGCCATGTACAGTTGCGGTCTCAAGCTGGGATCCTGAAATATAAATGAACACTGAGCTACAGCGAACGTAATATTTTGTTATCTATATGCGGTTTTAATTAATTTATAATTATTAAATTCATAATTAAAATATGCCACCAATTGTACATTCGCTAAACATGGTGTTCATTATCTCTGTTGCACACCGAATATTGTTTTCGCAGCTCAGGGGCCACACCAGAAAGCGGAAGGTGTATAAAAATATAGGAATACTTTCAATTTCTTGAACTGAGAGGAATAAGGAAATAAATCAAAATTTGCTATTTTACACTTTTAAACACCTTACCTTAGTAGGTCATACATATACATCTCATATAGCTATCTGATCCTCTTAGGATAAATTTCAAGATCAATTATTGATCTTTTACCCTTCCCCGATAAATTCACTTTACAGACAAATTAAATTATTATAAAAATTTAAAATACATTTTGAGTTTCTCAATTATGTTAATATTAGCAGTAATGTCAAATAATATGAGCTAATCTTTTGTGCATCCTAGGAAAAAAAATTGATTATTTCAAATTCCAACTAGGACAGTTAACAAGTTAATCTTTGAAATGGGTAGGTACTAAAATATTAGTTTATTTAAGAAAAATTAAACACAATATCCTTAATTGAAAATTAATTTATGCATTTTACTTAAATTTTAACAGTCAACAAACCCGACAGGAAGTTAAATATACAATATACTCGATTTAATATCAATAAATGGCTTCTCAAATTGTTTCCAACGGTTCAATGAATTTATAATTTTATTTAAAAGTGAATTGAATCGATAAAGCTAAACTTTAAACCTTAATCGTTGAAATATTTATACGAAACAATGGAATTCAAATTATCTTCAAATGTTTTGTTTTTTTCTAAAACAAAAGTAGTTTAACGGATTTACACCAAAAGGTCAATTTTAAAATACCCCATTAGACAACATGTAAACATTGATAAAACAAAAAATGATTGATGCTATTGCAGCAGCTAAATTTTTCCCAAAGATCCCAATTTCGAATTCTTCTATTAAGTGCCTTGCAGGAAATATTTAAAATAAGCAGTAAGGCCAGCTCGAAATGCACTACAGTTATAAATTGCAAATATTATTTATATTTTTTTTCAAAATTTAACGAAAGTTAGCTGTTTCATTAAGGATTTTAAAAACGAAAGTCAAACTTTTCCTTACTAATATAAATATAAACACGTGGCGTAACGTTTTTTGAAAAGTAAACATACCAAGGCAGATAAAAAATAAACTAGAAATTTGACATTATTTTAATAAAATTGACTAATTTTGGTATATACTTTTTCTAAAAATTATTTTAAGCCTAACTACCACTTCAAATTTGAATTTTTAGGCCGAAATTTAAAAATAAATAAAAATAAACTTTGACTTTGACATTTACATAACGTCAAATCCTTAAATATTACCAATCAAAAGTTTTATTTTTAACCAAATAAATAAAAACTTTATTTTTGACATAAAATGTATTAAATGTCAGTTGCAAATTAACCTTAAATATTACTAACTTAAAAATAGTTGACCCATTAAATCGTGTTACCTTATTTTTGTTTATTTTTATTAGTATATTACATTACTAGTGGAGAAACCGAATGATTCGCTCACGCATTTGCGAGTTTTGCACGCGAGCCGTTAGGCGAGTGTGCATCAGACGCAAATAAGTGAGCGAAAGGGTTTCTCCACGAGTGATGTTTAGCGTTTTGTTTAATCCTGCACTTATAAATCTAAAATATTTATAAAAATATAATTTATTATATTTCGTGTCATCAATAATTAAATTTGAGATTTTCAATTTGCAATAACTAGAAAACGGCGCTAGATATCGAAAAACTGAGCAAAAAATTTACCCCCCTTTCTCGTACTCAACCTCCCCTAGCAATTTGTGGTAGGAAGCCCTATGCAAAATTCTAGATCAATAGCGCGCACTTTGCGCGTAAAATAATTCAGAAAAAAGTTAGCTTTGGTTTTAAAATATAAAAATAAGTAGGTAAATCAACATAGACGGCAGGTTGCGTTGCTATAGTTTGCATAAACAAATACAATGAATGACTGCATTTTTCACTCACTAGTGGGTGAAAATTTTTTCGCCCACTCGTTACCTTAGAAATAATTTGAATGAGTAAAACAAAGGGTTTCTAGTTGCGTATCCAAGTAAGAAACGACATGTTTCAATAGCAGGATTGAACAAAAAATATTGCTTAATTTTGAAATTAAATTTTAGATTTTGATTATTTGGAGAAAAAGTAACATTCTAATAAAACAATATACTATTTGGTTTTATTTTCTTATTTTCAGTTTTAAATTTCTGCAGTATGCAATTGTCACACTTACCACACATAGAATACAACAATCCCTAAAACAGATTTTTTCAAAATGGGTCAAAACGTTAGCATTATAATATCTTTCATTCTGATTAGCAACATTGTCCATATTTAATTTTTGCCTTGTACCCGGATTAATCGGAGATTCAAGATTAATTCTCGAAATAGCAGCTGTTGCTACGATACGGTCTAAATATCAGTAATCTCGTTGGTAAATCCCCGGATTATCTTGAATCTCGGATTAATCCGTGACTATTAATACAGGCATAAGAGCTCTATCACACATTAATTTGATCGCTGCCAAAATACCGCGAGTATTATTTTAAAAATAAATTTAGTTTTCTTGGGCATTACAAAAGTAGATTGCCTTGGCTGTGCGGCCTGAAGGCCGCATTGTTCCGTCATAACCTTCCAATTATTTTAGACTGGTAAATTAAATGACAAGTTGAAGCTGAAAACACTAAATGGGGAAACCAGGCTTTTTGCCGAAAAGATGACCACTTAAGCGGTTGAGAAATAATTTGTCTCTAGGTTGCGATTGTCATTTTGAGTTTATACTTTTGCGAAATAAATTGATTTGATTTTTAATTTAAAATTATTCAAATATAATTTTGTAAAATATTTGGTGTAATTTTTGGATAACATTAAAATTATTTGGATGATTAAAAACTTGGGGATAGAGATAATTATTAATTATGATTGGTTGAAAATTCAAATCGATTACTGTATTTTTGCAAATTATTTATCAATTTACTGGAGTGGATCATTTTATGCCAGACGTTTCTACGCAAATGCATACTCGGATTAATCCGAGATTCAAGATTAATTCTCGAAAGAGCAGCTATTGCTACGATACGGTTTAAATTCCAGTAATCTCATTGGTAAATCCTAGGATTATCTTGAATCTCGAATTAATCCGTAACTATTAATACGGGCATTAGTCTGAGTATCCGTTGCTTACCTACTCCGATTTTCATAAAATTTCTCTTTAATAATGTCGTTGTATCGCATTAAAAGCTCTCTTTTTTTTAAATACCCAAACAGTATAATAAGCTGATATTATAGACGAAAATACATATATAAAATGTAATATATAATAGTATAAAATAACGAAAAACTTTGTCCGAATCATTTTGCCGCACTCTGTAATACCAAAAAACTAATAATTCAAAATATAGTAAAATAATTCAATATAAAATATTATATCAAATTGAATTTTTATTCTACCACTAAAATGTTCATTATTTGGGCTTTGTTGGAGCTCGGATGCCCCAAAAGTTCTACGCCGCTCGAATACATAAATTTTATATCTCAGGAAACTTTCCTTACATAAAGCCAACAAAATATACTATTCGACTTCATTAAAATTACGTAACGTTTTAAGCTTGACATTAAATTGTATGGAAATTTTCATAATTAATTCTAAATATAATTAAATTCGTCTGAAGTCTTATAAAGAGCAAACAAAGTAGGGGCTCAATTCAGTCTTGCGGGTTTTGGGTAGGTACACTTTTTAAAATTTTCGCGGTAGTTTTGGTAATTAAATTTACTTAGTGCAGTAATTAACAAAAATTAATTAACTGGCTTCCAATTTGAATTTTTGTTCAAAGGTAAGACGTAATAATTTTTTAAGTTTTTTCAAAATTATTTTCAAAAAAAAATCTTTTTTTCTAGTAATTTTCAATAATTTGCAATGGCTCCTCAAAATACATCCGACCCCGAGCTGCAAGAAGACAAGAAACCTGACGATGTCGAATTTCAACGATCTTTGGCAGCCGGAAGAAAAATTGCTAATCCTCCACCAGGAGAAGAAGTCGTCGTTACGGGTAAACTAAAAATTCTAAACCAAATTTGAAAATGAACTAATTAAATTTTTAAAATATAGGAATAGCAGGACGTTTTCCTGACTCCGATGACATCCATCAATACAAATACAACTTGGTGAATAAAATTGACATGATTTCTGCTGATAACCGACGTTGGGAACCAACTCATCCGGAAATTCCTCAGCGTACAGGAAAAATTAACTTTATCGATAAATTTGATGCTGGATTTTTCGGTAAAATTTTAACTTAACTTTGATAAGACAGGAAAATGAAATGAAATTTTAGAGAATTCATATCGTGGTGCCGAAACTATGGATCCAATGTGTCGTCAATTGCTTGAGAAATCTTTTGAAGCCGCGGTCGATGCAGGTATCAACCCCAAGGATTTACGTGGTACCAACACAGGAGTGTTTATTGGAGTTTGTTTCTCAGAAACTGAGAGAACTTGGTTTTATAGAAATTTAGAGTCTGCTGCCGTTACGGGGTAATAGAATCAAATTTTGTTTGGCACCGAGAAAGTATTGAATATTTTCTTTAGATGTACACGATCCATGTTGGCTCAACGCATTAGCTTCTTTTTGGGATTGAAGGGACCGTCTTACACTGTAGATACTGCTTGTAGTAGTTCTTTGTACGCATTGGAACACGCTTATAGGGCAATCAGAACGGGAAGATGTGATAGCGCATTCGTGGGTGGTTCTTCGTTATGTTTGGTTCCAATCGTATCTCTTCAATTCGCACGGTAAAATAATATTTCAAAAACAAAATCTGTCGTTTCTATTTCGAAACTTTACAGTTTAGGAGTGTTGAGTTTGGACGGATCGTGCAAGTCTTTTGATGAAGACGCAAATGGGTATGCACGTTCGGAGGCCGTTTCAATTGTTTATCTCCAAAAATCAAAAGATGCTAAACGAATTTATGCGCAAATCTTGCATGCAAAAGCCAATTGCGACGGTTATAAGGAACAGGGTATTACCTACCCTGCGGGTATGATGCAGAAACAAGTTCTGGAAGAAGTTTATCAAGAATGTGGAGTAGACCCTGGAACTGTTGATTTTCTGGAAGCTCACGCAACTGGTACCAAAGTAGGTGACCCCGAAGAAATTTTAGCTATGGATGAAGTGTTTTGTACCAATCGTAAATATCCTTTGTACGTTGGTTCGATTAAATCAAATCTTGGGCATGCTGAAGGAGCATCTGGGATGTGCTCTCTGGTTAAGGTTGTTATTGGAATGGAAGACGATTGCATGTTGCCTAATCTCAACTACAAACGTGCGAGAGAAGGAGCGGAAGCTTTGGAAAAAGGAAGAATGATCGTGGTAACTGAAAAAACACCTTGGCCCAAACACGGATCTGGACTTGCTGGTAAAAAGAGTCATTACTTCAACGCTTGCACAATAAAAATACCTTTTTGCAGCAATCAACAGCTTTGGTTTTGGAGGCGCCAACGCTCACGTTGTACTGAAGCGATTTGAAAAGAGAAAGATAGAAGAAGGCCAACCGAAAGATGAAATTCCACGCTTAGTTTGCGTTAGTGGGCGTTTGAAAGAATCTGTTACTTGTCTATTGGATAATTTTGCAAACGGTGCTCCGGATGCCGAGTTTGCAGCATTATTCCACGAGATATTTTCGTAATTATTCAGAAGGGAAATGAAAAATGTCATTTTAATTTTATTTCTTTTTAGTTCCAGTATCAATGCTCACTTGTACAGAGGTTACGCAGTGGTATCTAAACATCATGGAGAACTTAAAAGATCCATTAATTGGTATGATGAAAATTTGAAATCATTGACTTTAGTTTTCAATGCTCCGCATGAGAATTTATTAATCTTTGGACGTCAGTTGTTATCAATTCCGATATTTATGGGCACCATCCAGAGGTAAATTCAAAAAAAAACCGGTGTATACGTTGAAAACAGAATATATTTTTAGAATTTACAATATTTTATCGCCCAAAGGAATTAATATAATCGAAGTTATAAATTCAGAAAATACTAACGATTCGGCAAATATAATTATCGGAAGCGTTGCCGTTCAAATAGCTGTGATTGACATTTTTAAAACATTGAAAATATCTAGCGACTCCTTTATTGGATTTTCTTTGGGAGAAATAGTTGCAGCCTATGCAGACAATTGTTTAACATTGGAACAAGCTGTTGAAGTGGCCTTTGCTGTCAATCAAGGTTTGGTCGAGCTCAATGCTGCCAACTTGGTCAGCTACAATGTCGAACTTAATAAAAATAAAGTAATCGTATTTTTTTCTTGCCTTCAAATCATCAAATCATTTTTTTTTACTTTAGACCATACCAGTTATTCCAAATGAAATCAAGATCGTTAACTACAATTCAGAAGTGCAGTACGTCGTCTCTGGACCAACGATTGTAGTGGAAAGTTTCATCAACACATTGGCAAAACACGACGTGGTCGTTAAATCTGAAAGAAATTACGGTTTCCATTCTAAAGTGGCATCAAAAATTCGTAAGTAAAGAACTAAACCAAAAATCATATGGTTACTTTAACAAATTTTTAGAATCCAAACTTCTCCGCACTCTTCAAAAAATCATTCCAAAGCCAAACAAACGATCACCAAAGTGGATCACAACATCAATTAGCAAAGAATTGTTAGCATCAGACTTGTCGAAGTACGCTTCGGCAGAATATTTTGTTAACAATTTGTTAAATCCAGTTTACACCAAACAAGCAATTTCCGTTGTACCACCCAAATCTGCACTGATTGAGATTGGAGAAAAATTAGAAAACATCCAAAACTTAACTGCCATTAACTTAACTGTCGCAGAGCACGAAGAAGATCATATCGCAACGTTCCTGTGCGGATTAGGACAGTAAGTCGTTTAAAACTTTTCTCTTTTGCAAATTTAATGCTGTTAAACATTTAAGATTGTACGAACTGGGGTATAATTTCAAATTGCAAAATTTGTATCCAAAAATCCAATGGCCTGTAAGTGCCAACACTTCCATGATATCGCCTTTAATAAAATGGAATCACGATAACGATTGGTTCGTTGGTTTATACAAAACCGAACATGCGTTAACAAGCGGAGAACGTTCCATTGGATTCAACTTTAAAGATGCCGACGTGGCATACATGGTAGGCCACGTTATCGATGGAAGAATCCTATTTCCAGCCACTGGATATCTTACTATAATTTGGGAATCGTTTTCTTTGATGACTGGAGTTCTCCTCTCTGACATGCAAGTCGTTTTCGAAGACGTTAAATTTCATAGAGCTACTAATATCAGATTAGATTCAGGATTGCAACTCATTACAACCATTCAGAAAAGTACCGGATTATTTGAGGTGAGTAAATCTGGTTTCGATCAAAGCAGTTCTAAAAAATTCTTTAAATCAGATTGCAGATCAAGATCAAACCGTGGTTACTGGAAGAATTCGAGTTCCCGAAGATTTTTCACAGGAAATCATCAATCTTCCCATTCCAATTAAAGATGAAGAAGAAATGGCTTTTGCAACCAAAGATATTTACAAAGAACTCAAACTAAGAGGGTACAATTATACGTAAGTTTAAGTTTTATAAAAATTATCCGAAATTATATCCGTAATCCACTGCAGAGGAGTATTCCGTGGAATCAAGGAATGCGATTTAGCTGCAACTCAAGGTAAAATCGAATGGTGGGGTAACTGGATCACATTCATGGATAACATGTTGCAAATTAAGATTCTACAAGAAGACACTAGAAATCTTTACGTTCCAACTGGAATCGAACATTTGGCCATCGACGCGAAAGCCCACATCAGATACGCAAAAACGTTTGGCGAAAATAATGTGCAATTACCTATTTATACCTATAAAGAAAGCGGAATCATTAAGTATGTTAACGATAACGTTAATCAAAAATAATCTTTTCAATAACTTATTGCAGATCTGGATCGATTGAAATTCGCGGCTTAACCGCTAGTTCGATCGCTCGCCGCAAACCTCTTGGTGAACCGGTATTGGAATCTCATAAATTTATTCCGTTAGAAGCAGAATTGAGTTTGGAAAAATCGATAAGAGTAAACACGCAAATTATTCTGGAAAATAATTACGGAATCAAAATAAGAGCCGCAGAATTGATCGACGATTTCACCAACCCAGAGAGCACACCGGTCGGGCCGATTGTACATCAAGTTTTTGGTGACCAACCTTTAATTCAGCCTGATATTATCGTCCTATCCAAGGAACCTTTGGAACTTAGCAATGTTACAGTAGAAGACAAAAAGTTAACGTCCGAAAATCATACCTGTTCGTTGGTGATTGCTTCTAACATTTTGGCCAGACCAGAAACGATACAATTGGCGTTGAATGCCTTGAAGGAAAACGGTTTC
The DNA here is from genome assembly GCA_947369205.1 of Cantharis rufa. Lineage (NCBI taxonomy): Eukaryota > Metazoa > Arthropoda > Insecta > Coleoptera > Cantharidae > Cantharis > Cantharis rufa. Next base: position 13,278,664 of record OX376307.1, on the reverse strand, counting down.
ATTTTATCTAGAGAACATTTAGATTTCAATCCACCAGAAAATAATGAATTAAATTTAGAAATTTTGTCGATTCATACGACCGAAACCGAAAAACTGATTTTGCTCAGAAAAAGTATTCCGTATATCGTACCAACTCTCATAGAATTTAGTCAAAGCGCAAGTCAGTATGAGTGGTTACCAACTGTGCAAACTTCGGTTAAAAATGACGAAAATATTTTAATCTACGCTCAAGGAGATTCGTTGAACGGAATCCTTGGTTTCGTCAATTGTATAAGACGAGAACCTGGCGGGTTAAACGTCAAATGCTGTTTCATCAACGACGATAGCGCACCGAAATTTGATATAAACGATGAATTTTATATGAAACAGCTAAAGAAGGGAATGGCGGTTAATATCTATCAAAATGGAAAGTGGGGTACCTACAGACATTTATTATTGGAAAAAGCAGATTGCGTGAAAGTGGAACACATCTTCAACAATGTTACCGTAAGAGGAGATCTTTCCAGTTTAAGATGGATTGAAGGACCACTCCAGAGTCAAGTTGACTTACCTCCAGAAAAATCGCTTATATACGTAAGTTTTCAGTTCTCGATAACTAGGTCGGTTAACACAAATTCTCGATTATAGATCTATAAAGCTGCCTTAAACTTCCGAGATATCATGACTGCTTCTGGTCGCATCAACAGTGATGTTATTACAAGAGATCGTATAGAGCAATACAACGTTCAAGGCTTTGAATTTGCAGGAAGAGATGAACAGTATTTTCTCCAAATAAATAATAGTTACGATAGTAGTAATTGGTTCGTTTTAGGGGTAAACGAGTTTTTGGAATGTTAACCAGCGGCGCTATGGCAAGTATGGTGATGGCCGATTCGTATCTGCTCATTCCGTTGCCTGATCACATCTCAATGGAAGATGCGGTAACCATGCCGGTAACTTACATAACGGCCATGCACGCATTACAATACGTACGTTATTTAGGATCAAAAATTTTATTTTACTTTTCGCTATCCATAATTTTTACATTTCAGGTTGGCGGAATTAAAGAAGGCGACAAAATTCTGATTCATGCAGGTTCTGGCGGTGTTGGTCAAGCTGCAATAAACGTTGCCTCGTATTACAACTGCGAAATTTTCACTACAGTCGGAACTCAAGAAAAAAGAGACTACATTCTACAAGAATTTCCACAAATTAAAGGTGAAATGAATTTAATTTAATGTGCATTTTCTTCATATAATTTTTCACAGAGAGTCACATTGGAAATTCTCGCGATATCTCTTTCGAGCAAATGGTAATGAAAGAAACCAATGGCAGAGGCGTGGACATAGTATTAAACTCCTTAGCGGAAGATAAACTTCAAGCTTCGGTAAGGTGTCTGGCACCTGGTGGTAGTTTCCTGGAAATAGGAAAGTTTGATTTGGCGTCTAATAACACCTTGGGACTTAAAAATTTCACAGAGGGAAGAAGCTTTCATGGTGTTATGATTGATGCGTGGTTTAACGAAAGTCCCGATTTAAAGCATAGCCTGGTGCAAAAAGTTGCAAAGGGTGTTTACGAGGGATGTGTAAAACCACTAAAGAAAACTATATTCAAAGATGACGAAATCGAAGACGCGTTTAGGTTTATGGCCAGTGGTAAACACATAGGAAAAGTAGTAGTTAACATAAGAGAAGAAGAACCAGATTTGGTTCTGGTACCAGAAAAAAGGCTATTTTCGGGAATTCCCAGGTTTGATTAAAAAATATAAATAGTTATACCGATTTATCAAGTCTCTAAAATTTTGCAGATTTTATGGTAAACCTGAAGGAAGTTACATTATCACAGGTGGTTTAGGTGGTTTTGGTCTTGAACTAGCCGATTGGTTGGTATTGCGTGGTGTTAAAAATCTCGTTTTGGTATCAAGAAGTGGCGTTAAAACTGGATACCAGGCCTCACGGTTAAGGTATGTCATTCCAAAAAGCTTCGAATCCATAAAATAATAAAAATTCAACTTCAGAATATGGAAAACGTACGGGGTCACGACAATCATTTCTACCAATGATGTTACCACCGCCGAAGGTTGTCACGCAACAATCAACCAAGCCGAAAGTTTGGGACCACTTACGGGAATCTTCAATTTGGCTGTCGTATTAAAGGATGCTCTTTTAGAAAATCAAAATGAAGAAAACTTCGCCACGTCACTTGGCCCCAAAGCTATTTCAACTCAACACTTCGATAAACTCACACGAGAGTTATGTCCTCAATTAGAGTAAACCAATCCCCGTAGGTATCCAAATCTTCCTAGACTAATCATTTTAACATTTCAGATACTTTGTGGTATTTTCATCTGTCTCCTGCGGTAGAGGTAATGCGGGTCAAACAAATTACGGTATGTCAAATTCCATTATGGAAAGAATTTGCGAAAAGCGAAAAGCGGACGGATACCCCGGTTTGGCAATTCAATGGGGTGCAATCGGAGAAGTGGGTTTGGTTGCAGATATGCAAGAACTACAAACTGAAATCGAAATTGGAGGAACTTTACAACAAAAAGTGTCTTCGTGTTTGGAAGTAATGGATCAGTTGTTAAGACAAGAAGAGCCAATAGTTTCCAGTATTGTTGTGGCAGAAAAGAAATATGGTGCAGGAGGTGCCAACAACATTGTCGATGCTGTCAAAAACATTATTGGTAATCAATTTAATCTGCCAGTTGTTTAAATTTCTCTAATTTCAAATTTCAGGTTTGAGAGATTTAAAAACCATCAGTCACCACTCCACGTTATCCGAATTGGGAATGGATTCGATGATGGCAGTTGAAATCAAACAAACTCTGGAGAGAGAATACGAAGTTTTCCTAACTGCTCAGGACATTCGAAGCATGACATTTGCCAAGTAAGTTTACATTATCGTTATTTTGCAAGTTTTAAATCTTTGGTTTTAGATTGCACGAAATTGCACTCGAAAAAGCTGAAGATTATATTAATCCTAATGCTAAAACGGAAGAAAAAGAAAAGTTACCTGAAGGCGTTTACTTGTTGTTGCGTGATATGGGAAGTGAAAAAAATGTAGGAGTACCAATTATCCGACTGAACAGTCTTATAAAAGAAAAATCTGTTGCTCCAAAAGTTTTCATTTTGCCTGGAATCGAAGGGTTAGCTTCGATTGTTGAACCGCTAGCTGCAAACTTAGCATCTCACGCAATCTGTTTGCAGTACACCTACAGCGATAATCCTGAATCTAGCATAGACGAAATGGCAATTTCTTTATTAACAGTTAGCAATTTATAATATTTCGAGATTTTCCAAAATATTATTTTTGAAATTTTCTAGCGTGTTCAAGACAATCTTCCAAAATCTACAGCATTTACGTTGGTAGCCTATTCCTACGGTTGCATGATTGCAATTCAATTGGCTTCATTATTGGAAGCCGAAGGTCGTATAGGAAGATTAATTTTAATTGACGGTGCACCAGCTATGTTCAAAGAATTGTTATTGCGACAAGTTCCTGATGCAGCATCAGACGCCGTCTTGCAGACAGTTTCTCTTTGTGGTTTGATGCAATTGTATATCCCACAAGAAATCGTTTTGAAGCACAAAGTAAGAAAAACATTATTTGGATTTTAACAATTTTTCTATCTTTAAATTCATTTCAGGCGGATATTTTCATGTGCAAAAACTTTGAAGAACGAATTGTTACGGCGATGAGCCTAGCACCTGAAAATACACCGTATTCCGAAAAGTATCAACGGCAAGCTTGCATTTCATCGTTCCTTCGATTAAAATCAGTTTTAACATACCAACCTCCAGCACGTAGATTAAAATCGATTGTGAAGTTATTCAAACCAAGTCGTCCAACGTTGGAAGGATTCGATGACGACTACAAAATTCAGGAACTGTGCGAGAATCCAATTGAAGTGATCACCATTGAGGGAACTAATCATTTAACCATTTTAAAGAATCCTCAAGTTGGTTACGGAATTAATACGATCATCGATACCAGCAACGTTTACTTTAAGCAATCGATTTTGAAGGATAATGCTGATCTGGAAGCCCTGAAAGATATCAGTGTGAAACAAATCTAAAAAATTACGCTTGAAAAAATCTTGGCCACACTCTATTTTGGTATTTATTGAGCAATTATTATAGAAAAAAAATTTTGATTAAAAAAAATAAAATTTTTATATTTTATTATTGATTTATTGTTATCTTAATACATAAAATCCCAGCACGCTGCTGCTGCTCCTCCAGCGTGTCATTTTTTGGAGAAAAGGAAACACTCTGATTGGTCGAATTTTTTTACCAACCGAAAAATATATTAAACCACCGCCGGTACTGCCCCTGTGACGAGTTGCACATCAATCGAGTTTCCAACCAATCAGGTCTAGATGCCCGTCCGTGGACAGGCTTTCCAGCTAGTCTCCATATAGCGCCTATTATTACTTTTGCAAATAATAATTTTCTGTAAATAAATTTGGGCTTAAAATTTAAAGTGATCTAGAACACTCATAGGCTCTCTACTTCTTAAACTTTATTTGCGCCTCTACTTTTCTGAAAGGAAATCTTAAGGCAAGCAATTAATAAAAAAGGCAAATTTGGTGTACAAAAATATATGTTGTGATTCCTCCCTCACGGCAACACTATTCACGTCGCTTTAAATCAAGTTATCATATGGCCACTTGAGGAGGAAATCCGGAGAAATCTTTCAAAAACCTTGTAAAAAGAAATCTAGTGTACAAAAATGTGCCATGTGCCAACAGCGCCGGGCATTCACATAAAATGTGGTGAGGAGTTTCCTCCGCTTCATCACACATCTTACATTTAGGATCTTCAATTATCCCCATGATGCTGAGGTGTATATTTAGGCAGCAGTGTCCTTTAAAAAGTTCTACAATCCTTCTCAGCTGTTTTCTGTTCAGTTGAATTATTTCTTTGCTTCTGGTCTCACCTAAAGGGTCCGTAATGAACATGCGTAACTGCCTCAGTCCAGGAAGGCCCCTCCAGTAAGCAAGATGTTTTCCCTATGTCCCTGATACCCCCTCTTGCGGTTTTATACACAATTCCGCAAGTGGGCTCAGGGCCCATCAGGTTTGTACTTGCAGCCATTCTGGCCTGGCGATCCGCCTCTTCATTACCCTTTATGCCCTGATGTCCCGGTACCCACATGAGCGTAATGCTATTGCAGATTACCAGTTCTACCAGTGCATCCAGGCATTGTTTTACAACCTTGGATTATATTTCCACCCCTTCCAAGGCCTTTAAAGCAGCTTGGCTGTCTGTCATGATACAGATTCGCCTATTTTTGTAGTCTTTCCGTATCATTTCACAAGCACAAGCCGAGATAGCAGTTACTTCTGCCTGGAATACAGTGGCGTGGCAGCCAAGGTTGGTGCTAAATGCATCCCCCATTCTTTCCCAACATACACCAGCACCAGTACTTGTCTTTGTTTTTGACCCATCTGTATATCAAATGGTGTTATATTGTCTGCCCAGCTCTGACATGGTTTCTTCTTTGCCCCTCTCAGATATCACACTGAACGGTTTTCGAAAGTCCCTTACCTTGCTGGTTCTGTCTGATTGCATGCTGTTACTCTCTATTAAGTTGAAGATCATGGTATGATGCCCATTTGTTGGGGTAACATGCCCAAGTCCATTAATTATCAGCCTGTATGCTGCTAGTAGAGCCTCTGCTTCTACCACCAAGTGCAGTGGGTGCAGCCCCAGAAGAGCTTCCATGGCTGCAGTGGGCGTTGATCTTATCTCCCCCATAATTCCTAGGCATGCAAGTCTTTGCAGCTTGCCGAGCCTGTTCATACTATCCCTTTTTTTGGTACCATGATCCCATGGTATCATGGCTATAGTCCCCATGTTTTACCGATCATGCCTCTGCAGGCCCATAAGTCCCGTGTGGCCTTGTTTGTTACGTGTCGTATTTGTAAGGTAAAAGTCAGCTGGTTATCTAGAATTAATCCTAGATATTTGACTTCTTTTACCAAATGTAGTTCTTTTCCCCACATTTTTAGTGCTTTTACGTCTTGCAGTTTCCTGCGTTTGGTAAAAGCTACAACGGAGATGTTTTCCGGGTTGACCGACAATCCCTCTCTGGTGCACCATCTTTCGACAGCTTTCAGGGCTTTTTGCATCACAGATGATACTGTACCCCCGAATTTTCCAATCACTAGGATTGTGATATCATCAGCAAATCCTTGTGCATGCACTCCAATCTGCTCCAGCTCCCCCAGAAGGCTATCCACCACCAGGCACCATAGTAGGGGTGATAAGACCCCCCTTGAGGACACCCCATCGCGGCAGTCACCTCAGCGGTCGCATGTCCTAGATTGGCTCTAATCTCTCTGCCCCTAAGGATAGCACTCATCCATCCTGTTATGGTTGGGTCCCTGGTGAAAATATCTCTCTGAAAAAGTAAAACAAAGTCTGCAGAAGTCTTACAAACTCTGCAAAAGTTAAATTCAGAGTTTTCAGAGAAATATTTCCACCAGGGGTCTGTTGACGGCTTCGTCTATGGAATTAAAGAACGTGCTATCAAACGCCCCTTCTATATAAAGAAAAGTCCCCAGAGCAATTTCTTGTCTACACTACACTAGCCCTGAACATGTCACAAAGAGGTGTGACTACCTCCTCGAGTCCATGCTGTAGAAGGGCAGGAAATATACCTCCAGCCCCAGAGACTTGTATGGTTTGAAGAATCTTATCGCCCATATGCTAGTCTCGTTTTGTTTATAATTTTTTCCGCCACCTTCCAGTGCTTCCTTCTAGCCCGACTCTTCGGTATATTGAGGGCAGGGCTGGGCAGTATTTAAAATACTCGTATTGAATTATTTTGTTACTCGCAAAACTTGCCTACGAACCATTATATTTTTAACTGTTACTTTGTACCACAAATTATTTTATTATTGTCCATTAATTTATAAATTTCCGCATTATGTCTGCAGGTGAAGATAAAATAGTATATTAAACTCGAGTTTAAACTGCTTATTAGACTCGGCTGCGCCTCGTAATATATAATCCACCTCACGTGGATCTCTCCAACAAAATAGAAAACTAGGAAAAATACATAATAATTAATTTTTTTTTGTAATTATAAAGAAAATGTGTAATTAATATTTAATAAAAATTACATTTTGATGTTTGATTTTTAGTGCTTTTTTTCAATTTTATATGACTTTTTTTTTCTGTTTTTTGAAACTTTTTTAAGCGCTTATTTTAGAATTATAAGTGCTTATAAATCCGGGCTCTACTGATAATGATTCCAATTTTGTTAAAGCTTTTAAGGAATTTGGAATTACGTCGATGGATTTTGATTTCGGCAATGATGCTTTCGACAATGATGACAATGATGATTTAAATGAAGATTTTAAAAGTGTAGAAATTGAAAAGCGTGAAGATGTTGCAATTTACTTGCCTAATCATCTGAGATATGCAAGTCACACGCTGAGTTTATTGGGGACAACCGATTTCCAGTCCATCCGAAAAACCGATTTCCAATTTTAAAAACAAACGCTTCAAGAATTCATCAACCTGTTCTTGTTAAGTGCATAAAATTATGGAATTTGTCAAAAAGACCAAAACGTGCAGAAATTATCGATGAACTTCTTGGATGCCAGCTCGTAATCCTTGTACAACAAGATGGAATTCCCTGATTGATGCTATAAATCATCTTATGAAGCATAAGCATAAACTTCATGAATTATTAGAAAAACTAAATATAGCCGTTTTAAAAGACTTCGAAATAGAGTATTTGAAAGAATTTTGTAAAACAATAAAACCTATTGCTTGCGCTTTAGATTGCTTACAAGCGCAAAATAAATTCTACTATGGACTGCTGCTTCCGACCATCTTTTCTCTAAAAGCAAGAATGAAAGCAAATTGGGATTTTACCCTATCGATGAGGGCGCCACCGTTTTGGCAAAATGGCTTCGTTAGACGGTATAGAACTGAAAATGAACTAAGAAACACACGTATCTACCATAAGAAACTTATGCAAAGTGTGCAAGGTATACCGCCTACCGTAGTTAATATTTTAAACGTACGGTGGCGTTTAGTTAATGTAAATTCCCAATAGCCGATTCTAATACTTCTTCTTTTGTTGTCGATTTAACAAAGGAATTGATAATGCATTTGGAAAGGCGGTTTGATAAATTTTTACGTTTATCAGATGAAATAAATGATGCCATTATAGTAACCAGTTTTCATCTAAATTTCAAACTTAGATGGCTGCCTACAACAACCACCGAAACTCAAAGAGAACGAATTAAGCACCTGTGCGTTTCCACGATACAATCAGTGATTTAAAAAAGTAATAACTGTGTTATGGTCAATAATAAAGAAGAAGAAGATGGTGATAATTTTTTTGTTTTAACAAAAACAATCCAAAACAGCAACCAATATTCAAATGTGGTAACGCAGAATTAGAAGTCGCCAGTTATTTTAACAACCCAAATACATGTTTATCTAGTTTGGTAAATTATCCTAACATAAGAACAGCATTTATCCAATATAATACAAGTTTATGTTCGTCAGCACCTGTAGAAAGGTTATTTTCTTTTGCGGGATTTATTCATTCCCCGACTAGGGGAAGTATGAATGATAAAACCTTCGAAACTCTTGTGTTTCTAAAAGGTAATAAATTATTTTAAAATTAAAAATTTTGCTTTCTTATATTATTAAACCGCTCTTTTTAATAAATATTTTGTAATAATAAAAATGTACTGTATTTGAAATAATGTATTTTGTATTTTAAATGCTATATTTTGTATTTGAAATACTGTATTTTGTATTTTAAATACTCGGAACAAAATGTATTTGTATTTTGTATTTCAAATACCCAAAACAAATGTATTTTGTATTTCAAATATATATTTTCATGTATTTTGCCCATACCTGATTGAGGGGCACCTGTCTGGTGGTGTTTGTATCAGGTTTCGGTGCACATCCCGAGAAGTGTGTCCGGACCAAAAGCTCCAGAGTCTCTTCCCCAAAGGATGTGCATCCCCCCTGTGGAACGGAAAGATAATATACTTAGTAAGAAAAAAACTTATAATAAAAAAAATTAAAATACAAAAGTAATAAACAATTCAATATCAATCTAATACATTAAAAATCATCAAATAATGAATCAGTATCAAGACCTTCAAAAATATTAGTCAACATTTCATTCTCAGAGCTATCGTTCTTGTTTACTTCTGTTTCACTACTTCTATTTAAACTTGATTTCTCTGGAGAAATATACTGGGGTGACAGACTCGAACTTTCTTTAACCGATTTAAAATTAAATCGCGAATTACCAGAACTTTTGGGACTTGCAAATGTTACATTTCTAGTATTTGGCACATTGCTATCGTATTTTGATTTTACATTAATTGTAGTACTACTGCTCATAGTTTGTGGAGGTACATTTCTTAAATTTGGAACATTAAATATCGGCCGATTGATATTTTCATTGTAACTAATTTGGTTTTGTATTCTACTGTTTTGAAATTTCGAAGTTGAATTGAAATTGGTTGCACAATAATTGACTGTGGGATTTGAGTTTTGTTCCATGAATACTAAATTGTGCCTCGATTTCACCTCCTCTATGTTTCGTAAAATATCACCAATCGAAAACTGTTGTAGTTTATTTATCGTTACACTATTTTCAGTTTTATTATCACTATAAATTGCCATTAAATTGTTCCTAGTTATTGTAATATAATTCTTGGAACTATCAGTAGATAAAACGCCGAATTGTTTTAAAATTATCACAGAACCTTCTACTAATTCGTTCATATACTCTTCATATAGATCGTGCACAATCATGCCGTGAATAAGACCTGAAAAACAAAATTAAGAAAAAAAGAACAAATGTCTTGAAAAATAATTACCACTGGGATCTTTGAGAACAATTTTAATTATAGCTGTTTTTAGTTTAAGGCACTGAATACTCTGAATGATGGCAGCCAAAAAAGGAGCCTTTTGATTTATTAATTTATTTGTTTTAGCTTTCAGTTTGATCCATGAGATATTATATTTGTCAGGTAAAAATGGATAATTCGAAACAGAAAAATCTTGAGTTACTCGATCCCAAGTTCCCTTCTTAAATGTATTTGCAGACGATTGTGAACAAACTTCCTAAAGTATTACTTATTTAGACCAGAGGACAACTTGAAGGAATATGACTTATTTTTCTTTGAAGTCATTGAGCTAAATTAATTTATTTTAAAAACACTTACCATTTCGATTTCATGTTTCGCTTTCTTGCTACTTTTTTCAATAGTTTTTATATCGATATTAAAATCTTTCCGATCTGGTAAAAGTCCAGCAGGACCGGGAAACTTTCGTGGTATTACTGTTTTTGGTGAAGAATTAACAAATTGTTTTGGGGCATAATTTGTTCTAATTTCGTCACAACTACTCAACCTGTCAATGCCAACTTTTTCCACTACGTTTCCCTCATTTCTTTCTTTAAATGATGGTACCGAAGTCTTATTCGAGTCCAAATTATTTGTATAAATTTGATCTCTTGTAGAAGTTACATTGTCGGATTCGAAGGGGGTACTGAATATGTCCTACGAGATTACACAGTTAAACGTCGAAATAATAAATTAAATTTGTATTTAAAATACTTACCTCATCTATATCAGATTCAAACATAATTGTCCACTTTTTGATTAAAATGATAAACGTAACCTCAAAGTCATTCAAAAATGTTGACATTAACCAAAATAAAGGCAAATGTACACTAGACAATAATATACCGAGGGCGACAAAAATTAGATTGAAAATCTCAACAATTTTAATGTAGATATATTTATTTAACAGTTTAAAATTTTAATTTTCAACGTTTCAAAAAATTACACAATGGAAAAAGATATGGAATGTTCAAGAAACATGATATTTACGTTATTACAAACACTTAAAAAGTTCAGTTCTAGTCACAACCACAAGATCTCGAGTATGACTTCTCTAATAACTTGAAAGCAGTGAAAATATCAAAAATCATATTTTCACTCTAGACAACTTATCAGAGAAGAGCTGAATGGAGCTCTGGTGGTTTTTACTATGTAATGCAATACCTACATAGATAAATATAAAACACGTAAAAAATATTAAAAAGGTATTAAAAAAAACAGGTTAAATAGACGTTCAGACACATTAACAATAATAATTATTACAATATTTTTGGAGCAATGAGACCTTTTAACATATCAAAAGAGTTGCCATCAGGTTGTACGCTGCTAGTGGTTCCATCTTGGGAACAAACCTTTAAGTATCCATATTCGTCGATGCCTACTACCTTTGCCTGGCAGGAACGACCATCTTTTGTGCTTACAGTTACATTGGCATCACTAAAAATTTTAAATTTCAACAAATTCTATTCACCTCAGACATTTTTATACTTACCTATGAAGCCAATACTTATAATATAATTCATAAAAATATTCTAAATTTCCGTCTTGGACAACATTATAAATTCGTTCCATTTCGTTAAATACAATTGCAAAATATTGTTCATATAAAATAGCTGGCAACGGGTTATTCCTACTATTGCTTAAGTCTTTAATCAAATCGTTTATACAAATTGTAGGTTCCGAATTATTCAAATTAACACCACAACCTTTAAACAAATAATTATACAGTCTCAGTCTGACTGAACAGCGGGACTACCAGAAAATAACTTTTTAGAGATATAACTTTTACTCACCTATGTTAACAATAGCAGAATTTGATAAAATTGTAGAATTTACAACGAGACCTCCAATTTTAACATTTCCATTAGCATATAAATCATTAGGCCACTTCAAACCTAAATTTAAAGTCTAGAAAAAAGAACTCTTTAGTTTATAACTATAAAAAAGTGTGTAAAAGTACCTCGTAGCCTGGTATTCCTTTAATTGCGGAAACTACGGCGGTCATCACTAAATGTTGTATTAAAGGCAACGATTTACCAAAATTAGAATCTAACGGAATATGTAATTGCATAGAAAACATGGCACAACCTAAAGGACTCAACCACACATTACCGGACCGACCGAGACCTTGTGTTTGTTGTCTTACTATCACGGCTAAACCATTTTTTAATTTTTTAGACAACATCAACTGAGAACTAGTAAGTACATCTGCATATATTACAAGCCTACCAAAGGTCTGAGTGTTCAGAGTCTGAAAATAATTTTTTATTAAATTATTATTTGACCTAACAATATCGACTTACTTCGAAATATTCAACTGTGGAAAAATTCGAAGGGCACGCATATATTAAAATTGGTAGAAATACTGCAGTAGCTGGTTCAGGTTCCACATTTTTACCAAAAAATTTCAAAGACAACTTATCGTCCTTCAGGAAATTGTCATTTATATCTGACGATTGCGTTAACATTTCCTGCTTGAGCTAAAAGTAAGCAGGTTAGCAAAGCAACTATAAAATTCAATCAAATTAGTTAGTACGTTATGCATGCCCAAAAAATACCCTGGTCCATATTCGACATCTAAAACTGTCGTGCAGTCCATTCCTAAGTGTTGGCATAGGATGTGCTTTAGAATTTCTAAACGAGCATGATTACTTTCTGTTAAAGCCGTATATTTGCTTTCATCGTCTTGATATTGAGTCGGATCAATTTCCAAATGAACTTGAGAAAAGATGGCCAGTCCTTTTGTGTTCTTAACAGAAGCTAGGAGCAAGCTTGGAGTGTGCCAGGTTTCTTCAGCTCCTAGAACTTGAACCTGTATGGTATACTTTTTAGAGCCATGTTGGATTTCTACAACGGATGGAGTTCTTGGCGCTACCGGACTTGAACCACGAGAGCTGTAGAAAATAATATTCACAATTTTTTAAATCTGATCTCGTCTAGTTTATAATATTTGAAATAGTAAAATAGAGAAAGTCTAGGTTTGAACACAACAATACAATCAACACTCACCTATGGTTAGATTGATCAGAATCTTTGGAAAATTGCCTCTTGGCAGGAGATGCTTGGTAACAAAAAACGTGATGCATCATTTTCACTCTCTTCCAATTGTCATAGGAGAACTTAACCAATTCGTTATCTCGAACTTCGGCAGTTGAAAATATATTTAATACACTATAAAGAAAGTCACTGCAAAGACAAAATAGCCGACCACCGGAAACAAGGTACTGTAACAATTGTGACGTCAAATTAGGCGGCACATTTCCACAAACAACAAGCAACGCTGTTGTATCGTTCCATAACTGGGAACTACTGGCATTTGTTGGAAAATCATAAACTGTATACCTAAAAAATCATACTGTATTGACTAAAGCAGTAAAAGTACGTTCACATACTTATGATTATTTAAAATTGAGTGCAATACATTCTTCACGTTATCTTTGGCAACAATACTATCGGCATATACCAAAACATTTGGCGGTTTCATTGGCACATTTTCTGAGGTAGCAGCTTTGCTATCGTTTCCATTCGAACTTGCTTGTGTTGGAATCGAAACATCACCATTAGACAGTTTTGTTTCGGTTTCTTTTAATTTGGCTTCAGATTCTTTATGTTTACTTATTTTACTTTCCTTTTTCTCTCTGTGTTTACTTTTATAGCTCTCGTCCTTAATTTCTGCGAGTTTTGGTGCTTTGGTTCTCTCGTTATTTTGATGAGAATCGCCCGACCCTTTATGTCTCAAACTGTCGCTTGTTTTAGACTTATGTTCTCTTCTCTTTTCGCCTTCTTTTGTTCGATCGCTCTTCTTTTCGTTCGATTTAGAGCGCCGATTTTCTGAGGTTACTTCAAGTTTGTTTTTGCTTTCTCTTTTGTGAATTTTGTGGTGTTTGACGGGTTCGGTCGTTTTTTTTATGGCTTTAATTTCTGGCACAGGAATTTCTTTAATTTCTTCAGGTTTTGTAGAAATTTCAATTTTGATGGTGGGATTATCCAAAGTCCTACAAAATTTGTGTTAAATAATATTTTAAACAAGATACGAAAGTTATACTTCGACGGGATTTCTTCAAGTTGAGAATATAACAGTTTCAATTCGTCTCGGAATTTATTCCAATGAACCGGAGCAAGTGAATATTTTAATCTTTGCTCTACTGAATACCTTAAATTGAATTTTATTTTAGATGCATGTCCCTCTACATCTATTGCTGCAATTCATAAAATTATATTTTAATAATTTTAAAATGAATTAATTGATAAAAAAAACAAGACAATTTTTCAAAAAACTGTGCAAAAAGAAGGATGCAGTCCATTTGAACGTTTTTGTGCTTATTTCGCTGATTTTGCTGTTCTAACTATTTTTTCAGGTAAAATCTGCTCGCCAATAGAACAGTAAAATTAGCTGTAAGTAACTAAATGAAACAGGGTCCATAGTGGAGTGGATGTAAGTTAGAGATGTTACGTCACAATTTTCTTGCGAGCCTTAGATCATTTCGTTAGGGGATTTTAGAGATATTAAACTCTTTTTAGATTTATAGAATTTCTAGCATAATAAATAATAGTTTGTAAAATTCCTACAATGCTGTATAGGCGTCTCTTTTTGACCCCAAGTTTTCTACATAAAATGTAGTAAAATGAGAATTTAATGTTTCCAAAAGCCTTGAAACATTTTCTCTATAAAAAAAATCATCTTGTAGACTTAGATTCACTCCACTACTATGTGCGACTAAAAATACCCTGTTGTTTTCGAAACTAATACCTACTCTCTAGCCTTAACAGTTTCAATTCATGATTAAGATCGATATTGTGATCAAAAAAACTGTGAACAAGTTTGGTTAAATTATGCATATCCGTTTTAATGATCATTTCAAAATTCTCTTTGGCTTTCCATGCTACTAGCTCTCCAAACTTTTCGATCTAAAAATAACAAAGCCATACAATAATTACAAACTTTGATCTATAAAGCACAAATAAAAATTATCAAGACACGATTGAATGCAATCTTTTATAAACTATAATTAAAAATGTATAATTTTAGTAAACTAAAAGTAAGCAAAATTTTAATTATCATGTTTATGATTCCTTTTAAACATAATCACAACATATTTTACTTAAAAATTAACTTTATCTATGTCTGGTAGAAAGTATTTCTTAAAAATAAATTATTTGATGTGCAAAGATCAAAATATAGGAAGCTTCCGAGCCAAGATCTATAATAAAAAAATAATCTGAAGCAACCAGGCAAGAATTGTGATATTAAAAATCAGAGTATTATGGGTGTGTTTAATTTTTAATATTAATCGGAATATAAAACAATAAATTTTGCAATAAATACACAAAGTAGTTAATTATGCCGTTTATTAGCCAATGCAAAAAAAAATAAAAGTTATCTTCTATAAGTTTATCACTTGCAATACTCTTAATAACAATTTTTATAATGCATTTATGTAAACAACCAATAAATTAATATAAAATATTGTTAAAATATATATTATAATATAACAAAAGTTGTTACGCACCTGTAAAATTTCACTTTGATGCTTTTCATAATTTGTTAGTTGCGCTTGGAGTAATAAAAATACTTTTGGAGATTTTAACGTAATTTGACTGTTTGATATATAAATTGGAAAATAGTTGAAATTATTCGGAAACATCGCCCATTGATTTAAATTTATTTGTTGCTAAAAAAATAGTTTGATTATCTAACTCAGCAGCAGAAAGCTAGAAAAGTGCTTACTTTAGGCACCACTGTGCATCCAATGCGATCTTCATGATAAAACAGCAAATTTTCTAAGCACCGTTTAGTTTTGTTGTCTGAAATAGTTTTTCCGCTACAGACTAATATGGCATTGTGACTATTTAAGGTTCCACTTAGCTTGTTTCTCAAAGAACCAAGCCGCCACCATTGTATAATAGTTGAGTACATATAAAATAAAGTAAAAATCATCACGAATTGTTTAACTATTCATTCCTACCTGAAATGAAAAAAATTATTACATATTTGTAAAATAAAACTAAGACGTAAATCAACGTCAAGACCAAATCAAAAATGGTTTTAGTGTTATATAAGATAGAGATACTACTGCTCCGCAATGAGTCCTCGTCTGTGTACAATGTTCAGTTGTAGATGTTTTTACAAGAAACGACCCTGTACTCAGCCTTGCAGGATGTCATTAGTGTTTATAAGGATTTGTGGATTGCATCCAAGTTACACAAGACTGCATAACTTTCCCAAACTCATAGGGTTGAGAAGTGGTAGTCGTCTGCATATACAAATTTTTCACCCGAGTCAGGTACCAAACCAAAATAGGCGAATAATTAAAATTGCTTTTAGAAAATTCAAAGAGGAGATCTGTCACCTGCATATTGTTACAACAATACATAAAAAGCCGCTATCTCAAAGTTCATAAAATATTTAATGTATTTACAGATTATCTATGTAAACAATTGTGCAAAAACATATTTAGGTACCCTTTTGACCTCCAAGTGAAAAATAACATAAGAATAGTTTTTTAAATTATTTATTTATTGATTGTAGTGATCAATATTTACACAAAAAGCAATAATTTATTAAACTTATTAATTTATAATGAAAGTTAATTATTTTGTTTATTTTTGATTTGATATAAAAAACAGATCAATGTGGTTACAGTGGGTCAACCTTATAAACTCAGACAAGGCTCGCTTTTTGAGTCACAGTTAGTACCATCCAAGTGTTATTCAAGGGCTATCGTAAGGTGGGAAAACTATCACTCCCACTAAATCAGCCTAAGAAATCACGATTATACAATACACTACCCTTTGAGAATTTCTAATAGACAGATTACATCCATCACAGTAGTTTACCACTACCTTCCAAGAGGAAACTGTTAGAAATCAAGTTTGTACTTCGACCAGAGTTGAACCAGATACCCCAAATTAACAACAGACTAGTTTAAATCCTAGGATTTACCAATCAAATTAGTTAAATTTAAATATTTCGTTGTAATAATCGATAATCTGAGAATCAACCCTATATCGAATTTTCAGCCTTGATTGTTAGTTTGGGCATAAATATAAATCATTAATAATCATTATTCCTTCATAATTAAAAACAGACGTTATGATTCTTTCAGTTCAGTTTTCCAAAAGTGTTCTCAACATCTTCTGACATTTGAGCATTGAGCTGCTTCAAACCAATCGTTCCTTCGTTGAAAAAATTGAGGGTACAGCCATTTTAACATTTACATTAAATATCAATTTGTTGGTAATCTTAATTCTAATCTAGAAATCTATTTCCTTGATTCGGAATCCACGTGAAGCTGTAGATCCCTGCGCGTGCACCCCAAGAGCACAAAACAGACCAGCATTTTTTTAACTGCTAAAAAAATTAAGTTGTATTCATTTTTGCTTCACAAAAAGGGCAAGGTGAAGGGCACTTCTCACATGTTTATTCGGATGTAAAATAAGTAATTAAAGTAATCTGTATTTCGTTATTCTCAGATAAAATTATTAATAATTTAATTTTTTTCTATGTAAAGAAATTCAGATCAACAGTAGATTTTTTTAGTTAATATCTACAGAAAAATAAAGTAATTTTATTTATTGTCAATGAAATAATGTCACGGCGACAAAACGGTGGGGATGAAATCGCGTCGATAAATTAATTACAAGGCGAAAACTGGCAATAAGATAATGCTGACTAGATCTATCCCAACCATTAGAAACAAAAAATACATCGAATAGAATGAAACGAGAATGTAGAAGACCTTCAATAGCAAAGAAGAGCTTTCCTTCTTGGATTCGTCTTACTCGGTTGGGCGCCAAATCTAATAAGTGCGATATTTTCTTTAAATAAAAACTCTTCTTTTGAAATGCAATTAAGAATCAAATTGAGAATGATTAATTTAATAGGTACCTACTTGAAAATATTTTGGTGTATAAGCTTTGACCTTATGGTAAATTGTTATGGTGGCGTAGTATATGGCGTGTACTTAAAAACTACGACAAATATAAAAAAATTAAATAAATATATAGTCCGATTGCGTATGGGCCCTTGCGTTAAACAATACTTGACTATAGTGGGGCCACACGACTTGATTTCGTTTTGAAGTCAAACTTAAAAGCAAAATTGATTTTAATTTGGGGGCACTAAATTTAAGCGACCATTTCGTGCACTTTTTAAAGATTAACTGCTTTCTATTAAATTGTTATTCGTCTGGTGACGAAATCCAGCATCCCCGATGTAGGGATTTGCTTCGATAGAGCTTCCCAACTTGATCATAAATTTGTGTCGCTTGAACATGAAATTTTTTTACTTCTTATTATTCTTCCAAAATTTTCCTCATCACCACCCTTGGTTGTTAACTTAATTTTATGGCCTAAAATTTGTCTCTTTGGTTTCGAGATCGTTGTGATAATTCACTAATTAGTAATGACTTGTCATCGGAAATGTAGTTTCTTAAAACTCCTCCATGGCTGCTAAACGCTTTTAAATGCTGATTCATGCCGTTTGATTTTGGTCAGGTTTGTAAGCGGTTTAAAACGAAGACTTATAGGTACACTCAAAATTTTCATAATTTAAAAATAGGAAATTGGGTACAAGTTAAAATTTTTTACAATTTATTATAATTCGAGATTTAATCTAGATGGAAGCTTGTCCTCTGGCTTCCAAGACCCTCTACATAATTTTCAGGGCCATGGTTGTCCTTCGCACGTAATTTGATTCCCTTCGTTCCTAAATTCTCCTGATAGGTCGCGTTTCATCGCAATGTAATTATGTTTACCGAAAATCGTCATCAAATCAACAGTTCCCTGCTAATTTACACGCAGGGAAATTGGATTTTAATGACTAGTCCGGTAATAATTAGTCATTGAAACAAAATAAAAGAGACGTCGTTCTTTTCTTTATTACTTATTATTGTTTTGACAGTAGCTATGTATGGTAACTATGTAGTCTACAAATTGACACACTTGAATTTTGCTCATTTTAAAAATGTTGTTCAATTAATGTTTTAAAATTTCAATTTTTTGTGATTTTCGGTAAGATTTAATACCATACTTGTCAGGAAAATGTCTCACTTTACTCGGAGCTTTAAAATACTCGACACAGAGTGTCTCGTATTTCAAATTGCTCCTCGTCAGTAATGTATCATTTTCCTGACTTTTAGGTAAATAACTAATAATATCAATAAATTCTTTTGTTTTTAATGCTTGTTATATTATTTTTCACATGCCCCCATTTAAAAATGAAGACAGATTCCCTGCTCACAATTTAAATTTACGAAAATACAATTAGAATTTTCTTTGCCATTTGACTTTTTTTTAATTTTTTGCGCAACTGATTAATAAGAAGTTAATATAAATAATAAATTAATTTAAAAATCAAAAAATATGAAAATTAAAAAGGTAATCATGATGTAGTGACGTCTCAGCTTTCCAAATAAAATAATAAAATTTTCCTAAGCTTGATACAGACAAAATATAGCTTCTATCAAATTAATTCAAATGATATTTCTTCATTTATTATGTTATTTGATTTATCAAGTAAGAAAAAAAATAAGAACAAAAAAACAAGTTTTTCTATAATTTGCCCTAAATCACAGCTACGAATGGAAAAGTAGAAAGTCAATTTAATTCACACCCGGAATTGAACCAAATTCTGAGTGTTGAAACCAAATTAAGGGTGGAGAGATAGTGAATAACATAAATTTCAAATAATGATTAATGTCAGATAATAATATATTATTATTATGTACCCTTTAACTTGGTTTAATTTTGTGAGTGTGATATACATTTATTTCCACTGGCCATCAAAAGATTTGTTTTAA
This sequence comes from Cantharis rufa, assembly GCA_947369205.1. Lineage (NCBI taxonomy): Eukaryota > Metazoa > Arthropoda > Insecta > Coleoptera > Cantharidae > Cantharis > Cantharis rufa. Next base: position 13,258,984 of record OX376307.1, on the reverse strand, counting down.
GCTTTTTTTTATTCTTCATAATTTTTTTTTCAAGCTTAGCAATAACAGAAAAACCGCGAGATATCGTTTTTAAAATAATAACTTGCTGCATGACATTTAATTTATTTAAAAAATTTCAACCGTCACCATCATAATAAATGAAATGAAAATTTTTAAAATTCCTAATTTTTTATGCCTTTTGAAGATGTGCCATGTTTCAACTCTCTAAAACCAAAAATGGCTACGGTCGTGTAATTTATCATAGATACATCCTTCACAAAGCATAACCAATACTCGTTACGGAACTTGAGTGAAGGTACCACCGCATGCATAGAGCACTAATGCAGTTATCATGACTTCTGAAAGTAAGAAAAAGAACGCTCACTTTATGTTATTCGCTTGTCAAAATAACATTTTATTAGAAGCAAAAGTATTTGTAAACCCTAAAAACTCATCACGATAAGTCTTACTTGAACAACTAATAGAAAACATAATACCGGTGGGGGCAAAGAAGTTTCCGCCCTGAAAAAGCTACCCCAAATTTTGTTACTTCTATAATTTTGGGAGAAATTCAGCCATATGCACATTCCGCTTTAGTTACGCCATTAATATTACTATTTTTTTTAAATCAAACTTCAATAACAGTAAAAGTCAACTGATGAGATCGGTTACTGAAATGAAAACTGCACCAAGCAGTTTCAATCATAAAAATAATAATAATAAAAAACTGATTAGAAATAATATAAATTCGCCGATAAGGAGGTCAGTGGAAAAAGCCAAATTGTTAATCCTTTTTTTCCTAGTAATCTCTTTCAAAGCAAATAGAATATTTTATATTTTCGTATCGCCCTTACTTGCCTTAAATATTTACCAAAACTGCCCTCATGTAAACATAATATTGTAAAGCTATCAAAAATTTTAAAATACCTAAGTTTTGATGTTCAACCAGATAACCGAATCACAAAAACAAACACAAACTAATTTAATTTAATTAATTAATAAAATAAAAAGGAAAATAATGCAAACTTTTAAAACTTTCGGAAATAATAAACCATAATATTTTTTTTAATTATCTCTTATTAGCGAAAATAATTTAGAAGAAATTTCAGCTATTAATTTGTTTACATGTATAAAAATAAGTCTCTTAATAATTAATTTAATTAATAATTACTTGCCAAATCTAGATTTCAAATAAAAACTTAAGGTTCCTAGGTCAATAATTAACGCTTGTAATTGACCTTTGACTTGTTAGAATAAATAAGACAAAAAAAAATGTAATTACTGCATTATCATAATTTATGACCTTTTTAATGTCCAATTCCAACTTCCGAGTAGTTTAAAAGTTGTTAAAATCAGACTAATTAAAGTTTGCGAGTTAAGTTAACAGCAAGCTCTCACCCTAGCTTACCAAAATCTCGATATTAAAAAATGAACTGGCTAATTAATAAATTATGCAATATTTATTATCGACTTACTGGTGTTAGTTGTGTTTAACTGAATAACATAAATTTATAAGATGTTCTCGTTTTTTTTTTAAATTATTGTAAAATTATCGTTCTGAAGAAAATATAGTAAATCTAATCAATTAATTAAATTGTAGAAAATAGAAAAACAATTCTTTATTATCAATAAATTAATTATTATAATTAAAGAGTTTTCTTATTAATTTTGATATATATAATTTACAATGACAATGATAAAAAATGATTTTAAGGAATAATAATTTATTTAAACAAAGAGGCAAATAAAAATGTAAACTAATAAACAATTACGATAATTATTAATGCCAATGAACTTATAGGCGATAGTAGATATTTGATAAAACAGATACCAGCAAAAAATTTAGAAAATGTAAATGATAATAACATTAATGTAATTTACATAATTAGATAATATTATTAATTAACAATGCAGCATCCACTCCCCACTATCAAAAACAAATTTTCAGCAAATTGTTATCAATAAATTTTCAAGTGTAAACTTCATAAATAATGTTCCAACGTCAATTTTGTCATTGAATACCGCAAACATATTACGAAAATTGTGTAAGTAAAGGTCGAAAATGATATAATAACAAATAACAATGTTTTATAATAAAATACTGCAAAGAAAATGAAAATTAAAACTTTCCAGTTAAGAATCGCCCCTTCCTCACCCTTATTCGTAAGAATGTTTACATTTGTATCACACGTGATGAGCGGAAGATAAAGGGTTTTTCCTTATTTCACTTATTTTTATATTTTTAATAAATTTCCAGCATATGACACTGTTGATTTGAAAAACAAATTTTCTTGGAAAAATAAAAATGAACGAAAGTGTAAACGCCGAGACTCAAAATTAAGTTAAACAGTAAATATTTTTTTTAAAGCAAAGCATTCTTTTTAATGCAGGCTTCCCATCACAACAAACTTTCCAAATTTTAGTTTTTGTAAATTTTTAGTAATTTTCGAAATATTATTTATCTGATCAAGTTATAATATGACAAAAATCTGCCCCACATTTTTTTAAAATCAATTTTATACAATAGAATTGAAAAATAATAGAAAGGAAAATTCTAAAAAACTTCAAAAATGTTACCGTTAAAGGTTAAAGTGGTATCTTCAGAGGTTTCTTATATTATAACTTCGAAAAATAAAAACAAACCCATTATTTTTGTTTTTCGTAAATAAATAAAAAAATCCTTGAAGATATCACTTTAAAATTTAAATTAATTAAAATTGAAATGAATTTTTGTATGTTAAATTTCCATTCAATACAGTTTCTTCGGATTTCCTAAAAAAAACTCATATACAGTATTCTTAATATTTTCTAGAATTTCCCTTCACTTATACAACAAATTTCCTCAGGAATCCCTGATGTAAAAATATTTACATTTTTTCGAATAAGTAGATATATGCGGTTCTTTTAAATTGTAATGTTAATTTAAAGGAAAATTAGAAGGGGGAGCTTATCATATCGTTCCCTTATTTAGGGTAGGCATAGAAAAATTTTATTATGCCCCGTGTACGACCCAACTCAAGTTTAAATAAGTAAAAGCTCATATTATTTGCAAAAAAACCCTGTAACTGTGGAAAATTAGTGAACATTGATCCTTCTTGTTTGATCCTTCTATTCGATTATATCAATGACGTAGCTGTTATGTTGAGGGGGGGGGTAAGAAAATTTTGTAATCAGACATTAATCATAACATGCTCGGGTGATATTTTAAAAATTTTAATTAAAACATTTTTTTTAATATTATAAGCATTTCGGTAGTTGAAATTTGAAAATAAAAATGTTATTTTATTTTTTTAAATGTTTGAGATATTACGACAAGTAAAATGCCTATTAATATAGCCTATATTTTCACTAGAAGGGTTGTTCAATTATTATTATTATTATCTATTATCAACTATTACTAGTTGTTGACGATTTTCGCGTAGGATCTTACCAAAAAAACATTTTCATATAAAGTTATTAAAATGTAGACATCCTTCAGACCACTGCGCAATCATCAGATGTACCCTCAGCAATGTAGTTATTATAAAAACCTAGTAAAATGCTTTGACTACAATGCAATTCTGAGATCGAGATCATCCTGTACTAGAAACTTTTATTGCCAAATAGTAACTTGACAATTAAAACGATATAAAAATTAATTTTGAAAAACAACAAAATGGAGTTCCCAAAAATAAATCCTACCTTTAAAAATTCACTAACGGAAAGTTAAATGAGAAGATCAACTTAATTGCACAAACAATTACATGAGTTATTACTATTAGATCTAAAAATGAGGATTAATTATTTTATAATTGATTAAATTAATACAACATAGTAACACAAAGTCATCAACAATTTATAAATTGTAGAAAATCAAAACCATGAGAATACTAAAATAGCAAAATATTGATAAAAGTACACAATAAAAATATTAAGTCAAGTAATAATTAAAATTTAATGGGGAACATTTTTTCTTCATTCATTAAAGCAATCTGATTATAACGAGGACATTTTATTATTAATTGATATCAATATTATTCAAAATTTAAATTAGAATGTGGGGTCCACTTAGTAACAACATAAACAGAGCCGTATTCTACTTTAATCGTGTTTGGTTAATTTCCATTTTAAATCAATAAACGATAAGAAATAAAAATGATAAATTATATTGGTAAATTGTAAATAATTTTAATTTTCTATGAAAATTATGTAGCTACTACTAATTTACTTTAAACATATATATAAGTGTGGTACAATGTGTACACATATCTATAAAATAGAGATATTAAACTAGTAGAAGAATTATTTTAGAAACGAAAGAAAATTCTTTCGAATTTATTTCGATTGAAAAATGTTCATTCCAAAATTGAACACAAAATTGAAATTCAATCAAAACCAAATATATAAGTAATTAAAATGATTAACCGAATTATAAGTCTCGCTCCACTTGCGAAATATTAAAGCTAAAAATACGAAGACCAAACAATCTATTTTCCGAAATATGATTGGAGAATGATATTTTGAGATAATGGAAATCATATTATATATACTTTGACTACTACAACTCTCCCTCTTTACCCGAAAGGGCGGACAATAACAAACAAAATTTCAATATTGTGTTATCAAATATACAGAACGTTATCACCAATTGTAAAACTTAACAATATGTAAATAGAGAAGTTATAATTAGTAAGTCCGTCTCTGTTGTTTAAAATTAAATTTGTGGTAAACTGGGGGATATCGATAATGAGTTTTCAAGAGAAATACATCGTTTATTGTTAATTATTAATCAGAAAGCGCCAGTGATTGAATTGAACAGCACCAGAAGGCTATCGGTGGTATTGTAAGGTGCAAGTCGATCGTTTCTAAATATTTTTTTTAAAGATGTTGTTAAAGAAACATTGTATGTTGTTATAAAGATAGTGGAACCAGTGTTAATATAATCAAGTGCTACATATAAATTAAACTGTTGAGTTTCTGAATCATTCGGGCATTGAACATAGAACTTTTCAGTGATATTAACAGTTTCAGTAAAAAGACTAATCATATGTTTTCCAACACAACTGTACTTTGTAGTTGCGCTCAAAATAAGCATCTGAACAAAATAAAAACCACCATGTTAGACAAACTCAATGTGGATCTTAGAAGATCCAAGAAGGATTTCAATTCTAATAACATGATGAGCAGAGGAAAACCAATTGGTATGAAATTTATTGTTTTCTATGTATTTGTACACTGATTTGAGTTCCTAGTTGTTTACCATGTTTAGGAATTAATGATAATTTTTGAATGCCTCTTTTTGATTCTTTCATTAAAAAATATCAGCATGTTATATTATACAAAAGACAACTGTTATGATAAGTTTTCACAAGCTCAGTTATAGTCTCCGAACAGCTTATTTCAATTCACTGGAAATTTTATATCAGACTACTGTATCATAATATAATCCCAATGTAAATCAAATATGAGCTTTATATTTCGTATCTCGATACTATCAAATAGTACATGTCACAATCATACAATAAATACAAATACAATTATTTCGCAGATGGTATACCTTTACAAAATGTTGAATTTAATCGGATCTGTTAGTAGTTCCATTTTACTCCGCTCCAGTTACCTCAAGAGAATATGGCAGTAATATGAACCACGGTCAATTCCTATCGGTGTCGTTTGTACAACTGGTTCTAGTTTAATTCATTTATATTTTTGTTTTTTTTTTGTCAAAACTATTCGAAATCCTAGAGATACATCGTCTCAATAGCGCAGTTGGTTTAGTTTTCTTTGACCGTTAAAAATTGTTCTTCAAAAGTAGCTAAATAGTCGAATATTACAGCTTTCAATATAAAAAAAGCTCTTGTACTTCGTAAAGAAGGGTGACTCAGAGGAGTCTGGCAACTATCGTCGGATGTCGTTGTTCCCAGATCTTTCTAGAGTCTAGAAAGTCCGGTTTCATAAAACGTTAAATTTAACTAACCAATGAAAAGTATCTCCTAGTACTAATAAGCCTATAGATATCATCTATTAACTTGAACGGCTTGTTAAGTCTTTTATGAAACCGAATATTCGTGCCAGTTGTATAACAGAAAATTAATCTTGGATCAGAACCAGGATCAAGCGCTGATCCTAAGTAACTCTCGATTTTTTCTTCTAGAAATCGGTGAATTAACAAAGTTAACCCTAGTTCAAATTTATTTACAGTCTTAAACTTTAAAGTGCTGGTGTAATTTTAAAAATAACTCTTCGATTAGTTAACTGCATAGGCCAATCAACCTTTTTTTATAAAACTGGCCCTTAGTAAACATTTTAAGATACCCATGGAGTGAGATCATCTCGAGAGGGGTATTTTTTTATTAGAACTCAGTTTGATTGTATCTTTCATAAGATTTTTTGCGCCTGCGTATCCACCTGTACATTTGCCAAACGATTATGTCATTACCTTCTGACGGAACAAAGTCTGCTGTTTAGAATGAATATATATCTAACATATTTTTCAAAACTGCTCATACATTTCTTTACACAGATGATACTAACGTATCAAATACAGGTTCGAGATTTTGTTTCGATAATGGAAAACAATAAAAATAATAAGCGGAAAGCCTGTGCGTAGTTTTCCCATATTCTCATATCCAAATCTAGTACGACAAATGGTAATTACTTAACTAATACTCGATTTTTTGAGGATTTAATGCGAACAAACTGCGTTAGGCTTACAGACAGTATTTTACATTGCTGCTATTTCACTCTCATTTGGCATTCTATCATAAACTTTGATGTGGGAACACTCTCCCAAACAAAGACTCTTGAACTCCGAAGATGTGCTCTTTGCATAATCTCTGATTTGGGTTGTACGGAAAACTGCTGCAGTCGGAATTGTAACGACATCCTAACGGTATATCGTTATATATATTAAAAAACGATTTAAAATATTCTCGAACTGAAAGAAGTAGAACTGTAATTTTTGGAATCCCGCCAGTTTTAAAATAAAATTCATAATTTACAGTATTATTATTGTAGCCTTACTAAATATTCAAACTACGAGAACTACCTATGTATTTTACAATAGTTTTACCATACAGTAACTTAAAATGCACAACGAAAGCTTTCATTTTAAAGCTGCACTAATAATTTCTAAATATCGAGGTTAATTACAAACAAATTGTGTTGAACTTTGATAGTAAACAATTTAATTGGCTTACATAATTTGCGGAAGTCTTGAGATAAAGCTAAAATTATTAAAAAATTAAAATAAAATGCAATGAAATGAAATCCATCTGATGCTCTGTCTTCAATTTCCGCTCTCGGGGTCAAAATTTACAACCTTTTTCAAAAATTACAGCTTGGATCACAACATTTTTTTCAATCACTTACAATAAACACAATTCCTGACTTGATTTAAAAAAAAATAAGTACTGTAAATGCCAAAAATAAATTTTAAAAAAGTGTATCGTATGATTAAGCGTTTCGTGATACCCTTTACCACATTGGTCGTTAAGATAAATTAATCATTTTTATTCATAATTAAATTATAACATATAAGTTTTTACATCTCACATTATTTTGATTTTGTAAATTGTTTTTTGTGGAAAGATACTTGTGACGTTCATTTATGTACTTATCATTGCATTTACTTGCATTTCAACTTATGACCTCAAGTGCAATAATCAAGATGCAATTAAGGCCTATTTTTAATATTTTGACAAATCATTTCGCCTTGCAATAAATCATCTTAACATTTATGAATCTGTTTTTACAATATGCTTCTGATAGTCGACTCTGAAGAGTTTAAAAACTGGGGGGTAGATCACTTATTCACACATTCAAACAAAGGCATGAGTGTTCGCTCAGATCAGTAGTGGTGAGCATCCTTTTTTTTTTCCTGTGGAGCCACTTTTTGATTCTGAGTTGGTACCCCCTATACAAAAAAATCTTCTTCAATACATAATATTAATCAAAAATAGTATGTGTATTACAAAATTTAAAAAAAACTATTTTGCAACAAATGACAGAATTATATATTTAGCACCTTGCGTAACATTCCACTTAAAAAATATATGTATATTACAAAATTTATTTTAAAAAAATTAATTTGTACATTGCACAGGCGGGGCCGCAGAAACTGTCTAAACACTTTCTTTATTTTGTATTACTGATTTTACATAAATAGTTTCAAAGTTGCGATAAACAAGATCCATGATGATAAAAAAAAATTCGACCTCAAAAATTGTTATTTAAGAATCACAGCTTAGCATCCAAGATGTGATAATATTTTAGTCACTCGATAAGAAGTTCCTTTAGCAACAGTCAAAATTAAACATTAATTACTTTTAAAAAGAGATAATAACTGCTCGCTACTGCATTTTGCGATAATACATAAATATAACAATTATATTTTCCAGTTGTTATCGGCATTGTTAATAATGTACAAACAACTTAATTATGGTGTGATAGTGACAATAAGTCAGTCTTCTGTACTATTCTATTATACCAAATAATCGAAATTTGATATAATATTGTTATATAAAATTATAAATTTAACAAAAACATTGATTTTTTTTTGTAAATTACAATACATATACCAATGCTACCTTAGCCAAACCCTGTTAATGACATTCAGTAATAAACCGTAAGGCTACGTACTGGTGATATAGTTGAATATCATGCAATTCCAAAAATACGTTCAAGGGATTCCCAAAATTATAATTTTCAAGTTCAATTTTTGTTATCGTGTTTGCATAAAGAAATATTTCACGATTATAAAAAACTAGACATTCTTCCCCGTTTGTTATGTATCAAATCCGCCAGACCAAACAATAATTAAAAACACATTTATATGAAAGCATAGGCTATATAGGTTTTAAATTATCAATAAAAATCCTTACGGTTAACAACAAATATTAGCAACCAATTTTTTTCCAAAATTATTAATATTCGCTTATAATATCAGTTTTTTCTTGTTTCAGAAATACGAAAAGAAGAAGTAATGGCCATAAGACACAGATTTCCCACAAAAATACCGGTAAGTACCAAAACAACATCAAAAACTAAGTGTTTATAAAAGAATTTTTAGATTATAGTTCGAAGATGCGAAAAAGAAAGCCACCTGCCAGAACTAGACAAATCAAAGTTTCTAGTGCCACAAGAAATCACGATGTCCCAATTCCTTATAATAATCAGGTCAGTGTTGTTATCAAATTTCAATATCAAATAGTAATAAATTAATCATTGACACACTTTTTCTTATAAAAAATTTTATTTACAGAAATAGAATGCAAGTTAGCTCAACGCAGGCCATTTATCTACTGATCAATGAAAAATCCATGGTCAGTTTATCTCTAACGTTAGCAGAAGTGTACGGTGGGCATTCATGTTCGGATGGCTTTCTGTACATAAGCTACGCTTCGCAAGAAGTTTTCGGCTGTGATATCACAACAAATACAACATCAACCGAATCGTAACAAAATTCACAATAAAAATATTCGTATCATTATTATTTTCATTCTCGTTTTAATTTAAATTTTTATATAGATGTAGCACAACTTATTTTGTATTTTTAGTCGTTACATTACATTTAATTTTTATTGTTATTTTAAGAAATTTACTGCAAATTAACTGACTTTACTTTTCAATTTTAAATGTAGAGAATTAAATTGGAATTGTTGAACATTTAGTTAATTTGTATAATAAGACTGAAATTATCAGGATGTAAAAACTTTTATATACCTAATGTCGACTGTAATAAACGTTTTAGTTATTACTTTTTGTGTTAAACTACGACAAACATTTACAGGATTATTTAAAAACATACTTACTCGAAAATTATTTCAAAAAGTGAGGTTAACTTTTGGGATTGTACACAAGCTGAAACAAAACAAAGAACAATCAAATAACAAATGGTTGCTTCTGTTAAAAAAATGAAAAAGGTAATCTAAAATCTTTATTATTTTAGAAATTCTAGCGTAAATTAAAAAACCAATACCTGGTTACTCCGTTTGACGCATAGAAAATTAATTTGTAGGTTGAAATGTACAGGGCGATAGTTAAGAAATTACATAACTTACATCATAAGTTGGGTTGTCAACAATACTCTTCGGAAAGAAATGAAGCGGTGTAAACATACCTAATTTGTATGCGTTTTTGCATCTAAATCGAAGGTTCCTGTTTATTTTTACAGTCAAGCCATCTGTCAATAATTATTATTATTATTAATTTATAACTGACTCTTAGCTCTAAGGGGGCGCCACAATAGGATTTTTATTTTAATGCCGAGTTTCCCGTACACTGCTCTGTTTTGAGCTCAGCTGTTTTGACATTTCCAATTAGTTTAGTATTCGAGTGAAATTTGTATTTTAAAGTGTCTTATTGTTGTACCTATATTTTTGTCATCATTTTAAACAGAATCAATGGCTGATTGTGAACAAAAATTAGTAAGAATTTTGTCAATTTAGCGTTTATATGAGAGGTTATTTTTATATTTTTAGCCTGCTCCTTCGATAAAATACGACTGGTACCAAACTGATGCAAATGTTGTGATAACTATATTAGCCAAAAATGTAGCAAAGGATGGATCGGAAGTTTCGTTTGATCAAGACTACATCGGTGTTAGCCTTAAATTACCAAATGACAACGAACACGTCAGGAAACTTCATTTGGCATATCCAGTTAATACTCAACAGTGCTCTTATCGTATAACACCTACCAAGGTAATTTAACATGACTTCTGAAACAGCAAAATTCTAATTATTTTGTTAGGTGGAAGTTAAACTTACCAAATTAGTAGGAAATCGGTGGGAAACTTTAGAATGCCAAACACCTAAAAACCTCGTAGAATCGAACGAAGGTATTTTCTAGACTAACCTAGAAATATTAACCTACAGTATTCTAATTTTAGCTACTACCTCTAGTGGTCCTCCAAGTTATCCTACTTCAAAACCCGGTAAAAATTGGTCTGCCATTGAAAGGGAACTTAAGGAGGAAGAAGCAAAAGAAAAACCTGTTGGAGAAGAAGCCTTAAATAAATTGTTTCAAGAAATTTATGGAAAAGGTGATGAAAACGTTAAGCGGGCTATGAATAAAAGCTTTGTAAGTATAATGGATTTTTGAAATTTATGCTTTTGGAGTGCTCATTTTGTCAACAAACATGGTGGAACTCAGTCGCTTAGTAACACATTCATAATTAGACCATACTTTTTATCTCACATAATTATTTGCAAATTTATCGAGAACAAAGGGGTAAGTCACAAAAGAGATTTGAAACGTATGTTGAGAAATATTTCAAGATTTGGTAAGATTTCTGGGAAAAGCAGATGTGATGTACACATTTTTTCCTCGTGCTTTACTCCTTCTCGAGAACTTACAAGGAGACTACGGCTACTCGTCATCACCGATTTCGTCCAGGTTCATGGTATATGTAGGGCTTGACTAGAATTGAACGTGACCCAAGTGGGAACTCCAGATGGCCAAGCGTTCAGAAAATCAATTTTTTTCTCGCAGATCTGACACTACATAAGTCTTTTAGGTTAGGTCAATTTGCAAGTACTAGTTAGCTTAGCAGTAAGAAGTCGGACTAGTACTCCAAGGGTCGCAGGTTCGAATCTCCTGTGGGTAGCGTTTTTTTGCTTTTTTTTAATTTTTACGATCCTTACGTGACAATGAACCGAAATAAAACTTGGCGTTAGCATCGTAATTTTCTAAACGCTTGGCCATCTGGAGTTCCCACTTGGGTCACGTTCAATTCTAGTCAAGCCCTACATATACCATGAACCTGGACGAAATCGGTGATGACGAGTAGCCGTAGTCTCCTTGTTAGTTCGTTTTTGGTTGCCATATAATAGTATATTGGAGTCTAATATGAAAATAGCGTACAATTTTATTGCCACATAATTTATAATAATTTTATTTTGACAGATTGAAAGTTGTGGTACTGTGCTCAGTACAAATTGGGGTGAAATTTCAAAAGATCGTGTTGATGTGAAACCACCAGACGATATGGAATTCAAAAAATGGGATGCTTAATGTGCAGCAAGGTTTTTCTTTTATTAATATACTTAACTGTTTTTTTTTTTAATTGAATTTGTTAAATATGGCAATTAATTGCAATACTGACTAAATTATACTTGAACAAAAATAATTATACAAGTTGTTCTTTGTAATTGGGGCTTTTCTTGATATCAAATAAATTTTTTTAAATCCTTGACCTTTGTATCCTTCTGAAATAACATTAGAAGAATTATAAAACAAAAACAGATTTCCCATTTTATAAAATTTTATCTACAAATTTTTTCTTAAAACTACCAATATCTCCTCCACTTTATGAAAACATTTTGAATACTACATAAAATACAAGACTGCCTATTATAAGCTTTTTGTTTGTTTCTATAAAATTATAAAACGGGGCAATTTCTGCCGAATTGTTGCTACTTAAATCTAATTTAGACCTTTGAGAAATGCTTTCAATTTCGCCAATGTTTCCATTCTGTTTAACATGTTCAACTAAATTAATCAAAAGCGTTTCGTTTTTCTTCAAACGACCAACTATATCTTGAGAAGTTCCCGCAGTAAGAATCAGCTCTTTCAAATTGTTCAAATGCATCTCAGTTTCTTTCAACCGACTAACAACATCTTGCGAACTTCCGGTAGCAATAATCAACTGTTTTTCTACAAAATTCTTCAAATCTTGTTTTCTTAAAGTTGAATAACAAAACGTCAAAAAAGAACCCACTAAACTTAAAATTAAGCCGAAATATTTGGTATACTCCAATTGTGCCCTCTGCTTTTCGTGAGAATCCTTCACAGCACTAGTGTACGCCGTGAAAATTTCGCGTTCCTCCCGATCACAATCATTAAACTGCTTTGCAATTTCTCGTTCCCTTTGCAAAATCTAATAAAAATTGGTAATAATAATAAAAATATTGTAAATTCATGATGGTGTGAAGTTACCTCGGTTTCTTTCCGCATCAAGTCCAAAAATTTTTCAAACGCTTCCTGTCGATTAATTTTGTGAATTTGGTCTTGCACTGCATTTGATTCTGTTCTGATTTCACTCAATTGGTATCCAATACTTCGCCTGCGTTCCTGTGCATCCAACAACTTTTCCTGTAAAACGAGGTACTTAGTATCAATTCTTGTCGAGATTTGTTATACTTGACCAACTTGTAAAGTTGCAACACGTTCTTGGTATTTTTTAACTTCATCCAGGCCCAGTACCCTTGTATACCAACTGTTTAATTCTCCGGCTTTCTTATAAATTATTTCCTTCTGTGCTTTTTGCATGTTTTTGGACACTTCTTCAACGTTAGTCTTTACACTAGTTTTTAGCACATTGGCGAAGACTCCGTTGAATATTTTTATTTGATCAAAAGTCGTCTTAAATTTAGACATTATCTTTGGATTAAATTAACAAATTTTATCTCACAATTTTTCATATTATTAGGTTATGATTTTGACGTTTAAAATCACGGCAGAATCAGTAGCGTATCAATGGTACATGATATCTACTACCGTACTGAAAGTTGCATTTTCAACATTAAAAATTGAATAATTATTATTAAAAGTACTTAGTAAATTACGCATTTTATAAACCGTTAATTCATTAATAAACCATTCAGAAGTAAATTTAAATCTTTAAAAAAACTACCAATATCAAATTAATTCTGGCAAAATTGTGCTCAGTGATTTTGGCCACACTTAACTTTCCAAACTAATTATTATATATTTATTAGAGGTCATTGTTTATAACAAATTTGAAACAAAACGCTTGTTTCATACAAAAAACAGGTTTTCTGAGGTTATAAATAACAATAAAAACCATGATGCCGATGGGGGAGGTGTTGGGAGTTTTAGTTTTTTTTTTAATTATACCTGCGTGCCGCACTTTATTAACTATCTCAGAAATGTTCAGTAAGGCTGCAGAGCAGTACAAAAAAAATGTTAATAAAACTACAGATATAGCTAGATGTGATGTTGTAATATTAAAACTTAAGACTCAACTTCTGACTCATCAGCTAGTCTCAAGTTCATTCATCGATACGAAGAAAGTATTAATTACAACTGCGTTATGGTAATGTCGAGTGTAAGGTATTCTGTGCACAACGTAGAGCTCCTGTTATAAGACGATGCGGTATTTCGAGGTTTGGTGGCCACCATATTTACGCTTAGGACATTTGGGTCAAGTTTAAGAAATAAGGTTATTTATTGGTGGCAAATTTGATTTTACGACTCGTCATTAGAATATTTTTGTTATTTTTCAAAAATACCCCCAGGCCTATAAATTGTAACAGATCAGTTTGAACAAACTAAAATAATTTATATCCAATAATTGAATACTGGCAGGGCAAAGTGGACGGCCTAACAAAAGCAGCAGGCGAGCAGCTAAATGGCTAGAAACGGTTCTGGCTTAAAAATGAACACCGCACCGTTTTGGCGAACGCTTACTCGCTAAAAATGTCCCTGAAGGTAGCTCCAACTAGGCAAAGGTACTACTCAAAAGGGGTGAAACTTATTTTAGGGTGCATCCGAGATTTGCCTAAAACGTACAAATAACATTTCTCTACCCCGCTGCTACTCGGTAAAGTGTGCGGTTACTAGCAAGGGGTTCTTCACGCACGATGTGCACTCGACAGAGTAACAATCGCATTCCACAGCTATTACTAACAATATATCTGAGCACACGTACCGACAACAGAATACCCGTCTACGTATAAATCGTGGTTTGATGATCCCTATCTAAAATGCATTATAATGATATTGTAATTAAATCAGTCATGTATGGCGATACCCTCATTTTTTGAAGGGGGAAGCCTATGCCTAGCAGTGGACAAAAAAACGGCTGAGAAGAATAAGAAAATGCATGTAAATTTTTGATTTTAAATACCGTTTTCTCGAAAACTAATAGATAATCCAGCTTGAAATTTTTTAAATGCTTGGCAAATTGTCCTCTTCCCAATAGTCTATAGAGAAAAGTTAAATTCGTGCGATCAATAAATTAAGTGATAGTAACCAAAAATCGTATCAAAATTCAAACTTCCATTGAAGAGTTATGAAGTCATAATCAGATACACAAACATACGCGTCAAATTTATAGCATCCCTCGTTTTAAGGTCAGGGGTTAAAAATCAACATTTTTAACGTTTTCAACATTTCCGTATTTGCAACCCAATTTCATTCATAATTTTCTTCGTGCCCCCTCCCCTCTCATACAATATTTTTTTGTATTTTATATTTTTTATGTTTTTTTCAGTGAATTAAATAATTTTTCTTCTTTCCAATGTGCTAACGCCCCTATCTAGTATTATCAGGCCCATTTAGGGGGAGGGGAGGGGCACAGATTGAGAAACGCTGCTAGAAACCATAATAATATCTCCAGCCCCAGGAGAAAGGAATTCTAAATAAGTATTATTTCTTGCTTGTAAACTCATAAAATCTACAATATTTAACTTATGTTGACTAGACAACGTTTAATTTTGCTTAAAAATTAAAAATAATTCTCAATATTGGGGATAATTTAATTCTGAATCTTACAATAATTCAAAAAATTCCCACTGAATACGTTTCTTTTGATTTTACAGTAACTAATTAAATTTTTAATAATATCTAGTAGTACTTATTAAAACAATTTTGCATCCTAATATGATTGGACATAATAATGCAATAAAAACAAATAAGTATAAAGCAGTGGCGGTTCGTGGCTGTTAAATTTGAGGAGGCTAATCATAGAGTATAGATTTCTCTAGAATTTCTACAATTTCCTAAGATTTTCTAAACTTCTTAAGATTTCCCTTCACTTGTATACCAGATTTTCTCAGCGATTCTCCTCTCGGTCTCATCTCAACTTTTTTAAATTAAAAACACATAATTTCAGATGATGCTATTTATAGGTATACAAAAGCGCATGATTCACAAATGAAGCTGATGCCCAACTACGCTATAAAAGAGCTACATTTAAAGCTAAAAGATGGTGGTATTTTTGTAGTTCTGCTCTGCGAAGATTTCAGTCAATCAGAGGCGGATCAAGGGTATATTGCGCCCCAAGCTGAACTAAAATTTGCGCCCCCCCCCTCAACGGGGGGCGCAAATTTTTTCTAATATAAATATGAATTGATATTACAAAAGAATTAAACGAAAAATAAAATGTTTTTAAATAAATTTTTATTCCATTCCATGTATAAACGAGAGAAGAGTGACTGAATGTTATTTTGACAAATAATTTTTAACAACAAAAATTTAACAAAATTTTATAAAGATAAATTACTATGCTCTTTTTTACGTTTCCTAATAAATCAATCGCACTTCATCAATAGTTCGTCGTAAATATGAACCGTAGTAGAATAACTAAAGTTCAATTGACAAATTTTTTAATTTTACGATGCTGTAGATTTACGTTTCCTAATAAATCAGTCATACCCTCCCTCATACCTCGTACATGGGTACATCGTCATTAGTTCGTCGTAAATATGAATAGTAAAATAAATAAACTTCAAGTATCAAGTTACCTAGTTGTTACTACAACGAAGGGGTACAAAATTTGTATAGGCATTATATTATTTGTTTTCCGATTCTAATTTATACCTAAGAAGGTTAGGTGCATTTTCTGCCAAAACGGATTGACAGAAAAACTATTTTCTTTGGCGTCAAGTGTCGC
This sequence comes from Cantharis rufa, assembly GCA_947369205.1. NCBI lineage: Eukaryota > Metazoa > Arthropoda > Insecta > Coleoptera > Cantharidae > Cantharis > Cantharis rufa. The sequence continues at coordinate 13,242,387 of OX376307.1, read as the reverse complement.
AAGCAAGGAAGCTGTGCTACGAATGTCAACAGCGATGTTGAGATGCTTGGCAAATTAATTACAATCCATATCATTTACTTTTTATAATAAAATGTTGAGTTTAATTCACAAAATTTGTCCTATTTTCAAGTTTTTAGTAATAATTTGATCAAAGAGGACGAAAAATTATGTAGTAGGTACTAAAAATTTTTTGTTTAAATTGATTGTTTACTAAAATATCATAAATACAATGGTAGTGTCTCTAAACCCAATGTGTAGCACATTCTAAAAAAAAATAAGTGGCAGTTCCAGGGTAATAAATTTTAAAATGATAACAAAGCACACCACGTTTTTTAGAAAAGTTGTGTGTCTGCATATAAAAAAATAAGTAAATGTAAATAGGAACCGTGTGATGTAAATCCAGCAACTCCGACTTGCGGAGATATTTTTAAAATGCAACCTATTTTTGAGATTTTTAGAATTTTATAATATAAAATATCATCAAAAAATTTTAAAAATTATTGTTATAAATTTTGCGCCCCTGTATTTCTGGCGCTCGAAGCGCTAGCTTCTTTTGCTTCTTGGTTAATCCGCCTCTGCAGTCAATGCATGGTAACTTCGGGTTAATCTGTGCCTAATAATGAAAATCGCGGTCCATGCGATGGCTGAATCATTTACATTATGTTCTAGGCAGCGGATTCAGGTTCTTCGGTAGCCTTTTTGTGTTATTATTGTGGAAGAAGTATCCATTTTTTGATCAATCAAAAATTCACTTTTTAATTTATTTTTCATTTTATTAGTGCAGAACTTCAGAGGAGGCTAAGCCTTCCTTGCCTCCTCCGACAAGTCGCCACTGGTATAAAGGAATCGAGATTTCAACAAATCTTCAAAACTGTTTTTAGATTCCTCTCGGTGCATGGAATAGCAAATCTAGCATGTTCGTGCAAAATTAAGCTTTCCAGATAATCTGAAAATGGTCAAACATTATTTTGATGAATTGTGAATTTATATAGTAGGTAGCAGTGGCTGCTCGTGCCTTTGTCATTTGAGCAGGCTAATTTATTATAAACAGGAACGAACCCTTGTGGTGAAGAGGGGAGAAAAGTTGGTAGAACGATATTGTTAGAAATCAATAACATTACTTTAAAAAAGAAGTGGAAAAGTTCAGGGACGAAAGAAATATTCTTGTGGAAGGGGGGGGGGCTGACAAGTGTTGTAGCTAGGCGATTGTGTCAAAAAGAAATCATTTTTGAGGTTTAGGGTTACATTTTAAGCAAATCCATTAGGTTTGACCCCTCGGTGAGGGGGTCAAGCCAACAAGTGACCCCTTTCTGGCGTACCGAATAGTAACAAAGAAGCTGGGCAGACCATCTATTCCAGGCCTGACTGAGGCTCGCCTCAGAGAAATCATTCGGACCCTCTTCCCGGAACACCCGGAGATGGCCTTCACCGCCAGACCGGTCGAAAGAGAGATCCCGCCCCTGACTGAGGAGGAATTGAGGGCAGCCGCAAAGAGAATGCCTAACAACAAGTCGCCGGGACCGGACGGAGTACCGTCAGAAATCATCAGGGAACTGGCAGAAACAAGACCTGAGGTTCTACTGGAGGTCTTCAACAAGTGCCTGGAAGAAGGAAGTTACCCAAAATCATGGAAGCAAGCGAAACTCCTGCTCTTGAGAAAGGGGAACAAGCCATTAGAACACCCAAATTCGTACAGGCCGATATGCCTGCTAGACCATGTCGGAAAGCTCTTCGAGCGATTAATTCTAAACCGACTCAGACAGGAAATAGACAAGACCGGTGGCCTTTCGGACAGGCAGTTTGGTTTCCGAAAGGGGAGGTCCACAGTAGACGCTATCGAAGACATGATGAGAAAAGTAAGAGCAGCAAAAGGGGGGGGAAGGAAGATCAAACGGTTGACAGCCCTCGTCACCCTAGATGTCAAGAACGCGTTCAACTCGGCCAGTTGGGAGCTCATCATGTCGGAGCTAGAAAGGAGGGAAATTCCAACCTACCTCCTAAACATACTGGGAAGCTACTTCCATGATAGATCACTCGAGGTAAACGAGAAGCTCTGGCAACATAAGCTGCCAATAAACAGCGGAGTTCCGCAGGGTTCAGTGCTGGGCCCCCTCCTCTGGAATGTGTTATATGACGGCGTCCTTAGGCTCCCCTTACCACCTGGGGTGAGCATCGTATGCTTCGCGGACGACATAACAATTGTGGCGGAGGCCAAAACCGAGGAGGAACTGGCACGACTGGTCAGCGAAGCAATAGAAGCGATACAAGAGTGGATGACAGCATGGAGGCTCCAACTGGTCCCCGAGAAAACCGAGGCGGTTGTTATATCGGGCAACAGATGGACTTCACCCGTCCAATTCAAAATGGGCGGACAGAACATTGTACCAAGCAAGCTAGTCAGAGTATTGGGGGTGGATGTGGACAAAGGCCCCACATTCAAACCGCACATAGAGAGGGCAGCGGCAAGAGCGACGGCAACTATGGATGCCCTAAGCAGAATCTTGCCTAATATGAGGGGTCCACGAGAGGTCAAGAGAAGGCTCCTTTGCTCGGTGGCCGAATCAATTATGTTGTACGCTGCTCCGATATGGGTTTCAGCAACAGGAAAGGTGACCTACAGATACCTGTTAGAAAAAGTCCAGAGGAAATGTGCCCTCAGGATCTGTAGCGCGTACAGAACCACGTCAACGGACGCGGCACTGGTGATGGCGTCCCTCATGCCGATCCACCTCAAGGCAGAGATGCGCGACGCCAAGTACAGATCCGCGAACAAGACGCTCTACAAACTTCGTTGTGCTGAAATTCAAGAAAAATGGCAGAACTCATGGGAAGAATCAAGCAAGGGCAGATGGACCCATCAACTCATCCCAGACATCGCGCCGTGGGTGAACAGAGACCACGGCGAACTTAACTACGAGATTACCCAGGCCCTAAGTGGTCATGGCTGCTTCCGTAGCTATCTCTACCGCTTCAAACGATCAGCGACTCCGGACTGCGACTTCTGCGGAGAAGAAGATGATGCACAACACACCATCTTTCGATGCAAGGAATGGTCAGAATGGAGAAACGCTGCCCAAATCCAACTAGGGCAAGATCTCACACCTTCCAACATGGTGGCATTGATGTTAGATAGCCGGGACGGATGGGAAGTAATAGCAGGGATGTTGGTGGGTATAATGTCGCACAAGGCAAAAGCCCAGGATGAATCCGACAAGAGGAGAGAGGAAGCAGGAGGTCCAAGTGACCATCAGGACTGAGGCAGGAGAATATCGGAAGAAATGCGATAGCGATTCCCGGTACCTCCAAGGAGTGGGGTTTTAGTCGGTAAAAATCCGACACTACCACCCAAAACCATCTGGGTGGTGTCTTTTGAAGATTTCCCCACTCCCGACGCACACAAAAAAAAAAAAAAAAAAAAAAAAAGTGACCCCTTTCTACGCCTTTGGAGAAGTCAAAAACAAAATGTAATGTAATATTGTCTTAAAACGTTGCAGTCCATATGGTGGCTAAACCATGTTGTAGGCTGAAAGTGCTCTGCCCCTGCAGTAGTCGCATTATTTTACTTTTTGAAAATGTATTTTAGAAGAAGTATGTATCTTTTATGGACCTCACAATCGAGAATCCCCTTTTTACCTTGTACGTACCTTGCCTTCTCTGGCAAGCCACTGGTAGGTAGGTCAGTGGTATTATAATGTTCATTTTATGTTAATTACAAAAAAAAGTAAAAAATTAATTTTTTTAATAAAGTGGATGGATTATAATTCCCTTTTTGTAGGTACAATAATTGTAGTGCATTATATAAAATTGTTATTTAATATTTAGAATTACGCCCATATTAATTACAAAGTTGATGATAAAAATTAAATATTCTGTCTATAATGCAAGTTAATTACAGTTTAATCAAAGAACGTATCAAGGCAGTGGTTGATTCAAGCAGCAACAACTTTTCGATCATTAATACTCATCAGCATGATTTTCTTTTATTATTATAACCATCAGAAGTAAAGTTATGTTCTTTTTTTTTGGTTTCATCGTAGACTTCTGTAATAGACCTACCTTGACTGCAGGCCTGCTCTAATGAATCCAGTCGTTTATGTTCAGTATAATATATAGCTACCGTGGACGTTCGGGAATAACTCAGCCTGAAAATAATGTTAAAAGAAAAACAAACAACCCTGCCAAATATTTATTGAAACAGCTTAATAATAACATTAATAAATATATCCCAATTGCATAACAAATTCTTAAGAATTCTATATTCACAAAATTAACACCGTTGGTAATAATTAGGTAGGTATAAAACATTTGTCTTTTTTATGTCTTGACGTGACTGTAAAATGCCCACTCGAACGAACGTTTCAATTATTATTTATGTTTTACATCAGGTAAAATTTATTAAACAAACAATATTATTTATAATATCGATATTTTTTTACAAATTCATGCGTAAGAGGATACTTAAATTATTAGAGATCGTAAAATGTAAAGACGCATAGTTGAATTTTACAATAATTAAAAATTATACTGGCCCCTAGTACTGGCGATTGTTAAACAGTTACTAATAGCATTTTTAACCACCATTATTTGGCTAAAACACAACTCTTATTTAAAAAAATTGCAGATCTAGTATCTTATCGCGACATATAAAAATGCACCCACATCGAGTCATTTAAACTTGCCGCTCATTTGCTCTCGAACTTAAAAATATATTTTTTGAGTTTTTCCTCAAATCGAGTTAGTTTTTTATAAGCGCCTTTCGGCCGCTGGCGCCGAGTTCCATATCACCGCGTTCTACTGAGCAATAAGTTTAAAATAATAATAGCAAAATCTGTGCTTAAAATTTTCAAAATTTCAGACTGAAAGTTGTATGTACAATTAAATCTAATAATGCACATAAAATTAGTAGCACAATGTATGTACCTAATAAATTAAAACTAGCAATAAAAAGATTCAAAATTACTACAAGTTTAAAAAGCTACATCGGCTAAAATCTCTAGGTATCTTACTTTAATAATAATTGCACTTGGTAGGGGAGTTAAGAAAATGTAAAAAATTTGTTATAATACTAACCTATAGCGAAGGATTAGGCATTTTATGTACAACATACTGAAACATTTTCGCATAGGTAGGTTAGGTATACTGAAAATAGCAAATTTTTGAGAATCGAAATATTGATTATTGCTTAAGGTATATTACAGGCAAGATTTAATATTATCGAAAAATTTTGCTGTAGTACTACAAAACTATTTTAATATTAGTATAATAAAATGGAAGACATTTTTCTTATTGCAATATGTAATTAACCAAATGCTTAAATATTAAAGTTTATTTATTTTTTTAAAAAATATAAATATACTTGACCTTGTTACTGGCACAGTGTTCCATTTTTACAGTGTAGGTACTTAATTATTATCACTATTATTTGGAATACCTAAACTTATTCCATAGCAAAAAATTGCTACACATAAATAAAAAATTATTACTATATAAATTTTATGTACAAAATTGGTCTAAATAGTAAACAAGTAGTTAAGGCTACGCTTACACGCCAGCGCGATCCATTGACAAACATTTCCTTGAATTTTTTTCCGCGGCTGCATGCATTTGTGTTTTGCGTGCAACTACTATAAGACATCATGTCAGATAGATATGCATCAGTTTCTTCAAAGAACTGACGTTGGCATCTCAATGATATGCAAGTATTATACTTGGTGCAATGTATAGCAAGGATATGTGCAATACCTTTTATCGTAAATCTCGTCGTTTATTTCAAAAGCACCGTTAAATAAAAATCGAAAAGCGTAAAACGTTTCTAAAAATAAGTTTTTCTTTATTTGAAGTAAATGGAATACGGTCGGTAAGCGTAGCCCAGTGTGAAAGTCTTTGCTAGTGCCTCTTCATATGTAAGGACAAATGATCGGATCTGCTGAAAGATCTCTGGCAGAGGTGGCAACTGAAAGGTTTGTGTCCGGTGTGTTTCCTATAATGCCGAGTTAATTCGTCTGAACGTGCAAACTTCCATGTGCAACCGTCCCAAGAACACTGGTATGGTTTTTCTCCTGAAAACAAAAAACACCAATATGTCACTCCAAAGATCGTATACGCAACGGAAGGAAGCTATAAATTATTTATATCGAGAGTCTAGATGAGATTAAAGCATAATGAATGTGTAGAATACTGTTCGAATTGTCCATAAAAATAGTACCATCGTTTAATGGACTAATGAAGTATAGAAAATACGTTTGAAAAACAAGAAATAAACTCGATAAATTTATAGTTATTGTGTAATTGAAGATAAAATTAGCACTGCAGCTCTATTTGCTTTTAAAATATTTTTTTTTCTTTCGAATACCTACAGGAATTCGTAATAATTATGGATCGCGATTTGAAAGTAAGGACGCAATTACGTCTGTCTCTTCGTTTCAAAGTGTAAATTATGGTTTGCGAATTTAATAAGAACAGATAATTCTAATTGTTTTCGGGAAAAACTTCCATATAAGCAATCAAAATGAATGAATAGGTTCTTACCAGTATGTGTTCGTTTGTGTGCCTTGAGATGAGAACTTTTTGTGTAAACTTTATGACAGCCTGCAACATCACATCTATGAACTTTTCTTCTTTTTACCGTTGTGTCCTCCGCGGTTCTTCTTTCTTCGTATATGTTGTTATTCATGGCGATGGTTTCGTTTGATGGTGTGTTTGCGGTAACATTATTTCTTTTATGAACTGATCTGCAATGAGAGAAAAATGCGATAGAATTGCATCCGGGAAGATGCTTTTGGGTGCAACTTACACTGTGGATTCTTTTATTCTTTGCAGCGCCAATAACGTGGACGACGGAGGTAAAGAAATTTCAGGACTTGTTTTTAAATAAAAACCAAACTCTTGCTTTATCACATTCGTTTTAGGAATTTCTGTAACACAAAAAAAATATGTGATAAAAAGGAAAGTTGTACTATGTCGAATCCGACTGTTTTGGAATTTATGGGCAAATTAATCAATTCCAATTTTGTGTAGTATTATATAGTTGGGTGCGTTGCCGAAGCAAGTTGTAGAATCTAAATTATCGCATTATATAATAAAATTGGAATATGTGCCATCTCATAATGATAATAGCATTAACAGTCACCGCAGTAAGGTGTGTTGAAGGCCGTGTTTGAAGATGAACTGGACAAGTGGACCAGAACCAGTTATGTAATCAGTGGCGTGCGACGAATCAAGTTTTACTATTGAATTACTAATTTATTTGCAGTCGAGTGTGACTTATTATCGTTATTAGTCTCAATCTACAAGATACACACATGTACACCAACTAATATATCCATAGGGACAAAACGTGACCCCCATTGAAAGATCTATTAGAAAATAAAATTAGCACAAAATTCCAGTATCAATTTTGTTAATCCAATTAATGCAACAAATCAATTTTTTTCAAAAATTTTAACCTTTCCATATACAATTCGATCCCGGACTTAACTGTCTCTTCAGTAATATACACAAAAGAAGTTGAATCGATTTTAAATTAATTAAAATCAAAATTTAGAATGAAATAAAAACAGGCAAAGAACTCTTAAATGAAAAATAATGTTAATTAGACGAGAACAAAAATCATAATAGAAAATTCATTATATTATGGAAGTTTCTTAATCAATCAAAAACTTTAAAAGAAAAGTGAATGTTAATAAAATGTTAACCACTTCCCCGATCCGAAGATTTAAGATAATCAAGGCAATAACCTCCAAAATTACGAAAAAGAAGAAAAATTTTCCCAAATCGGATATAATATATTATAAAAAATATGTCACGATTCGCGATAGAAATTACGAACGTCGTGACGTGTTGTGATGCCTAAGAAGAAGAAGAAGAAGAAGAAAGAGTTTATAACGGAATATAATAAAATCGTGCAAAAAAAATCTGAATGATTGAAGTGTTGTAAAATTTATCAAATGTTATAAACTTTAAACGTACTTATCAAAAATTGCCTTAAAGCGAAATTATGTAACCTTTAAAATTGTGTAGGTTATGCTTAGGAGTTCAAACTGCTTTTTTACCATTTCCATACAACACATTAACCGCGCCCAAGTGTCATCTTCATCTCCTCGAGTCCCCCTTGAAATCCACGACCAAGCCTAGATTCGCAGACAACGCCTTAGTTTGTCAGAAATAATATTAGAACTCGAGAGGAATCTTATTATTTATTATTTATGAATTATTATTATTTTAAAGGCGCGCTATATACCTAATGCGACGATTCCTTTTTGCATTATTTATTCCACTTGAGGGAAAATGGAACGGTAAATATGATAATGACATATTATTAAATTAAAATAAAATTTGAAATACCTTAATTATTACAAAACAATGTACTTGAAATAAAAATCATTTCTATCAGGTCCAACGCTGGTACCACTACCTATTTTAGTAATTATACGGTGAACGCGGCCCGTGTGCATGAACACTAATTTTTTTTTATACACAAAAATTATTTCATTTTAGCTACACAATCGCCAACGCGACTTTCACACCAATTTTCTTTTATTCCATACTACGTGGGCTGCTCAGGAAATAATGCCGGACATTTATGTTTATGTAAAATGTCGAAACGGCATTTTTCAAACATTCAATATTAATACGACCACTTTTAAGATAAAAACGAACATGCCATTAATGCGGTCTAAAACGGCAAGCGATTATAGTAACAGCATCAATAATAAATAGATAAAGAGAAGTCGTTAAAATTTAAAAAAATTTATAGTACATTTAAATGTCGTCATTATAAGCAAGGTTGGTAGTAAGGGCGGCCCGAGTGGCATTTCATGTAACGTTCCGACAAATAAAACAAAATCTGCAATTTTTCAAAATTTCATCTTCTTGAATCTCGATAGAATCAAATTGCATTTTTACACATAAGGCACCTTTAAATGTGGCAATAACAAGTTCGTTTATAGAAACTTACATGGTGTCAGGCTCCGCGCGCAGATTCAACTGCGATAAGTAATGCAGGTTTTAGAAATATTTTGCAAACATTAAAAGATGTGTGCATCGCCATTAAGTTTAATCACGAAAACAGGAAAATAGTTAATAAGAATTCCACCAAAGTTATTTAACTATAATTAACGTTACAAATCTCAGAAATTCAATGTTGGTAAACTGGTAGAAATTAAAAATTATAAGTAATTACGTTTCAATAATAAATTATAATTAATCAGCCTAAATCAAAGTGTTTTTAATTGCTATTTTGGTTTAATATCATTTATTTCAGTTAAAATTTGAGAAAATTCGCAATTTAAAATTTTGAGATTCGGGAATCCCCGAATTATTATTTTTATTTTACGCAACATCGATATTATTTAATAAATTAATGAATAAAATACATCATTCAAAAATTAGAGATTTACCTGAATTATTGAAATTATATTGAATTATTGAACAAATATTTTTAAACTCCAAAACTTCAATAAAAAAACACATTTCTATAGAAATGTTATCGTTATCGCTCCCCTATTATAGTACATTACGAGACGCCACTGTTTACTATACAACCATACAAAAAAAATAATAACAAACGAAAAACTAATTGAAATTTTATTGTGTTTACCTGTTGGCTTATCTTCACAATAATTAAATTTACAATTTTAATTTGATTAATAATTATTATTTTCACAAGCTAATGATTTATATTTTATAAATTAAATGTACATGAATTAATCTTTTAATTTATTAATATATAAATTGTTTATAATTGTAATTTATTTATCTTAATTATATTAGTAAACAGCAACGTCTCGTACTTTCGTTTATGGAGAGGGCTAGGTTGGTTCGACGACAAAAAACAAAAAGCTTTCCAGATTTGAAACTAGCAAAAATCACAGATAATTTAAAAAAAATACATATTCTTTTTTGAAAGTTAGATTTTTCAATCTGGGGGGGGGGGGGGGTCTGGGAGGTATGGAATACCACCCAGCACATCAGTGATTGTGTTCAAAAAAATAAAATGTGTTATTCAGATCAGAAATCTTAGATTTTAGAATTTTATAACTATAAGTAACATTTCTGGTTTGAAACCTATAAGCTCTCATACATAATCTCTGGTGTACTGGAGGGTATTCCATACCCCCCAGCCCCCCGGTTTGAAAACCTAACTTTGTGTGCGCATTATGTTTATATTGTGTGCGGTTATTGAAATTTCATTGAAAATTATTATTTTAATTCGGAAATAACTACCGATGCAATTTACAAGACTGCTACTGTATTTGTCATCGAAAAAATAAACAACGGCGAAATGGCGACGGCAAAACATTTTGCGGATTTGTATGTAACAAATACATCCTGGTACATTGTTTTATCTCTTCATCTTAGACGTGTATGTATAACAATAACTATTTGAAAGCAGTGGTGACTTGCTGCAAGAGGCGTGTGTCTCAGCAAAGTGGGAACCTCAAATTTAAGATTTTTGGTTCCAAATCGCCGAAACTTGTAATCCTGCTTGCAGTTGTTTATAGGGCACCGCAAGTTCGCCACTGTTTGAAAGACCCCCGCATGTAATCTGTTTAATTATTTTGTAGCTCGATATAATTATGGCTCAATAGGCCAAATCGCGTCACCAGTGGCGTAACTAGCAGTGTTCCATGTCCTCGATCAAATAAGGGTCTGGGCGTTAAAGGGCCCGGTTGTATCACGACCAAAAAATAAAATACTTTTTCTAGTACATAATATAATGTTAAGTGTGAGACTGCTATCTAAAAAAAAAAATTGGGGACCCAGGACACAGGCCCATGGCGGCATGGTTACGCCACTGCGCATCACCACATACTTATGTATATAAAAAGTAGGAGTATAGTGAATTTTTTTCCCAACCCAAATTACATACTTAGATTAACATTAATCGACATGCCATCGATGAACTCGGAATTTAATACGCTAACGCAGTGGTTCTCAAACTGTTGGAGTAGTGCCGCCCTTTTTAAACTACGGTTTTTTTCAGGGCAGTATAAGTATGATTTGTTTAAAGTTATTGACTCAATCTACCCGTTTTTGGGGGCTACTCCTACAATCAATGGAGTAAATGCAGTTTATTAAATTTCAGCAAAATTAAAATAGGTTTTTCTCCGAATAAATATTAATTTTACAGGTTAGGCAGTAAAATAGTAATTTTGCAGCCTAAGCAGTAATATATTTGGTTGTATAACCCAACATGCACACGACAACTAGACGATGACTATAGCATAGAACTGGAATAGTTTAATTGGGAAAAAATGCATTTTTACTGCCTAGTCTGGTCTATGAATCACTAGGCGGCAGTAAAACTGCCACCTTACTATACCACATAAACCAAACAAAACGTCAAAAAGACTTGTTTTTATGTTATTCAATTGGTGAACATAAATAGGTATTAATTGTTTTGGGAGCGCAATTGTTTTATTTGGCTGCCGAACGCCATCTTTTTGGTTAACTTTTAGTGCCGTCCGTCGCCGGCACTAAAGGTAAGGTTAATAAAAACCTTAAAGGTTAAAATAAAATGAACGATAGTTCATTAATCTACAACTATTGTTGAAAAAAACTTTTAAAGCTAACAAAGAGAAATATTAATAATAATAATAAAGGAACGTTTAGAACAAATTATAATCGGATGTTGGAGGAGTTTGAGTTTGTCCCGTTTGTAAGTGAAAAGTGAACTATCTTCATTTAATAGTAATTCTAACATCCCACACTCACATCATCGCACACCGCACCCAAATCGAGTTAATCGGTCTTTACGATAAACACACAAGAAGCTATATAGTTTTGAGATTGTTTATAGCTTGGGTTTAGCTGACAGTGTCGCTGGTAAAAATTTTTAAGCGCATTCGTTCCCATGTCTGCATTTTGGTCATGTCAACATTGCAGACGTTTTCCTTTTTAACGACAGTGAAAAATGTAAGTTAAACGGAGGTCATTAATATAATTATAAATCTTCCATAATCTTTCGTGCATTTTTTTGTTAACAATTCAATTTTACCTTCACAACAACAAAAAGTTACAATGAAACATAAAATATCTTTTCATTTTGATTAATACATTATTAGCCCACGTGAAACGAAAAATTAAAGCGTAGGACTGAAAACTACATAAAATAGTGTTAAGAAAAAAAAAATACATATGAGCGAATGAAAACGGAGGTGTTAAAAAATTTGCTAAAATGGTTTTAGCACGTAATTAGTAAAAGTTTATTACGAAGTAACATTAATCTCTCAATTGTAAATTTTCTCATTAATCATTTATTAATTAAAGCGTAAGATTAAAAAATTTAACTACCTGAAGTTAAAAGCAATATTTCACATTGCGTAATTATATTGTTATTAGTATCATTTATTTCGACCTCCTTCCTCGCTGCTTACAGGGAACGATAAAATTAGTTAAATAATTACGGCAAATAATGTGGCAATAATTTTAAAAATGAAAGAAAAAATTTAATCAAGCTAGGTGCGTCGCTCAGCATTTTAGTAAAAATCTTGTAATAAAATGTTAATGCTTAAAAATTATTTATTGCTTTCAATAATTGGCATGAAATAATTTTATAATTTTTTCGGCCTGAAAAGTCTTAGCCAGCGCAAAAAATGTAATTTGCAAACTGCATCAATTTAACATTACGTAAACATTTTTTGAATTAATAATCGATTTTATAATTTTTTAATTCTGAAGATTTTAACGCCTCTATATGCAAATTATGGAGATTGTTTGTTTAATCCACACCTTGAAAGTTGTGCTACATTGACCGTCGACTTACGAAATTAATAGCATCACTTAAAAATTTTAAAAATATTAATTGAAATTTTTGTTAATTAGAAATCTTAATTGCTAAACGTTATCGAAGCGTTTACCCGTGTTATCAAAATTTCTTACATTAATGCTCTAGTAGTATTCGGTATTTTATGTAGGACGTTTTGATGACTCCATAAAAATTTTTTAAAATCCTTTCGAATTTTTGAAATTTAACAGAAAAAAAAACATTTCTAGCTAACAAAATTCTCGTCGTAGCTTGCAAAACAAACAAAAGCACGAAAAGATATAACCAATTTGTTAATAATAATTATTATTAATTTGTTTTAATTCGAAACAGTAGCCCCAGTTAATATCAAATTAACTCATCTGACATGTTCCACGCCTTAACACAGAGTAAAAAAATATTGTGGTAATTAAAAAATACTTCCAAATAATATCGACATAATTATAAATACGAACAACTATTAATAAATTACAAATTTTGGAAGCTAAATTTAATAAAATTATAAATTATGCATAAATTCGCTTGTGGCAAAATAAAATCAATTTAAAAAGTAGGAACCTCTTTGCTATTCTAATGTAAATCGCCTTAGATGATCTGCGTTATGAAAATCAAAGATCAAGATTAGCGGATCACCTAAACCAATAAATTTACCATGAAGGGGAGTATGCATTAATCTGAGATAATATCAAATTACATAGTCATAACTTATCGACTACTGATTTACTGTTAGTTTGTTGTATCCTTCTTAAAATTTTTATTTTATTCTCATGGTATGATTGATTAAATAATACAGGTCCTTAATTTTTTAATTACTACAATTTAATACACGTCAAGGACAATAAAAATTAATAAATTACCGCTAATACAATTACAGGGTTGTTTTTTTTGACATGGGAAAATTTAGAATTACACACATCGTCATCAAATGATACAGTCGGTTTTGCATTGTTTCTTTCATCCGATTGGCTGATTATTTATTTATCGAAGAATACTCAGTGACATGCACATTTTTGTTTATCCTGATTCGTGTGCAATTATTAATCTGCGAGTTTGATCTGTCTGGGCTTTGAAATTAACAGTCAAGGAAAGATTGCATTCAAAAGCCTGGCCTGATATCAATTGGCAGATTTAAAAAAACATAAAATTTCAAAAGGAACCTTCCAAAATGAGTAATGATTTCCTGGTTATATCTTTTATAATAAATATAATGTAAACCGATTTTATGCACAAAATACAAAATTTATGTTGGCATAATGTGATATTAATTTTTTCGATCCTCACAAAAGACGACTTTTTATAATAGATCTCATAAAATTTTCTAAAAAATTAATATTCTAAATTTTCTCTTAAGTTCCTAAGATCCTAAGATCGAAGAGAGATTTCATGACAAAATCCGGTGTACAAGTGAAGGAATACATATCTGAAGAAATCGGAAAAAACTCTACGAAATCTAGAAAAACTCTTAATCCAATTTTGTAAGAAGTATTTAGTAGCTTGTTTTTGATTAAAAAAAATGGAAATCTTGTAGATGGAAATTCGGTGTACAAGTGAAGGAAAATCTGAGGAAATCAGGAAAATCCTACAAAATCTAGAAAAAATCCTAATTCAAATCTTTACGAAGTATAAGAGCTTTTTGCGCTATAGGGAGGTAATAATTATATATTATATTAACTTTGAGTTTACACCTTAAAAAAATAGTTCATCCACAGAAAAGCAATGTTCCAGATTTAAAAATTTAAAATACGCAATCGCAACTCGAAATACTAAATATCAATTTTACTTGACACTTTAAGTTCATATTAAAAGGTAAACGGTTGTCTACCATAAGAGTTATTCTTTTAAGGGGTTTCACCACCCTGAGATTTTCAAAAATCAAATTTCTCTTTTTTTGACTTAATATATTATTTATACTTTTGAATATTCTAAACGTTTAACCATTTCAAAATTCAAAATTCAGCGCGGTAAGAGTCGATAACGAAGGATTTTGCTGATTTCTTTTGCGTTTTTCTCCAAATTACATTTTTCAAACTGGTGGACAATATATTTCAAAGCCTACTTAACTGATTTAACACCAAAACTATATCGGAACACACGTACCGGTAACAGAACAACCGTGTAGAAACCGCAGTGCGATTCTTATAGAGAAATACATGTAAAATTTTGATTTTTAAATGCCGTTTTCTCGAAAAGTAATGGATAATCCGCAAAAAAATTTTTTAAATAAAATGTTCAGAAAATTGTGCTCTTTCCAATAGTGCATAGGTAAAAGTTCAATTCGTGGTATGAATTAACTGACAGTAACCTCACGTTCATTAGTTATAAACTTTTTACATTCAAAATTTCGTTAAAAATCAGAAAATTTTTTCAAACAGCTGTCATTTCTACAAAAAAAATAAAAATAAACTTTCCCTATGCTACATCTTAAGGTATTGCCTTTTTATACAAGAAAAAAATTAATTTTTATTTTTTAGACGATGCCTGACAGAGAATTTAATTCCACCAACAGCAAGAATTTTCAAAAGAGGGTTTTACTTGATAGCTCATATCTCCATCATTTTCTAATAATTTTTATTCATTTTATGTCAAATTATTCATAAAACTACTATGTACATGTGTAAAATGAAATATATTTTATATATTACTTAATAGCTGCATTACAAAAAATTTTACTTTTTATACCTATTTTTCCGAACGTCAAGGTGGTGAAACCCCTTAACGTGATTACTAATGCACTGGGGGCTATTCTAGACAACCCCCCCCGGTCTTGGAGATCAAAGCTTTACGTGCATATTCTGTAATAAACATGGGCGTACCCAGCTTTGGGCCTAGGGGGGGGGGGCAAATCAGGAATTTTCTGTTGATAAATAATTATCCTGGCATAGGCACATAATTAACCAGCTAAATATAAGGGAGATAAGAAGAATCCAGGGAGGGGCAGCTGCCCCTCCCTGCCCCCCAATGGGTACGCCCATGGTACAGCTACTTTGCAGCTACCGCTTTAAATCGATATCGGAGCGGTTTATATTTATGCGGAGGTTTCAGTCGATCTATAGTCACTGCGGATTCATTCGTACCTGATGATGAAAAATCTTTTGCAAGTAATCTTTGCGGTTGATGTGTTGGCTGCACCAACCGAATTTATGTTCAAGGCTGATGGTGCTACTTCTGTGGTAGCCTCACGTTTCTTTTTGTATATGTATTGCGGAAGTAGTATCTGATCTTTGATATATTTCAGTAACGAAAATCAATTTTATACTTTTTCGAAAATTTTAATATTGTAATAGTGTAGAATTTCAGGGGAAGCTAAGCCTCTCTTGCCTCCTGTGAGAAGCTGCCTCTGCCTTTATTCGATATTTTTTAAACAAAAAAGAATGATCCTAGATCCAAGATGAATTCGAAATTTTTAATTTTCCATGAGTGCGAATTCACCCCGTCGTCATCGGCACCGGTTGCGCATTTACATTTTATAAAATTTTATAATTGGAAAAATGTCAAAAACGCACTTGCTCTCTAGTTTTCTTATTAAATTAAAAAAGAAGTACTACTAAAATTGCATTTTAGCGCTAGTGCCTGCTCGTAGGAGGCACTAAAGTAAAAGAATTGCTTTCATAAAATGTTATAATTTACGTTTGACAATTCAATAACAAAAAAAATTTTAATTTTTCCCACAAGGGCACCTGATGTTGTTAGCCCAGTGCGCTAGGGCGGTCCTGCAAACCGGGAGTCTGGGGGTATGGAGGGCAAACTTATGGAAAGTTTTACTAAAAATAGTTAAATTTCGTAACAAATTTCCTCTTTGAGTTCTGCGAAAGCATAAAACATAATTTCGCTGTTGGTACATTAAATATCGACTTCTCAATGCTCTCATGTTGAAAACCCATAATACAATTGTTGAATTAAACACTTGGCAGTCACGACATAATAAAATAAAATTAACAAATTATTTGATCGATTCCACAACAAAAGAAATATATCGACGCTACTGCAGAAACTATGAAAAATAATACATAAACCAAGAAAACAATAATATGAAGGGCAAAGAAAAAAAATTGGGTAAGTTATAACCCGGAAGATTTAAACGAAATAAATTAAATTAAAGAATATAATTAATTTCTTTTAATTTGAATAATAAATTAGTAACATTTGTTATAGTTTTATTAATTAACCATAAAATACATCTCCGTGATTTATCTGTACCAAACAGTTTAAACTATCAATTTTAATTTATAATCGAATTAAAGGCAAATCGTCGAAACATTCGAAATGAGATAACAGTTAAAATTAAAAACATAAACCTGAAAACAAACTGCCTAATTAAATATTCTTAATTGAATCAAATTTTAAGTGATACACATCTTATTCCAATATTCCACTATGTGGAATGGTATTAAACCAGCGCATCTCAACATTTCGGCAGAACGGATGTAAAAAAATATTGCATAAGGAATGAGAAAGTCGAGAAAATTAAAATTTTAATTACTGCATTAGATTTAGACTTCGAAAAATGGTGCGTAAGAATGTTAGTGGTACATAAAAATTAATTACGGCTCGTTTTTGGATCAATTTTGTAATCCAAGTTTGAAATTGACAGATTTAAAAAAATATTTATAGTTCACGATTATGATAAATATTAAATTTATTACCACGGTTGATATATTTCTCCCAATTACCTCTTAATTAGAAAAACATCATTACAAACCTCCAAGTATTAATTAATGCGTTTAAAATTTAAATTCCTTATAGGTATATAAATAAAATAACAATTATTATCGAATTATAGATTAAATTAGTAAAATACTTAATTAAAACTTTCTAACTGATCGAATTTAAGTCTGGCATATAATATTTTATTTTGTTATCAAAAGTAACGAAAGAATCTGATTGGTAGGATTAGCAATTTATTTGAAGGTGGCACGGAAATGCCAAATAAATTCGATAATCATGTAACATTTTCAACTTTGAAAATAATATTTTTAGTGTAAATCACGATTAGTTAATTATTAGACAGGCAACTTGTGCTAAATCTTAATAATAAATAACGCTTACAAAGCTGTCGCAATTAACGTTTAAAATTTAAATTTATAATTAGAACGAGCACATAATAATAAAATATTAAATTTATTTTAAGTTCAACCCAATCTAATTAAAAGGTACTAATTAAAAATATTTATGTTAAATACGTTTCAGCGTGGATTTAAAATCACCGGCAATTTATTTATGGAGAATTAAGATGAGGTTGTAGTTAGCGCGCTGTGTTTTAAATTATAGCGTTTTATGCATTTCAGTCAAAGCAGTGAATTTTATGAAACCTAAATGGAATAATAATTAATTATTTTAATGCAAAGCAATTTGCCTTCTTCATTTTATTAAAGTAATGCTTGAAAAAAAAACAACCATAAACGAATCCAATATGAGATAGCAGGAAGCTGAGATTTACTTCGCCGCAATTAATCCGCGTACCGAATACTACGGTTATAATGGAGATATCTAAACCAACAGTTTAAAAACCATACAAAATTATCCGGTCCTTTGAAGTAGTCAAAAAGATTCTAAATTAGTGGGTGTAATTTTGTTAATCTAGTTGATCCATTCATGCGCGTCGGCAATAAATTTAAGCTTCTTCAGAGCTCCTTTGGAAAGCTCTACCAATTCCCGATAGAGAATGTGTTGGAACATTTGACAAGCTAGATCCGACTCTCACATTAACAATGGAGCAAATAACATAAATATAAATTTTTATATTCGTAGAATAATTTGGTTCAGAAACTTAAATTGGCGACATTCACTTTCAAGCAAGTCACATTAAACTAATTAGTCGATTAAAATCAAATAATGTAATAAATATTGTAATATAGATTGTACATAAAATTGTAAAACAAAAACTTGATATGTAATTACGTGTATTTGCTCGATTTACAGCAAAGTTATTAATACTGAAATGAGAGTTATAAACTAACAGGTTTTATTTTTTTCTTACAAAAAAACTGAAAATATGACAAGTTACTTAATAATAATAAGAATAGTAATAAATTAATTTATTATTTTATTACCGTAATGCATTAAAAATATAAAATGTTTTATTACAAAAAGCAGAAATAATTTGCATTTTTTAATGTAAAAATCCTTAAATAGACATTAAAAGTAAATCGTTGGCGTGACTTCAGAGTAATAGTCTATTAATTTGTATAAATTATTTCTTTCTGTGTGAGTTATGGTTACAATAATTTATTTTATTTTTTATAAACTATGTCTTCGAGATTCATTATTATTATTTTGGTGTTGGTAATGGAATTGTAATTGAGATGAAAGTGTTTAGGCATAAATAGTCAAGAAGGTGGGGTGAGAGTCAACCTTGATTACAAATAACAACAGCACACGGTAATTCTTGTAACATTACATTCGTGGGAAAATAGACTAGTTGGGAATCCCTTGGGCATTATATAGATTTCCCATTATTTAATTAAATGAAGTCGCGATTTTTATCGCATCGGAAAATAATACAAGACTTGAAATAATTCACCTGTGCAATGTAATGCTCTAATTATATGGCTTGAGAAAGTTAAATTTGGAATTTCAAATAATAAATTAGAAAAAATATTTGTATGTTTAAAGAATGCTCTAAAAGCCCATGTTTAATTCATGTTTACGCTGCGGGCTCTTTTTGATAGCAGAATGATTTATAAAACCACGGAAGATCCTCTAATATCTTCGATAATAAAAATTTGGTTGAATTTTTATAAATTAAAGAAAAATCTCGTAAAAATATTTTCAAAACTTTTTGCCCATCAAAAATCATACTCTGAAACCATTGATTGGTGTTTGCAACTCGAACATTATATTATTTTTTGTTGGGTTGGTAACTATAAAATACTAGAATTTTAATTTTATGTAGATTGAAAGTTTCCAATTTTTTCAAGATTTTCTTGAAAATTACTTTGGTGGTTTGCCTTCTGAGGGAAGACGGTTGGAATATTTTTACTCCGTCCAGAATAGAACTGGATATCTCAGCTAATCAGTTAAGAAAAAAGATCAATAAAGGTGGGGGTATTCTATACCCCCCAGACCCTCCCGCTTTGAAAAAATTAAAGTTTAGTATGCTCATTTTGTGATTGGTTTTATTAAAAGGGAACCCTTCACTCTTTCAGAACATCTACATCTGTAGGTCATTGCAATACGCACAGGGGGGGGGGTCTGGAATCCCCCCTGGTACACATAATTGTATAGTATACTCTCCATAGCTTTTAAATTCACTCGAATTAAAATGTTTTTTGTTCAACAATCAAGACTGGCTATAGTGGGATCTCTAGCCGAAAGGTAAAAATAGGTCTAAATTGGATGCATTTTTTGAATCAGTTATTTCATAGTTAAAATTAGCAAACTTGAGTGAAAAAAAATGAAAGTGTATTTTTTTATTACTATTCTTTTATATAAAAAATCAAAAATGGTCTAACCCACATCTTGATCATTTTTGCCATCTAAATTTTTTATTTTTCGTATATATTTGGATACAAGTTTGTGATATAAGCGATTGTTGCGAAACACAGTCATCGTAGGTCTGAAGTGAACCCACACAACAACTGTATGTTGTAAATACCAGTGGCATTATTGTTTTGATGCGATGCTTTTCTTCGGGACACAACAATCGGAAATCTCAATATACATTTTCCAGAATTAATTTCAAAGAACATAATTTTATTTGCTCTACTGGATCTTAAAATTACATGTTGTTGTATTTCCAACGACGACGTTTTGCCTTAGTTATTCATTTTGTAGTTTAGAATTTTAGAAAAATGCGGCAAAACAATCCTAGGAAGTGAAGCATTTTTCATGATTGGTACTTCAGGTGCATGCGGAAACATCTCAATTACTTAAACGCGAACAACAGTTAGCTGAAAGCTCCTATATATTGATTTTTATATGCAAAAAATTGAAACTATTAAATTAAATTTTAAAATGTCATTATCCTGTTTTATTGGTTCATAAATAAATCATGCATCTTGAAAAGGTTCGTCTATATCAATAATTCAAGGATATTATTTATGTTTCGTTAATCATTCAACATTCTATAATCTTTCAAAATTTCTTTACGACCCATTATTATTATCTGGTAGGTAATGAATTTAGGAAAAAAAATTTAATTACTATTTGGCTTTTAGATAAACGAAAGAACAAGTGCAAATAAAAAAAATAACATTACACGTGCAAAGCAAGCCTAAAAATTTTGGGTAATTTATCAATTCGACATAGTAAGGTCAAAATGTGAAAAAAAACTTCTAAGGTTAATTAACTTTTAATGGGAACTAAAAGGAGTAAGGACTGTTGTTGGCGTTGACATTTTCTCCATAGTGAAATTGTGTGTGACTTGGTATAAAAATTTTTGATTATAGTAACTCTTGTACGATGTAAAGATAAACCATGAACTTTTTGCAGTAATTGTTTAGCGAATAATGTTGTAACAATTTGAAGGAATAGTGGACGGTGAAGTGATTGCGAGTAATCTATTTCGCACGCCAATTATTTATAGATTAATGTAACTTTTTGCTCCAAGAACAATGTTTGTTTGGACTGTTATTCACGACTGCCTTCTATTATACGGCCATTGCACACAGTGTAACACTGGAAGTCACCGATCTTTCCCACGGTATTGAAATATCGTCAATGAGGCACACTTCAATGACTACAATAAAAGTAACCACTCATCATCAAACACCGCACGATTTAAACATTTTGTACGCATGATACTCAAGCCTGATATGGATAGTTAAAAGAGATTGTAATCGAGTTAAGACCGACAATCGTTTAATCGTTCATCAAATCATGAAAAAAGCGCGGAAATTTATTTCTTATGGGTGAAACGAAGACGTGCTTTCTTGTTTATACGTCCAAAGAAAGAGAAATTGGCACAACAGGGAAACCGTGCTTGGTGCGTTGGGAGATGTGGAAGAGGACCATGGTCGGCATCGGCAAGAACTTGTTGAGCTATTATGCATATTATGGTATGGCGTTAAGTACCACAACTTAAAGAATACATATTTAAAATAGCGTTGGGTTGTAGTTTGATTAACATTCCAAGAGTTCTGTAACAAGAACATTTCTCTACACATTTCAGCAATTCCGTAAGAAATTTAATTAGACGCGGAGTTAGTGTCCAATCCCAGGACATTATTGGTACAAATTTTATGCAATTTTTTTGATTGCCAATGCAGTTGTAGCAGTTACGATAACTAGGAAACTCGATACCCGTAGTATTTTGTAATAGAAAAATACAAAAAAATCAAAACCGTAAATAAACTGTAAAATTGACAATTTTATAATACAATTTAAATTAAGTATAATGGAAATATTATACAGACTTTCACTATATTAAAATAAAATTTTATAAAATTACAGAAATTATAATAACATTTAAAGCATAAAATGTAACGTAGGCATAAGACACATTAAGGTAAGTAATTCAACATAAATTCTATTTTAATCGACATTGTAACATGAAAGAGCGAAACCTACATTACAAAAGTTACTGGCTAAGTATACCTACTAGAAGACCTAAATCTTGAATAAAAATCTCTAATTTTCACGAAATACCCATAATTTGTTCGACACTAAAGGGTCATTTAGATTGTCAAAAAAATAACACGAGTGATTGATGATTTATTAATTTTTCGACGACAAAGTAGGAATAAAATTAAATGAGATTACACAAGTGTTATTCTTGAAACTTTATCAAACAAGCATTGCATTTAATATGAGGCCTATAATAATATCGAGTGTCTCCAAATTCTCTTTAGATTGGATTTTTCAAAAAAAGTTAATTAAACGTATTATAATTCGCCAAAATGGCACTGCCCCCTTTGGTCCGGTTTAAGCAGCTGAGGGGTTTAAATGCAAAAACATTTCTCTCAGAAGATGCTGATTATTCTGTAGTAGACGTTGATGACTAGAAACAACCACCCGCCTTGACTTGATGAAATACCCTTCGGAAGCTACTAAGAAATTTTCAAAAAAAAGATAATCTCCCCCAGCCTTAGAAACAAAAGTCTTTTACGCATGGCACTCTTAAAAAAAAATTCCAGTATACAGTGGAAAGCCAGGGAATTAGAATAAAATACTCCTCAGTACCGCAATAACGTGAATTTCACGTTAAAATGTCGAATTAACGTTGTTCTTGCCGCTTAATATTGAAAATTGCGAAATTTGCGACGTTGCTGTCATGATGGAAGGATAAAAAAATAAATTTTGCTGAAAATTTTTGAAACTTACATTAGTAAATTCAATAGTAAATAGAGATTAAAATCATAATTTGAATATTTGAATACCAGATTTTCATTCAAGGGATTTTTTCAGATATCCCTTTACTGGTACAACGGACTTCTGTTGAAAATATGATCATTATAGCATTTACAACTAATGTTGTTAGTATATACGGGCCTTATTCGCTATCGTCTAAAACCGACGCGCATAAATGGATTAAGAAGAGATATTTTAATAAAAAAATTCCTAGGTAACATGTGACTTAAGAACCTCACTGGACTTGAAGCGGGGAGTCTTCGAAGTGAATAGGTCTCGAAGCTCACAGGCTTAGAACATATCCCCGAAGTGCAACTGAAGTCTAAAATCATAAATCTAGAAAAATGGGGACCTCTCAAAAACCTTGGATCATGGATCAGTGCTGGAAAAATAATAGAAAATATCCACACATTTTTCACTGTTGTGGATATTTTTAGAAATAGCTTCCCTAAAAATCAGTGATATGACCGCTTTTGTCTAGGGAATATGGAATACTGAGTAATTACACACACTGGAGGTTATTTTGGGTTTACACCTATTGTTTTGAGATTTTAAATATCAATTTCAAAATTGAAGAAGTTTTAATATGTTTAGATCTGTTTCCGCTGATAAGCCCACAAGTAATTTTATTTTTGCAAGTCTCTAGAAGTACCTATCAGTTCATTATGGTTAGTTTATGTTATGAAGTTACAACTTCAAATATTGGCTGAGCTTTAATGTAGCTATTGCCAAACTGGGGGGTCTGGGGTATTTCATACCCCCCACTTTTTTCTCTTTGTGCACGCATGAAAACCAAAGAGTTACTCGGCAGCTAATACTGGGGGTTTTACATAACCCCAGACCTCTGAGCCGCGAGAGCTATCGAGAGGAAATTATAAAGGAGCTATTATGAGATTGAATTTTTTTAATTATGAGAGGAGTTTCAAATTACAAAACTGAGGACGTAGAGAAATTTATATTATCAGAAATAGCCCTCCTATAAATTAATGCTATGACCGCTCTGGACTAAACTAAAACAAATCAATTACATTGTTTTGTAGGAGGGGAAAATCGCTTGGGAAATTTGGTGTACAAGTAACGGGAAATCTGAGGAAATTTTAGAAAATCTTAAAAAACCAAGGAAATCTAAGAAATCTACGGCCTAGCTTTTCAATGGTAAGTCAACCCAAATTCAATGGTTAACTTAGATTTCTGACCAATTAGTCATAAACGTAGGTTAACCCTTAAATTAGGTTTAATTCACAATTGAAAAACTGAACCTAAGAATTCTTAAAAATATTTCAGATAACGTTTTCAAATTTTTACTTTTTTTAATTATTTTTAAGAAAATTTTTGAGACAATCCAAGAAAATCTAAAAAATCTTAGGAAATTCAAGAAAATTTTAGGAAATATGGGGCAATCCCAAAGGGAAACCGCAGACCTAATTTTTATATACAGCAAATTTCCTATTATGAGATTTTCTAAAAATTTCCCCGGATTTCCATGAATTGTCTCGAGATTTCTTTTCGACAAAGTTAAAAAAGTAAAAAAGGTTGTCTGGAATATTTCTAAGATTTCTTAACATGGCCCGGATTTCTCAGGATTTCCCCAGATTTCCCTTTACTTGTACACCAAATTTCCCCAGCAGTTTCCCCATAGGACAATCTTAGGAATTCTTGGAGAATTGTAGAAAATCCGGGGCAATCTTAGAAAATCTCAGACTAGGAATATCTCTCTAATAATAATAATAAGCTCTTTTTTATTTTTACTTTTGCAACTTTTTCTAAAAGAAATCATGAAGCATTCCAAGGAAATTTCATGAAATCCGGAGAAATTTCAAGAAATCTGAAAAAATCCGGGAAAATTCAAGAAAATCTCTTAAAAGGAAACTTGTGGTCAAAAAATTAGGTCTGCGGTTTCCCCCTCAGCTCTAGATTTCTTGAAGGTTTTCCGGATTTTCTTTTACTGTTTGTTCAGCGAACTTAATGTTGCAAAAAAGTAAACTAGCAAGGGAAAGCTAATAACTTCGAATATACTAATATTAATACAAAAATTGTAAGCATCAGAGAGTTTTAGATACTTTTAGAAAGGAATGAAAAATTCTGAATTTCTGTTTTTAAATAAGTAATTTAGTTTTGAATTTTAAATAAATATTGTGGTGTAGTATTACAGAAGTCAGAGATCACCACCATCTTTAATAGATTGTATAATAATTTTTTTTTAATTGGAAAATTAAATGGAAAATCTAGATAAAATTTATTTACATTATGTAAGTATTTTTAAATTTTAGTATGTAAGATAAATCAAGTGTTTGTATAATAATTTAAATATTAATAACCTTTATGTTTTCCTCAATTAGTAAATGAAGAACAAAGTATTGAAACTTTTTATTACATTGAAGTATAACTCAATATGTCTCAGTATCTGAAGCGAGTAATTAGCCGCTATTGAATATTTCCCTGCTCATTGTAATTATTATGGTAAAAGCCTAATTAGTTACTACATTATTAATTATAACGACCGCAGAATTACTTACTATATAATTTTAAATATAATTACGTAAAGCACTATAGTGAAGTATTATTATAAATAACTTAACAAATAGTTATTGATTGAAAAGCAAATTATTTATCAAACGTTACAATTTTGTTCACTAACGATCTCTTAAGTCGGGTTTCTCAACAACAAACAATAATTGTAATTTTAAATTTATTTTACTTTTATTTTTAGTCGTGCTAAGGTTGAGGTTGCGTTTCAACAAAATATAGGTTAACTATTTGAACGATTTTCTAACCTTCAGTTCATGAAGCTGTTAAGTATTAATATCTGTCGATTTTACGTTGTGTAAATATATCGCAATTTTATTTAATTGTTTTCATTTTTAAAGACTTCAAGAAAGTTACGAATACGGTGGGCGTAAGTACAACGCTCAATAAAATATTTATATCTCGATACGGACCAAGCTTTTATGGGAGGAAAATCTCAAGCTCGAGAATAAAATTGCACATTTAATATAAACCGCACTTAAGTTATTATGTAAATAACCATACTTATTTTTTATTGCCTTGATTTTTTGTCAGTATAAAACTGCAACGGTTGTTCCCTATTAAGTACATGAATAGGATATTAGCGATCGACAGTACCGACTTCAGGGGGCACAAAACTCCGGGCCACCCTTTTCGGGTTTTTTCAAAAATTGCTAGAAACGATGATTAAGTTGAACGTGGGATCGGAATAAAAAATTAGATTAGGACCAGAAATTGAGTAAAATAATTTGCCAAACCGGTCCTGACGGTATCGAGTACTAATTAACAAAATGGGTTTTCTACAATAACAAATTAATACATCAGAATAAATAATTAATTTCCGTAAAAGCGAACTTAAATTGATTAATGGGCGTTTTTATAAATTTTAAAATTTTTCAACTTTACAGTTATATCACTTTTTTCAACACCTACATTTTCACGACACGCCTAATGGTGCTGTCGCATTTCAAAATTGAATAATAATAAAATTTATGTAAAATAGGTAAAAGTTATAGCGTCCGGTTGACTTTAAGTGTGTCGACAAGCCCGTGCGACCTTTGACTTCTAGGGTCACCCATAATATGCTAATCAAAAACCAATAACTTACCATAACTTAAATTAATAAAACATAATCACGTCGCTTTTACTTTTAATCAATGAATACCGCGACTGTCGTTATTCAAGAACTCGCGGTTGATGTAACCAACAACAAAGAAATAAAACGCAAAAATTGGCTCCAAAATCAAAAACTGTGATAATTGAGGCAAATTTTGTACCACGAATATGGTAATGTCATGCTAAATTAAATGCACACCCGCGAGCCATTTTTCGTAATACCAATAATTTACAGTTGTGAAATTTGAGCACGGAGCTTTAGACGATCGCAATTGCCGAGTTTCGATTCATTGAGAAAAAAAAATGTAACTTTTTTAAATACGTCACTGCAAAAATCCATTTCGCTTCATAAATATGGATTACAAAAATTATCCTAAATATTTGGGTGCGATAATTTGTATGAAAGTTGTAAGCAGCTTCAACTTTGTATTCTTAATCTGATAAGCTTACACGGTAAAAAATTCGAGAGCGAGTCTTTCCGAGGGTTAACTCCACCCGCAAGTTGCGTGTTAGAAGTAACCTCAATTTTTTAGCAGTGCAAGTGTTGAGAGGATAATGAAAGTGGCACTTCAGTTTTTTAATCCTTTGATATTTCACTTAATTAAATTTAATCGTTAAGTTGTGATTGTAATTAAAATTTTTTTCTCTTCTCTTTTTAACGTTGTTGATTCCTGACCTTTCCTTCCAAAGCAACCTGATGCAAATCGTTCGAACCTTGTAAAATGTAAATTCTGAGCTCCGTCAGCACTTGTCCGAGCTTTAATTTTTGGCAATTTAACATTGAAAGAATCTTAATTTTTTTTAATTTTAAAACTAATCGGTTTAATGGGGGAAAAAAATTGAAATATGAAAAAACATTAATTTAGTAATTTTGCAACCGCCACCGACGTATCTCCATTAAAATCTCTAAAATCTACGGTATCCTTTCGAACCTACACAAGAAAACTGAAACGTCATTAATACTTAAAAGATTTTAATCAGAAACTAATTAAATAACCTATAAATGGTGAATACTGTATTAGGCAATGCTTTAAGAATTTTTTTTATAATTCTATCACTTGTCTTTGATTGTAAACAATAAAACTTTTGCAATCACGTACCATTTCGTTAAACATACCTTGAAGGTTCTTAAAAAGCTATAAACATACACATACATGTAAATTACCATTTCTAGACTTAAAAACAAAAAACGGAAAAAAACTCAAATTTCTTGTATTAGCTAGAAAAAGTTTAACCAATGTAATGAGAAACTCGACTAGATAATTCTTCCTTTAGCACTTATAATAATAATTAATAATGATTAATGTGCAGCGATCTTTTATTGCACTATTGTAAATACCTACACAGTTTTTCTTGCGTTTGGTCGGTAATACACATAAAATACATTTTAAATTATTAATCGCTGACAATACTTTCAGTCTGATTGACAGCTACAACTTTTAATTGATTACTTAGTTTATGAGTTATACTCAATTGATTTTATAATCAATTTTTCAGCAGGGTTACTCAAAATGTTCATTACCAACCAAAACTCCAAAACAGTGTAAAACTATAGAAAATTACATTGGGAAGTTACCCTAAGATGTTATAATCTGCATAATTTAATCATAAGTAAAGATTTCAATCCGGATGAATCAGTGAAATACCCGAGTTTTGAGATTTTTCACTAAAACTTTCTAAAATTCAAAGAATTTACATACATTTTGTTGTTTCTCAATATTTCCTTGTATTCTAAAAAACTTTCTTCAATTTACAATAGCCAAAGAATCTCTGCAGATCAATATTTGCAAGTGGTATTGAAAAATTCAGTAACGGAAAAAAATTAATAATTTATTACTAAGGCTGCCTTCTCACGAGGCTTCTTTAGCAGCACCACAAGCGGTAATTGAAGACACAATTGACTAATTGGTTGTAGAGCAGGCAGCTTAAGATTCTATTTATCGGTGGTTTTTAAAATACCTGCGTTGTTTTTGCATTCCAATCATGATTTATACAATTATGAGATACGGTACGATCATAGTCGGTAGTCTGGTCCACTTATGCAAATCTGTTACCAGCAGCTATCACCTGTAATTAACCCGCCGAGAAATGGCGTGACTGAGTTTGATATCCTTCAATGTACATTTAGATATCTACGCAAAAAAAATTGCACAAATCTACTGCTGCAATCGGTGCATTTTTGATAGATTTATTATTAAATCGATAAACGGTTCCGTCGTCATGGCAACTGCGTTACAGGTCATTAATTTATATTGCGATGTAATGTAGGCAAAAAATGTAAAATAATAATAAATTACCGAACCCATTTAATTGAAAGATAACTATACCCATCTGTCGCCGCATCAAATTATTTTTGTATTAGCTTTCAATTTCAATTTTGAATATTAGGAATTACGATTTTTTCGAAAAAATCAATCACTCTTAATTCTCAAAACTAGTAATATAAAATTAAAATTAAAATCGAAGACAAAATTACGTTAAACCGCTTAGGCGGCCTTATTGGCGTGGAAAATCTGGTTGATGCTTTATTAACTAACTCGCGGCAAAACCAAATCTTGAAAAAAGTAATAATATATTAATTTAGATTATTTAGCAGAGAATTTTGGTACAAGCCAATATGAAGCTGCTTCGATTTATTGAAGGTTTCCAACCTTCTTTACACACAGTTTGGTTTTTTTTAGATTATTTAATACCAATCTAAAATTCAGTACCAAATGGACCAATCAAGTTGCAGCTCTGGAATAATAAAAATATTTTTTTTTAATAATATCGAATCTTCTAGCCTGGGGGGTATTGCATAGCCCCCAGACCCCTCGGTCAGGATTTTCGTGTTTTTTTTTATTTTGTATTAATTGTGTTTTATAAAAAAAATCATAAAAGTAATTGATTAATTTTGACAATGGACAACTGATATAGAGAATTTGTACAGCTCAATATGAATCCTTAACACACCATCCCGAAGGAATCGCAACAAAAAATTTTCTACTACAAATTTCCATTTTTAAGATTTCATAAGTGAAATCTCAGAAAAGATTTCCCTAAATTTCTTTAGAGTTTTCTCGATTTCTACATACAAAAAAAGCGCTGCCGTCCCAAAATGGATTAAAACATTACTTATTAAATTGTAAATATATGATCCAACTCAGATTAACGTCTTTTTGCTCCTGGCGGCATAAGTTTGTACTTAGCTTTTTCAGTGCATGCTATAAAGGGAACGGTGCTCTACCATGATAAGAGGTTTTCCTTTAAATGCAACAATTTACTGCTAGGATACTATCGATAACTTAGATTAATCGGTAAATTAGATTAATCGATAACTTCAATTAATCGATAATTATCGGAATATCGATAATTATTATTACGTTAATTATCGAAATAATACGCGAAAACTGACAGTTTCTCAGAAACTGAAAACCGGATGACTGAAAAGTGTGTCTTATAATTTAGAACTATTAAAGTCATAAGTAGGGTCACAATTATAACTTAATAAAAGTAATAATTTTATTTTAGAAACAATTACTATTAAAATTTAAAAAAAAATTAAAATAAATTACAAAAATTTATTAAAATTACAAAAAATTAACAAAATTATAAAAATCATTTTTAAACATTATTATCTATTGCAACTCAAAAATATCAGTTGTTCGACGTATTCTGAGGTATCGATATTTATCGGAATATTGATAACTATCGAAATATCAATAAATATCGATATAGCAATAAATACCGATATATCGATAAATATGGCTACATCGATTAATAAATATTTAAAAAATAAAATATCGTTCTTCGATATATCGATAACTATCGATGTTTATCGATTAATCGATAATAATTCCCAACTCTATTCCATACCACCAGACCCCCACTCCCACGGTCTCAAATACAAAGAAATGATTATTTTTTAATGGTTATTTTATTAAATAAAAAGGTTTTCAGAATAAATATATCTTTACATCTCGTGGCTATACAAACCGAGGAGTCTGGGAAGTATAGTACCCGTCTCCCCCCTGTATATCACCCCTTTATAACGTAATAAAAATTTAAATTGCAGTTGTTAAATTAATACAGCTTCAATAAATATTAATTAATCACATAAGCATAATATAAACGTTAATTTAACGTCAAAATATTGTATTTTCCAAAGGCCACATTGTTTGCCCCCCCCCCTTTCAGCCGTTTATTCTTTCTTTCGTAAATTTACTCATGAGTGTCAGTTT
Organism: Cantharis rufa; assembly: GCA_947369205.1. Classification (NCBI taxonomy): domain Eukaryota; kingdom Metazoa; phylum Arthropoda; class Insecta; order Coleoptera; family Cantharidae; genus Cantharis; species Cantharis rufa. Next base: position 13,211,493 of record OX376307.1, on the reverse strand, counting down.
ATAAAACAATTTTTGTTTTTTTCACGACAATCAATTAATTACAAAAAATTATAAATAAATAGTAATTAAAAAATCAGTAAAATTAAAAAACTGGCCGCCACCATGATCTTCTAGTGCTAGAATGACGTGGAACCCTATTACTCAGAATGTGCGACATGAAGGCCGCAGTGACTGATTTTACCGATTACCGATATTTTATTTTTTTTTATATTTTACATTTTACCGATTTTCAATTTTCTAATATAAAAAAATTGCGTTTTATAAAAACTATAATTAACTATTTATAAAAAATATAAAATTATGTTTTCTTATAAAATTATTGTAGAAAACATTACATTCGAAAACGCACAACGAAAACATTCAACAAAAACATTTAATAAATTTTAAATAATCAATATTTGATATAAATAAATTATTAACAAATAAATAAATTGTATGTTTTTTAAACAAATTGGGAATTTGTAGTAAATGTTTTCAAAAAATTCTAAAAAATAAATTTAATAATTTTAATGATAAATATAAATAACAAAATAAAAATAATAAATTTATGTAATATCAATGTTTGCAGTATGTAAAATATTCATAAATATTTACCAATAAAAACACGTTCAGAAGATTTGAAATATTATTCAATAATTATTAAATTATTTCTTTCAGGATATATTTTGTAATAATAATAAATTATTTATTTTTAGTTATATATTAATATATATAATTTTTATTTATAACTGTATTACATAAAATTGTTTCTTAGAAGTTAATCGGAGTGCCGTATTATTCCTGTTATAAACAAATTTAAATTTTATTTACTTAACCTTCAAAACTGATTTATTAAAACCCCCGTGTGAACGATTCGATTTCGAATTTATTTTTAATAACTATACTATATTGTTTACTTGTTTACTTATTATGTTCTTCAAATATTTTATTTATTATCTTGAAAATCTAGGTTTTAATATAAATCTGTAATATAAATTTTAAATCAAAATTTAAAAATTTTAAAAAATTTATGAGCTTATTTTTCCTCCAAATTTTTTTTTTTTGTTTACATATTTCCGTTAGCCTATTAAGCTGGTTCATTCTATACCATTTTTGGTATTACAGAAGCCAAAGTTAAATATTAAGCGCCATTTTTACAATTAAACGGTTTCTACTTTCTATATCTATTTTTAAAATAAAAACTGTCGTTCATGCCATGTAAGCGTTGCTTACGATTTTAGATAATTATGATTTACAAGTCGTACAAGAAATCACATAGTGTGAACTGGCTTTTAGTAAATATGTTTCGGATGACTATCTTTTCAGTTCTGAAAACTCTAGTCCTTCTATTATCCATCACCGAAAATGATTCAATATTTTATGAAATAGATTTCACATGCTCGAAGTAGAACAGACGAAGTTAAAATTTATAGCTCGGGTTGTCGGGTAGCTAGGTGAATGAATGGTAGAATCACTGAGTAAATGAGTTTTTAAAAATTTAAAATCTAATTTTTGACTGATGAGACTTTATCGAGGGTTTTAAATTGGAAAAGTTAATTTTTTGTTAGTCTCAAATCGATTGATTGATACCGCTGCCACAGTTAACTTCCTGGGTTCATCGTTAAAAAAATCTTTCAAGGTCAAGTAATATGACATACATAATATTATAATCCGTCAAATTAGGCAATTAATTTGGAAGCAATAATATGTTCTAACAATAAAACCGGAGTAATCCAAATTTTTATCATCTTATACGCGGAACTTGACGTAGTTAATTCTTACGGTACTTCATAAATCACACGGTGAAAATTAATTAATGAAGATGACATACCAAGATTTAATATTTCAATTAAAATTTTGTAATTGCATGGAGTGAAATTCTTGAAATGAATTTCACCCACTTAAAAAAATTTCGGTAACACCTCATCGCAAAATTCCTATATTATTTGTAATACCTGCATCATAAACTTTGTAATATTTACATAATTATTATGTTTAAAATTGCTTGGCTAATTTGCGGTTTAAACCATCAAGCAATTCAATAAATTTAACGCAGACACTTATATCTCCCCAGAACGGTTTTACGTGCCAACTATGAAAATCGCCGATAAATGCCAGACTTTTACGAAAATTTGTTTTAGAAATTAATCAACACTTTCTAAAGTTTGACGACGCTCTAATAATCAAACTAAATTAGAGTTAGCTTCTAAGTGCTCTATGAAAAAATTTTAATTGTCTAATGCGGTTCTTCGGGGAAGAAACCAAAATTTCCCAACAAATTTTGGGTGAAAAACTGTTGGGAACTCCTGATAAGGACTACCTTGATTTTAGTTTACTACTTGTACAAGAGATTGGCATTGAGAGAAATAGTAACAGTATAAATGTTGATACAATTAGATTGTAATATGTAACATAATACGACTTGTAGATTGATTATTACTATCGGTTCTACCAATTACGCACCTTTAAAATTTTTCACATAGTTAGTTACCTTTTTGTAAAGGAAATACTCTCGACTATTTAAATGTTAATAAATAATAAAATAGCGTCAGAGAGCAGTCGTATAACCTTTTAGTCGTGATTCTTCTTCAAGAAATTTTTCAAGTTCACCTCGCGAGGTGGAAAGAAAACGGTGTGGCTTGAAAGCGTTAAACTTTCCCAAGAAAAGTATCACGAGGGAAAATTCGATCAAAACTAAATTTGCGATGGTGGTAGAAATGAAGGGACTGTTTAGTTAAAAATATTAAAGTGAAAAATATAATATGGAGCAATAAAACCTTTTACTAGCGACAGGACATGTTCAATGTGTATCAAGGTCTTTGTAGAGTGTATTTACTACCTATATGTCCATATCTACATTCAAATACGTTTTTATGTGCGTTTTTCTTTTTCAAGCGAAAAAAAAAGATCTACGTACACACATTTCCAAATTTTAATTTAAATCCATGATGGAGAGAAAATGAAAAAACATAAATCACTCGCCTATTGGGATACGCTTACCTCGAGTGTATCCCAATCTAACTGTATATGTGAATGTTTTTATTGATGATGTATCTGCTAGGTTAAGATAGTTTCGTTGATGATTGCGAACTTGGGTGGAGTGAAGAAGATGCACTCGGGGCGTGTGATAGTTCAAGTCGTGACTTGGCTGATACTCCAGAAAAACTAGCACCATAACCTAACGTATTAAACTAGCCTCGCCTAACAAATTGTCTTATTATTCTGTCTGGTACTTTTTCCAACTAGGAATTTTACGTTAAACTTAAAAAAGTACCACTTACGGTTTGCACTCACAGCTACCGATGAGAATGTACCGAACGGTTTCGATTATAATATTATAACCATTTGACGAGCCTAAATGGCAGAAAAACAGGTGTCGTGATATACTAATATTATAATATTTCTACAATACAAATATAAAATATTCCGATGCTCAAAAGAGATAGATATATCGGAGTTAATATAAACAGAAAAAAATTAACAAATCTTTAATAATCAAAAGCGACGCCTGCACAGCAATTTAAATGTTTAATCATATTGCAAATTATTAAAGCGTCACTTTAAAAAACTGGTCTAATCAAAACTAAAAATTAATCAAAACACCTTGATCGATATTTTTTAATGTTAATTTTGTGCGGTTGTATAAAAAAACTTTGAAAAAAAATAAAAGACCAATTTTTTAAGAATAATAATTAATTGGGTACTTTCGAGACAATTTATCACAGTCGTAATATAAATAAGTTATAACAATTTTGCAATAATTGTAACAGGTTAATTTGAATAATGTAATGATTTATGAAGACCTTCGTTAGAATATTCATTGGTATTAGTTTCACAACTTAAATAATTTAATACCGTCTTCGTCAGTGAGTGGTAAAAGATGAGCTTGGTGGAAATTGATGTCTTGAGAAAACAAAGTCGTGCCTACTCAATCTCGAGATACAAGATGTGCAACCTACTTGTTCTTTACACAAAACCTCGCTATTGTCAACTACAGTCTTCTTACAGTAACCAGAATTTTTGATATCAATTTTTGAGTTTTAATAATTTCCAAAAGAAAACCCAAATTAAGATTACTACTATTCGATATTGCAGCAAAAATTTTAAAAACGCACAGGAAGAACCGAAATTGTGAAGTTTGGGCAATTAAATTTAAATACGTATTTAAAAAAATAATTAGAAATTATAATTCTAAAGTGGTGATAATAAAAATTATAGTAAGATGTATAATCTGCAATGCAAAATACCTTTTTCGTTATTCGTCTGAACGTAATCGAACTATATACCGGTAAAGCACAAACGCTACTCATTTACATTTTAGACAAAGCTTGAAAATGTCACACATATTATTCTCGTTTTGCTCTTTACTACCATTTGCATGCATCAAGTATGTAAATAAAAGAGAAGTTTAGAGAAATCTTTAAAATGTGGTTTACGCAAAGTAATTTTAAAAATGCACGCGGAGAAAATGTATAAAATGTTAAAACGTAAGAGGAAGATTTAATTAGTCGAAGTAATTATATAGAAATTAATAGGTGTGGGTATTTTTTGTTGTATATTATTAAGATGTTTTTGCAAAAATATCAATTATTATAGTCATTTATCATTTGTTTTTCACTATAGACCACTATTGTACGATCTACCGTAATATTGAACATGGGCGTACAAAAATTTGTGTATCATATATTATGTGGGTTGGGATAATAAAAACAGGTCTCTGGGATGTAAACTTTAAAAAATATGCAATTTTAACAGAATACCTTTGCGGTTCTGATTAGCACACCGGAATATTCTCCTGTTGTTTCGCAAAGGTAGTGTGAAGTTGTGTGTTCGCTCAAGATAATTTATTCCACCTGCAGGCTCGTTATATTGCTTAATATTCCAGAGTCTCATATTCTGCCATTTCCTACTCCGTAAGAGTAGTAACATTAATTCGTTTAAAGTATCGTTATGTATCTAATTTATAATGATTTCTATGCTAGACAGAAAGTCACTTTTACTCCAAATAAAACCTGTAAGTTGTTCTACAATTTTAAAAAATAATTCAAAAAAACATGAACCACAACGGCAATATGAGCAATGAAAAGGTAATAAATATATTACGTATTAACTAAACAAGTAAACGCTGGCCCTATGAGTTTTTTTAACGCAATAATCACTGGTGTACTGGAGGGTATTCCATGCCCCCCAGACCCCCCGGTTTAGAAACGGCAGGTTTGTATGCGGGAATGGGATTTTTCAGTGCCGCCGGTTCGGCGTAGCACTTAAGCACATAATTATTACAATTTTTTAATTTAAGTTTTAAAATTCTATGTTCTTACAAAATAAAAGCGTCGAAAAGACGGCGTCAGCCTGGGTGTGCACCGAAAAGTCGTAGACCCCGTATGCACGGATACTTTTTAATACACAATCAATAAACAGGTAATGTATTTATGTCGCCCCACTATCAACCTAAATCACGAGCCGCTGCTGACTGTTTGGATCTAAAGGAAAACCGTTTGAGTAATACCGAAACCGTCAAGCGCTGAGACTTTAAAATCAATGGTTCTGACTGCGTTTTGCATGTATGTGCAATACTACGGTTGCCAGTCTTGTGCTAAGCTTTAAAAAATAATAATTAAATTTAATTAACGATACTTTTTTCTTTTTTATACTTTTTTTTTTTTTAATTTTTTCTTGTTTTCAGAAAAAAAGAAATATTGTATTATCTAACTAAGATAACTTTTATTTTTACTACCGGCGGCACTAAAGTACATCTTACCCACAGTACCTTACTTAAGTAAATTTTGTTTCTTTCACAAAAAAAGTAAATCGCAAAAACTTTTTGGGGAAAAAATACAATTATTACACATCACGGACACAAAATAAAAAATTTAAGAAATGAATATTGTAAAACTACTGAAATTTAAAAAGCAACATATTATATAAAACAATACAAAAAATGAAAATCATTTGGGTAGGAAGATCAATAAAATAGTTGGCTCCTTGGCCCCCTAATTGACTTTCAGGCAGCAACGGCTCGTCGGGGGAGGCAAGGGAGGCTTAGCCTTCTCTGAAATTCTGCACTATTAAAATAAAAAATAAAATAAAAACTAAATTTTTGATTGATTAAAAGATGGATAGTTCTTCCACAATACTTATACAAAAAGGCACCGCAGAAGTCAAATCCTCTGATAAAACATAATGCAGATGATGCTGCCATCGCATGGACCGGGATTATCATCATCAGGCACAGATTAACCAGAAGTTACATCATGCATTGACTGAAACCTCCGCAGTACTACAAAAACACCGCCATATTTTAGCTTTAAATGTAGCTCTTTCATGACGTAGTTGAGTGTTAGCTTCATTTGTGAATCATGTGCTTTCGGATACCTATCAATAACATCATCCGAGGTAATGTCTTTGTAATTTAAAAAAGTTGGGATGTTAGGAATTTATAAATCTTACGAAATTCAAAGATCTCTTAAGAAATCTTAGAAAATCTTAGGAAATTCATGAGAAATCTATACTCTATGATTAGCCTTCTCAAATTAAACAGTCACGACCCGCCACTGCATGCAGGTTGATATAATTTTAAATATTTTAATTTATTTTACTTGTTTAGGGGCTGTTCACAAATTACGTAAAGCCATTTTTGACGTTTTTTAACCCCCTCCCCATTGTAACAGATCATACCAAATTGCGTTATGTAACCGTTATGCACCGTAACAAATCGTAACAAATTGTCAATCCCCCCCCCCCGAAGGCCGTTACGTAATTTGTGAACAGCCCCTTACAAGTACAAATAATTCTTTTATATTTTACTTCGTTCAAACGTTATTCCTACATTATTTTAATTTAAACTTGCAAAAATCGATATTCTCTTTAAGACACAAAGGCAACATAATACTTTTTTTTGTTTAAAAGCTATCAAATAATAATAATCAAAAAAAAAACTTCGGTTCGGATTCAGCCTAGTCAAAGCAATATAATGAAATGAAAAATATTAATTTATAAAATTTTACTGTGTATTTTAGTGTGGAATAGACTTAAAATTGGTATTTTATTTAATTTTGAAAATTTTATTTCAAATTCGTAGTGTCGAAGTTTTGGGGAAACAAAAGGACGAATAATGCAGGTCGACCGCGATTTTGTAAGCTAAATAAAAATAAGTTAATTTAATTATAAAGTATCTAGGTATTTAGTATTAAATATGTGGTAATCAAATCTAAGACGAATTCTAGTGAAATTTAGCAATTTATAAAAGTTAATTAATTTAAATTAAAAATTTAGTTATTACAAGCTCAATATTGTTGATAGATGATAGGTGATAACCAGGTATGTATCATTGATCTTAGAATATGAACAAACATTAATTATTGGATTTAGTCCTTGCAAAAAGTAGAAAACACGCAATTAATCTCATTAATAGTATTTCTGGGATTTCCCTTCACATGTACACCAGATTACCTCAATAATTCTCTCCTAAGATAACCATATCTGCATGAAACCAAAGAACCTAACTCAGAAAAAGTTAATCAGATTAACTTAACTTTGTTAAGTCGAGAAGGAGAAATGCATCCTCAGATTTCAATAACATGATTATGATTTTGTAAATATACAACCAAAAAAGTACTTTCAAATTTGTCCAAGTTTCGTTTTGTAAAGTAAAAATAAAGAGATCTAAAGAAAGAAGAACAGTTAGAAAGAGTATACAGATTAATTGTTACAGACCGGGGGATGTGGGGGGTATCACAATATAATCAATGTAAGAGAATTAATAGCATCTTAACGACAACTGTTAATAGTTTCTTTGTTTTATAATTAGAGATTTTTAATTCAAAAACGCTAATTATTCTGTCAGTGCACTTTGGGTTTTAGCCTGATGGTTAGCATCATAACAGTATAATTTCAACAACAAAATGTGCCACTTAAGCGCCACTAAAAACTTTTGCGCCTCCCGTTGTAGGCAGTAAAGTAAAAAAAAATTGTTTTATACAATATTTATATTGTTTTTGTATTTTAATTGTTAGTTGCCCGGTAACTAAATTAATTTACCTTGTTTTTAATGTATCATCTACCCAAAGAGAAATTAATAAAAAACGCAAACTTTTTTATTTTGATTCGACTATAATAGGTTCGAATTTACTTGAATTAATTTTTTTAATTAAAAAGACAATAATATGCATTGATTAATGTTAAGTGGATTATCGTGCCAAAAAAAGTTAAGGATGAAATATGGAAGTGAAATCTTCAAAAAGCACTTAAAATTTTATTGAAACGTCATTTTGCAATATTTTTACAATTTCCTCGTACTAGATATAATTTTCAAATACGTGTAGTCAATATTATATTTACATCAATAAACAATTACTTTTCTGATGCATTTCAAAACTGTCAGCTTCCCACGGTTCACTGTGAAAAATAATGGTTTAACAATAAAGCATTGATTGCTTAGTTTGCAAAAGTGATGCAATTCGAGTACCCACTGCCTACGAGCACTTGGCAAAATTTCCTAAACTAATCTTTCGAATTTTTCATTCATAAAAAATATACATTCAACTTCGCTTGGTCAGCTGAAGCGAAACTAAATAAATTATTTCTGGAAGTTAGAAAATAATGTAGAAAAAGTTAAAATTTATGGTGCCAGAATATCCAAAACGCTTTTAAACTATTTAGTATAACCACGGCACGTATAAAATTAATTTAAGAAACATTGCCCTTACAACTGCGGTAGATTATAACTCATTCGCATTGTAAAATAATAAATTGCTCTTGTTAACTAATAAAACGTTGCAATGAATATCATAAAAAACTTGCTTGACATTCATTGAAAGTTCATAATGCGTGGTGGGCACTTAATACGCACATAGGGGTTGACCATATCACGTATTTATGCATATTGGTTGATATAAAATCGTATAAGTAATCCGTAATAGAGTTAAACGGTGGCGAATGGCATGCAAATACTTCATAATGTAACATTTTATCGCACTCGTTTATGTATGACGTACATTTTCAAAATAACTGCTGTTATAAACAGAATTAATAAAAATACTTAAAAGATAAAAAGTAGGTATGTTTATCAATTTTCTTGCGCGCGAAACCGGGTACTAGCGCTGGTAGTGGTCTTGGAAGCAGATACTCGAGGTGGAAAAAACGTAAATATTCGTGCAGTGAGTCCCAAATCTACATAATTAAATTCATTTTCTTTTGCATGCAAATATTACAGAAGTCGTTTCTTCAACTTGGGTTGATTTATAATATTCGTATTAACAGTTTTTACTGCAATATTATTCGACGTTAGTTTACGTTTTATTATTTCGTGTCTTCCATACATTTATCATTTTGAAACCGTGCAAAAGCACAACAATTTATAATTATAAAAAATATTACAAGTAGGGAAGTAAACCAGCAAGGAAACTTTATTGGCAATACAAAATTGAGTTTGGGTGTCGTAGGAGCCACATTGCCGAAGGAGTAATTTCCTACTTGAACGCAGTTTAAGTCTTTGCCTTGTAATTTTATATAATATGTTATGGCATTGTAACAAAACCGACAATCTCAATAAAGTCCAAGATATTTAATTATATTTTACCATATACATACAACATTAGTTGGGTGGTCTCTTCGTTTATCTTCACATTCCACCTGAAGAATCAATTACGCAAATTTGTAGTGGATCGTAATTTCTTAACTGAATATTATAGAAAATTCAGTCCCGAGTATTAATTTTAGTGTCATTTGCAAATCTAACCGTGGATAGTAAAAAGAACTGGTCCCGGTATTATGCCTTGCGGCGCCCCTTAATTAATCGATTTGAGTGTTCGTAAGTTGTGATTTACGAGAAGAATGCGAAAACAATTTTCGCAGTTCTTCTACACACGAAGAACAGATGTAATATTAAAAATCGGCAAAGCTTTTCGCAAGCATAAATAACTTCTTTATCCTTTAAATTGATATCATAAACCAATATCACATAACTAATCGATGATTTTAAACAGATAATTTGCATTTTGCGTGACTAATACGATTAACATACAGCCTACTGTGTATTATTGTAACATATAACTCGGGAGTAATAAAAAAACAAGAAGTTAACTTCCATTGTTATAAAATAAAAAATGATAATGTAAATTTAAATTATTAGTTTATTTATATCTCCAGTTTATTTGATTGGCGTGCGGGCCTTGATACAATAAAAAATCGGTTAAATTATTCTAGAAACTTTAAATGTTAGGAACAGTGATTTTTTTATAATTTTCTCTTTCTTCCACCGATAGGCAGTTAATTTAACAAAATTTTGTGTAGTAGAAACGTTAATAGGTCCTACCGATAAAAATTCGTGTATAAAAGTGATTTATTTGAAGTGTAAAAGATCGCAATAATTCTGACGTTTTAATAGTTTAAAATATATAACAAGTTAACAGCGAACCAAAACAGGTTTAATAAAAATTTAAAAAGGCATAACACATTCTTTGGAATTTAGTTTGCTTTTCAGTTAAAATCAAATCACAAAAGAAATTTTTAATGGTAATAAATTGCGAAATGAAAAGAATACAAAGAATATAATAAGTATTAAACAGATAAATTAAGTCATAAAATTAAAAAAGTTTATTACTACAATTTTAATGAAGAAATTAAGAGAAATATAAATAACATCAGACATAACAAGTATGACGAAATTAGAAAAAGTATAGTTTCGCGAACACTAACCTGGAGTACTGTTGGATATATCCAAATTTGGAATACTTTTGAGCCTTTGCGGTGGATATTTAGGTACTTGTAGAACGACGGGGGTTTTGATGCTGAGATCCACTGGTTCCATCTGGACTGGCGGTCCCTCAGCCTAAAATGAACTATATTGAAAATATCGCAATAAATACATGGTATAACAGTAAGCATAATTAAACAACAAATAAAAAAGGTTAACACCTTGCGTGAACGGAAACTCATTAATTTTTTATATACCACTGTTGTATACAATGCAGCAATTTGTATTTAATAACCAGTAGCACATTTCATGTTTCGGGACCATTATACAAAAATTATCCAATTTTGTATCGAATCGAAAAAAAGAAATAATACGTGAAACATAGTGAGAAACGACTTGCATTTTCCTCGTGGGTATTCCATGTCATGTGCAGCAGCGTTTGATAACTAATCAAATACGGTGACTTGAAAATACAACTTTTTATAACTTTCGTAATTGTTCTTGTGTTGGTTTAGGTCCAGATACGATTTGTGAAGCCGATCGGGGACTATTATGCATAAGAAGTGACGTCGGCATGTAGAGTATGTTAGTTAATGATTCTAACATGCTTAGATCGAAGATATGTCATATCGAATTACATTTGACCATTTACTATTTATTCACACAAGCAGATCAATTCAATATTCAAATACTTGCATCATATTATGTCAGTATTTGACATACAATATACGAATAATGTATTGTAAATTACATGTGACTTAAACGTATCCTTTTACATATTTTTACATAATTTAAATGAAGCTAAATGAAAAATTCCATAAAACAGAGAAATCTACAATCAGGTGGGTTTTCATTTGCACAATCAAACTCTTTCATATTAACGAGATGAAAAATAGTTTCATTAGCATACTAATTGGATCGGAGTGATCCACACAGAGGTTCTCAAAATTTCAACAAACGATGTTGCCAATATCAATGATTTTTCTCTGTTTATTACAATTAAAAAAAATAAATAAAAAATAATTGCATCCAGATTATTATCTCAATTTTTGCAAATGGTACTCTGACGTTGTTTACTCTCGACTTAATGGTTTCTGCGTTCTGCGAAATTGCTAATACTTACATATACATACATATTTACTTTATTTGTTGAAAACTTCCAAGGTAGACTGCAAGCAGTCAAACATTTCATTAGCTTCCCAGAGTTGAAGAATTAAATTTTACGTTTACACAGCAACCCCCCCCCCCTTCCTCTCGAACAGTCAATATTTTTCTACATCACAGGGTTTTTAGTCTCGACTTTCTTCAATCAGGTGAGTAAAAGCTTTTTACTTTTATCAATCGAAGATATAATTTTAGTTTATTACAATTTTATTATCTAATTACCGCTGCAGACAAATAGCACACTCTTAACCTAAATACCATCAAAAGTAATTAAACAGGTAACGTGATAGGTTTTGTAAATAACACAGCTATGTCAGGTTACTGAGGTTATGTCAAGTTAATAGTAATAAATAATAGATATAATAAAAATCTGTGTTTACACCGCTAGTTAAACAATTTAGTCTGTTTAGATTATAGGTTAGGTTACATCCAGTATTTCTCAACCTTGCCTTATTTATGGCTCACTTCTACAACTTCATATTTCTCCTTTTGCCAAATGATGTAAACCAGCGTTTCTCAACCTGTGGGTCGTGTCCCCTAGAGTGACGTGATAACACTAGTCTAAGTGGGAACATATCGAAAAAAAAATTATTTAATTTACTGAAAGAAAATTAAAATAAAAAAACATTCTGATATAATAAAAAAATAAAATGCTCAAAAATACAAAAAAAAAATTGTATGAGAGTGGGGCACCATGAAAATTATGATTGAAATTGAGTCACAAAAAGAAACGCTGATGTAACTAAATATTCAATTTTGCAATTTTTAATTTTAAAATTGTGGGATATTACCTTTATTTTCATTTTTAAGATTCGTGAAAAATAGTATACTACACAACAAGAGAACAATTTTTATTTAGAAAGAAGAAATTAACCGAGTTCTAAAGAAAAAACACTTTATTTTCGAGTTATTATAATTATAAACTATTTTTCACGTTCTCGATTACGAATTTTTGAAAAAATTTAAATAAAAGTAACAAAATTGGTTATTTTATTTTCCGTTTTTATTATTTTTCCGTTTATTATTTTCATATTTCTCGTAATTTTTTGGCCGCTAATGGGTAATTCTTGTGTAGCGATAAGTGGCTTACTCCCAGAAAAGCAAAAAAAAATTTTATTTTTAATATTATAGTTCATAATAGTTTTCTTTATTGATCCGGCATCACTTTCAAGAAATATTTAAAACACCAGGACTCCCCTTCCAGAAAAAATGTTTTTTTTTCTAATGTTCTTTAAAAAAAATTAATTAAGCATTAAAAATTGTAGCGAAATAACACCAAACATGACGTCAAAATCGTTTATATGTACTGCCTCCGCTAGTTAAAACGTCCTAACTGAAAAATTTTCAATTTTGAATTATAGTAACATTTCGTGGTAGTCTATTCCTATATATTGAGATGATCCGGTAGCCTCAAAATATAAAATAATTTATTTTTAAGAAAAATTTACTTTCTTCGGGCCATCTATTTTTTTACACGAGACTCTAAATTAATCAATTTCCAAGTTCCAAAAAAATAATTCAATTTTCAAATTTTCAATTACCTCTAAATAAAATCTTCAAAATCCAAATAAACTTTTATTCACCAAATTAATTCAATTAATTTATTAATGAAGACGCAAAACATAAAATTTTTACAGGACCTCCCGTAAAACACGACCACTCCGGTCAACACAAACGGCAAAAAGCAAAAGTTATAAATAATTCTGCCAAATCCGTAACATAAATATATTGGCGCGAACAATTATTTAAATATTTACATAAAATTAAACTTAAATTTAAATATTTAAACAAAGAAAACAAAATTTCAAATTAAACAAAATTAAAATTTTAAAATTCAAAATTAAAAAAGATAATTTTGGAACACGGTATTTTATCTAATGCCCATACTTAGAATTCCTAATTTTTCGGTTTGGGCCGGAAATTCGCTAATAAAAATTGTTATAATGTGTATAACAGGAGTTGCCAATAATAATTTTTTTAAATATAATAGCACAAAAATGAAAAGGAACCTGGGTACATTTATCGAGAGCCAAAAAATAATCCTTCAAAAAGCCGCATGTGACTTGCGAGCCGCAGGTTGGTCACCTTTGGTGTATAACATTTACTAAAAGTTCTTTTTCTCCCAAGTACCACAATGTCAGTTTGTAGGATGTATTAATTAACAGCGTCAGTGCGTATTTGTTTATTCCCCCCCCTCTTGAAATCTATTAGCTGATTAAAATTCTTAGTCCAATTCAACACACGCAAATTAGATAAAAAATAATACTTGATTTTAATTGCGACAAAATACAGCAATATTTTCTCCAATATTAGAAAATGGGGGGGGGGGGGTGCTAGGAAAAAACCGAAAGGAAAAATCTAGTGCCTCCTCTTATGATGATGCGATTCCAAAGAATAGTAACTACAGCAACTCAAAAACTTAAAACACAAACAAATATATGGACTACCATTCAGAAAAGTGCACTTCGACATTAATTTGTAATGCAAAAATCTCGTTAATCTGATCATGTTCGACACTTATTAATTTGTTGTTCGTAGAACTAGTAATTCGAAAATTATTGTTTTGTTTTGAAAATCAAGCGGCGTAACTTACTCAAAACTAAATATTTGATTATATCGGACATTAAAATCGAAGTGATCGACTTTTGTGGTTGAAGTACTTGCCCCCCGCCCCTTCTCATTGGGCCTTTAGCTTATTCGGGGTGCATTATAATCTAAAAAAACATTATATTCCCAATTAAAATTTCATAAGACGACTGGTCTAGCAGAACAGTCAAAGAAAAACTCAATTAAAATTATGATTCAACCAATCAGAAATGTGTTTTAAAATAACAAGTAATTTAATGTCAAATGAAAGATTTTTTTCCAAGAATTTCCAAGGAATTCTAAAGAATTCCAAGGAATTCCAATGATTTCCAAGAGAATTCCAATGATTTCCAAAGGAATTCCAAACGAGTGTACACAAAATTTTCGGGATATTTACCCCTTGGTAGAATTGATAGATCGAAAAAAATTAGTATAATATATCCTCTTCAGACTGTTCTTCGGACTATTCTAGCATTTATTCAAACAGGAACAAAAAGATGTGCAATTGAGATATTAACCATGACAATTTATTCAACCCTTAAGCTAAATAATATTTTCAACGACTTTAGAAGTGGTAGGTGTTTATTGCTTCATAAAACACGGAACACTCCGATAACGATGTGTAGCTTAAGTATCTGGTTAACTAGATCGCAGAATTACCTTGTTAGTACTTACGCTCATCGTTCATATAAACGATTGTTCGAGTGTTGTTTCCATCTTTCAAGTACTTTGCGCAATTAAGAAAGTTTCAATTACGTTATCCTTCAAAGATAAAGAAACTTTTTGAAATTGGAATTGCAATAAAAAATTGTTGTGGTTAAGAGCTCTCTTGGTACGAGTCTATCAAACGTAAAATTATAATAAGACAGTAATACTGCTCCAAGCTCGTTGCATTTCATATCATTTAGCAAAAATTTCATAGTTACCTATCAATTTAAATGTCAGCGTATGGCTATGATATTACAAAAATCCAAATAGGTAAAAACGAACAGCATAATTGCACCACTTACAAAAAGTGGACAAGCAATAATTTCTAATGATACCAGAAATTTTGCTAAATTAGGAATAGCATTCGAAACATCATAATTTAGCAAATAACTCGACTGTTATTGTAAACTATATAAATTTAAGAGCAACTAGCTGTAGTTAGTTATATGGGATATTAAATTTGCCCATGTACTATAGTCGTAGTTCAAATATGTAGCTCTCCAACAACAACGAGAGAAGACGTATTATGTTCATTGCTCGGATAGCTCTCTTTCCAATAAATTGGTCCAATTAGTTTTACCTTTACCCTTATTTGTCAAAAAGCCCACCTACCAATATAACGATCGCGCTGGCATTATTTATTCTCAGCATGGCCTGAAATTTGAATACTTTTTAGAAAGTAAAAAATGGGCAAAAATTGTAAACCAATTTTATAAAAATATTCTATTAAAAAATCGCTATTGAAATGATTCATGTTCATAAAGGTGTTAACATCAACTAATTGCAAAGTCATTAGTGTATCAAAAGAATGCCTCATATTTACCATCTGTTGTGAGAGAAATAACTGTATGATGTAAAGCCTACAAAACATAATAAAAATTATCTATTGATTACATGAAAAGAAAAACGTTCCGGTTATTATGGGTAATAATACTTGAAAGAGCAATTTTACAACTTTGGATGATAAAAGTCATAGCACCTATGCCAATAATATGAAGAGAAGTGTATTCGACTCCATCGGAGAAGTGCCCAGTTCAACGATCTCTTCATAGGTGTATCGGGTATATCACAGAAAACTTATCAAAAAATGTTAATCTTTTTAATTTTATGTAACCTCGCCTCTATAAATCCTTGATATCGTCGTTAATAAAATACTATGTATATAAAATTGCCAACAATTAAACAAGCGCAGAATGCATTCGTTTTCTAAAATAGGAATTACAATTAAAAAATTGCAAGTAAACATTTTCTGTGTCGAAATGCCAGCAATTTGTCTCTGTTAAAAATATTGTCGAAGGATTCTCTGTAATTTCTGTCTGTATACTTATTACATCTGATTTTACAACTCGAAAAACTAATTGTAAGAGACGATCTACTTAAAACGTTTTTTCTCTAGTTGGCAATATTGAACCATCATTAAATTGGTCAAAAACGATCTAATTCACACTTTCACCTGGTGCTTGTTTGCATTGTTGAGCAACTTTAATTGCTATCAATAATAATTATTACACGAAGCAACCATAATTAATAAAATGAAATCAATTAACGGACATGAATAATTGTTGCAAAATACTCGAACAAATTTTACTTGAGGACAATTAGATAACTTTATTTGGCCATTCATTAACAATATACGAGCAATTACTAGCACGTGTTTTTTGCTTTTATGATTTTTCAATGTCAGTGCAATTTAAAATAATTATATTGCCATATACTGTAATTCACTATTTGTGGATAATTGTAAATTAAATGACGCACCCACCGACCGACATAAAACAAAGCAAATTAAACGCTTTAAATGTTTTTAGAATCCTTATCGTGTTTGTAACCCACCAAATTAGTGCATGCAAATTTTATCAGAAACGTCTACTGTAAGAAACTACTGTTTCTAGCTCTAAATGTTGTTTCCGTGCCGGGGGGGGGGGGGGGTATGAATATTTTAAGTTTATCACAGGCGAAACCTGGTACGAAAACTACATTTAAAAAAAGTCTATTTGACGATTTTCAGCTTTTTGAAGTTTTTATTTTACGACCGGGCGCAGCGAGGTACGTAAGCTGGTCAGGTTAAAACAGCTTGTACCTATATAAAATCTCAAGTTTAGAATTTAAATTCTGAGAGGTAAAATTTTCTTGGCAAGGGTTAATTATAATTTTTTAAGCGATGATTAACACTTTCGTTAGTTTCAATGGCAACATCTGTTTCTAGTACCATAATCGGAAATGAAACAATACCACGTTTTAGTGACGTCGTGAATTTTATGATAGGTAATTAATAGGTATTCTATTTGAAGTCGTGTACCATCTTTGGTTTTCTAGAAAGCGGTGCCGTCATATAGCGGCCGTTATGCAAGGATGGGTGACGTCACAAAAAGTTGTTTCGTGTACTACAATTTAATTTATTCAAATAGTTGGTTTTCCATGGAAACTGGTCTAAATCGACATATTATGAAGCGGGAATCCGCAGGTGAATTTATGGGCCACGCATCTAGCAAGCTTAGCACCCTACTCCAATATTCAAGTGCTCAAAGAACCTTGCAACCATGAGTGATAAGTGTAACCTTGGCATATTTAAATTATTCGAATTTGATTCACAGCCTTACCCACTACTACCACTATAGTATTTACTACAGATACTATTACTATAAAAAGTACAATAGAATACTATGATACTACTTATAATATTGTAAATTGTATTGTTTATTTTTGATTTTATCAACCGTGGTCAGTTTCAGTTTAACGATGGCATAGTATTTTAAGCAGAATTCGGCTCAGATCCGAAGTTCTTACTTTGCAGTTATAAACTTCAAGTTACTTACGACCTCTTCTTCACCGCGAGATATCTATCGGATACGGATCGGTTCGACAAATTAATGAAGTAACCAATAAGACAACAGCAATCCAAATTCAAAATAGCAAATCATAAATATGATTGGCTACTGGATTAATTTGTCGGGCAGATTCGTATCCGATAGATTTCCCAAGTTGAAGAAAACTGACATAAGGCAATACTGATTTTTAAATATATAACTTTATTAAATATCTTATGGATGGATCTTCACCACTTCTACCCAACTATGTAAATTATTTTTAATACGCAATATACATAAATATAAGTAACGAAAGCTAAACATTTAATCAGTTATCAAATTGAAATTAAAATTTGTCAAGTAATGTTGTGATTGTGAAGAGTCAAATTATTGTTGGTATAACAGGGCACAACCTAATCTCTCGAGGATAAGTTTTTTAGAGCGTCGGAAACGACCAAATAGTGTTTTCCAAATGTCAGCGTTATGTGATAAATATTTACAAGGTTTTTCCTTTGGCCTTTGGAAAATTCATACTAAAAGACCATCGCGTTTTTGGATATTAATCACACCCACGGACTGTTTCTAGAGATTACAACACTCGAATGACGTATCACTCTTTTTAGACGAATCAGAGAGTCATATTATGTGCTGTCTCAGCGAGAACAATTATACCTCTCGTGCTTTCCAGATGGGTTATTGTCAGTTAATCGACACCACAAATTTAACTGTTTTTTAAGGACCATTAGAAAAAGAACAATTTTCTGAGCATTAAAAACAATTGTTGTGGATTATCCATTAGTTTTCGAGAAAACGGCATTTAAAAATCGAAATTTTACATGCATTTTAGAAGGGATCAAACCATGATTTCTATCAGGCATTCTGTTACCCGTCCGTGTGCTCAGATGTACTCCCATGAGTGATAGCGGTTAGATGCGATTGATTATACCGAGTTGCAGCGGGGTAGGAGGATATTTTTGTGCGTTGTAGGTAAATCTCAGATTCACCCTAAAATGAGTTTCACCCCTTTCGAGTAGCACCTTTGACGAGTTATAGCTACATTCAGGGATGTGTTTAGCGAGCAAACACGACAATAAATCACGGATCCACCATAAAAACTAATTCTGTGTTTGTTTAAATAAAAATACTAAGAGTATATCTCAGAACACGGGCGAGTAACAGAATGCCTGGTTAGAAATCGTGGATTGATCCCCATTTAAAATACATGTAAATTATTGATATTTAAATGTCGTTTTCTCGAAAAGTAACGGATAATCCGCAATAATTTTTTTAAATACTCAGAAAATTGCCCTCTTTCTAATAGTCTACAGCAGTGTTTCCCAAATGTCTCGAACTTGCGGACCCCCAAAATTAGATACTAGTACATTTTTTCAAACGGTGGGTGATGATAAGGAAGTCGTTTGCCTTTATTGTTTTGTTGTAAATACTTAATTTAAAAAATTCTTTTTCTTTTTATGTCGTGAGTCCGCGGATCTCAATTTGAGAAACACTGGTATACAGGAAAAAGTTAACTTCGTGGTATCGATTGACTGACAGTTCCCCCGAAGTAAAGCGTGATCTTACAGGGTTTTGAAATATTAATTCAAAATTCCCTATTTTGGCAACGCTAGCTTCGCCAAATACAAGTTGTTCCAAATGCAAAAATAAAGCAAAATTTTCATGCGGCTATTTTTCATTATGGTTGCTATGGTTACGCTTAATAAAACTTGACCGTACCTATCTAATAGTTATTTATGTATTTAGGGCTTAAAGAGGTTTTTATGGCGTAAGACGTAAATCTTAGCCCGAGGCAGTAGCCGAGGGCTAAGGATACGTCGAATTTATGATACATCTGTGCATAAAACGATTTAGGATCAGACAAAAATAAAAATAGTTTAAGCAAAACTTGGATTAATTAAGTAAACTGGCATTGTGTTTTATCACTTTCAGCCAAAGGTGTGTTAAACTTTCTCAGCACTTAAGGCTTATTAGCCTACAGCGGTCCTAGATGTTTTTAAATACTTTTAAAACTCATCTGTTGTTTTTAAATGTTTATATGAAAAGCGTCGCGGAGCGCGAGCCCCACCGAGCCCTATTGTTAATAAGCCACTGCTTTCAGTTACAGCTTCGTCGCCGGACATGCGAGATGGGACAAACCTTAATTGAAGATAATCGAGTACATTTCAGAAATAATCTGTTGTTTCTAAATTAAAAATTTGATTTTTGAAAAAAATTAAGTAAAACTATTGCCCTAATATTGCTTCATTTTAAATTCAAACGAATTATTAATAATTTGAATTATGGACAGACGCGGAACCAGATCACAAGGCTTCCTGATATATTGCCAATAGATTTATTGCGGATATTGCTTATTTTATACACCCGTTTATCAATCTTATATTTTAAATAAAACATGTTTGAAATCACTGGATTTATTAATTATAAATTACATGCAAGATGCAAGATGGTTGTAAAATAACGCACAACTGAGAACTGACCCATGACCACTTCGGTTATTATTAAATACAATTTGCAAATAATTCTTCAAAATAAATGGAAATCCATTCACTGAATACTAGTGAGCCAATTTTTACTTTTACTATTTTAATCAAAAAACTTTTCTCATGTGTGACTGAACTTTGTAATTTTAGATTTGTTGAAGATTTTAATTTTTCTACCGTTCCGTTCCCACTAATATAAGAAAATAATTTATCACCAGGTTATCTAACTTTGCAATTATAACGCCGTTAAAACTAAACCCGAGAGCAAAATCAGAAAAATGGTACCTCTCAACATGGGGTTTTGTTCTGTTCACCGGATGTGGTTCTTCCTAATTTTCTTCTTACATGTACGCGTTTGAAAATTTTCTCTTATCAAAATCTTATCAAAATCAAATCTTCTTGTTTCAAGTAAGTAAAATTTTCATAGCACTTTACTTAAAACTGTTTTTGATTTTTAAAAGTTTCATGTGTAATTTAAACGCCTAATAAAAGTATACAACCTTTTAATTATTTAAATAGTAATTATGTAGGATTACACCACCAATGACATCGTGAATTGTTTTCCAATAGTTCAACCACTATTGGCTCGGATCGACATTTTGTCTAGTAAATAAGTAAAACATACAAATTTGAAGTCAAGGTGATCACAACTCAGTCAAAATTAACTCTCGAGTAAGTTGGAATTTCTTTTATAACATAACAATTTCTTAATTCAGTTTACCGATGTTAATGTTAAATAAATTAAACAAAATGTGATAATTCTAATTAATTCATATCTCTGATATACAATTGACATTTTGTGCAAAATTAAATTCCGCTTGTTTTCTCTACAAGTGAGTACTAAATCATATCGGAAAATCATATCGGAAACTTTTTTGAAGTCATAATTATTAATCCACGATAAGATTAGCCACCCATCGAAAATCATTGATATCAAGACTTTCCAACCAAATTCGAAAATATATGAACAAGACTCTACGAGAAATCCCTTTCAGGATTTTCATCTTTCATCAAACGATGTCGGTAATTGAAAGAATATCGACATTTGCTATGCTGAAAAGCGCTCAACAGTATGCTCAACATTGGAAGATTTCGTACCAATCAAGCAGACAAAACTATAAGATGTCATCGACTTGCTAAAATATGTTACAATGAACCACTGGCGTATCTAAAGCTTTTGCCGCTCGGGGCTGTCTTAAAATTTGCCCCCTCCCCCAAAACAAGTCGTTATAAATATTACTGAACATAAATAAATAAAAAAATTTATTTTGTACAAAAAAAATTAAACACAAAATGCGTGTTTAAATTTATATTATGGAAAGTATCGTTAGATTTCGCAATCTTAAGTCACTCATTGTGGAACGAAGACAATATTTAATTAATTTTAATTTGGAAAAGCTCCGTTCACAACTAGCGACACTGATAGCGATTTTTCCGAGTTTTCCAACCTAAATTTTTGAATAAATATTAATAGTTCAAGAGGCCCTTGCCTGTTTTTCCAACATTTTGCTTCTTCTTGCAGAGCAGGTACAGACATAAAATGTTGCCCTTAAAAATGTCCCCCACCTAGGTACTCCAGTGCCCTGAACATATTGAACAGTGATGTGCCATAGATGAATACGAATAAGTCATTTTTAATTTTACATATAATAAATAATGAATATTTTATTAATAATACATCGAATTAATGAGTCTCAGTGCAAAAAGGAGGTAAGTCACAGAAGTGTGCATTAAGAGGCGTTCAAATATTACATAAGCAGGCTTAGCAACTTTTTTGATTTTATTAAAACAATAATACTTGAATATTAAAAATAATTCGGTTTTTCTATGTCTTATCATGTGAGGGAGGAGGGGGAGGGGTTTACAATTTTCTTATTTTCTCTTATACAGGGAGGTTAGAGGTCTAAAATCACTAAAAGTTTGCTTGAACGCCTCTTTGCCAAAATGCTGAAAATAATTCCTGAAAAATTTAAAAAATGTGACTGAGTGACTTTTTCCACTAGGCTTTTCAATTATTTTTATATTCTGAACAAAGTAAACGTAAAAAAGCCCTCTATAGCTGCTTTTAACCACAATTACTGCGGGTACTGATTCCATACTCTCTCTCCGGGGCTTTAGAAACCAAAGAGTGTGAAAAGAAAATTTGATACAGAAAATTCAAAATTCCATGGATTTTCAAGAAATCTCAGATTTTTTTTTGTAAAGCAGGTCGAATTAAACTTCGACTCCGCAATTTTTGTAGTCATCGTCCCCTTATTATAGCAAAACGCGAACCGCAGCAGCTGTATATAAACTATCGTTTTCCAATTTTTATTTAATATAGAAAATTTCTCCTCATTTTTATTCATAATATTATGTTCTTGCACCTCATAATTACAATAAATTTCATAGTAAATGATTTAATTTTAATATTTAATACAGGGCGATTGTTATATTATGAGAGTTACGTAGCAAAGACATAAATTAGGCGCAGTCAAATCACGTGTAATGAAATGAAGTTTAAACTAAAAAAAAGTACAAGGTTTTTTTTCAATAATCACAATGAATTTTAAAGCATATTAATTATCATAACACGTTGAGGTGGCATTCATGGTTCCACAATAAAACCATCCGAATGTTAAATTGTACTGAAATTTTCAAATAAAAAATTATTAATTAATTATGTCATATCAAATTTTTTTCACATCCTAAGCAATATTTTCGATGCCGAACTGGAGGAAGGGTTATACTCGAAACTCTCAAATAAAATTAATTTGAATTAAATATTTTCAAATTGAACAGAATAATTCCGATTGTAAATAATAATCATTGTTCCAGATTATTATGTGGCTATGTGTAGTTTACGACAAAATTTTTACATTTTTATGTATTAACAAGCGTTGATGTATTTTGCTAACGTACTAACCAATTAACTTTTCTTCTGTCAGCTTTAACTGCTTGAACGAACTTTATAATATCTGAAGAAAGCAGCCTACGTTATAACGATCATAAATTTGTTGTTCATACATAGATCGTTGCAGGAATTGAATCGTTTTTCTTGTCGTGTAATAAAATGTGTGAACAACTCACCATAATGTCAAAATTTTCCGAAGCAAAGTACATCACCGCTCGACAAATTTTTAACCATTTAACATTGAATTTCCCTTGGAGTTCTATTGCAGCTTCCGACATAAATAGGCAACAGAAACTAAATCAGTTTAATTGCTGTCGAATTTCATAATTAATATTATTAACAATGATGCCGGCCGATCAAGTTTTTCACGTAGCGAAAAAAGTTACAATTATGTCGGCAGCTTCACTGTTGCATCTATTAAGGTCGATTGCATTATCTAAGAACTTAAAAGAATAAGCTACATCATTAGGATAGAACACTCAAGCGAGGTTCTTTCATGCATTTCTTGCTTAATTGCAGACGGTAATGACGATACCCATTAATTTTACTTACTTAAGGTTGTATGAATTTTTGCAATACGTCCACGTATAAGGCATAACAAGAAATTATTTCAAATATATTTCTTTTTTGCGACATTAAAAATTTACAAATTGACAGTTTTAATGTTTGATTAAGTTAATAATTTAGATTTTTAACTTTCAATAACATTGAGGTTTAAGTTATTACGTGGTTCGAAGCTTGCGATATAAAGTGAGAGATGAAACGACGATGCATTTCGAGAGGTTTGGAGGTTTTAGTTGGAAAATGGAATATTTCGGGTCTCTCGGGGCAATTTAGAAAGGATTTTTAAGATGTTATAAAGTACCTCAGGCGCTACTGGTGATGGAGGCATCCCTGGGCGAGGAGCGCCGCCCATCCACCGATTTGCCTCGGTATGACATTCGTCCTGAAATAAAAAAAAATAATTAGGTGTCAGTATAATTATACATATAAATAGTGAAGTTAATTTGAACTATCCAAAAGGTATCTAGCTTTAAACGTTTTAACGATCTCCGCAATAACTAATGCTACATTCTAGACTCTGGAGGCACGTTTCCTTCTTAATAAATTATCTATTAGTAGCCAAGTGAAAGATGAAACACCTATGCCGGTTTTATTAATTTATTTGAGCATCACGATTTATCTTTAACATATTGCTTTACTTGCAAAACACGGAAAGTAATTCATAATAAATAAATATTAAGTGTAGGTATGTATGCTGCATAGAAAGTAAGTTATTGCCGTCGTCCGTTATTTTACGATTATCCTTAAAATTTGCTACAATTTGAAAGTGAACACTTGAAATTCTTGTGCGGACCTTTCCGTAAAATATTTGATTTTAATAAATTACACTTGCCAACTTACGTCATAACCACAAATTTATTTATTTATTTATTTATTTCATAAGTGAAGTTCCAATTTAGCAATTTTAATTTAATAATTCAATTAATTAATATGAGTCTGCAAATGGCAAATCTTTATTTATTTTATAAACGTAAAGAATTAATGGGTGGTCTCAATTGATTATTGGATTTTATAAAAAGTGTAATAAGACTAATTACTTATTTTACTTAATCGATACGCTTTCTGATTGTTAATTAATATGGCAGGTATAAAATTTTCCGTAATTGAATTAAGTAACAGCAAGTTTTCTTCCATGTAATAATTTGTCGAAGAACTGAAAACGTAAACAGACATTTTTCAACTTGCAATAATTAATATCTGTAATCCTTAGTATATAAATCAAGATAAATATATTACGATATATTATACAAATACAACCAGTTGATGTGCGTGCCCCTGATAATATTCAGACTCGAACGAAAATATGTGCAAAACATTAAAATTCAAAAAAATTAAACTAACGACTTAAATTACATTTAAAATTATAGTAATTAATTAGCAAATATAATTTACGATCTCCAATATTAGGATGAGTTACACACTAATTACTTTTACGTTATATTTTGTCAAACTGCGCTTTTACTTTTTTTTAAATTTTTTTAAAAGCTCACATTTGTATAATTTATTTCCAACGGTATTTTCTCGATCCTGGCAATAAACATACAATTTTTAATGAAATGTAATAATTTTTTTCGGTGAGTTCAAAAATTTTAATCAGGATTAAATTACAATACAGTTTTATATTCAATTTTGTACGACGTGTATATTTTTCGAGTTTTATAAAAGCACACGAAGAAATTATGTAAATTTACAGCGACTTAATATTCATAAACAAATTGAAGTTATATTATACCGCCTCAACAAATTATTAATTTTATTTTAATTCGGGTGCATGTGCTCATTTTTCGTGTCGATATATTACAAAGTATTCGTATATCAAAGCTTTCCGAATATATAAAGTGTCAATTTTATTAATATGAACTCAAACAAGTCAATTAAGTTAATCTACTTGTAAACCAAGTATTAATTAAAACCAAATAATAAAATCGTAAAAAGTCACAATCGTTATGTAACGATATATTTTATCGAATTAAAATTTTGGAGCATTTCTGATTTATTAAAAATGCAATCCCGATTCGCTTTGAACGCAAAGGTTAATGCAATTTGACGGGATTAACTACAAACTCATAACAGATCCACGAAACTGCTTGCAGTCAAATAACCGTTTCTATAATTTGTTAATGCTGAAACTTTTTCTATGAAAGATTCCTTAGAGTTGCAAATTAATTTTGATTAAAACTAACAGTTTATAATTTTAAAAAATATGCAATATTAAAATTAACATTCATTCGGTTGTTTGCTTAATTTAAAAGACACATAAATGAAGTGTACACTTTCAAATATAATTTTTTCCCCCTAGGAACATAGATTACTGAAACTCCATTTAGAGATAATTTTTGTTTTTTACACTACCAGTTCACAAAGAATAAAGTACAATTTGTGTAAACACAATACTGTGTCATGTACGACCGTACATGTTTTTTAAACAGGTGGAAATACCACTTGGCTTGCACTTCGACTTGATTGGTAATCTCTGGATTAGATTAGTAGAAAGAATTGTAACGAGGTAAAGGAAAACCATCACATTAATTGGGGTTTTTCCACCATTAAACAAAATTGTGACAATTAAACAACTTTAAAAACAGTAACAATATTGAGGAAAATCCAATGCAGACTGCAGGATTTATACGAATGAACAGTAAAATAGAGAAAATTAGAATAATATCGAATGAACCTGAATTCAATACTAATCTTCCTCCAACTGAAAGCAGAAAAAAATTTTGGAAAAAGCGTGAAAACAGGAGTGAATATGTGATTTTCCTCTAAAAAGAAATAATAAAAGAACGCCATACACTAAAGCAGCGGTTCCCAAATGAGGTTCTGCGAAAAAATCCAAGGGTTCCGCCAAAAAGAATTTCAAAATGGCGTAGAAATAAATTCTGTCGCTGAAAAAATGGTTTTTAACTTTTTTAAGGTCTTCAGGTGCTTAATCGTGATTTCACTATTAATGAAATCGAACAGCAGTTTTATTTCAAATTGTATAACTAAATCATTTACCAGTTACCACTGTTACCTACCTTAAATTGAAGTGGGAATTAAAGGACGGCATTTCCGAAATAACTTAGGGCAAAATTATTATTAAAACGATTATTATTAAAAAAAAATAAAGAGTGTTTGGGCCCCCCTAGCCCTTCCCTTGGCTGCGCCACTGAAGAATCAAGTTCGATTAAATAAAAAATTTAATTCTTTCAGGACAAAGTACATTCATACTGCAGTGACATATCATTTTAATATGCTACACTATGGGTTAATTCTTTTGTTAACTTCTTCTTCCAATGGCAGTACAGAAAGAGCAATAAATTGTAGATGCAATACAATAGCAATAATCAGTGGCGACTGATACGGGTAAAGCGATGAAGCACAACCCTCCCAAAACATAATTTAAATTTTAAGCTAAAAAAGATTACATCTCCGAAAAAAATAGATCGCGAAAGATTTTAAACGAAATTTTTAACTTCGTTTAGTTAATCTCGGGAGGCTAAAATTGAAACACTGGCCTTAAGAGATTTTTTTTGAACATAAGTACTAGATACTGCACTGGAGGGTATTCCATACCCCCCAGACCCCCAGGTTTGAAAGGCGGAAAGTTTATGTGCATGTTCAGTGAGTGGTTCTAATAAATAAAACACCTTTAATTTTTTCAGGACAAAGTACATTCATACTGCAGTGACATCTCATTACTATTATACTATGTTTATACTATGGGTTAATTCTTTTGTTGTTAATAATCTCATCTAGCCACAGTACAGAAAGAGCAATAGATGCCGTCTTGTCAAAACAATATTATTATTATTA
This sequence comes from Cantharis rufa, assembly GCA_947369205.1. Taxonomy (NCBI): domain Eukaryota; kingdom Metazoa; phylum Arthropoda; class Insecta; order Coleoptera; family Cantharidae; genus Cantharis; species Cantharis rufa. The sequence continues at coordinate 13,183,803 of OX376307.1, read as the reverse complement.
CCAACTCGGAATGATATTAATGATTTTTATGCTACTAACAGCATTAGCGTAAGTGATTACTTTACGCTTCTAGTTCCTGATATAAAGTAAACGGTTTTCTACCATATCAAGAGTTTTCCTCTTACAGGCAATTGATTATACCCCCACCTCGTGTTTCAGAAACCGTAGTCTTCTGAGTATGATACGTGTAATTTTAAATAGAAACCTTTGAAACAAATATTTATATATTATCTAAGCAATCCTCACCGGGGCGGCAACTGGGAAAGGGGGGTTAGGGTCTGACCGGTAAGAAAGTATATGTATTATATTAACTTTATTAATGAAAAGTTTAAAAAGTTATTTTTCAATACATATTCTTCAAACTCCAGTATTCATCTGAAGCGCTACGCAGAATATCGCCCAGGCTTCACTCAATATCTTTTTTTTTATTTTACCAACGGATTTTTTTTAGAAAACTGTAATACTGAATTTTTATGCACACAGTTAACTTTAAAAATAAACTTTAATATAAATGCTATATTTAGGAAAACCAAATCCTCAAATTAAATTAAATTAGAATCCAATTGTTATTTCTACTAAATTACAACATAAATGGAAACGTTGAATTTAAAGATAACTCGCTCATATGCACTAGTATCACACCTTATTCCATATTGCCCTTAATAATTTTATAATTTAATTACCTTGCTTTCCAAATTACTCATCATTATAAAAATTCCAAACCTGCATCAAAAAACATCTCTATTTACATATTTTCAATTTCAAAAAAAATGACTAAATTTAATAAATATTAAAATATAAAATTCAAATCAAAATCGCGAACATAAATTTTGTACAACTACTTAAGCGGCCATCTTGCCGAGAAAAGCCTGGTTTTACCCGCTAGCTGGAGCAAAGTCAACTAATTCGTGACAAAACCAAATCTTTACAATGCATTAATCGAAAGTTCAATTCAACAAAATATTAAACTTCTAATATTAAACAAAATAAAACTCAAATTACAGTAACAGTCATGGAAATTGCATCGCTGAATACTTCCGAATTAAAATACGCACACAATAACACTCAATAACACAATACAAAGCTAGGTTTTTCAAACCGGAGGAGGGGGGGTCTGTGTGTTGTGCGCAAAAAAGTGTTATTGAGCTTATAAGTTTATAAGCTTATAAGATTTAAAATTCAATAACACATTTTCGTTTTTTGAACACGATCACTAATGTGCTGGGGGGTATTCCATACCCCCCAGGCCCCCCGGTTTGATAAGCTAGCTTTGTGATTGGGTTCAAAAAAGAAAATGTATTTTTGAGCTTATGAGTTTCAAACCAAAAATTTAACTTTATATCTATTTCTATTCTTTATTATTAAGAATTTAGGCAATAACTTAGAAATCTATTTTTTTAATTCGGAAAAAATTTATTCCCAATGCAATTTCAATGACCGCTACTGTATACCTCTGCTCCAACTTAGCCTTAGTCATGGTCTTATTAACAGATGCGATGAAGGAAAGGTATTTTGGCATTTTTTTCCCGAGAGGATGATCAGAATGAAGCCTGTACTTTTCCCGGGCTCCAACCGGGTATTTTGATTTAGCAATCAACGCATTTAAGCGTAAGACCATAACCGTTATCTGTGGCTTCTCAATTAAGCAAAGCCAAGCTATCTAGTAAGCTATCCAAAAGCTTTCCAGCTGGCGAGTTGCTTTAATATAACAACAAATAAAAAAGAATTGAACTGAAGCTTATTGATTGATTTTTTGTAAACCAATACTGAGATTGTAATTCTCTCACTGAAATACGTTATAATCAGTGGAGAATTTGGTAGTTAAGTGGTTAATTTTCGGTTTAGTTAATGCCTTAGATACTACAGAAAGTTGATTCCGAAAAACTGTTTTAATTATATTTTTCTCGTTTTTCTTATAGTTTTTAACATAATAATTAATAATTCTGGGTATACCACAAAAAAAATTCGATCCGGCCCTGATCGTGTGTGGCTAAGGTTTGAATTGGTACAATATTCAATGTCCATAAATGCAATTTCTCTAATTGAACTGACTTTTTACTAATGATTCCACTGCCTAAGCTTAATATTAAGTGAAAGAAGTTTTGTAAATGAATTTAACTGCTTTGAAGAGGTGTAAGCCTTCCTGATAATGAACCAAACATGCTCATTTAATTTTAAAACATGATCGTATGAAACCCAAGCTGTTTACCTTAGCGTTCTCCGGTAACATAATGTTCTGCAGGTACAGATCAATACACTCTCGGTGTATTAAAAACACTTTTTTTGGTTTTTTTCTGTTGATTTTCATTCTTATGTGTTCCAATCAGAAGGAGAAATCATAAAAACGATATGCAGCCGTAATTCAGGCAGCTACAATTGGAAATACTGCTTTGAAAATTAAAGTTTTTCTCTAATCCAAGTAGTAAACCGACGTGATCTGAATATTCAAATCGATAGCAAGATAAACCTTTGAGTCGACAAAACTATTCATTGATAGTTTATAGGATCTTTACGACTGATATGGATATTATTGGTAATACGATTACCTTGGATCTGGTGCTTAATTCAGTAATAACTGATTACTCTCAATCTCAACATTCTAATGCTAATAGGAATAGCGAAAAAAAACCTGTCCCATTTTTATTATAGTTTATTTTCTAGGAAATTAACTATAATTGTAATTTCAAATTAGGAGTAGGGAACTACTGACGCGCAAGTTAGATTAACAAAATTTTGAATTTTTACCGCTTGTGATCAGTCGTATCTCGGCACTCCAAAATCTTTTCAAATGTTAATTTATCAATGTTCTGCCACAATTAATCAAAACTTAATAGTTTACTTGCTCCATATCTTTTATTTCAAAACAGTAAAGTGTGGGTTTTGTAAACAGAAGTTGAGCATAAGTATATATTTATGTCCAAGTATGAAACGCATTACAATTATTATTACGTAAAATATTTCTCATATGATTTATGTTGATATTCTTTATTGATAAAAGCACTTAATATTAAAACTTGGTAAGCGTTACATGATTACCATAAGTTTGAAATTACCATAAACAGTAGCAGTTAAGAAGAGGGTGAAAAAATGTACGGTCACGTTATTTTGCGTAATTCAAACAAATATGAAATTGGATTACATTCACATAATTTAAAGCGCCAATTAGAGTTTTACCTAAAAGTACCATAGTATAATTTTGAAGTAACTTGGAGATGGAAATGAGACTGCTCGTTTGGTAGCAGCACAAAGGAATCCAAAAATAATCAACTGCGTATTTTTGTTCGCAGATAAAGCAACTTCTGATTGATTTTTTTCGAGCGAATAAAAAAGTAAGCAAACGGTCAAACCGATAGAAGTTGACTTGGTGGTTCACTTTTTTTTTAATAATAAGTTTCTTAAATATCACTTAATCTTAACTGAACCGTGCGTAGATAAGCCTTGTAAAACGCTATTTGTTAATGTAATATAAATAGCAGTTAAGTACATAAATATCTGAGGCCAAGCTTCCTTAAAATGATAACAGCCTTGGGAAGGTCATAACACGAGATAATGCCAAGTGCGTATTTTAGCAGCCTCGTGTCGATTTGCCACTCGAATATTTTCGAAAATAAATGATAACCGGATTATCTTTGGATCGATTAAAAATCAAAACAATAAAAAATATTGACCGTCCAAATGCGATAACTGTATTCATCAAATGTAACTCAACAGGTTGTTCGATCACGAATTTTATAATCAATCAATCAACTCGTCAATAATTTTATAAAGAATAGGAGGTTTGGTTTACACGTTTATATTTAATACAATCAATTACCGATACTAGAGAAGACCATCGGAATGCTTTTATTTTAATATCAAAGTGCAAGTTCTAGTTTGATATCTGCAATTAAAGTGAACAAAATATAATGTGGATGATGATGATGTACAAGATAGGAACGGTCGAGTTTACTGTTACTCATCTGTTTCATTGTATTTTGTGAAGAGTATAATTGTAAAAGACAAAGCAGATACTGATCTAAATGTCATCGCTCTAACCTTAAAATATTTATAAAGGTAAAAGTTTGTAAGGATGATTCTTGTCATTTGCATACGGCCGTGCCCCACATTGAAAAAAAATTAGCGCATTGTTGTTCGTCATTGTACTTGCTGATAATACTATTATGATTTACTATTGTTGACATTAGTAAGCATATAAAAATTTTTAATAAGCAATTGTCTGTTTGCAAAATTTCTAAAGTACGATTATTACATATTTTGATTCGACGTCTAAACTGGATCGTCAATCCCAAAGAAACCACGAAGAAAACTGCTGCGACCGGAGTGCCACTTAAATTGTTTAAATAAATGGGGCAATAAGCATAATCGGCATTATGATAATTATTCCATATTTGGCAGCGTAAAGCCAAACTAATTGGGTTGCCTATAATGTGACCAAAATAAAATGCACATTACAATATATGGAGAGTACGCAATTAAACGCGGATTGGTTATAAAAGTGGTTCCTTTATGCGTACCAACTGCGTGAACGACTTTCTCTTGATGCACAAATAGACGAAGATATTACCATGATGTAATACATTCAATTCTAAAAGGGTTTATAACCGTGAGAACTTTTAGTTGATTTGATTTCGCTTTCAAATCGGTACTCGCACTTTTTTCAATTGCCACAGGCAATTTTGCAATTCGCATATAAAGTTTTATATATGTCCGGGTAACCACTATCGAGCACATGTGATATTAAAAAATCCTTTTATCAATTTATAATTTCCTCATAAGGTGGAACCAATAAAATCAAACAACCTGTAACAAATAAGTCACCGTAATAAATTCAAAAGCTGCTCCATAAAAAATTTTACATAGCCGATACATCTCTAATCAAATATCCATCTATTTTACTATAAAATAAATTAAATCATGTCATTTTAACATACCAGATAGTCATTAAACCAGTTTTAAATAATTTTCTTTTTCTATGTATTTATATTTCACATTATCATAGAGCACGTAAAAACTGGTTGAAGTCAACAAACTTAAAATGTAACAACAGCAATAATTACATTTTAAATAATTAAATGCAATAAATGCTACATTGGAAGTAATTTTTTTAAATACAATCGCAAGCTTGTTTTCGTTTTCTGCAGAATCCACTTCGAATAATCTGTTTTTCGCACAAATTAATCCGCAATCGCGGATGCGGTAATTGTATTACTCGCACATCTTATATCAATTTTATTTCGTTGTTATTGTCTTATTGATATCAATAGGAAAACCACATCACTTTGTGGTTTCCATATTTCCATCAAAATACCTTTTTAGAATATCGAAACATTTACAGGCAATTTAGATATCCCATACGTTATGCTGATTACTTAAATTGTTTTGACTCTCGCGAGACAAAAAAATATCAAATTAAGCTTAAAATATTTTTGCGATGTAACTGTAAAAGAAATAAATTGTTAATTAAAAAACAGTTATCACATAACTTCAGAATTTGAAAAATTACGTTTTGGGAACTTTATTAGTGTTAATATCGTGCAATATATCAAATTAATCTTCTTGATCATCACCGTGATAATCATAAAGCAACTTTTAAGTTGTAAAAAACTGAATATTCAAAACCTTAATTTATTATTAGCAAACTTCAGCGCCCATACTTTTTTTTATCGCAAATAATTCAAAATTAAATGTAAATTTTTCGTCCTGAAGGATAAAATTATTAGTTTTAAATAATTATAATATCATAGTATTTATTTTCTTGAAAATTATAGAGAAGACCGTTGTACGGTAATTGTTAAATTTAATTTTCCTTTTATTTTTAATTTAATAAAAACAATATTTCGTCTGCACATTTACACACGTAAGAGAAGACGATTGCCGGAGAAAGTCCTAAACTACGAGGAAGAAGAATAAATAATGACATTGTAACTTTGCAATTGAATCTCGTGAATCCCTGACCTCTAAAGTATGAATATCGTATGGTGCATTCTCTTAAACTGATTATTTTATAGGAAACCTCTTCAGCTTTCATGAACATCAGGAAATTAATTTCTGAAAGTAATGACACAGTTTTCCAGGTTTACTATCCACTTTATTGAAATCATCTCGTGGATATAACTTTATATTATAACACTTTTACAAAAATTTTGTTGTAAACTCCCCCCCCCCTCCATAGCAAACGAAAGTTTACAAGAAATTATTAATTTGTGCATTTATTTGGAAAATCTTTTTTTTTTGATTTTCTGATTTTAAGCTTCTATATAATTAGCAAGAAGTCGTATGACCTAGTCCCGTGTTATAACTTATTTTTCCGATGTCCAAATTTCGAACTACAAAGTTGTTTGGTGACGCGCAGCAAATATGCCTAACGAAATTCCATTATTCCTTAGGACGCCAGCATTTGCCGAAGGAATACTTTGTTGACTTTAGTAATTTTATTCTGACCAAATTTTGTCAGACACCACGTAAAATTGAAAATTATTAGAATAAAAAAAAGACTAATCTTCTATATCCGCGGAGTAATTTTAGTACAAGGAATTATCCTTTTTGTAATTTATAAGAACAAAAATCAAAACGAAAATAATGTAGTTATTATTAATTATTTATTACATTGATTTTACACACCCGGGAGTAGAAGTCGGGTTTTTCATCACATAAATCGTGATAGCAGTAGAACTTGTTATTCCTTAGACCTTAGAGAGTACAATATAAACAAAACCTCTCTAGGGAGTTTCTATTATGTGTTCACTGACTTCTAATTGGTGGGTTTGTTTATATTCAACCAATCAGAAGTTAATTATAACCTATAAAAAGTAGTGGAACAGGAGGATTAATTAATTTTGTAATTCATTATATTAATTAATCTAGACTTATATTCTCGGACGCACCACCGTAGCCAAGAGGGGAGAAAGGGCACATATTTGCACACATTTTTTGTGTTTTTTTAGGAAATTCTAAAAAAAAAATAAAATTTTATTTCACATTTGTGCATTAAATATTCATTTAGTTAGCGGCCAATCAAATTTCGTGAAGTTTTAAATCCCAACTGTTTGATATGGAAACTTAAACTAGCTTTTGTTTAAGCACTGAAAAAACAAAAGCTGTTTTGCTAAAATGTATACGATTTTGTAATTTGACAGAAATTTCATTTATGGCATAAATCTTATGTACAAAAATTTTGTTGCCATTCTCCCCTGCTTAAATCACGCAAATTACTCTTGGCCCAATGGCCCCGTTTGCAACCTGAAAGCTGCGACAAAAATTACAATAAAAAAATCGTCCACTGTCGCAAGCGTAATTAGTTCCATTTAAATGCATGTAACACATTGTTGTGCCTTAACATTAAAGCATATAATTTACAAGAAAAGTCCTTGACCTACGGTCCCGGGCTTTTTAACGTGATTTATATTAATTAGATGGAATATAAAACATTCTCTAAGCAAATAATAGCAAAATATATTTATAAATAAATTATCAATAAATTGTTACTCGTAATTTAACCTGCAAAATTTATCGAGTGGCTCCAGAAAATATTAGTACAGTGCCACCACGCCAAGAAAAACCCTGGAAAATATGACAACTAATTTGAAAAAAATTTGAATGAACCAATGAACATCGAGTTATTTCTCAAGTACATTTTGTTGTAAAAGTTACAAATCATTGGGTGACAATTGTCATTGTGCTGGATTTCTGTCTTGTTCGTTTTTGTGTTATTCATATTTGAGCTTTATTGTCTACAGAAAAGTGTTCTTTTTAAAACAAATCTTCATATAGTAGTCGTTACGGAACTTTAAGTCTCGTCATAATTGAAAACCATTGTTATGCATTATGACGAGACGTGAAGTTCCGTGACGACTACTATAGCTATTTTTAATAAATCAATTTACTTAAACATTATTTGGTAAGCACTTTTTTAGGTTAGAATACACTTTAATTTTCTTTTGAGTGTACATATTTAAATACACCAGCGCCAGCCACGCCCCTTCAGAGCTTTTCTTAGTGTGGTCGAACTGTACTACACTATTATGATAACAATGTTAATTGTACATTTTGAAGTCGCTTTTTGTCATATATAAATCGATTTCACAGCTAAACTTTTTAGACATTTTTTGTTGCAAATTTCATTGCCTTCAATTTTGTTTATATACATTTTTTTATTTTGTCACACCGTTTCTGACTGACAGCGACTTAAATATTACTTGGTAAAATACAAAATAAATATTATCATCTATATCTCGGAAACGGTGCAACAAAATAGAAAAATGTATCTGAACAAAAATGTATAGAATCAAATTTACACGAAAAAATGCTTATTCATTTTTTTATTTCGTTGCACCGTTTCCGAGATATAGAGGATAATATTTTTTGTATTTTACCGAGTCTTATTTAAGTTGCTGCCAGTCAGAAACAGTGCGACAAACTGGAAAAATGTATATAAACAAAATTAAAGGCAATGAAATTTTCAACAAAAAATGTCTAAAAAGTTTTGCGGTAAAATGGATTTTTATATGGCAAAAAATGGCTTCAAAATGTACAATTAACATTGTTAACAGAGGAGCGCACAAATTCTTTCCGGACCCACTGTAGCTCTGGGTGTATAACTTACTAATAAAAATAAAACTAAAAATATAATAATAAAAGCAAACGAAATATTTTTATCTGTTGGCACACTAGGAATATTTGATATTTGTGTTTGACATTTTTATGTACAAATGTCACGAATATATTATTTACGATTTGTTTCATTTTCCTAACTAACACACTGTGATGTATAATATCCACATATCGCAATAATTCGACGACGTTTTGAGCTGTTGATCTTAACTCAAAAGTCATCGTTCAAAAATCATCGTTTGGTCGTTATAACGACCTTTATGACAATATATTGTCATAAAGTTATAGTTATAAAGTTGTCATAAAGACAATATATTGTCATAAAGTTAAGGCCAGAGTTAACTCACTCTTGAGTCAATTCCGTAAGTTGAAAATTGAGCTAAACCTGGGTTAACTCCAACGTGAGAACAACTGATCGTAAATATACTGTGTGTGTATTTTAATCCATAATCAAACAATATGGAACCGATATTGGCTAAAGATTGGTTACCAATATTGGCCTAATATTGCACTGAGCTACAATTAATGTTGGTCCAATATTATCCTGTATTATTGAAATTGTAATTTTTAATTGTTTTTTTCCACGGTCGTTATAATAATATTACGTTGTCAATTTGACGATTGTCAAAAATTATTTTAAAACATTTTTTATTAGTAATTTTCGAAAACCTTTCGTTGAACTTGTAACGAATTTCAAAAATTTAGACAAAAAATATTAGAAAATTTCCTTTTATTATTTTTGAAAACCCTCCGTCAAAACAATATTAAAAACAACATTGGACCGATAATGGCTGAATATTGACAGGCAATATTGGTTGTCAATATTGACCCAATACTACAAAGAGGCACAGCCGATATTGGTCCAATACTGATTTCCTATATCGGCGTAATATTGAAAAACAATATTGGGCTATTTAACCAATAACCCAATATTGGGCTGGTGCCCGTATTTACAAAACTTTTAACGGGCCTTTAAATTTAACGTGAGATTTCTATTGGCTTGCTTGTACCAAGAGATAATTTCCATTGGTTTGTTAAATTTAACGGCCGGTTAAAAGTTTTACGGACGTTCGTGAATACGGGTATGAATCTTGCAATATGGCGCCTACATTCAATATTAGTCCAATATTGCGTGCTATATGGGCCTTCTGCACTTATGTACTTGGAAGACCGCTCCCAAAGCTAATTGTTCGTCACTTATAAAACGCAAAACTAATCAAGAAACCCTTTTTTCAAAAGAAAGAAGATGTTGGAGACCCAAGTATCTAGACGTATTTGCCTAAGCGCCATGGCCCAGCCCGGTGCAAGCCGTCCTTCGCGCTTCGGGCCCAGAGAGTCAAATTTTAAAATACGTCTCTGTCCATGTATCATCAACAGATAGGGAATTTAAACTTAGTTTAAAAAATAGCTAAAGCAAGCGATGGGATTTCGTTTACAATTGCTTGCTTTGCCTTAATATTCATTGTTTCGGCTCTTCAATTGTTCATAAATATAGTAAATTTAGTTATTATTTCAAATTTCATTGATTCCATGAACACTTTTATTGCTATATTATGACATAAATCCTGACGTTTGCCTATAGTAATATTACAGTATTCATTAATTTTATTTATTATTTAGTTAAATTTCAATAAAACAAATAATTATTAAAAATTGCTTATATGAAAAATTTAATTCAAAATGATTTTACTTGTTTAAATAAAATGCTTGTAAACACATATCGTATTATACTATTATAATAAGTACCGATTAACTTATTTAGATTCGTTAAAATGCATACTGCAATGTATCATAATGAAGAGTAAAATGTCACACGTCCAGTAGCATATCCCATGTAAGAGGCTATATCGTAGTTTCGCACGCGACAGCATGCCATTTATACTATTTAGAAACTATATTTATTTTAACCAATAATCAAACCAGTAAATTTCGTGATTTACATTCATTAAGATTAGTTAGTAAAAGTGAGATGTATCTGAACAAAATAGTTAAACGCAACCCTTGCATACGGACTCTTCGCTACCGCCCGACTCAACAATCTCCGTAAATTTTTTGAAAATTATTAAACCTGTACATTTTACTGCTTCGATATATCTCTTGCCATACAAAATATTGAAAAAAAGTTACAATCAAGTTCTGATTATTAAATGAAATGCCCTGGGTAGTACTTTATATATAGTCGGGTGCGTCTTTTAATTCTCTGCTTGTTCTTAATTTTGCTTTACTTATTATTATATTAATTTATAATGAATTTCCTGTTTTCCGGTGTAGGTTTGAAAATTAATGTCTTGTTCTTACGATATTTTTCTGAAAAATTTTACGGCTTGTTAAACGAAAAGATTACTTATCTTTTAAATGTTATGTAGTATTTTTGATGTACATTATTAGTTCCAAAGAAACTTGAATAGATATAATATGTTTTTTTTTATTTTTTCACATTTTCATTCACTAAAACAAAATTTTTGAAACAAAAGTCTCGGTCAATATTGGCATAAAATTAACAATATCGTATTGTGAATATTGCTACGATGTTGGTAAAATATCTAGCAGAAATGTATTTAATATGTAATATTGCACCAATATTAATTATATTTTGTTTTTTTACTAAACGAATGAATTCAGGGTTTTGAGGATTTAAACATAATTCGCCAAGTTTTCAATAAAAAATTGAAATAGTGTCAAGAGTAGCATAATTGAGCCCGAAGGAAAAAGTACTCGAAAACAACGAAAACATTAGCCGTAATTTAGAACGCTTTTTGGTTATTCTTTAGAAGAAATTACAACATAATTATTATAATTACGGTGCACCTGCAATAGAAAATTAATTTGCCTCGGCCTTAACAATAGCTGCTTCAGTTGATCGTAAAAAACAATTTGTTATTCAATATCCAAATCAATCATTTTTGGGATATTTCCACACTGTCGAGCATTTAAAAATAAACGCGAAGGGCTTTTTTTAGGAAAGAGGTTTACAAGCGAGCAATCGAATCAATTTCCAAGAGCTCGAAAACGCACTTTTCCAAGATGTTGGCTTCGGAAAGGTGGTTAAGAAATGCACATCAATCAATTTCGGAATCATAATAAGATATCTTGATGAAAGAAAACGTCATATTAAGATAATTACTGGATGTTATGGTACCTTCGGCAGAAGTAGCGTAATTCAATTAATGATCACGCAACAGCTACACAAAACATTAATTTGACGGAAAATTGTACTTGGTCGATTAAGTAATTACGAAACTATTTTAATCAAGCTGCTGATGGATCCAAAAGTCTTTTTTTGGTTTGGCAGAGCTTTTAACCGAGAAAATAAATTTTCCTTTTTCTTAATAAAATAAGTGTATACCCACTGATTGCCGGGGACGAACATCTTTCCAGCAAATGTAATTCGTATTTAAATTTAAACGACGAGCCGACCTTTAAAAATATCAATAGATCGAAACCTATTGAATATCATTAATAATAAGTTAATTTGGTGGATGACATTAACCATCCAAAACTCATTATGTTAGTTTAGTAGGTTTGACATAATTGGGATTGTAGGTAGATAAACGCACAACTGCACATCAAAATCTCATAACATCATTTCTATTCAATTTTAATCGAGATAAAATCTGATACCTACCATATTAAAATAATTAAGTATAATTTGAACTACTGAGTTGGTTCAATATGAAAATAAAATCAAATCGACATATATACAGGTACACAATTTTATTTTAGCGTACAAAATTTTATGTCTAATGTTATATCATTAGATGTGCATATACATGACGATTAAAATTTACAATCTATCCTAAAACACACCTCAGGGGGTTTAATAATGTATTTAGCTTTCTATTTGAAATTAGGCGTTTCTCATATTCTGAATATATAAATAGTACTTTTTGAGGTTTAAAAATTTAATAATTGAAAGTGATGGTGCTGTAGTTTATTAATAATGCTGCCGGCCAAACAGTTAAATACATTTTCTTTAATCGCTTCAAATTTAATTAGAACGCGCTGTAATTATTAGTCATTAGTTAATAGTTTATTTATAAGCATTTCATTTCAAAAAATTGTTTTTAATGGTCGACGAATAGGTATATATCTTCCACCAAGACATCCGCATCGTTTCGAATTACTAAACAAATAAAACTTCCAAGTTTGAATGTATTTTTTCGAAATTAAATCCATAACTCGAAAACCTTGATATTAGACAATAAAGGGTTGATATTTTTAGTTTCTTTAAAAAAGAATTTCAGACAAGAAAATAGATTTTGTTTTTGATTGATATAATTTGTGTTTTATATCTATTGCAATGAAAAGTACTAATATTAAAAAAAAAACGAATTAAACAACGTTTTTAATTTCCCCAAGTTTTCGTAGCGGAAAATCGTTAATAAAAATCCTAAAACACTGAAAATATAAAAATCAAAAACCGAGGGGAAGACTTGCCCACTTACCGGAGAAATTTCGAGTTTCTCAGTTTTAAAAAAACTCTCAATCCCAAGTCAACAATCAGTTTTTGTTTTTACTCAACTTGAAAATTCGTGAAATTCCTTCAGGAGTTTCGAGATGCAAGCAACACCGAGTTGAAGAGCAAAAAACAATTCGTTCAATTTCAAGAATTGTGAAAAAGCTGAAAAAATGTGGAAAAATATTTATTTAAATTTCTTAGAAATGATTAGATTCATCGGAAATCTTGAAAATTTCGAGCATAACAAGAAGCTGTATATTAGTTTTCACCAAGAGTGTGAAAATAATAATAATAATAATTTTAATAGGATTCGAGGTTTGATTCCTACCTAAAATACATGTAAAATTTTGACTTTTAAATGCCATTTTCTCGAAAACTAATAGATAATGTTCCTAGAATTATTTTTAAATGCTTAGAAAATTGTCCTCTTTCCAATAGGCTATAGGAAAAAGTTCAGTTCGTGAGAACGATTACGTCACAGTAACCTTAATAACACTGTGAAAAAAATTTGTCGCTCTAACAGAGCTATTAGTAGCTATAGCCTCAACTGAGTTTTGTTTTGCTGCTATAACAAATTTTTTGTTGCTGCAACAAATTTTCTGCTGCCATTACTAAGTTGTTTTCTATTCAGTAAAAAAGATTAGTTAATTTAACAAATTTTCTTATTCTGCATAGAAAAAAACTTTGTTATGGCAGCAGAAAACTTGTTACAGCAACGAAAAACTCTGTTGAGGCTATAAGCTACTAATAGCTCTGTTAGGGCGACAAATCCTTTTTTTCAGTGTATAATTTACACCAGCAATGTGGTGTGAAGCTTAAATCCCGGATCAAAGACTGGTAGCGTCGACTACATTGCTGTGATCTATCTTTGATGTTCGGGCTTATAGAGAAGACAACGAGAAACCACGAATAAATAAAAATTCTCTAGTACGTCATATTGGCTTAAATAGCCAGAATAACAACCATACATCTGAAATCGGATAGGCATTTGAAGAAGAAGTAATTATAATATACTGCCTAAACACAGCTAGAAATATTTTTGCATCGATTTTTGATTAGCAGTAGTGCCACAAGTTTTTTTTTAATCTGAACCAAGGAGATACAGTACCTACCGCAACATCTGTAGGTAGCAACTGGAATCCACGATTTCGGTGGTAGGAGTTGTAATCAGCTGCATTGCATGTCAATATGTACATAAATTTTTATTTTTGTTCTGGGAGCTATTTCATACTCCCCCCTCGTTCACTATTATTCACATTTCAGTAAATCTACCCTTTTACCGCTTCGTGTAAACCACTGTTAAATATAATGTTAAAAATAAAAATAATTTATTTAATAACTAAAAAAAAAATTTTTTTCGCACAATGAGAGAAAAACCGCTGATGAAACCCGGTATACAAGAGAAAAAATCATTTTGCTCTTCTACTTTTCTGTCCTTGGAGAAATCTTACGAAATCTGCTTAAATAATTATAAATTAGAGGATAGGGCACTCTTGAGAACAAATGAAGACCAATCGAAAACAATAAAAACATTTGAAAGAAAACTAATGCAAAATCTTATTTCCTGATTTTCGCAGTTATTAGATTTTAAAATTTATTTTTAAAGAACAATTGAGAACATACAGTAGCGGTCATGGAAATTGCATTGGGAATTATTCCCGAATTAAAAAAAAATAGATTTCTGTATTATATTCTTAATATTAATAAAGAATGGAAAATAGTTCAATTTTAGGTTTGAAACTCATAAGCTCAAATATACATTCATTTTAACACAATCACAAAGTTTGGTTTATTAAACCGAAAAGGTCTGGGGGGGGGGGACGGTATGGAATTTCAAAAACAGAAAATGTGTTATTGAATTTCAAATCAGAAATCTTACATTTTAGATTTCTGATTTGAAGCCCATAAGCTCAATAACACAATTATTTTGCTCACAATCTCTGGTGTACTGGAGGGTATTCCATACCCCCCAAACCCCCCGGTTTGAAAACGTAACTTTGTGTGTGTATTGTGGTTATAGTGTGCGGTTATTGAAATTTCATTGGGAATTGTTATTTTAACTCTGAAATAATTACCGATGCAATTTCCATGACTGCTACTGTATGTAGTACCATTAACAAAAATCCAGAAAATTGGAAATTTCAATAAAAGAGGAACTGGCACCTAATCTTATTTCGCGATTTTGATGGTTATTATTGGGTTTTAAAATGTTTTTTAAAATTTTTAAAAAACGTATTGAGAACAAATCAAGAAAAAGGACATTGTTGTGCAAAATCAAAATCAAAAAATCAGAACAATTGAGAACAAATGAAAAATAATCCAGAACAATAAAAAAATATATATAAATAGGGGAGCCAAGTTCACGCACCTGGAAATCCCGAACAGTATATAGATTTATTTTCATATTTTCAATTTTTTTTGCTCCTTGACTTACCAACTTTAAACCATTCCAAGTTAGAGCACAGAGAAAATCAGAGGAAATTCGAGAAAATCTCGTAAATGGAAATATGGTTTTCAAAAATGTATGTAAATATTATTATTTAATTTTATAAATTAATTCACTGAAACCAGTGCTCATTGTAAAAACGTTTGAAAACAAGACGTATAGAGTATAACAGAAGTTGCTATTTTTGTAGCCCCCCCCCACCGCCCTCCTTAAGTATTTGCCTCTGTCTCCCACGCATAAAATATTTTCAAGAAATCTTGTCAAATTAAAAATGTTACAATTAAAATTTAATATTTTACAAATAAAAATTAATATTTTTTTACCTTAAAAATTTATTTTCATATATTGCTATGCTTTTTTATTAAGGAATTTGACAGCTCAAGATTTGCAACATTAAATTTATAAGTTCCAAGTTGGGAAAAACCCAATTCTTAAGTTTTTTCCAACTAAATTAAGTTATTATGGTAACCTTGTAGGTAGTGTTCCCGTCTACTGGACGGCTAAGCTACCAAACTCGGCAAAGGCTTCTAATTTTCTGCGGTCACGGGGGGTCTTATTTAAATGAAGGCACCGTGCGTAACTTGGCATTTTCCGTACGTGAGCGATTTGCGATAATCATAATCTTACATTATGATGGGTGGGTTCTTGGTAGACTAACTTTCAATCAGAAATTTGCATGTTCCGTTTGGCCAGTATAGTAGGCACTGCGATGCCATATTAAAAGCAGAATATTTAAATTTACATTTTTACCAACGATAGAACAATGAAAGGTAACAATGGCACATTTGTTTATAGTGGATAATCACAAGAGCGTCTCGTGAATTCAGCTCAATAGACGATGTAGTAGTAGTTTAATATTATAATAGACCAAGTCGCAGTCACTAATAGGCTTATTCTTTGAAAGATGGTTAACTACAATGTGTATAACCGGAAATGTGGGTGGTAATTGAAGCAGGGCAGGTTCATTGTTATTTAGTGCTTCCGGTTTACGCCTTCGTGGCATTTGTACTCTGTACATACACTGTCGTAGATTGATATCACACCCAAGTTACCAAACACACAAAGGATATCTTTTTAGCTAGTTTTCGAGGTGGTGCAAAACTTTTATGTTTATTATAATAAAGCAATTCCGATCGACCTACATGCAAAGCAAATTTCGCACTGCAATGAGCAAACGTTGCTTATCGCATCTACTCTGCAATAAAGATAACGCTACTGCAGTGACTTTAAACTTGAATATTGAGTGGCCATTTAAGAGATTTATATCATACCTAACGTATAACAAATTTTCCTAACGTATGAATGGGAGAAACTTTATTGGAAAATGTTTTATTACTACCTAGTAATTCGAAAATTTTATTGAAATACTTAGCATTTATGTTACGTGCTTGTTTTATGGGTTATACTGAAACCTACATCGATCTGTTATGTAAATTTTTTATATAAGTTCTTTGCTAAAGAACCCCGCACACCAAAACCTTATGATGATTGTGCGACGTGACAGAAAAAGCCGAAGAGCCCGATTTCCAAAACGAATGCAGGAAGCAATCTTGGAAAGTTCCAAGATATTTCACCGTCTCAGATATGTTATTATAAACAGATTACTTTTGACAAAAGTTTCCTCATTTCAGGATGTGCATTGCAACACCGCTTGAATTTTGATTTTCCCATTTAATAGTATTCTACAAGTCGCGTGTCTATGAAACTGCTATAAAAAATTTCTACTTTTTTATTGCTAACACTTAAATGTTATATCTAACATAATTCCTAGGCCTAAAAAGGTGAAAACATGTATGTCCAAGAAAGAGTTGTACAGTGATTTCCTTTTTAAATATTACCTTGAGCACAACTGGTATGTCATTATTTGTGATGAATCGAGTGGATCAAATTTGATGGAATTAAACGTCTTCGTCTATTATTACAGGAACTTGTAAAATTAAACCACATTTTTACGAAAATACCATAAACATAACTCATCCCATCTTCGTACACCAGAGGAAAGTAATCGCAGCTCGACTCAACTGCCCCCCCTAAATCGACAATATAAAAATAAAAGATTCTGCTTAAATAAGACGTTCATTTTTTGTACCATAAAAAGCATTTTTACGCTTTAATCTATAATCGCAATTAGATGATTTGGTGTGAAAGGTGTTGGGCCAAAAAAAGTTAGCAACATACAAATTATTTAGTTTGTAATTTTGTTTTTGTAACGAATTGCGAAAGCTTTTGGTTTAGAAGACTAATGCCGTTAATTACTAAAAATTATCTTCATTTTGTCGGCATTAATTATTTAAACACACATACACACACATTTAATAGACACAGTAATTGCTAGTTTACACATGTTGATCTTTTTGTATAATTTTGAGTGAGATATACACCGAGCAAAAGAGTTCATTAGACGAGCGTTAGATGGGGCGTGTTAGATGATTTAATTAAGAAAACTCCAATTTGTTTCAAACGTATCCGAGCCATTAAACAGAGATTAGTATAAAAAAAAGGCGGTAAATAATTAAAGCAACGGTCGGTGTCTTCCATTTAAGATATCCAGATAGGTGTATATGAGTAAAAGTGTTCTTAAGTATCGAAAGAGTCTTATTATATCCGCGTTTCGCCTTCTTTTTTTAATAAGTTTCTCGAGTGTAAAGTTGGCATCGTTTGACCGCAATAGACATAACCGTTTATTAATAAGAACGGAAATCTTCTCTTAGCTCGTAACCAAATAATTTGAACAAATTGAATTTTAACTGCAGGACGCATTTACGCATCGCACTTTACTTGTATATACTCGAGTAGAAATCTCCAAGCTTCTCCAGTTCCTACTTAAAAGGTTAATCCTTATAATATTATGCTATAAATTATTTTCACGACAGTACAAAAATTGGAAAACTACATATACATGTAACCAACGCAATTTATATAAACTGAGAAAATAAGTACCGTCACTGTGGCCCAATTTTTGCGTTAAATTACACAGATATACCAAATTTACATCCAATTTTCTGGCGTTATCGAACTCTGCTAACTTCAGAGAACAAATGGACTGAAAATTAAAGCCGAGAACGTTTTTATTTTTTATGATTTTTTAAAAATGTGGGTCAATCTCACCCTCAATTGGGGTAACATTGTCCGAAATTTAAAATGTCATAAAAATCAAGCCTAATATTATTTTGGGACAATATTATCCCATTCACAATCATGGTATAGTAAAGCAACATTCGTACCAAAGTTAAATTAGAACCAAAGTTACCCTTAAGGGCCAAAGTTACCCCAGTTGACGGTATTGATTGAACGACGAAACAAATATTGTAGCGATTGAAAAGATGACTACATTTCAACCACAAGGTATATGGTCTATCTTATTACGTAGCAACTCTAGAGAAGCCTCCGACTTCCTCTAATATTTTGATGTTCATAAAAAGCTTCTATTTTTATTTTTCTCGTCAGATTTTAATTTGACGTATATATTTTATTTTTTAGATTATAATACAAAAATGTGATTGGTTGAATAATAAACAAATTTTAAGTAAGAGAATTTTAGAGCTGGTACTTCCAGCCCAGTATTTTATTATAAATAAAAGTCTCAGTCTCCAAGAGTCGTAAATAATTAGGTTGCACTACCCCCCGTATGGAATACCCCCAAACCCCCCGGATTGACAGCTAATATAATATGTTTTGAATTTAGGATTCTGATCAGGCAAAAGTTGAGCATAGTTTTGATCGAATAAGAAAGTAAATTAATCAATTAATTAATTTTTTTAACTTTTCTTTTCTCAATCAAGCTTTCAAAATTTTCCCCTGTCTTCAATTTTTAGGTTATGTTCCTAGTTTTATTTCGCAAAACTATAGAGAATACTAATTTACACTCTTAGAGCCAGTTTAATAATAACAGGTTAAATAATAAATTTTGAAGATTCGTTTCAAACTCACTTGTGATTATTTAAGCTTTTATCTGTGAAAAAGTATTCCTGCCTTGTTCCGCTTCGTAAAAATGAGTAAAATATCAAGTATATAGCCTTGTATATAGCTGATATTACAGACAGGCAATAATGGACCTAGACAAAATTTCTGGGAGGGGGGGGAGGAATTAAATATTTTACCATGAAAAAGAAAGGAATATTTTGCTTAATCTGTCCCGATTTAGTGCACTTAATCAATTATTTTTTAACAATTTTGAAAAAACATGGCGGATGAGTGGTTATCACCATTAACTCCCATCCTTGTATCCACCCTTTCCACCCGTTGTGGAAGGAATCCACATATGTATGTATAATTAAAAGCTCATTGTCGATAAATTCTCGTTCTAATGGGAGCGAGCCGGCCAAAAGAATTTCGGTTTCGGAAAATTGGGGTTTGAAACCACGCCTACGGCATAGCAATCCAACGCTCTAACCGTTAGCCTACGATCATGATCTTTGAAAAAAGTAAATTGAAAATGTTGATTAATCAATTGGGGTTATAAATTAAATAACTAACAGAAGTTACTTTAAAAAAAATTTTAAAATTCTCGACACCGATGTTTTTGAACTCCGAAGTCTGGCCCCTTAAAAATGGCCACCCCGACCTTGTCGGTGATTATGGTGATATTATTCAGACTAAAACAATTGATTTGTTAATTTTTAGGTTTCATATCTACAAGTTTTTCTCGTGAGTTCTACGTTCTACGAACCCAGACCAAACGGATTTACACACGCTATCTTAATTTTTCTTTCAAGACAAATATTTGCGTACTTTTCAGTGCGATAAAAGCTGGTAAACAAAATTATAACATTAACTCCCTAGTGTTTTAACGAGCTCTTGTCGTTTTTGATGAACTATATGACCATCTACTTTATGACGACCGTTCGCTCTCTTTGCCTTTTACCACATATGGCCTGGAGACTCATAAACTTATGCGGACATTTATCAGAGTTGGTGCATTGTAAACAAGTCAAACGTGGAACGTCTCAACGTTTCGACGATTTATTCGTTCGCGTTCAACCATGCGAAGTATCATTTTGAACGCCATATCCTCTTTGGAGAAAAACAAACAATAGATCGCCCGTAAAAATAGAAAATATATCTTAAAATAATTGTTTAATAATACTGATTAATTTCTAGGATATAAAATTTCGTGATTCAATTATTACTTAATTAAATCTTTTTAAACAATGTTAAGGTCAAAGTAATTTATTTTTACATCCTTTTCGCGTAAGAAAATCTCATGGCCGTCAAATGCTAACGCGATGCTGAAGTAATCCTTACATTAATGAAGCATCTTTCTGATGATATTATTATTATCATTTTAGTTTGGATTATTAGAGGCATTGTGCTTTAAATAATAATTATTACATTGTCTGTACCGTAACTGAATTTGTGCCAATTAAGATAAAAAAAAAAGGTTTTAATGTACCTATCTATGTTGTACAAATCGTTGATACAGAACTGTTGGTTTAACATCGTATAATCATAGTAATAAATGTACGAAATAAGTACATATGAGACTATAATGCATTCGTGTATCTATTCTGACGTCAGCTATGTACTTTGAACGCTTTTACAATACCACGCCTTGGTTGAGAAAAGTAAAAATGCGAAGATGACACTTGCTCTCCTTGAATTGCTATAATGTAATGCTCTCCACTTAACCTTTGTTTAAAATACAAAGAAGTGTTGATTTTAATAAATTTCTAATTGACACATCGTCCTCAATTATTTCAATATAAAATACATAAGATTTATATTTTACGCAATATCGAGGACCTTGAATAATTATTCAAAAAATCCCAAAATCCCCAAATCGTAAAATTGAGAAGGGGGGTTAATTAAATATTTAGATGTCTCAGAACAGAAAACAGAATTATTGTTTTTGTGATTTTGACAGCTGAAATAAAAAATTTCGTAATAATAGCTTTACCCCTTGCAGTCGTTGACCTATTAATTGGAGTTGGTGTTTTTTAAACTGGAAATTCGCTATTACATCTGAAAAACATCAGGAAATCCCTAATTAGATAACATATATTAGTGATTTACGTTATAATGAAGGACTAAAGAAATGCGTCAGATACATCATATTATTATAATTCGAGATTCAGGATATTAGTTCTGTAATTATGATATTTAGGTCACAAGACGACGAAAGCTTTTTTTTTGGAAAAAAGTTTGACGTCCAACCAGAATCAATAAATCATCCAAATCAATTATCGATCGTGTTTATTAATTACTGCGAATGTCATAGGGGTTATCGCAATGTATAAGACGTAGTATACGAGAGCAGAGATTGTTAAAATGGAAAGATCAGAGCTCTTTCTCAATAGCAAATTAAAGCATCGGTTAAGCTTCCAAAGCAGTCAACCATTTAAAATTACATACGTGACTTTGGTTTGAATTTACTATGCTTAATATGTACAACCTCTTGATTTCCGTTCTTCTACAGTTTACTTTTATAGTAGTTGCACAAATCTTGTGTGAGCTTTATTACTGTTTTAGATTTAATAAAACAGTTTACAACTGGGGAAGAGTTTGGTATCTATAAAGATTGAAGAAGAATCTAATTTGAAGAAAAATACAATAAAAAATGTTTCCAATTTTGACAGAAAGTTTTTCAGCAAAGCCAAAGGTCAAATAGAAAAACTTTTATTTTGCTAAAAATGGAATAATGAAGAGAAAACTCCAATATTTTTGAAACATTGCATTTTGCATTGCTTCTTCCCCGAAAATTATTTAATTTAATTATTATGTTAATTTTACTAAAAATATGGAACCCATAGAATTGACGCCCATCAAAATACGCACATAGGTGCTTTTTGTAAACTATTAACATTGACAAAATTAATAAATTATATTTAGTTTGAAAAAAAGTTTACGTCATTAGCTATGTGCATCATACATTGTAACATGATAATTGCTGGTTAAAGAGTATACTGCATAATAATTTGAAGTTATATTAATTATTTATCAGTTTACTTATTTATGTATCATAAACCATTTATGATTTCAGAAATAATATTATAAAATATCTCACGTACCTATTCAATATTGTTGTCAATTTTTTTTAGCTTTTTTAAACATCGACTTAATATTTTTACGTTAAATAGAAATAATTAAATCGGGCGAAGCCAGGTACGACAGCTGGTTCGATATTTACAACACTCAAGATAATTTTTAACTTACTAAGTTTCTGCGTTGATGTCAGGTCAAATCTGCCCAAAAATTTTCAAGACGAATTAATTTTTTACAGTGCACATCAGGTCAGAATATTTTTTTGAAGATTTATGATAAAAAATAAAGTTTTAAGTCTGCATGTAGTTAATACAATCATGCGCATCAATTCCAACCTTTCTGCCGTTTAACTGCCTTGTCCTTCGTATTTATAATAATGAAGTTTTTGCTTCATTAGTTTTAATGTATAGATCTACCGCCGATTTACTGCAGATTTCCCTTACATTATTTGATACTTCATTGCCTTCACGTATGCAATCAAGATAATCTGGCGTTTTGAAAATTTCATTCCTTTGAATGACAAGGGAAATTCAGTTAATTTTACAATAATTTTAGTAATATCAGTTTTTTTTATTTTGAATTGATAGGTGTGTTATGACCTCAAACCCCAGATATGCTTCTTAATCTGTCAGTGTAGATGTGTAGAATATAATATATTAGACGTCGTCTAATATATAAATTAGTTTATTATCACATAATAAGTATATTAATCATGTCGAAACCTATTGGAGTCTATTCTGAATCCCGCTTAACATAACCAGGTATTAAATGGTTTCTCACCAGTATGAATTATAAACAATCTGCAACCCAGTCCAGTTAACTGGAGTTAACTGTTCAATTAAAACAAAATCCTTAACTGCATAAAATCAAAATTGTTTCGTAATCAAAAGAAAATGTATACAAAAGCAAAACAGGTTAAATTAATTTATTTTACCCAAGTATCGGTTTAAAAGTGACATATTATACGTTTGAACTGAAGCAAACCAAATTTAAACCAAGTTTAAAATTTACACTGGCGAAAAACCTTTTAACATCTAGTTACGTACGCATATCGTAACATAAATTTTCCTAGAGTTTCTTCGACTTTCTTTCGCTAAAAATAAAAATTCAAAAATACCGAATACTAAACAGTAGGTGATGGGATTCTGGGATATCGAATATCACTTATCGAATTCGGGGCAAATTATAAACGAAAAAGTAGAGGATCATAAAAAATTTTCAAAATGTCGTCAGCATTTATAAATAAATCTCGTAAATCCTATCATGAGCGACATTTATTAATTTGTTGTTCGTAGAAAAACTTGGCCACTGAAAAATATGTCCAGTGACGTTTCTAACCCCCCTCCCTTCCCCCACAGTATTCCATCCTAGTTTTACCCAATATATAATTAAATTACTTTGTTTATTATTCAACCAATCCTAAGTGCTGTTTACAATAAAAAGCATTATGTTAAATTAAAATCGGACAAGATCACAAAACAGTTGAGACTAAATTATCAATTCAATTGCTTTTCAATTTAGCAAAAGAATATTTTTTCAGTTTACGATAAAATTTCAAAAATAATAAAAGGTAGCAGAGAATACGAAATTATCAAAAAAAAAGACAAAATGTTTCCAAGCATCAAATTTGTGTGATCTGTGTGGTGAATTGTATATTACACCTTCTTACAAGTTTAGTTTAATCTTTTTATTAATTTGATCTGGTACATAGAGAAAAATATGTGTTACTAATTCACACAATTGTGCAAAAAAGAAACACAATTGCGTACTTTTTCTGCACAATTGTGTAATTTTTCTGCACAATTGTGTGAATTAGTAACACTAATTTAAGTTTTATTTTTAAATTTCCTTTAAATTTTATAAAATATACAGTGAAAAAGTAGAACAATTGAAACGAAAACTACTATAACAATTTTGCGCCAAACGACTGATGGACGGTAGTGGCGGCTTTGTTTAAAGTGCCACCGAGCCGCGGCACTGCCTACAAGAACCCAAATCCAAAATTATATTTATTAGATATATGGTTGCGTTTTAATGATGAAAACAAAATTTAAATAACTTTCATTGCACAGTGAGTTATTGCCGCTTATCACAAATTCTCTGGAGAAAAGGCTAGGAATAAGTCTAATCAAAATGTTCGAGGTTTAGAAAATTTATAGTTAGAAATTGGAATTTTGTATAGAATTCACCTGTAGTAGTCTACATTAATTTTCTTAACCTTTTATTGGTGGCACCTGTCACAAATTAAAAAAAAAACCATGTAACATTAATATTCAACATGCAAAATGAAAAACATGTTTGCTGTCATAAATCTTGCAAAATGCCGATAATCATAATTCATAAAGCACTGTTACGTTAAGAAAATCCAATTTCTCGAGCAGTTGATAGATTGGTGTATATGCGCAAAAAACATTACAACTAAATCCAAATCGTGTGAGCGATCAATTTCTATTGCCCATTGCAAAATGTCAAAATGATTAAATAAATTTTCTATAAAAACAGTTCGTGTTTATCGAACAACATATTAAACATAACTGTAAAAAGTGTGAGAATCTCCAGGAGGTTCTTATGAGAAATAATGGTGAACGTGGAGCATTGTCACGAAAAGTGTTGAAAAAAATTGGAAGGCGTATGAGGGCGCTTTCTTGTGTAATAGGTAGTCGAGATTACCTTATGGAATACGAGAAAATTTATAAAAAGTGCAGCCTTGTATTGAATATCGACCTTCACATTGTTACAGAAAAAATACGATTTACAAAAGAGATGTAGGTAGATCGGTATTACATTATTGTTACATGTATGAAATCATCGAACTTTAATGTTGTTACTCCCATTTGTGTCAACAATAGATTTGATCTTTAGTTTAATCATTATAGTACTCTAATTTTTTTTAACTTCCCGTTTTGCATTTCACGATTTGCATAAATGGCGAAAGAGAGTCCAGTTTACAAGTTTACAATTTTATATCACGAAAACCATCTATCGGGTTGCCCTTAACACTGCCGGTTATGTCATTAGGAATGTTTTTAGATTTGAATATAAATACAAAAAAAGGAATTTTTAAGCTGCTTAAAACATGCATTTTTTCGATTGATCACCTTGGAGCAGAATTAAAAATCGTAGGTAATATAAAGTTTGCGTGCTCGTAAAACAATTCTTTTTGTAATCACTCCGATTTAAACTTACGACCTTACTAAAAGTAACAATAAGCATTTGCATACTAAACCTACAAAAAATAAACAAATTAAGACAAATATAAAATAATTACGTGCAACCGTAATCATTTCTAAAATGCCAAAGGGGTGCCGCAAGGAACGGTATAGGACCTATTACGTTGTAAATATGAGGAAACTGAATTTAATCGCACATAAAATGCTGCTGGCCATAAAACGATAGGTAATAAAATGACAAAAAAACAATACACCAACACATTAAATGTTCTAACAAAGAAATAAATCATTAAACTAAAAATTCAAAAAAACTAATTGCAAGTACCTACGGAAATGATATCAGAAAAAAAAAGAAGAAAAACTTACCATTAAAACCATGAATATCTTCTAAAGAACAAACAAAACTAATGTTCCATTTACTGCGTACAGTGGTGTTGTTTTGGATCGGTTTAGGCACTTAGGAATTTTCGAAAACAGTTTAACACTTGATTTGCACAAATCAAACTTAAATTTGTTATAATTTGAGAGGAATCGACCTGCAAGAAATAAAAATTTTAGTTTACCTATAAAAATCGTAATCAAAAATGATAATATGCGAGGGCGTATACGCGCTCTTATCGACAATCACGCGCTTATTACTTATTATATAGCTGTGTGTGTTTGCGATACAATAAACTACTTCTTATCAGTTAATCAACAAATTTCAACAAGCATTTAAATAATAAATCATATCAATAACGTAAATATTATTTCGGTATCCTTACGGAAATGATGACCAAAATGTTCGTCTTTAATGTTCGCCTTTAAAAATAACATCGTAAAGATAAATATTTACTTTAGAAAAACCGCATGTAACTTGTAGGCGAATATTTTTTACCGACTCATTCTGCCCCCAGCAGAAAATTTCAAATTAACCTATACCCGAGATTCAACTGGTGTCGGAGTTTTGGGAAAACAGATTCGGACTCACGATGCTATTCATTATTGTTTTGATTGATTCATCAATCATTAAACCGAATTTGGCTCGATAATACTTAATGTATTTTGTAACACAATTTCATACGCTAATGGTAATCATTATAAACACCTTTTAGCTTATATTACTCCATTAACCTCAGTCGTGGTGAATTAACAAGAATAGGGACGCACCACCATACATGTATGCAGTTGGAGAGCAATTCTGTACGCTAAGATTTTATATGAAAAGTTGCTATAAAACGATCTCCAGCTAACTTAATATTGTTAAGGTGCCATTAATGTCCAGAAGAGAAATTGTGTTGGAACTAATAACAATATTTATATAGTCGATAAATCATGGCCGACACATTAGTGAAAGAATAAAAATATAAGCAAAATAACAATATATTCACTTCAGTTTTAATTAAGAAACCCCCCTCTCTTCCAATAGAATTTTTTCTATACACAATTTCAACTCATCAGTTATACTCGCTTGAAACGGAAGAAATGGCTTGAATACTTTCCTTTGATCATAGAATTAAATAGACTAAATAACTTTTTTTTTAATTTTTCCAATAAAAAATACGTGATCCGGTAGGATTTCAATAAATAATATTAATTTATTCTTTTTCTCATGGGAAAACTCTTACGAAGACTAAAATGAAAACAAAAATATTAAAAAACAATAAAAAAGGATCCCATCAGCCACCACCAAACGAATCAAACTAATTAAGAGTAGAATTTACGATCACAACATACAAAATAATTATTAGATTAAACCCACAATTCAATCAGGCCTTTCAAAACCAACAGAGGCTTTCATTAAAATATTAATTTGCGCACATGTGAAATGGAACCAACTCGACTGCCAAGGTTGTGCAGCCTGAAGGCCGCATTGACCCCTCATTTTGACAATTACGGTTGACAATAAAATTTGACCAATTAGAGGTATGTTGCGGCAGAAATAACTAATTGCCATGTTATTTTTTCTTAAATTGTTATGTTATGTTTTCGAAGAGATTTTTTAAATAAACAAAATTTAACAAACAATAAATGATTATATCAATAATCAATATTAAATATGGAAGTTTTAGTAAACTTTACAAAATTATAAAAGAAAATAAGTTTGGTTTCCATTAAAATAACAAGAAATTTAATAATTGATTATTTAAATTGGCGAAAAATTAATTAGAACGAAGATATCTCAGCAATACACAATATAATGTAACTTAAAAAATTTAACCACAAATTACCTCTTTTAAGGGCATTATTTTCATTTACCCCTTCCCTATCCACCTCAACATTCCCGCTTCCAAGTACGCGATAATAATTTTCTAAGATAAACAATTTTGAATGTGGGATTCTCTTCACCTTGCACTACTTGGCATAGGAGTTGCAGCAAGGCCCGATCTAGGGGGCGGACAACCCGGACATTAGTCCGGGGCGGCACATCTAAAGGGCGGCATTTTGGCTGTTGAGGTGACAAATTGACAAAAATTGAAATACTTAAAAAATCCCTGGTGGAAATATTTCTCTGAAAAAGTAAAACAAAGTCTGCAGAAGTCTTACAAACTCTGGAAAAGTCTAATTCAGAGTTTTCAGAGAAATATTTCCACCAGGGATTCCCCGAGACGCCATGAAAATACTGAAAAAGTTAACAAAAAGCTTATTAACTCCATAATGGGGCGGCAATTTGCCTTTTTGTCCTGAGCGGCGTAAAGGCTGGAGCTGCTCCTGGTTGCAGGCCCATTTAAGAACGGAGTTCCGTCTCACCTTCTTATAAGAAAAGCAATAGTAAATATTTCATTTTCTGTCAAAAAATGCCTGATTATCTAAGAAACTCTAAAATGCTCCCAGTTTCCTTTAATAAAAAGGGCATGAGCTTCCTTATAATTTTCAAGAGCCCCTTGGATCTATGCACTTAGCTCTGGTATTTGCACCAGAGCTCTCATTGTTTATCTACTAATGAGCATATTGTTCTATACTACTATACAGTTCCACCAAGCTTAGAAAGGACGCCGAAAATAGGTCAACTAACCACAGCCGTGGATTGGTGTGATCGCTGGTTGAGTTACAGAGCGGAAATTCTGGGTTCGAATCTCGGACTTGACAGAATTTCTTAGCTCGGCCTTCCGATGTGCATCAACACGTTGTGGCTTCAACATCTGAGGTAGCATAATGGGCTCGATATGTGGCCTGAGTACATGTAAGCTTTGGCCTGTCCTTCACTTCCAATCCTAAATCCTAGGCCAACTAATTTGATAAAAATTTGAATGAACCAATGAAAGTCGAGTTATTTCTCAAGTACATTCTATTGTAAAAGTCACAAATCATTGCGTGTGTTTACATTCGTCGTAATTGTTTGTTTTATTCAGTTTATTCAGAAAAACTTCCTCATCTGAGTGTACATTTTTAATTTTAGCAGCGCCAGACACGCCCCTAAAATCGATTCTAACGTTGGTGCAGCTGTACCGTGTAATCGATATTCCAAAATTCAGAAGCAGTCATGGAAGTTGCATCGGTGATTATTTCCGAATTAAAATAACAATTCCTTATAATTTTTCAATAACCCTACACAATATAAACATAATACGCACACTAACCTAGGTTTTTCAATCCGGGGGGTCTGGGGGGTATGGAATACCCTCCAGTACACAAGAGATTGTGTGCAAAAAAAAAGTGTTATTGAGCTTATGCGTTTCAAAGCATCAGTAATGTGCAAGCATCACTAATGTGCTGGGGGGTATTCCATACCCCCCAGACCCCCCGGTTTAAAAAATCTAGCTTAGTGATTATGTTCAAAAAAGAAAATGTAGGTATTTTTGAGCTTATGAGTTTCAAATCAAAAGTTAAACTTTTCATCTATTTCAAAATAGATATAGAAAAGTTCATAAAAGGAGGGGGTGTAATTAAATATTTTTCAATAAAAAACGAAGATATATTTTTCAAATTTTTCGCAATACAGTTTATTTAACGTGGTTACGGGACAGCGAGGTGTCAGTGGCAATCACCTAGGCAATCAATTAACGACATAGTCATATATTTTTTTATACAGAGGGGGCTGTATAAAGAATCTTAAGAAAAAAAATTGTTATTTTATTGTTTTTACTATTATTTTATTATTTTTTTTAATTATTAGTTTACTGATCCGCTCCAGTAAATTGATAAATAATTTGCAAAAATACAGCAATCAATTTGAATTTTCAACCAATTATAATGAATAATTCCAAAACCAAATTCCAATTATCTCTATCCAAAGTTCTTAATCATCGAAATAATTTTAATGTTATCCTAAAATTACACCAAATTTTTTACAAAATTATATTTGAATAATTTTAAATTCATAAATCAAATCACTTTAATTCGCAAAAGTATAAACTCAAAATGACAATCGCAAACTACAGACAAATTATTTCTCAACCGCTTAAGCGGCCATCTTTTCGACAAAAAGCCTGGTTTCCCCACTTAGTTTCAACTTGTCATTTAATTTAACATTTTAAGTTACCAATCTAAAATAATTGGAAGGATGCGGCGTTCAGGCCGCACAGCCAAGGCAATCTACTTTTATAATCTTTAAGAAAACTAAATTAATTTTTAAAATAACACTCGCTGTATTTTGGAAGCGGTCATTTATGTGTGATAGCGTTCTTAGGTACGTCCTGTATTTTAACCTCGTTTTAGAAATTAGTGATCCAGAAACGCAAATAGCTCATATCAAAATTATAATTTTTACTTACTTCCTGCATTCCACTTGATGCGTCTCGTTAACCAATAAAACTTCAACAATAGAAGTTAGTTCGGGAATATTAAAATAACAAGTAATAAACGACCAAAAATAATAATTGGTAAAAGTAACATTCGCCCATTTATTAGTTTTTTATTTAAAAATCTTGGGTCAATGGCGACCCGAGTTTAGGTCATCAAAGGTTAAAAATTTTAATCAAAATGTATAAGAAACGCCGCGCCAAAATTGTTTAAAATTAAAATTACATTTTATCATATCGAAATTTAAATTATTACCATAGCTATAAATTAAATGTGCACGAATATATTAAAAATAAATAGTATGTTGTTGCAAAATTCCTTTCAAATCAAACCATAATGAAGAGAATTGTAATATTAGGGATTTTAAGATAATCAATTTAAATGATCAGGTTAAAGA
Organism: Cantharis rufa; assembly: GCA_947369205.1. Taxonomy (NCBI): domain Eukaryota; kingdom Metazoa; phylum Arthropoda; class Insecta; order Coleoptera; family Cantharidae; genus Cantharis; species Cantharis rufa. The sequence goes on along the minus strand of OX376307.1, from coordinate 13,153,018 downwards.
GGTGAAATGATTGCCATGCTATATCACCTAATAAGTGGTAGGTACAGCAACTCAGTGGTTCTGAAACATCGTAAGGTTAACCAACACCTTAATTTAAATATGAAAAAAAATCATGGCAATAAACAGTAAATTTAACAGTAAAGACCAAGATCCACCAGAAGTTTCAAAAAGTTTTAAAAATAATTGAACACATTTTATACCCAATTAAAAGTGCAATCAACTTCATCTAATGACAAAAATATTTGAAAAAAAAAAACGAAACTAATTTACTTTGCTTGAATTAATCACCTTGTGTTAAAATATGCCAAGTTTTCCTAATTTATAGTCGGTAAGAAAAATTTACAATTAAAATAGAATCGAAAGCGTCTTCTTTGTTGAAATGCGATAATTAACAAATAATGCGATTGCTTTATCGTGATTTTAACGTTGTTGTTGACTTACAAAAAAATTCATACATAATTAATGTAATTTAGTCGATCGATTTGTTAAGTGTCTGGGTAAAATTCGTCATTTACATTAAATTACTATATTTCGGATTATGTACTAAAAACATGTTGGCATTTATTAAATATTTGAGTAATTATAGCCTGGCGACGCCAAGTCCTGAATTAAAATTCGTTTTCCACAGTTTAGTTTTTTTATTATTACTTTAAGATGTAGAATACGATGTAATCATGTAATACGGAAGAATTGCGTCGAAGAGCAAAAAAGAGAAATATTCTTTGATTAGCAGACATATTTATGCAAGATAATGCAGTCCTTTTAAACAGGAGCGTACGAGATAGCTCACGCACACTTACATAGCTCTATCGAGTTAGGCAGGTTTTCTTCAGTATGTATTAAAATTCCATGTTGATACCGGAATTTTACAAGTGTATCGATCGCCTTAAAAATCATATAAACAACAGTATAAAATTCTATCATAATAAGATCAAAACCTTGGCAGTATATTCATGCCCGAAAATACATAATATGCCGGAAGCTTTCCAGATTTTCCTCTATAGATAAAACCATAAAGAGATAGAAAATTACGTAAATTAAACAGAATTTTTTTATAAAAATAAGTATGATTTTACTTTACCAAGATTATGAGATCATGTAAAAATATTCGGTATTTTGAATTGGTCAGCGGACACCTGTATATGGGAGACCTAAACGCTAGATTCAGCAACGAAATGATAAACGAGGTTCAAAAATGACAAGTTTTTGTGAACATAGAAAGTAAAAGTGCTGATTGATGAAAAAAGTGAAGAGAAAATTGAAATAGAATTTCTGGACAAAATATGACAGAAAGAAAAAATCCTAGAAACTTACAGTTCTAAAACCTCGCAGTTTTTCAGAATGCGCAGTATCGAAGTTTTTGGGAAAATTTTGGATAAATAGGTCGATCCGAAGAAATAATGCCAGTCGACAGTGCTTTTGGTAAACTCCAATAAAAATAAATTGGAAAATGAATTTTAAAGTTAGTTTTATTATATCAGTAAATAATTAGGAATCAAATTGAAGTAGAATTAAAGTGAAATTTAGTACTAAGTTTACAGAAGATCATAAATTTAAATTGAAATTTTATATGAACGACAAAAGTTTATTTGAAAGATAAAAACATTTCGAAGATAAAGATATCCAATTTAAGTAAAATTTAACTATTGGATGTTATTGGAAAATTAAGTTTAATTTAAATTTTATGGTTTTAAGAAGTAAATACCTTGAGATTTTCATTAAATAACACAGCATCTTTTATGGTACACAACGTGAGGCAATACTTATGGAAGTGTACGCATCTAAAAGTTTGGTTTACCTTAAATAACGAAGCAAAGAAAGTTTAAATTGCTAAGTCGAAGATAAACGAAGGAAGTAGAATGAGCGATAAAGGGAAAGGAGAAGAAAAAGATGCAAGTCCCAAAGTCAATTCTAAATTTCAAAACATTAAAAGAAGAGATATTCACAGAAAATGAAGTTAAATTTAGAATATTGGATAAAATGAAGATAACATGAAAAAATACTAGAAAAAATAAGATAAATACATTAAGAAGCAATAATAGAATCAATCAGTGTTGTGTCAAGCTTAAATCAACAGATTACGAAGCGGTAAACTGCGGTTCAAAGCCTGGTAGCGTCGACTCCATTGTTGTGATCTAAAGGCTTCTTTCAATCTGTAGCTTATGAGGAAAGCAACGAAAAACCACCCACCAAAACTACCACAAATGCCCTGATACTCTATTTTGGCTTAAGCCACGTGATCGCCTTCAAACTGCGTGGTACTTGAAGAAGAATACATTCAATAAAACAATGAACTATTGGTAAAAAATTTGAAAAGAAATTAGAAGAAATTTAGATAACAGTAAGCTTACACTTACAAGATATTGGATTGGACAGTCCAGTATGTTAAAACGTTGTAGTCAACCGGATTTTCAAATTTAGAAAAATTAAGAGACGGTGTGAAAACCTCCAGCTCTCGAAAGACAGTATTGACATAGACAAAGAAGAGACTGTAGAAAGACTGAAGAAATTCGTTTAGACTAATGTCTAATCTCACAATCTGTTTCGTAATCATTCATCTCTCCTTGAGATATGATCACAAATTGTTATTTTCTCACCACCTCTTTTATTTTCCGAATGAACAGACAGGAAGAGGAACCCAAACCTGTGCCAGGACCCGCCCGTCTTCAAAGAACCTCAGACAGGCCCCTCTAAAGTCTAAATGACAACAGATCATATAATTTTTGCTCATACGATTTTTCGTTGGAATTTCAACTTCTTTGTAACCGAATATGTACAATTTCGGACTTCATTATTTTTGTAAAAATTACCTGTACTTTAATCTGATCAAAATTACTAGGAGAAATTCACTAAACGACAGCCTGTAATGATAAATTCCAGTTTTGAGGTGGAAAGGGTGAGTTTTTAAAGAGAAAGTTTTTAAAGCAGAAACCGAAAGAATGAAAGTTGTTGGAAATTTTATGTACTTTCATTTTGAATAGAAAGGTTATTTACGAAAAGTTGATAGTTTTTGAGTTATAAGTAAAATACCGACAGAAAATGAAAATTTTTAGCTTTTTCTCAATGCCGCATCAAGAAATTTTATTATCAAACCTCTGATTTGGATTCAGCGCTCCAAAAACATATAGAATAGAAGAAACTAAAACTACTACACAACTTTCTTGGTGAAAATCCAATTTGGACGGCGCGGTCCGGGTTAAAGGCATTCCCCATCCGGATTAAGCAACCGGGCGGTCCTAAATGCCCAAAACCTTTCTCATAGAGAAAGAGGCAGATTGTCCCTTGTAAAACAAGTAATCACAATTAAGAAAAAAGATCAACTTTTACAGAAAATAAAACTCGACTTCAAACTAAGAAAACGACGAAGAGGACAGAAATTGAAGAAATATGTTCCAGAAGGGCAGAAGTTCTATAATTTTCCCGATATCACGGAGATATTCGGATAGAACGCTCCAACCAACAAGAAAATGGGTTTTCGTGGGTAAGAATCCCACACTATCACCCAGCATGGCCTCGTGGTGTCTTTTGACGATTTCCCCCTCCTATTGCAAAAGAACTCTTAGATTCGAGTTATTATTATGATTATCGCTAAGTTACACTAGATAAAAGTTGCGTTTACGCTAAATTACAGTTAAGTAAAATTTAAGTTAGATTAGACTTAATTAGGTTTATGTTGCGTTAAGTATATAAGTTAGGGTTAAATTGGGTTATGTTGCTTTAATTTCTCTTATGTTTTTTTACAAGGGGTAAATATCCAGTAAAATTTCTGTACACAACACTCGGAATTCCAAAGATTTCCTAGAATTCCAACGATTTCCAAAACTTTCAATGATTTCCAAAGAATTTCAAAGACTTCCAAAAAATTCCAAAAATGTCCAAGGAATTCCAATGAGTTCAAATTAAAGTGCAATCTAAAGAATTCCAGGGATTTCCAAGGATTTTCAAGGAATTCCAAAGATTTCCAAGAAATTACAATGATTTCCAAGACTTTCAATGATTTCCAACGATTTCCAAGGAATTCCAAAGACTCCCAAAGAATTCCAACGATTTCCTAGAAATTCCAAAAAATTCCAGAGATTTCCAAGGAATTCCAATGATTTACAAGAATTCCAGGGATTTACAACGAATTCCAATGACGAGCGTACACAAAATTTTCGGGATATTTACCCCTTGGGTTTTTATGACGTTTTATAACCAATCCAAAACCTTTTAAGATAAGATAAATCTAGCCGTTTAAACCACTTGATGTTCTTCTGTAAGATTAGACGATTTTAGTTTAGTTTAACTTCATCAACAACTGATCATAAATTAGAAACCTGAACGGTTTCTGAAAATAGCAAAAAGTAATAAATTTACCTCCAAATTGTAATTTCACTTCCCATAACAGACCAAGATGAAAATACCCGATCCATCAGACTACAAAAAGTGCCCAAAACTGGAATAGATGGCGCACCATGACCTATGAAACCATAAAAAGGAAATAGTGAACGTGACTTCAAATGCTCGGTTAAGAGAAAAACAAGAAAGTTTCTACTAATATAATTAATGTTGAAATATCAATGTTTCGTGATTGCATCTTGAAATAAATTGCAGTTGCAATATTTGTGCTCGGGACACCGAATGCAATTGAGAACTCCAAGGGTACAACGAATCAAACTACCAAAAATTTTAAAAATTGATCTACCAAATAAAACTATCATTTCCTCCCATACTTTCTTATTAAATTTTTACTTTCTCGCCATTAATTTGAAGCTCACTTTTAAAAAAAATATAGATCACGAATTTATATAATGAAAGATAAACGAAGTTATCACTTTTCTTAAAACGACGACGTTTTAATCAGTAATGTTAAATAATTATAATAAATTAAAAGGAAAACGCGTGCTCATTAATTAAAAAATTTAAATATAATACAAATAAAAGTTAAAATTGCTTAAACTTTTATTAGGCGTATAAAAACATGTAAATTTTATTAAGTAAATGTAAGTATGTGTAACAAAATTAAAACTTATTAAGTTGCAAATAAGATGCAATTAAACCTAAGAATTTTAAATTATTTAAATTTTCATCGTTTAATTTTTTTTCGACTGTTAGCATAATTTATTACACGTATACCTATATTTTAATTAACCGGCTTAGTGTTAACTGCATTAAATTAAACTTATTTCATTATTAGCAACATATTTAAAAGTTTTTTTTTTTTGGTTCCCGGAGGTAAACCTGCCAATGATCTCCCACCTGTAAGTGCCAATACAATCAATTTCTTACATCCTACAATTGACATTCAAAATTGACACTATAAAATGTTTAAACTTGCAAAAAATAACATCAATCAAATTCATGCTGTGTACTAAATGGAACATAAAAAACTAAAACAGAGAGTTCGTGTTTAGAATTTACCTAAATAAGTTTGAAGAAACGTTAACACGATGTGTCAATCAATCTATGACAGAAAGTAATAGGTAACTTACTTATTTAGTGTTGATAATATAATTAAGAAGTTTATGACTGTATGTTGAATTTGAAAAAAAAGTAATTAAAAATATTTACTTGATAAGTAAGCCTGGCAGGTATAATGAGTAAAAGTCCGCTGAATCTGCATGCACAGTTTGGAGAGGATTTGGGTTGGCTGACACAACGGTTGCAATGAATTTAGCTTCCGATCATATTTTTATATCTTTACTTTAATATAAAAAGTAAAGAGATATAAAATAAATAAGCGAAAAGTTTTTTAGTGCCTCGTGCCTTACCTTCAAGCATTATGCTGTAATAAGCAAAATATGATTTAGAAGTTGGACTCTGTCCCAACATAATAAATTACGCTTATAACATCTGACCTTAGTGATTTCCTACTATCCGTACCAATGAGAGCATTAACACTTTACCTATCGCATAATAAATAATAATAATTTTAAAAAAATAATAACAATAAACAATAATGTAAGTTAAGAAACAGTAGGGTGTCTAGGAAATTTTCGTCTCTAGTGTCAAATACTCTTATTTCTTTCAAAATTTTCATTATTAGACTTTGAACTCTTTTTAAATTTTTAGAAACTTTAACCACCTGAATCACACCACAGGAACTGAGAAATTTCTTAACAATGGTCGATGAAGATACTATCATAACTAATTTTGATAGAGAAGACAACCAGTCGAAAATGTACTTACAAATAGTAGGCAAATGTGTACATTTTTGTAATAATTATAGTAATTATTACTTCTTTTTCTCTCGATGTTATGTACAGACGCTCACAAAAATAAGCGTCCAGTCCTATGTTAGCCATGTAAATTGTACCTTTTAACTCCTGTTTTCTCATATAAAAATCATTTTTACAACAAAATTTATTAGACAATTTTTGTTGTAAATTTCATTCTCTTCATTTTTGTTTATACACATTTTTCTATTTCGTTGCACCGTTTTCGAGGTACAGCGACTTAAACAAAATGTTAATTTCATCAAAATATATATGTACCAAGATTGTTTTAAGTCGCTGTATCTCGAAAACGGTGCAACGAAATAGAAAAATGTATATAAATAAAATTGAAGACAATGAAATTATCAACAAAAAATTTAGAATAAATTTTCCTGTAAAAACGATTTTTATATAACTAAACACGCAATAAAAGGTACAATATTTTTGTTTAAGACTAAAGTATACAGGGGTGTAGCAGTAGCCAACCGGAACTTATAAAACAAAAATGTGTCAAGACAATATTTTCCACTAGCATTTGATTAAAAACAGTATGTTAAAGTAAAAAACAAACTTGAAGATATCAATGCGACATATTTGATAATTTAAAAACAGTAAAACCTACAAAATATAGAAGCAAGAGGTTCTTCGGCAGGGAAGATCGATCATGAGATAGATACTCCTCTCACAATATGCTTCCAATGAGTAACGTGGGGCTACTGCAAAATCAGAATTTCCAGTCAAAAATTGAAGTTGCACCAAGAGGGCGTGTGGTACAAAGTGCAGTATGGAACAGTAAATTACAGTACTAGGAAGTATCGGCAGTATTAAGAGGTAAGTGGTAGTAATAGGCAACATTATGAAGCGCTTAGTTGAAGGAATATTTTCGTTTGAGTAAAGCCAGAAATTTATGCTGATTTCTAATAATTGCCCAAAACTTACTACTTATACTATACTACTGACTGCTGATACTGCCACTTACTGGCAATATTGCCTAACATCAGCCTAACACGGCTATTTGGTGATGTTACTCGTACTACCTGATACGTGAGAGGCAAAATGTGTACTATTGAGCCGTATTAGCAGGATCTAGCAGGAAGTAACAGTATTTTATTAAATACTGCCAAATAGCAATACAGTGTACAAAGTTAAATGCAGTAAAATTGTTATTCAATTTTAAGTGCATAATGATTTTTACTGCTAATTCTGAAAATGAAGGCATACGTTACTACTTTGCTCTTTTCAATATGGTGTAAAGTGAACGATTATCTATCAATCAAGGTTTGACAAACTCATAATACCAGTTGATGGTGGTGGGGGGCGCCATCTATTGCAAAGCAGACTAAGGGGACGCCGTCTGTTATCTCGTTTGTGAACTTTGTATATTATTAAATGCTATATAAAAAGTTCCGTCCGCTAGGAGGATCAAATTCACGACTCCTTGGGTCTGATATGAAGCGTCATGCGCATGACTCATTTAACTACCGAGGGTGGAACTAATGTGTTTAAATTAATTCGCTTTATCTGCTGCGCTTCTGCAGTAACTTGTAACGTAAGGCCGTTACATTACTTCCTCCTCTGGTGTGTCGAATCATGAATCAACAGGTGCTGATGTCTGGGTTTGATTCGAGTAGAAGAGAAGAAGTATACCTGATCAGGGTAGCTTCATCAGAAGGATGCTTTACTTGCTTTGTGCGTTGCATGCTTGGTGCATGCTTTTGCTTTGTGGAGTGTCACCGCAATGTAACAGAAATGTGGGAGCGCCATCTGTCGCGTAACAGACCAAGGGGCGCTATCTGTTATCTTGTTTATGACTTATTTGCGGGATTGTTTTTATTGTAAGATTTAATGTAATATAAAATGCTTTATAAAATATCGACCGGTGTGGGATTCGAACTCACGATCTCCCAAGTATGAATTTTTAATTCATGCGCATGACTCATCTCACTACCGAGGGTGGAACTAATTTTAGTTCCTTTTATTAACTTTTACTAAATTTTAACGCTACTGCTTCGTCATGTGGTTGTCAGATTTTAACTATACATAATCAATTGCTTCTTAGGTTCTAAAACATTTTGAATTGGGTCAATTTTAAAGCATCACCAGTAAGAAACCAAAAATTTCTAATTTATTAGTGTTGAAAGTACCATTCCCTTGGAAAGAGGTACCAAGTACCTTGAGCCCAAAATTTTATCATTTTTATTTTGATACGAGATGTAAAATCAAAATATCATAAATATCAAAAACACAAAATTGTGGATAAAATGGTGGATTTCCGGTCGTGTGATTAATCAAGATTACAAGATTGATTGATTACCCGAGCGGAAATTAACTTTTTTATTATTTTGATTTACAAAATATAGAACATTGTTATTTATTATTACAATATTTTATTTAAAATAAAATCCATTTTTATATTTATAAAAATCAAAAATTATAATTCAGTTTATATAATTATTATTCTATTATAATATCCAAGTTTTAAACTGTACAGTTTCACGAACAACAAATTAATTACTGACGCGCATAGCTTGGTTAACGAGATGCTGATTGAGATTTTAAATTTAGTCCGGTCTTTTTTCCACACCAGTTTATTGATATTCAAAAGTTTTTGAACATTACATCTCAATTTCTTTTTAAAATTTAATTGTTTACGCTGCGGGTGTTTTTCACTCTTTCAGAACAAGTGCTATATTTATACAATGCTTCAGCATTGAACGCGGCACCTGATGGTCGGCCTTTGATTCGTTTCACTGCTTCTAGTGCTTCTGGTACTGCGGAGATTTGTCGAAGTCGTGGAGTGGGGGGTACTGTGCCACGGGTCGTGGCTTCTGGCTCGAGTGGTCTGCAGCTTCCTGTGGAATCTAATGTGAATCGCTCTAGACAAAATGACCGCCGTCGCCCTCGCATTCGGGGTTCGGGCGGGGATTTTTCCATTTCTGGAACCGCTCGCCGGAAATGGTTTCATCTGAATAATCTTGCGCCTAACACAGCTGTAGATACGGTTAAGGAACATGTCGTGAATGTTGTAGGGATTTCGGACATCGTCTGTGAGAGTTTGACTTCGAATACCAAATATTGTTCGTTTAAGATTTGCATTCCGGAGGATGACATTCCCAAGTTGTTGAACGATAAGGTCTGGCCTAAGGGGACTTCTATTCGAGATTTCTACTTTCGCAAACCGGTCGATGATAGCCACAGTGCCCTTGGTAGTCGCGATAATAATTTTTTAGAAAGTCGTTCATTGCGAGAGTCCACGACGAAATAGCGGGTGTTTCTTTCTCTCCATCTAAATTTCCGACCAATCGTCACAATTCTGGGTTTTCTTCCTTGAGTGAGGCAGCTGGTTTTTCTGTAGCCCACATAAACATAAGATCTCTGCTGTCGGATTTCCACATTTTTTCCGATTTTGTGACTGGAAACAATTTTAGTATAATCGCAGTATCTGAGTCATGGCTCACTCCTGATTTTCCATCTCACCTGGTTAGTTTGGAGAACTATGCGATGGTTAGGTCGGATAGAGCGTCTCGTGGAGGAGGGGTTGCTTTATATGTTCGTAATTCGTTTTCATTTAAGATATTACATGAGGGACATCGTTTTGCATGTGGTCTGGAGCATCTATGGGTTCGCATTAAAACTCATGGTATTGCGTTCGGAGTTGGGGTGATTTATAGACCTCCTACGGTGGCCCTCTCTAGCCTGAGTGAGTTTGAGGAATTTCTTTCTTTACTTGGTAGTGACTGTAGTGAGCTGATTATTTTAGGTGACATTAACATTAATTGCCTCATCCCATCGCCTTCCCTGAAGCGCTTGCAGGATATTCTTAATGTCTTCAATCTTCATCAGATAATAGCGGATCCTACTCGTGTCACCTCGACATCTAGCACCCTGTTGGATGTCATCTGTATCGATAAACATCGAATCCCTGTCCGGTGTGGCGTTGTTGATCTTTTGGCTTCGACTGATCACTATTTGGTATATTGCTGCCTGGATTTGGTTGCGCCATCACGCGAGCCGCGCAGAATTACCTATCGTGATTTTCGCAATCTTGATCAGGCTAGTTTTTCGGCGGATGCGGCACGTCTGCCGTGGGGTATAGTTAACGAGTTGCCCCTTTGTGACTCTAAGGCTGAATTTTTAAATACCTTAATTTTGTCATTGTTCAATGTACATGCTCCTGTTCGAACTCTCGTTCTCAAGGGGGGGAACAAACCCTGGATTACTTGGACTATTAGGGAAATGGCGAAGTTGAAAGAGCGGGCCTACAGCAAATACAGGCGCTCACGTTCTAGTGTTGATTTCGAATGCTATTGCGACCTTAGGAGGTATCTGTTGGGTGCTGTCAGAAGGGAAAAGGCGAGCTTCATAAGCCGCCAGCTTGCGCTTCATCGCTCGAATCCGAAAAGGCTCTGGCGGTGTTTGTCTTCTTGGGGCGTGCACTCTCGGCCATCTAGTCAGATATCTGCACATTTATCCGAGGATCCGGATTTTGTTAATGAGTACTTCCTCAGCTCTGTTCCGGAGGTTCCCACGGGGATGGTTTTGGGGTTTGACGATTTGCTTTTTCCTGAAGTTGAGCCACTCTCCATTTGTGAGGCCACGCCTGAGGCGTTAATTGATGTCGTCGGGGCTCTGCGCTCCGATGCCCTTGGTCCTGATGGTATCAGCCTTCGTATGCTTAGGCTTGTACTTCCGTTTTGCAGTGAGGCGATCTGCAACTTGTTAAATTTCTCGTTTAGAACCGGAGAGGTGCCATCTATATGGAAGGCATCACGTGTCACACCGCTTTCCAAGGTTCCAATGGCCTCGGAGCTTTCTCATCTCCGTCCTATCAGTATTTTGTCGCCATTTGCAAAGATAGCTGAGTCCTTTATTAAGGTTGCCTTATATGAGCACTTGGCACTCCACCATATTTTGTCGCCTGCCCAGTCTGGTTTTAGACCCCATCACAGCACTGCGACCTCTTTGATGCGGCTTACCTCGGATATTGCTTCAGCAGTCGATCGTTCTGAGGTCACCTTACTGGTCTTTCTTGACTATTCTAAGGCATTTGACTCGGTTGTGCATGATCGTCTCTTAGCCAAATTACACCATTACGGCTGTGATGAGTCACTGTGTAGGTGGTTAGCGAGCTATTTGCGTGATAGATCCCAGATGGTTGAGTTGGCGGGGAGGGTATCTCGGCCTTTGATTGTTTCTCGTGGTGTTCCGCAGGGGAGCATTCTTGCCCCGCTCTTATTTATTTTATATACAACTGATTTGGAGAGAGTAGTGGAATCGGATTGCTCTCTCGATCTTTATGCCGATGATTCTCGAGTACGTGTGTCGTGCCTGCCTTCAAACGTTGACACTGCAATAGAGGTATTAAATCGCAATCTCGAGTCGATACGTGTTTGGTCATTGTCGAATGGTCTGGCTCTGAACCCAGCGAAATCGGAACTGCTGTTCTTGGGTAATCCGGGGCTGGTGCGTAGGGCTCTAAGTGTTGCAACATTGTCTGTTGCGATTGGCGATGAAGTTGTCAGGGTCGTGGATTGTGCTCGGTGTCTGGGGCTTGTCTTGGACGGTGAGCTGAACTTTCGTCGACATGTAGACCAGAAACTGAAGGCATGTTATTACAAGCTCCGATCGCTATACCAGTTCAAAACTCTTTTACCTTCACATGTGAAGTGGTCAATCGTTAGTACCACGATCTTGTCTAACATTGAGTATTGTGCTGCGGTGTACTACGGTTTCCTCACGCAGGAATATAAGCGCAAGCTCCAGCTCTTGCAAAATTCTTGCTTACGGTTTTCCTTTGACGTGCGTAGGTACGATCACGTTACTCCTTTTTATCGAGATCTGGGGCTGCTTAAAATTGATGAGCGGTTTTCTTTACTCTTTGGCGTTGTGCTTTTTAAGATCGTGAAGAGTGGGGAACCGAGCTATCTGAGAAGTATGATTAGGCCTCGTTCGGCTTGTCATACTCGTAGTTTGAGGGATTTGGGGAACTTTGATGTTCCTTCCTATTCCGCGGCAGGTTTCGAGCGGTGTTTTGCGTGTTTGGCGCCCAGATTTATGGAAAAACATCGACAACTTTTCAACGACTGCACAAGTGTGAGGTCCTTCCGCCGTGATCTGGACGCTGTTTTACGTGCCCAAATGTAAATGGTTAATGTGATTCATCTTGATTGAATTGATAATGTAACTGTTAATATGTTATAAATTATTATTTTTGTTTTTTTGCGTCAATATGGGTGGCTTGAAAACCTAACTTTGTTAGAAGCCATCCAATTAAGAACATGTATTATAGTTTCTTAATAAATTTATTATTATTATTATTATTATTATTATTACTATATCAATTATTTATAATATGTCGCAGGTGATGCAACGGGAGGTCTGGGGATCAGGGAATATCCCCTAGTACTCGAGTAATTGTATGAAATATCCTTTAGATCTTGAAGATTAAAATCCGTTGCCTCTCTATTATAGCACACTACGAGGCGCTGTTGATACTTCTTTCACAATACATATCAAATCAACATCACCAGATTATGAATAACTTTACATATCCCGAGATGTTGATAGATGTGGTTGTAATTATTTAGATATGTGTATAGTTACATCTAATTTAAATTTAACATTTTTAGTGCAGCTACAGCGCCGAGCACCCGTCATTTCAAATCAACATTGAAATAACGTGTATTCGTAATACATACTGTCGTCGAATATATGTTGTGAAAGAGAGAAAGGTTCTTATTTAACAAAATAAATCGTAGAATATGCGCAAAAACCTGTAGCCTGACAAACCGGGGGGTCTGGGGATATGGAGTACCCTCCAGTGCGATATCCTAATAATCAAGTGCGATGCAGCCGACTAATTTCCAATATTAACTTTAAGTGTAAAGTACACAGTAACTTATGCCGTCTGGATCGTATATTGTTTTTTGAGAAACACGTTTTTCATATGCGAAGCGAAGTGAAGCGTAGCTTTCGAATAAAACAACAACTTTCCTGTGTGAAATTGGTACTAAATTACCTTAATTGAATTAAAAAATATTACTCAAAGTTGGCAATAATTATTATTATAGGAATATATTCCATTTTGGGAAGGCGGGCGCCTCATTCGCCATTCGTACCAGCCGCAATTGATTTCGATTGATAAATAATTTACAACTACAGTGCAATCTAAACTGTTAACAGATATTTTGGATTAGGGTAGGTTTTCGAACAAAATTTAGAACTTATTTAAAAATTTCGTGATGAGTCGGGTTCAGACGCAGTGGATTGGGAAAGAGGTTGATATCGAATAAATATGCAAAAAGGATATTCAAATACATATTTCTAATAAAAAGGATTTTCAGATAATGCATTATACTAGCGGCTAGATTTAATGACAGGCTAGAGAAATAAGAGACAGTCTGGAATCGATCCTAGCAGCACTTTGTTGGAATATCACGTTTTCAAATCGTCAGACGGATTAGATCGGATTTGAAAAAGAAAACCACCGTCATTTTGCAAATTATGTAAGTTTTTTGGAGATTTTATACAACAAATGCATGCTGTGGTGACATCCCTTGAAGTGTCCAAAATATTTGAAAATTATTTTGAAGAAGAAGCACATTGCTATTAGCACTTATTGATAATTAGCATAACAGAATTCATTAACCTACGGTGTATGGCTATTGAAACAACGACCTTCCGGTTAGCTGTTACACAGCCATTCCGTCCCCACATCGGATAAAATCCTAGCAGACATTTACTGTTCGCCTGCCGGAAATATATTAAAAGCCCAAATCTTCACAACACGTGATTTAGTGATGTGATGTCAAATAAAAAACAACATTATAAGGATAAACGGTAGACATAATATTAATGCTAAGACCACCCCTGTGAAATGTCATAATTTGATGTTTACGTACCTACTTAGTCGAGATTCCAACAAAATTGGCGATATAAACACTGGATTAAAAAAATATTTCGTAAGTATTACTGGCACAAAATATAATTAAATAAAAAACTGGCAAAAACTGGCATGTGTTACTAGAAATATTTTAAAAATTACGACATTAAAATATTATGTTAATTAGTTTTATAATAGAATAAAAATTATTTATATAAATAAAGACGAATTATATTGTCTTAAGCCGATAAAAATGTTTTTAGCACCACGAGAAGGCACCGATTGTGATTACGTTTACATCGCAAGGAAAAACAAAAATAAATAGCGCACACCCACCATACACAGCGTTAGAACGTTACTGATTCAGTGTTGTTTAGAAAACATAGCGCACAGCTCATCTTTGCCCCTTCTATGTCCCTCCCAACAACGGTAAAAGGCCGCAGTATGAACATTCTAATGCCTCTCGCAACCGCAACTTACATGATGATATAGTATTGGGAACTTGTATATGTGACCCTGATGGACAAACACCTTTATACATGTTTGACGATTATAAACCAATTATCCATCCTGCATAATATTATAAATCAACTCAAAATAAAAATTGGCACCAATTACTCAAATGCGAAAAACTTGCTCCCACCTCCTAAAGCCTGGAGAATGGAAATCAATGGATTATCGCTTGTTGAGATTTTGAACGCTTCATCATATTATTGCATTTATTTATAGGCATGTCGTAGTTCACTATCTTAGATTGACAAAAGATAATCTAAAAATATGATCAGATATTAAGTCATTACTTCTGTTGGTTCTTAATAACTTCCAGTTTTTTTTTCAGTTAAACTTACAGGTGACATACGTCACCAAAGTATAGAAAATGTACCTCAATTAATTTAACATTAACCTACATACATCGGTAAACACTTCCAAAGAAACGTTTTGTGTTATATTATATTATAATATATTATTTTAATCGAAATACTGATCGCTTACCCACTGTTAGGTGTGGGAAAATTAACCTTTTCTGCATTTTCAGTGCAATATACCAACCTGATTGGGTAATTAAATATTAAGTATTGAGATAGTTTCCGCGTCTACATGTTTCCCGGAGAGCTTTAACCATTATAACTAACAAGTTTATAATTTTTCAAGTTGAAAAACTCATTATTAATAAAATTAATTACCTGGAAAAATGAGCAAAATTGTCTGGAACATTGCAATAAAACTTTTAAATTGGACAGTAAGCTACGCACAAATTTGGGTTTCAAAATGATTTATCAAGGAAACTCACTGTGCAAAATCAATCGAAATTGAAAATCGTGATGATGATGACATACAAACCGCCCGTCCCGTCTTGGCGCCCGCCGATTTAAATTTTCTATTTCTATTCAAGCAGTAACTTTTTATTATTAATAATATTATGTAGAACTGTTAGAACTAATGAATATATGAATTGAAGGCCAATGTCTTTTTAAATTACTTTATTGCATTTCCTTTTTCTTTTGTGTTATTTATGTAATGTGCACGTCGTTTAAATATTATAAAAGCTGTTTATCAGATAATTATTAAATAAATGTTTATCAAAGTTATACAGTTAGAGCTAATAATAGAATCAAGTGCAGGGTAAGTTAGGTAGATATTATATAAGTAACCAATAAAAAATTTTAAATTATTAAATTAGGCTTTTCTCATCTTCGTTGCAAAAAATTGATTTAATTTTCCCCGTGAAAATTATCCAGTTCCCAGCTTATCAAAGTATAATATTTACCCTAAAACTTGCGTAATTTTATGGTTTACTTAAAAAAAAATTTTTAATTTCCCAGAAAATAAGGGTATTAAGCACACAAAAGGATAAATTTATTCTTCATAAAGTTGTGCAATTATAATCTGACCCAGTGAAATCCTTTACTTGATAAAAATTTTAAATAGGTATATTAGAGTCAACAATAATTTATAGTGATCTCCCAATACTGACAACTAATCAATAGACATGGGTAATAAATAAATTATACCATAATAAATAAATTTTTAATTTTTGGTCGTAATAGAACCGGGCCCTTCAACTCCCGAACCCTTGTTCGATCGAACACATGAAACTCTGATTGTTACGCTACTGCCTTTTTGTTTCTGAGCAATGCTTAACCGGACGCCGGAATAATTCATAAATATTTTAATAAAACAAAGCAAATGAAAGAAAGAAAAAAATTTATTTTTATAAATTATGAAACCGACGAAATTAGATTGGGAAGATTATGAATTCCAGATAGCATATCAGCTGTGAAATTCGGAGGCAACAGTAGTAGATCGATGGCACTGTACTTCGCAATAATCTCAGAATATGCACTTTTAATGTCATTCAGAATTTTTCATTTTAAGAAATGCTGTACTTGTAAAAGTACAATAGTACTTTACTATTACAATAACAACCCGTGTTGTAATTGTAATAAAGATTAATTTATTTATTTCTTCTTTTAACTTACATTTAAACATTTGTAGTATATAACAAATGCAAATGAACATTATTTAAATGTATTTTCACATTAAATAATTAAAATAGATAAATTAACAAGGTAAGCAAACACAATACAGCAATAGGCAATTATATTCTTCCAAATATTTTTAATTTATGATTTAAATTTAATTGTATTGTTGAATGGCTACGAAACATTTAAAATTATTATGTAATATTTTATTTTTTTATTTCCACAGTTTAAATTTCT
Organism: Cantharis rufa; assembly: GCA_947369205.1. Taxonomy (NCBI): domain Eukaryota; kingdom Metazoa; phylum Arthropoda; class Insecta; order Coleoptera; family Cantharidae; genus Cantharis; species Cantharis rufa. The sequence goes on along the minus strand of OX376307.1, from coordinate 13,136,222 downwards.
CTACATTATTCCTTTCCCAGAGTTAACAAATTTTCGCTAGTAATCTCAAACATGTTACAACAAAAAGTTTAGAAATAAAAATTCAGGCGAGATTTTCGTATGGAGGCCTCTTTGGGACCTGTTTGATTTTTGGGGCCCGTGTTTTCTGAACACCTATAACATCCCGTTGCTACGCCGCGCGCCGTTGACTTTTATTATTTATTATTTTTCATTTCTAAAATTAATCGCTTGTGACCGATTTTTTAACAGAATTCAAAAATTTCTTTTTCAGTTTTTCAATATTTATACTCTTTTTTGGTTCATCGTACGGAAAAATATACTGACTAAGTTATTAGTTTGCAATAAGCCCACGTTAAAAAAAAATATACTGAATTTGATTTATTTTAAATGACAAAAATGGTAAAAAAATGATTAATTTTGACCCTATTAGGAGCTAGGAAGTAGTTTAATGGGAAAATTTATAAGAATTTTTCACCTCACAAACGAAATCATAGTCCCATTATAAAGTAGTCTAAAATATAATATATTCCCATTCTATCTGCAGTATAGCTGATTACCATATTTTATTGACGGGAGTGACCGAAAAAAAAACTGATTCTACGTAAATAGATTTTGAAAAACTTGATATTATGTCATTCAATCGAATAACAACAATCGAACAAAGCTAACAAAACAACAATCCTTCAAATTTAATAATTCAGGTTTTTGTAAAAACAATTGTATCACTTTACTGCCGATGCCGGTGACTACGAATAACATTAAAGTAAAAATAAAAAGAAAAGGTGGTAAAATGGAATAGATCAGTTGATTAAGGCCCGTCCTATTTTGATGCAAGGGTTGAGGAATTATAAATACCATCATTAAATCTTTTGTACAAATTTTTAGATTAATAACAATACATAAAATTCCATAAAAATACTACATTGGTAAAATCTCAAGCAAACAAAATTTAATTACATTATTGACGCCTAAACATAGACAACTTTGATAACAAGATGCAAAGAAATGTTCCCATTTGGGAACATCGTGCAGTAGAGGGTTAATAATTAACAATAGGGTAAAGGGGTCTAAAAGTGACCCCTCTTGGTTTTTTATACATAAATCTTTCAAATTAATAGAAACTCATTGTTTTATTTTTAATATCGCTGTAAAGCTTAGTAAATTCTTCAATTTTACCAAACAAAGTTTTGATATACATATCTTTTACCTCATCTATTAAGCTGCTGACAAAGAACAAAATCAATATTTTTGTGGTTCTAAAAATTCTGGTTGCAAATCCGACCTTTTTTCTCTTTTTTGCAATCCAACTATTTTTATTAAATTTTCAATTTTACCATCAGTTTGTGTTGCTTTTTTTTTCCAATTTTTAATAAATTTTATTAAAAATGGAAAAGTAGGTATCTTACAAATGAAAAACCTGAAATAAAATTTAATTAGAATTAATCTGATTTATCATCCATCTAATTCATTAGTATAGTAGCTTGATGGAACACTTTTCGTTTTAAATTTTGCTAATGCTAATCTATTAGTATTTTTGTAGCTCTCTTTCATTTGGTTTTAATTGCAGACGTATTTTTCTGGACTCTTTGCTTGGTAGATGTAGTAGATCTACTGAATTTCTTTCATGACATCATCTTCAGTTAATATTGTTTCGCCTGTAGACAAACGGTGGCTTTTGGTGGAAAACGATTTTCGAGATAAAACCTGGTACGGATGATCTAGGTTACCCTGTATATTGGCAAGTTGTAAATTTAAAAGAAAACAACCACGTGTTAAAATACCCACACATGGTCATGCTTGGCATGACGTACCTATCAAATGATCAAGGATGCCGTAGCTATGAAGCTATGTACCTATCACATCAATAATATGCTTTGGCATTTTTATATTTGAAAGACACGACATGCATAATGGCATCTCCACGTGTGGGTACCTCTGCACAATTGTGATTGGTTAATGTTTCTACCAAATACATAAAAAATGTCCTTCACGTAAGCATCCAATTCAATTGGATTCTGCGTTTTGAAGAGAACAAGAGAAGATGTATTTTGTAAGTTCTTATAAACAAATATAACAAATTATTTTTAAGAATAAAATTTGACAAATTATTCAATAATACCTAGCCCATGGCCGTACCCAGGGGGCGGGGGGCAGCTGCCCCTCCCTGGATCCTTCCAGAGATCCAGGATCCACGAAAATTACTTTTCAAATAAACATGTAATACAGTATTATTAATATTATTACTACTCATTACTAATATTCATTACTTGAAATCAGTGGCGTGTCGTGCCTTTTAGGGCGGGGGGGGGGCAAACCATTCTTAGGGGCGCAAATATGTATGAATTTCAAATTAAACATTTTTTTTTTCAGTTTCAGGTTTTTGAGTTTCAACTCGAAAACCCTGTTTTTGAAAATTCCAATTTTGGCTAGTTTTTAGTGTCAAATACCCCACTGTGCGACGTATGCTTCTATCGTATATTACCGGTAATATACCGGAAATTGCACAGTATAGTGATATATTGTGGAGTGCAGATTTGTAGCCAAAATGATTTTCCTGAAAATTCGAAGCAGCTCAAAAATTTTAAATAATCTAAGCGATTTATCAAAAAAAATTTATTTGGCACTGTTTTATATGCTTTTTTGGGTTTTTGTGCTTTAATTTGAATTATCATGCTTTTTGTGCTTTTTTTAAAATTCTTATACTTTTGAAGACAAAATATTACAAATTATATTAGTTTGCAATAAGCCGATTTACGATAGGTGCCTACCTAATTTAATTACCTACCTGAAACAGGCAGGTGCAAACAATATCATTTTTGGGGCTTCCCAAAATTTCCGGGCTTATAAAATTTGTAAAGATAACGGTTTTGAATACAATAGAATTTGATTTTACCAAAATTATTTTTATTTTGATTTGGCATGTGGCAAGTTTTAGGATAGGATTTAATAATACTGGTGATAACAATTAAAAAATTTATGGTGAGTAAATAAATGACAGTGAAAACTTGATAGTATATTACCGAAGTTTTACAAAATGTGCTTTGTTTGGGGCGCCAGGGCGGCACTATAGACAGGGGAGGGGGGGGGCTCGAGCCCCCCCTAGCCCCCACGGCGACACGCCACTGCTTGAAATAAATGTAATACCTGTAGTACCTGTAATAAATGTAATAAATGCTCATTTCTATTTATGTTGAATTATTTATCAACAGAAAATTCCCCCCTAGGCCAAAAGCTGGGTATTGGCTTCTACCACTTGGTAAGTTATTTTATTAAATTGTTAGGTATGAACATTTTAAGATTGCGATCAAAATGCGTTTTAACCATTTTTTTAAAACCGTGTTTACCACTACCTTCGATTCTGCGCCGAATGTAAACTCTTAAACAGACCAGTCAACTTAGGCTCTTAGCGATGGCTTTACCGAGTTGCAGCGAGGTAGGGGGATGATTTTTATGCATTTTAGGTTAATCTCGGATGCACCTTAAAACGCAACCACGACAAATCACGGATCCACCCTGAAAACTAAAAAAAACTAAAAATCTGCGTTTGCCTAAATTAATTAAAAACTCTGTTTATTAAATACTAGTTCAGTGGCCAATACTCAGCACACGTACCGGTAATAGAATACCCAAGTACCTAGAAATTGTTAGATACTCCCTATCTAAAATGTATGTAAAATTTCGATTTTTACATGCGGTTTTCTTGAAAACTAATGGATAATCCAACATCCAACTTGAAATTTTTGTTAAATGTTTAGAAAATTGTCCTCTTTCCAATAGTCTATAGAAAAATGTTCAATAAGTGGGGTCAGTTTTGTGATACATCCTATAATTTTATTATTATATCCCTTAATAAAATTTACATCGGGAATCAAAAAAAATTACTTAAGCGGGTACTTCTGTCCGTCAGTACTCTACAGTATTTTTTATTGTTTTATTAGGATGGAAAGCTCATCCGTTGTTGCCGAACGAGTTTTTCATTCGCTTGGCTCTTTCCATTCGCCTCGTTCGGCAAGCAATATTTCCATCCGAAGAAAACATCCTGTTTCTTCTTCAAACGATCAAAATCCAAATATTAATTTCAAAATTTTAATTTAATCGATCAATACTTTATAAAAATTAACCAAAGTAAGGTGACATGGTCTAAGAGGTCTACTATTGTTAGTATAAATATAACTGTCAATTTCAATTTAACATACATTTTTAGGTTAAATAAACAAAATTTTTATTTATTTGATAAAAGATAAAATTTTAAGTTGGTATTATTTAAGGATTGCAGGTTATGTAAATGCGAAAATCAATGTTTACATCTATCAATTGTTAAATTTCGTCTTAAAAATTCATATTTGAAAGATTCCAAAATTAGGCAATTTTATTAAAATAAAGTCACATTTCTATATTATATCTTTTACATGCCTTGAAAGGCTTTTTAAAAAAAAAAACGTTACACCACGAGTTTATATTTAAGCTGGTAAAGGCGCGTTCTCACGGTTCAACTTTAGTTGACCGATTTTAGTTGATCAACAAAAATTGGGTTACTGTCAGTTAATTAACAACACGAATCGGGCTTCGATTTTTTTTCTATTGGAAAGAGGACAATTTTCTGAGCATTTTGAGATCGCACTTGAGTGTGGATTATCCAGTAGTTTTCGAGAAAACGGCATTTGAAAATCAAAATTTTACATGCATTTTACATAGGGAATTGATCCGCTCCCGAGTTCTACTGACGGTGCGTGCGTTCTGATATAGTCTTAATGGTGGGCGGAGCACTTGTATTCAGTTGTTGTCGACCACCGGTCGGGAGCACACCGACCGTTGCTAACGAGTTTCACACCTTACGAGTTTCACCCGTTTCGAGTTGCACCCTTGGCGAGGTGGTGCGACCTAGAGGGATGTTTTTAGCGAGTTAGCGTTTGTCAAAACGGCGCGTAGCGCCCGGAGCGGAGGGGACCGGAGCGGAGGGTAGCGGAGCGTTGGTTTTGACGAACGCAACCAAAGCACTCGAGATTCTAACCTAAAAACGAGTACTGCGTTTATTTTTTAAATTATTGCATAATGTTGCGTAATACACCCGATATACATCCGACAATGCCACAATCGCGTCTGACTGCCAACACTAAGACTATATCAGAACGCACGCACCGTCAATAGAACTTTTATGTTAATGAATTTCCCTATCTAAAATGCATGTAAAATTTTGATTTTCAAATGCCGTTTTCTCGAAAACTAATGGATAATCCGCATTTTTTCTTTTTTTATTATACACAGAAAATTGTCCTCTTTCCTATAGTGCAGAAATCGCGGCTCGATTCGTGTTGTTACTTCCCTGACAGTTCCCAAAAATTGAATAAGACTTTAACAAGTTTTAGTTTACCCGTTTCAATAGGAACTGATCGACCGCTTCAGTTTTAAAATGGCGTCTAATGCAGATTTGCGTGAATTTGCATAGATGGTTGCAGAATAGCAGAAATCTCCATTTCCTTTACAATAGAACCCAAAGCATTCTCTCGTGCATCTTTATTTTTATACTTATCTATTCGGTGGTTCAAAAGACGAAATGCTTGTGATAAAGTTCCAAAAATTTTATCATAACCTTTTCAGACTATTCTCATAGTCTCAGGGGCTTATTTTTTAAAGCTATTTTATTATTACAAATCTATATATATAAAAATGGATGTATGTATGTATGTATGTATGTTCCTTATAGACTCCTAGACCGCTTGACCAATCTTTATGAAATTTGGTGTATAAGCTAATTACGATGCTGCGAAGAAGATAGGCTACTTTAGAACGGCTTTCAACAAACTTTAATAAAATATGTGGCAAATAGTGCCTATTCATCGGATCAACAGATCGACGGATCAACGGATAATTGGATTAATTTCCCTATATAGGACATTACCCTTTCAGTACAAATGTAAAAGTTTCTGTGAACATAGAGACTACTTTGTTAGATTGTTAAACTCATCTTAGATAAAATACATTCAATTCCACCAAAAAAAGCAGCTGTTGGAAATAAATCATCAAAGGCTAAGAAACTCAGGGAAAAAAGAGCTGCTGAAACGGAGGAAGAACGTGAAGCTCGGCTTTCACAAAACCGCAATAGAGCTTCAACGTCTAGAGCTGCTGAAATGGAGGAAGAACGTGAAGTATATAAAAGAGCTTGTGTGTATGTTTGTTCGCTATACACTTCTAGACCCTTCGACCGATTTCAACCAAATTTGGAACACATACTCAGTAGGACTTGAAAAATGTTTTAGTGCAAGAAAATGTTAAAAAAGTTGAAGGAAAAGTGACCGATTAACGAGATTCCCGTAATTTCCCCCCCCCCAAAAAGGTGCATTTCGCCAGTCTACCCCCAAATTTCGAATTTTGGATCCAAAATAGTCTAAATCGTTTGTACCTGTTTGTACCTTCATTATTTTTGTTTGTACCCATTTTGTTTTTCAGACAAATATTTTTGTTTTATTTCAATTTAAAATCCGGGGGGAGGGGCTAAGGACATTTAGCAGAATGTCATTATTAGAAAATTTGAAATATTTCAAAATCAAAACTGGTACAAACGAAAATAAGGAAGGTACAAACGATTTAGACTATTTTGGATCCAAAATTCGAAATGGGGGGGGGGGGCGAAATGCACCTAAAAAGGTATTTTGAGCTTCACAAATAAATCAGCAGCGGAAAGCAAGACTGGAAATCATTGGAGTACTCAGACTAAAGCAAAGCATTATATTTATAATGAGACCCCGGGCGAAGCCGGGTATCCAGCTATAATTTATATGGCAGAACGTTCGCCGAGTCACTTGGTATATTAATTCTGAGGCGGTACGATGTTCTAGAATTTTACAAATAATTTATATGGTTCAAGTTCTGAGGCGATACGAAGTTCGCCGGGTCAGCTAGTTTTAAATAAGATCTTATTGATGAAACAAGTACGTTTACTACAGCTATAGTTGCAAACTACACCGTCAACAAAAGTTGATTGCATAGTTCACACGTTTCAAGTTATGTTTCAATTTCAAAGAAATTTGCTATGATTCATCACTTGAACGACAAAAGTTTGTCAAACCTTTTGACAAAACGGTCAAACTTTTGTTGATCAACTAAAAAGTTGGTCAGCTCGATTGAAACAGAGGTACTCACTACAGTTTTCATTCAATTTTTGCTGATCAATTAAAATCGGTCAACTAAAGTTGAACCGTGAGAACGCGCCTTTAGCTTGGAGAGAAAATTAAGTTTTTCTAAAGTTTTTTTTCTCATAAAAAGTTTTGTTTCTACACTTTATGTAATGTTAAAAATGCGTTTCAAATTTCACTGAAATTGAACTATTTTCAAAATTTTTGTAAATATATCTAAAGAAGGTCAAAAGAGATCAAGTTTGAATAATTATAACTTGACAGCTCTATTATATAGCTACAAAGTTGTTTTGAACGGAACATGAAAGAACAGAACATGAAAAAACAGAACACTGAAATAAAAGAACATTAACAAAAGAGAATTCTGAAAAAAGAGAACATAACATTTTTTAAAATTTATACGAATTTTATTTTAATTTTTATTTTTTGTTTAGTCTTTGTCAAAACGGCTTGGAGCGCCCGGATCTGAGGGGACCGGAACGCAGACTATTTTTTATGGTGGATCCGTGTATTGTCATGGTTTTCTTTGTCAAATTCGACAAAAATTCTAGTTTTGACAAAGACTAGACCCATTAAAATGGGGAATTGTAAACTGCCCTCCAAACTACCTGAGGCTTAATTTATTGATCCCATAATTTTGGTTATTTTACAGTACACGGTGTTACAAAATTATTATTACCTGCTAGATCCACCCCAACTGAATTTCGCCCCTTTCGAGTTCTTTTTTTTTTTATTTAACGGGTTCCGATTTTCTAAGTTGCAAAATGTACGATTAAATTTGTACAATGTTAAAATTAGATTTAAACTAAATTTAGTCATTCTTTTGCACATAAATTTAATAGTTTTTCTTTGGTTGCATTAATTGTTAAAAATTTAATTTTTGTTTTAAATAATAGAGTTCATGGAAATTACAGAAATTACCTCTTCTGAAATAACACCTATGAGTGCCCATGAGTACATAATGGTAGAAAATTTACCTTGTAATTCACAATTTTTACGCCTATCTCTTGATTTCATTACAACAGCTTTATATACCTGGTTGCATAAATATCTGTGGGTATTCATTTTTAAAAATTCAAAATATTTTTGTGATTACTGTTTCAAGTTGTTCTGACATGAACAATAAATAATAAAAATTTGAAAATATTTTAATTTAAAATCCGTCTTGCATCAAGTAAACTCTTTCCTTTTATATCTTTGAACCCAAAAAATGCACACACATTTTTTAGAACTAAAATTTTTTTAAGTTATCACAAATAAAATACACTGTAAGTATACAATATCGAAAACATTTTCACCATACTATGGCATCATCGGGCGATGTATTAGAAAGAAAATTTAGAGAGAATCCGTTTAAATAATGTTCGGGGTGGTGGGAGTAGGTAATTTTTGAATAGGGAAGGTTTTTTTTTTAAAGAATGGGGTGTAAATAAACGCTCGAATAGGTTAGATAAAGTGTGGGGGAGGGGGTAATTTAAAAAAATTACTTTTTAAATATGTTTAATAGAGGCGAGTAGTTTAAATCTGATTGACTATTTAATAATAATGAAGAATATTTTAATTTATTAATTTCCATAGCTTCTAAAAATTCTAGTTTTTTACTTTTTGACTCTACATGCAAAATTTTGTACTCCCCCTGTTTGTGATTAGTGTTTAATAGGTGTTTCGCGAAAGTAAATTTTCCGTCTGTAAGTTTGTGGGATCGCGTGTGTTCGTTGAATCGTGTCTGGAAAGATCTACCTGTATGACCGATATATTTTTGAGAGCATTTGCAAGTGAGCTCATAGACCCCCGATTTTGCTAAAAGATCTGATTTGAATTGCCCGTTATTAATAAATTTATTAAGTTTATTGTCTATTTTAAAGGCAATGTTAAAATTGTGGTTTTTCAAATATTTGACAATTTTTTCAGATTTTCTTCCAAGAAAGGTGATGACATTAAAATTCGCGTTAGTTTTATTGAAAACCCTAATAAAAGCTATGTATCCGAAACATGGGCGTACCCAGGGGAGGGCAGGGAGGGGCAGCTGCCCCTCCCTGGATTCTTCCTGTTTCCCATACATTTAGCTGGTTAATTATGTGCCTATGCCAGGATAATTATTTATCAACAGAAAATTCCTGATTTGCCCCCCCCCTAGGCCAAAAGCTGGGTACGCCCATGATCCGAAACCACCTTGCTGGAAAAAATGACCACGAATTATATTTTTAAAAAATTATTAAAAAAAAAAAATTATAAATAAACATGTTCCGGTCAACGTATAAGGTTGCAAATGTATACAACCGTCGGTATATTTTTCCAATGTATCTTTCAAGTTTGCAGAACTTTTTGAATTTTCTTTGTCAATTTATCAAATAAAAACATTAATTTTGAATTTAAAAAATGTTCCGCACCATTTATAGTTTGCAGAACTTTTGGAATATTTTTTTCGCAAGAATTCATTTATTTCATTATTAACAATGTTCCGGTCTTCGGAAAAAGTTGAAAAATTTTATACTTTGTTTTTATACCATCCCTGCCCAAGTTTGAAAACTTTTGGAATTATTGTGAATTGATTGTCTTAACTGCTAACTAACAAAAATTAATTAGTCTTTCCAATACTTTTTCGGAATAAGAAGGACACAAATTTATCAATTATGAAATTAAATATAAAATAAATTTACTTCAAATATAATCAATGTGGTTTTACGTTTTATTTAATACCCATTTCCTACGACTATATGTAGTATCAAAATGACTATTTTGTGCAAATGTCTATATTATACTAGATTCTAATACTGTATTGCCTAGAATTAACGGTTTTCGTGTTATGAATTAAATAAAATTAAAAATGTCAAAACATTGTAAGTTTTATTTTTTACAAACAAATAATGTTTCTGCCCAAATAAAATATTTAATTGATTTCAACGTAAATCTAGTCAAGTATTCTGGAAAATCAACGCAATTCGCTTAAAAATCTAAATTAGTAAAAAGAAATAAAATAAAAATATACAAAATAAAGAAATAAATTTAAAAAACATCAAAATTCATTTTTATTAAAGTTGGACTTTTTGTAAGTATATTAAAGATTTTACTTGAAAACAATGGCTCCCAAATTGGTGGTAATTTTTCTTTTAGGTGTAAAATGGGATTTTCTGAGGGGTAAACCCAAGGATTTGGATCATCGTTCAGTCACAAAACAAAATTATTAACTGGTCGAAACTGCACCGAATATTAAACAACTTCTTGCTTTTAATAAAAAATTACTAAAAGCAGATGTTTGAATAATGGTCAATTCAACTTATTATTTATTTTTCAGAATTTAAAGAACAGAAAAGCGGTAACCCTTTTTGTAAGATTCTCAAAAAGGACAAAAACCGCTGCTTCAAAAGATACCAAATTATCAACAAAAAAAAGAAATGAAAATTTTGAGTTTTCAACATTTTTTACTTACTTTAATCCATAACAAGCTTTACCCGTAGACCATGGTGTAAATTTCTATAATAGCCTCAAATAATTAATCGAAATCAAATCACTTCGTTTCTTGATCTATTTACAGGGATACAGTCTTAAAATAGAAAATACAAAGTTACGGGGCGGTATAAAAAATATTTTTTCTATTTTGCGTCTAAAACAAAGTTATTTCGAAACCCAGTCGCGTATCGAAATGGACAATATTTCGAAACGCAATTTTTTGTTTTAAAGGGTTGGTAACTAAACGTCAGTGAAAATTAAAACTAATGTTGTCACTATATTATAATATTATAAACCTATAAATTGATGCAAAGTAATGTTAATTGTCAATAAAATAATTAATAGTAATAAAGAAAATTGTAAACTGCAAGTATAATTTCGTTTATTTAAACTTTTATGCGATCTCCTAACCTGAAAATTTTTTGTTACCAACTATCACAAAAATACAAAAAAAATTCAAATTTACTATTATTTAATAAAATGCACATTTTAAATATTTTTAGGGCTTATAAAGTTCAAAATAGAAAAAATAGTATAAGAAACTCGTTTTATAAGACGTTTTATCGCACTTATCCTTTAGAAAACTCCCCGCTACGCGGCTCGTTTTCTAAACGGATTGCGTGCGTTAAAAACGCCACTTATAAAACTAGTTTCTTAATATACTATTAAAGTATGGGTGCGGCCAACGTTTTCTTTTATGAAGTGTTTATTAAATGTGCTAATAAAATTAATTTTTTAAATCTGGTTCTGTAAATTCTGGGATTAACCGACATTTAACATTTAAAGTTGAAGACTTATTCTTAAAAGCTGATGTTTTTATTAACCAGAGCAGCGCTCCTGCCTATTTATATTTTGTATTTTCTTGTTTTTCATATCAGATCCGAGCCACGCTTGCGACTTTTGTCATGTATATGCACGACATGCCTACCCTAAATGAAACCGCATACACTGAAAACCCCGCTCTACGCTGACGACACAGCACACAGCGGTGTTTGCCAGCGCGCCTCTACCCAAAAGCGTCACAAATCGCCTTTAGCGACACTTGAACTCACTTGAGGAATGGTTCTGTATCTGGCGCATAGGAGTAAATCTCAGCAAAAGTACGGCAACATTCTTCACCCGCAGTAGAAAGGTAAGGTTCAATCATTCCGACACACGTCTGAAGATGTTTGGCACCGAGGTTCCCTGGAGCAAAACCTCCAAATACTTGAGGGTGACGATAGATAGTTGGACTGAGGTGGGGCCCGCACATCAACCAGACATGTAATAAAGCTTGTGGGGGTACTAGTAAATCTTCAATTTTTTTCGTCAGAAGTAATAAACTTAGTGCTAATGCTAATAATAGGTTTAGAATTTATTTGCCGTGCGTCAGGCTTATCCTGACGTACGCATGACCACATGACCAAGGTCCGTGAAACCCTTGTGGAAATATTTCTCTGAAAACTCTGAATTAGACTTTTGCAGAGCTTCTCAGAGTTTGTAAGACTTCTGCAGACTTTGTTTTACTTTTTAAGAGAAATATTTCCACCAGGGAATCCAGTGAGTAGCTTTACGACGAGCATTCAGGGTCCCAATGTTTGCCGCAAACCCCAGGATATAGGAAGATTCCAATATGGAACCTATTATCGGAGAGTTTATCCGCCGTATAGCGGCTAAATTCTACGACGATCTGGCAGACTCCGAAAATCTATTAATCAAAGAGCAAATTATATAGGGTTCAAGAGTCCTAAATCGCAATCGCGTATGCACCGGCGTAAAAACGTAAATTTTTCTTTATATTACTTGTTTGTCATTTTCTGCCAATTTGTAAATCCCACATGAAAATGCACATAATTTACGATTTCCCAGGATCATAACTACCTTATAGCTGTAATTGTGTACGTTAAGTTTCAAAATTTTTAGCTCTGTTATTCATTTATAGTTTATTTTTGTTATAAAGGCAACGTCAAAGGCTGTGTTAGATACAAATCTTAACACCGAACAAATGATGAAACCGAAAGAAGAGTGAAAGAGAGAAAAAGAAGAAGAACTTTCTCGTTGCCACTGATCGCTGTGGGAAAATTCGCAGCTCGTGCACCGAACTATCCACCAGGGCAAAAGTGGGTGGGGGGGGGGGTCGACGCTGTGACACAGGGAAACCTGTGCCACGGCGGCGCCCCTCCAACCCCAAACCCAGGCAGCCGATGTAGTCGCCTTCACTCGAAGCGATTTATTCTCCTACGACTGAAGAACTCGACTTTGCAATTGCAAAAGTTCTGCCACCAATGTCCAGTTATTTCATTTTTCGGCCAAGCAGCAAGCTATTTCACTCGTTACCAGCGATAACCTCGATGGGGTGCACGAAACCCTATCAACTCCAAGTTTTGCTGTCTGACCTCTCATGCTCAACAGCACTGGTAGACGGTTAAGTCTTAAAAACACCCAACCTAATGCCAAACCAGGTGTGCTTCACCAGCAATTTTAAAGGAAGTATGAGCTCTGCCCGGTATTCCAGTAATGTCACTCACGATTCGATTCTATTCGCGACTTGAATGCCGCGACAAAAGTAACAATGTAAATTGACGATAGACATGTGTCGCAAGCGTGGTCCTGGTCTAATATGGCAACTTTTGTTTAAAAACAAGTTTCAACGCCTATTTAGCATTGACGTTACCGCAGCTTTATGTACCTGGTTGCATACACACTGAAGTTTCTAAATTTTATACTTGAACGCTTGAACCATTGAACATTATTGAGCTGGTCGTGAAAATACAGTTCTGGCATTAAATTAAGTATTAATTGTTACAAAATTTACATTATCAGAAATATGTTGCACTTCTAGAATTTGCGTCAACAGAATGGGACAAACACTAACTTTTATGAAAAAAATCGTAACTTGAATATTAATTAGTTTTATTTATTTTTAATTATACATCTGAGGTAGCTAGCTGGGCCCGTCTCAAATCATCAACCCAGAGATATCAAATAGCTACATGCTTACAGTAGCTAAAATCGGATGTAATCATTTGGCTATAATATATTTTAGATTTATTGATGTGTTAAGTAAAAAAAATAAATAACTACACTTTATAATAGGTACTTTATTTCATTTCGGTAATTTATTGTTCTTTACGACATGGGCGTCCATAGGATCTTTTTCAGGGAGGGGCAAATTAAAAAAAAATAAAAATATTATTTGGTCAATCTACCTTATATTGTAGAAATAATACCGGCCTCACCGATCATTATTTTATATGAATTTCTATATGAAGCGTTCCGGAATCATTATCTATTGCTTACAATTAGTGTTTAATGTATTTACATCTTATAATTTATTAGTTATAAACAAATAAATCGTGTTTATTTTAGGGAACTATATTTTAATGTAATTCTACGATACAACGATAATTACTTTAATTTAGTATTTATCACAATATCTGCAGGTATGCAAAGTATGTTAATATTGACTATTGAAAAACTAATAATATAATGTAAGTATATATTATTATAATTATGGTATAGGTACTATGTACTTGTATTTCCTGTATTAAAAAATTTTGTATTTTAGTGCAAATTTTTAATTTTGCATTGCATTGTATTTTTAATCTTGGTATAGTTGCCTACAACCTGGGAATATTAAAAATTAATAAAAGAATATAGCAATATAAATAACTGCTGAAAATTTTCTTTTCTTAATTTTGTCAAACTTAATATAGGTAGTAATAATTTATATAAAATGACAAAAAATCATTTTAAGACTAATTTAGAGTATGATATTTTAAGGAAAAATATATTGGAGATAAAAGTAATGATAAGAGAACCGTACAAAGAAAATAATGCCCAATTCTGAGATATTGCACTTTTCGTTTAGCTTTTGGAATAGTATCCAAAGATTCCTTTAAAACGTACGTCCTAACTCCAACAATAAATTTGCTAAAGTATTCCTCCCATTTAAGCGCATTAAGATTGAAATCAAACAGTTCCTTATCGATTGGTTCCAATTCATCCCATAATACTTTCACGTTTTCGTCTTTGAAAGTCCATTCTTTCATTCCAAAATATGTTAGGAATCTTAAACCATCGTTGATTTTTTTATAAGTTTTAACAAAACTACAACAAACCACATAAATAAAAACTTTTTTGAGTACAGCGAAAACCTTACTTGAGCGATTTTCCAAAACATTTTCCAATAAAATCAATTAAATATGCAGGGAGTGTTTGCAATAAGAAAGTTAAAATGGTTACTAGGAAACCACTCGAAGATGATATAAAGATTCTATGCCAAAATTGCTGAATCGAAGGACAATTTGGAACGAGTTGTTTGCCTAACACGTTGCATTCATCTAAAATAAAGAGGATTTTTTAATTCCAATTTTATTAAATTTGGAATTTCATTTACTAACCCCACGTTATTGGTCTTTCATTACTGCTCACATAATTGTATATAGAAATATTAGACGATATATTTTCCGACCCTTTATTTATATTGGAGTTCCTACAAAAAAAAAATGGTTAGTGATCTACAAAAAAATGTAAATGCGGTTGATTTTCTTTACTTTTTAGAGCCAACACTCCACGCAGCTGCAATCATATTATTTATTACAAAATCAGCAGGAACGAAGTCACATTTGTAATCTTTTTTACATTGAAGGATTCTTATTATTCCCAATTCGATACCCATAAACAATCCTGTTGGGCCAAAAATGTTGTTAGTCCATCCGGATACGGGTTCGTTGGCAGTGGGAACGACTAAAAAAATTTCTATAAAATTGTTAATTTTTTGGGAGTAACGAATACCTATAGATGGTCGGCAAATAGCAATTGGTAAATCTCCTCCCAATGTTTTGATCGCATGTTCAGCTACGGCTTTCGTAAACGTATAAGTGTTTGGCCAACTCCCTTTGATGCTAAAAACAAAGTGGGTAAATGGTAAGTAGGACAAGACATAAAACAGGACTTACATTTCTTCAATGGAACTTAATTTCTTTTCATCTAATATATCTACAAGTTGAATTAAATTGTCGGCGTTCATACCAGGTTCATAAACTTGTTCTTCTATTACTATTCTTGGGCAAAACGAGTATGCGGTTGAGATATGCACGAAAACCTAAATTTAGCAATGCTACACATAAAATATGCAACTAAAGTAATATTTTGTACTTACATCCAAAGAAGTAATCTTTTTCGCTAAATAGATTAAGTCTCTCGTTGCTCGAACGTTTATTAATGTGGCTGTTTTTAGATTTTCATTAAAACGTACAGTGGCTGCCACATGAAATATGCAATTAACTTCAGATATGATGATGTTTTTGTCATTTTCGCTTAATCCTAAATCAGGAAGGCAACAATCTCCATTTATTATATATAATTTTTCCAACGACTTGCTGTGATTTTGTTGCAAGCTATCGTACAACTAAAAAAATTATTATATAAACTAAATTTAAATAATTATAAATTAAATTTTATTCAAAAATGTTTTTTTAAAATAATGATTCAAAAATTTTCACACTTTCCCGAAATTTGCATACTTCAACGTATAACAAGTGCGTCAGTATTAATAATTCTGTATTTTTATTTTATTTTTATTTTATTTTTATTTTAATTTTTTTTAAATTACTTTTATTTTGCCGATCTTAGTATGACTGACGGTTTGAGTTGGGATTTAAATTTTTCTTATTTAGGTATTTATTTATTAAGTTCTTTCTATTTTTATTTTCATATTTTGTATTTGTTTTATATTTAATTTTTTAAATACATATTTACTTAATATGTAGTACTTTATACATTTATTTTTTGTTCTAAATTTTAGTTTCTCTTGTAGTTTAATAAATTAGCTATTTATGTTTTTAATTTTTTAAAACCCCTCCCGAAAATCTAGTTTAAATATGGCCCTGCTTCAGCCCCCCAGTATCAGAAACGGAAGGCTTGAATGTATGCCTTGTGATTTGTTGTGTTAAAAAAGAACCTTTCACAAGTGTGGAATTATATTGATATATTTTTTATTATCTTAGTGACACTTTTATTGAATATAATTGAATCAACTTAATTAAATTATAATTGTTTACTAATTATACAATAACACAATAATAACAGTGTTGGATGACTATACCGCAGTCGTAAAGCAAAGGATTCCCGGTGTCCCTGACCGATTTGAATAATTTGTAAATATGTGGTAGATCATCGCAAACTAAATTTCAAAACTTCGATTTTTTATCCAACTTTTAAAGGGCGATTACACCTCCTAAACCCGCGTATTAGTAGCTAAAAAAATTATTTAAATCGGGGGGTGACACCGAGTGCAAGCTTCTAGCTGCTGAAAATACCACGTGATAATACTACAGACATGCAAGAGAAAGGCAAGACACCGGAACAAGTTGTTCAGGTTCTATTCAAAAATTTCCACTGCCTCATAGTGCGCTCGAGTTCGCCTACCTTTTTTTAATTCGTAAACATAGCAATTACATAAAAAAAGAAACCGTAGAAGACCGAGAAAAGTTAATGACTTAGCTAAATAGGTAAACATTTTTGCGGATCAATAATTTACAATATTTTGTAAAAAGCTGAAATTTATTCAATAACTAAGTAAGCTGCATTTTTTGATGAGCTATTTTTAAGACGAATACAGACACTGCAAGGCTGCCGCGTGCGGTATTCCCAAAAAGCTGAAAATTAGTAAAATTGTTCAAAACATAATTATAAATGAAATTTAAAAAGTCCTCATCGATCCGGTACCTGGAAAAAAATTTACTCGAGGTCAAAGGTCAAACAAATGGGTTTTTCGTAATTTTCAGCAAAACGATAAGTTTTATCATAATATTAGTTCAGAAAAAAATTGTAGATCATGTAATTATCTATAAAAAATGTAGCAGTACTTTTTTTCTAACAGTCACCGTTTCTGAGATATAACGATTCAAAAAGTTGGAAATGTTGTAATTGTCATCATATGCACAAGTTTCCACGTCACCTATGAGGTAGTGTACTTAGCACGTTTTTTTTAACGTGGTTCCCCCGGTAGGCCTATTCCACAGGTCTGTTGTGATTCTGTTTAATTTGAAACTATTGCATTATAACAGATATTAGGAAATGATAAAATCGGTGTAAATTAAAATTAAGTAGAGAAATTTATTCGTCTAATTCATAACTTTCAATTACTTTTGCTTCCTCTTCTTCTTGTTATTCTTCTTCTCCTTCTTGTTCTTCTTCTTCATTCTGGGTGCAAGTAAATTGCCTCAATAGCGATGTATCGCATGTCTCCTCGTTGATATCAAACGAACCCTCTAGTGTTGCAACATTAGAGCACGACCGGCCTTGACAATTCGATATAATTCTAGGGAGCGCTGGTGCCTTTTTGTCATTATTTGTTCAGAAATGTGATGTCTTCTCGGCTTCTTCATTAATTTTAGATTAAAATTTTTTTTAGATTATACTGAATGGTATATTCAGATGTTTTGAAGTGATTGAAGTGATTGATGTTGCAGTGTCGGGGGATTCGTTTTTAATGCCATTTTCTTTAAATTTAATAATTGTTCATTTGTCAGAGTTGGCTTTTTGCCGTTGCCTTTCTTCTGGATTTTGGAATTCTGTTCTGGGATTCCATTTTTTTTGTAGCTAGAGGGTGTACCTATCGAAACACAAAAATTTTGATCCAAACACCTTTTTGGTATCACAGTAAAACTACACTGTTGTTCTAAAAGTTCAAAAATGATAAATTTTTGTTGCTCTTTAGTTAACACCATTTTTGTAACTGTATTTCGAGGACTTGCATCACACTAAGAAAATCTACAGCACGGCTTTGTTCATACACCATTGATAAAATCGTTTCTTATGGAAAAATACTGTGGTATAAAATATAAGCAATAATTATTGATTTACAGGTAGGTATAGGTAGAATTCAGACAATGTATCATTGTTGTAGTTCTTTTTTTGTTTAAAATATTTTCAAAACTGGTCTAGTCGGGTTTTATTTTTCGAAAAAAAAAATTGTGCAAATGTAAAAGTGGTGGAACTTGACAGTACATAAGCTACATATGTACATATGTATATAAATTACCATCAAATGGTATAAATAATTGTTATGTTAATGATATTTCTTAATTTCAGTTAATTATTTAAAATTATCAACTATTATTAGTGTATTCTACTATAATAGGTATAAAATTATAATTAAAAGAAATTTTATATACTAGTTAATTTTCTATGAAAGACGTACAGTAAATACAGGATTAAATCCTATAAATTATTGCAGAATACGATTTTTTATTTAATCTTGTTTTATTTATTTTTACATGTTTTTACATAAAACATTTCCAATTTTTTTTGGAATATTTAATTATTTTTTGTTGTAATTTATTGTAAATTTATGTTGTGCAATTTTAAAAGCATCTAATGCTAATATAATTTAAAAAAAGTGACGTGAAATTTTTGGAAACCACTGCATCAACGTCACAAATTAAATCATCGCTTAGATATAAAAGTTATTATCTCCTTGCGCGGGAGGTAATTTACAGATAATTCCCCTAAATTTTCTTAATAATATTTAAGTATAAAGCAAAAAAAAGGTCATTAATCCTAATAATTAGGGTTTCGGTTTTCACTTCCGGAAAATTGATCTAAGTACTTATAGTATAGATTTTTGAAAAGAAATATAACAGGAACAGAGTAAATTAAAATACATGTCGAGTTACAAACTACTTGAATTAAAACTATATTAACTTAAATAATTATTTACAAACGTGTTTCTTTTTAGCCGTTTAATTTACTATCAAAGAAGTACGCACATGCTAATTAGATTCAGTAAAACATTTTATTGAAATTTTATTGTGAATTGGCAGTTAAAAATATGAAGAATAATAATTTCGTAAACTAAATTAAAAAAAATTTAGAGAACAATAAATTTCTCGAAGAACTTCACGATAATATTTACTAATTAAATTTTTTTATAAACCTTCACTTCAACTTTTCAACAGCTTTTTAAATATAATTAAACTGCACTCGTATCTGAGTACAGCATTACACGCCGGAAGGTAATGAAGATTTCAAAACTTAACTTTCTTCAGTTAAAATTAGCAAACTTTTTAAAAATACTGTAATTTATTTAAAATTTACTTACAGGATCATTAAAATATTCCTTTAGTCGTTCTTGTGCAGTTTTTCCTTTTTTGGGACGGACCATAATATAAAGCCTTTTAATATCGGGACAGGATCGTAGCAATTTTTCCACTAATAATCTGCCTAAAAATCCTGTAGCTCCGGTTATAAAAACTGTTTTTTCTCCAAAATATTTTTGAATATTACTAATACCATATAAGTTTTTCGGATAGGCTTCTTCGTACGAATTCATATCGACCTGAAATTGATTTTCCAATTTTAAGTTTAATTATGTAATTTTTTAAATTTAAAGAGATTTATTAATTATTGACTTGAAACAACTTCTGAATATAATCATAAATTAACAAAGTCTGTTAATTATAGCACTAAATTGTCGTTAATTTATTTATATCGGTTGACTGAAAATTCCTAACATATAAAATTAAAAAAACACGAACCTTTTTTTAGCACAAATTATAAATTAAAAATATTTTCAAAAAAATTGAGAATAAAAAATATTTAACACAAATTAATTTAATATTTCACTTTAAAGTTATTTGTGTAGTTTTTAATCTATGTGTGAACATAGAACAGAGTATGTGTGAACCAACTTGAGAACTAAATAAGTTTGAGACGGATTTCATCAAATTACCGATACCTACGCGATGTTGTTGTTGTAATTAGAAATATGTAGTTAAGAATTTGTTACGATTTACCTGAAGCTTTCAAGGTTTTCGTGTAAAACGTAACAATACAAAACACTAACGTGAAAAAGGGTCAAGTATTAATAGCAAAAAAAAGATTTTGACTAAAAAATTATGAATATTAATTAATGTGCCGAATTTCAAAACCTGATGTGTTATGTAGGTATACATTAATCTTCAGCAAAGCTCAGCATAAGGTATAGTTAGATCGTCTACCTATGAAGTATTATAAGTATAATTTTAGCATTTACAGATGGTTCAACAGCCACACTTCAACTAAAAAAATTCAAAATCCCCAAAAAAAAAAACATTTCTTCAGAAATTTTTAAAATTTTACTTTTTACCTGGTTATTTTTATTTTTTTTTATTTGCTAAAATCTGTAAGGATTTTATGAATTGTAAAAATATAGTTTGTTATATAAGATATATTAAAAAAACATAATGTAAAAAAACAACAGGAAATCCGATACAATAAAATCACAACAGTTTTAATATATTTCATTTTTTAATTACTTCTTTTATTTCTTTATAATTTGTATTATTACTATATTATTTATTTGATTAAAATATTTAAAAAATGCAGACCACACTTTGACGATAAATATAAAAGAGTTCGTTTTTTTATATAAAAAATATAATGAGCAACACAGCATGTAAAGGATATTAAGACATTCAGAAAGTGTAATACACATCGGAGTTCATCCTGGTATCATCATCCTGGGATCATAGAATATCAATATTCTATGAACGTTAACAACTACTCTACATCCTTGTAGCATAAATAACTATTTCTGCTATACGTATATAGCTTCTTATTTTTTCTGTATTTTGAATTTTCTCCCTGGGAAAGCGGGAATCCCCTTTAAAGCAAGTGTTTACTTTTTACCCGTAGACACCACACCAGTGCAAATTCGCACCAGTTAAAATTTCTTGTTCGTGGCTCGTGGCAATTTTAAAAACAATTCTTAAGTGCCATTTTCATCCAAGTAACGTTATGTAGATCAGCACAACAACATAATTAGGAAAAGATAAACTACATTAAAACTTATGTGCGGGTTCAGATTGATAATTAAAAACTTAATTGCACTTTACAATAAATATTTTTGTTAGCAGTTGACCGAATTTCTATTTGCATTTTATTCACGAATTACAATTTGATTGACATTTCACCTCTTACCTGCAGGCCCGCGTGCTTTTGTTTTATTAGTCTACCAACACCATGCCAGCATGTTAAGTTGATTTTAATATTTAAAATTAAACTTTAAATTATCATGATTTTATTTTCATATTATTTTTAAAAAATTTATTTGTTTGTCGATTATTATGTTACATAATTGTGGCAAATTTCGTTGAGGTTAAGGCTTTCTGTTATTCATTGACTTATATATTAGTTTAATTTATGCATGTAAATATATTATAACATACTACTTAAAATCGTGATTATGGCAAAGACCTTCATTTCGTTAAAAAAATTGATGACCGCTGTGCGAATTATTTTTTGAGATCTATGATATTCTATTTCTGAGAGATGTCTTTTCCAATTATTTTGTTTCGATTTTGAAAACATTAAAATCACCCCAATAAAAATTTTATTTTGTTTATACGCCATTTATTCATTTTATGTATATCGGCGACCGACGACGTAAAGATTACAATCACATAAATATATTTTAAAATACTTGACGATATTTATCCAAATAATAAATACAGTTTTTACGAAATTTGTTACAATTAAATTAAATTTCTATACTTTCATGAATAATTTCGAGATTTGCCTACATAAATTATTATATTATTTTTATTCTGTATTTATACGCCAGACATTTATACAATCGACGACGTATGTAGAAGTTACAACGACATATTTCAAAATGATCCAATATAATGATTACAATATTATTAACAAATAATGGAACCAGTTTCAATAAAATTATTGTAATAAATTGGAATACCTCTTTGTTATGTCGTAATAATTATGAAAGGTAACCATGACCACAAATCTTAATATTTCAAATTAATCCAGCAGAACCTGACTAAGTTATTGAAAAAATAATTTTAACACTTTTTTCTTATTGGAAATAATATTTTTTACGTCATCTAACTCGGTTACATAGCAAAAAATAGATTAAATTTTGATAAGTTCCAATTTCCAATTGAAATAAATTATTATGCATGCATTTAACATAATATTATCGTAAGTAATTATTAATTTATGCAAATGTTTTACCTGATTACTTATAAATTATTTTGGCAAATTCTAATATTATAATAAAGTGTTATAAAAGTATATTGGAATCCAAAGAGTTGGAGCTTTGAAACGTGCAATTTTCAAATTATTACTTGCTTAAGCTCACTTTTTGCAAATATAAAATTGCAATACTCAGTAATATTGAGATTATATAACATAATATAGCACCAGATGTCTTTTCAAGGTATATTTGCGCTCATTAGTATGTACCAATAAAATTAAAAATTTTTCTTAAAACTTAAACAAATTAAAAACAAAGTCTTTATTTGATTAACGTCAAAACGTCATATAAATTTGCAAAATCAATATTGGTTTCGTAGAAGTTACTTCATCAACATTTTGCTTCAAGGTGACAAATGGCTCGCAAATTTACTTATGAATTGCATTGTATTATTTTGTGTCAAGAAGCTGAAATTGGGATAAAATGTAAAAGGTTGGTCAACATTATTTTCAAATTTTTCTAAACTTACATTTTGCCATCATATGTACATGGTATGAATTGAATTGTATGAAAAAAGAATTAAAATTTTTAAATAATATTTATGGAAATTACAATTTTTTAGATCACCATTTGCTTGCCTATAACAATTATTACCGTGTAAACAATGTAAGTAAATAACAATTACCACTACAAACATTTAAAAAAAAAATTATTTGCAAACATTTAAAAAAAACAAATTATTTTATTGTTGATGTGGTATTAATAATATTTTATTAGCCGTATTTTGTACTTATCGCTAAGTTTAATTATCTTCGTAAATTAATACTACATTATTTGTTTTCTAAAATAATTACAAGGTTGAAATTTTAAACAAATTTAGAAACAATGTAAGAATAGCAATTTCAAAAATATTGCAATAGCTTCGTTTGTGGCTATATTCAAAACCAGTTAATTACAAGAGCAGACAATATTTTTAATCAAAGAGTTAAAAAATTATGTAATGATCTTTGTACAAAATTTTTATTTCTGGTTTGATTACGCCATCGGACAAGAAAAAAGTCTGAACATAATTTTATAATTTTCAGAATTCATCATAATTTCAGTTGTCAGTAATTTTTTAATTTACTGGGTGGATACCCGGATAAGGGTGTTATGGGGTTACGAAAACAAGGGCCACAGAACTACCTACTGGGTTTAGAAAGAGCCCTTCTCTCTCATGTTTACATAATATGCATATAATATTAAATGCATGTTTAAAAAAAGTAATAAAATTAAATCATTACTTGATAAATTATTACTTATTACTAATATTACATATTCATTAAAAAAGCAAAGGAAAAACAATAAATATGATTAACTGATTATACATTCAAAGGTAGGGTAAGGTTGCCAAAGTCGTACCACCGCTTAAGTCGTACATTAGGCGTAATATCACACCAACTGCGCCCCTTCCGGCAAAACGAGTTACTTCCTGGTCAACCATATTGTTTTAAGGTCTAGAACGAGTAATTAGTTTTGCCGGAAGGGGCGCAGTTGGTGTGATATTACGCCTAATATTTAAGAGGTAAAACTTAAGCGATGGTACGACCTTGGCAACCTTACCCTACAATAATTTACAAAAAGCTGAAAATTGGTAAAATTGTTCAAAACATAATTATAAATGAAATTTAAAAAGTCTTCATCGATCCGATACCTGGAAAAAATTTTACTCGAGGTCAAAAGTAAAAAAAAAATAGGTTTTTCGCGATTTTCGGCAAAACGGTAAGTTTTATCATAAAATTAGCTTAGACATAACTTGGAGATCATGTAATTATCTATAAAAACTATTTCAATACTTTTTTTTCTAAGAGCCATCTTTTCTGAGATATAACGATTCAAAAAGTTGGAAAAGTTGTAATCGTCATCATATTATGCACACGTTTCCACGCCACCTATGAGGTAGTGTACTTAGCGCGTTTTTTTAAACGTGGTTTCTCTGTTGTAGTCTGTTGTGATTCTGTTTAATTTGAAACCATTGGATTATAACAGATATTAGCAAGGGTTGGAAATGATAAAATCGGTGTAAATTAAAAATAAGTAGAGAAATTTATTCGTCTGATTTATAACTTTCAAATACTTCTGCTTCCTCTTTTTCTTCTTCTTCTCCTTGTTCTTCTTCTTCTTCGTTCTGGGTGCAAGTAAATTGCCTCAATAGCGATGTATTGCATGTCTCCTTGTTGATATCAAACGAATCCTTTTATTGTTTGTTATTCAACATTAGAGCACAACCGGCCTTGACAATTTGTGCATCCCAGAGAACATAACAGTCCAACTTCTTTGCAACCACATTTGGCAGTGCATCCCTTTTTACAGTTGCAAAAAATTGTGTTTAGCAGTTTTTCTGACGCAGGTGGGAGTAAAGTCTAAACAGCTTCTAATGTAGGTATTGTCGACCAACTTCCAATCACAGTCTTTTGGGTCTAGTTCAAGCCACACTTGAACTTGGTAATATTCCCGAAATAGATGTTGATGAGCAGCAACTGAGGTTCGAGGAAGACAAGCTAATTGCACTTGTATTTTATGGGAACGGTACGATTCGCCGCGCACGATTCGCCGCGACACGATTCGCCGCGACACGATTCGCCGCAATTTTTTTATTTTTATTTTTATTTATTTTTATCCGTTTAGTGACCTCATCTGTCGATAATCTTTGATAGATTTTTAACCCATAAAAATGAATTAAATAAATTAAACTGTTACAAAACGATATACACGTTTTCATCGAGTTTCACCTTTTTCGAGTTCCACCTTTTCCGAGATCTTTCGGTCTTCAGGGATATTTTTAATTAGTCTAGTCTTAGTGAAAACGGCTCGAAGCGCCCGGAGCGGAGGGGACCGGAGCGCAGGGTAGCGTAGAGTCGAATTTGACAAAGACAGCCATGGCAATACACGGATCCACCGTAAAAAATTTTTTTTTTCATTAGAGATAAAATTTAAACCATATTAATTGACCTGTCTCCTCATGTAAATACAATAGGTAAACAAATCGAATAATTAGATTATTGATATATGACGCTAGAAGCTCTCGGCGAATTGTGCCACGGCGAATCGTGCCGCGGCGAATCGTGCGCGGCGAGTTGTACCCAACCCGTATTTTATTTCGAGTATTTTTAACGAAACATAACGACACGAAGCCTTGGATGCGAAAATAAAAGTAGCGGTACTTAGTCCGCAAAGGTAAAAGTTTACAAATCTATTAGCAAATTTGCGTTTCCGGCTTTAAAAGCATCTTGAAAACAGCCGTCTCACTTGCCATTCATTGAAATTTAAAGAAATAAATTATTAAGTACATTTCAATCGGTTGGGTAGTAAACTTCAATTTTTGTTTTTAGTAAATTACATACTTTATTATTTTAATTTTGGGGTTTCCATGTCGAGTATGTACACGGACCACAATTAAAGTTGTTACGCCACTGCTCTTCAACTCCGTGTAGCAACGGTTTAAACTATGAAGAGGCTTTGGTGGAGGTGTGATAGGTAACAATTGCACTTCTCTACCATTGCAGAACATTCCACGTGTTTAATTTTCCCTTTAAGAGCTCCATAGTATTAGCATTCAGACTTCAGTAAACCTATGCTAATGGATAGCTGTGAATCCAGGGCCATCGAGAGAAAATCGGGTTCCGACGATAGTTATATAAAAAAAATAAAAACCTTTCCCGAAAGTTGAAAGCCAGGCCTAGAGGAAATCCCCTAATCTCTCTCGTCAGGCCTGCATAGATCTTATTCACAATAAATTGATTTCTACTTTATACTCTATTGCTAAACGAATTTTTATTGTCTATTGATGTTTCCGTATCTCCAGGTGTATTCGTTTCATAACGATTTTGAGCTGCTCTATGAATCTCAGTATTTTGCTGCTGATATTTAGCTGCTGCTTTTTTTTGACTTGTATTATGATTTTGCTGGTAATTAGTATTAGTATCCTGACGCGCATACAAAAATTGCTTTCATAGCCGATTTTAGTTGCTGTTTACGTGCCGAATCGCTATACCTACCTTTCACATCGCTTGTTAACTGGTTTGACTTCTTGATTTGATTTAACTAGTTTTATATACGTCAAAATGACCATTAGATAGTGTACCGGAAAAGCGAAATATTCTAGTGGGATTGTAATTATTCCCAAATACTTCGTCTAATTTACTCTTGCGGTATTATTATTGATCAGCATAGTCTTGACAAAGCGACTACGATTAAAATCATACTGCACCTTTGCTATGTGTGTGAAGCTGGCACCTCACTTTTTTAAATTGACCATTTTAAGGTCAGTTCCATTAGCACCCAAGAAAGTTGTACAGTTCCTGATGATTTAAAAAAAAAGTTCCGGTATGCGGTGCTAACCTCCGGTAGCACCGCAAAATCGTAAAAAAATATTTTTCTGACGGCTTTCGAAAGTTCTCGAAGAGTTCTTTAATTCTAGATAAAATTTAAAAAAAGTTCCGAGTTGGAAATATATTTTTTGAATTTTTGATTGAAATCAGCATCGCATCTCCGGAAAACTCGGGGTGCTGACTTCGAATATGGGATTTTCGACAGTCCTCGAAAGTTCTAACATAGTTTTATCTCCTATAACTCGATTCTAAAATAGTTCTAGTCAGTAAGTATATTTTTTTAATTTTTGAAAACTTCGGGTTCTGACTGCAAACATAGTTTTTGTCGATAGTTCTGATATAGTTCTACACCCTCGATAGTTCTCGAGTCTGGTGTGGTAGCTGCGTACGGCGATGGCGTACAAGAACGGGGAAGTAAAGGACCTTTGCAGTAAAAATAATAATTCAAGAAATGCACCAAACTTTCAGTATACTCGTTTTTTAGATTGTATGTCAGATTTTCGAAATCCGAATAGGCGATCCACTAAAGCCGACAGAAATAGTAAAATGATATTCTATTTGAATGAAAACTTGCACTCGGGGGTTTCAGAATCACTAAATCGCAATTTGATGTTAGATTTTCGAAATTCAAACTGGCGGACCAAAACTCAAAAGTTATTTGATTTCGACGAAACCACGTATTCGAAGGTTTTTAGGGTCGCTGAATCGGAACTGGATGTTAGATTTTTGAAATTAAAAATGGCGGATCTATTTTTGGATCCAAAACTGCTAAAGTTAATTTATTTGAACGAAATCCCATACCCATGGGTTTTCGAGGTCGCCGAATCTGAATTAGAAGTTAGATTTTCGAAATTCCAAATGGCAGATCCGCTATGGCGGACTAAAATGCTAAAGTTAATTTATTTGAACGAAATCCCGTACCCATGGGTTTTTGGGGTCGCCGAATCTGAATTAGAAGTTAGATTTTCGAAATTCAACATGGCGGACAAAAATGCTGAAGTTAATTTATTTGATTGAAATCTCGTACTCAAGGGTTTTTGGGGTCGCTGAATCGGAATTGGAAATGAGATGATTTTCAAAATTCTAATAGAGAATCCCATATGGCAAATAGGGAAAGCAAACTGTTTTTAGAGTCAGAATTTTACAAATATAACAACAACTTTCGATTATTAGAAAAATAAATTTAAAAAAATATGCACTGGCCAGAACTATTATCGAGTCGCATTAGAGAGTGTGAAACTATATAACTATAAGAGTTTCCGGAATGCGGTGCAGCTTGAGAGCCCGTCACTATCGGCGAGAGTCACAATAAAATTAAGTTTGTTAAAATTTTAATTCCATTCATATTTGAATCAGTTTTATTGATTTTTTAACATAATTTACACTTTATTTCAATTAATTTAATTTATTTTAATCTGTGCTAATTTAAATTTTGTTGCTTCAATTTTTTTGAGGCCCCTAGAATATGGTGGCCCGGGGCTGCAGCCCCCTTAATACGGCTCTAGCGGTGCTGCACTCTCGAAAGCGTAGAACTATATCAGAACTATCGACAAAAACTATGTTTGCAGTCAGAACCCGGAGTTTCAAAAAATGCATGGCTCGTTTCAAGTTTTCAAAAATTAAAAAAATATACTTACTGGCCAGAACTATTTTGGAATCGAGTTATAGGAGATAAAATTATGTTCGAAGTCACCACCCCGAGTTTTCCGGAGATGCGGTGCTGATTTCAATCAAAAATTCGAAAAAAATATTTCCGATTCGGAACTTTTTTTGAAACCTATCTAGAACTATAGAACTCTTCGAGAACTTTCAAAAGCCGTCGGCAATATATTTTTTTTGCGATTTTGCGGTGCTAACGGAAGTTAGCACGGTACTACAACTTTTTTCGAATCGAGTCATAGGGGGTAAAACTATGTCAGAACTGTCGAGAACTGTCGAAAATCCCAGGTTTTAAGTCAGCACTCCGAGTTTTCCGGAGATGCGGTGCTGGTTCCTAATTTCCAAAAATTCGAAAAATGTATTTCCAACTCGGAACTTTTTTTAAATTTTATCTAGAACTATAGAACTCTTCGAGAACTTTCGAAAACCGTCAGAAAAATATTTTTTTACGATTTTGCGGTGCTACCAGAAGTTAGCACCGCACATTTTTCAAAATCAATTTCCAGGTGACCGGTACCGGAACTTCTTTTTTAAATCATCAGGAACAATCAGGAACATTAGAACTTGGGTGCTAATGGAACTGACCTTAAAATGGTCGATTTAAAAAAGTGAGGTGCCAGGTTCACACACATACTTTTGCTTTCGAAATGTAATGGTAATACTTGCAGACGTACACAGCAATAGAACAAAAGCATTTTGTTAAGTATATTAATCGTACAGTTTTCGTCTGATCGTCTGGATCGAGTAGTAAGTAAGAAGGTTTTAAATACGAAATTTGGAAGCGTTAGTATGATAATTGGTCCAATTTTGGAAATTGGAGCTTTAAAATTTATAAAAGCAAGAGTCTCATGTTCATAAAAATGGGTGGCTCGCAGGAAAATTAATATTTCCTTAAAATTTAATATTTGGAGATTTGAAAATTAGAAAATTTTCCCAGCTAATAAAAAACACTTCAGTGAATATATAATAATTTGCTAGGAAGCTTCTCCGAGTGTCGAATTTAAAATTTTACTTGATTACCTTAAACCGGCACCAAATGTTGCTTTATATAACAACCTACAAAACCTAATGTCACCAACAGTATTGCAGCAATGGAGTTACCAATCAAGTTACACCACTACCACTATAATCAAATTGCAGAACAATCGAGTTGCACCCTAATCGGATGTTATAGTTGAACTCTAAAATTGGGAAAGCTAACGTGTTATTTTGCTTATCATACCTTGACTTTGCATTAATTCCCTAAACATGCATAAACCAGTTTGTAAATTCGATGGAATAATTAAAAAAAATTTGTGATGTTAGCGACATAAGAACAGTATTTCCTCTTTGCAATTCAATCGGTACTCACACCATCCCACTTGATCTCTATAGTAGTTTTGAAAATATTGACGATTGCTAATTAAATTAGCAAATCATTAAGGAATTCTATTTTTATACCACAGATATAATAATGTACATGGTATAATATTGCTTGATCTAATTTAAGTTTAGCCTTAAATAAACTTAAGTAACAACTGCCATTGACATTAAAAATCGAGTTAAACTTGAATATACACAAAAATTCTTACTTTCAATTATTGCTTCAACATTGTCAGAACGGAGGACATCTTCAAAAGGTCGTCTGTTTGTGTTATTAAGAAAGCTACTCAAGTCATACAACGGCGTACATTAAGTAATTTATAATAAAGTATAGTACAGCAGTATTAGTACTTTTGTACTAAAACTTACAATTTATTATAAAAATTATTATTTATAATATCACATAAAAAATAAAATATTTCATAATATAAAAATTAAACTTGATTTATTAACCTTCGCTTCAAAATTTCTAATCTTTCTTCTTCTGTATTTTATATTTTGATTTTTATCAGGTTTTTAATATTTTTCTATTCTGATTATTATTATTTCCTTAATTACGTTGTTTTTCCTTCTTCTTTCATAGCTTCTGGTTTGCCTCTATGGTAATTCACAAACCTTACATTTTTCTTATTATGAAATCGACAAGTTCAAGAATTTTCTTTATGTAAAAGCAAGGTTACAAGATTACACACCCTACCCACTCTTGGAAAGCTTTCGTGAGATCTTGAAAGTAGATTGTTTTGTATACCTTGTGTACACTATGGTTTTGTGCTTTGGACCATTGCTTATTTGATTAAAGTTTTATCTGTTTACCCGAAATTTATTATATTTTGTATTATTTATGTATTACAAGGTATTACTTACCTATATTTTATTTTATTATTGGCGAATCACTATTATTGCATATTAATATTAATTAAAATTTTAATTTGTTGTAAATTACTGTTTATTAATGAATAGATTTTTTCTACTAATTTGTCGTTTTGTTTATTTTTATAATTACGATGTTTATGGTAAAGTATCTTATTTTATAGTGCTAACATATTACTATTATGATGTAAGGTGTAAAAAAATTTCATATCCGATTATCTATTGATATTACGGTAGAAAAATTTTTGATTTTTTTGTTGTTTATAAAATTTAATTTTTTAAATTTGTAATAAGTTTGTATTAGTTGATTTTCCCGCCAACTAGTTAAAGTGGCAAAACAAAACAAATTTTTGTCTTCTAAGTTAATTTGAGATTTTGTTATTGAAAAGTTTTATTGTTTTTGATCATTTTTAAATTTTTGATGACTTGGTAATAAATTAAAAAAATTCTGGTAAAACAGTTTCTGAAAGTGACGAAATAAGTTATCATCTGCTCTTAACATTACCTGAAGAATATGATGTAGTGACTTCTGCATTGGAAAAGCTAGAGATTCAAGTGTGAATATAGCCAAATATAGATTGATATCAGAAGAAACGAAGAAAAAAGATCGTGAAGTTCTAGTTCTACTAGAGCTTTAAGAGTCGATAAGCCTCCTTATGTAATGTGGTTGGGGCATAAGCCAGATGTATCGAAGTTAAGAGTTTTTAGTTGTAAATGTTTTGCCTGGGTACCAAACCAAAAAACTAGCGAAATTCGATCCTAAAAGCGAAGGGATAATGATGGTTGGTTGTTCTTCATCTAAATACAGATTATGGAACAAGAAAGAGAGAAAAATCAGAGATTCCAGAGATGTTAAATTGGATGTAAACAATTTTCCATTTGATGAACCATCTAAAACTTTGCAAAATGATTTTAGTTATATTAATGAAGCAAAAGAAAGTTTTAACATCCAAGTAGGTATTCAAATTGAAAGAAAATCAAAATGGATCACTTGTTCGCTATGAAGCTAGATTAGTAGCTCGAGGATTCCTTCAACAAAAAGGGATTGATTATGAAGAAACATATGCACCAGTGGCAAAATATACTACCATTCATAATCATTTTAGCATTGGCTGTACAACATGGATACATTATACATAATATGGATGTTAAGACAGCATTCTTAAATAGTGATTTAGATAAAAATGTGTATAATGGAAATTCCTGATAAGTGATATAAATCACTATATGGCCTAAAAAAATCACCTAAGTGTTGGAACGAAAAATTTAATTATTACATATATATGATATCACTTGGTTTCATGAGGTATAAACATGAGTGTTGTTTGTATGTGGATTATTCTAAAAGCTCATCTCAAAGAAAAATTTATGCTGACTGATTGTGAAGAATTAAAGAATTTTCCTGGTACGAATTTTAACAATTCTCTGATCGTGATTTATGCATATCTCAAGAGGAATATGCAAGATAAGTTTTGGAAAATTTCTGTGTGGAAAATTGTAAGGCATCACATACACATATGGAGAAAAATATATCATTACAACAATCAAATGAGATACTAGATAAACCTTATCTACTTAAATTTGAAGAAAATTGCTTCTAGAAGTCACAAAGCAGATATATTTACAAAGTCATTAGAAGAGATAATATTTAATGAAATTTTGAGAAAAATACTGGCCTAAGAGAGGTTGTAGTAAATCATAGTTGTCCACTGATTAATTATGTTGCTATATTAGTCAATTTTCATATGTAGAAACTTCAAATACCTCTTTCCAAGTCATTTTCCCACTTTATTTATTGTTATTTTGGTATATTTACTAAAACATTTAGTATTATTATTAATTTTTTATAAATCTACCAATTTTTTTTGAATCTAATGATTTCGAAAACAGTTTTTGCTACAAAGAAAATTATTAAAAAATTTTGATATAAACGGAAACAAATATATGAATGATAAGAGTATTAAAAAAAATGTTTCTAAATATTTGTTAATAATATTTATGTTATGAGTTTGATTATTCTTAACTAACATTAAGAAATAACTTATTGCTTATGTATTTATAATTTATATGTATATTTTTTATAATTATTTATGATTTTTTTATTAAATAAAAATTATTTAAATATTTATCCATATTATTGTTACCGTTCATTATTATTATATGCGACTTTTAATAAAACTTCCGTTCATTTTCTTTATTTGATCCTGAAGTAAATAATCTCTAATTCCATCTACTAGAACCTTGCAGTAATTATCCCAATCGATTTTTGATATGTTGAAATTATACATCATTTTATCTTGCTGGTTTAATTTTTTCCAAACATCTTGGGTGTTATTATCATAAAATTTCCAATTATTTTTGAATGCGCGTTTAACTAGATTCAAAAATTCAAATTGTTTATTATATATTTTGGAATATCTAAAAAAGTAAGAATTTATAATTTAATAATTTTAGGATATTATAGCATTATTGTAGTAAATCTCAACAATGTACTTGAACGAGGGTGAACTTCGCCAATGAATTAAATCCTGTACATAAGCGGGAAAACCACATGCAATATATTTTAAAATATTAAATAGATAGGTATTCGTTGTTGTGTAAAATAGATTTTCGCTAGCTTTACTATGAGTTGAATTATAATAATGTTTCCTCATTAAATTCAGGGATTGTCCTACAATTTTATTTAAAATTGAAATTCATAAAATTTAATTTACGTTACCCCACGTAATCGGATTCTGCGATGAATTTACACAGTTGTATATTCGTATAGTCGATTGTACTGCAGTCTCACTTTCAATTTTGCGGTTCTGTCTAAAAATACGCATAATATTACTAAAGTATTTGATAAATGAAAAAGTTATAAAAGTGGATGTTTGATTGCTTGATCTATCATAAAGATAGATACTTCTTTAGCAATACATATGTACCTTAAGTGTCTATCTAAACTTTTTCGTTAAAATATTTTGCAATAAATTATTTGCAAAAATTCTTACTTTATATTTGAAATATCCCAAGCAGACGCCAGCAAAAGATTAACTACATAATCCGCTGGTACAAAATCGGCATTATAATTATTCTCACATTGCAGTACTCGAACATATCCGGTAACAGTAGTAAGAAATACAGAAATTATTCCATAATAATTATTAATCCATCCAGGGATTGGCTCAATGTATGTAGATGTAACTACAAAATATACACAATAAACTTAGATATTTAGATAATTTTCTTACTCATAGAAGGTTTTACAATAGCAATAGGTAAACCATTTGAGTTTTTTCTTACTACTTCTTCAGCTATTGATTTATTGAGGATGTACAAATTTGGACATTTTTCAAGTAAACTACAATTACAAAAATATTTTAATCGCAGAATGGCCAATTTAAAAGTTTCATTTTTGAGCTATGTATATCAACTACACCAAAATTTTCATTCCACAATATTTTTAAAATTTAAGAAAGCAAAACGACAAATATCTCAAAAAAAGTTCTAATTATAACGATTTCCACGAATTTTTAAAAATTCACAAAAGCTTTCAAGGATTTCCAAAAGTTTCCAAGGAACTTTTAAACACATGCAATTTTAAAGAATTTCAATGATTTAAGATAAATTTCGGTGATTTTCAAGAAACTTCAGTGATTAGAAATTCTGTGAATTTACAAAATATTTAAAATTTTTTTTAGATGATTTAAAAATTTGCAGATTGGATTTACTACTAATATTTAAAATAATTGACAATCAGGAAGAAATTAATTAATACACATTTTTGCATTTTGCTTTGGAAAAGTATTTATATACTACATTTTTTAGTGATTCTAAAATTATCAAGTTTCACTATATCGAGAATCGATTGATTACTTATCTGAAAATTTTCACTTACTTGGGTTTAATTTTTTCTATTAGCTCATCATCAAAATGATTTAACAAAGCCTCAAGTTGTTGAGATGTATAAGGAACGTCATCATAGAATTCTTCGTGTAACTCTTTTGATTTATAAATATTGTATGTAAATGCTGTAGATACATAAACAAAAGACTAAAAAATAATAAATTTGTAAATAAACCAGACATCCGACCAATATATTATATTGAGTTATATTATAAAGTTTAGATATACTTCTAAATCAAAAAACCCAATGCATATGATACCAGCCTATAATAATATTAATAATTATATTGAGATTACCCGGTGTTTCAATTTATAAAATAATTAATTTTCCAAAAAATATTAATTTTTCTTCGGACCACACATTTTCATGAACATGAAACTCCTTTATAAAATCCAAATCCAAATTTTAACATCCAAAAATTATAAATTTTTAATTTCATAACATAAACTTCCAATTGTAACGTTAAAAGTTGCGATATGCGACCATACACCTCGCTATTGCAAATGTTTTATGTTGCCTTTAATTTAATTTTTACAAAACAATTTTAATTTTTTTTATATCCAAATTAATTTAACTTCCAAATCAATCTCACTTTATTCAATTTATCACATCCAAAATTATACAAACTCCAGCTCTCGGGCAAAATCATCACGAATATTTTCAAAAAATGTACCAACATAAAATAGTTGGTGCGAACAACAATTCAAATATTTGCAAAATACATAAATGTTTATAAAAAAATTAAATTTAATTTAAAAAATAATTTAAACAAAAATTCAAATTCAACAAAATTAATTTTAAAATTCAAAATTAAAGAAATGATCTTGGAAAACAAAAAAAATTTTTTTTTAGTCAATAGTATGTGTATACGTATTATACTTACAGTTAGATTAGTAATATTTACAGCAATTTTTAGTATCTCCTGTACAGGCCTGACATTACTATTAAATGAATTTCGTAGCGTTTCCAAAAATTTGACGTTTGCTGCGCAATGAAAAATGCAGTTTACCTCCGCAATCAAAACTTCTATATTTTTGTCACTTAAACCTAATTTTGGAGTCATAATATCGCCTGGCATTAAAACCACTTTTTCTAAAATTTCGGGATTTTCACTTTTTACCTTATGAAAAACCTTAAATACAGAAAAAGAAATTATTTTTAAGACTTAACTGGGAGATAATATGTAAATAATGTTGCAATCTTAGAAAATTACTTACTGGTTTTTCAAAAAACATTTCAAATCTTTCCTTTGCGGTGAGATTATGCTTCGATCGTATCAAAACATAAATCTGTTTTAAATCTTTGCAAGTACTTAATATTTTTTCTACTAATAAACATCCTATAAATCCCGTACCACCTGTTATAAAGATGGTAGAATTTTTGAAATAATTTTGTATATAACTCATTATTTATTTTAATGCACTTGTTCACTAACTAGTAGTGGTTTTAGAACTAACAGGAATGTTTTCAGAACCAAAAAGTCAATGTTATGTAAGCAATAAATTAAAATCTAATCCAATGCAATATTGTAGATTAAGATGAGGGAATTCATTATAAGTATTATTGTTATATATTTTTCAGGTCTACTTAAATAATAACATTGCTTTATAAATATAACTATATAATCATGTATATACATACATATTCTGTATGTTTTCGGTATCTTTTCAATTCTTTTAAATTTAATTTTAGTAAATATCGCAGTGTTCTTTGTGAAAAAATCTAAAATCAATAATTAATAAAAACGCGAATTAACTGTAGTTAACCAATTTTGGGAAACCAACTTTGATTATAGGGGGAGTAAGCTTCCCCCCCCCCCTTCTAGTTTAGCAATGATTGTACTCCTGAAAAGCGTACAATGAAGTTAGCGAAATGTCATCAGATACCTCATTTTTATTTATACTCACTTGTCCAAATACCGAAAATATAAATATAACTTTTATTTATTAATAAATTATGGATTAAAATAAAGATTTAATTACATAATCAGTGTTACCGGTTATATAATTAATTGACTATTAATTAGCTTTCTAGCTGAAACCGATAATACCGATAAAAATAATGTTATTTTAAAATTTCGGTTCTTATATTGCAAAAGATTGTTGCGTTAATTCGGCAATTTTTTTCCCACTTTGCTAAATTTCTTAAGTACCTACCTGGTATCTAAAAAATTTCAAAGGATCCCCAGAGAAATGAAATATCCCGGAGTGGGAGTTTTAATTTAAATTCGAAAAGAGTCAATTTCCTTGCAACCTCTCAAAATTTTTCGTGACTCATCGCAGAGGTCATATTTTTGGGTAGTATTTTAAAAGTAAAAGAAAATACAAATTACAATATTAAACAACCTTTCCTAATATAAGTTGTTTTTATGTGGCGCAGTGTAGGTGTCATGTGCTTATTAAAATAATCGCTCTTGTCTCGCTCGCTTTTACAAGATTAACTAACTTTGCCTGGTTGTTATTTTTGGTCTTCACTGTTATCAAAAATCAGCATCATGTTTTGTGAAACTTTAATTATTTTCATTGCTCAAAAAATTTTCTTCGGGAATCTTTCTCAGCCCTTTAACCGTTTATTGTTGGGTTAATTTTGACGAGTAAAATTTTCATCCTTGATTTTGTATTTATTCATGTATTTTATTATTATTATATTTATTTATATTGACAGTTCCCAAGCAGCACAAAGCCGTCAAAAATGTACATATACGGTACCAATATTTACATAATGGTATGGCATCGATGTGCCCATTTTTCCGTTACTGCTTTGAGGTATCATTTATGTACATAAACGGTATAGGTATTTTCGTAACGGGTATTATTGATTTACTACCGCTTTTTACTGAAAACAGTTACCTTATCACTGTAAACAAACACTCATCGCCACTACCAGTCTCTCACGCTCAGTGCCTGGTTCACTACCAATCTCCATTCTTTTCTATTCTGCGCCATCTTTGTCCAGTTCCCGACTCCCAATTTCTTCATGTCCTCTTCTACCGCATCCAACCACTTTCTTCTTGGTCTTCCTCTTTTTCTGTTACCGATTGGTTCTGCTCTTAACATGATTTTTGTTATTCTAGTATTTGGTAGTCTTTGTATATGTCCTAGCCATCTTAATCTGTTCGATTTGATTACTGCTATCACTCCAAGTTGTCCATATTTTTCCATTATTATTTTGTTAGTTCTTTGTAGCCATTCTTCGCCTAGCGTTTTTTCTCCATATATTCTTCTTAGTATTTTCCTTTCCCATCTTTTTAAAACTTTTTGTTCTTTCTTGTTTAATATCCATGTTTCTGAGGCATATATGTTTGCTTTCAATTCAATTCAACTATCTCTTATGATTTTCTCTAATGCCAGGTTAAAAAGTGTTGCAGAAAGTGGATCTCCTTGTCTCACTCCTTTTTCTACTTTAAAAGCGCTTGATTTTAGCCCGTTCACTCTTACTACATTTTCTGTGTTTCGCAGAGTCATTTTGATTAGGTTTATTAGCTTCTTTGGTATTTTTAATTCTTCCATTGCGTTGTTCGAGATATAGTCAGTTGAAAATATCAAAATGTAGTTTTGGTTAAATTTCCCGTTGCAAGTTACAGATACTAAAAAAAATTATAACAATTGAACTAATAGATCACAATTTTGAATTTTTCAACTGACTATATCTCGAAAAATATTAACTTTTGAGAAAAAATCTTCAAACAAAAATGATAGGAAGTTTAATTTCCTTCCAGAAAATTAAATTTGGTTTACCAGATAATAATAAAAACGCGTTTTTCAAGATGGCGATTGACGCGAGTGCTATCCGAGGCCGAAAACACGGTTTTAGACTAACGGTTTTAGACTAACGGTTTTAGACTAACGGTTTTAGACTACCGGTTTTACACTACCGGCAACCGGCCGCCATGATCTCCTAATATTTGAATGACCTGCAAACTCCTTTTTGCACAGGATCATTTATTATAATTAATTTCTTTTTTTAACCAATCAGAACGTCGAAATAAAGTTTCTCCGATTTTAAAGAAGAAATTGACGTAGAAAGCTAGGAATAGTGGCGTTAACCTTAGAACTCTTAGCTGAATATCCAGTTAAAATTTCAATTCAATCGTGCTTTCCGTTAGGGAGATTTTAATGAAACGGACATACCTATATATACTGTCGTATTCTAAAATCTCCAATTATTGATTTTTGATTATTAATTTTGTTATTTTGTGAATTTTGAGAATATTTTCTAAATTTGGTATATTGTATTGATTTTAATTTCTTGTAAATATTTTGAATTTTGATTGTTCGCGCCAACAAATTGTAGGTTTGCATGAAAATTTTGATAAAGAATGCTTTTTGCTGGGTCCGTCAAGGTGGATCGACGCGTTCTGCGGAGGTCTCCGCAAATTTTGTTTTATTTTGCGTCTCTTATTTTGAGATATCTTAATTTTTTGAAAATAAATAACTTATTACAAACGTAAGTTTCGTATTTGTTATTGATTTGGAGTATTTTCGTCCGTATTTGGATGACTAGCAAGATTTTTGGAAATTTTGGTGAAGGTAATTACAGAAGCAAAATTAATTGGATTCGTGAAATAAAATGGAATAATGGATTTGGATTGATTAAAATATTACAATATTTGGATAAATTGTTTAAATTAATAATAATGTAAATTGGAAGACGAAGCAAATTGCAGTGATAAGGAACGTGTGGTCGAGTTATCAGGCATATTTTATTTAAAAATTAAATTAGAATACATACGAATTTTGAGTATTATAATTATATTAAGAATACCAATTTTGAATTTTATATATTAAGATTAAGATTATAAGAATTACAGGAGCCACTGCAAGGACGACCAGATAAGAAAACTGCAAAATTTATGAAATTTTTTTTAGGCAAGCACGCAGGGCTAATCTGAACATGAATCTGAATTTTTCTTTTAAAATATTAAATAGTTTTCAAAATATTTGAAGACAAACTATAACTATGGACGATAAAACTCTGCTTCAATTTGGTTTGGAAGCACTAACGACTGATGGTTTTGACATTCTGCGACATTTAGCGAGAAAAAAATTAACATTGGAAAAATTTGTAGAAATTAATAGGCATCTGAGTTGCTGATTACACTGAGAGAAATTGCTTACTAATTGGAACTTGAATGATTTTATAATGTACATACATTAGATATCACATAAACAGGTAATCTTACCAATTTGTATCATTTATGTGTTTGTCTTCAAGATCAAGATAATTAAAACAACAGTTAATATAGATAAATGAAACACCATTAACTTACAGTTCCACATAATAAAATTTTTACCACCAAATAATCGTCAATTTGACTCATTTTAAATTTCCTCTTAGCACTAGGTATCATCTGGGTATTCGGACGTTTGGTCCCCGGATGATTGGTCCCGGACGATTGATCCTCGGACGATTGGTCCCCGGACCATTGGTCCGGGAATATTTAATTATTAAATATTAAGAACATTAAATATTATTCTCAAATAAATATTAAGAGGAATTGTAAATTGCCCTCCAAACTTAACCATAAAATGTAAACTCTCTCAGTAAACTGCTCTCTGCTTTCAAAGATCGCCAGTAATCCCAGATATAAACTGCTCTCTAAACTACCTGAGGCTTAATTTACTAATCCCATAAATTCTAACGTTAGTACCAATTAAAAATAAAGATTTAATTCGGAACAGAATAAAATTATAAGGTTGGGTTCACATCGAAGGAGATCCACCCCCTTTCTGGTAGCACACTTTGTCGAGTAGGACCAGTCTAGAGGGATATTTTTAGCGAGTATGGCGTTTGTCAAAACGGCCCGGAGCGTCCGGAGCAAAGGGGATCGGAGCGGAGGGTGCGGAGGGTTAGTTTTGACAAATGCATCAACTACGGCAAATATCGGATCCACTCTAAAATCTAGAATAAGAATATATAGGGTATTTAGTGTTAAATTAAGATAAAGAACCCCCCCTCCCGATTTATATTTTGAAATACCAACTAAAAAATTTGTTTATATACATAGATGACTAGGTAAGTAAAGATTCACGTACTCGCTTTGACGGTTCAAGCTTTCTTTTGTCTTAAATACTTTTTATTAAGACCGTTAGATGGAATTGCACTGATCTAATAATATCAATGAATTGAAATTTAACCGCACACTCTAGCGGCACCTAAAATTATAATTTTTGCTTATAATTTTTAATATTGAATCGTCCGGGGATCAAACGTCCGCTGGATCAATCGTCCGGGGACCAAACGTCCGGGATCAATCATCAGGGGACCAAACGTCCAAACTTTGTGGTTTATATACTGTAAACAATTTTAATTTTAACTTTTTAACAGAATAAAAACTATTATAAAAATTTTAGCGATAAAATTTACTTTAAGAAGAGCTGAAAATTTCATTTTTGAAATGAAAAACTTGAAAAAAAAATGAAAAAATCTTTTCGCTCGAATGTTTTATTCCAGATAGCTTTCAATGAGACGGACATACAAACTTTGTGTTCTGTTATTTTTTTTATTTATAGTATCATTATTATTATTATTATTCAATAAACAATAAAATTATTTTTATTTTATATATAATAATAATTATTTCATATTTTGGCTATATTCTTTCCGTTCACGATTATTACATGCGATTTTTAATTTTTACAATAATTATTATTCATTATGTTTTTTTAATTTATCTTGAAGTAAATGAGTTTTCATTCCATCTAACAGAATTTTGCAGTAAATATCCCAATCGATTTTTGATATATTGAAATTATACATCATTTTATCTTGCTGGTTTAATGTTTTCCAAAGATTTTGGGTATTGTTATCATAAAATGTCCAATTTGATGTGAATACATGTTGAACTATGTCCAAAAATTCAAATTGTTTATTATAAATTGTGGAATATCTGTAAGAGTGAAAATTTATAATTTACAAATATGTAGATACAATACGGGATGTTCTAAAAATCACATACAAAAGTTTTAAGATACGGGAATCTATTAATTAATTTTAACTACCTACTTGAATGGTGTTGAAGATCGCCAATGAACTAAATCCTTTACATAAGCAGGAAAAAGGTATGCGCCATATCGGAAAATGTTATATATATAGGCATTCGTTGTCATGTAAAATAGGTTTTCAGTTGGTTGACTACAAGATGGATCAAAATAATATTTCCGCATTAAATTCAAAGATTGACCTACATATATAATAATATTTAAAATTGAAATTAAAAACATTTTATTTACGTACCCCAAGAGATCGGATTTTGTATTGAGTTTACACAGTTGTATATTCGTATAGTGGATTGTTCTTCAGCTTCTATTTCAATATTGCGGCTCTTTCTAGAAATACGCAAACTTAATTAAATATTATACTTAAACATAATATTATTAAAACTTAAAAACTCAAACTTTACAAAAGTTTACAAAAGCTTCGTAATCCAGGCTTACAATTTGCAGCTACGCACACATTTATTTTGCAGTAGCCTCACGTTGTACTGTGGATATGTAATGCGAAAGGAGTATCTATCTTTATGATATATCTCTAAAATCTGCTTTTTTTAAATTTTTTTATTTATATATATAGCTTTTGTAATAATAATAATTTCCAACATTCTTACTTTATATTTGAAATATCCCAAGCAGATGCCATCAAAAGATTAACTACATAATCAGCTGGTACAAAATCGACTTTACAATTACTCTCACATAGCAGTACTCTAATAAATCCGGAGAGAGTAAAAAGAAATACAGAAATTATTCCATAATAATTATTTATCCATCCTGGAAAAGGATCCATGTATGTAGATGTAACTAGAAAAAATAAATACAAAATATAGCCGACAAACTTTGTTAATTTTCTCACTCATAGAAGGTTTTACAATAGCAATTGGTAAACCATTTGAATTTTTCCTTATTACTTCTTCAGCTATTGATTTATTGAGGACGTACATATTTGAACATTTTTGAAGTATGCTATAATTACAAATATGTTTCAAACGGAGAATATAACTTTTTATGATTAGAGAATTGCTAATTCAAAGATTTAATTCCCGTGATATTTACACTACAGCAAAAAAATCTTTTTTATTTTAAATTAATTTACTTTTTCAATATTTGCAATAAATTATACGAGTGACATCAATAATTAAAAACTAACTATTTTTGCATTTGAACCATATGGCAATTTTGCATTTGAGAAAATAACATCTCAGTATATTAGGAATGCATAATATATTATATTTATTTATTTAACAGCTTAGACACACTCTAAACAGCTTATACAACTAATTACATAGAGTGTGTAGATAGAAAAATATATACATAACATATATAAGTGCGTACTTATTATATTGAGATGACCCTGTTCTCAAAATCCAAAATAAGTAAATTTAATATCGATGATATTAATTTCTTTCTGCTTTCAATTTCCCCACTATCCAACTTTTAGTTCAAAATCAATAAATTAACAAAACATTTCACTGACATTTAATCAAAAAAACTTTTATTCACAAAATAAATCAAAATTCTTAAATTTAAGACGCAACTCCGCAAAACTCGTCCGTCCGCTATTCACGGACCCGGCGAAAGCTCCTAGTTACCAAATCTCGCACCAACACCAAAATTATTGGCGCGCATGGCAATTGATATATTTACAAATTTACAAAATTATTTACAAAAATTAAACAATAAATTACAACAAATTAAATTTAAATTTACAAAACAATTGAATTAAAATATTAAATTTACAATTAAAACAAATTTTTAATTTTACAATAAAAATAAAATTTAATTCAAACACAAAATAAAATTTTAAAAATAAGTTCAAATCAATTAATTTTGGAATACGACATTTTATTGCTATGTGTTTTTAGCAGAGCTTAATTTTTATTTTGCTGTAATTGTTGGAAAATGTTGTTTTGTATGGGAAAAAAGGATTAAATTGTATAGAAAATGGATTGTCTATAAATAACCCAGCTAAATATTGTCAAGTTTCATCTAAAATTTTCCACTTACTTTGGTTTGATTTTTTCTACTAGCTCATCATCAAAATTATTTAATAAAGCTTCAAGTTGTTGAGATGTATAAGGAACGCCATCATCAAATACTTCATATAATTCTTCTGATTTATAAATATTGCTTGTGAATGCTGTGGATACATAAACCAAAGACTAAAAAATAATAAATTTGTATATATTTTCGATCTTGAATATCGTACATATAAAAAAAAATAATAATAATAAATGAATAGTATGTAATATGTATACTTACAGTTAAATTATCGATATTTCTAGCAATTTTTATGATTTCTTGTACAGGCCTGACATTGCTATTAAATGAATTTCGTAGCTTATCCACAAATTTGAGATTTGCTGCGCTATGAAAAATGCAATTTACCTCTGCATTCAAAATTTCTATAGTTTTGTCACTTAACCCTAACTTCGGAGCCGTAATATCGCCTGGCATTAACACCACTTTTTTTAAAAATTCGGGATTTTCATTTTTTATTTTATGAAAAATCTTAAATGTAGAAAAAGAAAATTTGTTTTAAAATTAACAGGTAAATTAGTAATAAATATTACAATCTTAGAAACTTTCTTACTGGTCCTTCAAAAAACGTTTCAAATCTTTTCCTTTCGGTGAGATTATCTTTCGATCGTATCAAAACATAAATCTGTTTTAAATCTTTGCAAGTTCTCAATAGTTTTTCTACCAATAAAGATCCTATAAATCCCGTACTGCCAGTTATAAACACGGTAGAATTTTTAAAATAATTTTGTATATAACTCATTATTTATTTTATAAGTAATTTAATTATTTTATTTTGTACAGTATTATTATTATTAGACTTGTTAATTAACTAGAGGTTTTAGAACTAACAGGACGTTTTTGAAAGCAATATTATGTAAATAATATACATATTAAAATCCAATTCAATGTTGTTGATCATATAAGATGCGGAAATGCATTATATTACTGTTATTTTATTTTCTTGTATATACTTAAATATTAATATTGTTTTATAAATAAACCTATACAGGGTTTCCCAGAACTCAACGTCATCCCTTGGAAGGCTGATAGGCTAGCTCATGACTGACCAAAATATCAAATATATGATCTTAGTAAAATATTGTTTTTTTTTGTTATTATAATTTATTATATTATATTATATTATATTATATTATATAAATTATTTTTTATTTATTTTTTATTTGTGTCTTGCTTAAGTAACATCACACTGTTCCTTTTGTAGTAAAATATCAATATCTTTTTT
This sequence comes from Cantharis rufa, assembly GCA_947369205.1. Taxonomy (NCBI): domain Eukaryota; kingdom Metazoa; phylum Arthropoda; class Insecta; order Coleoptera; family Cantharidae; genus Cantharis; species Cantharis rufa. Next base: position 13,091,270 of record OX376307.1, on the reverse strand, counting down.
TGCGATGAGCGATTGTTTAAAATAATAAATAAAAGAGTTGAAGTTTGCGAATAAAAGAAAGTTAATCCATCATTCGGGCAAAAACTTTTTTTTAAATTATGGCACTAAAATAGTTTCCTCGCTGTTACCTTGTATTCCATTTTCGTCTTTCGTAGTTCCGATTGTTATATTGCATTTTTTCTTTTGCTGTTTTATTCCAAGGTAGAACTTTTTAATATTATTTCTGTTGCAATCGTTCTCTATTTAGTTCATCGTTTCATTTAGCCATTTTTCCTTCTTTTCCTTGTATTTTTTGTATGCCTCTCTTTTTCTGGCTTTGTATATATTCTGGTCTTCTTTGCTATTTGTCTTCATCCATTTCAATCTTGCAATTTTCTTTCTCTCTGATATTTCTTCGCATTCTTGCTATTCTACTGCTATTCTTGCATCCTACTATGCTTTTGGCGCTAGTTTGCCTTATTACTTTAATATTGTTCCATTCGCCGTCTATGTTTTGTTCTATTGCTTTGCTATCTATTGCCTTGTTTGTTTCTTCTGCATATTCCTTTTTAATGTTTGCTTGAGCAAAGTTTCTCAATTGCTAATAATTCTTTGCATTCATCTTTCTTTTACTTGTGTGGTCCTTTGTGTGTTATTTTTGCTGTCACCAGATAGTGGTCGGAGTCTATCTTCTCGATATACACACATGGTCAATCTGATTCCCCTCAGCGCTGTTACTTGCTCCCGGTTTAGTCCATGCTATTTTATAAATTGCTTTGTGATTGAACTTTGTGCTGATGATCGCCATATTCAGCGCTGCCACTATGTTGCACATTCGATGTCCATTGTCATTAGTTCTATCCTGTATCGTAAATTTACCCGCTATTTCACGTATGTAGTCCTCTTTTCCTATCTGGGCATTGAAATCCCCTAAAATTATTAGTGTATCGTGTTTGGGTATAGCTTCAGCCAGCTCTTCTAGTTCATTGTAAAATTGTTCCTTTTCACAGTCGTTTTTATCTTCAGTTGGTGCGTATACATTTATTCATCTCAGATTCATCGGTTTTGCAGATGAATCGGCAATATGGAGAAAATATGGAGAAGACATTTTCAAAAACTACTAAACCAGTAAAACCAAAAGAGATTTTAATGAAGATACTAAAGAAGGAACAGAAGAGCAAACAGTGATAGAACCGTCGTTTAGCGAAGTCGAAACAATAATGATGTAAATAAAGAATTGAAAAGCGCCGGGAAGAGATGGAATAAATGGCAAAATGTTAAAGAACGCAGGCGAAAAATTACATCAAAGAGTTCACAGGTTGATACTGGAAATCTGGAGAAATGAAGAAATGCCAAACGAGTGGAAAACCGGTAGAATAGTACCAATCCACAAGAAGGGTGATATTTAAGATTGTCGTAATTATAGGGGAATTACCTTACTGCAGGTGATATATAAGATCCTATCGGAACTTATATACAATAGAATAAAACCAGTGATTGAGGATAGGACTAGAGAATACCAACACGGCTTTAGAGAGGGACGGTCAACAGTAGACGCAGCACACATCATAAAACAAATTGCCGAAAAATCATACTAGCATAATATAAAAATGCATCGGCTGTTTGTTATCTTCCAGCAGGCTTTTGACTCAGTTATACGGGAGAAGCTTTACGAAGTGATGGTAGAAATAAAAGTACTCAAAAAAATAAGAAGGCTTGTTCAAATGACGATGAGAGATTCTAACGCAACAGTCAAAATATGAGCAAAAGAAACAAACGGTTTGCAATTATCGTTCTCTTCAACCTGGTAATCGAGAATATAGTAAGAAAATTGGGAAATAGATCAACGATAGCAACTAAGGAATGGCCAATATTAGCTTATACAGATGATGTTGTTATTATAGCGAGATCAATACAAAAAATGATACAGATTCTCAAAAATATGGCAAAACATGCGATGGAGATGGGGTGAAAGATTAACGAGCAAAAGACCAAATACATCAGGTTTGATAGAAAGAGTGACAGAAGACTGAAAGACTTAAAGATAGGAAAATACAAGTTCGAGGAGGTAGAGAAATTCAAATACCTGGTGGTACAACTCAATAAGAACAACGAAAGATCGTCAGAAATAAGAGAAAGAGCGCAGGCTGGATGGCATTCCATGCAAACAAAAGAATATTTGTTAAAAAGTAAGAGCATCTGCAAGTACTAAAGTCAGAATATACAAGACCTTTATAAGAACAGTAGTCACATATGCTGCAGAAGTACTGAATCTGACTAATAAAGAGGAAGACAAGCTGAGAATATTTGAGAGAAAGATATTGAGATTGATTACAGGTCTAAAGAAGATAGGCGAGAACGAGTACAGAATAAGAACACATGTTGAACTAGCGGAAATAATGAGAAATGGAGATATTGTAAAATTTATAAAAGCGCAGAGAATCAGATGGCTGGATCATGTAACAAGGAAAGATCCAAGCAACATTTTAAGACAAATTATGAACTGGAGACCTAGTGAGACGAGAATGAGGGGAAGACCAAAAGATAGATGGCTAGACGAGGTGACAGACGACCTTAAAGAAATGGATGTGACAAATTGGAAGGTAAAATGCAAAAACAGAATAGTGTAGAGAAGAATAATAGTAAACGAAGCCAAGACACACATGAAGATTTAGAAGAACGAATAGAAGAAAATGGGGAGTGATTCAACCCGCAAAATGAATCGTAAAGACTCCACAAAGGAGTAAACATATTCCAAAAGGAACGGACACCTGATTATTACTACTAATAGTTTTATTTTAATCTGGGCTCAATACTGGGGCTATTCAAGGTTTGGTTCACCAAAATTATAATCTTAAAATATAGAATTTCGTACATGTGGCACATGGCACTCAAAAAACTGATTTAAAATGTCGATTTTCACGAAATTCATAAAAGTGATAATATCTCGAAAACTAGTTATTTCTTACTTAAGTCTTATTTTGATTTTCTAATCAGTCATGAGCTAGTCTATCAGTCCTCTAAGAGAGAACTTGAGATTTGGTACACCCTGTATATGTTTTCGGTATGTTTTTAATTTTTTAAAATTTAGTTATAGTAAATATCGAAGGGTTCTTCGTGAAAAAAATCTAAAACCAATAATAATCAATTAATAAGCTAATTAACTGGAGTTAAGCAATTTTGGGGGGATAAACTTTGATTATAGGATGATTAAGCTCCCTTTGAAAAACTTACAATGAAGTTAAGTGAAACGTCGGCAGACATATCGCTTTTTTATTTATTAATAAATTAAAAAAAAAGGATAACGCTTTAAAACTAAAACTCAATATTCATCCAATCGCTGCTAATTTTGAAATTTAAAACCAAATTTTAAATTTAACTTTATAATAAAATATTTAATATGAATGGAAAATTAAATCAAAAGATAATTTGTCTTCTAATTTTCTTCTTAATTTCAATCATTTTTATTATAAATTCTATGAATCAATCAATTATAATTCTCCAAATGCAACTCAACTCTATCTCTTCAATTTCCAATTTCAATCTTATCCTTAATTATCCAAATAATTTATTAATTTGATATCATACAAATTTTTCTTTAATAATTTCAAAATCAAACAATCAATAATTCTCTGCTCTCAATAATCTCTCTAAATAAATTCTCTCTCAATAATAATCAATTAAATTTATTCTAAAAAATACCAAATTTAAATCATAATTTCAAACAATTTTCAAGACACAAAATTCTACTTTTTGCTTTATTACAGTAAATTTTATAAACAAAAAAGAATAAATGAAATTTTCACAAAATAATTGCTAAATTTTTCAGTGAAAGATTTTAGAATATGACACTATGTGTATTAATTGTATACATATTATGCCATTTCGCTAACGCTTTCCATTCTGAAGATTTCAATGAGACATATAGAAATAACATTGTGTTTTATTATTTTATTTTGTTTTATTTTATTATTATTTACTAAACAAAAACTTATTGTTTTTTTTTAAATAGAATATTAATAATTAATAATTATTTAACATTTTATCTATATTCTTTCCATTCATAATTTATTATTACATGCGATTTTTAATGTTTAATTATTCATTGAGTTTTTTTAATTTATCCTGGAGTAAATAAGCTTTTATTCCATCTAACAGAATTTTGCAGTAAATATCCCAATCGAGTTTTGACATATTAAAATTATACATTATTTTATCTTGCTGGTTTAATATTTTCCAAAGATTTTGAGTATTGTTATCATAAAATGTCCAATTTGTTGTGAATGCATGTTGAATTATGTCCAAAAATTCGAATTGTTTATTATACATTGTGGAATATCTGTAATAATAAAAATTTATATTTACAAATATGTAGATACAATACGGGATGCTTTAAAAATAACATGCAAAATTTTAAGATAATATGGCATTCTGGTAATTGATCTTAACTTCCTACTTGTATGGTATTGAAGATTGCCAATGAATCAAATCTTTTACATAAGCAGGAAAAAGGCATGCACCATATCGGAAAATGTTGTATACATAAGCATTCGTTGTCATGTAAAATAGGTTTTCAGTTGGTTGACTGGAAGATGGATCATAATAATATTTCCGCATTAAATTCAGAGATTGACCTACAATTATATTTAAAATTTAAATTTATAACACTTAATTTATTTTTTTACTTACCCCAAGAGATTGGATTTTGTATTGAGTTTACACAGTTGTATATTCGTACAGTCGATTGGTCTTCAGTTTCTTTTTCAATATTGCGACTCTTCCTAGAGATACACATAGTTAATTATTATATACTTAAACATAATATTATTCAAGTTTAAAAATTTAAATGCAGATGCATTAAAAAATAGAGATTCGCGATGCACTAATGTCAAAATAGGTATTACAATAAAGCTTTGTTATCCATCTGTATGTTACCGAGTTATGTTGTGTATATGTAATGCGAAAGAAGTATCTATCTTTATAATAATAGATCTCTAAAATCTATTTTTTTAAATATTTTCATTTAAACATGAACTTTGTATAAATAATTTCCAAGTTCTTACTTTATATTTGAAATATCCCAAGCAGATGCCATTAAAAGATTAACTACATAGTCAGCTGGTACAAAATCGGCTTTACAATTACTCTCACATTGCATTACTCGAATAAATCCGGATAGAGTAGTAAGAAATATAGAAATTATTCCATAATAATTATTAATCCATCCTGGAAATGGATCCATGTATGTAGATGTAACTGGAAAAAATAAATACAAAATATACCCGATAAACTCAGTTAATTTTCTCACTCATAGAAGGTTTTACAATAGCAATTGGTAAACCATTTGCGTTGTTCCTTACTACTTCTTCAGCTATTGATTTATTGAGGATGTACACATTTGGACATTTTTGAAGTATGCTATAATTACAACAAATTTTTATTATCAGAGAATTGCCAATTTTAAGATTTAAATTGTATAGAAAATGGATTGTCAACTCGAAACAATTGTTTACCTTTCTAAAATTTTAAACTTACTTTGGTTTGAATTTTTCTACTAGCTCATCATCAAAATGATTTAATAGAGCTTCAAGTTGTTGAGATGTATAAGGAACGCCATCATAAAATACTTCATGTAATTCTTCTGATTTATAAATATTGCTTGTGAATGCTGTGGATACATAAACCAAAGACTAAAAAATTATTAGTTTGTGAATAATTTCGATCTTGGATATCGTACTCAAATTATAATATGTTAAAATGATTAAAATATCTAAATAAAAAAATCTTATTTCGTGGTACTAACTACATATCAAAATAAAAAATTAAATAAATAGTACCTATATTATAATATGTACACTTACAGTTAAATTATCGATATTTCTAGCAATTTTTATGATTTCTTGTACAGGCCTGACGTTGCTATTAAATGAATTTCGTAACTTATCCACAAATTTGAGGTTTGCTGCGCTATGAAATATGCAATTTACCTCTGCGTTCAAAATTTCTATATTTTTGTCACTTAAACCTAACTTCGGAGCCGTAATATCGCCTGGCATTAAAACCACTTTTTTTAAAAATTCGGGATTTTCATTTTTTACCTTTTGAAAAACCTTAAATTCAGAAAAAAAAAATTTTTTTAAATTAGCAGGTAGATATTTAAATAATTTTACAATCTTAGTAAATTTCTTACTGGTCCTTCAAAGAACGTTTCAAATCTTTCCTTTTCGGTGAGATTATCCTTCGATCGTATCAAAACATAAATTTGTTTTAAACTCTTGCAAGTTCTCAATAGTTTTTCTACTAATAAAGATCCTATAAATCCCGTACCGCCTGTTATGAAGACGGTAGAATTTTTAAAATAATTTTGTATATAACTCATAATTTATATTTTTAACATTAAATTTGACTATTTTATTCTGTATCAGTTTTATAACTAATATTTTTTTACTAATTTGTCATGTTAGAACTATTATTGATAAAATTAAAATGTCAATATTATGTAAATAAAATTATAGAACATTTAGAAAACATTTTTATGTTTTATAAATTAAACTATGTAAAAGCTATTTGCGGTACCTTTAAACAAAGCGGTACGGTTTAAATTTTTGTTTTTATTGTAAATATAGCAGTGTTCATTGTGCAAAACAAATCCAAAAAGTATAATAATTTAGCCGTACTATTCCGCTATCTAATGGATGTTTTTCTAAAAGATCAAACTCAACAATGTAGTCATTTGTTACGCTTTAATTGATAACCCACTTTATCTCTATTCGACTAGGAGATCATTTCAAGTAAAAAAATTTTATATCAATTTATAAAAATACTTTCGGAAAAAAAGCAAAAAATACATCAAAATTAATAAATAGAGGGTATTAAAATTCAATAGAACAGAACTTGTAATAAATATTTATTTTATTGCGGTGCCTTGAATGTTAATTTTTAATTTTATAAAGCTTGCCTTCCAAAATAATTATAATTACGATTCCAATCATTATTTAAATCTTATCTGTAATCTCAAAAATTTTCAATCAAAAATTATATTATTAATTATCCAAATTAAGTCAATCTCATACAAAAAATAATAATCCAATAATAATTATTGTAATATTCAAAATCGTATAAAATAATCCCTAATTAAATAAATAAATTACCATCGTAAAATAAATCACTTTTATTTTTCTAAATATAAATAGTATAAAAATTAAAATAAAAAATTACGGACATTAATTTTGTCCAACCGCTTAAACAGCAATCTTCATGACATCGTCGTCGTTTCTTCTGCCAGTTGGTGCAAAGTCTCTCTACTCGCGGGAAAACCAAAAATTTACAATAAATAAATAAAAAATTATTAATTTCAAAAATTCCGAATTTACAAAAAATTCAAATCATTCAACATGAAAGTTTTGAGAAATATTTTCGTTTTTGAGTAGAGAGCAGTTGTTTTCAGGCTTACTTTCTCTGAAAATGAAAAATCACTCAAACAATCCCCTTGTAGCATAAAAATAAAGGCTACTTGTTAAAGGTTAACAATATTTTAAATTTTCCATCAAATGCGCGGTTTACATTGTCTGATCCGTATTACCCCGTTTGACGGTATAGTACTTGATGGATAAATACTATAATAATAAGAGTGTTATGTCGATCGACTTTGGCTTAACTTCACTAAGCAATTTAATCTGAGAAACAACAATTTGGGATTTCTGCGAATCCTGCATTGTGAAAAAAATTTTTCGCTTTAACAGCAGTATAATAACTATAGTAGCTATAACCTGAACTGAGTTTTGCTTTGCTGCTATAATAAACTTTTTGTTGCTGCAACAAATTTTTTTATTTTTAATAGAAAAAACTTTGTTATGGCAGTAGAAAATTTGTTGCAGCAACGAAAAACTCTGTTGAGGCTATAGCTACTAAAAGTTATGATAAGACAAACCTTTCTTCACAGTGTATGTTATTACATTATTATTAGAATCCGGATTTATAGGCACTAAAAAACTTGAAGTGATGCATGCAAATACGCCTTCTTCAAAATAAGCACTCAAATATGCGCTAAAATTTTTTATAATACTTCAAAATGCTGGATTGCAATTGGTCCAAATAATGGATTAACTACTTTTGTTAGATGAAGTTAATTAATTATTAATGAAATAATATATCGATAACAATAAAATATTGCTTTTTATATTTTATTCCTTAAAATTCCAATCTACATTGCAAACAAGAATTTTTTCCAAATTTTCGTGTGTCAATTACTATTTATATTATTATAGTTTTAATACAACTGCAACAGCTGCGTTTTCTGGTGCGTCTTTTAATTATTCTTTCAAAGCTTGTAAATAATGTTTTGCCCGCATTTTCTAAAGCTTTAATTGTCTGAATAATAATTTTAAAATTGCAAGCATTCCAGTCGAAACTCTCTATGAGAAATTTCACTGCAGAAAAATGCTCATTGTGAAAAATTACTGCTTCTATCCATGTGCCCCATCGTGTTAAATATGCAAAATATATGCTAACATAAGCAAATATGTATTTTTAGACAACAAACCGCCAAATGTTCATTTAAACTCAAAATATGCATTTATAGACAAAATAAAAACTAAATAAAACGACCTAGAAAATGTAAAACATGCTCGATCTTAGAGTTTTCCCGTCCGTGCACGCATAAAAAACAAACAAAAAATGCCTTTAAATCCGGATTCTAATTACTACTAATTATTTATATTTTATAATTATAAGGGACCTAAGCTGTTCCCTAGTTTCACCTTGATGGTACCTGAAGAGCTTATAGAAAAACGTCGGCATAGGCATTATAAAAATTTGTATTATACTCACTTGGTCAAGTACGGGAAATATATAAGTTTTCTTTATTAATTATTGATAAAGAGAAACATTTAATTATATAATGCATGTTATCTGGTCCAGTATTAATTAATTATCGTCAGAAATACTGTCAGAATTCTATAAAAAATTTAATTTATAATTATTAATTCTAACAATTTAAGGGGGTACTCTAGTCTAAAGGCACGAATTTCGGGCGTTTTTTCGAGCCCTGTAAAAGTAAAACAAAGAATATTTTTAATATATATTTTTTTATCATTTGTTTATTCATACTTGAAGAATTCGTAAAAATTTAAACAAAAACAAGAAATTCAAAATTCCAAAAGGTATAAACTGGCAAAGTGGGAGGTCCAAAAAAAGACAGTCTCTTGGCGTGCAAAGTTTCAATCTTTCGGTCATCTGAAACAAAAAATCTGACGGATTCTTAATTAGTAAAGTTGTCGCTATGGTATAACCCTTTGTCAAGTCAAAAAATTTTTTAGACAAAATGGCGGCCGTTGAAAAAATTTTTTTTGGCAAGTGTTTTATAACGGTTCAAAATTTTTTCAAAATAGTAAAATTCAAAATTTTCAATTTTAGTTAGGTTCATGTCATAGAGAGATATATAAAGAATGTTCACACGAAATTTGAAATAAATCGGTTCAGTAGAACTTGAGATATCGTGCACGCCAGGTTGAAAAACGTTGTTTCGAAAATCTTCCTCCAAATCTTCCATGCTAATAAAGTCCTTATTGCTTAGATCAGTGTATTCCAAATTGAGGTCTTGGGGGTCCGCAAACCCACGGCATAAAAAGAAAAAGAATTTTTTAAATTAAGTATTTACAACAAAACAATAAAGGCAAACGACTTCCTTATCATCACCTACCGTTTAAAAAATTGTACATAGTAAAATGTACTTGTGTCTAATTTTGGGGGTCCGCAAGTTCGAGACATTTGGGAAACACTGGCTGAGATTAATATTATTTTTCTGTTATTTAAATCAACATCTGATTATATACTAATGGTTTGTCAACTTTGATATGCGGATGGGCAAAAGAATATAAAATTTTAATTAGTAATATATTATAAATTATTTTAATAAAATACGCGACCAATCCTCAACGGGCGATTTTCTGTCGATTTCCATTTTGCCAAGCATAAACGGGAGGCTAACTTACCAAGAAACTGAAACTGAATAAGTGACAAATTGGAGCATGCGGCAGCATGCGACTGCTGCCCTAATCTCCTACATCTGGTGATGATGAATAATTGACGTGGGCAATTTTGGGGATTGCTGAACCCGAATGTGGCATCGAGCCGTGTCATGAATAGATAAATTTAATTTTAGAAAGGAAATAAAGGAAATGAAAAGGGGTGGGAAAAATAAAACAATGATGTAAACAATTTTAAATAAAAGAGCTATCCTGAAAAATAAAAACTGACTATAAACCTGAAATAAAAGCAGAAATAAAAATAAAATAAAACCTGAAATAAAAGCAGAAATAAAAATAAAATAAAATAAGTGAGGGGTCTGACTTTTGAAAAAGACTATGAAATCTGATAAACTGAAAATTTCGGAGCCATAAGAACGCCGTTTCGCCGCCACGATGATACCCATTTACAAATATCTTCTACTACATAATAATCTTCATCTTCATAAAAATCTTGTAAGTCCGACACCGGGCCGTATTCGCTAAATATTTACTTGGTGGCCGTATTCACTAAATATTTTACACTATCTTGAAAAATCTTGATTGAATTGACCAAGACACGATCTTATGGTCATCACGAGGTTACCAGGACCGTACCAAGCACACCAGCCCAAAATACATTTATTTGGACCGTCAAAAATACAAATTACAAACATCGGATTGTGCACAAAAAAGATCGGTCCGAGTTTCGTATCCAACAAGGCTTATATATATAAAGCCTCGTTGTTACTAGCTCGGTAAAAAACACAAAATTAAGTCATAAATAAGTTACAAAATATTATAAAAGATACAATAAAATGAGAAGATTAAGTGAAAAGAAATAAAGAAATAAATGAAAAGACTAACAAATTAAAAAGGAGCAAATCCAACTCACGTCGGTCGATGAAACTTTACAGTCTAGTTTCCTTACCTAGGAGGTTGGTTACAAAATACTTGAAGAGTCACTGGAGCGTTGATTGATGATTGGTCTTCTTTAGGAAGATGGAGCTAGGATGCTCATTGGCCTTTTGTATTTGATGTAATCTTGAGACCCATATTGTCCTAGAGCTAAAATTAGAGGATTACCTGAATCTTGGCATCTTAGATACAGTTTCTCGGTTAGCGACTGAATGAATTCTTTGAGGTAAGCGACCTTAGTTTCGGAGTGGAGGTACTTGAATCGGTTGCGCGGGGTAAGCACCTGTTGCGTTGCGCAGACAGATGTTTTGAATGACCTGGAGCCGGTGCATTTGATTCTTGGATGCGAATGCCCACGCCGGGGCAGCGTAGGTGATGACTGGTCTGATGAGCGATTTGTAGAGTCTTAATTTCGAATCGACCTCAAGTGAACTGTACTTCCCGATGATTGGAGCCAGAGCCTTGATGGACTTTCGAGTGTTGGTGTTGATCGTGTTGATGTGCTTCACCCATGAAAGGGACTTATCGAGTGTTACTCCTAGGTACTTTGTGGAGCTGACCCACGGAATCTTCTTTCCGAACATGAAAATGTCTTGCGGGACCGAACGTAAGCGTCTGGAGAACATGACCGCTGAGCTCTTCTCGGCGTTTACCTCAATGCGCCAGGTGCTGTACCATTCTTCTAGGTCGAGAACGGCTTCCTGTATGCGTCTTGCTGCTATCTGTATGCTTATGGAGCTGGAGAGAATGGCGTTGTCATCCGCGTAGAGACCGTTGACGACTCTTTCAGATCTGGGGAGGTCTCTTGTGTATACGCAGAATAGGGTGGGTGCCAGAATTGACCCTTGAGGCACCCCTGCTTCGATGATCTTGACACTTGATCTGCGCCCTTGAAACTTCACCCTGAATCTTCTGTCTTTCAGGTATGAAGCTATTAATCTGACCAACCCGGGATTGAATTTGGCGTGTATCATCTTGAATAGTAGGCCTTCGTGCCAGACCTTGTCGAAGGCCTTGGAAACATCTAGAAAGACCGCAGCTGTTGATTCTTTCTTGTTGTAAGCTAACGTTATGTGTTCCACTACTCGCACTAGCTGTTGTGTGGTTGAGTGACCGGCTCGGAACCCAAATTGTTCGTCTTGAATGATGTTCAGCTCATCAATGTCATCTTGAAGTCTCGTGAGAATGACTTTTTCGATCAGCTTCCCGATTGTGGAGAGGAGGCTGATTGGTCGATAATTTTGCGGGAATTTCTTACACTTTCCGGGCTTGTGTAAGACTATTACATCCGCTAGCTTCCATTTATCTGGGAAATGCTTCAGTCGGAGTACTGCGTTGGCTATTCCCGTGAGTGCCGTGATTGCTTTCTTTGGAAGGTTCTTGAGAGCTCTGTTGGATACTTGGTCCGGACCTGAAGCTTTCTTCTTCTTCAGGCCTTTGATGATGGAGCGTATTTCTTCGTGAGAGGCTGGTTTGATCGGAACGGAGTCGTAATCTGGTGTATTAAGGAAGTCTTCTACCTGTCTGTTGATCTCGGCAACATGCGCAGGGTTGGTCTGGGCGTTTGGTTTGAACTGGGTCTCAAGAGTATCAGCGAAAGCTTCGGCTTTATCTTCATCTGTGTAGGCCATGCCATTCATGCCGTGGATTGGTGGAAACGTTTCGTGTGGGCGCCTAATTGCTTTGATCATTTGCCAGATCGAATTGTCTTTAAATGCAAGACTTCTGACTTTTTCTTTCCATTTTTCATCCCGATGGACCTTCAGCGCGTTGGTTACTTGGTGTTTGAGCTGGTTGGCGTGGAGGCGGTCGTCTGGGTGCCAAGTTCTTCTTGCCTTTTGACGGGCACGTCTCTTCTCCCTAATTAAAGATTTAATATGGGGGGGGAGGGGGTCGAGTTTATTAGGAATGGGGGTCGGGTTATTGGCTACCTGCAGGGAGGAAAAAATTTGGTTTTCAAAGACTCCTAAATAACTTACCAGTTCTTCGGGGGTCCTTATTACCGGAATTTTTCCCATATTCCGCAGAAAGTCATCATGGAAAACGGGCCAGGCGATCTTGTCAACTAACTGAGGAACGAAATCTGCTGATGGCTGCTCACCAAGATGGAAGAGGACCGGATAGTGGTCGGAATCTAAAGTTTCTCCGACAGAGAGATGATACTGGGCGCTGAAGTTCTCTACCAAGAAATTTTTTTTTTGATTAATAAGGCCTTGTATGAAGTAAAAGACTTCTTCATCCAATCCTAGGCCACCAGTGTTGAGCTGAAAACCAGCACCCGCTGATCTCCACCCTTTACGCAAGACAACGTTGTTCTCTTTACAAAAAATGTATGTAAAGATGAGAGGTCAACTTCACGGAGGTGAAACTATTATAAAAATTTTAGCGGCGTCCTAGCAGAACTTACTGTTAAAATTTTATTTTGCTAGAGCTTTATATTTCGGAGATTTTAACGAGGTGGACATACAAACTTTGTGTTTTTTTTATAACAATTCCAAAATTCTTACTTTATATTACTTAATTATAATTAATTTTATATATTTTTGGGAATTGCACCTTTTTTCAATACAGCTTAGTTTGTAGTTGTCAGCGTTTTGTCCAACTTTGTTGTGGCCTTCGCCAAGAATAGAAATTGACTTATTAAATAAATTGAAAAAAGTCAAAATTCCCGAAAATAAATATATAAAATTAATATTACAAACATTTTTTGATATGTTGTTAATGTTTTTCGAAAACTTCCAACTCAAAAACCATATTTTTTCTTTGTTTTTGTAATTCAATAAATCTTACCGTCCAAAATGATTATGATTACGATTATACAATCTTTATTAAAATTTTATTACAATCTCAAAATTTCCAATCCAAAATTATTACCAAAAAAATAATCCAATTGCATCCAAAATTGTATTGGATAGTCTCCAATTCAAAAAAATAATTTACTCACATAAAATAAATCACTTTTCTTCAAATTCAAATCAAAATGTATATCAAAATTAGGACATTAATTTTATCCAACCGCTTAAGATGGTGATCTTCTTGACAAAAGCGTAGTTTCTCGCATCAGTCGGTGCAAAGTTTCTTTGTCTTGAGTCTCGAGAAAACCAAAAATTTACAATAAATAAATAATTAATTTCAAAAATACCGAATTTACAAAAACAATATTATAATCATTCAAAATAAAACTTAAATTTCAAAGACAAACAGTACTGACGTCACAACAACGTTTCAATCCGAAACGGGTCGTGCCAAAATGGCCGCGTCGATATACGAACTGGCTGCGTCGATACGAACTATTCCCAATAAAAACATTGTTTAAAATAAAGTTATTTTCAAAATTCTGTTTTTATATTGTAAAAAATCGCTTTTTATTCGGAATATTGGACTTTTGTCGTAAATTTTTAGACTATTTAAGTAATACCTAGTTAGTTAGTGGCTACCATCTTTTACATGCTTTGCGACAGTGACGGAGCCAACAGTTTTGAAATAGGAGGGCCAAATATATTTGGATGGCCACCCGTTGGCACCGTCACTGATTTGCGAGCACTCGAGTTCACACTAGCGTTGTCTTTCCGTGAGCTGTAAAAAATACACAAATCATAATTAAGATTCCCTTCAATATTTTAATGTACTTGAACATAATTTAAACAAACCATATTAATGGTAGGACCATAAAAAGACACACTTATCGCATAAAACTATATAATATTACCATTTTGTATCATTTATGTGCTCGTGATCAAGTTCAAGTTAATTAAAATACCATTTGAAATAAACCATACATAGTTGTACTAACAGCTTCACATAATAAAATTGTTGCTATCAAATAATAAACAATTTAAAGCATTCTAAACTTTCTCCTCTTTTATCTTCAATGTCCTTGACAAAAATATAAAAATTTTCAATCCAAAAAATAATTGACTATTATTTGAGGGGATATTTATCTAATATTATGCTCTCAACATTTTGAATATTACAGTAATTCCTCTTATTTCGCGATGTTCCTATAATAAGATTTCCATATAATTATGGCGGTTGAAGTTTTACGATACTCTTTTCTATTATCGGGAAATTTCGATATAATGCGGTTTCTATAAAATTCAGTTCGAATTAACAGCATTATAGGAGGGTTGACCGTACCTTACACATAATAATTATATTATAATAAACATATATATTTTATTTAAAATATTACTTTGACCAATAAAATAATAAATTGAAAATTTTATGATTTACTAATTACACTTATAATTATTACTCATAATTTATTTTTAGGCAAATAAGTTCTTATTCCATTCACCAGAATTTTGCAGTAAATATCCCAATTGAGTTTTGATAGATTGAAATTATACATCACTCTATCTTGCAGGTTTAACTTTTTCCAAAGATTTTGAGTATTGGTATCATATATATTCCAGTTCTTTATCAGTGCTATTTGAGCTTTGTCTAAAAATTGAAATTGTCGACTGCAGATTTGTGAAGATCTGAAAGAGTAAGAATTTCAAATATTATATGCACAACTGACAGCTACAACTGAAGATACTCTTCTCAGTTAAGCCCAACTGCTTACTTGATTGATTTTGAAGTGGAAAAACGAATAAAATCGTTTATATATGCAGGAAACATGCATATAAGATATCGTAAAATATAATATACGTAGCTATTGGTTGTCATGAAAAGTATGTTTTTAAATGATTTACTATAAGAGGAATTATAATAATGCTTTCGCATTAAATTTAAAGATCGCTCTAAAATAATAATTAAACTATATTTTAATATAAGTCCCAAGTCCATTCACTTACCCCACGTAATTGGATTCTGCGATGAATTGACACAATTGTATATTTGTATGGTCGATTGTTTCTCTAATCCCTTTTCAATGTTGTGGTTATTTCTATAAATTCATTATATTTAACATATTATGAAATAAAAAATACACCAAGTTTTTACTGTAGATTGGAAATATCCCATGCAGATGCTATCAAAAGATTAACTACATAATCGGCTGGAACAAAATCGACAGGATATTTACTTTGGCATAGCAGTATACTCATAAATCCGGTAATAGTAGTTAAAAATACACTAATTATTCCATAATAATTATTTATCCATCCTGGGAAAGGATCACTGTATGTAGATGTAACTAGAAAAAAATATGCATAAACTAAAATTTTAAATAAATTACTTACCCAGAGAAGGCTTTACAACAGCAACAGGCAAACCTTTTCCATTTTCTTTTAGTACTTCTTGAGCTATTGATTTATTGAGAATGTAAATATTTGGACATTTTTGAAGTATGCTACAATTACAAAAATTATGTATGGGATTATTTTTGTATGGTGATTGAATGAAATGTTTTGTTTCCCTCATCTCTACCCTTGGATTTCCTGTATTGAACAACTCTTATCTTCACTGAGATCAGTGCTCAGAAGCATTTCTGACTCTTCAAAACTCACTAAACTTAAAAAAAAATAATTTAGTGTTTTAAACTTTTGTACTTACATTGGTGTGATTTTTTCAATTAGCTCATCATCAAAATGATGTAATAAAGTTTCAAATTGTTGAGATGTGTAAGGAACGCCATCATAAAATGATTCCCGGATTTCTTCCAGCTGATAAATATTATATGTATATAGTGTTGATACATAAACCAAAGACTAAAAAATAGGAAATTTTAAAATGATCTTTACATAATATATCGTACATACTTACAGTTAAATTGTCAATATTTTTAGCAATTTTTATTATCTCTTGTACAGGCTTGACGTTGCTGTTAAATGAATCTCGTAGGGTTTCCACAAATTTAACGCTTGCTGCGCTATGAAAAATGCAATTTACCTCTGCTTTCAGAATTTCTATATTTTTGTCGCTTAAACCTAACTTCGGAATTGTAATATCGCCTGGCATTAAAACCACTTTTTTTAAAAATTCGGGATTTTCCTTTTTGAGTTTATCAAAAATCTTAAAAATATTACCCAATAGATGTTATAATGAATTATAGGTAAGCAATGTGAAATTTAAAAAAAGTACTTACAGGTGCATCGAAAAATGTTTCAAATCTTTCTTTTTCAGTTAAATTTTTTTTCGAACGAATCAGAACATAAATTTGTTTTAAATCTTTGCAGGTTCGCAATAATTTTTCTATTAATAAGGATCCTAAAAATCCCGTACCACCTGTTATGAAGATAGTGGAATTTTTAAAATAATTTTGAATGTCACTCATTGTTATTTAGTAACTGCAGTCTGCAGCTACAGGCCAGTATAATAATGCATTTTGAAAATTAATTACGCAAGTACTTAATTGTGTAAGTTTTATGTATTTAAATTATTATATTTAGATTAGAAAGTAGTAAAACGCATTACAATCAGTAGAGGGGCTAACCTTGAACCAGCGCAATTTTGAGTAATTATAAGTAAATCACAATATTAGTTATATTTTCTACCTTTAAGCGTCGTTCTCATCCAATTAACGCTACGTAAATTTATGAAAAATAACCCAAAAATGATGCATTTCTTTTTAGTCGATGTATTTGACGTAAAATAATTAGTTAATAAAATAAATAAAAATTTATTTTAAATCAAATACATCGACGAAAAATGATTTTGGTTATTTTCGATTAATTTACGTAGCGCTAATTGGATGAAAATGACGCTTAAGAATTAATGTTTTTACGCTAGCTTATTTTCAAAAGAAAGTCTAGACAATACATTTTAATTTTAAAAAATTTATGAATATTATGTTACTTCTTCTTCTTCATTAAACTATTATATTTAGACAAAATATAAAATGAAGTTTATTTAAAATTAAAATTTGAAGGCATCGGAAAGTATAAATTTGATACGGCGACGTATGGGCGATTTATCTATTTGAAAAGTAACGATTTTATTTTAATTTGGATTTGGAAAAAGAATAAATTTAAATATAATTTAACTTTTGGTTCTTCTAAAATCCATTTTTACTGAATTTGTATTGGAATATTGGATTTTTAAAATTAATAGGGCAAAAATTAAGAAAATTTGTATTATTCTGGAAGACATAGATAATAAAAAAATAATTTAAAAAAGAACAATTTCATTTATGTTTGCAATAAAAACAACTAAAACATATAGATGTGATCACAGTACAATTATTTTTATTTCATTAAATTATTTGTCAACAGCTTAATTACCCAATAAATAATAAATTTTGATTATATTATAATTATGTACGTATTTATTCGAAATTATAAAAATTTATATAAAATAATTTAATGCTAAAAATGGTTAAAGCTGCAATTAACGAATGATGCATTAATTTTAGTTTTGTGCGCTTTTTTTCTCCATCTGGTATTGTTTCCAACGGATCTTCGAGTAAATAAACCCGACTGCCCCTTGCAAAGGTGTGAAAATACAAATCCCAATCTAGCACAGCCATATTAAACTCAAATAGTTTCCTGTCTTCATCATTTAATTTTTTCCAAAGTTCTTGAGTTTTATTGTTACGGAAAACCCACTGCCGACAAGTGAAATAGGAAAAGTCGTCCAGAAATTCTTTTAGTTCTCCATAAGTTTCTATTAAGCTAAACAAAATAATTAATTAATACTAGTAATATAAAATAGTTGCAAGGTTTGGCTTACCAATACTTTTTGTTTATAAAAAACCCAAAAATATCAATAATAAATGCGGGAAAAATGTGTAATAAATAATGGAAGAAGAGGAAAACGTATTGGCGCTGGCTTGGTATAAAAAAGTAACTCCATTTTTCTAACGAACTTGGAATATTTTGTATGTGGTGGTATTCCAAATTTAAAGCCTCTTCTGAAAAGTTGTCAGCAATAATGCAAAATTGAATAAATGTATGGTACAAATTTACCCCAACTTATGGATTTTTGTATTCCATTTACGTAGTTATAAATTAAAACATCACTTTCGTTATTCACTGCTAATACTTCAGAATTTTCATGAAATTTTCTGAAAAATAAAATTATTTCAAACAAAAAATAATCAAATAAAAATATTTCAAAATTTTTTGTTAAAGGATGTTTTACAATTTCCACGGTGATCCTTTAGAAATTACACTTTTACTTACTTGGTAACAGCTACATCCCATGAAGCAGCAATTGCACAATTGACTACATAATCGGCAGGTACAAAATCAGCCTTATTTGTTTCCTCACAGTGAAGAGTTCTAATTACACCCAAACTAACTTGGGTAAAAAATCGAGTAATTCCATAAAACTTATTAATCCATCCAGCTACAGGTTCTTTGGCGGTTCCTACAACTATAATAATCTGTAAGACAAATTATGGCACGTAACAAATTTTTCTTTTCAAATTTCTAACTATTACGTACCCATGGATGGTCTTATCAGAGCAATCGGTAAACCACAACTTTCTTTTTGAATTAAATTTTCTGCGATACATTTAGAATAAGCAAAAGTATTTGGCCAATTTTCAATAATTCTTAAAGTTGATTTAAAATTATAATTCAAATTTTTTGTTAATGTAAAACTTACATTGGGGTAATTGTTTTCAATTTGTCATCACTCAATGCTTCTACCAGAGATAGTAATTTATCGGCGCTTATGGGCGATTGGTAAAACTTTTCATCTATCATTTTCAACGGACAGTGAGCAAAAGTTGTTGACATATAAAGAATAGACTGCAAGGAAACGCAAAAGAAGAATTTAAAAATAATAATAATAATTAATTTCTGGTTATAGCAAAATTTAAAAAATAATCTTGCAGACTGTCATTTATGATCTCCAAATGGAAGCTGCCGTCAGTATAATTTTAATATTATTTATTCAAAAATATAAGTCTTTATTTATTATAAACATAATGGTAATAGCATAATAGAATAATATTACCGTTGAATATTACGTAACGTATCGTAACGTATGCACTTATGCAGAATTACTGCGCATGAATGGTTTTCGGCCAATAAAGTGTTTTTATTTTGCACCGCTTGTGTAGGTCTTAAAGTGATGTTTAGATAACATGTAAAGTTGAGGAAATAAAATTAAGTATTAAAAATCTAAACCCACGAAACAAGTTATTTAATCTTGACGTAAACGTTTTAAATATGATAATGACATGATGAAACAGTATTATTTCCATACCAAATTATTTTAAATTAATACTTACAGTTAAATTTTTAATTTTTCTAGCAATTTTTAATATATCTCGAGTGCATCTCACATTTACATACGCCGTTACTTTAAGTGATTGATCAGAATGCATACTCGTCGCCAAATGAAAAATGCTGTTAACTTCTTCGATTATCAATTGCGCATCTTCTTCTTTCAATCCCAAGTTGGGAAGCCCACAATCACCTTCGATGAAACTTAATTTTTGCATACTATCAGGTTGTTCCCTTTTTAATCTTTCGTAAAGCTAACGATTATAATTATATAAATTAATAATTGATAATTACTACTGTGGTATTTACTTACAGGTCCTTCGAAGTAGTTTTCGTACCTCTCCTCACATGACATTTCATCTTTAGGACGAATTAATATATATATTTTTCTAATACTCTGGCACGAGCGCAACAATTTTTCAATTAGTAACCGTCCTAAAAAACCCGTACCTCCAGTCACAAATATTGTCGAATCGGCATAAAAATTTTGGATTTGACTAGGTTCAGTTAATAATGGAATCATATCGGCAGCTGTTATATCACCACCTTCTCGTTCCATTATTATTAAATTATTCTAACACACAATGTTGTTCCACGTTTGTAAACGTAAACAAACTGTTACGTATGAAGAATACAACTAAAACTTAAACCGATGTGTTTTCAAGATCGCAAATACATAGTAATGACCTCGCCAAGTATACTTACATTTTAAGTATACTATCGGAATTGTTCAATATTTAAAATGTGAATTTTTTCATTTGTATTTAACAATAGTACCTAATACCTAATTTAATATTCCTTATTGATTAAACAAGTCGTGTAACTTAAGTAAGTGCATAATAAATAATTTATTAACATGTAATTATAATTCAAATTACATTTTATTTGCACTTATGATACGCGGTGTTAAGGTTCTCGAATACGTAACTACAACGTAACAGAAAATGAAAAAAAAAAATTGCCATACACTGCCAGACATGTCATAAAATGGGCGTCCACATAGTGC
The DNA here is from genome assembly GCA_947369205.1 of Cantharis rufa. Taxonomy (NCBI): domain Eukaryota; kingdom Metazoa; phylum Arthropoda; class Insecta; order Coleoptera; family Cantharidae; genus Cantharis; species Cantharis rufa. Next base: position 13,070,244 of record OX376307.1, on the reverse strand, counting down.
AAATCAGATATACCCCGTTATGGTTAATCAATTCATGGTTCGTACTTATATAGATGACCGCTTCAAGAACGTTTCGGTGACCTTTTTCGAGGTCTTCACTCACTCACTCTTCAAGACATCCCAAACTGGCCTATTCCTTCATAGTAGATCTATAAATACGACACATTGGGTTATATACTTAGTAGATTTATTTTTGAAAAACTACAAATAATATTCTGCAACATTATGTACATACATTATACTAATAACATACAGTTATTTCGATTTTACTACTTTTAAAAGATAATTTTTCACTTTCACTTCAGTCACTTTTTCAGCATTTTTCATAAACCCACCAAAGTTGGATCAGTCATTCACAATAGATTAAAACACCCTTTTGCTTAGTAATAAATCTTAGATTTATAATTTTATGATCAAGGAAGGAGTCACCGGAGCAATCCAGTGTACAAGTACCAGAAAATCAGAATAAAAACTAGAGAGATACCATAGATTTGCTTTAAAGCCGCAATGTTTTTTTTTTACTCTTCTACCTTTCCTTTCTATTTCTGTTCTTCTTTACAGAACTTCATTTTGCCTATTTTAGAATGCCCTGTACATACATTACAATAATTTTAATTTAGTACAAGAATTTTAATTTTAATGTTAGGAAAAGTAGATTTAAAAGTCACGGTTGATGGGTGAGACGTTTTACAGTAAAAAGTTGGAACATTGTTTAAAAATAAGTCAAATTTTTAAATTTCCCATTGAATAAATTTAACAGAATACGATTTAAATATATTTTGTAAGTTTTAAATATTAAAAATGTATCATACTTATGACACTACTGACCATCTCAAAGGTTGAAAGGCCTCTAGCCTCCAAAACACACCGGCTCACCGGGCACTTGCTCCTTTGCAAACGATTTCATTTTGAGTGAGCAATAATTGACATATCATTGACCGATCATTGATCTATCATTGACCTTCCAGTGATGCAAATCCAGGCAAAGTCCATGGAAGGAGTTAATGGGTTAAAAACGTGTCGCGAAAAACTTGTTGCAGCGATTCCTACATCTCGGTGATCTCCTGTCAAAATTTGAGATACTCATACTCTTGAATGAACGTTAAAAAAATTTTTGAATTTCAATTGCAAATGTCTGATTGGTCACTTAATTAATTTATTGGGTGGATTCATTATAAATAGTTATCGTTAGTTATTTACAAATAAAGTTAAAACTAAAATATTAAAAATTTCTGAATTTCTGTCTGTTTGCATTTTGTAACTGAGTAGTTATTGGACCAAAAATTATTTGGCAGAATTCTATTGGCCGACAGTTTTTGGGCGATAAATCATTTAGCCGACACATCATTTGGCCGACAGATTATTTGGCCGACCAGTTTTTGGCCGACACTCATTTGGCCGACAGTCATTCGGCCAACATATAAATATTTAAATAAATTACCTATATTGCTTTTTTAAATCATACTAAAAATACATTTTACATAATATGAAATATTCCAAAAAAATCAACAAAATATTTTTAAGATCCGTTTGGTTTAAACTGAAGGTTATGAGCAATGCCACGAAGGAAGTGGTTTGGAGTTTTGTTGGGGAAATCTGCGACAAGTCCTTTGAGCCTGTTCGCCAGTTTGACATACTTTTTCGTGGAAGGATTGGGCTCGTAGCCTGCAATATACTGAGCAAGCCTGAATTCAATATTACCTTGCTCACGTTTGAGTCCATCGATGAATTTCCAAATTGTAGGGTGATTGGCTCCGAGAAGACTACAGAATTTATTATTCCACCCTTCAATGGAATTATTAAGATAAGATCACCGAGACAGGCATCGTGACAGTTCCAGACTAAAATTCCGAAATTCACGGGTTTGAATTTACTAGATTGCTTCTGCTTCGAATTGCGCCAATCCAAGTGTTTTTAAAGTAATCAAGTAATGGTTTTTAAACTTCTTCATTTTCCAGAAAGAACTCAGTTTGCATCAAATTTTCAAACATAAGCTCTACATTTCCTTGCGGAGCAAAGGCCAGAGCCGCCAATTTTCTTATATTTAGAGGAATGCCATCGACATATTTACCAGGGAAAGTCTTTTCTTTAAATATTATAAAATTAACATAATATCTTCCTTAATTTCACTTTTAACGTTAATAGATACCGAAAATTCTTTTGACCCGATTCGATCTAGTTTCTCATTGGGTAACAATTAATCTTACGTACGATTATTGTGGGAGGGGTGGGGGGCGAGAACAAATTTTCTTATTTTTTCTTATTATGGTATAGAGAAAGTTTAGAAGTAGAAAAAATGTCTTACGTAATACATGAACAGCCCCTAACTACATAATATCAAATATTGGTATAAATGATTGCCGCCAAATAACTGTCGGCCGAATGACTGTCGGCCAAATGATTGTTAGCCAAAAAAAATTCGGTCAAATGACTGGATATCACAAATTTAACTTTTTCCTAAAGACCATTCATAAAGGGGACAATTTTCGGAACATTTAAAAGAATTATTGCGGATTATCCATTAGTTTTCGAGAAAAGGGCATTTAAAAATCGAAAATTTAAATGCATTTTGCATAGGAATCAAACCACGAAAAATCACAGATCCACCCTAAAAACTAGTTCTGCGTTTGTCAAAATAAAAACTGCTTATAAAATACTAGTATAATAGAATACCAGTGTAGAAACCATGGTTTGATACCCATCTGAAAGGCTTGGAAAATTTTGATTTCTAAATTCCGTTTTCTCGAAAACTAGTGGATAATCCGCAAACATTTATTTAAATACTAAGAAAATTGTTCTCTTTCTAATAATCTATAGGAAAAAGTTAAATTAGTAGTAATAAATAGGCGGAAATTTCAAATATGGATAAACGATGCTCATTTTGTTTAGCTTAATAAAAGAAAACCGTCAATATATAAAAATTTAATGCTAATACTAGTTACCTACAGGGTGGGCTAACTATTGGGTTTTTTTAAATTGAAATTCAACACATATTTTGTGAACAAAATTCGTTAATCTTTATTAAAAATGAAAGATGTAACTATAGCATGTGTGTATGAAAAACAACATAGTTCATATAATAATAATAATAATAATAATAATAATCTTTATTGTGTTAATTAATTAGTTAATAAAGCACAAAGGGTTAAATACATAAAAGTTTCATGATTAAATTTAACCTAAATCAAAATTTGGAGTAGTTAATTATGGTATTCAGGAATCCATTCAGTACATCTTCTTCATACTTTGCCGACCTATGCTGTTGGATATTGTATTTTTCCATCATGTGACGGAGATTTTTTCCATGAACATCATGTCGTAGTTGTAACTTATTGCGTAGATAAGTAGGTTCACCAGTTATTTTTTTTTATGGGATATGACCACCGGGGCTTTTCTTGCAGGATTGTATCTGAATTTCCGAATATGAGAATTATGATGTATAAATTAGCCTGCAAGATTTAACGATTTAACACGGTTGGACTACTTTTTTTGAGGGTTTTTTGAAAATTAAACACAACATTTGGAATGAAATTGAAGCCGTGGGTCCGCTCATACTCTAAAATGTCATTAAAAATTTTGATGTTTGGATGCAAGCCCGCAAGAAAATCCGTGTTGTTTTTCATACATAAATACCATAGATTTTTATTTTCAATAAAGATTAACGAATTTTTAATTTAAAAAATTTAATTGTTGTGGGATTTAAAAAACCTGCACTAAATGGTCCACCCTATATTAAATTTTTAATGATGTTAAATTTATTTAAAAATATTGGAGAAGGTCACACTAGAACTAGGGGCCCTTTTAATCTGGGTTCCGCATGCGTCACACCCACCGCACTTCGGTAGTTCCACCACTGATCTTCATTAATTTAATATTCTTTTGACTCCATTTGAACAGGCTTCTCTTTGAGTAATAATTAATCTTTGTAACAATAAATTTATTGTTAATAATTGTTTGAGCGCCCCATTTGCCCTTTGCTCCGTGCCGCTAATGGCAGGATAGTTATTTCAAAGCGCCACTTCTATTGCAGTGGGCACTCGCTAGAATTAGTTAGTCTTGGGTTGGAGTTGTTAAAACGCAGCTGAAAATTTGCAAGTCCAGTTGGGGGGTACAACTACGCAGCCGTTATTGTTAAAGTAAACCGAGTTGAGAATTTAGAACCCAGAGGGGATTATTGAGTAAATCATCAAGTGCCTAATCTTCAGGTGCCTAATTGGGGAGTTTTTTAACCTGTTGACGCCATTGAGTCAATATTCCATCAAACACGATCGAGTATTGCGATTGTAAGAATCGCAAGTTATTGTCTCTTGAGTCCTGCTACCGTCTTCGACGTACACCAAGTAGTCCCGGTCAATATAGGCCGCGTTCGCTTTGGGACTTTTTTTGCTTCGAAGCGCCGACAAACACTTTTTACCCGTTCGCTTTGGCACTTTTGCGCGCTTTCATACGCATTGGCTCCACCCATTTTGAAAGCTTCAAACGCTTTTTTTCGCTTTTTCATTTTAGGTGGGTTGGAAAAAGCGTGGCGCTGTAGTGGCAAAATTGCAAATTAATTTGAATTTAAATTTGAATATGTTTGCTTTAAATTTTCTACACATTCAATTGCAAATGAATTTGAATTTAAATTTTAATTTAATTTCAATTTTTTATGTCTAATTATGTCAATATTTTATGTCTACGAGTCTCAAGAGTTACGTCATGGTCACTTTCCTCTTCACTAGAAGAAAAAACTTCGTTCACTATTTCTTTCACTGCCGCAACAAAGGAATCACATTTTCTTCGGGGATCATTGCTAATTTAAAAAATTTAATTTAATTTTAACAAAGTATTTTTAATTTAAATATTTCACTCCCTGTAATAATTGATATAATTTTACAAGTTATTTGATTTCAAGAGTTGTTACTATAATAAGTTAGGTTAATGCCACATGTAAATTTTACATTACCAACATTCAAGCAGTCATCGCTTTAAACCCCGTTCGCTTTGGAAAGCGCGTTGCACGCTTTTTTTCAAAACGAACGCAAATTTCGTACGCTTTCAACGTCACGCTTTCAAAGCTTGGAAAGTGCCAAAGCGAATGCGGCCTTAGACATCCAAGGTTATAATAATTCACACACGGCTGAAAATTGCTAAGATTGTTTAAAACACTATTATAAATAAAATGTAAAAAGTCCTCATCGATCCAACACCTGGAAAAAAATTTACTCGTTCAAGGTAAAGGTCAAAGGTCACAAAAACGGGTTTTTGCAATTTTCAGCAAAACGGTAACTTTTATCATAAAATTAGCTTAGACAAAAATTGTAGATCAGATAATTATCTATAAAAAATGTCTAAATAGTTTTTCTCCTAAGAGCCACCGTTTTTGAGATATAACAATTCAAAAAGTTAAAAGAGTTGTAATCTACTACAAAAAACTAACACAAATTTTTAAAAACGATTTTGTCTTGTGATAGGTTATTTTAATCACCTTGAAAAGCTTTATCTAGAATAGGTAAAATTAAATTTCTATCTGTCATCTGTCAAAAATTACAAGCTGCCAAAGTTTAAACTTCAAGAGTGAATAACTCATGAAGTATTGAAGGGATTTCAACCAAATTTTGTATGTAGAAACAGTGCCCCCACAGAACTTGACAGCATATAGAACCATTTGATAAACACCAAGAATTCAACATTAAAAAAATAGATAACTTTTTTTTGCGAAAACTTGAAAAAAGTCATTGTCTTAAATAACTTAATATATAATCTTAAATAACTTTTAAATTGAATTCCAAAAAAATTTCAAATATAAAAGGAAAAACTATTAAATAAATTGATACCGGTTCCCATGTGTTTGCTTATCAATTTTAATTTGTCGTTTCCAATTTCCAAATTATCCAAATATCCAAATAATTTCCAAAATCATATTATTTGATTCGAAATTTAAATTAAACAACTTTTATCAAAAAAATTACTTTTTACGCCTCTATCAGGCACGTGTTCAATTGCATATTTCAAATGCGGCGTGAAAAGCTGGTTTTCTCGCCTAGCGTTTGAAAGAAAGCAGTGATTATTTTATAAGATGTTGGCATTCTTGGTTATATTTTGTACGTCAAATTGAATTAAAATTAAATAAGTATTACATTTCATAAATAACTCATATTTGTGCCAGTATCGGGGTGGGGAGTTTTCTGGCAATAAATTACCAATAATCCATTCTTCCGCTTCTGTAATGTCTGCTGGTATATCCATTGCTGCCACTACAACTTTGTTGGCGGGAAAACTACGCAAAACAAATATTTACAAATTACCAACTTTTAAACAGGACAATATATTTTTATTACTTCAATGCTACTTAATATTATAATACGGTGGAATTATTATAATTATGATAACTGATGCTAATAATAGTAATAAAATAATTCATATTTAATTGGTAAACGTTTTTTGATAACTTTCTGTATGCTTACGATTGAAATAATGTAGAAAGTTGGATGCTCACGTGGTCCAGTTTCCGTTCTGTTTTACTACTCGTCACAAATACAATTTTTAAATAAAAAAAATACATAAAAATTATTTATTTAAATATTTATTCTTAATAAATGGCTAATTAACAAATTGCGATAAAATTTAATAAAAACTATTTTTTTTGTCAGCGACCAAAACCTATTATTTCCTATAGGCGTGAAGAGTATACCGAAAAACAGTAGTTTGTTTAATTCTATACATCTGGGTTGTGGAGACAGTTAAGAGGCAAATCTTAAATTTATATATGTAGATATAGACTGATCGGATTTGTCTGATCTTCTGATAAACCAGATGTAGCTGACTTTTGAAAACAATCTTTAAGATGCGCATGTGTGTTCCTTAAAAAATTAACGACGGCGAAATGGTCGACGGCGAAATACCCTAAAGAGCACTTTCAGTTTTAATAACAAAAAAAATATTAAATTATGACGATTGAATATGATAATTCATTCTAGCAATATTCATCTAGCAACACAAAGTGTTTGGACAGGATATAATAATTTTGACATTTTTGAATTAAATATTTATAAGCAATGTATAAATGGTAATGAACGCATTTTAATTCTTTTCTTTAAACCCGGGCACCTATTATCGTCTATAATTTAAAAAAATTTCAAAAAGTTAAAAGTCACTTTCAGTTTATCACTTAACAAGTAGGTAAACAGATCGTAATTTGAAAATAAAAGTGTTCTATATATTAACTAAATCCAATTTAGTGTTGAAATTATTTTATTTGAAGAGTTTTTATTTAAAAAAAAATTATTCAAATAAATATTTCATTAGTTATTTTAATCTTAGCCTTTCAATTTAATTTTAATGTTATAATAGTGCTCACCGAAAGTAACATGGCTCCAAGTAATTTGACAAATGTTCAAACTTATTTTACCTCTTCCACCATTTTCATAACGGGGGGAACCGGATTTTTAGGCAAATTAACTATAGAAAAATTATTTCGCACTTGTCCAAATATTACAAAAATTTATCTTTTGATCAGAGAAAAGAAGGGCAAAACTATTCACCAGAGATACGAAGAAATGCTGAAATTCCCAGTAAGATTTGAAATAATATGTATTTATAAAATTCATTTATACCTAATGTGTTTTTCAGATCTTTGACCACTTAAAGTCACAAAATTTTAATTTTGCTCAAAAAATAACTCTAATACCAGGAGATACGTATTTACCGAATTTAGGGATAAGCGAGTCCGATATTAAGAAATTAATCGATGAAGTGACTTGCGTTTTACATTGTGCAGCCACTGTGCGTTTTGACGAAAAAGTTCGTATAGCAGCTTACATTAATGTGAGATCAACTCGGGATTTACTTCGCATGGCAAAACAAATGAAAAACCTAAATGTAATTTTAAAATTTTTTTATATAAAAACTTAATCTAATGGAGATTTTTATAGTCGTTTGTGTATATTTCAACGGCGTATTCAAATTGCATTTACAATGAAGTTAAAGAGGAAATGTACGATTCTGCTATTAGCGGTGAAAAGTTTCTACAATTGGTTGATTCAGTCGATGATGAATTTTTAGAAAATGTTAAGCTTAGGTAAGGAAGTTTGTTAAACTGCATTACTATCAATGTGCCAAATTGCGGGTGTTTCCAAAACTCCCGTAAGGTTCTCGTATCTGATACAATATATTCAAAAGTTTAGACTACATTAATTTTTTCAGGCTTATTGGGAAATGGCCTAATACGTACACTTTTTCCAAGTCAATTTCTGAAAATTTTATTCAGACCGAAGGAAAGGGATTGCCCATTGCTGTAATACGTCCATCCATTAGTAATATATTACTAATCACAAATTGTTTTGTTGTGTTTATATTTATTTATTTTTAGTAATATCCACAACTAAAGAACCCTTTCCAGGATGGATTGATAATATCTATGGTCCAGCTGGAGTACTCACTGGAGTCGGTTTAGGTTTAATACGAACTGTCAATTGTATAACAACTTATTTAGCTGACATGGTACCGGCCGATTTAGTTGTAAATTGTATCATTTCAGCAGCGTGGGATACAAGTACTCTTAAGTAAACAAAAATTACAATTTGTTTAAAAAAAATATTACTTTTTTCGCTTGACCAAATTTGACAAAACTGGTATAATTTGTGGTTTAAAGCCCAATTTAAAACATATGATAACACATTCATCGGTAATAGGAGCAAAGAATGTTTCTGATATATTAAATCTTTTAGGAAACAGCAAAAAAGTTCCGATTCAGAAGAAAACACGTCTACATCACAATATCCGAAAGTTTACAATTATGTGTGTTCACCCCAAAATCCGATTACTTGGAGTAAGATCACTAACAAAAAATTAATTAGTAATAGTAGTATTATTTGTTGATATTTTTTTAGCCAAGTGTATAAACTTAACTAAAGAGCATGGAATAAAAATTCCTTCAATTTTAGCAGTATGGTATCCTTTTATCATAATAAACTCGACTTACTTTATGCATTCGGTATGTCTGCTATTTCTTCATCAAATTCCAGCATATGTCGTCGATTTCTTAGCGGTTGCTATAGGAAAGCAACCTATGTAAGAATTAGCCTCCAAAAATGGTTTTCAAGTTTTCTGTATTCTAATTGGTTTTAGGTTAGTTAAGGGATATAAGAAGATCGATAAATTTCTAGATGTGCTAGCATACTTTGGAGTTAACGAGTGGAAATTTAGAAACGAAAATACTCAAGAACTTTGGAAAAGATTGAGCAAGGAAGATCAATCGTTGTATGACTTCAATATGGCAAATTTTAATTGGGAGTCATATTTTCCCAATTATACCAGGGGAGCTCGTCTTCACCTTGTCAAAGACACTGAAGATACAATACCAAGTGCCAGGAGGAAATTCAGAATGCTTCAAATTGCTCATTATTTGCTGGTAACGACTTTATTATGTGGAACTGTTAGTACCGTGTTTAGTTTATATCAACTGGTATTTTAATTAAGACAATCACATAAATTGGTTTTATGCGATAAGTGTGTAATACATTATAAAATCAACAAAATTTTAAACGGGTTTAAATAAAATTTTACATATTTTTATTGTGAATTTCTAATTTATTGTTTCCTGTTTTTCCTTATCTTGTTGCCAATAAATAACATTTAAAAAAATGAAATAATTAAAAAATAATAGCAATTAGTAATTGCTTACCATAATTATGTACTTAACTTAAAATCCAAATTTTTTTCTATATTTAGAACTGGGGGCCAACGGTACCACCGTTGAATTTATTTAGTTAGCCATTTATACATATAAGAAAACGCTACAGTGACTCATAATGAAATTCGGACGCTTCTAGATTAATAATGCAAATTGCTGGTTTTGAAGCCGTTTTTTGGCATATAAAAATTCATTTTACAGCAAAACTTACTAGACGTTTGTCGCACTGTTACTGACTGACCGGCTTAAACAAGACTCGGTCAAATACGAAAAATATTGTCATCTACAGAAAAATGTATAGGAATAAAAGTGTAGAGAATTAAATTTACAATAAAAAATTCCTATTAATTTTTTTATTTTGTGGCACCGTTTCCGAGATATAGATGATAATATTTTTCATATTTTACCGAGTCCTGTTTAAGCCGGTCAGTCAGAAACAGTGCGACAAAATAGAAAAATGTATATAAACAAAATTGAAGGCCATGAAATTTTCAACAAAAGATGTATAAAATATTTTGCTGTAAAATTGATTTTTATATTAGAAAAAACGGCTTGAAAACCGGCAATTTGCGTTCTTAATATAGGACCTTCAAAATTTCTTTCACTGTATGTGTGTATCCCACTATCCTTTTATCCATAACCCACCGTTCTGATTGGTCTAATTTCTTGCCAGCCAAAATATTAACAATTAAAAATGATTAATAATAATAATAAACAAATCTGTCAAATACATTTGAGCTCAATATAAGAAGCCTTAAATGGTTTGGTCACTTGCTGAAAATGGATGATCGAAGATGGCCTAAGAGAATTTTCAAATGAAAGAGAGAAATCCACCAAGAAGATCATGGAGCGACGGTACTAAAAAGAGAATGTTGGCTAATAAATATATTGATATCGTCATTGTTTTCTTCTACATAGCTTCATAGCTTCCGCACCAAAAAAAAAAATTATTTCCTATTTATCTAATTATTCGATAATCTCTGTTTTATTCGACAATCCCTTTTCTATCTTAATCATAATTTTTATAGCGCAAAAAGTGTTTTGAGAGGGGCAGAGCTGTCTAGTATATACAGTAGTCGTCATGGAAATTGCATCGGTGATTAAGTACTTCCTAATTAAAACAACAATTCCCAATGAAATTTCAATAACCGAACACAATATAAATACAATATGCACACAAAGCGAGGTTTTTCAAACCGAGGGATCTTTTTCAAACCAAAGATTGTCCCCAAAAAAAGTGTTATGGACGTTATGCGTTTCAAACCAGAAATTTAACTTCTAAAATCTAAGATTTCTGATTTGAAATTCAATAACACATTTTCTTTTTTTGAACACAATCACTGATATGCTGGGGGGTATTTTATACCCCCCCACCCAGAACTCCCGGTTTACAAAACCTAGCTTTGTAATTGTGTTCAAAAAATTAAATGTAATTTTGAACTTATGTTCAATGGAATTTCCATGACCGCTATTGTATATTGAGATGATATTTTTTAGGATCTCAAATTTAAAATCAGGGCCACCCCCAGAAAAACACAATCTCTTAAATTTTAAATAATAATATTAAATATAACTTCCAATGCACAAATAAATGAAACGCAAACTTTAAAATATAAATCGCGCATCTGTCCACGATATCAAATTTAATTTCTGTTTCCTTTCATTTTAATTTTAATTCTACAAAGCAATTAAAACGATTTCCATAAAATTCCATCGATTTCCAATGTCAAAAATTTTCAATTTCCAATCATCCAAAACATTAAATTCAAAATTAGAAATATAAATAAAATTTCCACAACAAATACAAAATTCCCAAATCAAATATTAAAATTTCCAAAGAAGGATTTTGGAATATGACATATAATAATAAAAAAAAACTGTGTATTCTTCTATCTATCTAACGTATCTCGGATTGGTCCATTTTTTTACAAACCACAAAATTTCCTAATTAAAAATAAAAATTAATAATGATGAACAAATTATTCAAACAAAAATTCAAATGTTTGAATTTGACAAAAATGCAGGATGCTGGGTTTTGGTAACCGAGAGGACCAAAATAACAATGAGCATACAGTTAATCTTTAAGCAGCAAACGAGATTGTCGCGCGCCTATTAATTTTTCCCGAAATTAGTCGTTGAGCTGTAGAATTGTTTCAAAACAGATAAAGTCGTGTGGATCCAATAGTCAAGTGCTTAATTGACATCAAGAATCATCGATACGCAAAATTCTGTGGTGGAAGTGCGGCAAAAATTTTTGTGCGGCACAGTACCAATTCACAATGGGAGATTTCTCTTGTAAGCGGTCGACCCAAGAATATAAGAAAAGAAAAAAAACGAAAGATTATTTTTTTAAATTATTTTTGTTTCTCAAATTTTGTATTATACTTATTATATTTCTGTTCCTTTTAGGCTTTTATACGAAGTATAATAATAGGCTTTATGTTCTGGTCCCATGTCTGTCCTTCCAAACACAGGTTTCAAATTTAAAAAGATATCAGCTTAACAAACTCAAGTTTGAAACATACGCATGGACTGACGGACGAACGGACACGCACTAATGCTTTTTATACTATTGGAGTGGTATAATTAAAAAATAAAAAATAAATTAAAAACATAAGTAGTACGTAACGTAAATTGATAATTTTTTATTCAATATTCTTATTCTTGTTATATGCTAAAATTATATTAATTAATTAAATTATTAGCTATTAAAATATATATAAATTAATTATTACGGTATAGCTAAATAAACATAAACAAGATTTATTTATCCCAAGCTTTCGAGGATTTATGTCCTCTTTTTCAAGGTAAAATTTATTAATTATTAATATCGTACATAGTTACGAGTAAAATATATTGACATTTGTCCGATAACTTGATCAGAAAAATTAATAAATAAAATAAAATTAAATTGAAAAATGAAAATAAATAAATTAAATAGTAAAATTAATAAATCTAATAAGTTATCGTGAGTTAAGAAAAACCAGTGGTAAAAACTTAACTCCAATATGTTGGTAATGTTTTAAACCAGAAGAGGGCTGTAGATGGTGCTGAGTCCTTCGATGTCGGTTTTTCTGTTCATCGAATTTTTCTCTTTCTTAATTTCGATCATTTCGTGTAATATTCTATCTTTGTAATTGGAAATGGTCTTCAGGATTGTGGTATTGCCAAAGTCAATGTTGTGGCCTTCTTCTAAAATGTGTTTGGCAACTGCAGTTGATTCAGGTTTGTTGCATCTTATTGAAGAGACGTGTCCACTAATCCTTTTCTTTAACCATTGGTTAGTTTGTCCAATGTACACTAGGTTGCAGTCCTTACACTCGATTTTGTATATAACACCAGATTTCTTCTCATGTGGTATTGGGTCTTTTAGTTGTGAGTAGAGCATACCAAGGTTGTTTTGGGATCTGAAACATATTTTAATATTAAAAGGTTTGAGAATATGTTTGATTTTTTCGCTGAGTCCTTTTATATATGGAAGTACAGCTAAATTTGTATATGTTTCTTTGATGTTCTTGTTTCCATTATATAAATTATATTATCAAATTACAAAATAATTATTCGATATTTCATTTCGGGCATCATTGAAAATTTTTCTATATCTATATGTTGATCTATATTGTTATGGTATAAAAATAACATACAAAATTTTAAATAAAATTTCAATTAAAAATTCAAATTATTATAAATTCTTTGTCACTTTAAATGTAAAGACAAATCGAAAACAGATAACTCGACCATGCGCAAACGATATCAATTCAATTTACGCTGCCTTCAAATTTAATCTTTACTTTTCTAATTTTACCATAAAATACCAATATTAATGCTTAATTTCAATTAACCAAATTATTTTCTTTTACTTCCCGATCCAATCTCCAATTACCATAAATATCATTCTTTTTTCTAGTTTTCCAAAAGATTGTCCAAAACTGGAATAACCAAATTCCAAATAATTAAAAATTGCTTACTCAAAAAATATAACTAATTTATTCTTAAACATAATTCTTCAAATACAAAACTTCCAATAACTCAAGAGATTAAAATTTCTACGTTCCGTCTCCAGCGGCTATTTTGGCAAAAAGCCTAGTTATTCCGCTCACTCCTACCACCTTAACTAGTTAGCGGGAAAACCAGCAAATACAAATTTTTACAAAAATCAAAAATATAATTAATTTCCAAAAAAAATAACAAAATTAATTTACAATACAAATTCAAAACTAATGAGTTAGAGTCCGGATTTGTAGCTAAAATGCTTTTCCTGACAATTCGAAGCAGCTCAAAAATTTTAAATAATCTAAGCGATTTATCAAAAAAGGATCCATTTGGCACCATGTTTTATATGCTTTTTTTGCTTTTTTTTGAATTATTATGCTTTTTGTGCTTTTTTTTTGAATTATTATGCTTTTGCGCTTTTTTTTATATAATAATATGCTTATATGCTTTTTTAAAGTTCATTTGTTGTTTTGTTTACAAACTTAATCTTTTAATGCTTAATGCAAAATTCAAGTTTAAACCAATCACCAGTGTCGATGTAGAACGAAGTTTTTCAGTTTATAAAAATCTTTTGACTGACAGAAGAATGAATTTTACTCAAGAACATTTGGAACCATTATTAGTAATAAATTGTTCTAGAAATGAAATTAATGCTTTTGATGACGAATAAAATCTGTGCTTTTTTTATTTAAATTGATTTTTTTTGTTAAATTGATGCTTTTTTTAATTAAATTGATGCTTTTTTTTATTAAATTGATGCTTTTTTTGGTAATATTTGATGCTTTTTTAAGCACTTTTTTTTAAAATTTATATGCTTTTTTATCCGGACTCTACAATGAGGAAGTTTGGAACATGACAATATATTTCATATGTTTTACCAGGAAAATAACAGTATAGAATCCTAATAAATGCGATCGTCCGAGTTTCACCTTGTTATTTACATTGTTTGCAGTTGTAGTTTATAAGTACACGAACATTACACTGCGCCACAAGCACAAAATATTTTTAGGAAAGCTTGCATTTTAATTTATGTTATTGTTAACTGTTAAGTAAATTAATGTTCAAAAAAAACAAAATCTTTAATTTGAATTTATGAAAAAGAGTCTAAAAAAATATAAAAAAAATCATTTAGATTTGGCTTCCAACAACTTGAGTAAAACGAATCGGAGTGAATTTTATCTTCCGGTTTCGTTTAGATAGTAAAATATTTATTGATTAACTTAAAGTAACTTAAAATAAAGCCGATAAAATATTCGAGAGGGTGTTCGCATTGATAATAATTTAAATTCCTAGATACTAAGGTTGGTAACACTGTTTGGACAAGAAGTAAAAGAGAGCTAAAGACAATATAGCGAAACAATTGCTGCGTTCTATTTACCAAAACACTAAGTTATTCAATCTAAGTTCACGAACATACCCGAACGAACTTGTCAGTTTGAATTATTTTTTTTTAAAATGGATAATAAAGTTATTATTGATTGACTTTGCTTATTAGATTGATCTCTTTTAGTTTTTTACAAAACAAAGTAACGGAAACGATGTATAGGTTATAAGCTAAACAAATAAAATGCTGTCATTCGTTCGGGAAAATTCGTCAACTTAGATTAAATTAGTATTTTGGTAAATAGAACGCAGCAAATATAAAGTGCCCTATTAAAGTAAGTTTACGAACTACAAACTCCATCTTTGGGCATTATAAATGAATTTACTGTAAAGGGTTTTCCAATAAGGACTTGACAACTTGTTTTTTAAATATAACGTAAACCATTTGAGATATCTCGAACATTTTATTATTGGCTTGAAGTACAATCAAAACATTTATGTATGGAATTCAGCTTCGTTCATATGTCCACCACGGGCACGTTTGCAGCGGTCGTTTCGTTGAACCCAATTTTTGATGACTCGGTCACACATTTCGACGGAAACGGCCGCTATCTCTCGTTCAATATTGGCTCTCAGCTCCTCTAACGACGCCGGCTTGTTGGCATAGACCAATAATTTAACGTAGCCCCATAAAAAAAGTCTAAAGGTGTTAAATCACACGATCTAGGCGCTCAATCGACATTTCCAGAATCCAATCCGAGAACGTACGTCGCTTCATATGATCAAGTGGCTTTAGTTCTTGTCTTAACTTAATCTTATAAAGATGCAAACTAAGATCCTTTTACAAAATTCGCCAAAGTGTGGTCTGAGCTATGCCCAATTCTTCAGAACGCCGTGGAATCGACTGTTTTGGTTCATTTGCGAACTAGAGTCTAGAGAGAGTAATTCTACTTTTGCATCCGAATGCGCAGTTGTGTCTATTTTGTACTTGGAGAAAATTGAAATACTAAATTAATTTTGACATTTGTCAAATTTACATTTATTATAATATTATTATCGTAATTTTAATTTTTATATAGATTTTAGACAGTTTATTTTGATATTTTAGACAAAACTTTAATGGAATATAATTAATATACACTTAAATTATAATATTAATTTATGGTAGAAATTTTACATGCAAATGGTTTCTCATCAATGTGAATCCACTATTTACAGTATTAAATAAATACAGTATTTATTCGTTTTTACTTATTTCTCCTTGGTCACTTTAGTCGTTAAAACAATCAATCAACTTTTGTCGGGGTATCAGTTATTTTTAAATCATAATTAGTTTTAAAATATTCATTAATTCACACTGATGAAAAATCATTTTGCATGTAAAATTTTTACCATAAATTAATATTATATTTTAAGTGTATATTAATAATATACCATTAAAATTTTGTCTAAAATATCAAAATAAACTGTCTAAAATCTGTATAAAAATTAAAATTACATGATAATAATATAATAAATGTAAATTTGACAAATAATGTCAAAAAAAAGTATAAAATAGACACAACTGCGCATGCGGATGCAAAAGTAGAATTACTCTCTCTAGACTCTAGTATTAGCGACTATGATTAGCGACGGACCCTTGAACGGCAGCAATATTCTCGGCACTTCGACCAACCCGTTGTCTCGATGGCACGGGAACATCCAGCAGCGAATATTTAGACTTAAATATCCAATCATCAGCAGGATATAATCTCTTCGCATCCTTCAAAAGTGGCTTTAAACAATTCTTAATATAATATACTGAATTAATTTTTGCCCCAGGTTCAACAAAAATTGGCGTGGTAGTTCCAAAATTTGATATTGCCATGAACACCATAACTCCCTTCGGATGAGACTGCTTTGCGAATACGTCCAGTTCATTTACCGACTGCTCGCGACATAAGTACTGAATTTTTCGTTGGCCATCAGCATTTGTTAGATGGAACCATGCTTCATCGGCAGTGATGTATTTTTGCCATTTATTACAATTTAGTAAGTGATATAATCCTAAAATGTGATGTCTTCTCGGCTTCTTCATTAATTTTAGATTACATTTTTTTTTTAGATTATACCGAATGGTATATTCAGATGTTTTGAAGTGATTTGCCATATGTTTTAGTGTCGGGGGATTCGTTTTTAATGCCATTTTCTTTCAATTCAATAATTGTTCATTTGTCAAAGTTGGCTTTTTGCCGCTGCCTTTCTTCCGGATTTTGGAATTCTGTTCTGGGATTCCATTTTTTTGTAGCTAGAGAGTGTACCTTTCGAAACACAAAAATTTTGATCTTTACACCTTTTTTGTATCACAGTAAAACTACACTGTTGTTCTAAAAGTTTAAAAATTATGAATTTTTGCTCTTTAGAGCCGTTTTACATTATCATAAAATTTGTAGTTAACACCATTTTTGTAACTGACATTTGAAAAAAACAAAATTGACACCAAAAAGTTTTTATCGCATACTCCATGGAATACTTTAAATTTTGTTAAAAAAAATAATTGTCATTGGTGAAATTTGAATTTAAATTCGTTCAGTTTTTTATTCACGGTACCTGTACTTAATCCGGATTAATGAATTAAGTCGAGGTTTCCTTTACATTAATTTAAACTAAACAGCTAGCTGTATAGACGCCATAAAACTAAAAAAATTTACTGACTTATAAACTGCAAATGACTTTTAAGTTTCTGAAAATTGTTTATAAACAATAATATTGAATTGAAATGGGTTCATAAATATTTAATTCAAAAGTGTCAAAATTATTATATCCTGTCCAAACACTTTGTATTACTAAATGAATATTGTTAGAATGAATTAACATATCCAATTGTTATAATGTAAGAAGTAAACATTTTAAGTTTTTTTTTCTCTTGAGTTCTCAGATTTTCTTTTACTTGTACTCTGAATTTTTCGGTAAATCCTGCTAAATAAAAATGTTTTGTTTTCAAGTAAAATTGAAGCAGGTATTATAAATATATGTGCATTGTTTTTGTAGTCTAAGGTTTATAATATTTAATATTACTTACAAATTACCAACATAAAAAAGTGCAATATAACGTAGGTATTCATAATTTATTTCTCAGTTCAATAATTATTCATGATTTAAAATTTGCACTACGAGTAACACTGCAATATAAGCAGGATATATAATAATTAAAATTCATTGTGAAATTTATTCACTAACATTACTTTAAATTCAGTATAAAATTAGTACCTATTATTATGTGTCGAGGTAAAAAATGCTTCAATATGAAGCTCGATTACTAACTGATTGTGAATAAAATTATCATAAAAAGATAACCAAAATTGCATGCTCTGTCATGTATAAAATTATAGGAACGTGTAAAAAAGATATGATAATTTGGTACGAAATTGATACCGCGGGAGATGTGGGACCTAAGAGACGTGCAAGATCCGCGGGACAGAGCGTCCGGGACAGAACGACACAAACAAAGATAGTGGTCCCGCATTCTTTTCTAGTGCATCGCCCAAGTTTGGGTTTTAGATTACAGTTGTATAATCAGCACGACTAGGCTTGGAACTGCAGTTGATTACATTTTTGTTGTTAATTATACTTTTCCAAGAAACATTTTTAACAAAATTTTTTTTATTAATTCAAGCCGTGGAGAGTTAAGCCTCTTTAAAGCAATTTTTTAAATTTCCACTTTCACGTGGAAAATATTGATTTTTCAGTAAAAATGAATTAGTGCTTTTTAAAGAGCGTGAAGTAGTCTACAAACTAAATTCAAATATTTTTTTTCTAAAATTAACGGCTTTCGAGTTATGAATTAAAGTAAGTAAAAAAATGTTGACAAATTGGAGCTGTTTTTATTTTGTTTTTTTTTTCAAAACCCTGTGTATGTTTTAAACGAAACATTTTACAAAAATTCTGATGCCCCGCTCCGGATAAGAAATTTAACGGAGTACAACTTCTGTCTAGTAAACATTTTTGAAAAGCCAATCCCTTTCACCGATAATCAGAAAATAATAAACAAGGCAGCCACAAAGCAAAATATAAAATTTACAAAATCACAGAAGAACAAATGTTAATGTTTACAATAATTCACAAATATTTGTTTTGAGCAAAAAAGTGCGTTAAAGAGGTCTATAACCTTCGAGGGTTTGAATTTAGAAAAAAAATTGTGGTAAAAAATATTTCTTAAAAAAGTGTCCTCTGCCTAAGTTATGTAAAGTGTATCCGGGGACACCCTGTATATTATGCTTCGCTGAAATAATTAAATCGCTTCCAGTCAAGGGCGACTTATCTATTCTGATGACGCATTACCTTTTCTTTATTTTAATTTTTGTTCCCGTAAGTTTGTTTTTACAATTTCTGCTATTATACTGTTTTATGTTTTACTATCAGACCAATATTGGTCGGAGTTGAATGGAATGCAGTTTTTATCATATTTTTATTTTTTATATAAATTATTTAACTAAATACATAAAACATTATTTATAAATTTTATATACAACTTTATGATCATTTTTTTGATGATGATACCACTAAAATATATTATATTATACTATTTGGAATATCGTAGAATTGGTGTAGGTCAGAATCAAATGGACTATTAGATAATAAACAAAACTAAATCTCGTCCAATGCAGATACTATATAGGATAAAAAATTGTTTGATTGCGTTCCAACACCCGATATTCCGTTTTATCCTATTAGATAATATTTGTATTCCTTATGGCTTCATTATATTTTACTACATACTTGATTATCAATGACTTAGAATTTCTTGGATTAAATTGTATTTTAAACATTAACTACTAGCTAAATAAACAATTTTACTTAAAAAAACTTTTAATTTTCTAAAATGTCTACCTGCAGGTCTCAAGTAACATTATAAATTGCCTAAACACTGCCCTGGTTTGAAATTTTTGGTTTACCGTCTATTCCCGTCATGATAAACCGATAAAATCAAAAATAAATACATACTGTTATTGTCAGCTAAAAATCATAATTAACTCTCAATAAAATAATTGAAATAAAAATCAGAATGTAAGAATAGCAGGTAAACTAATTATTTAATTAGAATAATTTATAAATTAGATGTAAACATTTTAGTAATAGTAATCCTAATAATGTAACTAACGTGTAGTGAGCTATTTGAAGCTTCAAGTATTTTCTTCTCCCTTGTGGTAATGTATCCAGAGGATCTTTCATTAAATAAACCCGACCTCCCCTAATATATGTGTAAAAATATAAATCCCAATCAAATGATTTCATATTAAAATTAAACAGCGTTTGGTCTTCTAACTTTAGTTTCTTCCAAAGAGCTTGGGTATTGTCATTGTTGAATTCCCACTGACGCGACGAGAAAAAGGATAAAACATCCAGAAATTTACCAATTTTTTTGTAACCTTTCACCAATCTAAAAATAAAAATTTATTATTTCGATTCCGAGATTTTACATGAAGAAAAAGTTACTTACAATTGCTCCTTTCCAATGCAATAAGCTAAGAAGTCGACACAATAAGCAGGAATCCAATGTAGAAAAATTGCAACAAAATCGTAAATAAATCTTGTCGGTACAAGAAAAAAGCAGTAATACCATATTATTAACGGAGAAGGTACTTGTTTACACTGGAACTCTGCCAAATTCATGAATTGTCCTTAAAAATTTAAATTGGATGTACAAATTTGAAAATTTAATTTATTAGAAACGCTTACGCCAAGAAATTGGTTTTTCAGGAGAACAAACGTAATTATAAATTGGAATATTGCTCTTAGTTTTTTCCTCATTTTCAAGATCCTTTATTTCATCAAAAACTGCTCCATTTTGTACCACGGCATTTCTAAAATTGTTCTTAAGATACTGGGATACAAAATAACACTTTCTTACTTTTTTGTTCCTATTTCCCATCCGGCTGCCAATGTACAATTAACAACAAAATCCGCTGGAACCATATCGGCCAACTTGTCAGGTTTACAATGAAGACAACGGATTAATCCCAAAGCTACACCAAGCAATACTCCAGTAGCTCCATAGATGTTATTAATCCAACCTGCCATTGGTTCATTTAAGGTTGAAATAACTAAAACAGAAATAACATTGAAAACGGAACTGAGAGGTTTCGGCTGGCTTACCTATGGATGGACGAATGACTGCAACTGGTAGACCTTTTCCTTCATTTTCTACAATGTTTTCGGCAATGGATTTGGTATAAACATAAGTATTCGGCCATTGTCCGATTAGGCTAAAAGGAATTATTTTCATTTAAATTAAAAAAGAGTAGCAACTTACGAAGGAGTAATAACTTTCAATACATCGTCATTTAATATTTCCACTAGCTTTATTAAACTTTCACCGCTTACGGCCGATTTGTAAAATTTTTCGTTTATATTGTCGTTTATGCATTGTGAATAAGCAGTTGACACGTAAACAAATGACTAAAAGAAATTGAGCGAATTAAATTATTTTTTTAATTTTAAATCAGAATGTACCTTTAAATTCTTTGTTTCTCTGCATAGCCGTAAAATATCCCGCGTAGCTCTGGCGTTAATATTGGTGGCTACTCGAATGGATTCGTCGAAACGCACGGTGGCAGCGCAATGAAAAACACAATTCACTTCGTTAATAAATTTTTGCCGATCTTCGTTAGTTAAACCCAATTCCGGAAGTACGCAGTCGCCGTTTATTAAAACACATTTCTTTGCAAAGTCTGGTTGCTCTTTTTTGATTCGCTCGAATATCTAAAAATCAAAAAATAATAAAATTGAAAAAAATATATTTTGTATACTACTCTTTGAAAAAGTCAAACTTTTCGATATTCGTTTGAGTAAGGTTTTTCCACACTAGTGCGAAAAAGTAATTTTTTCACGCACATGTGCGTTAAACCCCAGAAATCATTACAAATATTCTCGGAGCCTACCTGTCACAGATAGGACAGCTACCTACCCTACTAACCGCTTAAGGGCAGGTTCTGTAATAGTTTAACTAATAAATTTCGTTTTGTTTTTCATTCAAACAATAGTAGAAGAAATATTGTGTAAAACCTATTACTATAGTTACGCAAACAGTTATTTACATACCGGTACTTCCAATAGTTCTTCAAACCGTTTTTCTATGCTTTTTCCCTTTTTTTCTCTCATCAAAATGAAAACATTTTTGATACCTGGGCAAGATCTCAATAATTTTTCAATAACAAGACCTCCTATAAAGCCAGAACCTCCGGTTACGAATACAGTACTACCATTATAAAATTTCTGCATTTCAGTTGGTTCTTCATTTGCAATTAATTTGCCTTCTTCCTCTAATATGTTCACCATGGTGATCTACAAAATAATTAAATATAAGCAATTTAATTCAGGTTAATTCTTTCAAAAACATTTGAATTTAGTATACATTAAAAAAAGATTGGATTTTTAATAGTTATTTAATAAACTAGTTTGTTAATGAAGGCGATTAATAATCGCTAATATTTAAAAGCACCAACGAGTGACGCGAGTGAGCGTCTTTAATAGTTGAGATTATTAATTTTGCTCGTTAACAAATGAGTTGATTACAACATTTTTTCGTTTTCTTTTCGTTAAAATCTTTTTTTTTTGTGATAAAATTAGAAATTAATTCGAAATTCACGTTTGCCAAAATAACCCAGTTACCATTGAAAAATATGACATGCGAATAACAAAATAAGTTGTCATTGTGAAAAAGTGATTGTAAATGGAAAAGCCAGAAGCTGAATTACCTGCTGCAGTGTTGGCAAGTGCAAACGAAGTATGTTCGAGTTTATTACCAACCAAAAGTCGTGATCTGTATGAAAAAACCTATAATGAATTTTATATACCTATGGGAGCGTTTATAAACTACGTG
Organism: Cantharis rufa; assembly: GCA_947369205.1. Lineage (NCBI taxonomy): Eukaryota > Metazoa > Arthropoda > Insecta > Coleoptera > Cantharidae > Cantharis > Cantharis rufa. The sequence continues at coordinate 13,047,394 of OX376307.1, read as the reverse complement.
GTTTGGTCAAGGGGGGGAGGGGCAGTGCCGTAACTTGGGCATGGCCAATATGGCCCCGGCCATAGGCGCCGTTTGAATGAAGGCGCCGAAATTCAAAAGTTCATATTATAAATCGTAGGCTTACAAGAAAAAGGCACTAAGTCAAAAATTTTGAGTAATCTGCATTTTAAAGTTAGCATTTGCATCAATGCTTTAGTGCTTTCTTACATTGCTATATTTCACAAAATGAATCAGATATTTATGACTTACTGCGTTCTTGCATTAGGAAGATCATTAAAATTGAGATCTATATTGAACTAAAAAAAAGGTAAAATTTTGACTTAGTGCCTTTTTCTTGTAAGCCCACGAAATATTGTATTAGAATATTTAATTATAATTTTTAATTTTTTTATTATAACAGCAAAAAATATATAAAAATTAAGCGCCTTCATTTTTTAAATAGGCACCTAGTTTTAATTATTTAATAAAATCAAAATATTTGCATTGGGCAATTGGTTGAAAAAGCATAATGGAAATTCTGTTGCCAATGAAAATAATTTTTAATCAGTTTTCTTAAATTTAATAAATTTTAACCGAGAGTATGTCTAAAACTTCGCCATTTTGCACCAAATTAAAAAAAAAATTTCTGGGGAAACCCCGGACCCCTCTTTATCCTCCCCCCCCCCTGGCATAACTTTTCCGTTAACGAGAAATTGTCGTAGTTGGCCATAGGTGCCAAAAGTTCTAGTTACGGCACTGGGGAGGGGTTAGGTAGAAAGCTACGCAGGCCTACATGAGGGTAGGGGGAAGTTAGAGTCAAGCTACGTAGTTTTCTTCATTTATTTTATTTCGGCACAATGAAAGCAATTTGCAGAATAACTGACAACAAAATTATAACTATAAAAAAATATAAACTAATACATACAAATATCGCTCTTATTATTTTTTTATATGCCAAATAATTTTTTAATAGTTTTGTTAACAGAAAGCACAAACTGTCTTCCGGACTGTTTTCCTATAGGAAAAAAACTACGTTCCGTCTAAGGGGGGGTGTAGGGGTATCATGGTAAAAGCTACGTTAAGCTACATGATGGGAGGGAGGGGCTCTAAAGAGGTCAAAATCAAACTACGTGGGGTATGGACGCTCCCTATGGTGTACAGAACAAGATATAATATAACCAATTACATGGAGCTGTCTTCCTGGCATACTTTTTAAACATTGTTCAAAGAGGCTTAATAGCGAGCCTCTGGCCAAAATTCTCAATGTTGAAATCGACTCTTTATGTGAAGAACAATATTGACATTGGAAAATTTAACAAATTGATTATGTAAATTTCATCAAAACGTCAAAATCAGAAAAATAGTTACTTAATGAAAAAGGGTGTATTAATGACGTCCATTAATACATCCTTTTTATAACAAAATAATTCATTAATATCGAAATTAATAAACGGTCAACGAAAAATAATATTAATTACGTTTTTGTGCAACTTGGCTTGTTGTCTTGGGGAGGCACTGTTTCCCCTACCATAATAATCAACCACACCCCTATAACTTAATTAACCTATAGGTTATATGTACCCAATTCCCAATGAACTTTCAATAACCCTACACAAGACGCACACAAAGCTATGTTTTTCAAACGGGGGGGTTTGGGGGGTATGGAATACCCTCCAGTACACCAGAAATTGTGCGCAAAAAAAGTGTTATTGAGCTCTATGATTGTGTTAAAATAAGAAAATGTAATTTTTAGCTTTGGAGTTTCAAACCAAAAATCTAACTTTTTATATATGTATTTCTATTCTCTTTTCTATTCTTTATTATTAAGAATATAGGTAATATGTATACTTAGAAATCTATTTTTTATTTCGGGAATAATTTTCAATGCGATTTCTATGACCGGTACTGTATATTTGTCGTGTTCCAAAATCTCCATTTAATTTTGATTATTATTAATTTTTGTAAATATTTGTTGTTTTATTTTTGTATTTTCTAGCTTTCCCGCCATCAAGTTGGAATTCTGAAAATGTGGGAGGGGAGAAGTGAGGCCTTTTATCAAGTGGGATTGGTAAAATTAGTATTTTAAGTCTTTTGAAAGTCTTTAATTAAGATATTTCTGAAAATTTTTGCGAATGAGAGCTTTGATTTTGTGAGTAGAGTGTTTATTATCTTTTGGATTGTTTTTGTCACAATTTGGACAAAATTTTGGTCAGTTATTGGAAGCAAGTGAATTTTGAAAGTCGTTTTACTTCATTGGATGGTAAATGTGATGATTTGGGTAATTCAAAATTGAAGACCGTTTTTTCAAAACTCGCTTTGTCCTGAAAGTAAAATTTTCAGGAAACGGTTTTTATTGTTTAGTGAATTTGATATAAACAAAATATTAGTTTAAAATAACTTAAAATAATGTTTTTCATAGTGTCTTTTAAAGGCTTTTTGCTATATATGATGGAAAATTCTGAAAGGCTGCTACAAAATTATATAGATTTGATATAAAGCTCAATGTCAGTATTATTTAATATTGACAAAGCGAGTTTTGAAAAAACGGTCCTCAATTACTCTTGCAACTGCAAACATTCCTAGCATCCTAGAACCAGTGGGAATTTCAAGAGATGATGGTAAGAGACCAGATGGGGTGACCATGGTGCTGTTGCGCCAAGGTATTTGTACAAAAAGTACAAAAATAGAGTAAAACTGCAAATATTATTTAAAAACATTTTGTACAAATTGCATTCCTTTAAGTATACAACACACAATACACGTATACATTCTACACAATGTTCTGTTACCAGTAAGTTATTGATACAAAAAAACATAATAAATTGGAATCAGTGGCGGCTTGTCTTACTCTTAGGACTATTAACGCTGGAACTGCACACTGGGGTCTCAGAAACCCTGAGCGTCATAAAAGTAATGCCACATGTGCTGTAATGCTTTTGTTTTAAAATTCATTCTTGTAAATTAAGTTCAAAATTATCTGAGTAGGTATGACCATTCGGCGTGCCTTTTAGTCATTGAGCGAATTACAATAATTGAAAATAAAGTTTTATGGGTATCTCAGACCCCAGTGTGCAGTGTACGTATTATTTTAAAATTCAACTTTAAATTAATTTTATGTAATATTAGCTTTATTTACCTCAAATAATTACTAATTTATATCAAATTGAATTTCTCAAATATTTTAACAAATTTTTAACAACAAAAATTTAACAACATTTTTTATTGTTTGGAGCACAGATCGAAGCTCTATCTAATGTATTCTACGTACTAAGATAGTATCAGTAAAGAGTAGTACTAAACCAAGTAAGCTTAAATCTATTGTTTACTAAAATATCATAAAAACAATAGTGGGGTCTCTGAAACCCAGTGTGCAGGACATGTTACAAAAAATAAGTGTGCATTTCCAGGGTTAAACAATTAAACTTTTCAAAAATTCAATTTTAGAACGTGAGATCCGTCAAAACAATTATACTTCTTCCACAATACTGATCCAAAAGGTGAGGCTACTGCCGAAGCAACATCTTTGGCCTAGAACATACATACATGCAGATAATTTAATCATCATATAAACTGCAAAGACTCCGAAGAAATTTCTTATCATCTGATCGATGAATATGAATCTACTGAAACTACTGAAATATTTTTAGCGCATAACGTAGTTGAGCGTCAGCCTCTTTTGTGAATCATATGCTTTGGTATACTGGTAAATGGCATAATGCAAGTTAATTTTTTTTAATTTAAAATTTCGAGTGGGTGGGGTTACTTGTTACACTATATTTTATGTTTAGCAACCTGAGATAAAATATTCTCGAGCCGCTACTGATTGGAATATTTCCAGTGGCGGTTCATGGGGTGAACATGTGGAGGTTGAAAATTTTAAACGGCTTGTGAGCTTGATTTTGTAATATTGAGAAGTATAATTTAATACTGCGAGAGGTTTGGATAGTTACAGAGTTAACCTCCTAAACAACTGGGAGTTTGAAAACATTCGGAAAATAAGTTTTAAATATCCCATTTTTAAATTTTTTTATACTTTTGATTAAATTTTAATTTAAAAATAATAGATACTTTTTTCGTTAAAGTAAAAATTTTGAACTGAAAATGATATCAATAATTGAAGTAAAGTTTACTTAATTTGATGTATGTATAATCAGATTGCTCAAAGAGATTTTTCATTGATATTAATAAAATTAATTCATTTAATTAGCTACATTTTTCAGAATAGAATTAAATTGTACATACACACTTTCTATCTCCAAATTAATAAGCTATTTTACATCTTTGTTATATAATCTACTATTATAATTATATTTAATTATATAAATTTTTAACTTAATTATTATTTTATTATTTTATATATAATTTATATATCTAAAGTATCTATAATAATTATTAATTAAAAATAATTAAAAACAATTAATTATTAATTAATTAATAATATTAAAACTTCAAAATAATAAGGCAATTAAACCAATGAAATACATGATTATTTGCGCTTTTAGCGAAGATTATTATTGCATTTCATTGATTTAATGTACTTGTTATTTTTATATTTTAATATTATTATAATTATAGAAGCAAATTTTATAAAAATTTAGAAAAATCATTTCATATATAATTTAAATTGTTTTTAAACACATTTTGAAATATTGGTAACTCAGCTTTTGTTCTGAAGATAATTTGCGTGTATTTGATTTTAATGAACTATCCGTAATTTATAACGTACTACTACGTATTGTTGACGTATCCTTAAAAAAAGATATTTTAAATAAACCTTTAACCATAATAAAAAATAAAAACACCTTGGCATTGGTAAACCAGTTACATTATATATCTAAAATACGTCAATACTGGATTTAAAAGTAAGTCAACTACTTCGCATATTAAAATAAAAAAATGAAATCATTGTTCAATGTGACAGAATGACCATATGAGTAATAAAATCGTGGTGACATCCAGCCAGTGGCGTATCCACTAGTATTCCAGTACACTCTTTAGTAATTCGAAAGTGTAACTAGTGAAATAGAGAAGTATATCGTAGAGCAGTAGTAGTTGTGCCTCACTAAGCCAGTAAATTACTAAGTCCTACAATCTCAAAATCTCACCAGCAAAATTTTTCACAAGCCGCCACTGTCATAGAGACTACAATAATAACAAATTGTCTTAAGGGAAAATGGTTGACAAAATTTAAAATAATATTATTTTTAAACTTCGAATTGCGTCTATACCTAAAGATTTGTGAGATTTTGGTTATTTACTGGGGGTTTGCTTACCAAAACATTATTTACAATAAAATATATAATCCATTTTGAATATTGAATTTCATTGCTTAAATAAATTTTGAACTTTTTTGTTTTGTTGTTTTTGTATACCGAGACAGTATTGCATTAAATACAATATTACAATTTTTGTTTTCTGTGGTTATTTTTTAGTTAGCAAAATTTTTTAATTTTTTAGTAATTTCTTTTAGCAAAAAATTCCGCAACTAAACATAATTAAGTAAGCCACATTATATTATTGTGCAATGCATAATAATTTAATATTTTAATGATTTGCATAATTTTTGTCAAATTAAAATAAAATTGCAAAACCAACAAAGTATTGTCGGAAATATACTATTTGATACGTATGTGCGAATGTATGTATCTTAAGTATTGAAAAAATAATTATATCTGAAAATTTTATTAGAAGTTATATTAATTCATTAATAATTAAAATAATACTTCTGGTTATTTACAAAATATTTTAAATGTTATTGCGTTTACTTAGCCAGTTAATTTTTGAATTCTAAAGCACCTGGTAATTTCAAAAAAAATGTTTGCAATAATAATTTCAAATTTTTGGAAATATATTTTAAAGCTCACCTGAATTTAACAAACCGCTCTCTCGATAATTCACTATCACTTTTACCACTAATAGTATACGTTTAGTAAATACAAGAAACTGAGGTAACTTGAACCGTACATCTTTTTCATTGAAATTGGTCCCCTCCATCATCAATAATACAGGTTGTAGGTAACATTTTTAAATTTACGAATTTTATCGAATATTATAAACAAACAATGCAAGTTAAACAAAGTTTCGAATTGTCAGAAAGCATTGAAAGAACTTGGGTATAAAAGAATTAGGTCAATTCATTTATAAATAATTGTATTACAATTTTTGGCTGAATTTGTAAGAAAACAGCAAGATTTCACTTTTGGCTTAACTATAAATTTAACCGCATATTTATTTATTTATATAAATATACTTGATATGATAATTTATGATGTTAGTCTAGTCTTGACGTAGTAAAAAGAAAAAAATTAAAGTCTTTTTGCTTAATAAGCTCTCTATGGTAGTATCAAAATTTTCCACAACAAATTCAAATCGAAACAAGGTTAAATTTGTCATGAAAAGTTTCAAGAATCACAAAATCTCAAATTGGCCGTTTCTTGTTTATCCTCTACCCAAAAATTATGATATAAAAAAATAAAAATTAAAGTAGCAGATAAAATTATGCATAAAAATATTTTAAAAAATTGTTGTTCTAGTCTATCACGTTTCTGAGTTATAACTCTTTAATTAACACTGAATTTATTATCAACTTTTAATATAAAAATTGTTGTTTTTCGTTTAATTTTTTTAATATCTGATATTAAAATTTTACAAAAAAATTGACGATTATTTTTGGATAGCTAATTAAACTTCATTAGAATAAACTTTTTCGAAAAATCAATTCATTTCAGTTTACACAGAAAAATTGAAAAAAATAAATAAATCAACAATAATTTAAAAAATGTACGAAGAAGGTAACAAATTCAGAAAATAAATTAATTTATATAGAGAAGTGCTACAGAGGCCCAGTGGGCCCAGAGCTGAATAGTATTTAGGCACTTAATACCTCAAAGATGTTGCCAGCATCTTGTGAGAAAGACAGTTGAAATAGCCAGATGTACTTGGTCGGAGATCGAAACCACGACTGCGACATAGCAATCTAGCATCCTAAGTGCCAAAAGTTCCATTCTCATTCAATTAACGCTACGTAACTTAGACGTCAAATTAATTTAAAAAAATGGCATGTTTTCTTTAAAGTTAAATTAATTAATAAAATATATTAAAAAAAAATGAACGAGGTTTTAAAGAACAAAAGTAATAATTTTTAATTATTTTACGTAGCGTTAATTGGATGAGAACGACGCGTAAATGCTTGCCTACACCACGTGCTGTTTAGATTTCATTTTTTTTTTTTTATTCTTTTAAATAATGTGTTTAAAAATAATTATTTGAATATTATATCCAGCTGAGGATCTTTTATAATAATTGCAAGCAATTCAGGCCCGTAGCCAGGGGGTGGCAAGGTCGGGCAACGCCCGACCCTTTAAGAACTTTGCCTGACCTTTTAAAATAAAAATATGCAACAATAAATTAAAAGAAAATTTTCCCATTCATTCCACGTTGGTTCTTTTTGTATAAGAATTTTTGTAAATTTTAGGTCAGTATTTGCTTTCAAATGCAATTCGTAGAATTGAAAAATCATCACAGTAGTACCTACCAACATACACCTAAGAGCGACCTATGAGATCTACGATATTTCAGTGGCCATCAAAGTTATAGATGAACTTTCCTTTGCATAAGCGATTATTTTATATTTTTTCCTTGTGCAAGATGAAATGAATATCTTAGTCAAAATGCTATTTTTATGCTTGCGCGCGGCTGTGCAAAAGTACGGAAATAATAAATTTTATAACTTTTTTTAAACCGCGTTGACCTTGAAATTTCAGGAAATTTTCGCCTGCGGCGCAAAATATTGCCCAGTCTCACTATCCGTTTGCCCTACCTTCACTTTCGGTCTGGCTACGGGCCTGAAGCAATTTTATCTTTGCTAAATAACAATTCGTAAATAGGAAGTTGATAAACGTTAATTTGTAATTTTTAAATAATTTTGATTTATGTTGCAGTTTATAACTTAAACATTTACAGCTGTATTCATAAATTTTTAGAATAGACTTAAAACACTCTCTAAAGCTATTTTAGCGTAAAGTCAAAAAACACTAGTCATAAACGTATTTTAGCTTAACAAACCTTCGCTAACAGCTAACAGTATTTTAACTTGACATTATTTAAAAATGGATGGTGCCTTCTTTAAACCAATTTTAAGAAAAGTTGACACTCGATGTAAAAAATGAAGACACATTTAGTTGCTGCTAGAACCTTCTAAAGAGAAATATTCAAAATAATGAAATATACTAAATGTAACACCAGGTGGCGTGTCGCCACAAATTTTATACATGGGTTGCCTACCCGTGCTATACATACAATAAAACAACTTTTAGGCTATACTTTAGTTCATTTCTTCAGTTAGTAGTTCATATAATTCGAAAACACCAACTCAATTACATCAAATTCACTAGAATCGGTATTTTAACACCATTCTAGTTAAAATAGGTTTAGAAACCGTTTATGAATGAACAAATGTTAAAACGTTCTCTAAGTCTTAAAACACGTTCTAATTAAAATAGGTTTAGAGAGCGTTTGAAAATATTTTTATGAATACAGCTGTAAGTTATTATTATATTTTATGTGATTTTAAATTTTATGCTATCATATAATAATTATTACCATAATATTCAGTACTTGATAAAATCAGTGCTAATCAAAATTTTTAATTTAAATAACATGAATCTGGTTCTTTCTCTTTGTCTGTTTTTTTACCAAACTATCACTACTAGTACTGAGAGTGTATTTGGGTGTTCTATGGTTTTCTATAGTTATATAGTTCTAAAATACATTACCAGAAAGACAACGTCGGAAAAATCGTGTATTATTGGGTGGGAATCAAACTGGGTCCTTCGATTTAGTAATCCAATACTTAAATTGGACACTTATCGCCAAGCTCTCTTTTATTGTTAATAGTGGCAATAACCAACCCAGGGACACACAGCTGTAAGTGCTTTGCAAAGCACGAATCAGAGTATAAGAAACTTAGTTTCTCGACAAATTCAAACCGGGCACAGTCAAGTTAGCAGTTGATCGCGCTGATCACTAGACCAATGACCGTCCTTATAAGAAAAATTAATGAGAAACATTACAAAATGAAGTTATTTGAATTGATATTATAATTTGACATATAATGCACTACTGATTGGTTGACTAATAAACAAACGGAAATTTTTATATTAATATTAATTTTTCAAGCTCGGCGTCAATTTTAACATTTTCTGATTGCTTAAAAACACTCAAACCAGTGGCGTAACTTCACGGAGAGACAATAAAAGTTGATCGTCCATTTTGTCTCTATGAACTTTTGATTGCCTTTTTTAAAAATACATAATTTATAATGATTAAGGTAGGAGAATCAATAAAATATAAAAAAAGAATTGGTGAGCTGCCACTAAAAATTATACCTATAGAATTAATTTATATTCGTAAAAGCTGAATTCATTGAAACTAAAAATTTCGAAATATTATTACTATAAACGCAAAAAATATGAAATTTGCATTAGGTAGTATTATGTGTTGAATAGAAATTTTTGGCATTTAATTTGCATTGCAAGAATTATAATTATTGTTGTTCTTAATTAATTAACGTTAGTACAATTGAAGTACTTGACAATATTCATTTAAATTATATTGCTATTCATTTCCTAATAAATTTGCATTGTTTTCACTGGTTATTGAACTTGACATTTTTAAAAGAAATCGAATAATAAACGAATTTAGTTGATAGCCTTCCATTTTGAAGCTATTTAGAACAACATTTTTTTTATTTTAGTTATATTAAACCAGCGCAGTATTTTGCCTTCGAAATATTTAATCAAGGGTAAGTTTCACATTTTTCATAAACAAAATTTACTTTGATTTTAAAAGATCTTCTAACTTTTCTTTTATTATTCTCGGACCGGGAAGTGCTCATAAAATATAGAAAGTCTATAAAATGAAATTGGTACTCGTATAATATCAATAAAATAAAAAATATTGCGTATTGTAAATATTTTATATTATTATGTTGATAACTCTGCAAATTTTCTGCAAAAAAAATATGCTAAAAAGTATAGCGTAAAATGAAAGCTCTTGATTAGATTAGTTAGCTAGGAAGTCGGTTGAAGTCTTAAATATCGGACCTGTCCTACCTACTTTGGAATTTAAGAATTAATTTAAAAAAATTGCCGTTTTTACCTCCAATCAATTTAAAAAAAAAAATTGGAGGTATGGTAATCGAAAAAAAATGTCAACTTTTTTTTTGCATTTTCGAGATCACCGTGTTCAGAAACGTAAAGATCTGCAAAAAGTAAAATAAAAATTTCTGTGTCGGTCTGTCTGTCGGTCTGTCTGTCGTTGGATTTTGTCGATCGATTTGCTTCCGAACCATCCAACCAATTACGACCAAATTTGGTATGGTGGTAGGGTTCACGGTGGAAAGGTGAAAATAAGGTTTTCGTCGCGATCTATCAATCAGGAGTGCCACCACATGAAAATAATACGGGATTTAAAAAAAATATTTTGTCTTGCGATATGTTATTTTAAAGGCCTTAAAAGGCTTTATCCAGAATAGGTAAAATTAAGCTTCTATCTGTCGTCTGTCAAAAATCACAAGTTGTCAAAGTTGAAACTTTAAGAGTGAATAACTCAAGAAATGCTGAAGGGATCTTACCCAAATTTGGTACGTAGTTACATTGATCCTTATGGATATGAGAGCATATGTAATCCTTCGATAGAAATCACTAATGCAACATGAAAAAAATAAAATTAACTTTTTTGGCAAAAACATGAAAAAAGTTTTTGTCGATCGATTTTCTCCGGCATTTCTACGTCGATTGCAATCAAACTTATTGGACGTATGCCTCGTGGGCTGATGGAATGGTGAAAATAAGGTTTTGCCAGAGAAATCTTCACCAGGGCCACCACAATAAAATAAATAAAAAAATATGAAAATGTCGTCGTATCTCCGGAAATGTTTAACCGATTCAGCTAAAATTTGGTGTGTCGATGGAGCTTTGAAAGTATAAGTATTGGTGAAAAAACAAACCGAGCCAATTGTAACAGGGCGGCCAGGTCAGAAAAATTACAGAAAATATTAACTGAAATCATAATTTATATATTTTTTGTGAGAATTTGTCAGATGGCTTGCAAAAATAAAACAATATATTCAAAATTTTAATAAACGTCCTAATTTTGTGACATATGTGTCAAAATTAGGTTAATGTTGATTTGTATACCGAGTGCAGCATAAGAATTGAGTTTAGGGCTTGTAACAATTAATTTTAGAATACAAAAATAGGTGGTTTGGTGGGAAATATTTTATAATATCGTCGTACGGACTGACGGAACGTTACTTTATAAGTAAAAGGTTCTGCCACTAGGTAGCGACCAAGTTTAGGCTGGGCTGTTTGTTAAATTTTTTTGCAAATGTTTTCAGAATCAGTAAATCGGCAGTCAGTAATTTACAAAAATTTATTTTCGAAAAATCCGCTAGATGACCAAAAAAATTTGTTGTACCAATCTTGGAGAAATTTTATTTGTGACTTCTTACGGTATTATGTGACGTATATAAAAATTTTGGAAAAAATTCAGTGGCGTACAAAAATAAAAATTTTTTTTCATTTTAGATTTTGTTAAAAAAACTTTTATAGATAGATTTAGGGTACCGATATCTTTGTTAAGGCTACCACAATAGAAAACAAAAATGAACATTATGTCATCGTATCTCCGGACAAAATTTGGTGTGCTGGTGATTGGAGGTATTGCGGCAGAGAGTGACGATATTTTTTATTTGACTACGAAAAAATAAGAATACGTTATTTTTAGGTTTCGAAGTCATATCGAACCCACCACTGAAGATGTTAATCTAAAATTTGGTAGTAATTTTTTGGTAAAATAATATTTTTTAAAATACAAGGTATATTTTTTAATTACAAAAAAATAAGGGTGACATCCTTAAAGATAAATTTAATTATTTTTAAAAAAATTTAAATATTAACAAATTATAATTTCCTTTCGCAGCATAGCGTTTCATCGACATTACTCGGTTTACAATAATTTACCACGTATATTTTGTACTTTATAACATTTTAAATTTACTGTAAATTGCATAAAACTTGAATTCCTTGACTCAGCACTAGTTTATATAAGTTATACCATACCTCATGAATATCATGATGTGCATATCATATGTATGTACTTACGACACAAACTAGTTTCAAGTTAACTCTGAAGTAATCGGAAAAATATCAACTAATTCAATAAAATTTATATATGTATGATTGTATAATTTAACTGAGTAAAAAATACACAAAAGTTAAAAAAAATATTTTTATCGGTTTTCACTTTCTCATCTCTCCTTGGGCAATTCTCCTGACTGCTTCGATAGGTTTAGCTTGAAATTTTTCCTCATTTGTTATTGGCGAAAAATCCAAATTTGCCAACTAAAATTAAAAATTATTCTACACTTTAGAGTTTACTTTCAATGCTTTGGTAAATAAAAAAAAAAGTTAACCCTGACATCACCATTTTGATTATAAAAATTTTAATAACTGAGATATCTCACTGGCAGATAATTTCTATTGTAGACTTGAAAACTTCAAGGTCTATAATATATTTTGCATTATAACGCAACTATATAATGTCAAATTAAAATCTGCTAACAAACAAGTGGTTGAACAATCACTCGAATATATTTAATTCAAGTCTAATATGATTTTAATAACTATTAATGATTAACTTACAAAACTGATAGCATAAACTACTATTTGTATGCATAATAAGATATTTAATAAAAATATCCGAAATTAATGAATTATAGTGGTCTGCAAAATAAAAATAAAAATAAAAATTAATTTATATAAATAAAATTTTTCCATAAACGTACAGAATGGTAGTAGTTTAATTTATAGTAAAAGTTACCTTCGGCAAATAGCAAATCACGTGATTTCTGTATCGAGGTATTTCATTGATGGGATTGCCATGCATAGTTAAGCTTCTCAATTGTGATAAATTTCTCAGCCGATATACATCCTCCATACTTTCCAAAAGGTTACCGTGAAGATAAAGTATTATTAAATTTGGCAATTTGAGTATTCCCTGTTGAAAAAAAAACATTTCTTACACAACAGATTCAAATCTAAAATAAAAGAAAAACTTGCGTACGTCATCGAGTTCGGTGATCATATTAAAAGAAAAATCAATCCAGCCTAATTTTTCAGGTTGCTCTAGAACATTGGACGTCATAGTCTCTACGCCTTTAATATTTGTCAATTTGTTATTATTCAACCAAATTGCTCGAGTTAAATATTTTCTACGCTCAATACCGCGTTCTGGAATTTTCCCTACTCGAGTCGATCGTGGTCCTTCCACTCCAATACCTAATGAGAGATAATAATGAGAAAAAGACGTTAAAAATAAAATAATTTTCCATATTATACTAAACTCGTTAAATTTTTAAATTCGTTGAACGAATAATCAACTGGTAATGCCGCTTCTAAAATGACGTTTTCGTCTTTTAGTACTTTCATTATAAAAAAAAACTTGTAACCAATTAGGACAATTAAAAAAACATTTTAATTGTAAAAAAGTTAAAATGACAAATTTATTTTAATTACTTTCCATGGAAATAGAAAAACAATTACTACGGTAAATATTTCGGCCAACCATAATTTTGACGCTAAGATTATGATTTAGAATCGCAAAATATTTTCATTTTACGTACTTAAGGGGGTATTCTAGTCTAGAGGCACGAATTTTGGGCGTTTCTTTGAGCTAAAATAAAACAAACAATATTTTTACTATCCATTTTTTTATCACTTGTTTATTGATACTTTAAGAATTCATAAAATTTTAAACCAAAAAAAAATTCAAAATTCAAGAAGTTATAAGCTGGCAAAGTGGGAGGTCCAAAAAAAAGACAGTGTCATGGCGTGCAAGGTTTCAATCCTTCTGGTCATCTGAAACAAAAAATCCAACGGATTCTTAGTTAGTAAAGTTGTCCGTCGCTGTGGTATGACCCTTGGACAAGTCAAAAAAAAATTTCTAGACAAAATGGGGGCCGTTTAAAAAAAAATTTTCATATTTTTTATAATGATTCCAAGTTTTTTAAAATAGTAAAATTCAAAATTTTTAACTTTAGTTAGGCCCATGTAATAGAGGGATGTATAAAGAATGTTCACACGAAATTTGAAATAAATCGGTTCAGAAGAACTTGAGATATCGTGCACGCCAGCTTGAAAAACGTTGTTTTGAAAAAAACGCGTTTAAAGTTTTGAGTCAAGATACCGGCAATTTTACTCATAGAATGGTACAGTATACTTACTTATTTTTAATCAGCGATTCCTGCTCCATACAATTCCGAAGTTCTTTCGTGAAGACGAGCAGACTGACTCTGACTTGAAACTAACTTGAAATGTTAATATAATAAGGTTTTATGGGCGGTCTAGGACAAAATCCCGCGGCCACAATCCTGCGGCCATAATCCCGCCGCCAAAATTCTGCTCCCGCCGAACCAAAATCCGGCCGGACCACAATCCTGCCAAACCACAATAAAATATAATTAGTGTCGGGCATTTGTTGGCATTTAATTATAAAAACCGCAGAACTATTTTTTATGATGGATCCGTGTATTGCTATGGTTGTTTTTGTCAAAACGGCTCGGAGAGCCCGGAGCGAAGAGGATCGGAGCGTAGGTTAGCGCAGAGTCAAATTTGACAAAGATTAAACTTATTAAAAATATCCCTAAAGACAGAAAGAACTCGAAGAACAGAAGGAACTCGAAAAAGGAAAAACTCGTTTCAGGGTGGATTCGAAAGTGCGGGGTGCGAAGGGAATCCACAAAAAACAAATTTTGCATTTGTAAAATAATTAATATTTATTTTGGAACAGGAAAAAGCAAGACAAGAATGCCAACACTAATTTTATAGCGGCGGGATTGTGGTTCAGCGGGATTGTGGTCCGGCGGGATTGTGGTCGGGCAGGTTTTCGGTTCGGCGGGAATTTGGCGGCGGGATTTTGTCCCATTCCGTTTTACGGGGAAATTCATCCGCAGGTAGTCGGGCAGTGCCTACCGTCGATTGTTCATTTGTTTCTGTCGTACCAGATTAAATGCCGCGTTATTAAAATGGCTATAACTCGTTAAATAATCGTAATTTTGAAAAATCCTTATAACGGATTATAATATAACGGGTTATAAATTTTGTGAATTTATTTAGTTTTTTTAACCTACACCTTGTTCATTATTTTCGTAATTTCTGTGAAAACGGTCAGTTTCACAAAAAAACCTATTAAGCTAAAGTTGTAGCCCGTTAAATTCCCTATCCGGTTTAGGCCATTAGTTTTTTTCTATTACGTTTCGTTTAAAAGATACGGGGTTGGCAAGAAAAGTAAAAAAAATAAAACTCGGAATTTTTTGACATTTTTTCCCTTAATTTAATTCATAACTCGAAATCTGTTGATTCCAGGCGATAAGGGGTTATAACATAATTTGTAGATATTTAAATGCTCTATAGAAAAGCTCTAATCCATTAAACCCAAAAAATCAAAAATATCGGTGCAATGGCCGCTTGAAATCATAAATTAAAAAAATTGCTTTAAAGTGAGGTACCCCCCAAGAGTTTGGACTTGGACAAAAATTTTATTTAAAAATATGTCTTAGAAAAATGTCTTCTATCACCACCTAAGAGGTTCTCCACGGTCACGGGGACGCCCTGTATATAGATAAATCAGGATTTAAAAATCGCTCAGTACAACAGAGAACTCAGAAACTCGCTACAGAGCCTCCCCCCCCCCCGTAAATACGACACTGAATGAATTAAATCTTTTCACATGTTCCTATACTGTTCCACCCTACATCAACCTTTCAATTATTTTTAGTTCTCTACGTAATTGGTGTTTCCGCCGTGTTTAATCTCGCTTTTTAATGCTAGACGCTATTATGGTATATCCGGTGGTTTCCCGAGCTAATTCAGTTTCCATTATTTATGTGTAATAAGCTTATTAATAGATCGTTTTGCAATCTTCGTGACCACAAACATGCGATTGGTTAAGTAAGAAGATAACAAGACATACGATTTTACGCTCCTTTTGCGTATATAAATATGAATAATAGTATTTATCTAATCTATAAACCCCACATAATATTTTATAATTAGCATAATTTTGAAACTGCACTTCATACTTTTCCTCAATGTAAAAAATTCTAAATTGTAATGTTTTACTCTAGTTGTAATTTTACTTTTATTGTTAATAAATAAGACCACGTCATGGTTTTTACGACGGAAGACGGTTGGCCAATGGTGTCCCGGAAGAGGAAATGTGGACCAAGCTTGCCCCAAAAGCGCTCCTCCACTGACTCCAATTAAATTTAACATGTTCAGTATCTATTCAATATAAAATCCGACTAAAAATTTTTCTTTTAATTTTATTTCTAAAAGGACCCCAAATGCAGCCGTCCGAGCTCCCGGAAGCGAAAAGCAAGGTACTCGACCTGACCATACCGCAACTTCCAAGTCAGGCATCCGGAAACGGAGTCCATTCGCTTAGCACAATACCGGGGCACTGACAGGATACTTGAAAATTACGAATCTAGAATGACAGGAATCTATTTTTAAGTTAAATTCGGCTATAAATTAAAATAGTCAAATTAATATAAATTTTCATGATAACAGTTGAACGGCTAGTAGACAACTGTGACAGAATCAGCTTATTAAACTACATTGCTGCACCTGTTTACGTCGAGTACACATACTGTTAACAGAATGCACTAAACTAGTTCTCGCCTCCAACAAAATGGTGTTTGTTATGCATGTAAAAAATCGAAATTTTAATATTATTTAATTAAATTTAATTTTTCCTCGATTATTTATGAAAATTACAATTATTTCTTATGCCGTTAGATTTTTTACATTATTTATAATATCTTCGGGTAAAATTTGAATTAAAAATGTTTGTTTCTCGATTTTAATAATGAAATAACATAATTTTATTCTCAATCAATACCAAATGTCGAGCCAATAGTGTATTTAAAAGGAAGCACGAGTAAAATTCTCCCCCCCCCCCCCATCCAGGAATTGTATTTTCGAGTATTAGGCGCAACTTGTGGCATGGAATCGGCGTTCCTGCCGTTTCATTACAGGTAAAATATTTAATTTGCTTTACTTACTTCCATTAAAATGTAAATAATATATCATAACAGCAATTAAAGTCTGACGTAGAAATAAGAATACAGTAAAAGCCCATTTAGGGTGAACGCTCCAGACTGTAAACAAGCCTTCTATCTGAGCTTTTCCTTATCAACAAGTGCAGTTAGAGATATGCCAAATGTGCCAAGTTTATGAACTAATCAGGCGGCGATACATAATATCCCGATAACATATGAAAACATATTTGTTCCATATCTATGTATGTTTCCTGTTAAGAGAACTTTTACTTAATTCAGAAATCTACCTTCCCTTTAAACACAAAAGGATGTCTCTTAAGAAAGCACAATAAAAGATTAAAATAAATACTTGAACATTTAGATTTTGACGTTAATATTATTTCAAGCTTCCAAATTTGCATATGAAACAAAATCCAAGTTACGTAATAGTATATTGTTTATTCAATTATATATCTAGGTAAATTTTAAATCAAATAATTAATTATTCAACTAGTTATGAAGCCAAATGAAACTAAAATTTTAACGAAATTTATAATTAATCGCACCCACTCTATTTTAATTACAGAACGTAATCGAGTGTTACATATGAGTCGAATACATATTACACAGTTGAACCAAATTTAATTTACAAACAAAAAGAATTTTCCAAAATAAACAACATGAAACACAAATTTGTAGGTATTACTTTATTTTTTCTTCCAAGTTTTTTGCACTTACATTAAGTCGTACCAACTAAAATTAAACTAAACTACATTATTATTATATAAATATATACCGTTATTAGTCAGTAGCTTATTTTATTTAACTCGTTAATTAATCAAATACAACTAAACATAATTATGTTGAAAGTTCGACGGAAATTCAAACAAAAAATAAGACGCCATGACAGAAAGATAAATCAAAATTAATTCCTTCAGCGTTATAATACCCTACAATCTTTATTTGTAAGACAATCTCCATAGATTTAGTCCATTATCGAGATTATACAACTAAGTATTTAGATATTACAAGTCAAATGTGTAACTTAAAAAATTCCTAAAATAACTCATCGGCAACACCAAATTATTCATTTGGCAAATATAATACTATTTAAAAAAAATAATTAATTTAGTGTTACATATGAATATATTTAAATAGCTCTCTATCTCGAAACTTAATGACTTTCTCCATATACATTTTCATCGGAATAAGCGATGTAAAGAAATGCATCCTCCTCGTGATGTTCCTAAATTTAAAAATAAAAAGCATTAAATTTGTACAATATTGTGTGCAATTGCAAATCTCACCTGATAGAGGGATCCCATTGTAGCGGAGGTTGGTGGAATAACGTTATTTACGAAAAAGAATAAAGCGTCTTCTGGTCGTAAGTGGATCCTCTTTCTTATGAGAAAATAAAATTGACCTACAGTTAGATCGGATGGTACTAAATATTTTTTTTTATCCAAATCTCCAATACGAGCCTTGGGAGCTTTTTCTACAATCACCTATTTCAAACAAAAAAAATTGATTTTGTGAAAACATAACAAGAGTGCATCGACTTATATGTTAACTAGGTCACGATTGATTTTTGTAAAAGAGAACTGTCCCAACTTTTTATCAAGGTTTTTTTAATCCTCTCGCTGCATTGAAATCTTAATAATAGGAAACAGACAGGCCTTAAAAATTTTAAGGTATTTCCGTTATACTTTCATACTTTAAAGAGATAAATTTTAATTATAAATTCAAATTTATTGAGAACAAGAAGATAATAATTTAATTATTTCTATTAACATTCGGTCAATAACTACGTCAACAGCACGACAAAACCACATCCACTGAACAATCGACCTAAAGATCTAAGTACTTATTTTAATTCGTTTGACCTTGAAACGTATTAGAAATCGCAGAAGGAAGATAACATGTCAAGTGTACTTTCGTACATCGTAACATCTGGTAACTGCACTGGTCGGAGATGATCCTAATATTGTAACTTTAATTTGTCGTGTCCACGTGGAATATTAATTTATGCAGTTAAATTAGTTTGTTACAACAGAATTCAGCTGCATATATTATTTAATACAAACAAAGAACAAAATTTAATTGGTTTCGAGCCAACTTAAATGTGAAATAAACATTTGTAAAAACTTGACAACAACAAAATTATGGCAGAATTATAGTGGCTTATTTTTGTCTTTTTAAAAAATACAAAAAATTTCAAAATATCAAGAAAAAATACTTGGCACTTTCTTGGGTGAATTGTTCCTAAAATTGGATTTTGGAAAGACCATAAGCTCGGATAATGGAGGATCAATTTATTCGCTGCACCCCAATTCAAAATTTTTCAGTAAAAATTTACATCAAACAGATTCTGTAAGCTTCCACTGGATTGGCAAAAGTTTTTTCACTAAAAATTAGAACAATGTGGCCCTGACTGATGCCAACTCACAATTTTCTCTTTTCTCTACTTCGTCCCTGTTCAGTGAACTTTGCGCCGTACCCGTGACGTCATACCATAATGATAATCAGCTGATTTTGTGATGTAAATATGCATAGCATTAGATAATATGAGTAATTTAAAAACAAACGTTGCTTAATTATAAACAATACTACTTGATTGCAGGTAATCGAAATATTCAGAATTAACAATAAGAATTTTTTAGAATATCGGTTTAAATTTCGAAAACGTGGTAGGTCTAAATACTACTAAGAAACAAACCTTTGTTAAAATATTCCTGGAATATATTACCTTATTTCTCTTCAAAACTTGGTAAATCTGGCCCTACCACCCAGCTAAGGATAACCTGAACTAAAAATCTATTAGAAATTATTTCAACTAAAATAAAATGTGAAAGTTTACATCGAAATAAAAAATTTGTAAGATGAGCAAAATCCGTAATTAGTTATTGCATTATTGCCAATCATGTCGAAATTCGGTTGATTGTATATTTTCTGATAGACGTCAACAAATTCTAGGGGAATTATTGAAAACTATCTAATAATAAACAATAAATCGTGCAATGTACCTTCACAAAATTATTACTTTTCAACACAAAAACAAAAAGTGACCTTGAAGAACAGTCATATTGACATATGACATTACTACGCAAAAATTTATTAAACACAAAAATAGCCCGATTGCACAGTCCCCTACTTACATAATTTAATTTTTGGAAACATTTGAGGATATTTTTGTAGTAACATTGCAAAATTGCATAGGTACAAACGATAAAATTCATATTATTGTAATTCACTTACGGGCACACGATCAGGATATTTCTTTCTAATTTTTTCACCCTCGGCTTTCCTCTTTTCGAATGCATGCTCCTCTTTGTATTGGAACTTCATGTCTGCTTAATTCACCAAAATTTAATGTAGAAATCGGAAAAATTGGACACTTACGTCTCGAATGTTCACTAAATTCTGATTAAAACAACAAACAATCGATGGCATATAAAACACTACGCGCACATTTGACGCACTAGATCATTCACAAAAGAAATCAAAAAAAAGATCTGCGAACAAAATTTCTAAAAATAATCCACTTTAAAACGAAAAACTTGTAAAGTTTGCCTATAATTTAATTTTTTTTAAATTTTTTAAGTTAAATTAGAAAAAAACGGTGCTTAATTTGATGTTTTCAATTGCGCACTTCCGTGGGCGCCTATTTAAATGTTATATTGTAAATTTAATTTCTATTTTAAATTAGAATTATTCGGATGTAAAAACATACCTAATCCCCACTTCGATTTGCAAAGTTTCAGTTGCGAAAATTTTAAATATTAAATTTTTTGATTTATCGCAAAACTTGACCCGTTTAACCTTAAAATACCTAACAACAACAACCAACAACTTTATCGTTCGTGTTCAGTGTTGATAACAACAGTGCAAAATGACCTCGAGAAAAGTCTTGTTTGTGTGTTTAGGTATTTTGTATGATTTGTACGTTTTAAAATTAATTGAATAAAATCTGCAGGTAACATTTGCCGTTCACCCACTGCTGAAGCAGTTTTTCAACATTTGGTAGAGGTTGGTGACTTGCAGGACAAATGGACTACCGACAGTGCTGGTATAGGAGGATGGCATGAAGGAAGTTCTCCTGATCGTAGGGCTCGAGAAACCCTTAAAAGCCACGGTATTAACTATAACGGCACAGCTCGACAGGTGAGTGAAAAGACCTCGTAGCATTCCCACTGTAACTTTTCATTTCAGATTCAAAAGTCAGACTTCGATACTTTCGACTTCATATTTGGTATGGACGACGAAAATATTTCGAGTCTGAACAGAAGCTCTCCCAAAAACAGCAAAGCTAAAATTTTACTTTTGGGCGATTTTGATCCTGAAGGTGACAGAATCATAAGGGATCCATATTATGTAAGTATGAGGTCGATAAAATTTTTATTATATTATATATAAAATTTAAAATTTTATTTAATATTATGATACTTTTAATGCCTAGGACACCGGAGCGGAAGGTTTCGAAAAGTGTTATCAGCAGTGCATGAGATGTTGTAAAGCATTTTTAGATGAATACAAATAAATAATATTGTCATTTTATTTTACTGGCTTACAGACCTTCCTACCTACAATATTTTTTAGTAAACATATTTAAAATTATCAGTCTTTGTTTACATCACAGATTTGCAAGTTCAGTCTTTTAACATTTTTATATCATGAATTCTATTAAATAATGCACATTACCACAACTAAATATTTCCATAAACATTTTCATCAGTGTAAGTGATGTAGAGAACACCATCGGCATGCTTGTAATCCTAAATAAAATTGAATTAATGAAATTAGTCCTAAATAAATATTTCGGGTTTTAAAACTTACCCTGTAGAGATCTCCAAAAGTAGCCGATATGGATGGAATAGTACTACCTATGAAGATAAACAAAGCAGTTTCCGGAGGCATATTCATTTGACTTCTCAGGACTTTGTAAAGGTCGCTTACGGTATTGCTGTTTTTCATTAAAATTCTAGCGCCTGATAAATCCTGAAGAGTTGACCTGGCAAGCTTCTTAAGTATAATCTAAAAACAAAAGCCAGTAAACATTTGAATTTTGTTTACAAATAATTATACTTACGGGTACCGTGTTTGGATATTTTCGTGTCAACAATATAGGGTCAAATTTATCGTTCACTCTCTTAAACATTTCAGATATATTTGCTTAAAAATTATCCCAAAAAGAAAAACAATTCAACTACACAACAATGACAACAGCAATAATGACAAATGGTGGAAGTGGTAGTGGTACAATCCATAACAAAGGCAACCAACAGTTACTGCAGGTCCATCTTACGATTTTGACCACTACTAATTATGGAGTTTTCAATCTATGGTACCTACGAGAGCCGGCTTTACCAATATTTCTATACGGGGCGATAAGTTTTGAAGGCTGCAAAATTATGGGAAATAGAAAATTAATTTATTGTAAGAATACAAATTTTTAATAAAATCGTGGCCTACGATTCTGGAAGTTTAAGTAGAAGTGAAGAGTTTTTGTTAAGTTTATTGCATAAAATGTACTAATATACTTTACTAAAACCAAAATTAATTTAAAAAACTCGATTTTAATGGTTATCTTTCAGAACAGGACCGATTTAAGAATATTTTTGACTAGCGCAAATCTTAAAAATGCCCAGCATAACCAGTAATTTAAATCGCGATAGGTTCAAAATTGTTTACTAAACAAAAGTAGGTACTAAATTTTCCAATGATTGACTTGCTTTAGACATAAAAACACAAGTTTTTATTGGAATTTTTATTTCACAGGTATTTGTAGTGTGGTAACCTGGACTTCGTGGTTGGAAAGGCGGCACTGACGGTTTTACTGAAAAATAGCTTTAACAACCTACCTTTCTTCCCTTTTTGTTCCAGATCACTTCTCTTTAATCGCTGCCACCAGATCTAGTTTAAAGATGTAACGAGATAGATCAGCTCGTTTTGATTGGGTTGTAGTAGCGTGAACTTTTAGGAGACGTAGGGATGAGATAAACAATACTTTGCAACACCAAACTTAAACAGTTTGAAATTATAATTAAATTTATTGAAATCAAAAATAGCTATGAAATACAAGATAAAAATAAAATATCAAAATAATGGAATACCAAAACTTAAGACACATGAACATGGGTAAAAAAAATAATAATAAAATCGAGCGCGAAAATACAAAGTGAAATAAAATTTTTATATTACTAACCTTTTTTCTATAATAATTCGAACAACGGCTTTGGCTGATGTAGAAATTGTCACTTTAATTTAATCAAAAATTAATTAAATTTAAAAAAAAAAATCACTTCGGTGATTGAAATTATAAAAGCAAAATGAAAATCAAAATTTAGAGTGACTGCGACGTTATCGCTTCGTATCAAAACCGTTAACTGACTTGTCCAAAATCCTCCACCGAATTTATAACAACTTTACGTCTTTGTCTTTAGGTTCTCATAAAGTTCGTTAAACCAAAATTAATTTATTTTGCCTCTTAGCTCTGCTAATTGCATTATGATGTAATCGGTGCTCGAATTATTGGAAGATCTTGTGTGAGTGAACTCATAATTTTACTATTCTAAACAATTTTGAGTGCTTTGAGCCCTTAGATACCTAAGTTTTCCCACTTGACGTTCTTGTAATGCTAATTTAGACGTCCGATTTTTCGTCAAGTGTAACTTTTAGTACCTATCTACGTGTTCTTAAAAATGATAAACAACTTATCAACCTCTTGGTTTCTAATTTAATAAAATATAAACAATTTACTTAAAATTTATGTGTGACCAAATTGCAATATTCATCTTTTGAATTTATAAAGTTTAGTTTAAAACAAAATTATAAAATTGGCTTTGAAATTAAAAATATACTAAGAATTAAAATGAATATGATTTCGCAAATTTATCAATGAAAGAATGTTGCAATTTGTCAAAAGAAAACGATATTCGTAATAATATAATTAATTTTTATTTTAAATGTAAATAAATCTAGTACAAAAGAAAATATATATTTAGGGATAATAAAAAAATGGGGGTGGAGTACTACAGTAGCAATAAACACATATCAACTGTTAAAAATGGTAATCTTAAAATAGCCAAAAGTCAAAATAATGGATGAACAGATAATTTAGACTTTTAGAGTATTTCGGTTCCAAAAATTTCTATGCAAAGCATGAAAACTAAAACCAACCTATAATGCAAGCTTTGTCAGACATTTATTTTATTATTTTATGACCATTGCAAAATCGAAATTTATTTATTTATTTATTTATTTATTTATTTATTGTATATATACGGGCGTTCGCCCATTAACAAAAAATACAATTTGTATTACATAATACAATAATCAAGTACCAGTTTAGATTAGCGTTGCTGAACCTGTGGAGCGCGCCTCCTAGGAGAGTTATATTATTAAAAAAAATTATTTTTACTGAAAGAAAACCAAAGTAAAAAACATTCTGACATAATAAAAAAATAAAATACACTAAAATACAAAAAAATTTTGTATGAGAGGGGGGTGCAATAAAAACTATGATTGAAAATTGGATCGAAAATACTGAATAATATAAATATTGCAGAGAAAAATTACAAAAACTTACCTGTAATTGCACGTAAAAAACTAAACGAAAAAACGTTTAAAAACTATGAATAACATCTCTTAGGGGGGCGCAGGATGATGCCCCGGGCGGCACATTTTTAGAGGCGGCATTTTGAGGTATATGCAAACCTAGGGGTTAAATATCTGTCAATGTAATTTAAAACTGAATTCTTTAAAAATGTATTTAAATGGACAAAGGAACACGTTAGTGCAAAACGTTCGTTAATGTTTGTAACAAGCAAACAAATTTGTGAAGAGTTGGGGATATCCACTGATCGTCGAGTTACAAGGAAAAAAATGATGAGTGGTGAAAATTCGCAAAAAGTGAGGCTATCTCTAGAAGAAGAAATACGAAGAGAAATGTTTTTATCATTAGATAGAGTTATTCAGTAAATAACGGTGCGTTTTGAGCAACTCCATGTCCTTACAGAGAAGTATTCGTGTTTAATACCATCGAATTCTGTTAAACAACAATTTTGAATGTCAATATTGTCAAACAGTTTTATTTTGAAAGAAAAAGGATTCAGAATTTTATGTCTGTACAGAGCCTCTTCTCTTCTTCTTCATCAGCCTTTTTTTAATCCACTTCTGGACCATTGGCCTCTTTTTCTTTTGAGAAAGGTTCGGGCATTAAGACCCCACGGCTTCCTAAACCGGATTGGGGAATGCCTGTACCCTGTTTTTAATAGTTGACGGCGGCAATCGTCAACCCAGGGAGACCGTCGGCTTTACGTACCCTCCGAAGCACGGAGACGGTCATATGAAAGTATTTAACTCTCCCCGGATTTGAACCGAGTACCTTAGAATCAGCAGTTGTTCGGCTAACGCACTAGGTCAGGGGTGGCCAACAGGTCGATCGTTAGTCCAGTGTTAGTCCAGTCGATCGTGGCAAGGCAAAAAGTAGTAAAAAAAGCAAAAAATGCTACATGATTGTGTACTGAACTATGCTGTTTCATTTAATATTTCTAGAAGTATGTAATTGGTAGATCGCACAGGGTCTCGTTAGTGAACAAGAGATCTTGGGTCCAATCAAGTTGGCCACCCCTGCACTAGGCTAATGACCGTCTCAGCCTATTTTACAGAGCCTCTGTACATATACAGAGCTTATTTTATTAAAAGGCTGGTTAAGCCCGGGCCTGTGCCCCGGAGTTAGAAGGTCCCCCTGCTTGACCCAACTGTAACTGTTTAAATCAACAGTTTATTTTTACCTCCAATCAATTTTTAAAAAAAATTGGAGGTATGGTAATCGAAAAAAAATTTCAACTTTTTTTTTTTGCATTTTCGAGATCACCGTGTTCAGAAACGTAAAGATCTGCAAAAAGTAAAAAAAAAATTTCTGTGTCGGTCTGTCTGTCTGTCTGTCTGTCGGTCGTCAAATTTTGTCGATCGATTTGCTTCCGAACCATTCAACCAATTACGACCAAATTTGGTATGGTGGTAGGGTTCACGGTGGAAAGGTGAAAATAAGGTTTTCGTCGCGATCTATCAATCAGGAGTGCCACCACAAGAAAATAATACGGGATTTTTTTTAAATATTTTGTCTTGCGATATGTTATTTTAAAGGCCTTAAAAGGCTTTATCCAGAATAGGTAAAATTAATCTTCTATCTGTCGTCTGTCAAAAATCACAAGTTGTCAAAGTTGAAACTTTAAGAGTGAATAACTCAAGAAATGCTGAAGGGATCTTACCCAAATTTGGTACGTAGGTACATTGATCCTAATGGATATGAGAGCATATGTAATCCTTCGATAGAAATCAGTAATGCAACATGAAAAAAATAAAATTAACTTTTTTGTCAAAAACATGAAAAAAGTTTTTGTCGATCGATTTTCTCCGGCATTTCTGCGTCGATTGCAATCAAACTTATTGGACGTATGCCTCGTGGGCTGGAATGGTGAAAATAAGGTTTTGCCAGAGAAATCTTCACCAGGGCCACCACAATAAAATAAATAAAAAAAAATGAAAATGTCGTCGTATCTCCGGAAATGTTTAACCGATTCAGCTAAAATTTGGTGTGTCGATGGAGCTTTGAAAGTATAAGTATTGGTGAGAAAACAAACCGAGCCAATTGTAACAGGGCGGGGCAGGTCAGAAAAATTATAGAAAATATTAACTGAAATCTTAATTTATATATTTTTTGTGAGAATTGGTCAGATGGCTGGCAAAAATAAAACAATATATTCAAAATTTTAATAAACGTCATAATTTTGTGACATATGTGTCAAAATTAGGTTAATGTTGATTTGTATACCGAGTGCAGCATAAGAATTGAGTTTAGGGCTTGTAACAATTAATTTTAGAATACAAAAATAGGTGGTTCGGTGGGAAATATTTTATAATATCGTCGTACGGACTGACGGAACGTTACTTTATAAGTAAAAGGTTCTGCCACTAGGTAGCGACCAAGTTTAGGCTGTTTGTTAAATTTTTTCGCAAATGTTTTCAGAATCAGTAAATCGACAGTCAGTAATTTACAAAAATTTATTTTCGAAAAATCCGCTAGATGACCGAAAAAATTTGTTGTACCAATCTTGGAGAAATTTTATTTGTGACTTCTTACGGTATTATGTGACGTATATAAAAATTTTGGAAAAAATTCAGTGGCGTACAAAAATAAAAAATTTTTTTCATTTTAGATTTTGTTAAAAAAACTTTTATAGATAGATTTAGGGTAGGGGGTGATACATATAGATATCTTTGCCAGGGCTACCGATATCTTTGTTAAGGCTACCACAATAGATAACAAAAATGAACATTATGTCATCGTATCTCCGGACAAAATTTGGTGTGCTGGTGATTGGAGGTATTGCGGCAGAGAGTGACGATATTTTTTATATAACAAATAATACTTTATTTTATATTAATTAAATAAATTAAAACAAATTTAAAATAATATTTAAAAATATCTGCTGACAACACACTCCAGCTTACACCTATTTACACCGCTATTTTTCTAATTTCCTATTTCAATAAAAATAATAATTTCCTAATCCTACGAGGCAGCCCCAGAAGGTATAGGACCTAGGGCCTACTAGATCCGAAAATAGGCACTGTGTCTGCCAGTGGCGGAACTTCAAAATTTGACCTCCCCCCCAAAAAAAAATTTATGGGCCCCTAATAAAATTGTATTTCTTATAAAAAGAAAAGAAAGTATATAATAAATATTTATTTTTTATATTTTATATCGTCGAATCTTAAAAGTTGTCTTAAAAATAATTGTTTTGTTAACTATATAAAAATAAAACTACGTAAAAAAATGTTTTGTGGCGGTATTTTGGGGCCCCTTATGGCCAAGGGCCCCTCCTCGAAATGCGGGGTTCTGCGCACCCTAGTTCCGCCATTGGTGTCTGCTGTACCTGGTTTACAAGAAGGAGCAAAACTTTGGGAAAACGAGAAAGGACCTCTTGAACTGTTAATGTTTATTTAAAAGTATAGATTGGAAAACTGTGTTTCCAACATAGTAATATTGTTAAGAATTTTTTAACAGTGTCGCTAGTTACGAACGGAGTTTTTCCAAATTAAAGTTAATTGAGAATTATCTTCGTTCCACAATGAGTGATTCAAGATTGCGAAATCTAGCAATACTTTCAATAGAAAAAGAACTAACGTGTGTTATAAATTTTGACGATATCATTCGAGACTGTGCAAATAAGAGGGCAAGAAAAATAAATATATAAATTTAAATTTTTTTGTATAATAAAATTGCAAATTATTGCAATATATTGTAGTGTTTTTTACGATATAAAAACTAATTATATTTATAAATATAATTTATAAAAAACAAATTTTGACTATTTGGCGAACGCATCTCCCTGAAGTGTAGAACAAAAATATATAATTAAAATTATTATAAAATAATTAGTATAAAACAATTTTAATTATAATTCATCATAATATTGTATTTTGCTATAAAATATATTGGAGATAAAAGTAATGATAAGAAAACTGCACAAAGCAAGTAATGCCCTATTTTGAGATATTTTGCTCTTCGTTTAGCTTGAGGTACATCATCCAGAGATTCATTTAGAATAAAAATTTTAAGTCCAGTTAAATATGTTTGAAAATATTCTTCCCAACTCAACGCATTAAGATTAAAATCAAACAGCTCCTTATCCATTGGTTCCAATTCATTCCATAATACTTTCACGTTATCGTCTTTGAAAGTCCATTCGTTATTTGTAAAATAGACCAAGAATTTAAGACCATCGTTAATTTTTTTGTAAATTTTAACAACACTACAGCAAATCACATAAATTATATTACAATATTCCATTCCAGATATGACGGTAAACTTACTTGGGCGATTTTCCCAAACAGTATCCACCAAAGTCCACTAAGTATGCAGGGACTGTGTGGAGTAAAAATGATAAAATGGTGACTAAAAGACCGTTTGTAGATACTATAAAACTTCTATGCCAAACTTGCTGTATATAAGGAACATTTATATGAAATTTTTTGCCTATGTCGTCGCATTTGTCTGAAATTACAGTAATTTTATCGCTGAGTAAAAAAGTGCATTTACTAACCCCATGTAATTGGATTTTCGTTACTGCTTACATAATTATATACTGGAACATTGGATAACTCATTTTTTAATTCATTATTTATATTTAACTTTCTACAAACGAAATTAATAAAAACTTGAACATTTAAAACCTGAAAATTTTTACCTTTTAGAACCAACACTCCATGCGGATGCAATCATTTGATTTATTACAAAATCAGCAGGAACAAAGTCACATTTATACATCTTGTTACATTGAGCGACTCTTAATATTCCTAACTGAATACTTATGAAAAATCCAGTTGGGCCGAAAACGTTATTAGTCCATCCCGATATAGGTTCGTTTGCAGTAGATATGACTAAAAAAATTTTTATAATAAAAATTGTGCCAATTTGGCTAGGTACAGGCCCGTAACCATAGACCCCCCAAAATATAAAAAAACATTTGTTTGTAATAATAAAAATTCCCGGAAGAGGAACCCCCAAAAATTTTACTTTTCACAAATGCGCCCCTCCCGAAATAAAATCCTGGCTACGGGCCTGGCTAAGCAGTTAGGGGCTGTTCACAAATTACGTAATGGCCTTAGGGGGGGGGATTGACAATTTGTTACGATTTGTTACGGTGCATAACGGTTACATAACGCAATTTGGTATGATCTGTTACAATGAGGGGGGAGGGGGTTAAAAAACGTCAAAAATTGCGTTACGTAATTTGTGAACAGCCCCTTAGTAAGAATTAAAAATACCTATAGATGGACGACAAATAACAACTGGTAAATCTACTTTTGACGTTTTAACCACATTTTCAGCTATGGCTTTCGTGTATGCATAAGCATTTGGCCAACTTCCTATGATGCTAAAAAGAGGTAAATGAAAGACAAAATCAAGCGTAAACCTGTTCTTACACTTTTTCAATATAATTCAATTTTTTGTCATCTAACATTTGGACAAGTTGGATTAAATTGTCTGGTTCCATATCAGGCTCATAAACGTGTTCATCTATAATATTTCTTGGGCAAAACGAATATGCACTTGAGACATATAAGAAAACCTAAATTGAGAAGCTCTAGACAAAATTTAGAACTAAAATTTAATTTTATGCTTACATCCAAAGAAATAATTTTTTTCGCCAAGTGAATTAAGTCTCTTGTTGCTCGAACATTAATTAATGTGGCTGTTTTTAGATTTTCAGTAAAACGTACGGTAGCTGCGACATGAAATATACAATTTACTTCAGATATGATCGTGTTTCTATCATTTTCACTTAGGCCTAAATCAGGAAGACAACAATCCCCATTTATTATAAACAGTTTTTCCATAGATCCACTGTGATTTTCTTTCAAACTATCATACAACTAAAAAAAAATTTATTCGAGAAACTTGAAATTTACTTTTTTTTAAATTTACTTACAGGATCGCTAAAATAATCCAGTAGTCGTTCTTGCGCAGTTTTTCCTTTTTTAGGCCGGACCATAATATAAATTTTTTTTATATCGGAACAAGATCGCAGCAGTTTTTCTACTAATAATCTGCCTAAAAAGCCGGTAGCTCCAGTTATAAAAATTGTTTTCTCCGCAAAATATTTTTGAATGTTGCTGACACCCTGTATGCTATTTGGATAGACTTCTTCGTAGGAATTCATAGCAATCTGAAATAATAAATATTATTTTATACTAAAATAGGTATTTAGAAAATTTTATTTTAGTTTGGTCTTTGTGCAGTTAACTCGTAAAATTAAAGGTAAAAATGGAAACCAGTGCTTTTTATATCAGAATTATAATATTTATAAAATATTAAATGTTAGTAATAATCATTAAAATTATTTTCAAAGCTTACATTTATTTCAAAATCAGTAATAAAATTAAATTTAATCTGTAAATAACCATGAGTTGTGAAAATGATCTTAATGTTCCTTAATGTGAATTATACTCACAAAATTATTTTAATAATTTTACAATCAATTTCACAGTTATTTAGTAGAAATTACGGACAATTCATCTGTTTGCACAAGATTTTTGATGCCGAATGGACGTTTTTCTTACAAAACTACACAAAATTATTAAAATTTTGGATCTATGCATTTAATAACTTTTAATAACTTCTACATCCTTAATTATTACATAGTTAAACTGTTATTAAAAAATGAAGCTAAAAAATTTATTGTAATAAAATTGCCAAATAAAATTAAAAAGAATTTGAAAGCACAATTTTTTAAAACGTCCGGAATTAAAAGTCGTATTCTGTATCTAGACGAAATTTAGTAGTTTTTGTAAATAAACTATTTTGTACAATTGCGATTTTAACAAATAATTTAATAATTTGATAATAACTTAATTATCGTAAGGTAATTGCCATTCTGTAAGATTTAGAAAATGTTAAAGACTGTTTGAAATCCACTGGAGGCTTGTGAGCAATTTAGAGAGTGTTAAAGTTAGAGGCATGTGTTAAAGTTAGAGGCAACAGTTCATACTGTTGCGTATTTAGAAAATGCTTTTTGGGGGGGGGGGGAAGCGGACCAAAATTTTTGGAATCACATTATACCAATCGCGCGCGTCAGTGCAAATTCCAGAAATCAACGTGGCAACGATAACCGTAAATTACGGCTCCGTTACACAGTCAATTTTTAGAGTGATTTTGATAGGTACCTTTTTTCAGCTAGATAGAGTAAGCTAGTGAGCTTGTGAAAAGAGAAATTAGTAGGAGGAGAAAAATACAGAAAAAGTAAGAAAATAAGAACTTTTTAGATATAAAAGTAATTATTAGATAAATTAGGTTATAAGGGCGAGAACATCCAAGAGGTTGAATCGTGTTTCGCTTTTATTCACGCAAAAGATAGGGAAGAGTAGGCAACACATCATACAGACTAATAACAAAACAAAAGTAACGTTTGACAAAATTGAATTTGAGTTTTGAGTTGAAACTGAGATAACAGTTTGGTGGTTCAATAAATTGGCGAAAATAGAGAAAATAGAAAGCGGGATAGAGAAATAACGTCACCGTTGCAGGACGAAGGAATATTTAAGCGTAGTAATAAAATCAACAGATCTCCAGAGAGGTTCAAAAAGGGAGATATCGAAGATAGAAGAACCACGAATTCGGAAATGGAACGAATACTCCTAGAAATGGGAAAAATGACTAGAGAAATAAAAGAAGAAATAAAAGCCGGAAACGAGGCAATGCTAGAGAAGTGGAAAGCACAGCTTACCACTGAAATCCAGGAAATAAAAACCGAGATAAAACAAAATAAAGAGGAAGTTAAGGCCCGGTTCGAAGAAATACAGGAAGAAAAACAGGAATGGATAAAGGAAAGAGAAAATCTACAGATCAGCCTTCGGAATACCCAATGCAAGGTGATGATGTGGGAAAAGGAAACTAGGAAAAACAACATTGTAGTGGTCGGTTTAGAAGAAGATACCTCGGAAAAAAGAAACACGAAAGAAATAATGTATGAGTTTATAAAAAATAGCCTAGGGGTTGAACCGAAAATAAAAAATGCTTTTAGAATTGGCCAAGACAGGAGTGTGGTGGAGTTGGAAGATAAAAAAAATAAAGAGGAGATTATGAAAAGTAAATTAAGGTTAAGGGGAACAAAAATATATATCAACGATGATCTGACCGCCGAAGAAAGAAAAATACAAAAAGATTTGAGAAAAAGAGTCAAACACGAAAAAGAAACAGGTAACAAGGTGAAAGTGGGTTATATGAAATTGAAAATTAACGAAAAGCAACTACGATGGAACTATGTAAAAGACGAACTCCAGGAGGGGAAAGTAACATTATCGGAATCAAAAAACTAAGCAGAATAAATGGAAAGATGAATAAGAAGACGAAATGGCGTGAAAAGGATGCAGAAAGTGGCTTGCGAAATAAAAACATAAATGTAAAGGGGTTATTATCTATAGCAAATTGGAACGTAAGGGGATCGTATGTAGAGGGAATGCTAAAGCAAATAATAAAAGTATTGAAAAAGTACAATATTGATATTTTGGTGTTACAGGAAACAAAGCAAGGAGATAATGACATAATTGACGTGGATGGGTACACATTCTTCAAAAGTAGTGGAAAAGATCGAAGATTGGGAACTGGATTTATTGTCAGAGAAAGAATGAAGAGAATAGTAACAGAGTTTAGAGCAATATCCGACCGAATGTGTATGCTAAGATTGAAGGGGAAGTATAGGAAGATGACTATAGTAAATATTCATGCCCCAACGGAAGAAAAGGATAGAAAAGTCAAAGAACAATATTACGACATGTTGGAAAGAGTGTGCGACGAAATCTCTAAATACGACCTCAAGTTATTGATGGGCGATTGGAATGCTAAAGTAGGACGAGAAAAGATTTTTCAGCCAACAATAGGAAGTTTTAGCCTACATGAAGAAACAAATGAAAACGGCAGATTTATAATAGATTTTGCTATGGGCAGAGAAATGCAGGTATGAAGCACACACTACGAGTACAAAAATATACATAAAGGTACCTGGATAAGCCCAGATGGTAGAAGTATAAATCAAATCGACCATGTACTGGTAGAGGAAAGAAATGTAAAATGTATTATAGACATAAAATCGTACCTAGAAGCAGATGTGGATTCTGACCATTTCATGTTGGTGACTAAAGTTAAACAAGTAATTCCAACAAATAAATATGCAGCAAAAAACCCGAAGATGCCATCAGGAAAGTACACCTTAATAATGAAGAAGTACGGAAAAAATATGAAAAAGAATTAGAAGGAATTCTAAAAGACAAGGAGGTACAACACAATGCAAACGAAATACTAGCAACAATTCAAGCAGGCGTAAGCAAAGTAACTCAAAATCAGTCTAGAGCGAAACTAAAAAGAGGGAAGGAATGCTATGATGAACAATGTGTGGAAGAAGTTAAGAAACGCGAAACACTAAGGGAAAACATGATAAAATGATAAGGGATAAATGATAAATTTTTAGAATCACATTATACCATTCGCGCGCGTCAGTGCAAATTCCATAAATCAAAAAAATTCAGGCTATCCACACAAACTAGTAATAAATATATTAGGAGTACGTTATAAGTATTAATTTATTTATAATTTTACAATACATTTACAATACAATATCTAATCTCCGATTTTCTTATTTACCCCCCTCTAAATACGCCACTGTGTGTGAAGCCGAGTGGTTTGAGGTTTTTAAAAATATGTATGTATCATGTTAAAAGGTAGATACAAGGCGGGTTAAAAAGACAATTACCCCCTGATAACCTAAAAAATTCCACAATATTTTGTTAAAATTTAAAAAGTATACCTGAATTCACCCCCCCTCCTTCTAAGAAAAACTAAAAGGTCTTCTTGGTCACTATGACAACTGTAATGGACAAAAAACATCAACATTTTCACCCTCTTCATAAACTTGGCCTGGATTCGATCTTAACTATGCTTTTGTGAAACTTATTTGAAAAGTATACCTGAATTTGCTCCCCCCTTCTAAAAAACTAAAAGGTCTTCTTGGTCTCGTAAAAGTTGCGTAATAAGAAAAAATCAACATTCTTACCTCAGTCGTGAACTTGGCCTGGATACGATCTTGATTATGGTTTTGTGAAACTTATTTATACCTGAACTTGAATTCGTTACCCCCCTCCCCCCAAAGGAAAAATAAGAGGTTTCCTTGTTCACCGTGAAATCTGTAATGGGCAAAAGAGATCAAAGTTTTCAATTTCTTCTTGAACTTGGCCTGGATCCGATCTTGATAATGCTTTTGTGAAACTTATTTAAAACGTATACCTGAATTTTTACCTCCCCCCCCCCCAAAGGAAAAATAAAAAGTCTTGGTCACCAGTAAAGCTGTAATAAGCAAAAATAATTAACATTTTCTCCTCTTCATGAATTTGTTCTGGATCCGATCTTAATTATGCTTTTTTAAAAGTTACTTAAAAAGTATATCTGAATACGCCCCCCTCCTCTTTAAAGGAAAAATTAAAAAGTCTTGGTCACCGTAAAAGCTGTAATGGGAAAAAAGATTAACATTTTTACACATTTTTCTTTTTTCACATTGTTTATTTAGCCAAATCAAGAACTATTTTGAAGATTTCAATTTTAAGAAAAAAAATTCTAACTTTTGAATTAGATGTGCTAGAGCAAGGATTTTCAAAGTAGACACCGTGGAACATAAGGGTTGCAAAAAACACCACAAGGGTTCCGCGAATAGTCAAATTTTTGACAATAGGCAAACTGCTTGGCATATCGTGTCGCGCCGCGCCACTGAAAATTTATTAAATCTAGTAAATTTAACAATATAATATTATTATGTTTTGAATTTTAAATTCATTTAAGTTTTTCGTAGTTTAGTGCAGTTCAAGTTTACATGGTAGTTCAAGTGCACCATTTTAATGCTTTTTTTCAGTAGTTGCGGCTTGTGAAAAATTGTGACAGTGAAGCATGACCTTGAATCCGAGAAATTTGAGATTTACGATTTTACTGGCTTGGTGAGGCACTTGCTTCCACCCTTGTCTACCTTGACAAGCTGCCACTGCATGATCTACATTTGAGGGGCTTAAAGCCATAGTGGTGTAAGTCATTTTCAACTCTTGATAGTCATACCAATGGAAAACATTCTGAATTTGTTTTTTTCAGAAGAAGACTGAGGCATACAACAAATGTTTGATTCGACTTTCCATTGTAATAATTTAATTCGAGAATTTATTTTAGATTTTCTAATAAATCCTTTGTTTCTCTAATTAAGCTTAATGTGACTTACACCACTATAGCTTTAACCTCCTCATTTATTGCAGCCTGTCCGATTGATAACTTTAGAAAGCGGATTTTCTTCCATTGTGCTTATCGTTATTATTTAAGTAAGCAATAAATTATTTAAAATGTGTACGATTTATAAAAAACAATATGATCATTTGACACTAAGTTTTTTATGTTGTTTTTTCCTTTTTGAGCATTTTGTGCTTATTTTCAATTTTTATGCTTATTTAAAACTTTATTCTCTGAATTTCAACGCCTGGTACCCTTTTTAAGAAGTGGTCGTCGACAAGATTGATTTATATTACAAAAAAAAGTCGAAGAAATTTATATTCATTTAGGGCAGCGTATGTATGTGGGAGAAAACTATACCATTCTGCGAGGGGTAAATCTCCTGACAAAAATACGTACACCAAATCTCCTTTTCCTCAAAATCTCCCCACATCTCCCCTACACCTCCCTCACATCTCCTCTATATTTTCCACATCTCCCCGCATCTCCTCACATCTCCCTCACATCTCCCCACATCTCCTCACATCTCCCTCACATTTCCTACCCCATGTACACCAAATCTCCCCGATGATTTACCCCTCGCCATTCTGGTATGTT
Organism: Cantharis rufa; assembly: GCA_947369205.1. Lineage (NCBI taxonomy): Eukaryota > Metazoa > Arthropoda > Insecta > Coleoptera > Cantharidae > Cantharis > Cantharis rufa. The sequence goes on along the minus strand of OX376307.1, from coordinate 13,010,894 downwards.
CCTCTGTGTAAAAATCTGATGTAAAAATTCTACCATTTAGGGCTTCTATTTAGGGATTGAGCGTATTTGCAACTAGCGGCAGTAGTAGTGATAATTTGCATGATTGGTGTGATTATTTCAAATAGTGACATTACATATTTGATTTTGTTTATAAATTATAAGTATATTACGTGTGTTTAACAATTTATTGCAAAAGGTAGTCGTGATAATTGCTGTGTTGTTAAGTGTGCAAATATGTAGTTATTCAAACACCATAAGATCTGGAAAATTTTGTTGGTTTTTCTTTCACAAACTTTAATAACATGTCACGATTCTACAAGTGCGACAGCTTTCTCATAATATGATGAGCTGTTTTTCAGCCCTGACTGACTTTCAAAAACACAGGGGCCATCAAATTCATATCATTGGTTAACTATTCGCGTTATCACATCGGCTGACTGGATCACGAAGCGGTTTAAAACATATATTTGGTATCTCTATACATTTTGACAAAATGTACTCCCAAAAGAGGGAAATAAAATAAAAATTAAAAATAAAACAGTTCTGTAAATTTGTGGGAATATTGGACAATAGGAGTAAATAAGTGTAAATAAAAGCACCTTCCTTAAAAACTACTGTTCCCTTTAAAAATAAAAAATTAATTTTTTCTTCTTCACTCAACAACATACATTCTTGGACACTTAACTCGAAAAATTAACTTGTCATTCTTCCCCCCCCCCCCCAATACAAAATTTAAGCAATAATTTTGAAGTCAGGGGAAACGAAGATTTGTTCCACTTACGAAACCTGTTGAGACATTCCATATTAAAAATTTTTCTTTTCCCCTTACTTTTTACTTTTGGAATTTTTTTTTAGTCTGGGGCTTTTAAAAATTTTTATTTTATAAATTCATAATGAATGGGTTGAAACCACGCTGAAACCCAAATGAAATAAAAACTTTCCATGTTGTCTATATTAAATATGTAAGTATAATGAAATCTATTAATTTAAGGGTTGTTGAAACGATGTGTGCTTTATTATTCCAATGTAAACTCTTATAATTATTATACTTCAGCTTAACTAGATTATACTAAACTCAGGGCAGATGTAACAAAATAATCACAAAAATATATAAATTACAATATTTAACACATAACTCAAACGTTAAATTAGCTATTACCTTCACACCAATAATGTCCAAGGTGTCCGCCGTTAGGCGCCACTTTACGGTATTCGCTCGGTCCTGAATAAATCAGCTACGAATAAGCGGGGTAAGGTAAACTGCACTCCAAAACGACCTGCAAATGGTCAACTACACGAAATTTTACAAATTGGAGAACTGCACTCCGAGCATATTCCAGCTAAGTTGCAACTCAAAATTACCTGCATAATACTACACTCTAAGCATTTAATTATTGGATTATCATTAAGATCGTAGTTAAATATTGAATCTTTACTTTACTCTACAAACGCAATGAGTAGATTAGAGTTTTTGAAAAACATTTCCCATCATTTTGCTCATATTAATGATCATAAGTAATAATATTTACCCCCCCCCCCCTTAAAAATCTCATCTTCTGTTACATTTTTGTTTTTTTTTAAATAAAATTTTTAATTATTACCTATTGCATAATTTTGATGAAGCTACATTTTTTAAAACCTAGGATCCGTACGCATTCGATATTCACGTTTTCAACGAGTTTCACCTTTTTCGAGTTCTACCTTTGGCGAGTTCTTTCGGTCTTCAGGGATATTTTTAATTAGTTTGTAACACCGGGCCCAATAATTGTAAAACCCTGCGTCGTTGGTTAACGGTAGCGACCACCGGTCTTGGTGTAAAAACGTCCTTGTGAGTTCCTCTCGGTAAGCTGCCATCAGTCAATTTTTTATTGACAAAAAATTAACAAAACTTGTACTAAATGTAACGTGGAAAGCTCAGAAGACGTAGGATCAAACCAAAAGAGAATCTCTATCTTTGCACACACAAAATAATAACGCTTGGATTTTCAATTAGTTATTTATTTAATAAAAAAAAAATTAAGATTTATAATTACAATTAAACATGAATCAATTGTTTAATTTTAATGAAAGCAAAAAAAAGGAGAACTTTATGTTGGTAAAAAAAAATTAAGTAAAATTATAAGCTCGACTCGTTAATACCTATTTATAAAAGAAAAACATTTGTAAAATCAATTTGTTCTTACCTTACGATTGAAGAAAATCAAAACACAATATTTATTCGCGACGCGACGTTAATGATAGTTAATATTAAATGATTTGAATGAATCTAACACAATTTTAAAAAAATATAATTTTGAACTTGACAAGTTCAAATAGCAAAAAGAAAAGGGGGGGGGGGCACGACGTCTCTTTTGTTCTAGAACAAAAGAGGCTCGAACAGCTTGGCAACGATTCAGCTTGGCTCGAAAACGACTCAGGAAACGACTGATTAATTATTATTTCTGTTGCTCTTATAATATGTCTTTTTCATTTTTGAACTTTGGTTCCATTGTGACTTGAATGTTGAAAGTATCGTTTTAGGATTGTCTTATCTATGGCAATGAAATATAAATTGATTTAAGGTAATTCTTCTATCTTTTTAGTGGTAGATTACCACATAAGTAAGTTACAATTATATGGCCAATCTGATTGTTTTGAATTCTAATTTTTATTAAACGAGTTTTAATTATTAAATTATAATCTGTGTTTTGATTTTTGTCAATGTAATAATTAGCAATTTAGCATTAACTGTTCATATGGTTGAATATTGAATATTTCACATAAAGATACTAAAAATAATAAAAGTCAGATAAATAGTTTTTATGGTTTTCTAGGTCGAGTTTTGACCTATATAATTGGGCCCTCTGGTACTTTGACCGTAAGAATCTTTCTTAAATTTTTGTAACCATGTGTTTATCTAAATAATATTTTTAACAAAATTTTTACTGAGTCGAGCTAATTTAAATTATTTTATGTTTACCTATTAATTAAATTATTGAAGGTGGTTTTTTACATTTCCCCCTTCTTTGAAAAAGAACGTGTGTATCGGATGCACGCGTTCCTTTTTTACAAAACAAAAAAAAATAATGTAAAATAGTAAAGAATATAGCTATAGACAAATTAATAAGTAAATGAGTTATTCAGTAGCAATGTTAGCCACAATAATCAGATAAAAGTAAAAAAAATGTTTGTAATCTGGCTACCTATAATAAAAAAAAATTTTAAAATAAAAATAGAAATGATAAAAAAAAATTTAATTACAACTAAAAAGCAACATATAACATACTTAATATCTAGAATTACAATCAAAATTATTTAAGTTGACATAGTTTACATGTGTTCAATACCTGTCACTTTTGTCTTTTATACGTCAGTTATAAAAAAAAGTTGTTTTTAATTTTTATTTACTGAGTTTATTGTCGAATTATAGTTCACATTCGCGCACAAAATTTTAAACGCGATTCACTGTAAATAGTCTCAAAAATGTTTATTTAATTCGTAAGTCTTTCGTAGTGCACTCGTACGAATATCAACGCAGTTTTTTCATGAAAAGTTAAGTTGCGGACCATAATGTTCTTTTCTTAAAAGTTCTCGAATACATACACTACTTCGTTTGATGTTCACTATGTAAAAAGTTTGTATTTTCATTTAAAGTAATGTTCTCGAAACGTGCATAATGGTTTATATATAATTTTGAAAGGTTGGAGTTGACTAAATCTTGAAATTTCCCTCTTGTTGTTACTTGGTCATCTTAATAGATTGCATTAATGTTCTAAACGTACTGGTGTGTCGAAACGTTATATTTGACAGTCTTTTGTTGAGGTACTCGTAAGCAGTCTGCACTACTGTTGAACAAATTAAAAAAAATGTTTTTGATGATTAATTCTGATTTGCTTTTTTTGAGTTGATTGTAGTTCAAAGTTGTATTTTTGTTAGCAACTTGTTGAATCCTGGGAATTGCAGAAAATTGAGTTTGCGTTATTTTACCATTTACATTTGGTAGAGTTTGGTTACATTTTAGGACCTGATGTCGGTTGGTTCAAACTTGATAAGTTTTCCTGATTGTTGCAACTGATTTGTTTGATGTTCGGACATCTACTGGTTGCGATACCGTTTACTCGAGTCTTTAGGTTAAAACTAGAACTGCGACATTTATGATAACGACACTAATAATGTCCATGAGAATTTTTCCGGATTTTTAGGCTTTTAATTTCACTGTTAATTTTAGTTGTTTTATAGCGCACTGTTTGTATTTTAAATTGTCCTTGACATTCACTAATAATTACGTATTGTCTTTAGACTTACTGATTAAGAAAACTTTAGAATAAACATAAACATAAAATAAAAAAAAATAAAAAAAAAAATACAATAAATTACAATAAAGTACAGTAACACAATAATGTTGTACAATTTACAAAAAAAAATGTTTTAAATAATAAAACCTTACTAAAACTAATAATAAAAAATAAGTTAGTTATTTAACATAATTAATTTAAAGAGTTCCGATTACTCTTGTTATGTTTCAAAATTGTTCTGTTTTGGTACTATAGTCAAAACGGAAAAAGATTTTTTTTTTAAATAATGGAATTTTTTGAATAATTCTAATCTCTAAAATTTAAAAGTTTATATAAAAAAAATTAAGTTTTGATATCTAAGATAAACTTAATTGAAATTATTTGATAATAATTTATAAAAAAAATATATAAATCATAAAGCAAAAGTTTATAAAAATGTTGATGATAATATGGCTTACTTTTAAATGTTTAATGTTAAGTATTTTGATGCAAGAAACGTGATGAATTTCAACTAGACTATTAATTTAATAATTTGATGTTGAACTTAAAAAAAAAGATTTGATTAATTTATAAAATAAAAAAATATATTATGCAAAATAGTAATTTAAAAAAAAAAGATTATAATAACTAAAACAAATTAATTTTGTAATAATTATTTGCCATATTCGTTAATTGAATTCATTTTGATTAAAAAAAAAAATTATTTTGGCAAAATTGAAGTGATAATTTATGTAAACTGATTTATTTTTAAAGTCACAGCTGGAAGTGATAAGATTGCTGTACTTATATAAAAGGAAAATTAATAATTGAGAAGATTAACATGATGAACAATTATGTTCGGAAATAGTTTTGCATGCTTTAAGGTTAATAAGTAGTTTTGGGGTTCTGATTGTTAGTAGTAGTGGAAATCGGGGCGGATAATTGGATGGGTTGATCTTTCTGATCGTCGTGGTGCAGGACTTTGGACTTGGTGTTGGATCTCTTCTTGAGGCGATTCCTCTCTCGCTGGGGAATCCGGGGGCGTCCTTTCTTCCGTTAGAGCAGGTTCTGGCTGTCTGGCTCTTCGGCTGGTCCTTCTGTTAGTAGTGGGTAAATAAGAATAGGGTAATAAATTTATTTGTGATTCAGTTTTGGGTTCAGAATTCCATTCGGAATGGTCAGTGTCTCTCCGTTCGACGACTTCGTTGATTTCGTCTTCTTCTTCTTCTTCAATTCCGCACCGGTAGGGCTTTAATCGATTTAAATGTACCACCTGATCTTTTCTAGATCCGACTTTCCTGATTCGGTAGTTGACTGGAGAAATTACTTCTAATATTCTGTAGGGACCGATCCAAGGTCTGCTTAATTTCTTCGATACGCCTACTTTATTGGCTTCTTCATACAAATATACTAGGTCTCCTATTAAAAATTCTAGGGATTTTGCTTTTCGATTGAAATATTTCGCGCGTCTCTTGTTACTCTCAGTCATTATTTTATTAACGTCCGTATAAGCTTTGTTTAACCTGCACATCATTTCTGAAGGATAATTTGTGCTGACGTCGTACTTGACTTTATTTGCCTTTATTATTTCGTCGTAAGGTAAAGCTGCATTCACATAGGGTATTGCAGGGGCATGGTAGGTGGATGGTAGAATTATTGCAACAGATTCTTGCACAAGGTCAACATACCATTCACATAAACTTAAAAGCTGGTGTAAAACCAACAGCTTACGTAAAAATAGCTTACGTCAAATATTAATCTCATCATCTTCAAAGGGGTCCATGCTACACGCACAGTAAATTAGCGTTTTAAAAAAATCGTCTCAAGTATTTCCGGATTGAATTTATTTTTATTATTTACGAAACCAAAACTGAATTAGGTTATATTACAAAATATATAAACTGACAGTCACAAGCACCGCCCTTCGACGCTGCCGATTGGCGCTTGTAAAAATTCTTGCACCGTGTATTGTAAAAGTTTAAAGTTTGGTAACTTTTCCACAGGCTGTTACACCGCTTCTTCCACCGTGCAAGAAATTAAGTCTATCTGAACGCGTCCACTTGTGCGCATGCTTTTAACTCTTACATATTCTACCATCCAAATACAATACCCTATGTGAATGCTGCTTTACATATTCTACCATCCAAATACAATACCCTATGTGAATGCTGCTTAACACCATGTCCCGACCGTGTAATAAAAAAAATGGTGAATGACCGGTAGAGCTATGAATGTGGGACCTAAATGCCATTAGGACATAGGGTATCCATTCGTCCCAATCGCGTTGCGTTGATGAAATATAACAGCTTAAGATGTCTTTAAAAACGCGATGTGATCGTTCGATTACTCCGTTCGATTGCGGGTGATATGCGGTTTATTGAATTTTTTCGATTTGAAGTAGCGTGCAAGTTTCTTTAAAAATTTTCGAAATGAAATTTGCACCTTGATCTGTGATCAGCTGTTTAGGGGTACCGTGTCTAGAAATAATCTGAGTGGCGAAAGCTTTCGCGATTGTGTCGGCTTTTTGATCTGGTAACGGTATAGCTTCTGCGTATTTGGTAAAATGATCTTGAAATGTCAATAGGCATTAGTAGTTAGACTACGAGGGTTCCAATGCAATGATTAACATTGTGGGGTTTCCAATGCATTACTCCATAAGATTAACATGGGAGAAATTTGACATGTTTTCACATCCGGTTTGGGTTAAGGTGTATAGGTAAAGGTCAAAGGTAACAAAGGTGTATAGGTAAAGGTCAAAGATGCCAAAGGTGTACAGGTACAAAAGGTGTATAGGTGTATACGAAAGGTGTGACCCCCAGGTGCGACCCCCAGGTAAAGGAAAGGGTGAGGTGAAATTCAACGTTTGATGACGTTGGTAGCATGACTCAATTAAAAAAGTTTGTTATTTCATAGGTCATGCAAAGTTCAGACAAGTTTAAGCAGATTTTATTACCGAGAATGTAAAAATTATGTTATTGACCTGATTATATTATTATATTAAAAACAGTTTTAAAAACGTATATTTAATTATTCCGAATATGTAGAAGTGCATATCAGCCGTTCTAAAAAATATGTGTTTTACAGCGCCCTAAAGCAATTAAAAAATTCACGGCACTCCAATTTGAGAATCACTAGAAGTAAATTATTTTCTTAAGAAATAGGGAAACATACGGAGCTAAGTACTCGAATTATTAATTACGTTATATTTAACAATATTTATTTATTTATTTGATTTATAATTCGATATATTTTAAGAAATGGTATGTATCGTTATTTATATAAGTATGTCGTTTAATAAAATTCATTAGTGATTCTGTTTTCAAATAGTTTGTATTGATAAATTAAAGTAAGTAAATTAGTTTTCTAGATTTATGTGACTGCTTATAAATTTTTTTTTTTTCATTTATAGAAATACAAGTTTTGACAGATTTCTTGATGATGAAGAAAATAAGTCAGTCTTGATAATATTTATACACGTTCAGTGGGGATCATAATAAATAATATTTCTACAACAATGGCTAAAATATTGCAACACTTTAGAATTAAAGATGGTATATTGGAAAATTTACTAACAAATCGTTTAACCGGTGACGACGACGAATGGACTGAAAGGTTTCAGCCTGATACTTTAAAATATATTTGTGTAAAAGTGGTAAATAAGCAAATTCAGCAACTACCCGATATAATCCACCTTGCTACTGAACTGCCCGAATCTTTAATACGGATTTTATTAAGGGATTGGTGTTATCAAAGTGTTGTTAGTGAAGAAATACTAGTTCGTCTTAAATATAAGTTGAAAGAACTATTTGAAATGTTTATATGTAATGAAAGAATAAGGTACTTTTACAATAGAATTTAGACGTATTGTTGATGTCAGTGGCATTGATCAGTTGATACAATATTATATTTATTATTCCAATTTGGATGCACGGGACATTATATTAGTTCGATATTCTTATTATGTAAGTAAATACGGTAAAGTTTGTGCATGTTGTGCGGATGATTATAATCATAATCGTACAATGATAAGTAATGTAGAAGGAGAAAAATTACCATTAAATTACCAGGGAAACCTAGACCATATTATCTGGATGGAATTGCGTGAAATGATAGAGAGTAAACAATTATGGTGTAAAATGTGCTTTAGAAACAGAATAGTACAATTATTTGAAACTGAACATTAATTTTGTAAGAATAAATAACAATAATAATAATTTTTTGTTTTATTCACATGCAGAATGTCGACTAATGCAGATGTGTTTTCTTTTTTTAAATACATGAATTTTAATTGTTTAAATATAGACAAAATTCTCCAAAAATAATAATAATAATAACAACATTGGATTATGGGGTGGAAAACCTATTGGGCCCAGGGCGCCAAATTTTAAAATAGGTCTCTGGGCATAGGACAATACCAGTAGTAAATTTAACTACTTCGCCCTACTGAGGCATGATGATCCTGCATTTATTTACTTCACCACAATCAATTTCGTGCCTATGTAATTTTTCTTCCGAATAAAAATAATGTAAATTATTATATCACCTGATCGGTTGATTCATCGGAAATGTAAATTTTAGTTTTATGGGCATTCATCTGCATTGATACCAATCTACTTAGACTCTTATTCCAAACGAAATGGAATTTGATTGATTCTATCATATGTATTTTGAATCATGAGCAGATTAACATGTCGATCCTTTTTGGTTTTTGTCACGAGGATTGGTTGTACCTTGTGACGTTTTTTAATTTTCTCCAATACGTATTAAGTAGATTGACATATCATTAAGTTTTTCAAATCTCTTTATTTGACCGATTGTCATGGGACATATAACTGATTATAATGCTGGGGAGGAGAAGCATACGTCACAAGACTGCTAGAACCCTATAGCTATTAAATCCAGGATATGGGGAAGAACTACGTCGCTGGAAAGTCAAAAATCTTCCGGCTAACGTAGACCCTATAGCCCGAAGGTTAAGTACCGAAGCAAATTTTTGTACACAAGATATTCTTTTACGATATTTTAAAAATATTTCCGCGGATTTCTTTCTGCATTAAAAGTTCTCTTCAAAAAAGTTGCAATATCAAAAAAATATTCTTAAATTTTTTTAAATTTCTGGGTTTTCAAAAAGTTTTCTTCATTTATATGTACATCAGATTTCCCCAGCAATTCTTCCTCTCGCCATATCCTAATACTTAGCAACTACTTTTATGAGGACGGTTACGGTTTAAGCAATTAAAGGATGTAAAGTAATCTTTTAAGTCGGGATGTTTATCATTTATTACTCGTAAAAATACTCGTAAATACTCGTAAAAAAGTGAAAAATAATTCTTTTATTGAATAAAGACTTCGTTTTTAACAATTTTACATTACTAAATGTTGGATTACAATAGAACTAATTTTGTATAAGAAATATATAATATGATTTAATAAAGAAATTATAAAAATTTCCTTTTTCATTTATAGTTTTAAAACAATTATTTTAAAATCGTATTTAAATATGACTAATTGCAATTTATTTATCATATAAAACAATTGCTCTATTTAAAAAAATATTACTAAAAAGTTCTTATCGCTTAAACAATACGCCACCTAATAACCATAATGTCCAGTAAAAGAGGTATCGTTAATAAAATTCATAAGCCCGTCAGAAAAAATTTTCCTCGCAGAGCTGTAATAATTAAAGGTTATGACGATCTATGACAGGCCGATCTTGCAGAATTTATACCGCACTCTGAAGTAAATCAAGGCTACAAGTACATTCTATTGGTTATTGATTGTTTTTCGAAATTCTTATGGACCCGTCCACTAAAATCTAAAAAAGCTTCCGAAGTGAGCGAGGCATTAGCATCAATATTGAAACAAGATCGTCATCCTAAAAATCTTCAAACTGACGACGGCAAAGAATTTTTTAATGAGATATTTTTTAAACTGATGAAAAAGTATCATATAAATCATTACTCTACTTTTAGTGTTAAAAGCTTCAATAATGGAACGCGCAATAAGAACAATTAAACATTGGCTTTACAAGGAATTTAATTTTAGAGGTAAATACAAATAGATCGACATTATTCAAGATGTTACACTAAAATATAATAATACTCATCATCGTACTATAGGAACAAAGCTTTCAAAAGTAACACCGGCTACGAGATTGGACGTTTTCGATGTGAAAAAAATATTACAAAAATCAAAGTTTAGAGTTGGAGATTTTGTTAGAATTAGTAAATATAAATCTATATTCGCCAAGGGTTATACTGGAAACTGGACTGCTGAAATATTTAAAATTTATAAAATTAGTCGGGGAAATCCCACGACTTATTTGATTGAAGATTAGGATGGAGCCCCCATAAAAGGACAGTTTTATAAAGAGGAACTTTTAAAAACATCTTATCCGAATACATTTCTGGTGGAAAAGGTGTTGCGTAAGCGCGACGACAAATTATGCATCAAGTGGTGGGGATTCGCAAAGCCATCATGTATCTCAAGAACGTCAATAGAGTAAAATTTAATGAGCAAGTTGAAATTAAATATATGTATCATCGGGAATTTGCGTACCATCAAGCACGAAACAGACCGTGGCTACAGTTAGCTCTCGACAGATGGCGTTTTCAAAATAAAATAAATAATTTAGAATCTATTATAACACCTATTTTATTAAAACAAATAAAAAAAAACAAAATATTTTGAATAACACTTTTATTTAAATCCTACACAATATTTCATTCTATGATATTGGCTTCTCTAAGTTCTTCTTCGATAGCTAAAATTTCATTATTATGACTCATATTTCCAGCATTTTTAGACGCATGAAGGATCGCTCAACGATTAATAAGTTCTCCAGCTGAATTCCAGTAAACGTATTCTATTAATTTATCATTCATATCTTTAAAATCTTTAATCAAACCTTTGCCGATAATTTCATTAAATAAAGGTTTAATTATTTTACGATATTTATAACTTTTATTACCATCTATTTGATTGTTTGCATTATAGAAACGTTTATGAGCGCTCGTTTGTATTAAAATTTTTTTATATTGCTTTAAGTCTCAGAGTTATAGTCCTAAGGTAATTTTTTAAATAACAGCTCGTAAAACCTATAGTACCCTTAAATATTTCATCATCGATACTAAAATCATCGTCTTCAAATATAATTTTTTTATCTCCAATTTTCCATCCATTAGTTTCGGCATCGTGGTAAACCCCATAACGGTAATCCATCGTGTCTTTAGCATCGTGCACGGACATGTTAATGTATTGTTGAGATAGTGTATCAGGCAAAGAACTTTCTTGATCAAAAGCCTCTACAAATTGATCGTCATCATCTTGACACCCCGATTCTTTCTTTAGTTCATTATTTTCAACTTTGAATACTTGCTTAGGTTTATTTTTTTTTAAATGCAATCAATTCTTTAATCGGTTCTGTAATTGGTTTGTATACTAGCAGTTAGGCTATGGGGGTTCCAGGACAATGATTAACATGGTGGGGTTTCCAATTCTTTTCTCCATAAGACTAACATGGGGGAAATTTAGCATGTTTTCACATCCGGGTTGGGTAAAGGTGTATAGGTAAAGGTGACAAAAGAGTATAGGTAAAGGTATGCCAAAGGTGTACAGATACAAAAGGTGTACAGGTACAAAAGGTGTATAAGTGTATAGGTGTATACGAAACGTACGACCCCAGGTGCGACCCCCAAAGGTAAAGGAAAGAGTGAGGTGAAATTCAACGTTTGATGACGTTGGTAGCATGACTCAATTAAAAAAAGTTCGTTATTTCATAGGTCATGCAAAGTTCAGACAAGTTTAAGCAGATGACTCAATTATATTAAGTCTAATTAAAAAAAAGTTCGTTAGGTCACCGGATGTGGATCTTCCACCGAATTTAAAAAAGATATAAATGTAAAGTGCGTCAAGATTTAATTTAGTTTTGTCAAAGTTTTTTAGTGTATAAAAGTATCTCACTTTATCGAAATGACATCTTTGCCTAAAATGGTGCATGTTATGGAAGAATGTGACTGCTTATAAGTTAGTCTTGATAACATTTATACCGAGCTCAGTTCTGAAAGTTTGTACTGTCTTAATGAAATTTTATGTATCCATCCAAATATTATAACTGAAGCTGTACATAAATTATTTTATTAAAAATGGTTGAATTAAATCATACTATACATTTTTTACTATCGATATACAAGGATTTAATATACCTGAATTTATGCCTAAGGAACTAGCGATTTGTGATGGTGAAACTATTAAACATTATAATTTTAAATCAAAGTGTCTTTTTCGTGAACTTGATGCCAAATGTCAACAACAGGTACGCTGGTTAGAAAACAATCATCATGGATTGCCTTTTAATTCAGGCTCAACAGATTTAAAACGCTTTAACGAAATTGTAATTCGGAAGACCGAAAAAGCTGATGTAGTATTTTGCAAGGGGTCTCAAAAAATTGGCTTACTTAAACCCATTTTGGGGAATAAAATTTTTCAAGAACTTGAAGATGAAGTTATCGAATGTAATATGAAATTGCAAATACCTTTATGTAATAATCATAGTAAACTTAAAATATGTATTTGTTCAATTAACAATTGTATTAAATTGTATGAAACGATTATTGATATAATAATGCTGTAGTAAAATATAATATTTGTAATATGTAATTATATTATGTTGATAATAAATGAAATTATTTTAATATCGAGTTTTTGTGTCTATATAAGCAATACTATATGAAGAACATGGGTGTATATACAGAAGAAGAAGATCGCCTACTTTCTTTTAGAGATTGGAAATACACCTGTGTAAATTCAAATGAGTTGGCTAAAGCTCGATTTTATAATTTAAGAAATTGCGATAGTGTGCATTTTGTGCAATCGTTATTGGTGATTGGAAAATTGGAGACGATCCTATGGTAGAACATAAAAAATGGTCTCGACGTTGCCCCTTTGTTGGAGAAGCTGTTAATGGAATACACAAAGTTTTACCTAATTCAATACCAGAGAATTACTCAAAGTTATCTGGTTATCTACAAAAGTTGAAGATCTAAATGATTCCGGTGATGGTGGATGTTTGTGGGATATACAAAGTTTTACCTAATTCAATACCTGAAAATTATTCTAAGTTATCTACAAAAGTTGAATATCGAAGTTATGATATTTCCAGAAGATTCGAAATGCTATTAAATTCAATAGCTAAAAATTGCTTGAAATTATCTACAAAAGTTAAGGATCCAAATGATTCTGATGAAAATTTCCCCGAAATTACTCCTTTATTGGAATACAAAGATGTAGACGATTTCGCTATCAATAAACCCCCTTATGGTTCTTGCTTGTTACAATAGAACCAACTTTTTATAAAAGGCACCTTACACGAGGGGATCTTTTCATGCGATCGATCGCCGCAACTTGTTGTAGGGATTTTTTGCCATGCGTAAAGTTGCTGCGACTTATCGCATGGTCACTTTACACGAGGCATTTATTTATAGGCGACTCTGTCATAAATGACGTATTTGCTGTAATACCAACCTACGGTTTCAACTTGAAAAATTACTGTAGACTATGATAATATAGAGGTTACAATAAATATTATAAATATATATTATAAACTGAATATAATTCTGGAAAGCATTCATAGCATCGTATGAATGTTTCCAATGCATATTTGCTCCATGTAAATTCTTCATTCATCTTTGGTGCCATGATAGCTAGTTGAATTGAAACTTAATGTATATAAAATTAATATTTCAAAAATAAAACAAAACTTACCTTACTTTATAAATTATAACAAACTGAATTAGAACAAGTTCTAATTCAAAAAATCGCACGTGCGCAAAGTAGCAGGGACTAATCGCCTGAGCGATTTTGTATTACACGAGGCGATAAGTTGATGCGACAAGTTGCGGCGATAGATCGCAGGAAAAAATCCCCTCGTGTAAGGTGCCCTTTAGAAAGAAACACATAATATGATTTAATAAAGAAATTATAAAAATTTCCTTTTTGATTTAGGTATAGTTTTAAAACAATTATTTTGTTCAATCATGCTATTGAAACATGTCGTTTCTTACTTGGATACGGAACTAGAAACCTTTTGTTTTACTCATTCAAATTATTTCTATAGTAACGAGTGGGCGAAAAATTTTTCACCCACTAGTGAGTGAAAAATGCAGTCATTCATTTATTTTTTTCCCGTAAAATGCGTGGCATTGATCTAGAATTTTGCATAAGCCTTCCTACGACAAATTGCTACAGGGGGTTGAGTACGAGCAAAGGAGGTACATTTTTTTGTTCAATTTTTTGATATCTAGCGCCGTTTTCGAGTTATTGCAACTTCAAAATCTCAAATTTAATTATTGATGACACGAATTTTAATAAATTGTATTTTCATATATTTTTATATTTATAAGTGCAGGTATAAACAAAACTCGCAAATGCGAGAGCAAGAGAATCTTTCGGTTTCTCCACTAGTAATGTAATATACTATTAAAATCGTATTTAAATATGACTAATTGCAATTTATTTATCATATGAAACAATTGCTCTATTTAAAAAAATATTACTAAAAAGTTCTTATCGCTTAAACAATACGCCATCTAATAACCATAATGTCCAGTAAAAGAGGTATCGTTAATAAAATTCATAAGCCCGTCAGAAAAAATTTTCCTCGCAGAGCTGTAATAATTAAAGGTTATGACGATCTATGGCAGGCCGATCTTGCAGAATTTATACCGCACTCTAAGATATAAATCAAAGCTACAAGTACATTCTATTGGTTATTGATTTTTTTTCGAAATTCTTATAAGCCCGTCCACTAAAATCTAAAAAAGCTTCCGAAGAGAGCGAGGCATTAGCATCTATATTGATCGTCATCCTAAAAATCTTCAAACTGACGACGGCAAAGAATTTTTTAACGAAATATATATATAATTAATTTAATTTCAAGCAATTTTTAGCTATTGAATTTAATAGCATTTCGAATCTTCCGGAAATATCATAACTTCGATATTCAACTTTTGTAGATAACCAGATAACTTTGAGTAATTCTTTGGTATTGAATTAGGTAAAACTTTGTGTATTCCATTAACATCTTCTCCAACAAAGGGGCAACGTCGAGACCACTTTTTATGTTCTACCATAGGATCGTCTCCAATTTTCCAATCACCAATAACGATTGCACAAAATGCACACTATCGCAATTTCTTAAATTATAAAATCCAGCTTTAGCCAACTCATTTGAATTTACACAGGTGTATTTCCAATCTCTAAAAGAAAGTAGGCGATCTTCTTCTTCTGTATATACACCCATGTTCTTCATATAGTATTGCTTATATAGACACAAAAACTCGATATTAAAATAATTTCATTTATTATCAACATAATATAATTACATATTAATATTACAAATATTATATTTTACTACAGCATTATTATATCAATAATCGTTTCATACAATTTAATACAATTGTTAATTGAACAAATACATATTTTAAGTTTACTATGATTATTACATAAAGGTATTTGCGATTTCATATTACATTCGATAACTTCATCTTCAAGTTCTTGAAAAATTTTATTCCCCAAAATGGGTTTAAGTAAGCCAATTTTTTGAGACCCCTTGCAAAATACTACATCAGCTTTTTCGGTCTCCCGAATTACAATTTCGTTAAAGCGCTTTAAATCTGTTGAGTCTGAATTAAAAGGCAATCCATGATGATTGTTTTCTAACCAGCGTACCTGTTGTTGACATTTGGCATCAAGTTCACGAAAAAGACACTTTGATTTAAAATTATAATGTTTAATAGTTTCACCATCACAAATCGCTAGTTCCTTAGGCATAAATTCAGGTTTATTAAATCCTTGTATATCGATAGTAAAAAATGTATAGTATGATTTAATTCAACCATTTTTAATAAAGTAATTTATGTACAGCTTCAGTTATAATATTTGGATGGATACACAAAATTTCATTAAGACAGTACAAACTTTCAGAACTGAGCTCGGTATAAATGTTATCAAGACTAACTTATAAGCAGTCACATTCTTCCATAACATGCACCATTTTAGGTAAAGATGTCATTTCGATAAAGTGAGATACGTTTATACACAAAAAAACTTTGACACAACTAAATTAAATCTTGACGCACTTTACATTTATATCTTTTTTAAATTCGGTGGAAGATCCACATCCGGTGACCTAACGAACTTTTTTTTAATTAGACTTAATATAATTGAGTCATCTGCTTAAACTTGTCTGAACTTTGCATGACCTATGAAACAACAAACTTTTTTTAATTGAGTCATGCTACCAACGTCATCAAACGTTGAATTTCACCTCACCCTTTCCTTTACCTTTGGGAGTCGCACCTGAGGGTCGTACCTTTCGTATACACCTATACACCTTTACATATACACCTTTACCCAAACCGGATGTGAAAACATGCCAAATTTCTCCCATGCTAATCTGATGGAGAAATGAATTGGAAACCCCACCATGTTAATCATTGTCCTGGAACCCCCATAGCCTAACTACTTATACTTCCTTAGCCAATCTCTGTCAATCAAATCAAATTTTCTCTTTATGGACTTGCAAGCCTTGATAATTTTTTTGGTTAATTCAACATCATCAAAATTCATTTTGTGAACAGCCCTGTTGCTTTTTTGAATAGCCCTGTTGGTTTTTATGATCAGCCCTGTTGCTTTTCTGAACAGGCTTGTTGGTTTTTATGAATAGCCCTGTTGCTTTTTTGAACAGCCCTGTTGGTTTTCTGAACAGCCCTGTTTGTTTATATGAACAGCCCTGTTGCTTTACATGAACAGCCCTGTTGGTTTTTATGAACAGCCCTGTTGGTTTTTATGAACAGCACTGTTGGTTTTCATGAACTGGTATACTGGATAGTTTTTACCAACCAGCGTCATAAACCACCAATCACAAACGTTCATTTGTCATTGATTCACAATGCCGGACATTTTGACTGACAATTTGCTCTGGCGGACAGCTATTTTAAAAAACGGACGTTCCGTCGTAATGACGGACGGATGGTCACTTTAATTACGGCAATTTAAGTTTTCTATTTTGATCAAAATTTGCTGTTTAAACCGAAATTTTTTTTATGAATCTACTCTATATATCATCGCTTGAAAGCCACAGTGAGATATCTCGGAAAATTCTATTTCGCAATTTACTAACTTGTTCTGAAGCTACCGACCAAGAAAATATTGACCGCTGGCGCAGTTTACATCTGTCCGAAAAAAAGTAATATTAGAATGAATTATTTTAATGTGACATTAAATAAAATAGGCGTTAAGTAATTTAATTCAATGCCTATCTCAAAATCCTATTTTTGCTAGATATCTCACTGTGGCTTTCAAGCGACGATATATGAAGTGAATCATAAATACCGAGAATAGCAGTCAATGAACTTTTCTTCTAGTATTTCTGAGCCGGTTCATTGTATACAATGAACGGTGTTCATAGATATTATGAGGTAAATCATAAATATTATGAAGTGAATTATAACTATCAAGAATGGCAGTCAATGAACTTTTCTTCTAGTATTTATGAACGGGTTCATTGTATACAATAAACGGTGTTCATAGATATTATGAAATGAATCATAAATATTATGAAGTGAATCATAAATTTCAAGAATTGCATGCAACGAATGGTTAATATAGATATTATGAAATGCATCATAGATACCACGAATAAATCTTGCTAAGCAGTCAATGAACTGCAGTTCATAATATTTATGAACGGCATATTTTATTATTATGAAAATGAGTTAATTTGTATTGCAAAAATTCAATGAACTTTGTCAATGAACCTAGTTTCATTAATATTATGATCAACATTTTTTTCAGTGTAGTAAAACTAAAATGTTGTTAACAACTATAGGTGAGGGCTCCTCTAATCTCACCAAAATTTCATTAAAATTTACTTGGCAAGTCATGTTGATAAACTAAATTTTGTAAAATACGTTGGTCGACTTATATGTACCTATATATTTTTAAAACCAATTATTGGGTATAAAATTAATTATTGATAAAATAATTTATGGTTTTTATCATAAGAATATGTATTGTAATAATTGTTTCTTTAAGAAATTCATTGATGACTCATATAACGCGCATTAAATTAATTATTGATAAAATAATTTTCGATGAGTTTTTATCATAATAATGTGTGAACTTAATAAAATCTTTGATTCGTTAGTCTAAGATAAGTATATCCTATAGTAATTAATATTTTAATTTTTTTAGTTTAATTTGATAAGCGATAAGAACTTCTTAGTAATATTTTTTTAAATAGAGCTATTGTTTTATATGATAAATAAATTGCAATTAGTCATATTTAAATACGATTTTAAAATAATTGTTTTTAAAACTATAAATAAAAAGGAAATTTTTATAATTTCTTTATTAAATCATATTCCAACTGCATCCCATCGTTCCTCCAGGATACACTACTAATAGCTGTTTTTTTATTCTTCGATAAATTAATAATTGTGGACTATAGCACCGTCTGGCACTTGATGAAATTTTATTTCTGTAGTTGCAGACACTAGCCACTTCATCTTGTAATATTTTCTATAACTTAAAACCCCTTAAACAGTTTTACTGCCAAATAAAACCAAATACATTAAATTCAAAATTTATCACGACACTTTTCGATAAGACTTTTTCAATCACAAATGTTTATTGTTATTGGAACACTTTAGTTTATGGATGTTTGAAGAACTAATTATTTTTGGTGTTCCTTTCGAATTTTTTAAGAATAAAAGAGTAACTTTAAAAAGATTAAAAAAACTTTTAGTATTTTTACATAATATAATTCAGATGAATGAATATCTTAAAGATATTAAAAAAATCGCCTACGGCATTATTTAAATGCAACAGATACCATATAAATCAATTACCATATAAATTAACATTAATTTGAATGCTTATGAGAATGACATCCGCATGT
This sequence comes from Cantharis rufa, assembly GCA_947369205.1. Lineage (NCBI taxonomy): Eukaryota > Metazoa > Arthropoda > Insecta > Coleoptera > Cantharidae > Cantharis > Cantharis rufa. The sequence goes on along the minus strand of OX376307.1, from coordinate 12,991,682 downwards.
CCCATGACAATCGGTCAAATAAAGAGATTTGAAAAACTTAATGATATGTCAATCAACTTAGCACCAACTTTTGTTTCAAGTTGTAAGAGCAGATTGTTATTACAATCTGTATATTACAATCTGTATTATCTGTTATTACAATCTGCATGATTGTATATTACACCGCACTGTATGGCGCTAAATGTTTAGTCGCTGCTTGAAGTTTTAAGCATTGCAAATTACGAGTGGAGACTTGGGCAGATCTTGGTACTGCGTCCAGTACTGGTACTGGTTGACTGAGGAAGATCCATCCCGTTAGAGTAAGATCGAAACTCGAGTCTCAGCCTAGGTGGAGCGGTCCATGTTTTTGTCAAACAATCTGCTCTTGCAACTTGAAACAAAAGTTGGTGCTACTTGTTTGGCGTCAATAAAAACAGTGGCTGGATATTTGAAAGGTAGTACCTTATCTAATATGATAGGTCATCTCGACTGAAGGCTTATAAAAAACTTTTTAGTTTTTCTCTTCTTTATTATCATAGAACAGTCGATAAAATGTTAAAATTTGGTTTTCCAAAATTTTTAATATATTTTTGTTATTCAACTTATACGTATTGGAGAAAATTAAAAAACATCACAAGGTACAACCACGGGGTACAACCAATCCTCGTGACAAAAACCAAAAAGGATCGACATTTTAATCTGCTCATGATTCAAAATACATATGATAGAATCAATCAAATTCCATTTCGTTTGGATTAAGAATCTAAGTAGATTGGTATCAATGCAGATGAATGCCCATAATAAAACTAAAATTTACATTTCCGATAGGTGCCTACATTATTTTTATTCGGAAGAAAAATTACATAGGCACGAAATTGATTGTGGTGAAGTAAATAAATGCAGGATTATCATGCCTCAGCAGGGCGAAGTAGTTAAATTCACTACTGGTATTGTCCTATGCCCAGAGACCTATTTTAAAATTTGGCGCCCTGGGCCCAATAGGTTTTCCGCCCCATAATCCAATGTTGTTATTATTATTATTATTTTTGGAGAATTTCGTCTTTATTTAAACAATTAAAATTCATGTATTTAAAAAAAGAAAACACATCTGCATTAGTCGACATTCTGCATGTGAATAACACAAAAAATTATTATTATTGTAATTTATTCTTACAAAATTAATGTTCAGTTTCAAAAAATTGTACTATTCTGTTTCTAAAGCACATTTGACACCATAATTGTTTACTCTCTATCATTTCACGCAATTTCATCCAGGTAATATGGTCTAGGTTTCCCTGGTAATTTAATGGTAATTTTTCTCCTTCTACATTACTTATCATTGTACGATTATGATTATAATCATCCGCACAACATGCACAAACTTTACCGTATTTACTTACATAATAAGAATATCGAACTAATATAATGTCCCGTGCATCCAAATTGGAATAATAAATATAATATTGTATCAACTGATCAATGCCACTGACATCAACAATACGTCTAAATTCTATTGTAAAAGTACCTTATTCTTTCATTACATATAAACATTTCAAATAGTTCTTTCAACTTATATTTAAGACGAACTAGTATTTCTTCACTAACAACACTTTGATAACACCAATCCCTTAATAAAATCCGTATTAAAGATTCGGGCAGTTCAGTAGCAAGGTGGATTATATCGGGTAGTTGCTGAATTTGCTTATTTACCACTTTTACACAAATATATTTTAAAGTATCAGGCTGAAACCTTTCAGTCCATTCGTCGTCGTCATCGGTTAAACGATTTGTTAGTAAATTTTCCAATATACCATCTTTAATTCTAAAGTGTTGCAATATTTTAGCCATTGTTGTAGAAATACTATTTATTATGATCCCCACTGAACGTGTATAAATATTATCAAGACTAACTTATTTTCTTCATCATCAAGAAATCTGTCAAAACTTGTATTTCTATAAATTAAAATAAAGACTTTATTATTTCGTTCTTTAAGTCCGGTAAAGCCAGTTTAAAATTTTTATCCAGCATGCATAAATTAAATAAATTACTGCAGTGTTTCCCAAATGTCTCGAACTTGCGGACCCCAAAAATTAGACACTAGTATCATGGGGACCCCAGAAAAAATTTCGTTACAAAATTAAAAATTAAAAAAATTTACAAAATTTATTAAAAAATATGTATAATGAAAAATAAAATACAATGAATGGAGGTTCGCGGACCCCCAAGAAACATGTCGCGGACCCCTAAGGGTCCGCGGATCTCAATTTGCAAAACACTAAATTACTGAATGATTCGAACATTGTTTCATATGATGTTTTTCTATAATATTCGCTTTTAATTATTAAGTAATAAACATTTCTTTCAGGTAGTTTAAAGGTCGTAATACTTCGCCGAGGTCTTTATTTTGCAATCTTAATTCAGATGTGCCGTCGTATAATTGTTTAAATTCGTTAGCTACTCCGGAAACAATGTTTAGGTCTTTTGATACTAAGAAAACTAAGGAATGATCTTCGGGAATCGCGGTCATGGCAAATTGTGTTACTGATATTAAATGATTTTTGGGTATGCTATTATTTTTATAAGATACGAAAAATTCTTGCAAATTGGGTTTTTCAAATTTTTGTAGATTCTGCTGAGGGCGTCTACATTACCGTGTTTTACACCTGGTCTATAGGTGACTTCAAAATCGTATTCCGACAGTAATAATGACCATCTAGCAAGTCTAGACGTCGCTTGGGTTGATCTATGATCTGTGATGACTGTGAATCTTTGTCCGTATAGGAAACATCTAAATTGTTTAACTCCGTAAACTACTGCAAGACATTCTAACTCAGTTACGGTGTAATTTTTCTTGGCTTTTTGCAACTTCCGGCTTGCAAAAGCAATGGGTCTTTCAAAACCTTCGCGTTTCTGACTTAAAATCGCGCCTATTCCTGTTCCGCTCGCGTCTGTCGATAATATAAATGATTTTTTAAAATTTGGAAATATTAAGACATCTTCTGAAGATACTGCTGATTTTAATTTATTTATTGATTCTAAAACTTCGGGGGTAATTATAAACTTATTTTTCTTTCTGATTAAATTAGTCAAGGGTAAAGCGAGTTCAGAAAAGTTCTTTATAAAGCGTCTATACCAACCTACTAGTCCGAGGAAGGATCGAACTTCCGATACGTTTCGCGGTATTGGAAATGTTTCTAAACTTTTTAATTTTTCAGGGTCGGGCTTAACACCTTTTTTGTTAATAATGTAACCTAAATATTTAACTTCTTCTGCAAGAAAGTGGCATTTACTCGGTTTAAGTTTTACATTTGATTTTAGCAATTTTTCAAAAACTAGTTCTAATCTACGCAAATGTTCGTTCACGTCGTTTGGACTGTACACTATAATATCGTCTAAGTAGAAGACTAAACACATCATTCCGATTAATCCGGCAAGTGTTACATTCATGAAACGTTGAAATGTCGCGGGGCTATTCATCAAGCCAAAGGGTAGTTTGTTGTAGTCGTAATGACCAAATGCGGTGGAGAACCCTGTCTTCTCCTTGTCCGATTCTTCTACTTCGATCTGATGGAATGCCTGAGATATGTCAAGTACGGTGAATAATGCTGAATCATGAAAATGTTGTTCAATTGTCTCGTGTAGATCAGGAAGCGGAAACACATCTTTTTTTGTTGCGCTGTTCAAACCTCTACAATCAATGCAAATTCTAACCTTTGTCTCACCATTTGGAAGTGGTTTGGTCACAATCACTACTGGGGCTGATCATGGGCTGGCGGAATTTCTGATGATTTTTGCATCTAAAAATTTCTTGATTTCTTGTTGTAAAATTTCTCTTTGGTGATATGGTACTCGATATGGTCTTTTGGCTATGGGGGGTACGTTTTCCGTGATTATTCTATGCTTTACGTTATGTACACTTGTTAAAATTTCATCATCGTTAATGAAAATGTTTGAGTAATTTGAAATAAAATTGTGTGAATATAGTTGACCTTCCATATTAAGTTAGTGATTATTGTTGAGGAAGCGGTCATAAAAACAAATAAATTTGCCGACGTTTCGGGTTCTTTATTGACCCATTTTCAAGGCTAAAAATATAATAAATGTAAAAACAGAATTTGAAAAAACTACAATGATAACAGAATGACTAAAAATTACAAAACTACTGAGAGATTACAAAAATTTACAAAAATAACAAAAATGAATAAAATAAGATTGAAAAACCCTATAGATGGAATACTAACCTAAATGGAGAAAAATGGAGGTTAAAGAGCCACCATATTTCAAACTACCCTCCTCCTAGCCAATCTCACTGTCACGTGGTGTCTTCAGATTTAAAATTCTTCAACAAAAGAAACACTCGGCCACCTCAAACAAGTCGTCATTTAAGAATGAAAAAATGTTTTCAACCTAAGTTAACTATTTTCTTGAGGTTGGTACCAGTTAGAATTTAAATTGAAAAATCCAAAGCTAAAAACACCCAATGGAAATGAAAATGGACAAAAAAGAGGAATTCAGGTTAATATTCCATCTAAAGACCAAAAAATTATACCGGATTCAACATGTCCAAAATACGTTTATAGCCTCCGTCAAAGTATTCAACATCCCTTTTATCAGTTATTGACGATTTCTGTGAATAGATGTGAATCGACTCCTTAATTTTTCTCTTCTTGTCTATCCTCTCCCGGTCAAGAATGTCAATGTTGTCATAGTCAATGGTATGATTCTCATCCACCATATGTCTGCATAAAGCCGTAGGTTTTTTAGAACTCTTGCACCCCCCTTCTCCATCAGCCAATCCGAGGGTACGAGCGTTCTTTAAATCCCTTGCGTGGTCTTTTATGCGGACACATAGTTTCCTGCCTGTTTCACCAACATATACCGTATCGCAATCCATACACGGGATTTTATAAACAAGACCACTATGGTGGTCCCCAGAGATTGGATCTTTGGTTTTTGAGAGAACGCTCGTACCCTCGGATTGGCTGATGGAGAAGGGGGTGCAAGAGTTCTAAAAAACCTACGGCTTTATGCAGACATATGGTGGATGAGAATCATACTATCGACTATGACAACATTCTCCCGGAATTTTTAACTTACTAAATTGTTTTATAATTCGCGATTTAAATTGTTCGTAATCTAGCTCGTCTAATTCAGGGTCCGATTTAAAGAATTTTATATTTTAAATTCAAATAACATGCGCTAAAATAAAACAAAATAAAATACACAATTTATTATAACGTTGCGAGTCGGCTTAATAAAAATTAAATTGATTTGACGATTAAATCTTGAAAAAAAAAATTATTTTGAATTGATTAAAATTTTTGACTTGATCCAAAACAAATATTTAATTTTATTTTAAACAAAAGTTACTTTAAAAATTAAAAAAAACAATTTGAAATTGATAATTATTAATTTAAGTTGTGAAGTTTACGTTAATTTAAATTACAAAAAAGAGAATTTATTTTTGAACACAAAATAAAATATATTTTTAAATGATTTTATTTCCGTAATCAAAATATATGTGAAAATTTATCCTGAAATAATTATTTAACTTGCACAGTAAAAAAAATAAAAACGATTTAATTTTTTTTTTTCTAAAAACGAAAATAGTGTGAAGTTTTAATTTAAAATTGATTAATTAATGCGCAAAGTTAATTTTATTATTAGAACTTAAGATTTTTGAGATTTCTTTGGTTTGATTGAATTGCGTGAAAGCATTTCTTGGTTTTACCGAATCTCACCATGATGCCATCATTGCCATCAATTGTAACACCGGGCCCAATAATTGTAAAACCCTGCGTCGTTGGTTAACGGTAGCGACCACCGGTCTTTGTGTAAAAACGTCCTTGTGAGTTCCTCTCGGTAAGCTGCCACCAGTCAATTTTTTATTGACAAGAAATTAACAAAACTTGTACTAAATGTAACGTGGAAAGCTCAGAAGACGTAGGATCAAACCAAAAGAGAATCTCTATCTTTGCACAAAAAAAATAATAACGCTTGGATTTTCAATTAGTTATTTATTTAATAAAAAAAAGATTAAGATTTATAATTACAATTAAACATGAATCAATTGTTTAATTTTAATGAAAGCAAAAAAAAGAAGAACTTTATGTTGATAAAAAAAAATTAAGTAAAATTATAAGCTCGACTCGTTAATACCTATTTATAAAAGAAAAACACTTGTAAAATCAATTTGTTCTTACCTTACGATTGAAGAAAATCAAAACACAATATTTATTCGCGACGCGACGTTAATGATAGTTAATATTAAATGATTTGAATGAATCTAACACAATTTTAAAAAAATATAATTTTGAACTTGACGAGTTCAAATAGCAAAAAGAAAAAGGGGGGGGGGTGACCACAACGTCTCTTTTGTTCTAGAACAAAAGAGGCTCGAACAGCTTGGCAACAAGACTGCTCGAAAACGACTCAGGAAACGACTGGGGAAACGACTGATTAATAATTATTTCTGTTGCTCTTATATGTCTCTTTTCATTTCTGAACATTGGTTCCATTGTGACTTGAATGTTGAAAGTATCGTTTTAGGATTGTCTTATCTATGGCGATGAAATATAAATTGGTTTAAGGTAATTCTTCTATCTTTTTAGTGGTAGATTACCACATAAGTAAGTTACAATTATATGGCCAATCTGATCGTTTTGAATTCTAATTTTTATAAAACGAGTTTTAATTATTAAATTATAATTTGTGTTTTGATTTTTGTCAATGTAGTAATTTGCAATCTATAGCATTAATTGTTCATATGGTTGAATATTGAATATTTCACATAAAGATACTAAAAATAATAAAAGTCAGATAAATGGTTTCTATGGTTTTCTAGGTCGAGTTTTGACCTATATAATTGGGTCCTCCGGTATTTTGACCGTAAGAATCTTTCTTAAATTTTCGTAACCATGTGTTTATCTAAATAATATTTTTAACAAAATTTTTACTGAGTCGAGCTAATTTAAATTATTTTATGTTTACCTATTAATTAAATTATTGAAGGTGGTTTGTTACAAGTTTAGGACCGGAGCGCAGGGTAGCGCAGAGTCGAATTTGACAAAGACAACCATGGCAATACACGGATCCACCATAAAAATTAATTCTGCGGTTTTATGTTTTTATTTATTGTTAATAATTGTTATCTACATTTAGGTTAATTTTTGGGATTTTAGAATCTAGGCTAACTACGGCCCTGCTTACGGCAGGGCTAATTTTTGATTTAATTTAAATTTTTGTTTATAGTCGGCTTACGCATCTCGACACTACCTGCACGGATTATGCACGGGATTTAAATTTCTGTGTTTTGTTCGGAGTGCAGTTTGCCAATTTTTTTTAGCGTTACCTGAAGTCGTTCGTGCAGTCACTCGAATAAGCTAGCAGTGTTGCCATTTTGGGCGACTTGAACGCTGTCCATGCGACTGAAAATTTCGTATTGGTGACTGGCGACAAAATGGGCGACTTCAAATTTGAACCTCAATTTGAATTTGAATTTTTTTTTAAACAAAATTTTCACTGCCCGAGATGCATCTGTACAGAATTTGAATTCTTTACCCAAATTGAATTTTGAATTCCTTACAGGCCCGTAGCCAGACCGAAAGTGAAGGTAGGGCAAACGGATAGCAAGATTGGGCAAGCTTTCGCGCCTCAGACGAAAATTTTCTGAAATTTCAAGGTCAACGCGGTTTAAGAAAAGTTATAAAATTTATAATTTTCGTATTATTGCACAGCCGCGCGCAAGCATAAAAATAGCATTTTGACTAAGATATTCATTTCACCTTATTGTAGTAGAGCGCACAAGGAAAAAATATGAAATAAAATAAACTCTTATACAAAGAAAAGTTCATCTATAACTTTGATGGCCACTGAGATATCGTAGCTCTCTTAGGTCGCTCGTAGATGTATGTCGGTAGGTACTGTGATGATTTTTCAATTCTATGAATTGGATTTGAAAGCATATACCGACTTAAAATTTAAAAAAATTCTTATACAAAAAAGACCAACGTGGATTAAATGGGGAAATTTTTTTTAAATTTATTGTTGCACATTTTTATTTTAAAAGGTCGGGCAAAATCCTTAAAAGGTCGGGCATTGCCCAACCTTGCCACCCCCTGGCTACGAGCCTGATTCCTTACCTGTAGTATCAACCTAAGCATGAAAATTTGTGCTATATTTGTCAATGCATTTGGGCATTAAAATCAGCACTGAAAATCAGTTTAAATTTTAAAATCCAAATTGGTAAAAGCAAGAATAAAATTGTAAGTACTATTTATGTATATTATTTTTATTTTATTTTGATCGTTTGTATGAAAATTTATATCAGTTGTTTTTCTTTTTTTGCTTATCATCAATTTATAATTTAATATTAAAAAATTATGCCTGCGGCGCTCGCTGAGGTGACTCCTCTATCCCCCGATGCGTGAAAGTTATTCACATTTTAATTATTTAAGTTATTCGCTTTTTTAATTATTGTTTATTTTTTAGAGCTTTTTTTCGCGTTTTTCATGCTTTTGTAGGCGCATTTTTGGCTTTTTTAAAGTCTTGATCCGCTCTCTAGCTTATCATTATAAATTTGTGGCAAGATTCTTTAGAAGTTTAATTATGTGTCACCCGACTACTTGAAATTCGTACAGCTTGTTTTAGTTGACAAATTGCATTATAAGATTTCTCTCAAATCTCTCGAAACTACGTTAATTACCTATCTTACTGAAAATGCAGTAAAATTTCCTCGAAGCGGTAAATGAACTAATTCTTTTCCACCAGTAATTCAGAAAACGTCAGATGTGTTAACTGATATTCAGAAATCATCAATTAGCCACCGACTGCATAATATTATCTTCTATTGTTAAAGCAGCTGCTTGATGTATTGTTCAATGTTGCGCAGGCCCTTTTTTGGCCTTGCGCCCGGGACAACCGCTCTAGTCGCCCCACCCTTGTTACGGGACTGATTATTTTACAACTTTACTTAGGCGACATCATATCACAAATAAACTTTTATTTTATATTTACAATCAGAATACGTAATAAAGTCACTAAATTTAAATTTATTTGCTTACCCTAACGGTACAATAAGGGAGTTGACTTTCTACCCAGTTACCTGAAGATAAGAAACCAAAGTTGCTGAAAATAAGTAGTTGTTATTTCTTGACCAGAGTAAGTGTTACCATGAATCTCCAATCTAAAGATGACCTTGCATTAAAAGAAGCATTGATGGAAGTACGAAAACAACAAGCTAGAAGGGTTTTGAACGTATACGAAGGATTTGTGCCGGTAAATATAAATGCAATTTCTTAATATACTAATATAATTTTATATTTAATTTTTGGAAATATTTAATATTCTACTGTACACAATTATGTAACGAAAATGTTAAATATAACTTATTCGTTAAATCTGTGCATAGGTTAACATTTTAACATAACGTGCACGTTATAATATTATTTAACATTTTTACACATAGCTGAGTTGATTATTATGGTATATGCAACGACATTTTCGAAAAAGCTATTGTAAAAAAAATACAAAGCTATTGTATTTATACCTGTATAAATACAGGTATTTATACCTACCTGTACTTTAAATTTTTATTTTGCTTTTTAGAATTTTTTACAAATAGAATTTAAATGAAATGCTCAAAATAAAACATTCGACAGTCATTTCGAACAGATCAATTTTATTATTTCAAGGTGCATCTTTTTAGATGCATGCGTAATGACGTCATCTTCACTTCACTATTTTTTATTGGCAACAATGCCGTTATTTATTAATTATTATTATTAATATTCATTTGTTTTAAATTCAAAATAACGGTTCTATAAAATTTTTAACAAACCTTTAAAACTAACGGATATATTTCTATTGGCTGGCTACTACCTAGGCCGCGTTCGCTTTGGGACTTTTTTCGCTTCGAAGCGCCGGCAAACACTTTTTACCCGTTCGCTTTGGCACTTTTGCGCGCTTTCATACGCGTTGGCTCCACTCATTTTGAAAGCTTCAAACGCTTTTTTTCGCTTTTTTATTTTAGGTGGGTCGGCAAAAGCGTGGCGCTGTGGTGGCAAAATTGCAAATTAATTTGAATTTAAATTTTAATTTAATTTCAATTTTTTATGTCTAATTATGTCAATATTTTATGTCTACGAGTCTCAGGAGTTACATCATGGTCACTTTCTTCTTCACTAGAAGAAAACACTTCGTTCAAAATTTCTTTCACTGCCGCAACAAAAAGAATCACATTTTCTTCGGGGATCATTGCTAATTTAAAAAATTAAATTTAATTTTAACAAAGTATTTTTAATTTAAAAATTTCACTCCCTGTAATAATTGCTATAATTTTACAAGTTATTTTTGATTTAAAGAGTTATTATTATAAAAAGTTAGGTTAATACCACATGTAAATTTTACATTACCAACATTAAAGCATTCAACGCTTTAAACCCCGTTCGCTTTGGAAAGCGCGTATGCACGCTTTTTCCCAAAACGAACGCAAATTTCGTACGCTTTCAACGTCACGCTTTCAAAGCTTGGAAAGTGCCAAAGCGAACGCGGCCCTACTATCAAGCATTTTATAAGCTATCCGGTTTATAAAAGAACCTGATTTGTTTGAAACAAATGAAAAACGATTAGTAATGATTGTAATAGTAAAATAGTATAATATTCGGCAAGGAAGTAATGAATGTGATTATTCCTGCACCGAGAAAAAGAATTTGTCGCCCTAACAGAGCTATTAGTAGCTATAGCCTCAACAGAGTTTTTCGTTGCTGTAACAAGTTTTCTGCTGCCATAACAAAGTTTTTTTCTATGTAGAATAAGAAAATTTGTTAAATCAACTAATCTTTTTTACTGAATAGAAAACAAATTAGTTATGGCAGCAGAAAATTTGTTGCAGCAACAAAAAATTTGTTATAACAGCAAAACAAATCTTTTTTCACAGTGTGAAAATTTTAAGTATTTTAAGTAGAGATGGTGCGAACGAGATAGTGTCTTATTTAAATAAAATAATTTGTTCTTTATAATACAGCTATACGTAACGAAGTCTCCAAAAGCTCGAGTTGCAGATGTTGTTAGAAATCAATATTTAGTTGCGACTAATGTACCTATGGGAATATTTCTACATAAACTGAGGAAAGAAATTAATCTTAAGCCGGAAGTGGGTTTATTTTGTTTTATCGATAATAATTGTATTCCATCTAACACCGCATTAATTGGAGATCTCTATAAGGTAGGTTGAGAAAATTCAAATAGTAACGAAAACATCTTAAATATTATTTATTTTAGACCTATCACAAAGCAGAGGACTTGCATCTTCATCTTACGTACACCGACGAAAATGTTTATGGATAACAATGCTACATGTACTGATTGATTTAAAGTAAAATGTATTGCTAATTTAAACTGAGTTTTATTTTATTCCTATTCGAAATTCACATTGTGAGGTTTGTAGGAGCAAAGTTACGAACATTGTCCTCCTGTTATATAATATGCTATTACTGTGCATTTTTCTTCTTTCTTCCCCTGAACTTTTTTCAGACAGCTATAATTTTCCATTAAAAAAACCATTATTTTATATTGCAATTTTTATTAAACCTCTTTAATATCTAAAAATACTTTATTTTGTGGGACTAAAGTAAAACTAAGAGGTTTCATTTTAAGAGGAACTTCAGTATTTTTATTTACAGAAAACTCATACTTTTGTATTAGCAATGCCAAAGCAATTTTCAATTGCAGAACACCAAATCGCATTCCTACAAAAATAAATTATTAAAAAAACATAGTTTTTGGTAATGAAACAATTTTTACCTATACAAATTCTGGGTCCTTCTCCAAAGGGGAAAAAGGTAAACTGCGATATGTTGTGCTTGTTCTCGTCGGAAAAACGTTCGGGATCAAATTTATCTGGATTAGGATGAAATTCGGGATCTCGATGTATAGCATAAATAGGCACAATCACTGTGGTTCCTTCTTTTACAACAACATCTGTATTAGGAATTTTATAATCTTTGACACAAACCCGCGTAATATAAGGGACAGGCGGATATTTTCGCAGAGTCACATTTAGTGACCAGAGATGATCTTATGATGACGAAGTTCGATAAGAGCAGCTTTACTTTCTGTGAGTAGTATTTAAATTGCTTTGTCCCGAATATCCTTTTCTTGGACTATTCCCGCACGGTGTAACATACCCATGAGTTCCGTTTGGAAGACGAACATAACTACCTAGCATTAGACTTGTATCCATCGACTGTAGTTCAGAAGAGAAAATCATCGCACCTGAACCAGTATTACTTTTAGAAACATCCGTGTACAGACAATTCAGCAGGATGTCAAACACATATTCGGGAGAAATTCTGTCTGCATCTAGGACCAAAAAATCCAACCTTTTCGATCGGTCCTCAAAGACTGACTTCTTTTCTATGAGTCCAAAGCCCCAATGCTCACAGTCTAAGAGCAGCTTAAGCCATCTATTTCTCCACATAGAGATCCAGTGGAGGTGTAGACAGAGGAGAGTCTCCAAGTCCACAGTGCGAATGTTGTTCGAATCACTCTCGTTACAGCCAGATAGACCGATCTTTGCAGTCGATATAGAGAGGACGCTTTTGTTACCAGTTTTGGTACCTAGCACAGAGCTGATTTATTTTACGATTCTACAAGGATCTCCGTGACCTTATAAGGATTCCTTAATACTCATAAAAGTGGCCTTATTATTAAAAACTCCTTTAATATCCATGACATGCACGCTTTTGAAAATGTAACAATTTCTCGATGCATTTCTACCACTTTATGAAGTGCAGAATCAGTAAATCTTATACACCTTCATGAGAGGACAGAGTAAGTACTTCAGGCCTCTTTGAAGTAGGACCGGAAACACCTTCGTAATACAAAGTATTTGACCCAAAATTAAAAAAAACTCCCCAAATTTGGGTATTACTACCGCTCTGTCATGAGTCTTCAAAATGGTTCTGCTAAGAGCTTAGTCGAGATGCGTCTCAACAGTATCCTTCTGGGCGATCAATCACTGCTACCCGGAGGTAGGTAAGTAGGTGGCCAAACCCACTGCAATCTCTGGTTTAAATCCGGACATTTAAGCTTTATTCCTCTGATCGCTCTGAAAATGATGGCTGAGTGTTCCGAGACCTAACTCTTTTCTTAGAATCACATTTTTTACGGAAATTATTTTCACCTCTTTGTGGTAATGTGCCAATACCGCTTTGAATGATGTGCTATCCTTGCCCTGAGGTTTGGACAACCCAGCTCCTAGCCTATTTTTGGTCGGCATACATCTTTGCAGGCCGAAGATGTAATTCCCGAAAAGGCAGAGTGTTTGCACACCTCATCTTTACCGAAGAACTTCCGATCCCTGGATAGTGGCACACAAAGTTGGGCGCAAAAATTTGTAACAGGCGGCGACGAGCTTACGCGGAGATGATCGTGAGTAATTTTATAATAACAAAACAATAAAAATAAAGAAATTCTTCGCAGCTTCTAAACCTGCGAGAAATTTTTTCGGAGAACTAATGTAGGTGAACATTTTAATTTTTTTTCAGAAAATTTCATAAAATGGGATGAGACCGAAATAATGGACCCCACATGTTATATAATTATCATTGAAAAGAGAATAAAAACGCTATTCAAAATATCATATTGTGAGCTTACAAGAAAAAGGCACTAAGTTAAAAATGATAGTTTTGAGTAATCTGCATTTTAAAGTTTGCGTTTGCATCAATGCTTTAATATTTTCTTACATTGCTATATATCACAAAATGAATCAGATATGACTTACTGCGTTCTTGCAGTAGGAAGATCACTAAAATTGAGATCTATAATGCACTAAAAATTTGACTTAGTGCCCTTTTCTTATATAGTGTTAACACTTTCTTGGAAACTTCAAAATCAATCGAGATATCGGCATTTATCGAAAAGTCCAATAATAATCGAACAATTGGCTATAATTCGAGAACAAAAAAAGATAGTGAATTCCGGTTTTGGCCATTGAACTTTTCTCAAAAAAAGAGATCGAGGATGCGCCATATACAATTTTCGATATCTCTTATAGTTACCGATTTCCCATATCTCTTATAGTTACCGATTTCCCCATAAGAGGCATTGAAATTGAGCAACTCGGTACATACCGGGTGTTCATATTAAAACTTGCAGCAATTAATATCTCAAAAACCAAAAGTCAGATAAAAAAATGTTTCGGACTAAAGTTGTATGATCGCGAGGGAGAAAGAATATGGCATAATTGTTTTTTTTAAATTTATTGACCTTTTTTTAAAATGAACACCCGGTATAATACCTAAATATTTATACAAAAGAAACTCTTTTGAGAACATTATTTTTCAAATTGAATTGAATTAATTATGTTAATTATGGAAGTATTATGGATACATTATTTTTATTTTAGAGCTTAAAATAAATGTCGCGGAGGAATTTCTATTCTACATAATTATTTCGTTTGCTCAGCACCTAAACCACCCTTAAGCCGTCCCTAAAATTTTTAAAAGAAATAACAGAGAATAGCAGAAAGTCACTAAATTTCGTTGGTATTGCAGATAAAGAACATTTTAGTTTGAAAAACTTGAAGTAGGTACGGTTCACGTAGAGTCTCCAGGGTCCAGGTAGTTTTCCAAGTATTGTTCATATTTTGTGAAGACGATATCAAGTTAACATGGAAGACTATATTATGGAAGGAGATGATTTTGAAAAAAGAAAGAAAATTGCTATGAATAAGATAGCGGAAAGTAAAGGAAAATGTGTTCCTGTAAGTACGAATATTAATTTTAAAATTTTTATGAAAAAATACAAGTATATTTATTAAACGTGCTCGTGTACCAGCTAACGGTAACTTTGTGTATAGGGTGATTTGTTAATTATTTACATACTTCTTTTTAATTTTCAAATATAGGTAATCGTGTGTAAATCTGCTAGCGCCCGAATCAAAACCTATAAAAAGAAAAAATTTTTAGTTCCAATTGACCTTACACTTGGACAATTTATGGTAAATATAAGAAAATCGATTTGTCTTCCACCTGAAGAAGCTCTCTTCGTTTTTATTAACAATTGTATCCCATCATCTTCTGCCGTCATGGGAGAACTTTATGAGGTAAATTAAGAAGCCTACAAATTCTAAAAAAATATTTAATATTATTTTGTTCTAGGCATACCGTCAAGAAGATATGTGTCTGTACGTTACATTTACCGACGAAAACGTTTATGGATGAATTTAATATGTTCTATATTCCTGTAATTTCAAATATCTTATCTTTGTATATTTTTATCAGATTATTCAAAATAAATATATTTTTAAATGGATTATAATTATTGTTATTTTGAAAGTTTTCGAGACCATTAAATAAGGCTTTATGCGCAATTGCAGTTTGGTTATCAAAAAGTCAGTGTCTAATTTTTACTTCGTGAAATTCTAAATCTTTTGTGTGCAATAAATTAAAACATGTCTGAGGAGGAAAAGAGAAATTTTGAAAATCAGCCTGATGGTTATAAATATGTTCCTGTAAGTAATTTGCTAAATAAAAATTACTATGATGCTGATTAATTATTGGAAAATATTGTAGGTTTTTGTAGAAAAATCACCCGAGTGTAAGTTGAGTAGCTTGGAGAAGAAACACTTTTTACTTAGTTCTGAATTAAAGATAAGTTAAAGAAAAAGTTAAGATAATTAAAGATAAAGTTTATTTACATGAAGTTTACTGATGAAAATTTGTATATGTAACGGAAATATCTGATCAATTAAGAGAACATGTGGGTGCGGCTGATCAGGCGCGGATCTAGGATTTCGTTTAGGGGGGGGGGGCAATTTTTATGGGATTTTACTTATCTTCCAGAAAATTTGTCCTAAATAAAGAATTTGATAAACTTTTATAATACTCAGAGCCGGATTAAGAATATGTGAGGACCAGAGCTAACTTTTTTTGGATGCCCCTTGGTCTTGTATGTTTTTTCAAAATGCGCCGCAGGCAAAAGTTTTTGATTATTCAAGGTCAACCGCGCTTAGATCAAATGTCAAATTTTTGAATGGATAGTTACTATTATACATAATTGATTATAGTTTTTTATTATAAAACACAGGAGGTATACATACACATTTTAAAAGCATTTTTTTCTTGCATAAATTCAGTTATCAAATCATCAAAATTTGTTTGTCAAAGTAGATCACTTTCAATTAATAGTTTAGTCAAACTTCGCGATGGTATTTTTATTAGTAATTTTGAGTAAAAAATTTACTTATTAAATTAAGTATTAATGAGTTAATAACGATTTATATAAAGAGGTAGTGATATCTTTATGACAATTTAAAAATTTTGAAATTGGTAAAAATAAAGTGCTTGCGAGCTCAGGCTGAGGGGGGGGGGCAATTGCCCCTATTGCCCCCCTCTCTGACTTTTGGCAACGGGGGTGGCACAGGTAGTGGATATTTATTAAGCCTGAATAAATATGCGTGGTCGTTGGACCGCATCAGCGAAAAATTTTTTTTAATGTCCTAGAAGCACGTATGTGAAAAGTTAAGATTTTCATGGATATTATCAGTTTATTTTTTAATTTAAATATTAAATTAAATAAAAACACTTTTTACACTTTAGAGAAGCTTTTATTTAGCCACAATTATGGCTTCAAGGGGGGGGGGGTCATGACCCCCCATGACCCTCCCCCTGGATCCGCCACTGGGGTCATCATCCTCGAAAATTTTCACTATAGAAACTTTCAAATGTTTTCTAACGTCAGGATATAAGACGTGGAATTCAATCTTTTCTCGCAAATTTTAATGTCTTCTACGCCCCGAGCTGACATGGACTCCCATATCATAACACTACCACCACCAAATTTTACGGTGGGTGTCATACATTTAGGACAGTACTGTTCCCCAACTCTTCTCCTTAATCAAGCCCCAGGTTGTCCAAAAAGCTGAAGAAGTTAATGATTAAACCTTTTGTAAATGTAATTTAATTTTTTTATTTGGTAGGAAGAAATAAACAATGTTTTGGTTTAATTATGTAAAAGTCAATATAAAATGCATACCTCTACATTACTTTCGTCGGACCAAATCACTTATGACCAATCGTCAATTTATTGTCCAACTTTTGTATTTTTGCTTAAAAATTAATCTTGTTTTAATCTGGGCCTTTGAAAATAAGGGCTTTTTTCGGGATTTATGACCGTGTAAGCCAGCCGCCTGTATACATATAAACAAAACAAATGAACAAAAACGAAACAAAATACATAACAATTCATTCATTTGGAATTATTTTAAAGGATTTTAAAAATATCGTTAATACGGTCAGGTAATAAACTAGAAAATAGTATTTTTATGACAATTTTTTTCCTTGTAACAACAAATTATGGTTAATTTGGATTAAAAACCTTTTAAAAGGTCGTTGATATAACATACAGCCACGGATTTAATAATAACTATTATTAAATCCGTGCATACAGCAAAATTTTTTTAAAATTCCCACCCGAACTAATACCATTGTTTATATATATATATAAATATATATATATATAAACAATGCTAATACTTTTGGCCAAAAACCAAGGTGACCTAATACTTTTGGACACGACTGTATGTGTAATTTTGAAAGTTTCTTTGTATAAGGCTTTATGCGCAATTGCAGTATTTGCAATTTGGTTATCAAGAAGTGAATGTCTAATTTTTACTTCGTGAAATTCTAAATCTTTTGTGTGCATTAAATTAAAACATGTTTGAGGTGGAAAATACAAATTTTGAAAATCAACCTGATGGTTATAAATACGTTCCTGTGAGTAATTTGTTAAATAAAAATTACTATGTTGTTGATTAATTGGAAAATATTGTAGGTTCTTGTAGAAAAATCACCCGACTGTAAGTTGAGTAGCTTGGAGAATAAACACTTTTTACTTAGTTCTGAATTAAAGATCGTCCAATTGCAATTTAAGATTAGAAAAATGCTTAATCTTCCAGATGAAAAGTGTTTATTTCTTTATACTAATAATTACAGGATTTGGGATGGCTCGACCAAATTTAGAGAACTCTACGAGGTAAAACTTTCGAAATTCTATAATTGAGGCTTTGGTGCATATGTATTATTTTTTTTTTAGAATAACAATAGAAAGTCTATTTACATGAAGTATACAGATGAAAATTTGTATGTAACGGAAATAGGTATCTGATCAATAAATTAAGAGAACATATGCGGCTGAACGATAACCAAGTTTTTTTAGTTTAACCACTATTTTCATAATGTATCGAGTGTTTGTCGATTCGGCTATTTTCTAATAATTCTATATTATTTGTAATGAAATAAAATAATTATTGTATTGATTTATTATAAATAATTTGTAAATTATATTCAATAAAACTTGCTCAGTAGTAAACAAGAAATTGGGAAGTGATATTAATCCTAAAGTATTTTTTGTACTTATTTTGTGAACTTTCATTTGTATATTAATTGTTTAGACCGAAAAGCATAAAAATACAGTCAAAACTCTCTAAATTAAATTCGAATTAGAGGGAGTTCAAGTTAGAGAGTAAGAAATAAAATAGGAAACTTATAATAACAGCAGAGTACATATTTATCAACTTCTGATTGTGTCAGCGTCTTTTCGTATCAAATAGATACCGTGGATTTAAAGAAATGCTTATTCTTGAAGATACCTACATCATACACCGAGTCACACTCATTCAAAATGAAGTTTGATATAGTAAATTGAGATCAAATGCCTAACATTTGATTTGATTTAATTGATTTGAGTTCGAATTGAAAAATTCGATTTCGAGAATAATTTTAGCACACAAAACCCTATTTGGTTGCACGTGCCAAATAAATAATTTGATTTCGAATATTTCGAATTAAAAGAGAGTTCGATTTAGAGTTTTGACTGTAATAAGTTATTAACAGAAACTCGTTTTCGGCATCTTTGCCCAGCTGTGGAGAGATGGATACAGATCGGAGAAGCAAAACATCCATTGGTACTTTTGTACCGACACAATAACCAGTTTAACATCAGGCCCTAACACCAGAAAGGGGTGGGAGGTCGGGGGCGATTCCTCCAATCCCGGATTTCGATCGAATCCTCCATCCAAACCGACAAAATGCTTACCGAGAGCTTAAAAACCCAGTTCAGCCCCAACATCCTAAACACAGACCTTGACCCCAACACTACAATCAGTGCAGTGATCCTAGATAGACTTTCAAATGAAGAAGAAAGACAGGAAATACAGAGTCAAAATTGGAGATTTTAAGTCCAACCTCAAGAAAATTACTCCCAGCACCCCACATGCTCGAATCGACTTCTTATTTGGATCCCACGGCTTGATCGTTTACTCCATATCTTCAGTGTGACTGATGGGACGTTTTTTATTACGGTATTGCACCTTTTTGTGCATTGGAAGCACGTTTCCAAGAGAACCGTCTCAGGCTCAAGTAGGAGATCCGTTTTAGGCATTCAGGGTAGGCCGGCACCCCTCAAGGCTCTGTCCAGCTCAATACATATATCCACAACCTCCCCCTTCCTTAACCCTTTCGGCCCTGCCGGTGGCATTTGCCACCATAACATTCCTCAAGGTGAAATAACCTCGTCATGTCCAACCCCTACAAAAGCAAGTCAGTCGTTAAGTCGTAACTCAAGGCGTTTGAAACAGAGACAGTACTGAACAGAGATACCCTAGACAGAAAAATCCAAATTCTTAGGGGTGATGACTAGACAGGGGCTTTCGTTGGGGACCACACATCTAACCGCTAACAGAAAGGCAAAAAGACACTATAACTGCACTTCCCTGCACATCCCATGATAAACCCATAGCAGGACATAGATTATGACATACGCTTCGACTGTCTGGTTGTCAAGCCTCACATGGTGGAGTTCCAGACAACTCAAAACATAGCAATAAAATGAGCCCTAAAATTCCAACATGAAATTCTACAACGGCCTGGAGTCTTCCGCCAACTTATTAATCCGAGAGATTGAATATTACAATTTCGAGGAATTTATGAGGTATAAAAGGCTCAGGTGGATTCTGCAGTCACAAAACCTATAACCAATAACACAGACAGAGATCTCAAAAATTCAAGATTCCGAGAACGAGAAGGCGTCCCACTCACCCTGACCTAGCATGCATGCTAGATAATGCATTGTAAATAATTGTTCAATAAATTGATGTCGTAATGTTATTGTTTATTTGTTTTTGTGTTGTATTATTTTTTGTGTATTTTTGTTACCATGTTTTTGTATAATTTATGTTTCTAAATAAAAATAGAACTGCGATGTGTGAGAGGCACGATATACCCAGCCAAAGTCAAAACTGATTTGGCCAGCCGGATTCTGTAGCAGTGAAGCTGTCTTATCTCTTTCGTCTGATGAATTGAAAAGGTGGCTTTGGGTAAACTAAGGGGATTACGGACCCGGGGTGGCGTTAACGCCAAACATAAAGGTTTGTTTGGGTGGGGGTTGGGATGAGAGAAGAGGTGGGTGGGATTTTGGATCAAATTTAATTAATTGGAACCTGGAAGTTAAGGTGAGAAGACTATGTGTCCATTCGAACCCGTTCGTGGTTCTGTCAGCGATGCCTGAGAGAGAAAAGATGTAAAGAGTAAAGTTCTGTCTTGAATTCCTTATGTAGGTACCGGTTCGGGACCAGGTAGTAGACGTATCAAGCCATTTCGATCGTTTGGATATACGCTTCATTTGAATCTTGGATGCGAAAGCCTTGTCGGGACCGGTAGGTGAGAACGGGTTTGTTAACTCTGAAGATACTTTTACATATTTTATTACAATAATTTGACGTACAAACCAAACTATTTAGACTAGCAATGTTCAATTGTGTTATGATCTAACCATGTGAACCAAGTATTATTACAAAGAGCTGGATTAGCTCTCGAATCAACCGGAACATGTGGCTGCGGTGTTAATTGAGTCCAAAAATCACTTAGCTGATTTTTCAATTTATTTAAAATTAAAGGAAATATTGCAGCGATGTTATTACTGTCGCATGGATCTTTATGAAGATCGAATAAGCAGAATTTATTCGGCGTACAGCGTTCTGGAGTAACAAATGGAGGCCTACAATTTCCTATATCTGCTTTTCGACGAAGGAGTTTAATTTGTAAATCAGTCAAACCTCCATGGATTGCAACATTTGCATCACTATTTAACACTAACGAAATGTTATATTGCGGATCACAAGGTTTTCTACCACTGACTCCATAATAGAGATCATAGCTGTTGCTTAATATTGTGGAACCTAAAACATGTTTGTACCATATCTTCTTTAGGTGTACCTCATTTTTTTTAAATTATACCATTTATAATTTTGTAACGTCCATTTTCGCCAATCAATCCTGCCGATTGTTCCACTTCATCGATATTAATTAATAAGTTGGAACGACCAGATTTTCTATCATTGATTAAACTGTCCCATTGATTAATACCATCGATTTGGCCAAGATTATTAATGTCACCTCCTAAAGATTAAACATTAACATACATATCTGCAACGACATTTCTTTATTCTTACCGGCAGCAGCATACAGAGTTGGCATTAAGTCTGAAATATGCATCAACTCGTTATTGACGCCTTTGTTCTTCAATTGAGAACTGTACATTACAGCAAGGTTTCGAATACCACCCTCATGAACACTGAATTTAAGCTAAAATAATTGATAAGTGCAAGCAAGTAAAATGCGACACTGATGAAGGCTTACACCTCTAAGTGGCCAATTGGATCCGAAGTTTTCGTGCAAACCTTCAGTTTGGGCTCCATTATCCGAAATAAATATTACTAATGTGTTGTTCAGTATCCCCTTTTCTTTTAGAGCTTTTAATATTTTACCAACAGATTTATCCAATTCCGTAACCATCCCTAAGAAATAAATTTAGATCTATTAGATAATTCATGCCAAAATCTAATTTTTTTACCAGCATAAAGTCTTCTTTTGGGATCCTTGATATAATGAAATTTATTGTTATTTTCATCTTCATCAGGTACTTCTAAAATATCATTAAATCCTGAGTGTCCTGCTAAATGGGCGATTGTCAGGAAAAATGGTTTTTCGCTATTTTGCTCTAAAATAACTTGTTCTGCTTGTTGCGTAAACAACTCTGTTGCATATTGTCCTTGAGTGGCCCACATGGGTTCAAAGTTCTTATGCATATCTAATCCTTCTAGAAGGATTCCTTCGCCCGATTTATTCTTCAAAATTTTGCATGAATTTTTATGAAATCTGAGTTTAAAATATTTAAATTATTTACCCTTCCTTGTGCATAATGGTTTCTGTATCCAATATATCCATTCCAATAACCAAAGTGGTAATCAAAGCCCAAACCAGTAGGAGTTACGTTTTTAAAAGCTCCCCCTAAATGCCATTTTCCGACAAGATAATTGCTGTAGCCTAAATCTTTAAGCTTTTTTGGCAATGTGTCTATGTCGAAAGGTAGGTGACGATTCTCTCCTGCAGTTATGGGAATACCCTGAAATCCTAAAATAAACAACTTGGTATTAAATTTAAACTCAATCTTGTTTATGTTTTACCTAAGCGAATTGGATATTTTCCAGTCAAAAGTGCAGTTCTTGAAGGCGAACAGGAGGTTTGTGTATAAAACCTGTTCAATATTATACCATTGTAAGCTAGTGCATCTATGTTAGGTGTAGGAAATTCATTGGAACCGTGAAAACTAGCATCGTTCCATCCCTGAAAATTCAAAATAAATAGCTTTTTAGGAATAAAACAAATAGTTCCAGAAGCGTAGGTGACAATAAAAAACTTGGGGGGCTGCAAGATCGCTTTATTTGTGTCATTATTATTTCGATGTAATTTCTCTCAAGTTGACTTTTGATCAATTTTTTTTTAAATAAAATTAATATTGGACCAATTTGAATATTTTCGAATATTGGAGCAATATTGATTTACAATTTAAAATGGATTCCAGCTATTAACCAGAAAATGTAAACGGAATTCACATTTTGAGTAATAATAATAAAAATCAAAATTTTATATTTTTTTAAAATCAGTTTTGGGTTAACTTTGCAAATATTTAGGTTTTTGGAACTTACTCTAAATTATGAAATTGTCTAGAAAATTAATCAAAATTAAAGTTATCGTTTGATAATTATTATTAAACTTGACATTATAATTTTTAGCTAATCTTCAGTATACAGAGCATGAAAGATAAGGTTATTACGTGGTTTCGTCGTAACTTTTAAAATTTGATTTTTTAAATAAAATATATAATTATTTTAATTATTTATAAAATATTTAAAAAAAATAATTTTTGCATTTAAACAGACAATAAATAGAAAACCTTGAATTTTATATTTATTGTAATACAACAAATAAAATATAATCAACCGTATTAATATTAACTTTAATTGCTACAGCTTACAAAAATTTTTTTTTTAATTTAAAAAACCTTCCATGAAAAATAAAATAAATTATAAAAATACAATTAATTGTCTGTTGATTTCTTAAATGTAAGGTAAGAAACTCACCACATCATCTGCAATTATTAAGACAATATTTTGTTGTTTAGCGTAACACGTTAATAATACTGCATAAAAATAAATTAATTCTTTTTTTAACAAACACATGATTAAGTACCTAACCGAAAAATTTTGAGATTAAATTATATGTTTAGTTTTGCAAACAACATTTGTAAGTACCTACTCACAATATTTCACGTTTTATAAATTTTAAATAATATTAACTATATCGTATTCGGGTATAATTTAGATAAAATTGTTTGTTTTGATTTAAATTTTAGTCAAATCGGGTCAAATTAACGAAACGCGAACGTAATATTTTTTGCAGCTTCTAATTTGCTATAAAGTTTATCGCTATTTCAATTTTTTACAACTTTAGTGTACTTAATAGTTTTTATATTTCTTAGCAGAATGCGGACTTTTAAGCACAAAACGTCTCTAAAATATTTGTTTATTTTTAATTTATGCAATATGTGCTGAACATGACGTATTGTCGAAAGCGATACAAAATCGGACATTAGTTTCTAATAAAACAATATACTTACTATTTTAAGTTTTTTATATTTTTTATTGTTTTACTAATAATTATAGTTTTATGGTTTATTTCAAAAATGTAAAATAAAATGTAGTTATTTATTTAATCGTCGGAAAATAGAGTAGTAAATATTATATTATACAGAATTTCATATATATTAGAACATAAACAAAATTTAAAACAAAATAAAACAAATTTTAAGAAACATCTGAAAGACCGACTAACAAGATAAAATAAACTTTTAGTATCATGTGATTGCTTTAAGTTTATTTTTTTCTATATGCATTCAATTCATTATTATTCACCAAGTAGCGTAACAATAAAATAAGTCCGATAGTATTTACTACATAATTATTATAGTACTTATTCATTATCAAGCTTGTTAATTTAACACTGAGTTAATCTTCAGTGACGTTACCAACTTCTTAAAACAAAAAATTGCGTTTCGAAATATGTCCATTTCGATACGCGATTGGGTTTCGAAACAACTTTGTTTGCAAAATAAAACAAAATTACATTAATTTGCAATTTACATAAAAAGTTGCAACTGTTTTGTTTGAATTCAAATTTTCAAAAATATTATAGTTTAATTTTGGATTTTCGAAAAAGATATTTTGGAAAACAAAATTTTAAAATCGATTACCAAACTAACAATGTTCAATAGAGTTATCTTGGTCCAACCACGTAAACCAAGTATTATTACAATTAGCTGGGTTAGCCCTCAAATCAACCGGAACTTGTGGCTGCGGAACTAATTGTGTCCAAAAATTGCGTAATTGCTTTTTTAAGTTATTCAAAATAAAAGGATGAATTGCTGCAACGTTAGTTCTTTCACATGGATCTTTATAAAGATCGAATAAACAAAATTTATTGGGAGCGCAGCGTTGTGGAGTTCCAACTTTAGGTCTACAGTCTCCTATATCTGCTTCTTGACGCAGAAGCGTTATTTGAGTATCGGTTAAACCTCCAGCGATTGCAATATTTACGTCACTATTCAACACCAGTGAGGTGTTATATTGCGGATCAGAAAGTTTTCTACCACTGTCTCCATAATACTGATCATAACTGTCACTTATTATAGTGGAACCTGAAAATTACATTAAATTGATATTGAAGATGATAGTGTAACCATACCATTTATTATTTTGTAACGTCCATTCCGGCCGATTAACCCTGACGAATTGTGCACTTCATCGATATTTATTAATAAATTGGAACGACTGGATTTCCTATCATTAATCAAATTGTCCCATTGATTAACACCATCAATTTGACCAAGATTATTAATATCACCTCCTAGAGTTATGAAAATTAACATTAATAAAATGGACATCTTCAAACATCAATAAGATGTTTACCAGCAGCAGCATACAAAGTAGGCATTAAGTCTGAAATATGCATCAACTCGTTATTGACGCCTTTGTTCTTCAATTGAGAACTGTACATTACAGCAAGATTTCGAATACCACCCTCATGAACGCTGAACTTAAGCTAAAATAATAACATACTTAATCGAGAGCAAAAATGAAATGCGACAAAGATGACATAGAGCTTACACCTCTAAGTGGCCAGTTAGATCCAAAGTTTTCGTGCAAACCTGCAGTTTGGGCTCCGTTATCCGAAATAAATACAACTAATGTGTTGTCCAATACCTTTTTTTCTTTTAGTGCTTTCAATATTTTACCAACAGATTTATCCAATTCCGTAACCATCCCTAAGAAATAAATTTAAATCTATTCTCTCACAAATTGGACTTTTTCCTATAGACTATACTGAAAAGAGAACAATTTTCTAAGAATTAAAAAAGAATTCAAGCTGGATTATCTATTAGTTTTCGAGAAAACGGCATTTAAAATTGACGGGTATTCTGTTGTCGGTACGTGAGCTCAGATGTACTCTTAGTGATAAGCTGTCAAATGCGATTGTTAGTAACCATGGTAACCTGCTAGTAATCGCACACTTTACCGAGTTACAGCGCGGTAGGGGGATGTTTTTTGTGCGTTTTAGGCAAATTACGGATGCACTGTAAAATGACTTTCATCCGTTTGGCGAGTTTTTAGCTCCGCAACTCCTCGCTACACTGAAAAAATTATTCATTTTATTAACGAAAAATATATTAGTTTTGCGTCGATGAACAACAACATACAATAATCTTTTTCATGAATACTACGAATTTTTCATCAATATAACGAATTTGTTCATCGACGCAAAACTGATACACTTTTCGTAAATATGATGAACCATTTCATTTCAGTGTAGTACGTTTGGGGCGAAAACTAGTTGGTTCTGCGTTTGTCTAATTTAAATAGAAACTCTATTCATTAAATACTAGTTCAATGGCCGATGCTAACAGTATTTCTGAGCACACGTACCGTCAACAGAATACTCGTGTACGTAGAAATCGTGGTTTAATTCTATATCTAAAATTAATGTATAAATCCCGTTTTCTCGAAAACTTATGAATAATCCAGGCTTAGAAAATCGTCCTCTTTCCAATTGTTCCCAAAAAAATATTGTGTATTTACCAGCGTAAAGTCTCCTGTTAGGATCCTTGATGTAATTAAATTGAATGTTATTTTCATTTTCATCGGGTACTTCTAGACTATCACTATACCCTGAGTGTCCTGCTAAATGGGCGATTGTTAGGAAAAATGGTTTTTCACTATTTTGCTCTAAAATAATTTGTTCGGCTTGTTGAGTGAACAAATCTGTCGCATATTGTCCTTGAGTAGCCCACATGGGTTCAAAGTTCTTGTGCATGTCTAAACCTTCTAGAAGGATTCCTTCACCGGACAAATTCTTCAAAAATTCATATTTAAAAAATATGAAGTTCAAAAATATTTACTTTTTACCTTCCCCTGAGCATAATGATTTTTGTATCCAATATATCCATTCCAATAACCAAAGTGGTAATCAAAACCCAAACCAGTTGGAGTTACATTTTTAAATGCTCCCCCTAAATGCCATTTTCCGACAAGATAATTGCTGTAACCTAAGTCTTTAAGTTTCTTTGGCAATGTATCTATGTCAAAAGGTAAATGGCGATTTTCTCCTGCAATTATGGGAATACCCTGAAATCCTAAGTTAAAATAGTAGCGTTAAATTTTAATCCAATTTAATTTTTGTTTTACCTAAGCGAATTGGATATTTTCCTGTTAATAGTGCAGTTCTAGAAGGAGAACAGGAGGTCTGTGTATAAAATCTGTTTAGTATTATACCGTTATAAGCTAGTGCGTCTATGTTAGGTGTAGGAAATTCATTTGAACCGTGAAAACTTGCATCGTTCCATCCCTGTGGATTAAAAAGGTTCTATTGATTTAAATGGGGATAAAATTAGCAAGACTTTAAGTTTTCCCCTACTCCCAAAGATTCCAATGTTCACACTATAAAATTTAGAGTTTCTGTGGTCATACCTAATTTGCAGATAATAATCTCAATTGTAGATAATTTCAAAATGTGTAGGTATAATAAACGTCAAAGTAGATACTCACCACATCATCTGCAATTATTAACACAATATTTTTCTCTTGAGCACAGCATATTAATAATATTGCATAAAAGTAAATTAATACTTTTTTAAAAAAATACATGTTTGAGAACCTAGTATTCAAAAACTAACATATTAAATAATGTTCATAGTAGATATTTAGTGCAAATAACTAATATATATACTCGCAGTATTTAACCTATTTGAATTTCAATTATATTTAATTTGTACCTATCGTACTTCAGTATAATTAAGATAAAACTATTCCTGTATTTAAAAACATACATATTTTATGTCGAAAGCGCTAGTTTCTAGACTACTAATTGTTTATTTTTACAATCTACTTATTAAATCAGGTCAAAATAACGTAACAAACGTAATATTTTTTGTATATTTTTCATAAAGATTGATAAAATACTCTTTCCATTTTAAACAATCCAAGTAAACTTTTCAACATTCATTAGTAGTACAGAAACTTTTAAGCAAGCACTATTAAAAGTTAAATTTTTTTTTTAATTTTAATGAAATTTACTAAAAAAATTTCAGTGTAAGTTGTTTCAAATTTTATTCCACTTGTTTCTTAGGATACTTCAAACATTTAATTTCTTTTCAAATATGTTTTTATTACTTCGAGTGAAGTAAATGTGGCATCTTGGTCAATTGCACAGAATATCCAATTATTTTTGAATTCTACATTGAAAAAATTTAAATTACTTGACATTTTGTTATGTAAATGACTGAATCCATTTCAAATCATGCAGGCAAGGGGGAATTCCTTGTCGCTGAAATATTTCGTTGATTATAAAAATATCGATTATAGCTTTTGGAAGCTACAACTACAAAACTATTTTGGCATCAATTCAAAGAAACTTAATTTAAAGCAATGGAGGAAGTTTATTTTCAAAATTTAATTATACCTACAAATATTTACAATATTGTAAAGTGATAACTAAAATTTTAAGTATCAGTCAAAAACAAATAATAATTTTAAATAAACTCATAAACGTACAAAAAAAAAATATTAACTACCCTAAATACTTCTTGATTCGATATTTCCCAATTTTATTTTTAATCAACATTAAAACCTAACTCTCTACTTTTATACAATAAGGCAGGTGCACCGTTAACAGTTATAAATTAGACTAAAACTACTAAAATTGGCAGCGCTAAATCTATCAAATACTTTAAATTGTTATAAAAGTGAGAGATATTACAAGAAATGTAATAGTACTAAAAACATCAAAATGTCATGTTAATTTTAAATAAATCATACATCAAAATTTCACAATACTAAACTTGGAACACAATTTTAAGTGTTTGATGAGCAAGGCGTTTAAAATAACACTAAATCAAGTACCTAATGGTCGTTATTAGTAACTGCCTATAATTTCAAAACCTCGTATAATAATATATACTTATATGCATCGACTTGCGAAGATTTGAAATCACAATATAGGAAAGAAATTAATCCTAGCATGAAATTTGATACCACATCCTGTTTTCGCAATAAATAATATAACTTTAAAAGTCCAAGTTTCATGTAAATTTCAATTATTTAAGATTATTTTAAACGCTTCGACTATAAATATTCTTAAATACAGATACGAAATATACTAAAACGCCAACCATGGATAATTCCGTAAAGCTTCTTTAGAATGATCACCGTAATCATAACTGATTTCTTCACCAACTTTTATGTCTTCTTTGGCAATAAGTACTAATCTAGGCAAACCGTCCACACAAATAGATTTAGTAACTAAATTACCGTTTCGTGAGTGATTTACCAATCTTCCCAACCGTCCGGATTCAGGTGTTGCATCAATGCTATAAATAATTTTGATAAACCACCAATGCATAGCAAAAATTCAAGACTTACCAAAACTGTTGATCTTGATGCTTAAAATAATACATGTAACAACCTGCACTGGAGTCTTGAGCATATCTGGCTTCCCTAGCCTTTGCTTGTGCATAATCTAACAATTCACCACTATATTCGACAACAAAATCTCCTTTATTAAAGAACCTGGTAGTCACCACACCTCTTCCTTTGCCCTCAAAATTACGTATCTGAAATATAACATTGTTTTGTTATTTTAGTTCAACATTGGTAAAAATAAAAATATATTTTTACTTTACCTCCAAACCATCTTCGGTACATTCGTTTAACAATTTCTCCAGGTGTTTTTGTTTTTCTTCCAATACCACTTGCGTTGTTTTACGTATTGATCTCCTCACAGGAAAATACTCAGTCAATTTGTGATCAGCGGCAGTTTTATTGTTGGCTTGATTCAACGTTTTCTTTATTGTCTTTTGGCTAAAATTAAAACTTATAATATTTTCAATTAAATAAATCAGTCCCCTTACTTTAATTCAAATTTTTTTGGTTTAACTTCTGTAAGTACTTGTGGATGTAATTCGATACGATGTGGACTAGAAGGTACATTAGTTCTCAAGTGATCGTCAATTGAAAATAAATCTTTTGCTGAAATAAAATACAATTTATTTTTAACATGTTTGAAAAACAATAATTTTCAAAATAATAAAATATTTTTGCTCATGTTACCTTTATTACTAATTTTTTGTCGCATTTTCCTCTTTACTTTTATTCGCAAATGATTTTTACAAAAATCTAAACGCGTCACAAATTTCATGGTAAAACAAGTTACCTTTGAAGCTAAACTGTTAAAAGAGTTGTTGTTATCTTGTAATTTTGAAAATCTGATAATGGAATGCTTTTTACAACAGAGTGATAGTACTAATAATTACGCTAATTACACAAGAAGCCATTAAGAACATAAATTATCAAACAGTTTACTTTCTTGATTACAAATTAGGTGATAACCAAATTGAAAATTATAAACTAAACTTTTTAGAAATCATCAACCACGGCCATGATTTATAAAAAATAAACAACAAATTATCAGTTTGAAGAGAAATTCTGACCAAAATTTAAAAAAATATTATGTAAAAATGTTATAGTCAAATTGAATGGAAATCTAATTATGATACTTTGGGATGCAACAAATTTTAAGCACAAATGCAAAATGACACAATGGCGGCGTCTCTTGACTTGAAGTATGAATTGAATGAACGAAATGATCAAATAATACAATGTTTGACAGAATTGAAAATTCAACGTAACGAACTCGGTTATTTAATAGAAAAGCAACAAGAAGAGAAACTCAAATTGGAAACCGATATAGAACGCATAAAATATAAACTATGTCTGGTAAGATTTAAAAATTATAGAAATATAAAGGCAAGTGTTTTTATTGCAGATCAATAAAAGTTTGTCTCAAAGAATAGCAACAAAAATAAACTATGATAAAACGATTGATAATGCAGAGAGAGCGTATGCTAAAATATTAGAATCGTCTAATAAGCTACTACAATCTGTAGCATCCGAGGCACAAGAATTGCAACAAATTATGGACAAAAAAATTGGAACAGAAGCAAAATAAATTAACACTTTATCTCCTTTAACTTGCGTAAATTTTTGTTTGAAAAAATATATAAAGATATAATTAATCTAAAACTATAGTCTCTTGCTAATTGAGGGGGGGGGGTTAGCCTTGACTCTAAATCTAAGTCTAATAATAGTACGGTGCAATTTGTCTAAAAAACTGCCTAACCTCAACATCCGAAGTAAAAGCTTCCCTCTAGCTTCAAATTGTTCTATACAGTCCACATATTGTTTAGTAAAAAGTTACACCATTTTAAGAGTCTGGTTGGGGGGGGGGGGAGGTAAAAGTTGGTAAATTAGTAGTTTTTATCAGTTTCTCTTAAATATTTCGAAAACTATGCAATTTAGCGCAAAAAGTGTTGTATACAAAAATAATCTACATTAAATTGAGAACAAAAATGATGCAATTATCCTGTGCATAATCTTGCTAAAGTGAACGGTTTCAGAGTTACGTATGGTGTATGAGTAGAAATTTTTCGTATTTTTTAGATTTTTTGGAAAAAATATATTTCTAAGGAAATTAATTTTTTTGTACAGGATTGTGTTTTGTAAAAGCAAATTGCAATGTTAGTCGCCGGTGGTATGTTAGTGATAAGCCCTTGAAGGAACGACAACCTCACCACCATCTCAAGGGGCTCTAAGTTTTAAGGGAAAAGAGGCTTCCACAGGCCTAGGCCATATAAATCTGTATGAAGGAGGTGACCTCCATCAACTTTTTCTGAATCTGAGGTGATTGATGATTCATTTGAATCTGGAACCAAAACAGTCACCATTGAAGATTTGCTTTCCTTCCTCATCGAGCTAGATTCGTCGAGGAAGGATGGAGGAGAAGCACATAATTCAAATTTAAATATTTCTTCATGTCTCTCATCACTCCTTACTGTGCACACCATCCGATGTAAGAAAATATTAGGGTTCACATACAGTGTTGTCATAAAAATATTCAAAATCAAATTTTTAGTTTGCCACTAATTGGCTAAACCTAATTGTCCTAGACCTGTTATTTGTGTAGCAAACCAATTTTGTGCTTTTATAATTTCCCAATTAATATCTATTGATTTAGAAGTGGAAAAATTTTTCCAAAGTACAACCTACCTTAGAGTATTCTTGTATTCCCTGTTAACGTGCATATTGCAATCTTTTTTATAAGTCATGTGATATTTTGTCAGTCAAGCTAGTCGGGTGATCCATCGAAAGCAGATAGCATTGAATTCCACCTCAACATCTAAGTAATTTTTACTGATTATTCAAATATTCAATATTGATTAACACATCGAGTGAGTGAGTGACATGTAAACATGTAGTGCACTTGGATTGTGCGAGGCGGCTGCCGTGCTAAGACGTCAAGTTGCTTTGGGGTTTGAAGCAGTCCCGAAAAGTCAGCCTGGCAAAGGAGTGATTTAATTTCAGGTCGCAGGTAACATGTTGTTAGTAAGCCTACTTTTTCTTCACAGCTTGGGTTTATAAAATTTATCTCATTTTATTTTTATGCCAAATTTTGTTCTTTATACACAAAAGTGCACAAAAATGTTAAAAGTGACAAGAGGGTAAAAACCGGTTTAGTTGGAAAGCTCACAGCTTGAATCCTATTAGGCCTAGAAGATTGTTTTATGTGGATATTTACAGGAAATTCTCATCTCCATTACTTTTGCTTCAAATAAGCAAGTAAAAAGTCTACGACAAAAACAGAAAAGTTACGTTTTTTCTAGGAAAAAATTCAAGTTTTTCAGGAGGCCACATCTTACAAACTATAAGCATTAAAATAAATTTTTTAATTTAATTTTACTGACATAATTTAAAGGTAGGGCATTGCCAATCCAAAACCTATATTTGGGACCTTTTTCGACAAATTTACCCACTCTTATTCTGATATCGAGTCTGTTTTTCCATGTCAAACCAAAGAAATTAAGCAACAAAAATTTAATTTCAGTTATATTTTTACAAAACCACCTACCGACTGCTTAATTTGCTCTTAAAGCTATGGCGTTTCTTTTCAAGCAAGAAAGTTAGCTATTTCAACTTATTCCAGGTGTAATCGCAAGGAAGTTGCAAACATAAATTACGCTATATATAACCAATGTCAATATCAATTCCCTAAGGTAAAAAGTAAGAAAATTAAGCAAGAGATTTTGATGGAAATAAAAATGTTCCGACTTATTTCTCTTATGAAATGTACCCTACATTTAGAACGTTGACAAATTAAAAAGTACAAAATTTCAATTAACCGATATCGCTCTTACCTTCTTTCTTATAATCATTGTAGTCTATCGGACTCCTCCGTTTTGTGAATTTCAAGTCGAGCAATTCATCTTTCGCAACTTCGATCTTAAAAAATAGTTACACAATGATAACATACACATAAAAAAAAGTTGCACTTCATAATTTACCTTGAAATAATTTGTGATGCAATGTTCGTTCCCTGGAACAATAATTTTCTTCCTGCATTTCCGCAACGATTCAGCCTTGACTTTTACGTTGAAACACTGAATTTCCGATTCAACATTACAAGCTTTGATACGCCGTCCTGCAATTTGTCATAATTAACACAAGAATTACCTCCAAAATTATACAAACTTCTCACCCCGAACCATCTTTAATTTGAAGTAACTAATTAAATTAACAGCTACGCTGCCCTATTGTATAATTTTTAACCTAAAATAACTCCGAAAAAACTGGCGTCTACATATTTCTAAACAAACCATGGATGACCGTTGTTGTAGTGCAGAGTTGCAATTTTATGATGCCAACTTTTAAATTCGTGCAACGTAGCAAACCATTGGAACTACTAATTTAGTGATTTTAGTTCTAAAGGTTGCAAACTTCATGGTTGCCATGGTTAAGCGACATACAAATTAAAGTCATTTGGAAATGACTTTATATTTTGAAACTCTCGTGCGTTTTCCTGAAAGTAATGTAATCTCGACAAATCAGTTATGGCATCCAACTTCGCCATTATTAGCAATTGCAAGTTATTCCCAAAATCGTGGCGGTTTCGTGTCTATATTTGACGAACTGGTATGTTTTTAATAATTTCATCTAAACTTCCTTGTAATGTTTATATTTGAAGGGCGAACCTCTACGCGATGTTAACTTTCCTTCGCATTCCGTATCACAAGTTACCGCCCTAGCATGGCATCCAGAACGTAACCTGTTGGCAACCGGATGGGAAAATGGTGAAATGAAGCTGTGGAAAGATGACGATCATGACTTTTCTACAGTTCAAGGTCCTCACAAAGCGCCTATCGTTTTATTAGAATTTAGTGAGAAAGGTGCTAGGCTGGTTTCATGCGATTCTGTAAGATCACAAATATACATCGTCATTGTATAACTTATTTTGCAATTGTAGACTGGATCTTTAGTTGGTTGGAAGGTTGATAGTAAAAATCAGATTATGACAGTTTTTCACCACGACTTAAAGGAATCAATAACACACCTAACTTTTCGTATGACTATTAAAAGTCACATGGATTACGATATTGGGGGACTTGCAAAAGCTGCCGTCAATGGCGATGAGAATGCATTGGATATGTTTAGTAATTGGAGGCCAAAAACCACAGCTAGAAGACTCAAAGTTGTGGATGGAACAGATAATTATTGTTTTTTTGTCGGTACTCAATCAGGTTCCATTTACTATATTAACGAGGCTGGAGTTTGCGTGGAAGTTTTAAACACTGAAGGTGTACCTTTAAGTTATATTTTACACCATCCATCGAAAAGTGCTTTAGTGGTTATGATGGAAGGTTTGATGATTGGATATTTTACTATGGATTCTCATGGGCAACTTACAGAAGTTACTAAGGTTAAACTGAGTGGTCGTGGTCAGGCTCTTCGTGGAGTTGGAAGTCAGTCTTTAGTTTGGATTAATAATGATTGCTTGGCAATTTTAACAGGTAATTTTTAAATTTTATTAATTTAAGCAAAACTCGGCCAAGGGGGAAGTCTCAAGGCAAATTTCTCCGGGTTTCCTTCTGGATTGCCGTAAGATTTCCTTTCAATAAAGTTTAAAAAATAACAAAATGGGAAGAATTGAGAGGTACCGACCTCAGTATTTGCATTTTTATTTTTTAAAGCTTTTTGTTAAGGATGAAATGGTTTAAGTAATCTGTATTCCAATACTATAAGGATTATAAAAAGAAACAGTGTCAACGCACAAAGCGATATAATATTATGTTAAGTTTAACTTGTTTTTTCTGTTTTTAAATAAATTACATAATGTAGATTAACAATAAGCCCTATAAGCTGTTAAAAAATTATTAGTAAATAATAATTTACTTTCAGTGTGGGCGAAGCATGTGAAATATATTATGGTTCATGCGCAGTGGAATAAAACATATAGACATTTTTATTAAATATTAATTTGTGAAGAAACTGTAGCGGTGCTAGCTCTAATATTGGGTTGCTAGCTATATAGATTAGGGAGCTAGGTTTTGGGGCCAAAATATTAACGGGGGGGGGGGCTAGCGTTACTTTAGCCCTCCCCCCAGTTTCAATTTGGATTTCTGAAAAAATTGTAAGGGTGCTAGCTTTACTATTTGGGTGCTTTAATATTTGGGTGCTAGCTCCATAGATTCGGGAGCTAGCTTTTTGGCCAAAAATTTTAACTGTGGGGGCCAAAGCAACGGACCCGCCGAGAACCAGGAGCTAGCTGCCCTCCCCCTTTTTAATGGACGCCTATGTGCATATCAGATGGTGGATTAAAAACTAAAAGATTATTTAAATTTTTTAGGAGACTTAACGGTAAGAGTATGGGACATTGAATCAAACGACAACTACATCCTACCTGTAAAAGTAGCAAATTTTGAAAATACTAAAAGTGACGACAGTATGTCTCAACAAGCCGAAATGTTCAGTTCCATTTGTTACTCAAAATTAAATCAAACTCTTTGTGCTGGAACCACTACGGGTAGAATTTTTTTATGGACAAAAAAACAATCGAAACAAGAATATTTTGAAAATAACGAAGACTCTTGGGATGTCCAGAACTTGAGTAAAATTAACGGAACGATTAAGCACATTGTATGGGGTTCTTTAAATTTAAGATTGCCCTTACTGGGAGTAAATTGTGTAACGAAAGTTTTTATAATGAAAGAACAAACGGCGTGTACTTGTTTTTGCGAAAAAATTTGGGCAACTCAAAAAAGTGCAAGTAAGATTTTGTTGGAAACCTCCACCCATAACGCTTTGGTTTCCGTAAATATGCAGGTGACAAATATGAGCATAAACAACAACTTTATTGCTTTCACTAACGGCCGTTTAATTTCGATCTACGATATTGTTTACAAAAACAGTCCCGATCATGTTATGTACGAAGTAAATTTTAATTCTAACAAACGGAACGACGGGAAAATGTCCATTGAAATTAATTTTATTAACAGTTTTACTTGCGATAACGAAGGAATTATTATACATGGTACAAACATAATAACTTTAACATTAAACTCGGTTTTGATTCGGTCGTC
This sequence comes from Cantharis rufa, assembly GCA_947369205.1. Taxonomy (NCBI): domain Eukaryota; kingdom Metazoa; phylum Arthropoda; class Insecta; order Coleoptera; family Cantharidae; genus Cantharis; species Cantharis rufa. The sequence goes on along the minus strand of OX376307.1, from coordinate 12,955,285 downwards.
AAATGGAGCAATACTTTCTTCTATTTTAACCGTCCCTGCAGAAGGTGAACCCATCGGCATGGATGTAACTGCAAACTTCTTGACTGTGTTTACTATGGAAGGGTTTCTTAAAATTTATAATTTGTTGGAAAAAGAACTGAAACTCATAACTCCCGCACGGAATCTCTACGATATGTGTTACGATTTTGGTGAAATAATTCAAGCGAAAACCAACAGTAACGGAAACAAAGTTGCACTCACTTTAGCTTCGGCAAATTTAATACCAGATGGAAAATTGTACATCTGGGATATCGAACATGAAAGTTTAAGTTTTTACGATTTTTGCGAATACAACTGCAGTAAAAGTAACACGTTTGATGATTTTGGAAACATCGAAATTGAAGCTGAAAATGAAGATAATGCCGACGAAACCCAAGCCTATTACAATAAAATTTGCTCAAATCGTATTCCACTTTCTTTATATTGGGACAGTTCCGATCCTCGACTATTAATTTGCAATGCCAAAAGGGTAAAAATCGGGAGTATCAACATTAAGAAACCCAGTTTCGTTTCTTTATATGGCCAAGACACTGAGAAGAATGGTAAATTTTGTTGGTACGTAATATGTTATTGCCAGTATAATGATTTGATTTTTATATAGTTTCAAAAGCATCTCTTGAAAACGAAGATCACGTTGTGGTTACCATGTTTGTTTCTTTCGAGCATGGAATTCGTATTCAAGATATTCGCACCATAGATTCAGAATCTAAATTGCTAGCAATTGCCACTCCGTTTTTTGTGATTCAAAACAAATGCAATATTTTACGAGAAATTATGAGCGACTTTAATGGCTTAGAGAACTGCAATCAAAATACCAAAGAAGCCATATTAGATTTCAGTTATAACTTGAGTTTAGGTAAGGAAGGCTGTTTAATTTTTAACTGCTGCAAATAACGCACTCACGATTTCTAGGCAACATGGATGCAGCTTTTAAAGCTATCAAGCTTATTCAGAGTTCTGGAGTTTGGAGTAGTTTGGCGAGAATGTGCGTTAAAACTAGACGATTGGACGTGGCTGGTGTTTGCTTGGGTCATATGGGTAACGCGAGAGCTGCTCGAGCTTTAAGATTAGCAATTAATGATCCTACCTTGCCACAAGAAGCTAGACTCGCCGTTCTTGCTATTCAACTGGACATGCTGGTAAGTTCAAATTTATTTAAAAATGTTTTATCATCTTTCTCTTTGACTGGGAGTCCTTTTATTTTAAATATAAAAATTTAATTAAAAATATTATGCGATGCATTAAAATTTGTGAAGGGTTTAGCCGTTTAGCATAAGTTTCTATATTTTGTTGGATTTGTACTTAATTTAGGAACTGACTTCATAATTTTGTGCAGGATGAAGCCGAGCAATTGTACCTGCAATGTGAACGCTACGATTTACTGAATAAGTTCTACCAAGATAGTAACAAAATGGAAAAGGCAATTAAAATCGCAGAAACAAAAGACAGAATACATTTAAAGCATACTGAACACGCTTGGGCTCGCTCCCTCGAACAATCGGGTCATTTCAAGGAAGCTATTGTACATTACGAACGCGCCAACACTCACTTATACGAAGTTCCTCGCATGTTAATGGAACAGCCGCGGCAACTAGAAGCTTACATGACAAAAGTGAACGATCCGTTAGTAGTAATTTTGTTTTTGTTTAGAAGAAAATATTAAATGATTTTGTTTGAAGGGAACAATTAAGATGGTGGGGCCAGTACATCGAGTCACAAGGTGACATAAATGTTGCTTTACAAGTTTATGCCAAAGCGGGCGACGTTTATAATCAAGTAAGAACTCTTTGTTTTATGGGAGAAGAATCCCGTGCTACCGATTTGGCACAATCCAGTACTGATAAGGCAGCTTTTTATCACATGGCCCGACATCACGAAACCAACAATAACGTTGATCAAGCTGTTAAATTTTTTAATAAAGCAAATGCTTACAGTGAGTTGATTCTCTTTTAATAATGCATTTTGTATCCTTTCTTTTTTAAGGTAACAGCGTGCGATTATGTAAAGAAAATAATCTTATTGAAGAATTATGGAATATAGGATTGATTGCCAACTATCGAGAAAAATTGGAATGTGCAAAGTATTTTGAAGATATTGGAGTGGCCGAAAAAGCGATCGTTTTGTATCACCGTGCAGGTTAGTGTCAATCTTTGTTAATATTTCACTGTTCGTGAAATTACCAACTACTTTTTTAACTAAGTTCATGGAAATTGGGGTATTATTATTTAACATGAGGTCGGTGCTAAAAGCATTTGGAAGTAAGAAAAAAGTTGAGAGAATAATTATGTTTTAATACATTAGCTACCGGGCCTTACAAGCCTGACTTATACCTGGTATATTCTGTGTATCTACTTAATTAGACGCCGACAGCCTTCCTTGGCTCGGGAGTCTAGCACCACTGTAAGAGACCCCCTGAGACATCTTGTAACTAATTAGTTCTTCACTTCGCGTGCGTCTATTTGCTGAAACTTTTTGTTTTAGGAATGCTTCACAAAGCTTTAAATTTAGCATTTCAGTCCAAGCATCTGGATATTTTAGAACAAATTACTACAAATTTAGATACTCACTGCGATCCAGCGTTGATTAAAAAATGTGCTGAATATTTTGTCGCCAACCAGCAATTTGACAAAGCTGTTGAGTTGTTAGCTTTAGGAAAGAGGGTAATTTGCACTTAAAAAAACTTAAATATTCTTTAATTTAAATTTTTCAGTATAAAGAAGCTATAGAAATTTGTTTAAATCACAACGTGCAACTTACTGAAGAATTGGCCGAAAAATTGACTCCCGAAGTAGATCAAGTTGACGAAGCAACAAAAATATCCATCCTAGAAAATCTCGCTGAAAGTTTGATGGTACAAGGCAACTATCATTTGGCAACTAAAAAGTTTACACAAGCAGGCGACAGGGTGAGTCGTTGCGGTCACAATCATTTTTAAAATAGGTATAATAATTTTGTTTTAGATTCGCGCCATGAAGGCATTGCTTAAGTCTGGTGATACGGATAAAATAATTTTTTTTGCTGGCGTTTCTCGACAAAGAGAAATTTACATCATGGCAGCCAATTATTTGCAATCTCTCGATTGGCAAAATCAACCTGAAATTTTAAAAAATATAATCACGTTCTATTCCAAAGGAAAAGCACAAGATTTGTTGGCAAATTTTTATGTTGCTTGTGCTCAAGTATGTGCTCGTTTTGTTTTTTAATTATAATTGTAAGTAAAAATTGATTTATAGATCGAAATAGACGAGTTCCAAAATTACGAAAAGTCGTATGGCGCTTTGACTGAAGCTTCGAGATGCCTGGCAAAAATGCCTCCTTCTACTAGTACGCCTCAGCATCAAAAAGCATCAGAAATTGTACAGAAACGTTTGACTACAATTAAAAGGTTTATAGACATCAAGAGATTGTTTGAAAGGGGGGATGTTGAAGGTGGAATTGCTCAGTGCAGACAGTTTCTTATTTCTGGTGGACAAGATTTAGAAGAATCTGTGAGACGTGGAGATGTTTATGCACTCATGATACAAAATTACGTTAAAACTGAAAACTTTTTTGAAGCAAAACAATTGGTTGCCGAATTGAGGCAGCTTTTGAGCATTTCTGGTAGCGCTACTATCACTTATTACTTGAATAAGGAACTGATCGAAGCATTGGCACGTGGGTTAGGTGTTTCACCTAGTACTTTAATTCCACAATCTAGCAAAGGAAGCACCGATGAGAATCTTCAAACTGAAGGTGAAATTGAAGAAGAAGTAGAAGAATGAAGTTTTGAAGATTTCAGTAACAATTCCGTCCAATTATGTGATTTGCACTTAATACTAGGTGTTGATAGCAAAAAGTTGTTATTTCAAAAGTCGTTAACTCCGTCCATTAAATATATAGATAATAATTTATGACCTATACAAGCATATAATAGAGAAATTTTATTTTTAAGTTTAAAAATTGTTATTACTTAGATAAAAATTTTACAAGACCAAAATAATAAGTAGGTGCACTTGCAATTTTTAATAAATCTTATATAATATAAAGTTGAAACTAAATTTCTATGTCTACCTAGATCTGCTATTTTTTTTAGGTTTCTGCCCAAAAATATTTGTGTAACATAACAACATTCCATGGGTGAGGCTAACTATGAAAACGGCCCATAAGGTAGCCGTTTTCAATTTTTTTTTACGATTTTTGGGTTTGTTTCACCCCAATATTTAGATGATCAGTAAATTTAAATGTTTATAATTATTGTAATTTACGCCATAACTACCATATACTAATTTTCATCAGTAAATTTTTAAAATCTAAAGTCAAGGTTATAACGTACTATCCCCTAATGTTGTGTATGGTAAGTGCCCAAAAATTTAACTTTTACTGCGAACAAGTGATCTTTAAATATAAAAAAGTTGATATTTTGGTAAATTTAGATGTTTTGGGGTCTTAGAAGCTGAAAATCAGTATTTTAAAAAAAGTCTGTGTATTGTGGTAAAATTTTATGTCCGCTCTACGAAGGGGATGTCACACGGCAAATTTTTGTACCCTAGATCCTCTTTCGAATAATAATTCTGGCGCCAGAGCATCAAAATAGTGCTGCAAAACATAAAATTCTGGTAAGGGATTTTTCAATTGGATTATGTTAGTGGATGGCCCTTAAGTGTAAAACCGGGTTTTCGGCCTCGGATGGCACTCTCGTGTCAGCCACCATCTTGAAAAACGCGTTTTTATTATAATCTTGTAAACGGTGCGCCGGATAGTAAAAATGATAATAACCTTTTTTGTAGGAAATTAAACTTTATATCATTTTTGTTTGAAGATTTTTTCTCGAAAGTTAATATTTTTCGAGATATAGTCAGTTGAAAAATTCAAAATTGTCTTCTATTCAATTGTTATAATTTTTTTTGTATCTGCAACTGTCAACGAGAAATTTAACAAAAACTACATTTTGATATTTTCAACTGACTATAAATATCTCGAAAAATATGGACTTTCGAGAAAAAATCTTTAAACAAAAATGATAGGAAGGTCAATTTCCTACAAAAAAGGTTATCATTTTTATCGTCTTGCGCACTGTTTACGAGATAATAATAAAAACGCGTTTTTCAAGATGGGGGCTGACGCGAGTGCTATCCGATGCCGAAAACCAGGATTTTATGTTTTGCAAATACACCTGGCGCCTGGACTAAAAGTTGAAAATATAAAAAAGAAGTTGTCTATAATATTTATAGAATTTCCCGATTATCTAAAATTCCTTTAGATTTCTTTAAATTTACTCGATATCCTTGGATTTTCTAAGATTATTCTTTCGGTGTACACTAAATCTCCTCAACGGTTTCCCCCTTGGCGCTCTGTCTTAAAAAATAATAAGTATTTTCTATCCCAATTTAGTATTTAGCACTTTAATACTGAAGCGTAGAGCTAATCAAATTTTAGTTAAAATCGGTTCACGAAAATTTGAAAACATAATTTTTTTTCTAGAAATATGATCGTCGTGTGAATGGTCACATCAGATTTTCTATCGATCGAATTGATCATCAATTGAGTCGTTCATCAATCGAATAGCGCGTTAATCAAACTAAAACCCGAGCGAAGCCGGGTACGAAAGCTAGTAATAGCTATAAAATAAATAATAATTTATTGCTTATGAGTGTTTATGATTTGATTTCAAGAAGATGTTTATGCTATTATATTATCCGATCACCGATCGTCTATAATTAAAAATGTCAAATTTTTTCTAAACTGATTATGGGGGAACCCCGTTATTTGTATTCAGTGGCGTAACCAGTGGATAGGGGGCTATGGGGACTGAAGCCACTTTAGAATAAAAATTTATTAATTTCTTGCGATTTTGCCAGTTATGGACAGGAGAAGCCTCCCACCTCCACAAAAAATGTAAATAATCACAGTATGAATCACAGTTTAAAAACTCACCGCGTCAGTGCTGTCTAAAGTATGACAAAGAATCTACACAAAGTTGTAAAGAGGTAACCTATTTTTTTTAAAGGGCAAAGTGAAGAACAGGTAAACATATAGGAAAAAAAATTAAGGTTAGATAAGTTTTGGTTCCACTATACTGTTTATATTTTGGCATTTGTAAAATAGAATATTTCATGAAGAAATAGATACTAAACAACTACGCAGTCAGCTGATCATACCAATTATTTGCGACTGTTTGAAATTATACTTGTGATTTGTAAATTATTATTTTCTAATTTTATTTGAATATATTCACAAAATACTATCTACCGACTACAAAGTAGATATAATTATTTGAAAATCCTTTTTCTTTCTTAAACTTTAAATTTGGCGGTACATGTAAAGAAAACTGAGAGCGACAATGGCGCCACAATGGTCTATTTAAATTTTAACTTTATTTCCCGCACTTAATATACTTTTTTCGAAAGATTACGAAGTGGTTTACAACTTTTTGACCAGTTACTACGAATAATTATAGAGTAAATACCTTGATTTTGAAGGAATTGGGCATAATCGCAGTGATTGATATATTAGACATCTTTATTACCGGCCATGTTGGTTTCTGTTTATTGTTTGATGCGCCCCGCGTCAGTGTACGATTTTACGTCTATTGTTATAAGTAATAATCAAATTTCGTTATGTATGAAGTGCATAAAATAAAAATGTAAAACACGTCGAAGATTTTGTATAGGGCAATAAAAGATTCATTCTAATTGCACATTCACCAATTCGTGAATTGAGTTTCTTAGTTTATAATGGCTTCCCTTCGCGTCCCCCGCATCATTTAGACAATGACAGTAAAGTTTTTCACGTGATAATTTTTCAAATAATTAACCAAAATGACTTAATGAAAGTGTTAATTTCGGTACAGGAATTTAGGATAGTTGTGATTTTTAATATACACAATGAGTTCTAACGAACAGAACCATCTGAATGGAGCATCATCAAATGAAAATTCCGAAGTATGTCTTTCTTTAATTTGTTACTTTTGTGTGGTATTGTATTGTCTTTCTTTTTTTAATTTTAAATCAAATTTTTGAATTTAAATCGAAGAGTGCCGGTGTTTGCAACTCATTATTTTGTTGGCGTTTGTTTCATGAGAACATTTTAATTATTGTTTAAAAAAAAACTTTTGCATTCTTGAAAGTAACATTGAACTTGAAATTGTACAAACTTTTCTCATTTACATTTTTATTAAGTAAGGTTATTTAAATCTAACCAAATTTATGTAGAAAACTTTACGTATGTTGGTTGTTATTTTTTAATTGTTTCATTTAAAGTGTGTCTGGTTTGCTGAAATTTTCTTTTTTTTTTTAGGGATTACAAAAGCCACCTGCGGTTACAATACCCACAGATCTAAGAGTCAATACTACAGCTTTAAATCCTGTAGCGCTCAGTAGTGTTGCTAAATACTGGGTCCTTACAAATTTTCTTCCAGGACCGATTCCCCAAGTGTCTGTTTATGATTTGTCTAATCCTACCCGTGCTGACAATCAGACCAAAATGGCACAGGTATGTAATAAGATGAAATTCAAAGAATTTTATTTTTTATTCATAATTTGTATTTTAAGAGATGTTTTTGACACGTGACATGATTGACATGCTACTTCAAATATTTTCTTTTGTTCGTTTATTTATTTTTATAACCCAAAAACTATTAATTTTATAAATGGAAAAGTAGGAGGACTTTGCAGGAAGCTTTTATTAAAGTTTAACTGGAGAAATGTTTACTGTTTGCGATATTAAATTTTATCAGTACAAACTTTATTCTTATCAAATCAGGTTTTATCTTCATAACGAATCACACAACTAAACATCTCAACATAATCGATGTTGATTCAATGTTTTTAACAATAATATCAAATCTTCGAAGGGTTCTATTGTGAAAAGGTTGAAGTTTGGTAAAATGAACCGAAGATATGTTGCACTTAAATAAATCTATTTATCGTACAGGCTTAATTAAGAAATCTTTTTGAAGCTATTTAATTAGGCTCTTGCACATTTATTAAATTTAACAATAACAAAAACTTGTATGTTGTACAAACAGTTTTATTATTTAGAGGTGATTTTTGGGAAAGATTTCCAAATAAATATGAGTTTATTCGTCACTTAATTCTCGATAACACTGTAAAATTTTAGGATAGCGAGAAAATAGCAAATGATTTAGAGAAGCCTGATAGCCACAATAGTTTCTTGAAAATTGCGAAAACCGAGTTTTGTGTTTCGGTATTCCCTTACGGATTTTGATTATAGATGAGACACCATAGTCTTTCATTAAACTACAATTAAAAAAATAAATTGCCTTATTATGAATCAAATGAAAAAATTAAAAAGCCTTAAATGGTTTGCTTTAGTATAATTTGTTGTATCATTGTAGGATATGTTTGGTCAACATGGGCTCTTAGCAGATCAACTTCTTTTACCACAGCATGCCCAAATACCCGTTAGTATATCTACTACTCAAGCTCTCACAAACCTAGCAATTCCAGCAAGTGCAATGCATCTAGAAAATCCTACTAATCACAACCAAACATCATCAAATCATCAGCAATCCGAAGGACAAGCTATTGTCTCTCAAGCCCAAACGCAGCTCTCTCATTCTCAACTACACAGCACACAACACAATCAGCAGCAACAAAATATTATTCAAGTTCAAGATAATTTAGTTTCAGTTATTGAAGACAGTAAAGACCACAAAGACTTAATAGCATCACAAATAGCACAAGCTCAAATTCATTTAGCCGAAACTCAACAACAGCTAAATCAACAGACTTTAACTGTACAGCAACTGCAACAGCTGCAAGTTCAGCAAGTTTTAGATAACGTAGTTCGAATGGAAAGTGCAGAAAACGAACAAACTCAAAGAAATTCGGAACACGATTCCCTAACAAACTCGGATGGTTTACAAATAGTTAAGGACGAAAAGAATCTACAAAATTGTTCCAAGTTGCTCAGCGGTGCACAATTTGGTTTACAAGATATTAAAACTAACCTGATGGATGTGCGCACGCCTGACGGTAGCATAGTTAAAATTTCAGCTGGATTACAAGAACAGGACTTGGCTAAAACTTTAGGAATCGAAATGGTCCAAAATATGTACAAAGTTAACGTAGAAGAGATAAATCAATTATTAGCATATCACGAAGTTTTTGGTAAAATACAAGGCGAACTTGCAACAGGTCAGAGTAACGTCACCACGAACAACAGCAACGTTAATATACAGCAAAGTGCTAGCGCAATTGCTAACAATATTCACATTGTTACGCCTAAGACGTTGGTGGAAAACGACCAGGAAACTGCAAGTTCTACCACAGCAGATGGTGTGGTAACCATCGCAACTGGAAATCATATTTGTGACTTGTGTGGGAAAATGTTTCAGTTTCGTTATCAGTTAATTGTGCACAGACGTTATCACATTGAAAGGAAACCATTTACATGTCAAGTTTGCGGTAAGGCGTTTATTAATGCACAGGAATTGACTAGGCACGGTAAATGTCATCTAGGAGGTAGCATGTTTACTTGTGCCGTGTGCTTCCACGTTTTTGCAAATGCAGCTTCTCTGGAACGCCATATGAAACGTCACTCGACGGATAAACCGTACAATTGTACTACATGTGGAAAAGCTTTTGCTAGAAAAGAACATTTAGATAACCATACTAGGTGCCATACGGGAGAAACTCCTTACAGATGCCAATATTGTGCAAAAACTTTTACTAGGAAAGAACACATGGTTAATCATGTTCGTAAACATACAGGTAAATATTATTTTTGAAAGGTTAAAAAATTCTTACTACTAACTCTGTTGTAATTAGGTGAAACCCCTCATCGGTGTGAAATATGTAAAAAGTCGTTTACAAGAAAAGAGCATTTTATGAATCACGTTATGTGGCATACGGGAGAAACCCCACATCATTGCACGATTTGTGGAAAGAAATATACGAGGAAAGAGCATTTGGCTAATCACATGCGATCGCACACAAACGACACACCATTTAGATGCGAAATTTGTGGTAAATCGTTTACTAGGAAAGAACATTTTACAAATCACATCATGTGGCATACAGGTGAAACGCCTCATAGATGTGATTTCTGTTCCAAAACGTTTACCAGAAAGGAACATCTTCTGAATCACGTTCGTCAGCATACGGGCGAATCGCCTCACCGATGTGTTTATTGTGCCAAGTCGTTTACTCGTAAAGAACATCTCGTCAATCATGTGAGACAGCACACAGGGGAAACGCCCTTCCGTTGCAGTTATTGTCCAAAAGCATTCACAAGAAAGGATCACTTGGTAAATCACGTAAGACAACATACTGGAGAATCTCCCCATAAATGTACGTTCTGCACGAAATCCTTTACGAGGAAGGAACATTTAACGAATCATGTGAGGCAGCATACAGGCGAATCGCCGCATCGGTGTCCTTATTGCTCAAAATCGTTCACAAGAAAAGAACACCTAACCAATCACGTACGCATTCATACAGGCGAATCACCGCATCGGTGCGAATTTTGTCAGAAAACTTTCACTAGGAAGGAGCATCTGACAAATCATTTACGTCAGCATACTGGCGAAACACCGCACTGTTGTAATGTGTGCTCCAAACCATTTACCAGAAAAGAACACCTAATCAATCATATGCGTTCGCATACTGGAGAGCGTCCGTTTTCATGTGGAGAATGTGGAAAATCGTTTCCACTTAAAGGTGAGTTTTATTATTTATTTAAATTTTTTTCGTTTTAAGGACTCGAAAGTTTGTTTTTCTAAATTGTTGACTACCATCAGAGCGATTTGTTGAGTTTAATAATTAAGTGGGGTGGTTTCCTATTGATTTCCCCATATCCCACAAATTGATCTTGGACTTTTAGATCACGTCATCTATAAAACACAAATCGCAGTTTTCTATTTTATATTCAATCGGTGTAGGCTTGATGCTGTACTGTTGTTGAAGTCAATGGACAATTTGCATGATTTTTAATTTTAGCAGATAACTATTCTACATATCAATATTATATAAATCTATGGTTATGCTAATCATAGATTATACTTAACCTGTGTTAAAAATTATATTGCTGCAACCCAAATCGGACTTAATCTATGATTAAATGCCTAAATTAACGTTGCTGAAACCGGGCAGTATGTCTTAATTTTTTAAAATTTGGTGCACAAATAAAGCCAGAAAAAAATATTTAAATTGAGAATTTACTACTCTAATCTAAATTAAATGGTAACAATAGGGAAATTACGCGGGTGTATTGGCATACATGAAGATGCGTTTTGTGTTTGTGACGTTATCAGCTGTTTTCGATCACGTGAATTTTTCAAATAAATTCTAATATTTCATAAATTATTTGCAAGCTAACAATACAGAATTTAGAATAATTACTCGAATATTCTGATTATAGATATATTAAACTATCAATAAATGCGATTTTGAAGTAGATTTGAATTTCATGCAAATTGTCCATTGGTACCAAAAGCATGTGAGCTCCAAACTCGAACGCGACCTAAATATATGTTATTAAAGAGTACTGGGAGCTTCTATGAGAAAATATAATGATTTTACCATGAAGATTTAATACAGAAAAAAAATTCTATAACGAAATATTTTTTTGGCGAAGTTTCGAATGTGAAATGCATACTACGGGGTTCCCACTCGTCTGGGAAACCTGAAAAAGTCAGGGAATTATAAATTGTACACATTTTGTCAGGGAATTTTAAAATTTACAGACAAGGAAATTAACACATTGATGGACAGACCTGCTATAGCCGTCATGGATACATGGCCACGACAGCTATATCGGTCCTTTTTTTTTGTAATAGGACAGACCTGCTGCAGCAGGATAACATAATATATAACAATGTGGAGAGTTGCATTTGCTGACCCATGGGAACTCCTTAAATTTATGTTGCATAACTTCTTCAGGAATTTTTCAAAAATTAGGTGATTTTCTGAGAACATTCACGAATGTTGCGTTGTCCGTCAATGTGTTAAGACTGTCAAGAGGTCAGGAAAAATCTTCAATTTTAGTCATGGAAAATCTGGAATAGTCAGTGAATTTCTTTTAAAAAATGAGTGGGAACCCTATATACTATAAAATTAATGCATAATAAATTCAAATTAAAGTAGATGATTTAGAAAACTAATTTGTTTTTTTTACTATTACAGGTAATCTATTATTTCATCAGAGATCTCATAATAAAGGTGCTGAAGCGGACAGGCCATTTAGATGTGATCTTTGCGATAAAGACTTCATGTGTAAGGGTCATCTGGTGTCGCATCGAAGATCACACAGTGGGGAACGACCTCATGCTTGTCCGGATTGTGGTAAAACGTTTGTGGAAAAAGGTAACATGTTAAGGCATTTAAGAAAGCATGCACTTGAAAATGGATCTCAACCTAATGCGGCGAACCAAATAACGCAAGTCACCACTAACCAAGTTAATCAAACGCAACCCAGTGCTGTACCGGTGCAAACTTCGGTGGCAACTACTATTCAAATACCGCAAGTTAGTCAAAGTCAAACGTTAACAAATTCTACACCCGCCAGTAATATAATAAGTAGTGGAAATATTGTACAACAAACTCATTTACCCATTCATCAACAAAATAATCATTCGGTAGTTGTTCCTACTGCAAATAGTAATAATATACTGGCTTCGTATTCATAAAAATTATTAAATTTTTGTTAAGTTGAAACTTTAAACATCGAATTTCACTTGTAAAATCATTTTTTTTTTGGTGTTGCATGTGGATAATTAATGAAATTTGTTGGGAACAAATTAACGAATTTGTTATATAATATAGAAATGTTATTAAACCGAATTATACAATAGGGTTTGTTTTAACTAATGTTAATCGTGTTAGTTAGTACAATGTAAGTTTGCTAATAATATTTTTCAATTTGCCATTTAAAAGTGTATAAGATTTGTGAGCATACAGGGTAGCTCACTTATGGTCGATTCTTCCATAGTGTCCTTAATAGTGAAGTAAGAAAAATAATTTGTTTAAATGTAAATTTATACTGAGTATTCATTTAAAGTCTGTTAGCATACAACTTATTATTTTAATATAGTGAGAATAGGGGATAAACTATTATTAATAAATTTTTCACATAGGGAAAATGTTTTAATTCCTATTTTTTTAATAACTAGATTTGGTAGGTATATTCTTCTATTAACATTTTTAAAAATAGAAGAATTAGTAGGAACGGGATAATATGAAGAGCGCAGGCTAAGAACGGGTGTAGTCATTTTTTAGAAATTTTTTAATTTTTGCGGCAATTGATAGCTAATGCAATATACTATCGTATAGAAATGTAATATAGGCTAAAATTGAAGTTCGGCAAAAGATATTGCAAATTAAAGTTTGTCTATATCGGTAAAACAAATGAGGTTTCAAACTTTAAAATCGCGTTCCTGAAAAATTATAAATTTTGACTATCCCCCTTCTTAGCCTGCGCTCTTCATATAAAAATCAATCATTGGTAGAAATTCTTTTATTGCTCTTTAAAGAAGTGAAAAGCACCAACCTGTAGGCTTAATAATTGTTTTCATAAGTTTTGTTGAACTTGGTTGATTAGTTTCAACACTGCTTTCTAGGTGTATCGACTGTGCATGTACCATCGGTTTCCATTTTCAAAATTTTGTAAAATTTTAAAGTCTATTTTTGTGTCCAATGTTACACCTAGATCTATAAACTCAGTTAAAAAAGATACCATTATGATACCACATTTGAATAAGTCAATGCAGAAAGTGAATATGTCCATTGACAGTAGTTTTGAGTAAATTACAAAAAACTGTTTCTATGCTTTAATATGAAAATTAAATATTTTGAATAATTTTTTATTTGTAGTACATGTAATTTTAAGTCATATTCGTATAGATAACAAAAAATATTTTTATCGGTTTCATAATTAAAGCAATTATATCATTGGGGACATATTCACTTTCTGCAATGAACGAGGCCGCTATAAAGAAAAAGCAATACAAGGGCAGGAAAAAACGCAAAATTTATTAACTATTTATTACTATTAGGTAGATATCTATCATATTACAGCTATAAACACATAAAACACCTTATTAGCCAAAGAAATCTATAGTAGAATGTCAATATCAACATTAATTTCAGTTGACTTCAGATAGTATAGGATTCTAATGCAGCCACAACAGCTTGTGATGCAGAAACTAAACATGTCCCGGGACATATTCAGTTTCTGCACTATATTAAAAGTTGTATTTTAAGCATGTTTGAGGCTCGTTTTTAAACTTAAGGAATGCATCGACACATTTTGTTTCTTCACCAATCGATAGAACTACCTTAAATTAATACGATTGCATGTCAAACTCAAAATCGGTCAATTATGGACATATTCAGTTTCTGCATTGACTGATTCATTTGTGTTATTGCTAACATGTTACTACCTTGTGCTTAATAAAGCTAATAATATATATTGGTAATAACCAAGTTATAAGAAGATCGTTGATTTTTAAGCAAGTACAGTAGTTTTTATTCAAGTGTTAATTTTATTACCCCAAGGTATAATTCATATTATATTCTTTAAAATCTGTGGATTGCGCCAACATTGTTTAAAATATTTAAATTAACTACTTAGTTCTTACGTCCGCACATACACGAGCATATATGTGTGCCGTACTGTTCAATTTAACCAATTAAGTGGTTAAGGAACTTAAATTAATATTGGACGGTGTAAGTAAAAATGAGCATTTTTGCTATTGAACCTTGATGAGTGCATGCTTTCATTTTTAAGTTGAACATGAAGATACATACCTACGTAGAAATTTTATCAAGACACTTTAAGTAAAGAGATGGGAAACTTGGGTTTATGAAAATTATGAAATTAAAATTATTTTATTTATAACAATTGTAAGATTTTTTTTGTAAATCTTTATTTAAAAGCTATAGTTCGTAATGTTATCAAAGAACTAGAACTTAGTAGAAAGAACTTTATTTTAACCATCTTCCCTCGGCAAGCAATGGCAAACCACTGAAATAATATATTTTTATTGAGACATTATTTGTCTTTACCTATAAAAGTTTTTCAAGTTCAAGAGTTATATTTTAAATTAACTAGATGCTAGTATTGTTCCTATTCTCACAATTTTTAATAATGAATTGAAAATACTCCAACCAAAAAATAGAGAAATATAAGTTAAAGTTGTTTAAATTTACCATTACTTATAGGTACTATTAAAACTATGAAAGATTTGCCGTAAGTTAATTACTCTGTATAATCAAATTGATGGTGTAAATTATCTACTTGTAAATAATTAATGTATTAGCAAAACTGTTTGTGTATATTTTTATTACACGTGATTTTAATAACAAGACATAATTATGGTGATGGGTACCTAATATAAAATCGGTCGAATGCATGAGTAGCGTTTTTATATTCGAATAATCGGAGAATTTTGAAGTAATATTGAACGATATGAACAAGATGTGATATAAATGCAGTTTTATTTATTGAAATTTTTTTATATATTTTCAAATTGGACTTCTAATTATTATTAACATTTAAATGCATGTTAAGCGGATCTAATTTTTTAACTCGTTTGCTGTAATATGAAGTTCTGTGAAAGTAAAATATAAAACTGTTGCCATACACAATTACCGCAGCAAAAGAGTTAAACAGAAAAAACAGTTGAAAATTGCGATCTTTAACTTAAAACACTGTGATAGAATTTTAATTTAAATGAAGAATTAGAAGTTACAATTTTATGACTAAATTTATTTATAACAATTTATTACTAAGTGCTACGTTTATTTGTGTATCAATTATTACATTTGCAAATTGGTTAACTCAAACTGATATCAAGTATATCCAAGTACGATAATAAAATGTTTATATACGATTAACAAAGTAGAAGTTTTATTTTATATCTCAGGATTATTTACGATGGTTTTAACAATTCTCATTAATTGGGATCAAAATTTTTTATTGATTGTATAAAACATCACACGGAATAAATGATGACAATTATGTGTGAAACTATCTGGTATTATTTTGTGGCAATATATTTTTTATTTGACTAGGTAGATTTGGAAAGAAAAAATTAAGGCCTGTAGATATATTAAAAAGCTGTGACCAAATTTTTTAACCTATCATACTTAAAAAATAAAATAACTTGGCTTTTAGCTCTGTAAATAAATTCAAACATAGCTATTTGTATAATTAACTCTTTATAATGTGTAAAAAAAATTGTTAGATACTGTAACAGTTGTTAATAATTGTTGCATAATTAAAAATGAGATAGTTTTAATTACGTAGTTTATTATTGTTGTTTATTATTGCAAATAATTTGGATAATTTAATAATTTTTAAGTGCAGTATTTTATAATAATAAAACGGTAATTATTAAGAATTTTCTATTTGCAATTATTTTATTATGTAAATTAATTGTTGCGTTCTATTTACCAAAATACTAAGTTAATCTAAGTTGACGAATTTACCCGAACAAATGACAGCATTTTATTTGTTTGGCTTATAACCTATACATCGTTTCCGTTACTTTGTTTTGTAAAAAACTAAAAGAGATCAATCTAATAAGCAAAGCCAATCAATAATAACTTTATTATCCATTAAAAAAAAAATAATTCAAACTGACAAGTTCGTTCGGGTATGTTCGTGAACTTAGATTAACTTAGTATTTTGGTAAATAGAACGCAGCAAATATTTAATTTAAGAAGAAGTAGGTTATAAAATTATGATAACACATTTTCATATTTTTAATTATAATTTTTTAATTTAACTTAATCTGAAACAAAATTGTATGTTTCTTTTTAAATAAATAGATTTTTATCAATTTTTTGTATTTAATTTTAAAATACTTTGTATATAGCATAGAGGGATATGAAAAGTAATAATACAAAAATCTGATTTCGTTAGAGACGCGCGCGATTGAATTAATGAGATTTGTGTAGTGGAATTAGCTGTACCTCAAGGAACTGAACTATTAATAGGGTCGTTGTAACCAGATTCAGTAGAGAGGAGGTATAGTAAGGTAATATTGCATTCTTGTGTGCGAAGATGCAAAACCTAAAGGCTATAGCCGGGTAAGCATGGGGAAATGGCCCTTACACCGATTTGGCTAATTTTTTTTTTAGATATTCCTTTCAAAGCACTATTAAATTTTCCAAAATATTAGATCCTAAATGTTGATAGTTTCTTAGAAAAAAATTATTTTCAAAATTTAGAAAAAAATTTTTTTCTCGGAAAGTATTATTGCAAATTGAATGATTTTGGAATATGTTATAGAGGTACTTAAGACCTATAAGTGGTAATTTTTTTGTGGTATTAGCTCCACATCAAATAGGAAGAAAACGGGAAAAAAGTTTTCAAAAATTAAAAAAATTAAATTTTGGCCGTACAACAATCACCAAATTTTTGTCAAATATTCCTTTTATATGCCCTTACAACATATATTAATTTCAAAATTTTACGAAGGGTATAACATATTGATATTTATAAAAGTTCTTACCTAGATGCACCGGACAGCATCGATTGTCGTAATAATAATTTAATAAAGAAATAGAAAATACCATTTAATTATAATTATATAACTAATTATTTAAGTAACTAATGGTTATCACTATCGCCTTTAATGATTTTCACTGATATGTTTGTATTTTAAAATTAGTCCATTAGGATTTCAGCAGGTTTTATTATTTTTGCACAATATCTTGCATAGCATAAATAATATCAACAATCACCAAATTATGTATGTCCTACAAGTACTATATAGGAGATATACTGTAAAAAGTGTAAAAAGCAAAGATATGATTTTCTCGAGATATGCGTGAATATAGTGAAGTTAGTGAATTTGCAAAAATTGCCGTTTTTGTAGAAAGGATATTATTACAGCAGTATTTGTATTACTAATAATAAAAAATTTCACAAACGTGCTATTGTGAACTTTTATAAATATCAATGTGTTATACTGTTCTTAAAATTTTAAAATAAATTAATATATGGTATATGAGCATCATATGTAAGGAATATTTGACAAAAATTTGGTGATTGTTGATATTATTTATGCTATGCAAGATATTGTGCAAAAATAATAGAACCTGCTGAAATCCTAACGGACTAATTTTAAAATACAAACATATCACAGAATATCATTAAAGGCGATAGTGATAACCATTAGTTAATTAAATGATTAGTTATATAATTGCAATTAAATGGTATTTTCTATTTCTTTATTATGATTATTACGACAATCGATGCTGGCCGGTGCATCTAGGTAAGAACTTTTATAAATATCAATATGTTATACCCTTCGTAAAATTTTGAAATTAATATATGTTGTAAGGGCGTATAAAAGGAATATTTGACAAAAATTTGGTGATTGTTGTACGGCCAAAATTTAATTTTTTTAATTTTTGAAAACTTTTTTCCCGTTTTTTTCCTATTTGATGTGGAGCTAATACCACAAAAAAAATACCACTTATAGGTCTTAAGTACCTATATAACATATTCCAAAATCATTCAATTTGCAAATATACTTTCGGAGAAAAAAATTTTTTTCTAAATTTCGAAAATAATTTTTTTCTAAGAAACTATCAACATTTAGGATCTAATATTTTGGAAAATGTAATGGTGCTTTAAAAGGAATATCTAAAAAAAAAATGAGCCAAATCGGTGTAAGGGCCATTTCCCCATGCTTACCCGGCTATAGCCTTTGTGACTGTAATTAGAAATCATCATTAATTTGGTATCAACAAGGTAGGTATTTTTGGAACCAACCAAGACTTGGCCGAACATTGAAAAATGGCTTCAAGTATATTTTATACAGGGACTTTAGTTCAGCAACACATGTTATTTTTTAACATTTCGGGGGGGAGGGGGGTCCCGTGCACCGAGGTGCCCCTGGTATTTGCAACTAATGGTATGAATTCTCGTCTAATCGAATTAAATTATCAAGGTTATTAAATGCTATTGAACAAAGCGAAAATAAAGCTTCTTTCTGGAAAGTCGAATAATATAACGCCCAATTTATGTTGTTTTTTGTCAATGGTGATGCTGATACTGTTTAGTCGCAAATAGGATGATTTTAATTCTGGAAAATTTTGATATTTTGTTACCGCGGAGAAGTACGAAGTTTGTTCCTTTCTTTTTCTATTTGGTGAATTTCAACCTTCACGTTTTAACACAGATCTAAAATCATTGTCAACACACGTTCTGAATTATTATTAAATTAATTATATGATATCCGAATCATTTTTTTATGTTTGATTATTTGTATGTTCTATTTGAACTTATTAGCTACATTTAAGTTCACAGTTCTATATGAAGGTCGCGGGTCGAGTACAATAACTCGACCCAAAAGAAAAAAAATGCGACGGCATAATGATAGATAACACTAAAATGAAGCAAACTATGAGCGAACTTCAAATAATTATCGATTAATTTAGGAACCATTTTAAAGTTTCGATTTTGCACGTAAAATAATACCCCAGTTGTTCGAAGCAAGCTCCATTCTGTTGACTGTACGTGTAAAAGTTTTTTAAGGGGCTGATCTGCCAACATTGTTGTCATTTAGAAGCAGTGTTGCAAGATTTTCAAAAATTTCCTGAATCTTGACGATTTTTCGGTAGATGTAAATCATCAATTGCTCTCTTACATTCTAAACAATATCTGGGAGGCCGAAATTGTTTCGACATGGAGATAAACAATAGTTGAAAATGCCATCGTCTAATTTATATTCCTGTCATTCTAGACTAGCGCTTTTCGACTTCGGTCGCATTCGGGGGTATTTTTAATAAGTACGTGGTCTTAGAGAGCCACATCTTTCTAGATTTCCTCGTGGATGTTTTTACCAATTTTGTGGGCTCAGAAAGCAGAAAGAAAGAATTTTTTTCTAGATTCATAACTTTCAGATGGGAATTCTTCTGCAACCTTTTGTTTGAGACGAACCACGAGGTCTTCGTTGCTACTCTGCTGTGTTCTGCATCATTTGAGTAGTCCAAATTGATGCATTGTACTCGTGATTGGCCGGATGACTGTCTCGAACAGCATTGGGTCATTTTTTATATTTAGCGGATTTTGTTAGTTTAGCTAGGGGCCTAGTGCGGCCATGGAACCCCTTATTTTACATATTACGTTTTTCATGTGGTGACTCCACCGAAGTCCTCTTGCTCGGGTTTACGACACTATTTCGAAAGAGTCAAGAGGGGTTTTAAGGAGTCTCGCGGTTTGTCTTGGTGTGTGGGAAGCTGTCATCTGCTTACAACATCAGGTTGTGGCTGATGACTGATGATCAGCAGAGATGGGATTTAGAAGCATGATTTTCATCTCCTTGAAAGTCCTCGAATCGGCATTGATGATGCCAGTAATTGCTGTCACCTCAGCCTTGGGCAGTTCCGCGATTACTTTATTGGAAATGTTGTCCTTCCTCTTAGCCATTTTTGGACCTCCACATCTACATTTAGGGTGTGTTTAAGAATAAATATGACAATGTTAGGTTTACATTGCTCTTTCACACTATTGACTAGCTATTCAATTTTGTCCAGGAAGTTTAGCGCCATTTCGTTTTGTCCCTTCAGGGAAGTATTGTGGTTCTTTTATTTCGGAGTCCTTTAATTAGTCCTCAAGCTGAAGGATTTTGAAAGAAAGGACAAAATGTGTACTTAGAGGTCTAAGGCAGGATGCAGACACGCGTGAAAAAGTGACAAATCCATGCACACAAATTTTCGCTTAGATCGGTGATCGAATCTGGGCTTACCAAACCAAGTTATTCGTCTGTGCTGCCTCTTTGCGGTTTTTAAATGTCCTATATATAGGACGGCTATAGTAACTCAAAATACAACTCATCCCCCACCCTAATATTAGTAAAAATGTATTAAACTGGACCATTATAGTGTGCCCTTAGTTTGGTAAAGTTATGCGACGTTAATTTTTATTTAAAATCATAATTTGGTGAGTGTTAGAAATTTACTCCTTTTGAAAGTGGAAGAACATGATATTCGTCTTTTACGGGAAGTAACTTTATGCCTTTTTGTATACTCGTAAAAAATTTTAATTTTTGGCTACTGACTTTCAAGTTATTTTGTAAACATTTAAAGCAAAAATCATCAATATAACAATTTTAAATTTCTTCCTATGCCGTTTCAAACTTAGCTGACCTATATGGCGTAAATAAATTTTATTTTTACTTTTAACGTTTTTTTCTGTGTCCACTAAGTCAAACAACAATAATTATAAAAAAAATTTTTTAATCTTAAAACTACGCTATAGGCATATCTGGGTTAAAAAATAGCCAATATAGTATACCCATTTACTTTTTACGGTTTTTAGATCTATTTTCCATTTATTTTAAAAAATTAGAAAATCTATAAATTCTGGGACTGGATTATCCTACTCTTTTCTACGACACTTTTGGTTTGATGGCCATCATATTTCAAAATGACCCTACGAATTTATATAGGTTTTTTAATCCAATTATGGTAGTTTAGAGCGTAAATAACAAATATAAGATTACAATTTTTGTTTTATTATTTAATGAAATATTTAAATTAATTTAAACAAATGACAAGCAATGATCGGTGACGGAAAAATATTGTTGGAGGGGGAGGGAGGTTAAATTTATATCCACTTATACGCTGTAACGTTGCTCTGATTGGTCAATTATTTGCCAACCTAAAAAAATACATACAAAACCTAAGTAACCTTGCTCTGATTGATCTGTGAGTGAGGAGGTGCAGTACTGTAGGTGAGCAAATTTGCAACTATCTCCACTTTATGAGGCCCAACGACCACATCCGATACGAATTAATGACCTCCTAGTGTGTTAATTACTATTTTATAAATTTAAATATAAATCTATACGGGCTCCACCCACAACCCTCGTTGCAGCCTACGGTGGTCAAAACCTTCTTCGCGCTATAAAATCCTATTGAATTGATGATTCCTTAATTCGCTACGTCAAATATGATCATACAATCATATCCGGCATTAAACGAATAATCGAATAAACTTCTTTTAGATAGGAAAGGGATTATCGGCTAAAAAAAGCTTATCGAATAATTAGATACCAAAAACTGAAAAGTTTTTCTCGATAAGGAAAATCGGAAACAATAACTAATTTTGGTGCGGAAGCTACGCATTTTTTCTCTGTAGAAGAAAATAATTATGATACCAAGTCAAAGAAATGTGTAGATGAACAGATAATACATATTATACACAGTATTCATCACCGCACCGGTTTAAAAATACATAAAAACAATTCCTAAAAACGTTGTATGTAAACATGTATACGGTATACCTTAGTAAAAATGATATTTTTACAATACTACAATATTTAATAAAAAGAAATAACTTAATATTTTGTAAATACTACAGTAGCAATTCGTGCTGAAATAAAGATTAATTTAATAATTATTTTGTTTTTAGCTTTCAATTAGTTTAATAAAATTATTTTAAAACTTAAATATTTATATTTCCATATTTAAATTTGTTTGAACAAATATTTAAGTTAGTATTTTGAATTATAATTTGAAAAATAACTTGTTGTAAAGTTTCAATATACCTTTCCCTACATCACTTGATATTAGGGGTGCGCGATTATTAAATTTCATAATCGATTATGAAAAATAATCGATTTTTGTCGATTAATCGATTATTAAAAATATTATTATTAATATTAAAATATTATTATTATTAAAAATAATCGATTTTCCATAATCGAATATGGATTAATAATCGATTATTTCCATAATTTCCATAATCGGTTATTTTATTTCCATAATCGACTATTTTCATAATCGATTATTTTCACAATCGATTATTTCGTCGTATTAATGTTATACTTAATTTGAATTATAAAAAAATTTAATAAACAAGGTAGTTTTTTCTTAATTTACAATTTATTTGATTTATTTACGTTTTGGAACATAACTGGAATTCATGGACAGTAAAATTAGTTGTTCAGATGTCTACGAATTCCTTAAATCGGTAACAATTTGGCTTCCACGGCTACAAAGTCGTTCTGAAGCAACACTTGTTTCTGAATGCATAAATATTTTTGTGCCAAAACTGCCAGTAGCGGAAATAATTTTCAATTAAATTTCCACCACTCGAGGGGATTATCTTCTAATTCGTGTTCTGAAAAAGCCAAATACCTCTTCATTTCTTCATCTACTTTTTCTTCTGATGTTTTTGGTTGGTTTGAACAACTTTTACCGAGCAGTGCAGCGCAGCAATCGCCGTTGTTTTTCTTTTTTTGCTGCTGGCTCTTCTGTTGAAGGTTCTAAAAGCTGCGCTATTTCAAATAGTTTTCTTACTTATATATAGTACTTTACTTATTTATTTTAAATAATTGAGTTACCCGACTATAGAATTATTTTTCATTTTTCAATTTTTTTTTGGGATTTATTTTCACAATCGATTATTTCCATATAATTGATAAATTTTCACATTCGATTATTTTCATAATCCATTATTTTTACAATCGATTATTTTCATAATCCATTATTTTTACAATCGATTATTTCCATAATCGATTAATCGATTGTTATTAATTAACATAATCGATTATGATAATCGATTATACGCGCACCCCTACTTGGTATACAGTAGTGGTCATGGAAATTGCATTGGGAATTAAAGTATATTTTACCTATATTCTTAAAAGTTAGATTTCCGGTTTGAAACTTATAAACTCAATAACACATTTTTGCGCACAATTTCTGGTGTACTGGAGGGTATTCCATACCCCCCAGACCCCCCGGTTTAAAAAACCTAGCTTTGTGTGCATATTGTGCTTATATGGGGAATTGCTATTTTAATTCATACATTCATCGATGCAATTTACATGACTGCTACTGTATGTCTGTTTCTGAACAGAGATTGTGAATAAGATAAAAATGTAAAATAAAGAGTTTAAGTTGAAATATTTTTCAAATAAATCTAACTGATAAAATTTTATTTTATATTCTAGGGTAAAAACATCTGATATTGTAACTAGACTGTTGTGTGTTATTATACCCCCAGACCCCCCGGTTTGAATAACCTAGCTATATGTGCGTAGGTGTTTATATTGTGTACGGTTTTTGAAATTTCATTGGGAATTATTATTTTAATTTGGAAATATTCAGCGATGCAATTTCCATGACTTCTACTGTATATGCAAATTTTTTGATTTTAGTTTAGAAACTAGTTTAGCAAAGTTAGTTAGGAAGTTTAGGAAAAGAACGTTTGGGAACCACTGCTATAATCAATACATTTAAAGGAATAAAAGAAGTTGAGACGAATGAATGTCTGGGTCCACATGGTAGGTAAAAACATCTCTGAGGTCCGTCCCCACGCACTTGTTAAAAACTCCTTAAGAATTCCTAAAGTCGACCGAACTCGAAAATTATGGCTATGCAGTGGCGTAGCATAAGGGGGACAGGGGGGGCCAATGTTCCGGGCGGCACGTTTGGAGGCGGCGGCAGGAAACGGCCGTGCTGATGAGGGATAGATGGCTGGAAATAGTTAAAAATAAAAGAAAAGCTGCTATAAGTAATGCCAATTGTGAGAGAAGCTTCTCTAAATTAAAAATAATTAAAAACTATTTAAGATCTACAATGTCAACGTTAAGATTAACAAATTTAGGTATTTTGGCAATCGAAAAAGATGTACAAATCAACATTGACGAATGTATTCAAGAGTTTGCATTGCACAAATCACGCAGAATAAAATTGTAATTTAATTATTTTAATTTTAATAAATTGATTTTAATAATAAATTGATTTAAAAAAAAACTTTTTTGTGCGAAAATTGGGGGCGGAAAATTTAAGGTTTGCCCCGGGTACCATAAATTCACGCTACGCTACTGTGGGTATGGTATAGAACGCCTGATTCGAAAGCAAAATTTATATAAATTAATGATATTATGCTATTAACAGAGTTGCAAAACTAAGCGATAACTGCGCATTTCTTATGAGAAATAGGTGAAAATCTTAAAAAAAAGAACAAAAATTTGGAAAAACAGGAAGAAATAAACGGTTTAGGACGTTTCGCCGGCGCCGTTTCGCCGTCGCCCATTTCGCCGTCGACGTTTCGACATTTTTTTTACTTTAATCTATAACTCAAAAGTTATAAAAAAAACTATAACATTTTGACTGCAAAAATTAACATTTTCGGGGCTATGAAAAATTAGAAGTTAGAAAAGCAAAAATAAAAAAAAACCTTCGAGGGTTTGAATTTAGAAAAAAAAATTTCTTAAATATTTTTCTTAAAAAAGTGTGACACCCTGTATATAAGCTATAGAATCAATCAATTAAAGTATTGATTGGGAATGTTAAAGTAATCTATAACTTAAAAGTTATAAAAAGAACTATAACATTTTGACTGCAAAAATGAATAATTTCGGGGATATGGAAAATTAGATAAGCAGAAATAAAAAAACCCTCTATATTTTATATATTTTTTTATTTAATTTGTATCCTTATTAATTTTTTTATTTAATTTTATATACAGGGTGCGGCATCATAACTTCCTTTTTTGAAATGCGCGCCATTTAGACTGTAAAGATCGTAGTGGGCGGAGACTGCTTTTATTCGGTAGGCGTACATCTAAAGTTTTGTTCCCCATCCGGTCAGTCGCCACGATGCGTTGGAACAGTGAGCAGCGTGCATTTGCCGTTGAGGCGTACTTTTCGAATGTCCAGCATGTCAACTGGTATGTTGGCAATTTCAGCCCGAATATTGGCTTTGAGATCTTCTAATGTTCTTGGACGGTTGACATAAACACGGAATTTTAAAAATCCCCACAAAAAAAAATCGCAATGGGGCCAAATCCGGGGAGCGATTTCGAAAGGCACGCTGAGTTGCGATCACAGAACGTCCATTCACAGAACGTCCATTCGAAAAGTACGCCTCAACGGCAAATGCACGCTGCTCACTGTTGCAACGCATCGTGGCGACTGACCGGATGGGGAACAAAACTTTAGATGTACGCCTACCGAATAAGAGCAGTCTCCGCCCACTACGATTTTTACAGTCTAAATGGCGCGCATTTCAAAAAAGGAAGTTATGATGCCGCACTCTGTATAATTTAATGAAACTTTAATTGTAACTTTTGATTTATATTTTTTAATTAACGACGGCGAAATGGGCCACGGCGAAACGGCCACGGCGAAATGGGCGACGGCGAAACGGCCACGGCGAGACGTCCCATTCCGGAAATAAATGGCGGCCTATGTTTATGAACATGGTTCATACCAGCAGCGTGGTGTAAAGTCTACACCGGCCGACTGGGAAACGGGTGATCGCGATTCAGATCCTGGTCGAGTCGAATACACTGCTGTGATCTAAAGCCCAAGATAGATATGTGGGTTGTGGGGAAGGCAACGGGAAACCATCCCATTAATTAAATACCCTAGTACGTCATCATGGCTTCAGCCAAGTGATCGTCTACGCACTGCATAGTGTATGGCACTTGAAGAAGAATGTTTATGAAAGGAGGTTATTTCGGGGCTCTGTAACAATAAAACAAAGAATATTTTTACTATCCGTTTTTTATCATTTGTTTATTGATACTTGAAGAATTCATAAAAATTTAAACGAAAAAAAATTCAAATTTTAAGAAGTTATAAGCTGGCAAAGTGACAGGGCCAAAAAAAGACAGTGTCTTGGCGTGCAAGGTTTCAATCCTTCTGGTCATCTGAAACAAACAAATTCAACGTATCATCTTAATTAGTAAAGTTGTCGCTATGGTATGTCAATTGCATATAATTGAATATAAATTTCATATTCTTGAATGTTTAAACTTCAGAAATAAAAAAAAATTTCGACTTTTTTCAAATTTCTAGACTAGAATACCGCCTTAATGCCCTCTGAAGCAGGAAAACGGTCACAAAAAATTATTCTTCCCTTAGATTTATTGGAATTATCAGTTGATCGCTCTAACTACTAGGCCGATGACGATCTCCATCGATTATGTATGGATTACACAATAACAATTTTTATATTGGTTCGAAAGTAAAAATAGGTGACTATTCCAGATAGGAGATACAAAAATAGGTTAGTATTCGGACATGAGCACGCGATTTAGGATTTAGGAAGTGGTTGTGGTTTACGTTCTAATACCTGTGTTATGATCAAAAGTTGATGTAACTTTCCATGAAACAATTGAGTAAATAGTTAAAACACTTTTGCACTTATGGGGTCAAAAATAAAAGAAGAAAACGTTATTTTATGGAACTCTTCCCCGATTTGGCTATTTAGTTATGCGTGGCCGCATGCCGACGTGTGGCTTCGTAGCGCTGATAAATAAATAAACGCATTCAGCCCTCACTATATCTCTACAGTCTACATGAAAATTCTTATATTTTTCACTTTTACTAACTGCCGGAGAAGTTTTATCAAAATAGATAAAATACGGACGACGTTTTGACAACCAAAAATACTTCTTTTATGCATAATTTATTTTATCGCAACATTTTCGAGTGGGAAATGTGAATATTTAACGAAAAGTATGATTCGATTAGGTAAAAAAATTTAATGAAAAGTTACTTCCTGTAAGAATAAAAGTTAAAACATCGGACGATTAAAAAGAAAAAATTTATAAAAGAAAATTATTTTCTTTGTTTTCGCGATTTACTTAATTAAAATGGTTCGACAACTTGTAAATTGTTGTCGGTGTAGACAAAACCTTGTTAAAAGAGATTTTTTATCCAAGTTTTCCCATCACGTTAATTAATTTTTTCTCATTTTCTTTAAAATTTTTGTATTCATACGAACCACAGCGAGGGCGGAGCGATTCGGTAAGCAGACGCAGTGACGTTCGTTATCAGTTCGGGAGTGAAATTTTCTTTTGATTTAGATAACTCACTCAGTCGTTCTCTGGCAGTGGTGGGTGTATGTAACTCTTCGCGAGAACCACAAAAACACGCGTTATGTCGATAATATACAAATAAACATTTTGATTTTTTAACTCCCTCCCGAGTTCATTTCTATGTACAACACTTGATTTAATATATTTTTTATAATATTATATTACAGTAAAAGTTGCGTTATCGTTGTTATTGTTGTTGTTTTATTTCTTATCAGTGAGTGAATTATTTTTGAATTAACGTCGAGGCGCAGTTTCGAATTTTTCATTGTGGATTTATTTAGCTGCAATCAAAAATGGTAAATATTTTTCAATATTAGTCATTATCAAATTTCATAATGTTCAATTGCCATTCATTGATGTTTAACGATGTCTGCTTGGTAATTTGCATTTTTATTTTCCAATTATTTGTTTTGTGTTATTGTGTTAATGTTATTTTAATTATAATAACAAAAGCCGCTTTTTTTCAATCTCGTTTTGTTACAATTAATTGGAAATTTTTCGATAGTTTTCCAAGTGCATTGAAATTGTAAAATGTAATTATTTCCGGAGTTCTGTGAACTTTGTTTTATTCACAATAATAATATTATATGGTGCTATTCTATAATTCGAGCATAAACACGTAATAATATTTTTAATTCTTGTTTTTGAGATCGGAACGTGGTATTCTTTCATGCTTCGAGCATTTGTTGTTCAGAGGCGTAACTAGTAATTCATAGCTCTAAAAGTTAGGTCACACATGAAAAGCTTAATCGAATTACGCTCATTGTTTGAAAACGTTGTTACATGAACTTAACAGACTAACAAGGCTTAAAATTTCACCTAATTTGTTTCTCTTGCTCCTCTTCGTATTTTCCTAGGGCTCTTTCGAACAAAGCGGTCAGCGGTCTATTTAAATGTGCAATTAAAGATGCAAATTCGATGCATTTGTAATAACCGTAATCATAACGAACATCTAATGGAGGTGTGTGCAATGGTGATTTCATCTATTTATTAGACCATGTGCAGTTTTATGCCTTCCTTTTATTTCAATTTACTCCAACCGAAATGCTAGATTCCTTTCATTTTTGAACAAATATTCGCCAAGTGCCGATCCAAGAAGCCCCATTGAAAAACTCGGCCGAGCTATTATTACGATTGGCACAAGACAACTGCACTTGACTTCCTTAATCTGTAACATCGAAGGCCAACTGGCTGCACCAGGGACTGTTTTATTTTAATCTAATCAGTTCGATTGGAACAGAAACAAACAAAATTCAAAACTTTTTTAATTGAACCAAATTTATAATTTGATATCAAATAAGTATAAAATATCCTGCGTAAATTTCAATTTTACGGATAACGTTTTTAACGTTAAAAAAGTTATTCCTTTTTGTACCACTACCTGTAACGTTAACAGACAAGGGTTCCCTAGAATCTAAATTTAAATCTAAACATTTTATCTAATTCGTAAATTCGAACGACCGAGCATTCAAAATTTTTAGATATTTTTAAGTAACTACATTTATCTTCCACTTATCTGCAATCTCTCAGATATTTATGAATTATACATGTATAGCTACCAAGAAAATCTTATCTTCTTTAATGAGTTTAATAACTAAACTACGCGTATTTTTGTAGGTTAAAAGAAGCATTTTAAAATTATTTTACTAATAAATAACTTCAATTTAAAAAGTTTTTACCTTCCTTTTTATTAATTACGTTTAATATCCAGTAGCTGTGGAATTAACGTTTTTTGTAATTAAATTTATTTATTACCAAATCCGTTACTATTCATAGCACCAAAATGAAATTGATTAATTCTATTATAAATGTATAGTTTATTTATTGTATCTACCACGGGCGTAGCCAGGTTTTAGAATCGGGGGGGGTTCAAGAAAATAAAACGAATAAAAATACATAAAATAGCCGTTTATTCATAAGAACAATATTTAATATGTAATAAACAGATTCAGAGAAAACTTCTGGAATGGAAGGAATCTTAACTTTTCGGGGGGGGTTTGAACCCCCAAAACCCTCCCCCTGGCTACGCCCGTGGTATCTACTTCCTTAGTATGTTTATATAGACTTGATTTTTTTGGTGCACTGGAGGGTATTCCATACCCCAATTTAGATGTAATGATATTTTTTATTTTTGTTGCACCGGCTAGCTCAAATTTCAAATATAAAAATTCAAATTTATTTCTTTAAATTTTCCAATAATGAATGGAAAAATAAACCAAACTGATAACTCGACCATACGCGGACGATATCAAATTATTTTACGTTACCTTCAAGTTTTATCTTTACTTTTCCAATTTAAATTATAAAATACCAATTATAAATGTTTAATTTTAATTATTCAAATTATTTTCTTTTATCTTCGAATCCAATCTCCAATTATCAAAATTATCCTTCTCTTTCTTAATTATCAAAACTTTGTCCAAAATTCAAGACAATTTTCAAATATTAAATAATAAAATAAACTTACGCAGTATCAAACGTTTTATTCACAAAATAATTCAAATCTCAAAACCAAAAAATCTCAAATTATACGGGAGACGACTTTCTCCTCAACCGCTTCAGGAGGGTATTCCATACCCCCCAGACCCCCCGGTTAAAATAATAAAACAAAATTGATTTAACAATTTATTTTAAAAATTTGGTTTTCATGGCATACAAAAGTATAATTAATATTTAAAGTTATTCTTATTTATATTGGTTTAAATTTACAAAAATTAGTTTTATTAGAAAAACTTAGTTTTATATTTTATACTTCTACTTTAGTTATTTCTGAATGTACAATACTTTTTGTTAAAATCATGAAATTGTAACATATTTCGATCCCACTCGATTGCATTGAAATATTATATCTATCTTTGTCGGTGGGAGCCCAGTGTTCCCAACTCTCAGAAATGTATCTCCCTAAAGATCAAATTAAAAATTTCTAAAACCCCCACAATTACTTGAAAACCCCCTATAAAAATAAAAATAATAATTTTTAATAAACAAAAATAAATAAATATTCGAAATCAAAAATCCCTAAAAATATAACCCCCCCAAAAAATTCCCATCCCACTTTTTATTCCCTAAATTTGGAGGGAAAACCCCTAAGTTGGGAAACCTGTGGGAGCCTGCTTTTGACAGTAGATTCTTTTATTATATTATATAACTCTATACAATCACGAATGGCTTCATTCCGTTATTTAAATTTGTTTTGTTTAAAAAAATTGATTGCCTACAATAAATTAAACTGAAATAATTAAAAACAAAAGAAAATAATTTCTTAGAAAATATAAAATACATATTTTATTTTACATGAAGTTAGAAATTAAAAATAAATGTTTACTTCCGAATAAATAGAAAATATTTTATTGCATATAAAATTAAATAATGAATTAGATTAATAGATAATAGCATAATATATATTATATTATACACTAACATACGGTTGAAAAGATTGCTATTATTAAGTCAAGCACCTCGAAATACAATATTAGTGCTTAATATAGTATTAAATAGTAGCTTCAATCGTAGTGTATAATACAATAATTTTTTTCACTAACAGTAAATGAAATTTTAAAGCTTGAATTACTACAAAAAATGACAGTCTGAGTGACAGTTGTCAGTTTTAAAATTTTGGAAAAACAATTGCATTGTCGAAAAGTCAGTCGTGGAGGCTTGTAGCCATGTTTCTCCGTACGTAACACACCTCCGATTGGTTTATTTTAAGTTGCCAACCTAAAACAATTGAGAAGTTACAGGAGAGTTACATATTTTGCAAATATGTAAGATTTACATCGATTTTTTTCTTTTATTTTATTTTTTATATAGTTGACACAGCAAATTTATGAACAGAGGGGGTGGGTTGCATAAATCCAAACTACGCCACTGGTACCATTATAACTAAACAATGTTTTTATTGTAACTACTATTACCAATCATTATTCAAATTTTCAAATAAAATTTTTAAAAAATTGCTGACATTCAATTTGACATAAAAATATTAATTACAAAGAAAAATATATATACTGGTAGTGACTGGTAGTTAGGTAATGACTAGTATTAAACGTCAATTATTTTCAAATAATTTTAAAAATAAAACTTTTTGTAA
Organism: Cantharis rufa; assembly: GCA_947369205.1. Classification (NCBI taxonomy): domain Eukaryota; kingdom Metazoa; phylum Arthropoda; class Insecta; order Coleoptera; family Cantharidae; genus Cantharis; species Cantharis rufa. Next base: position 12,923,358 of record OX376307.1, on the reverse strand, counting down.
AAATGATAATATTTACCTATGCGAAATATTTATTGTAATTTTAACAATAAATAATACTTTGTTTTAGGACAATATTGTAATTATTCATTTACAAAAATGTGCATACAAATATTTGGCCTTGTAGAAATGTATGCACTTTTTATAATTTATTAGCCATACCGAAATATTTCACAAGAAATAATTATGTCGTAATTATTATAAAATATTTAAAATGTTTTATGCGAGTTATTATTTCATGTAAAGTAAAATATCAGATATTTATTCATAAATAAATTTTTTTAAATTATTATTTTCTCATTACTATTATTTAGTATATTTATATAATAAAATAGATATTGTTTATAATTTGCGTAAATCGTTTTACAGGTGTAATATTATATGGTATCAGTTACTATTATTTGCTTACATAATAATATAGAAAATTAAATTTTTTTTATCTGATTGATATCTATTTTATTTATTTTTATCGTGCAACTAGGGGTGGGGGGCACCGACAATTTTTTGCGTCCAAATATTAATATTAGTTTATAAATTATATAACAGTTTTTTTTCTGTTTTGCATTATCAATGAAATGAAATAATGTATTTAAATTTTTCCCAATTACTTTTTTTGTGTTTATGGTTTTATGATACCATTGATCATACATAACATTGATGATACATTCAGTGACGGTGCAGCAAATACTATTACAATAATACCTTTTATAGTTTATAGAATATTAAACCAACTTTATGAAGGTATAAAATTGTTGATCACTTTGATAATACTGTAATATTATTATCCATTGTATCATGAAATTAAATTTTAATGGTACTGTTATAATTGACCCTATGAACACACAAATATTGATGATATTGTATTGGTTGAAATCAAAACTAAAACGGTTTGTACCCACAATCTAGTTTGAAATAATACCTAAAATTAAATTAGTTATAATTTAATGATTTTAATTAATTTAATTTAAGTAAATTTGAGTTGCTCGCTTTTTTAACTAAATAAATATTATTAACATTTAATTTAATATATCAACTTGGTTGAACACACGCGATATATATTTTTTTTTAATTCCAATTAATTTTTATATAAAATATTTTACTCTATAGATCTGTTCCCAGTTATTTAGTTGAGAAATTGATTCAATTAGGAGAAGTATGAACTAAAATTTTTGTTTAACGAAGGTGTAATAAAATTTATTGTTAATGTCTGGTTTGTTTTGTTTTAAAATTTTAGTCCACGTTTATGAAATTATACTAACTGAATAAATTGTGTTGCTGAAATATTGATTTGCCGACCCTTTTAACTTTTGCTTTATTATACATCAAGTGGTTGACATAATCTTGAATTTAATATACAATTTGCATAGTTCTAATTTGATAATGAAATAATGTAAGCTTACATTACTCTATTATTTGTTTCAATCTAATTGTTAATATTATCAGATTATAATATTTATTTACGATTTGTATTGAGGTTACAACTTTTGTATTATTCTTTTTCAATTCGGTGTTTTAGATGCAATTGATTACTTTTTATTGTTGGTTTATTTATATAATAAATGTAATTGTATCGTGAAATTATGTTCGTTAAGGTGGGTGGGTCAAAGTATTTTCCCAAGTGGACAACGGGAACCCCGAGGAAGCCTTAAAATTTATCCCTCGAAATATACAATTTCACCTGTGAAATGGAATCCAACTCTCACTTGCTTGTCGCTAACGATATCGTGAATTAATTATTTTTAATTATTGTAATTGGAATGCTAAGCTCTTCTGTTACATAATATACACATATACGTTAACGAAGATGGTCTTTGCGAGATCCAAACAAAATAACTCTGTTGCCTCGTTTGATTTTTATGTAGCGACGACAGCCTAAAATAGTAAAAGTGAAACACATAAGAGCAATATCCAGTATCCGGTGTATTGATGGTGAGTAGTACTTATAGGAAATCAGATTCAATAATTTTTCTTTTGAATACAATTACTGAGATCCTGGGGGGATATTCCATACCTCCCAGACCCCCTCCCCCCAGTTTCAGAGACGGAAGGTTTCTGTGAAATTCTGTGCTTTTGTATAAAACACGAATTATTTGATGGATACTGGATATTGCTCATAATAATTATGTACACAACGTAGGATTATGAATTGCTTCAGGCAGAATAAATATTTGAAATAGGAACAGAAATAAGTCTTTATTGTGCTTACTGCTTACATTATAATAATATTTGCTTTCGATATTGTAAAGCACACAAATATTAAAAAATATTCTTTTAATACATAGGTACTTAGCTATAAGTTGTACATTATAAAGAAGTATAAAGCTCAAACTACTTCCTTTTCAATTCTGAAGTCTGATATCTCAATAATTATCTTTGTTAGTAAATTGAAATAAATTAAACTATTTTATATAGAAAATTACTATTATTACTAGCAAGAAATTGATTAAGAAGGGTGTGCATTTATGTTCAATTCCAGAACACGAAACAAACATTCTACAAATAGTTAATTGGTGACCAGAACATGCGCCGACCACACTGCTGTGATCTCAAGTCCAATTTCGATCTAGTCAGATCAGCACCCTACTAGAATATTATTCAAGTGCTCACAGAACCACGAGTGCCAAGTGTAAACTTGATACATTAATGGTAATAACAGGACCCAGTCCTAAATTAAGATAAAAAGAAGAAGAATTTTTGAAGAAATGACTTCGATCAACCCACTGCATTCAGTTGAAATACAACTAAAACTACAACTCCTAACAATAGTTTATGATTACAGAGAAACAAAGGTTATACATATCAAGTCAATTTATCTTCAATTAACCATTTAATCATTCTAAAAAATACATTTTTGTTCTATATACTACAAAGTAGGTATTGAACAAAAAATCATTATTGTGTAAACGCAATACGACAATGTTTCGCAGTTTACAAAAAATTTTCAAACGGATCCTCAAAAATCAAAAAATTTAATTTTCATTTATCTTTCCTATTAATCCAAATCCAAATTGAAATTTTAATTTAAATAATTTCCAATATAAAATGGGAAAATTATTTTTAACAGATATAGCAAAAGAGGTATGCACAGTAGCAGTCATGGAAATTGCATTTGTGATTTCTTCTGAATTAAAATAACAATTCCCAATGAAATTGACGTCATAATCCTGCAGATTTAAAATTTTAATAATTTTTTTCTTATACAAAACGCACTCAGAAAGATCTGAAAGAAAAACCGAAGACTCCGTTTGATCTCTACTTTCAAATAAAAACTTAAAAAAAAATTAGGAAGCTCCTCTATTACTGATATGCATACCCCCCAGACCCCTGGTTTGACAAACCTAGCTTTGTGATGTGTTCATAAAAGAAAATGTAATTTAACTTTTTATCTATTTCTATTCTATTTTCTATTCTTTATTATTAAGAATATAGGTAATATACTTAGAAATCTATTTTTTTAATTCGAGGATAACTCCAAATGCAATTTCCATGACCGCTACTGTAGATATATCCACCTGTCGCCGCATCAAAGTAATTTTACAATTTTCTTCATGTTCTGATTATATTATAAATCTCAACCAATAATTGTAATTTTCAAATCTTCCAATTTAATTTTAAGCTTTTTAATTTTTAACTTGAAAAATTCCAGTTTCATTCAAATTTATATTCACTTCTTTTCAATGCAAATTTAAAAAAATCACTTACATGAAATAAATCTCTATTTTATCCTCTAAGTGTAAAACTCAATTTTTTTTGGAATTTCACAAGGGGCCGTCCATTAATTACGTAAGGACGATTTTTGTAATTTTCGACCCCCTCCCCCCTAAAGTAAGGGCACGTAAGATTGTAGCGGGCAACCTCCCCCCACATCTTACGTAAGGATTATCAAAAACAATTGCGTTGACCCCCCCCTCCCCTTTATATTTATAAAATTAAGTAATAAAATACTATAATATTATGTATTAATAGAAAATTTAAAAATCTTTTTTTTTTAATTTTGGGTAATTTAAAATTTAATTTAATTTAAGAAAATGGTTTAAAAATCTTACGTAAGGACTGCGTCGGAGCCCCCCCCACATAAGGCTCCGTAAAATTTCTTATACCCCCTCCCCCCCCACCCTAAACCCTTACGTAATTAATGGACAGCCTCCAATCCAAATTTAAAGAGACAAAATTTGTGCTAACCGCTTAGGCGGTCATCTTGTTGGCAAAAGATCTAGTTACTCTCTCCAGCTGGCGCAACGTGAACCAGTTAGCGGGAAAACAAGAAATTTCAAAATTAACAATAAATAAACTTTTACAAAACAAAATATCGAAAAACGACTAATTTAGTTTTACTTTAATTCAGTGGCGGCTCATGTCTGTTTTGTCTTGTTTTGTTTGTTTGAGGAAATTCTCACGAATTTCTACAATTTCCTAAAAAATTTCCTGTAATTTACTAAGAAATCTTAGAATTTTCTAAAATTTTCTTTTTCATCAGATTTTCTCAGTGATTTTCCCCTCGGTCCCATCCCAACTTTTTTTGAATTAAGAAAAATTATCTCAGATGATACTATTCATAGGTATACGGAAGCGCACGATTCACAAATGAGGCTGACGCCCAACAGCTACATTGGATATACAATAAAAAAGTTTGTTCTTTTTATGCGTTAGATATATTGCAATACCACATTAAATCAGGCCCGACATGAGCTCACTTCGTGAGACCGGAGTTTCTGGAGTTTCACCACTAGACCACAAAGTTTTACTGTACTACTGATTTATGTACTGAAAGATTAACCTGAAGTATCTATTCATCGACTGAAACCTCCACAAAACTAGAAAAATCATCGATTTAATGCAGGACGCTCTCAGAAACTCCGGCCTCACGAAGTGAGCTCACGTCGGGCCTGATTTAATGGGGTCTAGGACATTTTGCCGTGGCCGTTTCGCCGTCGCCCATTTCGCCGTCGACGTTTCAACATTTTTTTTACTTTAATTTATAACTCAAGAGTTATAAAAAAAACTATAACATTTTGACTGCAAAAATTAATATTCTCGATTATGGAAAATTAGAAGTTATAAAAGTAAAAATAAAAAAAACCTTCGAGGGTTTGAATTTAGAAAAAAAAAATTCCTTAAATATTTTTCTTAGAAAAGTGTAACATCCTGTATATAAGCTATAGAATCAATCAATTAAATTATTGATTGGGCATGTTAAAGTAATCTATAATTCAAAAGTTATAAAAAAACTATAACATTTTGACTGCAAAAAATTAATATTTTCTAGGCTATGGAAAATTAGAAGAGCAGAAATAAAAAAAAACCTCGATATTTTTTATATTTTTTTATTTACTTTGTATCCTTATTAATTTTTTTATTTAATTTTATATATATTTTAATGAAATTGTAACTTTGGATTTATATTTTTTAATTAACGACGGCGACAAGGGCAACGGCGAAACGGCCACGGCGAGACGTCCCATTCCGCTATGTGATGGCTACATCATTTGCATGCATGTTCTAGGTAGCTTCACTTTTCTTTTTGAATAAATATTGTGGAAAAAGTATCTATCTTTTGATCAATCGAAAATTCACTTTTTAATTTATTTTTATTTTCAGAGAAAGCTAAGCTTCCCTTATCTCCTTTGACGAGCCGCCGCTGCTTTAATTATCTATAATTAACATTTGCTCATTATAAAAATTTAAACGAAAGCACCCAACATTTTCTTTTTACCAACTTCGATCTTAAACCTAACCAAATTTTTTGAGTGAAATTGTCGAATAATTAATTCTAGGATCAAAATTCCTCTTCTCTCTTTGCAGCTTGAAACCACTATTATAATCGGCCACTAATTTTCTGCAATTGGTGAGTTTTGAAGGCTTTTCAGCCAAGGCTTGAGGGTTTAAAAGATTAGTGATTTTCCTGACTTCAAGTTTCGAGTTGAATCACTTTGTTATGTCTGCTATTGGCATCTCTGGAGAGTCTTTTGCATTTTAGGTCACAAACAGCGTCTCTTTCCGGGACTTGGAGTTTTAAGCTATATTCTCTGCCGTTTACAGTGCGGTAAGTGATTGTCCCATCATCAACCTGATGAATCGTCTACTCATATCATCGTGCGCTAGCAAACTTCGTTAATACTAACTTGTATTCTGTACTAAAGTCTGCACTTAATGTGAGCCTCAAACTATACCAGTGCGCAGCAACCCAATACTAGGGTTAGATAACCGTCTCTCGCGCTTTTGAACTCTTGGTTATGGTAACTCACTTGGGTTACAATAACCTCATCTTCTTCATCATATTCATACCGGGCTGATTGACAGCTGTTTTTTTTCTTAGAAGATATAGAACAACTTTGGATCCAGGACACTTTAAAAATAAACAAATAATTGAGGAGGGAGTATATAACCGCTAGTTCCAGACACCCAAGGTTTGTGTGCAGGATCGAAGATCTTTAATTCTTCTTCCTTTGCTTATGTTAAGTCTATCATCTTTTCTTTTCCCCAATAGTAATAATTTCGATGATCCTACTTGGAGCATAGTAATCCTTTCGAAACATGGATACAGTCATAAGAAACTTAGTCCTTTTGCTGATCTATATTTGATTTTACTAAAATTGAGTCTTTTACGTTATCTGAATAAATACATAAATTTATTATAAATTTTCTACTTTACTATTTCATTCCATAGTTTAAAGTGGGCTTCTACTATCTATTACTATAAAGAGCTTTTCTTCTGAAAAACAGAATATTTGTAATCGAAGTTATTAAATACCAATTTTTCACGTTTTCACAACATTTGCATTTCAAGGCCGTGTCAGAATGTACTTTGGGGGGAGGGATACAGTGTCGGTTATATAAGAAAACTATAGCTTTAGGATAAATAATGCTTATAGGTATATAGGTCTACAAGGGATTATCAGAATAGCAGCGTAGCATTGAAAATATTTTGCAATTGCAATTTATATAAAAGCACACTTACAAAACTGCTACTTCCAGGACGTATACATTTGGTTCAGTTGTTTCACTGAAAATACTCGTCTTCATAAGAGGCTTTCTTTGGGGAGTTTGCTTTATGAAAGTCCCATTTATCTTTATTTTGAGATTCTCGTGACAAAAAAATTGGCTAAATTTGAATAATTTTTTTTTTATTTCCAATCCCAAGGTTGAATTTTCACTTTTTTCAAAATACCATTAAATTCTCTCAATAAGATGATTTGGCAATTACTCTTCCATCTCTGGTTTCGATCGAAATCATCATGAGTAACAGTCTAAAACACAGAGACAGTCAGACAATCTTAATTGAAAATGAAAAAGTGAGCTCTGTATCTACATCTGAATTATTCGTACCGTGGTTTGGATTTCACGTTACGTTAAGTTTCATTAAGTATTTAGTAGTTTCTGGGTAAACGTAACAGTATCTTAGCTGTGGTTTTAAAACCGAAAACTGAAGATAATGCTGGTAGCTGTTTTGAGAGAATTTTGAAATACATTTAACTATGGATTATTAAGTCTCGATTAACGTCGATAGGAATATTTTCTTATTCAAACACTAACAAAATGAGATGCTTTCATAAATGTTTTGATTAAGTTTCAACTTTGAAAACTGGAAACTTTCTCAGACATTATTAACTAAACATGTTGACGGGTATATCATCTACATAATGTTTTACGTGCCCTACAATCCTTACCTTGACGTGACAACAATAAGAAATATTTCTAAAAATACGTCCTATAAGAAGTTACACGAAATTTATATCAGGAAAAAAGTTAATATTTAAAGTGGTTTTAGCATTCGAAAACATAAAATTATTTATTTTACCAAAATATTAAAAGTACAATGCTGGGCTATGTTGTCGCCGAGATATTTCGCTTATCATCAATGGCCATGTACCCAATTTTTAAATTCCAAACTCTTATATTTAACAAATTTCTGCATAAATTTTCTAATATAATAAACTTAAATTTTGCAAGATTTACACGAAAGTTTAATGTGATACTAAATTACCAAGTTTTTGGTTTTGAGGCAGTAAAATTTTTTCTTTTTAAGTCGTCGCGAAATAACTTCTTTGACGCACATTTAATGAACTGTTTAAATTTAAATTTGCCTCCAGCAAAGCTCAGAATAATCCATTTAATCCATATAATAATGACTTTCCGAGCTTTTACAGTCAAAATCAAAATTTTTGATAAGTAATTTTTATTTTCTAAAATTGCGATTTTTTTCCATTACTACTTGCGTAAATCTTGACGTCGCGATGCGGTATTATGTGCAATAATTTTGGAATTTTCACAACGGTGGTGCTGTTTAAGTAAGAAGAAAGTTTTTGTAAAAAATTTGTAATTCCAAGATAACGCTTTGTTCTTTATTGCTTGTATTAGCCACCCCACGATCGTGTTGGTAGCTTTTGATTAAAATTCATAAGCTTTTATTTTCGAAAGATAGGCTTACATTGAATGAGAAGGAGCTTATTATTTTGATTATTAACTAATCTGAAAAAAGTCGAAAACATTTACGTGCTTTCTGTTTTTCTTATTACATTTTTCTTTGTATATTAAAAACGTTACACGGGTTTAGATTTTTTAAATCGTTCCACATTACAATTTAAAAGGGAAATTAATACAATTTTCATAATACGAGAATTCGACGAGAGCTTACATTTTGTGTTTAGCATTTTCTAAACTAAAATCGATAAAAATAAAAGCCTCGAGATCAGAGGGTAACGGATTTCGGTTTAATATCAAATTTATTTCCCAAAGGTTTAATTTCAAAAAGAAATAAGATGTTCTTCGCACACAACTTTAATGGAAGCTTTTTTGGCAATGCTTTAATAAGAAAAAAATTAATATTTTCAAAATTTAGACCCTCCTAGGTAAATCCCATCTACATGTAATTTTAAATTTAATTTTTTTATTGTCGGAGAGCGCTCGTACGCGGGACAGTGCAGACTCGGGTTTAAAAAATTTTATTTGTTTTATAGGAAAACTAAAAGCAATTTGTAATCGAAAAGTTAAATTGATTACAAAAACTATAATCGTTTAGTTAAGTGATTAAAGTTTTACTTCCAGGGGTGATGGGATGATAGCGACCTTTCTAAGCAAACTCGCCACCAAATTTTCTTTTATTGTTTCACCGGAAAGTTAACAACCGCAATCCATTTTTTAGTTTTTTCTTTGGTATCGAAAAAGTCTCCCAAAAGTTTGACTTGAGAGCGTAATTTTGATTTCTAAAAGTACAGTTACGGAAGTTGCTTAAATGACTTCTTTTATTATTGAATAATGGACGTGGGATGTTTCTACCTGCTTTTTAGTTTTGTCCGAGAAGAGGCTTTCGAAAATTTTTGAAAATTATCTTAATAATGTACGACTCGAAGGTGATATTCAATGTAATCCTGATCGCAGTTTGACGAATTTCGGAAATTTTTAAAGGTTGAAAAAAGTTTTATGAAAGCTAAAAATATTCTGTAGACTTGGAAAAGATTTGAATAAATATAATATGGTTTTCGATTGAAATAAGTTGAATAATTTAAGTGTTTAGAATTTTTGGCAATATCGCAGCCTATGTGTATACAATAACTTTCATTTTAAACTACACGTATAAAAACGAAACTTTGTTTTTTTAAATTGTAGATTTTTTCGAAATATTGCCTTGTAATTTTTAGTACTTAAATTGCAAATATTCTCATCAGTCATTTTTAAAAATAAATTAATCATTTTTTATTATGTTATAAAAATTCATTCGTGTTATTTTGACGCGGGAGAACGTTTTATTTCTGTAAAAGCAACACGGATGTAATAATTCTTGACAACGAATAAACGAATTAAGTGTTAATATAATTTTTAATTAAAATCGATATTTCGTGCTTAGTTTCTTTGGAAATCTGCTCGTATTTCTAAACTAAACAGACATGAATAACGATTAAGTTTGTAGTTGAAAATTCGTATTTTGAATTTGAATAAAAAAATTCTTGTGCTCGCATGTTACTTTCGCATTTTCTACCCTTTCAAACATAAACTCGGCATACATTTTTTAAATTCTAGGCAAAGAAATGTAATCAATTATCTATAATGTAAATAATACCAAGTCAAAAATTTAGTGAAGGAGTTTTCAACATTGTAAAGTTTCAAGGTTTACTTCTAAATGAGAACCTCGTTAAGCTTATCATTGCGAAAGTCACTAATCTATTTGTTCATAGAACAAAAAGAATTTTCCCTTCAATTTTAAAAACTTTAAAGAGACAAACAAAAATCTAAATGTAATAAAAACAAAAATAAATTTTTGAAATAGACTTAGTACGATTCTTTGCGAAATCCGTCTTAATATTTTAGGCATGTTTGCGAAATCAATAATTATGTAGATAAAGTGCTTAATTTAGTGTTATTCGAAATTATTGTATCGTAAAATTTCTTTTTCAAGACAAAACTTTTAGTTTGATGGAATAGTTTGCTAATATGCTATACATAGCGAAATCGATTCAGAACTCGGCAATAAAAGCGCACAAAAAGGAAAAATTAGATTTTTAATTAAGTACTTAATTTTTGATTTGATACTTTACTGTTATTCATAAATGAGAATAAATTAATAATAAATTACAGTGATGAAACTCGAGATAGACTATTGGCAACTTGAGTAAAATGCCCTTAATTCCTGTACCCACATGATTCAAAGTAAAAATTTTAAATTATAAATGAAAAAACCAAATGTGCCTACAATTTAGTGACGAATTGTTGAGCCTATTATATAATTAGCTTTTGAATTATTACCATGATGTACCATCTACGCATTAAACTGTAATTCCTCGTCAATTTAGTACTTAAACATTATTTAAAGTGTATTTAGTTGCACTGGGAGTTGGTAACATTATATTTTTGTATAATTGATGAAAATTTTGTAATATAAATTTAGAATATTCTGGGTTTCCTAGAATTTGTGCATGTTTCTTAGTATGATGTCTGAAGCGTTATGTCTCACCACAAACCGTAGTCTGTGTTTCAAAGCTTTTTGAGAAGCCATTCCAGACACAGTTGGAGTCTTTCTTTTTGGAGAAAGCATCTCTTGATCAATGCTGCTCTGTTCGGATTTCGTAGTGGTTTATCTGCAAGTTATGCTGTGCTTTTTAAACGCTGTTTTACGGTATATACAGAATAAACTTTCAAGTAAAATAATATGGGATTTACTAAACTAAATAACTGAAATAGTTTTAGTTTTCCAGTTAGAATTTTATGTATTGGAGATGTTTATTCTTCTTCTTTACCTATTATCATAATCATACCAAGTTCTGTGAGCATTTGAATAATATTCTAGTAGGACGCTAACCCTGCTAGATACACAGTCTATAGATCGAACGCACAAAATTACGATTTCGTTCCCAAAAAAATGTTGAAAAATAAAAATTATTTCAAGGTTAAAGGTTCGGGAAAAATCCAAAGTAACATTCGGATTGTTTAACTTTATTGATAAACTTCTGTATGACGTGGTTTAAAATACTAATGTGTATCGTCACTATAATTTTAATTTAATTTACTTAAGTATATAAACAACAATAAATTAATAATAATTTAAATGTTTATAAACATTATTATTTAATAATGTAATAATAATTATTCCGGGAATATTCCATATATGGCAATTTTTACACACATTATATATTACGTAGGTACGTGTTGGATGATTTAGATCAGTCTTGTAAATATGTACAATGTCAATAATACACAACAGTCTAGTTACAATATCAGATGTTTTTACCCTAGAATATAAATTTTAAATAGTTAAATTTATTTGAAAAATATTTCAACTTAAACTCTTTATTTTATATATTTATCTTATTCACAATCTCTGTTTAGAAACAGACATACAGTAGCAGTCATGTAAATTGCATCGATGAATATATGAATTAAAATAGCAATTCCCCATATAAGCACAATATGCACACAAAGCTAGGTTTTTCAAACCGGGAGGTCTGGGGGGGTATGGAATACCCTCCAGTACACCATAAGATTGTGCGCAAAAAGTGTTATTGAAGTTATAAGTTTCAAACCGGAAATCTAATTTCTAAAAATCTAAGATTTCTGATTTGAAATTCAATAACACATTTTCTTTTTTTGAACACAATAACTATTGTACCCCCGGACCCCCCGGTTTGAAAAATCTAGCTTTTTGATTATGTTCATAAAATAAAATGTATTTTTGAGCTTCTGATTTTCAAACCAAAAATTTTACTTTTTATCTATTTCTGTTGTATTTTCTAATCTTTATTATTAAGAATATAGGTAATATAGAAATCTATTTTTTTAATTCGGGAATAATTCCCAATGCAATTTCCATGACCGCTACTGTAGAGACATAATCAACATTATTTCCACATGGTACATTATCAAATTTAAAAAAAAATCAAAATAATAATAATATCATTTGTTACTTTATTTCGCGGATGAAGCCGCGAATTAAAATTTCTATTGATAAAGTTAATATAAAATAAAGTTATTGATAAACTCATCTCCCGAAAAAAATAGCATATTTATTCAGAGTAAAGGCGAGTTTAATATACTCCATATTTATTTGTAGGAGATATTAATAATTCATTACTAATCTAGATTGCCCACATTGTGCAGCCTGAAGGCCTCACTTCCCAATCATTCATGAACTTCAAATTTGTTTTGGATTGGTAACTTAAAATAAACTATAATCTATAGATATGCGGTTCAGGTAGTAATACTTGATATTAATCTTATCACTATTCTAGAGAAACAAAAATGCATTCATACTTTATGCGATAATTATATTTAGAGTGTATTTTATTTGTGTAAATTTTTAATTTTAAAAAAATTTTTAATTTTAATTTCAAAACTTGTGAATGCATTTGGTGGTTTTCACAAAATACGCATAATGGCTCCTTAATAATTAATTAAAAATTAATAATACCTGTTTAAATTTCCCTATGTATAATAATCTGTTTTGAGGGGGTGGGGATTTTTGAAAAAAAAAAACAAAATTTTGAAAATGAAGTTCGATAACTTCTTAGATAATCTAGGTAATTTCAAGTAATAATTTTAAGAAATCCTAATTAATTTCATCTAGTCAGGTATTTTCGGAAGGGGAGGCTCACTTTTTGTTTTATTTTTATTTTTATTATTAATTATATTGTTCTACTTTTTATTTTTTAATTTTTATATGACATACTTCTTAGTGATTGATGTGTGTATCGGATATTATTCTCAATATTGGTTTATATAAAAAAAAACGAAACATTTAACAAAAAATATAGTGGAAATATTATATTCCATATTAAACTTAATTTTTTTAAAACATATTATTCTAGGATTTCCTATTACGACAGCGTCCAACCAAACTGATTTACATGTTCATGGAATGCATATTTAAATTGTGCAATTGTATTCTTCAATCTGTACACCCTAGTATTCCATACCCCCCAGACCCCCTGGTGCGTACTACCGTGAACTATAGATTTAAACGTTTTTAAAGAGTAAGATGTTCTTACATATTTTAATAAAGTCGATTACAGATCATCTACATTAATCTTTGATCTTCGTCTGGGTGCAGTGGCGTAGCTAGGTGGGGGGGACCGTCCGTCCCGGACCGCACTTTTTAGGAGCGGCATTTTTTCTAAAAGAAAAAAAAATTTCATAGTGTTATTGACAGATTTGCACAAATGAAGGCAAAATAATTAATTTGTAGTAAAATAATTAAATAAAATATAAAACAAATAATTATTTCTTCTTTTCTATTATTATTAAATTTTTTGTACTAAATAATTTTATGGGTCATGTGTTGTGCGCAAAATTTGGGTAGAATAATTGACATTTGCCAAGTAGACCGCTCCGGGCGACCAAACCCCTTGCTATACGCCGCTGTTGAGTATGGAATGCCCCCGATGCACTAATACATAATAATGCTATTGAAAGTAAGAACTCTTAAGGCGAACGATCGTGAACAGAGCCGGAACTAGGGCGTGGCGAGAGAGGCGCCCGCCACGGGCGCGAGCTAGTTAGGGGGCGCCAAATAAAATTAAATTTAAAAAAATATAAATAAATACCATCCGGGAATTACGGTCCTGATGTACAAGGCCGCATCTGAGAGAAGTTTTAGGGGTGCAAACCCCCTCCGAAATAAATGTGAGATAAAATCCTAGAATATAAAATACAGGGTGTTAACTACCAACTAGTAAAAACGAAGGACGTGATTCTACGACTTATTTTAAGAAAAAAAGTTCCTCTTAACATGGGTCCGCAAACGCACCGTTTTCGAGATACAGGGTGTTCAAAGAAATTGTTTTCTCTTAATTTTTTTGCGATATCTCAAGAACCGTTAAGGCTACAGGCTCCTGCTTTTGTCCAGATTTTTACATCAATATTAGCTACTTTTAAGGCTCTAAAGCAGGGCTTCTTAAACTTTTTTCATTCACGACCCCATTTATGATTGCGAGTTTTAGTGGCGCAGCCAGGAATTTGTTTTGTTACACAAAACGATAGAAAAAGCTAAAAAAAAAGCTCACTGAAATTTTTCAAAAACCACATTCTAGCATCCAGCATCATAAACCACGGATGACCACTTTAGACTATGACCATTAAAAAAAGTTTCATTAATAAAAAGGTAGTGTCTGGGGGGGGGGGGCTATAGCTCCCCCCTGGCTGCGCCACTGGCGAATTTCCTAGCGGACCCCATATAAATATAAAAGAAACTGGGTCGCGACCTATAGTTTAAGTAGATCTACTCTAAAGCAATGTTCTCAGATATGCCAGTGGTGGAGATTGTAGTGTTGCGTAAGGGTTTCACCCCCGTAACTTTTGCGTCACTCGAAAAATTGGCGTTTTGACAGGAAATTTCAAAGCGTCAGAAGTTTTTACATAAAAAAGGTACTCTTGATCAAAAGCTGTAGGAGCCACTGTTTTCCAGAAAAACGGCATTTTATGATCAGAAACGTACAAGATTCAATAATGAACAAACATTTTTTTTCAAAAGTAATTGATAAAAACTGTAACAAAGCAATCTCGAAAGCAATCATTCTTACAACATTTTTTCATACAAAGTAATTTCATACAATTTATCACAACAATAATTGTTCAATTGTTCAAAATGACAATTTATTTGAACATCCTGTATCTCGAAAACGGTGCGTTTGCGGACCCATGTTAATAGGAACTTTTTTTCTTAAAATAAGTCGTAGAATCACCTCCTTCGTTTTGTACTAGTTTGTAGTTAACACCCTGTAATAAAAGATTACCAGAATACCTGCGGCAATTACCACGCGTAGATCAACTACCTGCTGCTGCGTGCTTAGTGTTTTAATATATTTTTTAAATAAATTTGCTTCATTAAACCTATTTTTTTGAGAAAATATTGTATTGCGATTTTCTAACTTGACAATAGAGCGCTTGACCTTGAAATTATCAAAAAAATTTGCCTGCGGCGCTATATGCTGAAGAGTACCCCTCAGACCCCCAGTAGAAGCGCAAGTTTCAAAGTTGCCACCGGATCATACCCTAGTTTTGGCTGTGATCGTGAATATCAGTAAAGCTTACTAAAGTAACCCAAAATATCTTAAACCATTCCAGGTTTCAAATTAGCAACAAATTAGCAGCAAAAAAAATAATGTGATCTCGTCGCCCTTTAGACCATAGTGTACACGTGAACACGTGTGTATGAAACAGTACATGCGGGAGCATTACAATTCCACTAGGGAGTCTGTAACATATTAATTAATCATGGTAAATAACACTCTTGTAGCGAACATATTTCCAAAGTAGGAAATCCAAAAAATCTTTCTGTAGTATTTATTTTTTTAGTGTGTTTATTCCCAGATGGTGAAAATAATACACAGAGCAGTTATATTTGGTTTTCAATTTGCTTCCGCTTAATAAATAAAAAACGCACTAATGGTAAAATGGGTATAATGATAACTGATAATAAAGCTCTTCACCACACATACAATCGCAAAATCAACATACTCTGAAAACGGCAGTCAAATGATCATAAGATAAATGATAATCGTGAGCTTGTAACGAACAATATATTTTTTTCAGAGCTATAATATACACATGCATACTACTGCACTTACCAGACTATTTCAGTAATTTGCAATCAATATTATTCCCTGCTATTACACAGTAGCAACCTACTGGTAATTTAATCGCACAGAGTGGTCGTAGCACAATCTCGAAATTTCTCTACTAACAGAATTTCATTGCGAAAAAATATTTGTCAAATGAATTTGTTCTTCATAAATTATTGACGTTTTAATTTCTTGACGATTATACAGATTGTCAAGCTGATTTTAGTTCCAAAAATAATTTACTTTGAACATATTTTCACCCATTTAATACGCACTGAATAATCAAAACTTGGCGATGTAAAATTAGATTGATCGACTTCTCAAACAAAATCAAAAAACAATTTAAAATTTCCTTTCAAACATAATATCAAAAAAACACCTGATAATACACGATATTCGTGTGAAACATGTCGTGTTAATTATAAATTAAAAAATTAAAGAATTTTTTTTGAGAAGAAGTACTACGAAACTGTACTTAAAAACAAAAATTTCTGGTCTGTTCTCGTTGAACATCGAATTATGAAAATTTTCATGCTGAAAATTTTTAATATTTTTAATAAAATTATTAACATTTTTAATAACAAAAAAAAATTAAAATAGCTGAAATATCTCCAAGGAAATAAGGAAAACAGTATGTATTATAAAAAAAAAATAATTAAGAAGATAATTAAGAACAAGGGGTGTTAGTAATCAAGTGCTGTTTCGTAAATATAAATTATAACAGCGATCGTACTAATTTTTGAGAGTCTCACGTTATAGTCTGAAAAAATTACAATTATGTCTTTCAATATTTCAAAAAATTTGGGGTCAAAAACTGAAACGGTAGTAGTTTAAACTTCATTTAATTAATTACTCGTTTAAACTGAAAAAATGAACATAAAACTGGCGTACTGGAGGTTATTTCATTCCCCTTATTCTCAGAGACGGGAGGTTGAGTGTATGCTACTTAATTTGCTTTATTACAGAAGAATCTTTTGCTCTTTGAAAACAAATTTATAGGTCGCGACAGTACGCACCGGGGGGTACGGAATATGTCATTAGTCGTCATAAAAGGAAAAATTCTCTTCGGTCGATTTCGACGAATATTTACATGTTTAATACTTTTTATTGGCGAATTTTAGTTGTATGTTTTGTACTAATTCACTAATTTGTTTTTATTATTGCCACACCAGATTGTATCCGTATAGTTGAAGTCACGGAAAGCTTTTACCCGCAAAAGAGCTTTTTGAAATTGAAATGTGATATTTTAAGACGGTGTAATAGAGGTATCTCTTAACGATGGTATATTTCGAGGAAGTCATAAAATGAATTGAATATTATGTACTTTTCATATTGATATATTTAAAGGTAATAGTTCGATTTTCTACTTTCCATTAGGAATGATATAGATAGTAAGTGAATTAGTCAACGACCTCGTGTATTCAAAATGCTTAATATTACAAAATGTCAATGAAAGAAATTTTAATTTCAGAATGTTAACAATTATTATTCGTCGAGGCGTTCTGAGGAAACCCGAAGGAATAATCGAAACGTAGGTAGGCACGAAAATACCTTCAGTATTGCATGCTTTTTTCTTTGTAGTGAGTGCGTGTATATATTTTCATGGTTCGTATGTGCTAATTTTTGCATTAGTTATTACGTGGGAAGCATGCATTCAAATCAACTTTCTAAATAAAATAAATCACGAAACATAGTATTAAGCGATAAAGGCTCGTCTTTTGAAATTTGCAAGAAATGCCTATAAATAAGATAAAGCTGTTGCGTTCATTTCCAAGCCAATTAATCGATAACATTTTTATTCTTTTTTTTTCATGAACAACCGAAAGGTGTTACTTTCTTTTAATTAAATTTTTTTATGTATATATCGAATAAAGAAGTGATTCATATTTTCATAAATATTTATAAATCGATTATACATTTAAATAATTAATTGCTATTATAGAAAGAGCAATCTCGTATACAACTTAAAAATTGTATAAATTTTTTCTCTTTGGAATAATAAAAATGTAGATCAATATCCTCAAAGTGGGGAAATAAAATGCTAAATAAACAAATCCCATATGTGCAATCTTGCCAAATAAAATCCAAAGAATTTCCGACATTCGAGAGAAATATAATAATGGATACGTTGATGTGTAACTTTGCGAATTAAATTTTTTTAAGATTTCTAAATATAACTAATTTTTTGTTATAATTTCAAAAATTTGAATAGACTGCGTAATAATAATTATTAGGTAACGAATCAGCCTTTTGTTTGACATTTAAATTCCCATCTGACTTTATCCATTTTGATTATTCAGACAATGATATCAGACAAAATTTCAATTGACAAGGGTATCATATTTTTTATCCAGTTTTAATTTTTAACACTGACCCAATCTTATCTCTTCCTTCAGGAGGGTTAAAAAGTGAAGAGGGTGCCGTACTATTTCCGAAATAAAAATTTTTACATTGTAAATCAAAAATTAATAATGCATACTACTTATTTATTATTATCGCTTTATAATGTTTATTTTCATAATAAAATTTAATTTTTTAAATTATTGTTCACGATAATTAGTATGAATGGGCATTTAAAATGTATTAATTGCCATTTTATTTTACAAAGCTTATTAATTGCTGGAAATATTGAAACATATAATTTATAATCACTCGCCCGTTACTTCTGGATCATACGGTATACAACATTAAGTCCCATTAGATTATAAATACTAACACGTTATATCTTATCAAAATCGTGTTACGGAATGACATTTAATTAAATGTAAATTTTGGCTAAAAACATAATTGAAAGTAACAAATTGGAACGGTTATTTAATTTCCGTTAGTTTAAAAGTTCACTAGTTTGATTTTTTTTACTTTGAATTTTATAAATTAATATTTTAATTGCAGTTAATTGTCATAATCTCGGTCGCCTTATGCATGAACGACTCTTATTAAACGATCGTTACGATTTTATTTAACAATCTGTTTTGTTCAAGTTAATCTAAATTTTCCCAAGTTAAAGTTCATCATCATTAATCGTATAAGATAACAACGAGGGCGATTCAAAAAGTTCTAATAATTCACGATTCGTTTGGTAGTTTCGACATCAATGTTTAGATGTTTACTAATGTAAATACTGCTATTCGATATATAAATATTACATGAACGCGTAAGCACTATTACACAAGAATAAACATAAAAATGTATTAAAATATTCCGTTTTATTGAATTCGCAATTTGTTATCCTAATCATTCTCGACCATCTGTAGCTGTTGAAATTTAAAAATCGGATTGATATTTAACACTTTACAGTTGCTACTCTTATATTGAAGAGAATGCATTCGCCTCTTCAGTTAATTAAGTTATTTTACCGTTATATCCCGCTATTTTTCTATATTTAGGAAACATTTTTTTTTGCCAAAATCGCATGGACTAATATCTAACAGTCCAAAGGCTTTGGTGCATAAAGCAGAAACGCGGAATTGAATTAAGCCAAATTATTCCACAGTGCCAGTGCGGATCATAATAATTATTGAAACATCGGAAGAAAATCTGTAGCTGGAAGTTCGTCGTGATCAATATAGTTTTTCTCGAGTAATTAGTATGATAGATTTTCCTTAAAAAACAAAATAAAAAACTTTATACAAAATGTTATTTCAAGAACTTTTATATAAAGTAGCAAGTGGCGAGGTACAAATTTATTTTCTTTTATTGGGCTTTTTGAAAAACGTTATCCTGCTAGAAAGCAAACACGGTACAAGCTATTTATTTAGGTTGACTCAGGTCATAGGATGTTTTTTAAGGATAGCATTTTTATTTTTATCTATAGGTGTGTTTTTATAAGTTTCACTTTATATGATTAAACTCTTGTCACTCTAGAATCTAGATGAAGAGGATGAGCATATGCATATGAAATCTCACTTCAGTTATAATTATTATAACATCGTTTTGATTTTAACTTTTCCGATTTTTTGTACCGGTTACATACCTTCATTACGGGCCTGTAGATTAACTTCGATTTTTGCCTAATATAAAATGATAGGGGTTGGAGAAGTTTTGGAGCTTACGAATTTAATACACTGGCTTACAAAATTAATTGCACAATCTTATGTTAATAATGTAATTTGTATCTTTTCAAGTTTTTTTTTACACTTAAAAATCACTTTTACAGCAATACTTATTTGACATTTTTTCTGGTAAATTTCATTCCCTACATTTTTTCTCCTATATAATTTTCTATTATTCGCTCCGTTTTTGAGATAAAAACGACAATATTTTTTATATTTTACAGAGCCTTTTTGTAACCTTTCATTGTAACTCGCAAACGATGCGACAAAATAGAAAAATGTATAGAAACAAAAATGGAGGGAATGAAATTTTCAACAAAAAATGTTTAATAAGTATTCCTGTAAAAAAGTTTTGAAAAGGTACAAATTACATTGCTAACATAGGACTGTGAAATCAATTTTGCGAGTCAGTAAAAATGGCGAATCGTGTACCCCCCAGACCCCCTGGTCAGGAATCCAAGGTTTACTTAATTCTGTATAGAGTTTATTCCAGATTTCTTTCTAAAATTTCAAAAATTGCCAAGAATTTAAAGAAAAGTCAAAAAATTTTATTTACTGCATTTCGAAAAAGTGTACTTTCAAAAATTTTATTTATGAATATTCATGTTGAAATTGATGTATTACTATTTTCTACACGCGTCGTTAATTAATTTGCGTTTCATGAAACTATGTAGTTTCAAAATTTTGAAAAAACAGAAAAGAAAATTCAAAATTTTCCAATGGATTTTTAGAAAAATTACAATTTATAATTTAATTACCCGACTAACTTTAAAACTTTTTGTTTATAATAAAAGGTAAATGAACTCGCCAAGTAAAAGTTGATGCCGATTGATGATAATCTGCCGGCTATCAACAAATATTACACAAATTTTATTATTTAATTTTCATCTTCTTTGTTTAGTTTTATCTATTCAATTGCCATTTATTTTGAAAATCATTCAACTACCTTTCAAATCAATATATTCAATTATAAATTTTAATTAAACAACTTGTCATCCAAAATCACTTTTAGTTTTATCCAATACACATAATTTTTAATTAAATTTACGGACTTACAAATTTATATATTTGACTCTTCTGCCATATAGGCCCAAAAAGCTTCGTTTGCCTCGCTAATCGGCGCTAAGTCCCACATAAACGCAGCAACTTCAACTAAATACAAAATAAATAAAATATTTTTTTTTAAATAAGTTTTTTTAACTTTGTTCAACTGCCTCTTCCATTAAAATTACCACGACATCAGTTCCCCGATTTTAACTGATAAACGAAGGGTTTAAAATTCAAGCTAAAATTTGTCATGAAATGTTGTTTTAAAAT
Organism: Cantharis rufa; assembly: GCA_947369205.1. Lineage (NCBI taxonomy): Eukaryota > Metazoa > Arthropoda > Insecta > Coleoptera > Cantharidae > Cantharis > Cantharis rufa. The sequence goes on along the minus strand of OX376307.1, from coordinate 12,901,946 downwards.
ATATACAAAATATTCGATCCAAGTGTATGAAATCGGCCTGTATGAAAATCGGCTCTAACATGAATCCTGTTCATTCTTATGTAAAATGACCCCCATTTTCCGCCATTACCCACCATTTTGTGTGAGGCCCTTCTCCCACCTATTTTAACCACTTTTCCAGAATTTTGAAGAACGAAATGCATTATTTTAGTCTTTATAGAGACTAAGGGAGAGCCCAAGGGATAGGGAGGTGAAAATTTCTAAAATATGAATATTTGTAGCAATGAGCTAAATGGGGGGGGGGGAGATTTTTCCTCTTAAATTGTAAAAAAATTATAAAAAATTACTTATTTTATTTATTTATTATATTTAACGTTTATTATTTTACTTTTTACATTTGTTAATTTGTTTTTTATTTATTATTATTTACAGCTAAAATAATCCTTTTCGCCCGTTCAAATCAAATTTATGGCCATAAAATTATTATCGAAACGTGATAAAAATTGAGGGGGGCGGCTCCCTTGGAAACGGCGGATAATGGGCGGAAAACGGTGGTTGTATGTGATATGAAATTGTCCAACTATTTAGCTCTTTATTCTAGTTTTAAAAATCTGCAAAAAAACAAATTTTCAAAATCAATCTGAAGAAAATTTTAAATTTATCTAAATCCTCAGCAGTTATCAATTCAACTTATTTTCAAAAATAATAGAAATCATGTATGGATTATTCTGTAATACACAGGATATTTTTCCGGGAGGGGCACAAGGGGCGGACGGGCAAAAAAATCAACAATAACTGTTAGAAATAAATACAAATAAAATACAAATTCAAATAAATACATACATATGTATAGGAAGGTTTATGAAAGTGTCAAAACAATAGAAACATTTTTTGCCACATCGTCTTGATGGATATGCATTAAAGCCAATGCATTCAAACACTCTTCTGTCATCCTGTTGCGAAGATATGACTTTAATCGGCGTAAGGTGGAGAAAGATCGCTCGGCAGTGCTTATAGTCACTGAAAACGTGCACAGCAATTGACAAAGAGTTCTAATATTTGGCAGCATCGATGCTCTTTTGTAGGCATCTGCTGGAGATACTGGGATATTTTCTCTCATCTGCTGCCAAATTTTTAACTTTCCCTTCAAAGATAACTAGTAAGAAAAGTCTTCTTTATATACTTCAGCGGCTTGCAAAACAGAGATCTGCATCTTCGTCGCTGAAGTTATGGGACACTAACTGAACCTGGATGACATTTTACTTAACATATACTGTGGGAATCTCCACAGTACATAAAGAGTACCGTATGGGGGGGGGGAGCACGTGCTCCCGTGCTCCCTAAATCCGCCCTTGGTAACACAAATACAACAAATTCAAACATCTTTAAATTCAATATAATATTTGTAAATCCATTTTAAGATATGCTTTGATTTAAGATTACTTTCGACATTCATCCAACTTGTACATTTCCATCTCTTGTACTTCCATAGAAATATCTCTGACTCGGGGGGTTCACATATCTGGAATCGTTTTAATCGTCCTCTGAATTTCATCCAAATAACCAAATTTTTCTTTTTATCTTCACGAAATGTTTTCACTTTTAAATAGGTGACTTTTATTTCTTTATTTTGGTAAATCGAATTTATTATTTTTTTATTCCTTTGCTAAACTTCATAAAATTTTTATTATCCTGTGGGTCATTTTTAAAATATTTATTTTATATCCAGATTTACATTTTTGATGAGCAAACTTGACGTTTTTACAGATTGTAGATTCTGAATTGAAAAATTCATTAATTTTGCGTCGATAAACAAAATTCCACATATTGATGAACAATCCATAGCATTTATGAAGAAAATCATTAAATTTATGGATTTGTTCATAAATATGATGAATTTTGTTTATTGGCGCAAAAATAATGATTTTATAAGCATGGTTTTCAATGCAGCGGAGAAATTGCTTGCTAATATATTATAACTAGATTGCCTAGGTTGTGCGGACTGTAGGGAGCACTGACTTGTCATTTGAAACTTGGCGATTTTTTTTATGTTGGAGACACTCCTCATTATTACAGATGAGATTTTTAGGTCGTAAAAATTTAAAAAAAGGCACCTAAAAAGGTTCTAAAAAAAGTCATTTTAGGTCGTATAAATTCAAAAAAAAGTAGCTAAAACGGTTTTAGGTTGGTATTGTCAAGTTTTAGAAACTTCGTATTGAACAAAATAAGATTGTTTTTAACAATTTAAAAATTTACAAAACAAACCGTTAAACCAACCATGCTTAGGTTGGTACACCGAACACGGAACACCAAATTTAAATTTAAATTTAAAAAAATGAAAAAAATTTTAATTTAAATGAATTTGAACTAAATTACATTTTTTTTCAATTTCAACTGCAAATTAAAACAAAGTTACCCAAATGCTAAAATAGGTCGTAAAAATGAAAAAAGACCGAAAAGGCAAAAAAAGGTCAAAACAAATAGAGCTTATATAACGTAGTTTTCCATGAAACACGTTTTGCTAATAATATCATAAAAATAGAAGCTAAAATAAAAAAAAGGTAAAAACCTAAAAATCTCATCTTTACTCATTATACATAACTGGATTACAAAAGTTTTGCGATTCTCTTTAGGTTGGAAGCTTGAAACGAACCAACAGAGGTGCATTGCGAGACAGAAATGGCTCTTTATAAGAAATTATTATGTCTTTTAGAAATAGGGGACTAAGGTTTCATTAGGTGCATGGTCACCTTTTATGTAGTTTTGACATTATATAAAAAATTTGAAATGACCATATATTATGTTAGGACACAACTTTAAATTTGACGTAAACACATAGATAAGTATAAATTTGATGCAAAACAATGCTTTTCGAAATTTGTGACTAAGCAAAATTTTAATTAAACTCAAGCATTTTAACCAAAAGTAAACAAAGATTACAGTACTAAAATAGCTTGGTGTGATATGTGGTTGAATTGCAGAGCGGAAATTTTTGGTTTCCGTGGTTGTGATGTGGTTATATGTATGTATGAACAGCGAACTTCGAGTTCTCGAAAACAAAATAAAATATTTTAGTTTCAAACCAATTAATATGTAATTCAGAAAGTAAATACTTTCGTTGATGCGAACTTGATGACATATTGGTTCTCTTAATATTATTTTAAGTTTGTTATAGTGGTCAGGAGTCTGTCAGTGGTTTCAAAATGAGAATTCTATTTTGCCACTTGCATTTTATCTTAACGTGTTTTTGATAGCTTATTAACGTAATTATAACGTTAATAGAACGTAGTTTATGGTTATATTAATATATGTAATTGTGATTGCTTCACAATTTATCGACATTTACACCGATTGATTATTACGATTAATTTGTTCTGATTTTTTAAGCGCAAGTTTATTTCGTGCAATTAAAAACTGTAAGTTGATATTATTACCAGTATACAAATGACGGATATTGTATTCTTTGTAAAAGTGAGTGTTATTTTCTGTTGCACGTGATTATATAATATTATAATAATTAATTAACGTTTCTGGTTCAAACTCTGCGAAGCACCTTGATTTATATACGAAAGTAAGCTAATACCTTTTACATAACGTATATATTCGTATATTTAAAAAAATAGGTATAATTTATAGGGTTTTTGAAAACTATTGAATGTTAATGTTATTTAATGCTATTTAGCATAATATAAAAAGTAGGTTACTTCGGGTAAAGACAGACATTAGAAAATTAACGCTTGATATTATCTTTTAAGGTTAAGTTCGATTACAAACTTAAATGCATTTTAATTAGGTATCTACACTCAGAGAAATGAGAATCTCTCCGTGGCTATGCTTCAACGGTAAGCGAGAATCGTGAAAACTTTAGTTAATTTTTTGTAACTAACTCTCACATTTAATATATTGCTGTTTAGCAACTTTAGCTTAAAAGCAATAACATAATATTTATGGCTGTTATTCTGTATAGCCAGACACTACGGTGCATCCTAAAATAAATGTAGGTTTTAATCTGAAAGATAGATATTTATTTAGGTTCAACAACTAATTCAATGTCGATTATTTTTGGTTCACCTTATATAATTTATAGGTCAGTAGTTGAATAATGTAACATTAATTTTTATTAACTAGTTTACATTTCGATGTGCATAATCTCGTTCTATTTACAAAACCAGCTCACACAATAAATATTTTTAATCTTACCACCGTTCTACCAGGTTAAACGCATACATTTTTAGCTTATACTATTTTTATCGCGTTCAAAATTAGAGTATCGTCGACAAATTTTTTATTAAATTGCATTAAAATAGTTTCAAAATTTACAAAAATATCGTAACAGTTAATCAATAAAAAAAATGGTGTTGGCGTGCTTTAAAAGGAGTAGATATAAAGTTGGAGCATCTATGAATTTTGATGTGGTCGTTTGACATATTCGATTGGAATATTAATATAAGTTTCATGAAGTTACATGATTACAGTGCGAGTCAACAGTTAGAAAAAGATTATTCAAAACCGACAAAAAGCTCAACAGTTTAGTAAGCTTGCTTCAAGTTGTGCAAATTCAAAGACATTTAATTTTAAGCTCCGTTAAGAAGGATTTTAATTTTAAGCTGCTTAATTTTTGCTAAAAAGTTGCTAATGTTTCAAATTTGAATAAATATTAATATGCATTTCTGGGTTAGGTTAAAATGCACTATTGATTTGTAAATTACTTTTAGAATGTCAATGAAACGCATGGAAAATGTTCATTGTAAGCAGTGAAAGCATAATTATGTACGATACATAGAGGTTAGCTTAAATCCACATGTGGGTGTCTACGAATACAGCAATTCCTTTCCGCGCTGTTTGGAAACCGCGTTAAGAGAATACCGCGTTATAGGAGTACTGCGATTGCCGATTTAATTTAATTTACAATATAATATATTCGTAATAAAATGTAGAAATTACATGCGGCTCCGAGTCAAAAATAGAATACACAGGTTGAAACTCGGAAGAATTTCCACTTAGGATAAATTAATCGTTATTACGTTGCGTATTTAGTCCTCTATAAAGTTTGCTTCTTGAATTTTAATGCAAACATCCATTGTAACACGTGAAATATGTAGGTTATTTGAGTAATACAAATTAGTAAATGTACATCTGCAATTGCGTGCCAACGAGTACTTATTATTGCTACATACTTAAATGTTGTAAAAAATAGAATTTTTAAATAGATTCTCTTACTTTATTTTTTATTTTTGTATATTCGACAATTGTTTTAGTTATTTAACGAGATATTTACGTGTTAAGTCACTTTTCATTTATAATAATGATTGATAAAAAAAACTCCAATAATACGTTTTTTTTTGGTATTTTAATGTTACGCTATTGATTGATAATGAAATTAATTTTTTTTTGATTTTTAGACACTCCAAACAGATTATTGTGTCTAATTTTAAAAGTATTTTGAAATTGTTGGTCTTGTATAACATAACCAACTGAGTTTTTAAATAGATTTGGCAAAAAAGTAGGTAGGTATACTTACATGCCTTAAAGAATGTCCTCTTATTATTATAAAATTCTATATAATTATAGTACAGCGATTGAGTAACATCTCTAATTTTATATTACTTGCGTTTTTGGAAAATAATTCAGTTTTGGCAAAGCAAAAACTTTTCTCAAAATGTTCGTTATTACTGCCTAGATTATTAAAAAAATTTTTTAGTCCTCATACAGCGAACTGTTGAATGTTCCTCACGTTCAATTTAGTTTTGATGTCTCGATGGGTTAAACTCTTAATCCAAACATGAAAAGGTTAAATAATATGAATGTCTGTTTAGTATTCCAGAAACGTTTGCTTTTTGAAATATATGCTTCATATAACTTCAACGACGCCTAAATCGAAATGATCTTCTAAATTTGCTCAAAAAAATGAATTTCCTTGTAATTTTTTTGAAATAATAATATTTGAGAGAACGCAGTAAAACAAAACGAATATCCGTAATTAAGTTTATTGAAGGCAGAAGTGCTTTGTTAGTTGGTGGTTTTCGTCTTTTTAGAAAAAAATTCATCTTGTATAACTTCTCCCTTGCAATAAATCAAAATTTGGTTTAAAAATGAGAAGGGTAATATTTTTAAGTTAGTGCTTTTTCTTCGTTCGTGCCTCTAATTTTTATGCAGTGATAAAGTAATTTTCGACTTATTTTAATGTCACCTTAAATATACGAAGGATACGCGAGCAGGATTTTGTTTATAAAACTTTAGCTGCCTTACGAAGGAATGCAAATTTATTCGGTAGTATCTTTTAAAAACATTTCCTGAACTTGAACGTGTTAGGTATACTCCATGGATAGAAATATTTTCGTTCTGTGCTTGCTTCGAAACAGAATTGATTAACGAGTATTTTATAAACAACGTTGACATTATTTGACAATAAGCATTTTCACTCGGGACATTTTCTAAATCAAATATTCACATATCAATAAACAATAAATTTCGTGTATTTGACAATAATAAATGATATAATATAAGAAATAAGTTCACATTTAAATAACTTTTTTCGTATCTTTGCAGACATAAATTTTTAAATGTTAAATATCTCAAAATTTATTGTCGTTAGAATTTTTTTAATAAAATTGTTAAATCTAGTAAAAGAAAAAGAAGACAATTATTTCTAATAGTATATTCAGTTAAAGAAAAAATAAATCTTTCATCTTCCATAAAGTATTGCATTTAAAATTCTTTTTAAATTTCACATTTTCGTATTGTTTCTTTTACTTTTCCTTTATAAATGAAAATATTATCAAGATTTGAAAGTTCAAACTAAAGTTTTTATAAATTAATTCGTTGGTTTTGATAGAGTATCCATAAAATTAAAAAGTTTTCTTTTTTTCTAATCGTGCTTGGATATTTAAATTACGATGTTATTTTTTACATAGAAAATAACGTTGCTTTTGGATTAAAATATCGAAGAACGCAGTTGTTTTCAATTCTGAAATTCATTACAACTCTAGCTTTCTTGAAAATTATGTTTTCTGATGAAAATTACTCGGTTGGAATTCCCTCAGAATTCTTTAGATTGGAACTTATTTGGAAATCATTTGAATTCTTTGGAAACCTATGGAAATCGTGTCAATTCTTGGAAATTATTGGTATTCTTAGAAATCCCTGGAAATCGTTGGAATTCTTGGAAATTGTCGGAATTTTTGAAAATCGTCAAAATTCTTGGACATTCTTGTGCACACATATTTTACTGGGTCATTTACCCCTTCCATATTTATGTATCACTGATATAAAGAAGGATAAAACCACTGAAAACCAAATGCAGAAACACAGGACAATATTGGAGAAAATTAAGTTTGTTAAAAACCTAATTAAATTAAGTTGCAAGTAACTTAAAAAAATAAGTTTGTACAAAAAAGTCCGGAAGAGCATATATTTCTTAGATTAGTCATTATTTTATTTAAAATATCGCAAAATCTAACTTGTAATTATTGTATCTTCAAAATTATTATCTAAAATTATTGTCTTCGATTGTTCCCGTCTGCTCTTGATTCCTTTTTTCTCATCATCATGATTAGTTTTATATATTACAAGAAGAAGATAAATACATTTATAAAATAATTTATTTAAATTAAAAGTATTTAATTACAACTATTTAAAGGTCTAGGTAACTTGATAGTTTTTAAAAATGATTATAAATTAATTATTTACAGTAGCAGTTATGGAAATTGCATCGGTGATTACTTCCGAATTAAAATAACAATTCCCAATGAAATTTCATTAACCGCACACAATATAAATACAATAAGCACACAAAGTTAGGTTTTTCAAACCGGGGGGTCTGGGGGGTATGGAATACCCCCAGTATACCAGAGATTATGCGCAAAAAAGTGTTATTGAACTTATAAGTTTCAAACCAGAAATCTAATTTCTAAAAATTTAAGAGTTTTGATTTCAAGTTCAATAACACTTTTTTTTTAACACAATTACTATTGTACTGGGGGGTATTCCAGACCTCCCGGTTTGAAAATCCTAGCTTTGTGATTGTGTTCAAAAAAGAAAATGTAATTTTGAGTTTATGAATTTTAAACCAAAAATTTTACGTATTATCTATTTCTGTTCTATTTTCTATTCTTTATTATTAAGAACATAATATACTTAGAAATCTATTTTTGACCGCCACCGTATAATAAAATTATTATAAATAAAAAATTGCATTTTTTAAATTTAAGTTTCTTTGTTCTTACAAACTAAAAAGAATTGTTTTGCGCCGAATCGTCTTGCATTCATTTTCTTTTAAAGTAATACAGAGTGGCGCAAAATGAACGTTGTGGTTTGAATTCCTTATAACTTTTTTATTTATTTAAGCAATAATTATTATTTTTTTTAAATTTAATTTTTAAAATTAGAGTACCCTAATTAGGGTAGGATAGTTTTGGCCAACAAGTTTGGTCTGATCCGCGGGATTGGCTTTTGAATTGAAACGAAACACATGTCCGGAGTGATTTAAGACGAAAGCAGAGGAGAATTTTTAGGGTGGTTGGTGTTCTCTAAATCGCACCTGAGATTTTGTGTTGTACCTGGATTTTTTCTCACTTACGGTAGTCGACTTAAATATCGCTATATCGCAGGGTTACCAACCTTCATTTTGGTATTACCAACCTTCGTTTTGGTATTACCAACTAAGGTTGGTAATCCGTTAAATACACGGTGCTTAGGGTCATATGTGTGCAGGTCCGGGTCTAGGGTGTATGTCTGCATTACTCTAACAGGTCCGTACTTAGGGTATGTTTCACTTAATTTAACATATTATTTATTTTTATTAGTTACACGCTGGGGACATTTAATGTCGCCCATATTTGTGATTCTTTATTTTTATACTTTTTTTTTATTATATTTTTGTTCTTCGACTAAAATTTTTTACCGGCCCAAACGGGTGTTTTTCAAGATTTTACAAGAAAATTTAATAATTAAAATAGTTATTTATGTATCAAGGTTGCAAAAGTGTTATTGCCGGCCCCACAGAAGCGCACTGAGTAACAGCAGCACACCGGGAAATTTCCAATTTTCCTGTGGGAAGTATCCAATACGGAAATCCGTAAATCCCCGAATTAAGGATTGCAACCATAATAAACTTGAATGGGTTTATATAATAATGGTAATTAAATTATGGTGTAGAATGCCAGAAATTATTAAAAGCTCCAGAAATGCTTTGCTAATTGCAACATTTTAATAGTGAAACAAGTTTCCGTGTGTGTAGGGTAATAAAGTGTTAATAGTCACTACAGCTGAAACACCTGCTAATAAAATAACTTTAAATAAAAAAAATTTAGTCATTAATTTCGACTACTTACCTATAATGTTTTCAACATTTCTTTCTTTATTTTTCATTAATCTTCTTTATGTTTGCTTTTAATAAGTGAGAAACCTCCTTCCTGCAGTAAAATAATAAGCAGCATAAATAGAAATTGGTGAGAAAAAAATTATCATATGTAATTATAGCCTCTTTAATAACGAGATAAAATGAAAAACATATGTATGAGACGTGTAAAGGTCATACTAGCTACTGTATTAACCATACCAATGGTATTTTCAACTAATTTTTTACGTTATAAATAAGCAAGTTATTTAATTCTAAATATATCTTTATTTTTGAACTTAATAGATCAAGAAGGTCATAATATTAAGAAAGTAATTTATACTTAGGGTGTTGCCCTAGTAATTAGCTCTACTTTTAAACTGTAATTAATTACTCGCCTATCGCCTTGATTATTAGATTTCGTATCTGCAAAATTATTATATTATTTTCATGTTCTTTTTTCGAGACAACTTTTTAAAAATTAATTTAATTGTAACTGTCTTCATAATTATTTCCACAGTCCACTTGCAATAATTAGGAATCTTGCTGCATCGCACACCACAAATTATTTAATCATCGCATTTTACTCACTTATTATGTGTAAGAGGCACTCGATTTGCTTTTATTACTCAAACCATTATTTTAATGCACCCTGTAGAGCAGAAAAAGCTGGATTAAATTACGTCTAAAAATGTAGTAAGTTTTACAAGTTTAATTTTATTATTTAAATCCGTTATTTTTACGATACCAAAATTAATTTTTTTATGTTTTCAATTATAATTTTATATTGTTGGAACGGTGGGTATATAATTTGTAATTTTCTTTTGTATGAATTTTTTAATTATTTATTTCGATTTTATGTTAAACCGTAGCGTTTCTTCTTCAAAATTTCTTTCTCAATTTTTAATTTAATCTTTTATTTTTAATTTTTATTGTCACTTTTCTAGCGTTTATCGTGCTCTAAATTTTGAACTGTCAAGGTAAATTCACGATTTTGCAACGTAGCCGAGCATAACGTACTAATTAAACCTTCATAAAAATTTGAAAAATGACAAAATATGTAACACTTTAATGACATGCAGTTATTACTTTTTTTTTAGTTGTTTTAAAATGCTTAACCTAATATCCAACGCAGTGCTATAATAGTGTAAGAGCGACCACAATCACCCAGTCGTGAGTTGCATTGTCACATGCGCTGGTTTTGCTTAATAATTTTTCACGAATTTTTTTTTTACGAATCAAAATTAAAAGGAAAAGTAGGAAAGAAGTATATTCGTTTACTAAGTGCAGAAGCACTTATTTTGAAAAACGTGAAACCATGGCTATGCTAATCTTTCCTAAATGGTACGCAGAGATGTATTTACCTAAGGGCCATGGTCCGGGACGAAAGGTTTTGAGGGGCGGCGCAAGCCGTTTTTCGCGCTCTGCTGGGGGCGCCTTTTACGAGTATGATCAGAATGAATCAAAAAAATTAATTTGAGCTTTTTTTAATTAACTTATGGGGCGGAAAACCTTTTGGGCCCAAGGTGCCAAATTTTAAAATATGTGTCTAATGTAGGTACACATTCACACTAGGCAATTAGGCAATCTCCAACCAAAACGAAAAATGGGTTTCACATCACTCACTTCATTTCAGATAATCTAAACGCTCATACAAATCCATTCACATGGAATCGGATATGTCGACAATGACCCGTGTACTCCACGGATACATTCATTCTTCTATCCTCTTGTTCACCCACATGTGTGATGTCGGAAAATTAAATCCAGAGCTATTCAATTCAATTATCAGGTGTTCGACAAAACTACCCGCACAAAAACCATATTATGCCCCATATCAAAATCGCATCCATTCGCTTTAGACGATGATTGTCCAAAAGAAATAACCACCTGATGCTTGATAACGAAACGACTGTCACAGTTTATATTGCTATTTTTTCTTTTATGAAGACCATCTTAGTCTAAGAGAGATGTTAAATGTTGTATTTTTGGGGAATAAAATCGGAGGAGCAGTGCAGCACCAAACATTGGGATAAATCATAGCAATATAGATATCGATATAAATATTTTGTTAGTTTTCAACTGTATCTTGTTTGCAGTGTATCTGTTGCTGATAAATGTAGAGCATGAATAATGACTGGCTAAAGGCAGTGGCGGAGGCCAACGGCTACAAATATGGGTTGACAAATTGTAATTTATTAGTAAAAATATTAAATATTTAATGATTTACCTTGCAGAACTTAACGGTTTATTGGGGAATAATAGGAAAAAAATTTTTTTCATATTATATTCTTAATAATAAAGAATAGAAAATGGAACAAATAGATAAAAAGTTACATTTTTGGTTTGAAACTCATAAGCTCAAAAATTACATTTTTGTTTTTAAACACAATCACAAATCTAGGTTTTTCAAACCTAAAAAGAAAACGTGTTATTGAATTTCAAATTTTATATTTTTGATTTTTCGAAGTTAGCTTTCTGGTTTGAAAAACTCAATAACAATTTTTTTTGCGCACAATCGAAGGTGCACTGGAGGGTATTCCATACCCCCCAGACCCCCCGGTTTGAAAAACTTAGCTGTGTGTGCGTATTGAGTTTATATTGTGTATATTATAATATTCATTGGGAATTGTTGTTTTAATTCGGAAATATTCAGCGATGTAATTTCCATGACCGCTACTGTATTTTAATTCAATATTGTGTTTTTCTATAACCATCTTTGTTATCACTTTCTTCCAAAATTAAAATTTCTTGCAACCTTTACTAGCTGAAGTATTTTCTGTGGCTTTTTGAAAATGATTATTATTCAAAAATTACGAAATCCGGTAACGTGCAAGTAATATTTATTAGTTGCAAAAATTAAGGAAACCTTGTGCACACGAACGTTTTAGAATATAGCATTGCTTTCATAATATTTTTTGTCAATACCTACACTGTTTCATTAATAATCTAAATAGAGCTGTTCATTAGTAATCAAGTGCCAACTCAAAAGATAATAATTTAATGCAATGTTCGTTGCAGTTTTTATAATAAAATAAATACTTCATATTTTAAAATTAACTTTTATTATTTTTGTTTTTGTACTATTTTTTAAATAATTATTTTTACTGTCGAGATTGCATTTGAAAATTAATTATAGCAGAAATTTTTAAAAGTATTGTTGAACCAATTCAGACACGATCCATGTCGACTATGCGTTTTTTTTTTGTTTTTATTAATCGTAAGTTGGTTATATGAGGTGAGATAAAAATAACATAATTAGGTTTTGTTAAAAATTTTAATCTTAATCACTTCAAGTTTGACAACTTGACGTTATAAAAATTATCACACAGATAAACGAAAAGATAGCACTCCAAGTTAAAAGGCTGTAGAGCAGTGGGGGGATCGTGGTTTAGAACATCCAGCTTATTTAGAAGAGCTGGAGAAGTGAAAAGTTCTAAAACATGAAAATTTGTAGCAAGGAAGTATATTTGAAAGGGGGGAGTTTCCTCTTTAAATTGGGAAAAATCCAATAAAAATTATCAATTTTTCAGGTTTATTTTCACTTGTTTTCGACATATTCTAGCTTTTGGCCCCCTCATCCTCTCCCAAACACCCCCAAATAATAAAAACATATAACAAAATTATTAATAAAAATTTAAATTTTATAATTAAAAAAGTAATAAAAAAAGCAACAATATATACCACCGAATGACAGTACTTATCTTTTTTATTTATTATTCTTTACATTTATTGTTTTCCTTTTTACATTTTACTTATTATTCTTTACAGGTAAAATAATTCTTTTCACCCCTCCAAATCCAATCAATTTGCGGGGATAAAATTATTATGGAAAAGTAATAAAAATTGGGGGGTTCCACCGAAAACAGTAGGTGATGGGGGAAAACGGGGTTTATATTCGGTTTCAGGAAGTCGTTTTACATAATATTCAGCAGGAATTCTGTTGCCTTGGTAAAAAAAGAAGCAAAAAATTCATAAATATGAAAAAAAAAATATATAATAAATAAAAAAATAAATTCAAAAATTAATAAATAAAGAATAAATAATATAAAAAAATCAATTTTCTAAAAAAAACATTATGCAAACTTATCGCTATTCAAGAATTTTTAAATAGTCACGGATTAATCGGAGATTCAAGATAATCCTAGGATTTACCAATGAGATTACTGGAATTTAGACCGTCTCGTAGCAACAGCTGCTATTTCGAGAATTAATCTTGAATCTCAGATTAATCCGTGACTATTAATATGGTCATTAGAGTACCAGTTTTTGGTAAAGCCACAGTGGTCCCGCACGATTACACCCAAGGGTGTTTACCATTCGGAAATGTCTTATCAATATTGGCTACTTTTATCCTGACATTGGTCAGATAGCTGCAGTTCATACGAATTCGCCAAATCCTTAGGATCTTTCGGAATTGCAGTGTACTTTTGTTCACACCTCAGAAACGCGACTGATGGCGGCAGACCTTATTTTAATTGCGAGCCAGCCTATGCCCGAATATAAAATTGTTCAGACCTTCTTCGTCCGTCAGAAGGAACCCGAGAAACAAGCCGAGATCAGGAACGCTATATTGTATACCTATCAAATAATAAAAAATTAAATTAATAAGATCATGCACGCTACGAGCATGACTCTACACCATAATCTCTCCTCAAGATCCACCTCAAGCAACCAACGGTTTAATTTGAGCAGGTGGAGTTTGACATTTTTCAGCTACTCACCCATGCTTATCCCCAGGTATTTCATGGGATAAATATCCGAATTATTATTCCTCAGTATCATCTCGTCTACTTTTTCTTAAATTACTCCCTCGTAGTCTTGATTCAGATTAGAAAATAACTACGTTATCATCTCTAGAAGCGTATCCGGAATTTTGTTCGACTAACAATTATTCGACTGCTTTTGTTCGACTTAACATTTATGCGACTAATCATTCTATCGATTTTGAGTTTTGTTCGAGGGTATTTTAAATTACAATTCGGTCAAAATTGCATGTGAAACAAAGAATCACTCACACAAATTTTATATTAATCGATCAATAGCAGTCGAATAACTGTTAGCCGAACAAAATTAATAAAATTTTAATAAATTTTAGACGGCCCTCGTATAACTTTTGTCTTGAAGAGATAGTAGTTGTAAATTCTACTAGGCAACTTGGAAATTCTTTTTCCTGACAGATCTAATGTGTTCGTTCACATATGAATCGATTTGTGCTGTAAGTTTCTTTCGGAATGTTTGCTCTTTCATTATCTCGACACTCGACAGCTATAAATATCTCGCGATCAACATAGTACTATTAAGTTATTCATGTTAAACCAGATTTATTTCAATCTGACATAACTTTCGGTGTTCACGCAATATACCATCAATGACTTCTGTATTTTAATGTACAGCTGCTTGTTGTTATCATCTGGAAAATTACTACAAATACCGAAACATAAAAAGCAAATGTGCTTTTAACGAAAAACACAGGGAGAAACTCGAGAACAATGTTTATTAATCGATATTTATGTCTGTGAAATACGAAATTCCATTTTATTATAAATATAATTTTCGATTATTGCTCAAGTAGAAAAGATTAACGCAGTCTCCATATTTTATGTATTATTTGTATTTCCTATTTTCTTGTTTTTACCACAATATTGTTTACTTTTTGTGAGATATACGCTAATTAATAGCCCGGAGGTAAAAATAATTTTTAATCTTTATTTAAATATTTTCAAACCAAGATTAAATTATTTAACCCGAAGGGCATTAATTATATTATCAAATTTAAAAGTTGGAATTGTAACGCAGTAGCTTCAACATTTACATAGTACCGAGTGCAAAAAAATTTAAGCTCAGAAAATATGAAAAATGATGGGATTGATAAATATTGAACGAATTGGAATGTGTATCGATGGTTTGCCATTGTTTAATATCCGGTGCTGTAATATTTCAAAAATAGGAAATTGTGCTCACTTTTCAAACTCGAAAAGTTCGTTTTATGTTTAATTATTTTTTCAGCAGAGTTAAATCTTTCTGTAGTTCCTTCCACTTGCAGTATAATTATTATGAAGATAATATGATTGTATTCACGAATACGACTTTAAAAAATTGAAAACATATTTAAAGTCTAAATGTAAATATTTAAGCCAGAAACATAAATATTTAAAATTTTAACGTGCGGCGTACACAACAATATTTACAATCTTTCAATTTATAATTTCAGTTAATTATACATTAATTTTGTTTTAATTGCAATTTTGCATTGCAATGCAATAAAATTAAATTACTTACCTAGGCATTAAAAAATAAACATCATAAATTATTACTATTAAATTTTTGCAAGTTGTTGACGATAATTTAAAATTTATATGAAAGTACATAGTTCATAGTTTCGAACTAATTGAATTGTTGATTAGCGGTTATTAAAAAATAATCTTTTGTTAATGACTTTCATGACAGGAAGACTAGGAATTTTAAAAAGTGTACTTGAACTTTGAAGGTAAAATTTGTTAGAGGCGCAATTTCCTAATACATATTATAAATAAATTTTGTGATTTGGTCTATTAATATCAATAAAAAAATTTAAAACGCTATAATCTTGAGAGTTATTTTAAAAATCGAATGCTAAAATTAGGAAAAATATTACATCATTAGCCGTCTCTTAATTAATGTTAATATTGATCTACTTAATAATGTTTACATGTTTTTGTCAAGTCATCTATAAAATATACTATCCACCTCTTGGCCGAGATTTAGCCACTCCAAACCATTGACTTTGAAAATTGGAAAAACGAATTTTTAAGTTTTATTACTCTGGTGACCTTATTTTGGTTTCCTACTTGTTTCCTCTTTTTGGGGGCCAAGATTACCCCCTTAGTTACTAGTTATTAGAAGGACAGTACCAAGATCAGCTAAACTGATCTTATAGGTTTATTATGAATTTAAATTAAATAAAATAATATATAGGGTAACTCAAAGTAGAAAGTAGTTGTTCTTCAGACATTTGCCCTTTTTTTAAATAAAATCTAGTGCTGCCACTGTCTATATTTATTTTGAACTAACAAAACTGTTTTTGTATTATTTTCTTAATTTTTTTACGAAATTTACAAAAATTCTATTTTAAAATGTCCTTTGTAAATATTTATAAACGATATATTAATAATTATAATTATTAAGTAATTAATCAATCAAAGTAATTAAATTCAAGAAACATGATTTTATTACATGTTACGGAGCATTTAGTTACATTTTTATGAACTTCGATAATCTACATTTTTTATAATTTTGCATGGAAAGCCGTGATGTCTCGAAATAATATTTATACATTATTAATTAATTTCGCAATAATGGGTTCAGTAAATAATGAAAAAAAAAGATGACAAAGGACAAAGGATTATATTTTCGCAAACTTCGCACGAGTTTTGTGTGTGCAAGTATTGCATTCAATCAAAAAATACAGGCTCTAATTATGACATAGTGATTAAATTAAAAGGTTGACTGTTTCCCATCAGTGGCACGTCGAGATTTTCGGGTTGAGAGCGACAAAAAGCAAATTATGGGGACATTCGGGGAAGTCCAGAGGAATACTATTGATTTACTTTACAAGTCGATCAATATTTTTTAGTTTTTCACTACAGAATTAAATAGAAATCTGAAAAGCTTAACATCACTTACACAATTTATTAATTTCTAACATTCCTAAAGTTTCAAATTTATTCTGACTAGTTTTTGGGTCCGGGGGTCTGGGGGTATGGAGTACTTCCCAGCATTGCAACTGATTGGGAACTGTAATAACTGAGTGAATAAAGAACCTAAGAAGGTTTGTGTCTTTAAGGATTTTTAACCGTTTCTGTTCACTGCAGGACATTCGGTCTGTTTCTCTGAGAGAAAGGTTTCAGCATTTAGACCCCACGGTTGCGTAATGCGGATTGGGGAATGCCTGTAACTCCGTTTTTAATAGTTGATAGCGGCAATGATCGACCCAGAGAAACCACCGGTTTTACGTGCTTACCAGTGGCGTAACTTCAAAAATTGGGCCCGAGGGCAAGACTTTTATAGGACCCTTTTGTGGTCAGTAAATAAAATGTAAATAGTTCAAAGTGTACCAAGTATACAATTTTTTATCCAATTATTGTATTTGTACAGTTTATAAATAGGATTATTGATTAACAATACATTATAATTATATATTTACATAATTTACATTTACATGTACTATATAAATCACAAATATCTGTTAAATATTCTTTCTATTGACTGAATTATTCCATCGATTTTAAGATTTTTAGCTCTGCGTTTTTCGATGGATATGATACTTAAATTTGTTAAACGATATTCAGACATAGTGCTCCTTAGATAATTTTTTATTAACTTTTGATAAAGAGCGCTCTCAAAGCGCGCTCTACATGGACAACTGTTACAAGAAGTGTGAGAGTAGTAGATGATTCTAAATTATTAAAAATTTTGCCAGATCAGATTTAAGTGTGCCGAGTTTATTTTCAAATGCGATTTTGAACTGAACAACTTGATTAGCAAGATCTATTGACAAATCATCTGTATACTTTTGAACTAATTTCAAAGTCGAGTTTTCAAATTCTTGTTCTGTTAGAGTGCTTAAATTTTGATGAATTATACAAGAAAATAAACTTGCAATTTGATGTAAACTTAGAAAACGTGTTTTCAATTGCGAAAATTACTGTATCTAACGTTCTGCAAAAAACCAGTGTTTCAATAGATATTTTTCCACACAAGTGCGGAAAAGTTGTACTTTTCAACACTTTTGAGTATCACAAAGTAACACTTTTTGAAACATAATTAGAAAAAATATTTTTTCGCATTTGATAATCTTTCGTCGCGGCTTAATTCGTCTGCACATTTTGGAACTTTTCTTTTTTCACGTTTTGACGTGCTACCGAGTCAGGCAGCCTGCTTTTACTGTCTTTCTACCTTTACCAATTAAAACATGAAGTTTAGAAAATACCAAAAACCTTTCAAATTCTCAAAATAGTATTTCTGAAATTGTTACGAGTCAGAATTTTTGTGTAAGAATTGATGTTTTTGAGTTCTAAGAGCTAAGAGGGTCCCCGATTGCTCGCGTCGTTGTTAGACGGACTTCTACATTATTTTTGAAGGAATTATCGATTAATTAATCATTAAGTAACGATAGAAGATGCCTACATGTGAACAGTTTATCTGAAATAAAAAATAAACAAGATTCTGCTAGTAAATGACAATATACGGTCCTTGAACGAAGGATTGTAAAAATTTGTGATTTTTAGAAAATGCTAGCAGTTCAAATAAAAAATATTTTATAACACGCGGACCCGCGGAACACGCGGAGAGTCTCTAAAAAGTCTGCTCCCCGGTAGTTACACCACTGGTGCTTACGTACCTCGCTTGCATGCCAGGTGTAACAATATAAATGTTAATAAAAAAAGTAATTTATTAGTAGCAATGACAGAACGCACGATTGGCCTAACACTTATAGTGGTTACGATGGTCTGTTTATTGGAGTCAACCTTCATAATTGGTACGTGGAATAAGAAAAGCAGACTAAATAAGCTGTCACGTACTATTATAGTAAAAAGGAATAGTTTACTGAACGAGTAGAAAAAATAAAAGTAAAGTTCTGTCCTAACACGTCACTCAATATTACGAAAGAAATATTTTTTTAAATCTGTACGTGATACCTAAATTTCCTGTACTAAATACCTCGCAATTTTGTCTTTGTTTGGAAAAATGCAAACTGCCATCAAAGTATAGTCGGTTCGACTTAATATGGCGAGCAACACAGCTCTAATAATAACAATGCACACTGCACGCTCCGAACAGTTTAGTTTCTTTGTTACAAAGAAACTTTTCATTTTCTTGTAATTTGAGTTTTAAATTGACTTCTGCATTGACGTGTGTTGTTTTTTGTTGCCTATTTCAATTTTTCACTTTTAGACAGCTTTGTTGTTTTAAGAATTTTCCTCACGATATTAGACAAATTAATCAATTTTAAATTTAGAAGCCTTTATTGTTTCTTTTCTAAATTTGTGGAGGAGAAGCATTAGTTTCAAATTTCAAAAAGGTTTTGTCACAAAACCATTTTTAAAGGATGTTGTCTTACACTCAACGGAGTTGATTGTTCAGGTTACCGAAATCATCTACATAGACGAGGATATGATTTCAATAGGAAATCCTATGAGATATTGAAAGGAGAGCACCTTCTTACTTGAAATTTCCACTGACACGGCTCTAAAGTTTAACCTACATCAATATTTGAGGGGAGCGAGAGTCTGTCGGGAATCTATCGCTCGAGTATAGGGTAATAGTTTATATACTCATCTTATGTTTAGCGTTACAGATTTGGGAGAAACTATGTGTATCAAATCCTTCATACCTAAATTATTTTCTAGTAATACGATTAAATCGAATTCGAAGGAGTATAAAAGCACACTTTCCGATTAACACTCGTATGTGCTACTACATCTCATGTTCGAGTGCTTAATTTGTTGGAATGCTCGAAGATACTAATTGAAACGAACATTTAAAAGTATTTCGAATTTGAAGTATTTTTGTAATTACTACGTGCACTGTATTTCTAACTCATGGATCGCTTAGTTAACTTTCAACAGTCAACCTGTTGAATTAACTCGATTGAAGTCCCCACCGACCTTTCTCTATAGTACATGCACAATTAAGCAAGCGAAATATTGGAATTTTGAGACTATGCACATTTTTAAGTTACATTCCGATTAAAAGCTAGAGGCTTCTTTGATCTTCAATCATCAAACCTCACTGAAACTAACTTATATGGAAATTATGCATGCTCACAAGTTTTAGTTGTACCAATTTTGGATTAGATCAATAACGGAACACGAATTACTCGTTAAAGGTTTTTTACTGCATATACGGTTACCTACCTAATATTTAAAATGTTAAAGTGAAATAATTATTTCAATATATCGATCAAAGTAATATCTTTCAATTATAAATGCTTGATCCTTGTAATCCATCAAAGCTTTCGGTGACATTTTAAATAAACAATTCGATAAGCAGTTAATTATTGTTGGTGTAGAGGGTTTATAAAAATTAATCAGATGTTTTTTCAATTTTTAATTATTTATTAATACTCTCCAACGCTCACATTATGATTACTTTCCCACAGCATCACTGTTGTTACAAAATTTTAATTTCAATTTTTATTTTCCAGATTTATAAAATGTAAATTGACTCCAGGATTAATCTGGAGCCTCAAGTCAAGCGAGGGCTGCCATGTGCAAACGGCGCTGCGGCCCATTCCGAAACATTCCAACAAAGAACAAGCCATCACGACAGCTTACTACAGCAACATCGTGGAACAAACCGAAACCCATCACCACATCCAACGTTTCAACGTTCGGCAATCCTCAACAATCCTACTTTATTCGACGATCCAATTTACCAAGCATATTCTACGAAACATCCTGCACTGATACCAGGAAAACGAAGTCCAGCGAATTCGGTTATTTTAAATCGAAGATACGGCCAAAGTCAGCAGGATTTAACGAGACACAAAACTTACCAATCAAAAGAAAATATTCCGAGCCTTCAGTCGTCGCGATCGAACCTTTCAAATTATTCCCTACCAACGCATCCACCCCCACCACCACCCCGAAGGCGTCTTTCTTCAGCGGGATACATTCACGAACAATACAGCCCTTCTTCCAGAAGGAGATCGAGTGTTCAGCTAAAAGGTTTGAATGCGGATCGTCTATCAAGCAGATCCGCAAAAAATTCGTCTTTTTACGGTTCGAGCCAAATTTTATCGACAAGTTTAGTTAACCCTAACTCATTACGTAGTGCTTCCCCCGATCCTTCCACAGCTTCGAAGAAAGTTCAGTTTTCAAATCAATCTAGTCGGTTAACTCGCTTAAAACCAGACAAGGAAAATTCAACGCTCAACACATTATTTAGGAAGTTTAGGAATACCGATCAAAAACCCACTGACGGTAATATTCCAAATTCACACGCGAAAACCCCACTGTTAAATCATCCCGAGTTAGTGGACCATAGTGTGCCGGTAAGCCACCATTCGAACGAATATAACATTGCTCATCATCCGCGAGCGGAACTTGACAGTTTACAAAATATAAACCTACGAAGAAGTAAATTCTTGGAGAGGTATAAAAAAGATACCGAAAGCTTAAGCCAAGTGGAAGTTCCCAACGAAAGTAATTTAGTTTTTGACAATTCGAACGAAGTAGTTTTAAGAACAGGAAATATTCGAAATACGAACGATTTATTTAAACAAAGGACTGATGTAGGAAGTTCCTATGATTACAAACCTGTAGCCAAAGATAAAAATACCAATAATAGTTACGTGCATGCACGAAATTTAACCAAAGATTCTGGTGATAAGCAAACCCCTAAAAGTACATTTGGAGCTGGAGAGGGCGCTGCAAAGTCTTTAAATACTAAAGAAAATAGAAAAACAAAATATTCGCCTCCTCCTGACTTAGCATCGTCTGGAATTGCTGATTCAGCTACCAAAACTAATTTATCTGCTAATAAAAATACCGATAGTGGTAAAAGTGTTTCTAAAGCGAGTTATTTACAATTTGTCTTCAATATGTTCGGTAGTGGAATAAAATTGAAGGAACGTTTTGTGATTGGTGCTAGTATTGTGGCGGTGCTATTTACGTTATTGTTAGTTATGGATTTACAATTGGATTTGGGCATGTCGGGTCATCATTTGGTGCCTTCTCATGGACGCGTTCGTTATGTCCACGATGAAGATGGTCCTGGCGCTGCGTACAATAGTTTTAAGAAGAGATTTTTACAAAAGACTCATAGGTAAGTTCCGAATAGCTTTATCTCAAAATTGTCCTTTTTTTAGTAATTTCATCGTTTTAATTTTTTTTAACAAAATTTTACAATAAATATTTTTTTAATGAGTCATAAATTAAAGGTAAACTTATTTATCGTCAAAAATTGCAAAACTTATATTATTATTTTCAACTTGTATACAGACAAAATTACATAAGTTGACTTAAGATTTATGTTTACTTATGCAACCTTACCATAACATAAATATTTGTCAAGTTTAGGATAAGTTTATTCTAGTGGTGTATTTAATTATATGCATGGAAGGTAACACAGCATCCACTTATTTTGATTATCTTAATTTTGTTTTTTGAATAATTGCTAGATGTACCGCAATGGGATTCATATAAATAGATGCACTGATACGAACTTATTTATTATTAAAAAGTAATTAAAAATTTTCCGTTACTCCTACAGGGGTGTTTTTAATTTTTTTTTCAGCTTAACATCATAACTTCTATTTATTCAAATATAATCTAATCATGTATAATAGAAAGAAAGAACACAATGTAAGGAAATATAAATTCACAATTTATTTAGTATAAATAATTATTCTAGAATATCTAAAGCAGAAATATCAAATAAGGCTTGCCTCAAGTACTGGCAAGCCAGCCGTAAGGATTAAGTCGTAGGAGTCATGAATGCCAAGAGTTTATTTAATTTATTTATTTTAAATTAAAAAAAATTAGAATTTCTTTTTATATATAGCAAGGTATTATACTTCTAGTATATACTAATTTAAAAATCGTCAGTTGTTGATATTTCCAGGCTTGGCTTAAGAATTTTTCTTTCAAATAAAATTCTTTTTGTTTTAAAAAATGTAAATTATAGAAAGTTGCGTATAAATAAATAAATATACATATTATAATAAATAAGAAATGTTTAAAATAAATAAAATGAAAAGTAGATACTTAATACATAATATAAAAATTTTAAATTTGTATTTAATACTGATGTCTTCAACTTAAACAGGATATTAGTTGATTAAATTTGTATTGTTTATAAATTTATTATTTATGTAAGACACGACTTTTATAAATTGCATGTACCAGCGCAAATTACTATAATTATTATTTACGTTTAAAAGTGCATAATATGAAGGAAGTTTCAAGTTTATAGTTAAAGTTACAAACTTGGGATGGAATTTGGTTCTAAGTTGACAAAAAATCTGTGGCGGGTTTAGTTTTTTTGGGGATCTGTATTTTCAATTTTCAAAATAGCAAAAAATTAAAAAATATTATTTTTGAAAAAATTTCAGTAATACCGTGTAATACTTAAATTTTCGTTTTTGCCGGTCTAACTTTAAAATCTTCTGTTAAAAAAAAAATTCACAATACAATACATTTTTTGATAGTCTAAATTTAAATAAAATTCCATTTATTTTTCTTTTGAAACCAAATTTTAATTTTATTCAAATAAAGTTTCCAATATAAACAGGAACGTCGATTGAAAAGGTAACTTGCCCATATGCCACGTATCAGAAAATATTATTTTATCATTCAAATTAACTATAAACCGTAACTACTACTCTAAATCCGAATTATCTCTTTTATCACTCCATTTTCAATTATCCAAGCGAAACAATCCAAAAATTAATTAGGCAAAAATAATTTTTATCCAAAATTATTTTGAATAATAAATTATCAATCCAAATAAAATAAAATTACTCACTCAAATCACAAACTCACTCACAAAATAAAGCACTATTTTATTCTCAAAAACGCAATCAAAATTGTTATGGCCAAGCCTGGTTTCCTTCTCTAGTTGGCGTAAGATTAACCATTTAGCGGGAAAACCAGAAATATTTAAATTGTATTATTTATAAAATTTTCTAAACAAAATATTAAAATTACAAAAATAAAAACTTCAATTATTAATGGAAAATGTTGAAACTCGACAATATATGGAACCTCTAGAACTTCGGAGAAAAATACAAAATTTTATTGGTTACTTGATTAATTTTCCGAACTGATTCGTATCCAATAGATATCTCGAGGTGAAGAAAACGGTCATAAGTCCTGATGACAGCCGAGCGAAATTATCACTTTTGTCATTTGTTATTATTGTGATTAGAGGTCATGGAATGGCACACGAAGGAACAACGCGTACGTTTTCATATTTTTGAACCCATAATTTTTGATTTTGGACAGCTTCAGGGATATTTTTTAAAAGTTCGTGGACTCCGAGACTTCGTCTTTTTAGATCATTAATTTTCGAGTTCTGCGGCTTCATGGATGTTTTTATGAAGAAAGTGGGCTTGCAGATTAATTTGTCTCAAATTTTGTTATTTTCTTAAAACTGTCGTTTAGAGCGAATGTTTTGAATAAAAGTATAGGTTTTTGGCCGTAACAGCTTCGGTAGTAACATGTAAATATCTAAATTACCATAATTTTCTCAGAAAATGTTTTTTTTTCTGACTTTGACGTTCTGTGACTTGACCAGACTGTAAATCTAGAAACAATTTTTAAGTCACAACGTGTTGGTGCACCGGAAGACCGAGCTAAAAATTTTGTCAAGTCTGAGATTCAAACTCAGAATTTCCACTCCGTATCTTAACCAGCGATCACACCAATCTCCTACTGTGATTTAGAAAATATTTAAAATTCGAGTAAAGGTATTGTACTCTCCCCCGATCTAGTTGTCTAAAATTTAAAAACAAAATACAATAAATTAAAACACAATTAAGGAAGAGCGATAGACACATACTGCTTTTTCAACTATCAAGCCATCACAACATGTGTTTCTGACTCATTAGTCGTCATCAGTATCACATACTTGTTGTAAAACACTTGATTGTGTGCACTATACCGGCTACTGGTCGAAGAATATGGTGGACGACTATAATGTACGCCACTACACACGCACAAGATCTTGCCCAACGTGCAACATGACTAATGAGTTATCGGGTATCGATTACGATAATAGATTATACCGTTGTATAAGTTGCATAAGTTGTATAAGTTGATTTATATCAAATTTGCTGTTTTAACAAAATATATATTTTTATATTATACATATACGTACCTAATATGATGTGAAAATTTTTTGAAGGCTGGGGCTACTCAAGAAGTTGTTTGTTAGCTAAATTATTTTCGCTTTAAGCCTGCAGTGACCTAAAGGCTTGGCTAGAATAGGATGATGTTCGAGCCCATAAAATAAAAAATTTTCTAAAGAAATTATGGTAGTTGAGGGCATAATTTACACATACATAATATAAACATACAAATTTATGGAACATTTACAAATTTGAAAAATCGAATGGACAGAATAGATCTGCCCCCCTCCCCTGACCGCCTTTGGCAATCCAACCGCCCGCCAGAGCCGTTTTGCGGCTATAATTTCAAACAAAAAATATACAAAGGAAAGGTTTATAATTCCTGAAAACGTTGCATAATTTAGCTAAACTCTTTATATATTGTCATGTTTTGAAACCCTTGAGGGAAATTTGAAATGTGATTAGGAAATTTTGTGTTTTTTTGTAAACATTGTTTTGAAAAGTTTGTACAAATTTTGAATTTTTGGTTTTTACTGCCCTTTTGTGAGAGCTGGCGCCGACTGGCGGTAGGAAATGAGAGAGGGAGACAAAAAAATGGCCGCCTGATGCGGTTCAGGACAAGGGGTAAATATCCAGTAAAATTTCTGTACACAAGACTCGGAATTCCAAAGATTTCCACGAATTCCAAGGATTTTCAACGAATTCCAATGATTTCCAAGAATGGATTTTCAAAGTTTTCTACATAACTCCAGTGATTTCCAAGAAATTCCAATGAGTTCAAATCAAAGTTCAATCTAATAATTCTAGTGATTTCTAAAGACTTCCAGGAATTTACAAGGAATTCCAAAGAATTTTTAAGGAATTTCATGACTCAACGATTTCCAAAGAATTCTAAAGATTTCCAAGACTTCTAATGATTTCCAAAGAATTCCAAGGAATTTCAAAGACTTTCAACGATTTCCATGGAATTTCAAAGAATTCCGGGGATTTCCAAATATTTTCAAAGAATTCCAAAGATTTCCAAAAATTCCAGGGATTTCCAACGAATTCCAATGATTTCCAAAAAATTACAGTGATTTCCAAGGGAATTCCAAACGAGTGTACACAAAATTTTCGGGATATTTACTTCTTGGTTCAGGACAAAGTTGGCTCTGTGGTAGAAATTTTTAATATTTTGATTTGGAGTGTCCCTATTTGGAGAGATATTGAATATTTGGATAATTGTTTTGGATTAAAATACATTTTTGTTTGCAAACTAAAATTTCCAATTAAAACACGAGGTCTTGTTATATTATAAAATTTATAAAATTATAAATTATATAAAATTTCTTAAGGGGGTAAAAATTCACTAAGAATATTTTGAGCTTTTTTACCCCCCGGTAAAAACTCCCTAGTGAAATTTTACCCCCTAATCATTTTTTACTGGGGGGTAAAATTTCTCTAGGGAATATTTACCGGGGGTAAAATTTCACTAGGGAATTTTTACCGGGGGGGTAAAATTTCACTAGGGAATTTTTACCCCCGGGGGTAAAATAAAAGGGGGTAAAAATTCCCGGTTACACCGGCCCATCTTTTTAAAGTAGGTTTATAATAATTCTAAGAAAATAGTTTTACGTCGATTAGTAACACATTTACTATAATTTTCCTACTTCATGACTGCTGATTTTTATTGCGAAATGAAGTATTTATTTTTCGAGAATTCGCAGTTCTAACATTAGTTTTCCTAAATTTTGCATAGGCCCATAGTTTTGGTAGTGGATATGAAAATAGATAAAATATCAGCAATTTTATTTTAGGGGGGGGGGGCGTAAATATCATCGGGATTCTATAATTTCTTTATATCTCAATTTATAAAAAAAAGTCCACAACAACATAATATATTTTATTCCCCAAGTTTAAACGTGGGAGGCGGGCGTCAAGAATTGCTAAGAATGGATTTCTTACGGTTTCTATGGCGTTTCAAGTGGTTTAGATTTCACGTTAAATCGTAAGTTCTACTTTACGTCTAGTGTCTAGTTATAGTAAGTATCAACTTATAATAAATTTGATCTTGCGGGTTTATCCCGATCTTAAATGGTTTATCCGAAAATAGTAAAAACAAACTAGAAAGTAACTTTTGAAAATTGAAATTACGACAGCATTTATTTTTATTATTTCTATAATTTATTGACATTTCAATTTTGTTTTTAGTTTTTCTTATTTCCTCGAGTATTAATATCGCCATTTTATATCATTATCATTCAAAGAAAAAATAAACACTTCTTTATTTTAATACAGAATGTAGGATCTCAGCTGCATTGGGACATAAAAAGCAAATAAAAGCTTCGCGCTTTTCTTCTCAAAGCAGATGCTTTTTAAATTTAATGCTGAGTGTTAAGTCCATCTTTTCAATCAATTTATTTTAAATCTTAAACAATTCCATTGTCGAGCCTTTAGAGATGGGTACTTTTGAGATGCTTACAAACGTTTCTTAAATAAAAAATCGGCAGAAACAATTTTCTAAATTGTCAATTTTTGAATATTCATTTTATCATTGCGATAATTCCGTCCATTGTTGGATATACTAATCCGAAGTGAAACTGTGAGAATTAGTATTTGGATTTGTAATTATTGCATAAAAAGTTGGCAATTATATTCGAAAAAATAAAAGTAACATTAAATTTGAATCATGATTTCTTTATTCAGGCAGCGAAGGTTTTATTGTTTAATTTAACAATTCATCTTCACACACTTTTTTAAATGATAAAACAGAAAGTGTAATTCTTGTAATTTATTGTTGTTTTATTATTTTCAGCGTTTTTCTTCTTTGTTTCAGCGCAAGTAATAATAATGCATCTAAAGAAAGTTTTCCGTACGAATCTTCTGGTGCGACGAAACCGCTTCCAAAGGCATCCGGAAAAAAATCTAAATTTTTGCAAGGATCAAAGACCACGCCGAGGAAACCCACCACAGAGGAACGTGACGATTTTAGTGATCTTATGGATTATATGATGCTAAGCAGTTCGGAGAGAGAAAAACATAGAATTGATGTTGATAGAGAAAACGTTGTTATTCAAAAGAGCGCTGAAGGAGATCTCGTTCGTAGTGATAACCCCACAATTGCTGAAATGAAGAGTATCAAGATAAGGTATTTATTTTTGTTGTAATTACTTAATTAAGTATACGAAGCGAAATTAGATAAGAAAAGAGCGATAATTATAATATGATTTTTTTATGGCAACGTTTTATTTGTGTTTCTAATCGAAATTATTTTTATTGAACGCTGTTGCG
Organism: Cantharis rufa; assembly: GCA_947369205.1. NCBI lineage: Eukaryota > Metazoa > Arthropoda > Insecta > Coleoptera > Cantharidae > Cantharis > Cantharis rufa. The sequence continues at coordinate 12,873,525 of OX376307.1, read as the reverse complement.
CTGCAATCCGGCCACAAAGCAACTATTAAAATTTGTTGAAAATTAAAAAAAGTAATTTCAAACTCACCAGTTAAACTGGCTTTAATGTATCCTATGTTCTCGTTTAAGTACGTAAGTCATAAAGTTTATTAAATACATTAATTGTTAATAAATTGGGTTATCGTTTTAATTGCTCCCATTGTCTTTTAATTATTTTGAAAGTTAATTACCGAAGTTGCAAAAGTGGCAGTAGGTACTTATTTTTGAATTACTCCAAGTCATAATTTGTTATTAATTTCACACATTGGTGCTGAATATATTTAATGAAATTATTAAGCTCGACTTTAATTTGCTTACTTGCAAAGCCCCCGTATTTTAGGATTTACGAAAGTAAGTGCTATCCTAAATTGGTGTCTAGGTAATGACTTGTATTTTTAGGATCGAGTAATAAACGAAGGACGCTCTATTTCAATCCCGTGTACGAATTGGCAAAAGTTGATGTTACTAAACAACAAACAAATTTAAAACTTATCTATTTCTCTCTTGCTTTTCTCAAGTGTAACAAAATTGTTTTGGAGCATCGAGATTGCTCCGGATATTGAGAAAAGTTTGAAAATTGCCCTTAAGGTTTTGTGGCTCCATTTCACGTGCAATTTTTAAGAGGTTATTTCAACTTTAGTAAGAAATTAATTTTAAATTTTACTATCTTTGCTCGAAAATCGAAATTGTACTAAAAAATACATATCGGAAAGTATCCAAGTTTTATGAAAATGTATAGGAAGTTATAAAATTTTTAGAATATCATAAAACGTTTGTGAATATCCATTTAATTCAGTAGGTGGTACATTATAGGGCTTGTATTTGCGGTAGGGTAGATTTGGATCACCGAATCTGTCAATAGGGAACAGTTGTAGGTCTCTCGATTGCTTAAAGTGGTTATGGATACATAACGATAAACTTTTTCGATTTTTTATACTACAACCAGCGTATTTTCGTAACTTACATTTTTTTTACTTTGTCGTAATTTTATAAATTAACTGCCACGACGACATAAAAACCAGGATAACCGGGTTAACGCCCTCGCAGTTATTATTTTTTTTGAAAAACTAATAACTTTAAATTTTTTCAGTTTAAGAAAATTTGATTATACCAGCGCACAACTTTCTCCATTATGTCAAAAAAGGGGTCCATAATAAAGCAAACTCGTTCAAAGGAAAACTGTAGAAAGCATAATTTTTCTTTCAATAATCATACCATAAAGATTTTTTATATTAAGGACTTTTTCCTTTTACTACAAGTTCTTCTCGCTAATGAAAATATTTGTTCTTACAAAATGTTGATTTTCAAATTTGAATAGTAAAAATTAATGTGCATACGAAAGTGGTTCGTACAAAAATATTACTACTTGAAAAAATTGATTTTAATAATTTGTTTCCTTTAATCAATCGTCATTTTTTATTCAAATTTAACTTTGCTAATTTGGAAAGGCTTTTCTTAAACGAAATCTTATAATTATTGCAATGAGAGAAATTGGTTTTTCATCAGCGGAATTGCACTCCTACAAGTCTCCCTGGAGGACAGATGTGCTTGTATTGAAGTAAAATTGATTATTTTTTCTATTTTTACAGTACAGGGCTTCTATAAAGTATGTGGGTAACAGACAGTAATTTACTTTTCAAACGGACTAAAATTTTATATTAAACAATTTATTGAGCTTAGGAAAGGGCTTTTGTAAAGATAAGTAAACAGAAAACTCTTTGTTGTTACATTTGTCAGCGGTGTCTTCAGACTTTTTAATGCTGCTGGTTGGCCGGATACAAAGTTATAATAAAAACAAACATGAGTTTTAGTTGGCAGATTTTTGTAGTCGAGGCCATTTTCACTAGAAATTTTGATGTAATTAAAGCCACTCGAAGCAGTTAGTGAGTTTCATGTATTAATTTCATTATTTCAGTCGTGGCGACTCAGATTTACGAGATAGTTTATAAACCAATGTGAGACTTTTCCGAGCGCGACGCGTCGCAGCCAGTTCGATTCTGCATCCAAACCAGAGTTTCTCATTTGTAGGCGATTTTTGTTAAGCTAACCATCTCTTGTAAATTGTAGAAAATTTGAGTTGAGACTTACAGCTGGAATAGCTTGGTTTAAACGAATGTAATTAGTTTGAATGCAAATCTATCAAACTAGCAAGTCGGCGATGCCAATGCGTCCCGATTTTTTGGAAAAGAGTTCTTTTCGAAAGTAAATTATTAACTTAACTAAAATAATGTAAAATTTAACTTTGTAATTGCTTCAAATTAAATAAATTTGCTAAAAATTCATTAACCGTAGAAACCTGAATTACAAAATTTACAAAAACAAAAGTTTGAAGGTTTCCATTGGTTCTTCATTTTTGATTTAAACGTACAAACCGTTTTTACCAAAAATTCTTTAATTTATCGCCGGGATAACTTTCACAACCGCTGCTGTAAAGATTTTTTTTATAGATACATAATAATAACAACTATACGAAAGGAAAGTCACCAGGCAAATTTTTGGAAACTGGATTTCTTTTACAAAATTTTTGAAAATTACCTTCTGACTTGCTTGCAAGTTTTTTTGAAAAAGTTGAAAAATCTAGAAAAAACTCATCTACCCATATTATTTCTAAGATTTCTTAATTTTCTTGAATTTCTTGAAATTTCATCAAATTTTTCCGGATTTTCTCGTATTTTGCTTCACTTGTATATCAGATTTCCTCAGCGGTTCCCGTTGCACAGTGGGTCGAAAACACGAAAAAGTGGCCAAAAATCATATTTTGATTTTAATGACTTAAAACTAGCATAAATAACACGGGAAAATTAATTAAAAAATTTTAAATTAACAGGGATGATTTAGAGGGGTGTTTTTTATACGAGTGGTTATTAAAATATGATTTTAATTTTAATGACTTAAAGTTGGCTCACATAATACAGAAAAATTAATAAATAAAATAAAAACTAAAGAGGGTTGATTTTAGAGAGTGGTTTTTGTATACGGCCAGCAAAAAATATTTTCTTTCGCATTAATTATGTTAAACAACATTGATGCAATACAGTAACAGTAAAAACAAAATTGAGACCCCATGGGTGTGCTCTGTGTTCTAAGGGATGGTTTTTGATAAAGTTATTGCAAGTTTGAATTTTAATTTATTTTAAAAAGATTGAATTGCAGGGTGCTTTTTAGAGGATATTTTTAGTCTAAATAATGATTTTTATCACTTCTACACTATCACTAGTGATGTTGAATCCTTTTACTTTCAACGGAAACAATTAAATAATATATAAATCGTCACTCCAAATTTTCCAAATACCGTTCCACACTTCGACAGTGATTGAATTTTAATGCGTTGAATATAATCATAATTATGCGACACGTAGCGCGTCGCCGTCGCGTTGTTCAAAATCGCGAATTATTTAAAAACGCACTTGAATGCACAAACAATTTTTACATAGTTTGTTTGAGAAATGTCTAATGTATTTTTTGCGTATTTTTTCAAAACGGGAAATTGCGGGAAATTGTTTATAAGTCCACACAAAGTTGGAGAATTATTTGAGATTTTCTATTGAGCAGCTCCCGGAATAAAATAATGTATTTAATTATTGCACCATTGTATTGTCTAAAAATTTTTTTATTCGAAAGTACATACTTCAAGACAACTTTTCTATTAAATACCAATTTAAACTCGAAGCTGAAATCTGGACAATAAGTCGTCAAAACTTGGTGTTGCATGGAGCGAAATGCTACTCAAATCAGCGATTAATAGAAGGTGATTTTTGCATCGCTCTAACAAGCAGAAATATTTTTCAATTCACTTGAGATTCGAGAAAAAGGTGCACTGATGTTTTCTCTAAAGATATACTAAATTTTGTGGCAATACTGTTAAGTTGACAAAAATGTATTTTTGGCCACTTTTCCGAGCGTCTGACCCACTGTGCGTTGTGCAGGTACATTTATCATTATCGGTGAGATAATACGCACTGGGGACGGATACGGGAAACTTGGCGACGGTCAACTCGGTGACGCCACCGGTTATAGCTTGTTTGGATGTCTTTCAACCAAGGTTTGCACATTTACTCAGTGAGACTTCGATTAGGTTTTTGTCAAAAAAAAAAACAAATAACTGAGAGGAGAGCGAGATCTGATAAGTAGAGTAAACCAAAATTCTCTCCTAGCGAAATTGCATCCCATTTGGATCCCGTTTGGATCCCATTAAACCTGAGATCTTTCTTTTTACACTGATCTGATAGGTTAGGGACAAATGACGAACAAAATATTGTTAATAGGGACAGGCGGCGGCGCCGGCGGCGCGACAATAGTTTTGTATACTGCATAAAAAAGCTTTCTAACATTTTTGAAATGTGACGAATTCGATTAATATACAATAATTCCAGTAATACTAGAGTTAGGTTTTTGTGAAAAAATATTCTAAAGATTTGAGAAGAGAGAGAATTTCACAAAATCAGGGAAGTTAGGCGCATGAATGGATTAAAGAGATTCTTATATAAACAAAAATTACAAAAAATTCAAGCAAACCCTGTATTTGTATTTTTATTATTTTGTTGATCATTTAATCTTTTAAAGTTCTTTTAAATTGGAACTTTAATACTCGAAAATCGAAAAAAATTTGAAGATTGGGAAGTAAAATTGGAATTCACTCGAGCGACTGCAAATTTTTTAAAAGAGGCACTAGAAGATTTTAGGGGAATCCCCAGATGTTACTGAATTAGCTACTGCGAAAAAAATTGCAGCGAAACGCGCAAGGAAAAGAAAAAGAGATGAGGAAATGGCTGCTGCCGATCAGAACAGGAAAAAGAAAAACATATCTGTATTTTTGAATAATCACCAAGTTTCCGAGTTGGCCGGTCGCAGAGTTGACCAGTTTCCGAGTTGGCCGGTCACCGAGTTGTCCGTCGCCGAGTGGGAATCACCGAGTGGAAATAACCGAGTTGTCGCGTACTGCATTGGGGAGTAAGAAGCGCTGTTTCTCATATCTGACCTATTGCATGGAATTTATAGCAGGGAACGAAATATTTCTCAGTATCCCAGTAATTGTGGTTAAAAGAAAAACTCTTAGCATGGCGGATAACTGTTCACACTTGACACCATTAATTTGAAGATGAAAGAGTAAAGCAGTAGGTCGAATAAAAATGTTCAGAATTACACTATGGATAACCATTTCTAGTCGCTGCCCTTCTATTTTTATAATAATCTACAAGCTGCCACTGCGTTTTAATCAAATGCATTATTTTATTCAGTAAAATGCCAAAATTTCCCTTTTTGGTATAAGGATAAAAATGTGTAAGCTAGAATTCCTCCCACGCGTGAACTTTGGAAGGTAAATAAGCTTACGCTTTCTCCCAGGCTTTTTTGTCATTCAGTAGTGAAATTGAATTGACTAGGTTCCATCTCAGACATTGCTAAGATGTGATATAATAGACAATGGTTTGTAAACCGGGGGGTCTGGGGGGTATGGAATACCCCCCAGGTTATACAGCCTTACAGGCCAACACGATAATGTAATTGACATGCTGGTCCTTTTCGAAGATATCACGAGAGATTCCTAATCAGCTTAATATATTATTCTGTCGTATAGTCTGCTCAGAGCTAAGGTTGAGTATTGGGACCTAAAGTTTTACATTAATTCCGACCAGCTATTAATTTCTAAAGAAGGATTTTAGCATTTGACCTGTACGGCTGATGATTATTATTTACCTTGAATTCTTCCAGTGATCGAAGTTGCACCACTTATACTTAAAACTTTAGTTTTAACTTAAAGATTAAGTGGCACTTACTGATTTAACCTGAATAAGTGTTCTTAATATAATTCAACGACTGTTTTCGAAAACCCACGCTTTCGGATTGCGCCTTAAATAGACAAAGCTTAGCTGTTACGTGTAGTAATACCTATGAACATACAAAGAGGCACATCGATTTTGAAACTTGAGCAGGTATCGATTTTAATATTAGTAATGTCTATAGTTTGTTAATATTTTAACCCATCCCTTAGGAAGCTTGTAATACCATATTGATATCAAATTAATTATCTGTGAATCTATGTACCAACGGCGAGCTCAAAAATATCTACCCAAAAACACAACTTTTAAACTCGGTAGGTTTTCAAATTACATTTGCAACATTACAAGCCGACAGTTTTGCAGCCGAATAATTACTCTTTTGCATTTTAACTATTAATAGAGCTGGTTTGTGCGATGGTATTATTTGTTTTTGTGTTATTTCAACTTAACTTTGTAATTATGCTTTGTATTAGCCGATTTTTTGGCTTACGAGTGAATTAACAGGTAGGTATCTAATTGTGATGAGTATTTACTGCTGAGTGCTTATACTAAAAAATTTAAAATTGAAATGGTCTTGGTAATAAATAATATTATGAAGAAAACTTAAAATTGCCATTTTATCATTACAGGATCAATTTATGTATAAATAAATATCACGCGTCCTTTTGCTTAAAAATTTATAAAGTTTTTATGACAAAAAATGATCTTAAAAGTATGTGGTAGCATTTTATTAATTTTGACTAATATTTGATCTTGTGAATATTATTTATATTTTCACCGACCTCGACTACTCACAGCTCTGGAAATTACCAAAAAAATCTCTTGTAGTTTTTAATTGCACAAATAAATGGTATTCTCAAACACTCCAGGTGCCTATAAATATTTTGAACAGAAAATTTCAGTTAGTTCTGTAAATATGCAGAGCACTTACAGTATTTATCTTTTAGAGTATATTTTCATTTGTGCTCTAAGTACTACTTATTCAATTACAAAAGTTGGTACTCGTAGCATTAAATTAACCGTGTGTGAGGTGTGACCCACATTACCTGCCATTTTCGTGTGCATTTCTCGGGAAATAATGAACAGGGGTGTATTATTACTAGGTGCTGCCGAAAAATATTTGTGTACGGAAACGCATTCTTAATTTGTATAATTAAACAATTTTAATTAATTATTCGCATTGCATGCCGTTGATATATTTTAAGACTTTTAAGACTAATTTTGTCATTTTATGCGTAACATGAAACGAAGGGTGCAATGAAATTTTATCGTACTACATAAAAGAAATTTAATGCCTTGTTATCACCTCGTATTTTTATGAAAATGTGGAAGGTCATTTTTTCCCGTTAGTGAAGGTGTTTGATAATGTTTCATATTTTAGGGTAAAGAATAAAAATGTTTATTGTTGGAGACGCTTGCAAGGTGTGTACATTATTGTAACTTTGTATTAGTAGGTGATAAATCGTAAAATAAGTTCGAAGATAAATAGCAAAGTTGAAAAATTGTTGTTGTACATTTTCCGGTTACATTAAATGGGACGGAGGGTTGAACAAGGAGCCATAAAGCTGGAGGTGTACGCACAACGAGCACGAATTATTATATACATTTTGAATGATAAAAAATGTTCCCATATATTTCGTATTGTTGAAAAAATGTTGAATATAAGTCATACAACATTTGCAATTTATTAAATGCAGACTTTCGGCTTTTGAAATTTTTTTCGAATACTTTACCAAGTTTTGCTTGTACCTTATGTTTTAATGTTTGGAGATAACGAAAATTGAGTCACTTAACAGCGTTTTTAAAACATAAATTTTCGTTTCTGCGTTAGATAACCTTTTAACGATTCAAAAGGTTAACTGAACAAAAGAGAAAATAATAAAAGAAAATTGTACAAGGCGTACATGCAATTCTTAAAATTGCTATTAAACTTTAACGTTACATTTTTGATTTTTCCTCTTTAACAAAATTAATTGAAAATTTGGTGATCAACTTACTCATAATTGTCGCTGAAGAAATTAATTCAGCACGAAGTACTTGTAGGTTACTTAATATCTTAATTTTCAAGTTTAATAATAACAATGAGAGTACTCTGAAGAGGTGTAAGTTCAAGAAAACTCAGATTGCCGTACTCTGTTTTTTTTTTTATTAAATTAATTAAAAAATGCAAATCACACCACATCCAGTAATTTACGACAATTATATTTTATATTATTTATTTATATTTGGGAAGAGTCTAACTTTCTGATGACCGTCTGGATGATTCGGAGGGCACGTAAAACAGTTGGCTCTCCTGAGTTGATAATAGCCACCATTATCTATTGAAACATAATTAATTTATAAAACAAAACACTCTTTTGCAGGTTTTTATTACATTAGCCAACTAGATTTATCTTATTTCTTGTTAATTTATATTTTTGTCGGCTGAATTAAAAGGGATAACCCTAATGTCTCTAATGTGAAATTTTTTAAAAATCGAAAACATTTTTTTTTGCTTTAAAAAATTATTTAAGATCTTAAGAACATTGTGTAAAAATTTTATGCCGATATTCGTAGAATTTTTTTAGTTACAGGGTTTTAATGTGGTCAGGATGTAAGCCATAAATTGTTCAATTGTCGGCAATATTCAAAACCGTTGTAACCAACGTTTTTACTTAAATTTTATAACTTTTTAAAATTTTGGAAACAAAATTCTGGCAGATTTTTCAGAGCGAGGAAGGTCAATTGTATGGAGCAGGAATTGCAGATTTACGTTAAATTACGATTTTACTATAAAAAAATTAAAGTAAACTTTTAAAACCGATTTGCTCGGAACTACATTTTTTAAAATGGTGTAGGTGATTTTTCAGTCTGTACTGGAAATATCGGGAAAATCACTCGTCACGCCATAGCCAATACAATGTAATTGACAAAAAAATTTTTCATTTTTTTCGGATTGACCCAATTGCCAAAATCACCTATACCATCCGACCATGCACGAGAAACAAGGTTATACGTAAAGCCACGTAACTGTGCTGTCACAATCATGTTAACGTAACGTAGTCGACTTAACCTTGAACAAGTGCTCCAATGTAAAGCCATCTTTCCGATGATCTACCAATCAAATGCGAGCTTTCGTTAACATTACGTTAACATTAACACTATTCTGACAGGGCAGTAACTCATGCAAATATAATTATTTTTTAATAAAATTTTATATGTAAACTAAGAAAGATAGTTGTTATTAATAAATATCCAAAAATTTTAAAAATTGCATTTGTAGTTTTCCCGGAATTAATTTTCAAAGTACACGTTTATTTTCGCTAGCACACATTAGGGTAATCCCTTAATACGAGGGTAGTCCCAGAAGTACACGGCCTGATGCATAGATGGCAGTAGTAGTTTGAAAAAAGTTACTATGGTATGAAGTACCAACTATATAAACTTAAGTTTTAAGGCTCTGCATTGTTTGAAATTTTTTTGACAGCATGACAGCCATCAATAGTGAACGCTTTTGTGATAATTTGTAAATATAGAAAAAATTGGTCATCGCTATGTGATACAATACTTTCATTTAAAAGTCCAACAAATATTAAAACCGCGCTAGATTCTCCTTTGGGGGATTCTGCTCCTTCGTTTACACCAGTAAAACATTGGGTGGCCGAGTTTAAACGAGGTCGTACAAGCTGTCAAGATGAACATCGCAGTGGTCGACCAAAAGAGGTGACTTCAGAAATAGTGAAGAAAATGTGCTGTACATCAATCGATTGTTTGGCAATGTTTTAGAGGAATAAAGCTGAGTTTTTGCATCGTTTCATTACCATGGATGAAACATGGGTCCATCATTTCACTCCTGAGACAAAGGAACAATCAAAACAATGGACCGAAAGGGGAGAATCGGCTCCAAAGAAGGCGAAGACAGTTCCATCTGCAGGCAAGGTCATGGCGTCAGTTTTTTGGGATGCGCGTGGTATTATTTTTATCGATTATCAACAAAAGGGAAAAACAATCAACTGCGAGTATTATGCGAACTTATTGCAGCGTTTGAGTTCCGAAATTAAGAAAAAACGGCCGCATTTGGAATAAAAGAAAGTGCTGTTTCATCAAAACAATGCACCAGTGCACACATCCTTTATCGCCGCAGCCAAAATTAATAAGTTAAAGTTCGAATTGCTTCCGCACGCACCCTATTCACCAGATTTAGTTCCCTCGAATTATTTTCTTTTTCCAAACTTGAAAAAATGGCTTGGTGGTAAACGATTTGCCAACAATGAAAAGGTGAAGTCTGCGGTTGATAGCTATTTTGAAGAGCTTGACGATTCTCAGTATAAACAGGGTATCGAAGCTATTGAACATCACTGGAAAAAATGTATAGAGCTAAAAGGAGATTATGTTGAAAAATAAAGAGGCTGATTTTTCTGCAATGGACATGTCCGCTTTACGTCTCTTAGGTCTAAATTTGGGAGGCCGAATCTGGGGAGTTTTCTCCACTTTAGGTTACATGAGAAAATCTTCTTGTGCAGTCTTTAGTTCTTCTGACGAATGTCACTTCAGCTGCTTGAAATTTTGATTGCTCTTTCTGAGATGAGTAGCCTTTCATATACAACATTTTCTGGGTCCACAACCTGTTATATCTTGGGATGTTAACTTCAAACAAATTTTAAAAATATACTACCACGTTTGGTTTGATGACAATTGGGGAATCACAATGTTTATTATGAGATTTAAGAATATAACATTGTAAATGATTTATTTTCAAAAACTCTCTTTTTCGTAAAAGACCAACTACAAAATAATAAATTCATTTTATTTACATTAATTTCTAAATCAGAAATCACCCCACGAAAATATTGTCGACGTTTACAATACCCCGACCCGACCCGACGCTGGCAAACCGACTGTTGGCTTACAATGAATGACCAGTGCTGGGCTCAGTCCCGTAGCCAGGATTTCATTTCGGGGGAGGGGGGGCACTCATAAAAACCTTTCGTAAAAGTAACATTTTCGGCTGATTCCCTTCCGGGAATTTTTATTATTACAAACAAATGTTGGTTTTTTAACATTCGGGGGGGGGGGGGGGTGCCCCCCTGGCTACGGGCCTGGCTGGGCCAGTATTGGTTTCATACTGGCAGCCATTCCATGGCAGTCGGGTAACTGCTGGGTCAAGCACTAGACCAGTATTGGAAGCCAACACGTTGCACCAACACTGGCTGCCAACCGTAGGACCGTTGTTATCATTACAGCTTTGGCCCAACGGTCTCCCAGTTGTACTGCCAATAGTTGACCACTGTCCACTTCTGGGTCAAGCACTGGACCAGTACTGGGAACCTACGTTACACCACCGCTGGTTACCAACCGTAGGACCGCAATTATCATTACAGCTTTGGTCCAACGCAACGGTTGCCCAGTTGATCTGCCGTCAAGCACCGACGGGCTAATTGGTCATCAATGACGGGTCATTGCTGGGCCAATTGTAAATATTTTCATGGGACATCTTACGTGAACAGTTTACTCTTAAAAACAAAAGCATTTGGCATTTTTTGCAACTCTCTGCTGCAAGGGGACGATCTTCGGATTTTCTTTCGTGTTTTACTCCAGAACTATTATTTTCTGTTTCTAGTTTTTTATTCTATGGAAGGTTTCAAAATCAGCTCAAATTTGTCTGGAGTGGGTGAAGATTGGAGCTTACATTATATAAAGTTTATTATAATATTATTTTTAAACCTAAATCTACGAATTCCAAACTTAATATCATAGCAATCAGTTTAATAATATAATAATCTAACTACGTTCTTAGATTAAAGATATAAATCTTATAACAATATTCTGTGGTGATATATTTTGTTGATTGAATAATTTGAGTTTTTTTCTAATCTTAATATTTTATAAATTTCCGCGAATTAGTTGAACGAGCGCTAACTACCAGATAGTAATTTTTTATTAAATTTCTGACATTAAAGGATATTATTTTTTGATGAGAAGTAGTTTGATTTGTATTGGGAATTAAATACTGGATGGTTGATAGGTGATTTTGGGTATAATATATCGATTATTTGGAGTAATTAATAAACTAAAGCTGAGATTGAAAAGACAGTAGTAGAAAAAATGATGATCTCGAAATTAAAAATTTAATAGATTTATATTGGAAGTTTGAAAATTCCAAAATTTACAATTTAAATAAATATAAAATTAAAATTGGTCTGGTGGTTATCTGTGGTATTTAGCCTTTTTAGTTTGAAATAATATTAAAAGTTAGTCGGATAAAATATTCTAAAGAATTCGTAATTTTGTGATAATTTCGTAAATATAAAATTTGGAGGCTGGAAATTTACAGTCAGTTTATCAGAAAAATTTGCTTCCAGTAATCCTGCGGAATCCATTAATCACGGATACTCCTACTAATATTGTATTATTTTTTACCACTCAAAAAAAATTGTAAGGTAACCGAATGGCCATTGCGGCCTTCAGCCGCACAGTTTGGACAATCAAGTTCCACATTTAAAAAAATTTGGAATTTAATCAGAAACTGCAAAGAAAATGTAAGATGAAATTTATGAACGGGAAGTCTGATTGTATTGATGTATTAAAAGCAGGAATGTTTTCATTATTATTATACCAGGAAGTTTGTGATGCATTAATTAATCGTGGGGTAGATAATCGTCAATTTTATAGTGGGATAAAACTAAAACGACCCCTAAATTTCATCGGTCATAAGAGTTGAAATGTAACTGTGCCTATATTTAATATAATGGTAATCATAAATCAGATTGGTGCTATTATTAAATTGGAAATGAAATAATTGAACAATGGTAGAATAATTATGAGATGATTAAATAATTAAATTTTAAAATACAACAGATTTAAAGCAAAATGAAAATTATATTTAAAATTTTCAAGCTGATGGTGATCTCGATTATTGAATTTGAAAATAAAATAAATTAAACCGCACTATTCCACTCCACATGAACAATCTTATCATGTCAGATTACTTAATGTAACAAAAATACTGAAAGAATTTATAATTTAAAGAAAGTAATACACCAGACGATAAGAATACACTTTTCATGAAAGTTAAAAACAAATATGAGACAAAAAAATCATACATAAAAGATGACCTTTGTAAATTTTCTGTGAACTCGACGGACGAATACTTATTTGGTGATTATCGTAGATTCTCCAGAGTGAAATGTTTGATTCCGACATCAAAATATAAGAACTATTGATTCGCTGTGACTTTTAATTAAACTCTCACAAATACAAGGGTTAAAACGAACGAACCATTCCATTATGGTATTCGGTGCTTAACTTAGTTACTATATAGAAATTTTCTCAAAAAAATTAACTGAAAAATTTTAATTCCATAGGAAATATTCATAACTGATGTTTACATAATATGTCCGCCATAATTGTGGAGTTAGGCCGATTTGATAGGCAGAGGTAATCTGCCATGAAAATTCTTATTGAAATTAAATTCCCTTGGTTCTGATAGCAGGTTGAACGGTAGGTCGTCAATGTATGTGAAATATTTTTTTATTAGAGAGTCACACGACAAACAATGCAGCTTTGGGAGGAAATTAACATAAAATCAAAGTAGGTAACGATGTTATTAATTTGCCATTCGTGAAACCGGCTGTATTTTGTATAAGCCGACAAGCAAAATTTACTTTTATTCGTTTTTGAGAGTTTCACAAGCAGCAGGAATTTAATTGCAATAACATTGATTAATAAATTTGCTATAAATTAAGCCGTGATTAAATGTTCATAATTGAAAATTTCAGTTTCAATAAATTTGTAACTTTGCGAAATTAGTTTACGTAATTAAATTAAGAAAAATGTGCGATGATAATAAGTTCGGAAAATAGATTACAAGGAAAACAAATTTATAATTAATCTGAAGTAGACAAGTTAATGCTGATTCTCTTATCTTATCGCTACTCTTTTGACTTAATTTTTCTGTTCAAATCTACTTTTAATTAATTTTAATGACCCTTGACGTAAATTAGATACTTAATAAAATTGTATTTTTAAATTTTAATAATTTCTTTCGGAATAGCGATCTTCTTATTCATTTAAATTGTATAATACTCGAAGATGAATACTTAAATTATTCGAACCGTTGAGTCGTTAACCTCATAAGGAAGTCTCGGTCGAAACGTACATTTTCTATTTTACGAGGATATCAGAACGGTATTATAATATTGGGGTAGGTAGGTTGGTATAGGGGACGCTTTCCTGCTGAAGGATTAAAAAAATCGTCAAAGTGTATAGTATCGTTTTTCCTATGAAAAACAGCAAAAGTTCTTTAGCTTGAAAAGAAATTCAGATTCATGATGAAACTTAAACAAATTTTGCATTATCACTTGACGCCTTTACAAGAAAAAGGTTATGAATATTTCGTTGCTCGCTTTGTTTCAGTATAGCGTAATTTTTCAAATTTACTTGCAAGGACGAAAAAAATTAATTAGTTTTTTACTTATTGAATATTTTAGGAGCTTCTGCAGCAACTTAAAATACAGCCCATTTAACTTAATCATTATTATACAATGAAGGTGTTTAATTATTCATTAATTTTTATTAAAACTAAGTTCTCATTCAAAACGAGAATATAAATTATTTAAATAAAAATTTTATTTCTTGTGTTGTTTGTTATCTTATTCGTGACTGCTGTTGACTACACAATTTAATTTTAATGCGGGTTATTAGCTTAAAAGCTAAACACACCCCACAAGAAAGTTTTAGTTTATCTACAAAAAAATATGCGAAAACATTAATGGTAATATTTCATATAACCCACGACGGTATTTTGGCCCGATTTGAAATCCAATATTTATTGCAAAATTTCGCAGCAAATGGTCAACCTAATTTTGGTGCAGTAAAGTAGTGTCGTTTTCTTTACTCGCCATCTCTCTTGTAAGTTAGCAAATTTAACGTAAAGGGCAAGATACAACATTGTGCTTACACAAGGGTATATCATAAAATGAAAACGATCAAGAACCGTAAAGCAAACCGAGGAGAAGGACAAGGAGAGTTTGTGATAAAGACAGGTGTAAAAGGTCATGCATACGAATTGGCCATAATACCAGAATATATTTCCGATATTACCACACTGTCTTACCTTCTGATAACACGAGCACTAAACGAGCATATTTCATAATGCAAAAACCGATGTGATTTCCTTGTTGTCCATTTCAATAGGATACAATCTATATTTTTACTATTTATGTGCTCCACATTTTAGTATATAGCAGGGGCGGTCGGTCCATGGAAGCAAGGGAAGCAGTGCTTCCCTTGGGATTATTAAAAAAATACATAATTAGACCCAATTATTGTTTTCCATATAATTAAAATTAACCATTAAAATTTAATTTTAAGTCATTCCCTGAAAGATGCTGTTACGCGCTAAAACTTGCATTCGAACTATTGCGCACTTTCAGGATCTAAAAATAGCACAGAAGCAACTTGAAAAGTGCATCCAGCCGCATGTGATAACAGCCGTTTAAAGTGGTATAAATGCGTTTTGTTAGCATTTAATCTCGATTTTAATATCATACTTAGGTAATATTAATCTTCCTGGTATTATTCTCAGCTTTTATGTTATACTATTTGTAAAAATTTTTTTGGTGTTCTAAACCTGTGGTGGTGACAAGTGATTTTTAAAATACTGAATATTAGTGGACAAATAAGCAGTTTTAGAATTGCTTATTCAATAATGGAAGCTGGTCCGAGCACTGCGGAAGATATTATTTGTGTTTGTGCAGTGTGTGATTTGTTGAAGAAGGGATTTTCAACATATTCTTTTCAAGATAAGCTAGATATTATTAGAAACAGAAGACCAACACCTGAATTAAAACTTTTAAAAACAAAAGTTAAATCATGTAATAGGTACTTTAATGTTGCAATGTACAGTACAAATCAGTGGTTAACGGGTTGTGAAAATTTGTGTAAATTGTTTTGTTGGTCATGTGTACTTTTCACAAATGAAAAAGGTATTTGGAATAAAAATGGCTTTTCAGGTTTAAACAACCTTCACAAAGTGACAGAAAGACATGGTAAGTGTGAAACTCATTTGCGAGCGGTACTAAAAGAAAAAACATTTGGAAAATCACGAATTGAGCATTCACTAGATTAGCAGTTGAAAGAAAGTCACCGCAAGCATAATGATCTTGTAAAAAAAAATCGAGAAGTGTTAAAAAGACTTATTGACATTGTTTGTTTTCTCAGCGAAAATGAACTTAGTTTTAGAGGTCATACTGAATCTGAGGGTGTTGCTAATAGAGGAAATTTTATTAATTTAGTTGGTTTATTAGCAAAATACGATACAATTTTAAGTAACCATCTGGAACACTCCACAGTATTTTGCGGTACCTCAAATCATATTCAAAATGATTTGATTGAGTCGATAAGCAATATTGTTTTAGAAAAGATCAAGCAAGAAATAAAAAAAGCTCCTTTTGTTGCAATTATTTTAGATGAAACAACTGATATTACTAATATTAGTAAATTTAAATTAATTTTTAAAATTTGCTTTAAAATGAGTATGCATACGGAAGCCACGCCCCTTTTCTTGAAAATTTTTCGCCTGCGGCGAGCTTTTACCTCGCTTCGCTCGGAACTACGCGCTACATATCGCTCTATATCTCAAACTGCTTCCCTTGTATCAAAATTCACCGCACGCCCCTGGTATATAGTAGTAGTAGTAGTAACAAAAAATTTCTTTTTAATAACCGACCCGCATCTTAGCAGTATACATTCTTATCTAATGTGAACATTTACTATTTAATGTTTCTAAACTTTCAGATAACTTTTGGTATTCTTATCATATCCAAGTACAAGTTACATTAAAACTTTTTGAAATAAACAAAACGAGAAATCCGGGCAAACGCCGCGCCGCACCGCACCGGATGGCTTTTTAATTAAAACATTTTGGTTTTATTTAAATCTCTCTTGCATCGGTATTTACTTCTTATTTCGTTATAACTTTTCAATATTTTAAAAACGTTATTTCGTCTGGTTTTTCGTCTCCGTGCAAAAAATTCGTAGGCATTCCAATTCACGAACAATTTTTTCACATTCGCTTTGTTGAGAAATAAAAACCAAAAGAAGTTTAATCGATTTAGTTCTTTTTTAGTTGTGTTTCTTGTATTGTAGAAGAAGGTTTCCTAAATTTTTAATGATCAAATTCTTTTGTTTTTATTTTTATGGTGTGTCTTAAATCCCTTTATTTATTTCATATTAATGACACAACGTTAATCGGCTTGCGTGTTATATTTTGTACACGGCGCTGGAAAAGCTATTCAAACATGTATAAACTCATCTATACAGATGCAGAATTAACTAACCGCTCATACATTTTTTTACAACTCGAAATTGTATAATATTTTTCATATTATTTATATTATAAAAGCATATAATCTCCCTTTCATGTTTTAAATATTAAATATCGATTTTACATCAAGAAAGTTATAATTTACTTCTTATTAATTCACAAAACACTAGGATTTAATATATAGATGCAGTATGTACTATATGTACATATAGAAATATAATATAACTTGAAAAATTTTTAATTGCGAGCCAAACCCATATCCACTGCACTAGACTTGCAATTTTATTATATTACCAATATAATTTATTTTTTCAGTTCGAAAAATCTACAGTTTCTATTAGTTTGATAAATAGCCGTTCTTTTGCATTGAACACTTTCTTCTTACAAAATTTAATATTCACCTTGAATCGTTCGCATTCAGAAAACGAGATTTTGATTTTACACCATTGTAACCTGTGTAATGCACCGAAAAAAGTATTTTACGTGAAATCAATGAAAATAATGTGCAATGCATGATTTGTTTAAATTTTCACTACAAATAATGGTGCCATTCAATCACATATTGTCTACTGCAGCTCTTGTTAAATTTATCAAGCTCTACTTGGGCTGTAGTTTCTCGTTTTCGAGGCAGACTAACTTCCGGAAATAAAATTAAAACCCTAAAAAAATAGTGAATTCCTTCCTTTGGGCTTTATCTGCACGGAAGAATAAGTATAGTTATTATTATTATCAAAAATGTTTCAGATACTTGTTTTAAACATTTCTGATAGTCTTTCGCTGCTTTAGAGTTATTAGAAGAAGCTTTACGATTATTGTAAGAAAAGAGCATTGCAAATTATTTCCTTTCGTATTAGTGAATGGAGAACTAAAATTGAAACTCACAACATAGAATTTTGCACAAATTGCAACAACTTCCTTGGTTAAAATAAAAAAATAAAGGAAGTTAAACTTGTGCCATTCAAAATCTATGGATACTTCTTTCCTAGCTTTGCTTTTAGGTATAATTTTAATTTTCTTATATAATATGTTTAGGTTTTCTATTTACATACCCGATTATTAAAACTCATTAATTTGGGTTTATATAATTTATAGTAAGCTATGTACCATCATACTAGCCTTATACGGCTCTTAATCTCGGCTATAATCTCTGGATTATAGATTCTAGCAAGAATCTCTTTAATACAGTTATGCGCGTCATTGTTGACATACGTTATTATTACACTGTTTACACTGGAACTGAATATAATGAAGGAACATTATATGGGATCACTGCGGCATCTTCCTGCATAAAAATAAAAATATTTCATTTGCATCGGTGTAATAGTTCTGGAGAATCTAATTATTAGAGACCGGATTTGTATGCGATTGCATGTTTTGTTTGATCCAATATAGAAAGTTGATTTTTGGTTTCTACATGTTTCTCATTGAAAGGAATCAAAATACAAAGTTTTATAGCGCATATAATTTCATATTTAGGTTTTTACTGCATGTATACTATTTATAATGAATATATAACTGCTTATAACCGCATATAACTGCATATAACCCGATTATAATCGCATAGAACCGCACACATAGTCAATATTTTTGATTTTAATATTTAAATAAAACAAAAAATTTTTTAAACTTAACATTTGAATTCTAAATTTGTATTTTAAAATTTAAAATTTGAATTTTAAAATTAAAATTTTTTACCAACCTAAAAAGTGATGGCAATATACAAGTTGTCATGCATCTAGCCAGTATTATACTGCCGCGATAAGGTAAAGGTAAAAATATTAAATAAAGTAGGAAACGTGATGGATGCTTTGAAACCCGGAGTACATCAAGATAAAAAAAAATTTGTAATATTTTGCGGGGACACAATGAAGTTGTTGAGATGAACCCCACAGACATAGCATTGCTGAAATATGCTCCTTTTACACCATGTGATGTAGAGCGATCATTTTCAAGCTATAAAACAATTCTTAGCGATAAGCGGCATAATTTCACAATGGAAAATTTAAATAAAGGTTACTGTCAGTTAATTACACCCACGAATTAGGCTTTGATTTTTTTTCTATTAGAAAGAGGACAATTTTCTGAGCATTTTGAGACCGCACTTCGATGAGGATTATCCAGTAGTTTTCGAGAAAACGGCATTTGAAAATCAAATTTTTACATGCATTTTACATAGCGAATTGATCCGCTCCCGTGTTTTACTGACGGTGCGTGCGTTCTGATATACTCCTAATGGTGGGCGGAGCACTTGTATTCAGTTGTTGTTGACCACCGGTCGGGAGCACATCGACCGTTGCTAACGAGTTTCACACCTTACGAGTTTCACCCCTTTCGAGTTGCACCTTTGGCGAGGTGGAGCGACCTAGAGGGATGTTTTTAGCGAGTCAGCGTTCGTCAAAACGGCGCGTAGCGCCCGGAGCGGAGGGGACCGGAGCGGAGGGTAGCGGAGCGTCAGTTTTGACGAACGCAACCAAGGCACTCGAGATTCTAACCTAAAAACGAGTTCTGCGTTTATTTTTTTAATTATTGCATAATGTTGCGTAATACACCCGATGTACATCGGACAATGTCACAATCGCGTCTGACTGCCACCACCAAGACTATATCAGAACGCACGCACCGTCAATAGAACTTTTATGTTAATGAATTTCCCTATCTAAAATGCATGTAAAATTTAGATTTTCAAAAGCCGTTTTCTCGAAAACTAATGGATAATCCGCAAAATTTCTTTTTTTATTAAACACAGAAAATTGTCCTCTTTCCAATAGTGTAGGTGTCGAGGCTCAATTCTTGGGTGTAATTCCCTGACAGATCCCTAAATAAAATGTTAATTTAATATTATAATTCAATTAATGAATAATAATAGTAATTTATTAATTTTTTATTTATTAATAATTGTAGTATATTACTGGCCGAGCATCGAAAATGATTCGTTACAGTAGCGGATCATATTTCGAGGAGAGGTGAGTATACTTTTTTATCGGAGAACATAAAATTTTCTATTATATCAAATATAAAAAATATTGTTTAAATTACAAATCGTGACAGATAAGACGAATTAAAATAATGTCATTAAACAACCCTCTATAGCGAAATGTATTAAGTGATTGAATCATAATTGCATCGTTTGGAGATCGTGAGTTCGAACCCCACGTAGGTCAAATTTTTATAATAGCATTTTTTTATAATATAAATAATTTGACATGCAGAAGTAACAGAATCGACCATTAATGAAAACACATTACCAGTCGATTTTACATTACTAGTCGATTTGTGAGCTGATTAGGAATGCTTCGCTTTGGCTGCCGAGCGGAAAGCATCGCTTTCGCCTTGGTTTCCGATAAAATAATTTATTATTACTTTCTACTTTATTTTACTTAAATTTTACTTTTAAAATTACTTTTCTAATAAAATAGTATATTGTTTGGCAAGGGGTGAAACAAAGCGATTTCAGACGAGGGTGAAATTTGCCTGCCCGAGTGAAGCGAGGGCTGGCATCACCTTCGTCTGAAATCGCGTTTCACCCCGCGCCACACATACTATTTTTCATATTACCTGCATAGAAACAGAAAATTTTTTTGCATTGAAACTTGTAAAATAAATATTTTAAATTCGAAAATTTTTAGAATTAACAATAACTCGACAACGGCGCTAGATATCGAAAAACTGAGAAAAAATTTCCCCCCCTTCGTCTCGTACTCATCCCAAAACATTAGGCTTCCTACGACAAATTGCTATAGGAAGTTGAGTACGAGCAAAGGGGGGTACATTTTTTTGCTCAATTTTTAGATATCTGGCGCCGTTTTCGAGTTATTGCAATTTCAAAATCTCAAATTTAATTATTGATGACACGAATTTTATTAAATTGTATTTTCATACATTTTTATATTTATAAGTGCAGGATTAAAGAAAACGCTATACATCACTCGTGGAGAAACCCTTTCATTCACTTATTTGCGTCCGCACACTCGCCTAACGGCTCGCGTGCAAAACTCGCAAATGCGTGAGCGAATCTTTCGGTTTCTCCACTAGTAATGTAATATACTATTTTCTATTCAAGGCGAAGTTTTAAGATCGAGAATTTATGTTTTTAGAATAGCAAAAATTTCAGATATATCGGAGTGTTGGGTTGTTGAGGAATCAACATCAACGTTTTTAAAGACGAAATCGAAAACGTATTCCTCAAAAAAATCGACGGTATTAACCGCCGATTATGTTTTGAAAATTTTGAAAAATAAAGTAGATTTATGTTTTTGAACTTTTTCTTTCTTTCCCGCATACTTTTACAAGTGTGCGGAAAAGTACTGCTTTTCCACACTAGTGCGGAAAAGTAGCACTTTTCCACACACTTTTGAGTATCACAAAGTAACACTTTTTGAAACATAATTAGAAAAAATATCTTTTACTCAATCCAAAAATCAACTTGATGTAAATCTATTTTGAATAATTTCCAAATCAAAAAATTTGAAATTAAAAACTCATGGAGCATCTCAAACTCAAAACCATAAGGATCTTCTTCGAGGAGAGACAAAAAAAACAAACACTAAAAATTTTTAATTTCTTTGTCAGACAAATTTCAAATTCCGTGGTTCCTTCGCGAACTCAGTTATAAATTTCTCCTCAAAATTAAAATTAATTAGAATCACATTAAAAAAATTAATGCAAAAGCCATAAAAATTTGTCTCGACCGCTCAGGCGGCTATCATACGGCAAAAGTCTGTATTCCCTTCCTAATTTGCGAAACGTCAAATATCCAGTGGAAAACTGGAAAATTTTAAAATTTTACAAAATAATAAAATTCTTCAGAACAAAAAATAAAATTTTAAATTCAATAGAATTTTGGAACACGACAATAATTTACCCTCCTGGATTTTATGATTTAACTGGGGGTTCACGTTGAAATCCATCAAACCATGTTAAATACATTGATTCCATATTGTATGTTGTTTTTTCTCAGATTAAAAAAAGAACTACTCTTGCTCGGATAATTTCAAAATGCAATTCCAAATATACTTTTACCATAAATGAATCTTGGGAAAGCCATAATTTAAACGTTATATTTTCATTTATTCTTTTTTTATAAAAATCCAAATTGAAATTAATTTATTAATAAATAATATTTTTAAATTAAATGGAAGCGTTTTAAAAGATAATTCCCCCATATGTCGCAGTATTAAGTTTTAAGTAAATTTAATTATTAATTATCCAAAAAAGTAATTTAATTTTGTCCAAATTATGTTAGACAATTTCCCACTCAAAATATTTAAAAATTAATCGTTTTATTTACTAAATATAAAATTTTAAATCAAAATCTTAATTTTGTTTCAACTGCTCAAGCGGCCATCTTTACGGCAAAAATCTAGTTTCCCTCTCTAATTAGCGAAACGTCAACTGCCCAGGGGGAAAACCAGAAAATTAAAATATTTATAAAATTTTCATTGTTGTATATAATTTTGTTTTGTAGCTTAAGGGTTTTATTATTTTATTCTTTAAATATTTCTATTTTGTCGTGGAAATTTTAGTTTAGTGCAAACTGGGAAGTAAGACAAGGACTTTTATAAAATCTAAAATATTATAAATTATCCATCCGTGAAATAAATAAATAAAATAATTAATTTTTAAAATGTAAACTTCACTTGACAGATTTATTTAACTTGCAAATTTAAAAAATTCTGATTTGGTATAGAAGTGGGATAGGTTACTCACCAATATTATTGATTAAAAACAGATTAAAGTTCTTTAATCAATGCCAATCTCTTGGAAATTTAAGTGGAAAGCAATTTTTCTTATAAATTAGTTGCGAATTTAATTAGTTTATAAACTATTCGAGTAGTTTGGGTATAGTTTACTTATCTAAA
Organism: Cantharis rufa; assembly: GCA_947369205.1. Classification (NCBI taxonomy): domain Eukaryota; kingdom Metazoa; phylum Arthropoda; class Insecta; order Coleoptera; family Cantharidae; genus Cantharis; species Cantharis rufa. Next base: position 12,850,567 of record OX376307.1, on the reverse strand, counting down.
TTAAAGTAAATATATTTACAAATGCTTGGCTAGTTTATCAACCAGCTTTGAACTAAATATAAAAAATGCTGGTCTGGTAAAACGAGTAGTTTGTCCTGTATATAAGCTATAAGCCATAATAACTTTCCATCTAAACAATATCTGGTAAAATAAAAAGATGCCGTGGTTGGCTCGAATTAGTCATTTTTCGTCTGTTAGTCAGTATTGGTATTAAAAAAGTGACACGCTAACTAAATTAACGAGATTCCACCAGGCTGGTGTGATGTGATAAGCACTCGACTGGATTCAGACAAAATTAACTGGTTGAAAGCTAAAATATATAACCTATCTGTGTATATTTAGCGAATACCACTACATCGTTTACCGATTTGTACAACCCAGGGCTGGTTAAAAAAATAGCAATATATTAATTTTCGAATTTTATATCTTTTTTAAATCATATTGGCAGTATATCTAGATGTACCGTGTTAGCATTAGTTTTTGTATTTTGGTATGTGCATTCAAGTGCCAACTGAAATCCACTAAGTTGCATTAAAAACGTTGCTATCATCATGTATGTGTATTAGTTTGCTTGGGTTGATTTTGGCACTAAAATTAAACGAGGCAAATATAGCATTAACATATCGCTTTGCATTGCTCCATTGAACCATCAGCATAACATGGATGGGAACATATGCTAGAACATGTCGTGTACATTTCCTCCGTAATAATATTATAAAATATTTTATTGAATAAATTGCAGTATACGATAATATAAAAAATAAAATTATTAAATTAATATGGTGACGATATCTATTCTGTCTTCTTGGCGTGGCTTTGCCGCTGTGAGCTGTGGATAAAAGAAACAATAAAACTATAATATATTCTCTCAGTATTCCGAGCTTATATGTTCTGTCTCCTGCAGAGATATTTTATTTCCTATACCACTTCGTGTTTGTACTACAGTTAGCACGTAAAATTTTACTATATTACGAATTTACTTTTTTATTTCACAATAAAATGTATTAAACGCTGAAAAAAACTATAGTTTCAAACGCAAAACTCATAATAATAAATTAACAAACACCCCATGAGTTTTTTTTAAATCTGAGTGCAAGTACGATCATTTCTTTAAACTTCGATATACCTGTTTGAGTTTAGCAATTGAAGTTTATGTTTCCTGAAGGAATCTTTTCTTCTGGAACCAGACATCTTTTATTAGATTTTACCTATCGGACTCTAAGAACTACCGCTTTTCTTTGTGTTTTATGTTTAACTTAATCATCTAAGCAGTATTTTTCAACCTGTAAAAATATTTGAAAAGCCAAGTAAATAATTATATTCTATTGAATTTCGTACAGCTTGAAAACTTTTTAAAAATTAACAGAAGGTATATATGACACTATACCGAACAACTTTGTAACAAAGTGGAGGTGTAATCGTTTCTACTAACAAATTCAACTCATTTGTTTTGCTCAACAATACTTCAAGTTTCAGTATTAATAAAACATAATAACACGAGGACGTTAATTTCACTGATGGTTTAGACAAAATATTACTGGGGAATAATAATGTTCAAAAAACTATGTACTTACTTGTGAAAAACTTCCACGTCAGATGAAGTTGTAATTTTTTTAAAAATAGATTTGAAAAGTAAGTGCACTTGTTGTTTTCAATATGAAATTAAACTTTATAAAGTTTATGTGAGTAGAAATTTAAAAAGTTTCTCGTTATTAACACTTGTCGCTTAGTGAAAACTATGAAAAATTTTATGGCTATCTTGGAAGCTCTACTTAGCTGAGATATTTGGTTTTACAATGCCGAATCGATTTTAATATGTGAAGCCGCTTAAGAAAGTTATTAATTATTGATTTTTTTCATAATTGTTTCGAGTAGAAATTTTAATATTAATTTTTATTACGCTTGGTTTTAATTAAAGGGCGAAAACGTATTGGCTTTAGTAAAATTTTACAGTCAATAAGGTGAAAACTTTTGATGTTAAAATTAAACTGTCGAGGCGTTTGTATTAAATCTTTATACAATACATGACAAAGTAAATATTGTCGTGACAAACAAAAATTTGTATTAACATGTTATGATTAATGAGATTAGTATAATTAGAAATTTATTGTATGAGGTAGTTGCTTTCGATTATCTCACTGTTTGATGTTCAAAAAACTGCCCGATGCGTTGTCCGTTGTGATTACAATAAATTTTAATTAATTTTTGTTTGTAAATAATCAAGTTTTTTTTTGAAATTAATAGTTGAGGTATTAGAACGCAGGTTTATTTTAATAGTATATTATTCGATCGAAGGGGAAAAAAATCGCACGAACGATTAAGGAAGGATTTATTTCCAAAAACTATAATCTATTTTATTCATTTTTAAAATAAAAAAAATTTTGATGATATTAAAGTATCTAATATTGATAATTTATTGTTACGCAAATTTCTGAATACGGTCATTTGGGGGTGGGAGAGAGATTTCTATTTACTATGATTTTTCAAGATTTTGCTAGGTTTTATTGAATTTTTAAGATTTTCTACGATATGTTTAGATTTTCTAGGATTTTCCAAATTCTGTAGATTTTCATTTACTTATATACTACATTATTTTACCCCCCCCCCAGACCCCCCGGTTTAACAGACCAAAAGTTTATGTGTATGTTCTGTGATTAAGTTTATTAAATTAGATTTTGTCACTCTTCCAAAACAAATACATCAACATATATCGGCTATAAATTCTAAATCGAAGCTATATAACTGAAGAGCATAAGAGATACTAGGTCACTACGAGGGGTATCTTTAAAGTTTTTACAAAAATTTGGAAAGAAAAGATTTTTTTTGAAAAAGCTGTTGTATTGTTTTTCAAAATATTCGGCTTTGAGATTTATACACTTTTGCTTACGTGAAAACCAAGTTTCGAAACATTTCTTTCACTATGAAGATGGCATCTCAAAAACTAGGTTTTTGAATACTTCAACTGCTTCTTGAGATGATGAAAATCTTTGTCCATGCATTTTTTCGTCCACGCATTTTTTCGTCATCTGTGACGATGTTGTATTACGGATTTTGAAGTTCTTCGGTCAAATTTTTGAAGCATTTCCTTATACCAAATGACACGAGCCTTTTTTTTATTGCAGTCTTTGATATGCCTAAAGATGCCCCTATTTCACCATATGTCACATGTCGATCTTCTACAAACATGTTGCACACATCATCGATGTTATCTGGAATAACAACTGATTTTGGCCGACCTTCACAAGATTCATCACTGACAGACGCACGACCACGACGAAATTCTGAAAACCAATTATAAAATGTCTTTTCTGATAGTGCTTCATTATTAAAAATGGAACGAATTAATTCTATGCATTGTTGTTGAGTTAGACCTTTGCTAAAATCGTAAAAAATTATCCAACGAAAACCTTCATGTAAAATTTCCATTTTTCTCACAAAATCGTTTTTTAAGCGCTTACTGGCCCAGTTTTTCAATCGTTAGTTAACCCAAATTCAATGGTCAACCTACGTTTATGACTACCCAATTGCTCAGAAATCTAAGTTAACCATTGAATTTGGGTTAACTAACGATTGATAAACTGGGCCACTGTAAACAAACTACTCGGTAAATTTCTAACCTATCACGGGTGCCATAATAAAAAATGTCAAATTTTACGAAAATAATAATGACAGCTTGCAATAGCGCCATCTAGTGGTCGTTTGCAAAAACTTAAAAGGTGACCCTCGTATTAGTGGCGGCTGACGTGGGAAGAGCATTGGAGTCTAAAACAAATTTATTATTATTACAGCTTTTTTCTAATGAAAGTTTTTCCTTAAAACACAATTACTGATGTACTGGAGGGTATTCCATACCCCCCAGACCCCCGGTTTCACAAACCGAAAGTTTATGTGTATGTTCTGTGATTGAGTTTATTAAATAAGAATCTGTTGCTCTTCGACAACAAATATTTCAACATATATCTTCTGAATATACACCGAAGGGTCGCGAAGGTATAGAATTAAACTTCAGACCACTTTTTTTCATTAGTTCCAACATCAACATTGCTGTCTTCTTAATTTCTGTCAATCTCACTTTTGAAATTCTTAGTTCGAAAAACTAAGAATACTCACTCCGGATACTAAGAGAAACTTGAGAGCTTCTATTATAAATGATTAGCGACGGCCGGAGATTTGATTTCGGTTTCGGCCAGTTTCAGCCAAAAAAGGTGGTTTTGGCGCCAGTTTATAAATAATAAATAATAAAGAATAGAAAATAGAATAGAAATAGATAATCAGTTAAATTTTTGGTTTGAAACTCATAAGCTCAAAATTACATTTTCTTTTTTGACCACACCACAAAGCTAGCTTTTTCAAACCCGGGGGTCTGGGGGGTAATTGTGTTTAAAGAAAGAAAATGTGTTATTGTATTTCAAATCAGAAATCTTAGATTTTAGATTTTTAGAAGTTAGATTTCTGGTTTGAAACGCATAAGCTCAATAACACTTTGACACTTTAACACCCGGTTTGAACAGTCTAGCTTTGTGTGCGTATTGTGTTTTTATTGTGTGCGATTATTAAAATTTCATTGGGAATTGTTATTTTAATTCGGAAGTAATCACCGATGCAATTTCCATGACTGCTACTGTAGTACCCCAAAGTTTCTATTTAAAGCCACCAGAATGACTTTTCAGGTGTCTCAAAACACTTGCTTTCTAGCAGGTATCTGTTCAAGTTTTCGAAGAGCAAATTTGTGCAATTTTCCGAGTTCAATCACCATCTGGTTTCAGAACTTAGATATTAGATTTTTTATGACCTGGGCCTCTACCATAACATCATCATTGTGAGCTCTTCATTCTATTCTTGGACCATCAGTCTCTTTCTCTTTCTAGAAAGGTTTTGACATTAAGATCTCACGCCTGCTTAAACTAGATTGGGAAATGTCTGTAAACCTGTTTTAATAGTTGATGCTGGCAATCATCAACCCACAGGGACCACCGGTTTTACGTGCCCTCCGAAGCACGGAGTCAATCACATGACAGTTTTAGTCATGACAGATATGACATTTCTGAAGAACGTCTACTTGATATAATAGATCTAGAAGGATGGGATTATTGCCTTTAAGTCGAATTTGGCCATAATAATTAACTATTAAATATATTTTCTTATTAATTAATTGTTAACAGCTGCACGGATAGAAGTGAACTGTGAGTAGCTCCGCCAACTAAACCTATTTACTTCGAGCACTCGTACCGTCAACAGAATGAACTATTAACCGATTTTTAAAAGAAAACTAGAAACTGTAAAATCGATTAATTCGGAAATTTAAAGAAAATTTTCCTAAATGGATCCTAATGTCATCTTTCAAATTCTACAAGAATTTTTATCGTAGACCTGTTTAGTATATTTCATACTCGAGATGATCTTTTTCCACCTTCCTTAACTGATCAAGTGATCAAGTTTCATTTACACCCAGCCTGCTTTTGGTGGTGTCTAGGACGACTTGGTGATTTTGACGCTGATGTAGTTATGGTTGCTCATCATTTCTTTCTTAAGAATCTCTCAATGTAGAGTTATCCCCTTCCTTATTATTTGGAACGCGACTATGGTGTCATGATGGGAAGTTTTTCCACATTTACAGATGATAAAATGCAGCTTTGGGGTTGAAATTGCTTACAATTATTACTGCAATATTAAAGGGTTTCATAGATATCCAATTGTTTAAATTCATATTATAATTTATTTAATGACACTGTTTAATGACTATTCTTCTTTGTGGAACCTTACATTTTATTTCAGAGTGTGTAAATATTATTATGTAAATATAATCTGCATATTGTACCTAAATGTTACGTAGTCACACGCTCTAATTTATTTAAAATAACATTATTAGGTATGCACGGGTATGCATTTGAAGTCTCCGTTTTTAATAATTTTAACATAAATTTCTAAGAAAAGCTGTTGCATCAAATTCTTTTTTTGACCTTGTATCAGTCAGAAAAAATTTAAAAGGTAATTTTTTATTTATTACTCGAAAACTATACGGCCAATTTAATTTTTCTTAAACCTTAATATTTACATCCGAATTAAAATCGAAGGATCCATAGGTACTCCAACACTATAGGACCGATTTAATTGATTTTTAGCAGTGAATCTATAATTGATTTTATTAAAGGATAATCTTGGAAGAAACTAAAAAGTTTACTTGTTTTGTTGTTTTAATTTATCAAAATTAAAACTTGGTGACGTCATAAAAACTTATTATCATTTTGTTAAAATTGTTTTCAATTACTGCGTTATTCACATAAAATTTTTGATATGTTTCGTGTTCTTACGTATGTCGAGAAATAAGAATTCATTGGTTGACTTAATTTGCAATTAAAATTTTCAGCAATTTCTCATTTTTTAAAGCACTTTTAATCTATGTGATTAATTGCAAGAAATATTTGTTGTTGGGTAATTTCAAAAATTACACAATATTTTGTTTTAGGTTGCTGACAGAATGAATTACTCACAACATTCTCATAAGCACGAGCGGTAATTTTCATTTTAGTAGGTGTAGCTATCTTATGTATCTCGGAGGGTGGACTTGTCATTTCACTGAATAATAAATGGTCTAATTTTATATGTAAAGAATTTCATTTTACCCAAACACAAATAAGTATTTGTTTATTGCGTTTTGTTAATATTATATCACACTTTTCATTTTCTTCTTTCATTTAATAGGGGCGGTTTAATCATGGTCGGGTTAAAGCCATAAAACAAAATCAGGAGAGCTTGTAACATTAACCTCAGGAATTTAAACGCAAGTACCGGAAATTTTACTTACAATTAAACTGTTAGGGAGAAAGTTAATGTGGGTAAACAGTTACATTTATGAAAATGAAGTTCGAAGAATTTCGTGCTAAGGTATTTTTCATGATGGAACGAAATAAAAATAAGTGATTCGTTGTTAATACTGCTTAGGAAAGTTGCTGCTCGAAAGGCTCATACAACAATTATAAAAAAAACCGATAGAAATTACTGTTATTGTACAAGAATGCAAGGATTTCGTTATTAAAGCTTCTTTCTTATTATTAAACATTATTTAAAAAGGATTTAGTATTCGGAACATTACATCTAATTCTTTTGTTCGTCCTGGTTTTACTTAAGCCTTTGATGGAAAGTAGCAGATTTTTAATTTTCTCAATTCTGCATTATTTTATATAGGTTGGAACGTTTTTGAACGCTGCTAACTTCAGGTGAAATCGGTGCATTTGGATACTTCACAAGGGAGTAACTATAGGGAAATATTTGATACAATTTTCGTTTTTTAAGAAAAATTTATTTTTATTTGTTTTTGTAATTTTTATAGTTCCCGCGAGTTGGTTCATCGAGCGCCAGTGGCGCAGCCAGGATTTTGTTATGGGGGGGGGGGGGCTAACGGATGCGAGAGAAGCGAGCTGCGGAAAAAATTTTTCGGAAAAGGGGGCGTATTATTAATAAAAGATTATTATTTAAAAAAAGGAAGAGTGTTTGGGGGGCTATTACCCTCTAGCCCCCCTCTTGGCTGCGCCACTGTCGAGCGCCAACTAGCAGTTAAAATATGCTTTTGCTAAAAATGGCCGACTAATCGGAATATAAAATTAAAACATAAAGTTATGCATAAATGATAATTAAATAGATAAGAAAAAATTAATATTAGAATTTATCAAATAATAATAATCATTTTTAAATTAAAAAAAAAATTAAAGAAAATTAAAAAAATTCAACTTTTTCATTTCGAATTAATATTTTTGGAAATCCACTTCGAAATTATTGCACTAGAAAAAATGCAATTTAATATATTAACTACAGTAGCGGTCATGGAAATTGCATTGTGAATTATTTCCGAATTAAAGAAATTGAACTTTCTATGGTAAGTATATTATATTCTTAATAATTCTTCTTCTTAATGTGCCATACCCTCAGTGGGCGTTGGCGATCAACTTGGCTGAACCAAGATGACGTACCAGGGAATTTAATTAATGGAATTAATCACCGATGCAATTTCCATGACCGTTACTGGTACACGGTAAAAAATTTGTTGTCAATTTAACAACAGTTGTTGGATTATACGGACCACCACATCTAGTAGTTAAAATAATTGTATATTCTAGTAACAATATCTCAATTTATGTTGATTTATAAAAATTACTTAGTGGATATAATAAAACATCTGCACTCAAGATCAAATTTCATTAAGTATCATTACTACTAGATGTGGTGGCCCGTATAATCCAACAACCGTTGTTAAATTGACAACAAATTTTTTACTGTGAATATTGCTTAAAGTTGTGCGGCCTGAAGCCGCACTTAAGGGGTACGGCCAGTACTAAAAACATCAGAGATCAGAGTTTTGTACGTTGTAGGTCCACATTGTTTTTGAAGTATAGTGAACGGCTCAAGGAAAGGTAGCTTCCTTACTTTAAAGCCATAGTCCTTCTAAGCCTGCGGTACTGAACTAACATTACAAATTTTCTTTATAAATTGAAATTATAATTATATCTTACTTTGTAAACTTTTAAATTTTGTTTTATCTAAAAATTCTCTCTGTTGGTATAATTTTCCTATTAAATTTTCAATTTTCCATTAAACGCCATTTTTCAAGCAAACCACAACAATTTTATTATTGTTCGTTTTGATAATAATACAGATTTACCTTAATTTGCTTCTTAATTCATTTTTCTTGAATTGACTCCCACAATTAATTTTATTTTATTAATTATTATTAAATAATGAAATTATAATAACAATATGACTTGGTTAGGGCCAATTTCATAATAAAAGTTAACAGGCATTAACATTTGAAATGCGACTTGCGAAATGCGAAAACTGATGATTTTTATTGGCCTATTTTAAAAAATCTTTTAAATTTTAATGCCCTGTTAACTTTCATTGTAAAATTGGCCCTTAGTTTGCATCAATACGCGGAAAATGATCTTTAGATCATAATTAAACCATGGAATTTCCAGGGATAATTTTGGATTCGGTTACTGTGATTGGAACAACTGTCAGTTGATCGTGGATTAACTTTTAACTGAGCTTTGTATAACTTTATAATTTTCAAAAATATAGTTTTACAATATTAATTTGTAAGCTCAGGGTACCCGCATCAAGCTAGTGCCGCCACTTTCGCAAAACCTAAAAATAATTATATGGGAATTTGTGGCTAATTAGTTGCCTCAATTGCGAATTTATCGCTCTTACCGTTCGCGAATTATAGCCGTTTGAGAGGTGGCGGCGCTAGCTTGACATCAAGCCACCGGCTGCGCTACCCTGCGCTCCGGTCACCTTCGCTCCGGGCGCTCCGAGCCGTTTTGACAAAGACAACCATGGCAATACACGGATCCGCCATAAAAAATATGCGCTAAAAGGTAGATCGACCACGAGGATGTAGATCCATCGGTAGGTTACAGTTAGTTTCTGATATTTTTTGAAATAATATCAAAAAAGAATTCACACCGGCACACCCTGCCTGCACCCCTTTTTTACCTTAAATTTGTCTTTGGCCCAGTTTACCATTTTTTAAATTTGGCCCAGTTTACAATAATATTGGCTCAGTTTATATTCACCCTGGTAAATAAATGCAGGTGTTATTTTGAGAACCATAATAATAATTAAAACAATAGAGGCTATTTTATTATCACACCAAAAAGAGTAGAATAAGAGAATAGAGGGTTTCGCCTCAGAAAGTGGCGTAACTACCAGTGTTCTATGTGTTTAACTGAACAAGGGCCCTGATGTTAAAAGGGCCCGGCTCTGTCACGACGACCAAAAAAATAAAATACTGGTTGCGTTTTATTACGATTATGATTTATTACGAATACAAATTTTTGTTATTTGTAGCATTAAAAATATTGAAAACATCAATGAAAGCAGAAAATATGCAGCATTTTTACAAAATAAAAAAAAATTTAATTTTTAAAATGAAAATAAAATTTTCAACTTTCTATTTTACAATAAAATTATCAAGTCGGATTTAAAAACGAAGCTTTTATGACTTTGCTATTCACCAATTTAAACAAATGGTACTGTCAACTTTGCTGGATATTTGCCCAGTCTAGAGACACAATTGTCAATGGTTTTGATGACTGGATATCTTAATCAAGTGATTAATAAACATTTTTTTGCTATTTTTGATCGATGGAGGCTAAAAAATACCATTGACCACAGACTTGAGTCCAGTATTCGTCAAGAAGTATCTTGGAGACAAATTTTAGAGCAAACTGTCGAAATTACTTCAACATTGGCTTCTTGCAACATAAAAAATAAAATAATATTTTTAATAAAAAACTTTATAAAAAATACTATGGGCAAACAAAGATTATCTGCCTTATCAATTATTTCAATCAAAAATAAAATTACCACTTATGCCCGTACTAATAGTCGCGGATTAATCCGAGACTCAAGATAATCCTAGGATTTACCAATGAAATTACTTGAATTTAGACCGTATCGTAGCAACAGCTACTATTTCGAGAATTAATCTTGAATCTTGGATTAATCCGTGACTATTAGTACGGGCATTAGTAAAAACGTTTCGTTTAAATTTAATAAACAATTTTGTTTGAATAATTTTACTCAACAGAAACAAATTTTGTTTTGATGTTAATAAAATTGTCTCCGTCCACGAAACTGACTTTGCTATTTAAAAAATTTTGATTGAAATTAATTTTATTTCTTTTAAATAAAAAAAATTATATCAAATAAACTTTTTCTTTTAGACAACTAAAAAACCGCAAAAAAATTTTATTGAATCAAACAAATATTTGTAACTGTGCAGAACAATAGATGTATCTAACATAGTGTCAATCTATGCACATGTTAAACCCATAAAAAATAATTTTGAGTAAAACAGCTTAATTGCTTTATTGCTTCTGTTATTTTTGTATTTTCTTTTGAAAATTTTATTTTTTACATTGGTTAATTCAACAAAATGTATAATCAATTTAAATTCCGGTTCTACTGTTTGTGAGTCGCAATAAAACTATTGTAGGTATACCTACTATCTATAATTAACGGAAACTTTGATTGCATTTTATGTCGGTAGGTATTTTACATAATACATATATTCACTAACTAAATTATATTTGATTGTTTTTAATTTTATGGAATTAACTTTATGAGTGCGTGCCATTTATTTTCCTAGAAATTAGTTTCGTTTTTATATGACTTGGGAAGACCAGAAATATTGCATTTTTCTGTGACATTTTGTTGTTAATTTGGGGATTTTAATAAAGGAAGCAATATTGCTTTAATAAATACCCTTATAAAACTGTGATCTCGAAGGTTTATCATCCAATTTCACCAGATTAAATGTTAGATTTTTAATATAAATAATTATATTTTAGAATACATATTAATTAGACGAAGATTTTTATATTGTAAGGGTAGGTTTATCTTGACCATAATTTAAATTGACCAGAGGCTGTCCTAATAGCCACCATTTCTTTACGACCATGTTAAGAAATTCGGAAATTTAAATCTACTCTACTGTACATATAAATAGATAAGTTAAAATATGCAACGTTTTTGAGTTTGTGATCGGTTCTTTTCTTTTATCCAGTAGCCAATGAAATTACAGAATGTTTTTTGGATTAGAGATTAAAAACTTTTCTTTGTATAGTTGTTTCTTGTTTTTCGAGCCTCTTAATTATACATATATAAATTAAGTATAGGGGACCTACAGTTCAAAGTCGATTCTGAACGATTGCACATAGAGAAAGGTTATATTATAAAATCTTCCATATTTAATTAATGAATACAATTTATTTACAAGATTTTATAAGAAAATAGCTCTTAGCTTTTCAGAAGCGTCTACTGTGGTGAATTTAACCACGTTTCAGACTTTCACGTATACGACGTTTTCGCAAGAAGGAAAATTTTGACAGACTGCTTATTTGAATACCATTGTTTGGAAAATTAGAACTAAGGGTTAATCAACCAAGGCTAAAGTCGGATTAAGAATGTAATCAAATATCAATTAACACGGTTGGCTGTGAAAGCGGAACTCATTTACGACCATTGTAAAACCGGTACTGTCGCTTGACATCTTCTATTGTTTTACCCGCCAGTTTCAAATTTAATTTATTATTCCATTATTTTTAGCTTGGTTCTTAATTTATTTAATCCAGTAATTGCGGAAACACGCTGCATGTTTGAAAAGTTTTAGTTTGTTGTTTAATTACTTATTTAAAATTCATTAATTTTAATGGCAGTTATTATAGACTATGATTTTTTAGAAGAAAAAAAGGAAGGATTCTCAATCAATTTTTCGCGAAATTACAGATTGAGCTTACGGGGCGATTTTGAAAGATTATAAAATTTCATGTTAAATTAAATTTTCAATTCTTAAGTCATTAAAAGAAGCTTTATAGACCTATTAACTTCAAATCTAAGCTGGATGTTCATATTTTATTGATTTATTAAATTTCTCGGATATTTTCCAGCTTTCGAGATTAAAAGTTGGTAAGTTTCTTAAGGCTTTTAATTCAATAATTTTAATCTTAGAATATGAATTTGTAAAACATTCTCCCTTGAAAGGAAACGGTAATTTGATGACAAATTTTATTAGGGAAGATACATTTTCGAGAATTTTATTTATGAGCCATCTGCGTTGTTTAGAATTTGGTTGAAAGAATACAAATTTTATTAACGCTTTGTATAGGCTATAAGATTATTATCGCGTATGGGTCCAGGAGAAGCAGGAAAATTAACAGCTTCGGTGCAGTTGGAAACCTGAGGTAGAAAAATTTTGATGCGAAGTGGTTAATTTTCAAAATAATAAGGATTAATATATTGTTTGGGGATTTTTGTTTGCTTTTAATAATATTTTTTATATTAAGTCATATTTTCTCGAGGCGCTTGACTTGAAGTTATTATCTTAAATTTAAATTTTAATAGAAACCTTGAAGATGTTTAACTTGTAAGTTATCTGGAGATTTTGTTAAGATTTAATTTCCTTTAGAAAATTAAATTCAATTTTTTACGATTTTATCAATCTTTTATATATGCGGGAAATCTAATAACATTTAGTTAAATTAGATAGTAAACTATGGCAAAGGTCGAATATATGTATAGGTATATCAAAGGTTCAATCAGAATGGATTAAGTTGGTTGATGTCTTTATATCACCGGCGGGATGTCAGCAGTTTATATGCTAATCAACCTCATATTGGCTGATAAAGGAACAACGTTATTACGTGTCACGATATCCTTTAAGTTTATTGGTAAACAAGGAAGATTTTATTTTTAATCTATACGGTGATACTTTTACACTTAACAAGGTTCTCAAAACGCAATTTTTAATAAACTTCATATCTCATAAACATTTTTTGTAATTTTTCTAAAGTAGGAGGGGATCATAAATTATATAATATAATTTAATATTAAACAGTAAACAATATATGGATTATAGATTAATTATAATTATGATACTTTTTGCCAATAAAGTATATATTGCGAAACTGGTTTATTTGTTTTATTTGGGAAAAAGTAATAATTAATCTATCAGATAAATTTCGGTGCAGTTGAACATAATAATTTTTGCAAAAAAAATTCAACCGGGCTATTTCATTTATTATACCTGCGAGACAAAACACAATTATAGTTAAGAAGTCGGGATATCACAATAGTCACAGCAATCAATAGTCTCTTTGCTTGCAGCTTAGCTACAATAATGTGCGTTTCTATTCCAAACTGTCAAGTTGTTTTCGTAGCTAACTCTCAGTTCCACTATGTTTTCAATCAGAGTATATTTTTTCGCGTTAGCGTAGTCTTCTTAGATATACTTTCACTTTCTATACCTGCTTTTCGGTTCTTCAACATTTTAACATCTTGTGATTTTTATGAAATATAAAATAAGATATTTGCAAAAATAATTAAGTTGGCCCAATAGTTTTTGAATAATTATTTTAATTTTAAACTTTAGGTCAACCAACGGACAAAGTATTGGGATCTGTCACGTAATTGATCCCGCGAATTGAACATTTTTCTATAGACAGTAGGAAAGAGAATAATTTTTAAATCATTTTTAAAAAAATTCAATTATCCATTGGTTTTCGATAAAACGGCATTTAAAGCTCCTCCAGCTCGACCAAGGTGCTACTGGAAACTGTACGCGACGACTCGGCGACGGTTTACTCGGCGATGGTCTACTCGGCGACGGTCAACTGGGCGACTTGTCAACTGGCAACTTGGGCAACGCGTCGCCCAAGTTGCGACCAAGTTCCCAACTTGGGTGACGCGGCGGTCTACTTGGTGACCGGCAACTCGGCAATTAAACAATGAAAAATAATAACTTTAAGTGATAAATTTTTTAAATTATAATTTTTTCGAAAAATATTGCTACTACAATCCCAAACATGTTCCATCAATTGGCCAGACTTATGATGTATATCTACAACCAATTCATAAATTCATATCGTATAGATGCGCTCCAAAGCTAAGCTAAGAAATTTTGTGTTATTCCGAGATCATTTTTTTAATCATCGCGTCGCTCTAATCAATAATTAAGAGCGCAGGGCATTAATTTTGGACTATAAGCGGATCAAAAAAGAGAAATGTTTATCTCTTGGAATCGTCGCCGACTTGAAAGGGGTGAAACTCATTTTAGGGTGTATCTGAGATTTATCTAAGACCAACAAAAATCATCCCTATACCCCGCTGCAACTCGGTAAAGTGTGCATCTGACAGCTATCACTAAGAGTATATCTGAGCACACGTACCGGTAACAGAATTTGTTTGCAAAATTTGTTGCTTGTAGTGACGGCTGTTCAAATTAAGTAATTGAAGTACTTCGTCACTTCACCTTAACTACCTTAACTAAATGCTGTACGTCCGTGCTCGGGTTTCTACCCGGGTTTCTAGTGTTCATGTAAATATTTCTACCACAAATTAGCTAATTAAAATAACATCATCTACATGGTAGAATTTTGATTGTCAAGATCTAATTATAATATCAGGGGCCGCCCTAGCCTTCACGCCGTCCCGGATAAAAACACAAATTTGCACCCCTTTATGGGGTTAGTGAGTTTTTTTTTTAGCTTTTTCAATCTTTTTGTGGCGTCTCGAGGAATTTCATGAATATTATATTTGTCACGTCAACAGCCACAACGCCGCCCTTTAGATTTGCCGCCCCGGACAAATGTCCGGGTTGTCCGCCCCTACAGCGGACCCTGTTAATATGCGAATGCTTTTCAGGATAATTCAACTTCAGTAACTAGGACATTCTGTTACAATCGGTGACAGCCTCTTTTTGGAGATGCATCGGTTACATAGTGAAGTAGAGAGTACTATGGCAACGCATGCCTTTGCTATCACTTTAATGTACTATTTGGGTATGATCAAGTGGAAAGCTTTGCTGATAATAATTGTGCTTTCACCTTGCACAGTTTGGTATCTCAAATACGATCAAGCGAAACAATAATTTTACAAGGAGACTACGGCTACTCGTCATCACCGATTTCGTGCAGGTTCATGGTATATGTAGGGCTTGACTAGAATTGAACGTGACCCAAGTGGGAACTCCAGATGGCCAAGCGTTTAGAAAATTACGATGCTAACACCAAGTTTTATTTCGGTTCATTGTCACGTAAGGATCGTAAAAATTGAAAAAAAAAGCAAAAAAATTCTACCCACAGGAGATTCGAACCTGCGACCCTCGGAGTACTAGTCCGACTTTCTACTGCTAAGCTAACTAGTACTTGCAAATTGACCTAACCTAAAAGACTTACACTACCGGTCATAAGTATTTGCCCACCCAATAAATTGCCATAAACTATAATTTTTTTTGTGGAAAGGAAAATTTCAGCAACAGAAATAAAAAATAGGCTTTAAAATAACATTTTTATTATATTTTGCTTTTATCTATATGTCCTCTTTTACTTTTTATGATAGCTTTACACAACTTGGGTATTCTAGTAATTAGCTTTACCAAAGTTGTTGATGGAATTTTCTTCCATTCTGTTTCCAATATCCTCAAAAACTGTTTAGCACTCGAAGGACAAACTTTTCTGACCTGTCTGTCCAATTCATCCCACAATAATTCAATTGGGTTCACATCGGGAGACCGTGGGGGCCAAATCATGGTTTTCGGGATGCCTTCGCTTGACAACTGATTCAAATATTCTCTACATAGTTTGGACGTATGCTTGGGGTCATTGTCATGTTGAAAAGTGAATAATCGCCAAAAAATTCGCCTTCCAGAAAGCAAAATTTGATTTTGAAGGATGTCGTTGTATTGCTTTTTTCTCATGATGCCTTCATTTTTATGAATATTTCCTATTTGATCACCAACAAAGCACCCCCAAACCATATCAGAACCTTCACAATGCTTTACAGAATGTAGTAAAAATTGTTCTGATGTTCGCTCACCTACCGATCTTCGAACAAACACTCTTTGCTTAGAACCAAAAACCTCGAACTTTGATTTGTCGCTGCACAATGCATTTTCCATTCGTCCAATGCCCAGTTTTTATGTTTTCTGGCCCATTTCAGTCTCTTCTTTTTATTTTCATCACGTAAAAATGGTTTCCGTGCAGCTATTCTGCCGTAAAGGCCTACTTCTCAAAGTTGTCGTTGGACGGTTATTACACTAACCGCTTTGTCTCCCAGCAAATTCACTTCAGCTGCTAATTCCGGTGCAGTAGGACGTCTATTTCGTTTTCTAGTTACTACTAACTTAAAATCTTCTGCAGAAGTGGTGATTCTAGGCCGTTCAGTACGTGATTTATTCTTCAAACTTGCACTTTCCTTGATATTTTTCATATTATAAACGATTGTTCGTTGTGAAATTTTCATTAACTTCGATATTTATCGATTTCTTTTACCTGTTTCGTAATGAGCAACAATGACAGTACGCGTTTCCATTAAAAGTTTCTTTGATTTAGGCATAATTCTAGTCAAATTTTCAAAAACCGCACAATTTACAGTTTAAAACACGTTACACAATTAAAAATGCACTTAGGGCTAAAGATAAGAACAAATTAATATTCAAAACCGTTTTCAAAATGACCTAATGGTTTATAGTAAAGAATGGTATACTACCTGCTATGTGTCATTCACCCTTCAGCATCTAACCGATTGATGCTTTATAAACCCTACTTAAAGGAAATCCTTATAATACCGTTATTTTTGGATAAATTTGTTATTTTCTAAAAAATTCAAAATTTTTATGTACACAAGTTTAAAGTATTTATAAATACTTGCTAAAATTAGTAAATACTGAAATAATTTCTAAATATAAAGAAATTAATTGAGAAAATTGAGGTGGGCAAATACTTATGACCGGTAGTGTATGTAGTGTCAGATCTGCGAGAAAAAAATTGATTTTCTAAAGGCTTGGCCATCTGGAGTTCCCACTTGGGTCACGTTCAATTCTAGTCAAGCCCTACATATACCATGAACCTGGACGAAATCGGTGATGACGAGTAGCCGTAGTCTCCTTGTTAGATGCGGTTATGTATGAGATAATGTAGAGCACTTAACGTATTTTCTAGGACAAGTTCGGCCATGAATAGAAATCGCTAACATATCCAATGCTCAAAATTTAAAAAAAACTTGACTTTATATAATTCAATTGTCAATCTTTAATTATAATTTTTAAGATAACGTAAGGTTAAGGCTAATTTCATAGTTTGTTCGTTTTCTGATTATAAAATGTTATATAAAGGTTCTATGGAAATCTCGTCAATCCATTCACGGTCGGCACCGATGTGCCTGTATGTGATGTTTTCAGTATCGAGTTTTTTCGTCCAGAATGAAATTCAGTAAATTTTAGATCCCAGGTCACATTATTAAATTGAATTAATATTACTTTTACTGCCGGCGATAGGCGGCACTAAAGTAGTATTTTAGCCGAAACCAATATGACTTACAAGGGAAGATAATTAATTATTGGGGTTGTTTTCTATTTTTAAAGCCATAGCCCACAGATTACAATGATCTTGAGATTACAGCGGTAGTAAATCCGATGTCACCAGGATTTGTCCGTGGTCTCTTCCTATCGGCCGGTATAGCAGGCTTTACGCCATAGTATTCCTGCCTTATTCAATATTATATTTCGCGGCAGTATGTTGCTCTTTTCTTATTGTTAATTTTATTAAACCCTTTTGAATGTTTCCGCCATTTTATAATAAATTTTAATTGTTACAGAAAAAACGCAACAATTTTGGAGAAATTTCAATTACGCATTTCTCAACACGAACTCTACTCAAGTGACGATGTACTTATCAATAAGTTACTTCAACAGATGGCTAGTGAAACCATTCAACATGTCTGTAAGTATTAATTGTTAGTTAAATTCATTTAATGCTGTTTTAAGTTTTGGTTTCTTAGAAAGCGGTATCATCATGTAGCGGACGCAATCGTATTCTCGTCGGTAAAAGTGATTCTAAAATTGTTTCTCGCCGCTACCGCGAAGTACCGCTTTCTAGGAAACTAAAGCTTTAACAAACGAAATAAAATTTTCAAAACTATCAAAACTTTTATTTGGAGAGTAACTACAGCTTTGTCGTCATTATTTTACTTGGCATTTTTTGGTGGAATTCCTAGTTCTTCGTCGGACCATTTAAGAGGATCGGGATAATCAAATTCTCCAATTACACGTTCATAGTCAGTAAAAATATGATACAAAATCCAACACCATGCGAAAGCTCCGATAAATTCGGCTGTTCGCATGATACCCTTACTCGCAGGTGCCGCTTTATCTCTGTAGCGAAACGGTGCGTGGCTATTTCTAACACTAATTTTGTCAATTTTGTTAATATTTTTAAATAAAATCGTAGCTCTTCGTACCGTAAACCGACTTGAAAGCAACATTGTGACGTTTAAAGAGCTTTGACACAAAACGAGATAACTGGATCAGTTTTTCATTGAAGTAACTTTTGAATACTGCAGAATAATATAATTGACATATGATATTATTTCAACCATACTCTCTGCAATTACATCTTTGAAACATAAAATCCCAAAACTGAATTTGATCTTTGGCAAACAAACTTTATTAGACTCAGGTTCTGCAGTAATCGACTTGTTATACAAATAGCGTCGGTCGTTAAGCTCATTTTTCACGAACACTTGACTGCTATTCGCTCACATGATTTGATTGATGTTAGCTGAATTTACATATTTTGTTATAACATAAACCAATGCAGCATTTTATGAAAGGTGTTTTTTTATTCAGTTAATCCCTAGAATCGGCTTTGCATAATATCGATAGGATTATAACAAAACTGCAAAGATGGCATCACAAATTTATTAAATACACAAATTGTGTTATGTTTGATTGTGTTGTGTTATCAATCATTCAATTGCAATTGATATTTTTTTGCCTACTCACTAAAATCAGACATTATTTGGACACGTATCTAATTTTGAAAATTGTAAGCCTCTAATGGAATGACAACTTTCTAGGACCATTCATCACTTCTTTTCAGATAGTCCTTCGTCCTATATGACCAGGATGTGTTAAGGTGGAATTTATTTTTTATATATTTGAAACCCAAAAGCGAACTTTACTTTGCCGTATAATTAATTGTAATATAAATTAAATTATGTATCCCCACTATATTAATTAATTCCGCACGCCTATGAAATTACCAGCATATTGTTTTGTTATCAGCATTTCTTTCATTTTTGTTAAAATTATGAGAAATATACTGGGGTCGTATAATGAGCGTAATGCTTTCAACATGCATTTTCGTTTACTAGAAATAAAACTTTATTTCGTCTTGGCACGATTTATTTCAATGCAACCTTTTACATAAATCTAACGAAAAGAATTAGTAAGATGCGGAATTAAAACATTCAAAATCAAAAATTAAAGCAGACGTTAATTTTTATTTTCACGTAAATATTATTGAAAGCTATTTTCGAATGGTAGTACTACTATCGAAAGCTTTAAATTTTAATGTTTATGTCTATTATTTGGCATTGAATCGGTTTTAACCAGCAATAACTATTTATATAGTAAATCTACATTACGTCTTTATTAATTGAAAAATTGAGATGCTCTCTTAAGTGGAACAAATCGTTAAAACAGTTTAAATAAATTGCCAATGACAATTTTATAGCAATTTGGCATTGGAAATTACATAGTAAGTAAGTTTTCACTGTATTAGGTATTTAATCTCGATTAAGTCATTTTAATCTAAAATTAATTTAATTTTCCCTGCTCTATGCCATATGAATGAATTGTTCGATGGTTATAAGCAAGTAATCCGTTGGAGGAATCCTCGGTGCGTGATCATCAATGCACTCAATTATTTCATCTGTTGACATCATAATTAGGTTGTGATTGCTTTTGACCTCAAAATTATGGACCGCTGTTGACCTATAATTGTAAATCAAATTCAATGTTTACTCAATATGCAAGGAACATTTGCGAATACCCAACCTACATCTGATTCATAAAATTGAATATGTAATTTGGATTAATTAAGGTGGGCAGATTTAAATCAACACTTTTAGGGACGATATTATTTTCGCATGTTCCAGTGATTTTGCTTTGGAGGAAAACTTGTTTTTCTAATTTTAAATTAAAGTTAAATAAATTTTCGCTCATTATTCTTATTTGTTTGCAGCACAAAAAACTGGAGGAACTCAATTGAAGCTTATAATCGATTACCCAAACAATCTGCAAGCTTTATTTAAACCTATGAGGTAAGTTTTAATTTAAGAATAATTAAACAAAGTTGTTGCCTAACAATTTAAATACTTGCATACGTAATTGTCTGCATTTTACACAAAATTCACTCTCAAACTTATTCGAGTGCTTAATAAAATATTTATGAAAGGAAATATCTTACAATTGAATTTTTCAAGTTTTAAAAATAAATTTAGAAAGTTTGGATTTTTTTCTATTAAACCGATATTAAAAAATGTAATGTGTTTGAAAAGTTTGTTTTCCTTCTTCTGTGCTGCACCTATTTGATATGATGGTTTGTATATGTGTATCGCAATATTCAATGTTGCTTGCGATAATTTTAATTTAGGTGAGAAATTCTAAACTTTTACTTCCTCCAACCGCACAGGTATTTTATTCGTATTCTCTTGATACTTGTATTCTCAGCCGTATATCAACAATAGCATACATAAAAAGCTTTTTTACACACTAAATGTTTCAAGTTTTACGCAACGGTTTAACTAACATACAAAGCCATGTTAAAGTTAGTACAAAAGAAAAACATTTACTATTAACAATATTAAGTGAAATAATTAGACTTTTGCAATCGAAAAATTTTAAATTTGTCCTTATTAATCATCAGAAACTGCTGTAAAATCATTTACTCTTGCGAGTTACGCCACTGCGTATATATTGTAATGATCCATCATTACAATTGGGATAGTCACATATTTTCCAACTTTTAATTTTACAAATACAACTTTAAAATTCGTATGTTATCTTTATTTTATTTAATGCAAATGAAATTGTAACGCAGCTGGTTATTGCCACCCATGTGAGCTACGATAATACGAACATTTTCCATTTTCGTTTAAAATTTAGATTATTTTTTTTAATTTTACCTGAATTGTAAATTTTCTAAATTTTATTTTAAAATTTTGTTTTACAATTATTTAACAGTTGAATTTACTTATTTTCCGCGATCGCAGGTTCCAATTTTTAATATTACCAAATCATCTTGCTCGGTGGTATTCCATACCTCCCAATCCCCTGATCTGTAATATTGTAATTTACTTAATAATAAATTGCATTGAGTCCATCAGACAAGATGAATGAAGAATTTATAGCGTGGTTCAGTGGTCAAGCACCCCTTGAACCACGTACACTAAAAAACTGAAAATTTAATTTAAAACCAAAATTTAAGTGTTGTTTTCTATGTCCCAAATCCCTCCAAAACGGGCTTTCCAAAAAAATGCAATTCCCAAAATATGTTTTGCCCGGCCAACCTATTTATAATTATTATCAATAATCCAAAATCTTTCCATCCAAAAATAGAATCCAACTTTTACTTTTATCAAAATATCTAATTTGTCCAAATGTGGGTATATTCTCAAGATTATAACAAAAATCAAATTCATTTTACTAGCTAATCAATTAAACTCGAATAAAATTTTAAAACTTTATCATTGTCCTGATGGTTTTCCCCGTTTACCAAATACAAAAATTTTTTAATTTTCAAAAATAAATCTTGACAAAAATATTAAATTTTACAAAATAATTACAAAATTCCCTCAGTTTGTACACATTTATATATTTTACGTATCATTTCTTTTACAAAATTTAATCTATAATTTGAAAGCCATCGAATTTAGACGACAATGGGTCAACACTGGACTATCTGCACTAAAAATTCAATAAAATCATCAATAATTGAAAATTTTAAAAATGAATAAAAATTTATTATGGTTAGTTTCTAAATAATCAAAATTACAGTAGGACGACGGTAGTCAGGCCCTTGTTAAGAATCAACGACGAATGAAAAAATTGCATAAAAAAGCAATTAAAATCAAAAAAGAGCCTTACCGGATCTTAGCGGCGACAATGATCTCATCAGATCAGTTATTGAAAATGTAAAATTAAAGTTATCACTATTTCAAATCATCGTGAAACTGTTCACGTGCATCTAATTTGCCGAAAATCCAAACTATGATAATGTATTTAGAACGGTTTTAACGAAAAGTTGATTTAGAAAGTTTATTTGAAGAATGGTTTTTAACATTTCAAGAGTACACGGGAATAACGATCAGAGTCACAAACTGTATATTTTGGAACTTCAAGATTCGTAAGATTGTTAACAAATGATTTTAAAAATATGGTTTTTTACACTGAGTTTATTGATTATTGAGCCCCTGATTATTGAACTGACCAGAGGAATTATAATACAGTAGCGGTCTATGGAATACCCCGCGGCACATCAGCGATTATGTTTAAAAAAATAAAATGTGTTATTGAATTTAAAATCAGAAATCTTAGATTTTTAGAAATTAGATTTGCGCACAATTTTTCGTGTACTGGAGGGTATTCCATACCCCCCAGACCCCCCGGTTTGAAAAACCTAGCTTTGTGTGTGTAGTGTGTTTATATAGTGTACTGTTATTGAAAGTTCATTAGGAATTCTTAGTTTAATTCGGAGATATTCAGCAATGCAATTTCCATGACTGCTACAGGGGGGGGGGGTGAATGAAAAATTTCTTTATCTCCGGAACCAAATTACTGCACGAACGAGTAATGAAACCCTTTTAAATTATCTAAAAATTAAATAAATCTAATTACAGCATATTCAGCATAAAATAGGATCACAAAATTTAAAGAAAACTTGGCCATATGCGTTTCTATCAAATTTAATCTAAGCTGCTTCGAACTTTTAATTTATATCATCTAAATTAATACTATTATTATTATTCCAAATTTTCAAAATTGAATACTTTTTAATCCAAATCCATCCAAATTTCAGTTGATCACCCTAAAATTCAAATTTTTGTCCAATTTCTGACAAATTCAAATAATTATAAATCACTTACTCAAAATCAAAGTAAATGCATTTAAATCACAGACATAGTTTTCCCACCGAGCTGTTACCATCATAATTAGATGGCGGGAAAAGCAGAAAATTTCAAAATAAATACAAAATTCAAAATAAATAGATTTATACAATAAAAAATAAAAACTCACTAATTAATTCTTGAATTTATAACAAATTCCAAAAAAATGGATATTTTGGAACACAACAATACGGGCCATATTACGACAGGGGATTTACACTGTGGTGTTTTATAATCTATATACTATTAAAT
The DNA here is from genome assembly GCA_947369205.1 of Cantharis rufa. Taxonomy (NCBI): domain Eukaryota; kingdom Metazoa; phylum Arthropoda; class Insecta; order Coleoptera; family Cantharidae; genus Cantharis; species Cantharis rufa. The sequence goes on along the minus strand of OX376307.1, from coordinate 12,826,813 downwards.
CATGATATCTGTAAGTGGAGGGTTTGGGAGTACGGTCAATTGTTAATATTAACAAATTGTATAATCTATTGTATAACAAATAAAAAAATGTAATCACAGAAAAACGCAAAAAAATTAGTCCTCATTGGAATCCTTATATATAGTAAAATTGATAGTTTAACGTGTAATCTTAATCACGATACAAATAATTTGCAAGCGATCTAACTAGCTAAACTAACTGTAATTAGTAACTTTAACCGCCAGTCTGCTATCAGTTATTATAACAAATTATAAATAATGATTTTAGTATTTCCTGTATTTTTAAACTAATTTCTAACAACTATGGGACATAAACCAACACATAACTTGTGTATCACTGGTTGAAAACCTCTTAGGTGTAGAGTTAATATAATTTTTAGAATTTTAACTAATTATAATTTTTTAATCGAAAAATAATGAAGTTTGATAATTTCAAAAATTATTATCAATTTATTCTAATAAACATAATAAATAATTTATTTCGTACTTGTAAAATTGATATATTAGAACAACAACCTGTAATATCATCTATGCCAACAATGATTATTACTAATTTTTTATACCAAGTAGGTAATGCCACTTTCAATTATTTTTTAATCCATGGACTCACAACAGGAATCGATATTTTATTTTTCACATAAAAATATTTCGTATATGGTCGTAGTTTCAATCCATTGCATTGGTTGAAGAATTAATATTTTAGAAGTTAAATAAACGATTTAGCCAACAGACTGTTTTTTGATTTTTTTCAGCGAGGGTTGGGGGCGGGGAGGGATTACATTGAAATTAATAAAATATTTTCAATTAAGAATTTAAAATAATTTTTTTTCATAAAACTTTTTTCTGATTTTTTAAAATAATTTAAGATCTTCAGATCTCTCCAAGAATTTTGTTGGCAAAATTGAAATGCAAGGGTAAAAATTCAAGGTTCCTGAAGTCAAGAATTAAGGCTATGAGGTCCAAACAGAGATATCTGCAGAAACAGCACCGGTCGTGATTCAATGTCTTTATAATATTTGTATTCAATTAATTATAAGTTTCAAAATTACTAAATTGTTTTAACAAAAGTATCAAATTTTTTCTTTAATTGAGTTTTTTCTTTCCACGCCTGATTTGGCATTCGTGTTTATCTCTTTTAAGTAATTTCGACTTCTGCAACGTGGGCGATTTGAGAACAAAATAACTCGTTTAAACTGAAGGAACAAAATTGCCTATTTGTTGTTTTTCGAATAACGCACCTGACAAGAAATCGACTTCGGTTTAATACAGAAATTTTGTAAAAGTTACATCACCGGGCTATAGTAAAATTGCTAAATTTGTTTAATAATTAAATTAATAACTGTAAAATTACAGTAGGTATCTATTTATAGTACGCAAACACTGATATGCCATAATTACAAATTTTATGTAATGTTTACATTTTATTCTGTAATATTAAAACTTTTTTCAAATATCATTACATATTTTTACATTTTTATGTAAATTAATTTTTCTTTTATTACTTTTTCTTAACACTTCACTTGGTATAATCGCATTAAAATTAATAAATAGCCATAAGCCAAATTGAAAGTGTAGAAATTAAAAAAGTTTTAACCAGAAAAATCAAGTCCTAAATACACAATATTTTTACTACCCTTCCGACCAATAAGTGTCGTAGTACCTTGAGCGTGTTTTTAAATTAGATTTTAAGATTTTAATTAATGACTACGATGTCGGTACGTACAATACACAGGTTTACAATTTCAATAGCATTCAGATTATGATTGATAGTAAATAGAAAATTATTGACTATATTATACTACATTTTATCTATTGATTAGTAAATTTATGTTGTAGTTAGTTAATTCTCTGTTGACTATATTCTGTTTGCACGTGTTTCGGTGATATATCCCAAGGCGGAGCATTATGCATTAAACTGTCAAAATGGACCCTTGTTCTATTATTTATTTGTGCTATTGGTTGCATAATTATATTATAATTCTTCAAGGGTAATTTCCGTAACGGTCTATTTGAAGATAGGCCAAATATTATTTGCTGTGTATGTAATTTGTTGCAAATGTTTTGGGTGCACTGCTCGAGCAATACATTCCATACAATAACTCTCAGTATGCGTAACTATATGGCAATGCATTGTATGCATAAATCAGTCCATTACATAGAAGCTTTTGTATAAGTATAATGCATAAACATCTACACGGATATTAAGTTTAGACATGTGATCATTAGGTACATTTTGAATTGAACAAAACCAAACCAGAACGATAATTTAGAGCTTTACAAAGCTTATTAATGTACAAAAAATCATCTTAAAATTGTTCATGGAATCCAGTATCGCATATACTTTTTATAGAAAATACTTCTTTTGTTGCTATTGTACACTTAAACGGAATGTAATGTTTCTGCCATTAGATTTTATGTTTTTATCAATCGCTCATGTACATTGGTAATTGGCTAGAAAATTGTACATTTTTAAGTACACAAATTTGTCATTTTAATGAATCGCTTCTTTGCATACATGAAAAATATGGAAAACCATCAGCAGTCACTTAAATAATATATTATTTTAATATATTTTATAAATAAGCATAGTGAATATTAGCAAATAAGCATTTATTCTCTGGCAAGTGAAAACTGTAATTTTGTAGATAATTACATTTAACCATCAAGGGATTTTTCTCCGAGCCTGCGAAAATGCGGCTAAATAATTTAATGCAAGAAGTTTAAACAAACGCTCTCAGCCGTATGCTTAGCATCGTTATTCTGTTGGAAAATAAAATCATTTTCCTGGTAACGTTTTAGCAATAATACTATTAATATTTTATTTGTGATGTCACTGCTCATTGCTGCATTTATCAGCAGTTATTATTTCGTCAATTTTTCGCCCGACGAACTTAAAATTATAATTTTAAAAATTAATTTCATCGATAGAAAATAAAATATTAAATTAACAGGTAACCATACACTCTAAAAAATGGGGGTAATTTTACCGGTGGAACTTTACCCACTTAATAAGAGTAAAATTAAACTGTAAAATTCCAGGTTTAATTTTAGATCTGAAAATTACCCTGTTCAACTGAGTAAATTTACCCTAAAATTAAGGTAATTTCATTTTTACTCTAAAAAATGTAATGTTACTCTGAAAATAAGTATGTATGTACCAAACAAAATGTATTTGACCAAAGTTGTAGCCCGTTAAATTCCCTATCCGATGTAGGCAGTCAATTTTTTTCAAAGACGTTTCGTTTAAGAGATACGGGGCTCGCAATATCGGAGTTATGGCCGTTTGAAATCAGAAATTCAAAAAATTGTTTTAAATTGAGGTACCCCCCAAGGGTTTGGACTTGGACAAAAATTTTATTTGAAGATTTGTCTTAGAAAAGTGTCCTTTATCACCACCTCAAAGGTTTTCTACGGTCACGGGCACACCCTGTATAATTTCTTATATCATGTTCCAAAATTCTCGCGGTGCGATTTTTGATTTATTTTATTAAATTAATACTATTTTTTTTGTATAAATTATTTTTTTTTATTAATTATTATTTAATTAATTTTGTATAAATTAAATTACTAACGATAGTAGTAGTGATAATTGAAAACCAGGACGTAGAAATTTATGTCATGAAATTGTTAAAATTATGATTTGAGTTTGGTATTTGGAGAATAAATTGGAATTTTGATTGTTTGATTTGGAAACTGTTAACGAAAAATTTTGATGATATTAATTAACAAATTTGGATAATTAATGATAAGATTGAAATTGGAGATTGAAGAGATAAAGTTAAGTTGGATTTCTAAAATTATAGTTGTTAGATTAATAAATTTTATAATAAAAATTAAATTAAAAGCATTGATAGGAAGGCAGATGGTGTATCAATTTCATTTATCGTTCCCATTTTGTACATCGAGGATTTCATTAAAAAGTTTAAGTTAATTTTGAATTTCGATTTAATTTGATTAGTCCGTCAAATAATAGTTATTTACCTAAAAGTCAGGAAAATGATACATTACTGACGAGGAGCAATTTGAAATACGAAGCACTCTGTGCCGAGTATTTTAAAGCTCCGAGTAAAGTGAGTCATTTTCCTGACAAGTATGGTAGGTATTAAATTTTACCGAAAATCGTAAAAAATTGAAATTTTAAAACTTTAATTGAACAAAATTTTTAAAATGAGCAAAATTCAAGAAGTTTGTCAATTTGTTGACTACATAGTTACCATACATGGTTACTGTCAAAACAATAATAAGTAATAAAGAAAAGAACGACGTCTCTTTTATTTTGTTTCCATGACTAAATATTACCGGATTAGTCATTAAAATCCAATTTCGCTGCGCGTAAATTAGCAGGAAACTGTTGATTTGATGACGATTTTCGGTAAAAATTATTTCAGGATTTATATTTTTATGGAGAAGCCTAATGCAAAATTATAGACAATTAGAAAAAAACATTACAATATATACTGGGGGTTTCCAACCTTTTTGCACTTGCGTACCACTTATTATACCTAAATATTTTAATAAACATATAATATTTACTCTTCTAAAAGTGTTCAAAAGCTTTTTGAATTAAATTCCTGAGAAAATTTCATATTTAATGGTTAGATATTTGTTTATAATAAAGGAGAAATAAAAAGATTAAAATGGTCTATTACCCATAGGTTTAAAAACATAGAAATAAAAAATGCTCATGCTGTAAGTAGCTATTAATAGCATGTTACTCACATCACTCATGCGTACCACCTGAAACGTTCCCGCGTACCACTGGTGGTACGCGTACCACCGGATGGGAACCCCTGATATATACTATAAACTATATAATCAATAGTGGTGTATCATATACTATACCAGGTATACCATCGTATAACATGGTATCATATTTTATTTTATTAGAAATTTAACATTGGCTTTTATTAATAATTTGTTTAAAAATTTTTGAATTAGATATTTTTGCTACTCCTAGAATTATTAGGGAACATCATAGCAATATATGGAGTGACTAGAATAGAAATTAATCAAATCTTTTTGAATTTTTTTCAATACTGATCTTTTAAGTCCTACCAAATAAAGTTTTAAATTTATACACGATTTTTATGGACTTCATGCAATCCTGTTTTAGCCTCTGTATATTAGGTACATTATTCAGTTTATGCGGCTTGAGGACCGCACTGACCCGCCATAAGCTCCCAATTGTTTTAGGTTGGTCACTTGACGTGGCTTTTTATTAAGACTCACCTGCCAACTTGTGTAGTTCCAAGTCCTGAAATTAAAAAATTTCAATTTGTATTTTCAAATTTAAATTTGAGGAAATGATCTTTTTTTATTTTTAATTTATTAATTTAAAAATTACAATTACAAAATGTTTTTCAATTGTGTTTAAATGTTCGTTAGAATTATAAATTTTGATAAATTTTTATACTTTGTCGATGATCTAAAAACCTACGACTACGTTTTAGCATTGTACCACTATAACATTTTGCCGACGCTTCATACGACAATTTTGTAAACTAATACTTAAAACAAAATATATTAAAGAATACACAGCAATATAGCGGAACTGGTCGTTTCGACGCGGCACGTTTCAACGCGGCACGTTTCGGCGTGGCACGTTTCGACATGGCACCTTTCGACGCCGCTAGTATGTATCGGCGTCAGTACGTTTTGACGCAGCACGTTTCCACGGAACGTTTTAACGCGGAAAATATGTACTATTATTTTTTTTGCAAAACCACCGTCAAAAGAGAGGTTCGTGCGAAGATATAAATCTGTTTTGTAGGTTAGAGTAGGGTTTAAGTAAATTTTTGCAAAATCCGCCGCCAAAAGAGAGGTCAGTGCGAAGACATAGGTCTATTCTATAGGTTAGAGTAGGTTTAAGTTATTTTTTTTCTCAAAACCGGCATTAAAAGAGAGGGTACGTGAGAACTGAGAAGCCACAGCTTTCTTTTAGAAGGTAGAGGTGCAGCGACGTGCACCGTCGAAACGTGCCGGCTTCGAAACGAAATAGACCCGCAATATAGGATGTTTTTAAAAATAATGAAATTGATTTTACTAATAAGTAAAAAAAGCGGTAGATCATGACACAGAACTGAATAATTAATTGGGGGGGGGGGGGTTTCTAGCAAATATTTTTTTGAAATAACATAATTACATACATGAAACTATAATAAAAATACTGCATGCTGATATAATTAGTTGGTCTTAAAACTCAGCGTAGAATTAAAAAAAACTTTTTTAATTTAAAAAAATATTTAATCTGCTCGTCATAGCTAACCAATCAGAATTAAACATGGCCGTCCGATGTTGTCAATTCTTAATTGGATTATTATATTGACAGTTTCAATATTATGCAATAATAGTTTTGTTCACAAAATAAAAATTTGTAATCAAATGTCAATAGCACACGACCGCCATACTTTATAATATATAATTTTCTGCATTATTAACATTTAAATGAAAGAAACATAGGCAACAAGGTTGAATAGTCTAAAATCTTATTGGTTCATGCGTTTCTGCTCAAGGTAGGGATATGACGTCATAACCATGCCGATTTAAAATTTCAATAATTTTTTTCTTGCACTAAACAAACTCAAAAACATCTGAAAAAACCGAAGACTCTCTTCGTTCTCTAGTTTCAAATAAAAAAATAGATTTTTTTTTAAGTATTTCCCTGAATCAGTGATTATAGATGATAATGATATTGTACTAAGTCCAAATTTAAAAATTCTTAACAGTGAATACAGCATTTTGTCCACCAAAACTCTTACTCTGATTTCTGTGACCTCGATCTTCACCGATAGGTTGGAGATAGGCCCCGAGTGTCTAATAAATCTGAATGAGTGCGAATGTTACTTCGTGATATCAAGCGAGTACCATTTGTTGGTGGTACTTTGCCATGACGTGATAGTATAAAATAAAAAAAAAACTTTGATATTCAGGATGTTCGCATTATTTATGCACTGCCTTAGTTAAGCTCATTTGAAAAACAAAACCTCAAAATGACTTTATATTGATTTTAAGCGGTAATTAGAAACACGGATTAAGCAAAGCTTAATTTAGGCTTCAATTTTATGCTTAAAGCTGCTCGTGTTGAATTTTTAATATAGAAATAGATTTTATTTCGTGTTTCTAAATCTGAATATACTTGAAAAACACAAAACTATTAAGAAGTTAGGAAGTATTTTAATCTGAAAGTTAAGTTACGATATAATTTTTGTTTTCGCAGAAAGTTAATTCAAGAAATAAATTTTCTCGTGTCAAAGTTGCAACATTAATCATAAAATTAAGTTTTAAATCTACTTATGGGATTGTTAACCAAGTATTTGGTTTAACTTTTAACGAAGGTAATAAATTAATTTTGCGATGAAGATGTAATTTGCTTTACCGAAAGTAAAATATGTTTGTCATAATCTTTTATTTGCGGTTGCGTAATTTTGGAAGAAACCGAATTTTGCTTGTATACTAATTTTACAGGAATAAGCTAACGACCGTCAGACAATTAAGCGCAATTAAAGGCTTATCGGCTATATTCTAACTCAATGCGCTGAAAGTTAGCATGGCGGTTTCTTTGCTCAAATCTGATGTTTACTGTCGATAATAATTAATAAAATAATCCTCGCAATTATCATGGGATCGAGGTGTTCTCACGCTACGATAATACAATTATTGGTCTGATCAAAGTATAAACGTGTATGCTGGAAGAGCTAGCTACCAGCTAGCGCTAATATGTGGGAATTCGTAAATTTTTGGAAATCCTAATTGAAATCAACTTGCATCTTGTAGCATTCTAAATCCATCCTAATTTTGCCATCTACAAACATATGCTTGGGCGGAATTAAGATTACCTGACAACCGAGGTTAATTTGCATGTCCCGAGGGCCGACTATATCTTAACTGTTCCCTTCATGCCGGATGTCCGGTCTGCAATGGTTTAGTACAAGTACCGTTCTTCCACAGATTATTATCAGGATTAACATGGCATACTGAATTGTCTGGAGGTGTTTTGCATACTAAATGGATTAATTAGCTCCAATTATGTTATCTCTTTTTGAATTATATTTTTCGAGTGCCTCGAATGGCTTTTAAAACATTTATCACATATTTACACAAGGGCATTCGAAAATTTAATTGAAAATGTTTTTGCGTCGTCCACATTTGTTATTGTAAGTAATTTTGTGCTTAAACGAGAAAAACTCGATGTATGTGACATATTTAATTTAAAATACTAACAATCGCCAGAATAATCATGCGGTTAAGACATAGACTTTTCTAAAAAAAAAACTACGGTTTTCTTTTTATTATAGGGAAAATTTAAATTTGGAGCTATTAATAAGAAAATGGATTAGATACATAAATTCTTCTGGATATTAATTTTTTTGGTGATAAACCAAGACGTAATTAGTTGCGCTCACTTAATTGGCTCTCCTTTGGGATTTTAGTAAATTAAGTTTTTGTGTTAATAATAATTTTTTTGGCATTAATTAAATTTTGTACAGTGGGAACATTTTCAATTAAAATAACGTTGACTAATTGGAAACTAGCGAGTTTGGGTGAATTATTTAGTAAAAAATGTCAATTTGAATCGAGTTTTTTGTTATACAATTGTGTATGTAAAACATGACAATTTTGTATGCTCATCCATTGAATTACGTCGCCGACATTTTAAAAATAAAATGGCAGAATATTATGGTATACATAATGTAAAATGAAGTAAAGTTTAATATTTACATTGATTTTTAGTTTTCCTTACGCTACAGGGATGCAAGATTATAAAACTCGAGAACACAAGCCATTTTGCATTCATGTTGAATAAAACAAATCAGCTCAGTCAATTTTAAATTCCATATGTGTTTACTGATTTAAATGGGAAAAGTCACGTAAATGTTAGGTAACAGTTTTTATTTTTGTTTCAGTTTTATACAATATCGTGTTGGTTTTTCCTGTAGAGAAAATTGAAAATGATCATTTTACCCATTTTTTAAATTTAATAATCCCATTAGAATTGAAATTTATTTTATTATATCCATAAGGCAAAACATTTAACCATATTACAGATTGTGAAGCTTTAAATAGCACACGTTTTAATCTGAATTGAAAGGAGCCAATATGCGAAGTGATTATGAGTGATTGATGGTAGGTAATCAGTTTTCTTGCAGTTATTAAACTTGACAACATTATTACATCTGCGCTTTATCTGCATTTTCTTTGCGTATTTAGGTTATTTCGCTATGTTATGTTGTAAACAAATTTGTAATATTAAGGAAACCGAACCCCCGAGCTTCTAGAAGCTTAAATATCTAAATTTTCATTCAATTACCTAAATTATGTTTGTGCTGAAACCAACCGAACTAGCTTTCGGTGGCGGTATGGGAGGGTGGGTGAAACTTACCGTATCACCGTCAAACTGCAGCTTATTATTGCTGGGTTTTATAAAAAAAATTTGATCCTTTTATAAAGGAGAAGATCTTTGAAATATCCTGAAAAATAAAAATCCATGTAACACAAAAGATAATTTATTTTTAAAATTCAGTTTCGAATGTTGAATGTAAAAATCCGATGTCTTATTATTTTTCATACCTTATCGAAATGAAATTCATATTTTTTTGACATTAGACAATACGAAATGCAAATTTTAATATTAAAACCCCGAACACGTACGCCACAGCTCAATTCGTTATCAGAGCTAAACCAGAGGCTTACGTTGCTTGGGGGTAGAAAAAGTTAATGCAGTTCTTTGTATTACATGTAAATGGCGTCTTAGATTACCTGTGGGATTTAATCTTAGTATATTAAAGTTTGATTTATTTTGAGGACACTTCAATTTTAATTTTTTTTTTAATTTCTATATGCACGTCGATAACGTAATTTTTCGTTCTAATAATAAAATTAGACAAACTCATTTTGCCGTTGGAAAATTTATTTAGTTAGAGTTAATGTAAAATATGTAAATTTATAAGTGTTGGCGTACAAACGCAAACAGGTCGTTAAGTTTTACTTAGAATAATCTAATTAATCGAAAATAAATTTTTCAGCTTTTCCAGTTCACGGCGAACTTACTACCAAGTTCAAACTTGGAATTATGCTAAAAAATATTATTCGAACTTACAATGGAATATTGAGTTTCTTGATTAATAGCAAAAACTATCACACTTGAAAGAATCAGCGTGTTTCGCACCGTCGAGTGCTCGTCGGTGTGATTTTAAGAATTATTCCAATTTTATACAATTTTTAAATTTTTCCTGGCGTGATATCACAAAAAATTTTTTAGGATACAATGTAGCTCATTCGAAACGTCAGATTTGATTTTGTCAGGTAACACGCTAACAAGATATCGTAAAACACTCGTCTATTTTCAAAAAGTAAATACGGTGTAGCTGTAAAGCAGGGAATAAAATATTTCGATAGGGAAATTGCAATGCTTGTGCTCTATTTATTTGTTTGGGAAAAGTGGACAAGCAATAAATTTTTTCAAGTGCTCTCTAAAACAAATTTATATTTTTCTACTAGATATTTGACAATTTTATTCTTAGAAGTGCATGGAACGCCGTATCACTTTTCAGACCATATAAAAAATTAAAAAGTTAAGTTAACAATAAAATTCAAATTTATATCATAAGTTTTTAGAAACTCAGATATTGCTTTCTTTTGAGATTTAATTTGATTTTTCTGTTACATAACTTAAAATTAAAAATTAATATTTTAAAGGGGTAGGTCATAGCAATATGTATTTTCACTTATTTCTTTATGATATATTTAGCCAAACAGAAACTTGGCTTTGCCAATTCGGCTAGAATTACATAACAATTTATTTTATGGTATTTTAACTGAAATATAACACCCACGTAAATGCTATGTGCGTCAATATGTTTTTCTTCTAGAATTACATACATCAGAATTTCTCAAAAACGTGAATTAATTTAAAAAACTTTGAATTTTAAACGTCGAATGCTGGATATTAACATTCAAGCTTTTATGAAATCACAAATACAGTACTTACGTGAATTCTACGTACGCCAATGTGTTTTTCTATTAAAATTACATAATAATTTCTCAAAGAAGCGAGTAAATTCAAAATCCTTCGAAATTTCAACACGAAAACACGAACGAATTATATCAACATTTAAAGTTTTATTAAAACTGAAATATAATACTGACATAAGTTCTGTGTACGCCAATATGTTTTTCTTCTAGAATTACATATGAATTTGCCAAAAAAAATGAATTAATTTAAAAACCTTGGAAGTTTGGGAGCAAAAGCATTACAAAAACTGAAATATAATCTTACGCCAAGTTACGTACTCCAATGTATTTTTCTGTTAAAATTACTTCAGAGTTTGTCACGAAAGGGAACTTATTCAAACCACTTCGAAGTTTGGGGACGAAACGAAAATTCTAAGTACTCCGATGCCTATTTATCTGTAATACAATTACGTAAGAATGTGTTACAAAAGTAATTAATTCGAAAACCTTTGAAGTTGATGATCGAAAGCACGAGATTTCACAGACAAACGATGTGTTTTAACATTGAAGGCTTCTTAAGAACTGTAATATAACACTTACCTTAATTTTACGTGCGCCAATGCGATTTTCTGCTAGAATTACGTAAGAATAGTGCAGATATGTTTTTGAAAAAATGTATGCATATGGTAAAATAAGAATATTCATTCAGAAGCAGAAAAGTACATTTTCTTGTTAAAATTAACTTATGTGTAAACGCTGAGATTCAAAATTAACTTAAAGCTGTCAAAATTTTATCTGAAACAAAAGGTTGATTTTGTTTTTTAAGCCTACTTATCAGAAACAAAAGATTTGAAATCCTGACCCAATACTTCATATAATTTGGTAAAATTTAATGTTTACGGGAGGCCATTCCATAAACATACAGTAGCGGTCATGGAAATTGCATTGTAAATTATTCCCGAATTTAAAAAATAGATTTATAAGTAAGTATAAGGTATTATTCCTAATAATAAAAAATAGAAATAGATAAAAAGTTAGATTTTTGGTTTGACACTTATAAGCTCAAAAATACATTTTCTTTTTTAAACACAATCACAAAGCTAGATTTTTGAAACCGGGGGTCTGTGGGGGGTATGGAATACGCCCCCAGCACATTAGTGATTGCGTTCTAAAAAAGGAAAACGTGTTATTGAATTTCAAATCAGAAATTTTGGATTTTTAGAAATTAGATTTCCGGTTTAGAACTTATAAGCTCAACAACACTTTTTTGCACACAATCTCTGGTGTACTGGAGGGTATTCCATACCCCCCAAACCCCCCGGTTTAATAAACTTAGCTTTGTGTGCCTATTGTGTTTATATTGTGTACGATTATTGATAGTTAATTGTGAATTATTATTTTAATTCGGAAATCTTCAGCGATACGATTTCCATGACTGCTACTGTATATTGCCGTGTAATTTGAGGGTGGGGTGAATAAAGAATAAAGATAATAAATAAATAATAATAAAGAATAGAAAATAGATAAGAAGTTAGATTTTTGGTTTGAAACTTATAAGCTCAAAAATGCATTTTCTTTTTTGAACACAATTTGAAAGCTAGATTTTTCAAACCGGGGGGTCTGGGGGGGTATGGAATACCCCCCAGCACATTAGTGATTGTGTTTTAAAAAAGAAAATGTGTTGTTGAATTTCAAATCAGAAATCTTAAATTATTTTAGATTTCCGGTTTAAAGTTATAAGCTCAATAACACTTTTTTGTGCACAATCTCTGGTGTACTGAAGGGTATTCCATGCCCCCCAGACCCCCGGTTTGAAAACCTAGCTTTGTGTGCGGTTATTGAAATTTCATTGGGAATTGTTATTTTAATTCGGAAATAATTACCGATGCAATTTCCATGACTGCTACTGTAAGGTACATAAAAGCCGCAGTTGTTCGGCCTTCTACCTCACTTGCTGCAATATTATGACGCTGTAGTTGTTTATCTGCTCAGAATATTTAGACAAGTTTTTGACTGATACCACCCAAGACAGCGGCCAAAGACAAATTAAATTACAGAAACAACAGCAAATAGTTAACGTTTTATTTTATAAAAAGTATTCGACAACATTTTACCGAGACACGGATATTTTTGTCCTATATCTCACTTCTAGAGATGTAATAATAAGTAATTATTTGGATTTGAGCATATAATTTCCGATTATAAGTTTTTCAGGATTGCCGAAAGTGAATTTTTTTCAATTGCTTCTCTCGGGGGTTTCCAATTTATTACCAAACCTGGAATTATTATGTAAAAAAACCTGACCAAAAACGTTGCATATTTTAGCTTATCTTTTTATATACAGGGTGCTAACTACTAACTAGTACAAAACGAAGGTTGTGATTCTACGACTTATTTTAATAAAAAAAGTTCCTATTACAGTCAGACCCACGAGAGCTCGAGTGTGAGTCATAAAAATTACATAAAATTAAAAATAAATATAAATTACATAAAAACTGCATAAAAATTATCCGAATAATATAAAATAAAACGTTTGTCTGGGCGTTTTTCTATTGAAGTACAAACTAACCTCCAAAATCCTTTTTTATAAAGTTCACCTGTCGAATTTAATGAAAGTTTTCTTTTAATTAAGAAAAGGAAAGAATAAGAACAATGTTTCGAATGACATGATATAATTTTTAATATAATTTCAGAAAAATGGTGGAATTCGTGGTTTTTGGTTTTTTAGGTTTTTCCACCATTTTTCTGAAATTAACAGTTGGGGGTCACGATTTTAATTATTGAATTTTTAATATAATCTTGATCTTAATATTTTTTTGCATCAAAGCCTTTTAATAAATAAATTAGAATTTTAAATATGTACAGTTACGCCATCTACTCAAATAATTGCTCGTCCAAATGATAAATCTTAACCTTAACAATAGCAATCAATTTGACGGCTGACACTACGATACATAATCGACGTACGTTTCTACAATTTATATTGGCTAGGTTAGAAGACATATTTTTTATATTCGCTTTCTTTTCTATTAGGTTTTTTTTGTAAGTCTGACCCAAACGCACCGTTTTCGAGATACAGGGTGACAAAGAAATTGTTTTTTTTTACTCGTTTTGCGCTATCTCAAGAACCGTCAAGGTTCCATCTTTTGTACAGATTTTTACATCAATAATAGCTACTTTTAAGGCTCTAAACTCTAAAGCAATGTTCTCAGATATGTCAGTGGTGGAAATTAGATTGTAGGGTTGCGTAAGGGTTTCACCCCGTAACTTTTACGTCACTCGAAAAATTGGCGTTTTGACAGCAAATTGCAAAGCGTCAGAGGTTTTTACATAAAAAAGGTACCCTTGGTCAAAAGCTGTAAGAGCCACCGTTTTCCAGAAAAAAAAAACGTACAAAATGTATTTCGAAAACGGTGCGTTTGCGGACCCATATTAATACGAACTTTTTTTCTTAAAATAAGTCGTAGAATCACCTCCTTCGTTTTATACTAGTTGGTAGTTAACACCCTGTATATGTTAATTCTATTGATCCGACTGGGACCAATTGATGAGGAATTTATAGTTCAAAAAATTTTCAGCACAGTTTTATTTTCTAATATTGTTGAATTCTACTCGCTGGGTCATACCCGCAGTTTATCCTACCTTTGTACTCTCCGTGTTGTAATGCAAGTTGTATTAGGCAAATTTCCTGAGGCATTATTCAGTATAATAATATAATATTATAATAGCATTTTGTACAATAAGTTGCAAAATGTGAGTGTTACCTTTGCACCCGAACTGTTTGCCTAGAAATTGAAATTTTTAAATTAATCAGGAAGTTTAAGTTCAAAAGCTTAGATAAAATTGAATTTATAAAATAATGTACGACGAAAATAATAAATAATTTAAAATGTAAATCCACAATATTTTATTAAATAAGTAAACCGAAAATGAATTAAAATGTCGGTTGGTGGTATTCCATTGCAAATAAAAAATAAAACTGCGTTCCATAGAAGTTTGTTTTCTCAAAAAAATTTTTACCTTGAGATTGTATTTTCATGAATGAAAAATTAACAAATTTTAGCACGACTTGTTGGTTTTCTTATCGACAAGAATGTCTTAATCTACAACCCTCTGATAATCTGTATTTGTTTCAGATTCCCTCGGGAGCAACAGACACTTCCCAATCACTTCTATTTCACGGATTTCGAACGTCACAATGCAGAAATTGCCGCTTTCCACTTGGACAGGTAAGAAACATTAATTTAAAAGCTAATAATTCTTATCTTTAACCTTGCCATTTGTATATAATATTTTTTTTAAATTTATTTTATAATAATTATTATGTGTTTACGTAAATATAACATTAAAATTTTTTTTCGGTTTTGACCTCGGTCTTGGTTAAGTTGTAAGGAAATGAATATTAACATAAATCGTGGTGATTTTCCTAAAACAACCAATTCACTCTGACGAAGTGAATCCAACATTCACATGTTTAAACAAATAATTTTGAAATAAAAGCTGTGTACAGAGATAAATATGCGTTACTAATTCACACAATTGTGCAGAAAAATTACACTATTGCGCGCTTTTTCTGCACAATTGTGTCGATTAGCAACATATTTTTCTTTCTGTGTGTGTTTCAATAATTGGTAAATCAGCAACTTACTCGTATTGAACAAATTATAACTTATATTTTTGCAGATTATTCGACTGTACGAACATAGTTTTACCATTTTAAGCAATTTTATCTAATAAAAAATAATAGTGCGGCTATATATTTTCAGAATAAATTACGATATGGTACGGTTCAAAAAATGTCAGAAGGTTACGCATCTCTCTTAAATTCAGAATCAATGCTCGGCTACTATCTTCCATAGGAACATTTATTGGCATCTATAGATAAGTAATATGTAGGCTTTATAATTCGTATAAAGTCAGTTGTAATGCAAGGAAAAATTATTTTACGTTGAAAAAATAATAAAACCTTCCAAATTATTGATAACTCGACTAATATTGTACTTCGAGGACTTATTTTTTTAATAAAAAGGAAGCTGTAGTTTTTTTTAAACAAAAACCAATATTATTTTATCGAATTAATGGAAGGAAAAGTTAATGTAACTAATTGAATTTATCCCGAACAGGGTTCAATTATGTTTGAACAGATTGCTTTATGATAAAATTATTGTTGTTTCATCGATTGTCCATTCGAGTATTAATGAATTATCTACTTTATTCCAATTTATTATAAGTTTATTGCAAATATAAAATAATTTCCTCGCAGAAACATTTTATGTATTTTTAAGTTTTTCCGATTTTACTCTCGGGGATTCTTTTTGCGTGGTGTTGCCAATTGCATTTTAAATTAATTTATTTTATTTGTATTTCATGTTTACAAAAATCAATACCGTCAACCATATCCCTATTGTAGAATAGATTTTTATACTTGAAATGCACACAATTTCACATTCTGTAAATAAGACTCTTAAGTAATGGATGGATTACAAACAATGGATTACAGTGCATTTAAAAATCAATATTTTAAAACTTAGCCAGTCCAGGTCCTTACAGAGATTACAGAGTTTCCAAGCCGTAATACGTGAAATCTATTATCATTACAAAAAGTACTTTTAAACTTTTATTTTGCGGATTTTTTCAGCCTTGATTTTTATAAGGAAATATTTACAGAAAAGTAATATTTCTTAATGGTAGCATCCTGTATAATTTTCTCGTACAGTGGAATCACTCATTTCTGGTCCTCAACCTACAAATTTTAAACAGTCCAGTTACGCAAGAGAAATCGAAGTAGGATTGCTCTCTCGATTTCTATTTTAGTACAGTCAGTATATACTTTTGAACATACAAGATTCCGTCGTCGCTTTTTCTTGTTTTAACCGTTAGGGGGGGGGTTACTGGTAGCCTTTATTCAAAAAGTTGATCAAATCCTGCATTTGCTTTAGTCCGCTATTTTGAATTTTATGAAAAATGGTTTTTCTAGAATAACTCGACCATTTTCAATTTTAGCGAAAAATAGTCAAGACAAAAAAAAATAGACAAGAAAACTGAATTTTCTACAACTTTGCTTTCAGAACTTTTTTTCTGAAATCGATATATTTCAAATTAAACCTGATAAAAGCGGCGAAGTAAAACTCTTATATTATCTCATTTATTTTTGACTTTAGGGCATAAATTAATATAAAGAAACTTGTAGGGAATTAAAATTTGAACAATTTTAGTTCTTATCTTTTGAAGAACACGAGCAAATGCTTCGAACTGTTGACAGCGTTGTCAATTTGAAAAATATTGATTTCAGAAAAAAAATTTGGGCACCAAAGTTGTAGGACATTGAATTTCCTACAACTTTTGTCTTGACGATTTTTCGTTAAAATTGAAATTGGCTGCGTTATTCAAGAAAAACCATTTTTTATAAAATTCAAAACGACGGACTTAAGCAAATGCAAGATCTTTAAATGTGTTACTTATTAAAAAATGTTCAAGTAGCAAGAATAAACTATTAATATTGAATTGAAAAGGAAAGGTGAAACATGATATAAATAATTATATCAAAAGTGTCTCCTTTATGGAGATTTATCGAAAAGTATCACTACAACCAGAAATAAAATCTGTATTTTGTAGTGTATTACTTTTACTAAGGGGCGAATATCTCGAAATAACACAGCACTCGAAAATCCGGGGATTTTCACGAATTTTCAAGAATTTCAAAAATTTACATGGATTTGAAGGATTTCCAAAGAATTCCAGAGATTTTCAAGGAATAATTTAAAAAATATCTACATATAACATATTGAATTAATACGCCCTGGGGGTCTGGGGGAGGGTATATATCTCACAAACTGTGCTACGTTTTCAACGTTGATGTGAACGACAGGTGCTCAGTACTGCTGCAGCTAAGTTTTCAGGTGCGGGGAAGGGGGCAAAGAGCCTTAAGCCTAAAAAATTTGAAGCTGCTTCTCATACAGCGTGTCTTTTTTTGTTAAAAAAGTCAAAGACGAAGAAAATGTACGATATAAAATTGAAGATGTATCAACATCTTAATGTGTAATCGGATAAACAGATAATCGGATTGCCGGATCAACGGATAACCGGATCAACGAACAATTAAAATTGACAATATTAGGAAACTGTTGCTTTTATTTAGATCGTTAAAATAGAAATCTACCATTTACTAGAACGTCCGCGGATGAGCTTTCCAGCTAGTAACATATATTATGATTTTACGTAAAAGTAAAATATAGAAATGTAGCCGACTACAACTCAGTTCACTAATTCGTGGTAAAGCTAAATTGAAGTTTTCCATTTTTCATGTTGTTACAGGTGGTTATAAAACAAGAGTCAATGTGTTGTTGTATGTGGTGGTGATTTTAACGTCCCACCCTATGAAATCAAATAAAAGTTAGGAATTAACATGAAAGTTTGGCAATAATTCAATGTTTTGTGAAATATGAAAATTGTTTTGGAAATCGATAATACATTAAGTTCAGAGATAATACATTTTCCTGCAAACAGCATATAAAGTATTTGAAAAGAGGATTATGCGAAAGTGAAACAAATAGATGCGGCTATGTTTAAATACCTCTAGACAGGTGCAACGAACTCAAATTGGTCATCCCCTACCCTTAGCCACAATCTAGCACTGAAAATTTAGGCCAAAATTATTTGTTAATTAAAATTCAGGTACAGCAATAGAAGATGTTCTCTGGAAATTCAATTCTTACAAACTAATATTAATTTTTAAAAATTTATGCAATGCAGCTACGTTTTCAAAAAACTTTTGACAACGTCGCGTCGGTTCTATTAATTTTCTTTGTTATACTCGACTAAAATTTTATTCTAGCCAACTTTCCAAAGTTACACGATAGTTTGTTAAAATTACTGTCAGACTAAGAAGTTGGTAAATGTACCAGCATCAAATGTTTACATTGTCTTTTTAGTATGGGGTAGGTGCTTTATACTTTGTATTACTTTTCAATTGACTTTGTTGGACCTGAAATTCTAGTTGTAGTTGAAAAAATAAAACTTTTCCAATTAAAAAAATACTTTGTTTTGTCCACATTTGATGCAAATTTCCAGTTCGGTTGCACATACCGAAATTACAATTATTAAATTCGTAAAGAATATTTTATGGAATTATGTCGAATCGTTATTTTGTCGTTTACGTGTTTTGTCTAATTACGATCACTCTATTTAATTGAGTTATTTGAATGAACCAAATCGAAATTTTACACTTTGCTCTGACAAATATGGATAACTTAATTATTGCCATTTTCATAATGAAATGAGACACGTGATGTTTTTCACTGAAATTGTTCCACTTCAAATTTAATTTTTTTAAAACTCGAAACCTTGCTTAATTAGAAAAAAATACATTTTTAAATAACGTGCTTGGCAAATATAATTGTCGTTATCGAACGTAGAAACTTTTCTAAACTACATACTTGTAATTAATTCCATGTTGTATGCACTGGTACAGTGACATCAATGTAATTTTCATGAACTTCGTGATGTAAACAAGCTTGTACATAATTTTTTAACAGAGAAAAAAGGAAAAAGCTCTCGTATAAATTAGGTACCTACCAACTTCTACGTGTATGTTATTAACTTAGCTTTTATTAGAAACTTGTTTTTCAAATTAAATCACGCAGCCTATTTCTGTCTTGAAAAACTTCCTGATTACTTACTTCCTTTTACCTCTTATTGTAAATACATAAAAGTGCACTAATTATTTCTGGGAATAAATTTTCTGAAAATCGATAGACAATGTTTATTATTCTCAGGGAAATTCACTGTGGGAAATAAATAACCAAAATCATTTAACTGTTAAAATTCGTTAGGTGTAAAATCAACGAAACTGCCTTTATAATTTCAAATTACTTATAACATCCCCCCATGAGTAGGGTTTTCTCATGTCACTTCGCTTTTAGTCACTTAGTCCGGTTTTACAAACATTAAAACGGTTCTACTTTCTTTAAAACCCGAACTTCGAAATAGCAAAGTAGATTATCGATTATCTCGATCACAATGTTCGTACTAGGTACGAGGGTTTTTCAGAAAAAAACTAGAAAATTGATTGCACACCTTTTCCAAAAGGAAATTTCAAAGACCGTTAGCTTCAACCACTAACTGACTGCAGTACAAAAAAGTACTTTTTTCTTTCAAAAAACCAGGAGCTTATACGCTTTATATCCCATAACAATTCTCCAGGTGTATTCCGGAGAGCTTCGGGGATATAGAGTTCTCTACGGGTTGTGTGAGGATTAGTTACAATTAATTACTACGATTAATAGCTACACACTAATGAATATTACTTAAAACGCAACTGAGAAAGAACAAAAATGTTGGTTTTTAACCAAATCTGCCTGTTGCATTTCATAAAAATTTATTTATCTGTTTTACTTATCAAAATGCAATAAATAATTAAGTAAATGCAAATTAAACAAAATAATAGAATATTATAACTAAAAATCAATATTAATAATAATAATGATTCACTAAACTGATGAATCAATAATACATGATACATTTTTCATGAGCGAATATTTATTTATTTAATAAATCGATAAAAAACTCGTCAACAGTATATTACATGTCAAGGGAAAAGATGGCTATTAATTACGAGTGTCAGTATGTCACCAGACGTTAGCCGAGTTAATATTAAGATTTTAAATCAAATTTTAACAAAAAGAGTGCACATAACAAATGCATCAACATTGTAGGTATGGAAATGTAAACGTAATAATTTTTTTTATTTCTAAAGGGAGTTTTTTTTTACATTAAGTCTTCGCGGGAGATAATCGTCATTATTAGCTCATGTGAAAAAGACATGTTTCTGTTGTAGATTTTAAAAGAAAGAAAAGAAATCAGAAATTATTTATTATTAAAGCCAAGTTAATATTGCTTTAAGGAAAAATAAAGAAAAAAAAATGATTCAAGAAAACTTAACTCAAATAGATCAAATGAAACTGTCAATTGAAATAATTCAATTCAATTTTTCTTATCGATTTTATTAATACTGTAATAAAATAAGTTTTTTGAAAAATCAAATGTAAATTCAAATTAAATTCTTTGATTTTGGAAAAACTTTGCAATAATATGTCATATTAAAATCTGATGGGATGGCAGAACAACGGCGGAACAGCCACTAAAATAAATAAAATAAAATTATTGTATTATTGCTAATTATTCAAGTAATTTAAATATTGAATTGAATTTTGTATGAAGCTTTTGCTCTTTCAGAAGGAATACATATTGAGATGTATTTTACCAGACTCCATATTTAAAATTACCAAACTGTCAGAAAAATTCAAATTCTGAAAAATATGGTCCGGCTAACGTTAAATATTTACTCAAATAAATTTTAATATTAAAATAGAAAATTAAATAGATTTGATACCGGTATACAGCTGTCTGCTTATCATTTATTTCCTTGTTCCTTCAATATTTTATTTTAAAATTTACGAATGTTACCGTTCTAACCTTCCATCAAATTTATCAAAATTATCTAAATACTGTTTTACAATTACTTAAAAATTTTTTTAAATAATACCAACTTTATTCAAAATTATACCAATTATTTTCATTCTGAATAAATAAACTTTTAGAATAAAAAAAATACTTTTATTTTACAAAATTATTTAAAAATTAATCAAAATTGCGGATATAAAAATTTTTTTCGTGTTTTCAGTCGGCCTTACTTTTGGTAAAGGCCAGATTTTCACCGATAGTTGGCGCTAACTCTCCCCCCCCTGCCCCCGCTACACAACATATATCACAGAAAGTGCTTATTCGGTATTAATTCTGAAATAAATTTTATGGATTTATATTAATTTATTGTAAAGATAAAAAATTGTATTTAGGTGAAATTACACTTTGGTCCCACATATCTAGTGGGAAGGATCAATGGTTTAATAATAATTTTGTTTTCAACACCGATATCACAAACTACTATTAGTAGCTTAATAGCTATTATACAACTAGTTGCGTAATGATAATATTTTATATGCCAAGCATAAAAATTTTTTTATTTAAAAATTGCAATAAAATTATTAATACATGCCTACCAACACAATCAATCAACACTTAGAAAACAATATCAATTATTATTGTTAATGCGAAGTTTTGTAATGGTGAGCT
Source organism: Cantharis rufa (assembly GCA_947369205.1). NCBI lineage: Eukaryota > Metazoa > Arthropoda > Insecta > Coleoptera > Cantharidae > Cantharis > Cantharis rufa. The sequence continues at coordinate 12,804,715 of OX376307.1, read as the reverse complement.
TTACGAAGCTAATTTAAAAGTTAAGTTGCAATGAAAGTTATAACTATAGTTGTAACTATTAAAATGTATTGTTTGATACTTTTAATCGTGTATTGAATTTTAAATATTTTTTTGTAAAACCCACCATAAGCGATTACAATGTAATTTGATGTGCGGTTAAAATCGAATTAAATTGTAATTGCTATATTATTAATACTATCGAGTAGGTAGCCTTGTAGGCTTATGTTGACAAAAGTGCGTGATTCGTGAAGGTCGATAAAAAATTATTTGATCGAATTGTTTTTGATTGACTCCAATATCATTGCCTGTAATTAAATTTTTGATTAATTTCTATTTTAATAAGATTTTTGGAAAAAATAAAATAGCTGAAGGTTTGCAATAACCTGACAACAGGTCACTTCCGGTGATACAGCTTATTGCAATTTGCTTACAGCTTTTATATTTGTCACTATACTATACATCTCTTCCTCTTCCTAACAGAGGTTTTACATTCCTGCCATATTGCATATTGGAATACAGCAAAATACAGCTTTATTTTTTATTTAATCAACATGAAATGATCATTAGAAATCAATGATGTGAAATCAAATGTAGATCACAGAAATCAAACAGACCCTGTACAATCGTTGTTATCTATGCAGAAGTAGCTGAGCATTTGATTGTCTAAATAGCAAATTGCATCTCTAGAAGTGCAATATTTAGATTTAAATTAGTGAGAACCACATAATATTTGAGACTTTCAAAGTTTTAAATGAATAAAGGAGATGCAAGGGGGTAACCACTTTGAATTTTACGTTTCCGGACATTATGAAGACTTCCCAAATATTGCGTGAGATTTCAGGGAACTTCCTAAAGTCTTTGCGAGACAGCTTAAGATTCATGAAACTTGTCAAATATTTTTTATTTTTTTGTTAAATTAAAAATTTTAATTTTTTAAATTAAAAGCATGGGGTCAAATGCTTGCATAAGGACCACCCCGATGTCCTAGGGTCTTATTGATTGATAATAATGATCCGCATGCTAATCAAGTTGAGGGAGTTCGAGCCCAGGTGCCTTGGGGTGGTACTGTAAGATTTTTACTCACCAAGAAAACCCCTCTGTGGGTGGTGTTTTGCACCGGTTTACGATTGCTCACGCATTTCTTCGTGGTGCAATCGGAATTTCCGTGAGGCTACGTGTACTGAAACATTCACTGAAACAAATAAAACAAACTGAATATTTTATTTAAAATTAAAATATATTATTATAGAAAACTATGCCCCGGTACACGACATAATTTATTTGGCAATTAAGTAATCAATTAATTACTGTATTGTGTTAGAAAATTATATTTTCTTTAAAATAATATTTTACTTTTTTTTTACAATATATTTTACTATATAAAAACGGTGTATTTGCCTGGTTTCGATGTATCGGTGTATGCATATCAATTATTCTGTATTTGAACGGTAAACAACACTCGTCAATTATAAATAACTTGTTATAGTGTAGTTTTACTTCAATCTGTTATGTAATTGTAATGTAAACTATATAGGGGCGAAATGGACTGAACCTGACAGAAACGATATTTTTTAATATTTCGGATAGAAATAATCGCTGTAGATTAAAAATTAAATTTTACTTTGATGGTCCATATTGAAAATCGATAACTTTTCCGAAACCAAAATATTATAGTAATTATTAACTTTTATTATAATAAACATTTGGTAATAAGTTTAAGTTCAGCGATGTAATAGTCTCATATTATTTGAACTTCGTGTATGAAATTTTCGAAAGTTTTATTATCGTCGAGAACTTGAACAACTTTTCACTTAAAATTAAATTTTGAGGAAACATGTGTGTTATATTAAAAGAAGGGCGTTTTTGTTATGGAAATCTAGATTTCTCTATTTTTAAGAATAAATGCAATTTATAAAAACTCAATAAAAAATAATAACTTGATTTTTATCGTCGTGTAATTTAAAATACCACGGTATTATTATGGTATGCATAAAAAATAATTACTCGCCGTTTTTAATTCTTCGGAAATTCATTTAATTTATGTATGTTGCCGCTGATTAATATTTTAACAACCCTTTCCAATGTGATTTATAATGTTCTTTTTATTCGTCGTTTCCTTTAATTTAATTTTAAAATAAATTTTTCATTAGGTACCAACCCACTTTATTTAAATAATGCAAATATTTTATTTACAGGCTATTGGGTTTCAGAAGAGCAATGCCTGTAACGGGTCGACTTCTAAACATGACTACCGAACTGTATCAAAAGGCAGATGGAGAACTTCTCAAGACATTTTTTGTATCACCTTCAGACAATCTTTGCTTTCACGGCAAGTGTACATATTACTGCGATACGTCACATGCAATATGTGGAAATCCTGATATGCTAGAAGGAAGCTTTGCGGCATTTCTACCATCTAAAGACATGGCACCGCGAAAGGTAGGAAAAATAGCATCGTGGCTTTATTTTGCTAAGTCAATCGTGTAACCAAGCACGTTTCCTCTCCGTGCTTAAAGCAATGAAAATTAAAATAATTTGAAGTTGTACACGACGTACTACACTACCATTTTCGTTTTTAAATTTTGTTTTCCTAATTTTAAAATTAATTATAAACACGATTTTGTGGCATATGTCGCTACCCTTTTTAAAAAAAGTTCATTGTTTTAGCCCGCACTGTCACTTATCATTAAGTTACTTACACAGGTATTTGGTGGATAATGATTTTATTGAATTCTTAATGCAGGTTTGGAGGCATCCTTGGCGACGATCGTATCATAAAAGACGAAAAGCTCAGTGGGAGACCGAAGCTAATTATTGCTCTGTTGTACGTGAAATTCCACCTTATGATCAGGGACGACGTTTATACGATCTCATGGACATGTCTGTTATGGACTTTCTTATTGGAAATATGGATCGTCATCATTATGAGACCTTTAAGTAAGTTAATTTCTGTAATTAAATTGAGAATAATGCGGGCGGGACTTCTTGCCTTTATTTGTATTTATTTTAAATTAAACTTATAAAATTTTCATTTAATAAATCATCAGCGTACGCTTGACCTAATTGTTTCATTTATTTGTCTTAAAAAAGAAAAGGAGTTGCGTTGGAAAACTAATCGCCTACAAATCACTTAAACGGAATCGAAATAATTCTAGTTGCTTTCAATAGAATTTAGCCTAGAATTATAATTTTTTTCGAGTTAAAGTATCCAAAACCATTGCAGAATAAATAAGTTAGGACGAAACGCGGTTTCCTAAACTGAAGAGCACATGATAAGCATTCACTCATTTTGCGTTCATAAATTTATTGTTTGCTGGTATCAAACATTGAGAAATTGCAAATTGAAAGCAATTTTTGATATTTTCGATCTTCAACAGATTATACCGGACGTCAATCATACGTTTACAGCAGCACTGGCAAACCTGTGACCCACGGGTCAGACACTGACCCACGAAGATTTTTAAATGACCCACTCGTTAATTTGTATAAACTTATTTATTATATCGTAAAAGAGAGAATAGACAATCAAATCTGTATCTCTGGTTACTCTGTTGAGTGCACATCATGCGTGTAGAACCTCTTGCTATAGTAACCGCACACTTTGCACCAAGTTGCAGCGGGGTAGGGGGGGATGTTTTTTGTGCATTTTACTCAAATCACGGATCCATCCTAAACACTATAGTACTCGTAGTTCTGAGTTTGTCTAAATAAAAACTTTTCATAAAATACTATAGTTCAACGAAAAATACTAACAGCTGTATTCATTAAAATTTAGAATATACTAAATCACTCTCTAAACCTATTTTAGCGTAAACGTCAAAAAACACTATTCATAAGCGTATTTTAGCTTAACAAACCTTCGCTAATAGTATTTTAAATTGACATTATTTATAAATGGATGGTGCCTTCTTTAAACTAATTTTAAACCTATTTTAAGGAAAGTAGACTCTATATAAAAAATGAAGACACATTTAGTTGTTGCTACAACCTTCTAAATAGAAATATTCAAAATATTCAAATATACAAAATGTAACATCAGGTGGCGTGTCGCCACAACAGGAGTTGCCTACCCGTACTATACATACAATAAAATAACTTTTAGGTTATACTTTAGTTCACTTATTCAGTTAGTAGTTCATATAATTCGAAGACACCAACGCAATTACACCAAATTCACTAGAATCGGTATTTTAACACCATTCTAGTTACAATAGGTTTAGAATCCGTTTATGTATGAACAAAAGTTAAAACGCTCTCTAAGTCTTAAAACACGTTCTAACTAAAATTGGTTTAGAGAGCGTTTTACAATATTTTTATGAATACAGCTGTTAGGGTATATCTGAGCACACGTGCCGGTAACAGAATATCCGTGTAGGAATTGTAGTTTAATCCCTAGGTAAAATGTATATAAATTTTTGATTTTGAAATGCCGTTTTCTCGAAAACTAAGGGATAATCCTCCTTGAATTATTTTACTGCATAAAAAATTGTCCTCGGTCCAATAATTTATAAGAAAAAGTTCAATTCGTAGGATTTTCTTTTTTTAATTAAAAAAATAATAAAAAAGTAAAATTTTCCTTTTCACTTGTAAAGGTAAAAGTTGTAACTTTTATAAACATCATCCTTTTTAGAGGATTTTAAAACTCCGTCAAATTTTTCAGTTAACAATTTTCTGTGTTTCCAATCTATTGGTACTCTTTTTACTACACCCTTCCCCATTCCAAGTGATTTCAGTAACTTAATGACCCACGGACTAGGTATCTAGTAATAAAAAAAAAAACAAAATTTTACTCGCTTCTAAAAAATGTTCACCATCACTGATCTAGATCATATTGAACAAGATGTGGTCTCGTCAGGTGAACCTAGGATTTTTGAAATTATGATCACGATTATTTCATATTTATGTACTTGCAAACTTCAGAATTTGAATTTCAAAAAATTCTCTTTTAGAGGGAGTTATGGATGTCATTCTTGCTCATTTCTTGTGTCATCCTAAGCACTTTTCCATTTGTTGCAAAATAGCTGTGCTTCGACTCAACGGTGAGTAAGAGTCATGCATTTAAACTACCAATAATGGTACCTTATGCTCTTACGACACTAAAATGGTTGGGATGTATCTTTTAATTCCGGAATACTACACCTTTTGCAGTTCGCTGGTTGCCTGGTAACACCGTTTATCTAATTATTTTGAAATTGTTCAGGAGAGCAGTTTTTAACTTTGCATCATGCATTGCTAGTATATAGTATATATTCTCAACTCGGTTACTTAACAACAAACGCTGCGCAGTTGCATTCCTACTTGAACTTGAAAATTCACATCCGCGTTCCTCAAACCTTAAACCAAGACTGCCCTAATTCACGCGTATTTCCACTGCATTTCCTTTAGCGCGTCGATCTTTCCATTAGCGGCACGGAGCAGAGGGCAAAAGGGACGCTCAAACAATTAGTATTACTATTAAACAATAAATTGATACAAACCGCTTCATCAAAAATTCAATACTTCAACTTGCAAGGGGTTTAGACCCTTGATAACTTGACTTTTGACTTTTTTGAATCTTTTATTTCAAAATAAACTTCAATATAAATTGGAAAAGTTAAATGTCAAGAGACAACTCGGTCATCTGCAGTCGTATCAACTTTTATTCTATGCTATTTTTAATTTTCTTTAAAATTATTACCAAATTTTACCATTCAAATTAATTATAATCTTCCAAATTATCCAAATTAAATTTTATCTTTAATCTTTAATCCAAATTTAATAATGCAAATTAATTAGGCAAAAATATCTAATTTTGACCAAATATGGGGCAATTTTAAATTTCAAATAAATCAAAATCTTTTATTACTCTAAAAAATCAAATTACTTTATTCACAAAATGTAACTCGTGTTCAAAATTGCAATTAAAATTTCAGGAGACAGAATCGGTCCAAACCGCTCATGCGAGATCTGGTTTCCCGACTTAGTTCTTGCCACCTCAACCAATGAGGGGGGAAACTAGAAAATTCAAAATATTTACAAAAATTTAAATAAATACATTTTTACATTGCAAAATGAAATGTCTACAAAGAAAATATATTTGCAAAATTCGTTTTTCAAGAATATTCTCTTGTTCTTCAATAACTATACTCTGACGCAACGGTGAGCAAGAGTCGTGGTTTGTCCATAATGTCATACTAGACTCACCTATCAAAAAATGGTTTGGGATATTTGAAAACGCATATGAACCAAGGTGGCTGATTTTTTTATAATGTGTAGGGGAAAATTAGAAAATCTTTTTGAAGTTGTCGAGCAAGATTTCTTGTGAGTTTTCACCGCCATCTTGAAAAAAGTGGTAAATTTTGTATTTTTGCGATAACTCAGTTTTCCGTCATGGTATAAAAATTGCGATTCTATACTTTCTTGTTGATTTTTTTATGCTCTACAATTAAGGTCCTATGAATTTTTCACCTACCGTTAATTGTTGTTAAAAATAAAACTAGAAATTAAAAAATTAAAAGATTTAAACTTGTTTTTTGCTGTTTTTTTTCCTTTCTCGTGACACAACATGTCGAAAAAATATCCACACTTAAATTTGTAGAGCATACTAATACCTGTTGTTTGAGCCGTAATTTCTCTTTATATATATTTTTTTATTAATTTTGTTACGCCTTAACATTTTTTGAACGGTTTGATCTGTTTGTCCTCTTTTTGGTGCCGTTCTTTATTGCCAGCGTGCAAATCGAAGGGTCGAACTCTTCGACAAGTGTTTCCCTTTTTTGTGTGGGAACCACAAATATCGGTGGTTCCTAGAAACTATAATTTTTGTATATATGTTTTTTTGTACGTTTCTCTTTCTAACAACTTTTTAGTTTTAAGTCAGTACTAACCAAAACTTTGAAACGTGAACATGCATTTCACGAACTAGAAAATTGTAATTCAAGAGTTAAATAAATAGTTAGTCTCAAAAATAAGTGTTTATTATTAAAAGAAGAATAAACTGGTCCTTCAAATAAAAAACCCCGTTCCTAGTGGCTAGAAGAAGATTCACTTCCCACCAGGTGTAAACGGATTAAACCATAGACGTCCGACGCTGGCGTCTACATAGAATTTTTGGTCCTACGAGCCAAATTACGAACAGCCAAGAAATCATAAATCGAAGTGTAAAACTGGACGCCCTGAAGCTGACGTCCACACTACAGTGAAAACAACAACAATTATTAATTACATCAAGATAGAGGTGAGCAAATTCCTTTTTACAAAATTATTTTTATACCTTTCCTTTTTCGAAAAGCGAGATTTGAGTCAATTACGGCAAGTTTATCGCGATTAAAAGCAACTAGCATTTTTTTTCATTGCAACATTCGCTACAAAAGAGTATTTAACTTATATTACTTAATTTATTGTATTGCAAAATTTAAAAATCAATTTAAGGAAGAAAACAATTATTTTAAAATTTAATTATTGGTTCGCGTTATTTCAAATATTTTTCTTGCCATGGCAAAAGCAACCGAATTAATAAAAAAACGAGGTATAATTAAGGGCAGTCTCACAAGGTTCGAAACATTTTTAAAAAATATTGATAGACTGAACCCAGATGTAGTTCAAGTCAAGCTACGAATTGTAAACATCAATCCGTTGTTCCAAGAATTTAACGAAATTCAATCGGAAATCGAAATGTTAGGTGAAGAAAATTCAGATCTTTCCGAAAACGAAAGACAATTATTTGAAGATAAATATTTCAAATCATTAGCCGAAGCGGAAACATTAATTGTGAAAAACGATGAGACGGATTGGGAAAACTCGGGGTCGGTAAAAAGCGCGTCGGTACCATCAAACGTTGGTAGCGGCGGCGTTATGTCCGCGGTCGGTAGCGGCAACGCCGGTGCCGTCGGGGGCGGCAGCGTTATCTCCGCGGTCGGTAGCGGCAACGTCGTTGGTGGCAACGGCACTAATAATTTAAATCAAATTCGATTGCCGAGAATTAATATGCCTTCCTTTGAGGGTCAATATGACCAATGGTTATTTTTTAAGGACACATTTAGTTCCTTAGTGCATACAAACGATACTATCTCGTCTATTCAAAAATTTCAATATTTACGACTTTGTCTTAAAGGCGAAGCACGAGATGTAATTAAGTCACTGGAAGTTTCTAGTGCAAATTTTGAAAGCGCATGGGATCTATTAGTCGAGCAATATGAAGATAAACGATTACTTGTATTAAATCACGTCAAATCCATTTTTGATTTGCCCAGTAGCACGCGCGAATCTCACGAGCATCTAAGAAAACTCACTAATGATCTTAACAAACACATGAAAGCTCTCGAAGTCCTAGGACAACCGGTGAAATACTGGGACACATTAATTGTTTATATAATTTTACAAAAATTAGACAAAGTCACGAGACGCGAATTTGAATCTAAATTTAGTGAAGAATTACCTACAATGCAGAATTTTTATGCTTTCCTCAGAAAGGAATCCAAATTTTTAGGTAATCTTGACGGCGCTAACGTGACAGAATACAAAAAACCGAAAGCAAAAGGTAATAATTTCTTCTCTAGTACGAGTCACGAATGTTTTAACTGCAGCGGAAAGCATTTGATGTATCAATGTGAGGAGTTCTTAAAACTTCCCATTGATAAGCGTTGGGAAAGAGTGAAACAAATTGGTATTTGTTTTAATTGTTTTCGAAAAAATCATTCAACTTATGAATGCAAGATGCGCGGTTGCATGAAATGTCGTAAACGACATAATACATCATTACATAATAACAATTCTTATGAGATCAATAAAGATCATAATATCAAAAAGAACAGTTCGATCGAACAAGTTCAAGTTATAGCTAACGATACGGCAGGCGAAGAGAACGCCATTGCAAGTACCACTACACTTTGTAACTCATTTAACGGGTTCACACAAGTATTGCTATCTACAGCAATTATAAACGTTTATGATAATGAAGAAAATACGCACCGAGCGCGAGTTTTGCTTGACTCCGGTTCTCAATCACATTTTGTTACAAACGAGCTCGTGCAAAGGTTGAAACTGCCGGTTTCAAAAATCAATTTTTCTGTGTCGGGATTAAATCAAGCACTCACAAAAATTAGTAATGAAGTGAATATACGTTTTAGCTCGAAACATTCTAATTTCGAAGGTAACTTAAAGTGCTTAATTGTACCAAAAATAGCGGATCATATGCCTTCTGCGCCAATTGATAAAACTTCACTAAAACTACCCGAATATATAACATTAGCAGATAATACCTTTAATCAAGTTGACCGAATCGACATGTTGATAGGTGCAGATTTATTTTGGAGCTTGGTACGCTCAGGTCAATATCAATTAGGAAAAAATCGACCAATTATGCAGGAAACTGTACTGGGCTGGGTTATTTCGGGACCAATATCGGCACAACGCGCGACTTCACGCAAATACTGCGGATTCGTGTCGGACGAAATCATAAACTCGAATTTAATACGTTTTTGGGAAACTGAACATTGCCCAGAAAGCAAAGCGGTTTCACCAGAAGAAGAATTCTGCGAGAAACATTTCGCGAATACGACAAAACGCATGCCCGATGGACGTTTTGTAGTCAAGTACCCATTAAAAAATTCCGCGGAAATATTGGGGGATTCAAAACAAATAGCTTTAAAACGCTTTGAACAGTTGGAAAGAAAATTAAATAAAAATAAGTCTTTAAAGTTAGAATACGCGAAATTCATACGCGAATATGAAGAATTAGGACACTCAACTAGATTAATTAATGAGAATGATTACATGTGTTGCTATCTATGTCATCATTGCGTAATAAAACAAGAAAGTTTATCTACCAAATTAAGGGTGGTGTTCGACGCGTCCGCCAAAACAACGAGTGGTTATTCGCTGAATGACATTCAGGCAACGGGTCCGGTTATACAACAAGATCTGTTTTCTATCGTTACTCGCTTTAGGAAGCATAATTACGTATTAACGGCGGACGTAACTAAAATGTATCGGCAAGTATTGATATCTGAAGAACAAAGACCACTGCAGAGAATTCTTTGGCGTGACCCTATAACGGGGGAGATTATTCGCTATCAATTAAATACGGTCACCTACGGTACCACTTCTGCGTCATTTCTTGCAGTGCGATGCTTATATCAATTAGCAAAAGAAAATCGGTTTAAATATCCACGCACTAGTTCAATTATAGAAAATGATTGCTATATGGATGATGTAATTACAGGTGGAAAATCTATCGAAGAAATAAATCAAATTTACGAGGAAATAACAAACATCTTGAAAGATGGATGTTTTGTACTGAACAAATGGAGTTCTAACAATTCACAAATGTTAAAGAAAATTAGCGAGTCTAATAACGATATAATTTTAAACATAGGCGAAGAGGGAGAGTCAAAAACGCTCGGGTTGACTTGGCACGCATCTAGGGATATTTTAAAATACGTTATAAACATTGATAAAATTGAAAAGGGAAATACTAAAAGAACGGTGCTGTCGGTCATCGCTAGACTCTTCGATCCGTTAGGTTTACTCGCGCCTTGTGTGATATCTGCAAAAATAATATTGCAGAAGATTTGGCAACATAATTTGTCATGGGATGATTTCATCCCGCAAGAATTAAATGTAACTTTTGAGAAGTTCAAAAAACAACTGCCTAGTTTAAATAATTTGGAAATAAAACGGCACGTTATTTGCAAAGATCCAATTAAAATAGAATTACACGGATTTGCAGATGCATCCGAATCTGCATATGGAGCTGCAATCTATATTCGCAGCATAGACACTCAAGGTAATGTACATTGCAATTTACTTTGCGCAAAGAGCAGAGTGGCTCCATTAAAAATTTTGACTATACCTCGTCTAGAATTATCCGCGGCATTTTTATTATCAAATTTAGTGGTAAAAGTTAAAAAGATTCTTGGTATGGAAATCCAAGAACAATTTCTTTGGAGCGATTCTACGATTACCTTAGCTTGGATAAAAACGTCACCGCACTTATTAAAGGTCTTTTGTGCGCACAGAGTGACTGAAATACAAGCTCTAACGTCTGTCAACGATTGGCATTTTGTAAAAACGCAGGAAAATCCCGCGGATTTGTTGACTCGCGGAATTCAATCAAATGACCTTATCGATAGCAAATTATGGTGGCATGGACCGAAATTTTTGTTTGAAAAATCAGAATTGTGGTCTATGTACAACGACCGCAATTTAATGCCGGAAGTTGATAGAAACGAGTTAGAAAAGGAAGCTCGTAAGAGTAAAATTGTTCTAACAGTCACATCAGTTAAAACATTCGAACTCTTCAACAAATTTTCAAAATTTTCGAAACTACAAAGAGTTTGCGCGTATTGTTTACGATTTAAGAAAAACGCATTGTCTAAAGTTGAAAATCGAGTATTCGGAGCATTAACTGCAGACGAACTTGTAGAATCGACAAATTGTTTAGTCAAAATTGCTCAGATTGAAATGTTTAACAAGGAACTTAAATTGCTGCGTAAAGGTAATCAGGTACATTCTAATAGCAAATTATTAAACTTAAACCCTTTTGTTGATCCCACCGGGATTATACGCGTAGGGGGGAGATTGAAAAATTCAATTTTTGATTTTGAGAAAAAACATCCGATAGTTGTAGACGCAAAACACAATTTAACTATTTTATTAATTAGACAAGAACATGAAAGATTGTTGCACGCGGGGCCCCAAGCAGTTTTAGCCTCATTGCGCGATCGTATTTGGGTAATAGCCGGTCGAAACTTGGTAAGGAAAATTACCAGAAGTTGTGTGAAATGTTTTAAAGCAAGACCTGTATCAATTGAAAGTCTAATGGGAAATCTGCCATTAGTTAGAGTTACCGCGTCCAGGCCATTTTTAAGTACCGGTATTGACTTTGCAGGTCCCTTTTTGTTAAAGGATCGAAACGGAAAAAAATATAATGTCACAAAAGCGTACGTTTGCGTTTTTGTTTGTTTGGCAACGAAGGCCGTACATTTAGAAGTTGTTAGCGACTTAACTACCGATGCGTTTATGGCAACGTTTCACCGGTTCGTCTCTCGTCGCGGTCATTGTTCGCATGTATATTCCGACAACGGTACGAATTTTGTAGGTGCTCAAGCACGGATTGAACGTTTACAATACGAACTTAAAGGACTGGTTGATTTTGAAAATGTACAGTGGCATTTTATCCCACCGAGAGCTCCAAATTTTGGGGGTCTCTGGGAGGCAGGAGTAAAGAGTTTTAAAACTCATTTGAAACGAGTGTTGGGTGATACAAAATTAAATTTCGAGGAATTTACTACGATATTGACTCAAATCGAAGCTTGTTTGAATTCCAGACCCCTCTATCCTTTGAGTAATGATCCCAATGACCCATCTCCTTTAACTCCTGCTCACTTCTTGATTGGACAACCATTAACGGCCGTAGTTGAGCCTCAACTGGCCGAATTAAGGATTAATCCTAGAAAACGTTTCATCATGCTCCAACAAATGAAACAACACTTCTGGAGCAGATGGTCAAAGGAATACGTGTCTGAGCTGCAGACTCGTACAAAGTGGCAGAAAAATCACCAGAGTCTACTGCGGTTAGGTGCAGTGGTTATCGTCAAAGAAGACGGCGTGCCTCCATTGAAATGGGTTCTAGGAAGACTAGAAAAGCTCCATCCCGGGAGCGACGGAGTGTGTCGCGTCGTGACTTTAAAAACTAAAACTGGATCACTAAAACGCCCTGTGACTAAAGTGTGTGTGTTACCAGTGCCGGAGGGTTAAAAATTCGTTAATGCCCTTGTATATTATGAACTTGAATTTTGGTATTTCCTTTGTGCTTGCGAAACTTATGTTAATTTCTAAACTTGTATTTTTTGTCTCATTTAAATTTCTGAAATCTTTTTATGCGATAATATGTTTATTCTAATTGTTTAATTTTTGTTTTGAAAGGGTTCTTTCAAGGCGGGCGGCATGTTTGAGCCGTAATTTCTCTTTATATATATTTTTTTATTAATTTTGTTACGCCTTAACATTTTTTGAACGGTTTGATCTGTTTGTCCTCTTTTTGGTGCCGTTCTTTATTGCCAGCGTGCAAATCGAAGGGTCGAACTCTTCGACAAGTGTTTCCCTTTTTTGTGTGGGAACCACAAATATCGGTGGTTCCTAGAAACTATAATTTTTGTATATATGTTTTTTTGTACGTTTCTCTTTCTAACAACTTTTTAGTTTTTAGTCAGTACTAACCAAAACTTTGAAACGTGAACATGCATTTCACGAACTAGAAAATTGTAATTCAAGAGTTAAATAAATAGTTAGTCTCAAAAATAAGTGTTTATTATTAAAAGAAGAATAAACTGGTCCTTCAAATAAAAAACCCCGTTCCTAGTGGCTAGAAGAAGATTCACTTCCCACCAGGTGTAAACGGATTAAACCATAGACGTCCGACGCTGGCGTCTACACCTGTAATATAATATTTTTGTTTTTTTTTTCTATTAGGACTTGACTCTTTACTTATTCACTTAATAAGAATTCGAATGTATTGTTCTTTTGTTCTTTTGTTTTTTTTTTAATTTTTTTTTGAAATTTTAATTAAATCAAATTCATTGCCCGTGATTGCTATCAAAATATCTAGTTAGAGGATTTCTCAAAATAATACTTTAAATAGAAATTCAGCGTTCACGCAGAAATGAAAACTGCCATCTCATATCTAATCTATGCCAAATGTTGTGTAAAACTACAAATGTAGTTTTTGCTAGTTTGTCGAGCTTGTGATACTGTAACGTTGTTTGTAGTGATTACCGATGTGGTTGTTAGGATGGTCAATTGCACTCAGAGTTTCGAGCTTGTCTTAAAACCATCTTACCTTACATTGAAGGACAAAAAGTAACGGTACGGTTTTGCGGTATGGAATGATTTGGTAGGAAGCTTATTAGCGCTTGTAAATTTACCTAATTGCTAATATAGTAAGGAAGTAAGGTCAAAGTTTAATAAAAATAATATTGTTGGGTAAAGTGAACTAGAATTAAATAAACTACATTATTTGTAATTTGTATAGGCATTTGTTTTACAAAGCAATTTATATTCATTTATATGTAACTTGATATTGTTTATCTTATTAATATTTTAGAAAACCCAAAATATGTTATTTATAATATTATATTAAAACATTCTCTAAATTTTTATAACAGTAACAACCACTTCAGTTTTCTATTTTGTAAATTAATTATGACATAAATAATATATATAGCGAGAATAACATTAACATAACCTAAATTTCAAACGTCATACGAAATAAAAGTTTAATGTAGCATAAGTTGCCTATTTTCAGACGTTAAAAATGTAATTAAGTTTGATAATTATTATTTTATTTTCTTAATACGAAGTTAACTTATGCAAATTTTAAACTTAAATTATAGTCAACAAAACTAGGTCACAGCCGAATAAATTAATCATTTTCCACCTCGTTGCGTAATATACTATTTTTTTAAATTCATTGGAACATTGGATTCAGTTTCTATACTGATTGGTAACATCAGTGAATTCCTTGACGGGAAAACTTTTTTACCGAGAAAGATCCACTTTTAATCCGTACGAAACAGTATACTATTTTTCTTGGCTACGCTAATGTGAAGGTAAAATTAATGCTTTATATTTTACTTAGATTATTTGGAAACGACACATTTCCACTGCATCTCGATCACGGTAGAGGTTTCGGAAAACCTTTTCATGACGAGCTATCAATTTTAGCTCCAGTGTTACAATGCTGCATGATCCGTCAGTCAACACTAGAAACATTAATCAAGTAAGTAACTTGTTTAACAATTTAGCTTTAAAGTTGCAATACTTTTTGAATTTGAATAACGAAAAGGAAATTGTTGGTTTGGAAACTTTCGAGATTTAAGAGAAATTTTAAGTTCGATACGAATATCCGACGACTTTCCTATTTAAGATTCAATCAAAAAATATGTACAGTAAGTAATTTAAATCAATCACAAATGTCAGATTTCCTAGTTTGTTTTTAAATAAAAAAAAAAGTAATTACTAAGTTTCTCATTGAACGCGGAAAAAGGTTTAATTAAATTAGCAATTAGCTGTAAAAAATGTTGGGAAAGCTTAAGGAAAGTTTAAATATGTTCATAACGTAAGTTTGTATAGTTTCTCGTTAAAGAAACACAAATCTTAGAAATTCATGAGAAAAACTAATTATGAAACTCAACACTGTAAGTATTTGCTATTATCCATTCTTAAAGGAATCCATTTTGTGTTCTTTGTTCCAAACGCAATTAGCGTAAATGGCTATCGTTACACGCGAATCTGAAACTACACTTTTCTATTAAAAGGGTAGTTTGCTGAATTCTCTTGGGACCATCTCGGGCAATAATTTAAGTAAGAAACTAAAAAGAATTTTTACTTTTCCGAACACAACCATATTAAAATTGATCACTCTTGCTAATTCGAATTAATTTTGTTGCTAACATTACACAAAGTTTTACGTATGTACATATGTGCTTTATAAGGATATATTCGCGTGCATAAAGGAGCCAAATTTATTGCTGGAGGATTATAGTGATTTACATCAGCATTTTTTATGCTAAATGCTGTGTATGTATGAAGATTTAATGGTAAATCGGATAACTAGAAAAACCTTAAGAATTTCTACAAGTATTCCAGCTTTAATATCGGCAAAGTAGAATACATAAATATTAGGCAAAAGAAAATAATACCAACCGTTTTCTTAAATGCCACCAACAAAATATTTGATTAGTTAGATGTTCAAATAACTGTAAAAACATATTATTAGTATTGCCGGGCGCCAGATAAAATTATTAAAACCCCCACGAGTTTTCTAATTCAGTTGATTAGCTGTGAAAAGAAATTTTTGTTTTTCTGAACAAATAAAATTAATAAAATTCAAGAACAAGAAGGAATTTGTATTATTACAACATCAAATTAACAGATTAAGTTCACACACAACTAAAATATTACTCAAGCCAGATAACAAGATATATGGGGTATTAAAACAAAGTTTTACCAACCTAATAGTTTGACAACGCGCGAAATATTGCTGCTAAAATATGAAAGCGAAAAAGAAATCTAAATGGTCAAATATAGTTACACGAAGACTAGAGCGAAAAAGAACAACATAATTGATTGCCAATCAAGTTGCTCACTAATCGAGCTTCACACCATTCAAAGACTAGTAATACAATATTAAGCCGATAGTTATGCAACTATTCATACATCAGAATGTATTATAAAATTATGTAAGGATTTTTTTACGTTCTTTAGATTTCAAAGTACACTGAAAAGAATAGTTCATCATATTGATGAAAAAATCATAATTTGTGCACCAATGAACAAAATCAGTTATCTTCATCAATATAATAAACTTTTTTGTTTATAATTTATAATTTTCTCATCGAAATACATAAGAAACAGTCGCAAATGGTTCTATCTTTCAAATTTAGGGTCAAAATTGCATCTTTTTGTCATTTTCTCACTTGAAAACACCACAAAGTGTTAAATTTATCACCACCAATGTAATTTTCTCATTAAAATTCATAAGGACCGTTAGAAGATTGATTAGTTTAAACCTCTCAAGGTTTGGAGTCAAAACGCAGCAAAAGCTTGAACCTTTCGTGTTCTTTTCTTTTGGAAAACCTCGTAAAACATTCAGTAGGATACTAACATGAAATATATGTGCGATAATGTCATTTTCTCCTGGAGAAATTAAGGAATAGTTGAGAAAGATGTCAAATTTTAAGGATAAAATTGAATGAGGCCTATTAACAGTTTCCGTTCCTTTTACTATCAAGTATCCTGAAAGGTTAAATACGATCCTTACGTGAATTCTGTGTTATGTAAGTTTTTTGTCAAAATACATAAGAATCAATAAATTAAGAAGAGCGATTGTTTTTAAGTTATCAACTCTTTAGATTGAAATGTAGCAAACCTATAAAATAGTATATAATTATGATATTTACGTAAATTCTGCGTGCACCAATTTTATTTATTTATTTTTCATTAATTTTATTTTATGTTTTAGACTCAAAATGTAGATAAGGCTTTTAATGTTTTTTTCATTATAGAAGCCCATAAATGTTTACATTGTATTCATTTTAAATATATAGGCCTGACCTGGGTAATAATGTTTTAAGAATGATATTTTGCGGGGAGAAGAGAACTTTTGTATATACAGTAGCGGTCATGGAAATTGCATTGGGAATTATTCCCGAATTAAAAATATAGATTTCTATATTATATTCTGAATAATAAAGAATAGAAAATAGAATACAAATAGATAAAAAGTAAAATTTTTGGTTTGAAACTCATAAGCTCAAAAATACATTTTCTTTTTTGATCATAATCACAAAGCTAGGTTTTTCAAATCGGGGGGTCTGGGGGTTATAGAAGACTCCTCAGAACATCAGCGATTGTGTTCAAAAATAGAAAATGTGTCATTGAATTTCAAATCAGAAATCTTAAATTTTTAAATTTTAGAAGTTAGATTTTTGGTTTGAAACCCATAAATTCAATAACACATTTTTCTGCCCAGAATCTTTGGTATACTGGAGGGTATTCCATATCCCCCAGACCCCCCGGTTTGAAAAACCTAGCTTTGTCTGCGTATTATGTTTATCTTGTGTGTGGGTATTGAAATTTCATTGGAAATTGTTATTTTAATTTGGAAGTAATCACTGATACAATTTCCATGACTGCTACTGTACATAAGACGACTATTTTATAATATGTAATAAAATACACGCACTCTATTGGTTACTTTTTAATTAGTCACCTAATATTTAGGAGGTTACGGAAGAGTGATAGGTCAGTGCGGCCTTTAGGCCACACGACTTGGGTAATCTTTATCAGGTAATATTAGTACTAAATAGCAGTATTAGGCTATATCAACAGTCATGGGCGTCCATCAGGGGGGGGGGTAGCTGCCTCCCGGCTCTTGCCTTAAATTTTTTTCGACATTAAATACTTTTTTCTAAGTTTTTAAAATTTTCTAGAACTTTTGGTTTTAATACTTATTTATTTACTTATTTTTATACTTATTTCCTATCTATCGGATATCTATAGGATCATTTTCGTGAAGAAACTGGGCATAAATCATCTATAGGAATGTGCTGAATCTGCGGTAGCTTTACGTAACTTTTTGAATATCTATTGTGGAAGGAGTATCTATCTTGTGATAGATCTCACGATGCAAAAACCACTCTTTATTATTTTGAAAATTCTTATAGTTGAATAGTCCGGAATTCCAAAGGAGGCTAAGCCTCCTTTGTCTCCTCTGACGATCCGCCGCTGTTATAGACACTTATAGAATCTTTGTTTCGGAACTAATGATGCTAGGATACTGCTCGGTCGTAGCGTAGAACGACAATATATTTATTGTGGTGTAGGGAGACCGTTACGTTACAGAAAACCGTTGAGAAGAGTCCCGGACAAGAAATTTTAGGAGGTGCGAATTTGCACTGGTGTGGTGTTTACGGGTTAATACTATGTAGCTAATACTGCCTGATACTTTGGATTCTGCCACAACTGATACTTATACTGCCATGATACCACCCAATATGTTCTGACGTTGCTATTTAGCACCAAGAAGAATAAATTATATTAAAAATCTTGGTTTACTTGCAGACACTATTTTATTTAAGGATCGTAAATGGTAGGTACAGATTGGCAAAATTTTTAATTTTTGGCTTTACTCATATCGACATGGGCCTATTGGTAAAAATACCGAGAATTTTGATAACACAGATGTTTTCTGATAAAGCCAACTAGGGAAACAATTCTAAGGATCCTCTAAGATCTGGTCAAGCTTTTAGGTATAGGACGGAAGTGTACTAAAATTTAGATCATGCGTGGGTATCTTTTGAAGTACTACCAGCAGGATTTTCAAAAAATTGAGGTAGAAATTTTTGCGACTATACTCATAACTCGTCAAGTTTACATAGGCTGTAAAAATACATTTTTAATAAGTTTTTTGGAATCGGGTATGGGGCTGCCGTGTACCGGGCGGTGGTTAAATATAAAAGTTTAACATGACGGCCAATTTTCCGTTTTAGCGAGCATCAGATGGAACAGTTTTCTTACTAAATAAATAAAATTCTGTGCTTTGCATAGATTTAAAAAAAAAGTAAGTAGTTAAAGACCTTTTTACATAATCTGATTTCAAAAGGTGACTCTTGAATTAAGGATCCAGATACTTGATTATTTGAAATTTGAGCATGGGAGACCTACAGTTTGGTTTTCAAGAACCAAGGATTTTCGGCTGCTCAAACCGAATGGGATAATTTATTGTTGCGTGAGTTTGATTGTTCTTTTAGTTTTAAATTTGTTACAGTGGTTGAGCACTCGACCACTGGACTACTCGTGTATTTTCTGACATAAAATTTTTTTATAAGATGAAAATGAAAAAAACTGACGTCTAGGAAATATTTAGTTTTAATATATTATAAATTAGTTTAATGCATTTTGTATGTATGCTGCCGTGTAACGCAAAACACATGCAGAATCCTTAACCGAAAGTGACCCTTTTCTTTAAATTTCCCAGAATATATTGTCAAACTAATTTAAAATGACTTGTTTATAATTGGGGTTTCCATTGTGCGATGTAGGAAATTTATTATTAGTGCAATTCAATAAAATATTGATACATTAAATCGGAATACCGTAGTGATTTTATATATTCACATTGAGACCTTTTTGACACGGAATAAATGTATCTACGTATTAATGTAATAATGTATAATGAAACAAGTCGTTTAAAATTGATTTGGAAAATTAGTGAATAAAATTCTTGAACGATACAATTTAAATATTTAAAACTTGATTCAAAATTCGAGTTTTCGATAATGTTAATCAATTTATTTGATTTATAAAATTATTTAAATTGATTTTAAATAAGGATTTTGGAATTTATGTTTTGAGGAAATTGAAACTGTTCGATTCGAGGGTGTTTTTAATGCGATAACATCTTACATACTGCACATAAAATTAAGTGCAGCGCTACATCACTTCATTCTTTAGCTATGGACGAGATAATCTCGTTTTTCGTCCCTAATCACTCTTCTCTAGCCCCTTATGCCTATAAAGAGGTGATATAAAAAGCGATTTGCTGAAGACGAGTAATAGGAAAAGATATCGTGTCTCGGAGTGAGTACCTCGACGTTCCATGAATTACACAATAGCAAAGATTGGCTACTGGAATATGCAAGCCTCATCAATATTAATACTGCATTCTATTTCTGGTAAATTACTCGTCAGTTGATGGTGGACTGGCTATGTGAATTTTTTCAATTCGAACACTTTACCTTTTTGATTAATTCATTAGTCCTATCGGTGGGCATGCATGCAACTGATTTGCCCGAAATAACAATTTATCATTAATTCAATTACCATAGCGTTCCCATCAATAAAAAATTTCCTTTATTCATTTCCACATAGGTATATTTAAATTCGGAAATAAAATTCTGGATGAAAATTTTAGACCAACTGGCAGCTTTACATTTATGTAATGGTGTTTATATCGTGACCTGTTACTATTCACCAGCAGATTGGGCTTCCAACAAAAAGTAATCTTCCTAGTACTGCTCATTTTAGATGCGGTTAAACGATTCAAACGAATGAATGGAAAAGATCGCAATCGCGTGATACACGCGTTTTAAACCGCTTTAGTAGCCACCTTACTTGTACGTACAATTTGTATCGGATTTTTTATGCTAAATTATTTATCCATCTTTTTGTTCTTGCTTGCGATAAAACTCCAAAAAAATCTCCAAACGTTTTGGATTAAACATTTAATTTCTTTAAAAATCCCTTTTGTGTATGAACATAGTCGGATTGTTGGAGAATCTACCAAGAACGATGATAAATGCTCATGTAACATGCATGAACGCTTAAGCTTCCCTTGGTTGAATAAACACTACACATTTTATAAAAGTCAATTTCCTGCTTTACTTTCCCGCTCACACATACGCTCTCGCTGAATCAACTTCTAAAGGATTTGAATTCATTTTTTTATTAGTCGAAGAAAAACAATTGCGTGTTTGTAAAGAACTCCATTGAATATTAATATGCATATAATAATAATAATATAATAAAAGAATTTTAAATTCAATTTACTCTAAATCTTATTAAAGGCCGCTTTGTGCCCAACTTTTTATTAAATAAAAAGGTAAACGTGGAAATTTTATCACAAAACTCATATTCCAAATTTTTCCTAGGCGAATTAATACCTTCCAAACGAACCGAGTTGATATTTTTGTTAAATATTGCAACTCGAAACTGTTGATGAATATTCTGTCGATGGTACAGCTACTCGAAAGTGATGCTGTAGAATTACACGTCACGACGGTTTATGAAGTTTACGTGGTTTTGTAAGCATGGATCGACGTTTATTAACATTACAAGCAGGGTACATATCGACCCCATCCGATTCACTAAAAGTTAACGTACCCGCCATTAGATCAGTCAATCAAGTAAAAAATTACCGTAATTTTCCCCCAGATATCGGTTGGAACGATAGCAGGTCACTGTTGTTCTTCCATTCCTGATATTCTTCGTGTCTGTTATCGTGTTATAATGAACGTCAAATCGAGGAATGAATTTTATATTATGTATAAAAGTAAGCTTTCGACGCTTTTGCCTCGAAGTAGAGACTATGAACGCGGCCCAAAAATTGATTAACTTACCATTATCTTAAATTGTATTGATCTTGTAAATTTTCATTTAGTCGGATAATTTTAGTTATTTTCAGTACCATATTAATGTTAAGTCTTCTAAAAGAGTCTTTTCTTGGATTTGTCTCAATTTATTTTTTAAATCTAGCCTGAGGTTTATTGACAGACTGTGTCTGGAACATAGAGATTCTTTATTTTATACTACACATCCTACAAAGAATACACCAACGTTTTATTTTTATTGCAAGGGTAGAAGATGATTTGACTTTTGTTTAAATAAAGTGTGCATTTTAGGTTCATGTTTTATGAAAAGCAGGAAATATCTAAATAATAGGGAAGGAGATATTGCTACAATATTGTAATCATTTGCTACATTTTTGTAAATTTTTAATATAATATTTTTCTGAAGGAAATAATAAGTAAATCAGCTGGAAAGTGCAGTGCAGCATTGTTAGTACTCTTTTACTTTGATTTTACTCTTAGGTAATGTGATAAAGGCATCGATCGCTGATGATATAGCAGCTTTTAGTCGTCCCCGTATCTCTATTTAATTAAGTCTTAAATTTGAACTTATTTTCTTGAACGCAATTTTTATTGTCGAATATTACTCTCTGTTCTCTATGTACAACTACAGCATTATAATAGTTTCTTTAATATTTAGGCTGTGTTAATTTTATATCCGGTTTAAACCAAATTTTGTCTAGCAAATGTTAGTGTTAATATTATATTCTTTTCCTTCTAAATTACAGATGAATGTATGTAAAATTCACGTGACGTTAATTATGCTCCTTCTCTCCCTGGTGACATGTTTTATCAAACATATTATGTTGTGAGTCCCTAAATACGCGGAGAAAATAACGATAAAAGCCAATTTCAAAATGAACAATTTAAAAGCAGAAAAAATTCTTGCGGACATTTGGAAATAATTAACTTACTATAATAATTAAAACTTTTCTAACTAAAAGTTAATTATTCCTTTTTAATATTAGTTAAACTTACGTACATTTGCAAATGTTCAAATTTCGTATACCAGATGTCTCGGTTCTCAATTTCTAGTAATTGGAAAGTTAGAAATTTAAAGGTCCTATTAAAGATGTATAATTTTTTCTTTTGGTGTAATCGCAATATTGGTGCAATATTTATTTGCAATATTGTTGTAATATTGAAAATCTTGGATTTTATTTCTTTTGTTGATATACATAAACATGTAACTATCCATATAAAAGAAATAATTTTACGCATATTGGTGGAATATTGATTATCTATATTGGTGCAATATTAAAAAAACAATATTAAACCAACGTTAAATGAAGATCCGCAGGCAATATTGCAAGCAATATTGGCAAGCTTCTGCCAAGATTGGTGCAATATTGATTACCTACATTGGCGAAATATAGGAAAACGATATAGAACCAATATTGGATGAAGATCCGCAGGCAATATTGGTCAACAATATTGGCACAACATTTCACCAAGCTTTAGTCAATATTAGTGCAATACTGATTACCAGTGTTGGGGTATATTGGAAAACAATATTGTACCAACATTACATGAAGATTGGCATATAATATTGGTCATCATCATGAATATTGGTGCAATATTGCATTATAGCACCAATATTGCATAGAGATTTTCACGCAATATTGGTGCAATATTGGAAAACAATATTAGACCAGTATTATTTATTATTAAGTATTATTATATTGGTGCAATATTGCGCCAAAATTGTGTGCTACATGGTAGCAAACACCAGCTTAGTCGTCATGGTTTCTAGAGTACCGGGTCTGTGATCCATACCTCTTTTATTTGGGGGGATGTTTAGACCATTAACCCCATTGAATAACCAAAGTGGTGTATTACGCTGGATCGCTTGGTACCCTGCCGGTTTCGGATTGTTGCTTCTATCTTTATTTAAAGATTAAAATATAGAAATAAAAATAAATTAAAAGAAAAACAAAGTTTATGAGCCTTGGCCATACAGGGTAGGTAGGCATTTTTGTTCGCTAGTTGTTAGGTTCGTTACGGTTGGTCTGTTTAGGGTTTTTGAGGCTGCAGAATCAGCATGGGTCTTTCATACCTCAAGAAACCCTCGAGATTGATATTGTCAATCTTTTGGATTTGTGACAATTATCAGAGGATCCTAGGCTGTCGTCAATTTGACAATGGACTCCATAGTCCATGTTCAGAGACAGTTGAGGCGTGTCATTTTCGGTCGGATGATTGATTTATAAATTAGGAGTCGGTTTTCAGGAGACAGTGTGCTGCTATGACTTTAGCGGCCCCTACCGGATACATTTGTTATGGGTCATCACCAAGTATTTGGAGGTGTCTGTTCAAGGTATCTCAGTTCCGAACATTTTAAAAGAGAGTGCTTTTAAAGAAGTTAATCCTTTCCGCCAAGTTCGGAACTACTTCTCAGCCTATCAGGACAATAATAATTGTTCGCCGGATAATTATTTTCTTGAATTTTTGTTTATATACTATTTGTAAAATCCAAACCAATAAACGTCATGAGCACTGATGACGTCACATTAGGCCAGCGTTGTCAAAATTTTAATCACCATGCGATTATAAGTGAGACATAATATTAACTGACAATGCAACGTACAACACTGTACATAAAGTTAATGTAAACAAACTTATAAAAATAAAAATCACTTTACAATCATAATTCGCATATGTGATAAATTGGAATTTTATTTTTATATGGTGGTGATGACAGACGTCGTACCTCTGACGTGCAGGGCCGTCTTTAACCTATTGGAGGCCCTGGGCATATTAGGATAATGGGGCCCCTATGACCCCTATGAGCCCGGATATTGGGCGAGAGTAGAATAGCTTTGCGTGATCTGACAGGAACTAGGGACTTTGTGTTTGATCTGAGGGGGGCCCCTATCGATCGCGGGGCCCTGGGCACTTGCCCATAGTGTCCACTGGGAAAGAGGGGTCTGCTGACGTGTATTGGTTTGGGTTTTACAAACAGTATAGATAATTTACTTTATCAAACTTTATCATACTTGTATACCAGGAAGGAGGTGAATCTCCCTCGATGTGGACTCAACGCTGTGATTTTTGCGACGTTATAATTAATTACACTGTAATTCTATGTGTGCCACATACCAAGAACCAAGAATTACAGTGTAATTAATTATAACGTCGCAAAAATCACAGCGTTGAGTCCACATCGAGGGAGATTCACCTCCTTCCTGGTAGCACACTTTGCCGAGTAGGACCGGTCTAGCGGGATATTTTTAGCGCGTAAGGCGTTTGTTAAAACGGCTCGGAGCAGAGGATGCAAACCGTCGGTTTTGACAAATGCAACCACGGCAAATCTCGAATCTAATAACCTAAAATCTGGACATCAGAGAAAACGCTCTCAGCTTTAAGAAAAAAAAGTCAAATTTGAAGTATCTTGCGCCGCACACCAAAGAAAATCGATTTTTCCACTTTAATTGGATATTTAAGAGTCTATTGATGAGTTGAGGATAAAATGGATATTTTTATTCGAAAGCTGAGAATTTTTCCCACACGATGCAGTTTTACATTAATTTATATTAAAAAGCTTTCCTCGTCAAAAAAAACCTTCGCAAAAAAAAGCTGAAAGTTCTGTAGTAGTTGTTATTTTATGTTATGTTATGCAGTTAATATATTTAAACAGAAAACTTTTCCTCTTTCTGAATAAATGCATCTTGGCTCTAGAAAGCCGGAGTTTCATATCCTCGAGTGCCCCACTGCAAGCTGGCGCTCTTATTTTTTTTATGTTACAAACATTTTCACCTATAAAAAGTAAACCCTTTCAGAACTTAAAGGCATGGTATTATTGGAGATCACTCACTTGTTCAAAAAAGCTCCTAAAATGAACAGATCGAGGAGCAAGTCACAAGACAAATTTTTGTACCCCAAATTTTTTTTACAAGATTTTTGAAAGATTTCTCTGGATTTCCTCCTGAATTGCCACAAGAAAATATGAAAAAGCAAATGAAAAGTAGGAGTATCTCTTAGATTTCCCTCCACTTGTATACCAAATGTCCCCAGAGATTAACCGACAAATTTAAAAAGTCGTTGGAGGCCATTTTCTTGCTGAAAATATTATCCGAAAATGGCAGATCTGAGAAGTCAGAGGTTAAAGGTATGAGCAATCATTAGAAACCATTCATTTGTTCAAAAAAAAATTTTAAAATGGGGGAAATACTGCAAGAAGCGTACGATAACTTTTTAAATTTTTATAATTGTGTCTTTATGTTATACAAGTGTTTTTGACATAAATTGTCACTTTGTACGTTACTACCGAAGCTGTAGTTGTGATCCAAAAATATATTAAAATTAAATTTTTGATAATTTTTAGTAAAAACACAATATTCTCTAGCTTTGAGCCCACTTTTTTGGTAAAAACATTCCTGAAAGCCGCCCGAATTCGAAAATTACGGAAATAGTATGGCTGGAATCTGTTTATACGTAAAAATTTGGCTACAATTAACAAAATTCAACTTGAACTAAAGGGCATAGCCCAGTAAGATAGTGCAAAGTCCCCCGTCTAGGATTTTGACTGGAACTAGGGCATTTGATTTGGTATCAAAAAAGACCAAGCCCCCCAAATTTTCAGCCCGCTAGGGCAACCCTAGCGTCTGCTACCGCCGAAAAAGCCACTTTTCACCATTTTTACGATAACTTTCGCTAGAAATTACATTTTCACACCCGGTTTTCGGCATTCAAAGGGTGATTTAATGAAGAAGACGTCTGAATTTTTCAGATTTTTTGGGCTCCATAACCCAAAAATGACACCCATTTTAATATTTGGAACGTGATTTTCAGAACTTTCTCTCTTCCCGGCACAAAATTAAAAAACGTCAATTTTTGGCATTTTTTATTACCTTTCAGATGGTGTAATGTGAAAAAATTTTTATGTGGGACCCAAGGTCGAAAACATGTGAACTATGCGATTTTGCACATTTTTGCAATTTTTTTTGATTGTTTGATTGATTCTCTTGCGGCCTTTTTTTAGAACATTGAGTTATCATGAGGTTTACAAGACATTTGAGCCCTAGTTCCGACCCCTCGTGAATGATTCTGCCCATAAATGAAGCTCCAAAATCAATTCAGCACCATAAAAACCCCTCAACTCCCACATGGGGTTTTAAAGTCTGAGAAGTTGAGTTTAGCGGGCGAGTTTAAATGAATAGATCGCATTTGTACCTGACTTTTTTCACCCCATATTTCCCAAATGTTTCTTCTAATAGTGTTTAATTGTGGATTTGGGACAATCGATTCATTTTGGGAGGGAAATGCAGTGACAAAATTCATTTTACATGATCAATAAGTATACATGTTGAGAGATTGGCATTGGCGGGCAAGTTCAAAATTTGAACTTCAAATGAATAATCCATTGTTTACTTGAGCTTTCTAAACAACAATTTTAACATATTGGAAAAATTATTGTGGTAAAATGGACTTTTTCATGGCCTTTGCCTATCAAAATGAATCAATCTTCTAAAAAGTCAGGTACAAATGCGATCAATTCATTCCAACTCGCCCGCCATACTCAACTTCTCAGACGGTAAAACGCCATGTGGATTCACCCTTACCGTCTCAGAATTCACCAAAACTTTCGATGTCTATTTGCACAAAATATGGGGGTCAGAGAGTGGGAGTTGAGGGGTTTTTATGATGCTGACTTGATTTTGGAGCTTCATTTTTGGGCAGAATTGTTCCCGAGGGGTTGGAACTTGGGCTCAAATGTCTCATGAACCTTATGATAACTCAATGTTCCCAAAAACGCCGCAAGAGAATCAATAAAACGGGCCAAAAATAGGCCAAAAATGTGCAAAATCGCATAGTTCACATGTTTTCGACCTTGGGTCCCACATAAAAAATTTTTCACATTACACCATCTGAAAGGTAATAAAAAATGCCAAAAATTGACGTTTTTTAATTTTGTGCCGGGAAGAGAGAAAGTTCTGAAAATCACGGTCCAAATATTAAAATGGGTTTCATTTTTGGGTTATAGAGCCAAAAAATCTGAAAAAATTCAGACGTCTTCTTTTATTAAATCACCCTTTGAATGCCGAAAACCGGGTGTGAAAATGTTATTTCTAGCGAGAGTTATCGTAAAAATGGTGAAAAGTGGCTTTTTTGGCGGTAGCAGTGGTTAGAGTTGCCCTAGCGGGCTGAAAATTTGAGGGGCTTGGTTTTTTTTGATACCAAATCGAATGCCCTAGTTCCGGTCAAAATCCCAGACGGGGGAATTTGCACCATCTTATTGGGCTATGCCCTTTATGAT
Source organism: Cantharis rufa (assembly GCA_947369205.1). Taxonomy (NCBI): domain Eukaryota; kingdom Metazoa; phylum Arthropoda; class Insecta; order Coleoptera; family Cantharidae; genus Cantharis; species Cantharis rufa. Next base: position 12,776,791 of record OX376307.1, on the reverse strand, counting down.
ATGATGTGAACAGTTGCACTCTTAGAAGACAACTGCGACCCGTAAAAAGCTTTGTCGGCTTTCCTATCCGCTTGTTTTTAAGAAATGTTCTACACAGCACAACAATAAAAACTAGCACCGAAACTTCGGAAAATTTGATGAGATTAGTTTCACGAGTACAATTTACAATTATCTGTTTCTCAATTATAACTTTAAAATTATAAGTAGGAAGTAAGAGAGTTAAATAATGATATACAGGGTTAGTCAAAATATGACTATACTATATATGTATACAGAGTTACATCTGGCTGTTCGATGTTTACAAACTACGAATTGAACATTATAATTATCGTTGCGTGCACGAAACATTAAATTTTAATTATTTCAGGCAAACGGCAATGTTTAAATCTCAGGTTTATTATGTTGGAAAATTCTTTCTGTTAAGTTTAGTTAGAGGAAGCTAAGCTTATCTTAAACAATTTACTACTCATGTTTTCTAGTAACTTGCTCGTTTATACACTACATTTAACAACCATCTTATCTAATTTATTATTTAAACATAACCTGTGGTTCTTTGTGTGCTAGCATTTACTACCCCGGTATTTGTTTTCCACTCCTGCACATGCATTTCACGTTAAATTACTATTTAATACGTAACACACGTGAATGCATCAATGTTAACTTTGCTTTCAAATTTTTAACATCTTTACATAGACGTTACTGCGTTTCGTTTTATTTACGAGAATTCAATTCAAAAGAGAGTAATTAAAATGCTTCATTAAATTTCTATCTACTTCTCTACTAATATTATTTTAACAAAATTATTTTTCCATTTTAATTAACATATTTGAATTCCTCTTCTGCAATTCTTTTTCGGACGACTTTTGTCTGCGTTTCGGCTAAAGTAAATTAAATAAATATTTGGTTGGTTACATAATTCACAAACTAATGGAAAAGAAATGTGACCATTTTTAAACCCTTGAAAATCAAATAGCTTACTAAAGTGACACTTGATGATTACTCGGACGTAAATAAGATTTTCTAAAAGCTTTATTCTTTAATGGAATTCAGTTTATGTGCCAATCTAGAAGTCTTAAAGCTTCTATTTTAGAATAACTTAAACGAATTTCTTTATTTTACGAACTAATTACAACGAATTTTCTTTTTCAAATTTAGCTATTTCATGCGCGAACTGTTTATACTTTTCCTCTTCAAAATTCGATTCACTAACTTCTTTAACATGATTTTAACAATTTATTTGTATATCATGTTTATATTTTTTAATTTGTTTCTTTCTTTATTTTTTTAATGTGAACGAAAGTAAATATACGTAAATTATGAAATTCTGCAGCAAAGAGAGCTTTTGACCGACCGACATCCTGAAAGTTCCTTTTAGATTTTTAAGAGGCATCAAACATTTTATGGAAATATACGAAAATTGATAAACGTTTCTTACGTAAGCATGGCAACAGTCTAAGTTGAGTGTTACTCGAGAGCCGTTTAGTATATAGGTAAGCTTTGTAGTTTGAAGATAAAGCAATTTATGAGATTCAGATTGTTTATACATAGTAGTTGAATCGTCTGTCTCACTTCATATCTGCGCTGCCGAAACACTTTTACATAAAGAAGTTGTACAGGGATATAACTAGTTCTGTTCTAAACAAAAGAACTTGATAACAATATGAAACATCCTTCATTAAAATTAAAATTGTAACTTGCAAACCTTCTGGTCCTCCACGTTACGCTCCTGCTCAGGTTATTGGTGGTCACTATCCTCTCAAGGAAAAAATCATACTGCTTAGACTGAAGTTCATCCCTTATCTCTAGCTTTTAATTTAGCTGGTAGCCTGAAAAAGGTAGCCTCGTTCCAATTGCCTGAAAATAAACATCGATGTTTAGTGTAAATTACAAGTCTATACATCTATAAAACAGTGGTGGCTCCTCAGAGGAGGCAAGGGAGGCTTAGCCTCTTCTGAAATTCTGGACTATTAAAATTTTTTTTAAAGTTTTTAAAAATTTTTATTATACATTTTCACGATTTCCAGTTCGTCAGAGTGTCAAGTACAGCTTTTAGTTCAGTGCAGAGATTCTTTCATGAACTTGGAGTGTCGTTGCGGCCATCTAGCGGTTCGGTGAATTACAATTGAATTTTTTATTGCTTTGTACCAACAATTGCTCTCAAATTATTGACACAATGCCACTTGCTTAACCGTAGATGTAATTACACGTGTTAGCTAGCTGTGTTACTTAAAACGCAGTTCTCGAGAAGCGGGGTGTTTCGAAAAACCTCGTGGATTCGCAACCATGTACTCAGATCAGTTAAATATCAGCTAAATGAAAAACCTGATGTTATGTGGACGCCAGTCAATACTAATAAAACCAGAAGAAACGAAGGGTCGTCTTATCGTAGAAACACAAATAGAAAGAAAGATGTTGGCGACAATGTTTAATTAATCTACTACTCTTACATAAAACGTACACATAATGATCAAGATAAGCTGGTATATAATTGAAGATTATAATAACAGTAAACAAAATAAAATAAAAAAGTGCAAGGTAAAATACTGACATCCACCTGAGGGGTAAATTCAGTTAGGTAGCAAAAATACAATTGATCATCCCTGAGGAGGATAAATCAACAAAACGAAGTTATGCTCTAGCAGAAATTAAATTGCACACCGGAATTCATTATCTCGGCTATTACTGATATCAAAATAGAACCTGGCATACAGCATCATTAATAAATAAGTAAATGTATCTCTAAGAGACTTACCCTGAATGCAATGCTACCAATTTCACGACTATGCAAAGTGTATCTCCTTCGAATTCAATATCCTTACTTCATCATTACGTTGGTCCACCATCCAGGAATAAATCTACAAATAGAGCCCACAAAATACTTATTATAAAATCAACATGTTTGCCACCTCAAAACTCATCAATCGAGAAAGTGTGACTGCAAATTCAAATTAATTTCTACTGTCGCATCTTCATAAATCAAACATCTGCTGAAAGTCGAAGTCTCGCATCCCAACAAAACATAATTCCGTGTCTAGGATCGAACGTACACGCAACTACCAAAGTCCACGAAGTCTGACTCTTCAATTTCACAATGATCTCAATCCTTAGGCGCAAACGAATTCATAAGGAAAAGCCTCTTACAAATTTTACAAAAATCCAACCATCGGCATCGAAACCAAAATAATAAAGCTAATCATTCTTCGGGAAATTGCTACTACTTATTTCATCCACTTCACATCTTCCAACAGATGGTTATTCAAAGCTTAAGCCATCGCAACTTTAACAACAAATGTTGAATACAGAAAAGATTTCCACATATGATAACATGACATCTGCGACGACCATATTTATATTTCCAATAACGAATAATTATAATTAAAATGAATTAACCCGTAACCTGGGTGCTAAAATATAATTTGTTACTACAAATTAATTAGTCGGAAAAATTATATTTACCCGCTAAACGGCAAAACTAAATTAAAACACATACATAATGAACTAAAATCGGACTCACTACGATTATACGTCAATCTCCAAAGAAATTTACCGCATAATGGCGTTCCTAATGATAACTTCGTAGTTACCAACCATAAACACTAAAAAAACACAGTGGCGTTTCAGTCGGGAAGCTCATAAAAGAAATGTAACTGACAAAATGCATTTTGTCATGTTACACATCCCCCCTGCTTAACTCTAAACCGCCCTCGGTTTTGAAAAATTAAAAGAAAATCAGACAGAAGTAAAGTCTTATCGTGTCCACAGGTGAAAATCCTAGCTAGACAGAAACTGCATCACAAGTACTATCTTCGCGTTTCAAAAACTAAAGATGAAGTATAGCCTTAGACCAGTCTGTTATGAAAAAACATAAGCCAAACAGAAAATCAACCCCTGAACATAACAGTGTCCTAACAAGACAAACTAGGCAGCTGAAATACACACTCATTCTCAAAAGTTCATTCTCTAGCGAGCCAGCAACAATGGAAAAATAAACGAAAGTTCCAATATCCAGAATCCGCAAGTAGGATTTCAAAAGAATCTCGGTTCTTTATACAACACACTAACGACAGTCCCCAACATCCAGAATCCGCAAGTAGGATTTCAAAAGAGAATCGGTTCCTTAAATTACAACACACAAATTTTCTATCGTTGATTACTACGCCTAAAAATTCCTTAATGAAAACAAAACGCATAAGTCAGTCCAAGTAAAAAGAATAAAAAACAAGACTTTGAATCATGTTTTTACTTCGCAAAGTTCATTCTCCATAACAAAATCGTGTATCCAATAAAATAACTGACGCGCCTCTCGGATTCAAACGGCGGATCTCGCGGCACTCGTCATACCAATAAGATCAAATCCACGATAGTGTAAACATTGAAAAATCCCAATTAAAAAATAAATTCATAAGACAATTTACATTTAGACATTCTATAAATTCTCGCAAAACATAACTCAGATTGGATAACCATTCGTCTGTTAAATCAGCTCGAACCAACAACGGATGCAATCGTGTAGATTCACCATAAATCAGGAAATTCGATTCAAATTTACATTTTCCAGTTTGATCACTAAAAATGAAAATGCAAAAAAAGGTCGTGAGTTGAGAAAAACGTGAAACATATTAATCTTCAAAACCGCTGGAAGCGTTCAACATCACTAAAATTTTGCCAAGGAAAAAACCAGTTCCTAACAGAGAGGCTTAGGTGTAGGCACACAATTATACCTTAAGGACTTTCACAGTCTGCAATGGGAAACACATCCAAGTACAGAACCGCCATAGTGGATTTGGCTAAACGCATTGGACTCTAGTGCCTCGGCAACATAAGAGAACAGGACCTAGTTAACCTCGCAAACTCTCATATTCCTCAACACCACTACAACTTAAATCTAACTATATACAACAGAATCCAACACTGGCGGCGCCAAACTCCACTACAAAAATTACTACTACAAAATAATTTGTGACAAATCTTCAGCAAATCTGCCACTTAGGAGGGGAGGGCCAAGTTATCCTCATCCAAGGTTCGCCCAAATGCTTCAATGCCATTTGTCCACAAACTTGGTGGGAGCTGGTACTCTACTCTAATAATTGACTCGCAAAATACTAAAGCATTAAAAAATTAACCACACCGAGGGTTTTGAATCGAAGACCATCAAAAAAGTTAGTCCCCACAATGCACGCATTACAGACAGAATGACTAAAATATGCAGACTAGTGATTACTAAACATGTCTAGAAAAGAAGAAAAAATATTTAGCTGAAAGATGTTAAAAAGAGCAACTTCGTCTGAGTATGAACTAAGCTTCTACGTCGGTTACCAGGTAGGTGCAACGGATACCTTCGCAAAAACAAAGTCCTAATGAAAGTTAAAATTTCCTCAAGCCCTTAAGTTGAGGCGTCAAAATATTGACACAATGCCACTTGCTTAACCGTAGATGTAATTACACGTGTTAGCTAGCTGTGTTACTTAAAACGCAGTTCTCGAGAAGCGGGGTGTTTCGAAAAACCTCGTGGATTCGCAACCATGTACTCAGATCAGTTAAATATCAGCTAAATGAAAAACCTGATGTTATGTGGACGCCAGTCAATACTAATAAAACCAGAAGAAACGAAGGGTCGTCTTATCGTAGAAACACAAATAGAAAGAAAGATGTTGGCGACAATGTTTAATTAATCTACTACTCTTACATAAAACGTACACATAATGATCAAGATAAGCTGGTATATAATTGAAGATTATAATAACAGTAAACAAAATAAAATAAAAAAGTGCAAGGTAAAATACTGACATCCACCTGAGGGGTAAATTCAGTTAGGTAGCAAAAATACAATTGATCATCCCTGAGGAGGATAAATCAACAAAACGAAGTTATGCTCTAGCAGAAATTAAATTGCACACCGGAATTCATTATCTCGGCTATTACTGATATCAAAATAGAACCTGGCATACAGCATCATTAATAAATAAGTAAATGTATCTCTAAGAGACTTACCCTGAATGCAATGCTACCAATTTCACGACTATGCAAAGTGTATCTCCTTCGAATTCAATATCCTTACTTCATCATTACGTTGGTCCACCATCCAGGAATAAATCTACAAATAGAGCCCACAAAATACTTATTATAAAATCAACATGTTTGCCACCTCAAAACTCATCAATCGAGAAAGTGTGACTGCAAATTCAAATTAATTTCTACTGTCGCATCTTCATAAATCAAACATCTGCTGAAAGTCGAAGTCTCGCATCCCAACAAAACATAATTCCGTGTCTAGGATCGAACGTACACGCAACTACCAAAGTCCACGAAGTCTGACTCTTCAATTTCACAATGATCTCAATCCTTAGGCGCAAACGAATTCATAAGGAAAAGCCTCTTACAAATTTTACAAAAATCCAACCATCGGCATCGAAACCAAAATAATAAAGCTAATCATTCTTCGGGAAATTGCTACTACTTATTTCATCCACTTCACATCTTCCAACAGATGGTTATTCAAAGCTTAAGCCATCGCAACTTTAACAACAAATGTTGAATACAGAAAAGATTTCCACATATGATAACATGACATCTGCGACGACCATATTTATATTTCCAATAACGAATAATTATAATTAAAATGAATTAACCCGTAACCTGGGTGCTAAAATATAATTTGTTACTACAAATTAATTAGTCGGAAAAATTATATTTACCCGCTAAACGGCAAAACTAAATTAAAACACATACATAATGAACTAAAATCGGACTCACTACGATTATACGTCAATCTCCAAAGAAATTTACCGCATAATGGCGTTCCTAATGATAACTTCGTAGTTACCAACCATAAACACTAAAAAAACACAGTGGCGTTTCAGTCGGGAAGCTCATAAAAGAAATGTAACTGACAAAATGCATTTTGTCATGTTACAGCTTTCTGGCGGTTATGTCTAGCAAAACATCTATTTGTTTCTTATTATGTAAATTCCGCAAACCTTAAACAGTTCTTCGTTTGGAAAACGTACAATTCAGGAGCTTCACGATTTTAATATCGTTTTTGCACAAAATGAGACTAGCATCACGGGTCTTAGTGGTACTAATTTAATTTACGAGGCTGTTTTGAACTTTTATTTATATATTATTTTTATTAATAAAAGACCTTTGTATTTTTCTTACTAGAATTATAATTAAATTTCTTAATACTACGGGTAAGTTATAAAAAAATGAAGCATTGTAACATTTTGATCAAATTTTGAAGATAAAAATTTAATGAAATTTTTTGAATGGTCTGAAAATGTACAATATGCATATTTTACTTTTTAATTTAAATATTAAATTATTTCTTCTTTAATATTTAATTATATTCATTGTGCACCTATTTTAATTTTATGAAAAGTATTTTGTACAAAATGAAATATGCAAGTGTTAAATGAAAGCTATTTTTGTAAAACTTTTTTGAGCTTTCAGAAACTTTTGTAATCATATTGGATTATTTCATCTTTGAAGCTTAAATAAGTTACCACTGTTTACCTTTGTCTACTTGTTTGTTTTGTCCGTACGCTGTCTTCGAAGAGACTTTTTATATGCGTTAATCTAATATTACATCTATTAAACTTGATGTCTTTCCCATAAAAACTACATTTATATAATTAGTTTGAAGGTGAATGAAATTTTCATTATACTGCTCAAGTCACCTAGAATAATGAATTCAACGCTAACTTCACTTGACCACTAAAAATTGCGTACATAAAATTTATAATTGCGCTCGTATATTATCCGACGTTAAAAAAACAATGTGGATATTATAGGAAAATTACTGATACTGACGGCTTTATAATTTATTTCGAATAGCAATGAATTTGAAAATCGTTTAAACACTATTATTCTATTTTTGTCTAGGAATCCTATTAAGTTTAGTGGCTTGAACAGGACACGATAATCCATTTCGGTGTTTACAACACGAATAAACACCGCGTTAATTAAACTACGTCTTTTAAAATTAAACCTAAAACTTAATTATCAATTTAATTTAAATTGTTATAAATACCCAGCCTTGTAATGGGATAATAATAATTTTTGTTAATATTAAATTGTTGCGTAGCAGGGTAACTTAACGTTTCAATTAACTGCAAGATGTTGGTTTGAAAGCTCGGTTCTTGGTTAGAGTGACATTTGGGTTAACATGATGAAAGAGGAAAACCGTACAGGATAAATACAGACGAGACTTATGCTAAGCTCTGAATTCTGATTTCAACATGAAAATATTTTACTTCCTACAAACGACGAGAACAATTAATTTTATTAGGAATGAAAAATAATGCCGAGTTTTTCATTACTTAAAAATTATTTTAAATTAACAAAAGTTAATTTTATGTCTTTCAAAAAAATAAAGTTAAAATTTTAATTCTTTTCAGTGGCAAAATTCCTTTCCGAAGACAAAAATGATATTGAACCTCACTATGTGTGCTATAATTTAATTAACCAGATAATTAAATTTTGATAAGATAATTTCCTTATTGGGAATTCATCAATATTAAGTAAAAAACGTTAATTTGAATATAGATTGTATAATTATCTGTTAAAATTAAAAAATCAAAAAACTTTAATTCTAATAAAATTTTAAGGTTGAAGTGAGCTAGGTTTCCAGCTCATTCCAGCTGTCAATTTCTTTATGAGGAAAGTGGTTCAGAATCCGTATAGTTATACTACTTTATATGAATCTGAATAACTAGGAAAAAACTGGTGTGGGCCTAAGAAACGGAAATTTACAATATTTCGGTCCCGCTCTAAACCTTCCGTTACAAAGTATTCCTGAAGAATTCATGACTAACCGTGGGAGCCAGCGCAGACCACTTCCGGCTAATCGTTTTCACGAGTTGGGGTCTGTGCTTGCCCTGAATGGAAAGCTTTGAGGGATTTATTCCATGTGCTCGATCGAACAAGGGTCTAGGCGTTAAAGGGCCCGGTTCTATCACGACCAAAAACATCAAGTATTTTATCTACATAATATAATGTTAAGTGTGCAATTGCTTTTATAAAAAAAAAGTTGGGGGCCCAGTTTGACCCTAGAGCACAGGCCCATGGCTGAATGGTTACGCCACTGGCTTTATTTATGGAAAAGCATAGTTTGCAGTCCTACTGAGACCATAACCATTGTGATTGCAGCAATTTTGACCTCACATTCTGGGAATACTCGGAATGTGGCAAATTAGGCAGGGAGAGTGCTTAAAGCGCGGCATACTTTCTCTCAGCATACTGAACCCGGGATGCCGTAAAGTCTGGCTGTTAAAATTAGGTGGTTGGAGATTGGAGGGAGGAGGTATTTGGTTACTTCATCTGAGGCAACCCTCAGTTGACTGAACCCGAGATGGCTTAAACCCTGACTGTTGAGATTAAGTGTTTGGAGATTAGAAGGAGGAGGTATTTATGGCATTTTAAGGTAGCATTCGGATCACGGCAGTCACTGCCCGGCTGCCGCTGCTGAGCGGCGCTGCCACGAACCTTCGGATGTGCTTGCCGCCGCCACTATCCAGTAATAAATAGGAGTTTAACGTGAACAGTTGTACGTTGGGTCGTGTTTGAAGTACCTACCGAAGCTGAATTATGTCTAACAACTTAAAACGAAAACTAGAACTCGTGGAGCGACTGATAGAGGACGAAGAAGAGGATGATGCGATTATGTTGCGCTTACTTTCATCAAAGAGAAATAAAATTGATACTATCTCTGCCTGCCTTGAAGTAAAAGAAACAAAAAAATTTTTTTCGGATTTTCTCAATCTGAAAGCATTCAGCAAAGAAATGCAAAAGGTTGCGGAAGCTTGACTTTTCCTTTAAGGCATCAGCTGTTACTTAACGAAACTATTGGATCCGCAGAACTGACAGATGCAGTTCATTACTCCACAGTCGTGTCGAGTAACGTAATTATCTCTTGTACGGGCTTTTGTCTCTCGATCTAATCGCCGTCGATTTACTGCAGGCTTTTCAAAATTTTCCATTTAAAATTTAAAATAAATAGAAATCTCTAGATGAAGGCTGAATTTGTAACGCCGTTATAATCTTCATTGTACCTATACTGAAAACGGAAAAGCAATCCACTGATAAAACAATACCAGGGTTATCTGAAGGAGAAATCCTTTACGTTTAGCTGTTTCCTTCAGAAACACTTCGCAAGTATTCAAATGTCATGTCTCTCTGTCCTAGGTTTATCACTGATAACAGGAATATATTAAATAATTATTCTCTAATAATTGAAACGAGCGGAAAATGTTATTTCGCGAGCGATGAGCCTTGAAATAGTACATTCCAAACGTGTTTCAGACTATACTTTCTATACGACTATTAAAATAATAAGCTGTATAAGTTTTGACCGTAATTAGAATTTGTAACAATGAGAAAAAAATTTTGTGCGCGATCGATCTGAATTTTTGCACATGCTTTCCTACCGTTAATTCAAGGGAGTGAAGGCGAGGGGGGAGAAGTTTTTGCTCAGTTTTTCGATATCTAACGCCGTTTTCGAGTTATTGCTAATTCAAGTTTGTGTGGCGGAAACGCAGCAATAACTCAAGAACGGCGCTAGATATCGAAAAACTGAGCAAAAAATTGTCCCCCCTCGTACACACCCCTTGTGAATTGTCGGTAGGAAAATATGTGCAAAATTTCAGATCGATCACACGCAAAAAAGTTTACTCATTTGACAAACTTTATTTTTGTTGATTTGTAAATAAATTGAGTTCAAAAATTTGGTAATAGATGTCACTTCAAATAGTAGTCTATTCTTTGCTCTAATTGGTCTAATCTGTGTGAGAATAATTATTCTCGCACCGATATCGGTGTGAGAATAAAAAACAAGAAAGAATGTAGATATTCTGTATTTAAAAATAGAATCAGAATGCCCACATTCTATGATAGTCGTATAGAAAAATTATTCTCAGCTCCTTACGCTTTTTCAAAAAGATTTTTTGTCATATAAAAATCGATTTTACAGCAAATCTTTTTAGACATTTTTTGTTGCAAATTTCATTGCTTTTAATTTTGTTTATATACATTTTTCTATTTTGTTGCAACGTTTCTGACTGAAAGCGACTGAAACAAGACTCGTCGGTAAAATACAAAAAGTATTGCTGTCGTTTATATCTTGGAAACGGTGCAACGAAATAAAAAAAATGAATATGCATTTTTTCTTGTAAATTTCATTCTGTACATTTCTGTTCATTCGCATTTTTCTATTTTGTCGCACCGTTTCCGAGATATAGGTAAATGACAATATATTTTGTATTTTACCGCGTCTTGTTTAAGTCGCTGTCAATCAGAAACCGTGCGAGAAAATAGAAAAATGTATATAAACAAAATTGAAGGCAAGGAAATTAAAAAAAAAATGTTTAAGAAGTTTTGCTATAAAATCGATTTTTATATGACAAACAACGGCTTCATAACGTACAATTAACATTGTTAACAGACGAGATTACAAATACTTTTTGGTGCCACTGTATTTATTATTAAGACGCGTCTCCACTTAAGCGGTTTTTGCCGGCGGCGGCGGCTTAAGCCGGGCGGATTTTTACGTATGCTTTAACATTGCCTGCACACCTCCCCACTAAAGCCGCCGACAAAAACCGCCTAAGTGGAGACGCGTCTTTATATACGCATTGCTGCGGATCAAAGCCTGGTCGCGTCGACTACACTGCTGCGATCTAAAGTCTACGAGTATGTTCGATCTTTGGACTTATGGGGAAGGAAACAGGAAACCACCCAATAATTAAAAATTCCCTAGTACATCATCTTGGCTTAAATAGCCAGAATGATACCCATACATCCGAAATCGGATAGGCACTTGAAGAAGAATATGTTATTTTACCTTAAAAAAGATTTGTACTTTTTTGTGTTTGCGCAGGCAGTTCCCCGTGAAGTTAATTTTGATGGGGGTTAACCAATTTTTTCAGAAGTTCATTTTTTTATTTAATGTATTTTGTAATTCTAATTTAGACATACATACAAGATATGCAGTCGATGCATCGCGTTTGGTGCTTTAGACAAGCAAATCGAAAGTAAAAAAATTAAACTCTTGAAACTTCAATGTAGGAATTGAACAGAAACTATAGCAAAATGAAAATCTAAGATATATTGAGAATAAAATTGGAAGAAACAAGTAACGTTGAAATATGAAGGAGGAATTCCAAAAGAAAATAAATAATAGAAAACACAAAAAATTTAGACACACAAAAAGTGTGGGCTGTTACTGATGAGGATCGGTGTTTAGTAATATAAATTATAAACCTTCTATACTTCAATGTTCTTCCTTTTATTTTACGTTTTGCTTTAATTTAATTCGCAAACTGAAATTCTCGAGACGTCCGTTTTATAATTTTTATTCTGTACAGAGAATAAAATTGATTTTCCTAGCCATATTATGCATTATACCTATTTACAAGGATTGTAAATTTTAGATAGAGCCGTACGGATACGGAAATAATTTAGATATCACTTTGGAGCGTCAACGGCGTCATTACCTAGCTTTATCCCCATTAATAATTTCTTAGACGAGATAAATTTGCCGTTAATTATTCACCTAACTTGAATTTTATTCGAGTGGTATTTTAATTGTTGTCTTTTATAATTTAAATCCTAAATGGCAACAATTAACTTTTAAATGTTTTATTTGCAAAATATTTTATTTTGCTAGACATTTAGAAGTTTTTCTAATTAATTTTCTAATCGTAAAATGATTTGTATTTTCTTCTTGTTTATATCATATTTTGTTTCAGATTTCACAACGGACCTATAAAACTAAGTGAAGCATTGCGGCGCAGCTTAGCAAAAGATCCCGTTGCTCCTATATTGTGGGAACCCCATTTAGTAGCATTGGACAGAAGGGTTGAAATTATACTCAGAGGCATAAGAGACTGTTTACAGAAGGGTGAAGAATTGGAATCAAATTTAAGCGATAATGTTGCGGGGGCTACGTAGCACCTTGTTTTTTCATAACCACATAATTACACATGGTTAGTGTAAATTTATATTATACATATTTGTACATTGTAGTTTAAAAATGTGTGTGCATTGTGAATTCTTAGAATGTAAATATTTTCGGTTTTAAATTTTATTTTTTAACGCTACCGTTCAACACGACATTTCCCACCCTAATTTTGCGAAAAGACATTTTTTTATTATTTAATTAAATCTTTACTTTATTTATCGATGTAGTTTGGTCAAGCAGTAGATATTGGGGATGAAAGTGCTATAACAGAATTTCTGTCTATCTACAAAGAAATTTCAAATTTATCGTATCTCTTTGCTACTCTCGTCATTTTCGGCTTATTTTTATTATTAGACTTATACAAGATTTTACCATACTTCTGAAATACCTCTTGCGAATATGATTACTTTTTTTATTTTAAAAATCGGGACGTGTCAATATAAGTTAATATATTAACGGTAGCGTTAAATAGTTTAAAAATTAAGTGTGGGTTGTGAAAATTTGGTGCCGTATTTATACTTTTTGGAAAGAAGCGATTTTCTATAAATTGTTTATTTTTCATAACTTGAGTGTAGGAAAGTCAATCATCTAAAATTTTTAAAGTTGACGGAACTTGCGTTTTACTCCAGAAATAAGTATAGTAATTTAATTTGGCCGATACAAACTGCATCACATTTTTTGGACATTGAGGAAAACTTTTTTCTTGCCAACTTCCTATAATAGAATGTTTTTCCTGCCTTATTTTTATATATAAATGTAAGTTCCATCTGCAAACTTTCTTATAATGTCGTAAATAATTTCGTTCAAGTCGCAGGATTTTTTATTTCCTTTTTTTAAGTAGGTAATGAATTAGTTTTTGTTTTGACTTTCTCTGATTAATTTGCTTACGAATTTACCTAATTGCTGTCGTGCATAATATACAAATGTACATTTCACACAATCTTGATTTAAAGAATCGCATTTTCCTATTTTCCTATTCCCAAATGGTACCGTTCTTCTGTTGACATATTGTTTTTATCATATTAATATTTGATAGATTACTATTTTATCACTTTTACGGTACCATTCATGTCATAAACATTACAGAATATATAATTAAACCTTTTAGAAAATTTATGTTTAACTTATTCTATTTACTTTATTATTGTCTAAGTTGTATTTTGCGTGTTTTCCAACATTTAACGTAACAACCCTTGTGTTACACTAACGTAATTATTACAATATTTGCAATTGTAATTTTTTTGTATTAAAAAGTACATGCAGATATAAATATGGCACTAAATAATTTGTTATTTAGTTTTAATTAAATATGTAATTAATTATTTTTTTAAACTAACAGTTTGTTGGGATTTTTCCTGTCGCAATAACCCTTATAAAATATCAATACGGCATTGCACTAATAATATTTAATTATTAATGTTGTAGTGTCTATAATAATAAAATTTTGTTGTGGAGAAAATGACCAATACTCGTGCTCATACATATCCTGACTCTTCTAATTAATTAATTATCGAATCAGAAATATGTTGTTTTCTTTGCAACATTAACATACCTATAGCAAACCAAACAGAACCTGATTTACAAGTTTAGCACGTAAGGGGTGATCTGTGTTGCCAAAAATTAATGTTAAGGTTTAAATAATTTCCTGCTGTTTGTTTTATCTTATTTATAATTTTACTTCGTGTTTTGTTAAAATACGAATTGTATAAATTATTTACTTTTGTGCTATTTAAATAAATATTTGAAGTGATGTACATTATTAATTTAATAGTGTAAATAAAATTTCTACAATGTAATATGTAAATAAATATTTACCTATGATTTTGTTGTGTTTATCATATTCCAAAGGAGCTATTCATTTTGTACTATCATAAGTTGTAATTCGGTCATTTCATTAACACGCGCCGCCCCTAGATAGTTGGCGCCCAGGTGTCTTGTACAGGGCCCACCGCATGGATTAATATCAAAAAAGAGTTTTATTGATCATAAACTACCATTGTGCTTTTGAACACCACGAGTGGCATTTCCAATTATGAGTGTACCCTCGTAGCCAAGAAGACCAGTACAACTGATACTTCACCCGTGTGCAGCGGCGTAGCGGGGACTTTTGCCGCCCGGGGTGGTCCCTGAATTTGCTTCCCCCCTACTTGGCGAAAGTCAGAAAAAAAAAGAAAGAAAAGAAAAAATAATAAAAAATTGTAATAATTATAGAAAAGGAGACATAATTATTTATTTTATATTGTATTTAATTATTTTACTACAAATTAATTTTTCTTGCCTTTATTTGTGCCAATCGGTCAATAAAACTATCAAAATTGATTTTTTTTAAAGAAAAAATGCAGTCTTTAAACAGTGCGCCCGGTCGTACCGCCTAGCTAAATAACATGGGAGTTTTTGCCTTGTGGTAGTATTCCCTTTGGTCACCTAGTTACCAGAGCAACGTTGCTTGATTTTTCTTGTTACGTCGGTTCTACTGAAACGATTTGATTTCGCCAACTGAAAGGTCTAAAAATGCTTCCATTGTACTCTGCTCTGACGAGATTTGTTTGCTGAGATAGAAGATGGTTAGCTTTATAGGTATAGGATCTTCCAATGGTATTTATAAAAAAGCTTATGTATTTTCACCAAGGGCAAAATAAAATATATTGTCTGAACCACAATTGTATATCCTGGAACTAGTAGTCACCCATCAGTCACTTTTAATGGTCAACTTGGCTTTTCAACGGCGTCAGCGCAGTGTGATTTACATCGGTCTCTCGTTCTACTGAAACAAGTTTTATCGTCAATGGGATTTTTCAAAAGTCAAGGTAAGTTATTTATGAATTTAAGGGTTATATTGTCGTGTTCCAAAATCATTTTTTTAATTTTGAATTTTAAAATTTTATTTTTGTTGAATTTGAATTTTTATTTTAATTGTTTTTAACTTTAAAAAAAAGTAACTATTAATTTTCGTCTCTAAATTGAATATTTGTGAATAAAAGTTTAGATTTGCGTAATTAATTTTATTATTAAATATTGAATATTTTCTTCCGGGGACCCTAAATTGCGCCAGCGATTGAGGGTTTTTCTAATCCTACCGTTAACCGTAAATTGAGTCAAAAAAAGGTTATAATATTTTAATCTATTAATTGTGTGTTAATAGGATTGGTATTGCCCAAAAGTATTTTTATTTTTACAGAGGTGCACTTAGTCCAAATTTTCTCACGGTAGAAGTTTCACTAATTTTTAGTTAATTTGGACTATTTTATTTTAAAAATTTTACATGCATTTTAGATAGGGAATTTATTAACACGAAAGTTCTATTGACGGTGCGTGCGTTCTGATATAGTCTTAGTGTTAGCCGTCAGACGCGATTGTGTACCGTCGGGTACACATCGAGCGTGGCTAACGAGTTTCACCCCTTACGAGTTTCACCCCTTTCGAGTAGCACCTTTGACAAGTTTGTGCTATCTAGGGGGATGTTTTTAGCGAGTCAGCGTTCGTCAAAACGGCGCGTAGCGCCCGGAGCGGAGGGAACCGGAGCAGAGAGTAGCGGAGCGTCGGTTTTGACGAACGCAACCAAGGCAATCGAGAATCCACCCTAGAAACGAGTTCAGCGTTTATTTTTTAAATTGTTGCATAATGTTGCGTAATATAATGGGTGCGGTTACAAGCAAGGGGTTCAACATGCACGATGTGCACCCGAAAATGTCACAATCGCAAAATTTTTCAATTTTTTTTTTAAATTTTTTCCCCATCTTTCAATCAATTCGGATTTTGGATTCAGCGCCCAAAAATCTACAAGGGTTACTTGGTTTTCTATATTACCTTAGAAATGATGCCAAAAAGGTAGATCTGTACGTAGGTTATAGGTTACTTTTTTTAAAACAATTTTTAGAACATATTATACCATTCGGTATTTATATGCCCCTTCACAAAACTGCGCCATCACTGTGGGGATTACATGATATTATAATTACCAGTAAATACACCATGCTTTGGGTATTGTATTACAACTTAAGCTACCCTCACCAATCGCTGGCGCAATTTACTACTTGTCCTTAAGCTACCGACCAAGAAAATATTGACCGCTGGCGCAGTTTACGTACGTCCTTTTCTTCTGCATTGGACGAGTTTTTTTAATGATTTTTGGATGTGATAATTCGAGTTAAATTGGTAATTACAAATTGAATAAATTGAGATTGATTTGGAAGATAAAATTAATTTGGATATATATATTAGAAATATTCATAAAAGATAAATTAAAGATAAAAATCAAACAATAATAATGTAATATGTAACAATGCAGCTATGGGCCTGTGCTCCAGAGTCAAACATGGCCCCCAATTTTTTTTTTGATAATTGTAGTCGCACACTCAACATGTTTTTGGTAGTGAGAGAACCGGGCCCTTTAATGCCCGGGCCCTTGTTCGACCGAGTACATGCAACAGCAGTAGTTACGCCACTGCAAGTGCGTATGGTACGCGCACATTGGTCACAAATTAGAAAATAGGACGGCGTTGTACATCTCTTTTAATTGTCACATGTAACATGGGGCTACTGTGAAAATTTGACCCTGAGATTAAACAAAATAAAATTAAAATGGTAGAACAAATGGAGAAAACAAAAACATCCTTAGATGATTTATTGAAAATAACAGAAGAAACACAAATATATCAGAATTAAAAAAAGATATAAAAACAAATTATGATGAAATAAGTAGTACAAAAATAGATACAATGGAGCTGAAACTAGAAGAGGATGAGGAACAACAATAATAAATTATAAAAATGCAACAAAATGATCACAAGGAGATTAAAAATGTGGACAATAATAATTTGGAAAGAATCGAATACTGCGATGATACTAAACCTGAAGAAAAAAAATGAGAAGCCCGAAGAAAAACAAGATGAGGAGCAGTTAAACATCGAAATAATTATAAACAAAGAAAACAAAGGTGCACCAACATGGGTTGATTTCAATGGCGTAGCTATCATAGCGCGAATGGTCGCAAGGCAATGAGGCCCCAAAGATTAGGGGGCCCCGGTCTCACATCCACTCACTATAAAAAACACAAATAAACCCGGAGATGAAAATTAAAATTGCGAACTTTTGTTTCAGCTTGTATTTATAAATTCATTATACATACAAAGCAACAGTGTCAGACTGTAAGGTGAAAATGTAATCACAAAAAAATGTTTGCTTTATTTTCATGAAGATATGTTATATTTATTTAGGACTCCCCTACGATATTTTGCTCTCGGGCCCAAAAATTTAATTATAATTTTAAAATTTGTGAACGAACATTCGAACTAAGATGAAGATAATTTTATGGAAATCCATCAAATGAAAATAATTTAATTACAGATTTTGGACCACAACCGGAATGTCTTCCGTTGCAAACCACCGGTTATGTAACCATGGTTGTGAAGCAGAACCCAGAGGAGCAAAATGTCGTGTTCCATACTAATTTTTTTAATTTTGAATTTTAAAATTTTATTT
Source organism: Cantharis rufa (assembly GCA_947369205.1). NCBI lineage: Eukaryota > Metazoa > Arthropoda > Insecta > Coleoptera > Cantharidae > Cantharis > Cantharis rufa. The sequence goes on along the minus strand of OX376307.1, from coordinate 12,758,355 downwards.
TTGTTGAATTTGAATTTTTACTTTAATTGTTTTTAAATTTGAATTTAATTTTTATAAAATACTAGCAGGATACCGGGCTTTGCCCGGGATCTCACGAAAAATAAAATAATTTGCCTTTGCCGTAAATATCCCACAAATGAAAACGACATTTTCATTTATATAGATTTAATAAGATTAGGATCCCTTGAACACAGGATTTTATATAAATAATCCCATAAATTACACAATATTTAAAAATGCTGTCAAACGACAGTTAACCACGTAGCGCCATCAATCGGAATAGAACTAAAGTAATTTTAGTTTTTCCCAGATTTTTCTGTTTTCCGGAACACTTTTCCATGTATTTTTTTTTTTTCGTAAAAACCTTACTCGGAAAAAATTAGGCAAATCGGTTCAGCCGTTCTCAAGTTATGAGCTTAGCAACAAACAGCATTTAATTTCTATTTATATAGAAGATAGAAGATAGATTTGAATTGTTGTTCCCGCCCACTATTTTATATTGGTACGAAAATTTGTTAATAATAACTTTGCTTTTTGCCGTCTGCATAAACCGAAGTGGTCGTATTACGGAAGGTCCCGTAAAATTTATACTTTGCGTTTCAAGTATAAGATTTTGATAATTTTGTGTTTTTAATAAAATGTTTCTTTATTTTATTTTTTTTTTTTTTTTTTTTTTTTTTTGAAAATATTCGTGATAGTTTTGCACGAGAGTTGGAATTTAGATGAGCTATTGGATTGAAATTGAGAAGATTAGAATTATTAAAATTAAATTGCATTGGTTTTTGGAAAATTTTATAAAATTGGCGTTGTACAAAATTTATCATTAATATTTGGATTATTTAAAAAAAAAGAAGAGCCTCGTGTTCATAAAAATGGGTGGCCCGGAGAAAATTTGAAGATTTTCTTAAAAATTAATTATTTTGTAATTTGAGAGGCTCCAACGAAAATAATGGAAGCTCATTGAAGCTCAAACAATGCTCTAGCGCTTGACACCAAACTCATTCAAAAATTCGAAAGTGGGGAGGCCACTGACATGTACCATGTACCTTATAAAGGTGAATTTCAAATTTTAGAAAATTTTAATAAATTCCGTAATAGTAAATTCAACCTTTCGTTTATTTCATTTAAATCGCCCTGTTATTCATTTTATTAGTTAAACACTTGTATTTGCCCCCAAGTTTCGTGTAATTTAAACAATAACCTTTTCTTCCCGTACCTTCTCTTCTTAATGCTAATTATATCATTTAATGGCTATTACTGTCATCTTTTGAAGATTTATGTGAAATTATTAAACTTTGCACTACTTCCGAAGGTTTATCCCAATAAATTGATTCAATTTCATTATTATGATTGTTGAAGACTATTCTTTTGCCATAGAAAGCATTCTACTTTTGTGCGACTTATATACTTGCGGTTTTAGTTCAACATCACCCTTTTCAAATAAAGCTTAATGAAACGGCGACGTGTTATAATTATATTATATTTAATTACACTTATTGAAGTGAAAAAAATCTTCTACATTTGAAAATGTTGTTTTTGAAAATCTGGGATCGCACCAAGCACTACAACAAATTAACAAAAATTTGTTACATATTATAACGATATTTTACAATAACGTTACGGCGTTAAAGTTGTTACAAAGTTATGTAAGGAAGTTTCGAAAAGCAGTTTTACATAAAAAGCATCTTCAACGATGAACAAAGTTTCGCAATACATGAAATAAAATTAATTGCCAAATTATAAATATTGATAAAAGCTTAGCTTTATTATACCATTAAAGTTAATTGGTTTGTATCTCAGAAATACATAAAAAATTATAATTTCATCATTTTGTTTCACAAACAAGAAGACGCCTGTAGCAAATAATAAAATTAAAGCTAAAAGTGATAATTAAGTTTCCGACACCTTATCACCCCTCATCGTACTTTAAAACCGAAATGATAATTTTCTGGAAATTTGCCAATTGCCGTCTAATTGAAATAAAGTAGTTCGGTTAAAATTTAATTTTCGTACTTTATTATGAAATGCGAGTTTTCAATTATATTCGTACGCATTTCTCTTGCCTTACCGAATATATTTAATTAAATATAAGAATGGGAGAAATTATTGAAGTTGTATTTACACGTGTTCGAGTCTTTTGCAACATTTTTGTAAATTTGATTTTAGATTCAAATTAGTTGAAAATTAAATTTTCATTTGAAATATAATCGTTAAATTTTAAGCGTCAACGTTTATAAATATAAAGGTAAGGTTTTGCACCCCTACAATGTCAGATATTCGATTCGCTACTGAAATTCATCCAAACCTCCATTACTTCTCCGGATCAGTCAGTATACATCATATAAGGTGATTGGTTCAACTATCTAGGGACAACTTACCTTTGATCTACGATTAGGGAAGTATAGGACTAATTATAACACCGGTTAATTTACAGTCACGAAAATTCATTACTTTTCAAATAGCTATAACTGTTGTTTATCAAGAGATATGAAAAAGTTATTAACGAATAAAAATGTACAATTATCCACATTAAATCACTAAAAGTTTGTTTGGAACTACTTAAAAAGCGTCGTAGCCTCGGTTTTACAAAATCAAGGTAAACATGATATTTACGGCTTGAAAACGAAAATGTTAACGACTTCGAAGTAAAAACGACGCCATGACCTAACCTTTTACCAATCAAAATGTAATCAAATCTAAGGGATTTCCCTTAGTAAAGCTTTATTGCCAAATGCTTATATTATAATGTGTGCAGGTTTCCTTTTTGACGGAATATTTTAAAAATAAAATATTTGATGACAAAACAAAAAGTTCTAGTAAATCACACATTATCAGAAATTTGGTAGTTTTATAATTAATTTAAGATTTAAGATTAACATGGCAATATATTGCTGTGTATTTTAGTGTAGAGTGAGCTTTAATTTTGTATTTTGTTAATTTTTGAAAATTATGTTTAAAATATTTTCTTTCTAAACTATTACTACATAAAATCTCAAAAAGCATTCCTGCACAATCACCAACACCCTATTCCTTTCAATCAGATCACCACCATAACTGGAAGCTCCCTAAATAAATATATGTTGATCCAAAATGGGAGTATAAACAATAAAACTTGAGGAAAACCGAAATGTGAATTCAGTACGAAATTCACCCGGAATACAATGATACGTAGTAGCGATTGCTAGTACAAGTTAGCAATTTTAAGTTGTTCTAGAAAGTTTAGAAGTGCAGGAATCTCAGTTTTTAAGTAAAACTCGGAAACAGTCCAATTTAAAAAAAAAGCACTCATTGAATATATGAATTTATTCTTCCTGAATAAATTGACTGAATTGACTGACCCAACATATCGTTTAAAAAAAACATTTTTGTTAATCAGGTTTCCAACCTTCGTCCGGAGCTGATCAACTTCAACAGATTTGCATTGGGCAATGGTTACCAATTTAAAATTCCGGTTTTTTGGTTAATAAGATATGCAACTTGATTGGTCCATTTGGTACTGAATTTTAGATTGGTACTAAATTTTCAACCAAATATGATTTAGAGTTTCAAAAGGCATTCAAAAGGCACGGATCTAAAAGGTCAGAAGTCTTTGTTTTTAAGTAAAATTCGGTGTTAATTAACAATACTTATTTAATTTAAAATTTAATTATTGTGTTAAATTCACTGTTGTAATCGTTGACCACAAATGTGAATCAAATCGTGAATCTTTGAATAGGGATACCACAGCTTAGCTATACTCCCGGTCTAGAATAAAACTTTGAAGACGTTTTTGCACAGGACCGTACCCTAATGTGTCAAAGCGGCTATTTTTGTTCCGAGTCAAAGCCTCGGTTAGATTTATCGTCTATCGAGCAGTTCTTCGTCGTCGCATCGCTGCTAGTAAGCCACCCAGCCAGTCATGGCTTAAGGACAGGACCTACTGCTTTACATGGAATCCGAACCACGGTAGGGCTGTGGTAAAAAGCAAGTGTCAACTTTCCTCAGAGGTAACTTTCCACTAATCACAAGTTTGATCTTTCAGAACTGAATCGAAACGAATTGAGTATCTTAACTAGATAACACGGCTTTGGCCGTTTACTTCAAATATTGTAGGTGGACTTAGAGGACGCTTTTTGTTACATGATCGTATTCTTCTGTGCTTTGCGGCTATGTTTAAGATGGTTGTTATTTGGGCAAACCCTTTTCTTGGACCGTTGCGCTTGGCAAATTTTATAGACTCCGCCCAAGTATTTTGCCAGACGAACAGTCTCAGGGAGTTGATTTAGGCTACGAATCCTTTTTGGGGGTTAATGATAAGAGCATTGGCTCCAACGTTCCGGTTATCCGGATATATTTTATTAACTATCGGTTTATCGCTGTCGCGAGTTGGGATGGCCACGCTTGGCTCTCTATTTGTGACATTGGAAAACTGATAACTTGATAAGACTATTCTTGGTTAGTTTGCGGCGCCCGTGAAGCTGTGGTCAGTGGCGTTTGTGGCAGGTCCTTTCGTTTAATCCTAGAATTGACCGGATCGTGACAGAATTGGTTTAGGTTGGGAAGGTGGACGCCTTCTGGAATCCTTGATTTAGGTGATCCCGCTCAGGGCATCTCTAGTCCTCAAGCTGGTAGTTATCGAGCTTTCGAGCAAAGTTTTTAGCGCCCCGCTTTGGATATATACACTCTTGAATAAACTCCAGATTGGAGTCTTTCTGGACTCTATTGTGCCTTTATGGTACGTCTCATCGCGATGACTGTACCACCTGTAGTTTCTTGATTTGATTGGCAGGTGTGAAGAACTAAGAGTTCTTAGTTGGATTCCATGACTTGGCCGTTTACTCCATATTTTCAGCGTGACCAAGGGGGAGTTTTTTTATTACGGGATCGTATCCTTTTGTGCCTTGGAGACTATTTTGGTCAATTATCTTAGCCTCCGCGCAGGTATTTTTCCAGGCGAATGGTCTCGGAGGAGACTTGTTTTTTGGCTACGAATCCTTTTTGGGTCCACTCCAAAAATGGTGGTGGAAGTCACACTTCAGAAGAAAACGTGGAAGACCTACTAGAACATGGGCACAGAAAGTTGAGGAGGCAATGAAGAATAGAGACCAAAAGACAGGCTTATAAGATAGGATGCGAGAAACGGATATGTCTGAAACACTCGCTTATATATTATATAATATATCCTTTTTGGGTATTTCAGGTAGGTACCTTGACTTTGCACTGCATACTTTACTCTAAATTCCACTGGCGATGTCCGGCATGTCGCTTCGCGATTTAAGACGGCAATGCTTGGCTCACTAATTGTGGAAGAAAGTTTTTGTAGAGTATTTTGAATGTCGTATCTTAACAGTAGTATCGTAGTAGTAACAGCTCTTAGACCTGAGAGTGCCCAGGGCGCGGCAGATTTGGTTTAGGCATGGTGGTTAGACGCTTACAGCTTTCTCTGTTTGGGCAATCTCATTCGGGACAATTTCTCGGCTTGTCCCTCATTGACGACAATGTATTTACAAAAATATTTACATTTAAATTCTTTACAAAGAGTACAAATACAAATTCCAAACTTTTCAGATGCGAAGCTATCATCATCATCGGGAACTTTTATTTGGATAATCAGTGTCTAGGGAGGGGGTCATAGGAAGCGTTTTTTAATATGGGATCAAACCTTTTTGTGCCTTAACAGCTTGTCTTTATGAGACCATTTAACTCTGGCTGACTCGTTTGTGGACCGTTGCGTTAGACCAATTTTTCTGGGTAAACCCTAAATAATTTTGTCTAGTGAAAGACTACTTCGTAGTCCCCTTGTGTCCGCGACTACGTTTTGAGCGTTCAGGACAGGAACCTTGACTCTGATGTGAACGCCGTACTTGAAACTCACTCGAGTCGCTCACCCCGCTTTGTTTTCGCGTGCTGGATCGGACATGTTTGGAGCATAAAATTTGAAATTGATTATAAGTAGCTAGTTCGTGAGGTTGTAGTCGGTCATGTTTTCCGCAATAATCCTAACCTCGGTAGACCGGGGTTAGATAAATTTGGTCTAAAGGTACGTTTTGCTAGAAGCAGTAGCAGCAGAGCAGCATAACCTTGAGTAACTGCTCGTATGCAATTTCTGTTATGTGGTTTTGCTAGACGATACAATTGAAGAGCAGCAGCCATTAGGTATTACACTTGCGGTTGACGCCAGCCGCAACTGCACTGCTGCTACTGCTTCTAGCAAAACGTACCTTAAGCTATATTTAACCTATTTTGAATTTTGAATTTTAAAATTTTATTTTTGTTGAATTTGAATTTAATTTTTATAAAATACTAGCCGGATATCCGGCTTCGCCCGGAATCTCACGAAAAATATAATAATTTACCTTTGTCGTAAATATCCGACAAATGAAAACGACATTTTTTATTATATTATACACTCGTATCTCTCTATAGTCGATCTCCCTATAATCACTATCGCTTTATAATCTCGACCAGTATCTCGTTTTAGTAACGCGAGTCACTTCTCCTCCACTGAATTGTTAACTGGCGCCGAATTTGAATTAAGAATGAGTACTACTTACAATTAATGCCCGCGTGTTCTAATACGCACATAAAAACATAACCTAATTAAAATTACCGGCAAATAATATGAACGAGTGGGGATAGTGCCTTACCCTGCCCGTCGTTACTATAGAGAGAAGGTCAGGTCCCGACTTCGTGATTATAGAGAGATACGAGTGTATATATAAATTATAAAAATTGTAAAATAAATAAAATTTTAAAGAAAAACCTAAATCTTCACCGGGTCACCCATTTTTTTTAACATGAGACACTTTTTTCAAATTTTTAATCCAATGCAATTTTCTTCTAATTTTATAATTCAAACAAATTCTCCTTTTTCAAAACCATCCTATAAATTATTATTAATCCAAATACTCGAATATCATCCAAAATTACTTATCAAATTTTCTTCAAAACTTGTCCAATTTGAGACAAGAATAATTCAAATTATGAAATAAAATCCACTTACATCTAATTCAAAAACTTTATTCACAACATTTTCAAATCTTAAACCGGAGCGGAGACCCAAATTATAGAATTTACCGGAGACTCTCCGTAAACACGTCCGTCTACTTTGACGGACCTGGCAAAAGCTAAGTTATAATACGTTTTCGTACCAACATAAAATAATAAAATATTGGCACGAACAAAATTTCAAATATTTACAACCTGACAAAAATATTTATAACAAAATTAAATTAAATTTTAAAAACAATCAAATAAAAATTTCAAATTTACAAAATTAAAACAAAATTCAAACACAAAAATAAATTTAAATTCAAAATTAAAAAAATTGGTTTTGGAACCCTTCGATTAGGATCCCTTGCATACAAGACTTTATATAAATAATCTTATAAATTGCACAAAATTTAAAAATGCTGTCAAACGACATTTGCTCACGTGGCGCCATCTTTCGGAATAGATATGAAGTTTTTCCCAGATTATTTTATTTTCCGGACAACTTCTTCAAAAATGATACTTCAAAAATGATAATATGGGGGGGACCCTCCCCTCTTGTCAATTAATGTTTACAAACAATACTAGGAAGGGGTTGCAGGATGGCCTTGGGTCTCTTATACCTTAGAAAGTCATCGCGCTGTTAGTTACCCAGCCTTGACTATCGGGTTTTCGGAGGTGTCCGCCGCGCCTCGTGGAGCCTATCCGCTCCGTTCCGGATTTACTCTTCGATGTAATCCAAGTTGGAGTCCTCCTGTAGTCGCTTGTTTTAGATGTACCAGAGAGCCTTCATGGCACGCTTTATGGCTATGTTCTGTACCACTTGAAAGTTCTTGTTGTGGCTGATGGCCGCAAAACTCCAACCAAGCTGGTTTAATGTTTTTTACACATAATTTACTTTTCCTGTCGTGGAGGGAGCCCAACGTGGCAATAGCACCCCTTACTTTAACAGTTACATTTTAAGGTGTGTCCTTTTTTTTTTCTGTCACTCGCAGCCGCTACCCTCAAAAAATAAGTAGCCGTGCTTTTACTGGGATTGACTCCAATGCGCCACGTACGGCACCAAATTTCCAACGCGTCGAGGGCGGTTTGTAGTCTTTCTGTAATCTTGCGCGACTTGAGTGACATCTCGTAGTATGCGGTGTCGTCATGGGTGGGATCAAAGGGGTTAGTACCGCTTTCGGTACATCCTTCGATGGTTCGATGTACTGTGCTGAAACTATTTACGTAGGTTACACGTACCGCAAATAGAATGAAACTGAACCCAGTCCATTTTGAATAACCCGGTTGTTTCTTGTATAATTTTACCATTTATAATTACCATTTTTGGTAATTTAACTACAAGTATAACTATATTGAAACCACTGAGGTATTTGCCAAAAGAACCCTTCTAAAAACAAGAAGTAGTCACTATGCTCTTACGTAGAGCGAAGGATTCTGGAGAATAACTATAGAAACCTGTTGTTAGTCTCTCTTAGCGTTTAGTATTCTAGCTACTTTTAGAACTCGAGTCTTTTATTTCAGTTTATAATTTTTTAATTATTTTAAAATGATTTCAACGTTTGTTGAAATGTATTACCATTTTTTATAATTAGATTCGGTGCAAATCTTCATTGTTCTGGAAAACCTCAGCCGACATTGATGAAGGAGTTCGGAAGTAGTCTGTTTCGATTAGTGCAGCAGGAAAAAATATTTCTTAAATTCAATTTCTGTTCATTTGGCTGCTTGTCGCATAATTGTTATTGCCACTAAATATGTCAACTTTGTCTTGGTTTTGTTTCACAAAGCTGGATATTTTCTCTCGTGCAGTCTTATATTGATTCTCAACTAACTGTAATACACAATAAAATAAATCGAGAGAGACATTTGCCGTCAGATTTAATATCAATAGTAGGTACAAATGTATATACTATGTATAAACGGAGAATAGACACTTTTTTGACTCAAGAAATTTTTGAAACTTCTTGCTAAAGAGTTTTTAATTCACCGGAATTTCCAATCAAGGCGGTTCAACCCCTAACGCTGCTATAGCATATGAATAACAAATGAAATATATAAAGAAATAGTTTATAATTCCTTATCCAAAAAAATTCCCAAAAAAATCCAAAAAAGGACCGTGAGGCCCGAATTAAAAACTAAAACTTCAGCTATGCGAATATGCGGCATTAGCTCCACAGTAGTAGTTTTAATTTTCAATAATAAATTAACCGATTCCTATATTAAATAATTGTCTGGATTTTCATTGTATTTCAAGTTTTTTTAGCTTAACATGCTTTTCGATGTCTCCACTTTTGATGGTTTGTGGTATTTGTTCTGTAAATGTCAAGTTAGATTTTGTTTGAATTTTTTCTGTTTAAATTATTCACTGCGTTACTGGAAAATTTTAAAGCTTCTTGTTATGTTGTGATGTTATTCTTCTTTATTCTATGTCTCCACGATTTTACTCCGAAAATCATATTTTTTATTAAAACATTACTGGTACTTGTTATATTAAAAAAATCACATTTTGACATTTAAAATGATATTCTATTAACTGCCTCTGTACCATAGGTAGTATTTATAAAATGTATTTATAAATACAGTTTAGCGCGTTAATTGTCCATAATTAAGGTTTTCATCAGGGTATTCATTAGCCATAATATATGGAGTGGTTTCTTCATATCCATTTACCCTAGTATAACTATTAGCAAGAGTTAAGTCGGCAGTTAATTTTTAATGAGCTTTCTCCAAGCTATCGGAGGGACCAATGCTCACAAAGCGATAGAATTTTAATGTTTCTGCTATTCTATAGGTAAACATTTGAGTTTGTGAGTATTATATTTGTTGAATATTTTGTGTATCTTTTTAAATGTATTATATTTGCTTACATTTTAGAAAATGGTCTTTCCACCTGTATAAACTTATCACTTAACTTAAGATTTAACTTATAAGTTAATCATTTTAAAACAGTTGCAATGCTTTTAGCGTGATAGTTAACTATAAAATTTAGTTTGTTGAAAATTGTTTAATTTTTCTTTTTACAAGATTTGTAACTGCAAAAAACCTCAGATCAATACTTCAACAGGTTTGATGTAATAATAATTATGGCAGACCTTACAAGATGTAATAAATGTATATTACATTGTTATCTAGAAGTTTTATAGCTCCGAGCAACACTTGCATTTTTACTTCCAAAATAAATTCTTTGCGCTAGTTTTACTTTTCTGGTGGATTAAAAATAATTGTGTTTACAAGAAAATAAATACCGTGGAAATTTTAGCAGCTATCGTTTTTTTACAATTAGGTGCGGTATGTTAAATGGTTGTTTTAGTTTACCTACAAGACTTGCATGCAAAGCATGAATGAGATTTAGGGAAATTACTAGATGTTTTAGGAAGCTTAAACTACAATAGACTAACTTTATGATGTAAGCTGTGTTAATTATACACGTTGACCGGAATCTACATTACTTAATTCGGATAATACACGAGGAGATAAAATAAAACATAGAGTAATAAATTAATAATTACTTACTAGGGGGTTTTTTCAAAAAATTTGCAGCTTGAACTTCTAAGTATATTAGTAATTTTTTTAAATTTTAAGTTTTTATCATTTTATTCGGTATATTTGACATATTTGTAAATATGGTGATTTAATCATGAAACTCTGCACGATTTTTTTTCTTATCATTTTTAAAATCTAGCAGATAATTTATTCTACCTACAATCGAAATAAACGAAAACACTAACATTTTTCTAACAATTAATATAATTTTTAAACTAAAATGAAACCTGTTGTTATCGTGAAATAAAAATCCTTTATGCTATAACAATGCAGTTATATATTGAAAGGATTTGTGAATTTGTGATTGTTTCTTGGCGATTTTTCATATTCATGACATTTGTGTGAATATTGCACATTTTGCACATTACGTGCATTACCTGACCAAATTATTTTATATTATAATTCCAATACCTCACTTTTCATTTTGTTATGCATCGTTAGATCTACATAATATAATTTATCAATAGAAATTCGGTATGTTTAGCCATGATGTCGTAAAAAACGTACATACTCGTTTTATTAATTAAAATTAAAATAATAGTTTCAAAACTACAATAAAAATTGCATGTTTCGATTTTCTAAACCATCATTCAGTATTAAAAATATAGAAATTCTTGATATTATAATCTAGTAAATACTCTAATTATAAAAATATAGAAAAATATTTATTTCTACGTTGGTATTCTTATGGCTTAGTGGAATCATTATTGTAGAGTTGGCACAATCTTCACTTCACAGTTTATTGTAAAGACTAAAAAAATATGTTCTCTGTACTGTTTTTGTCCCTCAAATTTTGGGATAAAATGAGAAATTTACTCATTATAATTTTCTAATTTGAAAAATTCTCTATTGGAAAATTTTTTTAAACCTACATCAATTCGGTAACCCCAAAAAAACCTAGTTATGATTAAATTATGCTTGACATTGGGTTAGGGTGTATAGATTTGGACTTTTATTCAAATTAATATTTTATATCTATTAGGTACATGCTAGGAGCTTACATAAATATATATCATTTTGGCTTTTAGGTAGTGAACTGTTTATATAATATCAATATATTTAAGATAAAAAAATATTTTATATGTGAAAACAATTAATGGTAATTTCAAAGAATAAATAAAAAATACAATAATTTTAATTCATAAATGGCATTTAAAGTAAGTAATATTTATTAATTAAAATTACTTCCATTCTATACACCGTGACCCACAATACCCCGAACAAACATGTTTTTTCCTTTCCGCGAAAATCACTAAATTTTACTGAAAAATAATCTAGTAATCCGATTCTAAGAACTATGTAGATCAGAAAACTAAAAAAGCAAAAAAATCAAATAATAAGTTTGTGAGTGACAAGATGTCAAAAAATTGAGCCGCAATTTTATCGTTATTTAAAACTGGAAATCGTCAATGTGAAATAGTTCGAATGCTTAAAATTCCTCGACAAACCGTTTCCGACGCCTTCAAACGATTCAAGGGTCGTTCCATATGAAGTGCCCACACTCAAAACCTTCACTTTCTCAGAAGGAGACGAAAATTGCAGGAGGTCTAGAATACAGGAAATAAGAGTACTCCTATTTAAGGTTTTTGCTATTCGCCCAACGGCTTGGCCGTGGCGGGGCACGGAAAACCCAGTATTTTACATTTTGCCCCGCACGGCGAATCACTGTTTTCACTCTATCGTCTGAACAAACTGACTTAGAGCGATGAGACTTGTTCTAAAATGACATACTTGCTTTGACAAACAAGTTAAAGAAAAAAATGTGAAACTTATTAAATTTAAGGGTGAAAAAAAAGCACCCCTAAATTTCAACCCTTAAAACTCAGAAAATAATCTCTTGTTTTCCACCATATTTTTTTTCGAGCTTCTCTTGTTCATTGTCTACTTAGAAAAAAAATTTTAAATCGTGCACGGTCATGGGATCTGAAGATATGAATTTTTTAAAGTTTATATGCATGCGCATTTAGTTGTTGTTTTGTACCTACTACAGTTACTCACAAAATAAAGCGTACACCTTGTAATAATTTAATAATTGCATCTTATTTACAAAAAAACAATTTTTTTTTCAATTTTCTTTTGTTATGATTCGTTTCTAAGGACTTCTGGGCATCATAATCGCTTATTACAAATCAAAATTTTAGTTAGTATTACTGATAAAATAAATCGTTTAACTAGACATGATGATATGCGACGTTACAAAATAAAGCGTACATCTAAGAAATAATATAGATTGAATTACATAGCGCAGATATAATTATAAAAATCATTGCACATTTTATTTACATTAGTTGTTTGGTACGTGATTTATGAAAAATATAAATTATTTCGGAAAATTACCTAAGTTTTTGAGAAAATAAATTCAAAAATGGTTCATGCAAGCTATTTCTATCAGAATGATCATTATGAAATCAGTTTTTAATGGGAAATCATTACCCCAAATTGAAAAATTTGCTGACAGAATACATTTCACTATACATAAATTTTTTTAATATTAATAAATACAATAGAACCCTTCACAATAAACCTGGTTGTTGGCTTAAAATATTACTAAATGATTTCAAAATCCATAATACGACAAATTAAACGAAATTCAAAGACAAATAAACAAATATTAGCATCAATTTAGTGTCACCGATAATTAACAATCCAATATCCATTGAAACAATTTGTCTGGTTTTAAAATTACAAGGCTATAATGGTCATATTGCGAGAAAGAAATCATTTATTCAAAAGTAAATAGACTAAAACGGCTAAATTTTGCAAATGCTTACCAAAATGTTAGCAAATTTTTGTCAAATAGTGTTCCGTTGAGTGATAAAAGTACATTTAATTAAGTTGGTAATGACGGAAATCAAATCGTGTAGAAAACTCCATACAAAAAAATTAAATAAAAAAAAATTATGTAGAACCGTGAAGTATGGGGATGGATCTGTTAGGATGTGGAGGTGTATGTCGCCAAATGACATTGCTAGTATATCGAAACAACAATACTAAATAGATTAGTACAAATATATTTTGATTTTGAGAGTTAATTTAGGACCTTCTACCGAGAAAATGAACTTATACCCTGATTTTTATTTTAATGAGACAACAATCCTAGGCATACGGTTTTCTTGGTACAAAAATAATTACTGCACCATGCACCAAATCAACGGACAATATCTCCACAATTACCTGACCTGATGAACTCCATCGAAAATGTGTGGAATGAACTGAAGAAGACGATAAAACACTACTATACAAGCAACATAACAGCACTAATAATAAAACTGCTTAAACAATAGAATAAAATTTCACTAGAAATGACATAAAATTAGTATAACCAATGTCCAGACGTTTACAAACAATTATAAGTGCAAAAAGTTACCCAAAGAACTATTAATTTCATAATTATGGAATTTAATAGGACGGTGTACGCTTTATTTTGTAACATCTAATTTCTTTGTTTCTGATTAAATCAGTCTTTTGCTAGTAATACAAAACAAAATTTTGATTTTTAGTTAGCTATTGTGGTTCACAGGGGTCCTTAGAAACAAATTATAAAAAAAATTTTTTTGTTTAACCTGTATTCTTGTAATTATGATGAAATTATTATATTATTACTAGGTGTACGCTTTATTTTGTGAGTAACTGTATGTTTGCAAGGCCTAATATGTAATTGCAGCCAGAAGTGTGATAATCTTAAGCTTATTATAGCATAATTATAGCTTGAAAAAAGAGATGTTGGTAATGCAATGTTTTGTGTGTTAGAACCTGTGTTAGGCCTGTGTGTTAGAAATATGATATGTGGCTGTGGCCAATTTATACGTGGTCTGTTTCTGCCAAGCAATATGACCGTGTGGATCTGGCGAAGTACATCCTTTACCTAAGTCCTCGAAACTCAGTGTTGCTGCTCTTCACAAGAATTTTATCGAGCAAAATCCCGACATTGCACATGTCAAACTTTGGTTATATCAGCACATATTTAATTTTGAATTTAATATCAGTTTTGGACAGCCTAGATCCGACTGATCGAGAAGCTGATCATGTTGCGATTCTTCTAAGCACCTAATCTTCTATTCGAATAAATCATTTCACTTTTTATCCAAACGATTAAAATTCAAAAATTAATATAATTTAGCAACTTTTTATCATAACTAACAGTAAGTTATTCGACTACTTTTGTTCGACTTTACATTTATGCCACTGTGCACTTGCTCAATTTGGAATTTTTTTGGTAGTTGGTATTTTTAAAAATTAATTTTTATTTTATAATTTTAGGAATTGTTTGAAGTCAAGAATATATTGTCGTGAAACGAAGGCCGATCCTATTTAAATTTAGAACGCGGTCATTTGATTTGTTTATGTGCTACAAATTAGGTAAAATTATTCAAAGGTAAATAACAGCTGATTTTGTTTTGTTACAAAACACACACTGTCCACACATTTTTATATCATTTTATCTTTAACCATCAGTGTTTGTTTCGTGCTACGAAGATCTAAAAACAAAATAACAGTGAATTTCGAAACATCGTGTATGTTTAAAAGAACGTACAAATTTCTCTCCGTCTAGGTCGAGGGAGACAAAGACGTGTTTTTACAAGCCGGGCTTTTTGAAGCCACCCTGAGTGCTGTTTTTCACTAATTTCTGGGTGAAATTAGTAAAACCATCAACGAGTGTGATATTTTTGAGACGACGACCAAATTTGGGGTTGGATGACCTTTCTGGAAAGATACAAGTGTAAAATTGTCGAATGGTGCGAAAGACGCATTTAGGACGCCATTTTGAAATAACGAAAAATTTTCTGATTTATTTTAATTTTACTTACCTCTATGAAATTTGAGGACGAGAAACTTCAATTATCAATTAAGTGCATCAACAACAACCGTTTGAATAATCGTGGCTGCGATTTAGAAGGGGATTTTATGTTACACGGCAGGAGCTCTAAACACATGCAAAAAATACGACTTCACCTTCGTTACAATACAGTAGCATTAGGCAGCTTATCAACTGGAGGGGGCAATTGCATCATCGACGTCAGAGGCGTGCAAGGTATCGTTTATTTGAGTTTAAAAGATTGTAAAAATAAAAAAACATTTAATTTAATTTTTATGAACATTTATTCTTTATTTTGTATAAATTTAAAACACATTATCACACTAGAGTGGCAAATGATCACAAAATTAAGCGATCCAAGTTTAATAGTAAATGTAATTTTGTTATCAGTGGTTACCAACATTTTACTCCTGATTTTATTCAGATACGAGTTTGTTCGACATTATTA
Organism: Cantharis rufa; assembly: GCA_947369205.1. Taxonomy (NCBI): domain Eukaryota; kingdom Metazoa; phylum Arthropoda; class Insecta; order Coleoptera; family Cantharidae; genus Cantharis; species Cantharis rufa. The sequence continues at coordinate 12,742,579 of OX376307.1, read as the reverse complement.
TTTGCTTTTGAATAAACCATTGTTTTCGTTGTCAATAAGAGTTTTACTTACGACTCAGGGGATAAATAAGATCGACCAGAACCTACAAACTGAGAGTCTCATCTCCCGACAAAAATCTGACAAGCCGGAGCATATTTTAGAGTTTGTGTGTAACTTCAAAGAAAATACACAACAATATACATAATTAAACTACAGTCACAGAATAAAGAATAACTGAAGCGATGGATGGTACAAAACATCATTCATTGTTTTTTTCAATGATCTAACTGTAATCTAAATATATATCTATAAATAATTCTAAAACCAAAGATAATATACAAATACAATACCGCCCAAGATTGGGCTAATATAAAAAATAACAGTAAACCTAAAGGAATAATAAATTAATGACGAAGATTTAACTATTCACAAGGAAAATATTCGAATCAAAAAAGGATTATATGTTAATCCGTAAAGTTATTTGATTATTTATTTGTCTAATGCCCAGTTTCTTCACTAAAATCATCCTATAGATATCCGATAGACAAGAAATAAGTATAAACATGACAGAACGTATTGTTGTAGTATTGTAGTTCTGTCATATTTATCTATTACTTATTTCCTGTCTATCGGATATCTATAGGATGATTTTAGTGAAAAAACTGGGCATAAATAAGAAAAATCTATTTTCTGAACTTAATAAAGCAACATCATAAAATTTAATAAAGACATAAGCAGAACTAAAATCTGAACACAAAGTTGCAATAAAAAGAGATGCTATCTAGCTCTCCGAATCTTGCCAATGGTCATTATTTAAGTTCATCCCTTTCAATGTTATTACAATCAGCAGTACATCTAATAATGGTACAAATGAAAGTAATGCAAGCTATTTTGTTCTTTATCTAAACGAATAATTTAACTCATCAGTTTTGAATAAAAGCTGTTTTAACAACAAAGACGATCTTGTTGAAAATTATGAAATCAAGAAGAAAGTAATCCAATATTTTTACAGTTCTAGTCAAACCCGTAACCATGAGGGGACACCTGGGTGCACGTGTCCCCCACTAAATGATTAGAAAAAACAACATTTGTTTTAATAATAAAAATTCCGGGAAGGGAAACCCCCGAAAATGTTACTTTTTGCAAAAGGATTTTTAATAAAATAAATAAATCTCGAAATAAAATCCGGGCATGGTTCTAGTTTCATACTAGTACGAGTTCGAATCCATATTATATTCAACATATAAATTACAGTCATTTATTTGATGTTCCAGACCTTCAATCGATAAATCAAAACCAAAATTGACAGATTGAAACTGTTTAAGATCAAACAAATACATTAAGATGACAGATGACAAGAAAAACAAAAGTATGCTTAAATAAAAATATTGGTGAAACATCAAGTTTAGAAAAAAAACTGTAATAACGACTTGAAAACTTATTTTTCTTTTTTCTTTGTAATAAAATTTTGATTTTTATTTATAAAATGCCAATAATTGTCTTCTCGATAATACAGGTCAGTAGAGCAAAAACATTCGATGGGGGGAAACATCCTCAAACCTCGTGAATTTACCTACATTTTTATTTTATATCTCTAATGCTCGATTTCTTCACTTTGAGATATCTCTAGGATACAAATCTATCAGTTATATAAATCAAGTAACCAATAAGATAATAGCTATTTAAATTCTCATCCTAGAGATTCTTCAAAGTGAAAAAACGATCGTAAGTTTGTAAGAAGTAGTTAATATCAACTTAAGTCATGTTTAGTTAACTGAACTGTAATATTATAAGCTCACCTAGCCCACAACCAGTTATTACTAGGTGCATTTCTCTAGCCCCCCTCCCCCAAATTCAAACTTTTACATTCAAAATAGTCTAAATCAAAATCGTTTGTACCTGTTTGTACATTCTTTAATTTCGTTTGTACTCTTCTTTTTTTTTGAGGTATTTTGCCAGTCTCCTCTCCCATTTTGAATTTTGGATCCAAAATAATTTACATTTTTTTACCTGTTTGTACCTTGTTTAATTTTATTTGTGCTCATTTTGTTTTTGAGATATTCCAAAGTATCTATATAATGGCATTTCGATAGCTCCCGGCTCCCCCCCATTTTGAATTTTTTATCGAAAAGATACTATCATTTTTTATAGCGCGTTTTTACGTTTATTTTGCCGCTTCCTTAGCTTTAAAACTCCAAATAAGTAAAATAAATTTTTAATATTATCTGCAAAACAATCTGTAGCTAGTGGCGGATTTAGTGTCGCCTGCGCCCTAGGCACTGTCTGATATGGCGCCCTGCTTGTTTGATAGTAATAATTATTATAAATAAAACATTTATATACGAATATTAAAAATCCTAACCTAACCTAACCATGTTTGGAACCAAAATATTAGCCCCATCGCCAGTTTCAATGTAGATTTGTCAAAAAACTGTAAAGATGCTAGCTTGAATATTTGGGTGCTAGCCAGTGCTAGCTCCATAGATTGGGAAGCTAGCTTTTTAACAATCATTTCAAATACTTTCCTGAAATTTGTTGATACATTCACAGCAAAGCTAAACCGAATCAAATTTTTAATTTTAATTTTTCTTTAAATTTCGTAATTGTAAAAGTTTCTTGCCTCTAAAGTTTAGTAGAATTTTGCCACCCTAGGCCTGGGTCTCACGGGCCTAAGCGTAAATCCTGCACTGTCTGTAGCTATTAGTTAGTGGTAATGTCAGTGGCGTAGACAGCTTTTTTATGTAAGTGGGGGAGATGTGCTAATTTAAACAGATAGAATTCTAAATATTTATAGAAAATGAACTTAAAATAAAACATTTCAAGTAGATTTGTGGTATATACAGAAGGGCGGAATGGCTCTCATTCGAAAGAGTGGGACCTAACATTTTCTATTAGATTTAGTAACAATCTGAACAAAATAAAAAGATAATAAATAAAAAATAATAAAATAATAATCAAAATAAAGAAATATAGGTCGTCCAAGAAAGCGGTGAGTTCCGTAACAGGCAAAGTTGCCTAATACTCGAAGGGAAGAAGAAGAAGAAGAAAATAAAAAAAATGTTCTATAAACATTTATAACGAAAAATTAAAAAAAAAGAAAAAAACGTTTTATTAATTTAAATTTAAAAATTTAAAATAAAAAGTAGATGTTAAATGCCTATTTCTTGTACTAATTTTAGAATTATTTAATGAATTTTACAATTAATTTTAGAATTTTTAGGAAAAATGGGGACATGACTATTTTATCTTTGAAATATTTCAGAATATCTAACAATGACGTTTTGTACCTTCCCACTATTTTTATTTAGGATCCAGTGTACCTCTACCATATACAAGTTCTGAATTTTCATTTTAACTTATTTTTGAGATAATTATAGCATTATTCAATAGAGTTGGCAAAATTGTAGCTTCGTTTCCCATTTTGAATTCAAAATAGTCAAAATAAGGATTTTTAGGGGAAAGAGGAGTAGAAAGTACCATGAATACTTACATAGCGGAGGAGGGTCCGAAGAGTTCTTCAAATAAGTTTTTTAAAATAAGCTTACAAGTCAGATTTGAAATTATTAGGCTTTCGAATTTAATTATGCCATCTCTGATTAATCGTTTTAATTTGCGATGTTATTGTGAAAGTGAAAATTGAATTGAGTAGGTACAAAGAGGCATTAAAAAGGAATGAACTGGTGCAAACGATTTCGACTGCTTTGGATTCAAAATGGTGGGACGGAAGTGGCGAAATGCTAGTTATTATTGGAAATTTTGAAATATCACGAAAACAAAATTAGTACAAATAAAAATAAAAAAGATACAAACATGGTACAAACGATTTAAATTATTTTCGATCCAAAATTCAAATTGGGGGAGGGGCTGGAGAAATTCCACCATTAGACATTTTAAAATATCTTAAAAACAAAATAGGTTCTAACGAAAATAAAGATACAAACAGGTACAAACGAACTACAAAAGGCAAAAAGACTCTTTTGGATCCAAAATTTGAAATATGGGGGAGAGGTGGCTAAATGCCCCTGTTATTCCTAGTCCTTTATCGGTTAAGAAATATTGACCGGCTCTATATCTTCCAAGATTTATGTAGCCAGTTTTATAATAGCAGCTTAAGCTAAGTTTAGTTGGAACTAAACTGGAATATTTAGGAACCTGCAGGTTCCATCTGAGCTTCTATCTGTGAAAAAATATAGTCTCGCTCAGTATCACTCAAATTGTCCAGATTTATGCTTTATTTACCTGTATAAAGTGTAAAAGGTAGTTTAGTAGCTTGAAGTTTAGCTGGAACTGAAGTATAGATGAGATGAACTGGCCTGAGCTCATAATCCATGCGTTTATTTTGAGGTAATTAAAAAGAGGTGTACAAAACTGCTTGTAACTGTAAAAATGTGGGAAATGCTTATTAATATGAACTATAAAATAAACATTTACAGTTTTAACGTTGTATGAACCAAAGTTGATTAAATTTATTTTTTAGTTGATTCTCGCACTTTTTTTAAAGCTTTAATTGCAATTAGATGTGTTATTAATTCAAATATTGATTTCGTTATATGTACATACAGATGAACTGGTGAGCGTTCTCAAAATATGAGGTAAATTTCACCTTTAATATCGACCAATTCATTACTAATTTGTTATACACTCGGTCACATTTTCGTTTAGTAACTTATAAGATGCATTTAGATCATCAAACATTTAAAGCGCCTAAATGCATCTAACTAATTTAAATTTGTTTGACTTTAAGATAATGCAAACAGGTACGAAAATTTCTAAGCTATGAAATGATATAAAAAGGATCTCTTTTCACGACATTTACATTTTCATTTTTTATAAGTTTACTTATTTTAAAACTGCTACACATTTTATAGCAAAACCTTTGTATAAATCACAAATACTTATATAAAGTTGGACACGTGTCAAATACTTGGTACTTTTAAACCGATCACACTCTTGAGATTTTTTCAAGTTATATTTACTTACTTTAAATAGAACTTGAACATGTTTAAAATATCTGTTCCAAATAAATACGAAAAGTGAAATAAGACGGAATTTTTCCTTTGCAAAGGTGTCGTATTTTTTGTAAATGTGAGAAAACTTGAATTTTAATTTTGCAAGGATAAGTTCTTAATTTATTTATCTGTTAATTATAATTAAAATTTAATTTAAAAAAATAAATTTGTAACAGCAAATGTAATATAATAATGGAATAAATTTGATTTTATTACAATGTTAAATTAGATTTATTTCAAAATTAATAAGCTAAGTTGAGCCTTTCTGACGAGATTCGAGAAATTGAAACATTTCCCTCGATAAAAAAGTCAAATTAATTTTAAATCTAAAGTTTTGAAAATTATTTCATTTCTGTCTTCAATCAAAATGGTTTGTAATCGACTTCTGAACGAATAAATATAAAAATAAATAAAAACGAATAAAGGACTAAAGGAAGCAAACCTCTTGATAAACCTACTTTCAGTAGGCCATTGGGAAAATTTTTCAGACACTTCTACTTTTCATTTTTAAGAATTTTTCACATTGACCTAGAAACTTGACGGTGCTGCATAAAAAAAGTTCGTTCCATCTCTGGACAAATCGGTTTGTTAATTAATTGCAATTACAACTCTTCGGTGTGGCAGATAAAAGAAAACTTCTGTTTGGTATCTGTTTTAGATTAGTTTAAACGAGCAATGTACCTATCCAAAGTTTGGTATAGCATCTACCTTAACTGAAATTTACTTAATTTTGACGTCTACATTTTAACTTGCAATTAATACTTTTACCAATGATGAACGGGTTAGTGACAGCTACTGTCTGTTACAAAGCAGTTAAGTTTTGATCGCTGAGTCAACTTCTGAAGTGGACAGCACAATTTTAATTAATAATAATTAGTCAAGTAAATAGGATAATAATTTTAAGTTGGTAGTTCGTTGTTGCAGGAGCTCGAATTTTAGTTGAAGTGGTATAAATTTCATGAAAGATAAAATTACTTATGATGGTATCCAAATTAACTGGAGATTGGAGTTTTTAATTTCTCGATTTAAAGGTTTTTATTTGCCTACCTATAAATAATAAATAAACATATTTTGTAAATCTACAACAAATTAAACAAAAGACATTTTCCTACTGTAGGTTACGATTCCAGTTATTTAGCAGTTATGCGGCTAACCTTTGCACTCAAAAGACATTTAACTTCTTTATCTATAGAGTATGGTGTAGCAGATACCCAGAGCTTTTTGCTTCTAATATCATAAATTATTTACCTAAATTAAGTACAAAATTCTGTCTTACAAATACATGATGATAACGTATACTTAATTACCGTTAATGTATAAAGTTTTTATTTTAATTATCTATTCGTCAAGTTAAGCTTAAATGAATGTTCACTACACTGATAGAAATTAAAAAACAATTATATAGCTGCATTCTCAGCTGGACTACAGAGAACCTTCAAAAATTTGATTATCGAAGATATTCATTTCACTTAGTATTTTTCGTATAGATGTTGTGGCCGAATCAAATTTTTTGTAAATTGTTTTGTAATTGTTGTTTCCATAAGTTGTTTAAGCTTTCTATATTATATACATTAAATTATCCCCACTTCTTCACTTCTTATAGAGAGATTTCTGGTCATAAGAAAACAGCTGCTATTTCGAGAATTAATCTTGAATCTCGGATTAATCCGTGACTATTAATACGGGCACTAGTCAGGTATACTAGAATCCCTGGTGTACCTGACTAAAACAGTTTTTAGATCAGGCTCAGGATAGTCTCCGATCTGAAAGATAGAAATTTAAAGTCAAAATTGATGAACATCAAGAAAATGACTATACTAGCACCCCCAAAAATCAATTCTTGCCCCCGACCTTTTTTTGTTGGTGCTGGGAGTGGGAAAATCTTCAAAAGAAGAACCCAAATATTTTTTGTGGTAGTGTCGGATTTTTACTGACTAAAACCCCACTCCTTGAAGTTGCCGAGAATCGCTTGCGCATATCATCCGTAAAATCTTCTGCTTTCTTCATGGTTCCGCCCTTTTAGGTCTTTGCTCTTCTGCGTCTTGAGCTTTGGTGGAGAAAATCTTCACCAGCATCACTCTATGGCAGCACAGTTTCTTTCACCATTCAACATAAGCTCGATGAGGTAGGTTGAGCTGAGATCCGTGCCCAGCTCTTCTTGGGTCTCTTGTCTGATCTCAGTCCATTTGATCCAGGAGAAGATTATATGCTGTCCATCGTCAATCTCCCCGCAGTAGAGACAATTAGGAGAGTCTGCTCTCTTAAACCTATAGAGATAGCTCCGGAAGCAGCCATGCCCGCTAAGTACCTGTATGACCTCAAAGTTAATTTTCCCATGTTTCCTTGTGACCCATGAGGCAAAATTCGAAATATAGCGGTATGTCCACCTGCCTTTAGTGGAATTGTTCCAGATATTTTACTAACTCCGTTGGCATAATCCTCCTTGTTTTTAGCCCGGTACTTTGCGTCTCGTAGCTCTGCCTTAAGGTGTATCGGAAGAAGGGGCGCAAGCACTAGGACTACGTCTGTGGATACGGTCCTGTATGCACTACATATCTGCAGGGCGCTCCTTCTCTGGACGGACTCAAGCTTTTGTCGATTGGCTTTCTTCTGTAAGGCAGACACCCATACTGAGGCGGCGTACAATATAATAGATTCTGCTACTGTGCCAAAAGGCATCCTCTTGACCTCTCTAGTTGCCCTGATCTTATTTACCACCTTATACACGATCCCCCACAATAGGTAGATTAAACGGGAACGTAGATATTATCTACGCTTTCAAACTGCCGTGGATAAATTTGAGAAGTGATTTCTTCTTCTTGGAATTCTTCCAAAAGTACGTCAACCAACTTTGTCACGTCCAATCCTCACAAAAGCAAATCGTCTCTCAAGTCTGAACAATTCCCAACTTTCTCCCTCAAGATGTTCGGTACGGAGATACCCTGACCAGACACCTCCAAATACTTGGGAATTACACTGGACAGGGGTCTCCAGTGGTGACCGCAGATCCAGGTTAGTAATAAGAAGACTAGAAGCGCTACAGCCAAACTTCCCTCTCTGCTAAACCATAGCACAGGCTTTCTTCCTCAAACCGACATTTAATCTACGCCTCGACTGCCTGGGGTAACGCGACCAAAACTCATATGACGCAAATGTAAACTATTCAAAATGTAGCTATCTGCCGAGGCATGAAAGCTATGCATAGTACATCAGAAATATGCGACTGCAGAAAGACTTCAATATGAGTTTATGAGTCGGCGAAAAAGATCTATGACAGCCTGGAATTCTCTGACAACCCAATAATCCAAAGGATTGAAAATTACAATCTTCAGAACTTTTTTCCAGGTTCAGGACAAATTAATTAGGAAGTCATGAATTTAATATTTAAGACGACGTTCCACCTTCTGCGGCCCAGCATGCGATTATGAATATTGTATATAATTGTTGTTGTGTTGTTTTTGTTTTGTGTTGTTGTTTTTGTTTTGTATTGTTTTTGTTGTTTTTGTTTCTGATTTCTTTTGTTTCAATTTTATTTTTAAATAAATATGAAACGTCGTTGCGTGACAGGCACGGTTTTCAGGTTCGACGCAAACCGGCCCTACTTCGACTACCAATATAATTCACCATAGGGAATCTTCCTATCTAATGCCATTGCCAGGGTTTAATTAACCCAACCGATGAAGAGGCGGATGGGCAACATCTTAGCGGACCGGGAAATAATATTTGAGATGTCTATCGGATAACGAATTCGCTCGACAAATTAATCAAGTGACCAATTAGTCCAATGTCGGACCGATTTGTTTTCCAAATTTTTGATTTGTTATTTTGAATTTTAATTGCAATTGCCTGATTAGTCACTTGATTAATTTGTCGGACGGATTCGTTATCCGACAGATATCTAAAAGTGAAGAAATCGGTCATAAGTGTATTGAGAATAAAAAATAAGTTTTTTTATTACGGTATTATTAAGTGAACTGCGCACCCCCAACGATCCCTAAAAATTCACCCAGGCAGGGGTGCAATCACGCGACGTAATTTAGTAACAAATGTAATATTCGGTCCGGGGATCCACTTGTTCTCATTATCAGAGTAATTACGATTTTCACATTTATTACCAATTATTGCAATTGTACAATAAATAATTATAATTAAAATATTATATTTTAAAATAAATAAATCTCTAATTTATGAAACTAACGAAGCGGTTTAACTTCGGTACCTATAGCAAATCCTATAACAGACTTGTAGTTCGCTATTTGTACTCAAGTGGTAAAGTGTCGGTTTTGTAACTCCGGGATCCAGTAACGTTTTTTTTTCTTTTTGGTTTCAACTTGCTAAGTAGTCTTGAAAATTATATAATTTATTGTTTAATTATAATTATACTTATTATTTCTTTATTCTGTGTTTTTTTATTTATTTCAAAATAGGTTGGGTTTAAAATAATGAATACCACAGCAAACAATCGAGATTATCTGACGTATTAAAGTATACGAAGAAAACTATTGTTTAGATGTACTTTAAATAACCCTTATGGCCTGAAGAAGCAGACGAATGACATAAGCACGCCTTGAAGCTTCGAATGCGATAGAGATACAGCAGGAATAAAAATACTGCAGGATGGTTCAGCAGGACAATCCTAACGGCAATTCTTTAAATGACGCGTTTCCTCCCGGGGGTTGTTAGATTATTGCCACTCTTATAGGCGACTTTTTTCGCGTTTTACTACTGAATAAAGTTTTATATGTAAAGCACGAGATGAATTGTTTGATGCATTTTTACATATTCTTGAAAACCCAACTAAAAACGTCAACATTTTTAAATTGAGAGAAATTTAGTGAAAAATAATTTTGCAGCGTTCGTTGGTGCTTCCAACTTGATTAGCACTTTTCAAGGAGAGCTTTTCACTTTATTACATTACACTTAAAAATGTGGGAGTGTTATATTATTATTTTGTCATTTAAAGGGTTTTTATGTTTATTGGAAAAATAACAAAAATAAAAAGTTAATTCTTTTCCCAGCCATTATATCCCACTTATCACCAAATGTATTACTTTTCGTCTCAAAACAGAAACAAATATAATCAAATCAAAATCATTACCCCAGATTAAAACCGAAACTAAAGTCTCTAAAATCGCACAACTGCAAAAATATGCCTTCAAATACTGGTAATTTGTTTTTTGTTTTTTTTTTTTCGATTTCTGCCTGATGATAAAATAATAAAGGAAAGGGTGCAAGGATGCGTGACGTAATATTTGGAAGGGGGGAAAGGGAGTAAAAAAAATGCTTTCTGAAAATTTTTTTAATTTACTTTAATTTAAATCAGAATAGTAATATGTTATCCGCTATAAAAATTGCTATTTTCTATAAAAACATATCTGCTAATATCAGCCACTATAATAAATTAGGGTAGTTGGACTTATCCTGAAAGTGTATTTACTATAATATAAAAAACTGATTCTAAGCTGCGCTAAATTGCTAGATAAAAAGAATTGGCGAACATTAATTAAAAAACGCATGCTTGGTAAGAAATCAATAAATAACTTTTTTTTATCAGTTTATTTCGGTTCCTGTCCCACTTAACTCTTAAGTTTGGTCATTAACATATCGTATATTTGTTATCATGTAATTATATTTAGCCCGTCATGCAAAATAGTGGTTAGCTGATAATAAACCGCAAAATAGTATAAAACGCACTAATTTTTAATTACTCAAACTTTGTGAGAATTTTAAAAATTTTGGCACGTGCATGAAATTAAATAAATATTTCTAATGCAAGTAGTCGACTGCAAGAAATTTAAAATTAATAAAATTTAATTTACTTATATATGAAAATAGAACAACGCAATTTTAAGTTGATTTCTTATCATTCGAATCTTTTTATTTGCCAATATCACTAGAAATTTTAATTAACATTTGCCCTTTTCGGCTATTTTTGTATTAATTGGATGTTGAAACAATAATTATACTGGAAAAATTAATAATAAAAACTGTGAAATATCAAAGAAATTAAAAATTCTTAGTATTTTTGAAAATTTAAATAATTTTTATTAATATAAATAAGGTTATCAGATAAAAGCGGTTTGGTTGACCACAGTCCACAGTAATTTGATTTGACGATAATGATAAGCGGATTGTTGTGGCTAGAAAATATACCTAATTGAAAAAAAAATCTATTTATATCCTGTTGTATCTTGTATGGGAAAGTATCATTTTGGTTTTAATGTAAATTCCCGTATATTGTTTTTTTAAGAAGTTCCCCTTTTCTAATATTAATTTTTTAATTAATTCATTCATTCCGTTAACTTGACTTTCAATTAAATCAGAAAGCAACGTTCGGTTTTCCCAACAAACAATTTTTTAAATTGTTTACTTTATTCTTGGTGGTTAAATTTATAAGTAGCTACTACCCGCCTATGAACAGAGTCACCCTGAATAACCCAATGCAGATTTTAGATAATTTTTAAACGCAAACTTTTAAAAACATTTTCATAATATTAACGTTCAAAATTTTTAATGCGATATTTTTCAGTCCACAAAACGTAAAAAATGAAAAACATCCCTAAAATGGCATCAATTGCGGTCAGCTCCTCCCACTAACCGCACTGTTGCATCTATTTAAGTTAAGCGCACGTACCGTCATGTCACCACAATGAACAATTCACCGACTTTTATGTAAAAAAATCAAAACTTTAACATAGATAATTTCTTATATTAATCGATATCCGTAATTCCTCTGTAGTTTAATCGCTTCATTTTAGTGTTCCAATCGTAGTCTTGAAGCTAAAGCAAGATAACTCCATTTTTAGACAAAATGAGTTATCTACACGACTGTATATGAATCATACTCAACTACGCTCTGGCAAAACCAGATAATTGGACTAACACTAATAAAATTTTTTTTGAGATATTTAGTTTTGATTTTTACATTGTCAACTCAACATTCAAGTCGTATTTTCTCAAAACTGTCATTTTGGAGTTATCTTGTTTTAGCTTCAGGCCCTCGCAATGTTAATGTACGTTAACCAATTCTACTGGTAGCTATCAGAAAAAATCATTATTATACCTACATCTTTTTTTTTATAAACACCAGTGGCGTAACATCATGGAGGCTAAGAGGATTACTCACCACCCCCGCTTTTCTATAGGCTGTGACAATTTTTGGCGCCCCTTCTCTTCTGATTATTAGAAAAAAACATGTTTTCTCTGCCTTCAGACTCTGATGCTCAAGAACAGCCAGCCTTTACGCAATTCATATAATAACCGCACAATGAACAATTTTAGTTTTAGATTTAACAGAACAAGATTTTCTTTATGTTTTCTTCTGATAATCTTAATTTCTTGTTTTCTAACTTCTTCGTCCAAAAAATTTCCTCTCAATAATCAAAACACTTTTTAACCCTTTCGGTCACGACATTTTTTGTATGCATGAAATTAATTAAAACAAGCAAAAAAAAAGTTGTCCACATACATACAAACCCACATAAAAAATTTCAGACATTTTTTGGAAATGATGATTTTCCGCTTCTAGGAGCCCAAAATGTCAAAATTTATCAAAATCTTAACTTTTGTTTTCTGCACGATTACATACTTTCTCAGACTTCGTATGATAAAGTAAAAAAAAATTAATTAATGCATAGATAGGGCCAAAAAAATAAAAAAAATGTGTGTCGTCAATTGACTACACAGTGACCGAAAGGGTTAAACTGAAGAATTAACTTTTTTTATTTATTTTTAAAGAAATTTAGTTTAATTTAATGGCGCAATTTTTTCGCGGCTTTATATTACCTCCCCCACACTAAGTGAAGTCTTGATTCTCCGCCCGCAGCAACAGCGCCAAACCAATTAGTGCAAAAAAAGCTAAATATTGCTCATTTTTAGCTTAACAAAATCATGACAATATTTTATTTGTATTTATGGTTATTAAATATCTAATGTATTTTGGAAAAAATACTATAACTGCAATACTATTAATAAGGGGAAAAGATCAAACAATATTAGTCGACAAAGAATTTCAAAAGATCTCTGACCATCAAATTTGATCTGATATAAAATATCTCTGTAAAACAATAAATTTAGTTGATTTTTATAGATTTGCCATGTAAATTTACCATTTTAGACAATTTTTTTCACAAAGAAAAGTCTAAACCACAACAAGTTATAGACCCAAGTCATACATAAATTAAAAATTGAGAACCATCATAGTTTTTCAAAGTTTCCCAACAAAACTTATGAGCATATTGCGCAAAATCATTTAGATGTTAACAGCAAATCTGCTCATGTGGCACTCGAGCGTCACAAGGTCACCTCTGGTTTTGTGTTGAGTGTTGGAATGCATTCACACCCCAAATGAGTTATCAAACTAAAATATAATTTCTCTCTCATGCTGCATCGGAGGTAGTACAATAGACCCGTTTTACCGGCTTAACTGCGCGTAGGAATCTTTCCCTACTCCTTACCACATAATATCCAAAATCCAGAATATGCAGAGTTACGGCCTTCTTATGAAGCTATTTCTCAACAAAAAACCGGTCAAACGTCTAAAACGTCGCTATGTTCCGAAAACCCGGGCAAATTCCAAGATGCCCTTCTTCGTACAGACCCATCAGTCTGCTCCCATCGCTCGAAAAACTCGCTGAAAAAGTTATCCGAGCTACACTCAATACGGCCTTGGCGGGAAACCACTCTATTCCCGATGAACAGTTTGGTTTCCGGGCAGGGCACTCTGCCTCGCAACAAGTGCTGAGGCTGGTGGAGCGCATCACGTTACACTGAAACAAAAAATCAGGCAAAGCCTTCGACAAGATCTAGCATCAGGGACTGATTTACAAACTGATCCACGGCGGCATCGATCCGGCACTTGTCCGGCTGATATCAGGGTAATGGTCGAAGAAACTAGATTTTCAGAAAGATTCATAGAAGCCGGAGTACCACAAGGGTCAATACTGGCTCCCACCCTGTACATATTCCGATAAATTTTAAAATAGTACCCAATTTTTAAATATTTAAAATTAATTTGTATATCGCCGTCCAAAATTGAAAATTGTGATAAAATAAGAGAGATAACACCACACATTGCATCAGCTTTGATTTTAATTTCGCACCTCAAAATTTCAATCTTAACTAAATTAAAATGTTTACCAAGTTGTTGCATTAATCCAAATTTATTCGATCCATTTAAATCTTCTCCAAAATTGCCTCATTAATAAATTTACTTCCGAAAATCCGCCAAAACTCGTCCAAATCGGAACAAAAATATCCAAAATATAAAAAATAATTACTCACGCAAATCAAAACCATTTATTCGCAAAATATTAAAGAATCTCCAATCAGAGACGCAAATAAAAATAAAATCAGCGGAGACTTCCGCAAAACGCGTCCGTCCGCTTTGACGGACCTGGCCAATCTTCCTCTCATTTTACAAAATTCTTACCAACTTAAATTTTGTTGGTGCGTACATACAAAATTCAAAATATTTACCATTGTAACAAATTATTTACAAAATCAAAATAAAACTCCAAATCAAACAAAAGTTAAAATTTCAAAATTCAAAATTCAAATAATATGATTTTGAAACACTACATTTTATTACCCCAAAGACATACTAGTATCCCCGCCTACCCATACGATTCTCACCGCTCAGCTCATGTGAGCTCCCAAATGCCAAAAAAATGTCATAGCCAAACTCTAGACGGCGCGGATGACCTGGAGGTATGGGCTGTTTGTCAATAGCAAACAGGCTAGGGCACAAGTTTCCTCAAGCATAGCTAAAGATGTTCGGCACCGAGATCCCCTGGAACGACACCTTTAAATATTTAAAGGTAAAAATAATATAAATATAAAAATAAATAAAGGACTTCAGTGGGGACTCCACATCAAAGAAATCACCTAAAAAACAAGAGGCCCCAAAAATAGCAAATTAAGTATTAAGACTTATGGCTTGACACTGGTCAAAATCATAGTCAGGCCAATTCTAATCTACGCAGCACCAGCCTGGGGTTTCGCCTCAGAAATACAGATAAACAAACAAACAAAAATGAAGCGTGCCATGAAGACCTAATGCACACTTACACCAAACGACTGCAGGAAGACTCCAAACTGGTTTTGGTGGGTTTCACGGAAACCAAGAGTTCTATAAAATTTTTATCTATTATTGATACTTAGTTAAAAGTCGGGGTTTGACCGGAAACAAACTATTTGTTATGGGTTTCATGACCGTATAAGTTTGTGAACCACTGATTTAGACAAGCAACGTGGTTTTCAAGGGGAGGGGTGCAATTACATCTAATTTCTTACGTTGAAACGTCCTTGCATTCAAATATATCTGTGTTCAGGCATCCCTGCGTTCAAACGTCTCTGAGTTCAAACGGCCGTGTTCAATCGGCCACGTTCAATTATCTGACTCCGTATAGTTATTGCCTTCTCAATAACCCACAGATATATATATATATCTTGTTTACCAATCGGTCGGTGTAGGATTTCGCCATACTCCTGACCTTTAAAATAATACAAAAATTTTTTTTCTAAAAATTTAAAATTGCAGAATTGAAAATTTTAGAGCTGCTTTTACAATAAAAGCTTAAGCTGTAGTCAACTGAACTGAAATTGTACAATTTTTCCAGATTTTAAAATTTTAATAACAAATCAAGTATACCAAGACACATAAATATGATAAATTTCATTAAATAAACTTGAAACAGTAAATGAACTTAACTCAATAAAGTTTTGTAGAACACTGAAAACAATAGTACATTAAAAATTCGTCATTTTTGGGCCGATGAATAAAATTCATTATATTGATGAAAAATTCATAGTATTGATAATAAAATTATTGTATTGATGAATTTTGTTCATCAATATGATGAATGTTGTTCGTTGGTGCAAAACTAATGAATTTTTCATCAATGTGATGAACTATTTTTTTCAGCGTACCAAAAACCAAATGTTACCAAGCACGGACCTGGAGTCCCTTTAAAAAGATCTGTGAATTCTGAAGAATAGTATAAGAATACAGAGTAAGTCAATAGTACTGACACGCTGAGTTACCCACTATAAACAGAAATAAACAACGTCTTCTGAAGATGTTTGCAGAGATGGTGTTCCTCAACCTTTAAAGGAAGGTTCATCATGATTGTGTCTCGAACAGAAAGGATCAGAATCTGCAACTAGAAGTGAACATCAGCACGAAGGAACAGGTACATTGATAAATTGAGCGAATTGCCGAATGTAAGAGAAAATATCCCAGGTTTAGGAAATTCAGCCAGTTGGGTAGAGAATAACAGACCAGATCAGAATGGGTGTAGTAGATGAAACCTCAAGCTTAGACAGCTAATCTTGGGCAAACTAAAACAAGAACACAGCAGGCACAAAATCAATTTGGTTTTCTCAAAAGCTAATCAATGGTGAAAGCACTGGACAAAATGATGCAAACTTAGGACAAAACGGGGTAGGTACTTGGAAAACCAAAAGGTTTAGTTGCTATAATATCGCCAAACGTAAAAAATATTTTCAATTCCGTCAAAAGGGAGGGGGGTTGTTCTTAAGCTCATGCCGAACAAATTTAACAACAGAAATCTAATAATCAATGACAAGCTGTGGAAGAGAATTATTGTCAGACTACCTACATATTCAGAGGTTAAAATCATTGGATTTTCGAAAGATATCGCTAAAATGGAGACAACACGGATGAAGACAGAGCTCAAAAAAAGCTTTAATAAAGTCGTTGCAAATTTCTGTGTACTGCTAAAGACCGGACAACCACCTCCGTTGACGACTACAAGGTCAGGGCGTTCGGGAGTCGCCTGACCTAGTAATCATACAAATCAGAGAGTCGGTGTATTTATTTGTTTCTTTGTTATACAAATCTGCACGGTTACTAAAACTTTCGTAGCCGAAAAAGAAAATTTGTTTGTAAAATATTTTGCGTAATAATTTGTCTAACAAGATTCTAATAGGATTATATTTTCTCTAATTACCTAACCTTTCTGACATTCCGATAAGAATGCAATACTTTTTACATCTACCATAGGTTCCAAATGATTGCATATAGAACTTTGCTCTTTCAAGAGAAAAGTTTTCAACACTTAAGTTACTACGCTTATTCCTATAAGTATAATACGATTTAGTCAATGACCTGAATATGAACTGCAAATAAAAATTCTTTATCATAAAATAAAATTACGTAATAATAGTGCACTACATTTTTAATAATAAAATATTGTGTTCCGTAGGAAAGTTTTAAAATTTTTATTTTTTGAAATGGGAAGGTTTTACTCTATAATTCCACTGGTTCCAAAAGAAAAATAATTATAATTTTTCAAATTTTTATTCTAATGAGAAAATTAAGAAATCAAAGATGTTTCGGGAAATAACGGTCAGTTTTTTTAGCTCAGTGATATACTTAATAATACCAAAAGTAATTGGTGCTTGACCCCTGATTATTTTCATTAAAAAAAAACAATACGAAAATATTCTAACTTAAATTACATCAAATTATATAAATCGGTTATTTTTTTCGCTAAATTCGAGTTTCAATTTTAGATAAACAAATTAATGTGAACCATCCTCGTTGTAGAATTCTACATCTAAAAATTAAATTTAAAATAAAAATATTGGGAGTTCTTTAAAGTGCAATCGAAAGATTTTTAATTGAGCGTATCGGGAAGCAGTAAGATACTAATTAACCAATAGTATTAATTGAGATAAAATTAATTAAAATATTTTCAAATATTAATTGATTATTAATAAAAAAATCAAAATTTTGTATTACAAAATCAAATGAGTTTTTAGAGTTATTAAACTGAATTAAATTACTTTGTATATCAGTGGAAGATTTTGCGTTATCAGAAGTTAGCCGACCATATAAACCAGAAATGAAATTATTAATTAGTGTACCAAGTCGCTCTTTAGCGGCAACATCCTTTCAAAAATGTTAGTGTTATACTGTTTTACGTTGTTATTTTCTTCTGTTGTGATATTTTCCAACGCTCGATTGGAACCTTCGTGTTTCAGTGATGTTTATTGCTATGGATCTTTACTGCACACCGTGCAGCTTGCAAGAATATTTCCGGATTCAAAACACTTCGTGGATATGAAAATGATTAACGGGCGCGAAGATACACTGCAAAATTTCCAGCAATTCATGAAAAGCACTAACCAGTCGCCCTCAGTTACAGAAGTATCACACTTTGTTCATCAAAATTTCGAAGATGGAAACGAACTGGAAAATTGGATACCTCCAGATTACAACAGTGATCCAAAATTTTTATCTGAAATTTCCAATGTTGGTATTAGAAATTTTGCCAAAGCAATTGTTGGAATTTGGCCTAAGTTAGGTAGAAAAGTGAAAAACGATGTTTTCGTAAATCCACAAAAATATAGTATAATTCCGGTTCCTCATGGTTTTATCATACCTGGAGGGAGATTTCGCGAGTATTATTATTGGGATTCCTATTGGATAATTACTGGGCTTCTTGTTAGCGATATGAGCGAAACGGCAAGAGGTATGATCGACAATTTTATTTATTTGGTTAAAACTTATGGCTTTATTCCTAATGGAGGAAGAATTTACTATTTAAATCGATCTCAACCTCCGCTTTTAACAAAAATGGCTTACAAATATTTTGAGCACAGCAAAAATGAGGAATGGTTAAGGGAAAATATTCGATATTTAGAAGCGGAATTAAATTTTTGGTTAACGAAAAGAGTGACCAAAGTTAACAAGGATAATAGAAAGTACTTGATGGCCCATTATGATGTCGAAAGTAGTGGACCAAGACCAGAATCGTATTACGAAGATTTTACCACTGCCGAGTATTATACTAACGTTTTAAAAAAGGAAGAATTGTACGGTAATTTAAAAAGTGGTGCAGAATCAGGTTGGGATTTTTCTTCCAGATGGATGTTTAATGAGAAAGGAGATAATCAGGGTAACATGACCAACTTGCACACTAAACGGGTGATTCCTGTCGATTTAAATTCGTTTATGTGCGAAGCCTTTTATTTAATGTCGGATTTGCACGCGAGCTTATCGAATAACAATAAAAGCGTGTACTGGAGGCAGCTGGGAAATTATTGGAAAAAATCCATCAATGAAGTAATGTGGGATGACACCGATGGAATTTGGTATGATTTTGATATGGAGCTCTCAAAACCAAGAAAATATTTTTATCCCAGTAATGCTGCACCTCTCTGGTCGAATTGTGTTAATTCGCGTAGTAAAGCGTATTTTGGGGAACGTGTCTTAAATTATTTGATGGCTAATAAGGTATTTGATACTCCTGGTGGAATTGCTTCGTCGTTGGAGCATACTGGAGAACAATGGGATTTCCCTAACGCCTGGGCACCGCTGCAAGCAATTTTGGGACAAGCATTGCACAATTCGGGTAACTCAAAGGCAATGGCCAAAGCAAAAGATATTGTCTTTAATTGGATAAAAGCAAATTTAATGGGTTTTAAAAAGGATGGAGAATTATTCGAAAAATATGACGCCTTGGTGCCCGGAGAACATGGGGGTGGGGGCGAATATGTGGTTCAAGCAGGTTTTGGTTGGACCAACGGAGTAGCTTTAGAATTTATCAACGATTATTTTACCAATGCCAGTTTATAGATAAAAAAAACAGTAATTAATAGATATTTAATATAATTATTATCAATAATATTAATAATTAGTTGTGCGCAATACACAAATACAATTATTTCTAAAATAATGTGATAAACTAATTCAGTGAATTACAGAAAACCGTTCAACCAATATTGCAATAATTGCAAAATAATATAATATTGAAGTTTGCAAATTTATAATTTGCATTTTACGATTATTGATTGCTAATCCAAAATGGATTTCTATGTTTATTTTATTTTTTCTATAAGGAAATGTTAATTTCAAAAATAGGTTTAAAAATTTGTTTTTATATTTTTCTATAATTAAGTTAGTAATTATTAGGTATATAAGAATAGTTAAAATATTATTTTCTAGGATCTTGGTGAAAAATAGTTTCATACAGAGTACAACAAAACTTTCGTTTCATAATTTACTATAAACGAAATTCCAACTTCGCGAGTAATAAGTGTACCTACTAAATTATGAAGCGGAAAATGTTTTTTCATGCTCTAATTATTATTTTCTCTGCGATATACCGTCAAGTTATTAATAAACTGTACCTGAGTAACGTCATGTTCATCTTACATTAGTGCTGTAATTTTTTTTTTTTAATATTTCAATGTTTTAATTGGAATACCTAATTTCTTTTTCTATTACCTAAACGAGAGTAGTACGTTCAAGAATGATAAACATCATGATCAAAGTAGTCGACATTAAAATGCTTATATAAACTTTCTGTATAATAATTATTATTGTTGAATTACTTATAACAATACTTAAAAAAAGAATTGTTTCAGTTGTTCTTAAAACCATACCTCTTTATCCTTGACCTATCACTATAAAAATATAATGAAACGTGTAATCTATTGTCTCGACATTATTATCGAAAAGATAACAAACTACAATGACAATTATTGACCTCACATTACTTAACAAATGAAATGGCGCCATTTCGGCGATGCGAACCAATCAAAATCTACTGTTATCTGATTATACTTAGTGACCGATAGCGATTAAGAATAACAAAATACTCATTTGTTTTATTTTAAAAATTAATTACAATAAAATTTATATTTAGAAGATTGCACAGGCTTCTTCTCATCCCAACCAGCAGTCTTTAATCTACCCCCAAAAATGACTGACAAAGTCATAAACATGATGTCGAATATTTTTAGACACCTAAATATCCTATCAACCTTAACGAACGGAAATAGCAATTTAATAATTGAAATTTTTGTTGCTATAAAAGATTACTCATCAAAATGTTCAATAGTAAACTCATATTATTGCTAATGGTGCAGAACGTGTATTTCTTTGCTTATTTTTCTTTGTTTTAAATGCATTTTGCATTAGAGAAATGTACCAGGATTTCCGTATTTTAAACATTCGTTTGTTTTATTATTTTTATATATTTTTTTTATTAATCTTTTATATTTTAATTATACATTTTTTTTTAATTTATAATTTTTATTATTATTTTTTTTATTGTTATTTTATTTTTTGAATTTATTTTAATTTTTTTTTGTTTGGTTGGAAACTCGATTAATGTGTAACTCGTCCCAGGGGGAGTACCGGCGGTGGTTTAATATATTTTTCGGTTGGTAAAAAAAGTCGACCAATCAGAGTGCTTTTAGGTTACCAAAAAATGATACGCCGTAGCAGGAGTAGCGTGCTGGGATTTTATAGATAGGACTAGCTGGATACCCGGCTTCGCCCGGGGTCTCATTAAAAATATAATACTTTACTAGTCTGTGTATACTCTAATGCTTTCCAGTCTTGCTTTTTGTTTCCTTTTGCTGGTTTGTTTGTGAAACTCGAAATTTCTTTTTTTTGCGTGATAAAGCGACTCAAGCTTAAGTATACCTGTTCCTGAAATCAATCTCTCAATAGCAATTATAGAGTATAGCTGGCGGCCCGACTTCGCTCGGGTTTTAATTTTTTTATTAATAAAAATGTCTAAAAATAAGTATGCGCTGCCAAGCCTCTTTTGATATGAAATCAAAATTTAAAAAGTTAAATAAACCGTTAAGTATTCACAAAAATTATTATTCACTTTACATTTACAGTTTATATTATTATTTTATTTTGATTATGTGAATTTCATTAAAGCGTTTATGCGCGTCAGCTAATTCTGTGAGATCTCACTCTCCTTTCAACTTTTTTAACATTTTTTTGCACAAGAACCGTAGTCTTACTAAAGTGTACAAAATTTGATTCAAATTGGTCAAAGGGCCTAGGAGAGTATTGCGATCAAACAAACAAACTTTCCCTTTTATATATTATGTTATACAGATTATAATAAATAAATAAAATAAATACCTTCGTTGGCTGCTATATATTTTTATTGTTACTATATATTTTTATTATTTGGGACTGTTTGGGCGGCGATGAGGAGGCTGCTGGAAGCTGGAATATGTAGTAAATAAATTAAAATATTGCAAAAAAAACCGGAAAACTCGTTCATTTTTAATGAACTTTTAATAATTTAAGGGGGCAAATCCCCCCCCCCCCAAATCTACCTTCTTGCTACAAATGTTGATGTTTTAGAAATTTTCACCTCTCAAGCCTCTCAAGCCTCTCAAGCCCCCCCCCCCTCCATAGTTAAAAATGTTTATTTAATTCAAGCAAATTTAGTAGATTCAAACAAAAACTTCTGTTATATAATATGTACACAACTAAAGTGTTTGTTAACCCCAATAAAAAAATTTTTGAGGTTTTTCAGTTACCTAAAAGGAAAAGTTAATTTGATTTAATTTTTTTTTTAATTTAAAATCTATCTTTTATTTTAAGTAAAAAAAATTATTAAAAAAAACAAAATTAACTTAAATCAAACAAATTTTTAAAATAAATTTTTTTTTTAATAAAATTTTCTAAATAATTTGGAGGAAACTTTCTACTAAATTTATAAAAAAATTTGACATAAATTTGTAGGAAATTATCTAACAAATTTAAAAAAAAAAGTAGGGAATTTTTAATAAAATTGTTGAAAACTTTCTGCAGGAAATTTTTTAACAAATTTGTAGAAAAAGTTTTTAATAAATAAATTATTAATACGAATAAATAACTACATAATATGTATGTAACAAATCAAAACATATAAAATAAAGACTCCAACCCGTCACTCTTTCCAACAGTCCCCAAAGCACTAGCAGCGTTTCCTCGCTGTATGTTGCTGAAGGTATTGTGTAGCTTGAGGAACACCAGATTTGCTTTTAATAATATTCCCCAATTCCTTTATTATTAATTTGGCATCTGAACCCCATGTTCCAAACGTTTCCACGGCAAAAGGTAAAAATTAATAATAAATTCAGTTTGATTGACGGAAACAATTTTATTTAAATCAAAACAAAATTTGTTTCTGTTGAGTAAAATCATTCAAACAAAGTTGTTTTTTTAAACAAGACGTTTTTACTGTGTAGACTTTTTAAAGGCTAAAATAATTCTTTTCGCTCTTCCAAATTATCGAAAAGTGATAAAAATTAGGTGGGGGGCGTTCAACGAAAACGGGGGCGATGGAAAAAAACGGGAATCATATTCGGGTGCGGGAAATAATTTTATATGAGAATCAGCAGGAATGGTGTCGGGGCTAAAAAAAATCTTTTTTGGAAAAATAAAATAAAAAATATTATCTTATATTTTTAAAATATAATAAAAAATATTGTTTTATTCATTTGTTATTGTTCGATATGCTACTGAAAAAAAAACAATATTACAACAAGTCTTAAGTCTAATGACCGATTTCGTGAAGAAATTTAAGGTAGCATTTCAATTTTATTGGAAGATTATAGGGACTAATAATGTATTGTTTGAAGGTTTATAAACAAATTACAAATTTATTTAATAGTAGCTAATTACAGCCGAATTTAACATATAAAGACAAAAATACCATTTTCTAAGTTTTTAATGATTGAAACGACTCAAAGACCCCCCTTTTTAGATCCGTAATTTTTGAGTTAAAGCCGCTTCGAGAATATTTTTAATGAGCGGAGCAACTCAGAGATTCACTGTCTAACTAAATCTATTCTCCGTATTCCTGGGAAACTTGATTGAAATTCTGAGATTACGGAAAGCACTTTTACCTTTGGAATCCGGTTTGAGAAAAATCTCTAGAGTGAAGAAGCTACTAGATAGTGTTTAGCAAGAAAAGTCAGATCAGCGGCTTGTAGTTATCTACTTAATTATAAAAAGAAGCCACCTCCAGCGCTTGGGATGGAAAATATCTGACAATTCCGTTCTACCTCTATTCTGTCCTGGTATCCCCAAAGCTGATGTCGCTTGTCGCAGGTACTAATGTAAAATAATTACGTTCATAAAAGTTAGACTTTATTATTGACAATATTATCTCGACAGAAGAGGTAAAGAAGGCTTAACTTCCCTTGAAATTCTGGACTATAAAACTATTGAAATTTTCAAAAACGTAAGAAGTGGATTTTTGATGGTGAAATCTATCAAGAGATAGATACTTCACTAAGTAACATGAGGCTACCACAAAAGCAGCATCCACAGCCTAGAATATATATGTACATATAAATGCTTTAGTCTCTTGTACAGATATTTTTTGTTGTAAATTTCGATTTTTTTTATACACATTTTTCAATTTCGTCGCACCGTGCGACCGTTACCGGTGCGACGAAATAGAAAAATGTATGTAAACAAAAATAACGGGATTGACATTTGTAACAAAAATTATCTGATAACTAGTAGTTTCCGAATATTTTTGTGAGTAACTACTTGAGCAAAATAAACTATTGTTGAATTCAGAATTCCTAAAACTAAATTTTTAGTTAACCTTGGCATTTCCGAGTAAAATTTCCTATCATGATTCAATGTTGAATATATTGTACGTCCGTGTTCTAATTATTTAAATTTTTGTTTTACCAATGCCAAGCCATTAACTTGTCATTGACGTTGATATGGGAGGTGGTCTAGAACCAGCTTTGCCCCTCAACTACAAAACTATTTTATGTAAACCCTCTTCCAAACATTGTAAATAAAACGATAGACAGGTCAAGAATAAAAATAATTTTATTTTAGGTTTACACAAGCGTCTTTGGTAAAATAATCAAGTGTAGAAAATTATAGTGCAAGATTAAAATAAAAATTGGCATATTTCAAGTAAAAACTGTAGCAAGTAACTCTTAATTATAATTAATCATCAAATGCAATTTGAATTCAGTAAATTACAACATATTCATAATGGAATATATAATATAAAAATTAAATATATTGTATTGCACAAGAACAAAGTTTATAATGCATCTGTTCCACTTTTTACATTAAGATAAAATTCTAGAATTAACAAACTAATTCTAATACTATACAAATTGTGTTTTACAAACTGACTTAATTTAGTGAACAAAGAATCGAAACTTATTGGAGGTAATGTAATAAATATAGTTACGGATTTCGTTCAACGATAAGGGCATGAAAATCAATTTTCAACTTTTACATTTGATAGGCAAATTTATCACAAAATTTACGTTTGGTTAATAAAACGATTTGAAACCTGATAAGAATTTCCCATCCTGCGTGTTCATAAATAACAGATGTTTTAATTTTTTTATTCTTACACTGTCATCTTACAAAAGCATATATCTTTTATATATATCTTACCTACTTTGCACAGAACAATTATTTTCCAAAACTTTATAATTAAAGGAACATATAAAACAAAACAACAAATAATACTCAGTTTTATAAAAAAAATTTAACAATAAAATTATAATCTTATATTACCAAGATGAAATCGAGTTACCGAACTTCTTCTGTACCATTACTTTGCACTTCATTGCTTACATCCTTATTTACAGTTTTAGCCTCCTTATCATTTATTTCCTCACTGTTATTAACATTTAAAACATCTGATTTGTGAACTCCTTGTACTTGTGCTGGAGCGTTCGATTGTGATTGGGCAATTAAGGAGCTGCTTTGATTAGAAGCATGACTACTCGACCTCGAGTGCGTCCCACCTATGGGAGTTTGAACCAAAGGTGCAGGTGGACTTCTAGTTCCAGGATTTCCTGACCCAGAAATTTGCATATGATATTTATAAATGTTTTCTGTGGACTCGACCACACCTTGAGTAAGGTTTAAACTACGACCTTTAATTCCTGACTCTTTATTTTTCGGTGACCACCAATTCACGAAGGTTCCCACAACTGGTACACTTCTTAAAATACCCTCCTGCCAGATGCGTTCTTCGTTTTCTCTTTGTAAATCTAGAGTAGCAGTCTCAATACCTATAAAAAACGTGAATAAATTGAAAGTAAAAAAAAACAAGAATAAAATTTACCTTTTTTCAGTATTTCTCCCATAGAATCCAACACTCTTGAATTTTCTTCTACGGATTGTCCAACTCGAACAACAAGATTAAGAAGTTCTTCGACATCTGATTGAGCAGTAAGCATTCCAAATCTTACACACATTAGTCCATCCACACCTTCGCCTAAAGAGAATGCAGAATCTGTGGTTCGAAGAGATTCCACTAGAGCAATATTCAAATTGTTTAATTCTTCTTTAGCTTGATCTGTAAGCAACTGTTCCCATCCTTCCGGAGCGTACCGAACACCACCTAAACCTGCCCAATCGGGCAATTCGACAAGTTTCAATACGTTTGATGTTTCCACCATTTTTATAAAAGTTTGTTTTTGTTGTACAGTAGCTCGCAAAATAACCAGTTGTTGTTCTAAACATTGAACAAACGACTGGATATCCTCTGGAGTAGGTTGCTGAGAACTGGAATTTTCAAAAGGACAATATCGTAAAACCACACCAATGTTTTCCAATTCACAGATATCTATAGGCACCTGTAAAACATAAAAATTAAATGGGTACAAGACAATAAAAAAAAACAAACTGACTTGTGGTGCATCTAACTGCAAAATTTGACCTAACCATGAATTTAACTTCTCATAATAGGAAGGTATTTTTGTTATGGTTTGGTTTTCTTTTGTTTCTGGTATAAATTGAAACACTACCGATGTTGCTGTAGTTTCCAATAAAAGCTAAAATACAAGATATTAAAAAGATATTTAATAATTATTAACTTGTTACTTACTGGAATGTTAACGGGTTTGGATATTAACTCTGCAACGGTGTAGGAACCGCTTTCACCCCCCGGTTTCTGACTCTGATTAAAAATATGAATTTTTAAAGAATAAATTTAAAACTATTACGCATTACCAATATTCTAACATGTCGATAAACATCAACAGCTGCCCATAACTTCTCACTCGACAAAAATGCATCTCGAATGCGTGCATGAATACCCTCCTTACCAAGAGCTTGCATTGCAACCCAAAGTGGAAGTGAAACAATTCGTCGACCTTGATGATCGGTATTGAGACCGGCAATTAAAGGCAACGTGCTCTCTCGACTGGTGCCTACTTGTTTATTACGACCATGTGCTAGATTTGATTCTTTTTTAGTGTCCCATAATTTATAAAGTGTCTAAAACAAGTTAAGGAAACATTTGCGACAAAATATTGGAAGTTTTAATCTGTAATTTAAGGATACCACCATCGGCAAGCCTGGAATTCCCAACCAACTTCCAAGTGAAAGAGTGAAACTGTCAGATATTGGAGGACTCTACAATGTTATAAAAAAATTAATTTTTGAAATTGTAAGATAATCTTTGATGTTCTCACGTGTCCGTTAAGTTGATTGAGGTGAAGTACAAAAGCAGCCAAAGAGTGACCCCTAATATGAAGCCAAACTTCATATTTTTTGCATACCTCCTGAAGTCTTACTAAATTATCGACGTGGCCAGTTATTGGAGTTCCAGCATCACCTATCACAATTAAAGGAGTTCGACCTGCGGTGATGTCTTCAACTAACATTTTTTGAAGATAAGAAACGTCCATAGTGTGTTGGGAACCTAAAATAATTTGTTAGAATTGGAACAAACCTAAAAAAGTGCGTTAATACTACCAAAATGTGTGTTGACTGGTACCGGACGAACACAAGCTAGTGGTAATCCTAACTGCCTACATAGATGCTGTACGATTCCGAGAGGGCTCGCAACACTACTGTATATTGTAGGCAATACTGTACTAAAGGTTAAAGCACCATCTTCTAAATATCTAGGATATTTATAATGCAACATTAATCTGGTAATTCTAACTAGACCTTCAAGGTGGTCGTCGTGATAAAAAGCAGCCGAGTCTAAAAAACTAAACAAAAAATAAAATTAAACAGGATTTATTATAATAAAAGTTAACGGCATAAATTTTATTGTTGTTAGTTTTTAAATTTTAATTTTCACAAGACAATTGAGTCATGATAAAAATTTTTGGAGTAAATAATACTTTTATCCTTTGACAATTTTTATTCAAAATTCTTCAAAAATAATCAAAATCACGGACATTCCAACTTTGTCTGTATTCTCAGTCGGTCATACATTGGGCATCCTTTTCACCGCTAATCGGCTCCAAGGTCAATAAAATGCGGCAAAACAAAAGAATCTATGATCCGATATTCCCAAGCTAATCTTGGGATTACCAATCAAATATAGCACTATATTTATAATCAATTCTACTAATAAAAATTCGCTGGGAGATGAATAATAAATTATGAAACGATGAAATACACAAGGTGCTTCACTGAACTGCTCAGTTACAGATGTATCTGTAAGTAGCAGCAGTACGCACCGAGTAGGGGTGTCTGTGATACCATTTTATCTATCATAGTTCGGAAAAGTACACTTTCAACGTTCATTTATGATACAAAATTGTTTGCTTGATTGGATCAATATATAAAATTGAATATTTTTTATCTATGCTAATAGTAAATCACAAAAATGAATTTAAAACTTAGTACTTTAAACTTGATTACTCTTTTATTATTTTATAATCTGCATGTGTAATTCTAAAAATAATTTGTGATAAGAGCAGAAGTGGAATATTCAAGTGAAAATTTAATAATCTCAGCGTAACAATAAAAATTATTATTTTGGTTATGCAATTCGGAATAATTTTATTTGCAATTTTAGGTAAAAATCGGATGAAGCTCTGGCAATCTAATGCTGCAAAAGTCGTAAGAATTTCTTCAAAGAGAAGAAAAGAAGCCTTTATGACCCTGCAGAAGCAAATTAGGAAAATGTTATTAAGTTTTTATGGTTTCACAAAAACTTGTTTATCAAATTTTTCCCAGAAACTCCTAAACTGATAGATTATAATTGTTATGCAAGAATTATCTGCATCCTGTTTTAAATAAGAAAGCCGGTACTACTCCCAATATAGGTATCTACAATCAAAACTTGCAAGTAAAAAATGAAAATATTGTTTTAGGCCATAGGCCAGGAAAAACTTTTCATTTTCAAAATGTGTATTTTCAATGCTATCAACTCAATTCAATGAATCACCTTGTATATTGATTGTTATATAAAAATAAACAATTATTGATTAAATAACTGTGTTGATGTTATTTAAAAGATAATACTAACCCAAACATTTGGCTCAACCATCTTGTTGTGTCAGTTGTAAATCGAGTACTCAACTTTTGTATCAAATGCCTCTCCAATCCACCACAATAAGCACCAATACTATGCGAAGTAATAACGAGTTTCGAAACATCATCTAAAATAGGAAAACAAGTTGGTTCACCATCATCATCGATCGATATCAATCCCTCGATTCTTTGAATAATATCATCTGCTTTCTTTTGTTCCAAGCCCAAAAACACGGTAGGTTGAACCGGACTACTTTCTGGTAATTTAACGCCTTCAGCGACTTGCTCCAAACGACTTACTATTTGAGAAGCTTCTATCGCCAATTCTCCCAACTGAAACTAAGACAACTAAATTAATACAACTACCTACCACCTACACAATAAACAACTTACACTTTTATTGTTACTCGAAGCAATACTTTCTTTAGTTATATCTAAATTAACAGACTTTTCCGTGTTCGGCGAATCTTGATTTGTCGGCACATTCGCCATCGTGGCAAAACAATACAAAAGTAAACACAAACGTGTCAAGGAAATACGCCTTTGGAGGTTATCGGCTAAAAAATCTCGTTAATCACTTTACAAAATTTTAGTTGCAGTTGAACAGCTTCGATAACGTTAAAACCATCACATGATTTAAATACGAACTTAATTCACCCCCAAATAAACGTAAAAACTATAATTCATTTGCGTTTGCGACATTTGACGTTTCGTGATGTAAACGGAATAATTTTTTGACGTTCAAAAGTAAGGTTAGAAAAATGGACAGTTTGACGTTTGGTTCGCAAAGGTAAATAATTTAATTTTTAGGCATTCCATCAAAATTTTTCGTAAAATTAAACACTGTTAAATGGTTTTTGCAGGCTTGTCCATTTAGATTTAAAAGGTGCGCCACCGAAATTATCCTACTTTGAAAAGGTAAATAATTATTACTTTAATTTATTCGCAAAATTTGTGTTGGTTAAATTATATAATTTTTTTTTCATAATTTAACAATAATTCAAATTATTATGTTTGAAAAATGAAATATCTATGAAAAAAGTTATGTGTGTGTGGATGTAGATATATACAGGGTGGATCGATAGTTGTTAAAAAAATAGTGCGCATTATTTCTGCACTAACTTTTAACATACCTTGGAAGGTAGCTTTAAATTCGAATTTGAAATTGGTGGCACTTAACAAATCAATAATTTAAAAAGAGTTGCAAGTATTTACCTACTCTCCAAATTAATAAAGAAAGCACTGCCTGATGCTTTTGGTTCCCAACGTAGAGCTCGAGTTTAAATTGTTGTGATAATGAAATGAAGAAATAATTATAACTATAAATAAAACGCATTTTAATATTAACAATAATATTTACTTAAATGTAACTTATCTATAATATTGGGTAGATTTTAGATTCCTTCTAAACTTTAATTTTTTCAACTTAAAATATTTCATCAAACAACCTTGTCGTAGATAAATTGGAATCTTCTGAAATATTTAACCAAAAATTTTAAACTGAAATACTCATTAGCAATTTAATAAATTCTATGATAGTATGTCTGTACCCAGTGAAAGGAATACAATGGCATCTATATCTGAAGTTAGCGATAAAATAGAAAAGGAAGAGGCAGAACTAAATAATGCCATATTTGATCTAAAACCTCCTGTTAAACTTGGTAATACAACAGAAAAGGAGGTGGCAACAATAGGCAAAATTAAAAAGAATACAGCGAAAACTGAGATTTCGATACAAGCTCCTGTTATGATTCCAACAGTTTCGTCTTTTTCTGATGTCATTCCAGATAAAGAAGAATGTCGAGTTCTATCTGAAGAAGATGTATTTTCAGATGAGATAAGTGTGACCGACTTGGAAGAATTTGCCGATGACTATTATGACGCTCAAGGAACTATGAAAGAAAATGATTTACGTAGAGAAGTTGCAGAAGCTATGATAAGAGCCAATAGGAACGTCATGGAGGCTTTAAAACAAACTAATAAGGATGTTACAGAAGCTTTAGAAAAAGCCAACAGGAATGTAAAGGACACTTTAAATGCAGCATTGAAAGAAAATTCTGCTAGGAGTGAGCGAAGGCATATTTCACGGTTGAGTAGTTCTCGAGAACGTAGTTCTAAATCAAATATTAATTTAGAAAATAATTTACAAAACAACGATTTTCTTAAACATCCAACTTCCGACGAGTTAGTTCCACGAAATGCTCAACACAAAAAGGTTCCTTTAAATACTAAAAAGACTCGTGTAAATAAATCTGCACTACCGGAGGTTTACGAAGAATATTCTTTAAAATCAGATAGTATAGTTTTTGGGGATGTAGATGCTGAAGTTGAAGAATAATTTTTGATAAAATAAATTTTTAGTTTTAGTTTTTTGTACTTATTTGCATTTTTCGTGGGTTTATTTCAAAAGTTTTCACCTAAATATTTCACAACCAAAAGTACAAAAAAAAAAGGTTTTTTTACAAATTTTTGCAATATAATATAAGAATCATAAGGGATTAATCAAAATTTAAGTAAAATTTAAATAAATTAATATTTTTTTGTAATTAATTTTATCTGCTTTTTTGTTCAAGTTTTTTCCATTTATAAAAGATCTTGGAGCAACAGGGTTATTAATAGAATGGGAAGATACTTTTCCATATACCGGAGAGTTAATCCAACTTGGAGGTTTGTCAAACAGTGCACATGTAAGTGGCGCTCCTTACACAATAGAAGAAGCCAAACAGTTGATAGACATTGGTAGTTATATTTGAATTTCTCTTAAAGCTCTAACCCAATATCCACACTTTAGCTACAGACTGTGGACTCACGATAATACCTTTGGTGCAAACATTTGGACATCTCGAATATGTGTTAAAGCACGACCAATGGAAGGGATTGCGTGAAGTCGAGTTATATCCTAGTTCAATATGTCCTAGTAATAGCGAAACTTTACCTTTAGTTAGGAGCATGGTTAAACAAATCGTCGCGTTTCATCCGAATATTCAATATATTCATATTGGCGCAGATGAGGTACTTGCTCAAATAACCAATTGGGATAACTCACTTATTTTAAAACTTACAGGTTTGGCATTTGGGACTATGTAATAGCTGCCTAAAGAGATCACAGTCGAGTAAACATGGAAAAATTTCCATCTACCTAGAACATGTATTAGATGTGGTGCAATATATTAAAGATAACTTTCCGTACTTAAAAATAATAATGTGGGATGATATGTTCAGAAATACCGACTTACATGTTCTTCAAGGTGATTGATTATATTTTCAACAGTGAATATACTCGGTTAATTGAAATTTTGTTTTTAGACTACCATTTCGGGACACTAGTGGAACCAATGGTATGGTATTATAATAGTGCGGAAACATTTCAATTAGGACCTTCTTTGTGGGATAAGTATAACAATATTTTTTCAAATGTTTGGGTAGCGAGTGCGTTTAAAGGAGCGACAAGTAGTTGCCAAATTTTGCCGATTAATAAGCATCATGTCGGTAACCATGAAGCTTGGTTAACAGAATTGGGAGTACACGGTACTAAGATAGCTAATTTTAAAGGAATTGCCTTAACTGGATGGTCTAGATTTGATCATTATGCAACTTTGTGTGAATTGTTACCTTGTTCAATTCCAACTCTGTGTTTATGTCTCAAGACTTGGCTATCCAGCGGTTCTTCGTCAGAAATTTATGGGTGAGTTTTGTAAATAGAACATCCATATTGAAATATTTTGTTGCAATACTTTCAGTTATGTTAGTAAACTTCTGGGATACACCGATACATTGCAGCCTGAACCATTTAACCGTACGTCAATATCATCTTCGCCGTTAAATTTTCCTGGTTGGCAAATTATGATCGGATTTGAATGGTTTTTAAATGTCAAAGCAAGATATAAGGGTATAATCGAAAGTGATCAGTGAGTACCTATTCTAAATGTTTGTTCATAGATCAACAGACATACATACATGGTTTTTTTATTTAAATTGTAAATTTACAGCGTAAATACGTGGTTTAATCAATGGCAAGTCCTTAATAATTACACCAATCCTATGCAATTGGAAAGCCTTTTACCAATTTTAACGAAGTAAGTTTTGTTTTTGGGTTTATTTTTGGAAACTGACAAGTTTTTCACTTCAGTTTGTATACGGAGATAGTGCAAATTGAAAATTACTTGAAATTGCAACTGCCAATGTATTTTTATGGAAATACTATAGAAGAACTTATTGGTACCTTAATTTTACCCATAAAACAACATTTGAGGCAGTTGAAATGTGAATGTGAGACTCAAATAAGTACTGGATGTCGAATTCGAGGACACAAGAGACTGAATATTTGTTAAACAATTAAATTGTAGACTATATTGTATTTAACAATTTATTAATTATTAAATGATGTTTTTTAAGTTTAGCTTGGTCTGTTTTCACAATTTATAAAGCAGTGCTATTTAAAATTTTTAGTCCACAAGTCATTTTTCACTTAAAAGTTTCAAAGATCCTTCCCGAAGAATGAGTATGTGTAGAAAAACTTCCCGAGGTAGTAATTTTAATTTAAATTCAAAAGAAGTTTTTTTGTAACCCTCCTATGAGAATCACTGGTAGAGAACAAAATAAAATACTGAATAATTCTAATGATTTTCTAAGAATTCAAGAATTTTAAAGATTTCCAGTGATTGCCAAGAAATTAACACCTTCACTGGCTAATAATGGCCATGTTATTTTAATTTTTATATTTTTAATTGCAATGCAGTGTAGGGGTAATTTTCAGGTTCAGTGGTTATTGTTTTCGGTTTAGTATGATTTTATATTATAGTAATATATTTATTTTAATAGTATAATATATATTTATATTCAAGTGCGGATCCAGACTTCAGTTCTAAAAGAGGTGTAATGTAATTGATTTACCACAGAGTTATTTTTTAACTTTTTTTTCGAGATTTTAAGTAAATTGGACCGCGTTTTGGAAAATTTGTTGAATTTATTTAAAAAATCAAAATGTAATAATTTAATTCGAACCTGGTTTTCGACCGTTAATAATTATTATTAATGAAGATTACAGCTATAGGTACCGCACCTCGAATTAGTAAAAAAAAATTAGCAGGTCAGAAGAAAATAGCGGGTTATT
Source organism: Cantharis rufa (assembly GCA_947369205.1). Classification (NCBI taxonomy): domain Eukaryota; kingdom Metazoa; phylum Arthropoda; class Insecta; order Coleoptera; family Cantharidae; genus Cantharis; species Cantharis rufa. The sequence continues at coordinate 12,708,432 of OX376307.1, read as the reverse complement.
GCGGCTTTCAGGCCGCACAACTTGGTCAATTTCAACTTTTTATACATTATTTTTTATAAAAGTTTATAGTATATGTATTTACAGGGTTCCCACTCGTCTAGAAAATTTTAAATCCCTAGAAAAGTCGGGGAATTTAAAATTACACAAATTTTGTCAGAGGAAGTCAGGGAATTTTTGATTTTTAAGTGAAAGTCAGGAATATTCAAATTTTGGGCCAGGGAAAACTGTTTGAAAGTTTAAAAAACAATATAAATTATAAAAATTAAATTTTTTATTTTCTGAAATTACTAAAATTTTTGAATTTGATCAAGATTTGAAAAGTCGGACAATATCTTCAATTTTAGTCAGGAAAAACCTGGAAGCGGGAACCTTTATTTATTTGCAGACGAATTGATACCAGCAGTTGTTCCTGAATTTATGGTTCATAAAATTTTAAATTGGAAATATAAAAAATGGTCTCTGAAAATCAATCAGAAAAGTTCTGTTTTTATTGAATGAGAAGTTTGTTTTTTCTTGTGCGTAATTTTCAACCAACTGAGCCAAAAAGTGATTTTGTAGAGACACTGCAGTAGATATTTAAAGTTCTTTTACTGCTTTCAGTTTTTATACATATTAAATCTGATATTAAAGTTTCTGGATGAAGTTGCAAAATTATACATGTATTGAGATGCTAAGAAAGAAGAGTAGATTTATTTATTTCTTAAAATATATGTAGGCCTTTTACGCATTTTATCTGTTATCTGCTTACCACTGACGCGCTTGAATGGATTAATGAGATTCCCACGACCATAATCTATAATTTTCAGTAACATAATTTTTTTTAATGCACAAAAGTAGCGGATCTTATAACGACGACTTCTTTATTGCGGAATCTCTTGGTCGCTGAAACATATGTAGATCATTTACAGATCTTATCTGTCTACCACTGACGCGCTTGAATGGATTAATGCGATTCCCGATACTATAATCGGCAATTATCAGTAACATAATTTGTTTTAACGCACGAAAGTAGCAGATCTCAAAACCATGGCTTCTTTGTTTGCGAACGCGTTGCGGAGTCTCTTGCTTGGTGATACCCACAATTGCTATATTATTATGCTTGAGGTTTTCAGAACCAAAAACTTCAAACGGCGCATCGCTACGTTAGAAAATGAGAAATGAATGAGATTGAATATTTCCTAATATTTTCTGATTTCTTGACAATTCCTTCCTTCACTTGTACATCAGATTTCCCCAATGATTTCCGCGTTGCACTTTTATTTGGTAACCGGACGAACGGTAGTTGTCGTAGCTTGTAGAATGCAAACCATTCCTTTGTTTAGTTTTCCCGGTGGACCGGTAATCGGTACTCGGGCCGAAAAAAACCTTCCAATTCGACTCTGCCTATATTTGCAAGAATAACTTTATAAACCGATAATATTTTTTTGTATAATCTTCAATCATAAGCGATTATTTGGCTGAAGCCAAGATGACGTACTAGGGAATTAAATTAATGGGGTGATTTTTCGTTGTCTTCCCTATAGCCCCCACAAAATAGATAATTTACAAGAATTTGAAAAGTAGCGCAAACACTAGAAAACTTGAGGAAATTCAAAGAACCCTAGAGAAATTTCAGGGATATCTACTAAAACAATTTTTTTTACCTTTTCAACTTTTTCGAAAGAAAAACTTGAGAAAATGTTGTAAAAGGAATTTTAGTGCACAAAAATTTGACTTGTAACTCGCTCTTTGGTGTATGTGTATGATGATGCACACCGGAAGGCCGAGCTAAGAAATTCTGTCAAGTCTCTGTGGCTAGAGACTCGAGCCCAGAATTTCCGCTCTGTAACTCAACCAGCGATCACACCAAATCACGACTGTGGTTAAGTTTTATATTTTGTACACTAATGTTTCAACTTTCTAAACCTTTAGCTTATCGTTAACTTTAATGGATTGTTAATTTGTTATGTCTGTTTTGTGTTACTTGCTGGTGTTTTCTTCATTTGTTATTCAAGCAGGGCCGAATTATCCATTAGGCAAGAAAGGCAGCTGCCTAGGGCGGCAGTCTTTTAGGGGCGGCAAAAATACTAATTAATTCTAATAAAAAATGTAACATAAATTGAAACTTGATTGTAAATTGTACTTAGGTATTTAAAAATCATATTACATTATGTAGAAAACATAAACAATTTTTAAGTGCCGCATAGTAATGCAAGAACGTAAAGAATAAAAATAAACGAAGAACAAAAAACTGTCTGCTGTTTAAGGAAATAAATTTGTTCTCAGAGTTTATACTTAATTTGCTAATAAATATTATGCTGTTATAATAATTAACGGTAAATGAAATAAAATTTCAAAAACCTATTGTCGACCGTAAAAACTAAATATAAGAAATATAAATAGTTGAGATAGAGGTCGTTATAATCTACAAAGTAGATACATTTCAAAATACAAATTCGTAGTAGGACATCGGTAGTCAGGACCGTATTAGGAATCAATAACGAATAAAAAAATAGCAAGAAAAAAATTATTAAATTCAAAAAGGTGAGGTCAATTTCGTTGGGTAAAACCGCGAATAAGTCCGAAACATGTCGTTCGTTAAGGCTTTTTGAATTTAATAATTTTTTTCTTGCTATTTTTTTATTCGTTATTGATTCCTAATACGGTCCTGACTACCGATGTCCTACTACGAATTTGTATTTTGAAATGTATCTACTTTGTAGATTATAACGACCTCTATCTCAACTATTTATATTTCTTATATTCTGTTATAATAAGTTTAAATTTTAATTTTAAGGGGGCGGCAAAAAAAAATGCCTAGGGTACTCACATGCCTTAACGCGGCCCTGTATTCAAGAACTTACAAATGTTTTCGAATTCTTGACACTGTGTTTGGAATGCAAAAGTTTGCTCAAGCAAAGTGGCCAAACACAATATGCAGATGGTTTTACAGTAGCGGTCATGGAATTTACATTGGGAATTATTGTATTCATAATAATAAAGAATAGAAAATAGAACAGAAATAGATAAAAAGTTAAATTTTTTTAAAAACTCATAAGCTCAAAAATACATTTTCATTTTTAAAAGCTAGGTTTCTTAAGCCGGGGGGGTATGGAATATTTCTGAGAACATCACTGATTGTGTTCAAAAAAAGAAAACGTATTATTGAATTTCTAATCAGAAATCTTAAGATTTTAGAAGTTAGATTTCTAGTTTGAAACCCATAAGCTCAATTACACATTTTTTTGCGCACAATCTCTGGTGTACTGGAGGGTATTCCAGACCCCCCGGTTTGAAAGCCTAGGTTTGTGTGCGGTTATTGATATTTCATTGGGAATTGTTATTTTAATTGGGAAATAATTACCGACACAATTTCCATAACCGCTACTGTAAGGTACATAAAAGCCGCAGTTGTTCGGACTTCGACCTCACTTGCTGCAATATTATGACTGACTGAAACCACCCAAAACAGCGGCCAAAGACAAATTAAATTAGAGAAAAAACAGCAAATAGTTAACGTTTTATTTTATAAAAAGTTGTACTCAAAATTTATACATTTTCTAGTTGCATTGCGTTTAAAACTTACCATTTACAAAATTGTAACAACTTTGTATTTTACAGAATGTTTACATAATTCTTAGAATTACTTAAAATGTTACACTATAAAAATAATTATGCTTCTATAGTGTCCGGCAGTGACGAGGTTCTGGTTAATTTATTTAAAGTAACAGTTTCATTTGTGTGATTTATTGACACTAGCACTGAATGGCGTGCATTCATATCACTTCGGTTATCCATGGAAAAGGAATCCAAAGTGTAACTACTAGACGAATGAGATTGCATAGTCGGAAACATTCGACTCCCTGAAAGTAGGAACATTTTTTGCTATTTAAGTAAGATTGCAATTTCTAATCATACCACTCGGATTTTTAAACAGTTCTCTGTGTTCGTCCAATTCTTTGGCACTGCATAAGGGCGTTATAACTTCTATAGTATTATTGAATAACGCGTAGTCTACTTCGTATTCGCCAGATTGTTTCTTAAAGGAAACCAGGGATTGGAAACGATGTCCCCATAAAATTTCAGATGGCAAGTAACTCGACCTGGCTTGCGTTGTCATACCAGTCGATTCTATAACTCCTTCTGTAATCAACAGGATTAAAACCGATATTTTTCCCACCCAAACTATTTTTACCCAAAATTACGACGATTTCGAATCTTTCTCGCAACAAATCCGTTGCCGATAGGTTATACAGTGGAGAAGAGGAATCAATTTTATGGACTATAGTGGTGGGCCATATAAAAAATATTTTGTCTTCTTCGCCATCACACCCAATCTGAAATGGAAAAAATTAAAACTTTTAGCAGTTAAAATTCAAATATTTTAGCGTTTGGTTAAGCTTTTGTTAAAAGTCGCAAAATTTAATTTTGCACAACAAGAAATATCCAAAACAATAGCGTTCACCTCAAAATTATATTTAGAATCTCTTGACACAGATACTCATTAAGTGTCACCATAAATATATCGAAATGTTTATGTATTAACTTAAATACGTACATTGTTAAATTTTGCGAGACTTTTATGTGTTTACTTATTGTATGTCGCATATATTTTTAACGTGCACCTGTTTTTCTTGTGTATATAAATTTATTTTAAAAAAGCACATTGTTAAAATTAAACAGATACAAACCTTCAATTCTGTTTGATAAAATGGAAGAATTTCTCCTTCTTTGCTAATTTTATGTCTTATCAGCTGAGATCTGACGTGAGCTTCTATTATATGACTTTTTCTCATATCACCAACTCGAAACATCAAACAGGGCACTCCGTCCCTGTGACATATTACTGCGCTCCTCGAAAACAACAGCGTTTGTGTTCGTTTTTTTGGCCTGGATAGCTTTGCAAAAACTATTCCAACCATAAATGCTTGAATCATCACTCCAGATATGCTTTGGATGCACATCACAAAAATGGCTTCGGGGCATTCTTCAGTTATTGCTCTCACACCAAACCCAATAGTGTGTTGGGTCTCAACACTGAAGAGAAAACATGACGTGAATCCATATATGTTTGACACACAAGGTTTCCATGTTTGGTTGTCTTTCTAAAAAAAGACTGCTTTTGCATTAATTTTAAGGAAGTATTTTTATTGGAAGTGTGACGAAAATGGTCGTTTGCTTTTCGTGTGAAGATGATAATGAAACGATGCCGATGGCTACTTTGGTTTGGCGCTGATGTAGTTTACACAATAGAAATGGCCTCTAACATAGCATAATAATCAATAATATAAATATAAAAAATTGGCAAAAATATTATTTACATTTTGAAATTACGGTAATCTTATATTAAACGATATGACTAGCCAATTGAAAAAAACAGACTTCAAAGAATTCAACTTAAAATGTTGTAAACTGAAGTTTTAAAATAAGATGCAGGATGTTTTTAATTATTAGCAATCTAGTGAAACGGATTTAAATTGTAGACCACACAGCCTCTCAAAAATAAATTTTTATGAGTAATTATAATCACATTGTGTGAGTGGATGTAATGATCTAAGAATAAGGATCCTAAGAAAAACTGTGTTGTAATATTACGATAATATGTTGATCGTTGTAAATATCGTCTCGTTTTCAAAGTTTGGGTAGTTCATTACGGTCTATTTAAGATTTAATTTTTATATTTTTAGATTTTCTTAGACGCCTCTCCTCCTACACACATGTGACACTTATTAAACTATTAGTAGTTAAATTTTTTTGAAAACAAACGTCAACATTAACCAGACACTGCGTCTAGGAACAATAAAATTTCCCAAAATAATTTAATTTTAATGAGCTGCACTAAAATTTTAAATATTGGCATATGAAAACGTTCCGATAGTACTACAAAAAACGGTTTATTTATTTAACTTAAAAATATTTTACTCACTATGTGCTCTGACGTCAAATCTCCGTGAGAAAACGCAATGAGCCACCAGATGATGGCAAACCCTAACCACGACAAAAAAAAGTTCATTGAAAACACTAACAACGTCCATCGCCATTGTGCGTCCACTAAAGTTGTAAAAATGTCTTGAAGATATCTCCGACGTCTTTTGGCTACATGTTCTTGCACGACGTTGCAATCTCCGTGCTTGAAAACCACACGTTTTCGAATCCTTCTGGCATTGAAACGAGATTGTCGATATCTAAAATTGCCAATATGTAGTTTCCAAAAAAAAACCGTTAACAACTCCTCACCTGTTAAAAATGTGTCTGTCTTCATTCTTCGTTCTCAAAGATAGCTTGAGACCTTTATGGAAGGATCCAAAGATACTGGGGCTAGATATTCTTCTTCGAGTCTCTAATTTAGGTACGGTAAGGTGCTGAGCAGGTATCACAGTAGGTGTTACAGTTCCATTTCCCAAAAGTTTTTCCCATGGTTCACCATCGCTCCCTCCGCTGACGTCCTCAGGCTTCATTAAGTTAGGTTCCCCTGTTGGTAGTGCCGTACTTTCAGTCATGATTACATATTTTTCCACCGAATACTAATTAAATTACGGACAACGGACATAAATGCTCCGATCGATCGACTGAAAAAAAAACATCAAAGTTTTAATAATGTTTACTTTTCAATGCCAAACGTTTTTTTTTATTAAATAAAAGAAACAGGAGACACCGCACATTCTAAATATACTTTTGGATAAATGCCTCATTTTATATTTACGTGTTATAATTAATATTACTAAGTAGGCAAATGAAAGTGGTGCAAGCAGGAAGTTTTATTCTACAAAAATTTTATTAATTTATTTTGATAGGTGTTTATGTACGAAGAACCAGTTTTGTATATATTGTGGTTCATATCTTGATGATTCAAACGTACGTATTGTAAAAATTATAAACACATATCCAAAATATTTACAATACTATCAGCGAACAATATTTACAGGCTTTTATCCACGTAGGTACTACCAAAGTTTCGAATAATTTAAATTTCAGGTAGGCATGCAGCCGTTATTAATGTATTCTACGAAGAAAACAAATAGCTGACGTATATTTCACCCTTGATTTCATAAATAAAGTTCCTGTTTTGAATTGAAGCCAATGTAAAGAAACCAAAGACAAAAATACAGTGGGACCAACACACAAAATACTGACAACCGAATAATTATTGTTGAAACCGCCAATCAGAAACAACAAAACAAATATCTTACAAACAAAAGAAAAAATACCTCTCACTTCAACCTGGATGATTTAGAATAATGTTTGAAAATTTTTATTATTTATAGATAAACCAGGAAATCTGGTTGATTGATAAATCCTTTTGTCAAGTTATGTGGTTACCGTATATTACGGAAGCGATAAATTTGAAGCGAATGGCCCCGATTAACAACAAATTTATTTAGTTTTACATGACTTGAACCACAAATATACTTTTTACTCGATGATACTTCAAAGAAACTGAATAGTCGGGTCATTTGTAACTTATTCTTAAATTCCATGTAATTTATAAATCCTAATTTTTGTTAGTTTTTTTTTTATTTTTCAATAATATATTGACAATTTTTTTAACTCGATTTGGTTGGACGGCCGTTGGTCCGCTTATAAGTTGACCGCGACCTTACATTCGGAACACTGGAAAAATAATGCGAAAAAAAGATAAATCAGAGTAATACTACAAATGAAAGAAAATTACTTTTGTAAAAGTAATTTGGTTCTGAACACTTGATTTTCAATAAACAGTACGGTTATAATTTTAATTAAAAAGTAAATCAATATTGGTACTCACAAATATATTAAAAAGTTGGTTCAAGTTCTATCGCACGTTCCTACGAAACAATCAAGATTTTGAAGTAAAAAGGAAAAGTTTTGAAAAAAAATTTGGCGTTTAATAAAAAATAATGAAAAAAATTATGACAATGACATATCATGTGTCAAATCTTTGCTAACCGTTGAAAAATTTATAGTCAGCACTCTCTAATATTTTTCCTGTTTGATAATAATCTAGAATAAAAATTTGGAAGCGCAATAAGTATGTAAGTACTAGAAAAACAGAGGTAAAAATTTAAATTCAGTTACACTACAAACCAAAATCTAATCGTGTGTTCCTGTTTGATATCACCTAATGAATAACTAATTCACTTTAACAAAGAGGATAAGGCTTGTGATAACAGTGAAGTGGAAGTTCCAAATGCGTTCAGTATTATCAAAATATTCCACTATTTTTTATCCAATTATGATCGAGAATTTGACTGAATTTCGCTAGGAGTTTATCGTTCAATAGCAAAAGTGTGCACATAAACTCGAAAAAAATCAGTTATGAAAACTTACATACTACTTTCTCCTTATCGTAAGATGGCTGTTTGCTACATTTCTAAGTTCAAACCATTCTGTCAAGTTAAGCTTGATAAAACAAATGCTTATTTTTTTGGGGGAACCCCGGGGTTTATCTTCGACTGGGAATTCGAATTCTATAGTTCGAATTCAATGCAGACCACATCCGACCAAGTGCTTTTTCAGTTTTCTCCATTGGATACATGATCTCGACAGTAAAATAGAGCTAATGCCATGTTATTAAAAATTTCAGTTTGAAATCAATTTTATTAAGTACTAAATAACATTGACTACAAAAGTAAGTCGTTGTAAAATTTCAGGGTAAGTACTTACAGGTGTGTGGATTTTTAAATTTTCAGACTATTAAAATTTTCAAAAATGATCAGTGGAAATATGGATTTTGATACAAAATACCTATTTTAAAGTGAAGTGACTAATATTAATAATTTTCAAGATTGAACACCAAACATTAACAAGTTTATAAAAAAAAATAAAAAATAAACTCCCCCCGCCCCCACCGCATATCCCCAAACAATTGAAATATTTAACTTATATCATTTTGCAAAACAGGATTAACTTCACTGGCAACTTTCTAGATGTGTGGTTGATGTGAAAAATGCACACCTGTTGAGATGTAAAGCTAAGAAAATTATTTTATAATTGAAAATATGAAAATACATAAATAGGCAGGTTAAAATAATTTTCTATCTAACGGAAGCAATATTCGCCAAGTTCAAATTTAAACTTTGGCTATAAACTTTAAGTGCCCTCTCCCGCTTCCCGATTTTAATCTTTTAATCACGTTAATCTTTGTATTAGTTCTTGGAAAGATAAAAGCCTTGTTTTTAATTCAACGAAATTAAAATTCCTTTTGCTATTTATACATGTTAAAGGCTATGTCAAAAGAGAAATCCTTAGAAATATTTTTGGAGGTGTAAACACGTAATTAGGGTGGGGAAGAAAGGCAAATGACAAATTAAAAAACCTTTACAAAGAACCCAACAAACCGACAGAGTAGTAAGCGTAAAGAGAATAAGATACTTGGGACGATCAAAGTCCAGGAGAAGGAGAAGAATCATCAATTCAGCTACAAGGCCTTTGTTAGCCTTTTACTATTTATTGATTCCTAACTCCTAACAATTGTATGTGCCCTTCCTCATTCATTTTTGGTCTTTTTGGCATCAAAAATAATTCTAAAACTAACTGCTTTTCACAAGGGGTAAATATGCAGTGAAATTTCTGTACACAAGACTCGGAATTCCAAAGATTTCCAAGACTTCAAATGATTTCCAAAGAATTCTAACGATTTCTTCGGAATTCCAAAGATTTCTAACGATTTCTTCGGAATTCCAAAGATTTCCAGTGATTGCCAAGGAATTCCAACGATTTCCAACGAATTCCAAGGAATTCCAAAGATTTCCAAGGAATTCCAAAGACTTCTAAGACTTCCAGATTTCCAACGATTTCCATAGAATTCCAAGAAATTCTATAGACTTCCAGCAATTTCCTAAGAATTCCAAAGAATTTCAGGGATTTCCAATGATTTCCAAAAATTCCTAAGAATTCCAGTGATTTCCAAGGAATTCCAGAAATTTCCAAAGAATTCCAGAGATTTCCAAAGAATTCTAAGGAATTCCAATGATTTCCTAGAGAATTCCAAACGGGTGTACACAAAATTTTCGGGATATTTACCCCTTGGCTTTTCAAATAAGTTTCTGTTACACAACGATTTTTGTATAATATGTCGTGTGAATTGACTTTCTTTAAACAACGATTTATGCAGATGCAATTTTTCAATTTTTCTTGGTCTTGTTTCTTGGTTTGTCTGCTGCTATTGATATTTTTGTTTTTCTTAAGCGATTGTCTAAGTTGGTAATTGTTCTACTGACGCCTTTTTCGCGCCAAATTATAGTAAACGAGCGCAACTTGTTTAGACGAATTAAAGCACGAGCGCGAAAAGTCTAAGAATCCGTGCTCGTTTTTCCACTCATTGCGCAAATTATTATTATATTTTGTTTCTACTTTTTTTGAACATTTGAGAACCGAGCAGTGATCCTCAACTTATATGTTACCCCAATTACTGCTGAAAATGTTACAACAAAAACATGATTCGTCATTTCATAATATTCTGAAACGATTGAAAATATTTATTGCAAAAGTGTGTAATCTGGTTTTGAGATTTGACAATGTAATGTCTACAAATAGATGTATTAAAAATATAATCAACAGACAGCTTGTACGAATTCGATTTTTAGTGGATAATATAAGAGGTTGAAGATAACAATTTAATCTTATCGTGAAATTTGCACGCAAATATCACATTGAATAAACTACTTCGATACTTTCAGTTTGCTACTACGCACAACAACAACATGAAACTTTTGGATTACAGTGATCCTATCGTGGAGTTTAAAAAATTAAACATAGAAGATAAAAATGGGTAATATTAAGAAAATTATTGTTTTAGCCAAAGTAATCTGATTTTTAATTTTTTTAAGGTCACGAGAAGACGAAGACGATCCCATTCATAACATAAGCGATTGCTTCAATAATTTAAATATAAATAACAGGGAACTGACCGAACGCGGAAAAGCGAAAAAGGAGCAAAACTTAGAAATTAAAAATAATAAACCATACCAAAAGGTAAGATTTTTAATTTATTTGAAAATTCTAATGTTAAGCTAAGATATAAATGGTAGATAGAGATAGCTTGGCTTAGTAATAGACAGGTAGACTCCTAGCTATGTTAAAGATCATCAAACTTAGACTATTTACTTATATGCCGAGATTCGATAAGCAGAGAAATACCAAGAAATAGAATTGATAAATATTATATATCTTGAAATTATCCGACAAATTGAAGGTTTGTTAAAAAATGCTTTATATCATGTGCATAGTGCATGTAAGAAAAAGACTTATCAAAATTTTGCTGTCACTGAATTTTCTTCTGTATATACAGTACAAAATGCTTTAAATTTGTTCGAATTAAAGTGAGTTTGAGTTAGAGAAAGTAAGAAAAACGAGATAAAAGCGTCATGACCCGTCAAGTATAGACCCGGCGAGTTTGTTAGAGAAATGTTTACACTTCAAGATACCCTAAAATTATTAATTTGTTTTAGAGAGACTTTATTCTAGAGACAATGAACTGCAAGTGTAGGTAGTTTAAAAAGTATGCGCAAAAAATATTAATTAAATTATTTATTGATATTGATAAGATAATAAATAATTTCTAAAAGTGCTATTCAGAATCAGTTTTTGTCGCTACCAACTGCTATAAACTAAATTAATTTAATTTCAATTCTGTTGTAGGATCAGGATTGTGGACGCCGAAGAAATGACTCGGTTGATTCTGGACACTATAGCGATGGGAGCAGCGTTAACTCGCCGTCATCTTCAAGGGAATCAATTATTACCTCTTTTCATGAAAACGACTGTAAACCAAAATTGGTATCCCTGGAAGGGTGGCAAGAGAAAATAGAAGATTCACCAAAATTATCCCTTGTTCAGTGTGAAACTGTCACTAGAGTTTCCACCAAGAATCACATAGAAGAACAACGAAAACATGATTTAGTTTCAAATAAAAATGTGAAACAAAAAAAATCTGCTATTATTTCAAATAGCGAAACAAAAATTTCGAATCTCGAAAATTACCACAACACTGCAACATCAAAAAAAATATTAGAAGAACAGTTAAATCCTTTGGTTTTGAGACAAAAATGGTTAGATTTAATTGTTTTTTCAAAAGAAGACATCTTTGAAACCGATCCAGAAGGATTAACGTAAGTGCATTTTGCCAAATCTTTTGCCTTGACATTTAAGTTTTAAGTGAAAACGTCTCATTTGCAATTTTATAGCTCGTTTATTTTTGAACAAATTATTTTTAGTCCCACTTTGATAAGATAAATAGGGGCCGAGATATTTCACAAAATAAAAAAATTAGTACACCTGATCAAACAAAAAATGTGGCCGCCATACGCAAACAAAAAAAAAATAAAAAATAAAGCAACCCAGTTAGACCACTTGATATAGTATTTACAGTTAATATTTTTTTTTTTGAATTTCGTTAAATGCGGAAATTAACTATAATACACAAAACCTGATCAAATATTCAGCCAAAATTCTAATTTTACTGGACTAAATAGGAAACGTAATAATAACATTTCAAAATAAATTGGTCGGGTCGTTAAAGTGTTTTCTTAAATGTGACAATTTTGAGACAAAACAGTGGAATATTTTAAAGATTTGCCATATAAACAAACTTGGCTGCTACAAGATTAATTTACTCAAAATAGCTTTCAATTTTTTTCAGAATTTTTCACCGGCTGTTAAACAATCCCGAAGATGATGAATTACCCGAAGCCTTATATACAGTAATGGAAGAATTTAAACAACATCCTTACAAATGTAAAGTTCTCCTAAATTCAAAAGACGCTATTTTGAATTCTCTCCAATCTGTTCGGGAGAACACAGAGCTTTTAGATTACTTTAGAATATCATTTATTGTAATTTCTATGCTCTACGATTTTTACAAAGAAAAAGGAACTGACTTTTCCCATATCTTAAACTATGGCAGTATATGAGAAAAATTATCTTGGAGAAAACAAAACCCCAAACATGCTATTGGCTTGATAATATAAATAAGCAAATATCATTTGTAAAATATTGTGAGTAAAACGATACTAGCATGTAAGATAATAAACACAATACAGTCGTGCTCAAATGTAGTAAGCCACCCCTGAATTTTGTCAAAAGTATAAGGCCAGTCCGAATTTATAAAGGAAATTTACCTAAGCATATACCTGGTAACGTTTAAAAATATTTCCATTCAAATTAGAACCAAAGGGCCGTTAGGTAAAGACCACTTTTGAAATTATATAAATTTTTAATAATACGGTTTATTAGTACCTGTAGATAACGGTATTTTTATTTTTTCTAAAAGGCTTAAATTATTACAAATTCAAATTTTAGTTTAGTATTGTGAAGTGATAGCAACAACATCATGCCAAAACGACCGCATTTAAGTGTCGCTGTTCGCAGTAACATCTACAGGTGGCTTACTACATTTGAGCACGGCTGTAAATTTAAGTGTCTAACGCTTTAGTCTAGCCAAAAATGTATTTGTATATTGTCGCACAAATTTATTTATAGACCGAAGGAACGAATTAAAAATTTTCAGAATTTTTAAAATTAATATTGGAAAAAACTACTGATGTTCGTGGCGAATAAATCGCCATGAACCAATTCAGTATGGGGGCAATGCCCCCTCCAAATATTTATATAAATATAATTATTAAGTTTCGGGTATATATTTTTCTATGTATAATATTATATTTTTAATATTTTGATAATTTTGTATTTAATTATATTTTTTGAGTAAGTAGATATATGTGAATGATTTCGTATTGTTCAAGATTTTATTTGCAATTTAGAATTAATCAAATTGATTATGGACTTTCAAAGTTGAGATTAATGCTTTATCAACATATTTGTAAACTGATAAGAAAAGACGTTATAATTTTTTTATTGTATTACTTTTAAACTACAATGTTAAATGAACTGTAAAAATTGTATTATCTAGAAACTCACAAATGGATTACCTATAAGTGTGTATGCTAGCAAATTAGTATTTGGTAACATGCATATTACTCTACTGTTAATAATAAACTCTTTCAGCTTCTTTATTATTCCAAACCATTATCCACTGAAATTATTAAATTTATTGTCCAATTATTACCTACCGACGAATTCAAATGAGGATGAAACACCTACATATACATACGGTATAATTACTGTTTTTTTTTCGATTATGTTTTACGTTTTCTAATTTGAGAGATAGTCTAATTCCACAATCTGATTTTCTGTAAATAAAAACGTATAAAACTTCACATGAAAATATGTTTTCAACCAATAAACTTATTTGTGAAATTTTCGTAAAACTATGAACTTTGGTTTTAATAATTTTTTTTTTCAATTTTTGGTTCAATGTGCTGACCACTCACTCTAGAAAGTGTTCTGCAGTTTTAATAAAATTTAAAAAAAACAAAAATGGTGGGGCTAACTTCTATCGATAAAATAGCTTTCGGCCCAAAAAAATTTATTTATTTATCAAAATAATATTCTATGGTTTACGGCACAAGTCGAGTAGAATCGAATATAATTTTGATTTTTAAAAAAGTCATCCATGGCGGGGCTAACTTCTATCGATAAAATAGTTTTTGAACCAAATAAAATTCTATGATTTACGGCACATAACGGCACACATCGAGTAAAATCCAGTAAAAATTTGATTATTTAAAAATAAAAAATAAGCAATCTCTATAAAATCAAAACAAAAATAAAACGGCATAACGTGGCACACATCGGGCACAGCCTATCAACAATGGGCTGATTCAAAAATGGCGGGACTAACTTCTATCGATAAAATAGCGTTTCGCTATTTTTTTTTTCGCTAACAATTTTTATTTATCAAAATAAGATTTTATGATTTACGGCACACATCGAATAGAATCTAGTACAATTTTGATTGTTTAAAAAATAAAAAATGGCGGGGCTAACTTCTACCCCAAAATAAGCAATGTCTATAAAATAAAAAAGAAATTAAATAAAATTTAAAACGTACGGCACAACTTGGCACACGTCCGGCACAATATTCAGTTTTTAAATTTTCAAAAATGGCGGCGCTAACTTCGCGCACATGGGTATGTGCCGAAATAATCGCGTGTTCTAACCTCCGGGCAAGTGGCGACGTTTTTAAAAGACGCGCCGCGCAAAAATTTTTTGGTGGCTAAAGTAAGTACTATACTTTTTATTTATTTATTTAATCGCCAGGTTATATTATTGTAGGTCGCACTAATATTTGGCCTAGGAGGCGCGTGCCGGACCGAGAACGAGGAGTTCCTGAACCGGTAAATTTGATGCTTTTTGAGTCAATTTGAGTTGTCTGTCGCCTGTCGCCCTCGAAGGTGAAGGCTTGCCGGATATCGGAAAGATGTTTGGAACTACAAATTACGATACACATAAATTTAAATGTAAAAATGTATGAAAATTTAAAAATGTAACTGCTTTTTTATTTGCTTTTTTACTCTTAGTGACTTTTTTGTTAGTCATCTGGTGACTTCTTTGTTTACCCAGGATAAAAAATTTGTTTTTATTGCCCTAGGGTAAAAAAGTGCCACTTTCCACCCGCAAATCGGCGTGTAAAGTTAGTACTTTACCCCCGAAATTGCAAAATATTAATTTCAAATGTGATTCTTTACAATAAATCCAAAAATATTAAAAATCTCAAAACACAGAAGTTTCAGAATTTCTTTTAGATGACTTAAATCTTTAAAAATTTACAATTTATCTAGGGGCCCTGCACGGCCCCCAGATCAGCGCTTATCTATTAACTTTTTCTCTCGTTAGGATTTGATTTTTGGAGACCTTTAGACCAGCATTATAATTATAGTGACTCTAGTGTCTTGGAGCTCCGCAAGAATGTTTTTAAACTTTTGAATTTTACAGAAGTCTGGGAATCCCAAAGAGACCCTAAGGTCAAAAAATGCGCCGTAATGTCGGTAATTATTACTATAATAAAAATGTGAATTCTTTTTCTTTTTATTATTAAAATAGATTCTTTTTATTTTTTGGGGCAGAGAAGTACACTTAGGTACACTTAGTACGAGATACAAATTGCATTTAAAATGGTACTTAATGCAATTTAAATTGTTATCGTCCACTCCAATATATGAAACGACAATCTATTGTTGTGTAAGTCCTGGCTGCGCTCGATTGCACTTAATGATGCTATGAATTGACGCAATATAGCTTAAAGATGTTTGTTCTTATCAATGTAAAAATTTGCATTGCCACTTTCTTTATCAGCTCTATCGCCTTGTTTTAAAAATAATTCTTTCCGTATGTAACGTAAATTTTTATGCCCCCTCCCCTCATCGTCACAAATCATTAGTGAGTCATCAAATTCTCCAATTTTTAACCTATGCTTTTAATTTTTTTAAATCGTGATGTTGACACCCGGGAATCACCACTGGCAATTGAATGACTTCTCAGATTTGTAGCGTAAAAAAAGCAAAACTGCGCTCTACAGTGGCAGATTGGGATCATAACCTGTTATTATTTGAGTTTCTATTCTCCGTGTTGTGAAAAATTATATGAAGCCTTGTTTACGGGTCCCACAATATGGTTGACATCCATCACTGATAGCTCGAGCTTGTATTACACAAAACACGTTATAGCGGAACAAACATTATTTTATAATGTTGCTGTTGCTGCGTCAATATCAATGAAACTTTGCAAAAATAACAACTGTCGACATACTTATTATTTTGATAATCTAAAGAGGGAGATTAGCGTAAAATCCCTGAAGCTATGATAATTATGAATATTGCTTCGAAAAAGCATACAAATAAATCAATAAACGTTTATGTCACTGTGGGAAGGGGGGGGTCATCTTACGTTACGGCTTTGTTATTTATTGAATTTTAAAAACAATTTGAAATAAATTAACAATGAATTTTGTTAAAAAGCACCCTGTGACAGTTGACTGCAATTTTTTAATCAAATTACTTGTATGGGCTTTCAGCAATATCAAAATTAGATTAATCGTATTTACCTAATCTGCACTCAGTAAGAAAATACCTAACTACGGTACTGTATACACTATACAGTATACCATGATATTATAAAACAGGTTAAAACCGAATTTTTATTGCATCGGCAGAATTACTATTGACGCAGGAATTATCGAAAATTAATTTACAAGTTTTTTACTTTTTAATTTTTTGTTCCAAAGCTAATCTTAATTTTATAAAAACTCGACATATTTATTTTCTTTACCTACACGTTTTATAAATATTTTTGTTTAGTATACATGTATACATAAAATATTATTAGTAAAAAATATGTTAGTTGCAATAAAATATTTATAAATAAATATAAATCTATAGCAATATTTATTTAAACCCAGGACGGGAGAGGGGATTAATAATTAACCGCGGAATTGTAAATAATAAAACTGTAGTGGACAGTTTACGCAGTAATAAAATATACTAATTAAATTATTATTAATGCAAAGTTGGGAGTAGGATTAGTTTCCTCGGAAAACAGTTATGCATATTGAGGAAGGAACAATAAAATAATCGAGATAATTAAGTACAATGACCATCATTAGAGACTTAATTCAATTAATCAGCAAGATGATGGAAAAGTGTTATAAAATTTGTTTTTATTACTTTTAAATTAGCAAATAATAATAAATACCGTCAGCAAGTAGTAGGTACTTATTTATATTAGACAAAATTTTTATAATAGCAAATCTACCATTTCTAGTTTTGAAGATATCCCAAAAAATTAGGAATCGTATTTTTCGTTTTACTTATGAGCGCCATATTGGATTTATTAAATTTTGAGTATAGGTTTTTGATTAAAAATGGTTTAATTTTAATTTTTAACCTACATTTTCGTTGATTTTACTGAGAAAATGTGTTTTTCAAATAAAAACCAGCGGAAATGGGAAATTTTTATTATTAAAAAAAAATACGAACTTGACCATAATTTAACGGATTTCGCATCTTGAAATCGAGATGTACATCGTACCGATCGAAAATAGGGCTGACTATAGGTATACATATTGTGCGTCCAATCAAATGCGATATTGTTGTTACACATCGTATAATCAATTATTACGATGATGTATTAGGTTTTTACAACATGTTATGGATTAAATATACGAGTATCTTATCAGTTATAACTACCTAATTATTTGGAACCACTTTTCGTTAAAAAAAAAATTGAAAATTTTTGTGTGAATATTGTCAAAAAAAACTAACAATAATTTGAAATTTCTAGTTTTCCCGCTAAATAATTGACATTATACCAAAACTAGAACTGAACAATCTCAAATACGCAGATGACGTGGTGATTATCGCAGAGTATTATGAAGACCTACAAGATATGCTACAAGAACTAAATAATATGCAATCAAAAAAGGTTGGCCTAAAGATTAACAAAAACAAAACGAAGATAATGACCAACATAGAAGACGAAAGACCGGTGAGAGTTGACGACGAAAAAATAGAAAGAGTGAACAGCTACATCTACCTAGGTCAAGAT
Source organism: Cantharis rufa (assembly GCA_947369205.1). Lineage (NCBI taxonomy): Eukaryota > Metazoa > Arthropoda > Insecta > Coleoptera > Cantharidae > Cantharis > Cantharis rufa. Next base: position 12,690,033 of record OX376307.1, on the reverse strand, counting down.
ACACCACTAGATAAAGAAAATCAAACGGCGGAAGTCAACAGAAGACTGAAAATGGGCTGAGCGGCATTTGAAAAACTAAGGCACATCCTCAAGGATAAAAACAATCACACGGCATTTCAGAACCAAAATTTTCGATATGTGTATGCTACCTGTACTGACGTACGGGGTCCAAACATGGGTGTTCACAAACAAAAACGTGGACAAAATCTGCAAAGTACAGAGAGCGATGAAGAGAGCCATGCTGGGAGTATCCTTGAGGGACCACATCACCAATGAAATCATAATGCTGGCCACTCACGCTACGGTTTACCGTTTTTTTTTTTTTTACCGGTTTTACCGGAGAGGTCTGCCTGTGCAGGTTTGCCTGCGCAAGTAAACCGGAGAATTTATGGCAACGGAGCAAATTTAAAAATCAATATTTTTCATCGACACCGTACGGTACACCTGTGCGTGTGTGCATGTACTCCAGTCGCCTGCGCAGGTCGCGCCAGTTGTTTTCACCAGATTCAACTAAAAAAGTGCTTGAGGATTTTATCGAAATATATAGAACTCATACATGTCTTTGGCAAGTCAAAGACAAAGAGTACCATGATCGAGACAAACAAGAAGCTGCTTATAAATTGCTTACAGAAAAATTGAAAGAAATTAAGCCAGATGCGAACAAAGCAGTAGTTGTGCGAAAAATAAATAATTTAAGAAGCAATGTTAGAAAGGAAAAGAAAAAACATGAAGAATCTTTAAAGTCTGGGGCATCTTCTGATGATGTATACCTACTGTATAAAATTGTGGTACTATATCGTCTTCAATCGATGTTATCTAGAAAAGAACTGAGGACCGCTCCGGTACACCGAACATCCCCATTCACGCTACCGACTTGCGCAGGCAAACCTGCACAGGTAACATCTCCGGTAGACCGTAGCGTATATGGCGTACGTAAGAGAGACCACGCGAGTGCGGTAAAACGTGCGATAACAACTATATCGCAAAATTAAAATGGAGATGGGCCAGACATAACACAAGAGCCACAGGCAGATGGAACTCGCTTATTAACCACTAGAGGCCATGGATGGGAAGCAGGAGTAAAGAAAAACCACGCATGCGTTGGGGTGACGACATAAAGCGAATAGCCCGATTCGGATGGAATAGAGTGGCGGGTAATCGAGATGAAAAACGTTGCCGGCTAATCGGTTGGACAAAATTTTATCTTTCAGTTTTTAATTGCGATTATATATTTTGGCGAATAAACCTGTTTTATATTTAGGACAAATAATTTTATTTTTAATTTGAGAATTATTCAAAATGGATTTTAATAAAATTAGATATTAAAGAGTTTAGGATTTAAATTGGATGGTGTGACAATAAATAAGAAAATAACATGAAGAAAATGTCAAAAAGGACCTAAAATTTCTTTATGAAGTCGGCACTAAGATTGGCAACAGAATATAAAAACTTGTAAGGATTAATAATTTATTGATAGGAAGGCTTACCATCAAATGTTAAATGAAAAGCAAAAATGGTACCCTCTTGATGTTGAAAAATCGTAAGAATCTTTAACCGTGGGAACTTGTCGAGAACAAAGTGGCTAATTTCGTCTTCACGTTTAAATCGTGAACTTGAAATTTTCGTCTAAAAAAAGATAAGTAAAATCTTACATATACATGCACGCTATAAAAAAATTATTTACAAAACATGCAACTTTTGCCAGCAAATATTTATTGCATAATTAAAGTTTATTTTCAAATTTTTTAATTTCTGACATAAAATATGCGGCACATGGTAATTAAAAATAATGACAAACTTATATTGCAAAATCTTTACGAGATGCTGAATATTTAATTGTTTAAAAAATTTAAAAGGCTTTGATGGTGACAGTACAACAATTAATGTAATATTATAATAATAAGGAATTTGTTGTTCTCACCTACAACAATGTGTTTAATTTGCTGGTCGTTATGATTACAATGGCCGATAATTCAATATTATTTCATCTGTAAAATATGCTAAATAACCAAAGTATTTGAAAATTACAAAATAATTATTCACGATTTGTCCTTGGAATTACTATTATTACAAGAATACGCGAGACAAAGAATAAATTGCAAAAAGGAAGAAGGAACTAAAAATTACACCTAGGACAAAGTGAACAAAATTAAAAATAAATTACTACTTTTGAATTTTAATACTAATTAAAAAAATATTTCTTTTTACTTAAAAAGAACATATTAAAAAATTTGTTCGGTTTGCGACGACTTACCTAATTAAAATTTATAATTATTTCAAAACTAATTATATTTATTTAAACAAACTAAAATTTTTATAAACGTGGAATGACTAATATATAAAAAGGTTACTCCAAATTCCGTTTCCTGTTCTGCAAAACCATCAGAATTTAGTTGATAAGGTTTGATAATGTTGTAATTCTAACTTCTACAGCCTCAATATATTATTAAAAAATTTGTAAACAAAAATATTAAATTACCGTTTTAATAAAATTTGGAAAAACAAAAATTTGAACCTTGGTCGCAACTCACAAATTTGAACCTGTTACTGCCTACTTACATAAATCGCGCCGATGACTGTGCACACTTATGGAGCCATAAATTTTTCTTATAGTCACTTAAACGGTAAACTTATTAATTAAAAAAACATAGTATTTTAATAAAATTAAAATTTTCACTAGCGCGCGTAGTGGTAAAGTAAAGAGCAGGCACGTAATGTTAAATCACTCTGTGGCTGGCAGCCAATGTTTGGAATTCCGCGGGCGAATTAAGTTGCAGTGTATACGATAAACCTATCTGGACACTACTTTTAGAAGCTTCAGTTGACGTCACCAATAAATTTTTTAGAAAAACTGAAGCACTGGTGACTGTACATTAACCCACAATAAAATATGAAGAAATGTGCTAACCCTGAAGTTTTTTCACCTTCATTTTTCAATAAAGAAATAGGTAATGAAGTAGGCAACCAATTTGCCGTTAGACGAAGTGATAGAGAGATAAGATTAAATTTTCCCAGAATATTCACACACCGCGAAGTGGATAAGAGAATTGATGACCTAAATGTTATCTCATTTAATGTACCTGATCCAGAATGCAAATTGTTATATCATTTATTTACATCTGTAAACAGGTGAAAGCTACACATGAATTGTTTTTTTATATATTTGCAGTTACTAATTGGATGACAGATATAATGGAACTCCGCTATAAACACTGCTTTAGAAAATCTCATTATAAATAATAATGTGCAGGCCTTTTTTCTGTCTAAAAATAATTATCATACTTTAATAAACCAGACAAAAAAGCTTTCTATTGACAGTGCGGTCTAGTAAAACTTGGTTTCTTAATTTTCGAAGAAGCTTTTTCCATAAAAGTTATGAAAATGCAATTCTTTCTAATTAATCTCAATCTCTTTCTAATTATGCAGAGTTTTCGGTGAAAGTTTGATGATGAGAAATCTCTTGGGATAATCTCGAAACATCAGTAAAATATTTCGGTCCTTACGATGGTTAAACTATCTGCACGAAGCCACATTAGCGGTATTATTACAATATTAATAAAATTTGAAATAAAAAAGCTTCAATTGGGACGACTAAGGAAGAAAAAGAAAAATTCTTGCATGGCCAATTCTTTTTTTTGCACCATCTTTTCAAATTCTGCAATCAACATTATATTGAAGAGTAAATTCTGTTTTTCTATTTTAAGTTCTGCAACCCACTTTACAACTTGTGATATGGGTAATCTAAATGAAGAAGAGTAAATTGTTTTCAATCTTCGAGCTTACATCATAATATTACGATGGAAGGTTTCAATATTTTTTAACGAAGGCTATTCATGCTTGAATAATCCTAATATAACAGTATATTATAAAAATTAATTCAAGTATTACTCATGAAAACTCAATTTTTAGCAGAATAATTTACTACGCTAATTTATTTAAATTCGACTATCCTATATTAGCGGGGGATCATTGCAATATATAGCTATAGTTGGAGTTGACTACATTATCTACATTCAATTTAACAATTTATTTAATTTTATTTATTATTATGTAAAATTATATTGCAATATAAAAACCTTCCAATAAAAAAATTATGTGAAAATAATGTTAATAATAAATTATTATGTAATTAAAAACATGTTTATGTGCAAAAATTAAATATTTCTACTTATAAATGTTTATGTTTTTTTAATTCGCATAATATTTTCAAACTATACAGTAAGTAAAGGTAAGTAAAGGACGCACGTACTGCACGCAGATGGATGAAGTTCCAACATTGAACTTCTGGGGTAGAAGCGACGACGGCGCTAGCATTTTTGAACATTTTTTGGCATATAAAAATCCATTTTACAGCAAAACTTATCAGACGTTTTTTGTTGCAAACTTCATTGCCTTCAATTTTGTTAATAAGATGTCGTGTTTCAAAATCCATTTTTTCTCCAACCGTATTAAAAGCAGTACATTTTTAGTAGCATTACCTCAACTAAAAGTTGACGTTTTCGTTATTAATATAAAAATGCGAAAATTGCTAAGCAACACTTTTTTTTACATGCACTAAAAAAACTTTTTTCTATTTTGCGTCTAAAACAAAGTTATTTCGAAACCCAGTCGCGTATCGAAATGGACAATATTTCGAAACGCAATTTTTTGTTTTAAAATGTTGGTAACTAAACGTCAGTGAAAATTAAAACTAATGATATCACTATAAATAATATTATAAACCTATAAATTGATGCAAAATAATGTTAATTGTCTATAAAATAATTAATAATAATAAAGAAAATTGTAAACTGCAAGTATAATTTCGTTTATTTAAACTTTTATGCGATCTCTTAACCTGCAAATTTTTTGTTACCAACTATCACAAAAATACAAAAAAAATGCAAATTTACTATTATTTAATAAAATGCACATTTTAATATTTTTAGGGCGTATAAAGCGCAAAATAGAAAAAATAGTATAAGAAACTCGTTTTATAAGACGTTTTATCGCACTTATCCTTTAGAAAACTCCCCGCTACGCGGCTCGTTTTCTAAACGGATTGCGTGCGTTAAAAACGTCACTTATAAAACTAGTTTCTTAATATACTATTTTGTGCATGACTTAAAAGTGATTTTATTTTTTACTATTTTTGTGCGCGATCGATCTAAATTTTTGCATATGCCTTCCCACCGATAATTCATGGGGGTGTGTTTGTGACGAGGGGGGAGAATTTTTTGCTCAGTTTTTTGATATTTAGCGCCGTTCTCGAGTTATTGCTAATTCAAACAATATAGAAAAAGAACTCTTCGAAATTATACAATTTTTAAATGTCAAAGTGACTTTTCTGATATTACATCAAATAATGTTTTAAAATTAAGTATTTATATTTTAAATTTTATTTAATTTTTGGTTAGAGAAAAAGTAATATGTCTCATTTGGATTAAAAGTGTCTTTGTTTGACGTGCAATTATTGCATTCGCTCGGCTCCGCTGGCGCTCCGCCTTGCAAATGCAAAAATTGCTTGTCAAACAAAGTTTCACTTTTAATCCGAATAAGACAATGTACTATTTTTGAATTTTGAATTTTGATTGTTTTTATTTTTTAGTATCCGATTTTTGATTTTGTGAATATTTTAATTTTTATTTTTGGGAATTGAATTTTGATTTTCAAAATAATTTATTATAATAGTGCGAATATTTTGAATAATTGTTCGAACCAACAAATTGTAAGTTGGCACGAAAATTTTGATTAATTTGCTTTTGCCAGGTCCGTCAAGGAGGACGGACGTGTTTTGCGGGAGTATCCCCTGATTTAGTTTGATTTTGCGTCTCTGATTTGGGATTATTTGATAATTGTGCTAATAAATGATTTTGAAATTGTGAGTAGAATCTTGTTATAATTTAAATTGTTTTTATCTTAATTTGGACGAATTTTTGGATGATTTTTGCATGAGTTTTGGAACGATTTTGAAGGGTTAATTTTTGGAAGAAGGCGACGTTCAATTAATGAATGGTTTAATTGTGTAAATTAACGAATTAATTATTGATAGTTAAATTGAAGGCAACATAAAGCAGTTGCGATAGCGAGGCGTATGGTCGGCGTATCGCCCGCCACATTTAACATTTCCATTATCTATAATTCAAAATTTTACAAACATTAAATTTTTAAAAAAATTTTTGGATTTGGATTTTAAAATTTGGAATAATTAGAAAATTATACTTCATCTGGCATCCCAAAATGGAGCTTCGGGATCATTAAACCCACTTCTGAGAGGTCTTGCTTCCGACTTGTTAAGCTAGCTGGCGAACCAAAGACCGAAAAGAAAGTGGGATAATTTAATAAAATAGAAATTAAAAATTTAAAAAACCCTTTAGTTTAAATAAAAATCCAAACATAAAAATTAATAATAAAAGCACCTTACTTAAAAACTACTGTTTCTTTTAAAAAGGAAAAAATAATTTTTTTCTTCTTCGCTCAACATAAAGTCTCAAGACACTTATCTCGAAAAATTAACTTATCCCCCCCCACTACAAAATTTAAACATTAATTTTTAAGTCAGGGGAAACGGAGATTTGTTCCACTTATCAAAAATTCCCCGTTTCCCCCGTAAAGATGGAAACACGAAAATTGCATGCGGAAAGATGTGCAAATGTGATTGGATGCCGACAAGCGCGAGCGACAATACGTTCTCCCTTTGAAAAACATGCAAAATATTATCTACAGTTATCCCGGAATAATCTGCGTATTATTGTATGGATGTAATAAAGCAGACGAAACGATGGAGCATGTGCTCTGCAACTACCCGACGTTAGCGTCAAAAAGAGGATCCATGTTAGGGAACTTCTGGCCTGACATGGCCAGTATTAGTGACACACCGCCTTCTAAAATACTCGAGTTTGTTTTAAGTTTCGGATGGCTCGAAGGAATAGAAGGGAAGGTGGCCGCTAAACAACCGGAGGCAGCATAATGAGCCCGATATTTGGCCTGAGTGCATGCAAGCTTCGGCCTGCCCTCCACTTCCAATCCTGAATCCATCCAAATGCAGCCGAGCGCGAGTTATCCCACTGTCATCAGGTTCCCTTTCGCGGAAGGAACAACATCTACTGAAATTGTTTCACGGATTAATAAAAGGAAGAACGAATTTTACCATTAATTTTGGAACCAAAAAGGGATCATTTTGATGTAATTTTACCTTAGAGGGAGAGGAGTAATGCAGTACGATACTTTGAAACCCTAAAACAGCCCAAGAGAGCAATTCAAAATAAACGGAGGGGAATGTTGACAAAGCCACGAATGCCACCAAAGCGCTTTTGGACTCATTCGGTTGGGCCATTTTAAATCAGCCCGCATATTCCCCAGACTTGGCGCCTTGTAACAATTTTTTGTTAATAATTGTTCGAGCGTCCCATTTGCCCTTTGCTCTGTGCCGCTAATAGAAGGATAGTTTCATAGCGCGCTATTTCTATTGCAGTGGACGCTCGCTAGAATTAAACTAATCTTGGGTTGGAGTTGTTAGAGCGCGGTTGTAAATTTGCAAGTCCATGTGGGGAGTACAACTACGCAGCGGTTATTGTTAAGTAAGTCGAGTTGAGAATTTAGAATCCAGAAAGGATTATTGTGTGAATTATCAACGTGACCCGAGACTAGTTCTTCAGGTGCCTAATTGGGGATACTTTTTTAACCTGTTGACGCCATTAAGTCAATATTCCATCAACACGATCGAGAATTTTACCATCCGATTCAATAATTGCGAGTGTAAGAATCGCAAGTTATTGTTTCTTGAGCCCTGCTACCTTCTTCGACGTACACCAAGTGCTAGTGTTCATTGCGTGCTGCGATTGTGCCAGCATCTTTTGTTCAGTTCTTCAGGTGCCCAGTGGTCGTTTCCGACAGCGTCAAACGAGATTCATCCATCTTCAAGCAGCTGGAATCGTCATGTCGTTCTTCGGATTCCTGGAGAATCGAAGCAGGGGTACTAAACTACCATTGTCTTGTTGTCGACTGGAAATGTTCGCGGCGTGATTGTATTTTATGTTTTGGCTGCCGTATTCAGAATTGTGCATTGGAAGTTGTTGTTATTACTTGATAACAATTTTTATATTAGAGTCAATATATTACTATTTCTTTGCTGTGGTTTTATTTAGTGCAGAAAGAAAATTCTTTCTTATTACAGATCCACGCTTTTTTGCTTTTCCATTATCATAGAGCTAGTTTTTACACTAGGGGCATCACCACTGAATTTTTTTAAATACTGGGGAACACCTATTTCGGGGTGGTGAGAAAAAATCAGTTCCAGATGTTTTTTGGAAAAGATAATTTTCATTATTATAGCCTTCAGGCTTTTATTTTTTCAGCTCCCTGATGACTTACATGGGTGGAAAAAAGTTTCAGCCGATGAGAAGATGAAACAAGAAGTCCTGAACTGAAAAATGGAATTTTTTGATTCTAGAATTCTCTAAAATTCAGCTCACAATCACCAAAATTAATTTGTTTTACAATGAAATGGTCTGTTGAAAAAATGTTTTTATGGTAAAATATTATTTCAGCGGTAAGAAAAACAATAACAATGCCGCAACTAAGACATAAGCCTGCTAATATTTTTTTTAATAGTGCTATTTCTTAATTTTACTATAGAGTTTTTAACAATAATCAAAAAAACAAAATATCAAATGTTGGGTATCTTTAGACGCGGAAAGCAAATCTCATTAATTTGATATTTTTTCTATTTTTATCCGTCACAATGGGAAGCGGAAATTTCCAAAAAATTACTTTCCCACATTTATTCCCTATGTTCAGTGTTCGGTCGGTCGCCCCGTATTATAGAGCGGATGCGACAGATTTGATTATACAAATTTTGAACTGAGAACATCTTCTTTCGTCATAAACACCGTGCAATAATTAAACTAACAAAAGATAGAGTACAAGTTTAGTAGCATAATATTATATTATGGTTTACATAAGTTAGCTATTCAGATTAAGAAAAAATTATCGACTACATGATAAATATTTATTTGCTTCAAATATTAGCACATTTTCTAATAGTTTAACTGATTAGAAAATATCAAAAAGTTTTAAGAACTAATCACTTTATTTTTGTTGCATGCAATAAAATATTAGGAAAATAATTTGAAGAATAATTATTAGGAATAAATAAAAAAAGAGTACAATTTTCTTATTTCCACTGTCAATTCTTCAAATTCCTCCTAGATTTTATGTTATCATGCTACCAATACTTTCCATATTAAACAATTTTTTAATATAAAAAAAACTTAACTACTATGAAATAAAATAACTTTAAAAAAACGTTTTTTGAACAATTTGGATAGCCTAGGGCTGACATAAATAATAAATAATAAATAAATAAAATAAGAAATAAATTTACACACTGAGACTTGTAGCTTACTCCATGTGTCGGGATGCAGCAGGGCAGACGAAACGGCGGAGTATGTGCTTTGTCACTGTCCGTCGCTTGCGTCAACGAGAAGTACTGTGTTAGGGGATTTTTGGCTTAACATAGTCAAAATCAGTAACACTCCCCCTGTCAAAATACTCGAGTTTGTCCTGCAAAAGGTTTGGTTGGTTTGAAGAATAACAGAACGGCGAACCGCTGCATCAGAAGTAGGAAGTAGTACAATGAGCCCGATTTAGTGGCGATGCATGCTGGGTTATTAAATCATTAAAATTAAAGACAAACCTCACTCACTCCTTCATTCCTTTGGTAATCTTTTACCAACCGGAAAAAAAACATCACTCGAATTGGTCGACTTCTTCTTAGTAATCGAAAAATATATCGAACCACCGCTAAAAGAAACTCTGCGTTTCTATCTCTCTGTATAACGAATTCCACATCGCAATTGAGATTCCAACCATTCGAATGGCACATTAATCAAGTTCCACTGTATATGTATATGTTACCGACAATTTGCGAAATCCGGCAATTTGCAAAATGCCTAGGTAATCTGCAAACCGACTAAGTCGTCAGCTAATATGCAAATTCACTAGTACTTTAGGAAATCTGCAAAATGGCTACGGTGTTTCAGGCAATTTGCAAATTGTCTATATTGTTAGTTAATGTGCTAAAAAGCGATATTTTAAATAGATAATTTTAAAAGAACCATTTATTAAAACATAGCTCGTTGAACATTTTACAATTTTAATTTAATTTTTTTTATTTTTTATTTAATTACATTTTATTTTACAATAAAAACTATAAACCTATAAACATTAGGTTACTTATTTTTACATGGATTAGAAAAGTGACAGCGACTATTACACATTATTCCATTTTTCAGGCATTTGCATGTTTAATTTTTCCACTTCTTTGTACAATTACATTTCAACATTCCCTGACCACCTGTAGAAGCAGCAGTTGCCACTGCCACCCGAAGACTAATTTCGTCTGCAGGGACATCTTCTGCATGTATAAAGTTTTGTGTCACCGGTTCAAATTCATTTCGACTGTAGCATTTCTGAAGAACTCCTGCTCTAGTGCCAATTTTATAAAATCCCTCTTCTTCGCCAAGAACTACACCTAACATATTCCTTGGATCTGTTCGATCTGTTCTGTTATACATGCAGAAGATGTACCTGCAGACGAAATTAGTCTTCGGGTGGCAGTGGCAACTGCTTCTTCTACAGGTGGTCAGGGAATGTTGAAATGTAATTGTACAAAGAAGTGCATAAATAAATCATGCAAATGCCTGAAAAATGGAATAATGTGTAATAGTCGCTGTCAATAGTTCTAATCCATGTAAAAATAAGTAACCTAATGTTTATAGGTTTATAGTTTTTATTGTAAAATAAAATGTAATTAAATAAAAAATAAAATTAAAATTGTAAAATGTTCAACGAGCTATGTTTTAATAAATGGTTCTTTTAAAACTATCTATTTAAAATATCGCTTTTTACATTGCCTAGTCAATGTGAGTTTGTTACATACTCAAAAAGCACATTAACTAACAATATAGACAATTTGCAAATTGCCTGAAACACCGTAGCCATTTTGCAGATTTCCTAAAGTACTAGTGAATTTGCATATTAGCTGACGACTTAGTCGGTTTGCAGATTACCTAGGCATTTTGCAAATTGCCGGATTTCGCAAATTGTCGGTAACATATATATGTTACGGTCAATGATGACAACTCGGCCATTGATGTCAATGGCCGGACAATGACGTCAATACCCTGCTTAACTGGGCATTGACGTCAACGCCCGGCCAATGACATCACTGACCGTGCATTTTGGGCGATGTTGACATTTAAAATTTTATATGTGGTTTTTACATCATTGTCCGGGCAATGACGTCATTGCCCAATACAGAGCGGGCGATGATGAAACTACTCTTTTCTTTATTTGACAGCTTATGCTGAACCAATAATAACATGCTATACACAATACTTATAACAAAATTACAGGTTTAACATTAACTATTAATTCAATATTTTAATTTTTACGGTAAGGAATGCTGTGTGGCAAAAGTGTTATCACTTTAGTTGGCGGTTTGATTTTCTATTCCATCAGAAAGTAACGTATTTAATGTGCTTTTGCAATTAGTACTAGCTATTAAGAGATTAGAGATAAGAGATTATTAAGAAGAGCTATTAAGAGAAAAGTTCAATAATTATAAATAAAGTTGGAAAACATTAGTGATACTACCAAAGAAAATGAGATATGAGAGACCATATTATTTATGGTCTCTCATGTCATATTTATTTTAAATAAATGATTATAATACATTACAATATTAGTGAAGTGTCATTTGCCAGTTGACTGTCTTGCTGTTCCTTATAGTATTTATTCTATATATCATCATTGTCCAATCCTTTATGGTCAATAACGTCATTGACCGGTCAAAGACGTAAATATTACAATCAGATGAAAATATTTACATCATTGTCCGGCCATTGACGTCAACGCCCGATTTACATCATTGACCGTAACATATATACTTATTATGAGGTAATTGCGGCCGAAGGCAAAGGTTATATAATACATAGATAATAATAGGTTATAGATATAGTACGACCACACTAATAAGAAAGGCTCTGAAGGGGCGTGGCTGGCGCTGGTGTATTTAAATTTGTACACTCAAAAGAAAATTAAAGTGCATTCTAACCTAAAAAAATACTTACCAAATAATGATTAATTAAATTGATTTACTAAATATAGCTATGAAGATTTTTTTCTAAAAAGAACACTTTTTTGTAGACAATAAAGCTCAAATATGAATAACACGAAAGCGAACAAGACAAAAAACCAGCACAATGACAATTGACACACAATGATTTGTAACTTTTACAACAGAATGTACTTGAGAAATAACTCGATGTTCATTGGTTCATTCAAATTTTTATCAAACTAGTTGACACATTTTCCAGGGTTTTTCTTAGCATGGCGGCACTGTAATTCCTGTTATAAGGTAAATAATAATAGACTTTAACTTTGATTTGCCAATCATTCTATATTAGCTACAAAACGTTGAAAAATGTAATAATAAAAATAAATTATTATTTTTTCGCCAAGGCCAAGGCAAGGAACAAAATTCATCCTATTGATGAACAAATCCATAAATTCATCGGCGTAAAAGTTATGATTTTTTGATCAACTATTTTTTTCAGTGTAGTTTTCGGAGATAGATCTTACAAACTACACCACAATATAGCATATCGTGTAAAAAATAGTGGCAGTAAAATAAGCTAACACCCAAATAACAACTACTGTTCAGTGACGGGGCAAGCATTTTTGAAAAGGGCGGGTACAAATTGGGCTCAATATATTTGAGGTGGGCAGGGGTACACAAAATTTATAAATAAACTCAAAAACATACATCATTGAAATGCGAACCTAAAAAATGAAACGTATAATCTAAAAAATTTTGATGGGCATACTCCAATCAATAGAGTGGGCGGGTTGGGTACAACTTGCCGCGCACGATTCGCCGCGCACGATTCGCCGTGACACGATTCGCTGAGAGCTTCTAGTGCCATATATCAATAATCTAATTACTCGATTTGTTGACCTTTTGACGTAAAAAAATAATTTTTACGGTGGATCCATGTATTGCCATGGTTGTCTTTGTCAAATTCGACTCTGCGCTACCCTGCGCTCCGGTCCCCTCCGCTCCGGGCGCTTCGAGCCGTTTTGACAAAGACTAAACTAATTACAAATATCCCTGAAGACCGAAAGAACTCGGAAAAGGTGGAACTCGAAAATGGTGAAACTCGTTGAAAACGTGAATATTGTTTTGTAACAGTTTAATTTATTTAATTCATTTTTATGGGTTAAAAATCTATCAAAGATTATCGATAGATGGGTTCACTGAACGGATAAAAATAGATAAAAATAAAAATAAAAAAATCGCGGCGAATCGTGCCGCGGCGAATAGTTCCCGGCGAATCGTGCGCGGCGAATCGTACCGTTCCCAGAGTAGGCACATGCCCACCCTGGCCACCCCTTGGTGCCGTCACTGCTACTGTTCGTGATACGGTCCTAGTCGTTGCGCCTTACTTACCTTAAGGGCCTGTTCTACAATGAACGGACAAACTTAAAATAATATTAATAAAAATAAATATAAAAATTTATATTTGTAGTTTTGGACTAGCAGTGTGGTGTAAAGCTTAAATCGATGGGCTATAAAGCGGTAAACCGTGGATTAAAGCCTGGTCGCGCCGAATACACTGCTATAATGGTATGTAAACGGTATATCTCACCCAATATAATAATAAGACAAAGGAATTTCAGGTTGTATTGGGAGGCAAATCAAACAATATATTTGTACGCCAGGCGTACAAATATATTGTTTGATTTGCCTCCCAATACAACCTGAAATTCCTTTGTCTTACACTGCTATAATCTTATAGCCTATGTTAGATCTTTGGGCTGATGGGGAAGGCAACGGGAAACCACCCCATAAATAAACCTTCCCTAGTACGTCATCTTAACTTAAATAGCCAGAATGATAGCCATACATCCGGAATCGGATAGGCACTTGAAGAAAAAGAAGTTTTGGACTACAAATATTCCAGTCAATGAGGGTATTTGGGTCCGAATTCTGTCCTAAAGCATAGATTTACTTGAAATTTTTACAGTAGGCAGGAAATAGCTCACAAAGCAAAGTCTACCCTATGCGAAAGTATGCTTTTATCTTGGGGACGGTTCCCACCTCTTATCGGGGGTGGAAAATTTTTTGGTCAAAATAACCACGGGAGTCGATAAAGAATCTAATTTTAAGCAAAAAATGTTCTATAAAATTTTTTCTAAAACTCAATACTGTTTGAGTTATTCAAGATTGTAAACTTGCCATTTTTATTGAAAAATTACATCTTTTTGAACAGTTTTTTTGGAATAACTCAAAAACTATGCGTCTAATAAAAAAAGTGCTAAAAATATAATTGTAGCTTATAAAAAAACAAAGAGATTCGTTTTTTTAGAAATATCCTAGATACAATACAAAGCGAGATATGGTTGACGAAAGGAGACTTTGTTCTTTGTGAATGCTCAAATCGATGCATTCAACTTAAAATAACGGAAAAACAACCGATTTTACGGGTATAATGCTAAGAACAGTTTTTATAGTACTTGAAAAAACCTTTAAAATGAGCATTATTAAAAGTCGATTGCGTTTAAACTAAGAGAGATACAATTCAAAAAAGACTGACCTCTCAAATTTTTAAAGAAAAAATGAGCAGTATAATTAACCCCACCCACGTTCACCATAATTGAAGTACATCGTTTTCCTTCTACAGTACCTTTTATTTTAGTGTTATGTATATGCTGAAAAGGTTTGACTGGTTTAAAATGCATACTTTTTGAAAAAAATACGATCAAAGTGTAGATCGCATTTTTAGATTTTCTGAAAAATTTGCCTTTCTCTTCGTGTAACTCAGAAATGATAAGAGATAGGTAAAAAATTGTTCAGTACAAAAATGTTGTGTTTTTAAATAAATATTTTATTTTTTTGTTTATTTTTGTAGCGTAGAAACTGATGGAGATATCGACACTTTTAGTTGGGTAGATAGCTCGAGTACCACCTTTCTTGCGCTCTTTAACCCTTTACCTTTTAAAAACTGAAGGTTTTCAAATAATTTAATCAACATGATTTTGTAGCCCTTGAAATTTTCTTTAAAATGGTTTTTGAATGGATACGGTATCTTTAAAATGAAGGAAGTTATTATAAAAAAACCAAACAACTTTTTTTTCCAATTTCGAAGCATATAATATACGAATTTTAGAGCAGATGTGTATATGATCTCCGTATACCGACTATATATGCACTTTTTCTCTCTCTCTCTCTCTGTCCCCCCCCTCTCTCTCTGCAGTTGTTGGTGAAAGGTGGAATTTATATATGGAGCATTCCACGCCAAATCGACCACTTTTGAACCCGACCCCTTTCGATTTGGCCGAAACTTTTTTCTCGTTTTCTACCCCACTAAATATATTTCTCAGAATTTTTTCAACTTTTTTCACCCAACCCAACAAAAGTTATGAATTTTTCAACAATTTGGCTATTTATATTTGGCTATTTTTTCAAATATCCATAACTTTTTCAAAAATTGACTAAATCCAACGTTCTTTTTTTTAAATTTTTCAGTTTTGAATGTACTATTCAGATAAAAAATATGAACATTTTTTTCGATGTTAGGTTCCATGAAATTTTTCAGGTTTTTGAGAAAAATTATCAATTTTTCAAATTCCGACACTTTTAATTTTTGATTTTTTTTATCTGAAAATAAAAAAAATAAACTTCAACTTATTCTGCAGTTAACGCCGCTAAACCCAGAGTGGGCCGACTCTGCTTTTTATTTTTTTTCAATTGAAAATTTTTTTTGTTTATTTTACCACATTCTAACTTTGTTTTTATAATAAATAAAATTTAATAAATATATTTTAAATTTTTTTTACTTTATTCGTAATCTTAACTAATTTATAATTGAAAATAATTTATTAAATTATTTATTTATTAAATCAAAATTATAATTTTGAAATATGCCCTTTGTGATGCAACTAATGCTGATTATATTTCGAGATAAGCACCAACTAGTAGGGATACAATTATCACACCTACCACATATGGAAAGCCGCCAGTGGGGTTTGGGAATTACATTTTTACATTATTTATTTATGTTTGGTCTTCTCAAATGATGAAACCACAAACCGCTACTGCTATAAACAGTGGGTACGTAAATTGCCATTATTAGAATAAGATCATTTGCGTAGTTTCCCGACTATTTTATAGCAGTTTTTTCAAATTTGAAAAATTATAAATTAATGTTCCATTGTTATATCATAGTTTAATGTTAATGTATTCTGTTCCAACCCAACACTAAATTTAATTTTATTGGAAAAACCATTTTTAGTATAACAGAAAATTAGATCAAAAAATTATTATGTGACATACTAAGAGAGCGTCATTTGTTATCTTACTTGCGGACTTTCCATATTATGCGATATAAAAAATCCACTCGCTAGGAGAATCCAACTCGTGATTTCTAAGGTCTAATACGAATTTTGTGAAATGTATAAATTACTCGTTTCACTACCGAGGCGAGGGCATCAAGGGTCGGACTAATGAGTATGAATCAGTTCTTGCCTTATCTGTCTAATGTAAGTTTTTTTATTCAAAAATCGTCAAAAATTTAGATGGTCTTTTTATGATCTAAACCGATGTGTTTTGATGGAGGGTTTCGAAAAACGCGCTCTGGTTTGAGGGAAACGTTCGTAAGCGGATCAAAACGCCAATCCATTTTTTCAACTTTAAAGACATATAAATCTTTAAATATCATACTTACGTAAAATCTGCCTGCGCCATTCGATTTTTCTCGTCAAACTGCGTAAGATAATTGCAAACAAGGTTACAATTTAAGATTTTCAATTTCTTTTGATTTTGTACTAATATAATAATAATTTATAAATATTCCGTCTCCAATTATATTACAAATAATGTATAGTATTACAGAACATTTCGGTTTTTCATATAAAATTTTACCTGAAAGTAATATAAATAAATATATTATTATTGCACACAGTGGAGAATATTATCATGCATCCTGTTTGTCATAATTATATTGCCTGAGGTAGGGAAGTTGGGCAGGAACGTGGTACTAGGTAAGCATTGTGCGACCTTTAAACCGCAATGATTCATCAACATACCTCCCAACCTCCCAAGTATTGGGATATCCAAAATATAAATTTTTATATTATTACAAAATAATATTTTTTAATTACAAATTTACCACTAAAATATTAATCACAACTTCCTTTACTTATTTATAACATTTAAATATCTATTTTAATTTAATTATTTTCTTGTCGATGTAATTTTCATCCGTAGACTTAAAATCCCATAAATTGCCACATAAAACAACTTTATAGCGCTGAATTAGAGGTGCGCGATTATCAAATTTCATAATCGATTATTATTGATTATGAATTATAAATTGAATTAACCCACGATAAATAAAAAATTAATAAAAACAATATTTGTAGATTACATTACAGAACCAACTGAGTAGAGTAAAAACAAAAATAATTAAAAACTCGGAATTTTTTAATTATTATTTAATTAAAATTTCGAAAAATGTATAATTTAGAATAATAGTTTGAATAAAAATAAGTTTTCGCAACACTTCTTGCAATTGAATATAAAAATTATATGAAATTAACATAATTAAAACAGAGCGACAGACACCACTGACTTACCAACTAAAAAACCATCACACGAAGTGGTGTTTCTGATTCATTAGTCGTCATCAGTGCCGCATACTATGATGTAACTTTTAATTATGTGCACAATTACAGTAATTGAAGAAACACCACTTCGTGTGATGGTTTTTTAGTTGGTAAGTCAGTGGTGTCTGTCGCTCTGTTTTAATTATGTTAATTTCATATAATAGTTTGAATGAAATTCAAATTTTGTCTTAATCAACTATTTCCGTAATCGTCCATTTCCATAATCGATTATTTCCGGTCGAGATGGTCATTAGTAGAAGAGCCCGGAAAAATAAGCACTGGGTCCCCGATATCTGGTATGCGGCGGACAATTTATGCATTAATACAAGATATTATATACGGCATAAATTATATGCCGCATACCAGATATCGGGGACCCAGTGCTTATTTTTCCAGGCTAGCCTATGTAGTATGTAAGCCGAATAACTGCTAACACTATAAGCAGGGCTGGGCAGTATTTGAAATACGTATTTAAAATGCATTTTGTATCTTGTATTTGTATTTAAGATACAAATTTTTAATGTATCTTGTATTTTGTATTTTAAATACAAATATTTTCTGTATCTTGTAACTTGTATTTTTTATTTTAAATCAAAAGTATTTCAAATACAAATCTTTGTATTTTGTATTTTAAATACAAATATCTGTTATTTTATACTAGCTGGAAAGCCCGTCCACGGACGGGCATCTAGAGCCGATTGGTTGGAAACTCGATTGATGTGTAACTCGTCCCAGGGGGAGTACCGGCGGTGGTTTAATATATTTTTTGGTTGGTAAAAAATGACACGCCGTAGTAGCAGGAGCAGCAGCGAGCTGGCATTTTATGTATTAAGATTTTATTAAATACAAATATATTTTGTATACAGTATACAGGGTGTGTCCTAAAAGTCATGAAATACATTTTTTTCTCCCACTTGCAATACCAACACAAGCACAATACAAGGCGGTTCTCAGGTTTTAACCAATAAGAACTCAAAAAATTTAAAATTTTCTAGGTTCTCATTGGTTAAAATTTAATACTGTGTTTTGTATTTTAAATACTGTATTTTGTATTTTGTATTTTAAATACTCAAATATTTTGTATTTGAAATACTGTATTTTTGTATTTTAAAGACATATTTCAAATGTATTTTGTATTTAAATACAAGTTTTCAGTGTATCTTGTATTTTGTATTTAAGATACCCATTTATGTGTATTTTGCCCACCCCTGACTATAAGGTACCCGGTTCAAATCCGGAAAGAGTCTGAAATTTAATATGATCGTCTCCGTGCTTAGGAGGGCATGTAAAGCCGGTGGTCCCCCTGGGTTGATGATTTCCTCTTATCAACAAAAATCCAGAGTCACGGGCACATCTGAGACGAGCCCAGCAAACCACCTCAGATGTAAAACAATTAAGGGTCCTCAGTGGCGTAGCCAGAAATTTAGTTCGGGAGGGGGGGGGCACGAGCAAAGTGAATCTTGTAATAGCGTCGCAGCCAAAAAATTTTCAAATTTTTAAGGTCAAACGCTTAATAGAAAGTTAGAAAATTACAATACAAAGAACATTTCGGGGAGGAGCAGCCCCCCCCCTGAATACGCCACTGAGGGTCCTGTTCCGTTGCCGATTTTAGAGGTCTAGAAGTAATTGTGCTACGTCGTTACTAAAAGTGATAAAATATTTTTTCTGATGGAATTTTTTATGACGGTGTGATGTAGGTAATGTCTTTAGAACACCGTAACGCCTTGCAAAGTTCAAATAGAAAAAGAGTTTCACGAGAAAAGTAATCATTGGTAACACATAGTTTTTACAAAATCTGAAAGCTGGTATTACTAAATAAAATTAAATACTCCCTTCCAGTAGGCGAACCATATTTACTATCTATTTATGCAAAATTCATGTTGAATGTACACTGTGACGATTGCAAACCTTAATTAGTCGACCAAGAGAGTCCTTTAAATTTTGTCACTAGGACACCCCGAATTTTTAGTTTGAAGATTGTATTTCGTGAAGCTTTACATTCCTATATCCGGTTATAGATTCTAACGCCTAGATTCTAATGTATATCTAGATTTGCTATGGTTGTAGTTGGTTTGATTTCAATTCTTCTGCTTTCTGCTTTTGATATATTTTTGTATTATTAAAAAATATAATCAGTTCTTTTCGAAGCTTTATTTTGTGATATACATTTGATGTAAGTATATAATTACATTATGTATATACTATATTTGTTAATATTTGCTTGCAGATTAATTATTTATTATTAGTTTAATTATTATAAATCACTGGATAAATATATATTTTTTAATATTCATCTTATCCAAACTTTAGAATGGGGCGACCTAACCATTTGAAAAATAGAAACCTTTCGCTTTCCATCCGAAGAAAAAGTGTAAAAAATAAGTTAAAGTTGTAAGTAGAAACATAAAATAATTGTAATTCAAATAATAGTATTTGTATACATTATAGTGCACGGCAATGTAAATTAAATAAAGTCAAGAAAAATCTTAATAATATCTGGTAAGCGCAAAATAAAAGATATCAAAGCGATAGCGTTTCTGTTATTATCGTAGACTGGGAAAAGCTAAAATTCTGGCTTTTTGTAAACTTTTACACCTATAATACTGGTGGAGTCATACGCTAAATATCTTACCTATTATATCTGCAAAAAAAAAGGTTTTAACATAAAATTTTCAGCACAACTGGTGTGGAGCAGATACAAGACACTGTTACAATGGCAACTTCTTCCAACTTTCCAAACGAAGAATATTATTGTAGTACTCCACCCCTATTTTTTATCCCTAAATATATAATTTCTTTTACAGTAAATTTAATTACATTTAAAATAAAAACCAATTATATTATTGCAAGTATCTTTTTCTTTTGACAAATTGCAACATTCTTTTATTGTTAAATTCGCGAAATTATATTCATTTTGATTGTTAGTATATTTTTAATTCTAAAGCCAATTTTTTAATTTTGTTTTAAACTAAACTTTATAAATTCAAAAGGTGAATATTGCAATTTGGTCACACATAAATTTTAAGTAAATTGTTTATATTTTTATTAATTTAGAAACCAAGGGGCTGATAAGTTGTTTATAATTTTAAGAGCGCTTAAGGTGCTAGATAAATAGGAGTAGTTCATAAAATCTAGCAGATGTCACTAGTTGGTTTATGATATTTTATTTTATTCAAGATGCACACCTTTTAAACAGGTATATTATTGTAATATATATTAAATTTGAAAAATAATTTTAAATAAATTTACCTACAGTAGTTCTATACTTCTATTATGACCAGGGTATGACCTATCTGGCAGGTATACATAGCTAGAAAAGTACCTGTGACTACAAATTTTTATAAATAACGCTTTTACTAATATGAAATAAGTATCTTATCTACCTAAAGCAAAATAAACTGATACATTTTTGCCAGAGTAGGACTTTTGAAAGCCGGATTTTTTTAGGTAATTTACAAGGTTATTTTTAATATATTATATTTCATATCTTTTTTATGAGTATAATAAATACATAATACCAATAAAAAAGCGCATGTTACTCCCCTCACCTACTTATTAAAAGATATAATATAAATTAATCCCCCCCCCTTTTGGTTAACAGCAACGGTATGTGTATGTGCGTATGTGTAATTTATTTTGCTAAAGTTTTTGTTTTTTTGTACTAGACTTTTGCGATTTTTTTTCTGATTTTTCTGAGATAGCTAGCTCAATCCACGGCGGATCGTAACACTTCATATTTTTGAGATATTTTCTCCTGGCTATTTCCTCCAATATACAATCGTTATAAAATATTGTCAACTTAGGAAGCAAGACGTCATTCCACAGCTTCCGATCTATCGGGATTTCCTCTATAAAAGTATCGTCGTCGGTTACATAGACCACGAAATAACATTTTTCTCTCCCAGTTATATTCATCTGCCCTTGAACTTGATAATAATAAGCATGATCCCGATTTAATTCCATAAGACCATGTTCGTTTATTTTTAAACACGTTAGTTTCTTTTCTGTTCCATGTCTTAGAGTAAGATTCTTTTTAATTAATTTTGGTATGCATTTGACCTCGACACAATGTGTATTACCAACTAGCCCATCTGGAGATGCACCTAGAAAACAATTATTTGTGTCAATATACAAACCAGCTTTTGTCACCTTTTCAATATCAAGCTTTTCTGCTAGTATAGTAAGAGCAACTGCTTCGTACCTCTTTCCAAATGATGTGGATTCTGATTGAAACTCGGATGGATAGAGTATTTCTTTTACAAGTCCATGACATCTGGTCGTATTTCTTCTAGCCATCACGGCGCCAAATTTTGATGCCGTAAGACGATTTTTCTTTTCTGCTCTGTAACGACCATTTTCACATTGATTTATTGTTGACATAGCAATATCGTTACGTTGTTCTTCGGTTACACGTAGTTTTTCCATAGTACGCTTCTTTGATATTTCTATTTCTTCTGGCGTAGGTTCTACTTGTTCCGCATATACTCCGTAATCCATATTTTTTTCTACGGCCGGCAACTTAGTTACGCTACGACTACTATTTTGGGATTTCATCGCACTCAAAGTTCTACTTCGCACAGATCTGTCGATATAACTTTGAAAATATTTTCCGGGGCTCATTCCCAGTTCGCGCTTGTATGAATTTACATACCACTCTGGTCCCAAATTATATCTCAGTGCCGTTAAATCGCACCTCATATCAAAGGAACCACGTCCACTCAAATTCAGGCGTTTACCACAATTAAACCGGGCCAGAATGCTCATAAATAATTCTGCTCGATTATTAGTTTCATTATCAATGAGCATATGCGATTTTTTTAACAAATTTTCTATGGCTTCGTCTATATGATGATACAAGCCCGACTTTTTTATTGCTTCAATGTTACTATTTGATGTATCTTCATTTTCACAACCAAAGTAAGGCTTACATTTTGAATGATCCCCAAATGTATGATTAAGACCAATTTGAAAATCTTCTCTCAGTGATTCCAGTGGGTTTTCTTCGAAACTGCAGTTATAAATAGATGACTGTGCAATGCTTTGAAGATCGTCAATTATTTTTACGGCAAGTTGTTTTCGAGCAACATCGGACAATGCCTTATCTTTTTTTAAATTATGTAGTTTTTTACCGTGATTTTTTATAGCATGGTTTGCACATTCTATTTTTGTAACAGATTCGCCATAGCTGCATTTCTTTCTGATGGCACAAAAGACACTAGAATCTCCATCTGCTATAAATTTTTTGTATCTAAGGCCATGTTGTTCTTCGCTAAAGCAAAAACCTTGAGCTATTATATCTTGCTCCATAGCGGAAGAGCTGCCAGACCAATTACGAAAGCAAACGTGATTTTTAGGTTCTTCATCCTTATTGGCTGCCCTGGCACAAATAGTACAGTATTTGTTCCGTACGCCCATAAACAAAACTTTTTTAGTATTTTAGTATATATTATACTTTAATTTTTATCCGATGATCCTTTAAGCAGATAATCTTAACACTTATACTAATATAAAATTCCCGATATTTAAGAGTAGGGTATATCTCCCCCCCTTTTTTTGTAAATTAATAATATACCTAACTTTAATTTTAATTTAAAAAAACAAAATTACATTATTGATATCAAATTCCTACAAATTGGGTGGGCACGTGCCCCCCCCCCTGGCGCCGCGCTGATTTGATTCAACCCCCTCGGCCTTAATAATAAAATATTTATAAAAAGACATCGTATCGTACGCGGTACAACACGCGCCTGCTCTATAGTGGCGCGGCTGCTGAAAGGTTAATAAAGGTTTATTTTTTTGAGCTGAACGATAGATTCTCTTACTTTTTGAAGAGACTCTGGGTAATCGCGATTTTCTTTTTACAATTCTTGAACTACTTTCTTTATCTAAAGTCTCTTCGTTATTTATTTAACGGGACTTAGTTATTTATTTGATGAACAAAATTTTTAAACTGCTCTTTATAATATAGAAAAAAAAATCTGCAATTGTTATATTAAATTTAATTTTAAAAGATTATACCTGATGCAATTACTTAACTGTATACAAAATTAGATAAAGTATTAGAACCAGGTGTAGAGAACAGCTTATAAATTATGATAGCTCCGGGCGGTGGATTATGACCAGGTTATCAGGTAACCATTTTACCAATACAATGGGTAGGTTTGTGTCTTTGCTTCAAATTTAAGTGCCGACATCTTTTTGAAAATGCTTGAACTGCGTGTATTCTCTGATTGGTTAATATCATGGCACCAATTTGAAATTTCGCCTAGATTACTTGAATTCTTGTGTCAAGTTCACAAGTCAAACCAAGAAAGTTAATCTTACCTTTTTTTTTTTGTTGATTAGAATGATGGATATTGCTTTACATCTCCTATTTTATATTTACAACTAAAGTGTATTTTATGGAAAACTCAGAAAAAATTATTTTTTTATTAATTTTTTTTAAATAAAAAATAGCAGGTGTTATGTAGAACAATATTTTACATATGTACTAAAAATTTCAACTTTCTATGACTATTCGTTTTTGAATTGAACTTGACACCAGTTCATCGCCTATTGATCTTGCACCTTAAATACTAAAAGTTACACTTGACGAGAAATCGGACGTCTAAATTAGCTTTATAAGAGCGTTAAGTGGGAAAACTTAGGTATCTAAGGGCTCAAGCTACTCAAAATTGTTTATAATAATAAAATTATGAGTTCACTCTCACAAGATCTTCCAATAATTCGAGCAATGATTACATCGGAATGCAATTAGCAGAAGTAAGAGGCAAATTAAATTAATTTTGGTTTAATGAACTTTATGAGAACCTAAAGACAAAGACGTAAAAATGTTATAAATTCGGTGGAGGATTTTGGACAAATCAGTTAACGGTTTTGAGACGAAGCGATAACGTCGCGGTCACTCGAAGTTTTGATTTTCATTTTTGCTTTTATAATTTCAATCACAAAGTGATATTTTTTTTTAAATTCAATTAATTAAATTATATTAAATTAAAGTGACAATTTCTACAACAATCAGCCAAAGCCGTTGCTCGAATTATAGGAAAAAGGTTAGTAATAAAACATTTTATTTCACTCTGTATATTCGCGCTCGATTTTATTATTATTTTTTTTACCCATGTTCATGTATTGCATTATTTTGTTATATTATTTTTCTTTTGTATCTCCCCTATATTTTTGATTTTAATAAATTTAATTATAATTTCAAACTGTTTAATTTTGGTGTTGCAAAAGTATTGTTTATCTCATCCCTACGTCTCCTAAAAGTTCACGCTACTACAACCCAATCAAAACGAGCTGATCTATCTCGTTACATCTTTAAACTAGATCTGGTGGCAGCGATTAAAGAAAAGTGATCTGGAACAAAAGGGAAGAAAGGTAGGTTAAAGCTATTTTTCAGCAACACCGTCAGGTCCGCCTTTCCAACCACGAAGTCCAGGTTACCACAATGGTGGCAATAGCGGTGGGATTTTTCGATAAAAATTAGAACTTTTTCACGAGTTCGCAGAGATAAACAAATACCTACAACACCCAAAATTAAGTTTTTACAATTTTTTTTGTGTGTTCACTAAAGTAATTTTCAATTAAAAGTTCATTTCAGTTAGTTATTTTACTTTCTTTTTCATAAATTTGCTGTTATTCTTTAAAATTCTTCAAATTTTAACCAAAAATAAATTAACGTAAAATTAAATTAATTTGATAGCTACCTATTTTTGTTCATAATTCAAAATATAAAGTAATTCATAATGGCACACAGCAATGATATCCCAGATAATTCTTTTCCCGACACAGACGCAGCAGATAGTTTTAATGTCAGTATAAATCACCCATTACCTCCCGACATGCCATTTTCACCTTTCGGAATATTTGCGGCACCCTTAGAAGGCTATAATGGCGAATCAAATCCGACGTGGTACTTTGATAAAGTCAAACAAAGGGCTAATATAGAAAATTGGACGGAAAATATGGCTTTAAACATAGTAAAATATAGGTTATACGGTTCTGCACTTAGATATTTTAAATCAGACACGGAATTAAATAATTTAAATTATCAACAATTTAAAGAACGCATGATTAAACAATTTACAAAACTTCAAATTCCGGGTGAAGCTTTAAACAAATTACATCATTGTTATCAGAGACATGATGAACAAGTATCTTCATTTACAACACGGCTAAAAGGATTAGGTTTAAAAGTATTAACAGAAGATTTAAAAACCGCGACTCCCGACGAAATTCCAGGTATAAAATCTAAATGCGCACAAACAATATTAACACAATTTAAAATAGGGTTAAAAAAAGACCTCATCAGGGCAATAGGTGTAACATTGATGAGAACGGAAAATCTCACTATCGATACCGCGGAAGAAATTGCTAAATGTCAGGAAATAAATGATTCATTAATTAAAACGCGCCCCAACCATGTTAACGTAACTCAAATAGATAACCGACAAAATTATTTTGAAAATAACGTAAATCGGCGTTTCAATGATCAAAACGCAAACTTTAACCGACAATCATACTCAAATAATAATTACCCGCGATCTAATACGACAAACTTTAATCAAAATCACAATAATTATCCTAGAAATCCGCAGACAAACAATTCAAACTTTCATCGACAAAGATCAAATCATCAACCAAATCAATATGGTCGATCTAACCAAAATCGGTTTAATAATAATTATGAAACTAACCTAGGATCAAATGCGCGAGGATATGACAATTTTAGACCAAATACGCAAAATCATTATAATGGTAATAATTCTGGATCGATTACCAGAAATTTTAATAATAATAATAATAATTATGATAATAGTAGTTTTAATCGCGATCGCGATCGTCCAAATATCAGTCAAAATCGCAACAATTCTGATAGAGAAAACGCGAATAATTCGCGACAACAACCTTTAAACTCCAATGCTGTTGTGGTTACCCCTCAAACCATGACAGGTGCTCAACCAACTTTGTAAACGATTCTTACCCAAATATTCGCGTTAATTTTAATAAAACCCATAATAATAATAAATTACCTCACCTCATACCCAGTTTAAATTCTATTGTGGAAGAAACCCCAAGTATCATAGAAGTATTATTAAATGGCAAATATAGTAAATTATTGTTAGATTCAGGTTCTTGTATTAGCCTCTTAAAACCCGAAATATTAAAATTAAACAATTTAAATCAACCGGACGAGGACATCATTCTCTCTGGAATATCTGGCCTTCAGCAAAAAGCACTAGGTACCCTGAACGTTAAAGTCGGCTCTAGAAACGTCCCAAATTTATTTGAATTCGAATTTGTTGTTTGCGAAAACATAACTCTACAAGCTGATGGATTAATTGGCAGAGACCTACTGCATAAATTTGACGCGAATATAGATTTCTCATCAAACGAATTAAAATTATTAGATGAAATATTCCCAATAATTAATTTTAACCAAATTGACGAAGAAGAATTTAGAAGTTGCAATTTACTACATAGAGGGAAAACTAACGTTAAGAAAGTAGCTATAAGCAAACCTAAAATATTAATAAATGATAAAGCGAAAATTTTACGCACAAAAAAATTATCTAGTAATAAGAAATCAATCCCTAAAAATAAATTGGTACGCGAAATTAATTTAAACGGAGAATCTAAGATTAAAAATAAAAAGGTAACGAATTATGACGAAGATGAAAATGTAATTAAAACTGCAAATGAACACGTCGAAGCGAACACAATTGTGTACGAGTACGGTACGTTATCCGACGACGAAGATATCATAATCACGGAAAGGAAATTGCAATGGCCAGCAAACTCCTCCAAAGATTATGGTAGAAACTCACAGGAAAGCGAAAGGGTTGAAAGTAACTTGCAAAATCCGACAATAACCAGTCGAGAAACCGCGAGTTCGTACAAACCCACCGAATCAAAAATCGAGGAAGAATCTAGCGCGCCCAAATTCAACCGAGATATTCGCGAAGTAGACGATAAAATTGTTCTTAGGAGCGATTATAGTAGTTTAAGTAATGTTAAGAATTTTAGTAGAAATGGGGAAGAAAAATTTAATTTGGCAAAATGTAATGATGAATTTAATGTTGATTTAACAGAATTTAAAAATGATAATTTAGACAAAGTGAAAACCGGTATTAATGATATTAATGATATAATGATAAATGAAAATTGCGAAATTAGTAATAAAAATTCAGATAACTTAGTAAGCGTACCAATTAACGTAAATAAATTATTTAGTAGTAAGTCAGAAAGCAAAGATAGTAGTAAAGTAAAGAAAGTTAAGAAAGTAGACAACAGTGTGCCAAAAAGTGGCAATGGCAAAATAATTAAATCAGAAAAAGACGATAAATTTTTTATAGGCACTTTAATAACTAATGAAGATATAGTAATACCTAAACGCTCGGAAAGCGAACAATGTTTTAAAATAAAATTTAATGCAAAACGCGATAAAGGAATGAAAACCAATCATAAATGGCTATTAATCGAACAAAACGATGCCAACCATCAAGAATTATTAGTAGCTAGCGCAATAGTTAATAACAATGGAGAAAATGTAGTTACGCGAATCATCAATACAAACGAATATGATGTAACTTTGACAAAAAACACGCAAATCGGTAAAGTTTATAGTAACGTAAAATTACTCGACAAGGTCAATAAAAACAATGCGGCAAAGGAGATTAATGCGGTGGAGACGTCCATCGATAACATTAACGAAATTCTTTCCCAGTTTGATTTTGATCACCTTGATGAAACAACCAAAAATTCACTCCATGAATTAATTGCTAAATATAAGAACGTTTTTATTTTAGATAACGAAGTATTGACAACCGCGAATAATGTTAAACATAGAATAATTACCGAGAATGTACCCCCAATCGCAAAGAAACCTTATAGAGTACCTTATCATCAAAGAGAAATTTTAAAGAACGAAATTCAGAAACTTTTAGATTCCGGAATCATATCTAACTCTTTCTCCCCGTGGTCAGCTCCAGTAGTCATGGTTACGAAAACTCTCCCAAACGGCGAAAGCAAAATTCGTTTATGTATAGACTACCGCGGATTGAATTCAATAACAAAACGAGATTATTATGCTCTTCCAGACCTTCACGAAACAATAGAACAATATTTTCACTCATCATCCCTGTTCAGTGTATTAGATATTTCCCAAGCTTTTCACCAAATTGAAGTAGAAGAAGGAGACAGAGAAAAGACAGCTTTCACAACTATGTTCGGACATTACGAATATAATAAAATGCCTTTTGGTTTAATCAATAGTCCCAGTACTTTTCAAAGATTCATTAATATCACATTATCTGGCTTAACTGGACTAATGTGTTTAGTTTATTTAGACGACATTATTGTTTACAGCGTAGATGATATTGAAAAACACCTCCAAAATTTAGCAATCATTTTTGAAAGACTAAAAGAAGCCAATCTTAAATTAAAACCTAGTAAATGTCAGTTTTTAGTACGTCAAGTTAAATATTTAGGTCATGTTATTACAAAAGACGGCGTTAAACCGGACCCCGATAAACTCGAAGCAGTAAAATCATTCCCAATTCCGCGAAATGTAACAGAAGTAAGATCATTTTTAGGACTAGTTGGATGGTATCGTCGTTACATTAAAAATTTTTCAGAAATTGCGTCACCCTTAACAAATCTCACAAAGAAAGATAACAAATTTACAATTACTCCGGAAGTTATTGATTCAATACAGAAACTAAAATCGGCAGTCACTTCAGAAGATGTTCTTATATTCCCTGATTTCAATGAACCATTTATTTTAGCTACAGATGCGAGTGGAACCGGAATAGGTGCCATATTAAGTCAAAAACGAGGCGGCTTTGAAAGACCCATTGCTTTTGTTAGTAGAAAATTGCAAAAAGCGGAGAAAAACTATACGGTAACTGAATTAGAATGTCTCGCGGTCATTTTCGGAATTAAACAATTTAGATGCTTTTTATACGGAAGAAAATTCACAGTTATCACTGACCACAGACCACTTGCCTGGCTGATTGGATTACGCGATGTAACAAGTAGACTTGCCCGTTGGCGATTGTCCTTAGCCGAATACGATTTTGAAATTATTCATAGACCAGGTGTAAAACACGGAAACGTAGACGCTTTAAGTAGAATTTATATGTTCGAAAAACCAACCCTACAAGATTTCTTTTTAGCTCAAAATAATAATAGTATCCCGGAAAATGATAAAATAACTATAGAATCTAAAAACTTATTCGCGATTTCAGATGAATATTCATTAGTCACTTATGAGTCAAAAGATTTTGACATGAACGAAGGAACGGCAAAAGAGTTTAGAAAAGTATTCGGTAGTATTAATGAATTACGTACTCAAAACAAAGATTTAGGTGAAGTTGCAGTCTTAAATTTCCCTGAAAGAAATATCTATTATTTAATAATTAAAAGTAATTATTACGGTAAACCCTCATATAATACATTATTTGACTCATTCACTAACTTACTTAATTTATGCTTAGAAAATAAAACATTTAAAATAGCCATTCCAAAGTTGTTACAAGAAACCGACTCTTTAAATTGGAATACCCTGTACAATATGCTAAAATTTATTTTTCAAAAAACCTCAATAGAAATCAAAATATGCGAAAACAATCAAATAATTTATCCTGTTAACGTAATTAATGAAAAAGTCCCCCTAATTCCTATATGGGATCGAGAACAAATCAAAGAGGAACAATTAAATGATCATTTTTGCAAATCAATAACTTTAGACCTCGCGCAAAGTCAAGACGATGACTTTCCTTATTACTTAGACAATGACTCTATTTTATATAAAACAAACAGTTCGACTGGACAAGACACATTAGTAATACCCAAATCCTTTATTAAGAAAACCATACACGATTTTCACGACCTACCCCAAGCTGGACATTTAGGACAACTCAAAACTTTACAATTCATTGAAAGTAGATTTTACTGGCCCAACATGAAAAAGGACATAATAAATTATGTATCTTCATGTAGCATTTGTAATCAACGAAAGACTTCACCCCATTTTAAACCTGCTCCCCTACAAGAATTTCCTGAGATATTAGAACCATTTGAACGAACAGCAATGGACATTGTTGGTCCATTTGTTACTTCCGATAACGGCAATAAATATTTATTAACCTTTCAAGACCACTTTTCAAAATACCCAGAAGCAATACCCATTCCAAATCAATCAGCGGAAACAGTCGCAAAAACTTTTGTTACCCATATTATTACCAGACATGGTACTCCAAAACAATTGATTACTGACCAAGGCGCAAATTTTGTGTCGAAACTTTTTAAAGAAACATGTAAACTTCTTCATATAGACAAAATTCAAACTACAGCTTACCACCCACAATCAAACGGCGTCATAGAACGAACACATAGAGTTCTGAAAGACATTCTTGCAAGTTTCATTTCAGACCAGGGTATGTTAACTCCTTAACAAAGGCTTGGTATGTTGTCAACAGCGACATCTGTAGGCTTGGGAGCCACTTGTCATGTGGCAAGAAAACGCGGCAATTTTAAAATGGTTATTATTTCATTTAGAATTTTATAAATTATAACTTTATAATCATAAAATTTCATTAAATCTTAAAGTAATGTAATAAATAGCACTAATAAAGTGTATACACATACATTACTATAAGAATTAATGAAATTTTATGATTATAAAGTTACATTGTAATTTTGATGTAATTTTAAAATAACGACATTCAGATTTTTATTAAAAAATTGATTTTATTACTACTTAAATAAACCTAACAAAACAGAATCAATAAGTAAATCATAATTTACAAATTTATAGCTGAAATAAACTTAAAAAGCTAAAATCAAGTTAAATACTCATTAAAAATCATTTTAAATATTGAGCTATCAGACAAGTGATCATCTTTTTACAAAATTTTCATAAGTTAATAATATTTATATTTAAATAATGTACAAATCGATATTAATCACTTTGGCATAAATAAAGAATGAGCAATAACATCATGTTTCTGGCTTATTAGCTTTCTTCGGTACCGCATACAAATTATTACTTAACAGTTCTTGCATTTACATTAATAACTTTTACATAATTAAAGAATTGAGCGATAGACACGATGCTACTAGTATCGTTAATTAGCATTTCCTGTAAATTTGATATTATAAATACGGTTATTTCGCCGATACTCGGACGTCAGAGCCTCATTTGTATTATACAGGCGAGGTTGACATTTGAGTACGAGAAGCTATAAATTGCACTTCATTACCCCATTATACCTACATTAATAAGACTACTTCGTGGGCTTACAAGAAAAAGGCACGAAGTCCAAAATGATAGTTTTGAGTAATCCACATTTTAAAGTTTCTATTTGCATCAATGCTTTAGTGTTATTTTACATTTCTATATTTCACAAAATAAATCAGATATGACTTACTCTGTTCTTGCAATAGGAAGATCATTAAAATTGAGATCTATATTGCACTAAAAAAAAAATAAGTAAAATTTTGACTTGACCTTTTTCTTGTAAGCCCACGATTTCTTTCTAGACCTTTTAAATATTTCTGCTGCATTCTTATATAATATAGAATCAGCTTTATCAATATTTCTCTCTCAATATACACTGGCAAGATTTTCTAAAATTTCAGTAATTTTGATGTTTTCATTACTGTGGAGTACTGGCTGAACTTCAACTATATCCTAAAATAATAATTAGTAAATTAATATGGGACTTTTATGTCACATGTAAGTAATTACCTGCTGCACAAATTTCTTCATTGAAACTAAAATATCTCCTTCGTCATTTTCACAATTACTGCCTTCTGAATGACCGCTGCTGTAGTTATTTACCAACAAACTCTTGTAAAATGGAGTAAACGCTGCTACTGTTGGATTTGTAAATCTTATTCCCCTCTGTCTTACTTGCCCAAAAAAATTTTCCAAAGAAACCTGGCTGAAGGTCCTAGGAAACATGCTCTTGAAACCAAAAACTTTCATGTTTGAGTGAATGTCAATAAAGCACTAAAAATTGCAAGATATGAAACATTAATTATTCATATTAGAATTATTTTATAAATTACTTGTAGCATAGTAATCCAATTTCTTATGGTTGGTGGCGTGAACTTCCTTTTGGGCCTCTCATACCTGTTTGTATCGTCATTGTCATCTTTTTCAATATATATCATCGTCTCAAAAATTTTAATAGCTCTCTTCCAAAATTTAACATGATCAGATTTGTCGGTGACGCAGGTTCGCAACTTTTTGTCTGGAACTTCAACTTCGACATGACCATTAACGCTGTCAAACAATTTGTCGAAGAAGTCGATCACTTTTGCAGTTTGTTTTGCTTCTGGTTTCAACTTTAACGTTTCACCATTACACTCATCATAGGTCGTTCCTAAATAAAATAATAAATTAAGTAAAACTTTTCTCAAAAATAAGCTCACTTACCTGATGTAGCCATGACAATAGCAAGAGAAACCGCACTGCTGAAGACCTGGGTGCAAAAAGAAACTTTCATTTTTTATCAGGTTTGGAACAACGTGATAATCAGTTAATTTAGGCATCATTCTAACTTCGCCAAATTTCAGTTTCATCCTCTTCTTGACCCATTTCGATATCTTCTTACTCCCTGACAATACGAACTAAAATTAACCATTATTTTACAATTAAATAACAGTAAAACAAAACGTATAATTACTTGACAAACAGTCAGTTGGGAAAGCATCAGATCGTAAATTGTTGTTGCTCAAGATGAAACATCCTTTAAAATGATGGTGGCATATTCTTCTCCAATGATATACTTTACGGGGTTCCGATGTTGCGATTTCTTCATTTCCAGACATTGCGACCCATAACTTAAACCTTTCCATATCGACGTCAGGATTCGGGAAGCGATGCAAAATCCTAGAAGACTTTAAACATGTGGGAACGCAACAAGTTCGACCCATTTTGATTAATACAATAAATCCTTAAAATTTTAAGGATAGCGTGAAACAAAATAAAAAATACTTTATACCTGTACCAATATGTAAATACCAATATATAATACACAATTTTTGCAATAATAATTACAATTTTGCAATAATAATTACAATTTATATTAAAAATATTTTTAATCGTTTAAAACGCACGTGTTAAGTTTGTAAAAATATCAAACAAAATGGATGGTTTGCTATCAAGTTAGGCAACACGTTGATGCAAAGCAAGTACAGTCACTGGATATAGGCACTAGACTGTACAAGCAAGATTGATACAACGCCATCTAACAGCTTGGGAGCCACTTTTTCTGGCTGGACCAATATTCTCCATAAGACTTCACGGACCGTGGGATAACTGGATACCCTTTGTTTTAATGGCATATAGAGCCCACATTCACCGTTCTACAGGCTATACGCCTTTCTTTTTAATTCACGGACGCGACATGACTCTACCCATTGACGATATTTTAAAAGCTAATACTGTAAAATACGACGTGAGTACAAATTACGCCTCAGAAATGATGTCAAGACTAAATAAAGCATTTACAAATGTAATAAAGACAATGAAAGAAAGTAGTGACCACCGTGCGCGAAATTTTAATACAAAAACTAAAAACCGCGAATTTCAAATTGGTGATCTAGTATATTTACACGACCCATCACATAAAATAGGTATTTCAAAAAAATTAACTAAACCATGGACAGGTCCGTATCGAGTATTGCAAACAATAGGACCGGTAACCTATCGAATTCGCAAAGTAGGAACCCGACAAGAACAAATAGTACACATAAATCGTCTAAAACTTTTCCTAGGTAGCGACCCCGAATCTATTGATGATGACCCGCGTGTACCTGTTGCAAATAATAGCGAGGAAGATCCCGATTCTGAAGCAGATTTTCAGCAACCAATTTCCGACGCGGCGCCTTATTTATTTTTACCTCTTTTACGTAATCCTAATAATAATGTTGAGCGACCTAGCTCAGTTCAAGTTGAAATTAATGAGTCCGACTCACCAATAGCCTCTCCCGCAGATCCCGAAGAAATAAATGATGAACAAATAAATCATGAACAGCCCGAGTTACCGGAAGCTAACCCCTTGAGACGTTCAGAACGAATAATCACGCGTAATGTACACCCTGATTTTCATTATTACTAATCTGTTATGGTCAAATTTCCCAATTATCACCACTTAACCAAACACAATTATTAACAAATTTTAATTTTTTTTTTTTTAGATGTTTAGCTAACATCAAATTTATTAAGTAAATTCATTATGATTATCAAATACAAAGGAGATTTTATTGAAAGTTCTCCCAAAAATAAGAACGCGATAAATAACTTTTTCCATTTTTTTTTTTTTTTGCAAACTATTGTATTAAGTACTATTGTATTAACTTCTATTATAAAAGACTACTTCATGTTTTGAGCAAAATATTTAAAATGGAACAAGTTAAAATCAAAAGATTAATTACTTTTGACAAACCTACAGGTATAGATATAAAATGTACGCGACGTATTATTTATGATTTAACCATTATTATGTTTCTCTTTTATACTTTAGAAATTAGGTAAACATGATTACCATTCTATATATCATTATATGTATAAAATTTCTAATTTTTTTTTAATATGTTAGTCATAAATGTTAAAGAATAATAATTAAAATTTTATTTTTGCGTATTACTGCATACAATTATGATTAGTGAATAAAGACAAAAGTTAACCGCGACACCGCGAGTGTAAAGAAAACATTGCTAATAAAATCACTATTTTTTTTCGATTTATATAAACACTTACAGTGACTTAAATAATCAAGTGATACCCCAAGTGCGAAAAACAATAAACTAAAAAGTGAAAGTGCGCGAAAAACGCAACTGAAGGAACTTACCAAAATCAAATCCATTTCTTTCGTATTATTGGTAAATGCATATCCAAGTAATCCGACTAAAGCCCACGGCAATAAGGAGATTGTAAAATACACACTTCATTCTCCCTCAAACAGAAATATTCGCATAACGCAAAACTTTGTGAACTAACGTGCCGACAAAATAAGTACGAATCTGTAAGACGCACCATTTTATACTGGCGTCATAAACATTTTCAAATTAGCATGGAACCATTGACGAAACCCTTAAAAATATAAATCCAGGGTATAGCGGTCAAAATTTTTCACATGTTTTGACTCAACACTTAAAAAAAAGGCAGTCATAAAATACACCAAGTGCAGCATAAGCCATATGGACAACATCGTACAACACAACAAAGTGTAAATCTCAACACCATAAATAATGGACCGCTCTACGAAGCCAAATTGCATCTTACAAGAACCAACAATGGACAAAAACTTCAGTTCCAAGATCAATCAAAACCCGCCATCGTAAAACAACAAAAGCAATTAAGTGAAAAACTCTCGGTCAACAAATACCTAAATCGATTTAGTGACGCGAACTTTGCCAATCCGCGAAAAACTCTTTACGCGAAATCGCGAACAGTGAACGTTAAAAGAAGTGAACTTTATCAACTACAAAAGTCGCGCTCGCCGCGAATCACTAATCATAAATTGAGACTTTTTTTTTTATTTTTGCAGATGTAGCATTTTATATATCGCCAAATTATAATCAATTATTATATAAATAACTTAATATGAACACTATACTCGTATAAACTTTTTTTTTGTTATTATATATTATGTAGATTTAGCTTTAAATTATTCTAGTACAGGTATCCAAGCATCCCTTTTAAAGAACGAGGAAAGTAATTATTTTTATTTGTTAATATTTTTTTTTATTTTACATTTTTATGTTTTTTAAAAGGAACGCGCATTTGTTAAAATGCACGCTCTTTTTCTTGCGGGGGGGTAATGTAGTACTCCACCCCTATTTTTTATCCCTAAATATATAATTTCTTTTACAGTAAATTTAATTACATTTAAAATAAAAACCAATTATATTATTGCAAGTATCTTTTTCTTTTGACAAATTGCAACATTCTTTTATTGTTAAATTCGCGAAATTATATTCATTTTGATTGTTAGTATATTTTTAATTCTAAAGCCAATTTTTTAATTTTGTTTTAAACTAAACTTTATAAATTCAAAAGGTGAATATTGCAATTTGGTCACACATAAATTTTAAGTAAATTGTTTATATTTTTATTAATTTAGAAACCAAGGGGCTGATAAGTTGTTTATAATTTTAAGAGCGCTTAAATACTAAAAGTTACACTTGACGAGAAATCGGACGTCTAAATTAGCTTTATAAGAGCGTTAAGTGGGAAAACTTAGGTATCTAAGGGCTCAAGCTACTCAAAATTGTTTATAATAATAAAATTATGAGTTCACTCTCACAAGATCTTCCAATAATTCGAGCAATGATTACATCGGAATGCAATTAGCAGAAGTAAGAGGCAAATTAAATTAATTTTGGTTTAATGAACTTTATGAGAACCTAAAGACAAAGACGTAAAAATGTTATAAATTCGGTGGAGGATTTTGGACAAATCAGTTAACGGTTTTGAGACGAAGCGATAACGTCGCGGTCACTCGAAGTTTTGATTTTCATTTTTGCTTTTATAATTTCAATCACAAAGTGATATTTTTTTTTAAATTCAATTAATTAAATTATATTAAATTAAAGTGACAATTTCTACAACAATCAGCCAAAGCCGTTGCTCGAATTATAGGAAAAAGGTTAGTAATAAAACATTTTATTTCACTCTGTATATTCGCGCTCGATTTTATTATTATTTTTTTTACCCATGTTCATGTATTGCATTATTTTGTTATATTATTTTTCTTTTGTATCTCCCCTATATTTTTGATTTTAATAAATTTAATTATAATTTCAAACTGTTTAATTTTGGTGTTGCAAAAGTATTGTTTATCTCATCCCTACGTCTCCTAAAAGTTCACGCTACTACAACCCAATCAAAACGAGCTGATCTATCTCGTTACATCTTTAAACTAGATCTGGTGGCAGCGATTAAAGAAAAGTGATCTGGAACAAAAGGGAAGAAAGGTAGGTTAAAGCTATTTTTCAGCAACACCGTCAGGTCCGCCTTTCCAACCACGAAGTCCAGGTTACCACATTATTCTGAGGCTCAATCACCTATAAACAGTCGTTTAAAAACAAATTTAGATTTAAGTGAAAACGCCATTGATTTTGAAAAACAATCCATGAGCAAAAGGGCAAAACAGCAGGAGCAATTCTAGCCTAAAGTGGAAAAAGAAGAAGAAGCAGATTATTTCCGTAATAGTTTATTTCCATAATCGATTATTTCTATAATCGATTCTTATGAATTATCATAATCGATTATTTCTATAATCGATTCTTATGAATTATCATAATCGATTACATTCATATAATTGATCTTCATATCATTGATTATAATGAATTATATGAATATAATTGCTTATAACAGTCAGCTATAAAAATTTATAACTTTTAGACATTTTTTGTAACTTTTTGCATTTTTGATAATAATTCAATTTCGGTGAATCTGTGGAAGAAAATGAATATAATCTGAAATAAAAAGAATAAAATAATTGATAAAAATAAAAAAAATCAAGATATTGAAACTTGAATGTACAGTAAATAGAGACACAAAAATGGCATTTACTAAAAAAAAATACTTAATTGCTGAAATTTTGAGGGGGTGTTCGGGGGCATGTCCTGAGTCTAAAACTGAGTTTTCGTATTCGAGGGGGTGGGGGAAGATACAACCCCCGGTCTATATGGGGGTGAGTTCGTTTTAATTCTATATCTCCGTTGCTGTTGCCCGTACAGTCAAGTCCAAGAGATCATATTTGTAGGAAATTGAATTATCTATCCAATGATAATAAAATCGAGGTCATAGGTCAATTAGGTCAATTACAATTGCTGGTCAAAGGTCAAAAGTGAAGGGAATTTTTTCATTTTTCGCGAATACTGTGAAACTGGTAAGTTTTTTGCATACTGCTTTAATACCATTTCGAAGTACTTGAAGTTACCTACAAAATGAGCTCTCGAACACCCTTCTACGATGAAGAGTTTTCCGTCACTCCAACGATCAAGTTGACCGCGCGCGCCAATGTTGACCGCGCGAGCCGCGCCGAGACACTTCAAATCATTAAACAGTACACGGCAATACACACACATACATGACAGAGCACTGAACATTCAAAAGTTGGGGTTTTATAGGGTTTTAGTGAGTAGGAGTCTCACACTATTCGGCAAGGGCAGACCTTGTCGTTTGTCCATGATGGATTTCCCGTTTTCCCTTGAATAAAAAAAACAAAAAAAAAAAAAAACAAGTCCACCTTCAACCATATTATTAATTATAATTAGGAAAAAATTCAACGATAGTTATTAACTGCACGTAGAGAGTGCAATGTACGAGCAATGAGAGTACGACACGCGGCTCGCGCGGTCAACATTGGCGCGCGCGGTCAACTTGATCGTTGGAGTGACGGAAAACTTTTCATCGTAGAAGGGTGTTCGAGAGCTCATTTTGTAGGTAACTTCAAGTACTTCGAAATGGTATTGAAGCAGTATGCAAAAAAACTTACCAGTTTCACGGTATTCGCGAAAAATGAAAAAATTCCCTTCACTTTTGACCTTTGACCGGCAATTGTAATTGACCTAATTGACCTATGACCTCGATTTTATTATCATTGGATAGATAATTCAATTTCCTACAAATATGATCTCTTGGCCTTGACTGTACGGGCAACAGCAACGGAGATATAGAATTAAAACGAACTCACCCCCATATAGACCAGGGGTTGTATCTTCCCCCACCCCCTCGAATACGAAAACTCAGTTTTAGACTCAGGACATGCCCCCGAACACCCCCTTAAAATTTCAGCCATTAAGTATTTTTTTTTAGTAAAATATACCTTTTTACTGTACGGCGTTTTAGAAAAAACAAAATTTTTGTTCACATTTCGGAAAAAATTATAAATTTTAATTTTTTGTCAATAGTTTTTTTCGTGGAAATTCTACAAATAACAATAATAAATAAAAGTTGTAGAAGATTCAGTCCTACGTAATTTATACAATTTTCAAAAAAAAAAAAAGAAATTTTTTCTGCTATCTGGATAATATCCAAAAATACTAGTTTGTTTGACGCAGAATTTAATTTTGCTTCAAGAAAGTGGATTCTACTCAAAATTCAAATCTGATGGAGGATCTACTATAAAAACCTTGTAAAAATATTTTTTTATAAAGATAGGCTCAAATTCCATTTTCACTCGGTGGTTGAGTCGCTGAGCATAATTACCATAAATGTTAAAACGATTAATTAAATAAATTATGACCATCATTACTTAGAAACAGCTTCCTCAATTTTTATTGCGTTTTATTGTACCTACTTTTAGAAAATTTTCCAATTTTTTATGTTGTGGTCTAGTGATAAAATTTTAAAAGTTGGATAAACTTTTACACAAATACACAAACAATTAGTCAATTATTATTCAAGTATTTACCTGTTGGTTCATTAGTAGTATAAATGAAAAGTCAAAGTCATTTCATCATAAAGTTATTTTGATACCATCTCACATTTTTAAAATGTTATGGTTAACCTCAACCTCGTGAATCATAAAATTATTCATTCGAATTTTTAATCATATACAGGTGGTGGCATAAAATTCAAATTGATTGATTTTACCAACATATACCTATATAACATTATGGAAGGAAGCAATAAGTATCCATCACATTTTTACGAAACTACAATTAATACAAAATTCAAAAAATATACAATTTTTAAAAAATAACATTTATTGAAAACAACTTAAAATGTAATTTTCAGGTATTTTGCAAGCACGTCATGTGAGAAAATTACAACAAGTTTCACATACCATTAACAATAATAAACTTGAGAAGTATAAACGAACAAGGCTAGACATACATATACCGAAAAAAACAACAAATTCTAAAAATAATTATTTTATAATTTATTGTTATTGCTAAACAAAAAACATTAAACAATAACAGCATTATAATATAGATTTTTGGTAATTTTTTAATTGAGGTAATAAGGACACTTTTAATTATTTTTCAGTATCCCCCAAAGATAACCCAAATTATTACGCACGCACATCCAACATTTCACAATAATGAATGTAAATTAAAATGTAAACAAGAAACACTAAGGTAACGATTTGTTTTTATAATAATACTTATGCCTCCAAGGTTTTTAGTAATACTTGTGATAAAAGCACAAAATCACAGTAATTAACATCCCCGCAGACATATTTAGTTCAATTTTTGTGGAAGACGACGTAAACATAATTTCGTTCGTTTTAATATCCTTTTCTTGATGATTAGGTGTTTTAGTTGTTTTACTTGGTTGCAGATTTTGTTCTGTTACGTGATGTTCGGTGGTACTTTGGACCGTCAAATTTGAATTGTCATCCGAAGGTTTCACATAATCATTTAGGTAGATTTTTTCATTGATAATCGCAGAAAGCACATAAAAGTTGTACTTGGTCGTATCTAGTTCCCGAAATATAAAATCTT
This sequence comes from Cantharis rufa, assembly GCA_947369205.1. Classification (NCBI taxonomy): domain Eukaryota; kingdom Metazoa; phylum Arthropoda; class Insecta; order Coleoptera; family Cantharidae; genus Cantharis; species Cantharis rufa. The sequence continues at coordinate 12,648,846 of OX376307.1, read as the reverse complement.
GTAACGTACTTGTAAGAACCACCAAGTTACCCTTATCGTCGATCGTAAGGCGGTTCGTCCATTGGACATACTTTAAATCTCTCGTGAGGACCATTTGATTATTGGCGAAGGCGGTTTGGGAATCCCATTTAGCAATGCTGTTATCGGCTAACAGTCCATAATACAGGACACCCTTATTGGACATCGTCATTCCGTCACTTTCTGATTTTTTCAATCCAACTTCAGTTACTTCCCCTGGGTAATCCATTCCATTATTCGAATTGGTTTCGTCTTGTAATGCCAACGTACTGATTGAATATAAACGCAAACTTGATATGGCGCTGTAGTATAATATTCGGCCTGTTTTGTCTTGGGGATCTTTCGGCGATAGAGCTATACCGGCCAAATTGACTGGATTTGGAATGCGAACATCATTAACTTTAAAATTCGTTATCGAAGCATCGCCTCGCATACTTTTCGAGTGCCGAATTTTCCAAGATTTCATATTCTTGCGAGAAAATACCACAATGCCGGGATCTCGAGCGCTGTTATCGGTGATATATGCAAAATCGTCGTCTATCACTAAATCATATAAATAACTTCCGTTTTTTCCCACCACGGATTCGGGAAAAACGTATTCCGTTTCAATCAAATTCTGCTCGATATCAAAAATTATTAGTTTTGGTGGACAGTTTTTAATCGGAGCTGCAGTTAACGAACCAACATGTCCACCATCGATTATCCACATTTTACCATCCAAATTGATTTCGACATTTTGAACGTTTTGCAAAGCACTGCAATTTCCGATTTGGTTAAATTCCCACGAAGGGAATGGTGTTATTAGGGGAGCGGAGGTACCCCCGGGTTTTGCCGTAATTTTTCCAAGGGTAGCAGGAACGCCGTCCTTCATCCTCGGCATGGTTAAATAGTAATCATCATTATAATAAACAATACCGGAAGTAACAATATTTGCTGGAATATACTGTCCATTTGATTTAGCCTTCGATAACGTTTCGCTGTCCGGCCAAGTGTAGTTTAAATATTTCCATTGTCGAATAACGCGAAATTGCACTTGTCCACCAACCAAACATAAAATTGTGTATAAAACAATAACGTGAAGAATTTGTAGAGTATGCATTATATCACTAATATAAAAATAACTATTAAGCAACGACGTATCTCTTCTAATAAATTCAAGTACACTACTAAATGATAAAATACAAAATACAAACTATTTATACAAGTTTACCTTTATCATTAAGCGCGCTAACTAGTAATCTCAATACAGTGTGCTTTCCACATCGACTGTGTTAACTGAAAATCACATGCAGCAGTAACATTTTTTATAAACAATTTACACATACAGAAATATTAAAACATTGCATTTTAACAACAAAATAAATTGTTTAAGACTACACACGTTATTAATAAAAACAATTAATTCTAAATTCAAGGAAATCAACCTTTTTTTAAATTGTACTACATAATTTATACAATAGTAATTGCAATTTTTAAAATACGAGTCTAATTATGATTTTTAAAATTAATGTTTATGTAAATTTTACTAATTAAGATAGAAAACAAAGGCTATTTTTAAATTTTCGATTGAAAATCCGATAGATAGAATCCATGTAAACTTGTAATTCCTGTGCGGTGATACCAAATTCAGGTGGCGGTTGAAGTCTTTGACTCACCAAATTAATAAATAAAACAAGATATCTACCGGATATATCATCGAACAACGAATTTAATAATTTGTCATAGCATTTTAAGGGCATGACTTCATAACATAAGAACCTAGAATATTACAGAATGTTTCTTTTTAAATCAATGTTAACCATTACAACTTTACATTATAATTTTTTTTTATCTTTAGTTGGTTAGAGAGAACTTTCAGACTTTAAATTTTCCCCAAAATTTCCCAATACATAACTAACTTATTTTGAATGACCAAATTTACGCCCATTTACTTATACGCGCCGTTGAATCTTTCAAATTAATAAGCCACACTAAAGGCGCAAGATCACTTATAACGGTAAATATGTGTATTTCTCTCAAAATAATTTCATAACATCTCAATATCTCAAATATTCTCGTACTTAACTCTACTTATATCTTGGAATTAAGGTTTGGTCAATACTAAGACAGTCAGGCCTATTAGGTATCACAAAAGTTATTATAACAGTGACAGTTATGAAATAAAAAATTGATGAACTGCGTTTTGATCTGAAAATAAAAATATTACTTTCTCTTTCTGACACATGTTAGCTATAATAATGTTTCTCGCTTTACGCTATTTTGAAACTTGATTATAACATAAAGGTTTACTGTTATTTTTAAAGGTTGTGATACATAATAGACCTGAGTGTAAATTCACAATTGGAAATTCAAAGGACACTTGCACTTGGGAAGGACTTATCTGCAGTCTTTCGATTTAAGTGTTATCAACCGTTTATTGCACTTTCAGATTACATGCTAATATATATAAAATTATTAATTATAATTATTATAAAGTTGGTCACACTTTGATATTGCTTTTATTATTTACTCCACCCTGTATTTATAATATACAACATAAGTTATAATATATTTACACAAAATAAAACAACAAAACATTATAAAATAGCAAAAATTTTCTTGTGTTTAATTATGTGTAGGTTCGCTGACGTTTCTTTGAATTCATCAGCTACTCTCAAGTTTACTTTTCAACTCGATCAACGGATACTTAACGGAACAGCGGATCATCGCATCAATTACCCTACCGTTCACTACTATTGTAGTATACTAATCCGATCAAAGGATACTTAACGGATCAACGGATCATCGAATCAATTTCTATATAGAGGTTAAACTTTTGAAATAATAGAGTAACTATCCTTACTCAACTTTGAATATCGATCTAAAATCAGTCAAACGTCTAGATAATTATCACAATGGCATTAATCGAAAGCAACGCTGCTTTAAGAACTGTTAAAAGTGTGCAATTTGGAATTTTTAGTCCAGAAGATATTCGTAGCACCTCTGTGGTGCAGGTACAATGTACCGAAATTATGGAAGGATGTACTCCGAGACTGGGTGGTTTGATGGATCCCAGAATGGGAACGTGCGATAAAACTGTACGATGTACAACATGTAATGGCGATTGGGACAATTGTCAGGGCCACTTTGGTCATATCGAATTAGCCAAACCAGTTTTTCACGTTAGCTTCATTAATAAAACTATCAAAATTCTGCGCTGCGTCTGCTTTGAGTGCAGCAAATTGATAGTCAATTCCAAAAAACAAAACCATTTTGAAGAAGCATTGAAGACGACCAGGAAAAAGCCCGTGCAACGTTTAAATCTGGTGTACGGTTTGTGCAAAGACCAAAAAGTGTGTAATCCAGATCGCGGGTGTGGAAGTTATCAACCCACAATTCGAAGATCGGGTCTCGATTTGACGGCGGAATGGAAGGAATCCGACGAAGGCGTTCCACAACAAAAAAGGAATCTATTGGCGGAAGAAGTTTTAAATATTTTTAAAAGAATCACCGACGAAGATTGCCGCGCTCTAGGAATGGATCCCAAATATTCACGACCCGAGTGGATGATCGCGACAGTTTTGCCGGTTCCTCCTAATGTAGTGAGACCGCCGGTCGTCATGGGTTCGAAAACATGCCAAGACGATTTGACCCGTAAATTAGCCGACATCTTAAAAGCAAACATTGAATTGCAGACAAACGAAGAAAAAGGCGTGCCCCCGCACGTGTTGTCGGAAAATATTAAAATGTTGCAATACCATGTCGCCACTCTTGTTGACAACGAGGGGGCTGGCTTACAGCAAGCTGCACAAAAATCCGGAAGGCCCTTAAAATCGATAACCAGTAGATTGAAAGGCAAGAGTGGTCGGATTAGAGGAAACCTTATGGGGAAGCGTGTCGATTTTTCCGCTCGCTCCGTGATCTCTCCGGATCCCAACCTTAGAATCGACGAACTTGGAGTGCCCAAAGCCATAGCACAAAACATGACCTATCCCGAATATGTTACGTCTCTTACTATGGAGAAACTGTTGGTAATGGTGCGCAATGGAGCGACGAAATATCCAGGGGCAAAATATATTCTACGCCAAAACGGAGAGCGCGTCAATTTGCGCTATCTGAAAGATACATCGAAATTAAACCTCGAAATAGGCGACAAGGTGGAACGGGACCTTATAAATGGCGATTTAGTTGTGTTCAACCGTCAGCCCACCTTACACAAGATGAGCATGATGGGCCATCGCGTCAAAGTGCTCCCTTACTCTACTTTCCGATTGAATTTAAGTTGCACGACCCCATACAACGCGGATTTTGATGGAGACGAAATGAACATGCACGTTCCCCAAAGTGACCCGGTGCGAGCGGAAGTCGAAATGTTGCACATCACCTCTCGACAAATTATAACCCCTCAAGCAAACAGACCGGTTATGGGCATCGTGCAAGATACCCTTGTCGCCGCTATGTACATGACAAGACGAGACGTTTTTCTGGATCGCGAACAATTTCTAAATTTGATGATGTTCTTGCCGAGTTGGAATGGAAAGTTGCCCAAACCTGCCATCGTGAAACCCGTGCCATATTGGACAGGAAAGCAGTTGTTTTCGATAATAATTCCAGGCGAGTTGAACGTGATGAGAACGCATTCGGCGCATTCCGACGAAGAAGACAGTGGCCCGTACAAATGGATTTCGCCCGACGATACGAAAGTTTTGATCGAAAACGGTCAATTGCTAATGGGAACCTTATGCAAGAAGACTTTGGGTGCTTCTGCCGGCTCTTTGCTTCACGTTTGCATGCTAGAGCTGGAACACGAAGTTTGTGGAGAATTTTATGGACACATTCAAACCGTCGTAAACGAATGGCTGCTTAGCATCCACGGTCATTCCGTTGGTGTCAGTGACACGATTGCCGATCCCAAAACCCGGCTAGAAATTAGAAAATCTATCGAACGAGCCAAAGCGGAAGTAGCCGAAATTACACGAAAAACTTACAACTTGGAACTGGAACCGACACCGGGTAATAATTTAAAACAAACTTTCGAAAACGAAGTCAATAGACTTTTGAACGAAGCTCGCGACAAAACGGGTAGTTCGGTCAAAAAATCTCTGACGAAATATAATAAGTTTAAAACGATGGTGATGGCCGGATCGAAGGGTTCCGACATTAACATATCGCAGATTGTGGCTTGCGTGGGCCAACAAAACGTGGAAGGTAAACGAATTTCAAACGGTAACCTGAGGCGTACTCTTCCGCACTTCACGAAAGACAACACCGGTCCCGAAGCGAGAGGTTTCGTCGAAAATTCTTATTATTCGGGTCTGACGCCGCAAGAGTTCTACTTTCACGCTATGGGTGGTCGGGAGGGTATCATCGATACTGCTTGCAAAACATCCGAAACTGGATACATCCAACGTAGGCTCATCAAGGCTATGGAATCGGTTATGGTGGCATACGACGGAACGGTGAGGAACCCGTCGTCAAAAATGATGATACAATGCAGTTACGGAGAAGATGGACTAGCCGGCGAACACTTGGAGTTTCAAAATTTGCCAACGTTGAAACTGAACAGCGCCGAGTTCGAGAAGAAATACAGGTTCGATGTAACAAACGAAAGTTACTTGAAACGAAACTTTAGCGAAGACGTGAATAGGGATCTCTCGATTTCGGACGAGGTTGTGTCCGAATTGGAACGCGAATGGGCGCAATTGAAGCGAGACCGAAATGTGCTAATGGAGATTTTCCCCACCGGAGAATCCAGAGTTGTTTTGCCATGCAACTTTGAAAGATTGATTTGGAATGCTCAAAAGATGTTCCGCATTAATAAGAGAAAACCCACCGATTTGTCGCCGTTAAAAGTCGTGCAAGGAGTTAGGGAATTATTGGAGAAGTGCGCTCCGATACCCGGAAGCGATGATGGGATATCGAAAACGGCTAATGACAACGCTACGCTGCTCTTCCAATGCTTGGCCCGGTCGATGTTGAACACGAAATCTGTATCCGAATACAAATTAAGCGCCGATGCCTTCGAATGGTTGATGAGCGAAATAGAATCAAAGTTTCAGCTTGCGAGAGTGCAACCCGGAGAAATGGTGGGCTCGCTTGCCGATCAATCCATGGGAGAGCCCGCAACTCAGATGACGTTGAACACTTTTCATTTTGCCGGAGTGTCGTCTAAAAACGTCACTCTTGGTGTACCGCGTTTGAAAGAAATCATCGACGTCTCGAAAAATCCCAAAGCCCCTTCCATGACGGTGTATTTGAAGGAGCAAGTGGCCTGCGATCTGGAGAAGGCTCAAAATGTGTTGTGTCGTTTGGAGCACAGTACCTTGAAATCGGTGACGGTTAGCTCGGCTATTTTCTACGATCCAGATCCGCGCAACACCGTCATTCGGGAGGATCAAGAGTTTGTCGACGACTTTTACGAAATTCCCGATTTCGATGCAACCAAAGTTTCGCCATGGTTGTTACGCATGGAGATCGACGACAAGAAAATGATGAATAAGAAACTCTCCATGGAGCAAATAGCTGCAACGATCCAACTTAAGATCTTTATTTATAGTAAAATTTACAATAAAATAAATACCAACATAAAACCCGACAAATTGGTCGGGTGCTGTAATTGGTCAAAATTTACATTACACATAAAATATATATTTTAAATTTCAATTTTTCTTCAATTTTGGGGCCATCCCTGTATCATATTTCGGATTTTTGTCAAACATGCATATCTATTAATTTCGATTTATCTTTGTTTCTAATAGGTGTCTATCAAATTATAGAGTACTCCTATCAGTTTATATTCATTTGCTTAGTATTCTTGTGCTTGTTAGTTTTTCTTGTCGGGGTCATGGAGTACTCTAGTTTCGTTATATTTGGATTTGGTATGCTAGGTGTCGTTTTATTCGCTATCGGTAGGGTCATCTTGTTGTTCTATCTTGGTTCGTAGGAACCCATGCAGTAGGTCCCTAGGAGTGCGCTCAAACAGTTCGGTCAGGTTTAGGGGGGGGTTTTCGGTGAAGAAAGATTCCACCTCCCTCCTTTCCTCCCTGTATAGAACGCAGTCCAGGATCCTATGCAAGGGTTCATCTAGAATGTTGCAGGCCGGGCACAATCCATCCGGGTTCTTCCCCAATCTCTTGAGGTGTCTCCCGAATTCGCCATGCCCGGTAAGGAGTTGGGTGGTTTGGAAGTTGGTTTCTATTTGTAGTCTAGGGTGTATATTTGGGATTATCTGATGGGTTATGCGGCCGTATTCGAAGTTGTCCCATCTGTCCTGCCAAATGGCCTGGATGATTAGGATTAGTTCATTTTTAATTTCTGTTATGGATTGGAAGTATTGTGGGACAATTTCTTGTCCCAGAAACTGAGTGGTTCGTCTATTTTTGATTGATTTCATTGCGTGTAGTCTTCTTAGTTCCAGGTCTAGGGGATGGATTCCCGCAATGACCCCTGCAGCCAGGGAGGATATTGTTCTGTAACCCTTGATCATTAGTCTACAGGCAAGGCCATAGCAAGACAAGAGCCTGGCTTTCGTGTAACGTTCTTCGATTTTCCATGACCAGATTTCGCTTCCGTAAGCCACGATGGGGACAACAGCCCCTTTATAAATCTTGGTCATGGTCTCTCGAAGATCCGTCTCCCAGCTGGCTCTTGCCCTGCGTTGCAGACCAATGATCAGGTTGTTAGCTTTGGAGCATACCATATTTATATGCGGTTGAAAGGTCAGTTTTTCGTCAAGAAGCATGCCAAGGTATTTGAACTCCTTGACAACTTTGATTGTGGAGTGGTTTAACAGGATTTTGATGTCTGTATTGGACGACCTGACCGGGCGAAAGCACATGATTCTTGTCTTCGTTGCCGAGAGACTGAGTTTCATGCGCCTGCACCAGCGGTCGAGTCTGTCCACAGCGTTTTGGAGTTTCATTATCAGTTCTTTACGGTTTTTGGCCTTGATAATTTTACCAAGGTCATCCGCGTAAGCTTGGGTTGTCTCGTCAGGTAAATGTAATTCTTCTTCGTCAGAAAGGTAATCATCCAATAGGATGTTCCATAGGACCGGCCCAAGAACCGATCCCTGGGGACACCCCTTGGTGATTCTCCTTCCAACAGAAGTAGATCCGGATTGGAGGGTGACGAGCCTGCTCCTTAGGTAGCTCCTGAGGATACCAATGAGTCCCTGGGGCGTATTCCTCTTACACAAGATGTGAAAGAGAGCGGGCCACCAGAGATTATCGAAGGCCCCGGAGATATCAAAGAACAGGGCTGCCGTGCATCCCTTATTTTTATTATCGGCTTGGATGGTATTGACTAGTTTGGTGACAGCAGAGATGGTGGATTTGTTATTAACAAATCCATATTGGAAGGGAGAGTGAAAGGGAACTTTTGAATTGTAGAGTCTGATTTTTATTAATTTCTCCAGGATTTTTCCGAATACAGGGAGTAGGGTGATCGGTCTGTAATTTTTAACAGCGCCATGGTCTCCTGAAGCATCTTTGAGGATAACTTTTAGGATCCCATTTTGCCAGAGAGTTGGGAAGTGAGAAAATTTTAGGCAGGCATTATATAAGTTTAGTAGCGGGATTTGGATGGTGCAGTAAATGAGTTTTAGGAATGATCCCTGTATCAGGTCAAATCCTGGAGCTTTTTTAGATTGGGTGGTGCGGATAAGTTGGTTTAGTTCATTTAGGGTGACTTCTTGATGATCCTTAGGGTTGGCTGCTGTTTCCAGACTCTCAAAATCAGCTCTCATTGTTTGGTGATCCACAATGAGATCTGAGTTTTGGTCATCGTCTGGCAGTAGCTTTCCCATAAGGTAGTTTAGGGTTTCTTCTGGATGCAGGGTCTCCATGCCGTCCTCCTTTCGGAAAGACGTCAGCAGGGCCTGCTTCCGGAATTTTCCCGCTGCTAGTTTGTAGGTTATTCCCCAGGGGTCACTGAGTAGGTCGTTTTCGACGAAATTCTTCCAGCTATTGTTTCTGGAATTCTTAAGGGCGTTCTGGAATAATTCCTTTTTTCCCATCATGGCATCATACAGGGATTGTTTTAAATTTTCATTTTTGTTTTTGTAGAGAAGGGATTTCTTTTTTAGGTAATTTTTCCTGGCTTTTTCTACGTTGTCCGTCCACCAATCTGGCCGGCCAACGTAGATTTTCTTGTAGTGAGCATGCGTGTTTATTAAATCCTGGATGATGTCATGAAGGGAGCGGGTAAAATTGTCAATTTTGGTAGGGGTGTCGAGTTTTTCTGAAATAGGGGTGGAAAGTTCTACCCAGGGTGTGAGGAATTCTGAAATTGTTTGTGGTGAGATTGTGTTCGGGTTTTTGTTTTTGACTATTGTAACTTTAGGAGGGTCTGGGTGTTTTATATTGAAGGTAATTGTTTTATGATCGGTTAAAATGACTTTTTCGGAGATATCCCAGTTGGAGACTGAGTTAAAGGTGTTGGAGGTTCCAAGGGTTAGATCGATGTTGCTTCTCCCTCCCCTAGTGTTTTCGTAAGTGAAAGGTTTGCCTGGTTTATTGTGTATAGTTAGATTGTTTTGAGTTATGAATTCTTCTAGGGCGAGTGCACGGTCATTGGAATTAACTTCGTCATACCATAGCTTTGATCTGCAGTTGAAATCTCCGCATAGGTAGACTTGGCTGCTTCCGCAGGTACGTATTGCTCTATCTAGAAGTTTCAAGGAAGAGTCAATATCTGATAGGGAAGGTGGAAGATAGATTCCTATTATGAATATTGGAGGTTTGTTTTTGTTTGTAGAAACGGAAATGATTGTGAAAAATTGGTTTGAGAGATTTTTATGAAATGAGAAGGTAGAGTTGTCCTGAAGTTTTCTGTTTATTACAATGCAAGAGTTGAATTTTTGACTAGAGATGGCGGCTGAGAAGATATTTGGATGGTATGGAAGTGAGAAAATATTGTTGTTGGTCTGATAGCTGTATGGTTCTTGAAAAATGGCAATATTGAAGTTTTCTTCCGTCAACAGCCTTAGGGCATCGACTGTTGCGGTTTCGCAGTTTCTGAGGTTTTGTTGAAGAATTTTGAGATTATGCATGATTAGAATCGGAAGTTGAGGAAATTGAATTGACATGCTCCATTAGTCGATTTTTGTAGACTCTACAGAGACTACTGGATGCTTGGTGCTTGTCATCACTGTATCTTGCCCTGATACAATTGATGCACCTGTCGGTTGAGGGATTTTCTTTGTTAGGGCAATCAATGGATAAATGGTCTGTAGAGGCACAGACCAAGCAAACAGCTATTGAGCGACAATATTTGCTAGGATGTCCAAATCGTTGACATTTGTAGCATCTTGTCAGGTTTATATAGTCAGAGATGGGATATGAGCGCCATCTCATACGGAGTCTTTTTTCTTTATTCATAGCTTCAGCCACCAGAGGGTGGACAGTAGCTACCCAGTTGTTGGAGGGACGGTCTTGGGATCTGGTGGGGTTAAGGGATCTTAACCATCCTTCACCAGCTTTTTGGATGGCAGAGGAGTAATTATATTCGAAGGCACCTTTCATGGTAGCATGGTCTATATCTTTTTCGACTTGTTTTATGTATACGGATGGCCAAATTTGTGTGGGTGCTTTGGCTTCAAGCCCTACATCTGCTAGAAGTTGATTTCCTATAAGGTTACTTATGGATTTATCTGATGATTCAATGAGCATACCATTGTTTTTGACCATGTATAGTCTATCGGGTTTGATTTTTAGTTTATCCAAGGATATGCTGGTGAGAGTGTTTTTGGTTTCGGCAGAGGTTTTGTTGGCATCATTAATTTTTGGGTATACGAGTACCTTGTATTTGGTCTGTTTTTCGAAGTTGGGTTGGGCTGGTTGATTGAGAACTGCTTTGAGGTAGTCTCTGGGAGGATTCTGTTTAGTTGTTGGAGCTTCAGTAGTGGGTGGTGCGGCTATTGTTTCAATCCTGATACCTGGATTAAGTTTAGGTTTCGGTTGTTGTGGGATGGTTTTTCTTATTTCATTTATTATGGCTTGTGTATCTGTGTTATTGGTTGGAGATGTGGTTGGATTTCCATAGGCTAGGCGTTCACTTAGGCTGTACGCCATAATGATGCACTTGTTGGTGTTACGTTCGAAGGACTTTAGCATTTCCAAACATGTATCTCTATCTTTTAGCGCGTCTTTACATTTCAGGAGGTACTGTCTCATTTTGTGTGCTAGTTCATAGTTTTCGTCCATTATTGCTGTGAGGGCTTCTTGGTTTTTCCTGCTTTCTTCTTCTTTGTGTGAGGGTATATAATGATTTGTGGTTGTAGCGGCCTGGATGGGAGTAGGTTGAGGGATTAGATTCGTATGTGGGATGTTTGGTAAGGGCGAGGTATTAGGAGCGTCTAAAATTGGTTTATTTGAAGGTTTCGGAGTATTGTTTTTGGATGGTGGAGCAGATTCATCGGTTTTGTTTTCTTCGTCAATGTTGGAGTCTGTTTTCTGTTTCGTCCTTCTGTTGCGTCTTTTCGTTTTTCTGGATATAGCTACTTCGAAATCTGTTTCCATTTCTTCGACAATATTTGGTTTCTTTGTCGGTATCATCACTTCTTCTTCATCTTCACTGCTGGAGATTCTTAAGGCTCTTTTCTTGTTTTCTTGATTATTGATTTTTGCATTATCAATAATTATTACATTTGTGTCAATGTGGGTTCGGGATTGGTTTTCGTTTTTTCGTTGTTCTCTTATTTTCGCCAGAATTTTGCTTTCTTCACTGGTCAGAGTTGGATTTTCGAAATCCCTGTCGGTTTTCCCGTCAGGGGGCTTGTTTCGGCCTGATTCATCGGTGGTTGTTTCCATTTGTTTATTACTGTGATTCGGCGTTTGTTCGATTATATTCGGAATAATTTTTCTTGGAATCTCGTTAATCTTTAACGCGTCACTTAATTTCTACTACTATCTTTCTACGACTGCAACGATCCAATCAGATTTCGGCGGCGATTTACTTTGCCTCTTCAGCAACGACAATGCGGAAAAATTGGTTTTACGCATTCGAATTTTGGACGATTCAGCAGAAAGCGAAGATAACGCGGATAAATCCAAGATGGAAGACCAAAAGCTTATCAAGTGCCTAGAAGATACCTTGCTTGGAGAAACCACTTTAAAAGGAATTCCCGAAATATCCAAAATTTACTTGAACAAACCGCAAGCGAATGAGAAGAAGAGAAGAGTCGTGAACGAGAATGGCAACGTAGAGTTTGTATCCGAATGGGTGCTCGAAACTGACGGTACAAATTTAGCTGCAGTTTTTGGCGACCCCGAAGTAGATAGCAACCGTACCGTGACCAACGACATTTGCGAAACGTGTAAAGTTTTGGGCATAGAAGCTGCTCGGAAGACCATCGAAAAGGAGATGAGCACCGTATTTCAATTTTACGGTCTGTACGTCAACAACAGACATCTTACCCTGTTATGCGACATAATGTCTGCCAATGGTAAATTGATGCCCATAACCCGACACGGCATTAACAAGCAAGACGTGGGTCCTCTTATGAAATGCTCCTTTGAACAAAGCGTCGATGTGTTATTGGAAGCCGCTTGTCACGCCCAAGTGGATCCGGTGAAGGGCGTGTCGGAAAATTTGATTTTGGGGCAGATGCCTAGAATAGGCACAGGTTGTGTAGATTTGTTGTTGAATGTAGAAAAATGCGAAACGCAAGTGCCGCCTGCCCAAAAAAGCGCTGCCGTCAAAGTTTCGTCACCAAACGCTTCAACAATTTTAGCATCCAAAGTGGCTGTTGGTTATTCTCCCAGCTATAATCCTAGTTCGACAGGATTTCAAAGTACCTCGCCACGCTATTATCCTACTTCTCCCAGCTATAATCCTACTTCGACAGGATTTCAGTGCACCTCGCCACGCTATTATCCCACTTCTCCCAGCTATAATCCTAGTTCCACAGGATTTCAGTGCACCTCGCCACGTTATTCTCCTACTTCTCCCAGCTATAATCCTACTACGACAGGATTTTACAGTAACCCGTCAGGTTATTCTCCAGCTCAGTAGATTGTAAGAGACTACAAAGCTGTAATGTATGATGTAATAAAAAAAATAAATTAATAAAAATTTATTGTAAAATTGATATCTGATTATATAAATTCTTAACTTGATTGATTAAATCGATATTGAGTTTTGTAATTTTTTGTTTCAAACGAGTAAATATTGTTACGAATATTTTAGAGGGGGGATGTTACGAATTATTTTTGAAAGCACAGGTGTAACGATAATAAAATATTTATTAAATTAAAATAAAGACTAATACTAATAATTATTATTTACATAGATACTTATAATTAGGACTTACTCTACCTACCTTAACGGAGGGTGGACCCATCAAGCGGCCAGGTCACATCTTGACCTCTTCGAGTGCACACTCCGAACTCTAGTTAATTAATTAATTATTCTCTTGCACCGCTTGATGCTTCCCCTTCCATATTCATTATCTATTTATTTATAACCATTGCACTTTGTCAACTTATACGAGGAAGCTTCAAGTGGAATTACATTTAATTACAATAATTTATAGATTATATATTTCCACTTGTGACAATATTAAATTAAACATATAAATATCCCTTGGGATATTTCCCTTGGGATATTTATCCCAAGACAAAATCGTTTTAAAAATTTTGTGTTATTTTCTTGTAGTGGTATTCCTGAATGACAGATCGCGACGAAAACGATATTTTCGCCTTTCTACCATAAACACTGCTACGATATCAAATTTGGTCGTGATTGGTTGGACGGTTCCGGAAAAAATCGAGTAACAAAATTTGACGACAGACCGACCGACAGACCGACACAGAAAAAGTTTTTTAATTTTTTGCAGATCTTTACGTTTCTGAACACGGTGATCTCGAAAACGTAAAAAAAAATTTGAAATTTTTTTTCATTACCTTACCTCCAAAAAAAATTTTATTGGAGGTAAAAATTAACGGTACACGTCGTTTCGGCGACCGCAGTTCGGCGAGAGCGATTCGGCGATGGTCAATTCGGCGACCCGAAATTCGGTTACGTGCCAATTCGGCATCGGCGATTCTCGTTCGGCGACAGAAAATTCGACTACGTCGATTCGGCGACGGAAAATTAATTTAAGTGTTAATATTTATTAAAAATATTAACTTATATTATATTGAATTAAATTTCTGACGATAGCGACAACCTTCGCTGAAAGCTTAAATAATAATTATTGTATTTTATTGGTTTTAATTAACTTGTTATTTTGAAGTTTTGATTTTATTAATTTTCACAAGTTAAGAATTTATATAATTAAAAATATTTAAAAAAATTAATTTTTTATTTTTAAATTAAATATTCATACACTCAAAATACCACCTATGACTCCTCGAAAAAAGTTAAAAGATAAATTAAAATTTTGGAAAGTATAGGTACTTATTAAGATATTATTTAATTGAAAAGGCTGAATTGTATCAAAGTGGGGAAAACCAAGAAAAGGATTAATACAATAAGTATTATTGAAAAGAAGGGAAAGAACCAACTTTTAACGACGGGTTTTAAGTATAAGTTCGAAAAAAGCCATAAGCGTCCGTACTACTTTTTTTTTTACTACTTTTTTTTTACTTTTTTTTTTATTAAGATTTTAGATTTAGAAGAATAAATTATTTAGGGTACACGACAATTGGGCGACGGTCAATTGGGCGCCGTCTTTTTAGGCGACGGGCTTATTAGGCGACCCCAACTAGGCGACCGGTCAAATAGGCGACGGTAAATTAGGCGATGGCACCGATTAGGCGACGGGAAATTCAGTAAATTTTTGTAATTAAAAAACTAATATTTAATTTAATAATAATTATTTTTAAATTGAAAACATGTGTTTAAATTCTTATATTATATTCTCTTTATTATGATTTAATATTTTATTACAGTAATATTTACTAATATGTACATTATAAAAAAGTAAACAGTTTCTAATCCATGTTATAATTGTACGATAAACCTCGAAGATATTCTATAAAATTTTGTGAATTAGGGTATTCGAGAACCTTATTTAAAATTCTTTCATCAGCTTCTTCATACTTGTAACGCCAGAATTAAATTACACCGTCTTTACTGACTTTGTCTTTGATATAAAGATATCCGTCCCGAGAATACTTTTCGTTTCCTTTTTGAGTTGTAATTACTATTCTTTCCATTGCGTATGATTTTATTTTAACTTCGATTTTTAATATTAAAATTCTATTTCGATTTCTCTTATATACAGACAAATATTAATTTATATATTTACCAACCGAATCTCTTTTGCGCATGCGCGTCAGTACAAAGCGATTTACTGAATTTTCCGTCGCCTAATTGGTACCGTCGCCTATTTGACCGGTCGCCTAATAAGCCCGTCGCCTAAAAAGACGGCGCCCAATTGACCGTCGCCTATTTGACGTCGCCTAATTGACCGTCGCCTAAATGACGGTGTCCCAATTATTTACGTCTGGTGATCAATACTATACAAAAATCCTGTGCGCGCGCATTATGACTGATTACACTTATAAAACTTTACGGGAAGAAAAAAGGACGAATACGGTCCTGACTACCGATGTCCTGCTACGAATTTGTATTTTGAAATTTATCTACTTTGTAGATTATAACGACCTCTATCTCAACTATTAATTTCTTATTTTTAGTTTTTACGGTCAACAGAAAAGTTTTTGAAATTTTATTTCATTTACCGTTATTTAAAAATTTATTTGTTAGGTTTTCCATAGGATCGCGGTGCTAGAGTATTACTTTCATCTGGATAAAAATTTCTAATATGTTTCCTTAAATTTGACATAGTTGAGTAATGTTTTTCACATAATATCGTTCATTTTAGAGAGCTGTCCATCTTGAATTTTAACAGAATTGCTTCTTCAATTTTAACTAATTACTCACAAACTTCTAGATTAACTAAATAAACAATTTTTAATTATTGAAATGTATTTTTATATTTACATTTCGTCTAGAAACTCAATATATCTCATTAGTTGTCGGAGTCGTCGCTGATATTTGCCCAATTCGTTAACAACAAAAGCTAGAAGACAGTCCAAGATAATATTTTATTGTTTGTCAGGTCAGCACTTGTTTGATCAAATTGCTAAATTAGGCCATTCTCTCAAACTTGGCATATTTTTATCTTTTAAAAGTTACCTATTAGTATATTACATGCCGAGGTGGAAAATGCTTCATTACAGCCGAGCGCTAGTTAGTTGACTGATGCGCGAAGCGCCGAAGTCAACAATAAGCGCGACGCTGGAATGAAGCTTGACACCGAGGTATGTATACTATTTTATTCACAATCAGATAGTAAATAACAAATAATTAAAATTTGTATTAAATTATACGCTGCTTTTCACTTTGTTTCATTTTTGAAAAGATAAACTAGTTTATCAATTTGGTATAAAAAATAAGCAAATTGCTGTTTATGTCAAACAAAATGATGGTAAACATTTGACATAATTGTACTTTAATTATTCTGGCTAAATTAACAATATTGTTATAAAACTTACATTTTTAAAGTAACTAAAATAATATTAGATTATAGTTAACTTGCACTAAATTTGTACTTGACATTTGACATAATCTTAATTAATTTGACGCACATTATTTGTTAGTTCCTTTTCTTGCCAACATGTGACTTTGCAGGTCGGGAAGTGATCACTTCCCGACCTGAGGTAGGTTGGGAAGTAAAACAAAATAGCTCTGATTGGTTGGCAAGTGAAAGTAAATAATAAACTGCTTACCAACTTCTTAAAAATCAGGAATATATCGATTACTAACCGATTGTGAATAAAAGTAATTTGTGGGACTCTAATACGGTTTAAAAGCTACAAACTGTAATGAACTCTCTTATGCGCGTACTAATGCCTGTACTAATAATAATCACGGATCAATCCGAGACTCTAAATAATCCTAGAATTTACCAATGGGATTACTGGAATGTGGAATGGCTATTAGTACGGGCATAATAGTCATGAATTTATCCGAGTATCGAAATCAATTCTCGAAATAACAGCTGTTGCTACGATACGGTCTAAATTTCAGTAATCTCATTGGTAAATTCTAGGATTAGTTTGAGTCTCGGATTGATCCGTGACTATTAGTACGGGCTCTAGAGTCTCTTGGACTTCTTTGGAGTTTCCAGATCTTAGCCTTTGAATTGAACGTAGTAAATATGAATTCACTCTTTTTTTATTTCAGAGAGAAGAGATGATTCCGCGGGGTGGCCATTGGTATTGTAATAATTTTAACAGAATATAATCTTTATTAAAACAATAAACAGATATTTTTACATACAATTTATGGACATGCGGTATTTCTGCTTATTGACTTAAATAATGGATTTCGAGTAGAAATATATCACTTGGTGCAATGGAAAAAGGATAAAAAATTATTTTAGAAACTGGAATGTGGAGTGGAGAATCGCTGAGAAAATCAAATGTATAAGTGAAGAAAAATTTAAGAAAATTCAAAAAAATCTGAAGAAATCCGGATAATCTTAGGAAATATGAAATCTGAAGAAATGTAGAAAATCCGGCGAAATCTTGTAAAAGGAAATGTAGTGTACAAAAATTTGCCTCGCATAATAATTTATTAACTATTTACACTCAAATATATAAAATTATTAGCTTAACAAAATTATTAGTAATTATTCTGCTAATTAAACAACATAATAAATTTCAAATAATTAGATCACACTTAGTAAACAAATTCAAAGGTTGCGCGATGGATTATAGAGCGTGATATATTTCTGTGGTTTGCGCTTTGAGCAGATATAACTAGTATTTGCAGGACTGTCGAGAGAAAATCGGGACCCGGAGGGTAGTAACCCACGCCGCCTCCTCTGTTTGATAAAAGTAATTACTTCGTGCTAGATAATAAAACTTTTTGTCTTACTTAGAACAGAATATATACAAAGTGGTCAAGTTAATAGTATCAAGAAATTCAGGATTTCGATTGAATTCGTGGGAGCGTGGGGGATTCACCTTCTCTCGTCGGGTCTGCTTCGGTGGCATTCGTATCTATAGTTTAATTACAATAAATAAATAATTAATGTAAATTTCTACGCATTTATACTTTCATATCGTCAATATGTCAATGCATTTGTGTCAATAGGCCGCCTGGTCTGCTAGTATATTATATTATTTTGAAATTATTGAAATAATGTAAGAATTACGTGCAGCGTAAGATTTTAGATTAAAAAATAAACTATCGATATTGTTATTGTGATATTTAACTTATAATATAGTGTAGTGATTGTTGACCTTCCATTAATAAAATAGATGAATTATTTAAAAAAAACAAATGAAAATTGTTCGACGTTTCGGGTTCTTTAATGACCCATTTTCAAGGCTACAAAAGAATTAACCTAAGACCGGTTCTGTTTTTAAATATTTTAAAATTTAAGTTTAAATTAACTTAGATACCAACCTTTTTTTGTGCGTTGGCGAGGGGGAAATCCTCGTGGGCACCACCCAAGGGTGGTAGTGCCGGACCCTTACCGACTAAAACCCTTCCGCTTAAGATAACTCCGGAAGCGTGGTATCGTCGTCAGACATTTCTTCGCCGCTCCGGGAGGTTCAACGCATTAAGCTATTACCGTCTTCTGTGCAATCTTCCTTGCTGTGCTTCTTTTTGCTGTTTTTCACGTTCGTCTGTTTCCTTTTGCTGCATATTCGTTCTGATATAATTTGCTATTAGGGTCCTTTCCCCTTGAGATTCTAGCATCGTCGATACCATATTCGATGTGATGGTTTTCTGTAGTTCAGCGTGCAGAAATCCGTTCCCATCTTTCACATCTGAGCAAGGTATGTGGCGGGGTGTCCCTCGACATTTTACGGATTCCCGCAGCCCCAGCGCTTCAGGTATTCATTGAAGCACCCATGTCCCGACAGTACCTGAGTGATGTGAAAACATACCTCGCCATGCTTCCTGTTTATCCACTTTCAGATGTTCGGAATAACGGAGAGGGTCCATCTACCCATAGGATCTTCGTTCCATCTATTTTGCCATCTGTCCAATAATTCCTGGCAGACTTGCAGCTTGTCCTCTTTGTGGTAAGTTTTGAATTTTCCGTTCCGCATTAGCCGCTCTGATTGCCGCCCTTCGTTGTGCTCTGGCTAAGATTAGGCGAAGGCTATATGATTTCTTTTCCATAGCTTCGTGCCATATCAGTGCTCCATATAAAATTATGGAATACAGTACGTAGCTAAAGAATCGTCGTTTGTTTGGTCTAGGTCTATTAATATTCGGCATCAGCCTTTGGAGTGCAGTGTGGACCCTTCCTGCTTTGGTCGCCGCCTTTTCGAGATGGGCCTTGAAATTTAAGTTTTTATCCAACGTAACGCCTAGGTTTACCATTGTGACCTGCGGTGTTATTGTGCTTTCCCGCACTGTGAAGAGCAAGTTTTCATTGATTATTCGTCTTCGGGGCCACAATAAGCGGCTCCGTCTTTTCCGGAACCATCTGTAAGCCCCTGGTCTCCATCCAGTCACCTAGGATTTTCAGAGTTTTGTTAACCTTTTCTTTTAGTTCACCTTCTTTTATTGCCGTAACTATTGCCATAATGTCGTCTGCAAAGCCTATGATTATTACCCCAATAAGGACGTCTAGGTGTGAGACCGCGTCGTATGAAACGTTCCACATCAAGGGGCCTAAGATCTATCTTTGTGCCACTCCACTAGTTATATCTGCCATGGTTACAAGAGTACTCTCGTCGATTTCCAACATTCTCTCGTTTAGGTAGTCCGAGATATTAAGTTCATTAGGTGTTCGTCGATCTCTTTATCTTGAAGAGCTTTCAGGATGTCTTTCCACGATTAAATGCCTTTCGAACGTCTACCGTTTGCTACCCACTTCCTAGTTCGCCAGGTCCCCTCTTTAGCTGCTTTGGCCGTTTCAGTAGTCTGTTGTATTAGAAGTTAGAAAGTGTCTTATGTTAGAACAAACGGCAGAAATATTGTCTGCAATTGATTCTGGTCGTTCTTATATTGCGTTATTGTCACAAAAATATGAGGTAACCAGATCAACAATAATTAGTGGAATCAAAGCTAAAAGTACTGATATTAAGAAAGCTATATCAATAACCACTTTTTTGGTTATCAAAAAACAAAAAAAGTATTAGAGAATAAAGGATAAGGCGAAATATTTCTTTGAAAAATATAAAACATCAGGAAAACAGTTCAATGCTAGCCCTCGAAGGTTACAAAAATTTAAAAGGCGATTCGGAATTCGTTTTTTGAAGATTTGCGGTGAAAAATTATCCGCACAACCAAAATTTGTACATCCATTTAAAAAGAAACTAAAAGAAATGATTCGCAAACTCGATTTATGTGAAGAACAAATTTACAACGCCGACGTTATAACCAACAGTTTCCAAGCTGTACTGATTTAAAAAGACTGTAAAAATTTTAATAAAATTAACATTACTTTATGGCGATTTTAAGCCTAGTGTCCACTTGAGACAGAAAGTCTCGAAACTCCTAAATAAACCATGCTAATACCTAAGTCTCCGAGACTAATACTGAGACTAGTATTAGCATGGGTTTATATACAAGTCTCGAGACTTTCTGTCTGAAGTGAACACTAGCCTTTAATAAAATACAGAGATTTTTTAAGTAGAGATTTTTTTTTTTTAGGAAAAGTATTTTTCTGTATATCATTCAGATCCATCATTTGCATTTTGACTAATTTCCAAAAAGAAAAAATTAAATGAGAAGACTTTCTAATAATAATAATTACATTTTATTTTTTATCTAAATTACACATATTGTAAACATCTGCCACTGCTAAAATCATTTTAGGCACTTATTAGAGATATCAATAAAGGTATGCTTATATTAGGGCACAATAAATCAGTCTTCATTGTTATTATTTACAATGTTTGTATTTAAAACCAATGAATAATAAATTTATTCTCTTTATTTTATAGCTATCTACCTACTTATTATTTTATTAGATTACGTAATACAATCATGCTTATTAAATTTATTGTTTTAAGAGCTTGAAATGATTTATCACAAGTGTAAAAAAAAAATTGTGCAGGTAACGAAGTAATCATGATTTAATGTTTTTAAAAGTAAGAATATTTAAAATATATTACCTATTTATTCTATTCCCGTACATTATTTATTGATATCTCCCGAAATTATTAAGATGCAATTTATTCTTGTGCATTAGAAAACTCGATCATCTTTAGTTGTTATTAAAAAAATTTGCGCTTATAAAATACACATTCATTTAATTAACTAAAGGCACCAATACCACTAAAACTTGGTTACAACCTACGAAATATATCGCTTTTTTCTCCAAGTTTCTCTACCTCAAGATTTAATAAATGTAGTTAAAATCAACTGAACAAATATTTTTTAGTGCACATACATCAAGTGGATGATTTATTTCAACCTCGGTTGAACTACCTATTGTCTTATTTTTCTTGAATCATATTTTGATTAAGCACAAATTGTACTCGAACGTGAAAATGGATAAGCGTTTCTATAACAATCTGTAGCTTCAGGTACCAGATTCACTTTACATGTTTTGATTTAAAAAATTTCAAATAAAAAAACAAAAAAATAATATAAAAATTATAATTACATAAACCAAAACAGACTTTTAATATACAAATTAAAATAAAAAATAATCACTTTTATGCCTAAATTAACTATTATATTATATATACAATGTTTCACAAAAAATACAATAAAATGAACAAATTATATAACTTGAGTATAAATGCAAATTTGGTTACTAATAATAATTGCTGGATATTCATAATCATTGCACAATTACAATTTAAATTAATATAAACATGTTCACTATTTGTCAAAATTATATATAAAATTTACTTATTAATTATAAATTATACTCAAACTTATTAATAATTTAAAAAAATACTTTATATAATATTTTATATAGAACAACTTCTTTTACCTTATCTGGAACTAATTACTAATTCTTCTATGATGTGATACTGCAAATTACCGTGCAAAGCTGTTATTTGTGTTATAAATTAAGACTACGATCTATAATAAAAAAATACGATTTAACAAATTGTGCCTATTAACAAGATTGGACCATAAATTTTTTCCAGTGCTCTATAATTTCATAAGGATGTCCAGCTTATTAATAACCATTTTATAAAATCTATTCCACTGCAAATCCGCATGTTTCTTCGACAGCTTGGGTAAGTTTATCACAAAGCACCTGATATGAATCATAAGGAGGGATATCTATTCTATTAAAACAAGTATGTGCTTTAGGCAAATTTTGAGGCGACACATCGACGCAATGTATAGTAAAAAGACGGGGCCCTGCCGCCCCAGTGCTACCCTGTAATGCCTTAAAACCTTGCAAAGGCACTCGCGACGAACCGGTAACAAATTGCAATAACCTAGCTCTCATTTCTTCCGAATACGAATCGACCACCTGCCAAAACCACTGAACCACCGGCGTTTCCAATGTGCAGTGTTTTAATCTGGTGTTCGATCGCCAATCGGCAACATCTATAGATCCAATTCCACTTATTACTAATTCAAGTTCGCGTTCATCAAATGGACGTAACAAAGCAGTCGGAACTAATTCGACAAAGCCTTTTTGCAACGCAAGAAATTGTTGTTCTATACCTCGCATGAAACGATAATTCACGTACAATTTAACATATTCCCGCTTGTTTTCTTCGGTGACACATATATTTGCACCGCCAGGTTTTAACTCGTGCACCTTGACGACACCAAAACTGTTATTTTCAACTGAAAACGTTGTTTCCAGAACTCCAGTTATGTTATTTTCTCTGTAAAACAAATATGAATTATAGAATAAATAAAATAAAATTGGGGATTCTCTCAATTCGAGAAGAATACTTACAACATCCAAGTTAAACTTCTATGTAATTCTGGATCAACGCCTTCGATATCTTGCAAAGTGATGGGTTTGTTCAAGAGCTGCTTATAAAAAGGTGTGGTAAAACCACCTTCCAATTGATGATTATGAAAAACTGCCACTCCTAAAACACGTCCTACGAAATGAAAATAGGACAAGTGTTCGGGATTAACAGCCGAATCTGGATTAATTTGCAAAGTATAATGATCTTCCCTGCTGTATTGAAACAGCCCATACTGAGGATTTAACATTTCCCTAGATAAAAGATGTAGCCATTCGCGTGCAACCCCACCATAATCCAATCCCTCTTCACATCGAAATTTAACCATCAAACGTTTCCTCATATCTTTGGGTCTCATTTTCATTATTAATCTGTAACTTTCTTCGAAAACTTCGTTACGTGAAACTTCTAATCGGCAGTGACCACTTTGAGGTTGTAAGGCGTTTAATTCGGCCCTAAGACCCCTTAATTTACCTACCAAATCTCTTCGATATTTAGGTAATAATTCGGAATCGTTTAATAATCCTTGGGGTAAATCACTATTATCTGGTTTTATTCTTGGTGAAACAGGCGTGGTAGGGTTGTTGGGCACCTGTAGATTTGAGGCAGTGGGTCTAGTGGTATTTGGAGATGTGGGTGTGTTTGAACTGCTAGCAGTGGTGCTGCTAGGGGTGGTTGACGTCGCAGCCGTACTAGAATTGTGTGCCGGTTCCTTATTTAATATGGTATTTAAAATTTGAGTATTTAACCGTGGATCTGTAAATTGGGTGGTTCTATTGTTATGGTCGACAAAGTATAGCCTTCCGGAGGAAGTTTGTCTCATTTCCCAGCCTGGTGGCAATTGGCCTAATTGATCTAATACAAAACCTTGAGTTGCTAAATCTTTTGGTATACGAGGATCGTGCCATGTTGAAACTCCTGTTGGTATGTGATAAAAATACACTTGTCCTTGTTGAGTCGTTCTTAATTCTGTAACAATAACTTTGATGATTTATTCTATTATTAAATGTAAAGGGTTTACCAATACGATGTTTGTTTTTAAATTTTAAAGGAAACACATACTTCGGATGAAAATGCTATGGATTTTTATTGATATGTAAAGTAGAAGGTCTGCCATTTATGAATGAAAAATAATATCCTTCAAATGTTCACCACGACCACGCTTACAGACATCGATTCTTTTGTCAAAATTTTTAATCACATTTTGGCATAATTGAGGCTCTATCTCACCAATGACACGTTTGATGTTGACTTTTAAGCCCCCAATGGTTTGTGGATTATCCGCATAGACTTGATCTTTCACATAGACCCACAAGAAATAGTCAAACGGTGTAAAATCGCATGATCTGAGGTGAAATTTACTGCAGAATTACGCGAAATTATTCGATCTAGAAATTTGGTTTGCAATAAAGCCATTGTTTCTCTGGCCGTGTGACATGTGGCGCCATCCTGTTAAAAGCACATATCACTTACATCCATATCATCGATAATAGGTCAAAAATAATTTTTCAACGTGTCCCCAAATGTTGAGAATGTCGTGGAATTGACAAATTTGGTTGCTCTTCGACACTTTCACTTACAGCAGCGATATTTTCCGCTGAACGACCCAAACGAGTATGTACTGTTGTTGGTATGTTATATACCAAACCAGTAACCTTAAATTTATCCACCAAATTCTCGATAGCGGTTTCAGAAGACCGATCATGACGACCAAAAATGTTGCGAATTTTACGAAATGTGGTTTTCACACATCGACCATTTTCGTAATAGGTTTCAATGATTTTAATTCGATTTTCGATTGAAATTGAAGACATTTTCACAAATGGCAAAGCTTCTGCTATACATATGTCAAAAAAATAAATGTCAGAACTGTCAAAATATCCAAATATGCACCTATTGAAAAACAAACGTCGTATTGGTAAACCCTGTATTTGAAAGTATTTTAGCTATTAAATACGCATATCAAACAAGGTCGGTGATGTGGTTGCATGAAGAATCCAAAATCAAAAATGTTTTATTAAATTAAGATAAAATATTTGATATTCAGTGGTGTGATGTACTTTTTAAAATATAACATAACGTAAATACGTAAATACGTGAATTAAGAACGTAAATACGTTATGTTATATGAGTTTGTTCTCTTTCTAACTTATAACATCTCTGTATAGCGTTGTCCTTATTTATGTTATGTTTTAAAAGTACATCACACCACTGAATGATGACAATTTAGAAAATAAAAAATTAGGTTTTTGGTAATCCAGTGGTTTGTTTCAACCAGCAATATCCACTGCAGCTGTGGACTGCTTTATTATAATTATGTAACGCAATAAATAGAAATTTTAACTGTTTCCCACATTAATATGTATTACATTTAATAACATTAGGTACTTAATTCATATCACATACAACTATAATGACAAAATTATTTAATGGTAAAAAATCAGAAATCTATTCCGTAGTAGAAAACTCAATGGTATTCCGAAGCCACCATTAGTACTGATCTAATCATCTAATGTAAAAGCCCCATCCAAACGGCCATATTATTTTCACAATATTAAATACACTGTAAATATAAATTTCACAAGTTAGTTAGCTCTGTAAACTATCAACAAAACACGTTTTGCATTGAAACTTTTCTAAAGGCTCCTATATTATTTATCTAAGAATTACTAGGGGGTCTGTTATTCATCACGGTCACTTCAAGTATTAAATAAATTAAATTATTTAGTGCAATATGCTAGTTAACATACTACTATAATTTATTCTAGAAGCATAAATATTTATTGTTATTCCCTTAGGCATATCAAGTCGTCATAATACACAAGCATACAGTGTTATTATAAATGTTTTAAGTCTTCAATTTTCACTATTTTAGGGCTAATTGCACCAAAAATCTGGTAAAACTTTGCATATTCAATTCAAGTTACTTTGTGTCATATCCTTGTTACAAATCAAAATCTATAAGCGTTTATATTTACATATACATAATTAATATTTCTACGTTGAATCCAAAGAATACATACATATTTATTTATTTAAGGGTAAAGATTTTCTATTAACTTTAAAATAAATTTAACAGTAAATGTGTTTCCAAATAACTTCAAAAATATTACCACATTACATTTCGAAGTGGTTCGAAATGATGGTGTATTCATTTTTTTAATTGTATAAGAAACCCCTAAAGAAATTATTTTTGAAATTTAAGAGTAAAATTTCGTACCTTTCTGGTGAATGCCTTTGATAATTTAAAATTTTATTTTTTTAAATAAAGTCGATTCGTGTACCAAGTGGTAAAACTAAAAAGGCAACCAAAGTGCACTTTGCGAAATGCTAAAATACAAATAGAAAGACAAGAAAAAATAAAATTTGCATAAGTCACAGTGCTTAATTTGGAAGCTAAAATTTCTATACTCACAGATTAAAAAAATTTCAATACATTCCAGAAGAACTAAGAGCTTTTACAAAGTTATTTAAAATTTTTTTTTCAAAATTCAATCAAGACTGAAAGAGTGTAGTAGGAGTAATGCTGAAGACTAACAATAATAAATTATTTTCCAAACAAAAATTACTTATAGTATTTAATCTGAAATTATATTTAATAATTATATCACAGCATAGCATTGTTTTTCAATTATGAAGAAATATTAAATTTTCTAAATTTGTGTAAGGATTATATTAATTTACGACTTGTTTACAAATAAATATCTAATTAAAAACTGTGAGAATTATATTATTTCTAATATCACAATCTAGCATCATTGTTCTATCCATATCCCACAAATTTCTCAAAACAAAACTAAATCTAGAAAATTGTTTTATTACAAAACTTATTTTGAAAATTGTAAAAGTATTACAGTAGACTCACGTTTATGTGAACACGAAAAATTCATACTTGTTTCATTCCCAATATTTTTCAATTTAAGAATTTCAATAAAAATTAGTCCTTGGTGCAGTGATGCAAAGAAATTGGTCGACTGCATCGGATGTCTGTTAATTGACGTGTTGGGTGATGGTAGTGATAAATAATAATTAATGGAACTTGAATATTTTTATATTATGAACTACAGAAGCATGATTTTGTAACGTTTTCTAATATTACTAGTTAGTTTAATCTGGATATCTCGTTAATTTATTCATAATCAGCACCAACGAGAATGAATTTCTCCTCCCCTATGAGGTAATTAAAAACTGTTCAAATATTCAATGCGTGGCGGTAAAAGGTACATAAGTAAACAAAAAGAAACCATTTTAAAGTATACAGAAAGTTTTTCTTAAAAATTAGATTCCGATCTGTATAAGAAGCATAAAAAAGTGATATTTTTAACTTACGTTGATTTGCTAGATAATATTAAAATGAAGTGATTAATCAGAAGATTAACATAAAATTTTCCTTTAATTTTAGAAACAGTAAACAGTCGAAATGTAAGTTTCGATCTTCCACATAAGAGACTGCGATTTGCTCATTCTGTTGACGGTACGTATGCCTGACATAAATGACAGCAATAAGCTGTAGAGGGCGGAGGGAGCTACAGTGACTTTATAGAGACAGTGGCATCAAGTGATGTCGGACTTTTGATTGGCTAAGACGTGTTTGTATATATTTTCATGGAATGTTTATGTATAGGCTGTAGGGGGATGCTTACAGCTGTATTCATAAAAATATTGTAGAACGCTCTCTAAACCTATTTTAGTTAGAACGTGTTTTAAGACTTAGAGAGCGTTTTAACTTTTGTTCATTCATAAACGGTTTCTAAACCTATTTTAACTAGAATGGTGTTAAAATACCGATTCTAGTGAATTTGATGTAACTGAGTTGGTGTCTTCGAATTATATGAACTACTAACTGAATAATAAGTGAACTAAAGTATAACCTAAAAGTTGTTTTATTGCATGGTACTATTATACCATGTTTTATTGTATGTATAGCACGGGTAGGCAACTCATGTATAAAATTTGTGGCGACACGCCACCTGGTGTTACATTTTGTATATTTGAATATTTCTATTTAGAAGGTTGGAGCAACAACTACATACATTTTATAGAAGGCCTTCTATATAAACATCTATGAACAACTAAAATGTGTCTTCATTTTTTATATCGAGTGTCAACTTTCCTTAAAATAGGTTTAAAATTGGTTTAAAGAAGGCACCATCCATTTTTAAATAATGTCAAGTTAAAATACTGTTAGCGAAGGTTTGTTAAGCTAAAATACGTTTATGAATAATGTTTTTTGACGTTTACGCTAAAATAGGTTTAGAGAGTGTTTTAAGTCTATTCTAAATTTTTATGAATACAGCCGTTAGTGATTATTAAATAATTTTGTTAACAAAAATTTTATTTATTATTTTATATAATTTTTAAATTTTGTATTTTCCCGTGAATTTATGAATGTGGCGACAATTAGCGGGGAATAAAAGGTCTTCCTTGATTGAGGCGACGGACAAAATTTAGTCTTCGTGATTTATGGATTGAATTTAATATTATAAAAATAAAAGGTGATTTGTTTTGCACGAGTGGTTTATTTTTTTGATTTTGAAATTGTCCAGTGTGGTTTTGGAAAATTGTGATATTTTTTTTAGATGATTAAAATTGGTAAATTTATAACATTAAAATTTCCAAAGTCAACGCAAATGTGAATTAAATTGGTTTTTCCATTTTGTATTGGAAATTTTATTTCAAATAATTTTGAATTGGATTTGGATTTGAGATTTTTGGAGGCTGGAAAAGCTCATATCAAATTTACATACAGTCGTTAGATTGACTTAAGTCGGCTTTAGGTAGTTAATCCTTTCATGTATACACTCAGTTAAGCCGACTTAATCCGTCAGACTGCACTAAGGTAGATCGACGTAAAAACGTAGGCTAGGACGTTAGTTCGATTTTAAATTTGAATGTAATACACCTTAGTTAGAACTAAATTGGACCAATCAACTTCGATGTTGGAAATATTTTGCGTAGAAACACCGCTTTCAGTTCAAACTAACTAAAAGCATGTATACATTGATTTGTAAAATTCAAAATCTAACTTTAGGTCGATCTAACGACTGCATATACACACAGTAGCACTACAACCCAGGGTGGGTTTTTGCTAACCACTTAATTTTTATGAAGGGTTTTCAAGGCAGATTACCTCGGTGGTTTGCCATTGCCTGCCGAGGGAGGACGGTTAGAATAAAGTTCTTACTTCACTCAGGCTCAAACCAGGGTTTTCTGCTTAGTAGTCAATGCACTTAAGCATCAACCCCTAACCGTCGACTGCAGATAAACGTGGTAAATATTAAGTAAATATAGAATAAAAATACCATTTTTACAATATTAGTGCATCTTACTGACATGAAAACTGGAAAATCTAAGAATTTGCCATATGAGAAAATGTATTTCTCGATTAAATTTGTAACATCCTGAGCAGAACATAAAGTTTTTTTGCAACATCCTGTGTTCATTTAGGGTCTATTGTCGCCACTATCCCTATAAAGTCACTGTAGGCGGAGCCGGCTGCAGTTGACTTCTAGCAGTGTATCTGTTTACAACTTTTCATAAATTGATTTTAAATTAAATTTCGTTAATTCCAGCCAAATTTAACTAAAAACAAAGATTTTTCTAGATTTGTAATTTTCGAGTTCGGTTACGCCCTAATTTATATAATAACTTTTCTTATTTTTGTAAATCTATTGTTTACAGCGAATGCTTTTAGTAAAAACAACAAATGTGATTTAAATATAATTTAGAACCTTACAGCTTCGGTACTAACGTAAAAATTTCGAAATTATGTCAGAAAACAGTCAAAAAAGACACGCCATGGGCGAAGTTAACATTTAGTTTTTGGCCTTTTTTTTCGCATATTTTTAAATTATTCTGAAAATTTAATGTTTATATTTGTAATTTATACAATTTCAGATTGCTCCGTTTGTTTGTTCTCCAGCCAATGAAAGCTAGTAGAGTACTGAATATTAAATTGACAGGACAGTGACAAAACACAATTAATTTAGTAGTGACGAGATAGTCTGGCAACCTTGGCAATCCACGTACATTATATCAATATTATTATCAATAATTTATTATTGTTACAGTATCAATTTTATTTTTGTTATTGATTTTAATGTATGGTTTGCGACGCCTCTATATACCAAACTATTAAATTAACAAAGAAGCCGTACATTCTAATAATACAATTTTTGCCTTATCTGATGCTGGAAGTACAAGGACGTGGAGTGTAAATCTGTATCCTGCACTAGCGTGGGGGCAGAAGCAAGACTAAACTGATAAAAATGTGTGGTCCGTGGTTAAATTCATGCACAAGGAAACAGTAGTCTAGCATCAAGTGGGAAGTATCAAATCAAACTGTGGGGCAGTCTGGGTTTGCACAAACTAGCAAGTTAGAGCAGTCAAGCTTTCTGCACAACAAAAAGAACCAAAAAAAAATAAGGATTTTAAATTACAATAGCATAATGTAGTTAACAAAGCATGCAAGCCAATTAAAATTTTGTCATTTTAATAACATATTTGAAATGCTTCGAAAGAGATTGTTGATTTCTACATTGTCAACAGGAAATCGCAAATCTTTAGAGAATTTTGACGTGCGTATTACATTGAACTAATATACCCGAGTGTCAACAACTATTACCTAAATGATAATTTAATTGGAAATATTAAAGAATCAAATAAAGTTGTGAAAGGTCAAAAGGAAGTAATCACCTGAAGTTTTAGCTACATAATACTTTCTAACATTAGTATTGCAAATAAACCAAGGTTAAAAAATGCATCTAACTCGCAGATTGCTTCATCACTAGAAAAATATTTTCAAATTATTGTAGAAATTTTTTCACTCATTTACAGAAGCAATTTTTATAAAATTTAATTTGTTTGTTAGATACACAAAAGCAATTTTAGAAAGCTGTTATTAAAAATTTCCAATACAAAATTATCTATTATTAGAGCAAGGATAATAAGACAAAATATCATTGCAAAAATGCAAACTAATTCGCGTTTTCTCAAAATTCTAAATATTTGTTTTCGATCCTTAAGCATGAAATAACTTTACCTACTTATTAAAATTATAACTTCGAATAAATCAATAACACAAAGACGACTGTGTAATTAATTTAAATTTTTAATAAACCCAAGGGGAAATGAATAGCGTTTATTAAGGTTGTTGATTTAATATTATAAGAAACGTAACAAAAAAAATAATAAATTTGATTGTTGATGTTTCTGAAAATCAAAACACTTGAGAATTCGTCGATCTGCAGTGCAGATAAAAATGTTGTTATCTTAATGATATAGGGAAGCCTTTCACTACGCCATTTAATTCTTCATCTTTTAAGTATAGCAAAATTAAATGATAACATTGTAAATAACCAAGAGTGGAGAGATAAAAAATAATGGGGTCATTTCGAGATATGCAACTTCCTAGAAGTGATTTAGAGTTTTCGCCATGACTATCAATTTTAATAAAAAAAAATTTACCGTAACCAGCAGGAAGATTCAATTTTGATGCATCCAAATTTTGTGATGAACTTCCGGGCATGTGATGTGAACTGTTTAAAGAATTTCGATTTCGACCAGTCCTACGACGTCCCGAGCCGTCGTTTCTCCTCTCTTCAGTACTTCTCTGTCGCCTATCCCGCGTAACATTTCGAACACCTGAATTAGCATTATTATCACTTCCACTTTGATTATTTTGTACACTTTCGGTTGTAACACTATTACTTGTATTAGGGACATTACAACTAATATTATTTGGAGCCGAAATTACGGTATTTGCTGTTGCCGAAGAAGATATGTAGTTTGACCTAGGCTTCGCAGCTGGATTGTTTTCATTTTGTATGGTTGTTATTCGTTCTTTGTTTTGATTAGAAGTGTGCAAAACTGGTGATGTACTCGAACTAGGTTTGACATTTGGTTGACTACTAGGGACGTTTTCTTCGGTATTGTTGTTAACATTTTCGTGTAACTGACCATTATCGAGGCTACTGTTGTTATCGTTACTTATTATGTTGTTGTTCGTCCGTAACCCCGCATCCGAGGGACGAGCTTTGTGGGAAAACTCGGGTTTCAACCACTGCGTGGTTCGAGTTAAGTGATTGACGTAGTACAAGCGACCATTTGACGTTCGTCTCTCTTCCCATCCTGAAGGTAAGTCGCACGTTTCGGAGCTTGCAGGCCCTCGTAGTTCACCCAAAGGTCCCACCACTGCTAACGGAGTACCACCACATGAACCGTCACGAGATAATAAAGAAACAATAATTTGGCCTTTCACTGGTTCACTGTCATCTTGGGATGCCTTGCACAATTCCAAACGTTGATCTGAAAGTCGATTAATTTTAGTGAAAATTATAAACAAAAATTGACAAGTGTGTACTTACATCCCGTATCTTTAAGAGTTTGAATTCTTGAATTTGTGATTCGCACACATCCCAAAAAACCGCTACCCTGCTTTTTGTGTATTTTCCTATGATTCCAAATCGATATGGATATGTTATCTGATTTTCCGATGTATAAATCATAATGCGAGTTCCATTTTGGATCGATTGTATTTTTAACTATTTCAGTCGAGTGACACTGCCCACTACCATCAACAGAAATCTTTGCAAAGGGATCGGGAAGCCCTAAAAAAGCAACAATATGTGAAATAAGAAAATAAGTAAACAAACCTTGAGATAAACTTACTGAAAAGATCTTTCCTGACCAAATTTCGAGCACACAAGACTGAAACAAATTAATTTTAATTGATTAATTAAGAGAATTCGTTGAAATTAACTGGGAGGCACCCCCACTGAGGTCATAATTGACAGATCAAAGTAATTGTAAATAAATCGTGGTATTTTTTTGAAATTAAATAAAAACTATAACAAAATGCCTACTTGTTAGTCGTATCTTCTGCGATGAATTTCTACGACTTCCAGGTGCACCAGACATTATTATAACACTACATTTATGCATCAACACTATAAAATTACCAATTAATTACCGCCATGTTGAATATAATTTGGACATTTGTTTAGTTATTTAGTTTACTTTTGGTTGGATCACATATAACCAACGAAGCGTATCAAAGTGGAACGTATCGAAATTAAAAACATTTTGTGGCGAACTCTCTGATTCAGAAAATAAACTAGTTATATACTTTCTCTACAGGATGGCTCCTAAGTATCAATTGATTGAAAATCAAAGTTTAGATTTCTTTTTGTGAAATTCATATAAAAATTTCGCTGCTGTGAAAGCAATTGTTTTACTTTAAAGCTGGCGACGAGCGGCGGTAAAGCAAAACAAATCCATACAGCTTTCTTATATTTTTATTTTCTTTTAAATAAGGACAAATAAGGAAATATGACATCTCGCCGCAGCGATGCCCACCGTACTATAATAATTATAGTACGCATACTATAATTTTTACCTTCTGTACTATATAGGCGATTCAAGATAAGCGATACGCCACCAACGGTCGCCGGTGGAACTAATTTCAGAGACATGATTATTATTGTTTATTTGGTGTAGGGCGAGTGCAATGTTAGTTTTTCTGTTGTATCTCTTATTTTTTTATGTAAATTTTGTATAATTAAATGAAGACACATTTAGTTGTTGCTACAAACCTTCTAAATAGATATATTCAAAATGTCCAACGCGTACTATTCAGTTCCCCATTGCAAATCATGGGCGAAAAGAAAGGTAAAAAGTTTAAAAAAAAATGCTGTCCCAGTCCCTACCTTGAAGCTGCCCACACATATTCAAGAAAATACCAGACTGGGACCTGACGTCCTCAAGACGAAATCATACATTTTTACTCACATGTTGAAGATACTGCCATACTAGGTGCTATGAAACGTAGTCAGCGATTAAATTAAAAGAAAGCAATGCATCTGACGAGGCACCTATATGTGACAATGAAGAAGAACTTCATAACAATCAAAATCCAGATGACATAGAAGCAGCTGAGGCTTTACTTTAGTCACTCAATTTCAAACCCGAGATGCATCCAAACAATGCTCGATTGAGAACTTTTCGAGACTTTGAGATGCAAATTAATGCCAGAATAAGTTAAAACAGTGTGCGATTTAATAACAACAGATCAAACTTTAAACAGAATTTTTGCATATTCTAGATTTCTAACTAAATAATTTAGACATGCAGCCGCTTCAATAAACATATTATATTTTATTAGTTAATTTGATATATTTTTATTACACAAATTATGAAACATTTTTTCCATAAAATTTTTATTTATTGCTATCTACTTTTCCTTGGAAACAATGAATTTCACCTATAGGAACTGCCTTATACTTATCCGCAGTATCCTTTTTTGCGTCGACTACACACATTTGATATCGGTCTGTGAAATTTCTTCAAATTCATTAATAGTACCCATCCTAAAACAAAAAAATTAGTAAAATACACAATAACTATAAAGCAAAAACTTATACCTAGAACATTTAAGTAATAATGCAGATATTATATGATTGTTTACATTTTCCGCTGTTTCCTGCTTTAAACGTATACGTCATGTTTTGTACAGTCGCCTTTTCCTGATCGACATCTAATACACCTTCTATTTCGTGAAGATTTGTATGTAAAGCGCTGGTTTGCAAACAGAGTCCGTATAACCACAGGTATAACTTAATGATGTCTTCCTTCAAACACTTCACTTTTCCTCATAAAATAATGTGCTCAGCGTTTAGCACTGCTTCACCCTCATAAACACATCGCGAATTGGCGTTGGCTTCCAAAAAAACTAGTCACGGCTAAAACGCCCAACTTATTACACTTGCATTATTTACTTAATAACTTGAAAAACTTATGATAACCTAGAAATACAAAATAATGTTCTTTTATATATTAAATAACTAGAAAAGAGATTGTACAAACCTCAAAGATGTTAAATTAGTTTAAGATCGTACGATGATTTTAACATAAACACTGAAAAACTACTACTTCCACTTAAGTCACAAAACTAAATTAAAATATCCATATATTCGCTTTAACACCATGTAAACAAACCAAAGTATGTCTCTGAAATTAGTTACGAATCCTACCGCACTGGCGCTGCGATCTTAAATTTGATCGCCTATACTATAGTGCCCTAGTATAGTACTATAATTTTGAAAATGGCGAAAATTGTAGGGGAGAGTCGGGTGGTTTGAGCCGTCGGGTGGTTAGGGCCACCGCATTTTTTCGGTTTGTTGATAGTGACGTCTTTTGGTGAATAGTGGCCAATTGTTGTTATACCACCACCTTACTTTTTATACGGTTTTGTAAAGAAAAAACACACTTGCTGTATTTTATCCAGACAGCGTGTACCAAAAGTGAACAAAAAAGTTTTTGCTTGATTTTTTAAAAAATTCATTCCGAGAACATTTTCCACCGATTTTTTAATGGAAAAATCGTTAATGTGTTATAAATTCGATAAATATTCACGTGTATAAAGTTTTCGTAGTATTGCTTCGTATATGCAATTTTTTTTCATTTAATAAAAAAGTAGCGTCATTCCGGTGGTTTGGGCCACCTATGTCGGGTGGTTTGAGCCACCAATTTTTTTCGCGTTTCGCATTCGGATAAACATTTATCGATTGGAAATGATAAAAAATTGCGTTTTGGAATGCATGCTGCATGAATATTTTCTAATTTTGTTACAAAATTTAGTGATTTTGTTAGAACCATACAATGGCGCCACTAATTAAGGGCGCCCTGTATCAAGTATACGATACACAACCTTAGTATACAGAGTGGTCCAATAGTAGTATATAATCAGGGCCGGCGTTACCATATGTGCGAACCGTGCATTTGCACAGGGCGGCAGATTTTTGGGGCGGCAAATTTTCGTATTTTCGCATGTGAAAATGCGATCAACCAATACCAGCGAACAAAAATCGCAACAACACCATCGCATGCAATACGTGCAAAATTGCGGTTCACTTAAAGGATGCCGATATGGGTTCCCGCTCTTTTTACACTTGTAGAAATTGTGACTCTGATTTGGATTCAGAATAAGATAATTAATCAAGTATTTTTTTTGTTTTGAAGAATTTGAACAATAAAAAAACTTATTTTCATCGAGATTGTGCGTTTTTATTTCATTTGTGCAAGTTTTTTACTGTTTTTTCAGAATTTTTAAGGTGGCTCAAACCACCCGACAAATTTTTTTTTTTTACCAAATTTACTCATTTTTATAATGGAAAAAAAATGAGCTTTTTTTTCTAAATTTGAAAAAACAATAATGTAGAAGCGTAGATAATGAGGTAAGCTTCCTAATATTACATCCGCTTCATGATATCTTTATCCAGTGAGATTTTATAGTTAAAAAACAAAACATGGCTCAAACCACCCGACTCTCCCCTACTATAAATAATACATAATTAATAATTTTTTAAATTTTTAGCACGTATTAGGAAAACAATCATAGAGCGTAGAGCGGAAAAAAAAAGGTCATTGCTTCTTAAAATAAGCTTATCCTGAGATGCATACTATAATTTTTTTCAAAATACTATACTTTTAGCAACTAGGGAGCGTTCATAAACCACGTCGTTTGATTTTGACCTCTTTAGAACCCCTCCCTCCTATCATGTAGCTTAACGTAGCTTTTACCATGATATCCCCCCCCCCCTAGATGGAACGTAGTTTTTTTTTCTATAAAGTCCAAAAGACATGTTATGCTTTCTGTTAACAAAACTATTTAAAAATTATTTGGTATAAAAAATGAATAACACCGATATTTGTTTTAAAAACAAATAGCGCACCTATATAAAATATAAATAAAAAAAATCCAAATACGGAAATAAATATCCATATTATGTTGTGGCTTATATTTTGCAAATTGCTTTCATAATAATTGAAGAAAACTACGTAGCTTGACTATAACCCCCCCGTACCCTCACGTAGCCCTGAACGCTCCCCTAGATACTATAATGCCGACTAAAAAAGTTGGCAATACTGTCTCGCCGTCACCATCTTGTCGTCGCCATGCCACCGTTACCAAAAATAGTATTTAATTTTTTCTTTCTTTTTTTTTAATCTCTATAATAATATGGAAGTAGGACAAAAAGTGCCCCAAGAATTTAAAAATTTTCTAATAACATTATGGTAGTTGTAGTTGAGGTAGTTAAGGAAATTTTGAGGTTCATTAAAAAATACTCGTACAAAAATAAAAAAATTCAAAAACGGAATGCACCTACCTAATCGATTGGCATCGACGTGTTCTTATTTTACTTTAATTTTTGTTTTATTTCAATATTAAGTAATTTTAGGCATAAATTGCACTAGAAAATGAAGAATCTTAAACAATGAATCCTTAAGCCGCTCCTGTTATTAAAAACATTTATTAAACGGCCCCAACTTAAAAATTACGGATCTATAAAGACGGGATATTTGTTTCTTCTGTTTAATAGTGTCCCTTACTGCATGATACTGCAATTTTCTGCTAATACCGCCG
The DNA here is from genome assembly GCA_947369205.1 of Cantharis rufa. Taxonomy (NCBI): domain Eukaryota; kingdom Metazoa; phylum Arthropoda; class Insecta; order Coleoptera; family Cantharidae; genus Cantharis; species Cantharis rufa. The sequence continues at coordinate 12,611,550 of OX376307.1, read as the reverse complement.
ATAAGAACAAACTCACGGGGGCTGGGGGGGATCCCCCTATCGTTTTTCATAAAATCAAATCATAAAATCATTAGTTAACAAAAATTACTGGAATTTATTGTGGAATTTATTGTTATTGTTGGAAATCAATAGCATTCCTTGAAAAAAAGCTATAATTTGTATGCGGTAAAGACAAAAAAGTTGCCCAACTCAGGACTTCTGTTCTCCCCTTAAAAGTGTCGCTTCGGTTCGTTCCTAATATGTGAAATAGTAATGTTATTTAATGGAATACACCTCTAAAACTAAAGCAGATACGTCAAAATAAGCAATAACATTCTTGTAGGAAATTTTACCAGGTTCAATTTTATATAGAATAACTTTTTCGTTAAGGCTAACCGTTTTTGAGATATAAGCAAAAAACCATAATCTGGGACTTTTTTCGTTCCCTCTTGCACCTCCCGCGTTTCTAAGATTTGGGGAATTTTATTATGCACTAGCAAATACTATAGACTATAATACGTCCAACTTCGTAAAAAAATAGGAATCGGACCTCTGGCGACTGGAAGTGTAATGAGAAATGTAAACAAACAAGTGTATTAAGTTAAATGCATATTGCTTCTTGTTGTTTTCATTACTTTATAATTTTTTCTAAATAAATTGTTGTGTTTTAGTCAACCTTGTATCAAAGAATTTAGACGAAATCAGAGATTACCAACCAACACTGTCAAGTTGGTTAAAAAAGCACAACACAGAACAAATGGTACTCTTAGAAAATTTATATAAAATTATACTACGACATACATAATATAAAATGGTAAATAAACTTGGTTCATTTTGTGCCGTATACGGCTGTAATAATTATTATAACTTATAAGCAACAAAAAAGTGAAAAGAAGTGATATTTTTGAATGCCAAAAGATTCTAACCTTTAAGTACACAATTTTAAACGCAAAGCTAGTTTTTTTATTACATTTTATTTCTAGTACAAAATTTTAAAAAAATGTCTCACAATTAAAATATTTGTATTAATGTTGTAATAATAAACAAATTTTTAAAAAATTATCTCGAACATCTTTTCATTACCAAACTTAACCTGTTATATTTTGATGTCTGATAAATTGGTGTCCGACAAATTGTATGTAAAAGTCGTTAAGTTGAGCGTATTATAATCTATAGTATTTGGCACTAGTCTATTCACAGCCTTAATGTCAAAATTTTGGATTTTGACATTTTCTTCTAGAAGCATCTGCGTCCATGCGGGGGTTAAAGGTGGCAGCCCCCCCCCCCCCCCCGGCTCTTGCCTTAAAGTTTTAAATTTAATTTTAATTAATTGAAATTTCGTGGAGAAAGTTTATTACTGAGTTCGCGAAAGAACAACGGAATTTGAAATTTGTCTTTTCTGCAAATAAAGAAAATTATAGTTATTTTCTATACAAGACGATAAAATTGAATTTTATCGACTAGCGGAAATTATTTTTCGCGAGTCGATAATGAAATTTTATCGTCGTGTATAGAATTTAATTTTTTTCTATAGCATATGTTAAAGAAAACATTTATAAGAAATTTATAAATTAAATTATTGAGAGTTTTTATTTTATTTTTAAAATTTTATATTCAAGCTTTTGAGAATTTAATATTCTCTTTTTTTTGAAAATTTTTTATTATTTTAATAATTTTATTAATATATAATTTCAAGAGCTAATAATTTAATTTGAGTAAAAACAAAGTATTTTATCTACCCTTGCTGTTAAAATGCTACTTTATCTACTCAAATGCTATTTTATCTACTCTTTCTGTTAAAGTATCATTTTTTCAATTATTTTCAGTCGGACAAATCGCACTTTAACATCTGCTATAGAAAAAAAAAATTTTAGTGTTTTTTAGTTTTTTATAATAATTTTTTTTATTTTGCCCCTCCCTGAAAAAGATCCTATGACATCCATGTCTAGAAGCCCTTCATTGCTTGGACTAAATCATTATTGCTAATAATATGATTAATGATTATTTTTATCATCTCTTCTGCCAACTTTGCTGATTACTGCTTTATATACCCACTGGTATCCAATCATTTGGCAGAATGTTTTTGGCCGACAATCATGTGGCCGACAGATTATTTGGCCAACCAGTTTTTGGCCAACACTCATTTGGCCGACATTCTTTGGCCGACAGTCATTCGGCTGACAGTTATTTTGCGGCAATCATTTATACCAATATTTGATGTGCTTAGGGGCTGTTCATGTATTACGTAAGACATTTTTTCAACTTCTAGACTTCCTCCATAGTCCATAACATAATAAGAAAAAATAATAAAATGTATTCTCCCCTCCCCCCCCCCCCCCACAATAACTGTACGTGAGATTAATTGTTACCCAATGAAAAGCTAGATGAAATCGGGTTAAAAGAATTTTCGGTAAATATTAACGTTAAAAGTGAAATTAAAAATATTTATTTGAATATTTATTTATTTTCCAAAAAATAAAATGTCGGCCAAATGAGTGTCGGCCAAAAACTGGTTGGCCAAATAATTTTCGGCCAAATGGCAGTGATACACTCCCACTGTCCCACTTACTACCGATACCGCAATTTACTGCCTACAGCCTACTACTCTCACTTACTCTTGATACTGCCGTTCCACACTCATAGTCATATTACTTATTACCCAAATTCCGATTTACTGCCTAATACTGATTCTTACTGCTTAGTATTACCTGACACTGCAATATACAGGCTCATCGAGAGGGGGGGGGGGTGATTCTCCCGGACCCGGAGTTTCTGACGGGGGCGGATTTTAATCAAAATCCGAGAAAAGTTTTTATTTTTTTTTAGAACAATTTTTTATTATCTTATAAAGTAATCACTTTTATCAATCAAAGGGGGTTACTAATCCTCGGAGACCCGATTTTCTCTCGACGGCCCTGGCAATATACTACTACTTACTTCCTCCACTTATTTCCGATACTGCCTATACTGCTACTTTAGCCAAGCCATGCCGCAGTGATTCAGTCCTCGAGTTTAGTGCGCAGTGTGATTATCACAGAGGGAAATATGTTACTAATCCACACAATTGTGCAGAAAATGACACAATTGCGTACTTTTTCTGCACAATTATGAGAATTTATAATACATACTTCTTTAAGTTATTCCAACAATTTCTATAGGAACCCATGTAACACAAATATTAGCACAATATTGGTGCGATATTGGTATAATATTGGTGCAATATTGCTACAATATTGATTTTGTATAATAATATTTGCAGCAATTTTTTTGGGTACGTTCCACTTACAGCTCTCGACGCAGTAGCGGAACTTCAAAGTTTGGCCTCCCCCGCAAAAAAAATTTATTGGCCCCTAATAAAATTGTATTTTTTATACAAAAAAAGAAAGCAGGTGTATAATAAATATTTATTTCTTAAAATAGAAAAATTAAAAAAATAACAAATACAATTTTTTTAATTGTATTAATTTCAAAATTATCCATTGGCCCTAATATACCTCAAAATATGCTTAAAATAAATTCAAATTATATAATAAAATGTTCAGATGTGATTTACCTAATTTTTTCTAGAAAAACTACTTTGTCCAAAAATAAGACATATTTTTACGTATCTATATACCGACAAAGTAGAAATTGACTAGAACCATTGCTAGAACGTTGACGTTCGGAGTCATAACTCATAAGTCATATGACTCCCGCTTGCTCGCTCTTTTTTGCGATTAGCCGATCACCACCTCTACCCCGCCGACGCTGGCTGTTCTTTTTTAAAGACCGATACTAGTTTACTTATGAATAGGGGGCCCACAGGTGTGGATTGCTTAGGGCATCAAATAGTCTTAATCCGGCCCTGCCTCCACCGTTTGTGGCCAACAGCTGATAGATAAGTAAATAAATAACTTAAATGTCTTCATAAATGTTTTTTTATTAAGAAAGAACTGAAAGATTTTTAACAGTTTCAAAATCTAATTTCAACGTCGAATGTTAAAAGTTGTCTTAAAAATAATTGTTTTGTTAATCAGGTGAAAATTAAACTACGTAAAAAACTGTTTTGTAGCGTTATTTTGGGGCCCCTTAGGGCCAAGGGCCCCTCGCAATGCGGGGTTCTGCGCACCCTAGTTCCGCCACTGCCACGACGACCACGGGCGACTTTTAAGCGTTCCACCTAAAGCCACGGTCGTTGCGGTCGAGCTCAAAACATCATTAAGGGCGTCACCGATTGCTAGCCCACCAGGACCACGAAGCCCCACTGTGAAAGGTGGGTTGACGTGATCGTGAAAGTTTTTTCGCGCGCAAATTTGAAAGTTTAAGAATGGATTCCGAAAAAATTGCATTTTATAATGCTGATTGTGAAACAGTTTTTCAAAGTGGTAGTATATAAAATCGATGCAAATTTTGCAAAAACAAGTAAATTATCTACTTAATTATCATAAATTGTTTATCAAATTAAAATATATAAATATAATATTCTTTAGTTAACTTGTGAACTTATTTTCCAAAACTTGTTATAAAATAATGGTTTTTTTTTCATAAAAATGTTTTCGTTTTCATAGCAATATATGCAAAAGTAAACTTGTACTTGCTCTGTTCTAACTGTTTATCATAATAATTTGTGCAAAACTTGTAAGGTTACCAACATCAAGATTTACATTTTAAAATTTGAATATGAAAATTCAAAATGACATTAGGCCGCCCACAAAGATCACAAAAGCCGTTCCACTACACTAAACGACCGTGGTGACTGACTTAAATGACACGACCAAGCCGCGGTCGTCGTGGGCTGTAAGTGGAACGTACTCTTTGATTATTTTCCAATATTGGGGCAATATCGAAGCTTACTAGTGAGCAAATTAGTTGATTATTTATTAGGGGTTCTTTATTTGGACGCCCATTTGGTTACAAATTTTTTCCTAATGATAATTACAATACATAACAACCTAACAATAGTAAAATTGGTTTTGGTTTCTCTGAATCAATGTTTTGAGTAATTAAAACATGTTTATATGTCTGGAGCAAAAGAGTCGTAATTTTCACCACAAGAATTTGCAATCATAGACCTCAATTCCGCTATTAAATTTGTATCCTGTTGCTTTTCGGTAAGAAAATAGTCTTGTTGAGTTTCCAGCAGTGATTTATATCGCTCTTCCAATTGAGTCACCAAATTATCTACTTCTTCTTGTTTGCTCGAATTTGATATTGATACAAGCTCTGCTTTTTGAGCAGCTAGTTGAAGCTGTCGATGTAAAGATTAATTTAATTTTTTACTTTTACTTTCTAAATTAAGTATTGGGTACCTGTAACGACTTATCACGCATTGAAATCTCTTGTCTCAACTTTGCGATTTGTTTGCTATAATCTTTTTCTGACTTTTTGAACAACTTATCCATTCTTCCGATGCATTTTTGCAAGAAGGAGATTTTTTCTAAATTATTATCATTGTTGGCACATAAATTTTCTTCCATTTGGCTTCTAATTCCACACACTTCTTCGTGCATTCTATGCTTGGAATTTACTACACTACATTAAGCCACTTCAGTTGGACTTACCTTTTACATTTATTTTCTACCATACTTTCAAGTCTTGCAATTTCATGATTTCGCTGTTGTATGATAGTCTCGTATTCTTTTCCAATTTCTACTAATTTGATGTCGTGTACTTTTTTTAAGTTATTTAGTTTTTGCGTAAATTCACTTTCTCTTTCGTTAACTAACCGACTGAATTTGTTCTCTATATTTGTCATTTGCTTCAGGTGATGTTCTTTTAACATTTTTATTTCTTGATTGTGTAATTCTGTTAATTTATCTCTGAGACACATCAACTCCTAAAATTAGAAATAATAGTGACACAACAACATTTTCATGTTGTAACTTACTTGTTGTTTTAGCGAAGTGAATTCGTTTAATTTTTTCTCGAGTGAAACGATTTCGGATTTTAACTCTGTGATATGATTTTGTGACGAATACAACTTTTTATGCAGTATATTTACTTTATTTTGCCATTGAGACGAAACCACAACTTTGTTGTTTTCAAGAGACGCCTTCATATCTGTCAGCTCCTAAAATTAAAAAATCCAAAATATTTTGATTGTCAGTCGATAATCGATAATTTTAACCTTCAATCTATTCTTCAATAATTGAACTTCATCAGCCAAACAATGCATACTAGTTTCTGCTTTTGTATTTCCTAAAACAGATGATAAGTATACATTTAAGAGACATTTGGTACTCTCCTACTGCTTACTCAAACCCAAATCTTGTTCATATTTGGTAGGACTTCCATTTAACATTGAACTTCGACTTGGTACGTTTAATCTAACAGTTGGCATTTCGTTAACTTCCACTTCACATACTTTTAGTAGATTTTCGTGCTTGTTTTTCAATTTATCTGGAGAGCTTATAAAGGACAATTTTGCATCGGAATCACCGGAACCTTCTTTTGATATAGTGGAACTGCTAACCTCGGATAAGTCATACCACGAACTGTCATTTTCGAAAGAATCCTTTTTCAACTTTATTGCAGGATTCTTTTGTTGGCTCATAATTTCATTAAATTTTTGTGCTAAAATTAAAATTTTACACAAACACAAACACATCGTTATTGGTGGTACCATAATAACTGTTGATTTTCTTTTGAATTTTCTGCTCTTGGTTTTTGTTGCTACTTTTTTGTTTGCTTTCGATCAAATTTATTATTTTGTTATCCCGGAAAGCTTCTTCTTTTGAGCGACTTAAATTTGAAGTGCATTGGGAAGGAGAATGTTCACAGAACGATTCCGGCGCTCCCCAAATAAAATTAAGTTTATGATTATTATTTGATTCTGTCTCTTTTAACACTGTGAGTCTGTTCCTTGTCTTGTGCTGATTGAAACATGAATCTGGTGGTTTTACAAAGTTAATGGTTTTTGCAGTCATGCCATTTTGAATAGCTTGGGGATCGTATCTTTCGGAACTGTTATCATAATGACACATTTTGGCATTTGAATCTTTCGTTGGCACATTCTGAAGGGTATTTTAGTTTATTGGACTTGATTGCTTCAAAATTATGCTGAATAAAAAAAAAGGTTATTTTAAATCGAGCATACCTGATTAGTCTCGAAATCGTTTTGGAGTGGAGGTAATGGGCCTGGATTTGGTAACTGAATAAATGGTTTTTCCAAAATTCCATCTTGAATTTGACGACATAGCTCAATTAGGTAACGGTTTCGTTCGCTCTTGTCGGCAGCATCTACTCCGCTTAACTTCTCAAACCATATTCGATAGGAAAATAAATAATCGTTGTTCATAATGCATGGTATGTAAGGTTTAATAACTCGAAGAATGCGTCGAAATTCTAGATCAAGTTTCTTTTGTATATGGTCGTCGTCATCGTTTATTTCCATTTGCAATTAAAATGGGTTTGCAAATATCCGCATAAATTTATGCAGATGAATTTTTAATATATTAATCGTTAAATAATGTATAATAAAAATATATAAATAAAATTGTTGTAATAAAATACGACGTTAAATATGCGTAAAAAATTGTAAATGTCATAGATGACAGTGGCCAGAGTTTCTATGATATTACCTTTTGTACAATGATAACTGATTAACGTAAGTTATCGCAATAAATTAATTAAAATTATTATGAATCACACAACTCATTTAAATTTTATAAATTGAAAAGATACCAGATTTAACAGGAACATTTTAATTATACCTACTTTACCGTTATTTCCTGTTTAAAAATTATTTAATCTGATTACTCAAGCAGTAATTTGAATGAACAATCATTCTAATTTTTAAAAGCTTTTTATTAAATTATATCGTATGCAACTTCATCAACACATATTCCTCAAATTCCAAACAAAATTTGGTGTTTATTTACCATGATTAATTAATGCAACACAGACTCCCTAGTCCATTAAAGTGCACACGCTTTTACTCCGGTAATACACACATCGTTTTGCAGAAACTAACGGTTTCTGTTGTAGGACAAGTGATTTTAAAATTAAGAAGCAATAAATTTTGGAAAAATTTTTTTGCTTAAATATTACGCTATCAGCAACAACTTTATTGAAAAGAATAACTTTAAAACTTTTCGTAAATTAACCAACTTACCAATATTATATGTATGGTAGAAATCAATCAATTTTGATTATTTAAGTTTGTAACCCACTCTGGGCCTACCAGTAGAGTCGGTTGCCTAATTATCAATAATTTAACAACCTTAAAATTATCTAATAAATTTTAATTACATTTAAATGGTTTTATAACTCGGCTCTCACAAAAAATCAAATACAACTTGAAGCAGGAACTGACGCACAGTGGGGCCAGATCGCAAATCCGCGGCCAAAATATGAAGGACTTCTCTGATTTTTATGAAATTTGGAATACATAGGTTTTCGGGGTCGCTGATTACGAATATCATATCAAAAAATCCAAAAACAAAATGGCGGATCTAATATGGCGGACTTACATATGAAAATGATCTTTAATTTCTGCAGAACTTGGTATACATAGGTTTTGGGGGTCGCTGATTACGAATATCATATCAAAAAATCCAAAAACAAAATGGCGGATCTAATATGGCGGACTTACATATGAAAATGATCTTTAATTTCTGCAGAACTTGGTATACATACGTTTTTAGGGTCGCTGATTACGAATATCATATCAAAAAATCCAAAAACAAAATGGCGGATCTAATATGGCGGACTTACATATGAAAATGATCTTTAATTTCTGCAGAACTTGGTATACATAGGTTTTTGGGGTCGCTGATTACGAATATCATATCAAAAAATCCAAAAACAAAATGGCGGATCTAATATGGCGGACTTACATATGAAAATGATCTTTAATTTCTGCAGAACTTGGTATACATAGGTTTTTGGGGTCGCTGATTACGAATATCATATCAAAAAATCCAAAACCAAAAAAAGATACTAATTTGTATTTAGTTTTATTTTTGAAAGTAGAGGTGTTAAGAAAGCGTTACTAAACGGAAAAAATTTAACCAATTATAGTTGCCCATCTTTGTTTCTGATTTTTCATTTTTTTGAATGAAAACTGAAACATGTAGTTTCGTTTTTAGTTCTAGTTTGAGTAACTAGCCGTAATATGAATGATCTACTTTTAAATTTTGACGATAAAAGTGGTTAGAATACAAAATACACTTTTTTTTCAGAGCATGTAATTTGATGTATTTCCCAGCCCAGGGCATATTTTATTTGCAGAACCGGATTAAGGGGGCTGCAGCCCAGGGCCTCCAATTTTCTAAAAGCCTCAAAAAAACTGAAGCAACAAAATTTAAATCACCAAAGTTGTAGCTCAGATTAAAATAAATTAATTTATAAAACTATAATAAAATCTGTATAACAATAATTTTTATCTTTTCAAAAATTTTACATTATTTTGATCTAAGCGCAGTTGACCTTTCAAAATAAAAATCTTTTGCCTGCGGCTCATTTTATTAAATATGCAAAGCCAATGGACCTCCAAAAAAGTTAGTCCCGGTCCTTACATATCCTTAATCCGACTCTGCTTATTTGTGTGTAATTTGGTAACTTGATATATCCCTTCGAAACAATAAAATTATTATTGTCGTTTTATTTTAATCAACTTCTTCATGCATTACGAGAATTACATAATATATGCATTATTGCATGTATTATTTTCTCATTTTTAATATTAGTTAATTACGCTTGGGGCACTCCGGGGCAGGATTTTTTTTCAGATTCTATTAAAGACAAGTCTTACCTACAATCTGAAAAAAAAAACTCCGCCCAACAACGTCCGACAGTGTACTTTAATCAACTTTGTTTGTCAATTTTTGTACGTATTTTTTACGTTATTTTGCATTTAAAAAATTGATAAAGATTATATTCATATATTACAATTATATAATTTTCTAAAGTACTAAATAATATACATACTTTCACCTAAAGATTCCATTTTGTAGATTGAAAATCGGACAAAATTTGCGCCTTTGGTCACGCTTTTTCTAGCGCTATGAAAAACTTGCTTCAAAGCTTGTACTACCTGCGCGTTCAAAGGTCGCTGTTCAATTGCTTATTGTGGGCCAGGTATATACATTCGACTCCTTTAAATTATGTCGTTAGACCCTTTGAGTATTACTGTACCTAACTGTATATTTAAATTTCTTAAAAATAACACTTCATTTTTTCTATTTTGGCCGCGGATTTGCGATCTGGCCCCACTGTGTGACGTGCAAATTAGTGAGATTCCACTAAGTTTTTCAAGTGCTCGCTCTCTCATCACTTGTTACAGTTAGATAAAAAATAAACTAAAAATTAATATTTTCAGTAGAAATCAACTTTTGTTATGATGATAGTATGTGATTGGTGATTTACGTTTTAATGAATCATTACATGCAATATACAAGGTGGGCCAAAAGTAATCACTCGATGTTCTTTGGCTGTAATTTCTTTTATAATGAAACATTTTGGTTCTGCTTGTGAAATTTGTTTATTTAATCCATTAGAATTTATTCCATCAAGTCGAAAAAATGATATCGGCCAAGTGGCCGCCGCCAGAGTTGATAATCTCTCGTTTTGGTGATTTGCACTGCCGGCCAGATCACTCGATTTAACCGTTCCAGACTTCGTTTTATGGGATTTTTTGAAGTCACAGGTTTATTTCAACAAGCCTCAGACTCTTAAAGCCCTTAAAGAGAATATTTGCCAAGAATTCGAGAACCTGTTGCCAGAAGTTCAGGCAAGAGTGATGGAAAATGCCATAAAATGGTTCCGCGTGGTCATCAACTCTGGCCGCGTAGATGTAGATGTAATTACACGTGTTAGCTAGCTGTGTTACTTAAAACGCAGTTCTCGAGAAGCGGGGTGTTTCGAAAAACCTCGTGGATTCGCAACCATGTACTCAGATATTCTATCAGCTAAATGAAAAACCTGATGTTATGTGGACGCCAGTCAATACTAATAAAACCTGAAGAAACGAAGAGTCGTGTTATCGTAGAAACACAAATAGAAAGAAAGATGTTGGCGACAATGTTTAATTAATTCACTATTCTTACATAAAACGTACACATAATGATCAAGATAAGCTGCTATTTAATTGAAGATTATAATAACAGAAAACAAAATAAAATATAAAAGGCAAGGTAAAATACTGACATCCACCTGAGGGGTAAGTTCAGTTATGTAGCAAAAATACAATTGATCATCCCTGAGGAGGATAAATCAACAAAACGAAGTTATGCTCTAGCAGAAACTAAATTGCACACCGGAATTCATTATCTCGGTTATAATTGATATTAAAAATAGAACCTGGCATACAGCATCATTAATAAATAAGTAAATGTATCTCTAAGAGACTTACCCTGAATGCAATGCTACCAATTTCACGACTAGGCAAGTGTCTCTCCTTCGAATTCAATATCCTTACTTCATCATTACGTTGGTCCACCATCCAGGAAAAAAATCTACAATTTAGAAAACACAAAATACTTATTATAAAATCAACATGCTGCCATTTCCAAAACTCATCAATAGAGAAAGTGTGACTGCAAATTCAAATTAATTTCTACTGTCGCATCTTCATAAATCAAACATCTGCTGAAAGTCGAAGTCTCGCATCCCAACAAAACATAAATCCGTGTCCAGGATCGAACGTACACGCAACAACCAAAGTCCACGAAGTCTGACTCTTCAATTCCATAATAATCTCCACCCCTTAGGCGCAAACGAATTCATAAGGAAAAGCCTCTTACAAATTTTACAAAAATCCAACCATCGGCATCGAATCCAAAATAACAAAGAATCATTCCTCGGGAAATTGCTACCACTTAATTCATCCACTTCACATCTTCCAACAGATGGTTATTCAAAACTTAAGCCATCGCAACCTTAACAACAAATGTCGAATACAGAAAAGATTTCCACTTTTGATAACATGACCATGTGCGACGTCCATATTTATATTTCCAATAACGAATAATTATAATAAAATGAATTAACCCGTAACCTGGGTGCCGTTAAACGGCAAAACTAAATTAAAACAAATACATGAAGAACTAAAATCGGACCCACCACGATTATACGTCAATCTCTGAAGAAATTTACCGCATCATGGCGTTCCTATTGATAACTTCTACAAGTTACCAACTACAAACAATAAAAAAACACAGTGGCGTTTCAGTCGGGAAGCTTGTAAAAGAAATGTAAATGACAAAATTCATTTTGTCATGTTACAAAATTACAAACCCGACAAAATCAATTACAAAAATTCAGTGAGGATTTTGGAACACGACAATGCAGACGTTTACTTTATTATCTTTGTCTTTATTTTCCAGTGTTCGAAAAATTTGAAATGACTTTAAAACTGGATGTTCCTCTACAAAATCTGAATGTCAACCCATATTCTGTAGCGTGATAATCGAAATTAAAAATTTTAAAATTATTTGTTTGTATATTTTAACAAATAAAATGTTGAAAAAGAAATAAAATTTTTCTTTACTAAATACCATCCCAATGTTGTCTTAATAAAAAACATAGCAATATATAATATATTAATAGTTAATTAAAGTGACCAATTCAGTTATTCGACGTAATAACCAGTTATTATATTTAATATATAAGTCGTTTTATTTTACTAATAGATGCAATGCCTGTAATTATATAGTATAAAATTATATGTACAGGGTCTTTCAATAGGGATGTTCAAAAAATTTTAGGTTATATCGGCCATGTTACAGCATCTGTCAAATTGGCTGTAAATTGTTCAGTAGTATATGGCAAATCACCATGGAAAATTATAGAGTTGAACAATTTCGTGGCCTAAATTGGATTATATGGATACCAACGACATTTGTAGTTCCAACAGGACAACATGCTACGATGAAGATCCTGCATGACCAATTTAAGACCAATCGCAGATCTATGCGTATAAACCGCAAGCATCCAGCAAATTTAGCCAGATTTATGCGACAAAGTCATTAAAAATTGGATCTCCTAAATACGTGCCGCCAAGCAAAGCCATGAAAGCCGTCCTTATTGAAACACCTTGTATAATCTAAATATTTATTAGTATTTAGGCATTTAATACCTGAAAAATGTTGCCAGTACCTTGTAAGAGAAACATAATTTCAAAATCCTGGTATGCTAAATTGAGAATGAAACTTACGGCTGTGATAGACCAATCAAGCACTCTAACTGCTAGCTTACGACTGAGCTAATTGCTATAATTGCGCTCTATTTAATGCTGCTGTAACTTCCGTTTTAAATTTAACCTTACCTTTGCGGGCTTTTCTAATCTCATTGTCAGTACAATTGGGAAAATAAATTAATAAAAATAATTATTCTGGCACTAACTCACTATAATACCGTTTGTCTGTCTCGAAATAGACAAAAGAGTAAATTATGGCGATTGGTAATAATAAAATTTTGTTTTAAAATTCTAAATTTTTATGCTAAATTTGTATGCATACTAATAACTAATTAATTAATAGCTAGAGATGCTGACTTGTAAGGTGTCGACGTGTAAGCCGTTTTTACATTTTTACTGACTTTTGTTATCAAATTAAATTTTCGACATATTCGTTCTTGAGTTGCACTGCAATTGATGTATTGCAGACACTTGACTGTCAATCGCATCGACTGTTCGTTATTCGAAGTTCTAATATTGATTTGATTTAATTATTTTTCAAAAGCACAATTTTGTTGTTCTTCGTTCAAAATTCTGATGTTGACTTTCATTATTGAATTCTCTTCCTAACGTTAATTATACATTAACTTTTGTATTTTAATAATGTACTTTTGGATGATAACCTAGTTTTGTCTATAATTTGTTGATTTATCGATCTTTATCGATTATTTGATTGTTGTATTTTTTACTTTCCACGGATGGAAAGTTTTTCTGTTAGGTAAATTTGTTTTAAATTTATTATTTATTTGTATTTTAATTTGTTCATCTTTGTTTATTTTGTCTTTGATGTCTTTTCTTTTTCCATGTTATCACCTCTTTCGTCTTTCATCACTTGCTTTCTTCTTCATTTAATTTATTATTTTATAAATTTGAAATTTTAATATTATTAATAATATTAATGAGATGTAGAGTGACTTTTGATTTTGAATTTTGATTGATTTTAAAAATTTTTAAAACTCGCAGTGTTCTTGATAGAAAAGTTGAACTGAAGAAGTAATGCCGGTTGACTCTGATTTTTTAAAGCTCCGTTGAAAAATTATAATTTAAATAAAAGTAAATTCTTTTTTCTTACTTTAGGTCTGTGACCTGTGTATTTACCAACAATAACCCCGGTGATGTTCCGAATTATTTTACATCTGAGGTAGCTTGCTAAGGTTCGTCTCCGATGTGCTTGTAACTCTGGATTTTAATTGTCGATGAAGGAAAATCATCAACCCTAGGGAACCGCCGACTTTACGTTTTTCTTGAAGCACTGAAAATAAATTAGGAAATTAATTTTAAAAAATTTGTTTTATTATCTGAATATTTGTTAATTTAAGTAAATTTTATCATTAGATTTTGCTGAAAAATTTTGAATTTAAAACTATTGAAAAATTTTGAAATTTTTTTAGGTGAATACTTGAAAGATGTAGATGGAAAAGTATTTACAGAAAAATTACAGCTATAATCTTATATTGTGGGACGAAGATATAACAATGAGCAAAAGCAAATAAAGAAATAGTAATTAATTGTAACCAAACAAAACATCAAGGTTACATCCGCAAAAGATTGTAAAAAAATTATTTAAAAAAATGAATTTGGGAATGTCCGCAATACTAACTATAAATATTGTATTATAAAATATAAGAATATTCGTATAAAACTTACCATAATAATAAAATCAAATTAAGGGTTGTTTTCCAGAATTATTATTTATTTTCAGAGATATTATTATATCTTCTCCAGGTGAAAAAAACCCTTCCATTGTCAAAAAGCGAGTTCGCGGAAACCCTTCAAAAGCGAAAAATGCATTAATGTTTCATTTGAATTTATAATTGAAATGTCTTTTCATGTTTAATTAATCGATAGGTTATAAAACAACAACTTTCCTTCCTTCGAAATGTTTTTAGAGAATTCTAAAACACTAAAGATTCAAATTTTTGAAAAAAAATTCGTGATAATACTAGAATTAATTTTGAATCAAAAAAGGAAATTAAAGAAAAAGTGTATTTTCGTATTTACCACATTATGTGAGTAAGAAATAAATTTACTACGACTTTACGTTAAATTAAGTTACTTTACGCTAAGCATAAAATTTTTTAAACAATAAAAATTGTTTTGCAAAAATTGAAAATTGATTTCTGGCGAAAAAAGTCGGCATTCTGCTTTGGACTTTAATTAAAATATAAAACTAAAATACCATATATCATAAATTATAAGTTAACAATCCAGTATATGTCGAATTAAAATCTGACAAGTTTATTAAACAGTGGCGTAACAGTCAGTTAAAAATAAATCAAATTAAATTATGAATTTACTTTTCGCTGTTTCTCATGTTCTGATCTAAGCCTGATCTAAAAAACGAATGACTTTTTTCCGGTGTCAATCTACAAATTTAAGCAAAATAAATTGAATTTTTGAGTTTTTTTATAAAATTTAACACTTTTAATTGTACCATCTCTGTTTTTATTCTTCATTATTGTTAATTTTAAAATTATTTGTATTTTCTTTGGACGCTAGTTGCTTTTCAACTTCTTTGAAGCCAAGGGTTTAGATGAAAGGATCCTTTTGCTCCTCTGTTAGTATATTAAAACGTCACGATAGCTCGAACGATTTTTATACTTGGACTCCCAAATTAAGTTGGCCGACCCTGTATGTGGTATATTCACTAGACAGCACCAATCATTTATTGTTAAAATAGAATTTATTTATATCGAGCATTTAAATGTGTATTGCTGAAGCCAACTATTACAAAATTAAGAAGCATTTATTTGTCACGAAAGCAGTCATTAATTGAAACGAATAGATCTGGTAAAATTTGCATATTAAATTACCAAAAGTATACAAAACTTCTGCAACTACAAAATTTATACAATTTTCAAATTTTTGCACTAACATCATCCCAGTATGAAAATTAGCTCTTTGAATAATTGCTCGTAATGCTGTAAATGACAAGATTGAAGGAAACGGTTAGTGTCAATAAAATTTAAAATTACATTTTCCGCTATGTTTTTCAAGTTTCCGCTTATTACCTTAACGAAAATTAACACGCACATTTTATTGTAATTTTACAATTTCTTGTTTTGGAGTTCGATACATATTTGTGAACTTTTTTCAAAAATATCTACATTCAATATTATCGCCAGTCAGGATACTTAGGTGTTGATAAATCTTCATATCAAAATAATAACGTACATCCTTTATCCGAGTGTAGGCTGTATGCCATATACGAAGCAAATCAAACTCAATGATAATAATGAACATGCAAGGATATTAGTTATTAGAACCAAACCGTGAGGACATTATGTTACTGTTTCACAGTCAACTTAAATGCATTATGCAACAACTCTTATTTTTTTTATTAATATTAAGTACGAAGAGGTGACCGTATAATCGCATATCAATTTACCTTAATGTAACACTTGAGATCTTTCCTTCTTTATTACACTAATTGGGTTTAACTATGTAATAAAGGACAAGGAGCAATTGAAGTGCAATTTCGATGCAAACAACTTCAAATTACACTTTTCAGTAGCTTAAAGGCAGGTGAAGTGTTAGTACCTACGTAATAATGTTACATGTGCGTGTACGTTAAGGAGTAATTATAAAAATTTTCGTTAAACTATTTAAATCTTCTCATTGTTTGGTCAAGGTTACTATTTCGAGTCATCCTTTTGTGGGTGCTATAAATTTATTGTATCAGAATTTTTAATATTTTTTTCTATTTTTTTCAATGAAATAATCCAAAAACAAAAATTTTGAATCTCCAATTTTGGATATTTTCGGTAACGAAATTTTGTGTGAAAGTTTAAATAATTTAATATTTTATTGATTAGTTAAATTTTAAATAATTTAATATATTTATTACAGGTAAGCAGTAACCTTGAATGGAACTTAAAAATTTACCAATATAATAATTTTATTCTAAATAGAACCAGCGCAAAAAAGTTTAATGTGCCAATTAAAAGTCAACTAAAATGTCCACAGTGATTGCAAAATTAATTACACACCGTACAAATAAACGAATAAAGTTTTGTTTTAATTGTTTATTAGTTCGTTGCGACAATTTTGCATAGGAAACTCTTTTGTTATCAATGACTTTGTTTCGTTTAAAAGTTTTTCGACCATGACATCGTTAACGACCACCGAATCTTCTCAATCTATAGTTCCAGCTTCGTGTAGTGCGTTTGTTTATTCCAAACAAACAAAACCAGTTACGAGTACTAACAATGAAGGAAACAACCCCAAAGTATGTAAATCGAGCACCAGTACAACTACGACATTAAGCAGTTCGCCTTCGCACAAAATATTTATGGGTCCCGGAATAATTGAGGAAGATTCCTTGAGCGAATGCGAAGATGGAAAATTCATGCCAAGAGTCGATTCTCCTTTGCTCAAAAGACCCCCACCGCTGATTGTTTCTCCAGAATTATTTCGAGTTTCCACCTGCAACAGCTCTCTAACACATTATACTGCTACAGCACGACAGGATAGTGAAAGGTAATGTTTTTTAAATTTATTAATATTCTCTTCAACCCTTCTTTATATTTTGAATTGAAATTATTTACTCAAATCAGGGATAGAGCGGGATTTAGTTTGCTTTTTCTAGTTGGGAAATGGACGTTTGCATTATTTAGAAAAAGCATTTTTATGGTTTTTCGCCCATGCGAATAACTTTAATTTGTACGGCGTAATTTCCTATTTTAGTCATTGTTGTGAAACATTAAAGTATACAATTTTTTACTGTGGTACAGCAGCTTATAACGAGAGTTATGAGGGTAAAAACTATACTGATAGTATTTTTTTAAAGGCAACTGCAATGTAAGATTTAACCGATAGATACATATAATGTATCGTATATTCGAACATAGCATAGAAAATGTAAACAAAATAATCACCTGATTTTATGCTTTTTTATTTATATTTTTATCTCGACCACCAAAATCAGAAGTGTAACTACAAAAATCAGGATTGAAAACTTATTTACACGTTCGGAATAATTAATTTGAGAGCGATAATGCGCATTATATCAAAGCTTCTAAACTTGATACGTGAAACAATTTTTTGTTTTGAAACTTGAAAAGATCAAACAAATTTTACTTTTAAGTTCATATCTTGTAGATACAAATATGTATCTTATATTCGTTTCATGGTCTAACAATAAGTCGAAAGTATTAAGCGTCGTTCTCATCCAATTAACGCTATGTAAATTAATCAAAAATAACCAAAAAGTATAACATTTCTTCTTTAAAATCTCATTTTTATCGATATTTTTGATTTTAAATGAATTTTTATTTATTTTATTAACTAATTTATGGCAAATACATCGACGAAAGCGAGGTTTTAATGAAGAAATTTTATATATTTTTAGTTATTATTTTTGATTAATTTACGTAGCGTTCATTGGGTGAGAACGACGCTTCCGTCTTACTCATTTATTATTCAATAGGGGAAAGAGGCAACGACGGACGTCTAGAAGTATTGAATCAAAGTTTAATTCCACTTATTCTATAACAATTAAGTATTCCAGAACAATTTGGTGCGGTGCTATACTACGGTGAATGTCACATTTTTTTTATTATCTACATGTCATATTGTACTTCTTTTGGATAACAAACGAGCATTTAATAAACTGTTACGGACTGAATAGTTCAGTCAAAGCGGACTTTGAATATGGAGTAACCATGAAGTTGCGTTTCACGGTATGAAAGTTATACCAATCGATAGCTAAAGGTTCCTTTACGAACATATTAAAATGTATCAGCTTAATTTTTCCGGCTTGATTTGTATAATTAATAAAAAACTATTGAAGATTTACGACTAATCGACTTTCACTCTCCATTTCTGCCAAGTTACACACTCAATCCAAAAAATAAAATGACCAATGTATAGCACGGAAAATTTACTATCGAAATCAATCGGAAAACATTGTGAGAAATGTACCATTAATTTATTATAATTCTTTAAAGTGGTTTGAAAATATTTGTTGCCAAGCTGTCAACTGATCACATCGCGTAGCCTCTGCGCCTGCGCCTGATCAGCTGACGTCTTGGCGACAATAATATCTACAAATTACTTTAAATAATTATTAATAAATGAATGGTACATTTTTCACAATGTTTTCCGATTGAATTTTATAGTAAATTTTCCGTGCTATAAATTGGTAATTTTACTTTTTGGATTGAGTGAGTAACTTGGAAGAAATGGAGAGTGAAAGTCGATTATTCGTAAATCTTCGATTGATTTTTGTTAACTATAAATCAGGCCGGAAAAATTAAGCTGATAACATTTTAATATATTCATAAGGGAACCTATTATAGTTATCGATTGGTATAACTTTCATGCCCTGAAACAGATCTCTTCTGGGTTCAAGTCTAATTTTATTGGACTAGAATAATATATTGACGTGTAAATGGGAAAATATCAAAAACATAATTTTTTTTCCATTTCTCTCACCTCCTCTAACTTAATTCGAACTTAAAAATTTTAGCAAACTCAACTTAATTTAAAATTTTAGGTAAATAAGCTTTAAAAAATTATGATGACAATTAAATATCAAACAAATGCAATTAAAATTAAATTTACCTACTAAAACTGAGGGGAAACTCTTGGGGAAATTTGAAGTACAAGTGAAGGGCAATCTGAGAAAACTGAAATATTAGGAAATCTTAAGAATCTTAAGAAAAAATTTAAAAAAATCTTGTAAAAAAATCTAGTATACAAAATTTTGCCTAACTTCCCCCTCAACTAAAACTATATTTCTGTTTTTTTTAATAACGATTATTGAAATTCGATAACCAATCATCTTTTACCGAATTGAAATTGCAACTTAAATTGTATAAATTTTCATTTTGCTTGATATTTTAATAAATAAACAAAATATTAATCATTATAATTTTTCAAGTTTATTAACAAAGTTCAGTTTCCAACAGTGTAAATCTCACAGTGTAAGTGGAATTGAGATTTAAAAATTATATTTTCATTTACATTTCAATTGTCGCACGCAACGTGAAGCCGGATTGTGCAATTGAAGCAGACTACTTTTGACCCTGAGATCAAAAATTTTTCATTTTATATTACCATTTGGTTATAAGTAACAAGAAATAAAAAAAAAGGAAAAACTAGTAAGGTTCCAGAAATGGAAGAGACATAATAAGAAAAGCAAAAAAATGGAATAACAGCAGGAAATGGTTTTTCTTGAAAAAAGCGGCGAAGTAACACTCTTGCATTATTTAATTTATTTTCAACTTTAGGGCATAAATAAACATAAACAAGTTTGTAGGGAATTAAATTTTGAACAATTTGAAAAAGAAAAAGATTCCGGAATACACATACTGCAAGAAAATGTCGAACTGTTTTGTATGTGGAAAAGCAAAAAAAAAATCTTTTAACAGTAAAAAACTTGATGGTCAGACACTTTTATCGGCGAGGATTGTTCGCGGTGATGAAGAACACGAGCAAATGTTTCGAACTGTTGACAGCGTTGTCATGCATGTGGCGTGCCAAAAGAGTTACGCAAATAAAAAACTGGCGGAAGTTTGCCACTTTTTTCAGGATTAATTTTAAAAATATCGATTTCAGAAAAACATACGGGAACCAAAGTTGTTGCAATTTTTATCTTCACGATTTTTCGTTAACGTTGAAAATGGTGAGTTATTCAAGAAAAACCATTTTTCATAAAAAGAAATGAGTAACTGCAAGATTTGGTCGATTTTTTAAATGAAGACTACCAGTGCCTCCCCGCCAACCATTAAAACTAGAAAGAGCGACAACGGAATTATTGTATGTTCAGCGGGATTATTTGAACCTAAGACATAATGACCGTACTATACAGCGGTTAATGAAAAGTTAATGAACTGAATAAAATCTATTGCAATCTGGACGAAAATAAATAAGAATAAAAACAAAATAATAAAAAGGAAGAAGAAATAATTGAAAATGAAGATGATTGAAGTCTAAATAATAAAAATAATGCTGGTTGTCGAAAATATGATAGAAATAAAGAATGGTTACTTAGGATACTAATACAAAAAATACAATAAACGGAACTACTCATAATTATTGTTATTCAATACTGCTTGATACAATAAATTGTCAATTTCATGTTTTACTTGTAGTTTCATTTGTTTATTTTCTATTGCTTTTAATCTAATCGTCATATATTCATCATAAAAATCATCTTCGGTTTTTAAAAAATTTTTGACCTCCATTTGGCTTTGGAATACATTTGAAATTGATCGTAAACAATCTGCAATCCAGTACCCTTGCGTGCGTTATTAATTGTGATGTAAATAGAACATGTTCTATTCCGTCAGAATTTGTGATCAAATTTCTATTATCTGTATGAAACGATAACAAAAATCTTATTATAAAAATCTCAGGCCCGTAGCCAGGATTTCATTTCGGGAGGGGGGGGCACTCATAAAAATTCTGTTGTAAAAAGTAAGATTTTCGGGGATGCCCTTCCGGGAATGTTTATTATAAAAAACAAGTGTTGTTTTTTTAACACTTTGGGGGAGGGGGGGACGTGCCCTCAGGTGCCCCCCTTGGCTACGGGTATGAAAAATCTCGTTATAGAATTATAACCGTCTAAAGCAGCCTTTACATTCTCGTTCTATATTTAACCAGCAGTGTGGTAGGGGAAAAGCTTAAATTAACCAGCTATGAAGTTCAATGCCTGATCGCATCGACTACACTGCTGTGATCTAAAGTCCAATTTTCTAGTCAGATAAATTCAGAAGAAAAATTCAGAAGAAGTAATAAATTAAAGAGTAAAATTCCATCAAACCTTTGGGCATCCAACAAGTCTTTTCAAGTTGGTCATTCGAATCTAAACCATAAACAGCTCCAACACCCGGACAAATATGGAAAAACGTCGATGCATTCAACTGGGAATAGTACCCTAACCGGGCCCACGTTTTTAAAATTTTTCGAATGACATTATGATAGACTAGCTGGAAAGCCCGTCCACGGACGGGCATCTAAACCCGATTGGTTGGAAACTCGATTGATGTGCAACTCGTCCCAGGGGGAGTACCGTCGTCGGTACTTTAATATTATTTTTCGGTTGGTAAAAAAATCGACCAATCAGATTGTTGCCAAAAAATGACACGCTGGAGCAGCAGGAGCAGCAGCAGCGGGCTGGGATTTTATGTATTAAGATTAGGCGTAAATTACAAATATAAAAATTTAATTTTATGGATCATTCAAAAATACGACCAAAATTCGCGAAAAACTGGAACTAACTATTTGATTGGCTACCTTCATAAAGTTGGCTCCGCCTATCCCTTAAAATTATTATAAAATATAAAATCAAGGTTAAAATTAGGGCTTTTTATTATTGTAGTACCCAAACGTGTTAGCCTGTATTTTAGCAGGTTACATACCTATCCTGCTCTGCGCGTGTTTGTCAATTTCTGTCTAGTAAAGATTTTTGAAAAACCAATCTATTTAATCAGAAAATAATAAACAAAGCAGCTATAAAACAAAAAATTAATGGCAACTAAATATTTGGTCAGTATTTTTATCATTAAATGGTCAGTATCTAATGGTCAGTATATAATAATATTTTGGTCAGTATAATTTTTTAATTTGGTCAGTATTATTTGTTATTTGGTCAGTATAAATAATAAAGTTGCAGTAACATTTTGTTTGGTCAGTATATTTTATTGCTTATTTAATAATTTTTGTTGTTAGTAACCTATTTTAATATAAAATAAAAAATTCCAAATAATTTTTAAACGAAAAACGATTGTTTTTCAGATATACCGATCTGAAATAAAAAAGTTATTACTCATTCAAACCATAACGATTGTTTTACGCCACCCTGTATATACACAAGAGCGCTACAACCCAGGGTGGGTTTTGGCTATGGAGGGTAGAGGTAAGGAGGACAATCTCTGTGTACAAAAAGTGTCCTTCAAATAGTAGTAATTAACGTTTCAGAAAGTGTCCAGAATGGCGCTGGTGTACCAAGAGGGTATGGTTTTTGAACTATGGAACATATCGCCGTCATTGTCTTTTTTCCAGGCCAGGGTTTGAAAGATTAATAAAAATGTTCAATTTATATTTTATTAAACTTTTATAAACAATTTTGTAGTATTTTAATTTATTATTAATTAACACAATCTTGATAAATGAAACTTTTTATGTCAAGCGAGGAGTTTATATTTATTATTCAAGTTTAATTCTCAGCTAATGCAATATAGAGTCATCTACCTTCCATAGTTCAAACCATACCCTCTCGGTACGCCAGCGCCATTCTGGCCGTTTTCTGAAACCTTATTTAGTGCTTTTCAGTGGCCACTTTTAGAATAAAACAGCCATATGAGATTGTCCTCCTTACCTCTACCCTCCATAGTTTTGGCTAACCACTTCAATATGAAGGGTTTTCAAGGCAGATTACCTCGGTGGGTTGCCATTGCCCGCCGAAGGAGGACGGCTAGAATAAAGTTCTTACTTTACTCGGGCTCGAACCATGGTTCTCTGCTTAGTACTCGACGTACTTAAGCATCAGACCGTAACCGTCCTCTTATATAACCCTGTATATAACCCTGTATATGCTCATCTGAAATAGAAAAGTTATTAAGCATTCAAACCATAGCGATTGTTTTGCGAAAACGAAAAACAATTGTTTTCAGATATACTGATCTGAAATAAAAAAAGTTGTTTATCATTCAAACTATAAGAATTGTTTTGCGCCACCCTGTATACAGTCATATGAAATAATTAAATTATTAGCTCTTAAAATTATACTATATATTAATAGAATTATTAAAAAAATTTAAAATTTTCAAAAAAAAAGAGAACATTAAAATCTCGAAAGCTTGAATATAAAGTGTTTTATTTGTTTACTTTAGCTCCAATTTGATAATTTTATTAATATACAGTAAGTTAATATGCCCATTATTTAAATCACTGACCATTTATTTAAAATACTGACTATTTATTTAAAATACTGACCATTTTATTAAAAATACTGACCAAAAATAGTTTTAAATACTGACCAAATAAATACAAGCCAAAATTAATTTCATTTTTTACTTACTTTAATTTATTTATAACTCGAAAGCAGCTGATTTTAGAAAAAAATTTGAATCTAGTTTGTAGATTACTTTACGCTCCTTAAAAAAAGCACTAATCAATTTTTACTAAAAACTCAATATTTTCCGAGCTATGGCCACGTGAAATTGGAAATTAAAAATGTGCTTTTAAGAGGCACAACTCTAGACTAGAGTGTTTGAATTTAGAAAAAAAAATGTTATTAAAAATGTTTCTTAGAAAATTAGAGAAAGTGTATCCGGGGGGATATTATCTTTATATTAACGTTTCCATTTTAAAATATGATTTATTAAAATTTAAAAAAAATAAATAAACAAATTAATTTAAATAAAAACTTATAACAAAAAAAGATTAAATCTAATGCCCGGTTTCACAAAGGCTAATTAAATTTTAATTTTAATGGTTTTCAACAATGAAAATTTATTGTTGCAACATTATTGAAAATCGTTAACCTTAAGATTAAATTTTAATTAGCCTTTGTGAAACCGGGCATAAGTGCTTCTTAAATCAGAAATACCTTTATCATAGATATCTGTTATGAACCTGATAAGAAAAGCATTGAAAGGCAGCATAACACAAAAAGGAATTTGTTGAATTCGTGAAAGTATCGAATGAAAACAAAAGTACTTTTAATCATGTGAACTGAGAGCTAACACTCTTTTTAACCTGGAGTTAAACATATCCTTCAAACACTTTTTTGGTTTGAATTTTTACTAAGGCAGAGTTATGTCCTACAGGTTGTGTCTCATGTCAGATTGATGCGATATGGATATGACTAATTTGGTGAAAACGATATTACTTTTGCGAGTATTATGCAATAACCTTTGACCGAGGAAATAAACATTTCTTGCAGTTAATAGAAATGTAGATAAGAATATCATAAGATGTAAGATTCTCTAATTGAGAATCCTACCTATACCTAATACCTAATACCTATTCAAAATTTCAGAATTTAAATATTTTATTATATTTCGACGAATCTTACACTTTAAAAAAATTCAAAAATTTTTGTATCACAATTTATTATAGTTGTGATCCAAACTTGTATGAGACTTTTCACTGTGCATGCTTATGAAAATTTTAAAAAAGGTTTCTGTTTTTATAACAAAACATTTTTTTTAAATTATATATTTTCATTAATGATCGTCATGTTTATCAGCAATTCATGCGCACAAATAAGTTAAAATTGTATAAACTTGAGTTATCTTATCAGGAAACTTTAATTTACTTACTTATGTAAAAACCTAAGAAGACGGTGAACGATATTAACGGTTTATTGACGATAAGTGTTAATGAAAATAAAATATTGATGGATATGCTAATAACCCATTTAATTGTTTTTCTTGCTTCGAAAAATTAACACTTATCGACGATTATTTCAAATATGACTTGATGTAAATAAAAAGTTTAGTTTGACAAATTGCTTATTGTCGGATGTATCATCATGGAATCGCCTCTTAGTGAAAAAGACGAAACGAAATTTTTAATTCTCGAATCACCACCGAAAATCATCAAAAATGGAGACATTTCGCCAGGTGTTGAATATCCAAGATCTCCAGGATCTCCAGGAAACTATACACCAAGGTTTGATTAACTTTTTTTATTACTGTAACATTTTTTAACGACCAAACGAAATTAATTATTAAAATTTTCTTATCACTGACCTGCTCCAGTTATAAAACAACAGAAATTTTTGTTAAATTTGATTTACAATAGACGTGATAAGAATATGTAAATTTAGTGTCATTTCTGAACATCCCACAAAATGTAATGAACAAGCTTACCTTGAAAATGTATACATATTGCCTGATTTCTTTTACTTTTCTTTGTTGAAAAACCGATATTTATAATAATAACAATGGACTGCGCACAGCCTTTGACATATTATTTGTCACATCAAAAATTATTAAAAAATATTATTAGATATTTGCATATCTAGTATAATACCAGGTGTTTTAGTATTTACTAGCATGAATGGTTCAGATTCCACGTTAAACTGTGGGTCCTATGATGCGTAGTACGTGGTCAGTAAAAAAATTCCATTGACTTGAATTGACAATGATTACTTACATATTTTTAGATAAAAGTTTTTACAGAAATGTTTATGGCAATATATTATATTTGAGGCACAATGATTTTATTATGTATAAGTGCTAAAAATTCTATAAAGTATTTTGAGTTGATTGAAAGCGCAATACAGGTTACAAGCACTTAAAAATTTACTATTTACTTTCGGACTGAAAAATATTTAAAATCGTGGATATTTAATTATTAACTTAAAATCTCTTTATTTGAATATAAACAATGGTAAACACTCAAGATACTTGAGAGGCACTCAAGACCCCCCCCCGGTTTTAAAAAACAGAAAATTTTCGTGCTTGTTTTGTGATGGGTTTTATTAAGCACGATCATATCAAAAAAAATACATTTATGGGTTGTCGCAGAACAAAAGAACGAATCAAGGAAATCTGAGGAGTATCGAATATTCCCCAAAATCCCACTGATTGCATGGAATATTACCTGTTATGGTTTGAAGATTTTACTATTTTCGTTCAGAATGTAAAGTAGACAGTTATCTCGGTAAAAATATTTTTATTTAAAAAAATTACTCAAGTATTTGTATAGGAATGTATATTATAATGACTAAAGACCGGATTATACATAATGTATATGCATTTGCATTACGAATTTGAATATTTTGGCTACTTTTTAAATTATCGCATATTTCCACTGAAATCTACTAATCGTGAATATTTGGGCATATTTTATAAAATTTCGTGCATATTTTATAAAATTTCTACAGAAATTCTACAGAAATTTCTACAGAAAAAAGTAAAAGTTTCTTTATCGGAAAACGGTAAATTTATTAATTTTAGAATTACTTAAAACATTGTACACAACTCATGAAAAAGTTTATTGGACGCTTAGGCTTTACTCACTAGCCCAGTGTTTTTCAACCTTTTTCATGATGCGACCCCCTTGGTATGAAAAAACATTTCGCGACCCCCCGACCCCCCCCCCGACCGAGACAAAATACATGGCTTTACAAAAAAAATTGACTTGTGGTCGTCGTCCATAAATCAAAATAACTTCGATTCATTTTCGTTGACACAATCTTTTACTGAAGAAGTCGGATGTGAGATAAACATCAAGACATATGTACCTGGTATGAAAGAGTTGTTAGATAATTTGAAAGAAGAATTGTGTCATTACTTCTCAGTGCAAGAGATATCAGAGAACACTGGGCAGAGGTGGATCTTAAATCCGTTTTTAAATGCAGCTATAAATGAGGCTAATTTACCAAATAAGCTCAAAGAGAAACTGCTAGAATTATCTGCCGATGGGATGTTACACTTGGAATTCAAGTCTTCTAATTTGGATACCTTTTGGTTAAGGAGAAAAACAGAATACCCGGAATTGACAACTGAGGCTTTGAAGTGTTTGATTCCATTTGCCACCTCGTACTTATGCGAGTTGACATTTTCATCGATGGCCCAGATAAAGAGTAAGCAAAGAAATCGCTTAAATTTGGAAAACGATTTAATTCTATGTGTCGCAAATACAGATCCACGATGGGATACATTAATTATTAATAAAAAACAAGCACAACCTTCGCATTAATTAACATGGGTCTTCGGATTTTATTTTTTGTTTCTCTTACTTAATAAATAAATAAATACATATTAATAATCTTTATTGTCTTTCTTTTACTAAAGTACCTAGTTCTCTCGACCTCTGGCGACCCCCCTACAGAAGCTTCGCGACCCCCCAGGGGGTCGCGACCCACAGGTTGAAAAACACTGCACTAGCCTAACAGTTTGGGTTCAAATCTTTCTACTACCGTCAACGGGAGTAACTTTGGCCCAATTTTTGCGTTTTTTTTTCATAAATTGCGTTAAATTACACAGATATACCAAACTTACATCCACTTTTTCTTGTGTTATCGAACTCTGCTAACTTCAGAGAACAAATGGACTGAAAAATAAAGAAGAGAACGTTTTTCTTAATATTTTTATGATTTTTTAAAAATTGGGGTCAATCTTACCCTCAATTGGGGTAACATTGTCTCAAATTTAAAATGTCATAAAAGCCAAGCCTAATATTATTTTGGGATAATATTATCCCATTCATAATCATGGTATAGTAAAGTAACATCTGTACCAAAGTTAAATTAGGGCCAAAGTTACCTTTAAGGGTCAAAGTTGCCCCAGTTGACGGTATTTTAGTTCGGTAATCTGTCATTTTACTTAGTTTAACGGGTAAAGTAACTGCAAGTCAGTACTACTTAACTACTTTCAGCATTGAGTTAATATTTAATTGTTTCAAAGTCTGTACCGGAAAAGTGTTAGTTTTCCTAACTTGAAAATAAGGATTTTATAATATTTAAATTATTTTGAAATAATGTTTTTTGAATTTTTTCTTTAATATTAATTTTTGAAATTACATTTGAGTTTTTATACTAAATTGCCAGAAAAAACACTTACTCCGCTATTTCCTGAACAACTGGGGCTATCCGTTCAGGAAAATATCAATTATTTTGCGGTTTACTGGTGTTATGGGTCTTTCTATAGCCGCTACCTTTTTTTTTAACCTCTATTTTCCGGTCTCAATTTTTCCTCTTTAAGATTGCTTCTATCGAAACTTCCCATTGCTGCAAATCTAAAACAGCCTCATCTTCTGATTGTACATAATTATATTCGCTTTATTACAGTTGACTAACAAAATACTACAAACTTTTCATTTTCACAAATTTTAACAGAATACTATATTTCTACATTAAAAATAATAAACCGACGCGTAATAGATATTTTTGTCTGAATGAGTGTAAACGTCAAGTGTCACCTTTTGGCCCCTACTGGTGGTCATAAAGTGTTACTTTTTTGCCCTAGCGAGTAGAAAATATTTATTTTTATCATTAGGCTGATGGAAACTGAATTTTTCCGAGTACGATTGTTTTTGCAGGCCGAGGCAAATTAGCCGACGTCTGTATTTGCGAGTACTCGGAAAACAGTTTCCTACCGCATGATAAACGTAATTTTTTAGTCCGACTTCTTTAATTTGTTACATAAAATTTAATTATTTTATTTGGAAATATTTGGTAGTATTAGGGATTTTTTGTTGTTGTTGGTAGTCCCTCATTTGTTTTCAAAATTTGACGTTTAAATTTAATTATTTTGTATTGTGTTATAATATTGCGACTGTGATAATAAGTTAGCTGTATTATAATTGCATTAAAAAGCGCCGCGTTTATCCCATCAAATTTGTAATACTTATTTAATATTAATCAATTTAATTCAATTTGACGTACAAAATATAACCAAGAATACCAACATCTTACAAAATAATCACTGTTTTGTTCAAACGCTACGCGAGAAAACCATAGCTTTTCACGCCGCATTTGAAATATGCAATTGAACACTTGCCCGATAAAGATGTAAACATAAATTTACGCTGTAAGGTACCTAAAGTGCATTTTCAGATGCATTGTTTACTTTTTTCGTCTTGCATAATTTGGAAAATTCGTCATGTTGTGTTTTCTTATACAATTTTCGTTATTCATTTAGTAAATCACAAAAATTGCATGAAAATTACGTATGTACAAGAAATGTAAAATATACTACGGGACACTAATTAATTGCTGGGAAAATTCTAAGTAAATCCTAAGAAATGTAAGAAAATTCAAAGAATCCAGGAAATTTGAAATATTCAGGAAATGTTACGATATTCGAAAATATCTTAGAAAAAAAGAAATTCAAGAAAATGTTAAAAATCGTAAACAATCTTAGAAAATCTAAAGAAAACTTAGAAAATTAGAAATACTATATAAGTGGAGTAATCCGGAAAATTCGGGGAAATCCCTCGAAGATCTCGCGAAAGGAAATCTTATAAAGCTAGTACAAAAATTTTCCCTTGTGATTCAACCTTCTTAGCATGTGAGTCGCTATTGCAGAAAGGGGACATGTCACATTTCTAAAAATCTTCAGGAAATGAAAAAAACTGTGTAGTTACTTAAATGTCAATTCTTTTACTCAAATTTTCGGCAAGACATGCCTTAGAAGATCTACTTTGAATTGGTATATAATACATTTAATTTTTGTTTTCTTAATTAGAACATCTGCCAAATTAAAGATATGGACATGTCTCCTTTCTGCAGTAAAAGAAGAAAACACAAGAGAAAATGTGATAAAAAATTAATATTTTTTAAGTATTTTATTAAAAATAATTATAATAAGGTAAATGAAGGTAATAACGCCATGTTAAGCTTTATGATTTTTTTTTTGAAAACTAGAAGCACTTAGGAAAAAACAATTACGGTAGTCTCTTAAGTAGTCATTTGCAAATGCACAGAAAAAATACTGTTGAAAATTATATTGCATTTAAACTTGCAGGATCTTTTTACCTCTTTTTTTAAAAAAATTCAAATTGGCGTTATTGACAAAACCCTATCAGCAATAACGCCAATTACAAATTAGACTTAGTATAATTTTTTTATTCTTATATTTCACCTGAAAACCGTATTAGAAGATGACAAATCTTAAATATCACCATAATATTATGTGGAAAGTTACCTTTGTGGAATCTAATTCGAGTATGAAGCACTATTTTGGGCCTGCGTGTATTTGGTCGCGTCTTTTTGGGTTCCCGTCCTTTTGGGACTGCGTCCTTTTGGTCATGACAATAATATTGTCATATTATGTCCGAGTACCGAAGCACTATGGTATTGAAAATATATGGTGACAAATGGCGTTATTGCTCGACATAATTAGTCGATATGTCCTGGACAAGTCCCGTTTATGCAGTAATTGAATTGTTTATCAGCTCACAGCATCAAGAGGAATAATCCAAAAATAAAAATTTTTACAGCACACTGTGCGTCTAGGCATCCAGATCAATAAAATATCAAAATGTCAATTTCATAAAAAAATGTGACATGTCTCCTTTCTGCAATTAGCGATTCATATATTAAAGCAATTTATTTCCTTGCAAAAAGTTTGGGGATCAGGGCCGGATTTACCAGTAGGCACAACAGGCGATCGACTGCGGCGCCAAAATATAAAAGGCGCAAGCCGTCAGATATTTTCGCGTTTATGTTCAGCAAAAATAAAATATATTACATTTATGGCCGCATACTAATAGTCACGGATCAATCCGAGACTCAAAATAATTCTAGAATTTACCAATAAGATTACTGGAACTTAAACCGTATCGTAGCAACAGCTGCTATTTCGAGAATTTATCTTGAATCGTACTATGCCCGTACTAAGTCCCGTACTTATAGTCACGGATCAATCCGAGACTCAAAATGATCTTAGAATTTACCAATGAGATTACTGGAATTTAGACCGTATCGTAGCAACAGCTGTTATTTCGAGAATTGATCTCGATTCTCGGTTCAATCCATGACTATAAGTACGGGCATAATAGTCATAGATTGATCCGAGATTCAAGATTAATTCTCGAAATAGCAGCTGTTGCTACGATACGGTCAAAATTCCAGTAATCTCATTGGTAAATTCTAGGATTATCTTGAGTCTCGGAGTGATCTGTGACTATTGTGCCCGTACTAATAGTCATTGATTAATCCGAGATTCAAGATTCAGGGCATAAGTATCTAATTCCGGGCTATGCTCGAGAGTAGGTCTTTCGAAAGAATGTAATATTATAACATGTAATATTTGGAGCAGTCGATTACATTCACGTAGGTTGCGTCTTCATTAAGTCGGCTTTTGCCGACTTAGTGGGGACGTATGAATAGGAATATTACAGTATCTTATAACATGCTGCGCGGCATAAGTTACGTCTGAAACCTTTACACACACAGGTCTGGCCGCCGGTTGGAACGCGGTCCAGCACGCGGGTCAAATCTGTGTTTATACAGGCACCTATATTAGCCTGTGGCGCTAGACTAGCTAAATCCGGTCCTGTTGGGGATACAGGGACACAAATTTGTAACTTTTACTTAGGAGTTTGATGCTGCCTCAAATTAGTGTCAATCTATGTACTAACATATTTTATGTTAGCTTACCTCATATTATTTCGGTTTTGCAAAAAAAAATTCATCATATTGATGAACAAATTCATAAATTTAATGATTTTTTTCGTAAATATTAATTATTCAGCAATCATTTTTTCGGTGCGTGAATCTAGAGATAAAAAGTTTCCGACATCATAGAAAGGTGGTTGAGATCTCTAAAAATTAGACATGACTCATATATTTTCAAAAACTTAAAAACAAAATTTCTAATAATAATTACTATAATATTTTTATTATTTAAGTACTAATACGCACAACATAAATAACTGTAGCTAAATAATTATGAATCGATTAATTATCAACACTTAATGAAGTGCTAATTTGATTTAAAAACATTGTGCGTAAACAATTGCATAATTAATACCATTAATGCTTCCAAAAATATATTTTTAAAATAGCATCGGCTTAAAGTGTTAATTTTAATAATATTAATTTCAAAACAATTAGTAGATACATAATATTTACTAAGCTATGCTATAGGATGTTTATTGTAAAATTAACACTGGCAGAGTGGCGCCAGCGGTTGGTTTGGTGTGATCGCCAGTAGAGTTACAGACATAAATATAATTAACAAAATTTTCTATTTTTCAGAAGTCGTTTTCGTCCAGGGGCAGTACGCAAAATTCGTCGAAGAGCGGTTTTCAAAAACGGCGATTGCAACATTCTTCAGTCAAAAATATCGCAACATCGAATTAGATTTTTACAAGACATATTTACAACATTGGTAGACTCCCAATGGCGGTGGACACTCTTAGTTTTTGCTCTTAGTTTTTTACTATCGTGGCTTGGCTTTGCATTTGTTTGGTGGTTAATTTCACTTACGCATGGTGACTTTGAACCTATGCATTTACCAAAATATCAAGACGAAAGTGGATGGGTTCCATGTGTATCTCAAATCGAATCGTTTACGTCGTGTTTTTTGTTTAGTATTGAGACTCAACACACAATAGGATATGGTTCTCGAGCAACTACGGAAGAGTGCCCCGAAGCAATTTTTGTAATGTGTTTGCAAAGTATTGTAGGCGTAGTAATACAGGCTTTAATGGTAGGAATTGTTTTTGCCAAAATGACCAGGCCGAAACATAGAACACAAACTTTATTATTTTCCAAGTCATGTGTTATATGCCAGAGAGACGGGCAATTATCGCTGATGTTCCGTGTGGGTGATATGAGAAAAAGTCATATTATTGGAGCTAGCATTAGAGCTCAATTGATTAGGCCAAGAACAACTAAAGAGGGCGAAGAATTATCGCAATATCAAACCGAACTTGCTGTGCACGCAGATGGATGCGATGGAGATTTATTTTTTATTTGGCCTATGACCATCGTCCACAAAATAGATCAAAATTCGCCGTTCTATTATCTATCTGCTGGCGATGTACTGCAAGATCGGTTTGAAATTGTTGTAATATTAGAAGGTACGATTGAAAGTACCGGCCAAACTACGCAAGCACGATCCAGCTACCTATCGAGTGAAGTGTTGTGGGGACATAGATTTGAGTGTGTTGTGAGTTACAATAAGGATAAACAAGGCTATGAAGTCGATTATTCCAAATTTAACACTACCATACAGGTGGATACTCCATTATGTTCTGGTGCAGATTTGGCTGAATTTTATAGGATTCAGGAACCAGGTGAGACTCTCTATATTGGCTTTTACAATAACAGTGTTAACGTTTGTTTTATTACAGAATCTACAGATACCATATCGTTGAAGAGACAGATCGATTAGACAACGATAAAATCGAATATCCTTGGCTTAAGTTTTTATTCAAATAAGCGCTGTCGAAATACAAATAAAATATGTTATTGTTTTAATAAAAAGTATAATAATTTTGTAACGAAAATTATTGATACCACAGTTAAGGTTTATTAATCTTTAGATTACTGCCAAATACTTAAAAGTTCTAAATTATTTTATAAACATGTATCAATAAAATGAAATACATCAATTATTTTTTTTTGAATTTTTCACCAAGAGAAAATTTTCAGCAATACCTGTTTTGCGTGGCAATGAAAATCTTTTTTTAATATTAAGTTAAAAAATTAATTATTCAACGAATGTCTACTTGCTGGCCTAATGCCCATTTTCTTCACCTTGAGATGTCCATCAGCTAGCTTTGAAATTTAACCCATAATTCCTGAAAGCATAGAGTTTTGGAATGCAGTAGTCGAGAAAGAAAAAAGAGTGGATTCTCTTAATTAAAAAAAAATTAACTTGAAAATATTTGAAAAGAATAAATCACTATTAAAAAACTTATATGACTCAATAAACATTAACAAATCAATTAATCAGGATATATTATTGCAAATTTACTCTGTATACAGTAGCGGTCATGGAAATTGCATTGGGAATTATTCCCAAATTAAAAAAATAGATTTCTACGTATATTATATTCTTAATAACAAAGAATAGAAAATAGAATAGGAATACTAGTTAAAAAGTTAAATTTTTGATTTAAAACCCATAAGCTCAAAATTACATTTTCTTCTTTGAACTCAATTACGAACCTAGGTTTTTCAAACGGAGTGTCTGGGGGGTATGACCCCCCGGTACAGAAAATGTATTATTTAATTTCAAATGGTTTTTAGAAGGTAGATTTCTGGTTTGAAAAGCATAAGCTCAATATCACATTTTATGCGCACAATCTTCGGTGCACTGGAGGGTATTCCATACCCCCAGACCCCCCGGTTTAAATAACCTAGCTTTATGTGTGTATTGTGTTTATATTGCAATTTCATTATTGTTACTTTAATTCGGAAGTAATCACCGATGCAATTTCCATGACTGTTACTGTATATAAAAAGTTAAGCTAAAATATGCAACGTTTTTATGTAACACTTGTGTATTGGCAACCAATAGTCAATAAAATTACAAACCTTTTCTTTGTATATTTTTTGTTTGTTATTTATTTGAAAGTATAGTCAGCCCTGTGAGTTGGGCTGCGGAAGACGACACTCAGAAAGATTTAGCCACAGCTATTCTCGTGATCAGTAATTACCCTTTCCTTATTTGACTCATTCAATTTTATAGCAGCATTACTTTTTTGATTAAAATAACTTGCATATAATTTCTACTTACAAATAATAAGAACAATCGACTAGGATTTTTTAGCATAGAACAATAAACATGTAATTTACTATGCTAACCGGTGTTGCTCTGTTGCGGTAGCCGCACCTGCTTACGCTTTGAATATATTATAAACGAGATATCTATTTTTTTGTCCCCTAAAAATGCAAAAATGGAAAAGTGTAAACTGCTCTCCTAAGAAAAAGATTTAAACTGCCATTCAAGCAAAAAAGTTGCCACTAATCTCAGTAATACAAAGTACATGGTGATACGGCAAACAATTAATTAATTGAATTTATTTAATAATTAAAGAACGATTATTGTAATTTTTAACTCCCTCTTCTTCCACGTAAAGGTCCGCAAGATAACTGATACCCTATGGATGTCTCGATTTTAGGATGGGTCCAAGATTTGCCGTGGTTGCATTTGTCAAAACCGATCCTTCGAGCGCTCCGGACCTTTTTGACAAACACTATACTCGATAAAAGTATCCCTATAAACCGTTTCTACTCGGCAAAGTGTAGGACAGTTTGCATCTGGGATTACTGGCGAGTAGCGACCTTTTTGCTCGGAGAGCAGTTTACATTTTATGGTCAAGTTTGGAAAACAATTTACAACTTGCCTATTTTTTTTATAGTACAGTTCCTGGAATCTTGAATAAATTACGGCTTTTTTTTAATTTAAATTACTTAAATTAATTTATACATTATTATAAACTAAAATTACTATTAAATCTAAATTAATAAAAAAAATTTTTATTAACACAACACTTTTCAGAAGGAAGCAATTCTAAATTTGCTAGTTCCATGCAAGTGAGCTTTTTTACCCCTCCCCTAGTATTTGAGGAATACGCGCGTATACCGTATTTGGAGTTTTGAAAATGTGTTCATAAAATGTTACAGTGAAATCTGTCAATTTTCCAAAACTATAAAGATAAAAAGAAAATACGACAATGTAAATTTAAATTCTATCAAAGTAATAAAACACTTTCGACACGTTAATCTCAAACTTACTGTGCTGTCACAATCACGTTAATGTAACGTAGTCGACTTAACCTTGAACAAATGCTACAATTTAGCGGTTCCCAAATGGGGTTCCGCGAAAAAATCCAAGGGTTCCGCCAAAATGAATTTCAAAACGGCGTAAAAATAAATTTTGCCGCTTAAAAAATAGTTTTTATCTTTTTTTTATGTAAAAAAACTAATTGGGAACCGCTGCTCCAATCTAAAGCCCTCATTCCGACCATCTACCAATGAAATGCGAGCTTTCGTTAACATTACGTTAATATTAGCACTATTGTGACAGGGCAGTTACATTTTTGAAAGCGGGCGTTCGTTTTTTTCCCAAATTACTAAACAAAAAACACCGTAAAAAATGGGGTGCAAAATGCCCCGGGAGGCGAGGCACTTTTGTGGGGACGACAGGGAACGACCGAGAGTTTGCTTTGCACAAAACAGGCAGAATTAAATTGTAATTTTATTATTTTTATTTTAATATAAATTGATTTTAATAATAAGTTGATTTAAGAAAGACTTTTTTTGCTTAATTGTGAAAATAGAGGGGCGGCAAATTTTGGGTTTGCCCCGGGTATCAGAATTCACGCTACGCCACGGCAACAGTTTGTGCGGTTTCGGGAGAATGGCGGATTGCGGATTGGTACAGCTTACAGACCGTACTATCTGTGCGATAGAGTTGCACACCAATCGAGTAACACACCTTAGTGTAATATTGTAATTATTGTAATATTTCTTTAAAAATTTGTGAAATTACATTTTTTCTGTAATTTTCCTTTTACCTCCAATCAATTTTAAAAAAAAATTGGAGGTATGGTAATCGAAAAAAAATTTCAACTTTTTTTTTTTGCATTTTCGAGATCACCGTGTTCAGAAACGTAAAGATCTGCAAAAAGTAAAAAAAAAATTTCTGTGTCGGTCTGTCGGTCTGTCTGTCTGTCTGTCTGTCGTCAAATTTTGTCGATCGATTTGCTTCCGAGCCATCCAACCAATTACGACCAAATTTGGTATGGTGGTAGGGTTCACGGTGGAAAGGTGAAAATAAGGTTTTCGTCGCAATCTATCAATCAGGAGTGCCACCACAAGAAAATAATACGGGATTTTTAAAAAATATTTTGTCTTGCGATATGTTATTTTAAAGTCCTTAAAAGGCTTTATCCAGAATAGGTAAAATTAATCTTCTATCTGTCGTCTGTCAAAAATCACAAGTTGTCAAAGTTGAAACTTTAAGAGTGAATAACTCAAGAAATGCTGAAGGGATCTTACCCAAATTTGGTACGTAGGTACATTGATCCTAATGGATATGAGAGCATATGTAATCCTTCGATAGAAATCAGTAATGCAACATGAAAAAAATAAAATTAACTTTTTTGGCAAAAACATGAAAAAAGTTTTTGTCGATCGATTTTCTCCGGCATTTCTGCGTCGATTGCAATCAAACTTATTGGACGTATGCCTCGTGGGCTGGAATGGTGAAAATAAGGTTTTGCCAGAGAAATCTTCACCAGGGCCACCACAATAAAATAAATAAAAAAAAATGAAAATGTCGTCGTATCTCCGGAAATGTTTAACCGATTCAGCTAAAATTTGGTGTGTCGATGGAGCTTTGAAAGTATAAGTATTGGTGAGAAAACAAACCGAGCCAATTGTAACAGGGCGGGGCAGGTCAGAAAAATTATAGAAAATATTAACTGAAATCTTAATTTATATATTTTTTGTGAGAATTGGTCAGATGGCTGGCAAAAATAAAACAATATATTCAAAATTTTAATAAACGTCATAATTTTGTGACATATGTGTCAAAATTAGGTTAATGTTGATTTGTATACCGAGTGCAGCATAAGAATTGAGTTTAGGGCTTGTAACAATTAATTTTAGAATACAAAAATAGGTGGTTCGGTGGGAAATATTTTATAATATCGTCGTACGGACTGACGGAACGTTACTTTATAAGTAAAAGGTTCTGCCACTAGGTAGCGACCAAGTTTAGGCTGTTTGTTAAATTTTTTCGCAAATGTTTTCAGAATCAGTAAATCGACAGTCAGTAATTTACAAAAATTTATTTTTGAAAAATCAGCTAGATGTCCGAAAAAATTTATTGTACCAATCTTGGAGAAATTTTATTTGTGACTTCTTACGGTATTATGTGACGTTAATAAAAATTTTGGAAAAAATTCAGTGGCGTACAAAAATAAAAAATTTTTTTCATTTTGGATTTTGTTAAAAAAACTTTTATATATAGATTTAGGGTAGGGGGTGATACATATATATATCTTTGCCAGGGCTACCGATATCTTTGTTAAGGCTACCACAATAGAAAACAAAAATGAATGTTATGTCGTCGTATCTCCGGACAAAATTTGGTGTGCTGGTTTTTTTTTGTGAAAATATATTAGGTGGCTTATTATATTAATTTTGCAAGTTTGACAACAATACACAATAATAAATTATTGTTTTATGATTTTCTATTGAGCACGTACATTTGCAATCAATTCAAAAAATAATTATTATTAACAATTACTGATAATTGACATAGATTTCATCACTTTTTTAAATATTAATTTTATTAACTTATTAACTTTTTAAATAATAATGAATAGCATGTGTTGTATCTCCGGATAAAAATTGGTGTGCTGATGATTGGAGGTATTGCGGCAGAAGTGACGATATTTTTTATGCAATTTTACGCAAAAAATTGTGAAACTCTAGATAAAAAAAAACTAATATTACTACTCACCAAAAGCACCAAAAGGTAAATTTTCTTGATTTTCTTAGCACAAACACAAAGACAAAGAGTTGATCCATTGAAACCTATCTTAAAACTTTATTTGTTTTTTTTTTTCGTTAACAACTCTGTCTACCTATCTCTAGAATTATATTTAGAAAAAACACTAGTTTTTTCGACTTTTGTATGAAAAAACTAGTGACTGTCAAAGTTTCTTCGTGTGTCAAGTCCATTATTACAGTGTGCGCGGTGCTTCATTCGACATAAAAACGGATTTGACGTCAAAAACGTCATTCGTTAACGTCAAACGTCACTTTTCAATTTGTGCATTTGATAAAAATCGAATTTGGTGTTTATATTTTTTCCTTTGTGTTGTGTTTGCTAACAAAAATCAATGGGTAATGTTGATACTAAGTTAAATTTTCGGAAAGCAGTAGTACAATTAACGTCAAAATTAGAGGTATTTAATTAACAGTTAGTTTTTTTGTTGATGTGCGCCTTATGTTAAGATTCTTGTAGCCTATAGATGTAGCAGATGATTCGTTTTGGGAACAATTTTGGTCGGAGAGTGTTACTAATATACAGGACATTTTTGCTTTAGTTCCTGCTACAGAAATAAGATCTCTGCGAGAAGAGGCGCCGACCAATTTGGCAACTTTGTGTTATAAAGCAGTTGAACGGATTGTAAGAGCTGTTGATAGTAGTTGTCGTACACAACAGGAGCAACAAACTGGTAAATTATAGTTTTAAGGGTTTATTGTGTAACTAATTTGGTGGTTTTGTTAGTTTTGAATTGTGTGCGCTTATTAACACGTGTACTGCCGTATATTTTCGAAGATCCCGAATGGAAAGGTTTTTTTTGGTCGTCACTCCCTAATCAAAGTGAAGATGATGACGAATCCTTACCTTTGGCTCAGTCATTGCAAAATGCTATTTGCGTAAGTTGTTTTTATTAAATGTCTTTAAGATTAACGCAATTGGATGAAACAAATTTATTAATGTTGATTTAATATTTAGGATCTTCTTTTTTGTCCTGATTTTACTGTCACTGGTGCTAGAAAATTGGGACCTGTAAGTTTATAAAAATATTGTGAGTTGAAATTGTAAAAAGTATAAATTTAAGGATAAGGCTGAAGACTTATCGGCAATTGATAGTTGCGAATACATATGGG
The DNA here is from genome assembly GCA_947369205.1 of Cantharis rufa. Lineage (NCBI taxonomy): Eukaryota > Metazoa > Arthropoda > Insecta > Coleoptera > Cantharidae > Cantharis > Cantharis rufa. Next base: position 12,571,360 of record OX376307.1, on the reverse strand, counting down.
AAGCAGGAGTTGGGTTTGCACATTCTCCACCGAGAAGTCCAATTTTTGATTCCAATCGTACCGAGCTCTTGAAGTTACTGTTGACATGTTTTAGCGAAACCATGTATCAGCCACCTTCTGATATTGCACAGAATCCTAACAAATGGATAGTGTAAGGCTTTTAATCTTTTTTTTTTATATTAAAATTTCATTGTTTAATTTTTTATTTAGCCACTTAACATCTGCAGAGAACAGACATGCTTTACCCATGTTTACTTCACTATTAAATACGGTGTGTGCATATGACCCCGTGGGTTTGGGAGTACCATATAATCACTTGTTGTTCAGTGATTCATTGGAACCGTTAGTTGAAATTGCATTGCAAATTTTAATAGTAACCCTTGATCATGACACTTGTAACACATCAACTATTGATGCTGAAGAGGTAGGTAGATGGCAGTATTCATTTGTGCACGATTTCAAGGCAATTTTAAATTTTAGAATGCAACACCTGACAATCTTTTTATAAATTACCTATCGAGAATTCACAGGGATGAAGATTTCCATTTTGTTTTACGTGGTGTAACCAGATTGCTAAATAATCCTCTGGTTCAGACTTATCTACCAAATTCAAACAAAAAGGTTTACTTTCATCAGGAGTTGTTGATATTTTTTTGGAAAATGTGTGATTACAACAAAGTGAGTTTTCTTGAAAATATTCTAATAGGTTTTTATAATTTCATATTCTTGGCTTTCAGAAATTTCTTTATTTTGTATTGAAAAGTAGCGACGTATTGGAAGTGTTAGTGCCTATTTTATATCATTTGAATGATTCTCGTGCTGATCAGTGTAAGTATACATTAGTTTTGTACTTTAATATTATTGAAGTTATAGCTTAATAACTCGGAAATACAATTTGTTTGCTTAAACCTACTAGAAACAGTCTCAAAGGCTTGAACCCAAAGATAATCAAATTCCAGGTTGCCCATTTCCTATCCATCCTATCCCCAAAATACTTTTTACTTAAATTAAATTAGATAACTGTCTGCAACAGCAGAATATTAAATTTCAAACTCTGAATAATTACGTTTTCGTGTACTTCATAGTTTAAGCTTTAAACATTCAATCACAGTATGGAAGAATGAATGTTCACTTTTAAGTTTATTTTCACAGCCAGGTGCCTTTATTGCTCTTTGCTCATACCAAAATTATCAGAATTGGGTAACTTGGACTGAGTTAGAATGGCCAATAAAAGTTTTTAAACAGCAATTTTCTTTCTCTAAATTTAAAACTGTTATTACTGGTAATATACCAAATTTACACTTGGTGCTCATGGTTCTGAAGTAACATATTGTTAGATGCCCATAGATTTAACTTAAGCTTTAGATTACAGCAATTGCAAGGGATTTCTAAATAAGTGATAACAAAATTAAATTGTTCCCCAAGCTCAACTGGCATACAAAATTTCGTGAATGCTGAATTTGTAAATAATTTTACCTTTCGACTAGTACTTATTTTGGTATTACAATAGCAAAGGGGGGGGGAAGATATTTTAAATGAAGCATAAATTTATCTTTCGAGGAGTCCTTTGCCAGAAGGCGAAAAATTCTTTCCTTCATAAAAATCAAATCCAAATTTGTGAATTTTTAAAAAATTTAGTTTAAACTTCCATAATAAAAGCTGAAGTGACGCCTCAGCTGCATTATGTTTGGAACATACTAAACCAAAAAAAAAAACTGAACTTTTCAAGTTGATTATTTTTTACCCTTTTCTGACACTTTACATTTTTGCAAATAGCTCAATTTCAGTATATGAGCTACAACATGAACATGACTGGTAAGTAATATTTCAATTAGCTTTTCAATTTTTTATGTTTTTCAATTAAAATAACTTAAGTCGGAGTTTAGATGGTCATTTAATTTAAATACCGAGTATAAAATTTGCAAGAAAAGTTATTCAATATACAAACAAAACCGAGAATTGTTTTCTAGTTTTATGCAGATTTAATTTTTCTAATACCTATTTTGGCCATAAGATACATAGAAAGTGGTCAATGTAGGCTTTATGATTTTTTTGGGATTTTCTTCAACAAATTTGGTTATCTTTTGGTTCAAATTTGAAGTCTAAAACTTGGAGAGTTTTTGCAATGCAAAACTAAAAGTTTTAAGCAACAGAAATTGCATTTCTGGTTTATTTTAAGGCAACTATTGGTGAAGTGATGAATAAATTAATAGCATATAACTATTAACCAAGGGGTAAATATCCAGTAAAATTTCTATACACAAGACGATTTCCAAGGAATTCCAAAGGTTTCCAAAGAATTCCAATGAGGTCAAATGAAAGTGAAATCTAAAGAATTCCAGTGATTTTCAAAGAATTCTGAGGAATTCCAAGACTTCCAACGAATTCCACAGATTTCTAAGAAATTCCAAAGATTTCCAAGACTGCCAATAATTTCCAAGACTTCCAATAATTTCCAGGGATTTACAACGAATTCCAATGATTTCCAAGAATTACAAAGAATTACAGGGATTTCCAAAGCAATTCCGAGGATTTCCAAAGATTTCCAAGACTTCCAAGGAATTCCAAAGACTTCCAACGATTTCCAAGGAATTCCAACGATTTCCTAGGAATTACAAGAATTCCAGTGATTTTCAAAGAATTTCAAGGATTTTCAAAGAAATTCCGAGGATTTCCAAACAAGACTTCCAACGAATTCCAGGGATTTCCAAGAATTCCAGGGATTTCCAACGAATTCCAATGATTTCCAAGAATTTCAAAAGAATTCCAATGAGTTCAAATGAAAGTGAAATCTAAAGAATTCCAGTGATTTCCAAAAAATTCCAAAAAAATGAGTGGACACAAAATTTTCAGGATATTTACCCTTTGCTATTTAACAATCCATCGCGTTGCCGAATTCTTAAATTTTACCTTGGTGATTATCATGGTATTATTTACAATTACATTTAATTTTTCACGCTTTACTGTTTTAGCACTTTTTATATTTCTTTCTTTACTTATTCTGTTCTTTAGAATGACATAACACCTTTATTTTATTTACGTAATTATTAATTACAGCATTATCAAAATCATTTCACTGATTTGAAACACCAGTTCATCGCTCTATAGGCCAAGTAAATTAAATTACCACTTCACTTCACTTCCATATATTTAATACTCAAATTAAAAATTTAACAAGACATTTTATTTGTACTGCCTAGTTTCTGGTTAAAATAAAAAATCAATATATTTTAATGAGATTGAGGAAGTTGAAGCAAAAATTGTTTGAGAAAATATATATTTTGGTCTGTATTATGACGGCACTACTGTCAAATCTCTGTTATTATTGATGATGATGTAATATAATTCACCTTTAAATAATTAAAATAAATAATTTCTTACAGCTCGAGTTGGCCTTATGCATATCGGTGTTTTTATCCTCTTGTTGTTATCTGGTGAACGGAACTTTGGCGTACGACTAAACAAGCCATACACCGCTACAATTCCAATGGACATTCCCGTTTTTACTGGCACGCATGCAGATTTGTTGATAATCGTTTTTCATAAAATTATAACTACAGGTCATCAACGTTTACAACCACTCTTTGATTGTTTGCTAACAATTTTAGTTAATGGTAAGAAGGATCAATTATCCTGACTTGATTTTAAATAATTTTTGTTTCCAGTATCTCCATATTTAAAAACTCTCTCGATGGTGGCCAGTACCAAACTGTTGCATTTATTGGAAGCATTTAGTACGCCATGGTTTTTGTTTTCGTCTCCTGCAAATCACCATCTGGTGTTTTTCTTACTCGAAATATTCAACAACATAATTCAATATCAATTCGATGGTAAGAAATTTCCTCTTTGCTCTTGTGCTTCTTTTATCTCGATCAAATGTCAGGTAATTCCAACTTGGTCTACACTATCATTCGTAAGAGACAAGTGTTTCATAGTTTAGCAAATTTGCCGTGTGATTATGGCAGCATAACAAAATCTCTCAGTAAAAAGGTGAAACGACACTTATCGACTGCAACAAGTCACGAAAACGTCGCCGAATTGGTAATGGATGGCTCGCATCCAGCTCTACCAGCTGAACCTGGTACTTTGAAAGCTTCCTTACCAGACACGCCATGCATAGGCCAGATGACGGAAAAAGAGTCTGCACATCCGGCTTCAAGCCAAATCGAACAATTACCAATTACAAATGGAATGGCAACAATTAGTTTGAATGCACCTACCACAAGTTCTGAGGAAACTGAAAAATTATCACATCAGGGTTCACAGGTAATATTAGATTGCTTTAAATATTTAAATTCGGCAATTCATTTTTTAGTTAATTTTGAATGGATCATCTGCCGAACCAGAAAAATGTAAAACACCTACCGAATCTCCAACTTCATTTCAGAGATCTGTAAATACCGTAAGTAACCTAGAACAAAAAACAAATCAAAAATTATTTTATCTTTTTAACAGCGGAGTAGCATAAGAGTTAGTAGTGTAGCTGAGAGTAAAAACATGAGTCAGTGGGTACCGACAGGTGATTGGGTCCAATCTTGGAAGAGTAAATTGCCTTTGCAGACTATCATGAGGCTACTTCAAGTCTTGGTTCCGCAAGTTGAAAAAATTTGTATCGACAAGTGAGTTTTAAAATCTAAATACCTGTTACCTGTTGTTATTATATACAATTTTATTTTAAAGAGGTTTGACTGATGAAAGTGAAATTTTAAAATTTTTACAACATGGAACTTTGGTTGGTCTTCTGCCCGTCCCACATCCTATTTTAATAAGGAAATATCAAGCAAATACTGGTACTACAGTATGGTTTCGTACTTACATGTGGGGTGTAATTTATCTGAGGTAGGGGTATATTTGAGATTTTTGTTGATTCATTAATTTTTTTTTTTAGAAATGTGGATCCTCCTATTTGGTACGATACGGACGTAAAATTATTTGAGATACAAAAGGTCTAAAATCTTAATTAAGTGTCTTCTGTATGCATATTTAATACGATTAATAGTTTAAATTAAGTTTAACATTGTGTTCTGTTCGCTTTAGTGCAATCTTTGTGATATGTTCATTTCTGTTTTAATTTATTTTAATAACTAATGTGACTGCATTTTTGAATATATAACATAATATATAATATTTTCGTTGTGATCTCTATGTTAATATCAGTATAACTGTCTAAATAATTTTAAAATCTTGTATTTATAAAAATATATTTAAAATAAACATCTTAATTTTTTGTTTTTAATTGTTTAATCCTGATTTGAAAACTAGTGAAATTTTAGAACAGGTAAGGCCAATCCACTTCTGCGAGAAACAACGTCCACTCCATAAATCAATATTGCTAATTTTGTTACCATGCAACTGAACCAACACTTGTTAGCTCTTAGGAGTTTCATTGATTAATCAAGTTTTGATTTTATTTTTTAAATGAAAATAAAAAATATTATAAAGAAATCCATAATTTATTTTAAAAAGTAAGTGTTAAATAAATTTTACCTTCTGTAACAATTTAACATTTTTCAAAAATTGCCTACTCTGCTCTAAAATATAAAACATAGTAGTTACCTTTCACACTTGACAAACGTCGAAGCTAATATTTACTTAGACATAAATATAGTATTTTTTATAATATAATTTATATTTACTTATTTCAGATTATTAATAAAAAATGGCAACTGGAAAATTTCACAGCAAATCCAAAAAAGTAAAATTTATGGGAGACCACAATCCTGCTCAATGTAATCATTCCATCGGCGGAAAACTCATTCACTACAAACCTGCGAAAGCATGGGAAGGAAAGGATACCATAAAATTATACAACGGAGATGGAGTTAGAGAACTGATAGTTCCTAAAAGAGAGCCAACTGAAAATCCAGGAATTTGGTCGATGTCAGAATTTACAAGATTACAGAGTCAAGCTCGTGTGTACTCCAAACAAGAACGGATAGCAATGAAAGAAGAAGCCGAACGTAAAAAACGGCAATTACAAGAAGAAAGTCAAAAAAGAAAGGATCAGTTAGCAAAGGCACAATTAGAACAGAGAGCAGGGGCAACTTCCAAACTAGCAACTGTTGAAAGTGAAGCAGCGAATAAAAATTTATACGTTTTACAACGAGCATTTGAATTGCGACAAGAACAAGAAGATGAAATTAAAAAAGCCAACGGTCTAATCCTTGCTACCAAATGTTTAGCAATACGAGAAGCGCAAATTATAGAACACGAACTTATTGAAAAAGAAACGACAGAAGAAAATAATCGATTAGATTCTATGATGGAACAACGACGGCAACAAGCAATCAAACTGGAAGAAGATAAACGCCACCGAAAGGAATTAAGTAATCAACGATACGTAAAAGAAGTATCCCAACAAATACGTGAAAATGAAATACAGAGATTAGTAGAAGCCGAACGGAAAGAAGAAGAAAGCCGTAACATAAACAGAGCAATGATTGCAATGCAACAAGAAGACGAAGAAAAATTAAGGCAGAAAAGGAAAGCACAATTAAAGATGATTGACGAATTAGCCAAAGCCAACGAAGAAATCGCGCAATACAAAATCGTGCAAAAGGAAGAACAACGTATTGCAGACATGAGAGTTCAGGAGTTCATGCGAAACAAAGCGGAACGTGAAGCGGCACACGAAGCTGAAGTGGAAGCACAAAAAGCGGCTAAAGAACGTGAAATCGCTCGATTAAGAGCTCAGCAACAAAAAGCAGCGGATTCGCAAGCTGCAAACGACGAACTGAACGCGCTTAGGGTTCAAGAAGAAGTTGAGAAGGAGTGGAGAGAAAAAGAAAAGAGAGAAGCTCAAAAACGTAAGGATCAAGCTGACGAATTAAAAAGAGGCAGGCAGAAACAGGTTGAAGATATACGTAAAGCTCAAGCGTTGGAAATTGAGAGGGACGAACACGAATTCCATCAAGTAGCGAAGGTTCAAAACGAATTATACCAGATTGATCTTAAAAAGAAAAATGAAAAGCGCGCGGCTGCAGTGAGGCATCGCAAAGAACTGCTTCAACAGATTAACGCTAAGGAACGTGAACGAATTAATCAAATTAAAGAAAAATTCGAAGAGGGTACGGCTTTGCGATTAGAGCAAGAAGTGCGTAGTTTACAGATTGAAGGAATTATGAAAAAGAAAGTGCAGAAACTTAGAGATAACAAAGTTCCGGAAAATTACGTTCGAGATATTGAACGTGCACTCAAGATTGGATGAAATGCACACATCGCCTCAAAAAAATTTTTGTATATTGTTATACTTTATAAACCTTTACATCTAATTCCTCTGATAATAAATTGTACTTTTTTAAACGTTTTATGTTATAGATATTTAATTTATTTTAAATTTACTTCAGATACTTTTAAGACTTAAACCAAGGGATAAATATCTCGAAAATTTTGTGTGCACTTATTCGGAAATTCTTAAAAATTGCTGGAAATCATTCAAATTCTTTAGACGAAACTTGTTTGAAAATCATTGGAATTTACTAAAAATAGTAAAATTACTCGATTACGGTGTCTTACAAGTAAAAAAATAATTTCGATGTCCTTTAAAATTCAAACTTAATATTTTTTGTTTTTATCTTGGGCTTTGTTCTTACTACTTCTTGTGAAGTCAAATTGTTTGTTTTTATTTGTTAACTGCAATCCTCTGTGCACGAAGATCAAATGTTGGAGCCAAGCAAAGATGGGGTGAGCTGTTGACATCACTCTGTTTATTAAATTTTATACCAACGATAGATATCTATCCCAAGTCTGACAAATTATTCACGTAACCAATCAAATGTTTGGTTTGTTAATTTGAATTTGAGTTGCAGTTGTCTGATTGGTCACTTGATTTATTTATCAGGCGGATTCGTTATCCATTAAATACCTCAAGATGAAGAAATTGGACGTAAGTAGTATGGTGATATCGTTTTAATTATTATTTTAAAAAATTTGGATTTTGAGATTTGGTATTAAAAATTAAATAAGCAATTTATACAATTTATATTAAAATTTTACACTTACAGTAGTTACAGTGTATTTTATCAACATATAATGATATAATTATTTTCATTAAGTAGATAATAATATTGTAATCACACTTTATTTTTTAATTAAATGCTAATTAATTTATAATCGAGGAACGTATCTACGTTTTTTATTACACAATGAGTAATTTTTGGCAATGTAAGGACTAGCAATTTAAAATTAATAATGGCTAAATTGATGGTTTTTAGCAAAATAAAATTCTTCCTTGCACCAATTTCGACTTCCTAATTCTCATTTGAATTTCATATCGTGTTTTATGGGACATAGCAAGCTCTTGCTCGTTCCAGGAGTCAATTTATGTAGCAGGATAAAAGCACTCACAAGTTATAAATTTTTTATAAATCACAGATAATTATTATGCTTATTCTATGTATTTGAGCTAATTATAATAAGTTAAAATTAAATGAGGGGTGTTTCATAAAACTTAAAAGCTAGCAATCTGATGGCGGCCTTATTTTTAAACTTATGCTATTCGATTAGGTATCACTTAAAATTAACAATAAATAAATAAAATGGATGTATATGAGATTATTGCTACTTCTTAAAAAAATCTTATATACATTTTATGTACATAATCTTTTAATTTTAAAACATTAACTTATGAGCGCGTTTTAACCGAAAATGAAACCAAATTATGTAGTTGTAATCATATTTCTTTCTATATTTGTGTGTATAGGTGATTGCGAACTCATACCAGATGGCATTTCCACGTGATACGAAATTCCGTAAGGTCTTAAATGATAAATTAAATATTCTAATACATACATTTGATTTGGACTAACATAATGGAATGATACAGCATTATCGGAACAACAATCCATTCCCTGTGAAAGTAAAATTTCATTAAAAATATAAAAACCAAATTAGGTACTACCTCTTTACTGTCGTAATAAATATATTTCCAGTACCAAAAATCATTGGTAACATGACCAGGAATAAGATGATGCTCTGGTACAAAAGGGAAAAAGCGTCCTCTACCCATAGTGTCGCGTGAATCACCAGCAATTACTTTAACTCCTTCCATACATTTTCCCATTTCTACATCTTCGTTGCCGCTATTAGCATCACTACACATAGTCGAATTAGGTAAACCTACCTAACAAAATAAGTAATAAATTGTTTTTTGTATGCTCAATTCAGTACTTACTTCAATAAACCTTTTCAAAGCTTCGTGACTTAAAACATAACCAGCTCCTCCACTCATATAACCCTGCTTTACAAACGGTTTAAATCGGCAACCAAAATATACTGGCTCCGAGGGATTGTGTGCCATCAGCATAAAACGTAAATTCTCCAATATCACATAACTAAATTTAAAAAATATTAAATGTGGTTTAACAAAACATTTTCTAAACTCACGTATCATCGTCAGCTTTCAAAAACCAATCGGCTTTGTCACGATAATGCTTGTAAACATATTTAAAAGCCTCTTTGGTTTTAGCCCACAAATTATTACGACCTTCTTTAACTGGCAACGCTATAGCTGGCAAGCTCGTATCTTCTTGCGAACTCATAAATAATAAAACGTTGCAACGTTTCCCCCAGGTATTCTTAACGTGCTTGGCTCTCCTTTCGTGATTTTTTGGTCCCGTCATTACCCAACACACTATTCGAATTCGCTGTGATAGTTGGTCTGCCACTGAGGAATCTTCCATGCGATGGAATATTTCATCTTTGCTATGCGTTCCAGGATCGCGTAAGGGGCCAGCTAAATCTGCTATTTGACTACTTGTATGAGGGTCGCTTAACTGCATCCATAAATAGTTCGAGGGTAATAACATTACGTATGCTATCGTAAATCCAGTTACTAAGCCTATCACTAAAGCCAGGATAAAATTCTTGCTCGTATTCGTCCTAAAAAGACTAAATAAGATAAATCAATTGCTCAGATTTTTATATAACAATCACAAATAACTCACTAAACTTCCGGTAGTGAGTTATCTGTATTGTAAACTGTCTTATGAATAAATTTAAAAAACATTTTCCAGTCAGCATTTTATATATTTTCTTTAAATCAAATTTCTTGTTTTGGATCTTAACGAAAAATAGTATATTATACTACAAGGGAGTAAGAGAGAACAATATAAGGTTGGTCAGTATTGAAGATAAAAAAAAGGCAATTATATTGCTATTTAATTTAAAAACACTGGTAGTGTAATTTTTTTTCCCGAATTAAACCAGTGCGGTGTTTTTATGATTATAAGTACTAATTTCCAGTTGTGGTTAATTAATTTTTACTTTAAGTATTTATATCTGGTGATAAAAAAACTATAAATATTTAATCAAAGATGTTAACTATATCTTACAATTTAACAAATTTACACGTGAAATTAATAGTAAAAACAATCGGTCAGGGATTAAAAATTATAGTGTTATACACTTGTTTAAATAAACAAATTACTCAAATTCACAATCAAATGTCTACTGGTGATACTACCAAAAACTACGATAAATAGTATGAATGTTCAATACGAGATCTTTAAGTTTGATTATACAAATTATAACTTTTAGGAAACCCAATAATGTATTAGCTACCTAGATATATGTAGTTTACCCGTTACAAAAAAAATGAATATAAAAACTTGAAAAATTTAGAAAAATTGTAAGTGCAAAACAATTTACGATAAATTTTATCGGGGGTATTTACGTGCGTTATAAATACCTCATTATATTTTATATTTTAAAAAATCTAAAGTCGGTTATCATTTTACACCAAGTAATAACAACATTATAGAACTAACAATAGTATTGTGTTAACAAGTTGCAACAAACAATTTTGCAGCTTGATTAGGTATATTATATAAACATAAAAAAATCACCTAATCAAGTAATAAATAAAATTTGTATTCCAATATTAAACTTGACTCTATTATTCTGAAAAATCGACTATTTCTGTTTAATTCTAAAATTGAACAAGAGATGTTGTGTTGGGAGACATTGTTTTAAAAGGCTTAAAATGCAAAAAAGACAATACATCTCTCAAGATCCTGCACCTGAAGCTTTATTAAAATGCAAAAAACAATGTAGCACAGCATGTAGTTGCAGAAAGGCAGGCTTAAAATGTTCAATTATATTATGTGCAACTTGTACAGAAATTTCATGCAACAATTTTCCAGACATTCTACTCGACTCAGAAGAGGAAGATGATGAACCACCTGAAATAAATCAATTTCTCTCAATGCATATGCCAGATGATGAAAGTGATGCCCTTGATGAGCAAGAGGAAAATTTTTAGGAAGAATCCATAAAAATTAATAAACCATATTCTTCAATATAAATTGATGCAGATCAACTGGGTCCATCGATGAGTACAAGGAGCTCTAAAAGATTAAAGCGTTAATCATCTTAAGCCATACTATGTATTCTTCGTGGAGTATGCCTACTGGGGATACCACGTTAAAGAAAGCGCGCTCTTTCACTCTACCTCTATGGTGGTATGGAAAAGAGTAAATAGGAAAAATAAAATTGGATAAAAGGCGAGAAATTACATTCAAAAATAACATTTTCCGATAAATTTACGAAAACACTCATTTTCTACACGCTGTAATTCCAAAGCCATTAATCTTAGAGAAAAAAATGTATACGACATCAAAACATGCAGAATTTCATGCTCTACATTTTTGTATTCTTACATAGTCGGCGTATCTGGCACCGTTAACCAGAAAATAGCAAAAGTGATTTTCCACCCCTTCAAACCAAGATGGCGGCGCGAGCGGAACCCCCTCAAGGTCGAAAACTTGAAATTTTATATAACTCACCTAACTGAACAATCATGCCAAATATCAACTTTCCTATACCTTTTGCAAGTGAAAACTACCTATTGACTGGGCTAATATTGGTACAATATATTTTAATTTCGATATTAAAAAATTATATTTGATAATTAGTATGTATTCAAATATAATATGATAATTAGTATGTCCGCTCCGCTAAAAATTACAATAATGCTTCATTAATATTTAAATGAATTAAAATAATTTAATTTGCCTAATTAAAGTTATCTCGAGTAAGTGATTATGATAAAGCAGTACAAACAGAAGTCAGCAACAAAAATTATGTCGTAGGTAGCTCCCAATAATTACTGAAAATAAAACAATAGCGGTTTATTATACCCAAATTTAAATAAAATAACTTTTTTTTCAAATTTGAAACGGATAATATTAATCATGTTTTTGGACGTAACATCTTTGGTGGTAAAAACTCTTGTATAAGCACGGAAGTGGCTCTATCTTTGTAAGTTTCCTAAGTGGAGAGAGATAGAGATTCGAATCCACTGAAAGTCACTGAGTGGCTTTCACTGCATTAGGTAGTATACAGTGACAAATAAACCACTTCGAGAGTGGGAAATCGATAACATAAATGTAGAGCGGGGGCGTAACAAAATGGTGTTACGAATGTCAGAAAACAGCCCCCTCCCCCGAACGTATAATAATTACAAAAAACAATATTCTCGTTTACAAATTTATTAATAAGATAATAAAAAAACTATAAATATGATTAAACGAAACTGTCTTTTAACATGGTGCAGCATGAAAATACTTGCAATGTGTCTTGATTTAACGAAAATATTAAGCCTCACCTAGGTACTTCCCAAAGCTCGATTCAGCACTGCTTATACAAATACAAAAACAGCCGGAGAGCATTAAAATAATAAAGTCATGATTGCTTGTTAAAATATACGGATTTAAATTATAACCTAAATGAAAGACTTAAGAAAAAGTGCTGATATCAAAGGATAGCGACATAATTATTATTATCAACTACTTCCAAACCCAAACCATGATATTGAACCCTCCATGCTCTCAAGTTTTTGGATTGTATTCTGTAAATATTCCAAAAATTTTGTGTACACTCGTTTGTAATTCCCTTGGAATTCCATGGAAATTTTTGGAAATCCCTGGAATTCCTAGGAATTCTTTGCAAATCGTTGGAAGACTTGGAAATCGTTGGAAATCTTTAGAATTCCGAGTCTTGTGTACAGAAATTTTACTGAATATTTACCCCTTGGTATTCTGTATTGCGCGGACGTCTTACATTATTCCTCGATCCAGTGTTACCATATAAAACAATCCTACTATTGTTAGTCCATAAAATATTTAGTTTAGTTCCTTTAGTTCTTATGGTGTTGGCCCTATACATACGTATATGCAAAAATCAATGGATCAACAGGTTTATATAGACATTTTGCAGAATACCACGTTGAGAAGAAATGCCACTCAAATGAGTCTTCCGGCAATAGAAAAACTCGAAATATACTGGCAAAAAACTAAATGGTTTCGGGTAAACAGAATTGATATCATGGATTGGCTAACTCAATCTCCTAACTTCAGTCCTATTGGGAACTTCTAGATAGACATCAAAACAGCAATTTTTGCTGCTAAGCCAAGCAATAATAATAATAAACTTTGGCTTATTGTGGAACGATCATGGAATGAAATGTCTCAGGAAAGATGCCAACAAAGATGTTGATTCAATGAACCGCCGTTATGAGCCAATTATCAAATATAAAGGACATTGTACCAAGTGTTCGACTATTTTATTTTTTAAAGATTTTTTCTAAAAGATTAATTGTCAAGACTGTTATTATTTTATTTCCTCCGATTTAAGGTAAAATCAAGAATCTTTTTTATTAAATAAACAAATTTGTGTTTTTTTATAGTATTTGTTATTTGTTGAGATAGCCATAACAGATATGATAAAATTCTTAGGACCTTAATCCTACTCCCCGACTAGTAGTATTTGTATTGTATGAATTAAAAACGTAATTTAGATTTAGAATATAGAAAACTAATTAGTGGAATTCTGTTTTCCTTTTCAAAGAGTTTTTTTTATAATTATTTTTTTAAATCTTTAATTTTATTTTATTGTAATGTGCCTGTGTTTCAAAAAATAAGAATTTCTCCCTCCCCCATGGAAAAAAATTCTGTATGGAAGCCTATTAAATTTTTAAAAATTATAAAATCGTGAAAGCAATAAAAGATAAGAAACTAAAATATATATTTCATTAGTAACCATGTTGCAGATACTTGTAGTGAAACTTTACTATTAAATATTATTATTAGTCTTATCTTATGACCCGAAGTATTTTGTTAATAATGTCATGTCTCAAGTTTACATAATACGATAACAAATATAATTTAAAGTTGACCATTTAAAACCGAAAAAAATGAGGTAGGTATTTATTTTAGTAGAAGGTATCTTAGAGGTATCGGTAGAGGTATCTTTTCGTAGACTAAAAAATTATTGATTTATAAAGATGGTTCTAGAAAACAAATTAGGTAATTACCTAAATATTTTTGAAAGTTTTCCAATTTCAAAAATTGAGAAACAGATAATGAAAAAACTTCACACCTAAATAATAATAATTTTGAATAAACAAACAAAACTGGTATTAATAAATAAATAAAAAATGTTGGTGAAAAAATGTAAATTTTGAGTGGAAATATAAAATAATTAAGTTTGTAAAAACTTTAAGTAATGTGCATGGATTAGTGGGCTGGTAGAATAATTACTCAATGTGAGAATGCTAATTTTTGTACAAAAATGTTAACAATGACCGGTGTATTATAGTACCAGACAAAAATTTAAATATGGACATCGATAAAAAATGTAATCTGGATTTCTATAAATTTCTTTCCTATTTTTATAACCACCTACTAACTTTGCGATATAAAAATTGTCTATCAAAATAACAGGAAGTAGAAGACTTGGATGAAATTTTAGAATTGTAAGATAGAACCAAACTTTCCCTTTCGAGTTGTTCCTTTAAAATATAAAGTGGCCGGTCTTCCCAAAATCTAGCAAACTAAAGTAATTTAAAATTAAATAAACAATTTAAAAATAAAATACAGGAAACACCTACGTCCTTATTACAATCCTAAACAATTTCGTTTTACAGTAAACAATTTTTGACTTTTCAAATTCTTATGTAAATAAAAGTATAGAAATCTTACCATTTAAAAATTCTAAGAACACTCATCCTTTACCAAATATTTTCTAAAATGTGTCTTGTATATTAAACTACTTGTACTCATATTCTTTTAACATGTTTACTATTTTTATTGAGTAATAAATCTAACCACAACAGCACCTAGCATTTTATATTGAACAATGCGCACTCTGCCGTGTGGCTCGTTCACAACAAACTAATCCAAACCAAACTTTCTTGGGTAATTTCAACCCCACTAAATTTGTTTTTGTATAAAAACTAAATCATATTTTACATTAAATCATTGTGTTTATTATAAAATATTTAATCAAAATTCTAATTTGCATAAATACGCTCCGATCACTTTCCTTTCGCGACCTTTAGAATTAAAAGCGATTTCATTTGAACCGCGCTACGATAATTAAATAATAAAATACCATCATACTCTTATCCTTTTCTTACATTGTAAAAAAGTGAGAAAAAGTATGTCGACAGATTGATCCTTCCTATTAAATTTTTGTAATTAGTTAAAATTACCAATTACACAGATTCATTTACAAATATTTATCTACATACAGTGGTGTCCGATTACGACGAACTTCAAATACCGACTGATTTCGTTTGTTCTAACTAGGGGCGGTCAGATTTTTACTTTATGGAAGTATTTAGTAAAAATAACTTTTAGCAAAGAGTATGTATATTATACTCTTTGCTTTTAGTGATTTTATACTCCCACCCCCCTTGTACAATAAAAAATAAGAAAATCTTGAACCTTTCACCCCCAAATGGTAGGGCATAAACTTGGGTCAGTGGCGGAACTAGGGTGCGCAGACCTCGCATTGCGGGGGGCCCTTGGCCATAAGGGGCCCCAAAATAACGCCACAAAACATTTTTTACGTAGTTTCATTTTTATATGGTTAACAAAATAATTACTTTTAAGACAACTTTTAACATTCGACGTTAAAATTAGATTTTGAAACTGTTAAAAATCTTTCAGTTTGCTTATCTATCAGCTGTTGACCATAAACAGTAGAGGTAATATCTACAGTAAACTAGTAACAATAAAGCAATAAACACAACCCTCAAATCGGCTTATTTTTTATACTTTGTACAGGGGCGGATGGGCAACATCTTAACGGTCCGGGAAATAATATTTGTCGGCCCTCTTTTCATATCCGGATATGGCTAAAATATACATTTACAGGGTGTTACGCATTTTTCCTTTAAAATTAAATAGAGCATAGGTCAGCATAGATTTATTACAGATTTTTGAATCAGATTACATTTACTATTCAAGAAACATTCTTTTATGTTAAGAAATTAATAACCCACAGTGTAGACCCTCTCCTTATGAGACGTATGTACTTTCAGCCACCGGCCCTGCAAACCTCTGAACAACCGGCCCACCGGGAAATTTCCCGGTTTGTCTTATGGCCCATCCGCCCCTGCTTTGTCGGTATATACGTAAAATATGTCTTATTTTTGGACAAAGTAGTTTTTCTGGAGAAAATTGGGTAAATCACATCTGAACATTTTATTATATAATTTGAATTTATTTTAAGCATATTTAGAGGTATATTAGGGACAATGGATAATTTTGAAATTTTATTTTACACCACAATTTACTGTATAATTTAGTACAACCAACGACGGCACCTATTTATAAACTAATCAGGAAATTAATACATATTTAATTTTTTTTATTTAGATTTAAACAATTTTTTGCTGTAATAAAGAAGTTGGTCGATATAAAAAATTAGTTTTTCAATTATCGTTTTTGTAATTTACAAAATCATTGGCACCAAAAGTTGACAAAGAATTTTTATCAATTTTGATTAGTTTTTAATTTGCGTTAATTATATTTTAAATTTTAATGCCCTTTTAACTTCTACTATGAAATAAGCCCTTATTTCAATGGGCTTAGTTTTCTTTAATACAATAAATTTAAAAAAATTGTATTGTTTATTTTATAAATTTTTTCTGCGGGGGAGGCCAAATTTTGAAGTTCCGCCACTGACTTGGGTAGTACATTTAAAAGGGCTACCATGGCTTCTATATTTCTACTAAAAAATTTGAAAAAATATTCGGTATAAGCATAAAAAAATTAGTATTATTGATGTAAATAATAAATTTTATTTTGAAAACATTTTCATTGTATTTTGTAATTATTTTAATAATCTTCCGTAAGATTAATAAATTCCCCCCTTCCTTTATCAACATAAATAACAGAAATTTGAACCCACCTGTCCCGTAAACCCGTTTACGTTACAGTGACTTTACAGAGACAGTGGCGACAAACGATGTCCGACTTTTGATTGGCTACAATGTTTTTGCTAATATATAGCTTAAGGTGCTAGATCAATAGGCGCTGAACTGGTGTCAAGTTCAATTCAAAAACGAATAGTCATAGAAAGTTGAAATTTTCAGTACATACGTAAAATATTGTTCTGCTTAACACCTGCTATTTTTTATTTAAAAAAAAATAATAAAAAAATAATTTTTTCTGAGTTTTCCATAAAATACACTTTAGGGGATCTGTCAGGGAATTACACCCAAGAATTGAGCCTCGACACCTACACTATTGGAAAGAGGACAATTTTCTGTGTATAATAAAAAAAGAAATTTTGCGGATTATCCATTAGTTTTCGAGAAAACGGCTTTTGAAAATCAAAATTTTACATGCATTTTAGATAGGGAAATTCATTAACATAAAAGTTGTATTGACGGTGCGTGCGTTCTGATATAGTCTTAGTGTTAGAAGTCACACGCGATTGTGACATTGTGGGATGTACATCGGGTGTATTACGGAATATTATGCAATAATTTAAAAAATAAACGCAGAACTCGTTTTTAGGTTAGAATCTCGAGTGCCTTGGTTGCGTTCGTCAAAACCGACGCTCCGCTACCCTCCGCTCCGGTCCCCTCCGCTCCGGGCACTACGCGCCGTTTTGACGAACGCTGACTCGCTAAAAACATCCCTCTAGGTCGCACCACCACGCCAAAGGTGAAACTCGAAAGGGGTGAAACTCGTAAGGTTAGCAACGACCGTTAGCTCCCGACCGGTGGTCGACAACAACTGAATACAAGTGCTCCGCCCATCAATAAGACTATATCAGAACGCACGCACCGTCAGTAGAACTCGGGAGCGGATCAATTCCCTATGTAAAATGCATGTAAAATTTTGATTTTCAAATGCCATTTTCTCGAAAACTACTGGATAATCCTCATCGAAGTGCGGTCTCAAAATGCTCAGAAAATTGTCCTCTTTCTAATAGAAAAAAAATCAAAGCCCAATTCGTGGGTGTAATTAACTGACAGTAACCCACTTTAGTTATCAATATAAAATAGGAGATGTAAAGCAATATCCATCATACTAATCAACCAAAAAAAAAAGTAAGATTAACTTTCTTGGTTTGACTTGTGAACTTGACACAAGAATTCAAGCAATCTAGGCGAAATTTTAAATTGGTGCCATGATATTAACCAATCAGAGAATACATGCAGTTCAAGCATTTTCAAAAAGATGTCGGCACTTAAATTTGAAGCAAAGACACAAACCTACCCATTGTATTGGTAAAATGGTTACCTGGTAACCTGGTCATAATCCACCGCCCGGAGCTATCGTAATTTATAAGCTGTTCTCTACCTGGTTCTAATACTTTATCTACTTTTGTATACGGTTAAGTAATTGCATCAGGTATAATCTTTTAAAATTAAATTTAATATAACAATTGCAGATTTTTTTTCTATATTATAAAGAGCAGTTTAAAAATTTTGTTCATCAAAGAAATAACTAAGTCCCGTTAAATAAATAACGAGGAGACTTTAGATAAAGAAAGTAGTTCAAGAATTGTAAAAAGAAAATCGCGATTACCCAGAGTCTCTTCAAAAAGTAAAAGAATCTATCGTTCAGCTCAAAAAAATAAACCTTTGTTAACCTTTCAGCAGCCGCGCCACTATAGAGCAGGCGCGTGTTGTACCGCGTACGACACGATGTCTTTTTATAAATATTTTATTATTAAGGCCGAGGGGGTTGAATCAAATCAGCGCGGCGCCAGGGGGGGCACGTGCCCACCCTGATGATTGGAGTGCCCACCCAATTTGTAGGAATTTGATATCAATAATGTAATTTTTTTAGTATATTTATAAATTTTATGTGCCCGTGCCCACCTTAAATATAAGGGGCCCAATTTGTACCCATCCATCCATAATATTCAATTCATAAAAAGATAGGAAATTCATATTATATTAAAAATGACCCTGTAAATTATCCAAAAAATTCGGCTGTGAAAAGTTGGGTCAGCGGTGATACCTCTTCGAAACTTAAACGCGCCAAAACTGTGCAACGGAACCAGACTGACCATAAAAAAATTGACACCTAATTTGATCGAGGCAACAATCATCAGTGGCAAATTCAAAGAGGAAGATGTGCTGATTCCACTCATATCGATGATTACCAACGAATTACCATTCCAGTTCAAGCGGCTTCAGTTCCCTCTACGTCTTGCCTTCGCGATTACAATCAACAAAGCACAAGGGCAATCATTGACTATTGCTGGCTTGCACTTGAAGAATTCGTGTTTTTCGCACGGCCAATTGTATGTTGCTTGCTCCCGAGTTCAGGGCCGCGTTAAGGCATGTGAGTACCCTAGGCATATTCTTTTTTGCCGCCCCTTTAAAATTAAAATTTGAACTTATTATAACAGCATAATTATTTATTAGCAAAATAACAAATTTATTTACTTAAACAGTAGACCGTTGTTTGTTCTTCGTTTATTTTTATTCTTTACTCTCTTGCACTTAAAAATTGTTTATGTTTCTACATAAAGTAATATGATTTTTAAATAAGTACAATTTACAATCAAGTTTCTATTTATGTTACATTTTTTATTAGAATTAATTAGTATTTTTGCCGCCCCCTAAAAGACTGCCGCCCTAGGCAGCTGCCTTTCTTGCCTAATGGATAAATCGGCCCTGCCCGAGTTGGCACACTAAAAAATTTATACATTTACACACCGAACGGAACTACGAAAAATATAGTGTATCCTTTAACATTACGATGAAATAAAAAAATCTTTTATACACTTTTTTCAATTATTAAATGTCTCATTATCATTTAAAATATTAGAACTCACTGTATTCACTGATTAAAAATTTTATAATAATTTTAAATTATAGGGTACTTTTTTAGCTGTATGAGAACTTCAAAATGAAATAAAACATTGAAAACCTGACGGAATGTTTTGGTTATAATTTTTTTTATGAAAGTACAACTAAAGGCATTTATGACTTGAACATGACTTCCGGCATGTGACCACCACGACTAATGGTTACGAAGCGCATCCGTTCAGTCCAATTTTTGACCACTTTTTCCAATATTTCTGGCTTTATTTCATAAATGGCTTGCTGAATATTAGCCTCCAATGCTTCTAGAGTTGTTGGTTTGTTAGCATAAACCATGGATTTAACATACCCCCACAGAAAATAATCTGGAGGTGTCAAATCACACGATCTTGGAGGCCAATTGATAGGACCACGTTTTGAAATAATGTTGTCACCAAATTGTCCTTTCAATAAATTGATGGTTTCGTTGGCTGTGTGGCACGCGTATCACCATCCTGTTGGAACCATAAGTTGTCAATGTTTAGCTCTTGAAGTTTTGGAAACAAAAATGTATTGAGCATGTGTCGATATCTCAGACCATTCACCGTAACGGTACCTCCTTCCTCATTTCGAAAGACATATGGACCAATGATGCCGTTGGCGTGTATTCCACACCAAACAGTCAATTTTAATGGATGCAATGGAGTCTCAAGATAATGTCCCGGATTGGTCTCACTCCATATACGGCAATTTTGTTTGTTCACATACCCATTTAACCAGAAATGTGCCTCGTCACTGAACAAAATTTTACGGTAAAAAAATGGATCCACTTCCAATTGGTTGTGAGCCCTATCTGCTAACTCACGACGCAATCGATGATCATCAGGCTTCAGTTCTTGAACCAACTGGAACTTTTATAAGGTAGTAAAAAGTAAATAAAGATCTTTCCGTAAAATTTTCCATGTAGTGGACGGACAAAGCCCAAGTTGTTGAGCACGATGGCGAATTGAAATGTTTGGGTCCTGTTGCACACTTTCACTCACAGAACTGATAGCTTCTTCGGTACGCACATAATTTCGTCTTGCTGGTGTTTTTATATCACGCAACGAAGAAGTGGTACGAAATTTGTCTACCACCGCACGAATAGCTTCCTCAGAAGGTCGAAAATGTCTAAACATAAAATGGGCGAAGAGCTCTACATGTTTGGCGAACAGAGCTTTGATTTTTAAAATATATTTCTATAATTTGGTAGCGTTGTTCAATGGTCAATCTATGCATTATCAAATGCCAAACCTTGCTAAACACAAATGTCAAAAAACTGTTTCCATCATAGCAATCTTGATTCAATTTGTTATCCCTATTGAAAGTTCTCATGCAGCTAAAAAAAACACCCTATACAATAAAACAAAAAAGGACAACGTCTGCCGGGTCAGCTAGTGTCCTTATAAAACTGCGCTCCCTGAACCCCCCTAGGACTGTAACCTATCCAGTCTGCGCCTCTTTAGGACTCAACCCTACCATATGCGTCCATTGGGGAAGCAAAGGGGGCAGCTGTCCTCCCCTGGCTTTTGCCGAAAATTAAAAATTTAATTTTAATTGATTTAAATTTTTTGTTAATTTAAACAATTTTTTTAAATTTTAATTAATTTAAAGGGTATTTTTTATAATGAAAATTTACTAATATTACAAGTTACAAGTAACTTTAAATAATTAATCTGATCAGCTACCAGCTACCTGCATGGCTTTTGGTACTTATTAGTAAAACAAAAATTATTTTCCGATGGTTTTCAATAAACAACTTGCATTTTCCAACTGGGAAACGCGGCCCAGATCAGACGGCCTAATAAACAGTCCGTCCCTGTTTTTCTTTATTAAGAATTTAAATACAATTTCAGACAAAGGTATTAATTTATTTCCAGGGATACTACTATCTCGCACCTTTCAGACAGAATCAAAATCTTAGTTAACTTAAAATATCACCGAATTAAAATCCAGATTTGAATTGTTCACTTTTTGTAGTAAAAGAATAAATTTGAAGTTTCCCTGTATACTAAAACCTTGAATAATAAATTGTTTTCTAAATATGGTGTCGTCGAAGCTGTCAACTGTCATCAACATGGCGTCGAGACGGGAACTTGAAGTTGTAGAAAGTTGGGAAGAAATAGCCGAAGTTGATGTAAGTAACATTTCATTTTAGAAAATTTTGTTCGCCTCTACAAATAACACGGACCAAAAATAGTTGCGAATGCCAGTAAAATATTTTTTTTATAAAGATCACGCCAAAATATTTCTAGGTTAAGTTATCAAATTTTATTTTTAGGTCCTGGAACAAAAATTAAAAACACTTATACCTTCCAATGAATCAATGGAGAACAAAGTGTACGTGTTTTGTTTTTTTTACGTAATTAATTATTTTAATTAGTTGATTCTAGAAATGGCAGTTCTAATGGAACGTCCTTTAATGTAGTTTTAACAGGTGACGATGCTTTGAGATCTCAGTATGTGCCTCCCGAACCGACGGTTAAAATATTAAAGCGACCCGTAGTGAACGCAAACGCTAATATTTGTAAAACTATTCAACCCAAAAAGACTTTACAACAAAGAGAAGAGGAATACGCTCAAGCACGACTTAGAATATTAGGCGATGCTCCAACTCACGAAAAAGTAGAAGATAAGTGAGTATTGATCGAGTCTTCTCTTATTTTGTGGTTTTAACATCTTTAATATTCCAGCGTTTGTAGTATACAGAGCAAGGAAGCACGGTACGAAATGGATAATGTGATACGATTTCCAAAAGGACCGGATGGAACAAATGGCTTTAAAATTCGTAGATAGTATTTACATATCATTTTAATTTTAATAGTCGTAAAACACAGACAGAAAGTGAATTTTTTTCGGATAAATAATTAAGAATAAAATAATGTATATATAATTTTTGTGTTTTTCAAATGCGGTTGCGTAACATAAAAATATTGTAAATTACTGTAAAGTTTTATATGTATTATAAGTAATTAGTTAGAACTATTATGTAAGTAATAATTTTCAATTACAACCATTCGAGGTTTAAATTTATCATACTATCTGACTGAAACCATTTATTTTAATCAACCTCGTGCGGAAGCAAAGAAGCTTTCTGTTAATGCTAAAGTAGGATTTGTATCTTAAAACTTGGCTTAGATATTAAATTTTTTTTTTCTTTTCAAAGAAAAAACTAGCTCCATGAATAGGTAAAATTAGTTGTTGCGATCATGTTTGCTGTCGTATAGTAGGTGTTTAGTGCAATTAATGTTGTAAATTAAGGAGATTTTTGTTTTAGTTAAGGTGTTAAGGCATAACAAAGACATTTATTTAATGCCAACAACTTTTGTGTTGTGATACGTACCAAGTGTTTTGTTATATCTTACGATACAAAGTGCCTAGAATCACATTTATTTGGTGATCTACTTACTGGTACTGAATAATTAATTACGTAATTAACATGAATATTTTAAGTGCTAAAACCTTTAGAGATAGATATTTATTATTTGTGGCAGTAAGCATGTCGAAAAATTTATACAGGATACTCTGCTTTTTACGTACATTGCAATAGTTTTATTTATACAGAACACATTTTTTGTAAAAATGGTATCTTCGGTAAATATAAATTATTATGTAAAATATTTTTGTGTATTGTAAAGTTAATAGTTATTTAACTGCTACTTAATTATTCTAACCCTAGCCCAAAAATAAGCAAACAATTGACAAAAGACATTTTTCAAATATTTTTAATTTAATTATTAACTGCAATATAACATATTTATATCCTGCAAAATTTTAAAATTCCTGTTTGGCTATACAAATCTACGTTTTAAGTAGCAATGGCCCAAAATATTATACAGGGATAGTTTTTATCGGAGCGAGTCGATTCATTTTCAGACAGGACATTTTTTTTCGTGGATAAAAGACAAAAAATAACAAGTTATTGGCTCTGGCAGTGCCGATGCATAATATATTATAATAATGGGATGCAAGTCATAATAAAATTTTTGAATTCATTATTATATAGTTTTGACTGGAAAAACTTGTTTCTAAAAGACAAATAAAATTGCCTTTGTCTTTCAATTTGCAAACTTAAAAATTTCCTTTTTTGCAAAAACAATAAATTGTTTTACTTTAATCCTAAGTAATAAGCGTTTTGATAGATTAAATTACATTTATGATTATCTGTATATGATGACATAATTACTTTTATGATTGAAGAAAAAATAGCATGGGTAATTATTCGGAGCAAAAGTAACTTTTCACGGCTCATCTGTTTGAGGGTAATTTGACCGACTCTCCATGAGAAGTCATACTTTTGCTCCTTATCAAAAAAGACGAGTACTATTTTTGCTTGTTTTTTATTTTCTAGTTTTATCTTATTTATTTTGATGTGTATAATATTAAAAGATGTTGTTTAAAGTAAAACGCAAATGTTTTATTTAAGTTGGATAGCTACGAGAGTTTCTGGGAGATTCTCTTATTTCTCGACCCCAAAATGTTAAATTATTCTTCACTGGATGTATTTGGTGTATTTAAAACAATAATTTTTGTATGCAATTTATCTATCAAATTTTGCTATACCTATACAAAGTTCATCTAATAGTTTTTATTTATAAAAAATTGTTTTGTAAAATAATCAATAGATATAAAATTTAATCAAAATGTCAACACATAATATGACACTATTTTGCATATTGTGATGTAGTTAATTGCGTAATGGTACCTAATATTTGTTTACAATTATTCAACTCCTTAGTTGTATCTGCCAATTCTTTTGTTTTGGTACTTAACTCCATATTCAAGTGCATTGTTTGTTTTTCTAATTGTGAGATTTGCTAAAAAATCAAACTTACTGAAATAAACGAACAACATATCAAAAATATCTTACCATTTTTTGATGTTCGCAACTTAAATTTAATCTGCTTATTTGTTCCTCTTTCTTTTCTACTAATTTCTCCCTCTTGACAAGAGTTTCTTCCATTTTTGACACTACTCGTTTTAAGTCATTGTGTTTCTCCTCCAGCGTATGTTTTTCGTTTTCAGTTTCTTTTAATTTTCTAGTCGTTTCTTCTATCAATTGCGTCTTTTCGCTGAGCACTTTTTCTTTTATTGCAATCTGACTCGAGTATCTGTTTTTTTCCGAGTCTAACCTGCAAAATTAATCTTGAAAAACAAATATAACGCCAATAATTCAAAAAATACCACTCCTGCAGCTGTTTATTCTTATCTATGACTGCGTTTTTCGTTTTTATCGCGTCTTCTTGGCACTGTTGAGTATGTAGTAGCAGCTGATGTAAACGAGATAATTCTGCCGTAATTTGTGCCGTTCGATGTTGCAGTTGTGTACACCTTTGCGATGCAGCTTCTACACTCGATATTGCCGCTCGCTCAGCATGACTCATGGTCGACAGCTTATATTCATATAACTCCATTACATCGGACGTCGCCACATTTGCAAGATTATTTTGTTCACATGCTTCCTAAAATATAATTTCAAATATTCCAGTGTATCAAACTGTCAGATGCAAGATTACCGAACAATATAAAGTTATCCAGTGAGAAAATTCATTCTCTAAAAAAACTATGAAATTTTAGCAAATGTGAAAGTTTGTAATTTGACCCTCAATTATTCCTTGATAAAGACAAAATATTTCAAGTTTTGAATAGCAATGTTGGAAAAATGTAGAAATTTTAAGATCCTGGAAAACCCTTAAGCAGTAGTGTATCCGAGGAAGGCTCCCCAAAACCACCTTTTTGTTATGTGCGCTTTTAGTGTTTAATGTTTACCTTGATAAAGCTTACCAACCACTAGGTCAAGCCTCTCTTAAGGATCATCACGAGAAAGTGGAAACTAGTTTGATATTTATTTGGAAACCAAAGTAGTTTCCATTCCTATTTTTTAAGGGGTAAAACATGAATCTAATGCTTTAAATTACAAAAAATATAACAACGTAAAACTCACCTTGACTTTATTCATAACTTCATCAAGTCGTTCCAGCTGAGTAACAGACATAACCGGAAAGCACAAATTGTCAGTTAAATTTTGATTAGTGCTGTTAAGAATAAGTTTATCCACGTGAACCAAAGGTTGTAAGTCGTACATACTGCAAGCAACATCATTTATAGGAAAAAAATGATTTGAAGACATACTCAGTATTAAAGCCTTTGTTTCTTTTGAAGCACCAAACAAAGCCTGAGCCAATACCATATGAATCTGTCTAAAAGCACACACAATTACATTTTTGTAATTGTTATTTAGTAAAAAAACTCACTTCTGTTGCATCAAATTATTATGCAAATTTATCCACTGTAAATCATGCTTAACAAGTTCATCTATGAGAGCTATGGCATTCACATACAATAGTACAGCTTCGGGTGTATAAGTATTTTCACTGCTAGCTCTCGTTCTAGGAGATTTATCACCTAACAAAGGTGTAAATATCTTTAAGAGTAATTCTTCCTTTAGCACAGCCAACACCTTGCCCCTAGTATTCGATGCTTTCACCAACACCCTCAACAATTCCATTAGAGCACTTAGCCGTTTATTATTTTCTATGTGAGTAGGAATTTCTTCTTCGTTATTTTCTATTGCCATTAAAAATATTTGTAATCCATCTAAAACTGGTTCTAATATGTTGCTATCTTCTTCTGCTTGGTTCAAGACTACCGTTCTTAACACAGCTAAAGCATTGGAACACACAAATTCGGTTTGTGTCCATTTCAAAGCAATATTTACAAATTGTGGGTGTAAAGGCGCCAACTTAGGTAATTGTAATTGCAATAAAAAATGTAAAAATTCGAACAATAAAGCCATACATTCTGGATCATTGCCTGTGTTATCACCACTCTGAGCCACACTGGCTTCTTGCATTTCCTGAAAACAAAATTGCTATAATAATCAAGATTATCTTAAAGCAATAAAAAAGTTGTGAATACATAAGCAATAACAGAAAGAGAAGAAGAACAATAAGGCTTTTAAAACAATCTAGAAAAAAATAACTAAGGTTATACATACCTAAACATGCTACTTGACTAATAATGAGAAAATTTAATGCCCAGATAGAAAGGTAAAAACTTAAAAAAGTTTGAAGACTACTCATCTCGTGTCCGCAAGTACAACTAGAATAAATACGGAAAGTCTTCGACAGCATACACCATAGAAGACTCCACAATAAAAGGTCAAAATTCGTGGCTTTGAAAGCCCCACGCGTCTAAATTATTTAACAAATATGTCACCAACTGTTTTGTAAAAATGGTGTTTCCTACAAAATTGTGTTTGTGTAATTTTTAAGTATCCTTACAGTTTTTGAAAAGTCTGTAGTGTGACGTCGCAATGTACTATTTATTGTATTGTCATCTGGAATGTGCAAGTGTGTGCCAAATTTAGAGCTATTGCTCATCTGGAAGTGATTGAAAAATAGATTACAAAAAAACAAATCAAAGTTGAGTTAAATAAAAAAGCATTTAAAAAGAAGAGACATTTTTGAATTGGAAAATCTCGGTAGACAAGGGAGCGTTCATAAACTACGTGGTTTGGCCAAGGGGGGGGAGGGGTTAGGTAGAAAGCTACGCAGGGCTACGTGAGGGTACGGGGGGGTTATAGTCAAGCTACGTAGTTTTATTCATTTATTATGAAAGCAATTTGCAGAATATAAACGACAACATAATATGGATATTTATTTCCGTATTTGGATTTTTTTATTTATATTTTATAGGTGCGCTATTTAACACTTACACTGCCGGATGTGTGTCTGACTTGTAGTCATAATAGTGCTCGGGTGGCATGGGCCTGGCACGTTTCATGGACCACGCCGCGCCGTCCCAGTCTCAATGTTTAAAAAACATTATAAAGGGACTTTGTAGTAACACTATACTTTTAATTTTCTTGTACACAACACTTTTCCTGGTAGCAACAGCCACTACGGTTTTGTATACTATAAAACAAAACTGTCTTATTCGGATCAATTGCGTGTCACTATACGGCTTGGCGAAAAAATAATTTTAATTTTTCCAATGAGTTTTCAAAAGCCAAAATAATGTTAATGAGTTTTGGAAATCTTTTAAATAGGACACAACATGTCTTCTGGACTTTATAGGAAAAAAAACTACGTTCCATCTAAGGGGGGGGGGGTAGGGGTATCATGATAAAAGCTACGTTAAGCTACATGATGGGAGGGAGGGGTTCTAAAGAGGTCAAAATCAAACTACGTGGTTTATGAACGCTCCCCAAGAAAAGAGAAGCAAAAAGCAATTAAAGCTGCTATTGAAAAATAAATAAGATGCGGAAAAGAAGATAATAGAAATAGCAAATTAAAATATAATAAAACAAAAAATTATTGAACATAGCTTCTCCTTGCAGTTCAGTCCAATTTGGATTCGAAAATAACCAAAAATATTCGATGCTTTTGGCAAAAAGAAATGTAGAATAGTAATTGCAAGGGGTAAATATCCAGTAAATTTTCTGTACACAAGACTCGGAATTCCAAAGATTTCCAAGAAATTCCAAGGAATTTCAAAGACTTCCAAAGAATTTCAACGATTTCTAAGGAATACCAAAGACTTCCAAAGAATTCCAGACTTCCAAGGAATTCCAAAGAATTCCAACGATTTCCAAGGAATACCAAAGACTTCCAAAGAATTCCAGACTTCCAAGGAATTCCAAAGACTTCCAAGGATTTCTAAGGAATACCAAAGACTTCCAAGGATTTATAAGGAATTCCAGGGATTTCCAAGGAATTCCAAGGGAATTCCAAACGAGTGTACACAAAATTTTCGGGATATTTAGCCCTTGAGTAATTGACTATAAGAAACTCAACAACCAAACTACAGATAACAAAGATCTCATAGTTTTCAATTTTAGATCTAGCTAGTGACATTCACCAAATTAAGCTAGATCTTTTGAATTGGTTTCATTGGAATGCAGAAAAACCTGCCAACTTCATGACGAGCAATTTATTTTTCGGCTGTTTTGAAACATGCAAACAAATTTTACAATACTCAGACTTGACAAAACCTTTCGTATTAACCCCAAATGCCAGTAATTTCACAATAGGTGTTGTATTGTCAAGGCAGTCATTATCTTAGTAAGTTAGCCAAACAACTGCCGACTGTAAGGTACTCCGTTAGATCCTCTAATATTAATATTACCGACAATTCTTTCTCAATTTCCACCTAATCCAGGCAGTCAAGGGTGTCTCAAGAGAAATGCCGAGATCCCAATTTTTGACTCTGAGCTTGTCTTTGGACTGTTAAGAGGTGAATATAATAAAAGTCATTCAATACCTTAATGATATTGCCAGCACCTTGTGAGAAAGACATGAACGAAAAAGATAGGTGAAATCAAGAAAAGGATATGCTTAAAATATGAAAGGCTTACCTGCAATAAAATCATGACCTGACCATCGTAGTTATTAAAATTTATAAGTGTATCAGTGTGATTATTTTGTTGCCACATATCCAAGAAGAATTCTACAACGTGCCTTAGTAAAACAGCATCTCGAGCTTTAAACGCATCAATGACTGATCTAAAGGTAACTTCAGTTAATTTCATAAAGGCCCCCTCCGGAATTTTACCATTCATATAATCTAATATTATGAGCAATTTACATACGTGAACTTCAATTTTTAAACCCTGCAAGTAAGAAAATCGAGAAATACTTTCACATAGTAACACACCAAGTTTACCTTTAGTGGCATACAAGTCCGAACAAACTTCTTAATATCGACACATCGTGATAAAGTATACACTGCTGGTAAATTTTTGTAACACAAATTGACTAAAACGCCGAGGGAAAGTGTAACAATTTGTTCTTCTTTTGATTCGATCCAATGAGTGAGAGTTGACATCAAATGTGGTAGGTGAGGTATTTGCCATGAGATCTTGATCCCACATGTTAGTTCCTTAAACGTAAAAGAATTTCGTTAACAACAATTTTACCGCCTAACAAGATAACTTACTTGCATAAGTGTTAATAACCTAACTTTCTTTTCTACACTCAAATAATCACCTAATAGTCGTGAGAGTAGTGGAAGAAACTGATAGGTGTGTATCAGGGCGTTTCGAGCAGCCGAATTACGACAAGCGACAACCAAAACATTAACACAGCACCAAGCGAGGCTAGACCTCTGTTCTAAATTCGATAAAAGTTCGTATAGACTTACAAAAAATTCGGATACTATGTTCGTGTGAGGATCAAAAACGCTTAAGTCGATGGTTACACTCAACAGCTACAAACAACTAGAAATTAATTTATAGAATTCTTGCCAAAAAAAATTACCTGTAAGTTTCTATTTATTAAATTTGCTGTGTCTTCCGCTTTAGTTTGTAAATAAATTCTAACAGCATTTATAAATTGTTTCATATTGTAGTGTTTTGAATCATTGCCCCCAGTTCCACTCCCCTGTTCTATCATCGAAAACATTTTTATTTTCACAGCCGTACAAAATTACAATTAGATCTCAACAAATTGTTAGGCACTTCAAAAAATTTAAATTGACATTTTGATATTTATAACCGTCGTTCTCTTCAAAATCAAACAAAAACTGCGGTACGCAATCGCATTTGGCGATGTTACTTTGATTCTATTGGCTATGACAATTTTCAAAATTTTAGTTAAGAAAACGATAGCCAGAATGTTGTAACACAATTTTTATTGTTATAATTTATTATTATTAAAATAATAATAGCTTATCTGATGAAAATTACATTTTACGAATTGGCGGCTTCTTGTGAGAAGTATATCAACAGCAGTGGCGGTTCATAAACAAACAGGTTAGTTATTTTTTGACTGTAAATAATTTACATTCAAATTTGCAATAAGCTTTTTTTTCAGCATTTAAAACAGATTTTAAACTGTCAGGCGAACGCACAAATGCCATTTTTACATCCGAGTAAAGTTTTTAAAATAATAAAATGTTTATGAATTGTACGCCACTGACACCTTTCTTATTAGGGTAGTTGTTGCGTGCTACCATGTTTGTTGGTACGAAAATGCACTTTCTTTACAAAGGAATAATAATAACATTATACAGGATTTTGAAATACTACAATAAAATCATATTTATAATTTTTATATATTAATTTGTTAATTGTTAGGTTATATTTACATTATTTCAACTTTTTCAGGTTGCCACCATAAATTTTATATAGGGAAATCTGGTAACTTCCATTAATTTAAATTTTCTCCTAAAAAGGAAATTTTTTGCTTTCGTATAATGTTTAACATCTTCAGATTTAAAATTAGATTATGTTGGGATAACCTTTTTCTAAAAAAAGCTTTTCAAAAAAGTCCGAGCATTTTCGAAGTTGGCACCCTTTACAGAACTCCCCTCTGCAAAATACTAAACCATATACAGGGTGTCCCCGTGACCGTGAAGAACCTTTGAGGTGATGATAAAGGACACTTTTCTAAGACAAATTTTTAAATAAAATTTTTTTCCCAAGTCCAAGCCCTTGGGGGGTACCTCCCTAAAGCAATTTTTTGAGTTTCTGATTTTAAACCGCTATAGGTCTGATATTATTGATTTTTTAAGCTTAATCAATTAGAACTTTTTTAAAGATCATTCGCTCATCTACAAATTAGGTTATAACCCTTTATCGTCTAGAATCAACGAATTTCGAGTTATTAATTAAATTTAGGGAAAAACTGTTAAAAAAATTCAAGTTTTATTTTTTTTTCTTTTCTTGCAAACCCTGTATCTCTAAACGAAACTCTAAAGAAAAAAACTGATGGCCCAAACCGGATAGGGAATTTAACGGGCTACAACTTTGGTCAAATACTACATTCTTTTTGGAAACCAACGGTTTTCACAGAAATTCTGAAAATAATGAACAAGGTGTAGGTAAAAAAAAAATTAATGGAAAGATAGGTGTGACAGAACTTAACGAAAAAAGCTTCATTATAAATAATATACCGTGCAACATTTTTTGAAAATAGCACGCTTGTGTGCTGAAAATGAGGGAAGCTATTTTGAAAATTTATGAAAATAAATGTTGTAAATTTATTTTTCTTTTACCTACACTTTGTTCATTATTTTCAGAATTTCTGGAAAACGGTTAGTCTCCCAAAAAAATTTATTTTTCCAAAGTTGTAGCCCGTTAAATTCTCTATCCATTTTGGTAAAAACGTCAGTTTTTCTCTAAGAAATTTTGTTTGAGAGATAGGGGGTTTGTAAGAAAAGTAAGAAACATGAAATCTGAATTTTTTTTAACATTTTTTTCTTTAATTTAATTTATAACTCGAAATCCGTTGATTCTAGACGATAAAGGATTAAAACCTAATTTGTAGATAAGCGAATGATCTTTAAAAAAGTTCTAATCTATTAAGCTTAAAAAATTAATAATATCGGAGCTATGGCCGTTTGAAATCGGAAATTCAAAAAATTGCTTTAAAAAGAGGTACCTCCCAAGGGTTTGGACTTGGACAAAAAATTTTATTTGAAAATTTGTCTTAGAAAAGTGTCTTTTATCACCACCTCAAGGGTTCTCTACGGTCACGGGGACACCCTGTATGTATTTTTTTAGTGACTTTTTATCGTGTTTTGTTTTCATCGTAAATGTGACGTCATCGTAAATTTTGGAACATGACGATACATATTTTTTGTTGATGGAAAAAAGATGGAAAATAAGAAATATTGAAAAAAATTTAAAAAATGTAAATATACCTACTCTGTTCATAGTGTCGTCATTGACGACGATGTTAATGAGGTTAACATAAACAAACTTTTCATTCACCAAAAAAATACTTTATATTATGTGAATGATATTTTTTAATTTTTAAAAGTGTTGTATGTTAAAAGGTGGAAGAGGCTAATTTTTATTTTCGTATTTCAAGAATGTGACGATATTCGTTACTTATAAATTTATTTGTATGTTCAAATATTTGAAAAATATAAATTTTAAATTACAGTAATTATTTCGGAATTTGATTCTGTTATTTTATTTTATGACGTTATTTTATACTAATTAATATTTAATATATACAGAATTTTTACTTATCAAGTAAGTCAGACAGAAGTATGAAATAATCAAACTTTATTTCTTTAACTTTAAAAGTACCATACTGAGAGTTATTAATATTATGCTCCAAATTCCAAACGAAACAAATCCAAGATATACTGAGCTCACCGAAATACCCCAGCCTCTTTGCAAAATACTTCGTAAACTCTCTGTTCCTCTTGTAAATGGAAGTATATATACGAAAGGTTTGAAAAGGTAATGCACAGATTCCAATGGCCAAATTACCCCACATACCAAAAACACCGACACTAAACTACCTGTTGCTACCATGGTTGCAGTTAATTCTTTATCACATACACACGAAATGAATAAACCTATACGATATTATAATTATTATGACATCAAAAAAATATTGAAAATTGACGCTCACCATAAGACATACCGCATACACCAGAAAAACAGCAAATTAGTAAAACTAAAACGAGAGATCCTTTCATGGTCATCGAAAATATGAAAAATGTCCCCAAGATGGTTAAAAGTATTTGAGTGAATGTTATGCAAAACTCGCATATGAAATGAGTCAACATTAATTCCGTGTCAATTATTCCAATTACGTAAGTTCTTTCTAGGGTACCTTCGTTACGTTCCATCAACATGGATATTGATGTGGTTCCAACGGCCAAATTAAAAATAATTCTAAAATCATTCTGATTAGTTATCTGCTTTTTTACCCTAAAAAATGTTTGAAATTACAGTAAAACAACTGCTGGTACAACAGAATCAGTAAAATTCGGTTCCATACTTCCATAAATGGGATCTTCGAACTGCAAAATTTACAAAGTATTATAAAAATTAAGGGAACAAAGCCACAAAAAGTCACTTTTGCTCCGAAAAAAAAATTTGACAATTAAAATGTAACCGGAAAGCTGAAATTTCTCGAGAATAAAAGACTTACATTGATTGGTATTTTCAAGGCTTTCCTATGTTTACCACATACTTCCATATAATCTGCAAGAAACTCCTGGAAAGTTTTGTATAGATATATCTTCAAATACGTCGCAATTTGTTTATCTAAAACAAAAAATGAAAAGAAATTTTGAATTGAATTCTAAAATGACTATGTACTGTTGACATCTCGAAAGACATCGATTTCTGAGTATTTCAAATCCCACGGTTTCGTAGTTTCGCCATCATCCAGGCGTGCATGCAGCGCTTTCGTATAATTTTGTTTTATGACAATTGATGCGTAAGTTTTTCCCCTGACAACGGACTGGATTGCTTCTTCTTCTGTATCATAATAAACCTAAAATTTTCACGTGAAAAACTTGTTTGGAAAATCCCAAAGTCGTCTGCTTACAAATTTGACACCTTTAAACTCCAAATATTTTGTATAGCAACAGCTAAGTTGAGTATTATTGCATATTAGAAATGAGTCACAATTCTGTATATTTTGTGTCTCGTGATTAATTATAGCAACAGGTAAATCTATAGGACTTCTTCCGATGGTATAATAAAATATTGCAACTATTACTAACGGTAACAGAATAATAAAGGCCATTGGAGCTAAATTTCTCACCATCCACAGGAAACCTTTGAAGAGTAAGGCTTTTATACGACTTATATTCAAATTTGGAATAAAATCTCTAAAGGACTTTCTGTGCTGTCCTTCGAAAGGTATGGGGGGCAAAGCATTTTTGTTGATGAAATAATTAATATTTTGAGATCCCGTTTGATCAGACTGAGATATAAAATTTCTATTTTGTATGCTGCTCAATTTTAAAAAAGTTTCTTGTAAAGAAGTATCTCCGAAACGATGAATTAAAGTTTCGGGAGGTTCTTCCGCCAAAAACATTCCTTCGCGCATCAAAGCAACCTTGAAATAATAAAATTAGCTTAAATTTATTTAAAAAATTTAAAAAGTACTTTGTGTGCTTGTCTCGCTTCTTCGATGTAATGTGTGGTGATAATTATGGTGGTGTTTCGTTCTTGTGAAAGTTTGGTCATATAACTCCAAACGGTGTTTCTGATGATTGGATCTATTCCAACTGTGGGTTCGTCCAGAACTAGCAATTCGGGTTCGTGGACCAGTGCAACTGCTAACGACACCCGTCTTTGTTCGCCACCACTGAGATTCCTTATAGTTTCGTTCGTGTGATCCAGCATTAATAGTTGTTTCAAAAATCTACATTGTTGCTTGATTTTACTTGTTGTCATTCCAGCTACCCAACCGAAATACAACAAGGTTTCGTCAATGGTAAAACTGGCATATAAAGCTGTTTCCTGAAGTTACAAAATTAATTTTGGTTTTACTTATTTAGTTTTTCTGGAACACATACTTGAGGCATATAACCAACGCTTGGTCCTGGGACTCTGCTATTTTTAGTTCCAGGTGTACCACCCAAAACCCAAATCTTTCCGTGATTTAATTTTTTGCTGCCCAATATGCAGCTCAGTAGAGTCGTTTTTCCACATCCACTAGCACCCAAAAGGGCGTAACTGAAAAAAAAAATTTATTTCCAAAAGTGTCATACATTGCAATATTACATTTCGCCCTTTGAAACCGTCACATCCAAATTATTGAAAACAACAACCTGATTGTAGTTGAAGCTATAATATTTGGTCGCGTTTCTTAGATAAACGGAATATTCGGTAGATTTTGAACCTCGCGTTGTATATTCATTCATTTCAATATCATTATTGGAATGAATGGAATTATCGTTGGTCTACGGAGGAAATCATGAAAAACAGAAGAAATTACTATTTATTGTATATTAAAATTTAAATTCCTACCTTAAATGGTTTAGACATTTTTCTTATGACATTACTCATTGTTTAGTTTACATACAATGATAACAAAGTTTATAGAACTTAAAACTGAATACTACTTATTGAAAATTATTGAATCAAGCGTCGAAAAACGTCTACAAAATCTATTCAAAGGTCACAGAAGTTATCGAAAATATTTACGTTTGCATGTTATAAAAAATGCATGAAAATACGATTAGTAACAAATTTATTATAATTCAATAGGATTTAACTAAACAATATATTATCATTAAAAAAAACTGCCGGTTTTTAAAAATTCTGTAAAGCCTACCGGAATATGTTACGACTTATGATTCCGGAAGAAGAACAAAAGTCAATGCTTAGTTAATAATATGTAGAGCCGATTAGAAATTCAAATTCGAATAATTGCTCATAGTATTTTTAAATTTAAAGTTGAAAATATAAAGAAATTTAAAGTCATTTGAATCTCTAAATTTAAAAACTGTATTAGTAGAGGGGCAGAGGGTGTACCAGTCCACTTTTTAAATTTTAAGTCCGAATTTAATTTTTCGGAATTTTAATTCGCAGATTAATTTAATTAAAAGTTTAATTCGCGGTTTTTTGATTATGATAATTATAATAATTGATCATGATTTTATTAACACGCTTTTATTAGCTTCACTTGTAACTATGTAAGAAAATCTTGAAAGTTAAATTTGACCCACTTCCCGTTTTCCGATTGAGCTGAAATTTTGCATGCACGTTTAGTTTAGATGACAATGCATGGTTACAAGGCCCGCTCTAGGGGGCAGACAACCCGGACATTAGTCTGGGGCGGCAAATCTTATGAGTGGCATTTTGGCTGTTGACGTGACAAATTGACAAAAATTGAAATACTTAAGGAATTCCCCGAGACGCCACGAAAATAAAAAAGTTAACGAAAAAGCTTATTAACCCCATAGTAGGGCGGCAATTTGCCTTTTTGTCCAGGGCGGCGTAAAGGCTAGAGCTGCCCCTGATGGTTATAGCTATGTGACGATCTCCTATCGACACTACTATTTGAGGTTTTAATAAAAGTTTTATCTATTTTTAACAAAAATTGTGTCATCGACAGGTGGCGTGACAATAGAAAAATTACACATAAAACAAAATTGTAACGTCCCCTGTATATGTACACTACACGTTGATTTCTTAGTAAAATGCTTTCGGACAGAGGTCGTTCTATTGTTGTGCACATCTTCAAGGATTACCGTTGCGTTTCGAAAGCAAAGATTTATGCCCGTATTAATATAGTCACGGATTAATCAAGATTCAAGATAATCCTAGGATTTACCAATGAGATTACTGGAATTTAGACCGTATCGTAGCAACAGCTGCTATTTCGAGAATATACTTAAATCTCGGATTAATCCGTGACTATAATGCATATAATATATACTGAAATCATATTTAATCAGTGGCGTAGCTATCATAGCGCCAATGATCGCAAGATGATGGGACCCCGAAGATTGGTGGATCCCGGGCCTCACATCCACTAACTATAAAAAACACAAATAAACAAATAAACAAAAAATTCATTATACATTACATACAAAGCAACAGTGTCAGACTGTAAGATGATAATGTATTCACAAAAATATTTTCGCTTTATTTTCATGAAGATATGCTATATTTATATAGGGGCCCCCCTACGATATTTTATAAACTATTAAATAAAGAAACTAATTAATATAAATAATAAAATTGATCTAAAGATATTGGAGCATGGATCCCCGTGGGGGGAAGCAAAATGGGGCTGTTGCCATCCCGCTTTTTACACTTGCAAATAATAATATGAACTAAGAACTAATAATTTTTATAAATTGAAATTTAATTTAATTGTACTTATCATTTTGAACATTTTTTTATTCTCCCCCCCCCCCCTACACTAAAATTTCACCGATGAACGCTCATGTATTAGAGTATGTAAATCAAACAACGATTACTTTCAGCCGACGTCTCAGTGTTTATATAACCACCATAATCATGGCAAACAAGTAAGATATAAAAAGTTTGTAAAATCCAAAGTGATAAGGGGGAAGTTTGGCAGGGGTTGGAACAACTTCAATGACGTCAAAAGTTCTAAAATTATTGAAAAAAATTGATAAGACCGGAGTTAACAGTAACTAAAACTTCAAATGTCTAAACCATAAAAATCTTTTTTCATTTCCATACTCCAATATCCTGAGATCCTTACTATACATTGCTGTTATCCTCATAAAATTAAAAAAAATTTTATTTGTTTGTTTTAATGGATATTGTAAATGGTATAAAACAGCGTTTCTCAATCTGTGGGGTGCGCCCCCCTAGGGGGCCTAATTATTGAAAAGAAGAAAAATTTATTTTATTGATAAAAAATAAAGTACAAAAAAATTGTATGAGAAGAGGGCACAATGTAAATTATGATTGAAATTGGGTCGTAAATACTGAAAGATTGAGAAACGCTGGTTTAGATTAAAATAAAATAAAAATTATCAATTAAAAATAAAAAATAAAATGTTAAAATACAAAATTTTGCAATTTAGCAGGCCAAACATTCATCTTTGAACTTTGTCAATTTAGTCAGTGGTTTTCAAAATGTGCGCCACGGCACCCTGGACTCCTGGAAAGACACAATGTTTTTACAGAGGTGCCGCAAAATATTGCAAACCTCATTTTTTTTAAATGTGGTAGGATATGACATCCAGAAAAGCTGAAGTACCATGTACCACCATAACTTTAAAAAAAATATGCTTCAATCTTCAATTTAGGATAAAACCTTAGTTCAAAAATGGTATACCGTAACTCAAAAAAGTTTGGAAACCACTGAATTAAGTAATGTAATAAATTCACATATAAACAATACGTTTATTAAACAAGGCGAGGTTACCGTTCATGACGATGAAAATTTTGATTATTTTTTGTTTACGTAATTTGCATCCTCAAAGTGTTTAGAATAAGTCGGTAAAATGATATTTTCATACTTCAAGTATTTTAGAATTTACAGCCTGTTGAATGGAACCTTGAATGGAACCGTCTGCCGTTTGCCGGCTGGTAAACATGTACCTTCAAACGCGTTTATTTAGCAACTACATTTAACACATAATTTACATGAATTTGTGCTCAATTGAAAGGAAAACCAATTTGTGGCAGGCCTTGACGAAGAGATTTTTGTCAAAAATTGATTTAGAAATACTTTTTTCGTTCGTTCAGGGCAAAAAAATTGTTTTTATTTTCAAACGGCTGCCATTTTGCTATGCAGGTTTTATTTTTCAAACTAAATCCAATAAGGCTTCTCCAAATTTAGTCTAATTTAATAATTTTTTAACCATATTTAATTCAGATGATCCGGCAAGGCTGTAGAGCGCCCCGCGCAGATCAATGCATGCCGCATACGGTTTTCCTGCAAGGGAGCTTGTGCCACCGTTTTTAAATTTTTGTTTATAAATAAAATTTGAATTTACTGTCAATTAATAGAAGAATAAAATACATTAAAACCTATTTTTAAAAGTATTTATTTTATAACAAAAAAATCTCAAAATTCATGCATTTTTCATGCTTCCCGGCAATAACCTCTCCTTAATGCAAGAATTTCAGCGATATTTTACCAACATTATTATTTATTTTAATTTACATGACATTGTAATTTTAAATATAAAAAAATTTTAATTTTTTAATTTTTTTAGATTTAATTTTAATTTTTAAAAAATTAAATTTTAATATAAATTAATCTGCGAGTTAAATCAAATCTAATTGCCATATCAAATCTAATCTTCATAATTATCAAACCACATTTAAAAAAATCGTGCTCAATTATATCGTAATTAAAAACCCGCGAATTAAAATTTTTATTAAATTAATCTGTGAATAAAAATTTCGAATAATCTTTGAACTTAGAATGAAAAAATTGGTCCCGTGAGCATTCTGTCGCACTACTGCTATTAAACAAAAAAGTGGAGAGCGCCACTAAAAGTACTTAAAAAAATAATTACTTTCTGAAAAAAAATAAATTTTTAATTTGACAATTTGGTTACAAAGTCAGGTCTTTTTAAGCGCAGAGCAAAATTATTTGTGATATATTTGTCTCGAATTCTAGAATTTTAATTACGTTCTTCTATTCTACCTATTTTTGTTATTTATACCTCTGTCATTCAAGCAAGAACAGAATCTTTTGTTTTTCTACAGTTGTTTAAAAGACAAGTGCCTCATTAATAACATTTGCTATACGCGCATGAATGTTTTAACGAGATTTCCGAAATGGACCGCTTACATGTTTAACGAGATATTTTGGTTCATAAGTTAAAAATATTATATAAATAAAAAATCGTCCATTAATAGGTAAAGCTTTTTTTCATATTTTTTAATTTCTAAAATAAACAATTTGAAATTTAAATATTTAATTAAAAAATTTTTTAATAGATCTTGAATCTTGAGGGGCCGACAGGCTTACAAATTCCAATCCTTAAGTTAGGGAGACATACAAATTTTTTAAATTGTCCTTATGGGATTAATTCCTCCAAAAAACTTGCTGTTTTTTTTTTAAGTATGAATTTCAATTGTTTGCCAGATTTTCGTGCTGAGAAATAGTAAATAATCATTATAAAGGTAATTGTGAGTGATTAAGTAATAAATTAAGCTTTTTTTGAATCAAGTGTTTTATTTTTGTATTAAAAATATTTGTTATATTTAAAATATTTTTACCTTCTGACGAGATTGAAAAAAACAAGTTTTAAAAAATGTGGTAATTTTTTACGCACTTGACGAAGAGTACATACTCTTTGCTTTTTGAGTAAAACAGTGAAAGTTCATCGAAAGTTACGCCACTGGTTACTAGTTTACCAACTGCTAAAATTTTGCAACATTTCGCAAAAATGCAGGAAATTTGAACCTCATACTTCCTGGATTACCTACGCCCATGTCCTAGAATACTTCAACGGTGTATGTCAAATATCATATAACCTGAAAATATTGAATTTTAACTTATTTAATGTTAGATTTAAATTTTAAAAAGATAAAAGATCATTTATATTCGTGATATATTTTGTATTTACAATTAAAAAATAATTATTCACCTAAAACCATAAATGGTAAGACAAAACAACCCGTTACACATTTACATCATTGTAATGTTACATACCTATTATCTTTTTGTAGAGACTAGGTTTTATTCGAACCTAATACGAAATCGAAAATCACTCAAGATAAAATGTCAAACGAAATCGAGAATTGGATTGAAATCGCACAGCAATGTAAATACTTGCCCGAGAACGATTTGAAAAAGTTATGTGACATTGTGAACGAAATATTGCTGGAGGAGTCAAACGTACAACCCGTGTCTACTCCGGTGACAGTTTGTGGTGACATACACGGTCAATTTTACGATTTGGAGGAGCTCTTTCGGTGCGGCGGTCAAGTTCCGACAACAAATTATGTGTTTCTGGGCGACTTTGTTGACCGAGGTTATTACAGTTTGGAAACCTTTACTCGATTGTTAACTTTAAAAGCGAAATATCCAGATAGGATTACGCTGCTAAGAGGCAATCACGAAAGCAGACAGATCACGCAAGCCTATGGCTTTTACGATGAGTGCCTGACAAAATATGGAAATGCAAATGCGTGGAAGTACTGTTGTGGAGTTTTTGATTTGTTAGCCGTTGCAGCCTTAATAGATGAAAAAATATTATGTGTTCATGGTGGGTTAAGTCCCGAAATTAAAACTTTGGATCAGATTCGTTGTTTGGAGAGGAATCAGGAAATTCCTCATAAGGGTGCCTTTTGTGATTTAGTGTGGTCGGATCCGGAGGACATTGATACTTGGTCTTTGAGTCCACGTGGTGCTGGTTACTTATTTGGTTCCAAGGTGACTCACAACTTTATGCAGATTAATGCGTTGAGTCTCATTTGCAGAGCGCATCAGTTAGTTCACGAAGGTTATAAATATATGTTTGATGAAAAATTGGTTACCATTTGGTCGGCTCCAAATTATTGTTATCGGTGCGGTAATATTGCCAGTATTATTGAATTTAAAACGCCCGATAAAGTTG
Organism: Cantharis rufa; assembly: GCA_947369205.1. Classification (NCBI taxonomy): domain Eukaryota; kingdom Metazoa; phylum Arthropoda; class Insecta; order Coleoptera; family Cantharidae; genus Cantharis; species Cantharis rufa. The sequence goes on along the minus strand of OX376307.1, from coordinate 12,529,497 downwards.
AGCCTAAATTATTCCAAGCCGTACCTGACACAGACCGCGTTGTTCCTAGTGGTAACGTCACTCCATACTTTTTATAGTTTTTGCATATAACAACATTTTTAATGTTAAAACTTATTGTATTTCGATTCCTTCAAGTAATAAAATGTAACGGCAATTATTTATAATTAATATTGTTGATTCGTTTAATTTAAATTTGTTAAATATCAAATTGTAACAAATGTCAATAGACTTCATAAGATATTTTTATTTGGTTAATAAAAGTAAATTTTAAAGGAACAATAACTTTATTTTGATAGGGAAAATATATTACAAGCCAACTACATTTCGGGGGCTCTGATGTAATTTATTATAATGTTTATGAAATATTTTAACTTATAATATATTTTTAGATTAACAAAAAAGTTAACCAATCAGAAGTAGTCTCACATGGCCTGTATGTGAAAGAGAACACTAACAGGATTTTTCGGTATGTGATTTTTCTTTATAAAAATTTACGTAATCATTGAATATGTTTGGCTACATCTAAAAATACCGTGTGTTTCAAAAAATCACATCTTCGACTGATGTCTTGAAACTTGAACAGACAAGCGTCATGAAAATTTTATCGAAAAAAGGCAGTAGTCTGAAGAATATTCACTATTAAAATATTATATCCAATATTAAAATCAAAATTTTCTTTATATTAACAAAAATATAAATTTTACAAAAAAAAATTTTTAATTATTCTATACAGGACAGTATACAATATACGTTGTACAATTTATACAATATTATAAAACTCGGACACCGTCATTACGGCGATTCCAGTTCGGCACCGTCATTTCGGCGACCCGATATTCGGCTATGCCAGTTTTGGCGATTCCAATTCGGCACCGGCATTTTGGTAATTTCGATTCGGCGACAATCAATTCGACTACGTCGATTCGGAGACGGAAGATATACTTTTACAGCTGTATTCATAAAAATATTGTAAAACGCTCTCTAAACTTATTTTAGTTAGAACGTGTTTTAAGACTAGAGAGCGTTTTAACTTTTGTTCATTCATAAACGGTTTCTAAACCTATTTTAACTAGCATGGTGTTAAAATACAGATTCTAGTGAATTTGGTGTAATTGAGTTAGTGTCGTCGAATTATATGAACTACTAACTGAATAAGTGAACTAAAGTATAACCTAAAAGTTGTTTTATTGTATGTATAGCACGGGTAGGCAAATCCTGTATAAAATTTGTGGCGACACGCCACCTGGTGTTACATTTTGTATATTTGAATATTTTGAATATTTCTATTTAGAAGGTTGTAGCAACAACTAAATGTGTCTTCATTTTTTATATAGTGTCAACTTTCCTTAAAATAGGTTTAAAGAAGGCACCATCCATTTTTAAATAATGTCAAGTTAAAATACTGTTAGCGAAGGTTTGTTAAGCTAAAATACGTTTATCAATAGTGTTTTTTGACGTTTACGCTAAAATAGGTTTAGAAAGTGTTTTAAGTCTATTCCAAATTTTTATGAATACAGCTGTTAGTTTATTCAATTCCCCTGTATTCATAAAAATATTTTAAAATAATACTCTTTAAATCAATTTTAGTTAAAACGTATTTTAAGGCTTACAGAGCATTTTAACTTTCGTTCATTCATAAACGGTTCGTAAACCTTCCGTAACTAAAATTGATATTATTAATATAGTTCCTATTAGTTCTATTGGATTTATCGCATCCATTTCATAAATTTATAAATAATTTTTTCACAAATTCACAAAATTTTGATATTATTTATATTTTGTTAAATTACCTGAATGATTTTATTAGCGAACTTTGAGGTGCGTGGGTAGATAGGTATAGGTACATACATTTGTACCGCATACAAAAAATATTACATTTTCAAAATTTAATGACAATTAGCAATATTTAGATTACAAATACAGTTACTCTGAAAAGTTCTCGGAACTCCTATGTTAACAATGCAAATTGAACATTTTTAAGCCGTTTTTTGCCATATAAAAATCGATTTTACAGCAAAACTTTTTAAACATTTTTTGTTGAAAATTTCGTTGGCTTCAATTTTGCATCTATACATTTTTCTATTTTGTCGCACCGTGTCTGACTTACAGCGACATAAACAAGACCCTGTAAAATGCAAAAAATATTATCCTCTGTATATCAAAAACGGTGCAACAAAATTGAAAAATGAATAAGAATATTTTTTTTGTAAATTTTATTCTCTACATTTTATTCCTACTCCACCCTACTTTAAATATTATACCCAAGTTACCACACCGTTACAGAAGGTTTGTTAGGCTAAAACACGTTTATGAATAGAGTTTTTGACGTTTACACTAAAATAGGTTTGAAGAGTTCTTTAAGTTGACCGTAAATTTTTATGAATACGGCTGTAAATGTACAAAAATCCATTAGTACGGACGCCTATGGCTTTTCGAACTTGTACTTAAAACCCCTTCGTTAAATGTTGGTTATATCTCCCAGCCTCTCTTAAATGGATCCCTTCTTTTGTTATTTGCTCCTTTTCAATAATAGGTACTTATTGTATTAATTTATTTTTCTTTGGTTTTCCCCATTTCAATGCCCCAATTCAGCCTTTTCAATTAAATAATTCATTTTGGCATTTTGAGTTGAGTTGTTTAGTCAGTTGAGTTTGGGCGGTGGAATAGTCACTCTTATGTAAATAAATATTTAATGTTTTTTGCTTAAAAAGTATGTACTATATGATACCTGTGATGTATGTAAATAAATATTTATAAAAATATAAATTAAATTAAATTAAAAAATCAAAAAATAAAAATTAAATTATAAATTTATAAAATAAATTTCCCGTCGCCGAATCGACGTAGTCGAATTTTCTGTCGCCGAATCGACGTAGTCGAATTTTCTGTCGCCGAATGGGAATCGCCGAATTGACCATCGCCAAATATACGATGCCGAAATGGTCGTCGTAACGATTAAAGATGGATACTCCTCTCATAATACATTATCCAATGAGCAATAAATAACTCGGGTCTACTGCAGAAGCAGCATCTCCAGCCAAAATGATACATACAGTAATAATAATTTATTTACGGAGAGACTGATTTTTCCCAATTTTATTAAAGTAACTATACAAACCCCAACCTTGTGGTTTCCAAAAAATGTTTGGATTATTTTTGTAAATAAATTATCTTTAGGTCTTACCTTGGTTCGTGATAATAGTTACAATAAATTTTTTTTATTTTTTTTATTATACAGTAGAATCCCCTTAATGTGATCACGGATAATATTATCAGTCGGTTATTGTGATCAAAAAACCGCGTATTATTATCACTTTCAAGGAATTACCAACACAATAATCTCTTTTTCTAAGTATCTTTTCTTGATTTGTCATTAAAATTTTATATATTTTTACAAAACACCACTCGTTTTAATTTCTATACAAAAATGTTTCAATTTTTATTTTGCTAAAAGAGGACTTTGCTTTATGCTTTTTAATTTATAAGCTTAGTTTATTCTTGCTTTTCTTACGAAGTTGACGAAAAAGCGAAAGATCTTTTGGTAAAACAGAAGGTGGAAATTATCTAAAATCACTGTAAATTAAGATTCTCTAGTTTTTCGTTTCTAAAATACGTTTTTTTCTAAAATTTGCTTATTGTTATCAGTCGGTTAATGTTATCAAAATGTTCTTGGCCCAAAGTGATCACATTAAACGGATTCTACTGTACTTATTAATTTAATATTTATACCAATGTAAACTTAGCGTGCACTTCAGAGAGGACACTAATAAAACCTTTCGTTATAAAAACTGATGTATCCACTGAATATATTTGGCCACATCTAAATATACAGAGTACTTTGAAATATCACATCTTCCACTTAAATCCCGCAAAGAACGAGAAACGATGCCTCTAATAGTCCATCTCTGATTTACATAAAAGTAAAACCCACCCCCACTGTCTCCATTGCAAGGTCCAGAGTTATCGTTATTACCTAAAATTTAAATGTAGGAAAATTTGGAACAAATATGATATTTAATTTACCTGCGCAAAATGTACGATCTGAAGTAATGCCGTAGTATCCATCGGAAGAACGAAGGCACTCTTCTTCACTAACAACACGAAGGTAAAGTTCTTGTAAATTTTCTGTGTATTGGTAATTTTCGTTTTCCCCCCAACCAACAACTACTCCTGTTTGGTTAACTATATTTTGGGAGAGTCTGCTCGCTTCCCATAAGCAAACTGGTTGCACGTTGGGTGAGTAAGTTATTTCGTTAGTAAAACGCAGAATTGCTATATCTCCGTCTCCAGACTCATCTTTATAATCCGGATGAAGTTCTACTTTCGCAATCCTTACCTTTTGGTCATTGTCGTCTAGCCAATCGTTTACGCCGGTTCTTCCAAATATTACGTATAGTTCGGAATTTTGGTAATTTGCAACACAATGCCCAGCTAAAATTGGCAAAAAGTTTAAAAGAAATATTATTTATTATTCTTAAAAAGCAATAGGTACCTGTCAATGCAAGCTTTTTGGATATCAACGAAGCACTGCACAAAAACTGTGGGTTCGATACTTTCTTTTCTCTGAGAAACAGAGCACCTATCCATGGATGATCACCCACTCTAGCATCGTTTCCATTAGCAATTAATTGCATTGCAGAAGTTTTGGTTTTCCCACAATTATCGAAATTATTGTGTGTGCGTGGTTTAGAACTTTTGTAATTATTTTGAAAACTGGGACGAACTGGAATCGTTGCTTGACTAGTATACTGATTGTTGGTATAATAATTTTGAATATTTGTATTTCTTTGATTAAATTGATTGGTAGCCAACGGCGGATGTGTATAGGAAATATTTGGTGGTTCAGTTGTTTTCATTTTATTTCGAAAATTATTGATATTATTTCTGTCATTTAGATTTGGTTTGTAGTCAGCATTACCAAAATTACTTACGGTGAATGTGAAACTCAAATTCACTTTTGAAAATATTTGATAATTTCCTATACCTAAGCAGGATATACTCAAGCGAGTTATTTTATTAGCTTCTAAACTATTTGATTGATTTACCTGTTGTAGGCTTTACGGCGCATAAAACTTGATTATTTATTGTTATGCCAGTAATTTTGGGGAATTCTATATTATTTAAGGTGGGATACTCCAATTTATAAACCAACGGAAGGTTATATTGAACAGATTGTAGAGCGTCATTGGAGTTTCCAAAAAACTGTAATTTCTTCTTCCAATTCTAAAATTATTTAACGATTAGCTTTGGGCTATTTAAATTTTACTTAACGAGTTTTATATCGAAAAATAAATAGAAAACTACCGAGAGAGAAATATGTGTTACTAATCCACATAATTCTGCAGAAAAATTACACAATTGCGTACTTTTTCAGCACAATTATGTGGATTAGTAACACATATTTCTCTCTGTGAATTATATTATCATTTTAGACACTTTTCCGACTTTTTGCCATCATTTAGAAATTGATTAATTTCTAAGGAATTTATTTCACAGTCAGTATTGAGATTATGTGAGTGAAATTTGAAGATTTTCATTGATAAATTTTTTTTTATAATAAATAATTATTAATTCTAAATTTGGATGAAATAATAATTTAAATTATGATAATGCGATTTTTTTATTTGCAGTAAAAACTTGTTTTTAATATTTTGTGGGGAAATTTTATTTACTTTCAAGGTTATTAAATTTTAATAATTTTTTATCATATCTTCATATTGCTATATAATATAAAATAATAATCTGTAAAATGGAATATTCTAAAAATTACATTTATAATAAATTAAAAACAAACCCTAATAGCACACGTAACCAGTCTGTGCGTATCATTTAAATTTTTGAAATATTTTTAGTTTAAAACCTCTAATAATTTTTTAATTCGCATATAGTTAAAATTTTTACCTCATCAGTAAAATATTCATTTCCAATTACGTCCAGTTGAACATTCAATTTTATTCTGTTATTATGGTTTGCAGGAACGGGAACTGTAATCTTAGCGAAATAATTTCTATTTTCTTTAAAAATCTGAACCATTCTATGGCAAGGTCTATCTTGGCAAAGAATGATTTTCACCATCAATATTACAGTTACGCACTTATAAATGAAGATAATCATTTTTAAAATAATTTTTTAATTTATTTTTTTAGTCCAGTTTCCAGCACAGCACTTTTTTACACTATAATTTTTAATGCGCATAAAAAACTCATAAATGCTCGAAATTTGCATGAGAACGTACCCATCTAATCGTAATCACTAATCAGGTATTTTTTAATTAAATAATTAAAAAATATTGCATTGCACATGTTTATCACACAAAAAATTTATAGATTTAAAACACGGAAGAAAAATGTATTTATAAATTCGAATTTATTCGTTAATTAACCGGTTATGGTACTCTCTCTCTCTCTCTGAAAAGTGTTCAAATGGAGAAACAAAACTCATAAGTATCAAATTTTCAAAAGTAACTTTGGCTAATATTTTTCGAAATCCAAGAAAATCTCAGAAATACTAAAAATAAGTTCCTTTTTTGCTTTTTCAACTTTTTTGAAAGGAAATCTTAAGGCAACCAGGAGGAAATCAAGTAAATCCAAGAAAATTCGGAAACCTTAGGAATACTGCTGTTAAGTTTTTTTTGATTTTTCAACTGATTCGAAAAAAAATCTTAAGATGATCCAGAAGGAAATCTTTAGAAAACTCAGAAAATCCGGGAAAATTTCTCCAAAATTGGGATTCTTACAACCATAGTTTGTAGCAGGAACTAGCACATTATTCGGATTTACAGGTTTAGATATACCTAGTATATATTTAGACAGAAATAACCAAAGGTGCTGTAGAATTTGATTTTCTTCTTCGAGTGCCTATCCGATTCCGGATGTATGGCTATCATTCTGGCTATTTAAGCCCAGATGACGTACTAGGGAATTTTTATTTATGGGGTGGTTTTCCGTTGCCGTCCCCATAAGCCCAAAGATCGAACATAGGCTATAGATCACAGCAGTGTAGTGAAGAATTTGATCGGGGACATTAAAATATAAAGCGATTAAACTACCTATGGATGAACTTCAAATATGGATTGATTTAGGAAATAATCGATATTACAGTTTCATTTTTCATGCAATAATAAGCACTCACTTGTTCGAAGTTTTCCTACTTTTTTAAACACAACACTTGGGTTCAATAAATCTACCAATATCGTTTGATGTATAACAGAAATCAACTGTAGCCACGGTAAGAACCCTGCGGAACGTCAGAAACGAGCATTTATTATTATTATTATTCAGTATTAAGAGAGTTGAGGACGAATCCTATAAACTCTATAAATTACCAAAATATGTACACAGTGCGATGTAATTCAATTGAATGAATTAAATTAACAAATCATTTTAAATTAAATCAATAAATCAACAAATAAAAATAAAAATACAAAAGCAAACGTTCAAAATTAACAGGCAATGCAACTCAAACAACAACAAACAGATGCACCGAACCAATTCCATCACGAAAGACCCAGCGTGGAAAAGAATTTATTTAGGTTAAAACTGCACGTGCTATTGTTTTCGAATTTACAAGTTCAATAACATTCGAACCAGATGGCATAGGTCGGATTTTATTAGTTTGAATTTTAAGAAACATTAGAATAATAACTATATCACTTTGCCGGCTATGCTGCTTTAGAAGAAGCCGAGTATGACTGAAATGCAGGCCAGAGTTCTTCTAGCTCCAACAATTATTCATCATTTAAAAGTGATTTTGTTTTTTAAGTTTCCGTGTACCGATTTTAACCAAAATTTAATCAGCTCATATTATGAATATACATATTCATGAATAACGCCGAGAAGAAATTGATAAATTAATTCATGAATAAGTTTTACCTTGTAATATATACGAAGTGTCATACATTTTAAGTGTCAATTGCGACTTACAATTGTCAATTTACACTTGAAATTTATTTTTTACTTTGTGGCCTCAGGATGCCTTCGTAGATGTCTGTCAACCCTAGACTTGCTACCAAAAATTCTATTTTTGCTCCTTATGATAGTTATTTGCTTTTCACTGCTACTAACCTGAAATCGTCGTCGTCACTTTGTTCTTCTACATTGCTTGTCTATCTTGTCCTAAAAGGAGAGAACCTGAAACAAACGAAGATGAAGTGGAGTAAGGGATTAACGTAAGGATAGGAAAAGAAAAGTAGTGGTGCTAGATTTGAGCGACTGTTAAAACACAATTAGCACCAGCAGAGGTGGCTGGTAATTCTACATATAAAAATAAAAAGTATTGTATCGAATCATTTATTAATGACGATACAATTCAAGTTACACATAGGCTACCAACAATTATGCAATTATAAAATACATCATTTGCTACCGTTTACTTAACATTATTTAAAATTACGATATCCAAAATATATTTAAAAAAATTGCACGTAGTAAAGAACACAAAATAAATAATTGCATAAAAATATGGCACAAATTTGAATACTTCAAAATGTTTACAAATTAATTAACTATCTAACAAAATTTAACTCATAATTTGAAAGAAACGATAGCAAACATTTAAAACATAAATCATCATCATTCTTAATCTACATCTAATTTAGGAATCTTAAAAACTATCATGAGTATTTATAGCGTATACACGTAGTCACACGAAGCTTCGTTTTGTTAAATTTGTTTCAAAAAGTTAAGCGCCGGTACTTTTTTAAAATTTCTTTCGCATTTTTTTACTCAAACGCGACCGAAACCTTAAACAAAAAATTTTCAAATCGTAATTTTGCAATTCTGCTAATGCTTCATTTGTAATGACTTTATTTTTTAGAGCAATCGTTTTTTTAAGTATCACAGACTGACATAGCAACTAAATCATAATAACATCAATAATGCATTCAATAAACCGCACCAATTTTGTAATCACAAAATGTATTCGGCTCATTGAATATAATAGTCAATGCTTTAATTGACCCAACGTCTACATAGCAACTATAAAAAATTATGTACATTGCTTAAAAATTACGTATACGTGCAGAAGATGACACTGATAATTAGTATAATTTTTTTAAAAGTAAGTTTGATGATTTTTGCGCTTCAAACTATAGTCAAATGTCATCTAGTTTGGATCACCAACAAAATGTAGGTAAACTAACAAAATATTAATGACATTTAAAAAAGGGAATGCCTCCATTGTCAGGAGTCTAAAGACTCGTAAGGAAATAAATTTTAAATTTACTACATTTGTATTTTCAAAAATTGCATTGAATACTGGGTAAATTGTACGTTTTGAAGACTTATGTTGTCATATAAAATTCGATTTTACAGCAAAACTTTTCGACATTTTTTGTTATAAATTTCACACCCTTCAAATTTGTTTATATATACTTTTTATTTTGTCGCACCGTTTCTGAGTGACAGTGACTTAAAGAAGACTGTAAAATACAAAAAATATTGATATCTGTATCTCAGAAACGGTGCAACAAAATAGAAAAATGTATATGAACAAAAATCTAGGAAATAAAATTTACTGGAAAAAAATGTCTATTCGTTTTTCTACTTCATTGCACCATTTTCGAGATACCAATGTCAAATTTTTTGTATATTACAGAGTTTTTGTTATGTCACTGTAACTCGGAAATGGTGCGTCGAAATAGAAAAATGTATATAATCAAAAATGAAGAAAACAAAATTTACAATAAATAATGTTTGATGAGTTTTGCTGTAAAATACATTTTTATATGACAAAAAAAGCCTTCAAAAGGTAGAATTTACATTGCTGACGTAGGAGTGTCTGAGTTCCATAGTGAGTAGCTGTACATCGCCAGTTCTAATCTTTTACTTGCAAATAATATTCTCACAATATTTAATACATTTTATATTCATCAGAAAATCAAATTTATTGAATATCACAATATTCCATAACCCCCCAGACCTCCCATTTAAAAATCCCATAATTTAATGTACTGAACCCGTCATATGAGATGTAGCGAAAAAAACAAAAATTATGATTTTTTCACCAGTAAATAAACCTGTTTTGTCAGTATAGCTCTTGAAAGATGGTATAAAATCCTCCTTTAGAATATGGCAGCTCCTCTATCAGACTCGATACAAAATAACCAGAACCACAATTTTTACATTAAATATTTTTGTAATGAAGACAGTCCCTTTAAAAAAACAAGTAAATCGCCTGTGGCTGTCAAGTTTCGCTTGTTACCTTGACAAGTGAAAAACTTGCAAGCCACTCTAGTAAATTTGTTAGAATTCAGCCGATAAAAAATTATTATATGAAAAGGTACTTTATATACAGAGTATTTGACGGCAAACTGCACAGTTATACCTACATCAATGTTGATCCTAGAGTAAGTTTAAAATGGCACAAATTAATATGCTCTGATTACGATTTTTTTAGTTCCAACGATAATAAAGTATTAAACATTTCTTACAATGGATGGAAATAACTATCTTAAAATACTTATTGTATAATTACGTATATTAGTTCCATGTATGTATACTTTTACAAAAGATCAGAAAGTGGCCTGCGACGATAAAAAACAACAAAATGTACCCATTCACAACAATCATTTTTTTTTTTTTTAAATAAAACTAAAACCATTTATCGTCTCGTAAACCTTCCGACCTTTTTTCGCAATTATAAAAAATCCTATCCTAGTACTGCACACGATTAAGAAAATGATTTGTCGGCGTCCACGACAAATCTTCATAACTTTATTTTTACTTCACTTTTAGCGTTAAAATTTAGCATTACAATATTTTTAAAAAAAGTGCGACAAAATTACGTATTTATGTTACATCATCTTTAACATTATTAGAAATTTACATTTTATTATTATTTTGTTTTAATACTGGAATGAGCTTTTAAGTTATTTATGCGTATACTAAAAATGAAACATACAATTCGAGAGCTAAAGAAAATAGCACCATTTCGATATTGTATCCATTTTCTTTAGCTCAAAACTGCGTCATTCAATTTGAGGTATTCTTACGTATACAATTTTGTTTATAAAAAAAGGTCCACACTAAGTGCTGTTTTTTTCAACTAAAATATAAAACAATCGACTGTCGACTTAACAGAGATTATAATTCTATTCAAATGAAACGCTTTGAAACCAAAGGCTTGTGTCACCGCAGTCTCCCCTTGCAAATGTTTTACTGAAATTGACATAAAAAATAAATTTGTTTTCATTTTTGTCATCAGTGTCGATCCAAATCTCGCGATGAAAGAAGTCGGTGACACGAGCCTTTGACAATAACAAAGTTAATTTTTAAATTTCATTTATTGCACTAAAAAGGTGAATTATAACCACCCGATTTTTTATTTACTTAAGTCGACGACGGCTTACCTTTTAAATTCAAATAAAATATTTTAATTATTTTATAAAAACATAAGTAAAGAAATTTCTACTTAATAATAAACAACAACAATGTATGTATAAATAAAATATATAGAAGAGCCTAAAATTAATGAATACCTCAAGGGCGTTCCAATTTGGGACTGTTGCTAAATGACATTGAATCGACAGGATGGCCGTTTTGATTTACTTCGTTACCTGCCGCCGCCGTTGAATCGATCACCAAACTGCCTTCTTCGCCGTCGCTACTAAAGGAGTCTCCGTCGTCATCCGAACTTGACAGAATTCCTATAAAAAATGAAATGACAAAATTTGGTTTAGTGATTTAGTTGCGTTACGTACCACTATCAATTTGTGGTTGCATGTTAGCAAAATCTTGCGGCCAAAATCGTCGATTATTGTTTTGTGCTTTCTTTTTTTTATGTGCAGGCGAATTGGTGGCGCTATTATCGTTGGGAGCACTAGCGTCGAGCATGGGTTGTAAAATGCGACGTCTAGCGTTAATAAACCAATTATTAACTTGCAACAAGGTTAAATTTGTTTGTGCGGCAATGTGCCGTTTTTCGTCTTCGGTGGGATACGGATGCTGCAATTATTCCAATGATAAAATAAAATTAAAAATATTGTAAGAGCAAAATGTAAAAAAATTACCACGAGATGTTGAAAAAGCCACGACCGCATGACACTAGTCGCATGTTTTGGTAAAACGCCGCGTTTTTGTTTCCGACCTCTCGATGTAAAGTCGCTGTCGCATTCTTCTGAACCTCCAGGTGTGGTAGGAGCAGGCGAAACTTGACCCGAACTGTCACTAGGAGGTGGAGGACAAACGTTTACGCCGATTTGAGAAAGGGGCGTTGATCCGTGCACCACGACGTTTTCACAAATGGGTGGTTGTTGTTGCTGCTGCAATATTTGGGGCAGTGTTGGAGGAGTAGAAACAGGATAAGAATGCATACTGTAGCTACTCGATGTTTCTAGTTGTCGTTCCATTGTGTTTCCTGGGGCCGACACAACCTATGTCATACAGTCGTGCAAATAAACTCAAGCAAATAAAATAAAATTTATAAAAATTTTCTTAAAGCATTTCAAAATATGTACCTACAATAATATTAAAAACAATATCAAGGATTGAAACTAAGAAATTTGTATTAGGTATTGTTATTTTGCAAGGAATAACGACTTGGAAACTATTGAAACATGAAAGATGAGCGACAGATGAATCAGTCTAGGACCTTTCGCCGTCACCACTTCGCCGTCGGAAATTTAGAATTTAATTTTTTATAGTCAATATGTAATGAAAATTTCCCATACCCAGAATGGGTTATTCCTACCCTCACATTTAATCAGGTGAATTACATTCCATAATCGATATCACAGTTACAACCCCAATACTAGTCGGGAAATTCTTGAATGGAGAGTAATGACGAAAGAGTTTGTAAAAGGACCATAACTATATCAGCTATGTATAGCAATTAAAGTCTCTCAGACGAGAACAGAGAAAAAGCCGACGAGTACTTTCAAGAAAGGTAGTTTCAAAAAGCTGTACATATCTTATGCTTAAAGGAAGAAGAATCAGTGTAGTGGTGGTTCAAAAGCAGGACCGGCGTTACCATATGTGCGAACGGCGCCTTTGCACAGGGCGGCAAATTTTCGTTTTTTCGCATGTGATATTTTGGATATTTTTATTAAATGTCATTTTTATTTTTATTAAATTTTTTTATTTTTAATATATGTCATTTTATTTTATATCTTTGTTGCTTTTGTTTATTCGGACCCCCCGTTTGTTTTTCCATCATCTATCCAACAGTTACGCACCTAATTCACTAGAATTCCTATGAAAGCCATGAAATGAAGACCATGCTCCTTCAAAAAAATTTCGCCTACGGCGCACAGTGCGGTATTTGACCTTAAAAGCTGACCTAAATTCAAAAACTCAAATGCTACTTAGCCGCGGCGGCGAGCTTTTTCCGTTACCTCGTCCGTTAAGGGTGGCATAGTCTTACGCCCGGTTTCTCCATCGCATCTTAAGCTGTTGCCTGGCTAAGGTCTAACCGCGTCTAAGCTCCTCCTAAAGCCTGAGTCGAGTTGCACCAAAATATAATGGCGTCGCCTTATCTGAGCAATTGCTTAGCTGAGATTCAATTTGGAAACAGCCTAAAATCTGTCACATTGCAAGTGACAGTCGCAACTAAGCTGCAGCTTAGCTCTAGTTAGGACTTAAGACGCGATGGAGAAACCGGACATTAAACTTGCACATAGCGGCAAATTGGCTAGCGCCGGCCCTGTTCAAAAGGATAGCCAAAGCAAAGAAAAGTTGCATCAAGTCCAAAAGAGTGTACACCAGATTAAGCAGAATTGGTGCAGTGGGCCAACAGATTATCGAAAAAGATTTAGCTATAAAGAGGAAGGCTCTGACACAAGTAATACTACTGTCAATTGCTTACAAATCTGAATTACAGTTGACGATTTCTGAATTACTGGTGGAAAAGTAATCCTATTACTGGTGTATCGTGGATCACACAAAAACTTGATAACCTGGCGTATGAAATCACACAGCTTCTAAACAGGCATGACTATTTTAAAGCTTAAGGACGAGAGGAAAATGACGCTGAGTGGCGCTCTCTTCTCAGTTCTCATGCATGAGTAAAAGAAAATTGTCATTTGCTAATGATTAGTGTGCTAATTCCAGCCTCTAACCTTATAAAAGTAGCTAAAATATTATATTAGTGACAGAAGAAAGCTCGATTTAACCTGTGACCTATATACAAATACTAAAGGAAACCTATTCAATAGATATGAAAATACCTACATTTTCCACGTGTCTAGTAGTCTAGACCCAGAAGCATTGATAGATTTATACATGAAAAATTGAAATCCATTAAAATTTCATTTTTAAGAACAATTCCAGCGCAGCTACATAGCATATTGATTAATTTGATTTTTATGTCATTTATTTCCGGAATATTAAAATATTTAAGTAATCGCTAGTTTCCATAATGTTGAAACATCCTTTTATGCAAATAGGAAAAACAAAATTGACTTATTTATTTGAAAATTCGCGTCAATTGTAAATTCGAGTTTGGGAATACCCGGTACTTATAACAATACGATTGTTGTAATCATTAATTTTAGACTGCAATTGATAAACTCGATCACGCGTTTGGATTGTTGGCTATTTCCGTGAAAAATAATTGGTTCCTACCTTCGGGGAAATTTCAGATGCACCTGTTGTTCCTAGTTTAATCTATTAGTTTTGAATTTTTCATTCTAAGTGTGATAATCTATCTTTTCGTTCATAGACCGTTATTGACTCGAGGGTTGACTTATAGTTCTTAGTACAGTTTCCATACTTCAGAAGGCGCGTAAAACCGTTGGACCCCCCCCACTATCAACAATACAACAGGGTTACGGGCACATTCCCCAACGGTAAAATGTAAGTTTTTTCTACGTGGCGCTACTGACCACTAACGGTGGTGTTTATGGCTTAAACTGAGCCAAAAAACGACCTGACGAAGGAAAAGCATTTGCAGAGTCGCGAAGGTGATTGTGCTGTATTCAGGGTGAGTTCCACAGATTCAGAGATACTTGTTGATTAATTTGTGTGTCAATATTGGTCAAATAATAAAAATTAGGAGTACAATTAAGTTCTATATAATAGAACTAAATTTTTTGGAAAAAAGACCAAAAACTGAATGCGAGAATTTGACTGACTGTTTCCATAAAGGTGGGGCCCCCCCTTAGTGCCCATGGCGTGTTTTTATGTTATACAAGTATCTTTGGGAATAAATTGCACTCGGGAATGGCAGATCTATATAGTTAGACGGTGAATATTTGAGTCGTTCCACTCGTTAAAAACACCCCCGAAGCCGTTCCAACTCGAAAATTACGGATCTAGGAAGACGGGAATCTTTGTTTTTGAAAACTTACTTTTACAAGTTTTCCTCCACATTTTAGTAATTATTATTATTGTGTTGTGATGTCAGAATTCAGGTAAAGCACCTGCTTGTAATGTGAGTTTGAAATTCCCAACGAACAGTTTTAGTTATAAATTAACTGTCGGCCATTATTGCAAACAGCTGAAAATATTTGTTGGGTGTTAAGGACCACTGGTAGGGATCATCTGGTTTTGTAGCTTATCTTTGTCTCATAATCCAAAGATGAAAGTAGTGAATCGAGCCGCTTAGTGAGTTTGGCGACGAATTATAAATTTTGCCGGGTAAACGACAAATGGTATAAGAAATGTTCGAAACTTAATAATTCACGTTAAAAGCTCGGGACCGTAAGGTCGACAACTTTCCTTTAGAAACAGCCAACTTAATAAAATAACTTATGATATTTCGACTCTTAGTAAGTCAAAAGTAAGTTTGCGTCCAGCTTATACCTGCATTTTATTCATAGTTAGCTAAATTCGCGCGCTTTCATTTTACGCGATATTTAAATGAGTAGATCAATTTGTCTTTTTCTGTTTGCATAAAGAGATGTTTCATGATACTAGCATTTATTTAAATTTTTGTAACATTCTGGAAATAAACGAGATAAAGCATGAGTTATACTGGATAACACTAGACAACGCTTGGAACGTGCTCTCGTGCAACCAGTCTCAACGATGAAAAACTTAACTGGAAAATGACGAAAACTGAAAACCCTACCGCAGATGATTCTTTTGAAAAATTTCAAGGTCAATCACATTTGTAGCCGTTACACTATTCGCTCCGAATACCTCATTCTCTTGTACAAATAAATTTTCTGAAATTCCAAAAATGCGAAGATAAAAATGACAATAGGTGCTTGAATGTTAAGCCATTATAATTTAATTAGTTTTGTTCCCGCCGTTGCATCGTTTCCTTTAATATGCACCAAAATAAAATCAATACGCAAGTATAAAAATTAAATGAACTTTGTGTACGTCAAGAGAAGGAGAACGAGCGGAAGAGTTTCCACAAAAACGCCGTCCCATAACATAAGAAAACAAACAAAATATAAAAAGAACCTTCTGCTACACAGTAATATAATGAATAAGGTACATAATAAAAAAAATAATATTGCCGTTAAAAAAAATGAAATGAAAAGCTACTTACATGTTGATTGGGACTTATAGTATACTGCACAGGACTGTTCGAGTCGGAACCACTTTCTGAATTTGCATGAGACAACAAACTATTATTATTATTACTATTTTCTAAGTTATTATTCATCACAGTGGGTCCTTGAGGATAATCTGAACGTAACAAATTTTCCGATTGCATTTTTCCTTTCAAACAAGTTATGTAACGATTACAAAAATCTTTACATAATTCTTGCACTTTTTCCAATTCTAGTAAATGAATCCTAAGCACTTGTATGGCTTTTATCATCTGGAAGGTTAATAAGAATGTCCATCATCAACTTTGTTTATTAATTTTGGAAATACTAACCAATCCGTCGATTTCGGGTTCGTTGGAAAGAAACGGTTTACGATCACGTTCCTGATGCTGAACGAAAGCTTGGATATCCATATTGAATGCATCGCTAGATTGAGGATCGGACGATTGCGTAGCTAACTCGCATCTTTCAAATAGAAGGGCTAATAAGGGAAATAGAGGATGCCTGAAATATTAACCAAAATAAATATTTTAAGTTAAATTCGCTAATTTCCGTATTACTTATATACAGCTCGTTTGTCAGCCTCAAATTGAGCCTGATCGGTGTCAGTCGGAGGAAACAATGATGCTGTGGATAAAGACTGCTGGGCTGCAGCATCGTTTCCTGGTGCAACGCTTAGCATTGCGTTTTGTACACCACAATCCATATCATTTTACCTAAAACAAAAATAAACAACAAAGAATGAAATTGTGTGTGAAGCATGACAAATAAATACGTTTTACAAACAATTTTGTTATTTATTATCCTCTTGGCCTTAATTATATTATTTCATTGTATGTGTAAAGTAATTAACGTTAATTAAAGCAGTCCTTACGCCTATCGCGCTTCTCTCAGCAGCACCCGAGCACTTTCCGCAATTTTTAGTGCAAACTTCCAATAAATTATTTTAATGAAACAATCAATTGGCCGTGAACTTAAAAATTCCTTTACAGTTAATTATTTGTTTAAGACATAGTCTTTTTTGAAATTCGCCCGTCCTGTCTTTACGACAAGGTTCTTAATTAATTTTAAGTGCAACAAATGAATTTGTTCCGATGCTGTCGTAACGCTGCAAGTCATTTTTTTTAAATTTAAAGCAAAAAGGGAATAAAAAATGAGGAAAAGAGCAAACAAATCGATTTGCAATTCTAGTTGCCCCGATATTTACATTTTACCGATAAGTTTAGCCCCAATTTCCTGCCTCTTTAGAATTGTTAATTGTGAAGTACACGTAGTAGTACATGAAAACATTTTAGGGGTGGCTAATTATATATACAAGGGCGATACAATTAAAGTACGCCTTCCGATAGTAATAACAATAAAAAATGCTATTATCCTTTAAGAAAATAAGCGAACAAGAACGGGCTCTAATTTAAACTTTAATTTAACTAATTCGAGTGGCGTTGCTTGTTAAATCGTTTCCTTAATGACAATATGATTGCACAAATGGCGGAGGGGTAAAGAAATTACTAAAATCAATATTTAAAAACCCTATTATAATAAATCAGCATGTTCGAAATTTTTAAGAAAATAAAAAACTTCATTATGGTCGGTCGTCTCGAAGTGCATAATATCGTAACACTCGAAATTGATTAAGGAGACGCTCTCGTCTCGCGTTTTAAAATCCTTAAACAAGAACAAAAACTATTTTAATTATTACATTATCACAATACGTGCTGAGAGCAAAATATATTCGCCGAAGCAAATAATGCATAACGAAATTCCCACGAGACTGCCTGGGCTGAATGAACGCCGTAGTAAACACCAATACATTGCAGGAAGTTCGATACAAAAATCGCTATTTCCAGTTTCATCCAGCGTGTTCGTTCCTTTTTAGGATAAATTCATACGGGGCATCCTTAAATTCCTTCCCAACTTATTTCTCCAGATTAATTTTTATTGAGCGTTATACTGTCCGCATTATTTACATGTGTTCCAACGACGGGCACAAAATAATTAGCAAAGCTCGTAAAAAATAATATTTTGAGTCTTAAATAAAAATTATAAACGCTTTCGAAGAATGTCTAACTAACACGACAAATTGCTGGAAACTTGAAGGTAAACACTCGACGAGTGAAAATTCAATTTTCTTAAACTCCCCAAGTATGTATGCAAGGTTTATCCTATACCTTATTATACCGAGACAATGGATCTTGAATGTCGGCCACAGTAAGTGTAGTTTATGCAAAATATAAAACTAATAAATCTCCATCTCAAAAATTCATCTTTTGTCATTTGGAATTATTAAAAAAAAAAAACTTGACTATTATATATTGGCCGAATCGTCCTGAAGGCTATCAAAAAATATTTCGTTCTTTCGATGCTTCAATGTACCTACTGCATATTTCCAGGATTTATCACCTAAAGCTAGGGTCATATAGCAACAGTACGGAAATATGTAAACGTAAAGGACTTAGTTTTGGACAATGAATATTACACAATATAGGAAGCGCGTGAATGTGTTCCATCAGGTTGATCGAAAACAATGTCCGTGTCGACAGGTAACAAAGCGAAACCGCATACAATTAATACATTCCGTTAATATATGGACGTAAATCAAACGTTTATTAGAAAGGACGTAATAAAAATATTTCTCACCTATGACATTTTAATTGATTACCTTGATCGGTGTTAAGATAATTAACGCTCCCAGTATTTTGTAACAAAATTTGGTAGTGTTCGTAATTGGTGAAAAATAGCAACATTGGATTATGAAGGATAACCATGTTGTGACGAGTTATCGTCGAACAATAAAATGCAAGCTTTCTTTTCTAAAATTTACAAAATTCTATTCGAATATATAATATTACGCAGAATGACGCCAGCTGAATATAATCTTCAGTTTGGTTTGATTTTCTAAGGTGTAGGGAAAGCGCGGAACCAACAAGAAGCTTCCCCTTTGAATTAGAAGTTTTAAACCGCATAAATTAAATTATCTATTTATGTTCATTTATATTTCAAAAATAAGTACTGAATCAATAGAAAGATGCGGCCAAGTTATCAAATTTCAAAATTTTTAAAGGTCGAGTGAGAGCACCAGCATTTACGGAAGATGAGAAAGTTAACGAAAAATAAATGGTGGCACAGTAAGACATAGCGTGATAATCTTAAGAATATAAAATTGAAGAAACGAGAAAAAAATATCTGACTGATAAATGAAAAAATTCTCAAAGAATAGTAAATAGTACTGATAAATAAAAGAAGATGGTGCTGATGAATGCCAATATGGCTTTAGAACAAGCAAGTCGACAGCAGAAAACAGAAAACGCAACATGGAACTGCATACTCCATGTGCTGTTTATCGATTTCAAGCAAGCCGTCGACTAAGTAAATAGAGATAAACTACTTGTGATAATAAAAAAAAATAAATATGTTAAACAAACTGGTGAATCTGGTGACGAATATACAAAAGTCAAATGGAGAAATAAACAGCTTTGAAACAAATTTGGAAATTAGACAAGTAGACGAACTATCGGCAACGCTTCTCAATTTGATAGAAGATATAATAAAGAAGAAGTCCGTAAAGCGCAAAAACCATTTAGGAAGCCATCTTGGCTTCCAATTCCAGTATTATAAAATCTCCATTTTGTCTGTGTGTCCCAGAATTACGGTCCAACCTCGCCAATTTCAATATTCAAAATGTGCTTATTATTATTATTAGATATTTGAAAAACTTTGATTACCTCATGGTGACGAACCTCATTGGTGCCGGTCGTGAATAGATTAACGAAATTTCAATGACTTTTGAACGGATTAACGTGATTTAACTTCTAGTTTAACATAAAAATTTAATGTTTTTCGTGTAAAAAAGTTTGTAGTACATAATATCAGAATTTTAAAATAACTAAAAAGCGTACATATTTATTTATTAAAGAAAATATCCTGTTTATATTGTATGTACGTATGTTTACATTGTGCCATTATATTCGAGGAAATTAAAAAATAGAGCACTATCTACGAGTAGCACTATCAAAAAACGAAATTTTTTACAAATAACTTGATTTTCCTTCAAATAAATTTAAAAAACTTATAAACTAAGAAAGATTCTTAGAGATCTGGAAGGATATTACTCCAATCTCCTCTACTGGAAACTTTGATCGTGTCTATGTCTGTGAATACGGAGAACATTCTTAAGACGTGATGAGTTCAGAAAACTCTTGCACCGTTTCCGAATGGTTGGGGCCATAAAGCTGGAGCGTATTTCTATTGGAAAATTCTATATTGATCGCCAAAGGGTGGTTAGACATTATTTTATAAGTTAATTAAAACTAAAGGTTTACTTAGATTTTAGGGATAAATTTAGACGTTAGGCCAGTTAGAAGTTAAATAACGGTTGAGTTATATAATTTATTTAGGTCAGACATTAGAATAGAAGTTGAGTTAGAGATTAGATTACACAGAACCATGAGTGCCAAGTCTAAACTTGGTACATTAATGGTATTAAACAGATCAACAGATGTCAAAAAAGTTACAGAAGAGCCTTAAGCCAAAAACCATTGAACCAAGAAAGTACACAAAAATTGGGAAAAAAAAGAGTATAAAATAGGATAGGTAAGAATTACGTCCGCCGTAATTGCATTGGGCGTCGATACCTGTCGACATAAATAATTTCGAATTGCTAGGATTGTCCTATCCGCGGGATGGGACAAAATCCCGCGGCCCCAATCCCGCCGCAATAAAATTAGTGTTGGCATTCTTGTCTTGCTTCTTCCTGTTCTTGCCTTATATATTATTTAATTATCAAATATTTAATTTGGCTAGTTCTTTCGGTCTTCAGGAATATTTTTAATGAGTTTAGTCTTTGTCAAAACAGCTCGGGGCGCCCGGAGCGGAAGGGACTGGAGCGCAGAGTCGAATTTGATAAATTAGGGTGGATTAAAAACATGCTGTCCAACGTCTTTTTATTCATGCTGTAATAATGTTGATTTCTTCGTATTTTTTATTTTATTGATTCACCTGGCGACCGGCAATACCAGCGCTTTCCTTCGGTTAGCTTAATGACACACCCATCTAAAGCAAAACAACTTAGACACAAAATTCTGTATGTACGTAAGACCTAAGTTATGAACACACAACTCAACGTTAATAAAAATAAAAGAAATTTCTGGATTCACGATTAGATGTGGAAGGTGAACCGAAGTTAGCGTGCACTCAGGCAATAGACCTATTGTGCTACATCCGATTTTGGTAGTAGCCCATCTTTCCTTCTATTCCCTAAGCCGTCCCAAACTTAATCCAAAATCGAGCAATAGCAGATTTAATCCGCTATGACAAAATCAATAGTAATCGAAAGTAATTAAAAAATGGTATTTTTTGTACCCGCCTGCCAATCACCTATCCTGGATCCGCCACTGAATTCGAGTATTTTAGAGAGATATGTGTCACTAATATTAGCTATATTAAACTAGAAGTTTCTCAACATGGATTCTCTTCTTGATGCTAATGATGCTTCGATGTTTCGTCTGCTTCATTACATCCACGACAAGTTAGATCGTCAACCAGTCCCATAGTGTTTATTTAGCTTGAAGTTTCCCATGATAAACCCAGCAATAATACGCAGGTTGTCCCGGGACAGCTGCAGGTAGTATATTTCATATCTTTCAAAAGGCGAACGCATTATCGCCCTTGGCTGTCGCAGTGGTGGTGCAAGGGGAGCTAGGGCCCGTAATCAAATATAAAAAAGGGCCCGTAAACAAAACGGGCCCCTAAAAAAACAAAGTATTAATTTTGAACTGAATGGCGAGATTATTATTGAGAACATCACAATATTTTTTTTGAAGAAAATCACAGCATTGAACTGCTTCGATTTCTTTCCTCTTTAAGATGATTCCAGGATCTAAGAATTCAAAATTTTCTTTCAATTTTCGAAAACTCTCAAAACGATTCTCAAGGCGTTGTATTACAATGTCTAAACATTGAAACGAATCATCTGGATTTTGAAAATAGCAATCAGAAGCTAATTCATCAAAATATTTTTTAACTTTTGATTGCCGTTTTATGGGAAAAGTAGGTTCGACTCCCCATTTTCTTGTTAAATCTTTTCTCTACCTATGGACAGTAGGGCCCCTTATGGTCCCGGGCCCCTAAGCATTGCTTACATTTGCTTATTCATATCACCGCCACTGGCCTGTCGGCATCCAAACACTTGAATCCATCCATTCGCATGCAATTTTCGCGTCTTCTTTCTTATGATGCCATTTAAGGTCTTAACAGTCGGAATAATCAGAAGCTCGGAATCGCAAGGTAGGTTACCGGAGCCAGCTCATTCCCTCGCTGGTTTGCTATTTTTACCTTGGTCCCATTTTCCTCAGCTAAGAGTTAAAATAGAGTGTGTTGATGTTACATTCAGGGCAAGGTTGCATTGCAGAACCAGATCCGAGATTATCTTATGATGACCATGTGCATAAGAGTGGCTCTGTTGTCTGTAAGTATTTGAATCATTTTTCATTCAAGAGTTTCATTTGGAAGACGGAAGCATATCTAAGCTTTTATCAAATTGTAGTTCAGAAGAAAATATCCCTGCATCTGATATAGGAGCAATCTCGTCAGCATCTAGATCCAAAATGAGCAGTCTTTTCGAGAAGTCCTAAAGAATCCATGTGTGCCTACTGACTCCTTACCTGTGAGTCCAAAAACCCTGTGCCCGCATCCCAAATGCAGCCCTCACCGCCTGCTCCTCCACATAGAGATACAGCGATGGAAGACAGAGGAAATGTGCCGATCTCTGCAGCGTATGTAGAAAGGACGCTGTTGTTACCAGTTATGTCATTGGCGACAAAATGAGTATACGATTGGCTTACGCTTGTGGTCAGTATGAATTAGAACTATACAATTATAAAAATAAATAACTGCCTATTTTGCTTTCAATTAAAACTTCACATGGCGTTATTTCTTTAGACGACACCCAGCTTCAGCCCACCTCTTTCAGAATCTCCCGGCTAGTCTTTTTCTCTTCGATAGTCTTTCATCTCCCATTCTGTCTATACGTAAATGCCACGTTTTCAATTCTAGTTAAAATGAAAAAATTCTTATGATCTGGGCCAGTGTCCATCTGAATAATTCAAATTTATTGATTGTTAATTCAGATTAAAATACATATTTGTTAATACAAGTTAGCAAGCGAAGGAATTACGACATCTGAGTTTCCACCATTGTTGGCGAATATCTCGGCAGTAATTCTGTATTCCTTCCGAATAACCAATATAGAACTATTGAAATACACGAGAAATAAAATTGTAAAATATATTGAATAGCGAAAACTGTAGCACTTGGCCAAATATAATGTAGTATCTAATATTGTAAAATCACGATTTTCAGAAGCATATGACTTCGATGAATATAACGTCAACAGTTCATCCTGGATCCCGGACGTATTATTGCTAATTCAAAAATTTTCTTTACTCCATGGAGATGAACCTCACGAGCGCCGGTAGTAAATGGATTAGTACATTTTATAATTAGAAATTTTCCAAAAAAACAGACTTAACCTCTAGTATTATTTAAATAATAAATTATAATATATGCAATACAAAGTGTGATTAGTCTGAAGAAATCCTGCGAAGAAGATATTCGAAAGATTTGTGCAAAAACTTGCAATCTGCAGAGTGTTACGAATAATCAAAAACAGAGAAGAATTAGCCGTGACGTAAAACTGGATCCAAACAACAAGAGAATCCAATCACATTGATACGTCAATAAAAAGTATCCAATCAAATTTAAATACGGGAGATATTTGGATACAATTTGACGTCACACTAATTGAGCGCATTCTTTAGACTTGGCAGACTTTCTTCTTCTATAGCGAAAATTGTTCTCAAAGGAATACGATTTTAGGACGTAGAATATATTAAGAAAAATGTGCCCACAGAATTGAAAGCAGTTTCTTTTCCTGTTTCTTTAACCTTTGACTGTTTTTGAAAACTTTTAGAACGTTGTAATAAGCGTATTGAAGTAAATGGAGTAGAATACTTGGAATAAATATCAAACATTTTTCGTGTTACTTAAATTGTGTTTCCTTTTATTGTGCCAAACCGGGAATAAAAATAACAAATCTCGTAAGTCATCCGTCCATACTAAGCAATAATTTTGTTGCAATTCCTTGAGTAATTTTGTGCGTGGCGGATATGTGCAATATTATTTATTTCTATTCACTTTTGGTTGTAGAATTTCCGCCAGTGTAAAATTTAAATAATTTGAACTAATTTTGTACCTACCTACTATTTAGAAGAACCATGAAAATAAAGAGGTGCGGTTTGCAGGATTTAGAAGGGTATGCTGATACCACAACAATAACTCAGTTTAGAAAGTTAATTTACAAACAAAAACAAGCATGCAAAATTTTGATTTTCAGATTTTCTGCTGTTTTTAATTTACGGTAAAACTGCAAGCAACGCAACGGCAGCAAACTTCCAAACTGCAGATTTTCCCATGTTAAACAGTAGGTCCCCAATTCCACCTAAAAATTTTGATGACCACAAACTCGGAGGATTTTATAGAAAATGTACACCATACCATCAAAATTATTGATAAAATTAGATATAACCTTTGTGTTTATTGTGAATTATCTATTTAGTATTTATAATATTGTGAATTTTCCTTTGAAGGGTAACCCCCGAAAGGTGCCCTTTGATTTCTTGATATATTTGTTGCTAGTGTCAAGGATTTACGTAGCTTCGAATTCCAAATAACCAAAAAGTGTTACACGCAAATAAGCAAAAAATACAAATTTGTTGTAATGTCTTTGGATTCGCTATATGCATA
This sequence comes from Cantharis rufa, assembly GCA_947369205.1. NCBI lineage: Eukaryota > Metazoa > Arthropoda > Insecta > Coleoptera > Cantharidae > Cantharis > Cantharis rufa. The sequence continues at coordinate 12,504,260 of OX376307.1, read as the reverse complement.
CATAGTATATTCCAAATACGAGGCAATTTTTAACAAGAACTATTTTTATGTGAGACGAAATCCCACTTTTAAAGCACTTGTAAATAAGAAATGCTGGAAATAAAGTTACAGAATAAATTTTGAAAAATGCTACGTAAACGTTGAGCATTAACGCTTTCAAGTTAAGCTCTAGTACTTGTGAATGTAGCAGACAGTAAAGAAAGTTGCAGACAAGAACAATTCTTTCAATATGTTGGAATGAATTACGACTTATGAGCAATGTAATATTAAGAAAAAATTGACAGACGAAACTTTTTTGGCAATATAAACCCTTGCTAGTATAAAAAAAATATTGTGAATAAGTAATTATTAGGGTTTGCAAATTAAACTAGTAGACTATGGGCCAATTAAGGGATGTTCATTCATGTGGACTTGAGTGTCTGTGCCAGAAAATTGTATTTCTGCTTTGATAATTTAAACATCAAAATTGAAGATTTATTTTAGTTTTATTTACGGTTTGTTTAACTGTACATACTGATCGCTTAACCGACTTCGGAAAGTAGTTTAAGAAATTTTAGTTTGAATTTTTAGTCTTTAATGGCTTTTGAACGCGGTATTCTAATAGTATATAATATTATATTTTATTCTATCGAAGGAGTAAAGAAAATCATTAATCGCGAATGTGGATCATATGTCACGAAACGTTAGGCGAGTGACACATGCAGACTCGCGGGTTGACGGTGTCTCCGCGAAACAACGTCGGAGCTCCGAAGAGGCAAAACATATTAAGAAATTGTTAAGAATTTCCCACCAATTGCAGCGGCTATAGCTGTTAATATTCGGATCTCTTTTGTTCTAAGCAGATGTTTTGTTTTTCTTGTGGCAGCTCTTGTTTCTATAACGTATGGCGTCTTGTATATTCTAGTTTTACTCTTGATGTTCATTTCTCTATTTCGGCATACTATAATCTTGTAAGATTCCAGAGATTGTCGCTGCTTTAACTGATTGCTTTCTTACTTCTTCGTATAAGTTTTCACAACTAAACAATTCCACTCCGAGATATTATGTACCACCTGTTTTGTTAGTTTGTTATAAACCCCTAAACCTAATACAGGAGTTATGAGTTTGAAGAGTTTGTTTGTCTGTCTGTCTGTCCGTTTATGTATCTATCTAAGATTCAGTTCATTATCAGGCTAAATAGCCGACTGCTTAAGCTGTCTGTCTCCCTGCCTTATGCCACTTACTATTTGCAAATAGCAACACATTTCCACAACAACAACATTTTACTAAATCATGTTGTAAAATACTCTACTAATGTTATAACCCATTATATTATATAAACAATTGAAAATCAATGATTGGTTCGTAATAAGCTACCTCGCGACGGCATTTTTAAGTTGGTAATCTCTGATCTCTTTGATTAGTTGATTGTTATCCAATATAGGTAGATAGTAAGAGATCAATAGTAACGTCAAGGCTTAGTTTGCAAGCAACTGCACTACAGCACAGCACAACCTTTGATAACTGCTCATACGCAATATCTGTTATATGGTTTGATAGACGATGCAGTTGAAGCTCTGCTGCTACAGCTTCTAGCAAACCACCACTTAAGGAACAACAACGATTCAAGCCTTAAAAAGCCGGATTCTTCGATTTATAGTGGAGCTGTATAAAAACTTAGGATCTGAGGTCTTTTAAATTCAACTTCGTTATAATAAAATATAGATATAGATTATTATTCGGATATAAATGTCTTAGATTAGTGCATATATGCTATTAATATGTAGAATTAATTATTATTTATTATTGCTGCCGAAAGTTTGTATCTCCTTGTAACGAAACAAAATACATATTGTCAACAATGCTTTTGTAGTTTACAATAAATTATACATTAATAACAATAAGAGAAATTGTCGACTAGTTTCAATCATTTATTGATTATCTTCAGAACAATGACTGAACGGTGTCATTGTAAAAATAAAATTTCATATACCTAGGTACATAATATACAATAAAAACATGTACTATGTGTAAATAAAATAAAACCATCATTCTTTACTTTTCTACGTCAATACGGATCTTAGGAGATGAATTTCATGGAAAAATCATGAACATCATTGGAACATGCCATTCGATAGAATAGCAATAAATTGTTGTACTAGTAGAAATATTAACAAGCAATGGCTTCACCAACCGACTTGTTACCCGGGTAACTACGGTTCAAATCTCGATCGTGTCTGATCCATTGCTGCTATGGAGAGCTATGAGGAAGACGACGGGAAACCAACCCATTCGTTGTATTCTTCTAGAGAAAAAGTAGAATATTATTCTAGTTTAGATTTAGGGAAAATTCTGAATGAATTTTTAAAGAAAACTATTTTAGATATACTATGGTCGAGGTTCATTTTTGTTTTATGATTGTGGAATTTTTAAGTTCTCTCGCTATCTTAATATATTTTCTTAAATGCATGTGATGTGTGTTAAAGTATTTTTAAATGTTTTGAGAATGTTACTCGAATGTTTTCTAGTTAGAATATTCTTCTTCTTCAGCTTCTCTATCCATTGCTGAACAGGATTGTTCAACTTTGAACATAAGCCTCTTTTTATAGAAAAATGTTTCAGCATTTAGACCCCACGGTTGCTTAAAACGAATTGCGGAATGTGCCTGTGACCCTAGTTTTTACTGTTGATAATGATAATCGTCAATCCGAAAAGACCGACAGCTTTACGTGCCTTCTAAAGCACGAAGACAATCATAAGAAATTTAGTCTCTCCGTGGATTTCAACCTGGTACCTTGACGTTAGTATTTGAACGTGGTAACTAATACGTCAATGGGGGCATTAGAGAGATCCAAAAATAAAACCAAGGAGTGCTTTTATAAATACATAATATATTCGGTAGGCACTGGTACTGATTTTGTGAATAATACACTGATAATAATTATTCCTATAGCACAGAACATTTTACACATCCCTACTTCTACAATAGGATCACAATTAATTAGAACGATAAATCCAAACCATCTAACCAAGTGATTGCATTGGACGTTTCTTCCAAAACACAGCTAGAGATCCTCAAAAAGAAAACACCAATTCTGTGGAATAGAATTCACGATGGAAATAAAGAAGGAAGATCAGTTAAACTTAAAAATGCACAACTAAAGAGGTAAGATGAAATGTGAGAATTGAGAGATGGTCTACGTGGGTCAAACAGGTCTAACAAAAACAGAAATATTAAAGATGAAAACTCCAACTTTTCTGACCACGTGATCCGTTAGAATTGATGTAGATTAAAAAAACTTTTAAAAAGTTAACAAACTGCTTAGCTAGATTAACATCGCTCTCTCAGAGTTCTTCGCCGTACGTAAGGTTATAGTGACTACTCTTGTAATTTTTTTCTTTAGAAGAGTTCTCTTGGTAGATACCTCGGTGATTTGCCATTGCCTGCAATGGGAAGTCGGTCAGAAACCAGGGATTTCGGCTTAGCAGTCGACCCACATAGGCGCCAGGCCGTAACCGTCTTCATTTTCAACTTCAGGTTAAACGAACACATTTCTCATTTTAGAACTTATGAAGATGAAAAGTCAAATTTTTTCAATCATCTGATCCGTTAGAATTGGTAAAGAGATTGAAAAACTCTAAAAAAATCAACAAACAACTGTTTAACCAGACTAACATACATATTTATGCGGTGATTTAGTCTGTTTCATAGTTTATTAAAAGTCACTATGCATCTGAGGATGGGAAATTTTCTGAGTAATTTCGAAACCAGTCATATACCAAAGCTGTGTAATCCACTACTATCTGCATGTATGTGCTTTATGCTATTTATACTGAAATAAAGCTGCTACAGTAGATATAATTATGTAGGTACTATGCGAATCCTGGACCACTTTTTTCAAAATTGTTCAAAGTCAAAATTAATTAATCGAATTTTTACTTCGCGGATTAATTTATTGAATTTTTGATTCGCAGATTTTTAAATTTAATTAAGCTGCAATTACAATTGTATATCACTCGCGGTTTTTGTAATTTGATTAAGATAGACTTAGTTTGAATTAAATTAGAACTCTTGTAAATGGATGCCTACCATTAAATTCTATGATGGGGTAAATAATCACAAATATTATAATATGTAAAACCTATTGTAATCCACCAGCCAAAATTTTTATTTGAAAAGGTTTTTTATAATAACAGATATAGAAAGAAAGAGCTAGTAGATCAGCGGTTCGCAAACTTATACAGTCATGGAACTAACAAATAATTTGTTTCTAGTGAAATCGCAATCTTAACATTATTGTCAGCAAAAACAAAGACGTTTTTAAGCCGAGACAAATTTGAAGCTTTTCTTAGTTCATCTATGGTGATCTTAAATATTATGCACTGTTAATATTTTTTACAAAAACTTCTCTATTCCCCAAGCCCTTATAATTTTTTGTGGGTCCCCTAGATGCCGCGAAACCCATTTCGGGAACCGCTGTACTAGATTTAATGTTTTTTCTTTAAAAATTCCAAAAACTCCGTCAATTGTAAACTGATTCAAAATGCTGTTTCCGGTAGGTGTGTGCCGTGGTTGATAATAATGTTTCAATTAATATCTACTACTGATTTATATGGAGTGGCAGTGGCGCAGCCAAGGGGGGGGCTACGGGGCTATAGCCCCCCCCAGACGCCCAGACACTCTTTTTTTTTTAATGATAATTTTCTTTTAATGATCATAGTCGGTTTTTTACCGGTGCAATGAAAAATTTTCACTTCAATTTAAGGTAGGTAACAATGGTAACGCAATAATTATACTCGAAAATAAGATGACCACGCCCCTTTCTTCGAAAAATTTTTGCCTGCGGCGCACGCCTTTGGCGTAGCTCGCTACGCTCGCATCCCTAAGCCCCCCCCATAACAAAATCCTGGCTGCGCCACTGTGGAGTGGACTGCGAACTAATCGACAATTAGTTGTATGTAGTGTAAGCGTGTTCATCTAGAATACGAATGGATCGTTTCGGTGTGAGGCAGTTTCGGCACAAGGCCTTTTCGGCGCAAGGTCTTTTCGGAGGGAATAATTATATTAATATTGCATTCTTAAAACATTAACTTGAATTATAGTCAGTCAGACATTCAAATTCTAGGGTACTAGCTGTGAACATGTGCGCCAACTGCGCTAGCAATGCAATTGATTTTATGCTATATGAAACTGCTGTCGTATTAGTTGCTAATGTAAAATCTTCACAGTTAAACATCCGAGTTATAGAGTGGAACATCGATATGCTGGGGATTTAAGACCAAAAATGGCACAATTGGCCCGAACATCTCGCGCCTGATATGACCAGCATTAGCTAACTCCAGCTATCAATATACGTCAGTTCATCCTCAAGTTGCGACGGCTGGAAGAATGTGTTCTTCCAAAAAATCACAACAGTCTTTACGAAAGACTCGATTGTTGAAAGTAGAGGAGGGGGGATCTTACAAGATTCTTCTTATTGGTACAATTTAGCTCTCACGATCGCCAGTTTATTATTAGCATGATCCTATCGAAAAAAATTGACTAAATTATTAATAAAAAAAAGCACAGTATAGTTATCTCACACAATCGAAGTTTTCTAATGAAATTTAGTTTGCAGCGACCGTTCAGAAACGCGAGGACTTACCACAGAAAAGTAATAAACTGCTAATATTCACAAATCGTGCATGGCCACATTGAGCGATTTAGCACAATTTTGAATATTAGTGAGCACGACATTTTTCCAACGTCCAAAGCTCGCACGATGGAAAATATCCGATGGACTGGTAAGATAGGTTCCATTTTATCGAACGCATGGGGTCATTAAAAAATAACGTTGCATTAGCCAACGTGTTTACCTTTAAACATGTAATTGCATCGAAAATGCAGCCAATTTTCCACTGCTGCGTTATTACATATTACGTGTGTACTAACATTAAAGAGAATTAATGTAAAAAGTTGATAAACAAATAAAAGATGGAGAATTGGTTTTACGGTGAATTAAAATGAGATAAACATACGATAAAAGCAACCCTATATTCGCATGAACGGAAAAACGAAGTCGAATATTGGGGTGAGTTGAACAAAGATCGCGATAGAAAGGTGGAAATAAGAAAAAGTGAGACAAATAAAGGGGCGATTATATACAACTGTCACCATGGGACGGATTCAAGAGTACAATAATTGTGTTCCGTCCTCGGTAACTGAATGAATTAAACATATTGCGATGGCGGACGTGGTGACTTATGAAGTATTTATATAAGGCCACAAATCGCGCAAGTTTGCCCGTTCTTTTATTAATTTTAACCAAATATAGCTGGAAACAGCTGTTTTTTATATGTAGCAGGGCAACGGATGGATCTCTTAGATTAGGTTTATCGTCTATATCCAAAACATTTCGCATTTTCCATTGTTTCTTTCCGTTTTTTTTTAAACTTCGGTCCCGCTTGCCTACGACGTTCGTGCATTTTTTGAAAACCCTCAACGACGCGTCGCATTTGGATTTGCGCCAAAAAATTTCAGTCGTTACTGTTTTATATATCGATTTTGCTCTTCCTACGCGCTTAATTTTCGATGTTGTCGAACAAAATCCGCTAATTATTAGCCGTTTTTTCTAAAGCTCCTCGTACTTTGAAAATTTTAGTGTTTGTCTTCGAAATCCAATAGTCGATATAATCGGTTAATCTTATAGCTTTGCTGTAAAAGAGGCGCCGAGTTGATACCCGAAAATCCACCTTGAGCTTCTCGGCATGAAGTTCTTAGTAATCCTTCAGATAAAATAGAGTTTTCTCTTTTCAACTAAAAAATGTATAAAATGTTTGTTTTTATCCCTTTTCAACTAGCATTATAAATGTAAATCCAACTTCTTTTAACTTGTTCCGCAACAAAATGAGAAAACAAGTCCAAGACGTCACGGAACGGAAATGCGATGCATCTCTTTTCGGTTTACACCAAGAGCTTTGGGGAAAAATTATTTTCATCTTTTTTTATCAATACAAACAAAACGAATGCGAAAACATCTCGAGTTTTCTTTATGCCCGAACGTGGAACATGCTTCAAATGTTTATGGCTGTTTAGAAATACAATTTGAATATTGTAAAATATTGCATTGCATTCTGACAGCATTAAAAATTCCTTTTTAAATTCACTCTTCAGTTTCGCATTTGCTTGCCAATAACTCGAAACATTTTTTCGTTACTCAAAATAAACAACAAATTAGAGTGCACGACGTTTCTGATGATTTTTCCAACTTCGTCGCGTTAACCAAACTTAATTTTTTTTTCTGATCTGTTATAGAAGAATAATTAGACATAACCTAACTTTTGGGCGTTCACGAAAGTTTGAAAATATTTTTTTGAATCGAAAAAACAAATTGGTGCGATTTTAGTGTTGACACGTTAATTTGTTATTTCAACAAACGCTAGGTGGATATTGGACACATTGGTTATATATCGAAGTGGCGAAAGAAAAAAAAAGCGTATAACTTACATTCCATTAAAAGACTTCCGAACTGCGATGCCAAACTTTCCAACATTTTTCAAATCTTCCACAAACCATTCTTATTACCGGTTGAAAATGTGTCCGGCAAGGTTACACCACAAAAATAAACCATTCGACACTAAGTTAAAAAGTTGCAAAAAAAACACAAACAAAATTGATTTTTTAATAAATTCTTCTCGCGAAATCAAAACGGCATAACTAAAAACACGTGACCGTTTAATTTTTATAGTAAATTTACAAATGTTTACATGTCACTTCTCAAGTAACAAATGACTTTCTGTCTAGACTGCAAGACGTATGTCAATATTCGTCAAAATCAAAATGGCTACGCCTATATTTGTTGAGCAAAGACCGACCTCCGGAGCACCGTCGCGCTCGCGTGCTATCCTTATTACACCAGCGCAACGCTATGGTTCTATTCCGTACGTCTTTGATAATTTAACCTTAAACACGCCCAAAATTATGTTAATCTCGCTTTAATTCAAATTCCCGCGGCAAAGTGACACTTTAACAGAACACTGCAAATTTAAAGAAAACTACAATATTTAACAAAACAGTTTATTGATAAACCTGTACACAAAACGTCGTTTTAATAAATTACGATAGGTAAAATAACACAAAAACGTTACACAAAAATAAGTACACATTTTGAGCTTGAAATGGTAACTTTTCCAGGCATTTAATTCGTCAATGTATAAAAAACGGTTACGATAATCTGCAGGCAATTCGAATTTGCTTGGTTTTGGAAACATGGATACGTAAAAATCGTACAAAACGGCTCTAATTAATTCGTTCTCGTCCACTTTTGTTTCGTCCATATTATCGTTCAAACACACAAATTTCCTAAAAATTAAAAAAGTTAAATATAAATTGTTAAAAATCCAAAATTGAAAATAAAATTTTTAAATTGTTTCCCGCTCAAATATTTAAAACCAGTATTCAATTATTTCAATTACCAACTAGTAATATTTTTTGCAATATCGAAGATGTTGTCAGTACCTTGTGAGACAGAGACACAGTTGGATAAATTCCGAAGAGAGAACCCATGATTATGGCATAGCAGTCACTGTTCTAACTGCCAGCCTACCAGCACTGTGCTCTAAATTAAACATTAAACTTGGTATGTATATAAAGAAATCGAAAAAAAAACCAAATTAATAAAACAATAAGTTCTATTATTGTTAGGATTAGGATTGGAAGTGGAGGGCAGGCAGAAGCTTGCATACACTCAGGCCACATATCGGGCCTATCATGCAATGATAGGCGTCTCGTCCCAATCCACTGTTATATTTTTGCCTTTTCTACTCCTCTGAACTATGAAACCCGTAACTACACAGTCATTTTTCGATTCTTATAAGACAACCCCCATCTCAGGAGAAGGGGAGACCGAATTACATAAATTACACTTTTTTCTATTAAATTAAGATTTTCTTTGCTCCTTTTATCTAAAACCTACCTTTTTCCCTCTTCACTCCTTTTTGAAACTGATGAGCTTTTAGTATTAGCTCCCTAGGCGCTACTTTCTCTGTTTGCTCACTTATGCATCAGCCCACTGTGCAGTTCCCATCTTTACATACCCATAATTCAAACCATCTCCCCCCACATCTTCCCGATATGTTCTACCTATCTATAACTCATACATCTCTACCACCTACAGTTTATGGGGTCCCGCGATTGCCCCCTCTACTCTCTGCTGTAAATAAAGCCTAATTTTTAAGTCTCTTTCTTTATTTTTGAGGTACGGCACAAGTAGTTATATACAAACCTAAAGCTAATAAAATTCTCTACAAAAACGATATTTTAATTTATATTCTCAGGTCCAAACTTTCAGAGCCATAGCCTAGCCGTTCCAAATTGAAAAAATTGTGTCAAGAGGAAAACATCAATTTTTGATGTTGACAATGATGATTCCTAGGTACGACACTGTTTTGAAAGTTTGTTTCCACAAATCAATTTTATAGCAGTTAAGGTAGGTTCTTAAAGCAATGGATTGCAGATTTTGAATTGCTAGGGGTAAATATAAAAGCTTATATCAAATATTTACCAATCAGAGGTAATCCATAAAAAAAACAGCAATTCGCTTCTGTGAGGATCTAACTTTATATTCGATAGTTGTTTAGATTAATGGTTATCAATGTAATATCTTTTTAACATCGAATATTTTTCAAGAACGTTAAAGGTCAGCATTCACATAGGCGGACGTAGCAAACAAATTTTATACTTTGCATTATTGTTTCTGTGAATTTGCATTTTGAACTATGAAAATAATTGATAAAATTATAAAAAATAAAGACAGACATTTCAAAGGTAGAAAGTCGCAATAAGGGTAATTCTTAAGTTTCCAATCTGAAGACACTAACCAGAGGAATAAAAAAAAATTTAATTTAAAAACCTGATTGCAGAAAGAAGTACAAAGAAAAGGAATCATGTAGGACATAATTTATAAAACAGCATGCAATATTGGATATTTACAATCCAAAAAACTTCTTTTAGTGCCGAGGAAGAAACCAAATCCTGCAGCTTTATTTGACAATGAGCGACAAACAAAAAATAAGTTGGTTTCTTCCCCTCATTTATTGATAATATCAAATTAGTTACTTTGTGTTTCGACGTATTTCATCCAAATGTCCGACAACTTCACTCACATTTGACGTTAACATTTTAAATGTTGCATAAGTATTTTGTGAATTATCGATAATTTCGTATCTGTATTTTGGTGTCGAACCAAACTGGTGCAACAAAATCGACGATAGTAAATGACAATTTATGACCAAATTCTTTGTCACTGTAGGCTAAAAATAATTACCAGTTACTAGGTGTACCTAAGCACCACAAAATATTTACCAATTTAGAATCGATGTATCGTTCATATTCAGGTGTAGATACGCCCAAAGTAGTTTGAATTTTCGAGCAATTCAAAAGTAACTCTTCGAAATGATCAACCGTTGCATAACTTAAAGGCAAATCGTACAATTTGGTCAAAATTGTGCGAATTTCTCGATCCGACCAGGTCCTAAACAACTTACAAATTAATACTTTTATGTAAAAGAATCATAAAATTTCACAACTTACCCAGAGTTATCTGTATCAAAACGATCAAAAATGTCTGAAATACTTATATTATTCTTTTCGTTGATAAGAAAATAATAATAACTAAAACTAAATTGCATGTCATCTTCACTTCGTATTTTATTAGTGGACGTTCTTTGAAATTCCCTGGTAAACTTCAATTGTAAATCCTGCATTATTTTCTTTTCTATCATGATTGGTGCGTGTGCGGGAACGTACCTCGACTTGAACCCGTACTGTATATTATATTTTCGATTTGTAAATTGTAATGACGCTCCATAAATATCAGCATTCGACTTCGGTGGTTTTTCAAACTTTCTAAGTTTTCCTTTCTGCTTCTTGCGACGTTTTAATTTATTATTCAATAAAATGCTTAAATTGTGCTGGCGCACTACTTTGGTTAAATTTTTGGTTTCGTTACCATACAATAAAAAACTGCGCTTTCGTATCCTCAGTTCTTTAGCTAGGCCGATTTTCGAGTTGTTTAAAAGTGCAACTTCGTTGCGGTTTAAAATAGTATGATTCTTAAATTTTCTTAAATTATGATTTTTGGTATGATTTCTTAAATAATTTAAAATAAAATTGTTGGACGAGTTCGATTCGTACGACATATTTGGCTTTTCATTTTGGTAAATATTATATTTAAAAAAACTTTGGTTATTTCTTGTGTAATTAAAATTTACTTCATTCGAGTAGACGAAATTGGAAAAATTTTCGTCCCATGAATTTTTAACCTGAAAGAAAAAAAAATATAAATTTAAGATTTGAGTGTATCTACCTATCAGATTGAACAAAAGAAATTTCTTTATGTCACCTATTATAGGGGAAGGTCGGGCAAGATGGCGAATCGCTAATCGTTCGAGAACTCGACAGTGTGAAGCGCTGTAGCGGACACCCTGAACGTTATTGATGTGAAGGTCATAGCTAATTTGAGGTTTGAGTTATGTGTTAAATATTGTTATTCGTATATTTTTATGATTATTTTGTTACATCTGCAATATTATATTTGCTGGAGTATATAAGAGTTCACATTGGAATAATAAAACACACATTCTTTCAACTCTTAAATTAATAGATTTCAATATACATACATATCGTCGGCTTGGAGCAAAAACAAGATAACTCCAAAATGATAGTTTTGAGATAATGCGACTTGAATGTTGAGTTGACAATGTAAAAGTATACAAATTCAAAACTAAATATCTTAATAAAAATTTTATTAGTGTTAGTACAATTATCTGATTTTGCCAGAACGTAGTTGAGTATGATTCGTATCCAATCGTGTAGATAACTCATTTTGTCAAAAAATGGAGTTATCTTGTTTTTGCTCCAAGCCGACGATATTCGATATAGACAATATGGCAGTTGTTATTACATTTGGGTTTCAACCCATTCATTATGGGTTGAAACCCCTGACTAAAGAAACCCCTGACTAAAAAAATTCCAAAAATAAAAATTAATAATAAAAGCACCTTACTTTAAAAAGAAAAAAATAATGTTTTCTTCTTCACTCAATAAAGTCAGGGGAAACAAAAATTTGTTCCACTTTCGAAACCTGTTCCATACATATTAAAAATTCTTTGTTTCCCCTGACTTCAAAATTAATATTTAAATTTTGTAGTGGGGGGTGTGGGATGATAAGTTAATTTTTTGAGTTAAGTGTCCGAGAATTTATGTTGTTGAGTGAAGAAGAAAAAATTATTTTTTGCTTTTTAAAGGGAACAGTAGTTTTTAAAGTAAGGTGCTTTTAGGCTTCTATACTTCGTATAGAAAGAAGCCTTATGTTCTGGCTCCGTGTCTGTCCGCATATTTCAAATTTAAGAAAATTCTAGAAAGATGTATAGAAGCCTAAGAACTGTCGCAAAAGCGAGTTCCACCTTTTATTATTAATTTTTATTTTTGAAATTAACTTATCATTCCCCCCCCCCCCCCACTACAAAAATTAAACATTAATTTTGAAGTCAGGGGAAACAGAGATTTGTTCCACTTACGAAACATGTTTATACATTCCATAAAACATATATACAAAAAATAATAATAAGTTAATTTTTCAGTCATGTTGTGTTGATTGTATCGGGATTGATAAACTAGTTATGGTGAATAGCATGTAGAAAATATTTAAAAAAATAAGAGTTCTTATATCTTAGAAATAATCTTATACGTTAATATATACCTTCAACCGTTAGTATCTAAAGCCACAATCTCATATCTGTTGTAGTTTTTGATTGAGATTATGTTTTCTGAAGTTTAACCAATGTGGGTAAGATAACGACCACTCAACACCTCAGCTTAGCCATCGTCAGAACCTCAAGCAAGGCCATTGAGACCCCCAACTTGGTGCAAGCAAGCTGCGTCTCAAGCAAACACTTTAATATCCCTGTCTGATCCCCCATCCTCCCTTAATCAAAACATTCTTACAGCCGGATTCATAGACAAGTATTAAGTGCTAAGTAAGTAAAATCGGACTGCATTTGTTTTTATTTCAACCTTATTTACTCGGTTGATAAAGATCAATTTAAAAAGGGGCGTTCTAAGTATAAATAAGGCATTGTCTATGAATCCGGGCGTTAAAGATGCGTTGCCTCTCTATCCTAAGTCTACTTAAAAATTTAGTTTTGCTCTTATATTTTTCTATTTTTTGTAATAAAAACTCTCCTGGCTCAAACCGGGAAAGGTGTAAAGGCACCAAGGATGGCGGCCACACTGCCGGTAGCAAGGTTACAGAAAGGACCAACGCAAAAAGAAGTAGAGCCACTGGCCAGACTCATCTGGAGATACTGGTGAAAACATCGCCAGAGCTGCTGTTTAGAGAGAATCCTAAGAAATCGCTTAAGGATTTCCCGATAAGAAGAATTAAAAACACGAGAAGTGGTGATGCACTCATCGAAACCTGGGATTTAAAAAAAAAAGCAAGACGCTGCAAACAAATCACAGAGATGCGGCATTACAAAGCCTCATGAAGGTGATAGAGACAAAAAAACGGATACCCTTGAGTCCCTCAAGCCGAAATGTGGGGCACACAGACGATTGTCATAAGATGCGACATCAATTCAGTTAAGAACAGCAGGCTATAAGTGGGCCTGACCAATGGTTGTGTGACCTTGAAGTTGGTCAGGTGTAGTAAATGCTGGGCAGTTGACCATGAAACGGAAAGCTGCAGGAGCAAAGGAAGTTGCTTCAAAAACTTAAGTAAAGTTGGCCACTTTACCGACTATTGAACCAACTTGGTGTTTTACATGGTCAATTATGGGAAGCATGCAATGCGAGGCGAGTCCAGTGTCTAAGAAAGAGAGCAAGCTCAAACTAAGATGACATATCGTATCCTGTTTTTGAAAAAGGTGTAACTGTAGGATTAAAAACTCTCAAGGTACAAAGATGGTCAAACGATGATAGGATGAAGTGCTATAACCTAGTTGAAGCAAGAGGAAAGGAAGAAGAGTAATTGCCTTGCTTAGAATAAACACACAGAAAGAAGAACAAAGTTCCGAAAAAACACAAAGATAAAATTACCTGAATAAAAATCAGGTACGGCTTTAGCCCAAGCGGCTGATTATAATAAAACTTTAAATTAAAAAAATTTGAAAAATATACCTAATGGTTTTGAGGGGAATTTACCATTTTAACCAAATTTAAAAATCTGAATATTTCCAATAAAAAAAATCCATAAAACTGGTAAAAACGTTGTTAATGGACAAATTTAAAAAGAAAATCTGTATATAGTATGTAAATTATACGTTAAACAATAAATTCAAGAATAAAACATACCTTATTAGAAAAATTGCAGTCACCACCGTCCATTTGGCAGTTGAGGTTTAAGCAGGCAGAATCACATTGTCCATCTCCAACATAAATCCATGAACAATCCTCCGCACACATAGGCAATGGCCAAGCCAAATAAATCAAGTAACCTCGTGTGAGTGACATAAAATCGTCGATGTAAATGTCAGATCCCAAAAGAACATCATCGTTAAAGTAAATAAAACGGTCCGACAAACCTGGAATCCTTAAACAAAATTTCAATATATCAAACTGAAGTCAAAACTTGACGATATTTACCTGTGCAAATGGGATTCGATGGCTGGACTAGAAAAGGTAGGCAAATCTGCTAAATTAACAAATATATCTTTGTGACTGACTAGAGTAACCTTACTATAATCTAAGTTAAGCCAATAAGGAATTTGGCCATTGGTAACAATATAAACGTGCCTGATCCATGGTGCATATTTTTCGAGAGATCTAAAACCAGCATGTTAATTAATTTACAACCGCAGAGTCGTACGAACCTTAAAGAAAACTTTAATTCGTATTTATCGTCGTAACGTTGACTAGAATAATCTCGTGCTGCACTGAAGTTACGGACCAAATATTTGTTTAAACTTTCGATAAACTCCACATCGGATCCATTAACCCAGGTGTAAACCACGTCAATTTGTTCGTCAACGTCTTTGCAGTTATGCGAATTCTTCAAAAAGGACTTGGATAATTAAATTTTCGATTCAAATTTTTTAACCTCACCTTTGCGGAGTAAATAATCAAAACTGTAATTAATACTACGAAGGCGGTCCAAGTAGGGTATTTCGTAAGAAGGACCATCGAATTGCGTTTTATCCTCATTTTTGGCCAACATTTTATTGTAATAATGTTTAAAATTCGTCTAGTTTTCTAGGCATTTAAGGTTATGTCAACAATTCGGTTGATTTGTTTACCAATACTACAGCAATTTTGCTTATCACACTGGTAAGCCTTCCGTTTATTTAATCATCTCTTCCTGTTCATTATTATTAGTAGTTCGAAATAAGATATTCTCATTTCCGTATTTTTGGTTTTTATATAACTGGAAGAATTTGACCAGGGGCGGACCGGCCCAATATTTTTAAGACTTTCAAAAAATTTATAAAAATAATTGTAAAGGAATAGGAGGATGTATCATTTATAATAATACAACGTGTATTGACTGCACATAATGTAGATTACTTTATTTCTATAGTGACATGTTACAATTAATATATAAAATTAAGAGCTATAAAATATTTATTTGCAAATATATTGGTGTAAGAAGCCAACATAAACATTAATAATGTAACTAACAATCTAAATATACTGACGATGATAATAGCAGCTAAGATGATTTACTTTTTTTTCACTACCGAAGACCGCTTTCTCCATTTTTATACACAATTCATGTCATTAACAGTATTTTACAGAACTCAAAACTCTTAACTCTGTACAATTAGCATATATAATTAGATAATTTTGGGCTATTACATCTAGTTAATTACAATTTCTTTTAAGTTTTTTTACATGAACGTGATGTGTTTTTAAGCATTCAAACTATTAAACGAGGTTTGATCAATTGATTACGTACAAAGCTTCAATATCTAACAAAAAGTAAATTAATTAACCCTAATTAACACCTAATTTGACAACATTTTTGGTGATAACGTTAAAAAACAAGGGGAAGGGATGAGGGGGGGTTAATGCTTTTCAAAGCCGCTCGAGTAAATCAATAATTCATGTTGTTAAAAATTATTAAAATTTAGTTGCTTCGAAATATTATACACATTACAATCTCCTGCCTTTAATTCACTATTTTTAAAAGATTATCAAAGTTGATACAAATGTGCACAACATAATAATTATATTATCGTGATACAAGTTTCTTTTCTACGGTTTAAAATAAATAACTATAAATTCTTTCAACTTACGCTATTAAAATTACAGTAAAACAACATAATTGATTAATTGGACAAGTCGATTCATGTTTTTTTTTCCATTTTATAAATTAAAAACAAACAGGAGAAAACACATCAACACAAATAGTTGGTGCACGAAATTAAAAATTTTAAAATCTTTTTGTTTCCATAAATTCATTTAACATACTAAACACTAAATAATGATTCTTTTAGGCTGATACGACAATTTGTGTTACACTATTAATAATATTTTTTATAAACAGTAAATATAAGAAATATAAATTCATCCATGCCAACAGCAGACCGCGGAAAAGACACAACAAATACAAAATATTAAAATAGAGTTAACGTTTTACACATTTTAATGTAATTCAAACTCAAAAACTATTGTCATATAATTTTCTTGTTCAAAATTATGGAATATCATCTAATTTAGGACCTACATTACATACCGTAACCTTGATAGGGCATTTGCGGAGCATAAGCTGCTTGAGGAGGATAGGCTTGAGGTGGAACGTACTGTTGTGGTGGGATGCCTAAAAGAAATCATGAAAGACTTAAAAATCAATCTTCCATTTCAGGTTTATTAAAGAATCTAAAAGTCATTTAAAAATATTCTTACCCATGGCCGGACCAGCGGTCAACATAAGCTGAGGCTCTGCCAACATCATTGGTTTATGCGTCTCTTCGGCAGATTCGTTTACTCGTTCCGCTTCGGACTGTTCTAATTTTTCTATTTTCGACGATAACTCTCTCGTCACTTGAATCATATAAGGCATTGCAAAGTCCATAATGTTATGTCTCCATGCTAATTCTAAGATCACATCTGGTTTTAAAAGGTCGTAACACTAAAATAAAAATCCCTCAAAATCGTTGATTCTCGTTTACATTAGCGCACAAAATTACCTGATATAAACAAGCGGTGAAACAATCATAAGCTTTTCGTTCCAAAAACCACGCCAGAAGTTCTTCGGCAAGTTCGCTTTGTCTCGATTCGGCCGTATATTCCATTGCATCACGGAATAGTCTATCTTTCTTACATAATTCAACACTTTGTTTCCATCTGTTATTTCCCTTATACAAATATGCTGCAATACGTCTAAATTCGGTTAATTCGTGTTTCTCTAACCGTTGCGCTAAACCGATGTTGTCGAAATTGTCGAAAGCATCGATCGACGTCCTCAAACCCTAAAAGTTCACCAAGTCATGGTTTGAAATGAGTACAAGTGGAAATTTTACCTGATAATCTTCTTCGTCGATTAATAAAGTGTTTAGTGCTTCGTTTATTGCCTTATTATTTAAGCTTTGCACTGAACGAAGATACGACTTAACCAATTGTAAATGACAAGTCTTGGCAAAGAATGCAACAGCCCTGTCAAACAAATAGGTCCATAAAAAAAAAGTTGAAAAAATAAAATATTTACAAACCTCGTGTGATCCATGCGTGGTGCTAAAACAAGCAAAAGATCGTTCAACAACAATGGCTTGTAATCCAAATAAAATTGTATTGCCTTGTAGTATAATTCTATGTTGGCCACTTTGGTTATTATGTCTTTAAAGTGACCTTCTCTCCATGCTTCTGTAGGATGGGCCATCATAGCTAAAACTGCGTTATCGTATTCTTCATACTTGTCAAACAAAAAGACCAATTCTGCCCACAAGTGAGCATGCTCAGCTGCACGTAAAACCTAAAATTTCATTATATTATTGCGTTAAATCCATAATATTGCAATGCATAAGATATTTAATTGGTTCAACTAGTTTTGTTTCCAATCTGCTCTTGGCATATTGCCAGTGGCGGATTTAGGGTGGTCTACGCCCTAGGCCCTGCCCGATATGGTGCCCTGTTTGCTTGATAGTAATAGTAATTATTATAAATAGAACATTTACATATACAGTAGCACCAGAGCCGGAACTAGGGTCTGATGCGGCCGTGGCAACTTTGAAACTTGCGCCCTTAGAGAGGGAGTCTAGAGGTAACTACTGCCAAATACTATAATCTATAGTATTTGCTACTACAGTCACTAGATAAAAGTCACTAGGTGCAATTATTGCATTCGCTCGGCTTCGCTGGCGCTCCACCTCGCAAATGCAAATATTGCTTGTCGAACAAAGTTTCACTTTTAATCCGAATAAGACAATAGTTATTGTTTTTTAAATATTAAATTCCAAATTTAATTTTTTTTTCTCTTTTTATACTATAAAAATTTTTTTTCTTTTTGATTGGAGGTAAAATAAACATGATTTTCACTGTTCACTGTTTCGAGACTCTACTGTATTTTATTTTGAGGTTTATTAATCCAAATATAAATTTTTTTTTAGTAATAACTAGCTGACCCGGCGAACTTCGTATCGCCTCAGAACTTGAACCATATAAATTATTTGTAAAATTCTAGAACATCGTACCGCCTCAGAATTAATATACCAAGTGACTCGGCGAACGTTCTGCCATATAAATTATAGCTGGATACCCGGCTTCGCCCGGGGTCTCATTATAAATATAATGCTTTGCTTTAGTCTGAGTACTCCAATGATTTCCAGTCTTGCTTTCCGCTGCTGATTTATTTGTGAAGCTCAAAATACCTTTTTAGGTGCATTTCGCCCCCCCCCCATTTCGAATTTTGGATCCAAAATAGTTTAAATCGTTTGTACCTTCCTTATTTTCGTTTGTACCAGTTTTGATTTTGAAATATTTCAAATTTTCTAATAATGACATTCTGCTAAATGTCCTTAGCCCCTCCCCCCGGATTTTAAATTGAAATAAAACAAAAATATTTGTCTGAAAAACAAAATGGGTACAAACAAAAATAATGAAGGTACAAACAGGTACAAACGATTTAGACTATTTTGGATCCAAAATTCGAAATTTGGGGGTAGACTGGCGAAATGCACCTTTTTGGGGGGGGGGGGGGGGAAATTACGGGAATCTCGTTAATCGGTCACTTTTCCTTCAACTTTTTTAACATTTTCTTGCACTAAAACATTTTTCAAGTCCTACTGAGTATGTGTTCCAAATTTGGTTGAAATCGGTCGAAGGGTCTAGAAGTGTATAGCGAACAAACATACACACAAGCTCTTTTATATACTTCACGTTCTTCCTCCATTTCAGCAGCTCTAGACGTTGAAGCTCTATTGCGGTTTTGTGAAAGCCGAGCTTCACGTTCTTCCTCCGTTTCAGCAGCTCTTTTTTCCCTGAGTTTCTTAGCCTTTGATGATTTATTTCCAACAGCTGCTTTTTTTGGTGGCATTGAATGTATTTTATCTAAGATGAGTTTAACAATCTAACAAAGTAGTCTCTATGTTCACAGAAACTTTTACATTTGTACTGAAAGGGTAATGTCCTATATAGGGAAATTAATCCAATTATCCGTTGATCCGTCGATCTGTTGATCCGATGAATA
The DNA here is from genome assembly GCA_947369205.1 of Cantharis rufa. Taxonomy (NCBI): domain Eukaryota; kingdom Metazoa; phylum Arthropoda; class Insecta; order Coleoptera; family Cantharidae; genus Cantharis; species Cantharis rufa. The sequence goes on along the minus strand of OX376307.1, from coordinate 12,484,620 downwards.
GGCACTATTTGCCACATATTTTATTAAAGTTTGTTGAAAGCCGTTCTAAAGTAGCCTATCTTCTTCGCAGCATCGTAATTAGCTTATACACCAAATTTCATAAAGATTGGTCAAGCGGTCTAGGAGTCTATAAGGAACATACATACATACATACATACATACATCCATTTTTATATATATAGATAAATTTCTTAAAACGGACCAATAAATTTTTGGCTAATCAGATCAATTTTGTTTTTCTTGCTTTCAAGAAAACATCAACCGACTGAAAATGGTGCTAGCTCTAATAATTGGGTGTATATAGATTAAGAGCTAGCTTTTGGAGCCAAAATATGAACTTTACAATTAATATTACAAAATATTAAACTCTCAAGTTTAGGCACCCCTAGAATTTTGCCGCCCTAGGCCCGGGCCTCACGGGCCTAAGCGTAAATCCTGCACTGCATATTGCTTGACTTAGTTATTTGAGAGGACAATCCCCCTTGTCTATCGAGGGGAAATATCTCGAAAATTTTGTGTACATTAGTTTGGAATTTCTGGGAGATCTTTAGAAATCATTGAAATTCTTCAGTTTGAAAATCTCTAGAATTTATTGGAATTCCGAGTCCTCTGCACAAAAATTTTTCAAGATAATATTTACCCCTCCAGTCCGATACTTGTTTTGTTAAACAAACTTTCCCAAAAAAAAAAAGATCTCGCTTATCCAGTCACGCGCACGTAAAATACTACGAAGTAAATTTACAAAAAATTACATACCTTGGGAATATTGACGCGCGACCAAAACAGTTCCAAATGTTCCTTCATCTTGCCTGGTTTATACTTTGAATATAAAATGGCCAATTCCGTAAACATGCCCATATGTGCACGTTCCAAGCCCAAAGCAGCTTCCAACAGTCCAATCAGTTCTTCAAAGTATCCTCTATCTTGATAATAATTAATGAGATCTTGCAATTCGTCTGCATGTACAACAATATGCATGCCACACATTTGTGCCAACCTAAATTCTTCAGCATCTACACAAGCAAAACAAACTTCCTTCCATGTTCTTGTACTATTGGCCTTACGTGCACTATCCACTGCACCCTAAACAAAATCAGTATAGCCAACAGAACTACAAACATTAAATTAACCTACCTGAAATTCCTTTAGGTACACCAAAGTAATAGCCAATCGTGCGAAATTAGAAACGTTATTATATAACAACTTGGCTGCATCGTACATCTTATCGTCGAAACACCTATCACCAATTTTTTGAATATCAGCATGATTGGGTCCACTAACAAATTCTTCCAAATCGGCCAAACGACCGGTTTTTGCATAGGAATAAATCAATTCCGACTCGATGTAACTTTCTCTCGCCTTCTTGCGTGCCATTTGTAAATACCTAACCAAATCTTCCCAAGAATTATTTTTGGATGCGGTTTCCACGACGTCCATGTAAGCGCTAGGATCGTCGGCCTTAATGTACGAATCGATCGCCTCTTTAACGAGTCCTTGATTGAGTTGGGCTTTTGCAAGTTGACTCCATACGGCTGGTTCGTTGCAACGTTCTGCAAACTCGTAAGCTCGATCTAAATTATTTACTTGGTCAATTAATACTTGAATGGCCGATGTATTCACATCAAACTTCTTAAATATAGCAAAGGCTTCTTCGTATAAATGATTGTTGATTGCAATATTTGCTATATCAGGTGCATCGTAGTTATCGAGACGGTTAATGTAATCCATCACACGTGTAGCATCTGCTTTTATGGCGGTTAAAATTAACAAGTTTTGAAGGTTACGATGATCAGAGAACACAGAATTGTCCAAAACAATCTTTTCTAATAATTCGATCAGTTCGTTTGGCAAATCGGCAGTCATGAAAGCCTTAACAGTAACGGAAATGTCTTCGGGATCTTGAGTTTCATTCAATGCAGTTTGAACAACTTGATCGATCAACTGCCTTCTGTAAGGATTGGCTTCGTTTAAAACTTCGGCCCAAAGTTCAGGATCTCGTCTCTTGACCAAATAACGAGCTTCAGATTTAAACAGGGAATTTTCGTTACAAACGGCGATAAGTTCGCGATCACATTGACCTCTTTCATATGCAACGCACGCGAGATGAGGATCGCGCTTCTCGCAGTAACGCCCAACCACGCGCGAATCGTACCACTGATTTTCCTTCAAGAATCGTTCGGCGTTATTATTCGAATCAATGTAGATCTTAGCAAGAGCATTGTGGGTGGCTGGTTCAACGCAACCTTCGTGAACACGACTTTCTAACCACGGAAGTAACAACTTCAAACGATTTCGTTTCTCCACTTCTTCCACGAGCTCGTCGGTAGAAAATTGGCCACGAACCACAAGAATTAAATTTTTAATTATGTCTTCAGAGCAGTCAACATCTAATAAACCGCCAACAACGACTGGCAAGCGACTAGGATTTACCTTTTGAACATAAATTTCTATATACTTTTGTAAGGAGTTACGATACAAATACAAAACTAAATCGTGAACAAAATCGAAACGATCGCACACAATAATTAACGGCAATTGATCGGTTAGTTTAGCTTCTTTTAAGAAATTTTTAACGCGTTCCGAATTGTAACAGTTGCTCTCACGACAGATGCGCTCGACCTCTTTAATTTGGCCAGTTTTACAAGCAGCCTGAATGTACTTAAAGTGAACTTCTTGATCTTGACTGAAGTTAACAATCGAACCCAGGAAGTAAAATAGACCTACAGAAAAAAATAAAATATTTCATCATATTTTAAATAAACAACAAAACTCGTATACCTTCGTAGCTCTTAAAACCTTCAAAGAGGTCAATCAAAGATTTAGTGGTCAATTGTTCGTGATATTTGGTAGCAATTTGAACACAAATTTGCAAATTTTGCCTAATATTGGCAGTCAGCATTGCTTTCAAACATTCCAAACTATCCTCCACGCTCAGCGTGCCAAAAAATCCGACCAACCAATCGGCAGAAAGTAAGTGGGTGTGAACAACTGCACGTTTGATGTCGTACAAATCGGTGTAATGTTCGAGAGCTCTTTGCAACAAACCGGCCTTTTCGCAAAGTTGAGCAATGTGAGCTCTATCGTAATGAGTAAACATGTTGTTGCCTAAAATTGCATCAGCAACTTGGGGAGCCGACATCAAATTCATTTCCAAAAGTCTGGTTTGTAGGTGTCCTTCGGTTTGACGATTATGTTTTAAAGCATCTAACAAGAAAGCAGTACATTGCTGCACCATATTTTGTTCCATAAATATGTCGACAATTTGATTGATATCAGCTAAAGGTTCTTCTTCGCCCACCAGCATGGAAGCAAAAGCAGCTCCCTGATCTGGATTGGTTCTCATAACGGAACGTAACAAATATATGTAATCGGGTGTGTAAGAAACCTTTTTTGCATAGAGTACAATCTTCTGAAACTGCCCAGTCTCTGCAAAGCATTGAATCACCTAAAATATAAAAAAATTAAGTGCCTGCATGGTGAATATTATGTAAAGCATTGGGAAAATTCAGTAGCTTACTAATTCAAATTTAGATATAACCAATATAAGCTGAAAGCCAATATACCAGATCTGTATACTTTATGTAAATATAAAACCAAAGTTTGCCCATAGATAGCCCGTTAATGTATTTACCGTCAAACCGCGTCATTGGAGCCATTTCCTTGTTGACATCTCTGACAAAGATTTTCAACTCACAGTAGCATAGTTTGTAATAATAGCGTAGAACATGTTGGATGCCTGGAATCTACAATTTGCAGACAACATTGATTTTCTAATAAACCATTTATTTCAACCAAAGGTGGGAGGTGTTCATTTCGTATAAAAAAACATATTCCAATTAAAATAATTTATGTTTTATATGGAACAATATAAATATAAATTTAAAAATACTAAAAACTATACATTATATAAAATACTTATAATATTATGTATAAAAAATAAAACATAAACTCCAAAATTTTTAAATACTATCTTATTATAGCTACACAATTTCACAAACTGCTCACCTCTGCCGTTAATAACACTTGGCATGAAATAAAGCAAATTATTCACGGTTTCGATAGAAGATTATTTGTTTTCAGTAATTACTGTAGAACACTGTTGTAGTTGTAGATCAATGGTTACACTTTCACTATCCATATTATTGACGATAATATCACAAGAAATACTTAACTCTAAAAAATGCTGGACACATAATCATGTTTCGTTATCATTGAATAATGGCATGCTGTAGTAATTAAAATAAAAAAAGTGGGGAGTAAAGAGTTATTTGTTTGTAGAAACTGTAGAAAACTATAAAAATTAATTTAAAAACGGTAAATCTACAGCTTTTTTTTTATTTTGTATTATTTAATCGTGTAGTAATAAATAAAACACATATGGGGAAGAACTTATAAACAAACAAATCATGTGATTATCAAACTTTTAATCATAATAACGAAATAAAATTTTATATGTAGAACAATGAATATAATATTTTTTAATACGTTATGTTAGATATTATCAGTAAAGATGAAATTTTGTAGTTGTATAAATTCAAAAAAGGCACCTTATTAAAAAGGTACTAATAAAAGCTATTTTAGGTTAGTATTTTGTAGTTTTAGGATTTAGGTAAAAACAAATACCAATTAGGTAACTAAATTTTACAACATGACATCACTGAAAAACCAGGCCCGTAAACAAAATCGGAAAAACTAATGCAAATAACGCATTTAAAATTTTTTTTGGAGATATATTGTAAAAAAAGTCGATCCTCATATCGTAAAATTTTAAATAAGAATATTTTAAATAAAAAAACTGTAGATTTGAAGGACCAAACTAAAAACTGAGAGGATTTTCAAAAAAACTGTAAATCTACAGTTAAAACTGTTGGGTTGGCTACACTGAGTGGACGTCCCTTTTCGATTTATCACATAATTTGTTTGTAAATAATCGAAACATGCAATATTAAATCTTATCTTATCTTATCGTAGTCCACTTTGCACTGAAGCTCTATGCTTATTGTACCCCCTTTTTTCCATTGAGTTAAGGTAAGTTATAAGTATTTCCATCCACAGCTTAATGTTCACCAGAGGGCTGAGCTAAGAAATTCTGCCGATAACTTCAACTAGCAATCACATCAAGCCACCGCTGTGGTCTAATTGTATTAAATAACTTGGGTATCTATTGCTTAATATTAAATAAGCATTATTCCTTTCAATGTAATATATAAAATAAATTCAAAATTTTATTGAAATAAACACTGGTATTTGAATCAAAAGTTTCAAGATACATTGAAATAAGCTAAATTAGATTCAAATAAATATTCTGCAAAGAAATATAAAGAAACCTTTTTCTCTGTGCATGCTCTTGGTAAATCACAGTGCTTTGAGTGGAGTGAGAAAAAAGAACGTAAAAGACCACCAAAAAATTTTGAAGGCAGCAAATTGCAAGAATTGTTGGATGAGGATGACATTCAAACACAAAAACAAGTCGCGGATCGATTAATGTGACACGAGAAGCCGTCTCCATATGTTTGAAAGCTATGGGAAAGATCCAGAAGATGGGAAAATGGGTTCCACATGAACTGAATAAAAGACAGCACGAAAACCGAAAAACCACTCCCAAAATGCTGCTCGCCAGGTACAAACGATTGAGGCGTTGGGAAATATTTTCGCATTTGGCTTACTCACCAGACTTGCCTCCGCCCGAATAGACTTGCTAAGCAGCGCTTCACTTCTTACAAAAATGGCTCAATGACTGGTTTGCCTCAAAAGAGTAACATTTTTTTTGGCATAGCATCCACAAATTGTCAGACAGATGGGAAAAATATATAGCTAGCAATGAGCAGTACTTCGAATAAAATATTTTTTATCATTTTCATGCAATAAACGTGTATTATCTATACAAAAATTTCTGTTTCATATTTACATACTGGTAAATAAGGCAGTCCTTAAAGTAAACAATACTTAGGGTAAACTTTACATATGCTATATTATATTTGAATTTCAAAATCAGGAACTATATCAGTTAATTGATCCCACAAATTGAACTTTTTCCTATACATTTCCTGTTTCGGTGACGTTTTTTCTGTTGATTTCCTCTACTCTTTTGAAAAAATTCAATTGTTGGCAAGTTGGCAGTCCTATTACCGCATGACAATTTTCTTTGATAATGTAGAACTCAATTTTTCTGGACATATTCTTAATTTCACACGATATTTGACATATACCAACTATTTCCATTTTTTGACCACTGAATGTCGATATGCTTGATGTACTTTCTTTTATGTTGTTGGTATTTAATTTCAATCTTTTAAAATCCTCATATGATAGTACGTTTACTTGAGCCCCTGTATCTAGCTGACACTTTAAATAATGACTGTTAACCTTGAAATCTATCATCTATTTGTCAGCATATTGTATATTATTCACTGCTAGGTATGAAATATAGAATTCATCGTCATCTTCTCCATTCGTTGCTTCATTTAAGTAGTTGACTCTTTTCTTACTAAAACACATTTGAGTGTAATGGTTCATTTTTCCACATTGCGTGCACTTCTTTCCTTGGGCTGGGCAATTATTCATGTTATGCATTGATCCACATTTTTTGCATTCTTGATGTTTTAGTTGTTGGTTTCGATTTTTGTAGTTTTGAGGCCCTTGTTCTCTTATATTTAGTTGTCTGCTTATTTTTACCACCATTTGTTCTTCGCAGAATTTTTTCTCAAGGTTTCTTGAGAAAGAAGGTTTCTTCTCCATTGACTTTGCGATCTCAATTGCTTTTCCTAGATCTCTAGTTTCCGAATCTAATAACCTTTGTCTAATACCAGAGTTGTCTTGGTGTAGACCGCAAATGAAAATACTTTTAACTATATTTTCGTGTAAAGTTTTTAGTTCACAGGTTAAACTTAAATTGATCAGATCAGTCACATAGCTGTCAATTGATTCTCCAGTTTTCTGTCGTCTACTAAAAAAATTGTGTCTTTCGATCTCTAAATTTTTCTTGGACATGAAATGGTCAGAGAATTTTCTTTTTAATTCTTCATGTTTAATGTCTTTAATATTTATGTTACAGCTTCTGAAAAGATGTATTATTTCTGAACCAAGTAGATTTAGTAGGATTGCATTCTTTTTTAAATCTGTCACACCTTCTTTTCCTGTTGCGATTAGGTAGATCTCGAATTCTTCGATCCAATTATTCCAAATATCAGCCATATTGTTCTGTGTGACTTTGAGAGGTAACAATCCATTCCTCATCTCTGTTTGGTTATTTTCCATTTGGACTTGAGGCTTTGTATCTTCTTCTGTCTTTACAATTTCTTCTGACACCATATTATGCTTTGAAATACATTTATTTAGTTGATATGAATAAGGATACTATAAAGGCACACCAAGTAGTGCACTAATGGTATCCTTATTCATATCAACTAAATAGTTGATCAACACATCAAAACCTCAAAATCTAAATTACCCAGCTACTGAGCCTTCCTGAACCCATTGATTATTTATAAATCACAATATATGCAGTTTTAGGGGAAATTTTGTAATCATTGTACTTTGGGAAGCACTACCCTAGTTCTAAATCTGTTGTAAAATGTCTCAGTTTAGAACAAGGGCAGCGATATATAAATCATTTAATTTGCCATTTTCACCAAAAATTGAATATATGAAAAACTAAATTAAGAAATACTATTCTCAGAACGAATTATGACACAAAATTTTCTCTAAAATTGCATATTTTTATCCAAGTTTATATTATTTACCTTTGCTGCTACATTTCCTCTAAGATAAACGGACAAAGCAAGATTAATATCTGCTTGCTTCACAAGATCTCCCAATTCTTCTGAACATTCCAATTTATCTTCTTTCAACCACTTTTCGAGAAGCTGTTTACGGCCTTGCAGTAAGACAGGTTTGCACAATTCCAAAGATTCATATCTATCAGTTAGATTGCGTTACAATTAATTATTTAAAAAATAAATTCAACATTACCTATTCAGTTGCCCCTGATCTAATAGAATACCAAAGTATTGAAGCAACGGACTGTTTTGTCCAGCCGGAGTCGGTACTTGTTGAAACATTTGTATGGTGTTGGGTGTCCTCAAAATGCCTTTAGGAGCATTAGCAGCAACTTTGGCAGCTTCGGCATATTGACCGTTTTGAAACAACATTTGAAATTTACTAACAAACAACTCCTCGGCGCCACCAAGATTGTTACGAACCGCTAATCTTAAAGCTAAATCTGGGTTATGTAAAACAGTATTTACATATCTAATAATGTTTTCTTCGTCTACAGTGACGGATAAAACTTGTCCGCGTCGATTTACACCTATGATCCCGCCTGTGCTTTCGTGTTGTGCTGTTACAAAGATAGTTTCGCCCGATATACGATTCATATATATGCATACACCACTTTCAATGTCGTACATGTGAATATATCCATATTTAGTTATAAGATAAATTACATCATATTTAGATGACACTTGCATTGCAACAGGAAAGTCGTTTTGTGCTTCTGGCGGGAAAAATACATCTACAGTTTTCTTCTGGAATGGTTGATTACCAACAGGACTTTGACCAACCTACAAAATTAAATTAAACAAGCAAACATAAATGGATTATTCACCTCTATGATATGAAGTTTTCCTCCTTGTACTGTTCGTACGGCAAAACAAAACAGTGTCGATGGTTCAGGATTACCTTCCAATTTGAAAGTTGCGAATGAGGCAGCATGCCCTTCGATGGGTTGTGAACACTTCCGTTCTACCGAATATAATTGCATTGCACCAACCACGCGACTTTGGTGTGCACTTATACCAACAAGTAGTAACCAATTTTGTTTAGGATCCGTACGGTAATTGATAATTTGGCAACCATTTAAGGAAGAATGTCTAGTACATATATAAAAAAAATTTTTATTTTGATTGCAAAGTTATTTCTTCCTTGGCTTTAAGAGAACATTTTAAAATCCTGCTTTTTAAGGAAAATGTTTCCAATTAAAGCAATATTTTTGAAAAGAGATTTTTTTGAAGATTGTCAAGATAAAAATTGATAAGATTAAAAATGTGTGCTCTTACGTAAAACTTATATATTACATTTTCGTTTTGTTGTATAAACTTGCAAAAGATATTTAATTGAAATGTTAAAATAAATTGAAACATCAAATTTGATCATTGTAAGTAAATATATAGCATACCGGTCAAACATTTTCACTGGAGTGGAATCTCCTTCCATTGACCAATGAAAGACAGCTGTTTCGGTTACAAGTGCAAGGGTGTTTAATGAGATCCATTTCCAAAACACAACATCTTCAGTCATGGTGTGTGCTTTCATTTTAGATTTCATTTCAATGTTAAATATCTGTAGTGTCTTTTGTGCTAGAAAAAAAAAGATAATAAATTAATATAATTGGGATATGCAAGGTTCAATGCATTTGATCATGAAGAAAGTCGGTAGTTACTTGGTCAAGGGATAATACCCCACCCACATCCATTCATCTATGAGAGTTGCAAGTTTTTGTATTATTCTACAAAAATAATTTTTTCACAATTATCTACACTGTCAACACAAAATCAGCTATTGCGAAATTTGAATATATGCAATGAGAATAAATTTAAAAAATAATTTAACTGCATTTTTGGATTAATTTCCAAAGAAAAATTCATCCAATTTTTACATCAAGAGATTTTAAGTTTCCAACCCAGAAAAATTAGCTGACCAAGTTGTTGGATAAGTAACCAAGAGGTTAAGATTTAAAAATATTGAGACTGATTTGCATTTCTAGTTCTTCTAAAAAAAAAATTCAAATTTATCAAGCCTCACTTATTATTAACATTGAAGGATTCCCTTGAAATATTTATATATTCCAAATTTAGAGCTTAAAAAAATGAGTAAAAATTCAAATGTACCCATTATATAAATTGTTCAAATAATATTAGTTCAACTGTCGCCCAGGTATATTGCGGAAAAATTTTAACTGACTTCTCAATGACAACTTGAAGTTAAAATTAAAAACAAAACAAGCCAGACCAGACAGGCAATTTCCACATTTTCTGTGCGACTAATGCGCTTCCCTCGTTTTTAATTGAAAATGTTTTGTGCTACTAATAAAATATTTTAGATGAAACAGGTAAAAGTTTACCCTAACTTGGAAAACTAAAAGTTATGGTGAAATTTAAAATATTGCTTGTGGCGCAGCAATTGTACACGTTTATTGACATTTTATTTACTTATTTGTACTGCCAAGTTTATTTATTACACATAAACAAAATCGTAATCAAAATAGAGTTGCTTTGAGCTATGTACAATACATTTTATGTATGTAATCAACGTTTCAATCAGTTTCAGATTACCATCAGCTCTGAAATTTGGGATAGTTGTGCATTCCCGATGATAGCAACATAATCAGATATTATTTCTACTAAAATAAGCATTATAGAATAATTTCCTACTGATGAAAGGTTTTGCGACCAATTAACTCAACTTATTTAAATTTATATTCAATTCTTAAACCCACATTGTGTCCACAGGAGAAACTCTGTCAAGTCCGAGTTTTCTGCTCCGAAAACTCTTGACAAAGTTTATCCTGAGTCGTGTAACAACCTTGTAATTAATATAATAATTTTCTACTTTAATAATATAAATCAGTTCTTTGTCTGCATAGTTATTCGAATAGCAATCGCTAATAAGGAAGCAGTTTACATTTTTAGTAATTGTCATATCTTGGATTTGAAACTTAATAAAATTTGTAACTGTGCCAACTTTATTGTATTAATAAATTATGAAAGTTTTGAATTTACAACTAAAAATATAAGAAATAAAATTACAAAAACAAGATCATCAGAATGTGTCACAAAGATAATTGAAACTCTTGTCGACCTAAATTTCCCACCGTCGATAAAAACTTCAATAATCTTATTCAGTGGTGAAGACCTATAACAGAAACCGTTGAACCTGCCAAGCAATGTATATAAGCATTAACTTGTTGTCTTTGGCAAGTCAAATATAGGCTGATCAAACTACTGAAAAATTAAAAAATGGAAGACTCAAAATGTGTAACAAAGAAAAATTGGTTTATTCATTTGTTTAAATTTAAAAAAATTGAAGCTAAAAATAATCACTGATAATCCAGATTATTCAATAATTGCACCACTAGAAACATAAGCAAAATAAGTTAGGGGAAAAACAGATCAGAATTCAATTCGGTAACTATTACCTGCTTTGTGCTTTCATCTTAAATTATTGGGCTACTAAAGGCTTTCTGAAGTAATTGTACCTACTTGTAAAAATTCCCTCTAATCTTGAGATCGAGAAGCATAATATTGTATATTTGAAAAATTTTATTATATAATCATACTTTAAAAATTAGAAGTGAGAAAGCATCCACTCCAAACATTAAAAATTTAATTCTTGAATTCAAACTATCTTGAATCTCATTATTTCATTGTAAAATCTTTCGAACCTTTTAACAAATTGAAAAATAAAAATGTCTCTTTCAAGTAACCTCAATATATTCGAGGTGTAAGTAGTAGTTTATAAAAGGCGGAGGTGTATAAAACAAAAACATAAATGACTATAAAATTTTATCTAAGTAGGTTTAACCCTGTAACATTATTACGTCCCAAAAATGACACTCGAAACTGTTTTAAATTTGGCCCAATAGAATTGAATGCAAACAAAATTACAAAAAAAATACAAGCTGTATATTTGCAAAAACAAATGAGTTTAAATAAAGTTTCCTGTAACAGATTATATTTTAAATCTCCCGCTACCTCAACTGACAGGTTGGATTATTACGTTATTTAAATTAATGCCAGTTATATCTGCTTTTGAAACACAATACACAAGTTAAATATTCATCTTATTTAATTCTATTATTACTTACAACACCCCTCCACGTTTATAAGTAGCTACCTATTAGTTATAATTTAAGATCATCGCAAAATTACCATTAGATTCTTCTTTTAGTAAACTCGGTCAAAGGCAAAGATTGTCTTATAAACTAGGGAGATGGTTTATATTATAAGATATACGACTCCCTTATAAAACTACAAATAGGTCACCGGTGGAAACAGACCCAAACCATTCCTATTTGAATGTAGAATTCATAAGGGAGTTGCATTTTTAAAAAGCATTAATCTTAATTACCTTCTATGCCAGCTTTACCCTTAAGAGCGATAACTTTAGAAGCCGGGTTCATGATGGCACTTTCAGCGGTGATGGGTCGTCGAATGGGATTACTAGAATCTGCCATGTCAATAATAACCACTTGAGATGTTTCTCCAGCCTTTTCACGAACGCAAATAAATTTGTCGCTCTCCATCGTAAGGGTAGCAAATGAAATATTTGCAACATTAATTCCAACACTTGTGAGCTACAAATCATAAAAAATCCCGTTAAAAATGCCGGGTTTTTCGGTGCAAAAGAACAAAAATACAAATCGCAATCGATTTCAATCAAAGATTTGTTCATTGCAAAGGTAAAATGAATTATTATTTTGAGTTTTTTAGGGGGCGGATTCGGTGGAGTTACAAATATTATTTTACCAACCTGCAAATGCTCCTGAAAGCGAATGGGCAATATTTGCTGGGTCATCTTGTCGCTTGAAAGAAGCACCAGCAAATACAAATAAAACTATTAACAATTTATTGAAATTCTCACAAAAATGTTCAATCAAAGTCGGAAATGTATTAAAAACCAATTTTGCAGTTTATCGACTGTAATCTGACAGCGAAAATGAAACACCCAAAATGGTTGATTATCAACTGCGAGTGGGGGAAATTGTATTCCTACGCGAAGATCTCTTTTTCTTATAATTAACAGAAGAATTTTAAAATTTCGCGTTATATTTGGTGCAAACTTTCTCGACGAATTCCTTCGTCAATTTCGTGGAGGTGTAGTGAAAATTGGCCTAATTTAATTACGAAGTCGGTACTATTTTGCTTGTAAAATGCCACATGGCAAGTTTTAGTTTTATATGTCAACGTCATTCTGGTGGCAAAACTGAAAATTTATTGTGGACGAAGCATTCGCGGAATTGGAAACGTCATTCTATGAAACGTCCAGATAAAAAATATACGAAATTGCCCTGTTTGTCAATTTGTTTTTAAGGAAATTAAAATGTCAATAATTTTTCTCAATTTGATGTTTACGTGGTTTTTGTAAATTGGGGCACGAAAATGTTACGTGGTAAATGAAATTCATCGGTGATTCAGTTGAGGGTAATCAGATGATCGGCATTCTTCATTGCGTATAGATCTTGATTTTATTTAATTGCCGAAAACAACGTCGAGTGTCATTAATCACGTTTAACAAACAAACCTAATTATATTTAAATTGTAAGCGAAATCGGAATATTTGCATGCAAATTAAAACAATTTTGCCTCGCAATCCGTTATTTACTCGTGAAGTTAATCGTGGTTGGTTTATGAGGCGTGAAGTTGGCCTATATATACAGGGTGCAACATAATTGTTAAGCAATGTGTTTTACTACGTGGAAGACTCCCGTAGAAATGTTTCTTTCGGGTATGAAAACATCAGTCAGGTTTGACTGATGAATTTACCAAAAAGTTGGCAAATTTGGTGAACAGTTTTAGTCCTGTTAGTGTATCTAAAACACAAAAATTATGTTAATTATAAATGTTTTAATTTAGTTTGATGGAGCTCTCAGATTAACAAATTTTTAGAGATACCACAGCGCTTCGGATCTGGGTACATTTTTCTTTTTAAGAGATTTGATAAGTTGAAGTATGCTTGCAAAGTATGTTGAAGTATCTCCTGATGCATGGGCGAATTTAGCCAAAGTTCATGGGGGGGGGGGTAGTTACCCCGTTACCTCCCCTCTTGTATCCACTCTTGTTCTAATGAGGGGTACTCTCAACTGTTTCTTGACGCGTCATAGCGTACAGTTTCTTCCTGTAGCTATTCCCCAAACTTAGCGTCAACTGCGGTGTTGTGTGCGGAAATAGAGACGTCAATTTGGTTTACATTATAAATCTCTACACCGTCGGCTAACGCTCCAGTGAGCTGAGCCTTACGCCGTGCAGTCCAATTAGAGGTCATGATTTGGATGTTTTATTACGGAGTCGATGCTTCCATGCTGAAGGATTTTTAAAGATAAAATCATTCAGCATGTTGCTTCAGTTGGTATTTTTTAACTTTTAAATTTTGTACGCCACGCGCGGTGTCTAGCCCGAGTTTTCTACCAAATCAACTCGCTGATGTCAGATGGGAATCCGTTTCGCTAGTCGCGAATCAAAACGTTTATCGTGGTTCAGTCAGCTTTTTCACTCTTGGACACACCTAACAAGGTCGTCTTTTACTTGACGTTAGTTGCAAAATCCCCTTATTCGGGCCAGGATGCTGCAAAGCAAGCAAAAAATATGTGCTCTAGAATGGCATATGCTTTAAATTAAAAGATTTTCCATTTCCCATGTTAATAAAATACAATAATAACGTAAAAAAATTAATTTTTATTCTGGCTTAATCTTAATATAAGCAAAAACATTGTAGCCAATCAGAAGTCGGACATCGTTTGTCGCCACTGTCTCTATAAAGTCACTGTAGCACAGAATACCTGGTTGGCATCCCCCAGTTTTAGAAAAACTGAATTGTGGTTAAACTTAAATTACACTTACTTTTGTCTCCGGTTGTACCTCCTATATATCGTTAAGTTGAAATTTGGCTATAATTTCAAAATTCAATTATAATGAATTTATAGTATTATGTTAACAGTTGGACACCTAGACGACCACTGTGGCTGGGTTATTTGTGCTGTGAGATCACTTCTTTTAATTTAAATTTGAAAACAAACATTTTCAGAAAAAACACCAGATTTTATTTACAAAATCTATCTTCGGAAAAAAAGCCAGCTTCGACTTAATTGTACAAAAAAAATTAAAGTTTTACAAGTAGATACCTATACGCTATAAATGTATTATTTTTTTATTACAATAATTTTCACGCAACACAAACTTTCATACTATGAGCAAATGCAATTTCTTGCAGAAATAAATTATGCAATTTGCTTTTTAGTAATTGATATATTATTATAATTATAAATAATAAATTTTATTTGAAATCAAAATAAAAAGTTCGTTTTATATGTCAACCATTTATTGTCGTAAACGTAAACCTTTTTAAATAAGGACATTTTGAGAATCTGAAAGTCTTTAGCTAATAACATATTTAGTAAATAAATAATAATATTTAAAAAATATTATCGATATTTCTATTTTTAAGGTACACCTCTCCACCCGTAAAAAAAATTACGAAGAGAATAATTTCCATAGAAACGCCCTCCCTCTTTGGTGAAAATATAATATTTTATATGCGTGCAAAAGGCATATAGCTAATGCATTACACTTAAACAATATTATCAATATTTTATTTAAAATCTGTTTAAATATTTTGTAAATGTAGTCAAAAATAGAAGAAACATTTGGAAATTCTCATTTTCAGAAAAACGTGTTTTAGTTTAAAAATAATTATGTTTTAAATTTTCAAATGCCTGAACAAATCATTTCATAAGCCGGAAAGATCTTGAAAACATTTTCTTATTTTTAATCGAACAATCAAATATATTTACTTAATTTTAAGAAAATTCTAGTCAAATTTTGGAATTTTTTTTATTTATATGACATACTAGCATATACAGGGTGTCTCCGTGACAGTGGAGAACCTTTGAGACGGTGTTAAAGGACACTTTTCTAAGAGAAATTTTCAAATAAAATTTTTGTCCAAGTCCAAACCCTTTAGGGGTACCTCCCTTTAAAGCAATTTTTTGAATTTCTGATTTCCAACGGTCATAGCTCTGATATTGTTGATTTGTTAAGCTTAATGGATTAGAACTTTTTTAAAGGCCATTCGCTAATATACAAATTAGGCTATAACCCTTTATCGTCAAAATTTAATATGTCAATTTGTTGACTACATAGTTACCACACATAGTTACTGTCAGAACTATAATAAGTAATAAAGAAAAGAACGACGTCTCTTTTATTTTGTTACAATTTATTACTAATTATTACCGGACTAGTCATTAAAATCTGCAAGCAAGCCTGTGTGCTGAAAATGAAGAAGGCCATTTTGAAAATTTATTAAAGTAAATTTTGTGATTTATTGTTTTTCTTAAATAGTTCCTATGCAGTATTTGTTTATTTTTTTATCAAAATCGCGTTAAAATTGAAATAAATTTGTGAAAATACGTTTTGTAAAAGTATTACGTTAACTTGTACACATTTTAAATTAGGCAACACACATGACACATTCCATTTGAATTATTACTGACGTTTCCCTTTGTAAATGTGGTTTTGCATTTGATGCGCCACCTTCATTATACCATTATACGTATAGTGATCGACTATAGTTGTTACAATCTTTACTTTCCTCTTTTACGATATAATGTGCCTACGCATTATATAATGCAATAGTAGTGAATTTCATGAACAACTCGCCGGTATGACATCACTGGTCCCAGTCTAGACAGCTGAAATAGCACAAGTTATATTAGGCAACTTTTAACTCAAAAAATATTTTAATTTTAATCTTTTCTTGCTATAAAAAATGTTTAGAAACTTGTTTTTGCATATACCTATAAAGAAGCAGATAAATTTCCTTTTACGATTTTTCCCGATTTCTTAAAATTTCCTTTCGAAAAAGTTGAAAAGGTAAAAAAAAATTGTTTGTATTTAGTATTTCTAAGATTTCCTGATTTCCTAAAATTTAATTTTGTTGTTCGTTCAGTTATGCAACTTTCCATGACACTTTTTTCAATAAAGATTAGTTGACATGAATTTCTGGGTACATATAAAACATCCACCATGCGTTTACAAATCCAATCATTGCCATTGAATCAGCGACGGCACCAGCATTTTTAAAATGGGTGGGCACATACTGAGTCCAATATATTTGATGTAGGTAGGGGCACGCAAAATTTAAAAATAAACTCAAAAACATGCATTATTGAAATATGCACCTAAAATTGATACATAATATATTCTAAAAAATTTGGGTGGGCACTACAATCAACAGGGTGGGTACGTGCCCACCCTGGCCGTCCCCTGGCGCCGCTACTGCATTAAATACCAGAATGTTGATGTTACCTTTTTGTCGAGCCATAATCATTACACCATGTCAATTGTCTTTTTTTTTGTTATGAATTTTATCTTTTCACGTTTGCAAACGTTTAAAAAAAATTCTTTACACTAAAACAGGTTAAACTGGGTCCATAACCTGCTTATTTTTAGTAGATTTTAGTGTAATATTAATGAAATACTATAAAATAAACGAAAATGAATTGGTATAAATTAGAAAGAAAAGGAAAAACAATCATTGGCATTAATCTATACTTGATACAAAAAGAAAATAATTGAACTCAAGTTCAGGTGCGTAAACTTCGGGCGTTCATAATGAAAAGAGAATCTTACCATAAAATATTGTTTTACATACAATAGATTATACAATAGTAATTATTGCTCGATTCCTTCCGATTAGATAAATTAACTAAAGTTACCAATCAGACAACAACAATTCAATATAATAATAAAAAAATAAAAAAAAAACTAAAAACAAATTGTTATTGTTATATTTATTATTACTTTCCTATAGCAGATGTTCAAGTGCAGTTTACTCAACTTAAATTAGTCAAACAAGTGATACTTGAACAGCAAAGTTTTACTAATATTTGCCGTGTATTAGGAAATACAACGAAATTAAATTCCCGTTTTCTGATTAATGTTGACAACATAGAACACAAAAAATTTAAGTGGCTATCCAGAAGACCTGCCCCATGGGAAATTGGCCTATATTCTCCACGTGTAGTATAGAAATATAGTAGAGTAGAATAGAATTAGAGGTCGAAAATAAATACGGCAGTGTTTAATAAATTTAATTTTTTGTAAGATACAAGATTTAAAGAGTGAATCGCTAACAATTTAAGCTTAAAGAAAGTGAAGTGTACTAGTAGACGATTTATTTTTGAATACGAGTAATGTAGGTATAAATATAAATATTTTTGGTAGAAGCTTTGGTCTTAGTATAATAATTTTTCGGCGCATATTACACGTTATCAAAAATACACCATCGTTTTATAGAAGTGAAAGTTAATATATTTTATAAATTTTATAATTTGATAGAATATTTTTAACATTGTAAATATATTTATTTATTTCGAGAAGAAGATTTTAAAAACTACCCATACAAATTTATCTATATGAATGAGGTAGTCGCTTATTTTATATAAAAATCTATATTACACAAAATCAAAAATAAGGCGTGCAATTAAATGGCAAGATTTTTCTATCTAAAATAAACAAATTTCGTTGCTTTTGATTTTTTTCTTGAAAAATTATATTATAACATAGTATGCAATATATTATTGCACATCATAGTTTTTGCAGCGTTTAGAATGCAAAGTCGCGGTGAAACAATGTAAACTTTTTTTTAATCTCAAATAAGACTCAAATAAAAATAGTATAACTTCAGAGGAACCTTTGCTACACTCCGGTTTAATATCCTACGCCAGCGTTTCTCAACCTGTGGGGCGTACCCCTATGGGGCGGGCACTATAACCATAATATATGGAGGCGCGGGCATATCGAAAAAATTATTTAATTTACTGAAAGGAAACAAAAAAATTCTGACATATAAATAAATTAAATACACAATATTGTATGAGGGGGTGGGGCGTTTAAAAAAAGATTGACAAACGCCGACTTACACTATTATGTTTTATATCATTTAAATTCATATAATTTCAACAATTCTATCAAAACAACGAAATTTGCTTACAGTAATAATTATTATAATTAATAAATTACCAAAATAAGATCTCCAATTTTGATACAAAAGCTACATTAATTTTAAATTTTGCTATAAAAATAAGCTAAATTACAGTGGCGTACACAATTTTTTTGATAGCCCATCCATTCGAAATGCGGAAATTTGAAAAAGGTCTAGACCTACTGTATGAATGGGCATCATCATAAGGTCAATAAAATTTTTATCTTGACAAATCCAACATGCAGGCCTTATGTTTATTTTAAAAATCACTTACATGTAAAAAAGTTGTATTAAATTCAACAATTTAAAGTCGATTTACTTTAGGATTGTAATCCAGGAAGACTAAATAAAGCATCTACTCAACAAATTGTGCAGACAAGTGATGAAGGAATTATTTATTGCTAATAACAAGAAACTTGCACTATTAAAAGAAACATTTTGACAACTGCTAATCAAACCAAAGCGACAAAATTGTAGTCTTCTAAACAACACAGTGGTCCCCTTAGTATAAAAATAATAAATAAAAAAAGAAAAATTACAATAAGAAATATCACACTTTTTGCTTAAGTAAAGCTTTGGTTCCCAAATTGATTCAAACTACTTTAAAAAATAAAACGACTACAATTGCTGCGTTAATAGTTGCAGATTTGTTATCACAAAAACACAAAAATTGCATTATATTTATCGTGTGATCTCTCATAAATGCGTACCTATCATCTACTAACACATTTCAGGAAAGTTTGACACTTTTTCATTAAATTATGATAAAACTACTAAGATACCAAATATAGCTTGTAGGCTTGGAAGTTTATAAAGCGTCAAAATTTGCAATTTAAATTTTATTTGATGAGGGTGATGATATTGGAAAAAGAAAGGAAGAGGAAAATTTGTAAATAGTGCATTGATTTATGGAAGCTCAAGTACAGAGGAACTTGATAAAGCATTTTGCTAATTTTAAATACAAATTTGGAAGAATCACAAGGAATTACAATTCTTTCTTCCAATTGCAGAATCAATTAATTTTGGAAAACATTCTTTATCGTTCCAGTCGACAAGTCTAAAAAAAAAAAACGGTTCAACTTACCGACCCTTTCCATTCAGGCTGTGACTTTTCACTTTGATTTTCAGTTTTTCAATTTAGTCATATTGCCGCCCACACTTAAATTTTTAATGCCATTCAAAATAATTAAACTTCCTTTAAATGTCAAACCTCCCTGGATTTAAAATTAAAACAAAATAGAACACATAAAATTTCATTATCAACAACATTTTTTAATAACACAACCAATAATTTTCAAAACAACGCAACTTGTATATCATTAAAATTAATTTGTGTATGTAATAAAAAAATTGTATAAAAATAAGTACACTAAATAATATTTTGGAGAAAAATGTTACACTTGATCCGTTTGTACTTCTTTAACAGATTCTAAACAAGGATCCGCCAGTTTTTGTCTGTCCGTATCGTCTGTGTACGAACCAGGAGCCGAATTCGATCTACCAGATTTTCCAATGTGTATGTGTCGACTGCGACCTTCACCTGTTTGTGATCGATCATTCTTGTGTGTGAATGGATTCTGTAAATGTAAACAACATCGTTATAAAGACAAACTTAAAATTAAAGAAACTTAGCAATCAAATTTGGCGGGGAATATTCCGTCAGACCAATTATGCTATGATGCGCGTGTAATATGAGAACAAAATCAAGAGTAAGCTCATTTTTATAATAAATTATCACCCTCAAGTCAACACTACCGAGAGAGCAAATCAAGTAATTTCTCTAAATTTCACCTTGAAGCATCGGCTATTTGATTAGTCTTTTTGTGTTTTCGTTCATAACAACAGTGGTCGGCGTGTTTCCTCAATTAACTTTTTTTAATATTTAGACCAGGGCCGGTATTCTGAGGTCCTCGCGTTTAGACGAGTGGAGCGATATAACTGTCATTAGCTGTCATTTAAAGCGAGTGGAGCGAAAATCGTAGTAATTCGTATTCTCAACCGCTCGCCAAATATTACAGCGCTCCCTTTTCAAGAGGAGTGGTTATAGGCACTCACGTTGCGCTGTTATCACTCGCTTTTGCGGCAGTTTTTGTTACTAACAGCTATCAACGTGAATGTTTATAGGTTTATAGCCAACAATACATTGCGTTTTCGTAAATATGGATGAGTTAATATATTTAAATATTCTACAAGATCTTGAAGATCAAGAGAGAGAAGAAATTGAAGCCGAGAATGATATAAATTTGGGAAATCCCTTTGCATTAAGCAATGAAAAATTTCAGAAGAGATTCCGTTTGACAAAAGATACGTTTAATTATATTTTTGAAATTGTTACACCCTACCTAAATTTTACCTAAAATTCTCGTCGAATTTGCCGCTTACCAGTTTGGGCTTTTCCCTAATAATTTCAATTAAAGTAGACTTTTGCTTTTCTGAGATTCTCATTTCAAAAAAGGAACTCAAAATGTCAGAAACAATTTTAAATTAGACAGCAGGAGCAGTCGTGACATAGTTTAATATTTTATTTGACATAAAATGCAATGTTGTCACATTGTATCGCTCCATTTTTCAATACCCAAGTGGAGCGGTACATGAGAATACAAAATTACCGCTCCACTCGCAATCAAACCGCTCGCTTTCGTGGAGCGCTCGTTTGGAGGGGAGCGAGTTGAGAATCGCAACCCTGGACGTTCGAGTATATTATATGCCGTGGTCAGTATTAATTTATTAATGACAGGCTATATCATTTCAGCCTATAAAGTACTTTAATGCCCGCCAGCTACCTACAGTAAAGTAAAGAAAAACAATTCTAAAAAGTACTACAATTGCTTCAAACAAAAAAAAACTTTTACTCCAAGTATTACTTTAATGTCGCTCATCACCAGCACTAAAGTAAAATAATTGCTTTCGCAAAATGTATAACTTTAAGTTTGGTTGGTTTTTTAAATTTGTAAAACATTATTACAGATTAACGTGCACGTTAAAGATTAATTTTATTAACCGCATTAATACCCAGCTGTCACTCTCAAATCAATTCTACTGAAAGAATAAATCGAGTCGTAAAAATGATGACGTAATTTGATTTTCGAGCGATACAAGCCAATCTTATGTTTACAAACCCCTGTTCTATTAATCTCATTGCCTTTGAAAAATAAAGTGGTAGTGGCTTCAGCCATAATCTTGTCTTCTTGTCATTGATAGATTTCGTACACGGACAGAAATTGTTAGTCTAAAATTCAGCATCTTTGCGCCAATGAACAAAATTTACCATATTGATAAAAAATTCATAGTATTCATGAAAAAATAATCATTGAATCTATGAATTTTGTTCATCGGTGTAAAAATCATGATTTTGTCACCAATCTGATGAACCATTTTTTTTTGTGCAAATGCAGAAAATGTAGCAAAGCAGATTATATAGAAAGATATATAATCTTAATATTTATTTACGATAATAATTGTGTCCTGCTTCGTAGTCATGACTTGGGCAAATAGGATAAAAAAATATAATAGGAAGATCACTTTCACGCTAAACTATCACCCTCAGGTCAATTTCACCGAAAAAATAAACCGAGTCCTAAAAATATTAGGTGATTGTAATTGCAACAGAGTCGTCTGGACGCTTAGACTCTTTTATATACATACTCTTATGCCCTTAATTTACGGATTAATCCAAGATTCAACATAATCCTAGAATTTACCAATGAGATTACTGGAATTTAGACCGTATCGGAGCAACAAGCTGCTATTTCGAGAATTAATCTTGAATCTCGGATTAAACCGTGACTATTATACGGACAATAATGTAGTGATTCAAATTGTGATCGTTTGCCTAATTAATCAAGGTTTGGTCTGGTTCTGGTATATGTCCTTATTCTATTTTTGTTTTGAGACAGGAACCGTCTTCAGACTTGCCCAGTTTTTCAAGTGTGTACTCATTCCCCTTGTCCATTCAGAATCTGGCTCAGTTGGAAAGTTGTTTTCTTATTTATGTGGTCTTTTACCTTGGAGATATATTGATCGGTGATTCTACCATATTTGGTTTCTTCCCATCTCTTCTGTCATTCGTCAAGAATGACATCGTTCATCGAGTTCTTTAATTCTGTTTTGAAACGGAAGTTTGCGGGGTGTGGTTCATGATTCATGAAAGTGGTGGTAATTCCGTTCTTCAGTTTCTTCCAAGCATGCAGGCGTTTGATTTCCTTATGTTAATCTGGTGGATTTCTGCGATTGCACCTGCAGCCAGTGCCGAGATCATCTTGTAAGTCTTTCCAATCAACCTACGGCTGAAGCCATAGGAATTCGTGCCCATAGGATATTATGAGCACAATTGCTCCGTTGCAGATGGTCTTCATTGAGTTGTTTGTTTTGAGATTCCAGCTATTCTTTGTCATCCTTAGGAGACTGCTGACCAGAGTTTTTCCTTTCAGTTTTATCTGCAGGTTATTGTAATGTACCCTTGTGGGGTGTAATAGCACATTATTTTTGTTTTAGTTTCTCACAGTGTCAACTTCATTTTGTTACACCACTTTTGAAGATTGTCCACTTTTTTTGCATCCTTTGTTTTAGCTCTATTCTGGAGAAAGCCGTTACTGTCGCCCTAATGACATCTGCGTATTAGGGTTCCTACTTCCTCCTGTGTTTCTTCGCTTTAGACATAGTCGCGTAGTAATGCATTCCAGAAGGTGGGTCTGAGGACCGGCCTTTGGGGCATTTTATAGAACGGTCTTTTTGACCAAAGTATTTTCCGAGCCCAGAGTCACCTCGCGCTTTAATAAAAACAGTTGATAAGAATCTTTATTTCGTGGGGCAGCTCTATCCTACTCAGTGAGTGGAAAAGAACAGATTGTCGAACGCTCCAAAAATGTCGTAAAAAATCACGGCAATGAAAAAAAAGTTTGCCCCGGTTTCATTCTTATTATGTGTTCTAGATGTATGTCCCCAAGGTAATTTCGTAAGGGCCGTGATGGTAGATCTACCTTCGGCGAAGTCGTGTTGCCTTGGGGAGTAGAAAAGGGTCTGACCGCTTAGGATCCAGACTTTTATTACTCTTTCAAAAATTTTTTTCGAAAACTGAGAAAAATGTAATGGTCACAGGAAAAAGGGATAACGGGTTGACTAGGCAGCAATCAAACAAACTACAATTTGTAAGTCGACGTTTCAGTCGCTTTATGTTTCCCCACGTGATTGTTGGAAGGACCCTGAGGACCCCAAACTACCACTTGTGGGGGAAATATCCTATTTTTTGACATTCATTATATATTTTCAGGATAAGGTGTTTCGGAAATACGAATGTTTTCTTGAGGAAGGACCCTTGGGGATTATCAAACTCTGGTGTTTTGCAGACCTTTGTATTTTTGACCACCTCTGTAAGTTCCTCTATGTTGATTTCGGGAGTTTCTACCGAGTTGCCAGAGCTTGGATCATCATCCGATAGGAGGCTCCTTGTAAGGTAATTAGGGTATTTTCAAGGGTAAAGGAGTTGTTTTTCTTCTCATTTTTGAACGTTGAGAAGACCCCATGAGTTGGAGGTGAGGTCTTGTTGAACGAAATTCTTCCAGATGATGTCTCTAGTCTCTTTGAGATTATCCTTAAAGTGTTCTCTGGCAGTGACCATTTTGATGTAGAGATTTTTTTTCTGTACAGATGGTTCTTCCGCTTGTGATACCTCACTCACGCTCTTTTGAGATTATCGTTCCACCAATCGGGTCTGCCGATATAGTTCTTCTTGATGTGGGCGTGTTCTCTTATGGTTTTCTCCAATAATATCGTGTATTTCTTCGATTATCTGGTCGATTTCTTTGGCCGTGTACAGCGGGGCTGCGTCATGTTCAGCTTCTTCCGGCCACGGCTGTAAGATTTCTTCCAATTTTTCGATGAAAATCGTGTCGGGGCTTCTTATTCTGTTATTTTTCACTTCAACTGCTTTGTTGTCCAACTGGAAATTTATAGCTTTGTGGTTAAAGATTTCCCACTTTCTCGTATCTTCCGTTGCTTCTCCCCCGACTTGTTTCGAACGGGAACTCTCTGTCAGGCAGGAGGTTCTGCTGGATAATAAATTCCTTTACAGCAAGAGCTCTGTTATTGCTGTTGACCTTGTCATGCCACATTCTTAATAGGCAGCTTGATTCTTTTTTCTTAAGAGTTTTAATGAATTTCCAGATATTGGGATGAGCAGCATCAAGGAAATACTTAAATCCATTATGCCATCCTTCAACGGAATTATTTGTTCGTGGAATGTCATGTTCCAACAGTTGATAACACAATTCCACAAATTACTTGTAAAAAATGGTGGTCTTTGACGTCTCCTCCTATCAAGGCGGCCTATCCATGTATCTTCAGTCGTACCCCAAATTGTCGCGTGCGTCCAAATAACCGCGTCCAATTGTCGCGCGTCCAAATGACCGCGTCCAATTGTCGCGTGTCCAAATTCCCGCGTCGTTTTGACGTGATACCCTGTTTTCAAGCACCGAAGGTTTCGGTACTCGTTCTGTGCTTCATTTTGTTAAATAAAAAATTTTAACAAATACATCTTGCATGGCAATAGGCACCGGGAGGTCTGAGGGGTATAGAATACCCTCCACTACATCAATTGATTATATGGATTATCTTTAAAATATGAAGGTGGAAAATTGCAATTTTTGAACTTCTATTTATACACAGTATAACAAGAAATGGCCTTATGCCTATGGCTTCATGTCATAATTCGTGAATGTTTTGTTTTATCGTTTTCCTTTCCTTATTTTACACTCCCAACGTAAAAAATGTAATAACAAGAGTATTTTAAGAGAAATGATTATGAGAGAAAGCAATAATCTTTTATAAGGTTTCATAATGTTCTGTTTTGTAAATTGTAAGCAATATAAAGTTCATTTTGTGTCAATTCATTTTCAAAATGAAAGTTTCACTTTTCGTGAACCAAATTGTTTTCAATAATACTTTAGTGCCTAGACGCTAATTTAATGATTATATTTTACGTTTTCAAAAAAAATAACATAATTTTGCTGTTAATGCTGTTTCTATAAATTTTTCAAAGAATTTACAAACTACCTACGTTGTTTAAAGGTCCGAGAAGCAAAGTTCGAATTAAATAGGTTCCAGTAAAAAATTGTGGGAAATTTGTGTGGGGTTTGTAATGCGTCATCGGAAATATGTATGCGATAATATAACGAAAAAAGTTTTCCCACGATGTTCTTTAAGATAAAAATATGGGGAAATACCGCAACTAATATTATATATTGAAATTAATAATTTATGTGTAGTTACCTGAAAAGAATGTTGCTTCAACATGTGCTTGATGAGAATGAGAGTATCTAATTTTGGAATCGACGTGACAACTTTTGCAACATCTTCATCCGTAATTTCAACCAAATGACAATTTTCTTCTTCGCTGGGCATGGGAAATTTAGCGTCGTTTGTAATCCACGGATCGTTCTGCAAGAAAATATTATTTTACCTGTGAAGCAATACGAACCAGAGCTCAAATTATACCTTTATTTCGGCCAAAGTAATTCTTTGTTTGGGATCCTTGATCAGCATACTCCGCACGAGATTTTTGAATTTTGTCGTTGTATATGGTTTGTGCGGAAATTCAATCGCGTTATTTTTTATACGCGAATATAATGTTATAACGTTTTCCCCCTTGAATGGAACATCGCCATAGACGAGAGCGTACAACGTTATTCCCATTGACCATATATCCGCAGCCTGAAAGTCACAAAATATTTACAACAATTGGAGGTTACCCCCACAAAGATCGATTTAACGTTAAAAATTCATCACGTTAATTTTTAAAAGGCATCCGACCAAAAGCCCTCGACGATAATCGGTTTCGATTATGCATTTACAATTAAAAAGTTAAAAGCGCTCGCTTACCTTGCCGCTAAATCCGTCCTTATTTCCCTCGATTAAAGCTTCTGGTGGCATAAACGCGGGAGTCCCCGCGGTAGCAGAAAGGTAAGCATCCGAACCATCGAATTCATTACAGACACCTAAATCGGCGATTTGAACTCGACCGGATTCGGTGAGAAGAAGATTGGCAGGTTTAATATCACGGTGAATTATTCTTTGATAATGCACTGGAAAAACGGGAAGATGTAAAAACAAAAGTGTTTCGGTTGATGAGAACTTACAGTACTCAATTCCTAATATCACATCCCGGAAATAACTCCAGGTTTCGTTTTCACTAAGTGGTTCTTCGGTGGGAATACTTAATATTTCCTTTTCTAATAATTCGAAAACTAAATATAATTGGTCTTCCTCGGGGTCGTCTAAAACTTCCACTAGTTTCACTACGTTAGGGTGATCCAACTTCTTAAGCACCGCTATTTCTCTATAAACTCTCTCTAAAGGCGTTAACAATCCGGTACTGTTGGATTTGCCGATCCATCGAGGTGGTAGCCTTCCGAACATGCCAGCTTTTTTCACTAACCGTTTTTTGGATAAAATTTTCATTGCCTAAATTATTGAGAAATATTAAACCTATTAATTTTAGATAATCTCAAGGTTTGTTCAAGCCAAACGTATTTGGAACGAAGATGAATAAACTGCTTTGTGCAAGTCTCATTGTTGCAATTATTTAGAACACATTTAATTTGAATTGACCTTGAATCCACTCATTTATTTTTTATACTTACATAATGCGTATCATCTTCTTGGTTGTAAGCAAGCTTTACAATGCCATAGGAACCCTATAAAAAAAGTAATCAAGTAAGTACGTAGACAGCCACATTAAATAAAATCAATAGTACCGAAATCAAGTTTTTCGATTCAATAAAAAAAAATATGTAAATATACCACAACAATGGTGGTTGCGATGTTCATCAATTCATAATTTATGAATGAAAGGAATAACTTAGGAAATTTCATTCATAAATGAAGAAAGAGTAATTAGGGAAATTTCTATTTGCGCTCCGGTTTAGCGATCATCCTACACTAGAATTAATCAGCCTATTTTTATTTTGGCTAATTAATGTTAGGGAGTATTACACGAGATTGTGGATGTGGGTTGAAGTTTAGTTTCGGCTTAATTCCAAATTTTAAAACGAAAGCTAATGAAGGTGAAAGTTCAATACAAAGTCATTGAATAAAAGTTTGCAATATTAGATAGAACCTACGAGTTGCAGAAGGTCATAGCGAAAAAAAAAGAATGAGATATGGGAAACCTAAAACAAACTCGATGAACGTAAAAAATTATCGATTTATTGTAAGCCATTATGTATTTACATAAAATTAAATCTTTAATGATGTAGGTACATACATACCATAGTAATAATAGTTATATCGTCGGTCAGATCGCGAAACGAAAGTCTGATTGATTCATGATTTTGATTATTGTTCTAGGTTAACTAATTACCCACCAATATCGATCATTATCTTTAGCATTTTTAACAGGAACATAATTTGCATAGAATTAAATGAAAAGTTGCATTGTCATAAAATCTAATAGATATCTGCTCGTATGATCTCATATATGGAAGAGAAACAATATTCAATTAAATTTTAAATACAAAACGAGTTGATTGATTTTCCTCATATTATAATGGATAATTTTACATTGAACAAAAACATAATGGTAATTATTTATTGATTGAAACTCCTCTCACTCGAGTTCCATTGTCTTTTAAAATTACTAAATTGGCCTCGTTATTTGTCGAGTTTAGCATAATTCTGATTCCTACACAAATCAGCTGTCAAGATTCTTGCTCTGCAGTCATTCAGAAACAATAGAACAAAAACAAAAACCTACCTGTCCAATCGAATCCATAAGTTTGTATTGATTTAACTGAATGTACGTTCCAGTTTTATCTATCGATATTCTTCTCGATTCCTTCAGAGGTTGTCTTTTCTTAACCCTTGGAGAGTTGGAAGGACTGCTATATGGAGAATATGGACAATTGGGATAAATGGGCCGCGGGGAGGTATCTATGACTAAACTTTTTGCGTGTATCAAAACTTTTTGATTGAGTTTGCTTTTCGCGTTAGGTTTGGATAACAAGGATGAGTTGCTAGACGCAGGCTCTAAAGAAGGCACGCCTGATCTTATCACAGTTGTAGGTTCGAGATCATTATGATTCGGCTCGGATCGGGATATACTACTAGAAAAACTCGTTGTGGGTTCTACATTTTGTAAAGGTACTGAAGGATTGGAATTACTGGATTTTTTACTTTTGGTATCCGTTGTTGCCGTTTCGCTTTCTATTGCACTGTATCTGAAACAATTCAAAAGTTAAAACAATATACAATCGGGAAGCGAGTCAAGCACTATTACTGTCACTTCCGTGACATAATTTTACGCCAAAGCAAACTTTATAATAAAATTGAATATTTTATCTTGGTTTGCCTTCCGGTAATATTGCAAAAATTATGCATGAATAAATTCCATTATTTATGCATAATTTTCCAATATAAATTGAATATTTTCTATAGAAAAACCGGGTGCAGCATCAGATTAACCTAATATTTTGAAAAGTGGTATTATGCGAAAATAATAGTACGTTGCGTAGTTTAACTTGATTGCAGAGACCGGTACCCAATAAAAAAAAGAAACACAGTAATACTGACAGTTTCAAAACGTTTCAAACTGCTGCAAAAACAAAGCTTGAAAATTTTCTATTGCTCCCCGTATAACATAAATACAGAATAATGCGACTAAACCAACAAAAAAGGTTAATCGCTAGAGGATGTCAATAAGGAATTAGGCGAATATAACAAAAATTAATTTGGTTAATCGAATAAGAAATGTGTCCAATCAATTAACCTCCAAGTATCAAACTACGCTGCTAAAATTTTACAAAAAATGTTACATTAAAAAATTAATGCCAGTATTAAAAATTATAATTTGATTACTGCAAAGTGATTAATTTTAACGATTAAATTTTGAGGGAAATCGGAAGGAAACGCTGCTTTGTTCAAGCCAGCGTCAAAATGTCAAGTTAAGTAATTATTGTAAGATTTCACATCCCCATTCTTACATTATTATGTTCTTTCCCAAAGTCGCTCCAATCGTTCTCACGTTTTCATAACCAAAAATCGTTCAAATGATTGAACATTTCGAATTTTCTGTTATCATCTCTGACGCGCACGATGGATTAACGAGATTCCAATATAAAATTAGATTGCATTATTTAAAACATTTTTAATGGTTCGTAGTATAAACTAAACTGAAATCGCTTTATTTATGCATTGTCTGAAAAACTATTAAATACATATAGCAACAGTGGCGTAAAGCATACATATACAGACTAGGAAGCAAGAAACACAGTTATGGTCCAATTGTAATTTACTATTTATAGAGTGTATACGAAAAAGATAACTTTTTATGCCTTTCTTTTTCAACAATGTTTTTTTACTTGAATTTTAAAATTTTCTAAAGAATCATTTTCGAAGACACAAATTTTATTTCAATTGTCAATTTAATTTCTTAGCAAACTATTTTTAAAATTTAAATAAAAGAAATCGGAAATAACAAATTGAATTGAATTAATTAAATCGATAATTTAATTTGATTTATTTGAGTAAGCTGCATTGCCATTGTTTTGTCATCCTGTCAGATTATAATATAACATAATATTTTATTGATTTTTATAATTTATATTGTACATCTGATTGGTTGAATAATAAATTTACGTAAATTTTTATTTTAGTTCATAATTTAATTTGATTTAAATTTATTTAAAAAAAACGAAGCTAACAGGTAAATTAGAAATGTGTAATTCACTGGTTTTGAAAGTATAAGTCAGGCCCGTAGCCAGGATTTCATTTCAGGGAGCACTCATAAAAAGCCTTTTGTAAAAAAGGAACATTTTCGGGGGATCCCCTTCTGGGGATTTTTATTATTACAAACAAATGTTGTTTTTTTAACATTTCGGGGAGGGGGGGGGGCACGTGCCCCCTTGGCTATGGGTCTGGTATAAGTATACCACTAGTAAATTATTTCAGCAGTTAAATAAGGAGCGGGCTAAAATTTTATCCATGAACGACATATTATTAATTAACGACGCGCTTAATTAACGAGATTCGTTGTTTAAAAGCGTTTAGATACAATTTTAGGATTTATCTGGCCTTGTGTATCGCTTTCAATACGAATGTTCATAAAGTCGCTCGTATTGTAAAGCAAACTTGATATTGAAAGTGCACTTTTCTGAACGGCAGTACACCGATGTCCGGATATAACAAACCCGGTTTTAACAACCTTTCCCTTATTGGCGATTTACATTAACGTTGGGGGCGCTGTTATCACCAACAACATGGTAGGATTAAAGCGTACACTTCAATGTTTTTTTATGGTTAAATTTTTCGAAAAGTTTAGTGTGTTCTTATATTTTTTGTCATTTGTTTTGTTAATTAGTGATCTTTCACCTTTATTAGGTGTGCTGAACCAGAAAACGCCCTGTGTTAGTATTTTAAAAAGATTATTTACTAGATTGCAGTAATTGAAACAAAAACACTACTATATATACACTAATTATCAATAAATTACTTCCCAACTTAATAATTAAAACATAATTCACCAAATTGATTGATAAATACGCGTAAACAAATGTTTTTGAGTAAAAAATCACGTAAAATGCAATTGAATCATAGGCTTTGGCTTAGTTTGAAATTTTTCCGCGGAGTGGCATATTCTTAATGTAAATCGCGAATAGTCAACTAATCTAATCATGTCCCGTAAAAACGAAGTTATGGGATAGGTAAACATTTACCCAAAATAATAATGTTCTACTTCGGTTATTACGGACCAAATCAGTGGGTTCCTTGACATTTGTTATAACCGGATATCATTGTAAATAAAATGTTTTATTAGGTTTTTTCTTAATAATATACTGAGAGGTTATGGCGGCCGGCTTAGCGAACGGATACAATGGAACTCAATTGGTGGGGAACTTGATTGGTTCCAAGTACTTTTTTGGGTTGGTAAAAAAATAGGCCAATTAGAGCGTAGTTACAGAGAAAAGAAGAGACAGCCGACGTGCCCTTCTAATGAGTAAATACAGTAGAACTTGATTGACGTGCACAGAGGCGGATTAACCAAGAAGCGAAAGAAGCCAGCGCTTCGGGCGCCAGAAATACAGGGGCGCAAAATTTATTACACTTACTTTTAAAATTATTTGATGATATTTTATATTATAAAATTCTAAAAACAAATTCTAAAAAAGCGCCGCAAGTTGCTGGATTTACGTCACACGGTTCCTATTTACATTTGCTTATTTTTTTATATGCAGACACACAACTTTTCTAGCAAACGTGGTGGCTTTGTTATCATTTTAAAATGTATTACCCTAGAACTGCCACTTATTTCTTTTGTAGAATGTGCTGCACATCATTTGCCCCTCCCCCCCCCCCCCCGTCAGAGGGGGCGCAAATTTTTGGTTCAGCTTGGGGCGCAATATCCCTTTGATCCGCCTCTGGACGTGCAACTTGATTAGTGTGACAGCCGATTGGTAAGACTTGCCAAAACGACAAGATAACGCGTATCGACATTAGAAAACGATTCTTTGGGCTAAAACGTTCAGATAAAAGAAACTTGTCGTAAGATCGGCTCTGTTACTAATACAAGTAGGGAACCGAATATTATCTTAAAGTAAATTTTACTATAGTCAAACGAATACGCGTAGATTTGTTTATGGGAATTATCATAAACTGATAGACACGCGTTTTTGACTTATTAGTCGTTATCACATCAAAGCCTTTTTACATTTCCTCGCTTATGGTCTTCACGATTGTGAAATGCACAAATATTATTATTTTTTAAATCATTTTGTGAAGATTTTATTAAACAATTTAAACTTCAAGATGAAAGAAGGAAGTTGAATAAATTTTTCTGAAACTGAAGTGCCCGACCAACCTAACATTTCGACTTACGCAACCGCGACAGCCTTAACTGCTAGTCCTCGAAATAACTACGAGCGAAAGAGCGGAGTGAAGTACCGCTACACCTGCATCATTAAAAGTTTATAGCGGAAAAAACTCAAAAATATTCAATTGTCGACCCGTGGGTTTTAAATTTTTAAAAATTACAGTCCTCGAACAAACCATCTGCAAAATACTATAAACAAGGGACCGGTTAAATACTTTTTATTTTAAAATAATATTTGGTTTGAATAACAAATATGCTTTTTTTTAACTCGAGGTCGAGCAGATACAAATCTTATGGTGTAAATATTTAACCATTTATTGAGATGTTATTTTGCGGATGATTTGTACAAAGCTTATAATTATGTTAACTTGATTTTTCAATAATCCGACTTAAATCTAATTACTTTTGAAAATAAATTAGTCAATTATAAATAGCAAAAAATAAGAAAAATTGTGCATTTGCATAAAACAATGAAGTAATTTGATTATTAACAATTTCGCCTTGTTTCTAAGGCTAAAGATCGCTGAGAAAACGTTTCCTTGCGATTTGATAAAACAAAATCGCCTTAGGCGCTTTTCCTTTGCTAATTGCTATTTATCCTCGATGCACTTACTTTGGAAGCTCTCCGATTCTAGGAGGTCTCTGTTTACGGCAATTGTAAGTTCCATCTACCCATGGTAGCCCTGAAATTGGAAGATCATTAGAAAAATATTATATTACAACCCCGCAATGACAAATCGTTACGATTTGAAAACGATCCAAATTGACTACAAAAAAATAAATCAAAATAATCCGATCCCGATCATAAACTAAATCCAACGGGACCAACTCATCATCGTGCGATTTTTAAATTCGGGAGTGTTGAAATGTCAAGGTTAGAATATTAATTAATCACATATCGTTAATTAACTTAATATCAAGTAATGACATATCATAAAACGTACGTTTCATGCCAACTTACCTTGCTGAAATGTAGTCATTATAAATTGAGCGTATTTACAAATTCGATCACCGACGTAAAAATCTGAAAATAAAATAATTATTAGCACTGTCACGTTCAAATACATACAACTGTTTACAGTATTTCAATTATAAAAACATAAACAAAAAATTAATTATTTTATCCGATGCCTATATCAAATGAAAATTTAATAATTTAATTTTTAAATTTTATTTTTATGAACTTTAATTTTTAAAATATCTACAATAATAATAAATTATTATTTTCGGATTTTAATGTACCGCAAAAATAAGGCTCGGTACATTTTCGGTGTGAAAATGTATTGGTATAACCTACGTACAGATCTCTCTTTTTAAGCATACTTTTTTAATAAAAAAAAAATTTTTATAATTTATAACTTAGTTAAGACACAATAGATTTCTAACTTATGAGTATTACCTTAGCACAAATCTCTCTTTTTACTACCCGAATTAAGTTTGTTCAGTCTAGCGTAGCGAGACTTCATCTTGTACGGGTTTCATTTAAAGACTTTAGTTTTTTAATAAAACTTTGTATAAACTTACCAACCACTAAATTTGTTGGTTTAATAATTAATTAAAATAATTAAGTACTGTTACGCAAATATTCAATTAAATTTTTAGTTAAGAAAAATTTTGTATATGAGCTCCCAAAGAATAAAATTTGGTTAAGCCTCGATTAAACCTTTATTCTGTATGTTTGCAACCTTTTTCTGTAATGTAAGAGAGGCCAATTCCACTTAAATTTAAAATATTAATTTTTTTCCAAAAAATGCAGCGACTAGAAATATATTGGATAAACTTGCATCAGCTGAACATAAATTCAACAAATTTTAAAAGATATGCCAGATCTGTCGTGGTAAACTTTTTAAATTTGTTGTGAAAATCTTCAAAGCTTCAATTCAGCTGAACTTAGCGTAAGCTGCTGTTATGAAACTAGCCTTTAATGACACTTAGTTAGTAGACACTTGACCTTTACCTGTCAATTCGGGAGTCTGGGGGATATGGAATACCCTCCACCATTTTCTTTATCTATAGCATTGAATTAGAACCAGCACGGAAACTATTGATTTTTAGTTTAAATGGTTTAGTCCTTTTTTAAAGATCATAAAATGATCTACAAATTAGCTTCTAACCCTTTATTGCCTAAAATCAACGAGTTTTGAGTTATAAATTAAATTAGGTAGAAATATGTGGAACAATTCCAAGTTTTACCCTTTTTCTTTTCATTTCTTTGAAAACTTTGAATATTTTAAGCAAAATATTTTAATTATTTTGGAAATTTGCTCAAGTTTATTTCAAGTTTAATCTTAATTTTATTCCACAAAAATTAATTTAGTGAATTCCCTAGCATTTTAATCCTACATAACGTTTTGTATCATATCAGCTACAACCAAAAAGCAGCCTTTTAGTCGCTCTTTGGAATGTTTTCGTGTTTAAAAGTCGTATAGCAGATTTTTTGATATTATTTTATTTGTTACTTAATTTAGGTTTAAAATCGTTTAGTTAAAACAACTTGACCGATTTGGATCGAAAAAATTAATAAAAATTAAAATTAAAAAAAAAATTTTTTTGAAAATTTTTTTCTCGCTCAACTGTACGTCGGTGAAGTACACATGTAAAAATGTTTTCATTCAAAATAAAAATATGGCGTAATAGAGGGTTAATTACCTTTACGGTTTTCGTAAAATGGAGTAGTTTCAAAGAAAATAACAAAAATAATAAATTTTAAAAACATTAACTCTCTTCTTCCCTGAAAACTTTAAAGTATCCTTGTATCCTATTTCTTTTTAGATATTTCAGTTTCTGGAAACTCTTATAGTTGTAAAAACCCTTGAAAACAAAAACACTACAATTTTAATATAAATTAGTAATTTTTACACAAAAGATTTAATTTTTTTTATAGTTGCTTTTTGGAAATATTTGTTTTCAAAAAATTCCTATTATTCAAAAAATAATTTTTTGGTGAAGATTCAATAAGTTATAATTCCTTATAAAATGTATTTTTGTCAAGTTCAGAAAATCACCCAAAATAATTTCTAGAAAATAGCGGCCATCTTGGATCCCAATCAGAGCCGGATTACGAATATGTAAGGCCCGGGGCTAACTTTTTTTTGGAGGCCCCTTGGTCTTGTATGTTTTAACAAAATGCGCCGCAGGCGAAAGTTTTTGATTATTCAAGGTCAACCGCGCTTAGATCAAATATCAAATTTTGGAAAAGATAATAATTATTATACATAATTGATTATAATTTTTTATTATAAAACACAGGAAGTATACATACACATTTATTTTATTTTTTAATTTAATTTATTTTAATCTGTACTAATTTAAATTTTGTTGCTTCAATTTTTTTGAGACCCCTAGAATGTGGTGGCCCGGAGCTGCAGCCCCCTTAATACGGCTCTGATCCCAATGGCGTTCGAATGTTGCCAGCTTTTGAAAATGTTACATGAGACACTACTGGTTTTTTCAGTCAACATGTTTTTTACAAAAATAATAGGAGTACTTCACAATTTTCCAGTTTTACTAAATGTAGTAGAACTTAGCCTAAAATATATTCACTGCTTGGGCCCACCACCTGTTGTTCTTAGCTCTTACACCCGGAACAAAACTTTATAATTATCCTATACTTTGACTTTTCACGGCTTTACGATTTAAGGTGTACTTTCGTATAGCAGAACTTATAGAGACACAGAAAAAACTCCTAAGAATGTTAGATTTTTAAAAAACCTTTTATATCTTACTTGTTTGCATGAGTATGGTGCATATACAAACACCGAAACGTCGCCTGACGAATTATTTTAGTTGTATGTCCTTTTTTACTGAAAGCTCACAAATTTACTACATTTAAATAGCGTGACGAATCAAATTTGGTGTACAAGTAAAGAAAAATCAAAGAAAATCTGAGAAATATTCCCGTTTTTTTTTTTATTTTTACTGTTTCCAATTTTTCTAAAAGAAACCCCGACAATTCAAGGAAATTCCCGAAATTTTAGAAAATCTAGTAAATATTCCGGATTATCTATTTTTAATTTTCACCTTTTTTTTTCACTTTTTCACTTTAAAAAAATCTTGAGGCAATGTAAGGAAATCTGAGGACATCCGAGGAAATTTTAGGAAATCCGGAAAAATCCAAGGAAATCATTGTTATTGCCAATTCCGAATAATATAAAGAAAATAACTCAAAATCAAACTCAAAACAATATCAAGTTTACGTAATAGAGCCGCCACGCTGTTGACTTTTGGTAGCGCCACGAGCGCCACCAACGCTAGTTACTACTTTACTCGTTCACTTCATAGTGTAATTAATGGTATTAATTAATTAATGGTAATTATTAAGATCTTCTTCTTCTTCATCTTTTTTCTGTTCACTGCAAGACAATCAAATTCTTTCTCCGAGAGAAAAGTTTCAGCATTTAGATCCCAAACTGAGATATTGGTGGGTATTCCATACCCTCAGACCCCCCGGTTTTAAATACCAAAAATTTGTATGTACTATGTTCTGTAGTTGATTTTATTAAGTTTTTGCCCTTTCACAACAAATACATCTACTATATTGAGATGACCTTATCTCTCAAAATCCAAAAATAATATTAATTTAAAATCGAAGATATTAAATTCCCAAAAATGTAAACTTGATTTTTATGCGATCTATCTCGGCTCGCCAAATGTCTGCAACAATACCACATGCCTCGTATTTCTAAAATTCGACTTTTAAATTCAAAATAAAACAAATTAATAAAATTCACCCACAGAAAATCAAAAAAACTTTTATTCGCAAATTAATCAAAATTAAATCTCAACAAACGACTCCGGTCCACGCGGACGGCAAAAAGCGAAGTTACAACCAAATTGCATGCCAATATAACACTTTTTGGCGCTAATAATTATTCAAAATATTTACAAAGTATAAAATTTTTACAAAACCATATTCAAATTTAAAAAAACAATCAAAACAAAAATTCAAATGCGATATAATAATATTTCTAAATAAAAAAATGATTTTGGAACACGATAATATGTCGCTATAGTTCGCACCGGGGGGTCTGGGGGGTATAGAATACCCCTCAGTATCTCTCTCATTATACAGCATTCTCAACGTAAGATTTATTTTTTCGTCGACGCTCTCACAGTAACCTGAACGGTTCCAGTGCGGACGGTTCAACAGATTTGTTATAAACCCAATTTACTGAGATACTGAAAAAGTATTCCATACCCCCAGACCCTCCGGGTTCAGAAACCAATAGTTTGTTTGTGTACTATGTAGTTTTAATTTTAATTTAAAAAAAATTTTTTTAATCAACCGAACAACCATCTCGATTGTCAACTATGGCTTCGGAGCCGTCTCTGTGCTTCTTGGTTTCTTTGTTAAATATTCTAGCGAAACCGGGCACTTCGATTCATAATTTATAATAATGGGACCCCGGGGACCTAAAGTTTTTGCTTCATCAGTTTTGTAGTAATTATTATTTATTATTTATAGAATAAATTTTATTATTTAAAAGGCGGTGAGTTCTTAACTTCTTGCCTGAAGTTTGATTTACTTTCATTAATAGGTAAGTTAAAAATAAAATTTAAAAAAAAATAATAAATAAATCTAAACATAGAACTTAATGTACCGTAAACACGAAAATTTGCATTTGATCTTTAAATTAAACGACGATTATGAACTGCTCGACATAAACACAAAAAATGTATGGGTAGCTACCGTAAAATTTGCGGTTTATCGATATAAAAATTAACATTAAAAAAATAATCTAGATGAAAAACTGGCATGTCATGAAATAAGTTACAATTAATGAAACTGAAAATTGAAACTGAAACCATCAATGTGTAAAATTCAGCCGATAAACCACATAATCATGTAAAATAGATCAACATCAAAGTCACTGGTAAAATATGAAATATGGGTGAGTAATCATAAATATTTGATGAAAAGTTTTTCTTTATAGAAGTCAATTAATTAAAACTTCCCTTTACAACATCAAATCGATGAGTATAAAACTATGGAACATTTTCACTGTAATGAAAATCATCAAATATAAAGAAGTTCCGTGTGGATAGCTTTATTAAATAGTTAAATTACATTTTTTTTGTATTTTTCAATTAAATCTGCACGATTTTATTATTATTCTTTTCATTTTTTTATCTCAATATTTGCTGAAATTTCCCCAACTAATATTTTCTGTTTATTTTTCAATGATAAATATAACAATGAAATTGAAATAATATTTGCATTTATTTTCCAATCGAGTATTTGTTTTAATATTCCATCTTTTGTATTTATACCGCGTCCTAGAGCTAGGAGCATTTGGTCGACTATTGAAGCTTATAAGATCGTCTCAGGATTAAGTGTTTCTTCGAAAATTGATTTTTCTAGATACGACTTTAATTTTCATGAAATTTCCCGATACAATTAATTTTACTTCCCGAGCAAAGTTTATTGGACAAATTGTGAAACAAAAGCCAATAACAAACGCGATACTTAAGGTAAAGCACATAATAAATATACTGCAATAGTTTTCTTTGGGAAAGACAACGAATTTATTTCCAAGCTATAAAATATTTTAAACGAAAAATGAAATAAAAGCAATAAATAGAAATCTCGTTTAGACACGCAAATTCCATAATTGTAAAATTTCCATTCCTAGATTATTGCCCACTTCAATGTCAAATAAAAACGCAAGGAAACTTATTTCCATGCGATAAATAAATGACATTGGTTAACAAAAAAATCTCGTCAGTCTCGCAAAAGATGTAAACCAGACCAAATATAACTTTTAATTAAAAAATAATCTATCGTCGTAAAATAACCAATAAATAATTTATTACACTCAAAAATAGACACTTAATTTCATTTAATTAATAGGGAATTAAGCAATATGGCTTCGCTTTCCATGCTGGAAAATTTAGCTTTTTGGTAAACATTTCTCTAAGTGATTGAAAACTAATCAACTTTTCATCAACTTCACTGGCGTCAACTACAACATATTTTTCTGCACGTTTCAATTAAAACCTTCTAAAATATTAAAAGATTTATTTTAACGAATTTTATGACTATTACAAATTTTGAAAATTCAAACTCGAGGTTTAAAACTAATGAAACGTTCAAGCGGTCTGGAGTGTCTGGCGTCCAATTTGAGGAATTAAAGTGGTTTAACTTCTGTAATAACTTACATAAATTTCGTGATTACGACGTGGGCGATTTTTTCGAAAATAAAAAGCGGTTTTATAGCATCATTGTTCGAAGAGAAAAATTTAGAACTTTATAATCTTTTCAAACGTCAGAGAAAGCTGGGATATACCCAACACGTCGTCGTTTTGATATTCTAAGTGCGTTTGCTTTTAAAGTAAATTGAGAAAGATTTCAACCCATAATTTGAATAAATACGTTCTGAATAAAGTAGACATTGTATACATGAAGTTAGCCCGAGTTTCTGGTTTTGTACTCACTTTGGCCTAATAAGCTAACTTAAACCGCTTTAAAAATTAAAATTAAAGTAAAAAATTTATGTTGCAGTTATTTATTGCATAAAATGTATTATATTTTATTTATTTATTTATTTATTTATTTATTAACGGTTAACCTATTTGCAAAATATATACATAATAATATACATAGACATACATAAAATAAAAATTTCATACATAAAACAAAAATTAATTGTTATTTAGATCAATGCTCCATAGGCGCTTTTTGAAGATTGCTAGTGAGGGGATAAATAGATCAAACATTGGATCACTATTTGCATGATTTGCCAATCTGGTCATCCTAGCCACGGGACCGTGCCTGCCATAATTCGTTGAATGGTGTTTTTCTTCGAAAATCCACATTGACCTGGTAAACCGGCATGATTTCTTGAATGGAAAAAGTTTGAGCAGGGCGTTGCAGTTAATTCGTCCGCTGAAAAGACCATGCACAAAGCAGAGATCAAAAACGGTTCGTCTTGACTCCAGTGAACTTGAATTACAGAACTTCAGGTAGGTCTCATCAGAGAAATCTTCTTTGGCAAGTCCTAACTTGTAGTGCAGATATTTGAAAAATTTGTGTTGTACACGTTCTATTTGATTGATTTGGACTTGATAGTGCGGCGACCAGACACTACAGGCGTACTCCAATCGGGAGCGGACCAGGGAGAAATAAAGTTTTTTCACTGTAGTAGGCGAAAAGTAAACTGACTGTCGGCGGATAAGACCCAATGTACGGAAGGCAGAGGAACAGATGAGGGATATATGGTTTCTGAATGTTAAACCAACATCCAATCGAACACCGAGATCATTGATTACATTAACACGTTGGAGTTCGTTATCATTGATACAATATGCAAAGGAAGATGAGTTTCTTTTAGAAAACGAGATAGTAAAACATTTATCAAAATTGAGATGAAGATTATTTAATTGGCACCATTTGTGTAGGTTGTCCAGGTCGTTTTGTAACAATATACAATCATTGTATGAACTAATCGCTTTGAAAATCTTAAAATCATCTGCAAACAGCAGGTGCAGAGAGTAACGAATAAATTTACCGATGTCATTAATGAAAAGCAGAAATAGAATAGGGGCACAGTGAGAGCCCTGGGGGACACCGGATGAAACTGTAATTATCGAGGAGAGAAAGGTATCGATCTTAACCTTTTGGGTTCTACCCGTTAAGTAGTTGCTGAACCATTTGACGATGATTGGACTGAAGCCTAAAGAAGAGATTTTTGCTAGAAGAGCAGCATGTGAAACTCGATCAAACGCTTTAGAGAAATCTGTATAAATAGCGTCAACCTGCATGTGTTTCTCGAAAGCCTCGAGACAGAAGGAGGTAAAAGAAAGTAGATTAGATGAAGTAGACCGACCAGGAAAAAAACCATGTTGGGATTCCACGATGAGATTTTTACTAATTGTCAATAAGTGTTCTGCAACAAATTTATCAAGCATTTTCGGGATAGTTGACTGAATAGAGATCCCTCGATAGTTGGCGATGTCACTTCTGTCACCTTTTTTAAAGATTGGAGTAATAAAACTTTCCTTCCAGAATTGTGGAAAGCTGCCATGAAGTAGAGATAACTTAAAAATGTTGTAAATAGGATCACATAAAGAATATATGCATCGTTTGATAAAATGAGGAGGAATACCATCCGGTCCTGCGCTTAATTTATCAGGTAATTTAGAGATAGCTTCGAAGATATCAGCCTGTGATATGAGAATAGGTTCAGAGATGACCTTGTCATGGAAGTCGTAATGATAAACGCCTGTGTCTATGTTCCCATATACAGTTGAAAAATGTTCCGCAAACAAATCAACGGATTGTTGACCACTATTAGAGACCTTGTCACCTAAGAACATGTGCACTGGGTATCCATTACTCTTATTACAATTGGCAATATGCCTCCAGAACATTTTGGGATTGATATGAATGTCCCGCTCCATTTTGAGTAAATATTGTTGATAAAGTTCAGAGTGAAGCGCCTTAACTTTTTCCCGAAGTGTGCTGAATACCACATAGTCCATAGGATCTCTGGACTGTTTAAAAACTTTGTGAGCATATTTTTTATCTTGGATCAAATAAATAAGTTCACAGGAAAACCAAACTGGATAAGTAGTTAACCGCACACGTTTGAGTGGGACAAAAGTATCGATAACATCTGTGAGGAGACGATAAAATTCATCAATAATTACATCGATATTATCAAGTTTCCAGATTTTAGACCAATCAATATTCAGTAGATGGGTATTAATCATTTCATAGTTTGCAGCTTTAAAATTATAAATGAATTTATCAACCTCAAGTGTTGACGATGATAGTTTACTGGTGGAGAAACCAAGAGTGTAAGATTCATGATGCACCGATGAACCACAAAGTTTATCATCTGCAAGCGAGATAGAGATTTCAAAATTTGAAAGGAAAAGATCAAGAAGAACCCCACGACTATTAGGAAGTTGATTGACCTGATATAATCCATGAAAGGACATGCAATCACTCAGAAGTAAAGATTTAGTACAAACGTTATCTGAGGAAATAACGCTGGTTCCACCAAAGTCCCACTTGGCTTTAGGTAGATTAAAATCACCGCATATTGCAAGTTTAGATTGGGGAAAATCATCACAAACATTGTCGATAATGTGACAGAACTCATCATAGGTGGAGATGTCCGAGTCGGGTGGCAAATATACTGCTCCAATAATGGTGTTACTTACTTGTACAAATACATTTTCGATGTTAGAGGGTGTCTTAATTAATTTACATCCAAGACTTTTGTGAACTGCAATAATGACCCCTCCTCCACAGGATTTATAACTAGAACAAACAGACCTATCACAGCGAAAAATAATAAAGTTATGGAAATTGAGTTCGCTAGATGATATGCTATCATCGAGAAAAGTTTCGATGAGTATTATGATTTTATATGAGCTACAGTTTAAATTGTTGCTAATATTACCTAGTTTGGTTTTAATCCCACCACAG
The DNA here is from genome assembly GCA_947369205.1 of Cantharis rufa. NCBI lineage: Eukaryota > Metazoa > Arthropoda > Insecta > Coleoptera > Cantharidae > Cantharis > Cantharis rufa. The sequence goes on along the minus strand of OX376307.1, from coordinate 12,441,568 downwards.
TTTTGGTAATATACGTTGAGTTTCACTAGATTATTGCTGGTGTGGGGTTTAGTAATGGAAAATTTTCAGTAGGCATCGGCCGTTTCTTACCATGGTTGACAAATTCACGGATCGCAACACCACAAGGCCAAGCATTCTCATCGAATAATGTATTAAAATCTGAATCTTGAACGCCAACTTTAAAATTACAGCTAAACTTATTTGATGAAATTTTAAAACAGAGGGAATCTGTTTTAAGTTCATTTTTGATATAGTTAGATAAAATGTCAGGTGAAGTTTCAGCTTGCAATCCTGAGATAAATGCCCATCGTCTATGAATTTTTACAGCAGCAGCCAGATTGCTCATATTGTTCGCACATTTTCCCATTATTTTCTTAAAGACAGGGGTCTTGTTCAAAACGGGTGGTCCATTACTATCGGTCATATTTATAGATTGTATACTATTATTATTTGATGTTGGACTCACCTCATTTTTAGTAACGATCACATTTCCCAAATTAGTTTTTGCAGGACGATTAATCGTCACTTCTTCAAGGCCTGAAGCTAAATCTTCAATAGTTATTGACTTTACTGTTGAATTATTTGAACTAATCGGTGTAATCGGTAGTCCGTTTGATTTTATGACTAAAGGTTGAGCCACACTTGCAGGTTTTGTACTTACATTCTTCTGTTGAATGGGTTGCATATTCTTATTTTTAAGATGATTAATAATGGTATTCTTGTCATTAATTGTCCCTTTTAGAGAACTAATATGTTGCTTAAGGCAGTCTATTAAATCAATTTGACTATCATTTACAGTCTCAACTTCTTCAATGCCAGAGATAGATTCAAACCCACTAGGTAGCTTCCCAGATACAATTATATCAATTAGAACATCCTTCTTTAGTTTTTTTAAGTTTTTGATTAGTTTCTTACGATCATCTTCGTTTATAATTTTATAATTAATTATACATACATTTAAGTACATTTAACTGAAGTTTTTTTTTTAAAACTGTCCAATTCTCAAATTTATTTCATTTTATACGAATAGTTTAAAATTTGCATGCCCTATATAATAGAATACCATCAGTTTGTAATAATAACTTTTTTAGTTTCAATTTTATTTTTATTTTTTAAAAAGAAATGTTTTAAATTCAATATTTTTTTAAATCTCTAGCTTGCGATCATTCCTATACAAATTAAACGTCCTCACTAACTCACTCAATCATATAAAAAAATTTCCAGAAAAAACATTTCTTGTTTCATTTGACGTTTTTTTTATTCGCCGGCCCTGGGGTACACAAATTTTCGGAAAAAAATTGTATTATTTTTAATATTTTTTGAGTGTTAAAATCAGAAAGTTATTTTTTCTAATCGAGGAAAAGTTGTCTGGTTTGATATGTTAACCAAATGGGAATTGTTAGTGTTGATAACGATAAATTAAGTAAAGAAATTTTAATATTAAAAACATAAGCAAATAATATAATTTAAACCGTAATTAAAAAGATAGATCTGATAACTATAAGGAAACACACTGCAAAAATAAATTATACTGAAATTTTAAAGGAAAAATTGTTTTCCTGTAGAGCTATAAATACACCCAGATACTAATGGAATTTTCTTGTATGTATATATACCTTTTCTAACAAAGTCTATAACAAATAAATAGTAAATAATTAATATCTTGTCAGATGTCATTTTGACATCCACTACCTTTTATAGATTTGAATTCACCTCTGATTAAAAATAAATGAATCAAGCATTGAAACTTCCTAGAAATTTAATAATTTTAAACAAAAATCTTAATTTCAGCAATAGAAGTCCAACGAATAGCAGGTTATGAGCCCAAGTCAATGAATTTTCATAATAATCGATAAACAAATTTTAATGCCTGATTCGTATGAGAAACTTGAAAAAACTCCAAATTGGACAAATTTTTACCTTAACTAGGACCGGGGTAAGATATAAACTGATAATACATTTGCGATAAAAAATCACTTTAGTCCATAGGCGGAGTAATTATGTAGGGACAGCCAATAGAGTAATCGCATTGCATTTCTAAGATTAGGGTACTGTTTTTCAAAATCTGCAAAAAATGATTCACAAAATGTATAATTTCGTCCTCAACTACCATAAATGTATTTAAGAAATTTTTATTTCATATTCAAAACTTCCAAATGTCGAAATTATTGTATAAAAGTGAAGAATTTTAATAAATTAATAAAAATAATTAGTCTGGAGGTAAAGTGTTTTAGTTAATCAATATTGTGTTCATTGAGAAATTTAAATAGCAGGATTAAGTATTACAAGAATACAAAGTAACAAAATTGGGATAATAAAATAATTAAGTTAAAATCGGAAATTTCGAATAATTGATGAAATAACAGGAATTAGAAATTTATAAAAAGAAATTTTTTTTATAGTCTTGCAATATTAGCCATACGTAAGCAAACCGTGTCATTTAGAAATAAAACTGTTTTGATAAAATAAATGTAGTAATAAAAACGTAATCATTATAATAAAATTAATCAGGCGGACATGGAAAGATTTAATTGAATCTATAACAAAGAAAAGGATAATTAAAATTAAAAAAAAATTAATTTATAAAATCTAGCCGACGTACCTGGCTTCGCTCTGGTTTTAGTTTACGACACTTATTTATATCTAGCTCAGTCAGTTGAATAGAATACGCATGAGACTCCTTTTTAAAATATATCAAAGATCAAATTTTGTGTAATTTACGAATACAAACTCTAATCCCAAGTTAAAATTAAAGGCAGATACAAGAGGGGGTAAGTACTGTCTCCTCTTGACCCATCAATACCCAACAAAATTCACAAGACTTTGTTTGAAAAAAATTATTTTAAAAATATACCCAATTTTTTATGAAAATATATTTATATTTCCCCCCCCCCTCCACTTACATTTTCAAAATTTTATCAAATCTTCTAGTTGCAAGTAAGTAAATTTCACCTCACTTTCATTTTAAACTGTTTTTTAATTTTTTTTAAGTTTCAAGTGTAAAGAAAACGGGATCTTATGAGAAAAATTGAAATATCCATTTTTCTACAAAAATTAAAAAATACTAAAGAAATTACAAAATCCTAGGCGCCGCGCCGCCGAAGGCCGGACAATCACTTAAATTGCAGATTACAAGTTTAATAAAATATATAAATTATTAATCCGTGCAATAATATTAATTTCAAGTTTTTAAAAATAAGCAGGTCAAATGAACCATAAAACAAATATTTTTTAACATAAGCTTTCAGCAAATTGTATATTTATTCAACAAGTAAACATCTGAAGATAGCGAAATACCATTGCCGAAAATTTATATTAAAGAAGTTCGTTTTATTGTACATTTAAAAACTTTGAATTAATATAATTCTGCAATAAAAAGTAAAATTAAAATTTAATGACGATTATTTCCCCCCTCCCCCTAAAAATTTTGTAAATTACAGTTTAAAACAGTTTGTATAATAAATACGATGAAGTTAAGTATTATAAATTATGTAAGCTATTTATCATATTAGATTACTTTCGCACGTGCACATTTTATTTAGCATCAGTGGTGACTCGTAATTTGGGAAGGACTAGAAATGTGGGGCCACAATGTAATTCAATCTATATTATTCAGTTTTATTCCTGTTTGCAATAATCACTTTATTCGTTAAATCGGTGATGTAAGGTCTTATAGCCATCTTTTAGTACACAAATCTTTGGGATATGAAACCGGGGAGTCTGGGGGGGTATAGAATACCCCCCAGTCATTCTGTAATAAATTGTGTTTAAAGAAACTTTTGATATGCTAGGTAAAAGTCTACTAAAAGAGTCAAATAGTAGCATGTGCCGTTGTATTTTATAATATCGCCGTAATGTTCTGTTTTGGAAGAGCGGCGCCGATCCATCGCCTTCCACGCACCAACCGCCACTGTTTAGTATACGTCATATTTTTAATTTCAAAAAACGGATAATTTTGCATTTTTCACAATAATGTATTAAAAATTCCATTTTCATTTTATCCTTAAATATTTGTTTGTCAAGCTTGTGAACCGGTATAATATAAATAAATATATAATTTAGAATATAAATGTTTGTATAAAATAAATAAATTATGATATAATAAACTTTTTTTAAATTTCTGCTTGAATGTTAGCCTTCAAGTATAGTGAATTTACACTTTATTTCAACTTTTTAAAAGCATCGTCTTTGGTTTCATCAAAGATATCAAGTTTCAGGGTAACTTATAGGACAGTCCTATGTTGGTAATGTAAATTGTACCTTTTAAATCGCTTTTACATCAATACTTATTAAACAAATTTTGCTGAAAATTTCATTCCCTTCAGTTTTGTTTATATACATTTTCTTATTTCGTCGCTCCGTTTCTGACTGAAACGACTTAAACAAGGCTCTGTAAAAAACAAAAGATATTATTCTCTAGATCTCGGAAACGGTGCAACTAAATAAAAAAATGAATAGGCATATTTTCTTGTAAATTTCATTTTCTATATTTTTGTATCTATACATTTTTCTATTTTATCGCACCGTTTTCGAGTTATAGATGATAACATTTTTTGAATTTTATAGCACCTTGTTTAAGTCGCTGTCAGTTAGAAACGATGCGACAAAATAAAAAAATGTATATTAACAAAATTAAAAGCACTGAAATTTTCAACAAAAAATGTCTAAAAAGTTTTACTGTAAAATCGATTTTAGTTGGACAAAAAAAGGTTCACTATATATCTGTGTAAAAATTTGTTTCTGGCGATTGGGGAGTTTCCATTTTTAATATGATTTATGTAAACTGGATTTAGAAAGTTAAATTATTTTATGGAAACAAAGTGTTACACCGATATGTGAGAAGAAATCATTACAATATTTACGATATAATTGAAGGAAGCTGAGGTAAAATTAAAATTTAACTTATGTATAATGTTTTTTGATCGTCAAAAGAGAAAATATATTATGAAACAAATAATTTTGTGGCTATAAAAAAAAGAAAGCTATAAAACTAAAAATTCGTAAAAAATTAACTTTTCTCTCGTAATGAAGTGTATAATTTAGTATTTGAACGGAAGTAAAGTTCTGAAAGTTGTAAAAATTGGAAAATTACTTCATATGGCGTTGACTAAAATCGCTAAAATACGTCTCATCGTATCAGGAAAAAAGTAAAAAGTTTTCGGATCATTTAACTCCAGTCCCCAAAGTATTATAAAAATTTATAAGTTCTTTCCTATTACTTGAAATGTTGTTAGTGCCAGAAAACTGTAGTACTTTTTAAAGAACATTCTGGAAGAAAATTGTATAAGTATTACACATACATTATTCAGCGGAAAATTTTAAACTTAAAATTACCTCGTTCGTCCCAAAAAACAATGCCATATTAAAAATTTACATCAGGTTGTGCCGTTTTTAGCTTTATTATCTTACAGACCGTGGAAAACCTGTTGTAACGGCAATAAATAATTCAAAAATTCACGTAAACAATTTTAGTTTCTCAATGTTATTCGTTTTAATGATTGTATAAATGAACAAGTTCACGAGTTTATCTTAATCTTCAGTAATGTTGACGAGCTCGTTCTCCAATTCGACCTTTTTAATTGTTCATTATCTGATAATTGCATATTCTCTTTATATCAATCACGTAATGTTTCGAAGGTTTTTACATCGAAAACTTTTAAATCGTGCGTAATAGTATTTTACGTCAACAGATCAATAAAAAAAAGCACTTTGATTTACTAAAATCAAATTTTCATTTCGTTTGATGGAATTCTATTTATTAAATATCAAGAAAATGTTTAAGTGTTAAATAAGCAAAAAATCCAATTATGTTTCTTGCAGATACTTTCGTGTATCGGTTAAGCTCTGAGAGATTAGGAAGATCTTAATTTTTGCTTAATCCGGCTCTATAATCAACTACGTGAGGAATGGCATGAAATCAATAGCAAACACGAATAAGGATATTTTGAGCGATCACTTTCCAAGTTACAATAATAATCGTATGATTTTAACCCCTTTTATCATTCAGTACACACGAAGTGTTTTGATAATCTCCTTTGTCACTTTAATAATGCAAATTTTTCCTCCATAGAGTGGAAATTTCGTTTTATGAAAAAATTCTGCAAAATTTCATTAGAGCAGCGAATATTATCATACATACGTAGTAAACAGTAAATTTATTCAATTGCATGGGCGCCTTTTCTCTTACGCACGAGTAAGTCAACAAGCAAAAACAAATTTTGGAAGAGAAAAACTAAAAACCTTCGGCTCGGATGGTAACCGAAGACGTTGCTAATTTCCCAATTTTAATAATTACCCTCGCGTCCTGGTTAGCAACAAAACCGATTTGATTAAAATTTTCACGATACAAAGAGCCATACCAAGTGGGTTAATTAATTTTTGTGTTCTTGACGTTTGCGTCAGTGGAAATTCTTTTTATCTCTTTTCTAACGCATTCTATAAAAGAAATCCAATCGAATACCTTCGCCAAAGGAGGCCATTCACATCGCAAGTAATTATGGAAGAAACTTCTAATCTGCTTTTTTGTTTTCCTATTTCATTCTTAACTTATAAATTTATTTATAAAACATTTTTTTTTCCTAGGGGGGTAATTTCAATAGCTTCCATAATATAAAATCTCATCAATTATTCGTCAAGTGGTAATGGCATTAGGAACTACAATAATTATAATGGAGATCGTAAATAAACTTCATTAATTTTTCAAAACGTCCATCAAAGTGAAAATACAATCTACATCATCTTGCCTCTTTTGACAAAAAAAATAATATACATTCGATTTTCATCGTTAGAGTTAAGAGGGTCAAGGAAAAATTCTAATTTTTCCGAAAAGTTAGAGTAGTGCTCGTCAAGTTTCCTAATTGTACAGAGTGAAATGGGCAAAGTGGTAGAGAACATCTAATTTGGGTTTGGAAACGTTGTCATTCCCTTGTATGTATAATATAAAGATAACATGAAGTTACCGAAGATTCGCAATAATGACATTATTCAGGCAAATTTATTATATTCTTTGTAACCAATCTGATGAACATATCAACTCTATCAATTGATATTGTTTTGCATATAACAGTTTTATTTTCTCTCCAAATGTATTGAGTTATTTTTCCGCACTGCGCTTAAACCATTATATGTATAAGTCTTTGATAATTGTTCGAGAAAATAAAGCAATCCGTATTGTATGGTACAAACATATAGAAAAACCATTTATAAAAGTTCTTTCGTGAATTCAACATTGCTAAAGGGGATCTTCTTTCAAAGACTCCAAATAACAGACTTTATTTGAAGTATAAATCCGACATATTATACCAAACCAAACATATCTCTCGTCGAAAAGTACATTGCAGGTGATGTTTTTATATTTTTTATTGCGACTTTTTATTGTTGCAATAGAACCGCACCAAAAGACCAGTCAATGGGTGTGACGATACAATTACCACGATCGAAAGTCCAAAATTAATCGGTTATTGTTATCAATTACTGCAATAACACTCCTCCAGAATTAAAAAACTAATCAATGTTGTGACATAAAGCATAATAACAAATTGTTGACCTCAAGCCCAAGATTTCCATTTGGAATCCAAATAAACCTTACGCATTTACGAGGGAATAAACTGAAAGTGCACTTTTCGAAACGGTAGTAGATTACACTAATCTAAACCCTTTCTGAAACGGACGAGTAGTTGTAAAGTATGTGCAGTTTATCACAAGATATCGAAAAGAAGAACAAAAGTTAAAAGCACGCAATTTAAGCTTAACAGATTGGGGGTCTGGGAGGTAAGAAATACCCTTAAGATTAAGATTCAAGATAAGAGTCAAGATTCTTTGCGGAGAGCACTTAGAGAATCCAACCGAAATGTAGAATGTTGGGTAGCTTTATAATAACAAACCTGAGGTAAAAATAAAAGGCAATCGAAAATCAATACGAAGTGAAAATTATAATTATAATTAGTAATTACTTATAAATCTGGTTACGGCGTCGGCACTGCTTAAAGCATTTTATCTATAGGTAGTAACTGCAAGAACGGATTCAACCCCCGTCTTTGTTGGAATTAAAAAAAAATTCTTTTTACTTTTTCGTAAAATATTTCGTTTTCCCCTTCACCGAAAAGTTTGGTACTTGTGGTGTATCACCATTACTGGATAGGAGCAATCAGTGGCGCAGCCAAAGGGGGGCTAAGGGGCTATAGCCCCCCCCCAAACCCTCTTCCTTTATTTTAATAATAATTTCGCCCTGAGTTACTTCGGAAATGCCGTCCTTTAATTCCCACTTCAATTTAAGGTAGGTAACAGTGGTAACACAATAATTATATTCGAAAATACGATGACCACGCCCCTTTTTTAGAAAAATTGTTGCCTGCGGCGCGCACCTTTGCGCACCTCAGCCCCACCCATAACAAAATCCTGGCTGCGCCACTGGGAGCAATTGGACTTTTCGGAGCCTCCGGTTCGGCGCTTGTTAATGTTATGTAACATGTTAATCGGCGCAGCCAGTTGGACGCAGCCAGTTCGGTGTAACCAGTGCGGGGCAAAGGCAATTCGGCGCAGGGTGAATTTGGTACAGAGTGAATTCGATGCAAAGACGATTCGGCGTAACCCAATTCATGGTACTATTATACATTTATACTATGTACTAATATAATAGTACCATGACACCATTCAACTTTGCGTCTCTGCGCCGAAAGGTTGGGACAGTTAGGGTATGCACGGAACTAGCTACGCTGAAAAGTCCTAGACCTCTGGACAGTATTGCATATCTTCCAAACCCGGCAGTGTTAGCAGTACACCTTAGGCGGTATAAGATATTTCGCCATCGGCCGTTTCGCCGTCGCTGTTGACCCATTCCATGGTCGAAAATTTAATATTTAATTTTTAGGATATTTTCAAGAGTTGAGAAGTAAACTCTTAACGATACAATATAGAATATAAAGGCCGCTTTAGACGGTTATAATTCTATAACGAGATATTTATAACAAGATATTTGTTACCGTGTAATACAGGTAATAGAAATTTGATCACAAATTGTGACACAAATTGTGATGGAATAGAACATGTCCTATTTCCATCACAATTTATAACGCACGCAAGCGCACTGGATTGTCAAACTGGTAAATGTTTTAGCAGTAGCGGCGTTGAGGCAAGGGATTTTCTGCCTTACTTTATTTTTTTTAAGGTTAAAAAAAGTTAGATTTTTTAGTTCCTTGATATGAATTACGATAACTTTTAATAACTTCTATTTACAAATATAACCTATATAAAGAAGCACAATAACAAATAAACACGTTTAAACTAAAAGACAGACCGATACACTTCAACTACTGCCTATTCACATGCCCATTATAACTACTGTTGGTAGTTCTCACTAGCATAGCCAACCCTAACTTGAAATAAATTTAAAATTTATTCGAAAGCGTGTTTATTGCGCATGCTCCTGTTATAGAAATTTGTGACCGTCTAATACACAAATAGTAGGACAGTTAACAAATATTTGGTTACAAAATTATAACAACTTCTTGTTATAAATCTTGTTATAGAATTATAACCGTCTAAAGCGGCCTTTAGATATAAAAATTATTTAAAAATTAATAAATTAATCAAACAATAAAATTCGAATTATTTTTATTATTGCACACAGAATATAAGTTCACTTGTGTTGCAATATCAAGAATTTAAATTTGTTTTAAAGCGTTTTCAAATATTTCAATTTTAAAGTTCACTACATTAATTTAATAACAATAAAAATATTTTTTTTACTCTACTTTTTTTATTTATTTCGGTTTGTAAATTTTACGAAAATATTTTCATTTAGAAAATACCAAAATTAAGGAATGTAAAATGAGAGTAAAAACTTACGTTCTACCTGTTAAGGTAAAGCTTGAAATTTAAGCAAGATGTTTGCACTTTTATCAAATTTTAGCATAGATATGAAAAAGTAGTACATTTTTAATCTGCGAAATTAAAATTAAATTACGAAATTAACATTATGAATTTTTTATTGAAAAATATTCAATGTAGAAAATAAATGTTAGTTCTAATTCGTCGGTAAATAAAATATAAAATAATAATTAAAGCAGAAAAATAGCTTTAAAAGAGATTTGAATTCTCGAATGTACGGCATAAAAAATGAACTTATACAACAATAAATATAATTCTAATGTTATTGCTTAATTAATCGCTTAATTTTTAAATTTTAATAAAATGTGCTGTATGTCAAAAAAATGTCAAGTTTACTTTCAGATCTTGAAAAGATGCTCATTTTGGTGTTAAAAAATTTAACACTAAATTTCCGACGGCGAAACGGCCGATGGCGAAATGTCCTATCCACTAACTCCTGCCCTGGACCAAAGGGGGGGAAACAAGCCGGAGTACCTGCCCAGAGCGGAAATTCAAGAAATCGCCAAATTCATTTGTTTAAAAAAAAACTTGTTTCGCTTCACTGAAGCGGCAAGGCGGTAGTAACAAAATATCCACCCAGTATATTTGTCTCGTAAGTTTTTTGAAATATTTGAACTCATATGCTAGAGCAAAGGGGCGCCGATGTCAAATTCTTGCCCTGGTTTGGAAAAATTGTAGATCCAGGACTATCTACCTCAGGCGCTTTTTCTGAGTTTTAACTTTTACTGCACTGAAGTGGTACTTCATTGTCGCTCTTAGCCGGCAGTAACCAGTAAGGTTGCAATTAATTTTATACAAAAATTTGACAATTTAGAATAAACTTTCTCCGCTGTACTAAAAAAAATAGTGTATTGTTTTATGTAGCGACTACAGTGGAGTGAGAAGGACGAGTGGTTCACAAGAATCGCAAGAAATACATCAGTGCTTCGAGTAAAACCTATTTATTGCATGGAATGTAAAACTTCAAAGGATTTGTTAATTTAATGAAATAAAGTAAGACTACTTGACATTTGGAGAAAAGAGGGTTTTTTTTATTTGTAAAGAATCATGTCTTGCCGTACGCACAAACCTAAAAACAGAGACTACCAAAGAGCGACCGACGGGTCAATGCGGCCTTCAGGCCGCACAACCTAAACAATTTAGTTTATTAGTATTATAGAAAAAAATTGTACCCAAAAAAATTAGTTAAAATTTAACGTAAAAACCACTTGGTAAATTAAATCTGTAATTGTTTGATATTCCGGATATTAAAGCAAACCTAAAACTTCGAAGCTACCCAGAGTATGGTTAAATAAATTGCGAATGCTGGTAAATCACAACGAGGTTGTGGTTTCCTGCGTACCGGGACTATTATTATCTTTGGATCTGAACAAAAGAGATTATTTTGAAACCGCAATTTATACGATGATATCCAACTTCCTCTTAGAATCACACTTACTGATAAAAAGCTACTTTAAAGTAATTTGATTAAGCAGATCGAATATTTGTCTATAAAAATCTAAGGAAAAGAACGCAATGTACACGTGGACGAAAAGGTATTAATTAGTTGAAATCGGTCTTCGGGGCAAAATAAGAGTAAAGGTCGTGTCGAAATGAGAAGATAAAAGAGGAACAAATTACAGAGATAAACAGAAGTAAAGGTAGTCGTAACTCCGTTACGACGTAATAGACAGATTAAGATTAATTAGTATCAAGTTGTAAAACAACATCAATGGAATAAGATAGGATTTATTTTTCATTTTGATACCTAAAAACTTTTTAATTCCATTATTAAACAATACCAAGTGTAACAGGTTATGGGCCCAGCTGACGTTCCTTGCAAAGTACTAATAAGTAAGTAAGTAAGAAGTAATAATAGTTCAGCCAATAAATAAAATCACAGAGAAAAGTCAATTTTAAGTCTGAAAGAGAATGAGTGAATCCAACCCTTGATCAACCTAAGGTCATCTATTGTATGTTCTGAAAGTCGGCACTCCGAATCAATACTTCGTATAACCCACCATGAATATCAAAAAATAGCATAAGTTCAGCCCTGTCCTCTCCAGCTTTCATCTTTTATTTGCTTTTTGTGGTTTCATAATTAATATTTCTCAACAGAGATAATTATAATTTATAAGTTAGGTAATTCGTTCACAATTTCGCAGGTCAATTTTAATGTGAGAAACTTACGCTTTTCAACGTCATTCCCTTATTATTTTGTACTCACAAACGCTATTCAAACAAAATTTATTCTGTAATTTTAAAAATTCGTTCTTTATAATATAAATTCCAACTTAAATAAATCCTTCATTCGTTTTGAGAGCACAAAAGAAAAGTACCTACAGATCTAATTTAAAGGGAGCCCACGCAATTCAACATTAATTTAATTAGCGGTTAATCATTTCTTTGGCAGTTTAAATAATTCCCATAATTTTTCAGCACCCGATAGGTAAGGGTAAATATTGATTTCGAGTTCGAACTCTCGCAAAATTCCTTTATAAATAATCTTGAGAAGTTAAAACTTCGAAATCAAAGCCAATAAAGAAATTGCAAAATGTGTTTGCTCTTTTCACACCTCGTTCGTAAAAATAGACGATTGCATTATAAAAACGCCGTGGATTGAATTTTTATGTTATCGGTTCGTTCACCCAAAATAATTTCAATATAAAAATGCCTTTTATGATACAGCTTACACATTTTAACGACAGCCGATTACCGTTTTCGTTGTTTGTGATTTTAAGGATTTCTGTCAGAAAAAAAATTCCAAAGTCAACAAGGAATATCAAAACGTCAATTTATTTACTGAAAAATATCAGATGATGTAGCAGATATTCGACATGTGTCTAATATATACAATAAATTAGATTCCGTCAATCACAAATTTAAGAAAAAATTCTGTATCGCAGAAGACAGTTATAATTTAAAAATTTATTGAAACCCGAGCGTAGCCGGGTACGAGAACTGGTAATATAATAAAGCTCATATCGGCATAGAGCTGGATATATTTGAAAAGTTTTTTCTATTTGCATTTTTTAAATGTTTGCAACTTGCAAAAGATTTCAAATTATAGAGATAGGTCAAAGAGCAATTTTTCGAACTCTCACTTTTCTATAAAATATCAGGCCCACGCTTTAAAGTGAAAAATATTTCTGTTTCAATCAAACTTTCCTTAACGAAATGTGTTATGATGTAAAAGAAGTAAATTAAAATTGAAATAATAAATTAACTTTGACTAAAAAAATATGCAATGTAAGACTTAATTAGCTTATTTAGTTAGTTCGGCTGTAAATTTAATACAAAACAACAGTAAATAAAGCACTAAGAGAGATTGAAATTCTTGATTGTAGACATAAGTGAACTTATTCTGGGCGCAACAATATAAATATTTTCAAATTTAATAGCTATATTATTATTCATTAAAAATTATAAAGCAATAAAAACTGGTGATATGATTTTTACTAGCCTAATCAATTTTTTAATGTTCAAATTAGTCGACATAAAATTTTCGGTTAAAAATTTCCAAAATTGACTTTCCAAGTGAATTTTTTTTATGAATTTCCTTGCTTGTTCCTTTAAATTAAATATTTAAAAATTTCTTACCATAAATCAATTAAATTCTAATTTTACTAATTATAATTCCAGGTTCTTTAATAACTTTCTATATCACTTCAAATTATTTTTTTCTCAATTCCATCAATTATTGTACAAATTTTTACAATACTTTTTCAGACACTCAAAATTGAACTTCTTGAGTAGACTCGATGCTAAATGAAATATTCGCGACAATTTGCAAAATTTTAAATACAAAACAAAATAAATTTTACAAAATATCTACACACAGCTACAAGAAAAATACACAACTATTATACTATCTAAGCTTCCTTCAAACCTGAAGTATGTATTTTATTTTTTATTTATTTCCGTGTACATCGATCGTTAGATTCGATATAATATTCTTTAGGTTATTTTTAAATTTTAAATTATCCAATTTATTTATTCGAATGCAAATAATCGTTTCAAACTTTTGTTAAATAAAATTGAAAAATTGAAGTAGATACAATCTCGCACGATCGGCATGTGCATTACACGCATACAACTTATAACACGTAGAGCAACTTAAATATTTTATTTAGATAAAACATTATAAAAATAATTTACAAAAGTAATCAAATTTAAAATTAAACAATTAAATTTTAACTTTTGACAATATTTTATCAAGTCCGGGGTAAGCTCATAAAAAACAAAACAATATTTCTGCGCTTTGAAGGATTTTGTTCTATGCTTCTATATCCAGCTTATACAGGTTTGACTATTATTTTACAAAAACAGTATGTTTTATAAATGCGTCAAGAAAACTGTTACAAAGAAGGAAAGAGTTCCTATTGATTGCTACACTTCATCTGTCCCAAGCGGTATTACATAATTTTTTCGAAACACAATTTTACTTTTTTATTTTAATAAATTGAATTTCGTCTAATAAAATTTTGTCTTTTCATTAAGAAAATGTAATCAATTAGTTTATCCATAATTCTATTCCGACGGAAAATACATTTTGCTGCCTTTTCCAGTTTAATTTTCGTGTTTTATTATTTCTCTTAATTTTTTTTATTCATAGGAATAAAAGTGTAACTTAACGTCTGCGTAGTGACAAAAGTAGAGTAAAAAAAAACAAATGTATCCAGTAACCCCCCCTTTCCAGTTCTCAAATTACCTACTACCCCCCTCTCTTTTCCATGTTGGTTCCTTTCTACATCTTCTGAGCAATTACCGTTGCCAGTACAAAAAAAACTTACAATATCTTTTTTGTAGATAAATTAATTACCTTCATTTTTTGTAATTGGTATGTTTTTGTAGAACTGACAGGTACAGAGATATTTAAAAAAAATTAAATAACGAGCAAATTTGAAATTTTAAATAATCTGCTTCGCGTTATTGACACGGAAAACTTTTTATCAGTAATTTTTATATCAAGCATTAGATAATAATTAATATTTAGCAAAGTGGATTTAGATTTTTTATTCAAACGTTATCTGCTAGTCAGGATAATCCAATAAAAAAAAACGTAAACTTACAAAAATGTAGCTTCGCATCCCCGAGATATCAAGTAATAAAAAATTATAATATTCAAATTCTGATTTTATTGCCTACATAAGAGGTTAGCAACCCTATAATATCTAAAAGCTCCTTTTCCGTTTTTTATTTCAAGAAGTAATTCCCGAACGTCTGGATTAAATATATGACTTTTGTGTAGACTGAAGGAAGGAAGGATTAATTTATAAGATCAAAATTGTTAATAAAGTAGTCGATGAGCTCGACTATCTAGTTCCTAGTATCTACCCCCCAAGTCGTCGGTTAGAGACCCCGAAATAGTATAGATAAAAATGTTCCGTCATCCCGTTACTTTATCGAACCTCACAACGACTTCACGACTATAATTTGTTTAATATCAGATTGGAATATAAGTATAATTCGTGCTAGGGGCGTTTTTATCACGAGTTCGTAAAATTGTATACAAGTATATTATTGAAAAAGTACAAAAATAGATTCTGATACAAAGGGAAACTGTCCGGCGCTACTCTTCGGTTACTAATAAGAGTATAATCAATCGATCCCCTAAAGGCATCTAAAATCCATCGCCTGATGATATTGTACGAGGAAAACTATTTTATTTGTCAAGTTTTCAGCTTTTTATTGAGTAATTCTGACAAATTCTATATTTTGCAGCCGCGACAAAACATGATGAAGAGATTGCAATCCAGTATTTACTAGTTTATTGTTTAGGCTAATTGGTCGCATATCTATATTTATAACGGAGGAAAATTAAACAAATCGTCAAAAAATATTTTCTTAAGATTTGGTAGGTTTCATTTCGGGCCCCCCTTTGTACTGGGGCCCTGCTTACAAGGAAGGAATCCGTGGTATCTCTCACCGATTTGGATAAATTTTGGATGTGTGATAAAGCAGTGAAAAATAAATTACCCCTATTTTTGAGCTTGTAATCGTCCTCCAAAATTGAGATGAAAAAACGATTTTTATAAAAATTATGAATTACTTATTTTTATTATTATTTCGAAATTTATCCAAATAGGACTCCAGGGATTCCTTTCTTGTTAGTTATTGCATTGGATAAAGAAATAAATGATGATTAACTTTTTTAGTTGTTATTAAAGGTAAAAGGGTACAACGCAGTTTACTTTCACCATAATAATAAAACGGACGATTTGCGAAAGATATTAGGAATATCGTAACAATGAATGCCATATCAGCGCATTGACTACATTCTGCAACATATTTAAAATTTATGGACAATTTTGTAATGTCTGAAGTTATAGTGCCAATAAAAACATTTATTGTTACGTTATCTTCACGTCATTTGTACGTTTTCTGCAGTTACAGAAAGCAATTTTGTAGAAATTTGAAACTTCCACTCGAAAGTATGTGGCCAAAACTACCGGTTCGAGATAATTTAAATTCCTGCTCATTTGAGTATCGTCTGTAAACCAGTTTCCACAAGGATGGAATATAAAACTACTACGATAGAAGGTCGTAGCTAATTGCAACGCCAAAATTATGATAAAATTATAATTTGAAGCAAATCGCTAGAAAATTGTTCGAGCGCGGTCCAGATAACTCTCGATGCGATCCTGACCTACTCAGATAAATTAACCATCAGGGACGCTACTTAAGGAAATTGAGAAAATATTTACATTTTGAGAAAGTCGTTGTTTTAGCAATCGATTCTTCATTTACGTAAGTAAACATAATATTGTCTTTCAATTTAGAAATTTATACGCCAAAAATAGCCGCCACTTCAAGGTCCTGCAGTTTCAATTTCAAAATGCAAATTAATATATTTGTAAACAAATCAAATAGCCATACGTTCATGCGAAATACGCATTGGATAAACACGAAAACAAGAATGATTAATTTAAAAAAGTGGACGCAATTCCTCCGAGGATGCAAATAAAAAGTGATTGTACGTTTAGTTAAAAAGGAAGGTCGACACATAATTCGTGCTTCCTACTTCCCTAAAAATGAGTCGACGTCGTTTTTCAAAATTAAAGAAAATTGGGTTAGTAAGTAAAAAGTATTTCTTACCGACCACTTTTTGTTTTGATAAATGACGTTTACGCGAAATAAAAACAAATCGTCGGAACAAAAATTAAAAAAAAAACAATTGAAAGAAATTATATCAAAATTTAAAAAAAAATAGTATATCACTCACATTATTTTTAAATTAGATCTTCTTGAATTTGAAGCTTTAAACTTCCATATTTAACTGGAATCAATAACAAAATTTTCTCACTTTTTATTTTAATTACGAAATTTTGACGAGAATAAAATGTTTTCGAGAAAAATTGTAAATGACATTCACGTTAAATATATTAACACGAAAATCTAATTGTGAACGAATAACGACAACATTTCAATTTGTGTCCGACTGCACTACGCCTCGGCACAAATTCTACTCACGGTCCGTGAAGTCTTATGGAGAATATTGGTCCAGCCAGAAAAAGTGGCTCCCAAGCTGTTAGATGGCGTTGTATCGATCTTGCTTGTACAGTCTAGTGCCTATATCCAGTGACTGTACTTGCTTTGCATCAACGTGTTGCCTAACTTGATAGCAAACCATCCATTTTGTTTGATATTTTTACAAACTTAACACGTGCGTTTTAAACGATTAAAAATATTTTTAATATAAATTGTAATTATTATTGCAAAATTGTAATTATTATTGCAAAAATTGTGTATTATATATTGGTATTTACATATTGGTACAGGTATAAAGTATTTTTTATTTTGTTTCACGCTATCCTTAAAATTTTAAGGATTTATTGTATTAATCAAAATGGGTCGAACTTGTTGCGTTCCCACATGTTTAAAGTCTTCTAGGATTTTGCATCGCTTCCCGAATCCTGACGTCGATATGGAAAGGTTTAAGTTATGGGTCGCAATGTCTGGAAATGAAGAAATCGCAACATCGGAACCCCGTAAAGTATATCATTGGAGAAGAATATGCCACCATCATTTTAAAGGATGTTTCATCTTGAGCAACAACAATTTACGATCTGATGCTTTCCCAACTGACTGTTTGTCAAGTAATTATACGTTTTGTTTTACTGTTATTTAATTGTAAAATAATGGTTAATTTTAGTTCGTATTGTCAGGGAGTAAGAAGATATCGAAATGGGTCAAGAAGAGGATGAAACTGAAATTTGGCGAAGTTAGAATGATGCCTAAATTAACTGATTATCACGTTGTTCCAAACCTGATAAAAAATGAAAGTTTCTTTTTGCACCCAGGTCTTCAGCGGTGCGGTTTCTCTTGCTATTGTCATGGCTACATCAGGTAAGTGAGCTTATTTTTGAGAAAAGTTTTACTTAATTTATTATTTTATTTAGGAACGACCTATGATGAGTGTAATGGTGAAACGTTAAAGTTGAAACCAGAAGCAAAACAAACTGCAAAAGTGATCGACTTCTTCGACAAATTGTTTGACAGCGTTAATGGTCATGTCGAAGTTGAAGTTCCAGACAAAAAGTTGCGAACCTGCGTCACCGACAAATCTGATCATGTTAAATTTTGGAAGAGAGCTATTAAAATTTTTGAGACGATGATATATATTGAAAAAGATGACAATGACGATGCAAACAGGTATGAGAGGCCCAAAAGGAAGTTCACGCCACTAACCATAAGAAATTGGATTACTACGCTACAAGTAATTTATAAAATAATTCTAATATGAATAATTAATGTTTCATATCTTGCAATTTTTAGTGCTTTATTGACATTCACTTAAACATGAAAGTTTTTGGTTTCAAGAGCATGTTTCCTAGAACGTTCAGCCAGGTTTCTTTGGAAAATTTTTTTGGGCAAGTAAGACAGAGGGGAATAAGATTTACAAATCCAACAGTAGCAGCGTTTACTCCATTTTACAAGAGTTTGTTGGTAAATAACTACAGCAGCGGTCATTCAGAAGGCAGTAATTGTGAAAATGACGAAGGAGATATTTTAGTTTCAATGAAGAAATTTGTGCAGCAGGTAATTACTTACATGTGACATAAAAGTCCCATATTAATTTACTAATTATTATTTTAGGATATAGTTGAAGTTCAGCCAGTACTCCACAGTAATGAAAACATCAAAATTACTGAAATTTTATAAAATCTTGCCAGTGTATATTGAGAGAGAAATATTGATAAAGCTGATTCTATATTATATAAGAATGCAGCAGAAATATTTAAAAGGTCTAGAAAGAAATCGTGGGCTTACAAGAAAAAGGCACTAAGTCAAAATTTTACTTATTTTTTTTTTAGTGCAATATAGATCTCAATTTTAATGATCTTCCTATTGCAAGAACAGAGTAAGTCATATCTGATTTATTTTGTGAAATATAGAAATGTAAAATAACACTAAAGCATTGATGCAAATAGAAACTTTAAAATGTGGATTACTCAAAACTACCATTTTGGACTTCGTGCCTTTTTCTTGTAAGCCCACGAAGTAGTCTTATTAATGTAGGTATAATGGGGTAATGAAGTGCAATTTATAGCTTCTCGTACTCAAATGTCAACCTCGCCTGTATAATACAAATGAGGCTCTGACGTCCGAGTATCGGCGAAATAACCGTATTTATAATATCAAATTTACAGGAAATGCTAATTAACGATACTAGTAGCATCGTGTCTATCGCTCAATTCTTTAATTATGTAAAAGTTATTAATGTAAATGCAAGAACTGTTAAGTAATAATTTGTATGCGGTACCGAAGAAAGCTAATAAGCCAGAAACATGATGTTATTGCTCATTCTTTATTTATGCCAAAGTGATTAATATCGATTTGTACATTATTTAAATATAAATATTATTAACTTATGAAAATTTTGTAAAAAGATGATCACTTGTCCGATAGCTCAATATTTAAAATGATTTTTAATGAGTATTTATTTAACTTATTTTAATATAATTAACAATATTTAACTTGATTTTAGCTTTTTAAGTTTATTTCAGCTATAAATTTGTAAATTATGATTTACTTATTGATTCTGTTTTGTTAGGTTTATTTAAGTAGTAATAAAATCAATTTTTTAATAAAAATCTGAATGTCGTTATTTTAAAATTACATCAAAATTACAATGTAACTTTATAATCATAAAATTTCATTAATTCTTATAGTAATGTATGTGTATACACTTTATTAGTGCTATTTATTACATTACTTTAAGATTTAATGAAATTTTATGATTATAAAGTTATAATTTATAAAATTCTAAATGAAATAATAACCATTTTAAAATTGCCGCGTTTTCTTGCCACATGACAAGTGGCTCCCAAGCCTACAGATGTCGCTGTTGACAACATACCAAGCCTTTGTTAAGGAGTTAACATACCCTGATTCTACTGTTGTGTTTAGTTTCTCTGCAGTCTTTTTGAGTGAGAATCTACCGCACAAATTTCAAGGCACACGGTTTCCATGGTTATCATATAGCACATAAGCGCCAACACGATTGGAATAACAGGGTCGTTAAACCCACCTAATAAACGTTGTTAAATTCATTACGGCTATGAATAAAAGTGCCATAATTATTATAATCATAAAACCACTCCATTAGAACAATTTAACTTTATTATTATTGCAAATTAAACGGTTTAACAATTTTAATCTTCACTTGTTTTCGGTTAAAATTTAATTATTAATCCATCGACTTAATTTATTCAATCTTACAAATTCCAAAATTAATTTAATAAATATCGGAGTTAGTTGAAAAATTGAAGCAATCTCCCCCTCCCCCCACCCCCTCGCTTTAAAAATAAATTATTTATTGGAAAATTTTTAATGCAAATTTGGATTTTTGCAAAATTTATTACCCTACGCCTCTGGTGTGTTTCATATTAATTTGTTCTCATTGGAGTAAGTGCTCGGCTTTTCTCTTCTAAAATGCAAACTGTTTAGAGTAGGTTAATATCTACATGAATAAGTTAAGACATCTAAACCAACTTGCCCTTTTTGTTGTAACAGTTAATTTTTCGAAAGAGTAAACAGAATCCCGCTAACATTCCATAAATTTTTAATTTAGTTCTTTGAGAGTTAGAGCTTTTTGTAAAAAACAGGGACGAGTCAAAATTAATAAATATAAAATATAATTTCAATACATTTTCTAATCTCCATTCCATTTCGAAAATGCAAGTTGAAATTTCTTCAAGGTTCGTTTGCTTCATTCATGATTACTTTTGAATCGCCAATCAGTTCGTTTGTTCAAAACTTAACTTAAAAAATCTCTCTGTGTTGTATTTTTGTGTTGTATTTTTATAAATTATCGGATGACTTCGATTTCGTTCTTTGGAAGTTATTAAAAATTTGTTTCATAATTTGCATGTGTATGTCTTCCAGTAACCCTTTGGAAATTTAAGTGCCACTTGTTGTGAACTTTCAAAGAAAACTAAATGTAAGTCAGTGTCTCGCCTTCCTGAAAGCTAAATAATAAAATAGGAATTTAATTTTATTGCTGGAATTACGATCGATGAATACGAGTTTTACAAAGTATCGACATCAAAACCCATAATTTGGCAGTTTCGTATTTAGAATTTAAGCGTAATTTAAGAGAAGAAGACTAAAGAGACTTCAACCCCGAATCTCCGATTTTTAATATCTGTGTTAAAATTGCGATTTGAAAAATAGAAATACTAAAAATTTTTATATTTTTTATAACGGAGGGGGGGTTAAACAAAATTTCAAAGTATTTATTTTTTGAGAAATGTTTAATGTTTAATTTGAAATAATTTGTAAATTTTTGTATTTGCCGCGAGTTGTGGATTTGGCGCTAACCCCCCTTTTTGTGCCAAGATGGCGTAGTAGAATTTCGATTGTATTTTGAGTAAATTTTTAAATTAAAACGTGATTATTTTATACGAAGAGTTAGTTTCATTTAGAGTTAAAATTGAGTTGAGAGTGACTTCAAGAATATAATTGGTTGTTTTAAAAGATTTCATAAACGGAAGCTATATAATCAGAGACGTATTATTAACCTAAGGGCCATGGCCCAATGCGGAAGCCTTCAAGGGGCGGCGCAAGTCGTTCTTCGATTTCTGCTTGGGGCGCCTTTTACAATCTGAATGAATTAAAAAAATTTATTTTAGTTTTTTTTTAATAAATTTATGGGGCGGCAAACCTTTTGGGCCCAGAGCGCCAAATTTTAAAATACGTCTCTGGATATAATGATTACTGGAAGATTTTGAATTGCACTTATGGAAGGAACAAATATAAAATTTAATAGAAGACACCTGATGCAAGCGGGTAATTTTTGATTTTTGGTTTTAATTTTTGCATTTTGGCTATTTTATGATACTTAATTCAAAATTTTTAATTATTTTTTGAGCAAACATTGAATTAGAAAAAAATACGTAGGATTTGTTTATCGTCGCAACGTGGGGCTTCAGGAGGACGCTTGGTAAACCTAAACCTAAATCTATACTTCTTGACCCTGAGAAAGAGTTCTTTTATTAGTTGTAAAATACGTGGATATGAAAATTAATAGAAGAAAATTTTGATGAATTATTTGGAAAATTAAACAAAATTAAGCGTAATAAAGGAATTAAATCCGAATAGAACTGAAAAATTAGATGAAAGCGTAACGAAGGTAGGAAAATATATATAATGAGATAACTGACAAAAACGAAAAGGAAATTTACAAGTAAAATGAAATACAGATCAATGTTAAATAGAAATATAATTGGTAAAAAAGATGTCAAAGTGAAAAATAAATATAGAAATAAGAAAATTAATAAGAAAAACTTTAAAGCAGAATTACACGGTATTATATTATTTGGAAATTTACAAAATACAAGAAAATAAAATACAAAACAGTAAAAATAATTGATTTAAAGTTAATCTAAAAAATAGTTCTAATTATTCAAAACATCGAGAACTACAAAAGAAAATTAAAAATTGAAACATTTGATAAAAATGAGAAAATGTCGTTTCGAAGTAAAAATCTGAAGTTGGCTCATGTAAAATTTAAATCTGGACATGGAAAGTAATATTTTTAAATTGGTCGAAAAGATAATGAAAAATTTATGAAGTTTAAAATATTTATATCGAAGAAGGGAGGATGAATAATAAAGAAATTTTCGATTTACAAAAGTAAGGAGATAAATGTGACTAATTTTGAATTGGAAATATTTCATAAAAGTAAAAAGAAAATTTTGGTTATTTCGATGAAAATTAACAGGACGAATCAAATGATTCCTGAGGTGTAGACACCCAAGGCAGCGTGAAAGTTTAAAAAATACAAAATCAAAAATATAAAATTTTTTAATTTTAAATTATATTAAATTAAACAAAATTTTTAAATCTAATTTTCCCACAGAACTTAAAACTACAAGTAGTTCAACTATTTTCGAGCCCTCCACTAAAAATGAGTGACAAAAACTAAAGGTAAGAAATATACGCTCACTTCGATGCACTTATTATAGCCTTTTGCAGGAAAATTTTTAAATTTTAGATTACATAATGAAAAAAAATCGATACAAAATCTAGAAGTATACATATACACCGACAAAAACAGGTACATCAAAACTTCATCTTTTTGCGCCGATGAACAAAATCCATAATAATTATTAACAATTCATAGCATTGATGAAAAAATCATTGTACTGATGATTTTTTTCATTAATTAGATAAACCATTTCTTAGAGTATGCACACCATCATCTTTCAAACATCTAAAGAAAATTATACTGACTGGTACATTTATCTACCCTCGAGATTGAAAAGGTTAATGCTAACCTGTAACTTCTAAACTGTGACCTCTAGGCTGTAACTTTTAAACTTGAAGCTTTGACTTCAATGACCCGTAGAGAGCCAACTTTCAACCTTTAAGCTGTAATCTCTAACCTTAAAGTTGCAATCTCTCAGCTTAAACTTAAAACCTCGAAGCATAAAGCTCTGTTCTCAAACCTCCGAGTTTCAAGCTCTGATCTCCAACCTTCGAGTTTCAAGCTCTGATCTTCAACCTCTGAGCTTTAACCCTTGATCTCCAATCTCAGAACTTTAAGTTTTAATTTCTAACCTCAGAGCTTTAAACTCTGATCTCCAACTTTCCAGCTTTATGCTCTGATCTCCAGCCTCCCAGCTTTAAGCTTTGATCTCCAACCTCCAAACTTTAAGTTCTGATCTCCAACCTCAGAGCTTTAAGCTCTGAACTCCAACCTCCGAGCTTTTAGCTTTGATCTCTGATCTCCAACCTCCGAGCTTTAACCTTTAAAAGCTCAACCTCCGAGGTTAGAGCAGTTTTACGCAGAAACATATATATTTAGAGTGTCTTAGGTGTAGCAGTTTTTTTTTCTATGCAATATTTTTTAGGAAATTGTGTGCAGAATTGTGTAGTTGATACAGCTTTCAGTCATTTTTACTTCACAATAAGATTTTAAAAACACATTATTGTACGCAAAATTTTGCCGGACCACAATCCCGCCGTCAAAATCCCGACAGACCATACGTAGGAACTCAAATTACATTAATTTCTATCGCAAGCTTTGTTTATTATTATGATAAAATATATCATATCGTGAGCGTTCTGGAAAAAATCATTAAGTCCAAATTGTTACTTCTGAGATAAACAGCTTTTAAGTTTCATAGTTGAAGCTAACTTTAATTTTAAGGATTGCACTTAGGCAACTGGTTATACATAATGCCGGAAACTTAAGTAGTTTTGCCAGATCAAAGAACCTCCTTTTTTTAGATAGATGGTGTTCTTAACTCTAAATAGCCAAAAATGGACTTTATAGCTTTTGCCAGAACGCCCACGATATTATTTATTAATTTAAAAAATATATTCTTTTATTATTCTTTTAAAAATATATTTCAAATATTACTTTAAAAATTCGAGCTATAGAATTTCCGTTCGGCGAGATTGTGGTTCGGCGGTATTTTGGTCCGGCGGGAATTTGGTCCAACTGGATTTTGGTACGGCGGAAATTATGGTCTGGCGTCATTTTAGCGGCGGGATTGTGGCCGCGAGATTGTGGTCGCGGGATTTTGTCCTAACACCGGTATTATAATACAGTTTTAGAGTTACAGTGACTTAAAAACAACCTCTATATAAGATGATACAAATAATATTGTTATCTGTAGGTATCTTAGAAACGGTCGGCAAAACAGAAAATTGTATGTGAACTAAAATGTAGAGAATGAAATTTTCAACAAAAAACGTCCCGTAAGTATTACTGTAAGAGCGATTTTTTACGTGTCAAAAAAGTCTTGAAAAGATACAAATTACATTGCTGACAGAGCCATCAATTCTGTAAGCCAATGTATCTTTTGATAGTTCTCACAATCGATAATCTAAAAAATTTTAATTTTTTGAAAATTTTAAATAATTAAAAAATTAAATAAAAAATAATTCAGAATTTAAAATAGTGTGATGTTTGTTGACCTTCCATAATTAAAAATATAGGGGAAATAGTTGAGTTAGCGGTCCAAATGAAACAAATTAATTGTCCGACGTTTCGGGATCTTTATAATGTCCCATTTTCAAGGCTATGGCTATATAAACAAACAAAATGAAATTAAAATACAGATAAAATTAACAAAAAGGAAGAGTTGTGCAAAAGAAAAACGAAAAAACAAAAACAAAAAACATTAAAGTAAAAATAGGGATAAATAAAAATGATAAAACAGAATGAAAGAATGCAGAAGAAAAATAATTATATAAACAAATGAAAAACGAAAATACCGAAAAATAATATTTTACGTTTATTCGTTTATGAAACTTCCGGCGTTAGAAAACTTTTGCTTAAAAAATCGAATGTTAATTGTTACTTTTGAAGATTTAATCTGTCAGATTTTTTGACGTCCATGGCAGTGATTAGGAATTTGATGGATATTAAGAATATCAAAATAGAAATTGAAAAAATAACTAAGTTTCAATAAGTTTGAAAGAAAAACAAATGGCTCACTTATTATGGAACAGAGGTAGTATTTCTTTTTATTAATAATAATTTTTCATGTCATCAATGGGTTTTTACAATAATATAATAAAAATTTAATTTTGTTTTTACAAAGTAGATAGTACAAAAATTTACAATTTCTACAAAAAATTAAATATTTTCAATATTAATTTTGGTTCAAATATTTACTATACTACAATTTTTGTTTCAAAAATTTCAGATAGTGTTTGCATCATTCCTTCGTTCAGACAAAAAACGTTGTATGCGTCTCCAGTGTAAAATCGCATTCGGTTTGTACTACAACAACACTTTACGTTCTTGGTGTATAAATAACTATTAATAATTTTTTTAAATTTTGTGTTTAAAATTTCTTTTGATTTATGGATTTAATCTCAAAGATTGGGAAGCTTGCAAATAATTATGATATTCTAAAATGGTAGTCGAGGGCGTAGATTACAAATACAGAATTAAAATTTTGAGGATCTTCCAAAAATTACTGCAAAAAAAATCAAAATGTAATATGACTATTCGATTAGCTGTTACCGTAAGGTTAGCTTCGCCCATGGCGTGCCGTTATGTTTTACAGGTGTTTTTTGGTATAAATAGTAAATACCCAAGCTGCTAGGTCCAAAAATGTATTAAAATTGTATTTTTCATTATTGTTGCTATAAACATTCGTTCTAAACGACGGATTTGAGCAAAAACATTCCTGAAAACCCTCCGAATTTGAAAGGCATGAATCTAGAATGGTAGGTGTTCGTTTTTAAATTAAAATTTGGCTATAATTAATAAAATCCAGGTTAATCCTTAGCTGCCACACTGGGGTCATTTTGTCCCCAGCTCAAATCAAGTCCAATTTGAACGTTTTTACCTGCAGAATATTCAAAAATTTATTATACTTGACGAACCATCAGTAAAATCTCAAAATTTTGTTTCTAAAAAATAGCTCATTAAAATTTGTGATGTAAGGGGTGGGGGGCGGTCGCCACCATAACCCTGCCCTAGATCCGCCATAGATTTTTCTCTTTCGTAAATAACTATTTTTAAACTAAATAAGGTATAAGATTGCTCATTACACATTTTCACTTAAACGCAAGTGAAAATTCGCAAGAAAAATATTTTTTTCTATCTCACTTCCATTCTAAAATATCTCTCTCGGATTAAGCATCTTGTTCAATAATAATCTATGGCATCATCAAATTTTTTCAGTGTAAAACAAAAGTTAAGATGTAAACTTCTTTAGTTCACATTTTTATATATTTGACGATCAAAATTAGGATCCAAATTTATTACAGTATCATTTCTTTATTAAGGAACATAAATATTTCGCAAATACCATAACCAGAATATTATTTATAGGTGAGTTCACCAAAATCTTCTGTCAAACTTTACAATTTTAATTTTTAGGTTAGAAATATAATTGAAATATGTACGACAGTCCCATTACACTTAAAGAATTATGTTTGGATAAGATTTGCGATTGTCTGGAAGAAGTTTTTGATTTAGTTTTCGATCATTCAAATAATATAAATGGATCCCTCACCGGTAGTAATGATTCGTTGGAAAGTCGAACTGGCCGTAGAAAATTTTGCTTTAAAGATCCCGACTTGTTTCTGTTTAACGAATTGTCGGAGAGTTTATTGTTAAAATTGGGACAAAAGAAGTTGTGGTGCAATTCCACTTTAAGTTTATTTTCAAGAAAGAATACCCGATTAAGAAATGTCAAAATTGGAAATGCCAGAACTGTTACTCACGAGGGTCTCAAAATATTGCGAGAACATCCAGTGGTTTCATTGGAAGTTGTTAATTGTAGAAATATGTGTGTGTCGCAAATTATTGATTGTTTGAGTAGTTGGTCCAAAGCAAACATTGTCGAGTTGAATGTGGCTAAGTGCACTTTCATAGATTCATCAAGGTATTGTTTCATGGTAGTTTTAACTCAATTAAAAAAGTTACGTAGTTTAAATGTTGCTTATACGGAATTTAATCAAGAAACTTTGCAAGCCATATGCGAAGATTTAAAGTGCTTGGAGAGATTGGATATTTCTGGAACTTGTGTTAACAATTTTAGTCCTTTAGTGCTTCTTTCCGAACAATTAATTAATCTTACTGTCTCTGTAAGTAAAATTACTTTATTATAACTTCATTGTTTTTATTAAAATCTAATTTTTAGGACTTTAGAATGACATCCGAAATGGTTTCGGATTTAATAAAATTAAATTCTTTAAGACACTTTGACCTAAGTATAGTCAATGACAAAATGGACAACAGCAGTAATAATGCAATAGTAGATATTTTAACAAATTACAACACTCTCAAAAATTTAGTATCTTTAGACATATCGGGCTGGCGTAACGTTATACCAATCGAAGCGGTAGAAATTTACGTGGCAAGTCATCCAAAGTTAAAATATTTAGGTCTAGTTTTAAATGTACTTGCACTCGAACCCGAATTTTCCGACATAAACAATAAACATTATAACCACAATTTGACGGTAGGAGGAGTTGGAAACGAATCCCAAATCAAAGTGGTTCTTAAAAAATATTACAACAAAGCTATGTACATACAAAAAGCTCTATATCATTTATTTCAACTTAGTAATACATTCAAAGAAGCTAGACCAGACATACTCGAACTTGTGTTACTGTGTATGGCTTCCCATCCTTTAAAATTTCCAGTGCAGCTGGCTGCAACTGCATGTCTTTATAATTTAACCAAAGGGGACCTTTCCAAAAATATTCATCCCAGTTTGCTGAGCAAAGGCGTTGCATTGACTCTTTTAGCTATGGATCAATTTCCAGACGAATTTCAACTGCAGAAGAATTCTTTGCTTACACTTTGCAGCGACAGAATTTTACAGGTTAGTAAATTTTATTTTATTTAACAGGTCGATAAGGTCAAATAGCGTCACTTTAGATGTCTTAAGTTTAAAGTTTAGAACTTCGGGTTAAGTTTCAATTATTAAATCTGTAAAATGTACTCTTAAATATATTGGAAACTTGTTAATCTGTTCATGCGCGTCAGTTGTAGACCGATACTGGAGGAGATACATTATGTAGAATGACTTCTATTTTGTAATTATATATATTTGGGAAAAGTTTTGGTTGTGTTGGTGGTTTCCCACTAGCAAAATTTTGGAAAGAAATCCACCTCAGAGGAAAGTAAAGGTCTACAGAAGATTTTTTTTTCTAACCTGCAGTGGCGTAGCCAGGAATTGACTGACAGAAGAGTCAGAAGCGGTGCAACAAAATAGAAAAATGTATAGAAACAAAATCGAAGGCAATGAAATTTGCAACAAAAAATGTCTAAAAAGATTTTCTGTAAAATCGATTTTTATATGACAAAAAACGGTTTCAAAATGTACAATTAACATTGTTAACATAGGAGTGTACGAATACTTTTTGGAGCCACTGTAAGTTTTTTCCTTTTGATAATATTTTTAAGCGCGGTATTAATAAAGACAAATATGATCCAAATTCATTTTTTTTTTAGCTTTCTGTTTGCAAAAAATGATTTGAAATTATTTATGAATTATTACGTGAAAACTAGAGGGTGGGGGGGTCTTGGAATATACTACAGGTGGTCACCGTGGGAGGGGGGTAAAAAATTGCAAAAAATGGGTCACATAGTATGGGTACGTTCTAAGGTACTACCTTCAAATATCCAGCCACTGTTTTTGACGTCAAACAAGCAGCACCAACTTTTGTTTCAAGATGCAAAAGCAGATTGTTTGACAAAAACATGGACCGCGCTACCTAGATTGAAACTCGAGTTTCGATCTTACTCTAACGAGATGGACCTCATCAGTCAACCGCTGGCGGACGCAGTACCAAGTTTTTATTATCATACAGTCGATACTATATTGAAATTTGGTTTGCCAAATTTTAATTTTAATATGTTTTTGTTATTAATGCCGAAGCCGGGCTTATATTATTACAAGAGAATTACGTTATGCGTAATTCATAAAGTTGCCTACAATATAAGTAGGACGTTTACAAGAACCTCCAATATTACACCAATGTATGACGCTAAGTGTTGTAGTCGCCGCTGAAGTTTTAAGCAATGCAAATTACAAGTGGAGACTTTGGCAGAACTTGGTACTGCGCGTCCGCCAGCGGTTGACCGATGAGATCCATCTCGTTAGAGTAAGATCGAAACTCGAGTCTCAATCTAGGTGGCGTGGTCCATGTTTTTATCAAACAATCTGCTTTTACATCTTGAAACAAAAGTTGGTGCTGCTTGTTTGACGTCAAAAACAGTAGCTGGATATTTGAAGGTAATACCTTATCTAATAAGATAGGTAATCTTCAAGGCCGTATTTAAGGGGAGGGGGTAGGGGTTAGAAACCCCCCCCCCCGAAATTATTTATCAAATCAAGGGATAACCCTAATGTGACATTTTTTAAAAATCGAAAAAATTGGTTTGCTTTAAAACATTGTTCAACATCTTAAGAATAATGTGTAAAAATTTCATGCCAATATTTGTAGTACTTTTTTAGTTATAAGGCTTTAATCTGATCAGGACATAAGCCATAAATCCTTTAATTGTAGGCAACAATTTCATCTGTTGTACCTATACCAATGTTTTTACTTATAAATTTTATTACTTTTTAAAATTTTGAAAATAAAATTTTTTTAAATCTTTATTTATAGGTACTACATATAATTGCGGTTAGTTAAAATGGCCAATTTTCTATGTCCTAGTAAACATCTATTTGTGCTAAACTTTTATTTTTTAATATTTTTGAATTCTTTTAAAATGCCGTGCGTTGCTCCTAATAAAAAGTGGATCCCAAATTGTGGGTGTTAATTTTTTTATCAGTTTGTCAAGTGAGGGTTTGCAAATAATTACTGAGACCGGGTGATAACTTTTCGCGCTATATGATTTGATATCTGCCCTTGCTTTTATTTGTTGAAATTTGAGCATTTTGGAGGTTTTCTTGATGACTTGTGATTTTATTTTTCACTTTTTGTAATGCTGGTGGTTACTTTCGGTAACCTGGAACTGAAGGTGAGGCAAACACTTCCTTGTAACCAAAATAGTTTCATTTATGTTTTTTCTTGTACCTGAGTCTTGATGATGAGTAAAAGATAACTCGAAACGTCGACAGAAAGTTTAAGGTTTCGTTTTATTTAAGCCAAAACTCCACATTCCCAATAAGTTGTATTTATTTTCATATTTTATGTTTGTTTTTTATTGTAGTTGATTTAATTGAAATGACCCTAGCCGCTCAAAATTGAAAAATAATTTTAATTTAAATCGACGTAGTTAATTTTTTAAAAATGTATAATTTATTTTATGCGTTCTTTTATCGGTTTGCCAAATGTCCGCAATATCACATGCTTCGTACTACTAATTTTCTGTTTCAAATAATCACCATCCAGCTACTCTCAAATTAAACAAATCAACAAAAATTCACTTACTGGAAATCAAAAATTTTTGTTCACAAAATTATCAAAAACAAGGTGGAACTCGCTTTTGCGACAGTTCTTAGGCTTCTATACATCTACTTTTTCGGTAGGTTAAATTATTTGGGCTTTATTTTATTCCAATTTTTAATGCGTTAATCTTTTAATTAGGTAGATTTTTTTACTATATAAGGAAAACGCTAACATTTTAATATTTTTTTTTTATTTCGACCTTTATAGGTAAATATTTGCAATTTACAAACCACAAATAAAACACAATTCATAATGAAATATTAAAATACCCGAAACACGTACCGAATACCGTATTAGAAACACGTAAAATACCTACTCTAAAAATACAAAATAAGAATATCGGATTAAAAAATATATATGTAAATAATCTGAATAATTAATACCAATCTAAAAATATTCTATATGAAGTAAAATTGTTTTAAGAACGTGCGTTCTGATTGGTTTTGAATTATGCGGACAGACGGACACGGAGCTAGATCATAAGGCTTCTTCCTATACGTTGTATAGAAGCCTAAAAATCTCAATAGGAAACTCAAAATTCTCAACTACGGAGACGCTCCGTAAAAGCGACCATTCCGGTCCACTCGGCCGCCAAAAAGCCAAGTTATATCAAATTTTTCGTACCAACTCTAAATTTGTTGGCGTGAACAACCAAACTTCAAAATATTTACAATCACAACAAATTATTTACAAAATCAAAACCAATCAAATATTAAAAATTCAAAATTCCAAAATATGATTTTGAAACACGACAGTATGTAGTACTTTATACTTTTACTAGCAAAGAGCCCGTCCACGGACGGTCATCTAGACCCGATTGGTTGGAAACTTGATAGATGTGCAACTCGTCCCAAGGGGAGTACCGGCGGTGGTTTAATATATTTTTCGATTGGTAAAAAAATCGACCAATCAGATTGTTTCTTTTTTCACCAAAAAATGACACGCTGGAGGAGGAGCCGGAGCAGCAGAGTGCTGGGATTTTATGTATTAAGATTTTTTATTCTGAATTTTAGTTTCCTTTGTAGTTTGATAAATTAGCTATTTATTTTTTTAATTTTTTAAAACCCTTCCCGAAAATCTAGTCTAAATACGGCCTTTGTCAACACTTTTTCTTTTCTTTATTATCATACAGTCGATAATATGTTGAAATTTGGTTTTCCAAATTTTAATATCTTTTTGTTAAATTTTGAATATTTAAAAAAAATTTTTAATTTAACTTTTTATTATATAAACCGGGCGCCAAGAGACATTCCGTATGCAAGAGCCGTTGACCGCATTCTGATTGATGATTTAAGTTAAGAAAGACTTAAAACATGATATTGTGGAGATTTCCGAACGGAATTAGTGCCACATTTTGTTTTTCGGCCCTATAATAAGATTTTTTGATCCATTTCATTAGCTGTGAAAAAAACGTTGTTTTTGACTATTAATAGGTTGTTTGGGTAAGGTATGAAATGAAAAACGCCATCAGTGTCGTAGCTAGGGGCAACCCTCGGGTGGCGCACTTTGCAGATACACAGTCTGCGGGCGGCTTAGGCCCAATCACACAAAATTAATACATGATAATAACTCACATAAAAAAAACTTGCACTTGATTACGATAGGCGCCCTACAGATTAGGAACGACGCTCCTAAGTTTTTTAGATTTTATAAAAACTGAAAAGAAAACTGGCAGTGGACTTACGATGGTCTTATTCTATCAGACTGCAGGGGATAGTCGTATGACAATGGCGCTAACATGTCGGGTAAATATCAAGGTGTTCAAGCGCGAATCTTACAACTGAATGAACATGCCAGATTTCAGCTAAAATAATTTTAAAAACGATTAATTTTGAATTTATTTGCTTATTGGTCGTATGGGATCACCTTCTTAGAAGTATCAATAATGTTAATCGCATTTTACAAGCAAAATCCGTTTCCATTAAGATTGCATCAAATAGAGCTGTTCAGCAAAAAAATCTAGCAAAAGAGCTATCGATAGAACCGGAATTTTCAGAAAAACGTAAACGAAAGGTTAGAAGAATGTTTGACGAATGGGCCAAAGATGATGCGGCCATAATGACTCCACTTCAAAAGTTTAAGGTTTAGCTTTACTGTGCACTAGACACTTATTCATCAAATGGGATGGAGATTTCAAAGTTTAGCTGCCGTAGCTACTGATTTTGGTTTCTTAACAGGACTTTTATTACACGAAATTTCCTCTGAAAAATTAAAAAAATCCTCAGCTGATCTCGCATTAAAATACAAAACCGATTTAAACGCCAACGAGTTCTGTTTAGGGATAGAACGCTACAGACACCAAATAAAACTATTATTGCCCGATTTAAAAACCGCAGATTACATTGAACTTCTTAATTGCCATGAAGAATATGGTTTAGTAACCAGTTATCCCAATATAGGGATTGCACTACGCCTAGCATTGACGCTACCTGTGACTTCCGCCAGCTGTGAAAGATCTTTTAGCAAATTAAAATTAATCAAAAATTATTTACAATCGCGGATTGGTCAAGAACGTATGAGTAATCTTGCTATACTATCGATCGAGTATGAGATAACAAAAAAAATAGATGTAGACTATATTATTGACAAATTCGTCTCAGAAAAGGCCAGAAAAGTAAATTTTTAAGAGATTTTATAACATGCCTAAATAAACTAACTTTTATTCTAATATTGTTTTCTTTTCTACATAAAATAAAAATAAGTCTCGGGAGGCGCAAAATTCAAATCTTGCCGGGGGCGCTCATGACCCTAGCTCCGACTCTGAACGCCATCAATTATGCTGCTAATGCATTTTGATTTGCGGATTGTTTCAGTTGATAGGCCAGCCACAGCCTATGTTGATGACAAAGCACTTCCTTCCTGCTCTTTATACAGTGCTATTTCACGATACCGAATTTTTGAAGAATGTACTTGTAATATTAAATCGATACGTATGGGAATAACGAATAATATATTATGTCGAATAAAATTCCAAGATGAAGAAATGGTCAATCACATAAATGTTAAGTTGAACAAAAGCAGTCGAATAACTGTTAGTCAAACAAAATTCCAAATGTTTTCAAAATTTCCATAAGGTTTACTTATCTGATATTACATAATCTAAATTATATAACCAGGGTTTAAAACGATTGGGGCATTTAACTACTTTACAAGGTTATTAATTGATTATTTAATCGAAATAGAATTTTGCTTACGTATATTAATTATTATTATACAAACAAATTATTTATTATTGGATGACTTAATTTTAATTCTTTATTAATAAACATTTGATTTTTCGATGTAAATAATACATTAGTTAAGTATACTTCTTAATTAAGTTTCCTTTTGTAAGTTTATTTTACTGAATATTATATTTATTTTCAGGATGTCTCGTTTGACCGATTTCAATGTGCACGGTTAGTGTTAGATTCCTTATGCACATTCGATGAAAGCAACATGAATCGCATGGCTGTAGCCATTTGCAGTATCCTGGCGGCTAAAGTTTCGACATCCGAAACGTCACAATTGGGCGCTCGACCCAAGTATATGCACAAGCTTTTGGCTATGGTCAAAAATCGAATAGAAGGAAAAATATCGGATATCACGATGAAATTTACTTTGAGTGCGCTATGGAATCTAACCGACGAGAGTTCCGCAACATGCGAAGTGTTTTTGGCGGAAGGTGGCGCGCTTTTGTTCTTGAACGTTCTAAAGACGTTTCGAGACGACAGCGCAATTGAAACTAAAGTACTGGGATTGCTTAATAATATAGCAGAAGTTGAAAATTTGCGTTACAATTTGATGTTAAACGAATTGATTGAAGAGTTGTATGTTTTGTTAAAATCAGAACTTATTGATGTTAGTTACTTTGCTGCCGGAATTGTTGCTCATTTAGCTTCAGACGGTGTCGACAGTTGGATAATTAATAAATATAGTCGTAAAGAGATGCTCGTCGAACTAGGTAATGCTGTAACTCAATGGAAGGTACCTGAAAGCGAAATGGTAGCTTATAGAAGTTTTAAACCGTTTTTTCCGTTGTTGCGGAGAGAAATGGATTTTCAAATACAACTATGGGCCGTGTGGGCGATACATCATGTTTGCACTAAAAATCGTAAGTTTGAAAAATTTTATCTCTATAACGTGGGAAGCTGATTTTGGTCATTTCTTTAAATCTGAGGCATTTAGTTTTAAAGGTGGTAACCGGAATCGACGCATAAATCTTTATATTTATGTGCAAAATTTCCCTAAAAATAGTTATTTTTTAAATATTTCAGCAGCTCGTTACTGTTTGATGTTAAAAGAAGAAAAGGGCATTGAATTTTTAAACGACTTATTGGAAGACGTGTCGATACATGAGGAAATACGAACAATAATAGAAAATATTATGCGATCCTTAAAAATAAATTTTTAATTTAATTTTGCTTGTGATATTATTTATTCTAATGATGTAAAATAAGTTGTAAATGTTTTGAAAAATTTAAAGTTTTCTCTTGGAGGTCAGACATACCTAATTTTATTTTTTTATGAATTTTCAACCACTTCTTGAACGTGCGTGTAAGGTGGTATTGTTTGGTTGGCTTGTTTGCTTTCTACTTGCCGGTGGTGCGCGCTCACAAAATAGTAAATATTTTCTACTGGCTAGTGGACTGGCTAACCAATTGATAGTTACGACACAAATTTTAGAGTTATGCTAGGTAATTCTTAACGTTCAGGGGTCCTGCTCGTGGGCGTCTATAAATGGGGAGAGGTCAATGCAGGTAATTGTCCTTGTGGCTTGAAAGAATATTTTGTTGCAATTTAAACGAATTGTATTTTTATTGAAATTTAGAAAAACATTGTATTGACGCCCATGGTTCCGACTTACCGAAAAAATTGTGGTTCTGCAAATTTCAATGTCTCTAAAAATTGTTGAATTTATCTAAGTTTTTTAAAATGAATGTGTGTGATTTTATGTTGAGAAACATTGTGATGTTGGCGTATTAGTATTTTGATAATTATTGTAAAGCAATTGAAATTGTAATAAAAGCTAAACCAGCCTAAAAATAAGATAAACGCAAATATAGCTATACTCGTGTGTACATAAGAAATGAAATCTTAAATTATTTTATTTTAATAAATGTTATTTATTTTTTTGTTACTATCCCTCATTACGGTTGGCAATGTTAATTGTGTCGTGCCAACTGTAACACAAAATAAATTTACTAGTCACTAAAAATATTATGGAAATGTTAAAATAATTGTAATTTTATAATTATATAATTTTTTTTAATAAATCAGTAATTTTACATTGTATGCAGCGAAGCGGCAATATTTCTAATAAAGTTGTAGTACCGCTTTTATTTTTATTTTTTCATAGCCAAATAACATGGGTATCCTATAAACTAACCACTTTTGCGCTTAGATAGTTGACCGTCAGTGCAAGCCGATTCATTATTGGTTATACAAATTTACAAAAAGTAAAAAGGACAATATTACGATATATAGAAAGACTGCCGATATCAAAGGCAAGTTACATAATTATTTCGACAACCTTGCAATTGCTTGTACGGACAGACGAAATTAATTGTATCTTCAATTAAATTTTGTTTTTAATTTTTAAAAATAATTTATTTGATACTTTTTAAAATTTTTTTTTTTTATTCAGGTATGTACCTATATTATTTGAATTTCAAAATTGAATTTGTTTATTAGCTATAGCTATGACCAAGGCCGTCAAAGGAAAATTGGGGTCCGGGGATAGTATCATGTATCTTATTTGTTTGTTGTAACTTTTCCAGAATTTCCGGATTGAAATCCGGACCCGGGGAATCACCTTCGACCCTTTCGGCAGGTCTGTCTATGATGGCATAAAGCTTAGAATATCCCATGTGCGTGAAGTTAACCTCGCCATTTTCGAAAATTTAAAAAATGAATATTGTGCCCGATGTGTGCCACTCTGTGCAATATTTTTTTTTTATTTTATTTTATTTATTTTGGATTTTATAGAGATTGCTTATTTTGAGGTAGAAGTTAGCTCCGCCATTTTTGAATTTTTTTAAAAACAAAATTGTATTGCATTCTAATCGACGTGTGCCGTTGTGTGCCGCAAATCATATAATTTTATTTTGATAAATAAAATTTTTTTGAACCAAAAAATGTTTTATCGATAAAAGTTAGCCCCGCCATTTTTATTTGGTTAAAATTAACTGGTTATTATTGCTTATTAAAATTAAATGGTTAAATTATTTGGTTTGGTTTATTTGGGCCCTATATATATGTAGAGTTTAGAGTGGATCCGAAAATTGCCGTGGTTACGTTTGTTAAAACCGATCCTCCGCTCCGGACGCTCCTGGCCATTTTGACAAACGCCATACTCGCTAAAGTATCTCTCTCGACCGGTCCCACTCGGCAAAATGATTTCCCTCGATGTTGAACTCAAAGCTGTGATTTTTTTCTGTTGTGAATTAAATTCTTATTTTTAATTGGTATTAGTGTTGGGATTTATGGGATTAATAAATTAAGTTTCAGGTAGTTTGGAGGGCAGTTTACATTTATGGTCAAGTTTGGAGGGCAATTTACAATTCCCCTTATAATTTATTTAAGAATAATATTTAATAATTTACGGCACACGTCGATTATGATTAGAATACAATACAATTTTGTTTTTAAAAAGATTAAAAAATGACGGGGCTAAGTTCTATCGATAAAATAGTTTTTGGCGCAATTTTTTATTAAAATAAAATTTTATGATTTATGGCACAAACGGCACACGGTGAGTAGAATGCAATACAATTTTGATTTTTCAAAAACTCAAAAATGGCGGGCTAACTTCTACCCAAAAATAAGCAATCTCTATAAAATCCAAAATAAATAAAATAAATTTAAAAAAAATACGGCACAACGTGGCACACATCGGGCACAGCCCGGAACAATATTCATTTTTAAAATTTTCAAAAATGGTGGGGCTAACTTCACGCACATGAATATTCCCCAATGTCTTGGGCGATATATCAAATAACAGGTAAAAATTTGCTTAAGTTAGATATACAGACAGATACTTAAGAATTTGGCAGCATTAAAATTTAAATAACTGCGTGTAGGTAAAAAATCGCACTCGCTCGTGCCTATCAAGTTCGGCATTACAGGAATTCTTTTAATAAATGCAGAGCTTGAGTTGCGTTATCTGAACTACAGTTTTGAAAGATGAGAAAAGCGACGTTATAAATCTGCTACGAGAGAGGAGGAAATTTATTGTCAAAAAATGACTTCAGACCTTTTTCTAAACTCTCCGAAAAAAAATCTTTTATACTTTTTTTTCAATAAACTTCAAAGAAGTGACTCAACTAGTTTGGGAGAGGGGAATTACCCTCCTCCACTGGTTACGCCACTGAGCAATTCAATTTTGCAGTTTTTAATTGAAACCAAAATTGAAACAAGAAAACTAAATCAGTTGATTTGTTCTGTTTAATATTGTAAAATGTTTCAAAAGAATTTGAATCCTCCCCCCTCTTTTATCCTTTCATAGACGCCCATGTAACTGAGTGGCATCCTGTATAAATAATAATATAAATTTTACAAAACAAACAATTTCTGTTTTTGTAAACACATTTCAGGTCACCCACGTCGTTATTTTCGTGATCTTGTGATTTTAAGCGTTAATTTTTAGAAATCAATTATTGCAAAGGTGATGACGTAAGAAAATTTCTGCTGACGTCATTGTTACGACACACGGTTAATATTTTTTGCCATAATAATTGTAAATTAGCTATTTTAAGAACGAAAGAAACGTTACAGAATAAATTTCGTAATGGCTTAATAATTGTTCAAATTTCAAGTTGAAAAATAATTCAATAATTTTTATTATCTAGGGTTTATTTCGTGCGGGTGGCAGCAGTGTAGTTTTCGCGCGGCATCTAGCGGCAGCGACGCAATCTCGTTCTTTGTTTATTATTGCGTTTTCGCGTATTTATCTGCGATTTATTATCGCCGAATGAAGTTTTATAAATTACGTGTGATAATAAGATCAAGTTTAGTTAAATCGTGCCGGCGGATCGTCTTGTGAGTTACATTTTAGCGTTTAATCCAATCAAAAGTAGTTCGCTATTTGTTCGGTAGATGTCCATTTGATTTTTATTAATTTTCATGGATTTTCTAAGGAATTGCGATCGAGTTGTTGGGTTTGGCGAATGTTTTGTGATCGTTATTGTGTTGCGGTCGCGTTTGTGAGGTCACGTGGGGTCGAATAAGTTAAAAAATGCAAATTTAGTTTTGAAAATCGGATTTTTTGTGGTGACGTTTTTGGTGTGCGCCTGCGCCTTTGTAAAGAGTCTCGTGTAAACGATCCCCACCTTAGTAGTTTCGGGTACACCATGTTCCCTGTTTCACAGTGCAGAGCCGAGAACGGTATAAAACGCAATGTGCCTCCGCCATTGTTACGGAGTGGAACTACGCAAAGTTCTGTCGAAATATATACGGTTTTATCGTTACAAACCGACTTTAAATGCAGAATAACGTAACAGAATTGACACATAAATTACTACGATCATTGGATAGTAATTATAATGTAAGGATTTTACCAATTTAAATGGTTTTTTAGCATTTTATGTGGACGGACCTACTCATATGTGTAATGTATTGTATGTTAGTGTGTAATGTTGTTCCCTGTATTATTACTAACAGGTCGAACGTGGAAGAGTTTTACGCCCGTCTCATTAATATTTATGTTCAACTAGTGGTTAATTTAATTTTATCACCTTATTTTGACAAATCAATCTCTTTAATTTACTAGAGTTAATATGGACGAGTGTATTGACATATTTTTAACTCATGTATTTAATGAATCACAATTTTGCCACAAAATTAAACCTTTTTTTAATTTAGGTCATTGATATGCCAGCGGTGGTCGAAGTTATATCAATATTTGAAAAAATTTCGTTTACGGGAATTTATTTAAAGGTGAGTTGTTATTATTGTCTTGCTGTTAGTACAATAGAGGTTTGTCCATTTTTAGGAGAGCGGTTTAGGTAAACATGTAAATTTGTTGCGTAAAAGTACCACAGATTCGGCGCTAGCAAGGCGCGCCAAAGATTTGGTAAAACGTTGGCGAGACTTGGTGAACGCCGCCCCCGTGAACAATGGTCAGGTTAAAGCCAACGACACGACGTTGGAGGAGGCGAGCAGAAAGCGCGCCGCTCCGCCAGATTCCTACGACAGGGGCCTCGTCAAGAGAGTCCGGCTCATGAACGGTCAAGTCAACGAGATCGATCTCTCCGACAATTCCAATTCGAGTTTTGCGGACGTGGGGCTCTCGAGGATTTCGATGCAACGACCGAACATAGTCAACTCGGATTCCAATTCGAGTATTCCCGACAATGTCGCCACACCGGACACCCATGCGGTGCAGCAACAGCAGCCGAAAAAAAGAGGACGTAAAAAAGGCTCGAAGAATCATAAAAATTTGATCGAAGAAGCCGAAACTTCCTTCTCAAATAAGTTGAATGTTTCGCGGGGAAATGCAAAGGTTAAAACGACGCAGGAACTCCTAGCCGATTTGCATATTCGTACCGTCAATAATATGAGTAACAATAAACCTCCTATGGAGGATTTGAACGAACGGGCTGCCAAACTGACAGAGCGGGTGTCGATGATAGACAGAAAGCTGAATGCCAATTCGACGCGTTACAATAAAAGGTTAAGTTACAAATTGAACTTGGATAAGAGCGAAAGTTTCGACTCGGGGGTGGTTCACAACGTGAAGAGGGAGGTGGACGACAAAAACGACGACGTTATTATAGTGGACGAGCCGGACGTGGTGGAGGAAGAAATTAAGGTGGAAGACGAAGTTCCTGCGAAGGAGGAGTCGGTGACAAGTAACATTCCGAAATCGTTGAGTGTGGAAGAGGCCTTATTGTTGTTACCACCTATCGATAAATCGGTTTTGTTGGAAGAGGATCCCGAACCAAAGTGCACATGCCAGCTCATCGAGAACGAGGTCGAAAACGTAACGGAAACAGGAGACGAGATAGTAAGTCATAGCTATGAGTTTGTGGAAGACGAGAATTGTGCAGCTCGGAATCATTTAATTAAAAAATATAAGTTAAATGACGAAGAGTTGAGCGAACGCGTTAAAAAGTTGCACGAGGAGTATTTGCCAAATATTAACGGTAATTACAGTGCGGGTTGTTGTACTAAAAAGACTCAAATGAGCGATGACGGTCTTTATATAAATGTAGTGCCTAATGTAAATACTGACAATCTATTTAAATTTAATGATGTCGATAACGAAAAGCCGGCAAGTGAAAATTTTAAAAAGTATAGTATATCGGAAAACGGGATCCCCGACGAAGATTGTGTTGCCAAAAATGACGAATTGTTGACTAATAAGTGTGAAAATAGTAATTTTTCCGAATGGCACGAAGTGTTAGAGACGCCTTCCTATAACGGTGAAATATTAAAGATTTTGCCTTATGTTATTATAGATTAAATAAAATTACTAGTCCGTTATGTAATAATTCGAAGCAGTCACACTTTTTCTTCCTCTCTTTCAGCTTTAGTTTTTCAATCTTGAAATTTAAAATTGATTTTTGTCGAGTGTTATGCAACGAGGTCATCTAACCCATCCCGGAACAGTTTTATCACTATCGAAAGTGTGAGTGTTTCGAATGAGTTTATTAAGTGTTAGCACCTTTCTCTACGCTACTCTAAATATCTATGAATGTAAATACTTATTATATTTTGTCACAACCAGATGGCGTCAAGGTGTCTCACATGAAACCTTAGTTACTTGATATTTTTTTTTAGAAATCTTTATATTGTTAAATCTGTTAATTTATTAGTTCGTTATTAGAACGGTAATGTTTGATTGAGTTTTATTTGACGAGATGTGATTTGTTGAAGGGTTTTTTTCTTGATGTTTGTTGGAACAAGTTGCATATTTTTGTTTTCTCATTTGTAATATGTTACTTCTTGGTAAATAATATTAAAATTAACAAAAGCCTTAATATTAAATAGGGTAAACATCCCATTTCACTTGAGCTACTTTTTTTAGTTTTACTAATGTACAGCATGTCTTATTACATTTCTTGTTTGCAGTACAATAATATCATCGTTTGTAA
Source organism: Cantharis rufa (assembly GCA_947369205.1). Taxonomy (NCBI): domain Eukaryota; kingdom Metazoa; phylum Arthropoda; class Insecta; order Coleoptera; family Cantharidae; genus Cantharis; species Cantharis rufa. The sequence continues at coordinate 12,399,239 of OX376307.1, read as the reverse complement.
ATTGTTATGACATCAGAAATAATACTACTTGAGATTTTATTGTTTCTGTAGTGTTTATGACGATATTATGCCTTTTTATTAAATATAAAATACACATATTTTATATATTTTTGCAGTTTTATTTTGGTTACAACCAAAGAACCACTTGACGGAGCAGGTAAGTCGTGATGATCTTTCACCTTTGAATTGAATTTCGGTAGACAATAATGTTGCTGTAAAAATTAGCGACTTGAACTTGTGTGTATTGAAATGTTCTTTAGTTAGGGGTGATATTTATACTTACGTAGATATGAGATGTCCTGTTATTAAATAGGTTGGATTTAACTGATCCCAGAAATAATAGTTTGAAAGGCTTCAGTAGCGTTGTTTCAAAAATGTATTTGTGGAAACACAAAATATATTTTATGATATCGGAATGGCTAACTCCCAAAAGGACTACGGTGGATGATCCACAATTATAAATATTTATTGTTATATTAATATTTAAAAATGCATAAAGTAAAAATAAACTTTCCTCAAGAATTATGTGAACTAGTTTCTACAGTCATCTTCGTCAGCACATCCTACAATATCAAAATGTCATTAAGTTTATTAATTTATTTTGATCTTGTAGAATGCGCCGGCGAAGACCACTGTCGAAACTAGTTCACATAAAAATATTAATTCACGAGAAAGGTGGTTTTTGCACTTCCCTTTCAAACAAAAAAAATGTTTTTGTACAACTTGGCTTGTTGCCTTGGTGAGGCACTGCCTACTCTGACAAATCGCCACTGCTTGGAAGAATTCCCGCTTCAAATACTGTAGAGCTTTTAAATCAGATGGTATATCTAGATTAAAATACCTCTCGTTAATCCATTAAACTTATAAATACAATAAACAAATTCATTAATACTATGAACAAATTCATAAATACTGTGAATGTTTTTCATTAGGGGACGTCCATTAATTACGTGAGCAGTTTTACAAAATGTAATTTGTTATAATAATAAATCTTGAATTAATTTTTTTTTAAATTAAAAATCTGAATTAAAAAGTTGTCGTGAAATTTTCCCCCCCATTTTGTGCTCAAGTAATTAATGGACGTCCCCTTAGTTCATTTCATTAAAATTGAATTTAATAGTAGTTATTTGCTATTAATAAGTTGTTAATATTAATTAAATTTAGCACTAAATCCTCACATAAAAGAATTTTGAGAATGAATTCTGATTGGTAAATAGCTGCTCTTTATAATATAATTTGCTATACAGGGTGTTAACTACCAAATAGTACAAAACGAAGGAGGTGATTCTATGACTTATTTTAAGAAAAAAAGTTCCTATTAACATAAGTCTGCAAACGCACCGTTAAGGGTACAGGGTCCAGATTTTGTAAGGGGCTGTCCATTAATTACATAAGGGTTTAGGGGGGGGGTATAAGAATAAGAAATCTTACGGGCCCTTATGTGGGGGGGTAGGGGGTCCGACGCAGTCCATACGTAAGGTTTTTAAACCATTTTCTTAAATTAAATTAAATTTAAACATAGCAAAAATTTAAAAAAAAAAAAGGTTTTTAAATTGTACCTAGATGTAGATAGCAATAACAAAAAATCTTGTCACTGACATTGGTGATGGTCTCTGTTTTCCGCATGTACAATTCATATCGGAATGGCTAGCTCCCACATGGACTACAACTGACCTTTAATTTTTTTTTCCAAATTTTTGTATTAACCTTTTATATGTAAATAATGATATTTATTAATTTTTAAATATATATGACCTGGACTATGAAAAGGGACCTTACGTCGGGAAAATCAATTTTCACTTTTTTGGTGATTTTTATAGGAAAAAAGACGCTCTTTCGAATGGCGCGAACCACAAGTTTCTTTTTTCATCACTCACTTCACAAAAAATCAATCTCAAAGTTAAACGTAAAAACATGAAAAATCATCAAAAAATATTTTTTCACTTTTTTAACGTTTCCTATAGAGAAAAAGAAGAAAACATACTTTATATGTTTAAACGCGTTTTACCGGGAGACTAGTTTTCCGACGTTAGGTCCCTTTTCGTAGTCCAGAAATTAAAACGGAAAACACATTTAAATTTGCATTATCTAATCGTCTTTTATTAGCTTGACACCAAAGCAATGTAATTAAAAATTAAAGCGCGATAGTTAATATTGAGCTCAATTTCTACACGTTTCCTCTTCGATAGACAACCAGCTTTTGTCTATGTCCTGTCAAGATGCAGACTCACCATCGATCAGAGCCCGAATTTTATAATGTTTCAAATTAAGGTAAATGGCACTCCCTTTAAAAGATTCTGGTTACGTTCCTGTTACAAATTTCTCCCCCCTCCCAAACCATTTTCTGTTTCTTTTTATAATCGTTGTTTCTACAGCAGTTTTGAAACTATCAGATGTTGGCACAAATGCTATTTCAGCCTAAGCATGACTTGGATCATTTTCAGAGCGGTTTAGATTGCAGCAGAAATATAGCTGCAAGCACCGCTTTATTATTTTTAAAATATAATTAATTACTCTTTTTATCAAAATCATTATTTAATTACTAAAACCTATCGAGCAATATAAAAAATTACTATCAGAATATCACCATAAAATCAATTTAAAATAGTCAATAGGATCCAGGGATGTGCCAGCATAAATCAACAAGGCAATAGCAGGAAACAAATAAACAATTGAATACCAAGTTTTAGATTAGAGAAAATATTTAATGTTTGTTTCTGCATTAAGTTTTCATCTCTATATTTCAATAAGAAGTATAATAAAATGTACCTCAATTCGTAAAATACAATCTGTTTCTTTCTCAGAAGAGATCTATAGGTTAACCATTGGAAACAAATAGAAAACTGAGAAATTACAGAAATATGCATTACATTAAAATTATTATTTTTAATTATAAAATCTTATAAGTATCCTATATTTACATAATTAGACTTCTTGCATAGGTTTAAAACTTTCCTCATCTTCTGACACCAAGGCATCGATATTATAAAAAGAAGCATGCAACGTGATAATAAAGAATGAAGCACCGAGGACCCAAAATATTCCTGCTCCTGCACTTATAATATAACATAAAAATATTGGCATTGAAACTAGAGAAACCAATCTATAGACTTGAGCCAAAGTGTATTTGTGACCAAATAAAACAAATCTTCTCTCTTTGTGTAGTTTTGATAGACGATAACCAACATAAAAACTTCCAGCTATTGCAAATAGAGGCAATGGATATCTGATTCTAAAAAATGATTAGTTAATATTAATTAGTCGTAGAAACCAAAAGATCTTGCATTCACAGACAGTATATGAAGAAACCGAGAAACATACACAAGTAATTGCTTTGGAAGTATTCTATATTTTTCATAATTCTCCGACTTAACTGTGGAATTGATTGGGGTATCCTAAAATTGAAAGTTTCTACGAAGACTAGCCAGTTTTGTCGCCTCACGTTCATCCATTCTTTAGTGAGTTGGGATGAAAATTGCATTATTCTGAAACAAAATTTGGGGTGAAGCCCTATATTTATAAATTTTGAAAACTCACCGAGCGAACCGATTTTTTGTGACTTCATCTGGAGGTAGCTCCATATCATCGGATACATCTACCGATACTGATGCCATTCTTTAATTTTTCCTTTTTAATAATTTTGAAATATCAAAACATTGCTGACGTAGATAATTTGACAACTCAGATAAATATGGGTCATCATCACTGACTTCAAGGAGTCGAAGGAGTTCATGGACTTCTTCTAAGTCCGTCCATGGTCATCATGTGTCACTTTCACCAGAGGTTCTCAAACTATATTTCAGGCAGAAAAATAATAAAGACGAGAAAAATTTAGAACCATAACAGGGGAGCGTAAAATAAAGTAACAGGCGTAAAATGGCAAAAATAACTATTTCTGACTTATTCTAAATATTATTTAGTGACTTCATTCGGCCCAACTTAAGCTAAATAGTAGCAGTAAATAAAATTTTGTTTTCACTGGTCAAATTTGAATCATTTATTGAAATTTAACCAATCAAAACAAAAATCGTATTTTGCAAATCGTAAATCGCTAGTGCATGTATTCAGCTTAAAAGCGGCCCACTAAATTTATAAATTTCCGTTTGTTCCAAACAGTCAGAAGTGCATTTCAGAAATTTACAATTTTTCAAATTTGTAGTGAAATGTGCAGTCGCTGCCACGCCGCAACACTGCGAACTAAAGAAAAGCGACAACGTCGCATTCAAAAATTAAAAACAAGAGGTTAAGATATTAAGATATTTACATGTGCAGTGTCAAGATTGTTTTAGATACAAATCATATTTTACAAATTGTGTCGTTTGAGGTTTGAGTTGGTTTACAGTAATTTGTAATATTTTGCATTGTATCGAGCATTTTGTATATGCATTTTCGATTATTTTTATTATTTACTTTTTTCCAATGTGTTTGAATATTGTAGAAATTATTTCAATAAAAACCAAAATTTCAAAGAAATTATTTATTAAAATGTTTTTTTTTTATATTAAAACACGATCACACTTTTCCAAAGTCGATCCTGTTTTTTTTAAATTTTTCTTTTTTACCAGAAACCGTTATTTGAAAACAGTGTACTTATATTTGAAACGATCAGATGGCGCAACAAACTAAAAAATGAATAATATCTATTAGAAAGTAATTATGCGAACACGTGAAAATTTTTACTCGCACCTCCCATTTTAACTGTATTTCCCATTAAATAGCGGTATCATTCGAGGTAATTATAATTACTGACATTAGAAATCTTTTTTGTAAGTTATGAATTTCTATATAAAAGTGACGGTTAATAATTTGTCCTAAATACCTGTAGTTAAATCAAGTTCCTATTTTACCGATGTCCTACATTTGATTCGACCAATTATGATGCGTCAATTCAAATGAGCGATCGCGATTGGTTGATTTCGTATTATTGTGATGCGTCATCCGCCATTAAACCGTTGTTTTTAGTTTGGTTTGTGTTAGACAGCGTGTATTTGTGAATTTAGAAGAAATCGAAAAAATATTGTGGTGAAAGTAAAATTTTTAGTGAAATTTTGGCATTTATTGTTGTTTGTATTTTTCGTGCGCGATGGATTGCGTTAGAAGTCTAAACTTTGAAATGCAAGAAGCAGACGACGAAAATTTCGATACATCTTCGGGTTGTGAATTATCTTTTGAAACGTCAAGCGATAATATTCAACAAATAAGTCCAACATTTTATTACACACAACCGAAGAATGACATTTTTGAAACACCTATACCGCAAGTAGTGGTTCACAGTCCACCTTACAAAAGGGTACGTTCGTTAAGACTATTCGACAGCCCCCATACACCTAAAACTATTTTGGAGAAGTCATCGGCGTTTGCTACTCCAGCTTTACGAATGCGTTTGTTTCCTCCAACCGATAAACCTCGAAGTGTTCCAAGTGCTTATCCCAAGAAAGAAAAACCGTCGGCTAACGTGAATCCATTCTCACCCATTCCAACAATCTTACAATTGAGTAATAAAAAGAGGACGCGTTCGTTAGTCGGTTCACCTGAACTGTCAAATTCGATTCATGACACTCAAGATTCCGAAGCCAGCGATCCGGAAGTGGATCAACCAACGAAACGCGTCGCCTTACAAGAAAGCAACATATCGAGATATCATAAAGAATTTTTGGAATTAGAGCTTATTGGTTCAGGTCAATTTGGTTCGGTATATAAATGTATCAATCGTCTGGACGGTTGCGTTTATGCAATCAAAAAATCGACGAAGCCAGTCACTGGAAGTATTTTAGAAAAACGTGCACTAAACGAAGTATATGCACACGCCGTTTTGGGACGACACGAGCATGTAGTGCGATATTACTCCGCATGGGCTGAAGATAATCATATGATTATACAGAATGAGTATTGCGATGGAGGTTCTCTAGCGGATAGAATTTTAGAAAGTCCATTGACAACATCGGAATTAAGACAATTGGTGATGCATGTTGCGGAAGGTTTGAGGTACATTCACGCAGAAGGACTCGTTCATTTGGACATTAAACCTGGAAATATTTTTATTTCACACGAAAAGAAAGCTCGTTACACAAATTATGATTCAGCAGATGATGGTTTTGAAGATTTGGACGAGTCCTCACTCTCGGAAGATGATCAAATTGTTTACAAAATTGGGGATTTAGGTCATGTCACAAGTATAATTAAGCCACAGGTAAGAATCTTTTTTATTTTTGGTTAAATTTGCAATTTCAACTGTCAAATTTTATTTCTCTCTTGACTTATTGTAAAATAATAAACTAAAAGTAATCCAATCGTACGATACTTTAGCCAGGAAATAATTCGAAAATTAAATTTTTTAATGCTGTAATCTTCAGTTTGGCATTAAACAATCCCCAGAATTTTTTATATTAAGTTTAAAGTAAAATGGGTGCAAATCACAAAACCATTTTTTATGAGTATTTTATCATTAAAACAGGTATTATCAAATTTTGTGTCGTGGTAAAAGAATATATGCAGTAACTTACAAAAGTTTATCCCAGTTCTATGTTAGAAACTGTTTCTGACTTATGGTGATTTAAAAGAGACTATAGAATACAAAAATATTATCATCTGTATCTCGGTAACGGTACGACAAAACAAAAAATTCATATGAACAGAAATGTAGGGAATGCAATTGACAAGAAAAAATGCATATTCATTTTTTAAGTAACTGTAAAAAATTTCTAATAGTTTTGCTGTAAAAGTGATTTTTGTGTATCACGAAGTAGTCTTCAAAAGGCACACACTACATAGGACTATACAAAACTTTTGTGAGTCACTGTATTTTTCTGGTTTCCGAGATGCAACTTGATTTTTGCCCAAGAAAACATAGTTTTCAGGTTTTATTGTAAATTTTGTTTTTGTTCCAAGTGAAACCAGGTTGAATTCCTGGGAAATCTGTATAAAACAAGTTTTCTTGCTTGATCTATATTAATCCAGTGCCGCCCTATTCTTTAAAAATGCTTTTGCAAGTTCTAGACTTGTAAGCTAAGGAAAACAGAGAATTTATGCCTTTTATGATTACTAGAAGGTCAGGCGGCTGTGACTCGGTAATCGACAATTGAGGTGGTTGTCTGTATTCGGCAGCACTTATACAATTGATTTTCAAATTATTTGCTAATCGAATAACTTTTTAATTTTGGAATGTGAAATTGGGGGCTTCTCCTCAAGTAGTAAATTGAAGCTTTATGAATTACAATTATTGATAATGCTGTAAAGAGTTTCTTAATCGGAGAATTGAGTCTAATATCATTAAAAGAACATTTAAAACTGAAAACTGGCAAAAAAAATCAGGCCTCTACTTGTTTTAAAATCCTAAATTATTCTAAAATTTATTCTAAATTTAAAACTGAAAACTGACAAAATAAATCAGGCCTCCACTTGTCCTAAAATCCTAAATTATTCTAAAATTTATTCTAAATTCCTAAAATTAGTGAAGAATTACTAAATTTCTAATTTTTAAATTTGAACAGTGAAAGTTTTACTATTTTTACAATTTTTCTAATTTGAATTTTTAAATTTTAGAATTAATAATTTCTAAAGAATGAAGCATTTTCTGATTGTTTTATGTGTTTCAGGTTGAAGATGGCGATTGTCGATATATTTCAAGGGAATTATTAAACGACGACTACAGTCAATTACCAAAAGGAGACATCTTTGCATTAGCTTTAACGGTTTTAGAAGCAGCCGGTTTAGGTCCACTACCAAAAAATGGTCCTGAATGGCACTCATTAAGGGACGGTAATGTTCCGCAAAACGTGCAATTAAACGAAGGTTTCGGGGATCTGATAAAATCAATGATACATCCAAATCACATGTTGAGACCCACCGCACTACAAGTCCTTCAGCATCGTGCCATTAGTCCCGGCAGTAATAAATCGAAAGCACAACTACGCCGTGAACTTAATGCTGAAAAATTGAAGAATGAAATTTTACACAAGCAACTTGTTGATGCAGCAAAATGTATACAATCGATGGCGCCTACAGACACAAAAGAAGTGAAAGCGGTTACAAGATTAGCGTCTAGAATTATGGGAAAAAAATTTAACAGAAGTAGTAGTACGACACAATTTTAAGTAGAGAGTATTTTTATATTATTGTATCTTTGTTCGAAGAGAAGTTACTTGTGTTAATATTTTTGTTATAACTTTGTACACGTATTTTAAGAAAAATTAATCAAATTAATGTATAAAACTACTAAATGATCTTGATAAGAATAATAAATGTTTGTATTTTTGTTATTTCTTTAATTTCTTGAATTAAAAAAATATATTTTATAAGTAAAAAATTGTTAATGAAGTAACTACTAATCGCAAAGATAAGTGAAATTTTAAACTGTGTTTGCAAAGGCTGTTGGAGATTATAGGGTGAAGTTTGTGATGTTTTGTTAATTTAAGTTTCGCATAAGAGCCAAAAATTAATCGAATTGTAACTTTAAATTTTTGTAAATGTTGAATTATTATTTTTATTAATCTTGTTCCTAAAACAATGTGACTTATTTTTATTATGTATTTTTATACCTTCTGCATGTATTATTTTTCTTGTACTTTTCCTCCTCTTTTTAAACTTACTTGTATTATTATTTATCTTCCACTTTGTTTACTATTCGAGTCGCAGTGTCTGTTTGAAGTATGTGATAATATAATTGTTGCTTGCTGTAACTTTTAAGAGTGTTCGTTTTGCACTTTTTTTGCTCCAAAAAAAAAGTGTTAAAACTGACTTATATATGACTGCACTAATATTTAAGTGTTATGATAATTAAGTGCCTTAGTTTTAAAATGTATGTTAAAATATTTAAAAAATTTTTGCTAATGTTATAAAATATAAGGTGTAAGTTTTACTTATTTTATTGAATACCATGTATATGTATTTTTGCAAATAAAATTTATTCGACAATCATTTTATACTAAATAGTTGTTTTTCATATTACTCTCGTAAATAATGAGATCTGCTGAGTTAATTGACTAACAAGTTTTTAAAATTTCTGGCAAAGTACCATCTTTTCTGGCTTACGGTGGGAGCAATATTGAACAAATAATCGCCTGCGAAATTGACGGTTGTGTCGGTGTAAATAACAAAACTATTTTAGGATACTCTGTGTAGTACAAAGTATTTAAATATATTTTTGTTAAGTAAAAGTGTAGGTACTTATTACATAGTTAACTAATGGAGAATTAGTGGGCGGCGGTTTTATAATCACGTAGCGCGAATTCAATATGCGCTTTAAAATATCTTAAAAAATTATTGATTTTTTTTTATTTTGAATTACAATTTTTGAAACCAGTTTTAACTCGAATATATTGATTTACCAAAATTATGGAACTGCCAAAAAAATCTTAAAAATTTTACTTTCTTAATTTTTCTTGAGTGGCTCAATTCAAATTGGTGGTTCTTGCGTTTTGTACGGTTTACCTAGTAGCAGAGCCGGAAATTTCAATTTTATATTTAAAAAACTAAAATATTTTTATAAAAAATATAAAAAAAAAAATATTTTTATATTAAAAAGATCTTATTAATCAATACGATTTCAAAAAAAGAAAAAAAATTCTGTGAAACATCATTTTTTAAGTTTTAATAAATTCCTCCCCCCGCGATTTACGGTCCTGGTGGGCAGGGCCGTATCTGAGGGGAGGTTTTGGGGGTTTTCACTAAAATTTTTTAACTATTATATAAATTCTTAACTTGTGAAAATTAATAAAATTAGAACTTCAAATAACAAGTTAGTTAAAACCAATAAAAGACAATAATTATATTTTTGTAATATAATTTCAATATAAATTGAAATATAATTTCTGCTGATAGCGATAACCTTCGCTGAAAGCTTAAAAATATAATTATTGTATTTTATTGGTTTTAACTAACTTGTTATTTTGAAGTTCTAATTTTATTAAAATTTTTTAATGTTCTTTATTTGCAGAAAAGACAAATTTCAAATTCCGTTGTTCCTTCGCAAACTCAGTAATAACTTCTTTCTCCACGAAATTTAAATTAATTAAAATTAAATTTAAAGATTTACGGCAAGGGCCAGGGGGGCGTCTGCCCCCCCATAGATGCCCATGAGTCATACTTATGGAGGGTAGAGGTACCTCTACCCTCCATAGTCAAACTATATGTATTTTAAAATTTTATAGAAAAATAATATATTGCGAATATAATATCGTATAATTATATCGATCTATAATTATTATGTTTTTTGTGAGCTTCCCTCGGGCTTGACAAATTGTAGTAAAAAGTTAAATTATGTAATTTAAATTTAAAACAAATCCTAAGTTTGAATTTAGTTGTTTAGGCAAGAACGATTAAGTTTCCTTGAATTTTGTAGTTACCCATTATTATAAAAATAATTAGGATTAGTGAATGTAAATTATTTGCAGATTCAAAGGCGGATCTAAACAAAGTTTATGAAGGGGGTAAACAGTGTGAACAAATACTATAGACTATAATACGTCCAACTTCGTAAAAAAATAGGAATCGGACCTCTGGCGACTGGAAGTGTAATGAGAAATGTAAACAAACAAGTGTATTAGGTTAAATGCTTCTTGTTGTTTTCATTACTTTAAAAATTTTTCTAAAGAAATTGTTGTGTTTTGGTCAACCTTGTATCAAAGAATTTAGATCAAATCAGAGATTACTATTAAATATTAAGTTGGTAGTCGGATTGTAAGTAATTACTACAACACAGAAAAAATGGCATTCTTAGAAAACTTAAATACAATTATACTCATACATACGTACATATTATATAAAATGGTAAATAAACTTGGTGCACTTTGTGCCGTATATGGCTGTAATAATTATAAGCAACAAAAAGGTGAAAAGAAGTCATTTTTTAGAATGCCGAAAGATCCTAATCTGTAAGTACACAATTTTAAACGTAATGATAATTTTTTATTACATTTTATTTCTAGTTTAAAATCATGGATTATCGCTTGTAAGAGACAAGATTTGGAATTATTGTTGCAGTCAAAGGATTCGGACTATTTTTATAAGACGTGTGTGGTCTGTTCGGACCATTTTAACTTAGAATGTTTTCGAAATAAGAATCTGTTGAGCCAGGGTTTATTACCTGGGTCTATTCCTACGCTGAACTTGTTTGAAGTTACAATTCCAACTGTTTTTTCGATAAAAACGAAGATTGAAGATGACGCCAACCTAGTGACAGCAAATAAAATTATGGTTGATGAAACCCTCGATGTTAACGAGGAATTTGCAGATGTGGTTGTTTTGGATAAGTCAACTTCTCTACCTTCTACGTCCGATTATCTAAATTTAAAAGAGGAAAATAACAGACTCGCTCAGATGTTAGAAAAATATAAAAGGAAAGCAAAAACCACTGCCAGCCTTCTTTGGAAATACAAAACTAGAAATCAACTTTTACGTAAAAAGTTAGTTCAATGTCGAAAAACAATGAATCAAAATAATTTTACTAATCCGCATAGTAAAATGACTCAAGTTTGTAACCAATTTGTTAAGAGTCAAATTAGATTGGTGGGAAGGAAGAAGAAAGGAAGAAGGTACGAAAATAGCGATAAAGAGTTTGCATTAGCTTTGTTTTATTGCTCAACAAAATCGTATGTATTTCTTCAAAATTATTTTTGCTTGCCTAGTATTAGTTCTTTGCGTTCTTGCCTAAATAATATGCATGTCGGAACTGGAATAAATAACACGGTGTTGGAATTGCTAAAATTAAAGTCAAAAAAATTAAAACCTGAAGAAAGAGTTATTTCACTTGTATTTGATGAAATGTCGTTACAGGAACATCTAAGCTATGATTCTTCCCGAGATACATTCGAAGGGTTTCAAGATTTTGGTGATGATCGACCTCACTCATTCAAATTGTGTAATCACGCAATGGTTGTAATGATTAAGGGACTATATCTCAATTTTAAACAGGTAATAGGTTACTTTTTAAGCAAAGAGATTTTGTCAGGTGATATTTTCAAAGATATCTTTTTAGATATTATTGATAAAATTTTTGAAACTGGTTTTGTGGTAAAAGTTGTAGTATGTGATTTAGGTACCAACAATGCAAAATTGAGGAATCTGCTTTCGATTACACTCGATAAGCCATACATGACATTTAAAGAAGAAAAAATTTACTTCTTTTATGATCCTCCACATTTGCTCAAATGCTTACGTAACAATATAAAAAAGTATGATATTCAATATAAAAATGAGATTTACTCCTGGGAGCATATTAAAAAGTTTTATGAACTAGATTCTCAGCAAATTCCAAGAATGGTGCCCAAGTTAACAAAATTATGTATAACTCTACCTCCTTTTACCCCAATGCGGGTATGTTTAGCAGCTCGTGTTTTTAGCCATTCTGTTCATGCTGGCATTTTATGTCATGTCACCTTAAATAAATTGCCAGCTAATGCAATATATACTGCAAAATTCATAAAAAACATTGACACACTTTTTGACATTTTTAATTCATTAAAATATAACGATAAACAATATAGGAAACCCATTTCTGTAAAATCTGATCATTGGGATAAATTAGAAGAACTGAAAGATTATCTCATAAATTTAAAAGTTTTGAATAAGAGGTCTGTTAATCCACCCAGCATAAATGGCTGGATATCTAATATAAAAGTATTAAAATTGTTATTTGAAGATCTATCTGACAATTACAATTTCAAATTTTTATTCACTCGTCGATTGACTCAAGATTGCATCGAAAATTTATTCTCCATAATCAGGTCAAAAAATGGTAACAATGTTACACCTGATTGTGTTAAATTTCGTTGCAGTTTACGATCAATCATGGCTAATCAATTGTTGCAACCATCTGCAGATAGTAATAGTGAAGTTGATGCTTCAAAATTTCTATTACAAAAACAAGAAATGACGAGAAATGTTGATAAAATAAATATACCACTGCAGCCTTCAAATAGTCAACTTGATGTTGACGTTACACCATTACATGACTTGGCTGAAAAAAATTCTGAAGTTTACGTTTTGGGCTGGGTTTGTAGTCAATTACCACATGAGGAATGTAGAGACAATCTATGCAATTTAAACAACGATTATTCTCTCGAAAATACTCAAATTGAATTAAAAAAATATAAGCAATCTTCACAACTTTTATTTCCTAACACCTCAGCAAAACTAGTTTCAGAGATTTTAAATAAAACTTTTAAAGAAAATATTGATTTATACCTAGCAAATAGCGTTAATAATGTGAAAGCTAGATTAACATTAAATTGTAAAACTATTGTAAAACAAAATATGCAAAATGTATGCGATAGTTGTGTCGATTTGTTTATTAGTAAATATTTTAATGTTTTCATCAAAGCATATGTAAATAGGATTAATGCTAACAAGGAAAAATTAATACTACAAACTAAAAATGCAAAATTAAAAAAAATATCTCACAATTGAATTGTTTGTATTATTGTTGTTTGTAATTTTTTTAAGTAATGTTGTATAAAATAAATATATTTTTAAAAAATTATCTCGAATATCTTTTCCTTACCAATCTTAACCTGAAAACTATTTTTAAATATTAGATTAAATGCGCATTAGTAGTATTTGGCATTAGCGAATTGACGTAAATTTTACACTTCGGAATGTTAGATGGCGCTAAAAAACGGTGTCCGACAAATTGTATGTAAAAGTGGTGAAGTTGAGCGTATTATAGTCTATAGTATTTGGTGTGAATGACGTGTGTTAACTAGGGCTGCCACCTGTCAAAAAGAGTAAACTCGGAGATTATTACTTTTTCCTGCGAGATAGTAAAAAAAGAAAAAAAAGGTATTATTTATTTATTTATTAAATATAAATATTAAATAAATTAAATAAAATATTAAATTTCGACTCGCGAAAAATTTCAAATTTTGAAAAATGGCTCGGACTATCAAGGAGCTTAGCCACCCCTGCAATAGAACATACAAGACTGTCGCCCGCCGGCGCCGGAGACTGGCGCTTTGCCCGTGGACGAAGAATCTGAACAGTGGCGTAGGCAGGGGAAGGGGGAGCTCGGGGGCCCGAGCCCCCCTCAAAATAATTTTTTTATTGTAAATTTTATTAAGCGTTTGACTTTGAAAATTTGAAAAATTTTTGTTTGCGACGCTATTACAAGACTCGCTTCGCTCGTGCCCCTCTCCCGAACTAAATTCCTGGCTACGCCACTGAATCTGAATCTCGCGGAATCTGGATGGTGTGGTTGGCTTTAGCTCGCCACCCGGACATATCGATACTAAATCCGTAGCCCGGACACACCCTATTCAAACCCGTAGACTCCGGGTCAACCCCGGAGAGGTGGCAGCCCTAGTGTTGACGTTATTTTTGTTTTTTTTGTCTTTTACAGTGGGTAATAAAAAATTCAATTTCACTGGGGGGGGGGGGGGTAAATAAATTCAATCTAATAATAATTTTCCAAATTTTAACAAACTTTTGTGGGATTTCTTAATTTTTGATGGGTCATGAAGCCTGAAGCCAAAAGATGACGTACTAAGGACTTCAATATTAAGGAAGTGGTTTCCCGTTGTTTTTTGTTGTTAGCTCACAGATCTATCTTGGGCTTTAGATCATAGCAGTGTATTCGACGCGACCAAGATTTGAACCGCGGGTACCCGCTAAATATTATAAACATTACGACTGCCACTGCTTTCCAAGGGCAGACCCAGACAAAATTCATGGAAGGGTAAATAAGGCTGGAGGGAAGTAAATAATTATATTTTGATAAAAATGTAAGTATATTTTTCAAATTTTAACAAAATTTAGTAGATTTGATTGATTTTTGATGGGCCATGAAAGGGGGGGGGCATAATCTTTTTGTATCCGCTTTGCTGCTTACAGGCAATTTTAGATTAATCTCAAAGTTTGCTTGATTAAACACTTCTACCGAAACACTTTGTTTATGGTAACGAAACTTCATTTAAGTCGTCGTTAAAATTGATTTTAAAATTGATTTTTGTTTTAAGTCGCATTTTAAATTTAAAAGCCCTGTTAATTTTTATTATGAAATTGGTCCTTACTTTACTTTACGCCCTCCTGTTATGGTTCAAAATCTTTCTCGTCTCTAATATTTTTCTGCCTGAAATATAGTTTGAGAACCTCTGGTCAAAGTGACACATGATGACCCATATTTATCTGAGTTGTCAAATTATCTACGTCAGCAATGTTTTGATATTTTAAAATTATTTAAAAGGAAAAATTAAAGAATGGCATCGGTATCGGTAGATGTATCCGGTGATATGGAGCTACCTCCAGATGAAGCCACCAAAAATCAGTTCGCTCGGTGAGTTTTCAAAATTTATAAATATAGGGCTTTACCCCAAATTTTGTTTCAGAATAATGCAATTTTCATCCCAACTCCCCGACGCTAAAGAATGGATGAACGTGAGGCGACAAAATGTGCGTCCCTGGCTAGACTTCGTAAAAACTTCCAATTTTAGGATACCCCAATCAGTTCCTCGGTTAAGTCGGAGAATTATGAAAAATATAGAATACTTCCAAAGCAATTACTTGTTTGTGTTTCTCGGTTTATTCATATACTGTCTGTGAGTGCAAGATCTTTTGGTTTCTACAACTAATTAATATTTACTAATCATTTTTTAGAATCACGTCTCCATTACTACTATTTGCATTAGCTGGTAGTTTTTATGTTGGTTATCGTTTATCAAAACGACACAATGAGAGGAGATTTGTGTTATTTGGTCACGAATTGACTTTGGCTCAAGTCTATGGATTGGTTTCTTTAGTTTCAATGCCAATATTTTATATGGTTGGTGCAGGAGCTGCAATGTTTTGGGTCCTCGGTGCTTCATTCTTTATTATCACGTTGCATGCTTCCTTTTATAACATCGATGCCTTGGTGTCAGAAGATGAGGAAAGTTTTATACCTATGGAAGAAGTCTAACGTGTGTATTTCTTTTTTGTCTAATAAAATTATGTAAATATAGGATACTTATAAGATTTTATAATTAATAAATAATAATTTTAATTTAATGCATATTTCTGCAATTTCTCAGTTTTCTATTTGTTTCCAATGGTTCAAAAAACAACTTCTATATTATTGAAACAACCTCATTAAGGGGGGGAGACGAAATTAATTTATTTTTTTACCTTTTGTCTATACGAGGAGGCTTTCATTATCTCTGCTCTAATTTATTTTTTAGGTTGTCTCTTGCCGAATAATTTTTCTTTCCCTATGGGGGAGGGGGATCTAAAGCGGTTTCCGACCCGTAAAGGGTTCCACAAATTTAGTTACTTCTAGTCTAGTTACTTTTTTTTAATTACATAAATTTGCGTTTTAAATGACGTTCTACTGGAGTAGGTGTTATAGGACATGGCACGATGAGTTAATTAAACCGAACCAATTCCTCATGAAAACATAACATACTTTTTATCTATAAAAATTTCAATACATTTTACAATAATATTTAATTATCATTTTAAGGCCAATAAATTAAGTAGTTAGAAATTAAGAATATTTAGAAGTTCTTGGGAATATCAAGCAAAGCAGCCTTAAAAATTTATGGTAGTTGAACGCATAAATTACAAAAATTAAATTTTATAAATCATTCAAAATTTCGAGTAAAAATTCGATCAGTTTTGTTGAAAACATCCCCGAAGGCAACCGAACTCAAAAAGCATGACACGAATCAGTTTTTAAGTTAAATTCGGCTATAATTAACCAAAACCAATTTAAAATAAATTTATAATACGATATTAACAATTGCATTTCTAGAAAACAACTACAGCCTGCTCCGCCCTTTTAAAACAACCGAGAGCAACCGATTGCTTTTTTGATTTCTTCCTAAAATAAAATCGAAAAATTGAAGTTCATCCATAGCTTAATTTAAACTTCTTTTTGTCTATTAGACCACTAGTATGCTCCCCATCACTTGATATTCGATTGCAAATTTAAAATGCAATATTTGTATAAATTAAGAAGACATGTTGAAGTCCTTTGTTTTATTAGGGTACTTTACTTGATTACATAATATTTATGAAAAGTTCTCGAGTTTTACTATGATTGACAAGGTAACAATATTTAGTGCCAATATTCTAATTTAAGCAGCATTTGTGATTAAAAAAGTTTGCTTTCCCAAATTGCATTTATTTTTAAATATGTGAAAATGAAATTGTTATACAAATGTTTGTAATAAAACAATAAAATTAATAAAAAAATAAATATAAGTTGGTTTTTAGAATAACACAGACTATTTAAATAATTAAGCAAGGTGAGGTCAATAATATCAATAAATACAATTTAATTATGTTAATAGAATAATAAAATGTGCAAGGTATCTCACATTAATAATTTCAATATTTTATGTATTTAATAGGGAAGATCGGGGAATACCTTTCGCTGTATAAAATCAACAGTGTCGAGTGATGAATTCATTTAAGCAAAAATATACACTGAAAAAAAAATTACTCCATCACAAGAATTTTCGTTTGCAATAAGCCGTTCTATAGTAGGGTATAGAATATTATAATATTTTTTTGAGTTTTCCAAAATTTTCCGTCTTATTAAATTTGGAAAAGAAAAGATTTAAAATACAATTAAAATTTGGTTTCATCTAAATTTACTTAGGATTAGCAAATTCTTTTAATTTTGATTTGAACCATCGATCTGTTCGGACGCAAGTGAGCAACAGTAAATAGTTGTTTAAAATTTTTTGGTGCTTGATTAAATAAATTGAAGTAAGTAAAAATACTTATATAATTTAATTTTTTTAATATCTAAAATATTAATAGAAAAACTAATATGAATTTATTCTGATTGCTAAAATCGGAAATATTAAAAGTCAAAATAGTATTCTTGTCTGATTTTCATGCAAATTTCGCACACACAAAACCAATAATTAAAAATAATAATTTAAATAATAACAAGAATATTGCATAATTGTATTATTTTAATTACATTTTTGCATAAAACTTTCTAATATAAATTATGTTGAGTAGAATTTAAAGAGCAAAAAAAGTAATTTACAAATGAAACGGAGTATTTTTAACCTTGTTAACAATGCAACAGTTGCGTTTATTTAAATTTTCAATTTGCACTTTTTGTGTCAAATAAATTTTGTGATTTAAAAAATTATCGCTGCTAATAATAACCTAATTAGAACGATTAATTTCTAAAATATTTGACGTCAATTTGTGAATTTTCATGCTATACGTCTGTCGGTACCTATGTAAGTTTATTTATTTACACCAACAAACAATAAACCAAAAGGTTATTGCTTCCGTGACGACAATATTGTCAACTATTGTCTCTTGTATTTAATAAATTATACATTGTAATCGATTTTAATTGAAATATACATTAGTGTAAATTACTACTTACTTATCCTATGACGTTGTGTATATAATAATTAATCAAGCTTAAATGCTTCTTCGGTATTGCTTATTCCAGTGTTTTCCTAACTTACAACAATTAATTGTCAGTTATCAACAAAATAATTTTCGTACTATTTTACTATTAAAAATAGTTAAGTTGAAAAAGTGAATTATCAATCGTGTGATCTATCATTAAAGGTAGATACTTCTGTTACAATATATATCCAAAGCGTAACGTGAGCTACTGCAGAAACAGTTTCCAGGGACTAGTTTGGTCTTGAACACAAGAAGTAAGGAGCTAATAAAAAATTATTATTTTTTGTAGCCTCCCCCCCCCCAAATATTAGACTTAATTAGATCTAGAACTGTTTCTTCCGTTTCTTCTGCTTGGAAACATACATCCAGTTGATCTAATCGTTGATCTATCGTCGTTTGTACTACCCATCTGATAATAATATCAGCCAGGTATCAAAATATTATTTTTAATCATTAAATAATATTTTGAAAGTTGAACTGATTACTTGTGCAATTGTTTTAGAACTTATCACCATCAGATAGGTTCAATTTAATATTTATATCTGAACAAATTTAATAACCTGAGTTGACTTTTTGAAAGTGTACTTTGAAATAGTATTTTGTTTTTTTTTGTTTTTATCACATCAACCAAAATAAACACAAGTTATTTTTTTGTAATACATAAGTACTCGTAATAACATTGAACAAGAGTGGTTTATTGTTTTTATTTTTCTATTTTAGTTAAGTATCAGGCTATCAGGTATCAGGATTGTTTTGTAGACAAAAAAAAGTATTTTTTGTAATTTACAGAGCCATTTTTAAGTCACTGTAACTCGAAAACGATACAACGAAATAGAATAATGTATATAAATAAAAATAATAAGATAAAACTTTAAAATATAACAAGTTAAATAAACTTCAATAATTGGAAATTCAATTTGAATTGAATTTCCAATTATTGAAGTTTATTTAACTTGTTATATTTTAAAGTTTTATCTTATTATTATTTTCACAAGTTAATAATTTATATTTATATAAATAAAAATGAAGAGAATAAAATTTTTAACAAAAAATGTTTAATAAATATCGCTGTGAAAACGATTTTTATGTGTCAAAATAAGTCTTGAATAAGATACGAATAGTAGTGCTAAGTTAGGACTGTGTCAATAATTTTGTGATGAGCCAGTGTATTTATATGTACCTACCAGCACCAATGCATGTTTTAATTTTTTATACGTTATCTATCACTTCAGTTTTTTATTTTGTGAATTAATTATAGTATAAATCTGAAATCTATCATTAATATCTCTTACATAACCTAAACTTCAATATAACATAGGATTCAATGTAGTATAAGTTGCCTATATTCAGGCGTTCAAGTTACGAGAAGTTTAACATGTTACAAAGTTTTGTTCTGGTGTAGCAAATGCCACACATGCAAATGCAACCCTTGTTATTCCTGTGAATTTGTCATATTATTTTCGCACATTTTTAACCGTTTTTGTGTGTTTCCGACAGGTGAAAGTGTGTTTTCTGAGCACTATGCATGATATAAGCAATAAAACGGGCATTGAATTTTTTTTCAGATTTTTGAAAAAAACGAAAGGAACCCCTTTGCTACTTTTTGACCGCAAAAAATGAAAGTTCGAAAAATTGTAGGTTTTTCCACCGTTTCTAACGTAATTTGACGAGAAAAATCGAATAGCGCTGGCAGATTTTCAGTATCTAAGTATAATATTTATTGTTTTATGTGCCCTTATTTTTTAGTTTTTAGCTTTATAAATGCCATTAATAGTTTTTCTGAATATTTCGTATTTTGGATCGATATCGTATGGTGAAACCATCAACCACATCGAAACATACATTAGGAAGTAATAATAACAACATTGATAACATTTATAAATATTTACAAAATTATAAACGATGTTTTCAAAGGTTTTACTTTTAATTTAGCAAGAATTACTAAGTATCTACATTGATTATATTATCTTATACAGGTTTTAGCGAAAATTAAAAATATGTGAACATTAACTATTAACTTTTATAATTAGCGCAAAACAATAGAAAGTTATCTGTTTAGTTCCTGCAAATGTACCGTTACATAGAAATATAATAAAAAATATACGTATTGATCTTGAATTTATTGAGTAATTATATATTGCTGGAATTTGAATAAATTATAGTATTTAAAATTTTTAATTTCTTTTTTTTATTACTAAACATAATAATTATAAATTTTATTTTAAATATTGTCATTTAATTTCAACGTAATTTCAATGAATATTGATTACCTATCGTGTTTATTATCACTTATTTTATAGTTAGTAGATTCTTGTTTTGTCAAGATTTAGCACAATAGGAGAGGTTGAAGGAGAATAGATCATCACCTTTAATAAATAAATTATTATTAATTTGCATGAATAGTGTGGTATTTGATCGTTTACCTCCTTGATTTTAATTAATTAAAAACTTAATCACATAAAAAACTACAGGTAAGTCAAAATAATTAAGTATGTGTAAAGGCCCGGTATTAAAGAATCATTGTTCTCCGATAATTATTTTGATTAACTTTTATTTTGTTAAAATAATTATTTAATTTTGAGATCAACAAAATAAATGGATAGTAAGGAGCCCCATAAGTGGTCCAAATCTTTAGAATGTGCGTAGTTAAGCATTTCCATCCTAGATCCCATGGCGCTACGCCACTGGGTATTCGAAATAATTGCTAATTTTAAATATGGAAAAATTAATTCGATTAAATCTAAAACTTAAAATTGTTTTTGAAAAATGCTTAAGAGAAAACACAGCTTAAACAGTTACACTTTGGAAAGTCGGGGAGGTATGGAATATCTCCAGTCTAATGTAACCTATTATATAATTGATGTTTAGTTTGAATTTAAAGAAAATTCCTAATGCATTTATAAAGGCAACTACAAAAAAATAATGTGACGCCCCCCCCCCCAGCCCCGCTCCTTGCCAATTCAGTCTGTAATAGTTTAAACTTTTTGAAAAATTAACTTTTTAACTATGCACATAAAGTATTTTACTGGAAACTGAATTTATTGGAAAGGTATTGTCTTTTTAACAATAAATATTATTATTTGTCTAAATATTATATTATTTAAATTTTAAATAAATTCCGGAGCTGTATTAAGAAGTTTGAGCAGCTGAGGCTAAAAAAATTTTTTTTCACGATTTTCTTTTGCGTGTACAGTGAATTTTCATCCCGGAAAATCGAAACAAACATTTTGTTCAAATTCAAAGATTTCCAAAACATTCCAGAAGAGTTTCAAAAATTTCAATGACCTGCGCACAGAAGAATTATTTAAAATAATTGACTGAATAAATACAATTAAAATTAAATCAGGGGATTTACCCATTGGTAATAATCATGAATGACTTTATTCAGATTATCTCAGTTTGTCTCTCTTCAATAATTAGAAAGGGGAAAATATATAAAAATATTTGTCGTTTGTTTCACTTCAACTTACATTTATTTGTTATCTTCCGTCGTTTTAAAAAAAAAGTAAATACCCAGAATGGGTGCTTTTATTTTAGTTTTTTGACGTCATAATCATTTGAAGCAAATCCCGAGGCAATGCCTCAACCAGGCGGCACTAAAAGTTACAGCGCTTTTAGCTGATAACTTAAGTTTTGCTTACATTGAATCAATAAGATTTAGTAAAGTGTACTCAAAAGGAGAAAGGAAAATGAATTACATGACATGTTTATTTCCATACTTGGGCGGAAGGCTAAGGAGTTTTAACAATCTCTCACAAATTTAGTTACTTTGGATATTTTGGTTCTTTTTCTTTTAATTTAAATTTTGAAAATTTAGTTACTATGTCTTGGGAGATTCCACTCCCCCCCCCCCCCGGTCTTACGCAGGGCCGTCATAACATATTCGGCGCCCATGGGCTACTAAAAATAATTCGTTTTATAAATGAATTATTATAATAACCTGTAGTAACAAAAGATATAACACCAATAAAAATTGGCATCCCCAAAAGATTTTGCGCACCGGGGCTATAGCCCATTTAGCCCTATGGTTAAGGTCACCCTGCGGTATGCGTACTCCCTGTAGGAGTAAGTGGATATCTGGCTGTGAAGATCTATCTTATAGGATGAACACTTCTCTTACAATACGTTGTCAGTAAGCAACGTGGGGCTATTGCAAAATCAGAATCCCCATCCAAAAGCATACAATATACTCTTTTCGGAGTAATTAGAGTAAAACATGATAGTCCGTAGAATCTTTTTGAGAGAGAGGCAAAATAATAAAAGAAAATTCAAGACTATTTTTAAATTTCTTTATTTGTAGAAAAGACAAATTTCAAATTCTGTGGTTCCTTTGCGAACTCAGTAATAACTTTATCCACAAAATTTAAATTAATTAAAAATTTTTGCCCCCTCCCCAATGGACGTCTATGGAGTAAAAGTAATAATAAGTTTTAATTAATTTATAATTAATCAGGCACGTAGCTAGGATTTTATTTCGGGGGGGGGGGCACCTGTAAAAAGCCTTATATAAAACGTAACATTTTCGGGGGTTTCCCCTTTTAGAGAATTTTTATTATTACAAAAAAATGTTTTTTTGAGTATTTCGGGGGAGAGGGCACATTCGCGCGGGCGTCTTCTCTATGGGCCTGTAACTAATCACTGCTTAACACTTTCTTGTAACTTAATGCATTCGATGCCCAAGACGAATTCCTAGATGGAGGTTTTAGTAGATGCAGAGTTGATCAGTGTCTGATGATGAGAAATCTCTTTAGAGTAATCTCAAAACCATCCGTAGTACATTAGCACCATATGTGATCCATGTGATGGCTAAATTGTATTCTAGATTTTGCAGGAATTTATTATTTAATTTATTAATGTCTGAAGAATTTTATTAATAAGGTAGGAAGCAAACTACATTTATTTAATATCAATCAAAAATTCAAATTTCTCGTCTAAAGGCTCTAAAGCCACTTACCTACGCTGAAAACGGAATACATGTACTTGCGATTTGCGGAATGCGATTTTTGTTTTGATTGGTCAAATTTGAACCATTTATTGAAATTTAACCAATTAAAATCAAATAACAACAAAAATCGCATTCCGCAAATCGCTAGTGTATGTATTCAGCAGCAACAATTTTTGTTACATTGCAAAATTTTAAAAACAAAAATGTATACTGTTAGGTTAATAATTAATTACTAATTATTACTGTCTAAGAAAAGGTGACGTTTGTAGTTCATAAATTTTATAATTATCGAACATACTATATTAATAACAAGAATTTTTTTATAGGGGGAATCTAGCTTTGTAACGTTATATATTTGTTGGGGGTTCCAAAGAATGTGTTGCAGGGTGACGAAGCGGTGGGGGGGGGGTCCAAAAATGCTAAATTTTGCGTGAAGTATTTTGTGAACGACCCCTATTTACCTGGTAGAGATTAAAAGTAAAGCAGGATGTTTAATTTTTTATTGTAAAACTGGTAATTTGTAATTAATAAAGTAAAATTTCGGCGGTAAATATAATACAAATTACAAAAACTGTAAATAAAAAGTAAATAAAAAATTTTAATAGATATTTAAATTTCCGATTATATAACATAATATGAATTTATTCTAAGTGCTACAATAAAAATAATTCAATTTTTTTGTTTAGTTAATTCGTTAACCCAATACCCGCCTATGTCCCATTTTTGGGACGCAGGAATTTTTACAGGTATCAATAATGTTTTAATGTTACAGTCAAAATCATGTATCCAGAAGACTAGTGACATTAGATGTGGAATATTAATATTCACCAACTGATGGACTCGGTGAGCATTCAACTTTTTACAGGAAATTTTATCAAACTGGGGATTTCACAGAACGCGTGATTAAAATTTCGATGCATTTTTGTAATGATATCAGATTTCTAATTTGAGATAAATGTATTGAAAACATATTGGGTAATAGCTTACTTTCATTATATAATTTATAGCATAGTGAATAGTGGTCTCTAATAGCCAAAAATTTCGTGTTTTTTTGTGTCCCATTTTTGGAACATTGGCTGAATGAGTTAGAATTAGTGACAGATTTTGGCGCTTCTAAGTTCTAACTGTAAAGGTATGTTGTTTGTTTTCTTTTATTACAGTATTTTTGTAACATTATACATTGCAGATTTTGAATAGTTAATGAGTTCAAAGAAATATTTGACCGTGCAAGACATAGAAAACCTCTTTGATAGCGATCATTTTTTCAAAGATCTCGAAGAAGAGGACATTGATATCGTGATAATACCGCCTGATCCAGATGTTCTCACAGATTTTGAGGACTTGGATGAAAATGACCTCTCGCGGATATCAAGCTATAACCGATGTTGCAGGTACTTTGGAAGTGTTCAGAACCCAGTGATGCTAAGGGTGAAGAGATTGAAGAATCCGAAACGAGCAGCGACGAAAAACCTTTGTCTGTAAAAAGATCCCGGCTTTTGGCTCACGGACAACGAATGGATGAAAGCGAGGATGAAAGTCAAGAAGCAGGCCTATCATCTAGCAACGAAAAATCTATTAGTGTATCGCTGACCCGCCAAAAAACCAAATAAAAGCTCAAACACATCTAAATGGACAAACAGAATAATTTACAATAAAACAAACACTGTCTCGGAAAATTCTTTTGAAAATGTTTTTTCTGTTTTGAATTGCAAAACGTGTGTGCTTCTTGCGGGAAAAAAACTATGAGAATATGTGATAAATGTGACGTACCGCTACACGATAAATGCATTTTTCCTTTCCATACAAAATAAGTACATACATTTTTTGTTTCATACTCAGCTATAAATTTATGAACACGATGTATATGCCTCGATATATGTATGCCTAAATATGTAATAAAAATGTTCAGATGAATGTGTAAAATTAATCAGTTTTTGCTTCTATTTTCAGCCTATGTCCCAAAAATGGGACTTTTTTGTCTCAAAATTAAGCAAAATTCTTGAGAAAGTTTTAAGATAAAACTATTTTCTTAATTCATAATAATCACCTTTCTGATGAGATTTAGAAAATTTTCCTCGCCTGTGAATTGCGAGGAATATAAAATACGCATATATTAAAAAATTTGGAATTTGCTTTTCAACTGTTTAAAAAATTCTAAAGCTGTTCATGTTAACGTAAAAAAATTTAATACTGAATTTTGAAATGGGTCGATGGTGGAACGGCAATAATGAAGTTTTGATTGAATTAAAATTAAAAATGTATTTTGGGGTATGAAACAAAAGTTACATTTTTACAAATGTGTTTTGATATTGCAGTTCCTCGGTACCCGCGAAACACCGGTGTTTCCGATCCGTCGCTGCTGTTTCGCTTCTGTGACTTCTATGGCCAGTCCGTCTCTGGGCCTCAATTATATTTATTTGTTTTACATTAATTTTTTTATGCTACTTAATTTAGTGTTTTTCTTAATAGTTAATAGCATAGATTATATTAATTATGATTTCAAGTTTTCGTGTTTTTATCGTTATTTGTTGTCGTAAAATGGTAACCGGCGTTACCGTCGTGAAACGCATTTGAATAATAATGGGCCCCATAAATAAAATGGATTTTAAATTGTATGCACACAATTTGAGGTATCAAAAAGGTTAAGTAGGAGGAAGCGTAATATTGAATGAATCGATTTTAAAAAATGTCGAAATGTGAAATTTTTGGAGGGAAAATTCGTGCGCATCTTGGGGGCTTGTAAATCTTGTTATTGTTATACGTAGACGTGATTCCGTTACCGACAGTTAATTTCACGTGGGGTGTTTTAAAAATAGTCATTAAAGTTCTAACGCAGAACAAGTGAGACGGACTACACCGCATATATATATAATGCATAGTATTTATACCGTACTTTCAGTACAACATTAGCGAAAGAATGTCTAGTTGAAAGCATGTAAAGTTTCTCGGGTGGCGATTTTCGAATTTATTCTTTCTCGTTACATCATTTTTTTTACGAAAAATGAATGATTCCGTCTTCTAATTTCTTACTATCATTTTTTTTAAAAGGCCAGTGACAAGATTAAACTATTTTTTATGAGATAATTTGAAATAAAGTGGCAGTGATAATTTTTAAATTTGAAAGAACTGTCGCGATCGTCAGTTTTTTTTATTTTTGTTGATATTGTGCGTTATTTGTGATCTGTGCTCTCGAAAATTCGAGTTTCTTCACCCGCAAGCTATTTGAGGTAATTAAAAATAAATTTGGGTTATTGTGTTAACTAACGATTTTTCGATTACTTTTAATTTGTTTCAAATTTTCTACTCAGATTAACACAAACTTTGACCTTATGTAGTTTTACTTGTACCATACCATTTATATTGATTTAAAATTGACGTATGCATGGATAATAAATAGGTTTGGTGGGACAATTGAACGATTATTAATTATTTCATGAGGGAGACCATATTGGTACCCGTTTGTACTTTTGTGCTGCCCAAAGAGCAAATAATCTTAACTTTCCTTCCATCGAGTATCCTTTCTTTGGGCTTACCTGGTACTGTTATTCTGGCAAGGACAAAATGAGTTGGTTACTTTTGCGAGGAAATACAAAATTAATTGTAACCTTGGTCATTTTTTTAATAAAATTTTTACCATAATTATTTGATGTTAGTCTTCCTAATTTCAAAGAGACTCGCTTTTTAAAAATTTCGTTTTCAATGGCAAATATAATTATAGCCGCCGATGTATGAATGGGTAACATTTTTGAATAGTGCAGTTTTATTTGCACCAAGAACGAGAACGAACGAGTTCAAGGTTAATCGGTCGTGAACCGATGATATGTAACAGACGAAGATGAAAAAAGTATGATTACCTGAACCGGTACTACATCATCATTCAAAAACTAGACAAACGACTCGGCTTCAAAACGTGGAGATTTGTTCGATTTAAAATTGATCGTTTTATATTCCGATAATTATTATTTATCATATTTCTTGATATTGTTCCGGTTTAATCTTCCTTATCACAAACGAATCTGTTTTCTGTTTTATTATGATAACGATATTTGTTAATTGATTACAATGGAACACATACATATTATTTTGAAAACAGAACCAATAGAAAATTTTAGATATTTGACGATAAAGTGGTCTTTATAATCTTTGTTTTGAAGAATTTCGATTGTAGTATATTATTTTTGATAAGATTAACATTCCAGGCCTGAAAAATGATATATGAATAATATTATAAATAAAATTATTATTACAAACAGCGATAACTTTCAAAAGGAAGCCAGCCGCATTTTATCATTTTTTACTGTTTATTTGAAAATTCGAGAATTTTGATAGAGTACATGCTGAACCTATGTAGTTGGTATTTAGAGTCTTCGAACAATTTCTCAAGTCAACAACAACAATTTTGCGTAAATATAAAAATTAAACAGTAAATCTGTCCGTGTCTACTTTTAAACAAGTCCGTGTCACCTCGGAACGAATCATACAGTTATTAGGCCAAGTGCGCTTTATTTGATTATGGAAATAAATTATTTAGAAAGCTGGAAAATGTTATCACGATTATATTTGTCTGTGCTTAAACTAGATCAAATGGGGTTTTTCATCTTTAATTCGTTTTTATTTTATAGTAAAAGAGTTATGTTATAAAAAGGGCAATTGAATATTTAGACAAATTTTGTTTCATAAATTGTACGTGTTTTGTCATATAAGAATCGCTTATGCAGCAATACTTATTAGACGTTTTTTGTTGCAAATTTCATTCTCTTCGTTTTTGTTTATATACATTTTTCTATTTTGTCGCACCGTTTCCGAGATACAGAGGACTATATTTTTTGTATTGTATATGCAAAGTCCGTTTTAAGTCACTGTAACTCGGAAACGGTGCGACGAAATGGAAAAATGTATATAAACAAAATTGAAGGGTAGGAAATTTTCAACAAAAAATGTCTAATGAGTATTGCTGTAAAAGCGATTTTTGGGTTTAAATTCCTGTATCATTCAATTTCAATGAAGAGTTCTTCCATTAAACACATTCGCCAGTGTACCCCCCCGACCCCCGGTTTTCCAAGACAGACGATTTGTGTGCATAATATTTTACAAATTTTAACGTTATTTCAGGGGTTTGTTAAAAAACAGGACGTATAATAGTAATCCTAACAAACAGTGCCTCATAAAAATTAACATACCGTCCTATGTTAGAAGTGTAAAATTCCACCCTTTGAAGACATGTTTTCTCATATAAAAATCGCTTTTACAGCAAAATTTATTTGACATTTTTTATTGAAAATTTAAATCTATTTAGTTTTGTTATGCAATTTTTTATTTTGTCGCACCGTTTTCGAGGTACAGTGATTTAAAAAACTCTCTGTGAAAATTGGGAATTTTAATAAAAATATTACCGAAATTATTTTAAGCCACTGTATCTCGAAAACGGTGCGACAAAATAGAAATATGTATAGAAACAAAAATGTAGAGAATAAAATTTTCAACACAAAATGTCTAATAAATTTTGCTGTAAAAACAATTTTTATATTACGAAAATTAGCTTTCTAAAACTAAAAATAAACAATTTTGAATCATAAATTTTTTTATCAGTGTAACTCATAATTATTGTAAACAACTGCACTGTTTCTGAAAACAATATAAACAGTTAGATTTATGTCAATCAATTGTCCAAGTTGAAACGTGACTTTCTGTGAACGCAATTGTTTTAAAACAAATATACAGCTGGCGGCGGGCGGTGCCAAACCACTTCAGACCGACTCGGCACCTGTTAACTCGGCGCAAAACCAACTTGGCGTCAACTGACTGCGTCGTATGACCACCATTTGTCGCATAATATAATATTATGTACTATGTGTTTTTGCTAACAAGCTATACGTATAAAAAACGTTAACAAGTTACGTGTATACTCTAATGCAGATTTTCTCTCTCTCTCTCTCTCTCATTTTACTTGAGCTCTTTTCCGTTATTTTGCCTTGATTTCCTATTAAAAAATTTAAAAAATTCCAAACCTAAAAAAGTATAATTGGCGTTGAGTGTACATGACGCTGAGATGATCTGGCGCCGAGCACGATAAGGCGCCATGATTTCAAAACAATATTATATCATCAATAATTTTAAATACTACATTATTCTTATTCTTTTTAACCCGGAACAAAATACGCATGTACAAATCCCCCCCCCTCCTTCTGATAAACTCTGGTGCCAAGATAAGTTGCATTTAAGTCGGAATGTAACTTACGATGTTTCTCTAATCGGCTTAAAATCCATGAAAACTCCTTTCAAAATTTATTTTTATTTTTTTTTAAACTTTTTTGTAAATATTTAAGTTTAATTCAGAACCATCAATTTTAATTTAGACATTTAATAATTTTTTATATGTTGTTAATCATGAAACCTTAATTCAATCTAGTGACTTTGCTTAAAAATATAATTTTAAGTTGAATTTTAATTTAATTCAAATTTATGGTAAACGGCAACTTTCGTGTCTGAAATTGGTACTAAAACAGTTCACTTTAGCATAGCATGGAGAAAAATATAGTTGCAGAGGTCTCTTATTTTTTATCTTAATTTAGGATTTGGTCCTGTTATAACACCACACTGCTGGTCTTAGTTGCCGACCCCCCCCCCCGCTCTCTCCCAGACCCGTCAGTTTCCGAGACTAAAGGTTTCCGTACAAATTCTGTGATTCAAATATAATTATTAAATTGGAGCTTTTTATGATTTTGGGACAAATAAATTTATATGTCGCGGTAGTACGCACCGGGGGAGGGGGGAATGAAATTGCTCCCCAGTAAAACAGTACAGTACAGTATAGAACAGCGGTCACCAACCTTTTGGACCTCGTGGACCACTAAACTCACACTTCTGAAACCGAATTTAAATCTTTCAGTACTTACCCTGATGATTATTTTGAAATAAAAATCGAGACTGGTTGACAATATGAATATTATTTTTTGCTAAGAAGTACTTAATTTTGAATAAAATATATTTATGCAATAATAATTTTTAAGATTATAAGATTATTTAAATTTCTAAATTAATAAAAAAACATTTTTAAAAATGAAATATGTATTTCTATATTTTCTTAGAATAATACGATTTTTTTGGATTTAAAAATTCAAATTTCGTTTTAGCTTTTTCAGCTCCATAAATTAAATTTTTGGAGTTTATTAGATTATTTAATACTAAGTTTAAAAAACATTTTGAAAAACGTGGCGACTGCAGTTCAAGAATATTTTATATTAATGTGAAAAAGTAAAAATAAAACAAGTTAATTTTTTTTGAAAATGTAAAACTGCGGCAGCACTAAAGTACTTTACTGCCGGCCCCTATTTGTTTGCTTAACTACTTAAGCTAATTAGTTAATGTATAATTACATTATTTGCTGTAATAAATTAAAAAATTTATCTTGTTTTATTTGGAGCAAATGTATGTTTTGTAGCTCGTCGGCATGGGCGTCCATAGGATATTTTTCAGGGAGGGGCAAAATCAAAGAAAAATGTAATTATAAAAAAAATTAAACATTAAATATTTTTAATTTGCGTTAATGCAGAAAAGATAACTTTCAAATTCTGTGGTTCCTTCACAAACTCAGTAATAGTTTTATCCACGAAATTTAAATTAATTAAAATTAAAAGTTAAATTAAAATTTAAGGCAAGAGCAGAGGGGGTGCAGATGCCCTCTTTGCCCCGCTCCCCCAGTAGACGCCCATGCTCGTCTGTAATTGTCAATTTTATAGTTATAATTATCAATAAACTCGCCAGAAAAGTCAAATTTTAGCTCCAATATTAAGCAATATACGAACGGCCTCTTTCTATTCCAATGATCACAATTTACTATTTTTACGAATTTGCTTCTTGTTATTCGTCAAGTTCTAGTTTGACCTAATAAAATATTATTGCTGATTATTATTATTAGTATTATTCAATATTTTGAGGGCCTTTTTATTTTGATAGTAGGCTAAAATAAGAATTTAAAATTTGTACTTTCAAGTGTCATAAAATTGAAAATAGCACACTTATGTGAAATCTGCGTGCGTCAATGTAATTTTTTTTATATAACTACATAAGAATCCGTCAAAACATTTTTTGTTAAAAGTCAAAATGCATAGATATCAACGTAATATGATATAAATTAATATGCCAATGAAATTTACATTCATAAAATGGAATATAATTAAAATTGATTTTGATTTATGAGGTGATTTATTGGAAATGAACTCACCCTAACACCCGGAAAATGATTTTTGGTGATCAACAGGTCGTTGTCGTCATATACATGTATCTTGGGGGTCTTCATTACATTATGTGATCGTATCAGATAATATTGTTTACTTTGGCTGGCGTTTTGTAACAAAATACGTATACGAGACCATATAATAGTGTATTATTTAATTAGAGGTTAAAATAGCTTATTATCGCGAGGTGGATCGTATGTCACGAGGCGCAGCCGAGTGATACAAACTATTCTATTTATATGTGTTTCTAAAATATTATTCAAATATATTTAATTTAAATGACAAAAGAAAATATAGCAAGAAAAGATTAAAATAAAATTATCTCTTGAATTAAAAGTAATCAGTCCCTATTCATCAAAGAAACTTGATATATTTTACACCATTGCAGTTGTCCAGACTGGGTTTAGTGATGGCATACTGGCGTGTTGTTAATAAAACGAGTAGATAAACTTCGTAAGAGAGATAACTAAATATTGTAACAACTAGGTCAATTGTGCCCAACTGAAGCACGACGTTGTCAAAGCGGTTAATCTCTGGACATTTTATGTTAGAAACATGTAATATACTACAAACTACATTGACGATTATATTATTTATTTTTTACAATATTCTTGTTTACTTTTACGACACGTACTAATGAATGGAATCTGGACACCTGTTATGTTATTGTAGTAAACTCCATAGTAAAATTTTTTGATCTTTAAATAATCACACATTAATACATGCGTGATGCGTGTTTGATATATTTCCAAGAATAACACTTGTGAAACCTGATATAATTTCACTCCTACCCCGCAGTTGTAAAATCAGGCGCCACTCGTGCTATTTTTGAATATTATCAAACCTAGTAGCCGAATATATTATTTTTCTTTTGGCACCGTCATTCCAATTTTAGGACGAACTTCAGACTTCAGGAGTGTTTCCATACACACCAGGGGTTCCCCTAATTTAGAAAAGATGAGATTTGTTACATGTTACATTTAAAAAGTTAGTCGTTGTCACTTTTGTTTCTTTGGTGTAATATTCGGTTCCACAGGGGTACAATGTAAATTTTTTTATGTAGACAATTTAAATTTATTTTATATACTCCTACTCGCCGTAGGATTTTCTCATTGTGAATCTTTATGTAGATGTGTTTTACACGCTGATAATAATATGTACGTGTTGGTACTTTAAATTTTTTTAATAAAAAATTATCTCTGATTTATTGTGTGATGTGAATAAATAAGTACAAAACATAATAATTATTATTAAGACAGTACTTAAGACACAGAATCTTAAGATATGGATTCGCACGACAACGGTTTACGGATTTTAAATTCTGATTGGCAAATAGAACTTTATGTCAAATTATCAATCCGTTACTGTGGGGGGATCGGTCTTTAACTTTCGATGTTCCTTGGGTGATTTTTTTATTTTATTGGGAGGTCAGGATACGCATAATTATTGTTTATTTTTCTTATCAATTTAGTAGTTCTAAGTTATATCGAGTAATTTAATGGATCATTTACAAGTTATCTTCATTCATTTTATGTTAACCTTTAACGCCAATTTTATAAGCTAAACAGACTTTAAAACCTTGAGCTACATTTCCCAATTATGCGAGTATTGCCATATCTCATCAATATCTACGGCCAGACGTAAAATAAATTTAAATCACTGTGAGATGAATTGCATAATTTATTGACAATTGACATACTGCTTGTCAAAATCAGACATTTTAAGTATACGGCCAAGGTTAATGAGAAATTAAGACAAAAATAGAAAATGTTGAGATTTTAAGGTTTTTTTATAATTTATAGAAATATTTTCTTCTTTTTTTTTTAATAATATAAACTTACTGATAATATTAACAAGAGTGTGATATTAGCCCCGAGAATAAGGTGAAAGTAGTACCAAGTTTGATTTCTGCAATCAGTGGCACCAACTACTTTTACTTATCAGTTGGCAACTTGCAATATTTTCTACTAAATCTTTTTTCAACTATTTTTTTATTATTGGTTTTGAAAAGGACTCCTAGTCATGTCATTATCTCATTTCGCCGGTTTTGTATGTTGTCTTCTTTCGTCTGTTTTTCTTTTCCCTTGCGTCCTGTTACTGCTAGTCTCTGCTCTTTCCCATTATGGCCACCAATGCGATTCCTGTCGAGTCTGAACTCTTGTCAAACTTTGGAAGACATGGAGGTCTTATGATTTTCACGTAAACGAACGGACATCCTTTAACAAAAATACGACAACAAAAAATTTGAATTAAAGTATAAATCGACTTAGAGTAAAATTATTCATAAGTCATGTTAACTTGCTAAAATCTAAAATGAACGGATGGACGTAATATAATAAAAACCAAACATGCAGGCGAAGATAAAGTGCAATGTCAAGGGCCAAGGTTATAACTATTATGTTGATAAAAGTGCGTTTATCGAAATTTACATTTATCGAAAATAGATACCACTTTGTTCTACATAAAATTTACAACAGTTTTTTTTGATTATGAAAAGAAGAAAGTGGTGCAGGTGCTATGAGTATTAAGGTGTAAAAGTGTGGGCGTTTTTAATTTCCTAGGGAGTTTATGGTATATTAAGTCATCGCGGCAGATAACCATCCACCTTAGTAGGCAAAGAAGCTTCTTTATTCCCTTGTTATGTAATATACTATTACAGGTGCCATGGTCGATGAGAAGAAAAAAGAAATTCCATTGTGTGGGAATTTTTTTTTTGGAATGGAATCACCATTTTAGAAATGTCTTCTTTTCCTGCTTGTAACACAAGGCTTAACACTGTTCTAGTTATTTCTCGCCACATATTTATGATTTAGCCGGTGTTTTTTAGATTTAAAATAGAAAGCCAATTCCGGGTTCTAAAATGTTGGATGCTAATGTAAGGCAAAAAACAATCCAAAGTTTATTTGCCTGTTTAATTTTAGCAGAAAACAAAGTCTACTTTTGCTGCTATTGTTATAGGTAAAGCTGGCCAAGGGTTGAACGAAGATTTCAAAAAGTTCGTTCAACAATGGAAATTTCGATTATTTATCAAATTTGCAGAATAGAGGTCGTTACTCTAAATTTGTATGGCTACTGTTTTCCATGCAGAGGACAGTTTAAAAATAGCAAACATATAATAATAACATTGTACTTAATTCATTGTTAATAATTATTTCATCAAACAGTTATTGTATATCGGTCACTTTATTATTATCGCAAATGCTTTATAAATAGAAATTGCATATTTAACTCTTACTTAATGAATATTTATTTGAAATTAAATTGAATTATCTTCTATACTATAAACGTAAAGGCAATAAAATAATTGCCACTTATTTATTTCCGTTATAACTATGTATTGTAGTTTTGTTACATCATAAAAGCACGCTAGTTTATTTTTAAAATCTCATTATCGTAATCACAATCAGAAAGCAGAGGTGTATTATTCGGGAAGTCTACGGCTTAACCGCAAGATTACCCTGACCGGGAGCAACACTTGCATAATTTTTTTGCTCAATTGATGTAGCGTGTAGGTGGCACTATAAAATTTAAATTCACTTTGTACTTCCTTGTAGTTAAGCATTTTATAATAATTATTATCATTTTTTAATGCATGGGCGTAACTGAGCATTTGAAAAAAGGTATTGGCGATTGGCAAAAATAATGCATTGCAAGTTTGTTGTGTTATGGGTATTCATTATTTATTTTTTCAAATTTTATGTACTGGCTTCACTAGATGAACCTGTTTTAATTATCCTGTCTCTCCTGTTATACAAGATATTAACTCAATATTTTTATTTTTTATAGAATTATAAACTTTTAATAGCAAATTTATAGGTTCGTTGTTAAAATGTTTTTCTACTCTTTTTTGAAATAGATTTTCAATCATCATTTTTTAAATAATTTGTACCAAGAAATCTAGAAGTATTAGATGATCCTATCGGGCTATAATTATTATCCATCATCTCTTGATATAAAAAGCAATCTTTTTCTTTTTGCAAATCATTTAATTTGCAATTCCTGTAATGTATACATATTAGTGTGGTTTGTGGCCAATTTAAGGTGAAGGCTATCACGAGAACAATGTTCTGACCTCTGGTTAATATTTATTATGCAGTTGCATTTATGTGTTGCCAAGTTTTTGATCAACATGAGAATTTTTAAATGATAGTAAAGGCTACTTTTATTTTAGTGTCATGTACAAGATGGTGTTGCATAATTGAAATTGAAAATCCAGTGGCGTACGGTACTTAAAATATTTACTTGACTTACGTTGGTTCTTCGCTTGTACGCTATCTACATAATGCAGGTGGCAGTGAAAAAGCATGAATTTCTTTGTTTCGTTTCATAACCGGTTTCGGGATTACCCGGAAAATACCTTCTTAGTCCGCGGATTATAAATATTGCAAATACTTCAAGGGCAACATTCAACATCCGATATAGAAATAAAAAAAATTTATTTTCAACACATAAACAATTTAAATAAATCCAGGTCAATTTATTGAATTTCACTTAAAGATTAAGTGCTATTAAAGTTCAATAATATTGCATGTTATCATGATATATGACCACACTATAAAAAAATGTGTGTAAAAGTACGCTGTAATATTTATTAGGACAGGTACACTTAAACCTTTGTACACGCATACTTGTACGGGTAATTGATCCTTGAACCCTGCTATAGTTATTTTATGTTATTTTACATAATTGAAACGTAGGTAACAAATAGAGGTTTATTTTGCTTATTAGAATAGATAATTAACTGTGGGGGGGGGAGGGGTTAAAGCAAAAAAAGGGGGGCCCTTCTTTCATAAAGCCTTAGTTGAGTTTTTTATTCACAGAATAATGCAAAAAGAATATTCCGATAATATTGTTCAGTTCGAAAATAATTAATTAAATATTTTATTTTATTTAACAAAATCACATAACCGTAAACGTCTTGTGACGTCAAATGCCACTATCACGTGTAGATCGATATTTCCATAATTCTCACAATCTCACTAGACATAATCTCTATAAATTTATTAGTATTAATATTTTCGCTGTTGTTATTTATAAAAAATTGTTTTAAGTAACAATAGCAAAACGAGGCCCTAAATAATTCTCAAATTAAATTAAGAAAACATTAACCTTACAGAAGTCAACAACATATTATTATGTTTATCTATCACTCGAATTTCTATTTTTAGTAACATAAATAAATTAGAATAAAGCAATACATTTTCGCGCTATAGAAGTACTTTTAAATTTTTTAAACAGTTTTTCTGGGCTTAAATTATTTTAAATTATAAAAACATTTTATTTAAAAATTTTCACCGGGAAAATCTTCAAAAATAATCAAAAAAAATTTGAAAATTATTTGCGGACCATCAAAATTTTGGTTCATATATTTGAAACTGATGGACCAGTAGGTTGGCAACCGCTGTTCTAGACGGTTACTTAGTTTTGACTAATGTTTTGAAAAATCTCAGATGTGGACGAAGCTTTAGTTAAAATCAATGTGTGAAATCGTTGACAAGATGACAAAACAGTGACGGTTAAATTAGCAAATGCAAGTAATTCAATTCAATTGTTTCTCATTTGTTTTATTGCAAAATAAAAAGGCAATGCAAATAAAATTCTTCGGTTTCGAAAAAGATTCGGAAGAGGATAGAATTTGAAATTAAAAAAAAAATTAAAAATTTATTTTTTAAATTAATTCCCCTCCCCTCCTTTCGACCATTTTATTTTTTATGTGAAAGTGATGGTTATTTTAGTAATCATTTTAATAAGATGGGAATCTAAGTAAAAGACAAGTTGTATACAGAAAACTTTTGTTTTTCATAAAAACATCAACTTACTTTATTAATTTGTTTATTTACGCATCGCATTAATACATGCTGTCAATTAACTTTGAAGAAAACTGCTTGTCATTAAAATGATGAAATAATGAAAAAAATATTATTCCGTATTAAACGCGACTGTAATAAATTGAAGTATCAAATATACGATGTATGTTTTCATGTATGACTTCTGCGCAAAATGTTTAGGGATCATGGCCAAAGAAAACCACCAAAAACCAAAATACCGAAAACGGTGAAAGGACAAAAAAGTCCGCAGGTTCATTAATATGAAACAGATTTAAACAGGTATTTTTTATTAGTAATTTACATAAGTCTTATTTTGTGATATCGATTTGGGTTTGGAAAAGTTGGGATTTCCGCATTCAGTGAGGTAAATATAAGCTTTCCGTACTGAATTTTTTTTTTCTAATTAATTAATTAATTTTTTTGTTGAAATTTTCTTTTCTCCTTCATTTAAAAACAATTTATTTGGAGGGGGGGGGAGGGGTGTTACGTGAAGATAAAAATATAAAAACTTACATTATTCCATGTCTGTTTTATAAACCTTTCAATTATTTCAAAGGCAGGAGGAAATAATTTGGATACGGAATTAATAGAGAAAAACATTTTTTTTTATTTTTCAAAAATATGAAAATGTTTATACGAGTGAGACGTCTTGATATGCGCAGAATGCTCCGACTTGGTCGAAAGCCAGGTCCACGCTTGCGACATGGACGCCGCGTCAAGGCTGCTATAATAATATATTACATGTAATATTATGGAGGTGGCTACGCTTGCGATCCGCGTCAGTACAATCGTTGTCGCGGCGTACGGGTCGCGGCGTTTAGGTCGCAAGCGTAACCCTGCTCTATAAAAAATAAACTGAATAGTGTTTGTAGTGTGTAAAATGTAAGTTGGCTACGTAATCTCCGCCCCATATTCAACGTGGGTTATCTAATAAAAACCCGAGGATGTTTTTTTTATAATAAAACCCACTTAAATTTTGAAATTTTTTTTATTTCAATATACAAACTTGAATGAATTATGACGGTATTGTATGCAAATTAAAACAAATTTTTTTATATTGCATGAAAATCCCAACATAATTATATTATATTATTTTACGTGTAAACCCGTAAGACTATAAATTACAAGTCGGTAATTTGTTGTAGCTTATTGATTAAACATAAGGTTGTGGCTGGAAATACGTCCGACGTACTACACCAATCGTCAAGTACCAAAATCAAATGGGGAAAATTCGATGGTAGCTATTTTCGCAGAAAGTTATTTTATGCAAAACAATAGAATTGGTTTAAAGAGTTACCGTAACGTAATGTAGCGGTACCATCGCATTTGTATATGTTCCATCCGACCAAAAAAAATTTTTTTCAATACATTTTGAGATTCTGACTATTATAATGTATAATGAAACGTTTTTATTGCAAAAATACAGTCGTGTGGACTGTATTTGTAATTAAAACATGTAATTACTTACGGAACATAAAATTTTTTATGGATATTATGCAATTTTTTAATTTTATTGTCCGTTAATGTCGTGATGAGAAAACGTAGGTAAACATTTTACCATAAATGAAAACTGTCAATCTCGGTTGATCTCTGGCCTCGATTAATAGTTTCCTTTAATTACGCATTTGCATTATTTTATTTCTTTATTTTAGTACAATTATGAGAATTTTTTAACAATAGCCATTTGTCACTTACAACATATTTAATTGTTAACTAAGTGCTGCCACAATAATTTTTTACTTTACAGCGCTGACATTTATATTCTCGTTGCATTTTGGGGTATTCGACCCTGGCCAACCCGCGTTCACTGTCGAGGTAATTTGATGTGGTAGGTACCGAGTCAAACATAGTTTTTCTGAATTTATTGATTTATGGACAGATAAATAATGTAATTAGCAGAAAAATATTCTTGGCCTTATACCTTACATGCCCGCGAAATTTAAAATTAAAATATATTTTTTATATTTCAAAACATAATCAAGTTATTCAAATTGGTTAATTGTATTGTGATAATCACAATAGCTTTATTTATAATTTTGAGTTTTTAAATTTTCACGAATGCTTTTTACGTTTAGATGCCTACGAACAACCTACAGAAATAAGTCAAGGTTGTTTTAACCGTAACCAATTTACCTAAATAATTAACGAATAGAAAACTATGGCACGAAAGCGTATTATTACAGTAGTAATCGTTAATATCAATAAAAGTAATTGAATAGTGAGTATTTTAATAATTAAGATGTATTAGTAAAGTAAATACTTCCAAAAAGTTGCAATATTAAAATTTTCGAGTTGTAAGCACA
Source organism: Cantharis rufa (assembly GCA_947369205.1). Taxonomy (NCBI): domain Eukaryota; kingdom Metazoa; phylum Arthropoda; class Insecta; order Coleoptera; family Cantharidae; genus Cantharis; species Cantharis rufa. The sequence goes on along the minus strand of OX376307.1, from coordinate 12,359,575 downwards.
GTAGCCACTGACCGCCACTGACTGACATAATAATGAACTCGAATTTGGCGCTTTTTTTAGCTAAAATTCATTTTCTTTCAATATTCCATTTTCTTTCACCATATTAATATTTAGAGCTTCCAACGGAAGGTCAGATCCAAAAAAATTAATTCAGAATAGAATATTACAATAGCTATTGATAGTCAGCATTTAATAATCTACTTTGGAGTTTGAAATGGCAATGAATAAAAATTAATTCAATTATGGACTTTGAATATTCTGGTTTAAGATTTGAAAATCAAATTAAATCAAATCAGGTGGTTTTATATTACACAGTAGCGGTCGGTAGCGGTGCAATTTCCATGACCGCTACTGTATATCACGATTTTGGAAGAACCCATTTTTATCATTTTTTGACAAAAGAAATTAAACCAATTGCCTCATCGATTTACTGTTATTTTAGAACACTCCATACTTAGTCGATAATATTTAATCATATTTTCCATAGGTAAACGACCTTATCATTCAATTATCAAATGCTATTTAATAGGCATATCAATTATCATAATCAGTAATGCCGAATTCCTTAAAAATTTAAATTTCTAATCGGACATTGAAGTTGCAACGAAGTTCAGCAAGGTTAAATAGCTCAATTATTTCTAATTCCTTAGCGTTTTGACCAATTAAATGCACAGGTTAAGGTCTTCCAATAATCTGTTATTATTGTTAGACAAAACATGCTGACATGCCGACACTCCTCATTGATTGCTCGATCTCCAATATCGGCGTAGGTCAACGGCCCGTTAAAACGCTTGTCGTTCTTAGTACATGATAAGATGTGACAAAGCGGGAAGTGACGAAGTAAACAATTAAAAATGTATCGAAATGAACAATCGTCAAGTAAGCGTGCCAGAAGGCAAATTTTAAATAGAGATCCTAATCGGACTTAATTGCTACTTTAATTTCCTTTCAGTAGCAACCAGTGCTTAATTTGGTATTCAGGGTTTTATGGTTCGGTTCATATTGGTCATGTCTGGGTGATCTAAATTCAGCTTTGTAACTTGTCTTGCCTAACTATAAGGAGTCCGTTCAATTACCTTTTTAGAAATTATGGCACGAGCAGTATATCAGAAAAAAAATTGATTGTTACGAATTTCACAGAAACGTCATCTTTTGGTTTAACAAATGACGCTCAGAAAACAATTGTTTGGTTGGTTTTCTTTTGTTTTAAAACAGTTGATTGGTCAATTCGTGCTGTCCTCTATGTTTACCATTTGTAAATTACTTGAAATTTATCCCGCCTTTTTGGAAATTATCTGGTCTATGAAAAGTCCGTTTCGGTAAACCGATGCTGTCGTTTTATATAAACGATAATTACTATAATGTGGGTACTTCCTACTTTCTTCGGGTGATAAACCCAGTAACTTCGTTTTTAACAATTTCTCCACATTTCTTCTCGGTTTGTCTGATGTAACAATTGGAATAAAAAACAACAAATTACATCAGACTGGCAATCACTTCTGAAGAAACTTACGCAACTGGGAGGGTTTTCAAAAATGTTACTATTTCACTGGTTGATAGTTGGTATGCTTTTCGCAATCTATTGGAAATTGAATTGGCCAAACATTTAAAAATTCAAATAGCCCACCTTCTGACCTAATTTTGGCAGCTTCTAGTTTCTATTTTTGTAGCAATGTGTACGAAAGTTCTACATTTTGTACTTTGCAATTTGGACTAGACAGAATTCCTAACGTGCCCGATGATACTGTTCGCATATCCGATTGAATTGTGGAATTTTCGGCCATAATTTATTGCATTTCAAACCCGTAATCATGCAGAAACATAAAAAAGTGGCGCCTAAAATAATTCGATATCAAATATTATGTAAAATTATGTTTATAAGAAACCATAAATTTTATATGCCATGAAAGTGCTTTGGCACCGAATATAACGGGAGATTTTGCATTAATTCTGAATATTTGTTACAGTTAAAATATTTATAGTCCAAGACGCACTGAAAACTATTACTTTTATGGCGTTTTGAGTGATTTGATTCCTCCCCCCCCCCATAGACGTTTTGGCCCACACCACCGTTAGAACATACAATGTATTAATTTTCAAACAATTAAGTGATTTTAATTAATTTTTGTCACATCGAACTTGGCAAAATCCAAACCGGTCCGCTCTCGTGTTTCCAATTTAAATTAAGATGTGTTAATTTTGTTTATAATTTATTATTTATGCTTTAGGCTCTCAATTTAACAGTGAAAGTGGTTCGTTTCACGTTTTTGTTTTATTTACATTTTAACATTTTTTAGTATAATAATTATGTCACTTCCTGTATTTATTTTTTCTTCTTCTGATCAACTGTTGTAATGCATCTACGTTTGAAAAAACCAGTCTAAACGATCTGAAAACCTGGAATACCAAAACCGGTCAATTTCTTGGAGACCATCCTCAGGGTGGTCTGGTATTTATGTATGTTGCAGACAAATGGAAAACTTTGATTTGCTTGCTAATTTTTTTTTACTATTTGCTTTTGATGCAATTACTATTTTCTTGGTTTGGTGTAGTAATTAACATCATTTAACATAATTACTGATGCGTACAATTGTTGCACAGATTTGCACGAGCTAATAATTAGTGTGCATACAATAGCAATAGATATTTACATATAATGTACATTATAAGTAAATATTTATTCGCATTCATCACAAGTTAATTCTCAAATTAATACTACAAATAATAGGAAATACCTACAAAGCAATAAAATAAATGAACACGCAATTAACTTTAATTATAAATAATGTAGTATAGTCGTTTTCTAAATCGGCTCCGTAATTTTCAATTATATACTTTGATGCGATGTAGGGGTTGTTTACCTTTCATGTAACGTAAACTTTCTTCTACAGACTAAGTTATAGTTTCAATGAACCTGTACAAGTATAGGTCACCTGAAGGATGCAGTAATGATACTTATACATTTAAAATTGAATTTGTTTTGGGAGTTTTGGGGTGGCGGCGCCCTATGTCCCTCCCAATGCTAGCCGCCACTGATATATTTACAAATTGGTGGTTTAATGTGACTACTGTTGGGGTTACAGTGGGGAATTCTGGATTTCACGATCTCGATTCTTTCGTGGTGAAAATAGGATTTGAAAGGAGAAGTCAAGATTAAAATGGAAAGAACCCAGTAGGGACAATATTTAACATTATTGCGGAATAAAAGTTTTATTTATAAATAAAGAAGTCTGCATTATTATTATTTATTATTATTTTTTCTGTATGTCTATCACGCGCAGTCTAAAAATAAAACTACTATAAATTGTTGATTGCATGCTATTGATAACTTTAAAGGTGATCTTTGAGTTACAGATGGAACATTATTTACATTTCAAGTGATTACTTATGACCCACGTTGACCTGAACAACGTAAAAGATTTATTTTTATCCAAAGAAATTAGTTGGAATCGATTAGATTGGGTGTTTGCGGATACAGACTTACATATGACTACAACAGATATAAAGGCCGACCTCATCGGCGGACAAAGTCATCAGGGAATAAGAACACAAAAAATCCTTTTAAATACTTAGAGATCTTTACCCACCCTCCCTCATATTCTCTAGGATTTACATCCAGAAATAAATATGTCGAAATGAATCTATCGATTTTAATTTATTTTATCTTTGCTTAAAAAGATGGTATTTGAACAATTTTTCTATTAAGGGGGTAAGTCCTAGTGAAACGCAGATTAGTTCTAAATGAGAGATTGCCACAATCAACAATAAAAATCGGGTCACAGACACATATTTCTTTTTTTTAGAAGCCGTGAGGTTTAAATGCTGAAATTTTTCTCTACGAGAATATATAGTAAACGGATAGAGGGCCTAATCAAAAAATATAAAAATAAAAAAGGCTTGCAAAGTTTATTTTCAAAGTTTTTTTTTTTTGATATTTAATGTAGTTCGTGAGAAACTATTTTTTATAATATATTATATATAGCATAATTTAATTATTATTTATAATTTAAATCTTAATAGGTAAAAATTTATCAATCTCTAATAAATTGTTGCTAATGAAAGGATTGTTTATTATATTATACACTGAAAAAAAAAAGTACATCAAGAATTTATAATTTTGATGAATATTGATGAAAAAATCATTGTATTGATGAATAATTTTGTTCATCGCCGCAAGAATGATGAATTTTCTATCAATATGAAGAACCATTTTTTTCATAAATAATTATCAGAATCTCGTTAATCTATTCGTGCGCGACAGTTGTAAAAAGTTCCAGAAATCAAAAAATTCAAGCTATAAGTACGTTATATACAAACAAAATAGTCAATGTCCAATCTTTGATGTTCTTATCAGGAAGGGCTTCAGGGATACCATCCGAGTCATTCTTGGGGGGAAGTGCAATTGCCCCTTTGCCCCCTCTAAATACGCCACTGTGAGATACAACAGGAGATTGATAAATTGAGCTTGGATCATTCTGAAAATGTTATACCTATGTTCTTCATACTTTCAGTTGATACTGAAAAATTGAAAAATGTGTTTTATCAACACTTAAGGGGGTATTCTAGTGTAGAGGCACGAATTTTGGGCGTTTTTTTGAGCTCGGTAAAAATAACACAAAGAATATTTTTACTATCAAAATTTTCAACTTTAGTTAGGTTCATGTCATGGAGGGATGTATAAAGAACGTTCGCACCAAATTTGGTGTAAACCCATCGATCGCAGGAACACACTGTATATTGCTGAGTTAATTGTTTGGAGGTTTAACTTTTTTTGGTAAAAATTTATTTATGGGGAATTTTGTTAAATGTGCAGTGGTTTCGTCTGTATTAATGGTTGGACCAAGGTTAAAAGTGATCAGCTGTAAATTTACCGTAGTCATGAATATTTTGACTTAATTAAAATTATAGTGGAAAAATTTTGGTTAGTGAATGAAGAGAGTTAGATTGATGAAATTATTGACTAAAATTGAGAAGTTGTTAATGCTTGACAGTAATAATAACAATTAAAATATTTTGAAAGGACGACGAAATTTGTTGGCGATAGGAACGTTACGACGATAACGAGGTATCAAATTTAATGCAAATAATTTATACTATTGACATTATTCAAAGGTATAATTAAAAATTTAAATATTCTGACATTTTCATGATTTAACAGTTGCATTCTTATATTTTATAAGGGAAATCATAGCAATATTACATATTCAATGAGAGAATGTAAAATCGGGTGTGAACGTCTTTGATTAGCTTTTATAGAATACTTGAATAAGCTATGTAGCTCCCCAACTAAAACGTTTATACGTTTTTAATGAAAACTTTTTGGCTGTTATGTTTAAATCTCCGATAGTTAAATTTGAATTTCTTCTTTTTTTTTAGGTTGGCACTATGCTAATTTTTTTGACACTAGGTAATCCAGTCTTTGCAATCACAAAAATAATGTAATTTAAATTCTAAAATATCTAATCCGTTTTTATATTTTTTTCCAGAAAAAATTTCCTAGATTTTCTCCTGGATTGCCTATATTCGTTAGTATTCCTAAGATTCCCCTGGCTTTTTTAAGATTTCTTAGGATTTTCTATATTTTCTTGAATTTCCTTGTTTTTCGGATTTTCCAAAAAACCTTGGATTTTCCTAAAATATCTTGGAATTCTCTAAGGTTTCGTACCATTATTTATATTTCCTCGAATTTTCCATTTCCTCAGATTTTATTGTGTTTTCTATAGTTACTATTTACTTGGATTTCTTAAGATTTTCTAGGAGCAACTCTATTTTCTCGGATTTTCGATTTTCTAAGATTGCTTTGTATTTTTTCTTAAATTTGCAGGAATTTTCTTGAAATTCCTAAGATTACGTTTCACTTGTATATCAGATTTCCTCCAAGATTCCACTCTGGAATATAACATTATACCAGGTTAATCGACTGTTATAAAACCGGCTGTTAGCCAGTTGATAAAAAAATAAGTGATAAAAAGATAAAAATAAGTGCAAAAAAATTGTGAAAAGAAAAGACATTCTTTAGGATTTCCGCACATCTATTTTAGACAATCTTGTGTGATTTATTTAAAACTTCAACTTCAAGTTTTTAAATTTTCTCAAGATTCTTTCACAACTTCGAATTAGGTATACTTACACACTTTATTCCTTACATTTTGAGAAATTAGCAACATTGGTTATCTACCATGATAACAGTTTTTCTTTTGAACGCAATTACTGTCTTTAAGTCCAAATATTCCCGCTGAACATACAATAATTCCGTTGTCGCTCTTTCTTGTTTTAACTGTTGGGGGGTTCACTGGCAATCTTCATTCAAAAAGTCGATCAAATTCTGCATTTACTATGTCCGCCATTTTGAATTTTATAGAAAATGGTTTTTCTAAAATAAATCGGGAATTTCCTATTTTAATTAAAAATCGTTAAGACATCGTTGGTTCTTGCATTTTTTTCTGAAATCGATATTTTTCAAATTAAACCTGAAAAAAACGGCGCCATTTTGAATTTCATGAAAAATTTTTTTTTGAATAAATCGGCCAATTTAAATTTTAATTAAAAATCGTCAAAACATTTATAGGAAATTCAATTTCCTACAACTTTGGTTACCTCATTTTTTTTGAAATCGATGTTTTTCAAATTAAACCTGAAAAAAGTGGCGCCATTTTGAATTTAATGAAAAGCGGGTTTCCTTGAATAACTCTGCCAATTTCAATTTTAAAGAACAGTAATAACGTCCCGCGGCTCCCGCATTTTTTTTTGAAATCGATATTTTGCGAATTAAATAAACCCGGGATTTTAAATTTCATGAAAAATGGTTTTTCTTGAATAACTCAACCAATTTGAATTTTAACAAAAAGTCGTGAAGACAATAGTTATAGGAAATTCAAATTCTTACAACTTTTGTCTTGACGATTTTTTGGGGGAACGGAGTACCCCTATTGTTCTACTAATCACATTATAATTTTTAAGAATAAAATTGCAATCTTTCAATCACCAATTAATTTAACTTCAAAATTTTATTATAAATAAGTTGGAGAGGAGGGGGGGGGACAATAAAATACAAACACTAGTTTTGCCAATGAAAATCGTTTTGCAAAAGAAAATGATCAAAATTACTCCCTTTATGATGTGTGATAAGTTATTTGTTTAGTAAAAAAAAAATCGCTCGAAGTATAAGACCAGCTCAAGTGTTGTATTGACTAATTGATTTTTAGTTTGTTAGAAAAATTTAAATAATTTATAATTCAGGCAATTGTTTTGAATTTCGCGCAATTTGAATCGCGTTTCTACCGCTAGCGATTGCAAAGGTTCTAGTAGCGTTACGAAAGTCATTGGCGTTTTCAGCTATTGTCAATGCCAGCAGATAAGCTTGGAAAATTAATTGCTGTTTATTTTGTAATTTCTAAGCATATAAAAAACGACTATTTGACTCACTTGTTTAATATTATATTCAAAATGTTTATTTCATGTTTACAAAAAGGTGTGTTTTTAAAGTTAGCTCAGTTATGTAAGTCGCTGAAGTATTTGAGAATATATTGAAATTAAAATTCTTTAAATTTCATTTGATCGAGCTCATGCAGTAACTGATATCTTTAGGACTGTATACACAATATTATTCAAAGTTGGCAATAATAATAATTATATAAAAAATTAAATAATAATATAATTATTATTGTTTTTAAAATCGGGCCCTAGATATTTTTTTGCCCGTGTTAAAATATGGCACTGGAAGAACCACTGTTTAATCTATTTCGACTCATGTTAGAGCAGCGGCGGTGCCAGGTTTTCTTACATGGGTGGGCTCAAAGTGGTATATATTGTTGGGGGTGGCCTCAGTAAATTACGTAATATTATAAAAGAAAATTGTGTATAATGCATTTTTGGAAGAACAATTAATACAGTCGTCAGTTAAAAACAGTAATTTTGTTAATTTTTTTTACGTTTATTTGTTTTTTTAAATATGAGGTAATAATTTATGCGACACAGATCAGAAAAGTAAATAAAAATTTATACTTTTTTAAATTTTATTGTAGATATTATTTATTATAATTTTATAATAATTACAATAATTTGTAAACAAAGTAATTAAATGCAATTAACTTAAAATCATTGTTCTCATTTAGTTGAACTAATTAAAATTTTGTTTTACGATAACCCTCGACTCCAGAAAATTGCTTTAAAATTTCAAGCAATGAAAAATTTTTATTTCAGTGGTCGGAACTGCTGTATTCCAGTATTTTGAATTTATACATATTTTTATTATTATTCGAATTTTTATACGTAAGGTATTTCAAGGTAAATAGAAAAAGTTTCAATAATATTAACATTTTAATTACATTGTACTTTTTACGATTAATTATGATTCAAGTAGCACAGACTAGGTGAAAATATGATATGGACTCGAATGAGACCAAATTATTATTGATTCTTCCGAAGTTAAATTTGTTGAGAAATACAACCTGGTCGATAGATTATATTTCAGAAAAAACTGGAAATTCGAACATTTCGTTTATTCAATTTTTCGATTGTTATCTATCACCTTCATACAGCACATTTGCCTTATTAATTTATTTGCTTCACTGATTATGAAGTTTATATCTGCGCATTTGATGATCTTCAAAAAATTATGTAATCCAAAAGCACGTGTTCGAGCGAACTTTAGCCATTTATTGGCAATTTTTCTATCAAAATTGCAAGACATGAGGTGATTCCAAAAGTATACTCGAAGATACTAGCTAATTAAAAAATTTATCACGTTTCTACTATCAGCAATACATGTTTGATCTGGTGAAGTTCAATGGCAGGGCAATAAAGTATATTAATAAATATATACAAAGTTGTTTTAATTAATAATTATTTTTAAATGTGTTTATATTAAAATCAAGATCTAAAGTATTCTACACCAGGGACACATTTTTTCCAAAAAAAGAAAAAAATCAAATTGATTTCCTTTTTTCTGCGTTGTAGGCTCGTAAATAATATATTTTCAAAAAAAATCAACATCACTCAATCACTTTCACTGCTATATTTTTCATAAAAATAAAAATAATTTTATTTGAGTCTCACGATTTGCAAATGCGGTTTAAGTAAAAGGCATTTGAAATTTACAAGATCCACACATACCATCGACATCGAATTGCTAAGAGCGTCGATAATTTTAAAAAATGCAATCCAACCAGTGATCATGTGAGGTTGTTTTAATTTCCTTTCCGTTATCATTATTTAAACGCTTAAACTACATTTTCTTGTCCAGTTCAAATGTGTCTGTGCTGATGTTCATTGCTGTTCGAGCAATGTATTGAGGATAACAAAAATTTGCAAGTGAGAAAAGACAATTTTAGTTAAAAAATCGGTTTCGCTACTGTGACACGCATCAGCTCCCAGAAGGATTTTTGGATTTTTTCTTGATTTGCGTACAATAGTATTATAAAAAGTATGTGTAAGAAATTTTGAAATTTATATTCTATGCAGTATATGTGAAGATTCCATTGCGGAAACTTTGTTTTTTGTTATTTTTTTGGAAATTTCTCATAAAAATGAAATTCTTTGTTTCGATCTGTGATGGCCGCTCAGAGAATCCTATTATTAAATTATATATTGGGAACTTTACATATTAAATCACCTGGCCTGCAGTTAAAAATAGGGTAGGGGAGGGGGTGCAGAATGAGTATCTTATTTACCTACACAAAAATTTACTCAATAACATCGATCAATCACAGATAATGATTACCTTGCACTGATTTCTAAACATTTTATGTTCAAAATTAGACCGCATAATTACTTTTCGAAAATTTAATTTTTTGAATTTCCAATTACAAGAGCAAGCAACCAGTTTAGTTTTTGACTAAAGGTCATGTCCTATCATCAGCAATTTTTATTCAATTCCTCGAGCTTAGTTTTCGTTCACACACTGCATTTTTACTGCAAGTTTTACTTACAACCACTTTTTCAGCTGCTGGGCGAGTTCTTTGAAATCGGAAGATTTTACAGGTTTTTTGTCACGATTTAAATTCCGTTACAATTTAATCATCACTTAAGTCAAATTACATACCAATTTTAGTTAATTACCTGCGTTTGACAAGAAAAAATTAAACGAAGCATTCGAGACTTGTTTTTTGGTATATTTCTGTTTCAAGCTCACCAAACTCCCGGAAATATTCCGAAAATTTTTTTGGATATAATTAATCAATCTGTCAATTGAAATTTTACAACCACGCCTGTTTGTTTTTTTTTATGAAATCGAGTTTTTGTAATAATTTTGAATTTTTGTTACAGTGAAATCGTTGAAAGAAATCTACGAAGTCATGGCTACGTCGGTAAATCTGCTGGTCAATGCGTTTCGCGTTTATTGGAGATCCATCTTCATAGTTATCTTTCCGTTAATCTTGTTGCCGGTTTTTATTCTAAATAACACAGCCGCTAACCGATGTCTTTACGTGGTATTGATAATGGCAGCGTTTTGGGTAACCGAGTGTTTACCATTACCGGTTACGGCCCTGATTCCTATGGTGCTGTTTCCCCTGATGGGGATATTACCTTCGGAAGAAACTTCGCTCTGCTACCTGAAGGAAACGAACATGATGTTCATCGGCGGTTTGATTATCGCAATTGCTGTGGAGCATTGTAATCTTCACAGAAGGGTGGCTTTGGCTACCATTCTGTTAGTAGGCTGCAGTCCTAGGAAATTAAATTTTGGGCTGGTTGTCGTAACTATGTTCGTTTCGATGTGGATTTCGAACACTGCCGCCATAGCCATGATGTGTCCAATTATGGAAGCAACCCTTAAAGAACTAGAATCTCAAGGGATAGGAAATATGTACATAAACAGTAGGTCCAAAGAGGACGAAGCAGTTGAAACGGGTGAAACGCCCCCTTTGAAAGATCCAAAAGATCAAGAAAAATTAGTTCCTAGTAAGATTACCATTTGTTATTTCCTAGGCGCTGCCTATGCATCTACTATTGGAGGTTTGGGAACAATCGTAGGCAGTGGCACAAATTTGACCTTTAAAGGTAAGAACTTTTTTTTCTTATATCTTTTTTTTGCTAACTAGTGATCATCTGCAGGAATTTACGAAAACTTCTTCAAAAAGAGCGAAGGGTTGATTTTCACCCAATGGATATTTTTAAATGTGCCAATTATGCTGGTGACGATGTTCTTAGCGTGGATATGGTTGCAGATTATTTTCATGGGGCTGTTCAGACCCAATTCTATTGATGCCAAAAGTATTCGTGTCGGTCAGCAAGGTGAAATTGTGGCTCGTAAACTTATTAGACAAAAGATGATTGATATGGGACCAATGACTTTTCACGAAATATCCGTTGCCATTTTGTTTGTGGTTTCCGTCTTGTTATGGTTTTTCAGACAGCCACAATTCATCGCCGGTTGGCCAACTCTTATCACAGACCATAAGGTAAGAGTTCAGATTTTTCTAATGCATAAAAAAAATCCACATAATTTGGAAGGCGAACCCTTGACCTTACGGCCTGAAGTTCACTATTTTTAGTTCAATTCAATATTTTGTTTACAAATACCATTTCTTACATAACACCAAAATGTGTTCGAGTTTTAAATATTTTCTAAATATATAGGCTAATTTAAAATCTTCATTACATAAACTCACAGTCCTTGTAATTTTAAAATACTCAATCGTAAATAGAAACATGATTGCCAAAAATTGAATTTTTTTTATTAATCTGTTCAATTACCGTAAACATTATAATTTGAACGCTTTTCCTAGTTTTACTCTATTTAAAATTTTCAGCAACCAAGTGATATATTGCTATTTTTGTCATAATTAGATATGTTTATCCGTGACTAAATGAGATGTACAGTTTATATAATGCATTTAGGTATATGGTCACCATATGAGTACCCATTGGTGATTAGGTGACTAACAAAGTTATTTTTCGTGAACACGTATTTGTAGAACATTAAAATTTCAATTGGACATAGGCATCGATTTTAATGTAAATAAAACCATTGGCATGCTTTATGGTCCGTCTGCATTGTATGTTTGTAATTAAGTAGCGTGGTTAATTGTACATAAACAATTGACACCTTTCACAATAACAAACCAATAACAATTCACATACGAAACAATCGTAAAATAAAAGACGGAGAACAAGGCCAAACATTTTAAAAAGTTTGTTAATCAATTCGACAAAACTTCTTCGCAAATAAAAGTTTAATTCTGCACGCTCTACTGACACTAATTAAAACTATGGAATGGTGATACCATTTCTCGAGAGCAAGTAGTTTTAGAAATTTATCTCCGGTAATTGTTTTATACTAACCGTCATCAGTATAGCCCTGCATCTCAAAGAAAGAATAATGGCCCTTAAATTGTGCTCCGTGGTACTCCTTTGGTATGTGTTTAACGCCTAAAACTTCGATGTATTAGTCAGATAGCTCCTATTAAAAAGAGAAGAATATTGTTGATGTCGTACACACGCGTCAGTTAGCTTTGAGATTTAACTCACAGTTCTTCCAGTTTAGGGAGCCTCGGATGGGAAATTTTGATCTTCTTAGGCACCCATTAAAATAAAACCAAATAATAAAAAAGAAAGAGTACAAAGGGGTTGACATATTTTTATTCCTTAATCAGGACAAAAGCTCCTAACAAATAATAAAAGACAGGTAATAACGGACCTATAGCTGAAAGTTACGCCTGCTATGAAATTTGAACTGAATTATTGCAAACACAATGTTGCATTACTTTAGTGCCGCCTGACATCGGCAGTAAAATTATTGGTAATTAAATTTAATAATTCCGTCTAAGTTTTGAAGAAATAGAAACATTTCTTCTTTGGAGTAATTGAATTTTCTATTCAGTGTTTTGAATTTTACTTCATATTTCATAACAGCAATGGTCAAACGATGATAAAGTAAAATTAAAATTAAAAAAAACACAAGAAAGACAAATTGCCGACCGGTCTGGGGGTATGGAGTACCTCTCAGTGCGATTCATCAATGTAGAAGAATAAAATTATACTCTCCTTCCAATCGAAGTTTTTAGACAACTAAACTGTTAATCTTTTGCTTATAATTTGTGATCGACAGTCGAAAAATGGAATAATTCGCGTGTAAATAATGAGTTAAAGAATTTCTTAATTATATAACAGGAATCTTGACTTCATTTGTAGCTGTTTTTATAAATTTATTAAGAATTTCTTCAGATTCTTTCTTTCTTCAGACTCATTTAAATAAACTAGTACATAGAATACAATTTTCACACGAAGGAGAAATTACTGGGGAAATCAAGTATACTAGTGAAAAGAAATTCGAGGAAATCTGATGTGATCCGAGGAAATCTTAGGAATACCTACTATAGATGATTTCTTGTTTTTGATTTTTCCACTTTCTCGAAATCTCTCAAGAATCTCTTCAAAGGCAATCTAATCTAAAATAGGAAAATTTAATGTAGGAAATTCAAGGAAATTTTAGTAAATTCTAGGAAAAGTTAGAGATACTAAATGACCTTTATTATTGCTTTTGCAACTTTTTTGGAAGGAAATCTTAAGGCAATTTAGAACCAGGGAAATCATTCTAAAATCTCATAAAAGGATACCTGGTGTGCAGTTGATTTAATAATTTAACCTACATCATTTAGTCATCTTGTCAGATTTTAATTTGACTTATATTGTTTTTCATTTTCAGAAGTACCTACTTTTGATTGGTTGCATAATTTACGAACGTAAAAATTTTATAATTTGATTTATTTAAGTGACTGTTTTCTCTTATTGGATTTTAATATGATTTGATGGGGGAATCGCTGGGGAAATCTGATGTACAAGTGAAAGGAAATCTTAGGAAATTTCAGGAAATATTAGGAAAACTTTTAAAATGTAGGAAATCTAGGAATTCTATTCACGAGCGTTTTGTTTGCTTTTTCAAAAGGAAATCTAAGAGGAAATCCGGGGAAATCTTTCTAAAATGTTATAAAAGGAAATCAAGTGTACAAAAACTTGCCTTGTGACTTTGCCTCTTCAATTTGACCTAATATGACTTTTTTAAAGTTAAAATATATTTATTACTCATTAGCCAAAACTAGTAGGCGAGTGCCTAGGAGCAAAAACTCTAGAGAGAAGAGGCGGAAAACGCCACCAATTACTTGAACATAAAAGTTTTTGTAAAATATTGTGATATATTTTCCAAAATTTAAAATTCTCCAACTATCCGTTTGACAGGCTAACTTTAAATTCTCTAATAAACGCAATATATAAATGGTATTGGGAAAAACGAAATTTTAAAATTTAATTTCTATTTAATTTTTCTCTTCTTAAAATCAAAATTTTATTTTTAATGAATTCCAAATAAATAGGAACATTGAACTGAAAGAAAACTCGGCCATCCGCACTAGTATCACATTTTACTTGACGATATTTTTAATTTTAGTTTTTAAATATTGTAAATTTTATTATCCAAATTAATTATAATTAATATTCCAATTTTTCAAATTTAAACCTCATTTCTCCAATCTCAAAATCTTCCAATTTGAAAATAATTAATTTTAAAAATTTTTAAAGGACATAAATTCAAGTTTTGAATTTTATTGTTCCATGAACATAAAATTATTAAGTGATGTCGTGATAGAATTAACGAGAATTTTTTAAAGAAAATTTATTTAGGGGCGAATTTAAGCTTAATTCTGCATTCTCCAAAACCAGTATATTATTTTCAGAATTGAAGGCTCACATGGTAGGAAATGTTGAAAAACTTTGGTATCATAAAAAAATGTGCCGGATAAACGAGCGTATATTCTATAGCTTATATTTCAGAGATACAATAATATTTTCAAACCTGTCGGTCTATTCAGCATCAAAATGAATTTTTACTTGCGGATATTTTTGAAACTATAAAAATTTAGTATTTATATCATTGCCAATTATTACTTTTCATTACTCTTATTGTCAAATTTTTAATGAACATTTAATTTTTTATAGGTAAAAGACGCAACTGCGGCCTTAATAGTGGTGATGCTGCTTTTTATTTTACCCGCCAAGCCAGACTTCCTTCGAATTTTCCGAAGAAATGAAAGCGAGCGTCCAAATGCTCCATCGCCATCTTTAGTAACTTGGAAAGTGGTCCAAACAAAAATGCCTTGGGGCCTTATCTTCTTGCTAGGTGGTGCGTTTGCCTTAGCAGAAGGTTCTCAAACTAGCGGTATGAGTGAATTAATAGCGAATCAACTTAACGGACTTCTTGTCCTCCATAAATTTTGGATTATGGTTATAGCGTCGTTGGTTGCGTCGGTGTTAACCGAATTTTCTAGTAACGTAGCCGTAGCAAACGTAATTTTACAAGTTTTAGCCGAATTGTCCCGCAATGGTGGCATTCATCCAATTTATTTGATGATGCCAGCTGGATTGTGCTGTTCTCACGCTTTTTGTTTACCGGTCGGTACACCTCCTAACGCCATAGCATCGGCCGCGTGTAACATACCAACTAAAGATATGTGCAAAGCAGGATTGGGAGTCTCCGTTCTCGCTTTACTCGTATTATTTTTAATATTCCCTTTGTTAGCTCCCGCGGTGTATCCCGATTTACACACTTTCCCCGAATGGGCGTGGAGGAACGCAACGGGGGCAGTTTAAAAATTAAAAATTTTGCCCGATCGAAAAGTAGACAATATTTTATTATTTTTGATTAGAGATCTCAGAGACTGCATATAAAGAAAATTATAAATAAAAATCGAGAAGTATTTTGTAATTATTATTTGACGCTGTGCATTTTTATAACTTAAGTATTTTTATTTAGCATTTTCCCAAAAAGAAAATGCGGATTAATCGGCGGATAAATAATAATTACGAAATTGAATGTTACAATAATTAGTTTAGCCAATGACTACAGTTTGTTTATTGGTAGATACCGTGGCTATGGTTATAGTATTAGATTGTTAAATCTATTTAGGTATTTATTTTTTTAATTTTGTTTGTACATTTCTTTTAAAAAGATTGTATACGTCAATACAAAAACTAATGTTTGTGCAAATATAAATAGAGGTGTTCTATAAAAGTATTTTTGCTAATTGCGTATTTGTAGATACCTATAAATAAGATTTTAAAAATCAGACTGAGAAGAAGGTTTCATGCGAATGATATTATTTTCTTTGTCTTATTGATAGTTTCGCGCTGCAAAGAGGACTCACATTCGCTTACATTATCTCTTTGCAACGCTTACGCACTTTCTAACTTTAGAAATTTGAGACGTTGACGAAATTAGAGAAAATTTTCACTGCCGAATTGCTTTTTCATTCATTCAAAATTTATCATACAATGTCTTCCAATACACGTGCTCACTTTTTGTTAAGTTAGGTATTGCATTATGACACTACATTCATTTGACAATATTTATTAAGTGATTGTATTTTATTTTATGTAACAAATAAAGTTTGTTGAAATATATCGAGTTTTTGTTTTGACTTGAAGTAAGCATGTTAGGCAGACGATGCCACCTGTTATGCAGTGGCTCTTGGAGATCCCAAATTAACTTCTGGTGGTATTTCAGTTTCTCGTTTTTTTTTTGGCGATTTCTGTTAAGTAATGAAATCAGCTTAGGATATTCCGTATCTAATGATTTTTGATTTGGTGTTATTGACTTAGAAATCAATTGGCAAAAAATACTCAAGGAAAATAAAAATGTAATAAATATAACTATTTATTGTAAAAATATGTTATAATAAGGAAAAATACATGAAAATCGTTTCTTGCAAACATTGAAAAAAAATTTTACCTTACAGTATAACAATCATTTATTAATAATAGTCTACATAATTCAAATTAAATCTAAGAAGCTATTTTTTTTATCTAACGAACATTAGGAAAACTTGACAAATTGGAACGTAAGGTTTTTCCGGAAATAATTTTCCTATACTCATCAACTTTTAGAACTTTCTCTAATTTCCACAAACTTAAGGTGTCCCTACGTCTACGAATTTTATATACTCCAATCTCTGAATAAGGACTTTGATCCAAAGGACAAACGTATGACAATTTTGCGCGATCTAGAATACATTTTTCGCAAAACTTATGATTACAAGTAGTACTATTTATTAAAGCCATTCTAGTTGAAAAGTTCCATCCACACTCGTCACAATGTTCAATAACTACAGTACATCTCATCATAGCAAATTCTTCCATTATTGCAATTATTGTCACATAGGCAGGTATTAATAATTATGTTATTGAATATTGCTCTTCACCACAATGTTCAAATGTCGCTTGCAAAATGTTAACAAAATTATCAATATCAGCATACGACCACTTCGTAAAATAATCGTCGTAAATTAATAATCTCAACACCAGTGACGGCGCTATCAAAACTCTTAGGGCATATTTTATTTCTAAAATATGTTTTTAAGATTGTCAATTTCTAAAAACTTCTTTTGATATAGTACGCTGATGTTACTGGAATGATTATCGATATTCGAAGAGCTGTTTTAATATTCATAAAGGAGTCGTCAAAGTCTTGATTAACGAAAATGGCAGATTATTTAATGTTTGATGACATACTATAGCTGCACGTTTTACTTTAGTTATATTTGTGCCAAACAAGTTTATAGGTGGATTTTCCAGCCCCCCCCCCTTTTTGAATTTTGGATCCAAGATAGTCGAAATCGTTTGTACCTGTTTGTACCTTTCTTATTCTCGCTTGTATCCATTTTGTTTTTCAGATATTTTGAAATATCTAATAACGACATTTCTCTAAATCCTCCCCTTGGATTTCAAAATTTGAAATCCGGGGGGGGGGGGGGGATTGTGATTTGGCTTCGATCTTAAAACTTGGCATTGAATGGGAAAATGTTAGTTTTCCTAACTTGTATCGAAAATATCTATTTCTGATTCGTTGCACCGTTTCCGATTTACAGTGACTTAAAACTAACTCTGTAAAATACAAAAAATATTGTCATTTGTAACTCAGAAACGGGGCGTCAAAATAGCAAAATGTAGAGAATGAAATGAAGAGAACTGCTCAACAGGTAAGTATTAGAACAGCAACTGCTCCACTCCCCAATCTTACGAATTTTACGAACTTGACTACTGCTGTTAAGTACAGGGAAGCCAATCATAGCGAACCATTTCTCCTCTTTAACAGTGGTCCCTCCGATGACCGCATCTTCTTTTTCAGTACCCAAAAAAATCTCGATCTAATGATGGACTGGAAGCACTAGTACGTGGATGGAACATTCAAGTGTATTCCTCCATTGTTCGAACAGTTGTTTACCATTCACCCTGTCAAGTACAATAACGTTATTCCGACCGTGTGTGTTCTCCTGCCAAATAAGCATCAAGAGACTTATATTGAAGTCTTTAGTGCTCTCAAAAACCTCGTGCCTGGGCTAACTCCTGAGGGCGTCACGACAGATTTCGAAGTCGTTCAAATCAAGGCTTTTAACCTTCATTCAATAACATTAATAATAACAGAGGAAACCATATCATTCGAGTAAAGTACGAGAATCGTAAGAATATTCAGTTCTCACCGGTTCATTGGCAAGTTGGCTACTTTGAGTGTCGTCCCCGTCCCGAAGTGGTTAACTCCTTTGAGGAACTCCTTTAAACCGAGTTCTTCAACAATAATGATGAGATACTTCAACCTATGATCGACTAATTCGAAGATAAAAAAAATTCTGTGGAAGGATGGCATCGAGCTTGCAGTTCTCTGTTGAGCTCCAACCGTCTTTCCATTCGGACGTTTATTGTTCTGAAGAAGGATTAAAGCATGAATGAATTTAAACTAGAACAGTACATTGGCGGTCAATAACCAACTCAAGAGAGGAAAAAGTACCGCGACGCGTTAAGAATTATGATAAACGCCTGTATTACGTTTGGGGTTGTCGCTCCTCCTCCTTCTTGCCTCCTCATCCCTTCAATAGTTTCTAAAATTTTGGTGTTGGACCGACACCATAAGATCAGTTTACCCGCCGCTTCATTGAAGAGTGTAAACAAGCTTTTTGATCTCTTAAAAATTTAGAGAAATTTCTTCATTTTAATTTAATTGAATTCATCGTAAGAATTAAAAAGGACATTTTGAAGATTAATGAGGGTACTCCCTCATTACCGACATTGCCGTTGACGATAAAATGGAAGAGCGCGAAAATGATTTAGAAAGTGAACAAGATCAAGAGCTGTCATATGATGAAGAGCTGCCATCTGATGAAGAAGAACCAGAAGAAAATACAGAATTCTATTTGGCACGAAATAAAATAACGAAGTGGAACAAAAAGCCACCATCGAAAATACGTCGTGTAAGTTCGAGCGAAACATTTTTCGGAAAAAGAGGCGTGGTCATCTTATTTTCGAATATAATTATTGTGTTACCACTGTTACCTATCTTAAATTAAAAGTCAAACACAATAATTTTTTGTTTTAAAACATTTTTCATTACATCGGTAAAAAAACATCTGGTTATTGGTCGTCCCACCGGTCTCTTACCACCTGGAGCTCCTTCCCATGCTAATTTAATTAGCCTCCCATCTGGTTGTCTCCGAACGTGTCCGGCCCAACGCAGCCGTTGCGCCTTTAATTCCTGTACTATATCTGGATCGGTTTATAGGTCTTTGAGTTCTTTATTTGTTCTTCTATGGGATTATATTTTGAGCCCAATATTCTTCTCAAAACCTTTCTTTCAAAACGTCTAAGTCGTTCCTCATTTGTTTTACAACACATCACAACAAGCCTCACCACTGTCTTATAAATCTTGATTTTTTATGTTCTTGTTAGGTTTCTCGAGCGGAGCAGCCCGTCTATGGAAAACGTACATCGGTTACCGCTCTGTATGCGTCTCTTTATTTCTTCGGTTATGTCATTGTCTGCAGCAATAGCTGACTCCAGATATTTGAAATGTTGGACTCTCTCGAAGTTGTATTGGTCGATGGTGACATTTTGTCCTTGTGTGTTTCTGTACGGTCGTCTATTCACACACATGTATTTTGTTTTGTCTCCGTTAATTACAAGACCCATTTTTTCTGCTCCCTCTCGCTTTGAAATATCGCTTTCATGTTTTTTTCATCCGCATATGCAAGTAGGAGCCTGGATCCATCTACTGTAAACAGCCGCATCTGAATTTCAGATGATTTTATGTCTTTGTCCAATATGATGTTAACTAGGAGAGGTGACAGTGCATTACCCTGTCTCAGTCCATTGCCTACTGCAAAATATTCTGACATTTTTTCGTCTATTTTTATTTTAGCTCTTGAGTCCTATACACACATTTTGTTCAGACGTATAAGTTTGCTTGGGATCTATATCTCTGCCATGGCATCCAGAGTTCCGCCCTGGATATGCTGTCGTATGCTCTCTGGAAGTCAGTAAATAAATGGTGTATAACTTTGTTAAATTACCAACTCTTCTCTAACAGTTGCCTAAGGATAAACAGCTGGTCTATGGTGGATCTGTTTGGTCTTAAACCCGCCTGGTAGTCTCCTATGCTATTCTCTGCATACGGAGTTAGCCTTCTCAGCAAGATTTTCCCTAATATCTTGTATGCGGTGCTAACTAGTAAAATCTCTCTATAATTAGAGCACTTTAATCTATCACCCTTTTTGTGTATTGGTATTATTATACACTGTCTAACCATTCATTTGGTACTTTTTCTTCTCTCCATATTAAGAGTATCAACAGATGTAGTCGTTGGTGTAGCATATGACCTACTAGTTTTAACATTTCAACCGGTATGTTATCGATTCCAGGCGATTTTGCATTTTTCAGTTTATTTACTGCTCCTATTTGTAATGAAAACAATCTTTTCCAAATAAATCTGGAACCGATAACTTCTCACCAAACCTGGGATAGGTGTTTCCCAGTATTACAAAAAAATCAGTGGTAAAACCCCAGTTGTTATAACTAGCTCTATAGTAATTGGAAAAACAAAAAAGGGTGGATCTGAAATAAAGAATGAATTTGCTTCTGCAACAAATAAAACAACAGCTAATGAATAGATAAATGTATTGAATCTAATATAAAAATTATTATTAAGCAATACAACAACTTCCAATGCACAAATTCTGAATACGGCAGCCAACACATACAAATCAATCACGCCGCACACAATTCCAATCGACAACAATAAGTAGCAAAGCAAAAGATTACTCACCAAGAACCTGATCAGTTTACAAACTTTCGGTAACGACAATGGTAGTTTACTACCCCTGCTTTGATTCTCCAGGAAGACGAAGGACGACGTGATGATTCCAGCTGATTGTAGATTGAAGATTCTCGTCTGACGCTGTCGGGAACGGACCACTCGGCACTTGACTGAACAAAAGATTCTGAGCAAATACAGCACACAATGAACACTAGCACTTGGTGTACGTCGAAGACGGTAACAGGACTCCAGAAACAATAACACATTAATTAACAATAACATAATTACATTCAGTAATTCTCTGAAATACTTTTGCCAGGTTTGTATGATTTCTTTGATATCCCTGGCAAGATCACCGTTGTCTTTTTTAATAAAAGTCTTCGACCTAGATTTAAACCCATTCCGCGTCCGAGTTCTCTTGTTGAAAACTATATGTTTAGCTTCGTTGGTCTACAAGTTAGAAAAAGCTGCTTGCGAGACGCAACTAGGCAGTCTGTTAAATTCGTAGTCTTACGAAAAACTTTGAACAGCCTCTTAAGTAGGCGAAATGTGGTGGTGGTCGCTAAAATAAAACACTTGTTGGTTGCACTGTATTTATTGACCGGTAATTTGGATGTTTTTAGTATCACTGAATCTTTTTGTCATAGATACGTGTAATTCAAATGACTGCAGGTGGAACACAAATAAACGATACAATTTATAAGAAGTTTTTACCTTCGTTACAAAAGAGAGTATGTACGATACGCGATACGGGAGCTATTAATTGCAAGGGATTGTGAAATCTTATTTTTATTGAAACTTAGTATCAGGTGGTGTCCTGGAAATTAGCACGTCGGCGCGGTTCACATTTGTGTAGTGAGGATATATAAGAGTCCACATGAATTGCGGAACCAATTAGCGGTAATTATGCACATAATTAAAAGTTACATCATAGTATACGGCACTGATGACGACTAATGAGTCAGGGTTACTGTAGAAAAGTACAACCACGAATCGGTCCGCGATTTCTTTTCTATTGGAAAGAGGACAATCTTCTGAGCATTTTGAGACCGCACTTGGGGCAGGGTTATCCAGTAGTTTTCGAGAAAACGGCATTTGAAAATCAAAATTTTACATGTATTTTACATACTCATTATTCGTTTGAGCCTTAGAGTCAAGAATCTTGGGGAGGGGGCGTAGACATGTTTTCCATTTTTTGTATTTTTTAAGATTTTTGCGTATATTTGGTTCGAGTCAAAATAGAGCTTCGTTTTAACTTTAATAAGCTTCTATATTCATTATTGTAATGTAATTTTTTCAAAGTTATTGTTATTTTAAATTTTGTGCACCCCCGAGCAAGTTGCGCGTGAAAACCCTTAATTTTGATTTCGTGAACAACAAAATGAACAATTATTAAAAATAAAACAACATTTTTTAATGCAAAGAAATTTTACAGAAAAAATGGAAGCCTAGGCTTCGAGACTATGCTCGGTGACATAGCCGTTAGGTTTTACGTGAATACGCCGTCCATGGATACCCGCTTTTGCCCAGGTCTACCGATCGGATAACATCGATTTGAAAACATGCAGATTTTGCAGAATATTGGCAATTTATTATTTGTTATTATAATTATTAATTTGAATACAATATTGTAATGATATTTTTTTATCAAGACCCTGTACTACACTTTTTATACCTCGGCTGCCAGTAGGTTCGGAAGCATGAGTCACACTCCAACAGTAGTCGGTTCCAGTAGAAATAATTTGGTTGCTCTTGGAGCTATTAAAAACTCTTACTTTTTTGAATAACGTAAAATTGTGTTTATTCAAAGGAAAATTTTTGTAGCGACAAATCTCGCTCTTAGGCTTTGAAATGTAATAGTGTTCGGCCACTGATTTTGAAATTGTATTTACTTTACCACAAACTTTTCTAAATTTCAAACTCATTTGCCGGTATGTTAAATGTGTAGCAATTAATAATTTTACAGTGTAAAACAAATTTTGTTGTTGATTTTATTAATAAAAATGTTTTTAATAAGGTGTTTATTTTTAATTTGGAAATACCTTGTATGACTCTTGTTCGGGTTACATAAGCAGATCGGCTAATCAGTTCGTCTTGGCTTCCGTTACTATAAGTTGACACGTGTATGTGGTATGCGTAATTTTTGAACATCTGGTGTAGATTTGAATATCCAAACTGGGTTAGATTAAAATCTATCAATCTTACTTCCGTTGATCCAACTTTAGTAAATATCCAAATTAAAACTAACTTTAAATTTATTGCAGGTAAGTAAATTTTCATTTGCATTAAAAATTTTTAATCTTCCCAAAATGGCGTCTTCCTCTAATTTTTAACCTTTATAAATTTTCAACCACGTTGTCTTCAAAGTTTAATATTTTTCAGCTATTCTTTACTGAACTTCACGATTCTTCTCAAATTTCCACTTTATGGATCCAAAACCAATTTTTACTTTGTTTTAAAGTAAAAATTATACAAATTTTCAATTTAATAACGCACAACGTAAATCAAGCGTACCGCTTGGCTTCCAAGGCTCATCGAGAAGCCCTGGCCCCAACCTGAAGAAAATTCAACTTCAACTACGTATAGGATGTTGCACAAATTAATATTCTTTTCCTTTATCGTAGGTCGTTTTCGATCACAAATATCACTCAAATTAACGTTTATAAAATTACAAATAAAAATATGTGTTCAGTAAGAGTGTTGAAGTATTAAATTTAGCCTTTTTTAATTTTCCTCTGAATAAATTATAACTCATTTGCAGGACTTAAAACAAATAAACTGATCACGATCTTAGCATGTCAAATTATCTCACGTGGGAGCCGCTACCTGATGGAAATATCACCACAACTTACTCCCCTTATTTCAATTAGTGCATTTTATGTAAAATAATACAACAATATATTACTAGTAAAAATTTTCTAAATGAAACGAAATGAACCCCTTAGCGTATCCCTGGTCTTCCTCATTGAGGCAACAAATAAAACTCTATTGTTGTCGTCGTCGTTAAACATCAAAGACAATTTTATTTATGATAGGTCTGTGGTAACTGAAATAGGTGACAAACGGCATACAGGATACGTTGATATTGCGGGTAAATGTAAGATCAAGGCAAGTATTACCGAGAGTACTTGGAGAGTTCTGTACGCAGTTCATATTGAACTTTCGTTTCATGAATTCTGAGAAGTTCTTGTTCTGCGTCACATCCACGTTGAAGTCACAGCATAGCATCATTGGTGTCTCGGTGTCGGAGCACGTGGTTCTGATATGCTTCTTTATTGGGTCCGAGTACTGGTTGAGCATCATCGACATAAAGTACTGAAGAGACGACTGCGACACACCCGGATGAATATATTGTAATGATATTTCTAACCAGCAGCCGATATTTTTGGACGAGCTTTGTCTTCTTGGTAGTTTTGATTCGGTTGGAGTCACTAATCGATTTGCACCGCGATTCAAAGACTTGTTTTCATGTCGGCAAGTCGGTTTTTAATTATTTAATGCCAATAACAAACAACGACTCAAAATTGTTACACATTATACTACCAATTTACACAAATATTATTATCTACTGTAATTAAACTTAAGGTGTTGTGAAATAGTGACAAATCTTGCGAACGTGAACCTAAAATTAAGTGTGTTAGAAGAAATATGGTGCATACTGTATAATTTGAGACTTACGAGGGAATTTGTTGTGGTAAGGTTGGAGGAAGGTTGGTGGTACAGGACGTTGTTCCGAGTGCACGTAAAATTTGTGCGTTACCAATTTTTGTGATTTTATAATTTGCGTTAATTTTGCCAAACGATTAACTGATTAAGTCAGGAGCATATCCTGATTGTTGATAGTGCGATTGTATAAGAAATTATTGTTTGCGTTTTGTTTCAAGCTGAAATAAAACAGAAAATTAAATTTGGTATTTTCAAGATAAAAAATTTTAGTAACGCCACCCGACCGCCATTTTGCATTTATGCGAAATATTAGAATTATTAACAAAAATTTACTTACCTCAAATGAAAATTGGATGGAATTTGTATGGAATAAAAGAATACACGTGTGTAATTAAGCCGATTAAAGAAGAAGTATCACAAGAACAAAACTATCTGATCAACTCCGGTAGCCGAAGATTAGTAATAAAAACACCTGTAGCATCCAGTACAATACGGGAGCATTTGACAATCTACAACGAGGAAAGCAGTGGACCTCAAACGTTAATCAAGCTAAGAATTTATTGTTTATTTGAACTATTTTTATTTCTCAGAATTTTTATAATTTTCATAATTTTTTATACTAACATAATTACATTAACAGCGAAATTTGGTAAATGAATTTAGAAGTCATATTTGGAATTAAAGTAAATGTAATTCATTTATCAAGTCTTGCTACACGTTTACACATAGAGTCAGGAAACGAATTTATAAGTTTCAAGTTATTGGCAATAAATAAAACTTATTTTGCGTTCATATCAAGAATTTTGTTTTTCTGGAAACATACGATTCGTGGGTTTCAAATTGAACTCGCTCCTGAGAGTCAAGTATCTCCGAAATTATCTGAGCTAGCTGGAGAAAAAGGTAGGAGTGTGTAGAGCTTAAAACTTTACATTACAATATATAGAACCAAGTAAGAACTTGAACTGGTTTTTGAACTCAACGCTTACCATGCAAATGTCTCCCACATCTCCCCAGTCGTTACGCACTTTGTTGTCGACTCTCGTTATGACTTTACAATTAGTTAAACTTCGGATATTTTTGTAGATGCAGACTCCGCCGGCTTTGCGCTTCGTAGGCGGTACGGTGATTGATTTGTCTGCCATTGACAAGCGTTTGTTATTATTGTGAACCTCGCATTGAAAACCTTCAATGTTTACCGATGGCATAGACTCGTCCATCCACGTTTCGCTGCAGATTAGGTAATCGCATTCACTGATCAACGAGTCAGAAGTTATGTCGCGAGAATGTGCCACCAAACTCTGGGTGTTGAGACTGCACGCGATTATCTCAACCATACCATCATTATCGGCATAGGAAGTTGCTGCTGTTTCTATAAACCGTTTAATCCGTTCAGTAACAGTTTGCAAACGATGATTGGACATTCTTGCGTACTCGTTTCGTATCTCTTTGGTAGTGGGTGTTACACTACCATAGCCGTGATGGAACTTGAAATCGTCTGTAGGGTTGGTTATGTAGAGTCCTTGCAAAGATGTCGCTCGACTCATCGCCACATATACCAATTGGGTCTGTTGCGAACGATCATAAGTGAAAGACAACTTCATCAAACGTTCCACCTTGTGATTTGTGTATGGTTAACGCACAAGCGGGCACCAGGGAAAACTGCTTGTACGCAAGTAATAAGCGTAATGCGGAAGAGAAATTGACCGCTAAAGAAGCAAAAAAATTTAAAAAAGAAGCTGCAGAAGTGAAATTATGCTTAAAATGCTTAGAAGAAGATATTTGTAATGATGAGGCAGCAAAAACATTTAAAGAAGAATCTGCAGAAATAGAAATTTTTAAAAACGATTGTAATAATGAGGGGACGTTTTAATGAAATTTTCTTTTTTTCTTGTTTTTACTTATAATAAATTTTATTAAATTAATATTTACGAGTTTATTAGATTTAATAATAAATTATCGCCACCCCAATATTTTGTGAAATTTCTATTTCTGAGTTTGCATAATACTATTTTGTAATTGTGTCTGTAATTGATTCAATGATTGAAAAGGATTACCAATTTAAAATTATAACCGAAGATAATCCGATAAGTTTGTGTGCCAATTCGGAAATATTTCTATATAAAGCCCATTTGAGACGATGTCTAATTTTTTGTATTTTTCACACGAAAATTTTCTAAAAAATTTGCCCAAACTTTATCCATCGTTATTGTATAATTTTGTATAAAATTTGTATAAAATTTTGTATAAAATTTAGCAGTAAATGGTAAGTAGCACTTTTTTGTTACATATATTTTTTTAATTTTTGAACATGTAGGGTGTACTTTTTGTCGGTACACGACAATTGGGCGACGGTCAATTAGGCGACGTCAAATAGGCGACGGTCAATTGGGCGCCGTTATTTTAGGCGACGGGCTTATTAGGCGACCCCCACTAGGCGACCGGTCAAATAGGCGACGGTAAATTAGGCGACGGCACCGATTAGGCGACGGGAAATTCAGTAAATTTTTGTAATTAAAAAACTAATATTTAATTTAATAATAATTATTTTTAAATATTTTTTTCTTTGGGGTCAGATCAAAGATATTGTTTATACAGAAAAACCGACAACGAGAGATGATATGCAGCTCAGAATTTGCAATGCCTGTCGATCATTAAACACTGAAAAAGTACTTAGAGCCACTGATAGTATAACCAGAAGAGCTCAACAGTGTTTAGAAGTAAATGGAAGACATTTTGAACACTTGTGACATTGCTTTAACGCGGTAGCTGGATTTCAAGTGCTGACTTTTAAAGTTAAGTTCGTTATAAGAAATTGAAATTTAATAACTTAAGTCGAATATAACTTAAAAGGGGTGGGAGTAATAAAAAAATTTTCCTACAAAACTTGCTTATTTTTTAAAGAGCTTTCCAACGATACCACTTTCGACATATAGTGCCATTTAAAATTCTGGATTTCTGGAGCAAACTACTCTAAATGCCGACTTTTACCGGAAATAATAATATCACCATTAGATTCGTCATTAGGGCTTTTGTAATACATTTTTTAGCCCAACTCTCTACGACTTACCGTTGTTGAAAAAAAGTACTGATACGGGTGGTCAGGGTCACCCTGTATATTTGATAAAATATCTTTTACTTGAAATCTTGTGGTTACCATTCACAATTATAGAATTCAGGAGGGGGGGAATGAAATTTTTTAAATAAATCTCTTTTGCGCATGTGCGTCAGTACAAAGCGATTTACCGAGATTCCCGTCGCCTAATTGGTGCCGTCGCCTATTTGGCCGGTCGCCTAGTTCGGGGCGCCTAATAAGCCCGTCGCCTAAAAAGACGGCGCCCAATTGACCGTCTCCTATTTGACGTCGCCTAACTGTCGTCGCCTAATTTATTGACCGTCGCCTAAATGACGGCCCAAGCAACACCAACGTCGGTTTTATACCTGTATAGCATTGAAGTATAACGAATAGGTACATATATTTTCATACCTGAAAATTAAGTATCAAAAAGGTACTTAAACGGCACATAATTATTCATTCATATTTGCACTGTACTCTTTAAGTATCGTTTCAATACATATATTTTCATACCGTTATTGTAAAGCCAATTGATGTATCAGATATGTATCGAAATATTACTAACTAAAATATATTTGAACAAATGGTACAGTTTAGGTGCAGTTTTAACATTAACGTTTCGGTGCTATAATTGCAGTATCTAATATGTACATCTATATTATGAATTGGAAGTTACGATTTTTACATTGCCGGTTTGATATCTATAAAGTGCAGTTTAAATAGTAATGTTTTGGTAGTTACAATTTTAGTATCTAATATGTAAAGAAGCATTAATACTTCCAAGTTATGATTTTTACTTAACTGTTTTGATACCATTCATAATGGTTAAATATATTTAACATAATATTTTACCCTAACTCATTTAAAAGGTACATAATATTATATTATTTAAATATCTATATATATATATATATTGCAATTTTGTGTTTTGTTTCTGTGTTTGAATAAAGAATTACTTTAGAAATATTTTAAATTATTTATTATTTTTATTTTAAAATTGTTCATTTTGATAAAATCAAGTATTTTATTAGTTACGTGGTATAGCCCAGCTCAACGGAATATTAAAACGTCTTTTAAATTAAAATAAAGTGTTACTATATTTTATAAAATTTAAAATATCCGTTAGATCATAATAACTATCCCTGAAAATGTATCGAATATTTATTGAAACTTGGGCAACTACAATTTATTTGAATATATGGTACCGTTAAGGTGTAGTTTTAACCGTACCGTTTAGGTGCAGTTTTAACCGTACCGTTTAGGTGCAGTTTTAACCTTACCCTTTCGGTACTGTAATTGCAGTATCTAATATGAACAGCTATATTATGAATTGGAAGTTACGATTTTTACATTGCCGGTTTGATATCTATAATGTGCAGTTTAAATAGTAATGTTTTGGTAGTTTCAATTTCAGTATCTAATATGTAAAGAAGCATTATTACTTTCAAGTTATGATTTTTATTTAACTGTTTTGATACCGTTCATTATTGTTAAATATATTTAACATAATATTTTACCTTAACTCATTTAAATGGTACATAATATTATGTTAAATATCAATCTATTATATATTGATATGCATTGAAATTTTGTGTTTTGTTTCTATGTTTGAAAGATTTACAGATATTTTAAATTCATTGTTATTTTTATTTTAAAATTTTTCATTTTGATAAAATCAAGTATTTTATGTGTCACGTGGTAGCCCCGCTCAACGGATTATTAGACGTTTTTAAAATTAAAATAAATATATATTTAGTAAAACTTAAAACATCCGTTAGACCATCATAACTAACACCGAAAATGTATCGAATATTTATTGAAACTTGGGTAACTACAATATATTTGAATATAGTGTACCGTTTAGGTGCAGTTTTAATCATAGTACCGTTTTGTTACTGTAATAATAATTGCATTACCACCTTGTTATAAAATGTTTTTGTTTTGTTTTCGTGTTTGAAAGAATAATTAATTTGCCAATGTTTTAAAGTAATTATTTTTTTATTTTAAAATTTTTCATTTTGATAAAGTTATTTATTTGTCACGTGGTAGCTCAGTTAAACGGATTATTAAATGTTTTTTAATTTAAAATAAATTGTTAATAATAGTCAAAAGTCAGTCCTTACATAACAATTCTCTAAAGCTGTTGGACCAGATTCCCAGAAGTGTTCGAGAATATCGACTTTGAAATATTCCGCAAAAATTATGAAGATTGAAATTAAACTACATAACACAATTACAATAGTCTCCTGGTTGAGTGGGGTAGCGAGCGAGTCTCGTAAACGGAAGGTCTTCGGTTCGCTTCCTCCCACCTTAGACAAATTTTTGTTTTCTTTAATTTATTTTAATTTTCTCCAATACGTATACCACGTCATTTATGTTTAAATTGATATAAAATATACTTATGCAAACAGTGCCTAAGTGCTTAAAATTTCTATTACTTCTTTGTTTATCTTATTTAATAAATTTTTATTTTGTCGCGACAAAATACTTCGACAAGAATTTATTCTTTAAAAATTTACCGTTTTAGAAAGCACCTGATTTAATCTTATTTTTGTGTTATCTAATTGCTATTGTCATATTGAATTTCATCTCTAAAAATTTACTTGAAAAACCCGAAAAACTTCCCTATTTGCTGAAATTGTTTAATAATTAATTTTTCACTAAATCATGACTACCTACTCGGTACGAGTAGTTTCCTATTGTTTTATCTATAATATTCTCAAAATTTTTCATTGCCATGAATACTATTATACTATAATTCTATAACTTGATTCGCACTTGAAAAATAGAAAGAAATAATGTAATTTAAATTTAATTGCGTTTATGTACTGTTATACAAAAATAAAGACTCATTCAGGTAGGAATTCTTAGGATTACCTAATAAGAATAGGTAAGTAAATTTCAAACAAAAATTAAAATTTTAGGTTATTTTTAAAGGATGAGATTTACCCAAGATATAATAACGGTATCTTTAATATTCAAATAAAAATTTTAAATTTGTCTAGTATTTATAAAAATACTTTTCTGATAACAATGTAAACGAATAAAATTGTAATGCACTCTTTTCGCACTTGATTGGACTTCATTATATAGTTTTCACTTGGTAATCGTAAAGATACAGGAAGACCGTGAACTGACAAATAATATTTTGAAGACAAATTTTAACATTCAATTTAACGTTATTATTTTTTTTATTTGCTTATTTATTGGTAGTCGGCATTCAACATAGTAGAGTAACCAAGTAAAAAGTAATAAATTTTATTTTAAATAAAAGAGGCTTATATCTTACTACTTACTTTGTCCTTTGTCGGTTTGTAATAATAATATACCATATTTTTATAAAATTTAAAGAGTACCTAGAAAACATTAAGTATCATCTGGACATTTGTTAATTTTAAAATTTTGTGACAATAGTTTGTTTTCCTGTTCAGAAGTTCTCTGTGATAATATTTTTTTAACCAAATATTTCGGTTTTAAAGTAAACCTACAATTTAAAAAAAAATGTCCTAAAGAAAACACCTCACAAACATAGTTTATTATTATAACCCACATAGGTGGGTTATAGCGCAACGTACAGTACAAAACAAATAATACATTTACATTAGTTATTTCGATTATTTTTAAATTTTCCTATTTAATAAATTTTTTTGTCGCCGCCCCCATGGTAATTGTCTGGACCCGCTACTGCCTCTCCCCTAGATTGTTGAAATTATTAATTGATATATTACACGATAGTTTCTTATTTTGTATCTATAATATTTGCGAAAGTTTTTATTGATATACAGAAGATCCACATACACCACCGTCTGAAACTTTAATCCCACTTGAAAAATAGAAAGAAATAATGTAATTTAATTTCTTTTATGTGCTGTTATATACATGAATAAGTAGGTAAGTAAACTTTGGACGCCCTAAACTTCAAGTAAGAATTAAAATCTCAGGTAATTTTTAAGGGATGAAACCCAGGAAATAACGGAATTTTTAAATAAAAATTTTTAATTTGTTAATTTTGCAGTAAAAATATTTTAGACATTAGAGTGTTATTTTAATCTATTTTACGTGTTGACTAATTGTATATAAAATACACGTGGTTTTAAATTATTTTATATATTTTTTTAATAAATTGCATTGCTTGAAAAAAATATGATACACGTGTTTCTCGCTTTTCTGCCACTTTCATATTTTTTAACATAATTTATAATAATAATAATTGAACTAAAACATTTTTAAAATGGATTAATATAGTTATTATTGAAAAATTGAAATTGACCGTTAAACAATCTAAATTCTTCGTACACCCCAGGTAGGTATAGTCGTTAAGTGGTATGCTTTCAGATGGAAGAGCACATGCAGCATGGGTTCGAATCTTGAAGAGGGCCATTCAGAAAAAAAAAATGTAAGTACGTATTTGGTGAATAATAATTAATGTTAGTTTTCAGTTATTTCAGGAATGGATTCTCCAGGAATAAGCAAATTATGATTAAATAAATATAATATATGTAATTGTAACATCTGAATTAATAAAAAACAACTATTACCTTAGTTAACGAATTTCTAAATAATTACAGAAATTAAATTTTTTTATTATTATTATTAAATATTTTTTAATCAATATCAGTGCCGATTAGGCACGTAAATTTTTTTTAATATTAATATTTTATTAATAATATAAATAATATTCCGTTCATAAAAAATCAACACATAATATGTGTAAAAACGATACACCAATTCAGTAACGGCATAATAGGCAAATCAATACCGTACCGTTACGTAAATACCTGTACCGTTTATCTACATAATTGATACCGCAAAACAGTAACGGCAAAATGGGCACATCGATGCCGTATCGATACGAAAATACCTATACCGTTTATGTACATAAATGATATCTCAAAACAGTAACGGCAAAATGAGAAAATCAATGCCAAACAGTTACGAAAATACCTGTACCGTTTATGTACATAATTGATACCTCAAAACAGTAACGGAAAAATGGGCACATCGATGCCATACCGTTATGTAAATATTGGTACCGTATATGTACATTTTTGACGGCTTTGTGCTGCTTGGGGGTGTCCCACTTTTTGTACACACACACATTTTTCGTTACATATTTGTTTTAAATTTTTAAACATGTAGGGAATACTTCTTGTACAAATACACATTTTTCGTTACATATTTTTTAAATTTTTGAACGTGTTACCGATTTTATAGACGTATTCACGTCAAAAAGCAAAAATAACTGCAATGTCCTTCTGTTCTATTATTTTCATCTTACCTGACGATAGCGAGAGAATTTGACTTATGCAATTTTTTGAAAGTTTTATATTTTAAATATTTATATTTATATACAGAGTTAGTGGTAGACTGTTTTATCAAAATATTGGTTTTAAGCATGATTTTCTCTACAAAGTGGAATTTTTAGCTAAAATTGATAATTTTATCGAGAACGCATAATGACGTTTGATTCCCATCGTGTAAGTCTTTGTTGCTTTTGAGGTTTATGACTCCAAGAATCCTTCAAAACTTCTATTTTGTTACGGTTAGGATTATATTTTGAATTCCTTTAAATTTCCCGCGCCAATCTCGAAGGACCGACACGCTCAAATCTCTAATTGCAGAGAGTATCGTGAGCTTAGTTGAAGATCAGGAGATAAGCTCGACCCTTTTGGTCGACAAGTCTCTGCCTGGACATTCCTAAGCGCAATATTAGGAGAGGGTAGGTGATGCGATAGTTAGTTTAGCAGGGATTCAAGCGGGGTACGGAGATTGACTAAGTACGAGCTTGCGAGTCAATAGCGCATAGAAAGTTTGTTCCTGCCTAATAAGATTTAGTTTACCGCTGTTTACCGATAAGTGCTTACCTCATTGTGAATTACCGTATTTGTTGCTCAGGTTTCCGATTTTCTTGTGAAGATCACGCGAGTGATTACCGCGCTGTGCAAAGGCGATTACGCCATTCTGCCTATTTTTGTGGCTACGATTGTAGTAAAAGAAATCCAGGGTAGCGCATGACACACTGGTACGAATTACAAGTATTCTTTATTGTTGTGACGTATTACCGTACCGTCACTAGCTATCGAAGTGACGTGTTAACTTTTGACGACTATAATTTGTGATGACGCATTGCGTTCACCTTACTTAAGTGCGAATCTGCCTTACGACTACTGTGCGCAGGGTCGGAAAATCCCGCACTTTTCTTCGAGCCAACATTCTGCATCAACGCCAAGTTATTTACCGTTCCGCTGTTTCGCAGTCTACATCTGTTTGTGTTGCAATTGCTGTATGTCGAATCCTACCTACCAATGTGAGTAAATATTTAATTTGTAAAGTGCATCGAAATTTCGCTACCTTATCGCCTATTAGGCCGCTGTCGCTGACAGCAACCAACTCTCCAAATTGTTGGAGTGGGCTTTCCTCTGTAATATTTGTGTAACTGTTTTAATATTAATTTCATGCATGCCTAGGTCGACCCTTTTTACTAGTCTTAAAAACCTGCGTTGTAATGTGATGTAATGTAACTTGACGATATTCTTATGAAAGTTCAACACACTGTAAGAAAATAAGTATTTTAAATATTGGTGTTTGTTTGGTTGCATATACAGATTTCATTTTTAGTTACTTATCTATGTTTTCAATAATAATCTATGCTTATTTAAGAGGGGAGTAGAGATAAATTGAGAGTGCACAATACTCCAACTCCCCAAAGCCACACCCACTTTTCAAGGTCGACACGTAATTATCCTAAGCCACGCCCCCTTTATTTCAAGGTCGAGCTGCTATTGGTCGAAAGCCACACCCACTATTCAAGGTCGAGTTCTTATTGGTCGAAAGCTACACCCACTTCTCAAGGTCGACCACCTAATTATCCTAAGCCACACCCACTTTTCAAGGTTAAGCATAAAATACACCCCCTTCTACATCTGCACCCCGAGGAAATCCAAGGTCATCGAATGAGGTTATTACTCAAGGACAAATTCTAACTATTGGCTGATGACAGACTCAAGGTCTATTGTTGTCCTTCGCAGTTGCTATATATTGACTTCACATTGCTTATAATATTAAGTGCATACCTACATACATAATCAACTCAACATAGATATCAAATCAACTTGAAACAAGTAAGTTAGATTATTAATTATTTAATTTTTATTATAATTGATAAGTACTTTGTTACGGTGGAATTGTTAAATGAAAATCTTACTCACTAAACAAATCTCTATCTAAAAACATCTCCATTGGATTATCTAAATTGAATTTGCAACCTAGCATTACAATTAGCGGTGTAAAACAGAAAGTGATATTAAATGAAGAAGAATGGAAACGATTTTTTAATTACAAAACTATGCTAACATCATATTTTAGTGACAGTGGTTCAAAATTGTCTCCAGTAGTTGATTCATTCACTATTGAATTTCATAACTTTAAAAATAAAAAAATTATAAAATTATGTCGAGATAGTGAAAATTGGGTTTATTTTGGGTTTGAAACTATTACTGGATTATGGGAATTGATTGATCTGATAAACGGTTATTTATCAGTATTACATAAACACTCGTTTGATGTATTTTACTTCGACACCATAAAAAATAATTTAAACCTACTAGAAAACCCATCTAATAGATCTAATATTATCAACATAGAAACTGTTGGACTCAACGCATATACACTTATGGAGATATTGCATTTTTTTCCTGAAAAAATTATCGTTGATCTGGAAATTTCTAATGTAATTAAATTATAGGATGTGGATGGCATATGCGGAACAACATTACCCGAAAGCCGTGGATCTACATTCAGCTATCGAGCGAATGAAGTGTACTTTATCATATATGGCATTCGATATTCATCATGGTGCTGTATATATGAAATCAGGGTATCCAAACTTGCAGGAGGTTGGAGATATGGCAGCGAAGTATAT
This sequence comes from Cantharis rufa, assembly GCA_947369205.1. NCBI lineage: Eukaryota > Metazoa > Arthropoda > Insecta > Coleoptera > Cantharidae > Cantharis > Cantharis rufa. The sequence goes on along the minus strand of OX376307.1, from coordinate 12,323,842 downwards.
GGAGCCCAAGAGGAGATATGCGATAAATTTTTAAAAAAGTTAATTACATTAGAAACATTTTGTAGAATATTAAATATTAAAAAGTTTACCGATATTTGTATGTGGAATAATAGATTTTCTACCATATGGTCTTGTAATAGAAAATAAATTGGTAGAATGTATTAATGGTGAAATATAATAAAAATTATTATAAAAAAAGAACACGTGTGTGTATTTAATGTTAAAGCCAAATAGTGATTGGGTATTACAAAACTAATTATTAATCGTCAATATCTTAAACGAAATAGACGTGTTTGTTGGTGGTGATGGTAGTTAAAATGAATTCAACTTTAATTTATTTCATAGCAGCGATATGGAACAACACAATTACATTGACATGCCCAAGAAATCTAAAAAACACCATGATTTGCACTCAATATCTGGATATTGCGGAACCATCAAAGCATTGTGAAAAATTTGATAAAATGTTCATTGATATCATGCAAAGTGATCAATACATTATCACACACCCACTATTAATTCAGAATGACAAACTGGTTTTATATTATGAGACCATCTTCGAATTTCAAGATACAAGTCAAATAAGAAATCCTGGAGAATATTTGGTGCTCAATTTGAACAAACTCAGAAACAACTACAACACTCTTCATATGAATGTAATTGTTTTCGAATCTTTATTTTTTATAAGCATTATATTATATATTTTAACGGCTGCATATATTAGTTTAAGAGTTAAATTGAGGCAATGTAAACTTTTCCTGTAAAACAAAATAAAAACAACAATTAAAATTTAATAAATCTTTTTTTATTAATCCATATCCGAAATAAAACAAATATGTAAATAATAATACGATAGGTTAAGTATGTATTTACAATATTATCATGTTTGTGAGTACATACCTAACCTATCGTATTATGTAAAATAATAAAGTAATCTTCAATATTCTTTTTTTATTAAACTCACAAAATCTCGTTTTTTCTTTTTACAACTATTGTAATATACAAGATGGGCAAGAGAGTTTATTGTTAGCTTTCCAACAAAATTGATCTTCAGCTTTGTATCCTAGTAGTGGGATAATTTCGGGTAAATTTTCATCGGAATCATTTAGATCTTCAACTTAGATCTTCTTCTAAAATACTTATATAAAAGTATATAAAATCGAATGTTTTCATTCAACGTAAGCACTATGATCTGTTCAATATGTCTCGATACTGTGAAAGGTTCGATAGCAAATTTGCCTTGTCATCACAAGTTTTGTCTTAGATGTGTCGAGGCCTGGTTAAGTGTATGTGAATTAAAAACTTGTGCGGTATGTCGTACCAGGACAAAAAGATATTTAGTGATTACCGACGAGGGTGTGTTAAGTAAGATAAAACTCCCCAAGCTTGAGGTACCGCAGACCACCCAACAAATTCCAACAGCAACCTACAACCGTCTTGTGCCCACCCAGTCCAACCAGCCTGCATTAACCGGGTTCGATGACGTCCTGCAGACCCTGAGGAGTTGGATGAAGATGATGATGTCGATGAAATTGTTGAGTATTACGATGGATTTCTGAGTAGTGAATACGACAGCGACTGATATATCAAAATCATAAGTAAAAATGCGTTTAGTGAAGCAACATCATCAACTTCCCATATTAAACCATGATGTTCAAACTATTACTTTTCCCAAGCATGGTGTTTTGTTGGGGTGTGTATCAAAAATGGGTTTGATTGTTGGTTATTCTGGCTGTGGTAAAACTAACGCTCTTCTCTGTTTACTTCTTCACCCCAATGGACTTCGTTTTGAAAATATCTATTTATATTCCAAATCAATATTTCAACCAAAATACAAATTTTTGAAAGACGTTTTGAAACCTATAAAGGGGGTTGGTTATTTTGAATATGAAAGCGAGAAAGATGTGCCATCGCCAAATGATATCAAACCAAACTCGATATTTATCTTTGATGACGTGGCTTGCACCAATCAAGATATTATGAGAGATTACTTCAGTTTTGGGAGACATAAAAATATTGATTCTTTTTACTTATGTCAAACATAGTAAAATTCCCAAACAACTAATAAGAGACAACGCAAATTTTCTAGTTTTGTTTAAACAAGATAATACAAATTTAAAGCATGTTTATGATGATCATGTGGGGGTGGATATGACTTTTAATCAATTTAAAACTTTATGCAATATTTGTTGGCGAAATAAATACGGAATGTTAGTTATTGATAAAGCTTGCGATATTAAAGATGGTCGCTATAGAAAAGGCTTCGATCCATTTATAATTATATAAGAATATATATGTTATTAAAATAACTGCTAGTGTTCAGGCGACCACGATGGATACAAGTTTAACTCATGATCTTATTCAAGCGAGAAAATCTGTGAAATTTAAATATAAAAGTTTAAAATCGGATATGAACCAATCAAATATGGATTTATTTAAAAAGTATAAACCCATCACGGAACCTTTACAAAAAATAGTTTCCCAATTTAATCAACCACATAATATAAAACCAGAAATAAAACCGGAAATGAAATCGGAATTTGATATATCACCCAGTCCAAAAAAAAAAAAATTTTATGGTCGCAAATCTGAGGTGAAGCCGAAAATTTATAAATCACCACCAAATTTTTTAGAGGAAGATGCAATTTATCAACGCGAACCTGATGATCATTTAAATCGAACAATTTTACATCCTATGTTTGCCGACGAAAAATATAGTCGAGCTCTTAATGAAACGGTTAAAGAAATGAATGATATGATGAATTCGAATGCATTTCAGGAATATTTAGAAAATTTTGCACCACTACCAAGACAATACATAGAACACATGATAAGAGATACGGAGGATATTTTTGATTTTAATTATGGGGTTAGACATAATTTGGAAACTGCTAAATTTACTATTGGTGATTCACTACTTGATTTTGAAGGACCCAATATTATGCTAAAAGTACCGAACAGTACTAAGTCTTTAACATATATAGGAACCCCAGGCCTTTACGAACTCTTATTTAAAAAAAATCCGATAGGGTATAATAAAATTGATCTAGATAACTATATTGATATTGGAAACAGAACCAATTTATTTCGTAGAAATTATTCACCTACTGCTCAAATTAATGGTACTGGTGCGTCCAAATATAAAAATATAATTAAACCAGCATTAAACGAAAAAAGTGTAATTAGAATTAACAAAACTGGTGGTGGTTTTCTAGAATCTCCACTATTTTTACACTACAACAATAAGAAAACAGATTTTGTGTATTTTGACGATGTAAATGAGATAATCGAGCGATTGAAACTTTTAATACCATCCCAATCTGCTGGTCACGACGGTCATGTAAACGAAATCGCATCCATAGAAGAAGAATTACGAGAAGCTAAAATTATCGAATAAGAAATTATTGAACGATGGATATACAGAGAGATGTTGTAAATGAATTACATACATCTGCCCGCCGAAATTATCAGCGGAGACCAGTTTTAGTTAAAGGATTGAACGACTTATTTCAAGCAGATTTAGTAGATATAGCACAATTATCAACTATAAACAAAGGATTTAAATTTATATTGGTCGTCATGAATGTGTTCTCCAAATATGTCTGGGCGAAACCTTTAAAGAACAAGAGCGGACGCGAGGTAACCGCAGTAGATGTACTAGGTCACTCCGGCGATCAAGAATTTTTAAAAAATTTTCTAAGTCCCCGGAATGTGATAAAATTTTTTTAAGTATGGTAATTAGAGCTGGAATGCGTTTCTATTTTTAATGACTACCTAATTAATATAATAATGTGTAGACTCATTAAAGTTTAATAATGCCGCTCATCGTAGTTATTTTAATAATTGCAATAAAAAATCGCTTATTATATAAAGTGATATGATGTTAGGTAATATAAAATAAAATTATACTAATATGATTTAATTGTTAACAGATTTTATTTTTTTTCTAACATGTGAAGGAATAATTTAAATTTTACTATGATACAAAATTTAGAAAAAACCATTAGAGAATAATTTTGAATAATTTTGTATAGCTTAAAATAATATTCGAAAGTGTTTCGAGTTATTATAATTAAGGGTATTTTAATAACTAGTAGAAAGCAAAGTGTAATTGACTCGCATTCTTTACCATAATGACCCCAAGTTTTACAATATATAAGTTGAATCACATCTCAATAAACATTGTAGTTCGGTATACGTGCATAATTAGTATAACAAGTAGTGATCTGAATATTTAAAAAATGTCTTCACCTACTAAAATATCGAGTGCAATGGCTAAAATTATGAAAGACGCGTATTTGGAATTATTAACAAATCCTGACGAGGTAGAAAAATGGATTAAATTGGGATTTAAAAATATAAGATTATTAAATTCAGCTCTTAACGTTATCGAATTAAGTATTGGTAGCAGAAGAAAAATTGAAAATCATTTAAGATTGATCAAAGGTAAGAATTTTATTTATTATTTCTACATTTTTGAAAATAATTTTTATTTTATTGAAGGCTATATTACACATATGAAGAATTTACGTAAGGGTGGAGGCTCTATAGTAAATAACGGGAAGCGTCGAAGTGATCGAATTAAATGGGAAGATGTCCAGTCAGCCTTTAAGAGTCGTATCAGAACAGGTGTAATTATTAATCTAAAACATATGGACCCTATCACATTTCTTGAAGATGCTCAATTTCTTTACGCAAGTAGAGTAAAAAATGTGTTAAAGTCTCAACCATTACTTAAAATTAATGTCGATTTATGCTGTGAGTTTTCTCAACAAACGGGTGAAGAAATTATTAAAGAACTGAAACACTTTAGTACCTCTAATGCCATAGTAGATTCGACTACAAATTTGAAGGAATGGTGGAGTACAAATATTATAGATAATATTAGGATCCAATTGGAAGATTTTCAAGAACGTGGTAGCGGTTGGAGTTTAACGGCTATAATAAACTTAGCAGTAAATGTTAATCGATACGAACCATTCAGAGGATCATCTTACATACCTTTACCAAAAGATATCGCAAATAAGCAAGCCTGTATCAACATTAAGAATGAAGATCAAGCATGTTTTTTATGGGCTGTGGTATCTAGATTATTTCCAGCAAAACAGAATTTAAATAGAACATCTTCATACCCGCACTATTCTACCGTTCTAAATTTAGAAGGAATTTCATTACCAGTGACGTTGGATCAAATTAAAAAATTCGAAAAGAAAAATAATATTTCTATAAATGTTTTTATGTTAAAACCTGTAGGAAAACATCATGACGTTGTACCTGCTTTACTCACAAAGAATTTTACAACAGATGATAGACATATCAATCTACTTTTACTGGAAGATTCTTATAACGAAAGTAATGATAATGATGAAGTCGAGAATGAACAAGATGCTGGTGATGATGTACCCGCAATAAGATACCACTTTTGCTGGATTAAGAATCTCAGCAGACTGGTTAATAATCAACTGACTAAAAAAAGGTCTAAAAAAATAATATGCAGCAGATGTCTTCATTATTTTTATAATGATGAGAAATTAAAAAACCATGAGGCTGATTGTGGAAACATGAATAATTGTAAGATTCGCATGCCTGCAAAAGGTGAGGTAGTCAGATTTACAAATTTTAAAAATAAAGAGATGGTGCCGTTTGTTATATATATGGACATGGAAAGTGTTTTAAAACCGTTAAATGAGAAACGTGGTGAAAAAACTCAACTTTATCAAGAACATGAAGCATTTAGTGTAGGATATTATTTTAAGTGTAATTATGATAATTCATTATCATATTATAAAAGTTACCGTGGAAGTGATTGCGCTAAATGGTTTGCTAACGAACTTCAACAAATTGTCGAAAATGTTGAACCAGTATATTGGGCTGCGCAACCTATGGCCTTATCATCTAGGGAAGAACAAGATTTTCAACGAGCCGCTACTTGTCATATTTGTGATAAACAGTTTAAACCTAATGACTTGAAAGTGCGTGATCATAACCACATAACTTCTGAATTTCGAGGTGCGGCTCATAACGAATGTAACATTAATTATTATGGCTCAAGAGCTATACCTGTTTTTGCACACAACTTATCAAATTATGACAGCCATTTTCTGATTAGAGATATTGCATTACAAATTGAAGGATCTATATTTTTACTTCCAGTGAACAAGGATAAGTACATTTCATTTAGTAAAAAAATAAAAGAGAGTAAAATATCGTTCAGATTTGTTGATTCCTTCAGGTTTCTACCATATAGTTTGGATAAATTAGCATCATATTTAACTGAATTAAAAAATGTTAAAAGTGAGTACCCGAACGATGATCAATATAATTTATTGAGACGTAAAGGGGTATTTCCTTACGATCACATAAAGTGTGCTGATAATCTTGAAGAACCTGAATTACCAGAAAAATCTGCATTCTATAATCGACTAACGGAAAGTGCAATAAAAGATGAAGAGTACTTCCACGCCAAAAACGTTTGGAAAATGTTTAACATTCAAAACTTAGGCGAGTACTCCGACTTATATTTGAAGACAGATGTGCTGCTATTGACGGATGTCTTTGAAAATTTCCGCGATACTTGTTTTAATGCTTATGGTCTGGATCCTGCACATTATGTATCAGCCCCAGGCCTCACTTGGGATAGTATGTTAAAATTAACCAAGGTGGAATTGGATTTGATCACAGACATCGATATGCTGATGTTCGTCGAGCGTGGAATTCGAGGAGGCATCTCCCAATGCAGTAGTAGATATGCTAAGGCTAATAATAAATACATGCCTAATTACGATCATACTCAACCCGACATTTATCTCCAATATTACGATGTTAATAATTGTAAGTGTATTTTATTTTTAAATATTTTATTAATAACATTTTTTTGTGCTTTTTTTCAGTATATGGATGGGCCATGAGTCAGTATTTACCATGTGGGGAGTTTTCATGGCACAATAATACGAATATAGATGTAAGTCAAATCCCAGATGATAGCAGCGTAGGCTTTATTTTGGAGGTCGACTTAGAGTATCCAGACAAGTTACACGATGTTCACAACAATCTGCCCCTATGTCCCGAGCATCGAGCACCACCTAACTCTAAACAGAAGAAGCTACTCACAACTCTTCATAATAAAGAACGCTACGTTATTCATTACCGCGCACTTAAACAAGCTCTAAAACATGGTATGAAAATTACAAACATTTACCGAGTGTTAGAATTTAAACAATCCGCCTGGTTAAAACCGTATATTGAATTAAATACTTTAATGAGAACGAACGCAAAAAATGAATTTGAGAAAACATTTTTTAAATTAATGAATAACGCAGCGTTTGGTAAAACCATGGAGGATGTACGGAAAAGAAAAATTGTTAAGTTGGTGTCAAAATGGAATGGGCGATATGCTGCTAAGGTGTTGATTGCTAAACCTAATTTCCATAGTAGAACTATTTTGGATGAAAATTTAATGATAATCGAGTTAAATAAGACGGAGATCATGATGAATAAACCGGTTTATGTAGGTATGAGTATATTAGATATATCTAAAACCAAGTTATACGAATTTCATTACGGATACATGCAAAAAAACTTTCCAGCCAAAGTGCTCTACTGTGACACCGACTCTCTAATATATGAAATTCGCTGCCCCGATGTATACGACAGCATTAAAAAAGACATTTCACGATTTGATACTAGTGATTATGATGTAAATAACCAATTTAGTAT